>JBAIAC010000026.1:29682500-34482500 GCA_037349315.1 Chelydra serpentina
CCACAGAGTTACAAGAAAATGATCACTATATGTTCAGGGGAAATGCTTGAGTTTTACCACTTGGGGAGGGGGGAGGGAATTAAGTGGTTTAGTGATTTACATAAATGTGGGCAGCACCTTATACAACATCCTTTATCAGAATCAGAATGACTAATGTGAGACCACAGAGTCCTTTTGAAACTCTGGGGCTGTTTCATGTTTTCTCTGAACCTGTACATACTGAAATTGTCCTGTTTTGTCCTGTTATAAGTTTTCATTTTGCACAATGGAGGCCTTTTTAATATTTATCAGCATGCTGCCTCTAACTTGATACATTTGTACTGCACATAAATTGATTTTCAGGAAATATGTTTTGGATTTTTTGCATGCTTGTGGGGTTTGAGAAATGCATATTTGCATAGAAATAATCTTTAGTGAGCACAATTTTAGAGTATGTCAAATTTATAAATATCAAGACTGTAAAGACATATTTTTAGAAATAGGTTTCTAGCACACTTTATTTCAATTCCATTTTCATACCTTGCTTGGTTTTGGCTTGGTATTTTTTAATGCATTTGTTTTCAGCATTCATGTTTTAGAGATTAAACATTTCCGTTGTCTTGTTTCAGACATTACAGTTTGAAAATGAAACAAAACACTATAGATGCTGTTGTTTTGAAAACTTTTCCATTTGGTGTGGGCCATGTAACATTGTTTTACCAGCAAAACCCGCCCAACTCCTTTCTCCTCTCCCACCTCCGTGCATTCACACATTATTTTTACATTTATATTCTCCCTTGCCTGCGGGGGGGAGGGGAGAACTTAGTATACATACCCCTTGTACAGCTTCACAGTCATTTTTGATAAATTTATTTTGAAAGGGTTAACAGAACATATCAGATTTCCTGTGTATAGTCTTCCTTAACAGAATAAACACTGTCACTCTTGTTAGCTTATATCCTTACTTTTACAGGTGCAAATATACAGTGAAAAATCACTAATAAGTAAAATATTAAGTTACCTTTTTATTATAGACTCTGATGTTCTGTCTGAAGAGGAAGAATTTCTTTAAATATAAAAGGGCTAGATTCATGCTCGGTTTATATTGCTACAAATACTGGTACAAGGCACTGGTGGTAAAAAGTCTTCCAGAATAGTGTGTTGCATTAGTGAAAAGCAGCCACAACTTCCTTTTCAAGCTAAGGAGATGCCAGTGCCATCCAAAAAAATGGGCAGTGCTGGCCAGGAAGTTGGCATAGACAAGGTAAGCACCCTCCATTTCTGGAGCTTCTTTGTATTCCTGGTTCCGAGAGAGGGTGATAATGCTACCGTCATCTTCTGCCCTTGGGCTGAGCAGTCACTGGGATGCTCGGGACCTCACTGATGCAGGGGAGGTGTAATTTATACTTTCATGTGCCAGAAATAGTGAATCGGGTCCAGGAAATAAAAAACAAATGTTGACTCCTGTTGAACTGATCTTCAAAGATTATTGACCCTTGAGATAAAAAATATAGGCTCGGGCAAAAGCATTGGGATCATCAGGATCCTTCACAGTTGCTGAACCTAACTGCTTGGCAAAGCATTGACTGAATATGCATTATGGAAAAGCCAGAATGCAGGATCTGGCTGATGGGTATTCAACAGTTCTGAAATTCGATCGTGAGCACACTTATCACAGTGTAGTTAATTATTATGTAGTTATGTAGGTATAGTCTTGTCGGCATAGCATTAACACATACAGTAGCTATTTTCTGTCCCTGTAAGAAATAGTGTAAACACATTTAATCAAAGTATATTGAAAAAAATTCTGGAAACAGTTCCTATTATGTGCCTTATGTGGCCATCACTTTCATAGTCTTATATACTTATCAACTCTTGCAGTGACTTTCTGCTACCTTGCAATCCATTTGGAAACTCACCCTTGGTGTAGAATGCAACAGCCCACTGATTAAGTATTCTACTGCAGACACATCCCAATAGTGTTTTCCAATCTGTGTTGGCTCCCTGTGGGTTTGTGAGTGGAGTTTAAGATGTTGATTTTTCCACATGCCACACTGCCCAAGCTGAGGCTGCGAAAAGTTCTTGAGCTGGAACCACCTCAGCGTACAAAAGAGGGAGTTGCTTGGGGGACAGTCAGGGTCATTCAGCTTTGGAACTTGCTCCTTCTCTTCGGTCTGAAATAACCCAGTTATTGCTGATCTTCAAGGCATGTTGCAAAATTTATCTTTTATGGGGTACTTGAGGGGCGAGATGTTACTTGAGAGGCAAGGGAGTTTCCCCTAATCTTCCCTCCATTTCAAGCTTTAAGTAGTTACTGCCATATAATGTGGAAGTTTCTGCAGTTTTTGGTCTCTGTGTTTGGAATTAACAGCCAAGAGAGCCTGGAGTATGGAACAGATACATATAAATGATGTGTTTTGCTTTCCATTAGAAATATGAAAAATCAAAAGAATTTAAGCATCACATAAGGTGGTCAAGACAGGGAAACATTTTATTTGAAATCCCTTTTTGACCAGTTCAAATAGTGTAAACATTATGGACCACACTTCCATCAGCTCAGTGAGGCATGGTATTTTGAATCATCCATTTTCTTTGAAGACTACTTGGGGTTAGCATATCATTGCTCGATAAGAGAGTTTCAATTCTAACCAACAGCCAGTGTTGAGCTTTAAGCTGGATACACTTACTCACAGGCTCATCCAACCCTACATAATTGTCTGTACATCTATTTTATTGTCAACTCAGAAACAAGCTGAAGAAACCATAGAACACATTAACTTCTTTATCACATTAATACTGACTCATATCTTATTTCCCAGTTGCAGTAACAAAACCATTCAAATCTTTCCCTCACAGGACAATATCTTTAATAGCTTCTGTGTGTTTCCTATTTTTGACTGTTTCTGTATAAACAGACTAATCTAATAGCATGCTGAACCATCTATACTTGGCCGAAATTCAGAAAATCACTCATTTCCATGCCAAGCTGGGATGCTGGGGGGGGGGGGGGGAGGGGGAGTCATTTTTATTGCAGTAAGATCTTTCTTAAAGTTGTATTTTATAAATGTAATATGACTATCATTTGGGTTACTGCAACACCTTGCCTGAAAAGCATTTATTGCAGTTAGGCGCAAACAAAATAAAAGGCCATTTTCCCTTCATAATGCCTGTTGGAATTCCTTTACCTGATATATTCAGTCTGTCTCTCTTACTCATACATGCACTGGTTTATATGATGGTAAAGGTTTAGCTTTAAGCTTAAAACTGTATTAAGATCCAAACTCTAACTCCATTATGCCTAGATATTGCAGGGAGTCATAAAACAGTGATAAGTTGGAAAACAGTGTTGTCTGGTTAAAGTAGCAGACTATAAGTCACTGGGGTTGCATGACACCATGCGTCTGTGCCTGGCTGCCTCTTTGAGCTTCAGTTTCCTCACCTTCAGGTAAGAGTAGTAGTACTTCACTGAACTGTGCTGAGGTGGGGTTGGCTGATGTTTGTAAAGCTTGTCTATGTTTCAGGTAGTAATGAATGATGCTACAGAAATGAAAATTCTGATGATTTAATTGTTTTACGTTCCATATCTTCTGTAAAACTTCGACAGGGAGGTGGGTTTGTTTAATTTAGGGTATTTATCAGTACATTTGAATTTGTTTATTTGATTGATGTTTGTAAGTGCTCATTCCAGTAGATCATGGCCCAAGAAGCTGATTAAAGTAAATCACCCACAATACAAATAGGCCTCTTACCTCAACCAGACTGCCATCCAGAAATAACCCACCATTACTGGTCCACAGACCAACAAATGTTTAGACACACCATGCTGTGAAGCTCGAAAGTTGAACTCTCTTTCTTTTAATTTCCTCAGCTTTTCCTTTAAACCACATCCTTAATATTTTAATATGTTGGGCCAAATTTATCCCTGACGTACGTAACTCCATTGAAGTCAGTGGGGAGACTCAGATGCTTAAAATTAAGAACACGTTAAAGTGCTTTACTGGATCAGGGCCTAAAAGGATTAGCACAGTAGAAAGTGCCACCTACTTAGGGTGGAGGTAAAAGATAACTATAAGTGGAGTAAAAGTCCCTTTAATTGCACGGAAGCAATTTGGGAATTTTACTCCGCTTCTCAGTAAGAGGAGTTTCATTTTAATGTAGAATTCCGTACAGTTGTTTGCCATTCTTTTTAAATACACAAAACCATTAAGACTGATGACTTGTTCAAAATAAATTAAGTGAAAGCAGCTTTGTTTTATTTATAAAGCAGGAGAGAGATACCAGTATGTCTGGTTTATTGTTATTCCCATCTGTAATCCTTAAATGACCATAGAAATAATAAAAAAAAGACTCTTAAACAGAATCTTGTACACATTTTAAAGCAGATATTTATGTACACAAATGATAGGCCTTTAAAATAAGCAATATTGATTTCTAACCATAATTATGGTGGCTTGACAGGGCATTGCTCTGACTACATTTTTCATTACGGAAACAATCTGAGCGTTTTTTATTATAGAACACAAGCTTCTTTTACTGATGATTTCTTATTCTGTTCTATAAAAGAGAAGATAAGCAGGCAAAAATCATTTCCTTGATCATTCTATTCCTGATTCCCTAAGAAAACTTGGCATCAAGTGAAATATACAGCAGAATATGAGCTGTTCTGTTCCAAGTACATCAAATGCAGATTTGGGACCATTACTTTTCCACTAGAATGGGTTTGAACATGGGTCTCCTGAGGAATGTGTGTAAGGCCTTATTCTGCAATATTTACAACAGTTTTCTCATAACCAAGGGGGAGTCAAAGAAAAATGACATCCAAGTTGACCGGCGAACCCCCCAGTCTATTAGCAGCTTGACCTTTAGAGAGCCCTAGAAGGAGTTCACAGTCCCCAGCCCAGCATACAGCAGAACCTGAAATAGAATGACATGTCACAGTAGCAACATGCTTTGTATCATACTGTGCAATCAGTGGGTTTCTAGGACTTAATGTTTAGGGTGGCAAAGCATGTGTTTATTTTCCCATCCAGCTGCAGGAATATTTCAATTACAGAGCTTGAACTGAAGCAATTAATATACAAATCTTCAAGCCATGCTACTTCAGGCTGTGATCTCATCAGATCTCATAAGTCAAGCATGGCTTGGCTTGGTCAGTACTTGGTCAGGGAACCTCAGTGACATAACTGAATGCTGCATGAAATGGTCTTTGTGATTCAGTAAGCTACAGTCTGCTTGATTTTGTAGTGAGCCAGTGGCCCAGTATGTGGCATGGGAGAATTGTGCTGTCCGGCAAACGAGATATACAACTCAGGGCCTCATTTACCATTGTTGTACACCTGTACAAAGTGGGTATAAAATGCTGCCAAATCAGAAATATAGTATTTCACATCCATGTTGCACTCACTATGCATGACTACATAAAGTGTAGTGAAAGGACCAGTGCTCATTTCTAATGGCTTCTAAGGATTCTATGCAACTTTTTTTAGGTATATAGATCTTAGCCCTGGTTAAATTTCAACTGGGTCACTACATTCTGCCTACTTAAAATTCCCCTGTAGTTTCAAGTAGATACACTAAACTGTAATCAGCTGTTGTGTAGTGTTGTTGTAAAGATTGAGTTTCACTGGGGTAGGGAGCATAACAGTATTCTCACATCCCAAATGAGAGTGGGTGTGTAGATTGTTCACCTACTCTGTAATTTGAGGTCACTGTTTTAAGCCAGTAAGTCAATAGAGACATTACATCTCCTGAGAATAAAATTGTGTCCAGGCTCATTTGTAGGAAAAGCTTCCATAAAGGCTAATATACAGTGCATACACCTTTTTTGTTTTTGTTTTTGTTTTTGCAAACAGTTCTAATTTTGCACCTGCCATTTTTGCAACATCAGTCAGTTATGGGCGCAATTATTGAATTTAGACATCTGCAATAACTATTCTGAATCTGTACACTAGGGTGACACTTGAATTTCTGCCCAAAACTGACTGTGCCTACTTTTTCTTGATGGTGAAAAAATTAGAGACTGGATTGAGCCCAAAATTTGGCCCACTTCCAATAGCAGGGTATTCAAGCTTCTCCTGAACACCTCCTCCCCCGTGGTGCATTGCTGGATGCTATATAGTCCCAAAGCTAGACTGAATTCTTCCTTTTTTTGGTATAGAAAATTTAAAGTAGACCTGCAACATTGCTGATTTTTTGAGCTCTAGATTAGATCAAGCTCCACTTTCTGTCCATATTTCAATTGTGTAACCTGACTTTTCTGCATGGCAGTATTAATTGTCATTGACTATAATAGAATATGAATAGCACACAGCCACTTGACACCTACTTAATGGGTCTGACTTTTCAGTGGTGCTAAGAGTGTAAGGCTAGAGAGGGGGGGGAAAGGGGTAGAGGAGAGATAAGAGCTTTTCTGTTTCCCTTGAAAAAAGATTAAAGCTTCTGTATCTTTCAAGTGGTACTCGTGAGGTTCTCCATTTGTATGAAGTCGTGTTAAAACTGGAAGTGATTGGGAAATTTCAGTCAGAGAAACCGTTAGAACACCCCTTTCTCATTCTCTCCTCTGATCCCTCTGTAACATTTTTAGCGTAATAGCAGAGCACCAGAAACAATGAATATCTCTTTCATTCTCTGATCATAGAATCATAGAATCTCAGGGTTGGAAGGGACCTTAGGAGGTCATCCAGTCCAACCCCCTGCTCAAAGCAGGACCAATCCCCAATTTTTGCCCCAGATCCCCAAATGGCCCCCTCAAGGATTGACCTCACAACCCTGGGTTTAGCAGGCCAATGCTCAAACCACTGAGCTATCCCTCCCCCCCATGATGTTTCAAGGAGAAATGTTGACAATCATACTTACCCTCTAGGTACAACCATAATTACCCCTTATAAGGTAGGTAGGCAGGAATGATTCTCCTCTTTTTAAAGAGCCACTTTGTCCCACTGGGAGATTTTGTGATCTGGCTTTATGCTGCACAGACACGGTGTGCCACCTTAAGCAAAGGTGCAGTGTCTTTTCCCCTATGCACATAGCTATCTCTGCCCATTGTGGACAGGGGAAGGTGGGAAATGGTCCTGACCTTTCACCTACTCACCTGCTGATGTTGGATTCCTGGCACCTCCTGAGCACATGGGCTTCTGTTGTTGTAGGGACAAGAGGAGATAGAGAAGGGGAAGAGGGAGCTCCTTAAACCCTTTCCAGCCCCTGCACACTACTACGGGGCAGGGACAATTGAGCCTATGATGTACAAGGGTCTAATTCAGTGTGTATTTTTGTGTGCCATGTGGATGATGTAGTTCGCCTTTAGGTATTTCTACAAATAATCCCAAAAGACAGATGTAAAACAAAACAACAAAAGGGGGCAGAAAGACTGAAGAACTCAATTAACTTGTTCATCTTAAAACACGACATGAAACAAATATGCAGCGTGTTGGACTTTTAGATGATATCTCAACTGTCTGCTGGAATTGACAAGAAATGAGGAGGAGGAGGTCTATTTTAACTTCTGAAGCTTAATGTTTGGCAAAAATCTGTTAACTTTCAAGAAGAATAAGAGTCTATATTGCCTTAAGAACTATATCTGTGAACAGGTATTTTACTGCTTAAGATATGGGGGGGAGGGGATTTATGATTAAGACTGCTGCCTGATGGGAACAAAGCTTACGGAAATTGATTCTAAAAGAAAGTTTCTTTTATTCTGCTAGATCTAAGTTTTCCCAGTAGATGACTATTAAAAAGAATAAACAGAGGAAAAACAAAACCTGCAAAATCAAGAATCAGATGTAAATATTGCAATAGACTATATATTTTAATATGAAAGATCTCTTTTTTAATTAGCGGCTTGGAAGGACATACCCTTTAATTGCTGCACTTGTAGTTTCTGGGCCATCAATATCTTTGCTTCTTTCATTAATAAACTGGCAAGTCAAGTAGGGAAGCTGCCGGAGTATAATTTTTTTCCCCCTAAGCTCTACTTAATCAACAGCAGACTTGATCAAACAGTAAAAAGAAAATGTAAATCAGTTGCATTAATTCTGCTGGCAATAAATAGAAAGAAGAAAGCTAAACATGAAAGAATGTTCATTTTGCTATAGATATCTGGGGTAGGAATGAATGGGAGAAATAGGTAGTTAAACGGTCCTTTAGATTGTGAGTGACTAGGGGAATGCTGGGGTTTATGTATGGATTAGCCCAGTGATAGACCCTGAGTAGCAAAAGACGATGACTAATTACCTGACAAAGCAGCTCTCCGTTCGACTTGGTCATTGAAATTAATTTCTGTTTTCAGGACTGGCAGAAAGCAGCTGCAGAAATTTCAGTTCAATACTCAAATTAACTAGGAGTCTAAATTATTTCTTTGCACATACAGTATTAGAGGAGTGGGTTACTAAATTGGCCTTGATTTTACACACGGAGGCAAGGATTGTTCTACCTTTTTCATCAGGCGCTCATGTCCTTTGAAATCAGGGAATAAAAACAGTGCCATAATGAGCTATTTGCCACTGATTTGAACTCTGTCAGATAGTTAACATCTTAACATTTCCTTGAATCCCAGATGAAAAAAATCTGAAACCCAAGCCTGCTACGGTCAGTAAAGTTATACAATTTACTTCACACCTCTTAAGGTATATTGGGCTAAACTCACTTTTGTATTTGAATGGGATCACACCAAGGGATTAATTTGGCCCATCAGGTACATATGTTTGCATATCTTCTGGTACATTAAACTGCCTATCTCACATTGATAAAAGGGATCAAGAAGTCCAGTCAGTGTTATTAATTACATAATATTTCAAAGTGAAACACATTATTGAGTTAGAAGAGAGGAGAAGCTGAAAAACCCTGCCAACTGCAAGCAGCATGGAGCAAATTTTTTAAAAAGAAAAATAAATCTTTTCATATATAATAATTGCTACAAATACCCTAAAGCTCAGCAAGGTTGCCAGGTTTATGAATCAACTAGTGTCTCACCAGATCCTCTTTCACTACAGAGGGTGAAATCTTGGTCTCATTGAAGTCATTGGCAAAACTCCCAGAGCCTTTTGTCTGTTTTAAACTTCTTGATCTTATTCTATAGTTTCAGTGAGGTAGAAAAACTAGTGTATATAGAGGAAACTAAACCATGAACATATGAAGAAATCATTTGTATGAAAGTATAAAATAAATATTCATAGGTACATTTTTAGCTGGTTGGAAAAGCCAGACGCAAGGTATTTGCCGGCCTTCTCTCAACATTTATGCTACTTTTTGTTTTGTTTTGTAAATTGTTATTTCTTATCCCTTTCCTGTCTCCTTTCTCTTAAAGGTCACTTGGTGTTAGTAAAGTAACTATGTAAAATTGGAAGCTTTTAACTCATCACATCTTATCCCTTTGTGTATTCATAATTATTACTTTCGTGACTAAAATAACTTTTATTTCCTTTTTCACTGTTAAACCAATACAGTTATGGGACAATGGGGTGGATTTTATTCTGGCTGGAGGATGAATTTGCAGAGTCGGCACGGCAGTTAGGTATATAAAAATTTACAAAATTTACTCTGACACTGAGCAAACCTTATCTGGAGGTCAGTGAGAGACAATACATGGGGAACTCTGCTCATGCATTTTCAGAGAGTCACTTTTCAAAGTATAACCACACCAATAATCACTGGGACACTACTTATTATTTATTTGTTCTATGGTAGTAACCAAAGGCCCAACTCAGAAACCCTGAAAAATAATTGTTAATTTAAACTGGAAAATAACCTACCTCTCTATTCTAGACATTGATAAGATTAAAAGCTTATGACTACATTGATTGTTTTATTACCAACCCTTTTCATTTCTTTCCATAATCCTTTTCATTCTTGAGCTCCCTTATATAACCATTTTGTGTATGCTTTGGGTTTTTTCTTTGCATGTATTAATACAAGCAATACTTCACTCACCAGAAAGACTCCCCAAAAGTCAGTGAATTTAAAGCAGATTTAAGTATGTTCATTTAAATCTACTCTACACGGGTTCTTCACCTTTAGTTTCCTTGCTCAGTTTCTTGAATAGGTTGAGATCTGTCCGTCTGTTGATACACCAGGACTCATAGTGTTCACCTATCCTATGCGTTAAGTATTATGATGTGTTTGTCTAGTGTCAACAATGTGCTCAGCACTTTGAAAATGTTAAACAGAGACAGGCTGAAATTTTCAAAGGCACAAATGGCAGTTAGGCACCTACCTCCCATTGACTTTCAGGAGTACAGGCATTCTACTGTACTCCTTCCACATAGCTACTGCATAGCAGTCCCAAACTAACATTTTGGTCACTACCAGCTTGGGACTGATTTGAACCCATGACCTTGAGGTGAAAGGCTCACTATTTTATTGACAATTCCCTGAGCTATCCAGTCTTCAGTGGAGGATAAGAGTTACTCATCTTCACATTTAAGACCTGATTCTGCTTTCTTTCTCTAAAACTCCCCTTTGCGGTAGGGAAGCTTTGTGTGGTTAAGGACTTCAAAATCAGACTTTAAATTTGCTAATAAAGCCCTTGTGTCTGTATATATAATATATTTGCATGGGCTAACTTTCTTATTATGAATGATTCTTCCTCAATGAAATACTAGTTTCTTGGCATCTAGGAACAAATTTAGAAGAATACACTGTACTCTAGCTGTTTGTCCAGCATAGCATTTATTCATGTTACTCGATGCTAACTCAGCACCTCAAGTGTTCTGTGGAATGTTTTTGCTCATGAAATATTTTCTTCCCAGCATGAGGCAGTTGCCAGAGTCAGTAACCTCCAGCATGCTTGAAATGCTAGCAATACTAAAAGTCACTGCTTCTCTTATTGTGGCAGCTGACACAACAGGCAACGGTGGTGAGCAATATTTCTTCTCATGACAATGTGTAACTTGTTTAATTGTCTTACTGTTGGAGTTAAACAAACTGAAAATTCAGATGGCAGAGCACTGCCATTTTTCAAATGAAATTGCTGAAACAGAAAATCTATAAGCAGGGCACACAATTCAAAAAGTTCCTCCATTTGTTGTTGAGGATATTATTACCATGGTTTAAAAATAAAAAAATGTAGAATACTGGAATTTTCAGTGAAATATGGTTTCCATAGTATATTAATTCCACTTATCAGTAAGAAAAAGTATTCAACACTGTAAAAATTATATAGATGTCTCCACTCAATATGGAAAACCAAACCGTCTTAGCATGGTCTCTGCTACAATGTTTGTGCTGGTAGCATGTGGAGAAAAGGAGATAGGAGCAATGCTATTTTTTTAGTTATCTTATCCTTCGCTGGCCACGTGAACAAGTGATTCTTAAGAATTTGCTCATAGGTAGGTTGTTTGAACTCATCTTAAAAACCGAGTAAGTGCCATAGGATGTCATAGTGAGGTGTTTATTATAATGGAAGTGTTCTTAGGTTTCACAGTTTTAAATCAGATCTGAACAAAGAGATTTGGGGTTCTATTCACAATTAATTGTATGCATAGTGAAGGGTTATGTGAGAGTTCCAGACCATGTCTACCTACCCACACAAATATCAGCTGGGCTATAGAAGCTTATGGCTTTTTTCATATTTAAGGAAGAGGCCTACCTAAGAAAGAAAAAGTAATGGGTCATTGCAGTTTTAATTATATAATGTTGCTTCACATCAGACATGTCTGAATCATATAATTTCCTGTATCAGAGGGGTAGACGTGTCAGTCTGAATCTGCAAGAGCGACAAAGAGACCTGTAGCACCTTATAGTCCATAAGGTGCTACAGGACTCTTTGTCGCTCTTGCATAATTTCCTGTACTAATTCATATCCTAGGATGAGCGCTGATCAGCTTTTCTCAGTTAAGAATCTTGCACTTAACCCCCATAGTTGGTTTGACTTATCAACACTAACGCCTATTTAACATACTCACTATTCACAAATTGGTGATATAGAGGCCAGGCAATACCAAATTTAGACCAGGAGCTCTTCAGAACCTTCCAGTGCCATCCCTCCTGTTATCAGTTTTTCCCTTGTGCCAGTAAATAAAGCATCACCACCATATTCTTTCCAGTAGTAGCTTTTTTTTCCTTAACTTCATTTAAGGAAGAAAGAATGAATACAGGTGTAGTAACTAAAGTCAACTGCAGCCAAACAACAAATTCTCATCTATCCTATCAAAAAGACCAAAAAAAAAAGCGATACACATGAGCAAAAAGTAAGTGGCAATAATACAATATACAAAATGAATGTATATACCATGCTATATTGCTATTGTGATTCACAGTGTTACTTCATTCAATATTTGAAGGTTAAGAGTTTACCAAGTAAAATGGAGACAAGTACTGGATTGACCTAGTTTACAAGTAGTCAAAAGGTTTTGGACAATTAGAAAGTGTTACTTCCTCATTGGCAGAAGAAAAAATGCTCTTGATAATTTTTCTAGTCTCTATTTATAATATATATGTAGTTCTTCCCACTCCAATTTTTAAAAAAATATGGAAGTCATGACTGAGGTTACAAAATTACTGTGGAATATTATGAATTACTAGAATATTTATTGACAATTGCTTGATTTTGTATCTTTGTGAATAAGGCCCCAATTCAGCAATGTGAACTTATGCACATAGAATCATAGAACCGTACAGTTAGAAGGGACCACAAGGGTCATCTAGTCAAACCCCTTGCCAAGATGCAGGATTTGTTGTGTCTAAACCATCCAAGAGATCCAGCCTGCTTTTGAAAACCTCCAGTGAGGGAGCTTCCACAACTTCATGTGTAAATTTAGGCAGATGAGAAGTCCCATTGAAATGCATGAAGTAAAGCATGTTCTGAAGTATCTTACTGAATCAAATCAAAACCTAAGTGAGTGAACAAGCAAAAAACAACAAAGAATGATGTTCATTATCTTGGTAAAATGTGATTTGTTACTTATGATCATACAGTATATTTTGGAAAGGTAAGGAAAATCTATGTAATATGAGACCACTGAACACAGCTCCCATATTGACATTTTACTGAGAAATGGAAAAATATCTCAATGTTGGGTGGCATGTTATAAAGTGCGGGGATTAGTGAAGTTCTCCTGCATCAAAGGTATTATTTCAAAGTAAATATGTAGGGCCAGGTCCTGCAGGCAAGCGTGTAGTCCCACAGGCACAAGTAGGTAAAATGAGCAAGATTTGTTTTGAAATCCATCTATTCCTTCACATTCCTCTACAGTATTTTAGCACAGCCTACTCCCTGTTCTATTTTGTTGTTATCTTTGTGTTTATACTAAGCCTGAATGATGTTTGAAAAGTTGAGTAATATTTTGCTTTCTGAGAAGCAGATATAATAAAGTCGGCATGATAAACCCCATCAGTATCTTCAGGGAACAAGTAAATTAAACAAGTAATTATATCCATAATGTTTTTAGAAGTTAGAAGATTTAAATACACTGTATGACTCTCATCTGAATGTAGCCTTTTGTCTATAGTATTTCCTGCCAAAAAACCTCTTGACAGGAAATAAACATTAAAATAATCTTTAATCCCTTGTCTGGTCTATTACCATTAACAATTGATGCACTTTAATTTTGTGGGATTTTAACTACAAAATGGAATGGGTAAGTAGTGATAATTGGGTTTGGAATTATACGGTCATTTATATCAACAGAAATGCAAGTGGCTGGGAGGGTGATTAATTATTTAACATTTCCTGGCTGTGGTTCCTATTATAGAATTTTCTGATATGTTCTGCTGTGAACAATTATCACCAAATGAAAGTAAACAGATCTGTGATGTGAAGTCTTATTTATAAATTAAACTATATTTAGAAGATGTCTATTTGCATTCACACTACTTTCTTCTTGATGGAAGTGTTATAATCAGCTAGTTTTCTCCCCTTTCAAGGCGTTTGCAGAATTACACTCCAGCGTCTATGCTATATGAACAGAGCTCCAGTTTTCATTATGACAAATAAGAATCCAAACTAAGAACCTATTAATACTTCCAATGTCATCTGTTTACATTCTTCTCCACTCCCCCGTAATGGTGCCAGTAAATGACAAGTGTTATAATGAATCCAAGAGTTGGAAACAGACTAGATAATTGACCCTCACACACGTAGCCCTGAGTTGAGAACTCTGGGCCTTCTGCTCCTAAACACAGGTCTCCATCACCCTTAGTGGCTAGTAGTAATATTAGATTCCTTATCTTCTATGAGGGCAACCTGTCTATCTCTCTCATTCACTGTTACACATGCATACAAACACATACTCACAGAGTACATTATAGTGTCACTTTGGTACGTTGTATGAATATGTCTTTGTAAATATGCATTCTGGCAGAGATTGCTGTTCATCTTCATTTTGTTTATTACTGGTTGTTTACTGAAAATATCTGTGCTATTTATCTGACAATGTGAAGTCATCCTAAGTGGCATCTAATTTGCCTTGATCCGTCACCCACCCTGCAATCTTCTGATATGCCACCAGAAAAACACACACACCTCATTTGAAAATTATTATTGTAAAAGCATTTACAATCAAATCCTTATTTACTTACCACTCCCAGTAAATGCACTTGCCTGTTTTACCCAGAAAAAAAATCTTACACACTTATACAATATCGCCAAGAGCAGAAACAAAAACCTACAGTCTAACAATATTATTATTATTTGTCGATTTATTATTTTTATCACTGTAGCACTTAGAATCCTTAGTCATGGACCAGGATCCCATTGTGCTAGACTCTGTACACACACAGACCAAAAAGACAGTACCTGCCCCAAAGAACTTACAAAAGAGCGACCGATGGATATAGACAGATGGAAGAGGATGAGAAAAAAATGAGACAATATTGATCAGCAAGACAGGCTGTGATCTCAGCACACCAGTGGCCTAACACTTATCAAGTTGCTTGTAGGCTTCATGGCCAAGGGGAGTTTTAAGGAGTGTTTTAAAGAAAGAGAATGACATAGGTTTGCAGATGTTTACAGGGAGCTTCTCCTGAAGGGGGGCAATATGGCAGAAAGCACAAAGGTGCTTGTTTGAAATTTTAACAGGTGGAGAACAGATCTGGTATCATAGGCCAATCAAAGGTGGCTGTCTACATCTTGATAGAGAATGAGAGATGATAATCAAGGAAGGATAGGCCAAAAAGGGCCTTGAAAGAGAAGGCAAGTAGGTTATGTTTGATATGATAGAGAAGGGGAAGCTAGTGGAAGGATGTAAAGAGAGGGGTGATGTGGTCCAAGCAGCAAGTTAGGAAAATGTTCTTTGCAGCAGCATTCTGAATTCATATGAACAAGGCAAGATTGCATTTGCCAATGCCAGAGAAAAGGATGTTGTCGTTCACATGAGATTATAAAAGCCTGAATGAGAATTTGAGGTGTGTGGATGGATAGGACATGTTGGCAAAAGTGAAGGAGGAGCGAATGAATATGTAATGAAGGAAGTCAGCCTGATCATGGGATTTCCACCAGGGATGTTCTGAAGCACTAGAGCAGGAATGGAGAAGTGGATGGGAAGGTGTGAGCAAGGGATTGGGGTTGGCAGGGCAGACCTTGCCATGGTGGTGAGGGACAAGAGTCGGCGGGGGGGGGGGGGGGAGGAAAGTGACATATCAATGACCATATCAATGGAAGAAAGGGATGAGAGGGCAGAAAAAACATTGGTGCATGCCATTTGACTTCATGACTTTTGGTTTCACAATCAGCTTTCCCTGATTTTTCATTAAATAAGGCCTTGAGCTTATTAGTTGTATTTCTCACCCATTTCCATAAATTAAAATTTTTTCTCATGAGACAGCGCGGAATATAATCCAGCTGCTTCACACGGTATACTGCACTTTCCTTTAGACTATGATAGTTAAAAGGATAATTACAACAGAGTTTTCTATGTCAAAGTCAAAACCTTGATCTGTTTGTAAATAAATATGCAAAAAGTTGAAACTTTATTCATCTACAAACACTGCAGTCTTGGTAAGGTGGTGTCCAGTTGATGAATACGTCAAACCTAACAATATTTGATAAATGGTAGTACGCATTGTATATTCATATGCTTTTTGTATCACACTGGTATTTGTCTAGTTGAACTAAGAACTTGTGGTTTCATTGTATGGAATGTGTATCTTTTAACACATTGCTGCTTATAGCAACATTTATATTTTCTGTAGATATATTTAGGCATATGCATATTCTATATATATAAAACACTTGTTTCAAAATGTAAAATATATATTTCTCTAGGCTCTATATAGATAGGTATAGGTAAATAATGTGTGTATACAGAAATATATATTTTTACATTTTGAAACAAGTATTTTATTACAGATACTAATAAATATTAAGACATCTGTTTATTATTTTCTCCAGTCCTGGATGCTTTTATTGCATGTTATTTAAAATACAGTTGTCAGCAGGAAAAATATAGCCTTAAACAATACTCGGAAAACTACTTGAACATGTAGGTGTGCACTTATATGCCTGCTTTTTGAGATGTCTTTCTGCAGAAGCTTATTCTTTTTGTTTTGTGTAAATAAAAGATTTATAAAAAGTTGTTTTGATTCCATTAAATTGGAGCCGGGATGAAATAATGCAGAGAGAAGTCAGTAGGATAAAATGTAATGCTATCCCCACTAGGTAAAGTTGTCCAATTAGGCATAGTGTCAGACAATTTTAACATTTGAATGGCTGGGAGGGGATACTAATTTCAACTTTAATGATCTCTGCTTTAGGAGTCAACATCACAAAACTTCACTTATAATTTTAGCACATCTGTCAGTCTGTGCTAAAAAGGAGCCCAGGGCTAGTGGGTGACTGAAGACCCTTTTATCCCTAGAGAGGATTATATATTCCCTTCAAGTGATGGGGGGGTGGGGAAGAGGGGAAATGTTAAAAAGCTCACTTAGCCGATTGTTGCCCACATTTGCCCTGTTGACGAATAGAGAATTTCACATCAAGTCTTTAATTTCATATCCACAAACAATAAATAAATAACAAATGTATGTAAAATCTCATTATAAGGTATCTATGAAGCAACCAATGCCACATATCCTATAATGTCACATAGAATCCGAGCTGGACATTTTCCTCCCCTTTCAATAGATCACATTGATTTCCTGTATGACTTTATCTGCTTAATACAAAATGGGACTGAACAGTTATTTGTCTGGACTTAGCCATTCCTTATCAAACATTTATGAATTAGCTATTGCTGCAGCATCTTCTTGTACGGTCTTTCTTATTTTTGTTTCAGTAAGAGTATGAATGTGATGGCAGAGCTGTAATAAATCTAGCCGTTGAAAATGAAACACATTTTGGGAAACTGTGTGCGGGAGAGGTGGAGGAGTATGGCCATGCTAGTGCATTGTTTCTAGACACTGGGTGGATATCTATTAAGAGTGATTGACTCTTCTGCTTGGGGGTTTCGGTATATTAAGATTGCCAGTTTCATAGCTGTACAGTAGTTTGGTATTCTTGGGATGAAATGTCCAATTGAAAAAGAGAGGTTTGCCTAACCCTGGCCAAATGATATAGCCATCATGTATGTAGATAGAATAGGATTAGCATCAGGGTCATAGAAAGGTCAGCAGATTTGATTGAGTCTTCTCAGTTGGACTTTAGTCTGCATAGAAGAATTGGAAAATAAATACAAATAGCATGACCTGAATATTTTTTTCATTTTTCTTTTTTAACTTTGCTGTTCTTTGTCCTGAGCAAGAACTATTATGTGGACTCAAGTATAATGTTTATGATGCTTCAGTTAAGTGAGCATAGAAATATAGATAGATATGGATAAGCTATTCTCTGTGCTGTGGCTTATTTGTGATCTTTGCCATTGAAAGAAAATCACACGACATATTCAAGATGCTCACCTGCTGTTCCACACCTTTTAATCCCTATAAACCATACATTTTCCAACCCATATTATTAAAATAGAAAAACTAATCTTTATTTAGTGACTTTCATCCAAGGATTTCAAAGCAGTTTACTAAGTGTTTGGTGAAGTGCTGAACTAAGCCTCAAATAATACCTGTGAGATGCTAGGCAGTTTTTAGTCTACCTATTTTGTAGACAGGTAAGATAAAGAGAGGTTAAAAGACATAGAGTGAATCAGTAGAAGGGCCAGGCAGTAGAACCTAAATTCCTGACTGCCTGTTTCCTTCCCTAACCATAGAGCCTTTTGTCTAAAACTGAAGAATGCCCCAAAATGTATGTGGAAAAGAAAGTGGAAAACTTCGCACAAACTATGAAAGTTAATAATTGCACAGTAAAGGCTTCTCAAGTGAAAACGCGTTATTATTTTATAATGATCATCATTTATACAGTGCCATAAATTTGCATGGCACTTACAAAAAAAACATTCCTTGTGATTTGCCTTACTTTATCTTCAATTAATCTTTTAATAGTTGTTTTTTAACCCACTTATATTATACTGTATTCTACTTTGCCTTCTTTTTTATTTCTCTTCACTAGTGCTTGCAGTGACCTCGCAGTAAGCTTCCTTCTATAGAAGCCTGCTATTCTGCCTTGAATGCACAAGGTCAATAATGATTACCCTCTAACTTTGAAGGGCATCCCCTCCTTAGCTTGCACAGTGTGTCGAGCCACAGTCTCCCTGCATGCCATAATTGTAATTTCTCTTGTAAACTGCAATACTGATAAATGAATGGTTATTTCAGAAATACTATTGCACTAGTCCACTAATGTGTCA
Organism: Chelydra serpentina; assembly: GCA_037349315.1. NCBI lineage: Eukaryota > Metazoa > Chordata > Testudines > Chelydridae > Chelydra > Chelydra serpentina. The sequence continues at coordinate 29,701,142 of JBAIAC010000026.1, forward strand.
CACCTGGCAACAACAGGCTATAACTGTCTTTTTTTTAAAAATTGCGATGTTTTGTTGGCTTTATACTTCGGATTCCTTTTAAAGCAACCGATATGAACGTAAACCATTTTGGAATACATTTTCAAAGGTGGTAAACAGCCTGTTCTTTTTTAATGTATGGCTGGAAAGCTACATTTTTGTAGTCAATATTCAGATGCTCACTGCAGATGTTTTAATTCTTTTTTTCAGCTTCCAAACATACGCGTGATGATCTTTGTACCCTGTAAATGATCCAAATGCATGTGCACAGCACAGGAATGTTACCTGTCCTGAGTATCAATGTGTTTTAGGCAAGCTATGTTTATTCAGAAGCTGTAATAACAATTGAACATTATTTCTTAGGGTGAATAGTCCTCAAACAATTAATGATAAAGTATATAAAAGAACAAAATTATATATATATATATATATATATAAACTGAATTGAAACTATAACTGACATTGACTGTGCTATATCTCAGCCCAATAGCTGGAGCTATGGTTCAATATGATGAACCTGGGAAGGTTTTCCTAATGAAAGAACTGATGTTTTCTGTGCAGTGCAAACTACACCTTAACTTTGTAAAATGATGTGCTTTAACAGTTTGCATATAATTTATTGTTCATTTTCCTATACTAGTATCAATTTCTGCTAATATCAGGAGCAGGGCTTTTATAGTTTAATATGTTTAGTGAAACTAAAAAATAATAATGCCGATATTTTATTTTTGCAGTTTGCAAACATGCATTGTGATCTACTCACCCTGTGCCTTATTCAAAGATCTGTCCAGATATGTTGTAAGAATGCTGCTGATTTGATTTTCATTACCTTTTTCACGTGCTGTGCATTTTCAGGATCTATTGGGAAATGTGACCTTTTTTTATTGTTATAGTAACAAACATTAAAACCAGGAAAGGGCACCCAGGTAGTAAGTATAAGAAATGTGCATTCATGTAAATATCTAAACAGATATACATTCGTTTTAAAAACTGAACTCACCGAACATGAATAGTCACTTAAAGTGTAACTGGAATTGACTATGCCATGTATCAGCCTAATAGCTTGAGCCCTGGTTCAATATAATGAACTTGGGAAGGTTTTCTTAATGAAAGAACTGACGTTTTCTGTGCAGTGGTTGCATTCATCAGACCACATAGTGTTCATCCCCCACACTACAAAGGCCTGCCAGTGTGAATGGTTAGGATCATCGGTTAGGTAAATCTGATAGGGACAAAAGATAGTGAAGGAATGAGAGACTTCAGTACCTTAACAGAATATTCAAAGTTAGGTTGCTTTGTTGACCTTTCACCAGCATATTAGAATCTATACTGTATTCAGTAATGGGGTCCCAAGTTTCTAACCTGATTCTGCTCAATATGATCCTTACAGTAAGTTATTGGAATGTGTGCCCATCTCACTATTGGTTAGTATAAACATAACATATATTATGTAAGGCAATAATATTTATTTAACTCACCTTGTTTAAATACTGTGGAGGATATTGAAAAATGGACACTATCTTTCAATTAGGGCTAATTAGACTCTTAAAACCACCCTGGTTTGTGGTGCTAATTTGGAAAGGTGCCACATACTGGGGTTGATTTCTTCAGAGAGATGATGAGCCCTGAGCCACTGGGAAATGGGAAAACCAGACATGCTGATTGGCAAGGTCAACGCTGGAAGGCCCTGTGCTGACTAAGGAGATGAATTCAGTGGGGATTTGTATCCACTCTGTCCCTTGCTTACCTAATAGGAGCATTGTTACATTGTTTCATAGGGAGATTAGTGATTGAAAGGGGAGATTTACAAAGTAAAGATAAAAGTTTTGATTTAATTCTCCTAAAACCCAACCTATTAAGAAGCTTGTCTGCAATATGAGGCAGCACATTGAATCCAAACTTGTTCTAAGTTCACAAACAGGACGTTTGTTAAAACAGACACCCAAGTTGGCTTAGTAATATCTATTTTACTAATTGTTCAGATATGTTGTTGTTCTATACCATAGACACTCATCATTGTAGTGTGGGAGTCGTGGTTATACAGGACTACTAGACTAAGAGTCCATGCCTCAGCATCACTCGTACCTCAGCATCACTCCAACGTCACCTTATTTGTCAGAATCCTTTAAATATATTTTAAAATATACAATTCCTGCTGTCATTTTTTTCTTTTCTCTGTGTGCTTCGTTATCAGAGATAGGTCTCTAGCGTGATTCTTACTTAGCATTGCTATAGTACCTTCAATACCATGTGAGGATCTCAAAGCATTTCACAAACATTAACAGTTTACAACACCTTTGAGATAGATAAGATAAAAAAGTGTCATGGGTCCTTGTTTGTTTAAAATGGATATTAAAGGTCTCTTCACTCTTCTAAAGATAGAAGACCAAATCCTACTCGAGTGAGTGAATAGAATTTAGCCCAATGCCTTATTTTGTAGGAAGCTTCAAATTCGTGCAAATTTATTTTTTAAAACTCTGACCTTATGGTATTAAGTGTAAACGAAAATGTTGAAGGAGATAGATAACCAGCCTTTACTCTTTTGGCAACCATGCTGACATTTCTTTGAGAATTAATAAAGTCTTATGAATTCTGACAAGGAGCAAGACTTCTCAGTGCTCTTCAGGTATGTCAATAGCTAGGGCTTGATCTTATGAACACCTCAGCAAGTGAGTAGTCCCATTGAGTTCAGTTACCTCTGGAATAAAATTACTTACATGCAGCAATAGAGAGAGCTCCCAAAGTCCTTTACAAACTTTACCAACTTGTTTAAAAAAGCTAAATCTAGGAATTACTTTCCCTATACCTACCATGCAGCAACCAGTGAAATGCAGCAATTGCAACACATTGTGGCTATATGCATCAGTTTAGGAAAAGGAGTGAGTAATATTTTAGGCTACCATGTGAAAGATCTAGAATCATCATTAAGCTCAGATCCCCCTCCTTCCATTGATAAAGCTGTTGTGAATTGTATAGAACTATTAGTAGGTGTGGAAGAGGAGACTTGATAAAGCTGAAGTGTCTTATATCTGCCTGTGAGCATATGCTACAGTCTCTTCACAGTTTATGCCACCTCTTACTTGGACTGATGACTCAGAGCTACTGTGGCACAGACCCTCTGTGCTGATCCTGACATTCCTAACCAAGTCCCCTCAAATGAGGAAAAAATAAAGCCCTTGACTTTAATTGCAAGGATCATGCACTTTTTGAAACATGCTGCGAGGTTTTCACAGCACAACCCTGCTCTGCTGCAGTGGCCAACTGAGCCCAGGCTAAGCAGGTGACTTTAACTCCATCCCTGCTCACCTCTTCAGCCAACCAGCTGCTTGGATGTTTGGGATAGATAGACTGACTTCTACCATTTCAGCAGGAAGGGAAACCTCTTCAGCTTCACCACACCTAACTATTAGGGGCAGCTTGTCAGCATTCCCTACCCCAGTTTCTCTCTGGAGGGAGAGAGAGAGGGGTGGTACATGGGACTTAGAGTATGTTCTCTCCCTCCCATCTCCCTCTGCTGAGCATATCACCTTCTAGTCTCTTTGGTAGCAGACAAGCCATAGTAGTAGGAGGAGATAAGGGACCACACTAAATAGACTCCTAGACAGGAAGACAGTGAGCACAAGTCCTTACGGGAAAGGGTGAAAACTTCAGTCCCTTAAATTTCTCAAAACTGCTTCTCTCCCCCATCATGGATAGAAAACTTCAAGAGCAACTTGGGAAGGGATATGTCGGGGAAGAAGGAATCGTGGGTTGCGGGGGTAGGAATAGTCTTATCTGTACAAGAGATCAGTTACTATCCATATGATATTATAGTTTAATACGTCCTCTGCCAAATAACAATGACTATACAATGGCTAAACATCACAGTGCATGGACAATAGTCAGGAAAGGTTGTGAAAGTGAGTAAAAGGTTAGCTGCTAAAACAGATGATAGAGACAAAGTGAGCGAGCTAACATCTCTCATCTTTTATTGGATCAGCGTCAGTTGGTGGAAGAGACAAGCTTTTGAACTTCACAGAGCTCATTTTCAGGTCTTAAAAGCTGGTCTTCTCCATTAACAGACATTGGTCCAATAAAAGATGTTAACTTGCTCAGTTTGTCTCTACCCACCTTGTCTTTCTCATATCCTGGGACCAACATGGCTACAACAACACTGCAAAAATGTAAAATGTCAGAAATATTGCTGAAGAACAGATTAGTCCCTCTGCTGTGATCATACCAGAGAAATCCTATTGTTCAGACCACCACTTCATGGAGAAATAATTCAATTAAAAGGAAATTAAGAACAAAACATTCCATCTGATTGTGGCCCACTGGCACATATGCTAAAGTCAATGCGCAACATTTATTCTTTCAGACCCTAGTTTACTTTTTATGCCATAGAATTGTGAAGCTGTGACAAGTATAGCCAACATGAAGTTTTCAAATAAATATGCTATATTGAAAAAATAAAACAATTTAATATTTTGAAATACAGCAATGCTTTGTGTTTTGAGGGCATTTTTCAATGTGTTTTGCAGGTTTCTAACTATAACAGAAAGTTATTTGATAGCCTTTATATTGTTTGTTTTTGAAAAATTAAACCTTCCTTATTTACATTATGTGACAAAGCCAGAAGTGAGACTAATTTATTCATGATATTAACCTGCTCCCCCTACATCATAACATTCATCTTATGGTGAATTCCTCTTGCAGATCATATGTGTTATTCTGTACACAAGTGATTGGAGGTAAAAAGCCATCAAATTTCCCTTGCATCATTTAAAACACTGGTTCTCAAACAGGGGTACACAGATGTCTTCCAGGGGGTATATATACTCATCTAAATGTTTGCCTAGTTTTACAACAGGCTACATAAAAAGCACTAGAGACGTCAGCACAAACTAAAATTTCATGCATTGACTTGTTTATACTGCTCTATATACTATACACTGAAATGTAGTACAGTATTTATATTCCAGTTGATTTATTTTATTATTATATGATAAAAATGGGAAAGTGGCACTTTTTATGTCTGATTTTGTAAGCAAGTAGTTTTTAAGTGAGATTAAACTTGGGGGTACACAAGACAAATCCGACTCTTGAAAGGGATTCCGTAGTCTGGAAAGGTTGAGAGCCACTGATCTCTATCACTTTCCCTGTGTCTCACCAATGCTCTACCCCTGCTTAAAATACATCTCAAAACCCATCTGCCCTACTCTGCCATGATCTGACAATCATTGGCCAATTTCCCATAATGGGAAACCCTTCACATCTCTTCTGACAAATACCAAGAACCACTGATTTGAAACATCTACATGAATGTTAATTTTCTATCAGATTTAGGACTAAGGTATAGTTTCCCCATTAATATATATAATATATTTATTTATTTAATGGGGAAACTATACCTTAGTACACCCTTTCTTGACTTAATATTTATAAAGAGATTTGAAAATATAAAGAGCTACATATGGTAAGTATTACGCAGATTTTGTGCTTCATAGAATCATAGAATCATAGAATCTCAGGGTTGGAAGGGACCTCAGGAGGTCATCTAGTCCAACCCCCTGCTCAAAGCAGGACCAACCCCAACTAGATCATCCCAGCCAGGGCTTTGTCAAGCCTGACCTTAAAAACCTCCAAGGAAGGAGACTCCACCACCTCCCTAGGTAACCCATTCCAGTGCTTCACCACCCTACTAGTGAAAAAGTTTTTCCTAATATCCAACCTAAACCTCCCCCTCTGCAACTTGAGACCATTACTCCTTGTTCTGTCATCTTCTACCACTGAGAACAGTCTAGATCCATCCTCTTTGGAACCCCCTTTTAGGTAGTTGAAAGCAGCTATCAAATCCCCCCTCACTCTTCTCTTCTGCAGGCTAAACAATCTCAGTTCCCTCAGCCTCTCCTCATAAGTCATGTGCTCCAGCCCCCTAATCATTTTTGTTGCCCTCCGTTGGACTCTTTCCAATTTATCCACATCCTTCTTGTAGTGTGGGGCCCAAAACTGGACACAGTACTCCAAATGAGGCCTCACCAGTGCCGAATAGAGGGGAATAATCACGTCCCTCGATCTGCTGGAAATGCCCCTACTTATACAGCCCAAAATGCCGTTAGCCTTCTTGGCAACAAGGGCACACTGTTGACTCATATTCAGCTTTACGTCCACTGTAACCCTTAGGTCCTTTTCTGCAGAACTGCTGCCCAGCCATTCGGTCCCTAGTCTGTAGCAGTGCATGGGATTCTTCCGTCCTAAGTGCAGGACTCTGCACTTGTCCTTGTTGAACCTCATCAGATTTCTTTTGGCCCAATCCTCTAATTTGTCTAGGTCCCTCTGTATCCTATCCCTACCCTCCAGCGTATCAACCACTCCTCCCAGTTTAGTGTCATCTGCAAACTTGCTTCCGGGAGCAGAGAGCATGGGGACGGGGTCTGGTCCTCCATTACACTAAGGCTTTTTTATGCCATTCTGTTTATGTAAAGGAGATGGAAATCCACCCTCCCCCGCCCTGGAGGCACCTTGTACAATGGGGGGCTTCATCTGCTCTTGTAAAACTACCATACTACATCAGACCCCTTCGCCAGACCCTGGCATGGAGGGTGGGCCTAAACCAGAAATTGTGAGGGATGGAGAGAGGGACGGGGTAAGAAGGGGACATGGCTTGAGCAAACTATGCTCTGGCTGTTCTCTTCTTTCCATTGCCCCCATCGGCCACAAGAACCTGAGTGCACATTAGAGCCGCTCTGACCCTGCTCTAATAGACATTGGAGGCCATGCAAATACGGAAGCAAAAACATGGGTTAAAGCTGACAAACTAACTGAGTATCAGGCCTTGTGTCTGTATTCTCTCTGTAAAGTGTCATAAGCACTATAACGATCTATATAAATTTTAAACATAAATAATATTTCTTATATCATTAATCATTTAGTGCAAATAGTTGGCTCCCTGTCCCTCTGGAAATCTGGTATGATTTGAGGGCATAATACTGTAGCACTGAGGAGAGATCAATAGTAGAACTAAATATAATTTTAAATGACCAAAAAGCCTTACACAGTTAGGACATCCCTACCTGAGCAATCACATTCTTTCCGTCTACCATTCTGCCACGGTTGTAGTCAGCGGAGGTGCTCTGGCTGGAGCTCCCTTGATATGTAAGATTAGAAAGGGCCCCTTGACTTTGTAATATACTTGAGGGAAAAGAGATTTAGTTTGTTGGCCTTGAGGATGTATTGTAAAAGCTCATCTGTTTGGGCGTTCACTTGAGGTGATATAGATTTGGGTGAGATGAGGATTTTTAGCTGGGGTGATTAGGATTTTGTGTGAGCTCAGATAGGGAAATTTCAGTTTTGTGGACTGGCACCTTTCGTGTGGAGCGAGATTGTCAGTGTGCTACTGCTTTTTTTCCTCTTAGTTGCAAAGCATTTTTAATGATCTGTCAAGGGAGCCTAGAACTTGGGATAGGTGCTTTTTTTTTTTAGTCTGAGGATGCTGAAATCAAAATAAATAAATAAATAGATGGCAAGTCTGTCATGACCAATATAAAGTAGAAGGAAGCCTAACTATTAAAATAATTAGCACACCTAGACAGAAAGGAAGAAGGAACTATGTCATGTATGATAGTTCTGCTCTACTCATTTCACTCCCCTAGTCCTCTAGTTCTGATGTAATTCAAATAGACTAGTAATTATACTGAATAATAAATAATTCCATAGCTATTTAATAAAAGTTTTGTGGTGCTCTTCAGTGCAGGCAGGATTTTAATTTTTTTGCTAAAAGATGGTACGTCACTGAGCCTTTATCAGCTAGCAAAGATTTGAGAGCGTGCGCAAAAATGAGGCATCTTTTAAGTCTCCCCCCCATCCCCGCAAAAGGGATGAATATAAAAATAAAAAACCTTTACAGAAGCTGGACATGTCTCAGAACACAAATAAAACTCCTTCCCATAAAAACAGACTGGTGAAGTACCTGTTAACATTGTAGATTGTTACTGAATATGATGAGCAGAAATGTATTTTTGGGAGATGACAAGATGCCTATAATTCTGGGGCAAAATTATAGGAACAGTGAATGTGTGGAGGTGGGAGAGAGGCGAGGGGCAGGTAGAAATAAATGTTTGGCTTCATCCGATTTGTTAGATCATCTGTAGATCATCTGTAATTGAATAGTTTGCACTAGCATAACCCAATTTTATCCCCCTCAAACTGAAAAGTTACTTAGGTAAAATGGTTTTGTAGAATTTAAAAAGCAACAAAAAATTTTCACTAAAGACCATTAAGCGGCCTCAAGCCCCACGTTTCAGTGTTCATCATTTGTACCGATTATAGTGTGACAGCTCTTGAGTTTCCAATGATAACAGCCATCTGACTTGATCTGAGTTCAATGGATTTTCACTAAAATAGAATCATCGCCTTTGTGATGGATAGAAAAAGTAAAGCAATACATCCTGATAAATGCTTCGGCTTTTTTCCCCCTTCCCTTACCGTGACCTTGTACAATCTATACGTGAGCAAAGCTGAGCCCTGGCCACTGCTGCAACGCATCAGGACTTTGAAATGTAAGTAGCTCTGAAACCCATCAATGGGGTGAAGGGAGAATGGCCTGAGAAAGCAATGGATCATGCTTAGAGGACTCACAGGGAAACAGGGTAAGCTGAAGGTCAATACGCAGACATGTCCTGAAGGAACAGCTCAGACACTCATTCACATTCACATCTCAAAGCCATTGCTGCTGAAGCACTGTGAGGAGAGATCAGTAGGCGAGTAAAATAAAACAAGAATTTCAGAGCATATAATTTCTTCTCGGAAGTCAATGGCACAAAGGTACAGTATAAAACAGCTGTAACCTATAGTGGAGGTGCAGAGCCCTAATCATCCCATCTGAGTTGCAGGGAGCATAACACAACGGAATCACTTTGAGAACAACTGCAGGGTAATGGAAACAAAGTTTATAAGTCCTGGTAATTGTGAGGAGCATTTAACATTTTTAATAGGTCATTGATCGTTTGTAACAGAGTATTCAGGAGGGCATGAAAGTGAGCTAAACTAGAAAGGACACTGTCTGAATCCATGCACAGGCAGACATATAATTAAAGGCCTTTATACTTTGTAAATTAGACTTTGTATTAATTAATATAATTGTGATGAAAAGTTCTTCATAAGTTTCCAGTAATATTCTCATTTGTTTTTGATTTTTTGTTTTAAAAGGTGCATGCTGCCTGATACAGATTAGCCTGGCTATATATAGTGTGCTTTTAAATAAATAAATAAATAAATAAAATTAGTACACAAATTTGAACCCCCAGTTACCGTGCCTAAAGCAGAAATTGCCGAACAAGTCAAGAGGCTTATTAGCATTTTATGTAAATCAGTTATTACTGTTCTCCACTTCCTTAATTATCCATGTTATTTCAATACAACCCTTTCTTTGATGTCCCAATTCTATATTTAAATAGTGCAAGATTTCTATCATATCCTCCCGCTGAGGTTTCTTCCATGCAAAAAACATGCCAAGAGCAGCTATTTTAGAGACTACTGGGAAATGTTTAATTGGTTAATCCCATTTGAGTTATGAGGGTGTATTGCCATGCACAGAAAATCAGAAACATGTAAAGTACTGGCTAGGAGAAGTTTACTAACACTTGCAAGACTTCTCCTGAAATTTAGACCTGAAGACATTTCATTTCTTAGATATCCAATGAGGAATGATTCAAAGGAAAATTCTTCAAACTTCTTTGAAATGTGCTAACTGAAATATTTTGAATTAAAATAAAGGCATTATTTTGGTTCTTGCATTGCAAAGGGGGGCCCACTTTACATTTGAACTAATGATAAAGTGACAATGAGAAGAGAACAATATTTCAACCAACCTCCGCGCATCCACCTCTCACCTCCCCAAACCTTACCAGTTATGTATGACACAGGCAGAACCTGCCGTTGCAAATAAATGACTGCGTTTCACAGGTTAGCATGTTGTGAATTTCTCACAGTTGTCTTTGTGCATATTAATCTTGCCCATTATCGCATTTGATAGTTGCTCATTAGAATTAATTCTGCAGAAATGGGTGCTTTGCAGAAATTTGAAAATTACTGTACAGCATCCAACTTCCCTGATTTTGACTGGAGAGACTTCAGGGCAAGGTATTGGCAAGTATTCTTGTCTCTTGTGTTAAGCAATTAATAGTATAACCTCCCTTTTATTTTATTTTTTTAAATCTATTTAAAATGTTTGTTGCAAACAGTGAAGATAGAATTAATGAAGTGTCTCTGAAGTATTTTGCACAGTTAGCTGACAGGTGTGCATACTTGATTTGGTTATGAAGACAACTGCTAGATACAACAGCGGAGAAAGGCCGTTGGACCAGATTGACCAAATATACAATGCTTCAACATGTTCAGGGGGTTAAATGAAAACAAAATAGCAGCCCCATTTTTTAAAATCTACTTGTGAATTGTAGCAAAAGGTGCCAGCTGCATTTAATAAATAATGCTAATTTCCACATTTGTTGAAAATTGGCAACTTGCATTATATAATGGCACAATTGTTAAGAAATATCTAAAAAGTACCGCAGTGCAATAGTTCTCTCCAGAGTGAGACATTTAATGAATAAAAGTAGGTACAGAAAGGAATAGTTCATTATTATTATTATTATTATTTATTTTTTACATTTTAATCATCTTTGTGTTCTTCTTGTAGATAAAGTGATTGAGTGTTTTCCCAAACTAAGAATCAGATTGTCCAGTTAGTAGCGTTGGGTTACAAGCTTTCTCATATTTGCAGTTCTTGTAAACATGTCTCCCTCTTACATAAATGGGTTAACTTATTAAAAAGCCTCTGCCAGAAGTGTGGATTGCTGAGTTTCCATCATTGGGAAGTACATTGTTCCAATTCCGAAATTATACAGTCTAAAATCATCATCATGTATTTTCATCAGGATGAAATATCGGGAGCTCTGCTTAGTGCAAGGTTTTATTAATGATGTGCTGTCAGAAGCTGGATGCTCTGCATATTTGCATATTAAACAGCTGAGTGAAGAAACATTCCTTTTATTGCTGCAGGGAATAAATCAGTTTAAAGCAAGTTCTCATCATTTATACTCCTTTCAGCTAAGTCTTCTTTTATTGAAATAAATTGTTGAAGTGCTTTGCTCATTCTTTGAATACTGATGAAATTTACCTTGATAGGGCCTCAGGAAAAATAATATTTTCTTAAAGGTGCAGTGTTGTTCTTTATCTAAATAGAACTTCCAGAGATTATCTACACGAGAATTTGTGAATGTCAAGCAAAATGAGAACTTTTCTAGGCCATACAATGTTTTAAGATGTTCTTGTGTATCTTTATAGTTTTCTCCAAGAGGAAAAAATCCACCATGAGAAATACTGTGCTTCTATTTTGATTTTATATATTGATTGCTGTTTTAGTAAAAGAGGCTTCTTATTAGGACATACTACTTTGCATTCCATACTTGGCAACGTGAGTTTAGAAGTCTGTTGGCTGGACGAACTAGAACAAAGTCAGTAACAAAGGGAATAATAGTTTGCAGGTTATTTCCTGCTCTTCCATTGTGCGTAAAATGAAACACAGAAATGTGTCATATGCTAACAAGAAGCCTGGATTGCCCAAGTTTATGTAAATAAATCATTTTGAAATCACAGTAAGTTAAAAGATGATAAAGAAGAGATTTAATAGACTGTCATTTCTAGGCAAGGACCAGAAGACAGCAATAGATAAAAAATCATTAAAATTAAGTGAAAGGATTGTATGTAGCTGGACAGAGATTTTGCTTGTTTAATTGAAATAGAGTTCTTCTTCGAGTTGCACTCTGCAAAGTCACATTCTTGGAATGTGCCAACTTTGAGGACAGTGGAACCTTTTAGTAGCAATACCTGTTACGGATGCCTCACCTCTCCCCTCCTGTCTCTAGCACTCACAATGGTCAGGGGTGAGGTCATGTGGGGGCGGCGGGGGGCGAGTTGGCGCTGCTGCCGTCTCAGTTCCTTCCAACCACTGCAGCATTAGGAAATGAACCACCTTACATTTGTTTTTCTCTGTAGTTAGTGCTGTGCCCTAAAAAAATAGTATATTAATAAGTTTGGTTTGTGACTAGTGATAGTAATTGAGTGTTAGATAGTATAGATCTGGGGTCTCAAACTCAAATTACCACGAGGGCCGCATGAGGACTAGTGCATTGGCCCGAGGGCCGCATCACTGACCCCGCCCCCTCGCCGCCCCTGGCCCCACCCCCACTCCACCCCTTCCATTAGGCCCCACCCCTTCTCCGCCTCCTCCCCTGAGCGCACGGCTTCCCGTTCCTCCCCCCTCCCTCCCAGAAACCGCGAAGCGCTTCCCATGCAGCCCGTGGAGCTCTTCCCTGCGGCTCTTCCCTGCGGCCCAGATCCTTCCCTGCGGGCTCCACGCGCCCCACCCCGCACCCCCATTTTTTATTTACTTCTTTTTTTTTTTTACCCCTAGGCAGTACTGTACAATTGTCTGGCGGCAGGAACTGCCTGGGGATTAAAAAAAAAATTACAAAAAAGGGGGGGTCTGGGGGGCGCTGGGAGCCCAGCGGGCCGCAGGGAAGAGCTCCACGGGCCACATGTTTGAGACCCCTGGTATAGATAGTATAGTTTATTTAAAAATTAAATTAAGACTAGGTATTAGTAATCAGTTTACTTGCCGACTACGTTGGATGTTAAAAAACTCGGCTTCAAGGTGTCATGTCTGATAGTCTTTCCTTCCTCAGATACACATGATTGGTGTCTGAAATGCTTGGGTGAAAATTACTCGCTGGCAAACTGCCAAATGTGTAGCACATTTACCCCCTGAGCCAGAAAGGACAGGTAAAATAGACTGTAGCTCCTTCTCTTGAAGGAGGCATTAGCATCTAAGCTTACAGGATCTGAAAATTCAAGAGAAGTTCAAAAGTAGGAGACCGATATCTGCTCCAGCTACTTAGGATCTAAAAAGCCATCGGAATCCATAACAAGAGTTTTGGCTTCGGTGCCAGGCTCCAGTTCCAAGTCAGCTGACATTCCAATGGGCAGATCCCCAGATCTGACCCCAATGACGGTGCAGCCTACTTCAATATTGGATTCAGACAGGCATTGGAAGGATCCACAGCATGTGCATGAAACATCTCCCTCAGTTTCAAGGAACAGAAAAGTAAAGCATGTCTCCAGCGGCTCCTTTGATCACTTGCATAGTATGGAAACAAAATTGAAAGACTGGGGATATATTCAAATCTGTTGGCCCGAGATTGAGACCTGTGGATCAGTTATCAAAGAACCAGTGATACATCATTGAGATGACAGCTCAAACTGACTCACTTCTTCATCCTTCTACTGACCCGACTGAAATTCAATCCCGTCCAAATAAAAGATCAAGACAAGAGCGTTTCAGGGATAGTTCTTACTTCACTTCTGCTTCCACCCCAGATCCTACTGGGTTGCCAGGAAAGATTATTTCCCCACATTCTCTGTTTAAAGTTCCTGCTTTATGGGTCTTACTGATGACTTATGTGTTGGATCTGGAATTGGATCAGAGGTCAGAGCCGGATCCAGTACATGTTTCCACTGTACGCTCTTATCAGGGAAAAACTGTTCAGACCAGGAGGGAACCCAAATTTCCTGGGTATCCTGTGGAGACTATGATACCAGACTGGCCAAGCTGGCAAAAATATCCTATGCCTCGATGGATGTTTGACCATATCACCCAACTCCTCCTTTTTCTTTACATGAGAGGAGACTGGACTCTCGAGGCCTGGAACAGATTCCAGTGCATTTGGTGGAGCAGAGATCTCCATATCCTTCAGCTATGGATCCAAGATCTTCCGATCATTTATCTCCTGCAGAAGAGGAGATAATCTCAGAAGGGGAGTATCAAGAGATACTTCCACAGTATGTGTTGCCATATAACTAGGAGAGTTACAGTGCAGTTCATCACCTGATGAAAATACGGGAGTAGTAACAGTTTCATCTCCCTCTGAGGATTCCGTTCAGTTCCATGAGTTAGCTATATAAGATGGCATCAACCTTGAGTTTATCATCTGTACCATGAGAGGAGACTTTACACCCTGTATTTGATATCTTAGGATCGACAATGGATAAAGAGGGAAGACAGTTAGGTTTTCTGGGTAGGAAAACATTTTCTTCACCCTTAAATATGTGTATAGCCAGCTGATGACCAGATATCAATATAAATTGTGGGGAAATATGGCTATTTTTACTAAACACTTGCCAGAGAGGACCTGTCCTCCAGGGCTTGTCCATGGGTGGCAGCAGTGTGCACTAGTCAGCTGCTAAGTTACAGTCAGGCAATGAGTGGTGGGGTTGGAAGCAAACCAGGTCAGAATGCCAGGATCAGGCAACACGTTGCAGGTGGCAGGCAGATAGAGTCAGGGTCAAGCCATGTCAGGATATCAGGAAGTTGGGGTCAGGCACCAGGTTATAGAGAGCAAGCAAATAGCAAAGTCAAGGAACACTGGTAAACAAATATATCAAGACATTCCAGTTCAGAATGCTCTCTTGGGGACTGTTATTCCCTCCCTGTCTACCCTAGACTGGTTCACTACTCTTGACCTCAAAGAGGTGTATTTCCACATTCCCATAAGACCATCCCACTGAAAATACTTATCATTTGTCCTTGGCTTACACCACTTCCAATACAGAATCTTACTTTCTGGACTGCACCCAGAGTATTTACCCAATATTTAGCTCCAGTAGCGGCACATCTAAAAAAGCGAGGTATTTTTGTATTCCCATACTTAGACAATTGGTTGATGAAGGGCCAGTCCAAATAAGAATTAGAGGCAGCCATTCAGAACACTTGTATGGAGCACTGGGTCTCCTCATAAACAAGCAAAAATAATTTCTCATTCCCTCTAGAAAGATTCCTTTCATAGGGGCGATATTTGACTGTCAAATCAAGGGCCTGTCTGCTGGAAAGGAGGTTTTTGAAAATAACATTCACTTGTGATACAGCCAGTTCAAACAATAGGTTTTTTTTCTGAAGCTTCTGGGACTCTGGGCATTGATGACATATGTAACCCCCTATGCTAGACTGAGAATGAGACCTCTTTAGCATTGGGTTCTGAAGAATTTTAGTCCCACTATAGACAGCATACTGAAGAGGATTACAATATCTCAAGAAAAAAATCATTAATTCTCTAACATGGTGGCTACATACCCAGAATGTTGTTAAGGGAGTGTTATTCAACTGATCTCAGCCGAAGTTAACAGTAACCACGGATGCATCCAAGATAGACTGGGATGCACATCTTCACACCAAGGTCGTAAGGAGTGTTTGGAGTCTGTCCCAATTACACATAAATCTATTGGAGTTATGGGCGATGATCTGATTTGCACCCAAAGCATTTCTCCCACAGATACACAATACAGTTATCCAAATTGTTATGGACAACATGGCGGCAGTTTATTATGTAAACAATCGAGGGACTCATTCCATCCACCTGTGCAACTCTACTACATGAAGAAAAATCGACACTTCTGCATCTCACTGTGCACTAGATTTGGAATCCAGATCTGATGCTCATTTTTGCAGTGCGGTACTTCAGTCATTGTTCAGTTAGGGCTCCCTCACTCCTTCCTTATTGAGGTACTGCTCGCCATCATTTCCCAAGAGTGAGAATACGCACAAGGCACTTGAAGAAGAAATTGAGGTTACTGACTTGTAACTGGAGTTCTTTGAGATGCATTCTGCATATTCAGACTCCCTGTCCACCTTCCCTGCTTCTGCATAGTCCTAATTGTATCATTATTTGGTATTCCACATTAGCGTTTGGAAAGAACTGAGGTAGCAATGGCACCAACACCTCCACCCATGGGTCACGCTCTGACCAGTGCAAGCATTAGAAACAGGAGCGGAGGGATGACGCGCCTCCAACAGGCACTGCTACAAGAAGGTTCCACCAGCCTAGTTTTACCAGGTCAGTGCCTCCCAAGAGTATGAACATGCAGAGTACATCTCGAAGAACTCCAGTTACATGTAAGTAACCTCCATATATCCATTGAGAACCAAAAATATTGAGAGAATCCACCAATGAAACTCTCAGGAATACCTGTTTCTCAGCTGATGTGCTGTTGAGTGATATTTTATTTAAAGGCTACCTTATTCCATAGGCCACTACTGAAATGGAGCCTATTTGTTACCATAGGCAGAGAAATATGCTCAAAGAAATTAACAAAGGAAAAAGTAATACCATTTGTATTCCCATTTTTTATCTTAAAAGGTTAACAGCATTAAACTATTATATGCCCTTTTTATGTCACACAAAGTATTGTTACAATATAAAGCATTAGTGACAGAAGCTTCTTGTTTTTAAGTGGAAAATGCACATTTGATAACATGAAAATAATGTCAAAACATCCTCCCCTACATTATTGTGAACTATAGCTTTTCCTTTATGTTTTAGTTTTGGAGGCAGGGTTTAGCAAGAGTATTTTCAGATTTTTACAAAATAGTGATACATTGCAGCCATAGTTTATTTTAATTGGACAGCACTAAGTGTGCTGACTTTTTATGATAACAGAGGAGGCAGCGGAAAGTGGCTACATGTTCACTTTAAAGCTTATACAGAAGAAAATCAAATCCTTGAAGCTAAATTCAGAAGGAATCAAAATGGAGTTACTTCTGGATCACATATATACATTTGTCTCTATATGCCATCAGTGTCACTCTATCCTCAAGGTGGGTATCCCCAAAGGTTAACTTTGCACAAACATTATACACACCGTCTCATTATTAAAATCCTGGTATTAACTATAACTTGGTTTTAATCATTTAAATTGTATTTATTTAATGATTTTTTGCATGATATGATGAGTACAGTTACAGAATCTTCAAATACAGGATTTACTGTTAGAGCTGGAAATCCTGGAAATACTTTTATCCTTCCAAAGATTTATTTGCTGACATTCTGAAGTATTATCCCAATAAAAAGGATGTCACATCTTTGATTTCTTTATTATACAAAAATATAAAAGGGAGCCTTACTTAATGTAAAGTGCTTGTTGAAGTCACATGCAATTTTTGTGTGTATGATTGAATAGTATATCTGGCAAAATGCACTTTCTGAAATTTGGATTAGAGAGGTAATGTGGTTAGACCTATTGTACTTCACAAGAGTGTTGTCAGGCTTAATTAATTATACTGCGGCTATATGCAGTGCAGGTTCTGTGCCAATATATCTCACTGCCATTAGCATGGAAATACCCTCACATCAGCAGGGATTCTACTACCAAACCATCTTATGTTCCCTCTACCCCACCATACACATGACTTCCCAACACCTGGCTATCTCCATTATTTATTTATTTTTGCAGGGTAGAGAGAATGGATACACATCCCATTCTTACTCTACATCCTTCCGGGGCTGGGTGAGAATAGGACAGACTGCCCTTTAATCTCTCTCTCTTTTTTTTTAAATGCCTTCCCTTATTGCTGCTCTTAAGGAGATGTAGCTATATTATATGGTCTAGTAGCGACTTGCCAGAATTTCCTTTATGACTGTTATTAGAAATTAGATGTGGGAAACACCTATTAAGTCGTCTTGCCTTTCCCATTACTCTCCCGTGAGTGTCAGTTAATTTCCTATATTATATTATTAGATGCTTGTTTTCTGGTCAAGTTTGAATGACTCAAGAGATGGGGCATTCACCAGAACCCTAAGTAAACTATTCCACAGTCTAGGACCTCAGGGTTTGAAAAAAAAAATCTAGCTCTCTAGCCTAAACAGGAAGTAAGATATAGGAAAAGAAAGCTGAACTTGTTTTAGTGATAAATCCATATTGAGATGTTCTTATAATATTCAACCACAAACTATAAATATTCTGTTTGTAGATGAATGATATATAAGGAAAAAAATTACTTCATGGATTCATAATTATAATACAGTAGTGTCAAAGATGACAAATATGATGATGTGGAATGTAAAGTGGAAACTACTGTAATGAGTTGAAATTAACAAGTTCAGGTTATCCATACATCGAGACTCCCTCCCCGAAATATCTCTTGGACAGCACCCGAGTTGCACACACTGACAGCACCGGCTCCTAGCTCTGTGATATTCTTTTCAACAAGTGCCTGCTTTAAGTATGTCTAAAACTGATGGTGAGAGTAAGCTGGTTGGGAGATGTCTGTTTCATCAGTTCCCCTTCTAATCACCAGAAAGGTTCCTGTAACTGCACTGTCCCGAAGGGTTTCTGCTTTCTCTTTTCTTCCCCAGCACCTCATCCCATCCATCATCTTCCTATTAAAGAGATAAAAATACTCGGTCGTCATCACTGCTAGCACTGTGGCTGGTGAGGTGGTGCTTTGGGCAAGGGGAATGGTGATAGCATACATGACTGCACTAATCACAAGTTTCTGGTACTGGTTGTATGTACTTCCAGTGGACTCTTTGTTTAGCTTCCTCCATAGCCACCCACGTGGCTCAGGCTCCTGGTATCCCCTGACTGCAAACTTCCAGCACCTTTTGACACCTAATATGATCCTTCCACAGGACTCCCTGTGCACATGCCATTCTCAAGTTATCCCTTCTTTTGGTGATAGTGTTGTGAGGTTCAGAGGTCTCATTAGTCTCTCTGTTGGGTTCTAGTATCAGTCTGAATGGAAATCTCATTTGCTTTAACATGCAATGCAATCTGAGACTTCCTCTGCCCAAGCTGGTGAGATTTCATTCATCCTGGTGCTGTGATTCAACAGAGAAGCTGCCACAGCTTCAGCTTCAGCATCAAAATGTAAGGGGCAAAGAGGTAACTGGTTTATCCCTTGATTTCCTCTATATGACCATGAGAAGAAAGGAGAAATGTGACCACTATAGCTTTGGTAACCAGGGTGATTTGTTTTGTTTCTGGGAATATAAATCTAAAAACAATTTGTTTCAAACAAAATTGCCATTTTGTAGGAGCTCCATCCTTTGTGTCCTGTACGTTTTAAATGGCATGTTTTGGTCAGTGTTCATGCCAAGCTGTCTCTACATATTAACTCTGTTGCCCCACCCCTTTGCTTTAGATTGCTGTCAATTACTGTGCAAACTGCCCCTCAGTCTCCTCCTGGTCTGCTTGGGGACCTTGAGCATCCCCCGTCTCTGGGTGTAATCCCACGATTCTCCCACTCTCAGACCAGGCCCTTGGTAGCAGTCTTCTGGTACTAACCATGATTACCTGAGCAAATCTGACTTAGGCTCAGACCTGACAGTTCTGTTCCCTCTGGGAGCAATGGCAGTATGAATACAGTGACCAGTCAGGCTCCTTAAAGCAAAGTATCATTTAGTTAGAAGAAAAGCATTTCAGATAAAGCATATTTTAAAAACAACAAAACGGACTGCATGCATATCTAGCTCTCCCTAAGGATTACCAGTCTCTGGATCGGGGAAAGTCCACTTCTTTAGACTTCCTCCCAGAGTCTGTCTTCCTGGACATCTCCTGAAAAGTGACTCCCTTCTCCTTCCAAAAAAGGCCATTTAACTTTTTAGTGTTCTTTTGATCACTAGCCTGCCAACTTTGGCACAATGTCTTGCAATCTACTGGAGATAGGAGATGGGATTCTTGAAGCTAACAACTTGATCCATTGCCTTTCAAGTGTGTGTTGGGGTGTCCTTATGTAGGTCTATTGCATCTGTCCTGTTTGCTGTTCCCACAGCCCCCTAGTAAGTTAGATCAATACATGCATATATGACCTTTTAATAAGTCTCCACATGGATACAGCAATTTTACCTCACTGATCAGGTCACTTACAATAGTCACACCATTATTACATATCATTGGTCACAGATGAATATAGAACAGCTCCATGACCAACACAACTGCACATTGAGACTACCGCATTACTGCTGGTACACCGAATATGACATATGGGAGCTTCCTTGCATCCTTGCTGCACAACAACCCTGGATACAACTCACTGTCTTGAAAAGAAGTAGCAGGGAACAGAATTGAAAAATTCCAGGGCGAAACTCCAGATACTTGTTTCATGTGGTGTACTTAATCCAAAATATATAACACATTTTAAAATGATCAAAAATATTTCTCTTTATCTGTGGCCAAAATTGTGTGTGTTCGTTTACCACATTTGTGCATGCAACTGAAGTAGTTAGTTGTTTGAACACATAAACTGCATGTGCAAATACAGGTTGCTGTGTGTGCAGTATAACTGACCCAGATTTTGTGGTGAAGTTAAGGCCTCTGAAAATGTGACTGGAGGGGGGCAAGTCAGGAGAAAAAAGCCTTTTAAAAAGTCACATTAGAAAATGGTTAAACCAACTGCGACAGATAACAGTCATATATTTGAGACTCTTGTATCAACTCTACAAATGTTATCTCAATCTCTGAGACAGCCAGGTATTGAATATTGGCTAGTTGGAGTTGATTACCAAACTCCAGGAACTAAAATCAGTGGAAGCTAATTATTACAAACCCTGGGACAGGTACACAATTCCAGAGACGTACCACCACATGGGGTGAATTGCATAGACTGGCTCAAACATAGGAGACAAGGACCTTGTCTATATTAGTGACAGCTTGGACCACAGCCTTCCAGTGTAGAAATACCAATCTGTTGATAGTATAGTTGCCAAATTCTAAATATTTATAGTGGACCCTAAATCTCTACAGTACCCTTGGTTTGCCTGGATATTTTTGTTTGTTTTTGCTTTAAGATTTCGCCATGTCAGTATTATGAAGTAGAGCGCAGTTTTACTGTAGCTGGAAATAATTGCTGTATATGCTACTAACTTCTGCTTTGTTCTGCAGTCGTTTATACAGCATTTCAGAAGATCTTTTTTCCAACTGGATATGATTTTCTTCTGCTTCTCTTGAAGCTGCACAGTAATATATTGATTCTGTACAAGGAAAGAGAAGTCTTCACTACTGTGAGTTAGTTACTTGTACCGTAAGTGTATATGTCTCAATTTACCTTATAGTACCCTGGTCGATACATCCTTTAAACTGACCATTTTTATTTTCGTGGTTGTGCTTTGATTTTTTATTTAACTTCTTGAAGCCAGTGACTGAAATTTCCGAGGAGACCCATTGCTTGAAAAGTGGAAGAGGGTCGCCTCAAAACCTGCCATCAGTGGGTTAATTATATTGATCACTTTATTATAATAACTATTATAATTAAGTGTTATTAATTATATTGTAGTTGTGATGAAAAGCCCCAAGCAGGACTGGGGGAGCCTCATTATCCGAGGTATTTCACAAATGTATAGGAAGGCATAGTTCCTGTCCCAAGGTCTTATAATAGATGAAATGGACAAAGTGTGCACATGGGACATACCACACAAGCAAAATGAGGAGAGTAATGCCGGGTTTGGGGTCTTTTGGGGGAGTTGCTTTACTATATTCTGAAGGGCTAGTGTGGGATGAGGGGAAATAGGAGATGGGGATGGATTAACGGGACAAAGAAAGGAATGGATGAGGCTATGGGTGTGGGTAGAGACAAAATGTGAGGGATGGCAAGGATCATGGATGGCAGGGGCATGGCAGCAGAGGAACAGCAAGTTGTGCGAGGCTATTGGGTCACATGGCGAATTCGCAGAGAAAAGCAGAGCAGAGTTCATTGGTTAAACTGTAGAAAGAAGAATCAGACATCACTAATGTCCAAGCAGCCGCAAGGACTGTTTTTGCTGCTGGCCCCAGCTCCTGCTAAGGGTCTTGGTTACAGAGACTTACTGTGCCCCGGGAGCACTCTTAGTTCTCCCTCTTCCCTGTGGTTGGTTTGGGAAGATGTATGTGTGCAGGGAGAGGTACTTGAGACCTGTGTGTACACACATCCACACACAGCCCAGAATTGGATATTCTACCTACCAGTTCTTTAAATAAATTTCCATCTTCAGCTATACACTATGAGTAGAATAGGTAGAATTTCCAATCCTGGGCTGTGTATGTGAGTGTATCTAGAGGCCTCAATACCCCTCCTAGTCCTCTCACAGATTGGATTGATTGATTGATTGATTGATTTGTAGAGCTTATTAGCATTTTAAAAGTAAAATACAATTCAGGTAATACAACCGTGTGTCTGTTTTGGTACCGAAAAGAAAGATGAGATCTGAATTACAATAGCCTTGCTAATTTTAATATTCAGTTCTTGTCTATATTAAATAATTTGTTCAGTTGAGTTGTTATAAATATATAGTGTAGTTAGAGTTAAGTGAATGATCATTTAGAGGTGAGTACATGTTTTATGTTTTGCTTTGCAGGATACCTTAATTGTAACTGTATTTTCTGCTTCTGTGTATTTATTGGGCTGTGTATATTTGTACTCTATGAGGCTAAATAATGGAGAGAGAGAATCCAATAAACGTCTTCTCTAAGGGTAACTGTTATCTAAGGATCAACATGCCTGGTTCATGAGGTCTTTGCAGTGTGGCACCAAGAAAGCGATTCAAAGCTCAATTAGCTAACTTACTTCCCATATTTATTATATATTAGCATATGTTAAAACACAATTATAATTAAAGTTCTTTAGATGTTTTCATTATAAACACTTTTAAGAGAATCCAACCATTTTTAATTTGCCCACCTAGAGTTAAAAAGTATGTTACACATTCCCAAATCAGGTACAATTTGAAAAGCAGGAGGGAGGGAACTCAACTTTTGATTTAATTAGTTCTCTAATCAGAAAGTAAAGGAGGAACTGCAAACTCATGTAACAGAGACCAAGTTCTAAACAGGATTAAATGATAACATGGTAAGGGGTGCAAAGTAGCCAGCAGCCAATGCCTCTAAACTGCTCATAATTCACACAGAACAGAAAGGTGATTGTACTCCCAAACAGTATAGCAGAATCAATCCAAGAGGAGTTAAACTGAAGAAACCAAGCCCAAAAATGTTGAAAGATTGATCAGTCTTATAGGTAATAAGCGAGAGCATAACAAAAAACTGTATATGTGTGTGTATACACACAAAGGCTCAGCTTTTCTAAAATGACTCTCGATTTTGGAAGCCTCCATTTCTGCGGCGTAGTGGGAGACACCTTGAGCACACACCTTCTGAAAATCTGCCCCCTTGCGGTGTCTCAAGTTGGGCCGAAAAACAGAAGCATCCAGAATTACTAGTCACTTTTGAAAATGTTGGTCATACAATATATAGAGGAATCACCAAGATACATGCATAGCAAGAGTAACTAGCCATGTGATGTTGCTGTAACCACCCCCCATGCGCGCACACTTTTCACCTACCTTCACCTATTTATTCACTTTTTGTTACTTCTCAGCCATTAGAATAGAAGCTCCTCCAAGCAGAGAACACGCATATTGCCTGAATCACTCTGGGTGCAATGAATATGAAAAATAACCTCGTATTATGTAAAATAAAATTCAAATTACAGTTGGGAATTTTTTTTTTTCATCTGAAACTTATTCAATGCAGCTCTAATTCAAATCACCATCATTTTTCTTCTCCTAGCCAACTGCTGACTCTTGCTTCCTAACCCCAAACAAGATTCCAGCCCCTCTTCCTAACCACACAACTCCTTTCCAGCCCTAAAGATGCTTCCTCACCTCTCGTTTCTGTCTTACCCTCAGCAACCTGTATATTTTGTTGTATTGATTTTGGGACAGGTGGTATTCTGAGATGTCATTTTTGCTGAATATTTCTTGTGTCCTGCTTTATTAAAACTGATACTAAAGGACTGAAGCAGCTTTGATATGGTGAAGAGTTCATTGTCATTTAAATCATGGACATTTGAAGACAGTAGTCAGCTTGGCATTGAATAAGCTTGAGATGGATTTCAGCAGAGTTACATGAGAATACAGTGGGATAGCTGTCTGAACATGTGTGTAGCTAAAATTGCTTGGGTTTGGCTTCATATTTGAGCATTGCTTTATTTTCCAAACAAATTTCTGCTTTTCTAAATGTTAGTAGGGATGTGATATTGTCCGAGGGATAAACATAGTTATCAAGTTTGTGATATTGACTTCAAAGTTCTGGCAATGTCCTTTGTTAAATGTCTTTTCAAACTGTTGTCAGACACAACAAGCCCTACTTTCTTGTTAAAAGCTCATATTTCTTTCTTGTAACAGCACCGAGATTTGAGCAGCTAAAGAGGCCCCATTCCCATTGTATTTACAGGGTTCTCGTTTAACTGAAAATACCCTAACCCACAAAATCTCTGAGCATGTTTCTTTCACTTAGCTCAAGCATATTCTACTCTAAACCAGGCATCGGCAACCTTCGGCACGCGGCTCGCCAGAGTAAGCCCCCTGGCGGCCGGGCCGGTTTGTTTACTTGCCGCGTCCGCCGGTTCGGCCGATTGTGGCTCCCACTGGCCGCGATTCGCCGTCCCCGGCCAATGGGGGCTGCAGGAAACGGCGGCCAGCGCATAGCTAGAATCAGGTACACCTGACTCCTGAGTGTGGTCAGGCACTGCTAGTTGGGATTCTTAAGCTCTTGCTCGAAGTTGACCCTCTCCTGTGTCCCTTTCCTCCCCCCTCCCAAAACACCCCTGCATCATTCTTTAGCTTGGTAGGGTCCCAACCTAGTGCAGCAATGTGGCAAGATGTGACAGAGCTTGTACCATCCTGCCACACAGTTCAAACTATGAGCTGATGGACTACACTGTGCTTGTTGCCTGTGATGCCCATGGCAGTTGGGGTGATCAGCACTGATTAATACCCTTAATTCTCTCTTTCAGCAACAATCCAAGCCTTCTACCTTAACTGCCTTTGTATTCCATGCTGCTCTTAAATGAAACAATCCATTAATCCATAAGAATTGTGGTATGTGGGGAAGATTTTTTAAAATGTATTTATAATTGAAAACTTGCTATGCTTCTGTGTAGGGATAGACATAGCAGATGCATTATTTTATAAATGTGCACACTGGAATTGATTTTCAAGCCCTAGATAGGTGAACATGCTTTGTGTGTGCACTGCTTCTATAATAATTGAATAATTTCTAACATCACAGGTGATCTAATATTGTACAATGCACATTTCATTAAGCAATATCTGTTTGTCACACCATACCCAATCCATAAGTTCAAGTCCATTCTTGGACTTACTTTAATAACACTCACAGGAGGTTGAAATTCAATAAACATGTTCTAATGGATTCTTAGTTCATAAAAAGTATTAATGATATGACTTTTTTTTTAAGTAAGTGAGAGTGCTCCAGAATTTAATTCATTGCTCTGAAACCTAATAAAATTGATACTGAGAAGCATAGTTATTTCCTGAGCTGCTTTCTTTAAAAAAGTGCAACAAAACCTAGACAGCAGCAGTAATTACAATGATAAGAACATTTAATTATAAAAACCAAAACTTGGGAGTTTGGATTGAGAATCTGATCACTAATCCTTCATTTTGTGTGTATTCAGAAAGCTAGAACTAGCTCGTTGATTACCTATATGAGCTTTTACAAATAAGGAAATGAAGGCATGCATTATAGCAGTTATCCGCAGTATCTTTCATCTTTTATGAGACCTCATGGTATTTAGGTAGATAGTTTTGTCACTAAATTCAGCTTTCTTCAAGTATAAGTTCATTCTTTCGAACAGAGGAACTTCAAAAAGCCATAAAATCTTTGTAAATGAATAAAGCTGTGAACCTGATGCACATGCATAATGCTTCTATAAAAGTTTTATACTAAATTAGTTGGACCACTATTAAGCCAGTTCAGTCTGGATACTGAGAGAGAGCCTCTCTTTCAATATTAATATATTTGGCAATCAGAACTGTTTTTATCAGGAAGGAGCTGGAGCAGTATACCTTTGCTGATTAATGTTAATTGCAAAATATTAGCCAAAATACTGGTCTTTAAGGTTAATATAGCTCCTCCTTTATGAATCAAGTGCTGTCTAGCAAGACCAGGTCACAGGCAGGCAGAAATAAACAGCAAGGGCCCAGGTCTCGAGCAGTACTATGGTACTAACTGTTCTTTGTGTTCCAGTCATCTGAAGCTTGGTAGGGGAGGCCATGTCAAACAAATCTGCCAGGTAGCTGAGTTAATCATATGATTAAAGCAAGTACTTTGAATTACCGCTAGACTACAGCTCAGACATGAGACTCTTAGACACTATAATGGTAAGCACCCATATGCTACTCCCTGATGTTCCAAGCCATTTCTTCTTCCTCCAGATTGACAGTACATAAGTCAACCTCCCTCCACTCCTGAATCTGGCAGCCTGTTGACCAAAAGAGTATTTTTGAATTTAGGTTAGTAGTAGCAGTGATAAGTATTTTTATTCCAAGTAGGGGGTTGCTCTGGTCTAATATTAAAGCCCAAACCTGAAACTGACTAGGTCACAGCCAATCTGAACCGAACCCAGGCCCAAGAACCTTGAGTTCTTTTCATGCCCAACCTGAGCTCAACACTTGTAGTTGGATCCCGTCAGATTCGAAGGGTCTAGCTGACAGGAGCATGCTAAGGTGTTCCCCCCAGGCCTGCAGGGGCCACTGTGGTATGGGAGAAGGCGGGGCTCCTATTCACTGCATTGTCAGCACCGCTCCCCTCGCCCCACCAGCCGGTCAGGAAGCAGCTGGGATAGGACCATAGTTGCGTCAGTGGGGGAGGGGGCATCTCATCAATGGCTGCTTCCTGTCCAGCCAGCAGGAAGAAGCGGGTGGCAGTGCTGACAATGCAGCAAGTAGACGCCCAAGCCCAGCGCAGCCTGCCCCACAGCGGCCCCTGCTGGCCTGGGGAGGCACCAGAGCACAAACAGGCCACTGAGTCCCCCCCCTGAGATACATCCTTGGAACTCAGCCTGAACCTGATCCAAGCCGAGATTGTCAAATTGTTTTCTTACCCATCTCAAACCCGACACATTAAGTCAGATTCCATTTAATTTGGGTTGAGAGTACATAAGAGCACAAAAAAGGCAGACACGTTCAATAAATATTTCTGTTCTCTATTAGGAAAAAGACAGATATAGTCCCATCATAGGGTGATTGTAACACTCTTTCCATTCCACTAGTATCTCTGGTGGGTGTTAAACGACAGCTGCTAAAGTTAGAATCAGTTTTAAGTTTTAGATCAGTTGGTCCAGGTAATATGCATCCAAGGATTTTAAAAGAGCTGGCTGAGGAGCTCATTGGAGAGTTAATGTTGATTTTCAATAATTCTTGGAGCATTGGAGACGTTTCAGAAGACTGGAAGAAACCTAACGTTATATCCATTTTTTAAAAGATTAAACGGGATGACACGGGTAATTATAGGCCTGTCAGCCTGACATCAATCCCTGGCAAGATAATGGAGTGTCTGATACAGGACTCAATTAATAAAGAATTAAAGGAGGATAATATAATTAATGCAAATCAGCATGCGTTTATGGAAAATAGATCCAGTCAAACTAACTTTATATCTTTTTTTGATGAGATTACAAGTTTGGTTGATAAAGGTAATAGGGTTGATGAATACTTAGACTTCTGTAAGGTGTTTGACTTGGTACTGCATGACATTTTGATTAAAAAACCGGAACAATATAAAATTAACATGGCACACATTAAATGGATTAAAAACTGGCTGTTAGATTAGTCTCAAAATGTAATTGTTAATTGGGGAGCCATCATCGAACAGGTGTGTTTCCAGTGCAGTCCCACAGGGATAGATTCTGGCCCTACACTATTTAACATTTTTATTAATTACCTGCAAAAAACATAAAATCATCACTGATAATTTTGTGTCATCTGCAAACTTTGAGGAAGTGGTAAATAATGAAGAAGACAGGTCACTGATTCAGAGTGATCTGTAAAATGGGTGCAAGCAAACAGTATGTGTTTTAGTGTGGCTAAATGTAAACGTATGCCTGTAGGAACAAAGAATGTAGGCCATACACACAGGATAGGGGACTCTATTCTGGGAAGCAGTGACTGAAAAAGCTTTGGGGTCATGGTGGCTAAATCAGCTGAACACGAGTTCCCAGTTTGATGCTGTGGCCAAAAGAACTAATGCAATCTCAGGTAGGAGTAGAGAGGTTTTTTACCTCTGTATTTGGCACTGATGCGATTACTGACGGAAAACTGTCTATTTCTGGTTCCCACAATTCAAGGGGAATGTTAATAAATTGTAGAAGGTTCAGAGAAAAGCCACAAGAATAATTAAAGAACTAGACAACCTGCCTTATAGTGATAGACTCGAAAGCTCAATATATTTAGCTTAAAAAAGAGAAGGTTAAAGGGTGACTTGATTACAGTTTATAAGTACCTACATGGGAAACAAATATTTAATGATTAGCTCTTCAATCTCTCAGAGAAAGGTATAACAAGATCCAATGTCTGGAAGTTGAACCTAGACAAATTCAAATTGGAAATAAGGTGTAAATTTTTAACAGAGTAATTAACCATTGGAACAATTTACCACAGATTGTGATGGATTCTTCATCACTGACAATTTTTAAAGCAAGATTAGATGTTGTTTTTTTTATAAAATATCTGCTCAAGGAATTATTTTGGGGACACTCATAAAGGAGGTCAGACTAGATGATCACAATGGTCCCTTCTGTCCTTGGATCTATGAATCTATATCAGTATCTTAAAAGTTAAAAAAAGATGACAGGAATATTATAAATATCCACAAACTTATCATTAGAAACACAGGAAAGATGGAGGTCAAGATTATATATCCAAACATGTTAAGGTAAGGAAATGCAGACTTAAGGCACCAAAAAAACTTTGTCCTGTAGTGATTCCAATCAGTAATCATACAATTATAATTAAAGGATTTGTGTTTGTTAGATAAGATTAGATAAACCTGGGTTTTACAGTCATTTTTCCTCCATGTTTGCTGTCAGTAAAGGTCAGAGTAGTGAGAGAGTTTCCTCCTATGGGGTCACCATCTTTCCGCTGGGCAACTAGACTTCATTCCCACTGGAAACTTTGGAGAAAGGTAGTGACCATTTTTAATTCTTTATGGAATTCTCTGTGAAAGAACATTATTTGTCAGTCCTGTCTGAGCAATATACTTTCCCATATGAAGAATAATGGCAAGTCGATAAATTCTTCAACTAAAGGCAGCATTATACTAGATTTCAGTGAGCTGTAACTTTGTTGGAAATTTGATGTCTGTGTTATTTCTTTACTCAGATCATTTAGGATAAAAAAGTGGTATGACACAGTGTGCTAAATTTCTTAAAGGACCCATTTTTTAAACTCTCAAACTAAGTGGTTACTTGTAAATTCTTACAAAATTAATTCTGTACTCAAAGTAAGTGCTATTGTATTTAGCAAAGTGGTTGAACTACTGTTTTAAGTGCAAAACTCAACTAAAAAACTTTAATTTTGGAAATGCAATTGGTACTTCCATAATAATGATGGAGGGAAAGTATCATATAAAACTGTAATATAGTAGGCATGAAAAATTGTATAGTAATATGCAATATTGAATCCAATATACTTTAAACAGTCAGTAAAGAAAAGGAAAATCTATGATTCAGTGTGTTAAAACTAGTGATTATCTGTTAACAGTTAAAAGGGGAAGGTATGAGTTTCTGCTTACCTTAGATGAGGGGGATATTTTTGTAAGATTAGCTTGAGGTAAGATATGTTTTTAAATAATTACAAATGTTTTTTTAAAAATGTGTTAGAAATCATCTTGTCAAAAACTTAATAAAAGAACTGTTATTGCTGATTGTTCTTTTTCTGCTATTTTCATTAACATAAGTAAACCAGAAATGTATTAACTTTATAACAAGGAGGATGTATATGTGTAAGTATGCGTGTATGTGTGTATACATACATACAAGCTTGATTTTGCAACTTGTCTGCTTGCATATCTATCTAAAATGCAAGTAGACATGTTGAGAAATCAAGCTTGCCTTAGGAAAAAATAAAAAAAGTGACATTGTCCTTTCTTTTTCATCATATGTCACAAATCAACATGCACCAAGGCTGTTGAAATAAATCTCACAGTCTATAATTCCAGTTGCATAAGTCAAAGATCAAGTTCTATGATCTTAGCACCTCTTGCTGCTTCTTAGTCTTGCCAATTTATAGTCAGTTTGATTGTTTTTTACCCTAGTAGACATTCTTCAGATTTCTTATTCCCAAAGTGTTGTTATTGGTCAGGGTCCTGAGCTTCACAGGAAAAAGAACTGAAGTGAATTGAAGTGGCACTGTTTAGTTCATAGAGGAGAATAAGAGAGAGTACACGAGAGGTGTATTCAGTAAATCAGGCACTCACATGTTCTTCATTTTAAAGCCAGAAGGGACTATTGTGATAATTTAGACCAGAGCATTTTTGTTGAGCCCCCCTTCATAGATTCATGTCCCATGTGCACCCCCTCTTTCTAAGGGGGCAAGACAGAGGGGTGCCCTCTATCCACAGGGGCCAGAGTCAGGGGGAGGTGTGCCCTGTACCCATGTGGGGGGATGAGTGCCAGGTACAGCTGGAGAGGGGGTACTCACCATGTGGCAATTAAGGAAACCTACCACTCCCTGCAGCGATTGGGCAGTCTTGGCTGGTGGGACCCAGTTCCCTGCCCATCTCGCTCCCCACCCGTTCCCCCTTTGTGCAGGGGGGGAAGTGCATGGGGCTGCACCAAAGGGCTGGGTTCAGATGGGGAGCAGAAGGTTGCATCTGTACTGCCCCCATGCTGAACAGAGCCCCCAACTCTGGCTTTTCAGCGCAGCCTCCTTAGGTCCTCACACTGCCCAGTAACTTTGTGTTCCCCCAGGGGAGCCTGCCACACAGTGTGGGAACCTCTGATTTAGACAAACTTCTTGAGTAACACAGGCCATAGAATTCACCCTTTCTCACAGTGCAAGAACAAAGTTACAGTGAAAAGGAAACACTCTTTCCTCCATGCCCAGTTAACCTGTGGGGCTCATTGCCACAAGAAGTCATTGAGGAGAAGGGTTTGGCAAGATTAAAAAAAGGACAGTTAGATAGATAATGAGAACATCTGAAAGTCACATTAATAAGGATCGTTTTAAAACCAACCCTCATATGTCAGAACAATTTTTGAGTTAAGGAGAAATTTCTCTTGTGGGCAGCTTATTCCATAACTATTCACTTCAGGGTTTTGTACATCTTCCCTGGGCACATCTGGTGCTAGTCACTGCCGAAGAAGGTATAATACTTGTACTAGATAGAACCTTGATCTGGTCCAGTATGGCATTACCTATGTTCTTATGCCTGGCTGGCCTTCAGGAGTCTCTCTCTCTCTCTGATAAAAGCCACATAATATCATTATATTGGTCCCAGCTGCCCATGGATATCACTTGTCTTTTCTGATCTGTGTTGTGGGATCTGGTTCCCTTGTCCAATTCATCAGATCCCTTGAGATTTCAATTTTCAGTAGTATGAGACTACAACATCCACAACCACCTTGTTCTCAGGTGTCTTCTGAATCCATATAATGTGGTTTCTCTTGGGTTTTTCTGAATTCATCTAATATATTGTTCTGTGTCACTTTTGGCTAGGTTAGGGAGTTATAAAAACTGTTTAACACAGACTCTGGTCTTTCCTGTGTTATCCACATTTCTCCACTCTGTCAGCTTTTCCCCTCACTCCCCATTGCATCTGGCTTACCTGACATTTCTCCAATCTTCTTTTCACCAGAGGATGATATTTTTGGTTTGAATCTTTCTTCCTTACAAATATTTCCCGCACTGTAACTTGCTCACTAAGCTTCTCAGGAAAGAAGAATTAATATGAGTATCACGCAATGATAATTTCAGTAGTTGTTATTTAGAGGCATTCTTAACAAATGGAAGCTGATAGGTTTGTATAGAACAAGTCAGTAACTTACCTCTTCAGAAATATTTGTTATAATTAGAATAATTGCACAAAAATTGCAATATTTTGCAGAAATAGATCAAAGTGATCATATTTAACACGTATATTAAATGGCTGTTAGAAATGGCTCCATATCCTTTATTTTCTCATCACATTTCTTGTGCCTCTCAGTTTGGGATAAAATTATAAGCTGGAACATTTTCTTACCTCCTAATGTTTAATGTGCACATGTGATCAATTGCACGTGAATTTAAAAATAAAAATAGGCATTTCTTCCTATCCAGACATGTAATCAATGCACATTTGTGCCCCCATAATAAATGGTAGTATGCTGCTAGCAACAACAACAACAAAAAAAGGAAAAAAAACACCACACTCTGAATATGCTTGGAGATAAACTGCTATGATGAAAAAGACACTCACACAAGTAAGTGTAAGAAGCCACACTTTAGCTCTTAGCACACATGTACTTCTAAACTGTGAAAATATGGAAGCAAAAGGTTATGATTCATATGCCAACACTTAACTTTTTCATAAGAATTCCTTATTAGAATATCAAATACTGTGGCTTACTTCAGGTACTCCCCTAGATCTTGATTTAAACCACTAGTAACACTCTGACTCTAGGAGCAGTGATATTTCACCATGTATCATGCACCTCTACTTGCTACTTCTAAATTGCTTACTTATGTCTTGAGATGGGTCCTTCAGTTTCTCATAAATTAATAAGGCACTTGTGAATATTTGCAAGGAGGTTTTAGAAGTCCTAGTCTGTTCCAATACAGGGACTGTAAAAAAGAGGACATATAAAGCAAGTTATTTTTCCTTTAGAATGCTCTTCCAATATGAAGCAAAATATTATTAATCTAGACTGCCTGCTACTTTCATTTACCATGTAGCTGCTCATGGGATTACAGGCACAAAGGTTTCATAAATTTCAAATGAAATATGAACATTTGTTGTCAAAATACTGTTAAGCTATAAAAGCTCTGCTGGTAGTTGTCCTGCTTTTTTATTGTAACATTTATATCCATGGGCATTAATGTGTTCTTGGGTATGAAGGGGAATTTTTTTCAACCCCACTATCAATTTTTTTCTTGATTTTCATCCAGGTGACAGATATCAAGGCAGGGGATTCTTTTTATTTATATATATAACTCTTGCAGCCCCTCTCTGTGATTATGTGGCATTGCAAGGATCTTATCTAAGTAGGTATAATACAGTCTATATACTGCCAGGGAAGGACATAAGGGAACACTGCTTCACCCCCTTTTCAAAAGGCTGTACCTACCTTATCTGCTTCCCCTCTTTCTCAGGGACTGGTCCCCTCTGTAGTACTCAGCCTCATGGTGATATGATGACATGGAAGTTTTCAGCAGGCATGACAGAAATTAGAGGCAGCAAAATAGGGAAGGAGTTGTGTCTGGCTGCTTGTACAGGGGCTTATGGCCCAGTTTTTTTTAAATACGGGTGCTTAGAATTAAATACCAAGGCTCCAAATGACAAATTGCTATGTATGTGAGTGACATGCTTATAAATAGTTCTAATGCAGTCAATAGGACAATTTATGTTGATAATATTATATGCGTAAGTGTTTGTGGTATTAGACAGCTAAATCCACATGTAGACACCTAGTAAAGTATCTATAATGGGTATATTAATGAGCCTAAATATGGATTTAAGTGTCTATTTTAGGCACCCAAATTAGAAAATTGTGGTCAGAGTGTCTTGTTAGCATGAAGACCAGCTTGCAGGATTTAGAAACTGTTACTAATCTGCGTACTACTTATAATAGTATAATAAATAAATGCTATTTGGGATTTCTGTTAGAAGATAGGCACAAGTGGCTAAAATAGTCATTCACTCTTTGTCTAAGCCATAAGGAGGGTATATTTACCGTGAAAATGATCATGCCGTGTTAAAACTGTGTAATAGTAAGCAGACACTTGTCAGTGCTGATGGGTGAATTCTGGAAATGCTCTATTTATTTTTCTCTCTATTGACTAGTTGCATTCAGGCAAGACTGCCAGTGCGTTGACTTGGAAAACAACTGAGACTGAACAATTTCAAACCATTGACATTATACTGCTTCATTTGTGAACTGCATTGCTTCTGCATGCACCAGTTACTTTTTTATGGCATGCTTGCATGTTTAGAAAGCTTTGAAAAACAAGAGAGATGGAGGCTATCTTAAAAAAAAAAAAAGCTGTTCATTTAATGCATTTTACATTATTGTGACCAATGAATTTAAAAAAAAAAAAAGACTGGCAATTTAAAAAAATAAAATCACCTAGCAATTTCTAAATCTATTTGCATTTATTCTAATATACTATAAAAAGTGTATGCATTTAACATTTCTCCATGGTGAATATTTCCAACTCTTGAAACAGTATCATTTCAAGCATATTGCCTTCAATGCTGATTCTTGTAATATATTCTGCAATGTAGACAATGTTAGAACAATCCATGAGAATTTAGTCTGTCTCTCTAAAAATATAAAACATCCAGGCTCTAGTTCAGTCTAGGCATCCATCTATCTATGTAAAGATATGAAATTTACAGACTTCAGCTCAGTGTAAGCATTTATGCAGGCTGTTGCTTTTCAAGCTTCTCCTCTACCAATGCAAATCAATTCTTATCAGCAACATTTCTGCTCCTCCAGGGCTGGATCTTCCTGGAATGGAGGTCTCCAGCCATTCCAGAATGTATGCCAGTATGATGTGGGACCTGCTCTCACTTCCACTAGGGACTGAGATGAATTCAGTAAATGGAATTACACGGGAGACCCAATCAGAATTGTAGCAGGATTAGCAGGGTCTTAGGGTTGAGCTCTGCACAGAAACCAGAGCCGTGAGATGAGCAGCTCTAATGCAGCTGTGCATGGGAATTGCTCACCTGCACAGCTGCTTTAGGACTAGTCACACTTTAGCCCCAGGGTGACTCTATATATGGAACTGACCCACGTTCAGTGTTTCTCAGCTATTCCCATGTCAAATCTGCTGTTTGAGAAACAAAGACTTCTGAGAGTGGGGCTTTACCTGCCTGTACCCCAGAGGTGCCACAACCTCTGAGAGCTAGATGAGCTCTGGCCTTTCTCTTGCAGAGGAGCTGAGTGCCAGGTGTAGCAATGCAATTACATTATTTTGTCAGAGTAGCAGAGTTACAGATAAATAATACCCTTCCCCATACCACTCACCTACATTAGCTGGCAGCTCTGCAAAGTTAAACTGTAACCTGAAAGCCAAACTAGCTTCCCTGCTTGTCACACATCATTACCATAAGAACGGCCATACTGGGTCAGACCAAAGGTCCATCTAGCCCAATATCCTGTCTTCTGACAGTGGCCAATGCCAGGTGCCCCAGAGGGAATGAACAAGAACATCTAATCATCAAGTGATCTATCCCCTCTTGCCCATTCCCAGCTTCTGGCAAACAGAGGCTAGGGACACTATCCCTGCCCATCCTGGCTCATAGCCATTGATGGACCTATCCTGCATGAACTAATCAAGTTCTTTTTTAGTGGCCAAACTGTAGCCTCATGCGGCCCATGTACCCTTAATGTGCGGCTTGCGGAGCCCACCCCCCCATTCTCCACCTACCAGACTGGGGAGGGGGGAGGGGCCTCAGGAACTCTGCCTTGCACCAGGGTGGTGGGGTAGGGGCTTCTGTCCAGTGGGGAGGAGGTTCTCAGGTCTTCTGCCCAGCAAGCTCACCTGCCTGGGCTCAGGGCTTCAGCAGGAGTAAGGCTGAAGGTCCAAGCTGCGGGACCTGGCAGGTATGCCTCAGCTCTCAAACTTCTGAACATTGTTGTATGCGGCTCGGAGGGTCAGTACGTTTGGCCACTGCTGGTATATAGTTTTTATTACATACCAATTATAAGAGTTCTGTTGAACTACATTAGTTCTCTGTCTAGTCTCTGTAGTACATCCGCAGTGGTTCCTTGCAACCCAGTGCTTTAGTGATTTGTCACAGATGTAGACAGTTGGAACCAGTAGCGCAGCCAGGTCCTGGAGCACAGAGGGAGCAGCGTTATAAAAAGGCGCCTCCCCTTGTACTCACCCGGCGGCGCTGCGGGTCTTCGGCGGCGGGTCCTCACTCGCTCCAGGTCTTCGGTGGTACCTGCCGCTGAAATGCCGCCGAAGACCCGAAGCGCTGCCGGGTGAGTGCAAGAAGCGGCGCTTAAAAAGGAAGCGGTGCCTTTTTTTTAGCTTCTGCTAAAATATTGGAACCTGCTTCCCCCCGGCTACGCTACTGGTTGGAACTTAGTAAAAAAGTCTGATGATGATGCACAAGAAGTAACAGAATCCAATTTACTGTCTCAGGCTGCATGGCCTCTCTGAAGTGCTAACTAGAGTAAAAAATGGAGAATGGGGAAAGGGAGGAGGAACATGTCTTTTTGTCACTAAGTAAACAGATATGATTCCTTATATGCACAAGGGACAGATCTATTGAATGAGAAGTGTTTTTATCAAGTCACTTTTCAGAGCAAAATGATGCTTTTATTAAAAATGTTGTTTTTGCAGCACATGCACCTTTTGTTGTCATTTGTTTGTAAACAGTCTGAAGTAGTGGGGTGGGAAAGTACTGACAGTGCAAAACTGTGAAAGCAAACACAGTAGACATTATGCAGCACCTTAAATATTGGAACCTGTTTTATTAAGAGAAAGAATGTAGGTGAGGACATCAAAGTTTTCTCCTACTCACTTTGAAAAGTATCAGGTGGTGGGTTATGAGCCCAGCTAAGACTTGCACTCACCACTTCCTGGACCAGAGGTGAAAATGCTACCAACTTGGTCATAATGGAACCGAGAATAAATGCTCTGTTTATCCTCCCTATCCGTTTTCCGTTTTTTATGGCTTCTTGTAAATATGAACGAAACATGTCTGTCATGAATAAGTTTGTTGCTTACGTAAGTCAGTTATGAAAATAGAGTAATTGTATGCAGTTTCATACAGGCTTTCATTACTTGACACCCTAGGGTGGGTGTGTGGTTGGTTGGCTGGCTGGCATTGGGGATCAGGCTCTAAAAG
The DNA here is from genome assembly GCA_037349315.1 of Chelydra serpentina. NCBI lineage: Eukaryota > Metazoa > Chordata > Testudines > Chelydridae > Chelydra > Chelydra serpentina. The sequence goes on from JBAIAC010000026.1 coordinate 29,737,862, forward strand.
CATAAGCTTCTACTGCCTGTGCTAAAGCACTCAGCTGGTTCAGCTCAAATGTTGCAGCTGACTCATAACCTGGTTCAGCCACCAGGAGGGTACGTACTGTGTAAGTGTGAGTTACACTCGGGGCATTGTAATTTCCTATTATTCGCATGGACAATTTCTTACCATCTACTTGTAGAATAAAGACTTTCATTTCAAGCAAGACGGGGGGTTCATCTGGCTTTGCTATGACACAAGAAAGGGATTTACACATCTCTGTGACATACAAATCCCCTCGAATTGTATTCCTTGTCTTTGCATTCATCCACCTGGCTATTTGTGATTGATTCTTGTGCATGCTGACATCAGTTGTTCTCTGACATAAAGTACATTGACCCAAAACAGCTGTCCAGTAGAGGAACCAATATTCAGCTGACTCTGCTCTTCATTTAAATTGCTCTGGTAAAGACCACAAGTCTGGTTTGCCCTTTAACAGCTATTGTTATTGTTCTTTCTCTGGTGCTGGATACAATGGCATTCATCAATGACCAAAAGACTTTCCCATTTTGGGTAATACTTCATAGTTTGCTACAAATAAAATGTAGGCATTTTTGAATCAGAAATAGTAGATTTATCTAAGAAGTATGATTGCAAAGTTCTTCATGAATTTGTAGACTTTCAATTTTGTGGACACAGTTTAAGAGTGCTATGTATATTGGTTGCCACATAATTAGATGTTATAACAATTTCAGGAATGTAATGATAAAACACCCTGCCTCATCCGAGAGGGTTGAAATTAGGGACAATAGGGAAGCTATAGGAAGCTCTAGAAATATGTTTTAGCAGGGAAATCATTCACATTTTATTTACTACCTTGATGCTAGATGCTACAAGAACACATAATAATTTTGTATTTTAATTGAGTTTTTCCTGCAAACATACTTCTCTTAATTTCTCCACTTATCTACTGATGAAAATGGGCAAAAATGAGACTTCACATAAGGATGTGGCTTCCACTAGTTAGTGGAATTAGATTTGTTTATACCAGGTCTCAAATTGGTTCAGTCTGGGTAGAAATTTTGCCAGTGGACAAGAGGAGCTCGTGGCCATTAAAAATTCACTTCTCCTACACTAGAAGTCCCCAACTTTACAGTTTTAAAGATACGGTGTTATAATGGAGTGTTTCTGACATTTGATGTAGAGAAAGAAACTTTTAAGAGCCTTTGTGCTGCCGTTATCTCAAAAAGCTAAAACCTAGATTATAGCTCTCAGCTCCATCAGTTTAAAGGAACTGTTTCTGAAGTCCAGGGCTGTCTTTCTCTCTCTGGTTCTGAGAGACAGACAGATATCTTTTAGTCCCTCCAGATATGTATATTCTAAGATCCTCCTTGCTTAATTCACACACACTCCATAACAGTTTAAGAAACAAAGAGCATTAGAGAAAAAAAGGGCAAGCATGAATTCAAAGGCAAATAACTTCTTAAAATATGTAGAAGCAGTGTTTAAATTTGATTGGTGGACTGAAACTCTTTTGAAATATGAAGATATTCTGCTCATTTGACCTCTTATGAAGTTTCATAATTATTTCAAAAGGTTTATCTCAGTGTCATTTCACAGTTTTCTCCTGTTAGTTCCATTCTCTTACTTCATATTTAAAAAAAACAACCCACCAACTTGCTGGCTGGTTATCTGAGTGTAGAATCCACTGCTGAAAAGACCCTAGCCCTCCTGTTAACACAGTACTTTTATCCGGTAATCACAGCCTGCGGGAGACAAAATAACAATTCATCTGGAAAACAAGATTAACTCATTTAAGTTAGGCAGTGATCACAGAGAGAAACACGTTGGTGTTATCTGTCTGAACGAAAGCATACAGATTTGAGGGCCATTCCAGTTCAGAGGGTCTATGTAGCAGGCCCAGCTTGTTGAAAGTAATTGGACCGTGTCAGAGTATGCCTTTGTGCGATATGGATATTACAATGGAATTCTATTAATCTCTGACAAATCCTCTCTCATCTGATAAACACTGTGTACTTCTTTTCTTCATTAGACTACCTTACTAACCATTTTCATGTGTGTATTGGTGTGCCCTGAGCATCTGTGATTGTGTCACAGGTGAAAAGCTGTATCACTCTTTTAACATGTTTTGTCTTAACAAAAAAAAATGAAGTGACCCAGATTGCTACTTTCTATTGATTCTTGCTTACACTCTTTCCTACACTTTAATTATGTTCTTTACATAAAGAAGTGGCATTCATTTCCCCCTCAATGTTACTATAAAGGTATTTTTATTGGGTTAAATTCTCTTCACTGAGGTATTGCACATGCATGTGAAGCAAAAGGGGATTGTAAATCGTATTTAGAAGACTAAAAGTTAAACAAAATTAAAATAACTCCTCTTTTCTTCTCTCAATGAATTTTTATTTAACACCTATCTATGTTCCAGTGGTCATGTGAAGAATAACAAATATGTTTATGGAAGCTGCATTATGGAACATTTTAAGTTGAGCTGGGTAGAGATTTTATACTAGAGGAAGGAACTCCCTTCTGATAGTTTTTCACGCTATCTTGTGCTCTTCGTTGACAGGCAGGTTTTGACAGGGTTCTTCTGTGTTCATAGCACAATATGGTGACAATATTTGAAAAATGAAGGTTCAAAGGTAGAAGAATCCACACAAATGATTAATTGTTCTGTCTCGTTCCAATTATACTGAACTCTATACCATTTTAAAATGGGCTTCCTTTGTGGAAGAGGTTATTCACATTTGAATTTGTTGCCATTCGTTTTAATAATTTGTTTAGAGCACTACATCTGAATTACAGCCATTATAGAAACAGTCTAAAAGAAAAATGTTTTAAACTTCAGTAGAATTAATGCGTTTATGATGCATTATTATTTTTCATTATTTGCCTCGTGGTAGCATCCAAATGCCCCACTCAGGATCAAGGCTCTTTGTGCTAAGCACACTTCAAACACACTGGAAGACATAGCTCTTGTCTCAAAGAGCTTACATTCTACAGCCCTGATCCTCGAACAGATTCCATCTAGATGTACCCTTCTGCTGAGCCCTGGTGAGGATCAGTGGCTAATTTAAGGCAAGATGTGCCAAATGAACATGACAATGAGAGGAAGGACAAGAGGAACAGTAGTCAGTGCCATGTTGTCCCTTCGGGTACGTGTGTTCACAGTTTGGATGATTCTGAATCATTTAAGTTTTTTGTTTTGGTTGGGGGTTTTGACTGATTTCTTGTAATTGTCAAGGCAGTGGTTGATCTTGGTGAAGGATCTGAAGGAAGAGGAGACGTCGTAGTAGATAATGTCAAAACATAACATATTATAAAACACTAAATGTAATATTATAATGTAATGCATAATATTAACATTACTTATATATTATAAAAGTCAGAACAAAACAAAAATATTGAAATACTCCATTTTGATTTCAAATCACTTTACATTTTTTCTCTCAAAAATTTAATTGAAATAGACACATTCCCTTGAAACATTTGATGTCAACAAAAGCGCATTTCCCATGGAAAACTGTCCTGTCAAAAAATGTCGACCAGCTCTGCTGAAATATACTGTCCTCTTGCACTAACCACAAACAGCTTCCCATATATTCAACACGCTTCTTGTATTTTTGTTCTGTGATAAATTTGGTCCTTCATTAAGGTCTTAGATGATTTTTCTCAAAGTTTCAAATTAGACCAAGTTATCATAAATTATGGTTTCCATACAAGAAAGCAGGCCGTGGCATATAAAACTCACAAGGACATATGTTAATGAAGCCATATCAGTATGCCATGTCACCTCAAACATCCCAAAACAATATACCAATATGTCCAGCTATGTGTACAGTATTTGCAAAGAGAAATATTCACTCAGAGGCCCACCTGTTGGACAAAAATGAATATATGCAATATATTTGAAATTTATACATTACCTCTGAATCCACATAGAGATATTGCATACTTCACTAATAAGCACTATACAGTCATTCTTTCTGCTGTATCATTAAGTTCTTATACAGTGGCCATCATTTTGGCTTCTGAGTCAAGTCGTTATTTTGATAAAAAGTCACCAAGAGATGATAAATGTGTGAATGAGCCACCACACCTCTGATACAGCCAGGGTCGATTGTAAGCCCTGGCCAAAACCACACTGTATATAATAGATGATTAAAGATTGAGCTTGATGCTTCCTGTGTTTAATTTACTACTAGACTGTTAATTATTTTGGTGCCAGTACAGTTGTAGTTATTAAAGAACATTTGCATGATGAATTGCATAGGAACATGAACAATTTGTTTACAGAGGGCAGATGTGTTATGGAATAATGTTAACGTGTTGCTTCATAGCTTTTAGATGTTGTACCATTTAAGTCCCAGAGAAAATGTAGACTTGCAGGACTAGTTATGCCTATGTGAAATTACTCTCCAGTGTAAGAATTTGCAGGATTGGGACCTTAGTTTGCATTTGAAATATGACATATTATTATTTATTTATAATTCTTTGATTTTATGACTCTTTTGTGACAATGTGTAGACTGTGATGGAGGAATTGTGTCTCTGGCCATTCTGCATATTGTATCCTTAACTAGTGCTCAGCAACTCTGTCACCTCATGCATTTGAGCATACATGCTTCACAATTTAAGAAGACTGGACTGTATCCTATATTTCTCAGTCACAGTAAGTAGGCCTTATCTCTAATATAGAAATACTGTACACTTTAGCTACACTTTTAGTGCAGCTGCTTTAATAGCATAGAGATTATAAATGTTAATAAAAAGGCATTTTTGCTTGTGAAGGCACAATGGTATAAAACTGCCAGACTGCAAACATTTTACACTTAATGGAAGGTGATTCAAAATATAGTTTTTATTTTGTCTTCCCGTACATTGGTAGAGAAAATATGAACTATTCAATTTATAGTTTGTCTTTTTTTATGAATACCCTGGATATTTTTATTGGTTTTGGTACTCGTTTTGAACATTTGTAAACAATTATGTCATTATGCAGATGTTGCTCAGTAGTGCCATGCTCATTTGTGTATTATGAGTACACTCTGAGAGAGATAAATAGGGAACATTTTTTATATTTTTCTTGCAAGCTCTTTTTAAATCTCTCTCTCTCTCTCTCTCAAAATAATAGTATGCATAGGTTTTATCCAGCATGGAAGTTTTTAGATTGCAGGTCAATGGAATTTGTCCTGACTTTTGCCGACAGTTTATTTGGTCCATAGTACATTGTTCATGTTTAATTCTTTAATCTGTTTAGTTCAAATTAGTTTGCAAACTTTATTCTTAGTTGATATGGGAAGAATAGCTGTTTAGCTTAACAAGTACATCAGTATGTATATGTTGTATTGGTTATTATTTAAATTATCAAATATCCTCATAAATTGATGAACTAAGGACCAATTTCTACCCTAGCACATGTATGTGCATGGCTCTCATTGAAATAATTAGGAGTCATGTTCACGTCCAAGAGTAGAATTTAGCCCTAAGTGCAGAATAAAATCAGAATTTCCTGTGGTTCCAGGAGGAAGGGTGTAGCAAAATAGGAGCATTTCCAATCTATCTCACGAAGGGCTTAGCCCCGCAGAGAGATCTCTCTTCAACAGTATAGGAGGATAGCTTTTAAAAACTTGGTATTTGTTATTGCGGTTAGTCACTCCCTTCCGTGTTGTGGCTTCTTGAGTTCCCCATCTTGTCCCTGAGAAACTCAAAAACAAACAGCATCCCATCTGGTTACGAACTGTCCTCTTTATTATCTTGATGGTGGATGAATGTGCTTGATGTCCCCAGATGATTTTGCCATGATAGAGTGGCTACATCACTTATTCAACATCTGATTCATTGTTTGTGCCGCCAGAAGCCATACACCAGAAGACTCCCTCTTCCCTCGCATCTCCCCATCCCTTCTTTCCTCCCTTCCATCCATCCTTTTGCATTTCTCCCTTTGCATCTGCCCTATATATAACTCTTTTTTTAATGTATGAAGTGTAGTTGTAGCCATGTCGGTCCCAGAAAATTAGAGAGACAAGGTGGGTGAGGTATTATCTTTTATTGCACTAACTTCTGTTGGTGAGAGAGGCAATCTGTTCCACTTTGCATTTAGCTGTGATGCTGGGAGTCCGTTTCCCAGACCTGAAGAAGAGCTCTGTGAGGCCTGAAAGCTTGTCTCTCTCACCAACAGAAGTTGGTCCAATAAAAGATATTACCTTACTTGCCTTGTCTTCCTGTCTTTTCCCTCATCCTCCTTAGTCAGTTTGCATACTGCAAGGCTTTTTTTTTTTTATGAAGTGGCATAGCAGTTGAGTCAAAGTGTTACAGGTGTGCAAGCAAACACAAACATACAAACTCTGTCTAATTTTTTCGAAGTTGTTAGCTTACCAGTAGCATAAAATAAGTCCTAATCATACATTTGTGAGCTGCTTGAACTTAATGACAAGATCTGTATTAAAACTGGTGAAGAAATGGTCAACAAACTTGTGGAATTATAGTAGATACATCATTAGAGGATCCCAGGTTTGGTAGTAAACCCTAAGGAAATAAATCTGGATGTAAAAAGCCTGTAAGTCTGATTCATATGCCAGATCCTGTAGTTGTTTCACATGCAGAATCTCTCTTGAAGCCAGTGGGAGTTTGTGTGTAAAAGGGATCCTGGCTAATAAGGACTTTACAAGGATTGTACTGCATTTTATTTTACTACAATATGGTTGGTACATGTTAGGCCAGGGATTGGCAGTACCCTGGCGGGCCGCGGGCCAAAGGTTGCCGACCCCTGTGTTAGACCATTCTGTGAGATTTTCTTATTGTAAGGGATAATTCTGGTAAAACAAATATTAAAAATATATTACAACTATAGATTCTTTGAACCATCATGAATCTTAGTACAGAAAATGCCCATAGGAGAACAGGATTGTTGAAACCTCTTATCATGTCCAGAGTTTAGGTGCCTGTTTGAGAGTGCAACTGTTTGTATCATACTTGTCAGGAAAATATTTTATTTCCCAGTATAGTCAATCTTTTAATCTTTCATATAACGCAGTATGCACTTAAAACATGGCAGTAATATTCATAATTTACAAAATGCAATCAGTACCTGCAAAGAAGAAAAATATCCGTGCACTTTAACCAGACACCATCTGGGTATATTTAAAGCCAAATTTCTATCCCTTTTTCTTAACAGTACATCAATGACGTATTTATTTGCTGTATTTTTTCCAGCAAAACATTGTATCTGTCTTAGTTATTCTCTGTTTTGTTCATTTTAAGCACGTTTTCACTAAAGTCTTCTACTTCAAGCTATTCTCAATTCAATTTGAAGTGAAAGGGTTTTTGAGTTTAGATAATTTACATATAAAAGCTTTACTGTACATTTTATAAAATGACTGTGTTCAGAAAACAACCATTTCAATTTAAGAGTATTGTTATTCTGCAAGCTGAGACACCTCCCCCACTCACTTTTGCTTTTACTAACAATGTTTCTTCTTGTTCTAATTTTAAATAGTTACTGGCTGAAAATTTATATGCTTTTTTCAAACCATACTAAAATGACTCTAGACCCACTGTGACTTGCCAGTTATATGTGAAGATTAAAAATGTATTTCTTTTGTCAAGGTAATCTGGGAATGACAGGTATCCAGTTGTTTTGAAACACTCCCTTTTTAAAGAAGTGAAGATTATTGATGGTAATTTTGAGCTAAAAATCCTTGTACTCCATTTTGTATGTTGGATCTTGAAAATGGCTCTTTAGATTTTATTGTGCCATGTAAATCTCTGTTAGCCAGTCTCTGAGTCTCAGCATACTATATCATAGTTTGTCTTAGAGAAATACAATCACATGTAAAATATATCAGAATATTATATTTGTATAACAGAGCCAGAAGACAGTGTTTCTAATTATTGGACATTTGATCAGAAAGAGGATGTCTGACTTTATAAAAGAAAACAGCCAAGTTTTATTCTGTTACAAGATGATGCTATGCCATTCATTTACATTGGGCTCTATTTATTCTACTTGCTCATGTTTTAGAGTACTAAACTCCTCCAATTCCATTATACACATCATAGTCAGACACCAGTTTGTAAGTGGGTTCCTGTTAAATTACACTGTTTGAAACAAGCAGCTATTTAAACAGGAGCTATAAAGCAATATTAAATTTAATATTCTGTTCTTAGAAAGTGTTAAACGTATTACTTCACTCCTTACTCTAAGTTTACTTGTTCCAGAACAATAAGAAAATGACAAGCCATGTTTATTGTTAATCTGACAAAAATTGTCCCTTGCCAAGTTTGAGCTGGTTGTAGCCAGCACTATTTGACCAATATGTTATGTTGGTCTAAAGGGTTGAGATAGTTAAATTTTATTGATTTTCTCTTGTAGACATGATAATATTTGTATGTGCGGCACCGTTTATGCCAACATCTCCATAAACTGCCGTTCATAATTTGCGTAACAAAATTGGCAAGTGCCATAAATACATTATTTAATATTACAATTGCTATTATTTTATGTGGATTTTGAGTTTAAAAAATCACTTTAAATAAAGAATCAGATCTATCTTGTATATTTCATGGTCCATTTTTTAAAATGTATTCTAGTTTTAACCACCAGGATAGACTTTGAAGTTGTTCAAACTTCTTTTTGTTCAAACTTCTTTTTAGGTGAAAATTCCTAACCAGCATTCTTTTTATACTTAAAAGGAATCAAATGCAAAAATCTCAGTACAAGGGTGACATTTCATTTAAACAACGAACAATGCTTTTCTCTTCTAGAAGTCTTTTTGAACATGAGCTCTAACATAATATGGATGTTGCAACTACAAGGGTTTGGGTTTGGGGCTTTTTTGTTTGTTTGTTTCTGGTTTAGTTAGTTTTATTTATGTGTTTGCTGGGTAATCTTATGGTTTTCCTTAACATCCATAGGATTATTTATTTTGAAAAAAAAGAGATAAATGGTATTCTCCATATTCTGTGCCTTGCATCACCACCCGCATAGGCCTCTAACGATTCCTTCATGTCTCATGATAACCCTCTGCCCCAAAGAATCACAAACTTTCAACTCTCTCTAACTGTGTTGTGTTGGTTGCTAAAACAGCATCTATTTCTCTCCCTCTCCCCCCCGAGATACTGTAGTAATGTAACAGAGGGTCCCGTTAAGGGCATCTGTTATCTTAGTTCATATTTTATTCTGATTTTTAAGAGTGTTTCAACAGAAGGGATTAAGTGAGGAAAGAACAGACCTCCTTCTTCTTCATTTTTTAAATTGCTCTTCTGTACCAAGCACTCCCAGTGCCAGAAATACCCCGTGATTATTAGTGTGCAAAGCTTTGCAGTATGGTTGGTACAACCACTGCTGGCATTGACTCATAGGTCATTCCAAATACTACTTCACAGCAAATTCTAAAGTAGACTGAAGATAAAAAACACTGTGCACAATGAGACCTCCTTTGTCCTGACAAATATTTCTTTAAAATATAAACAAGGTTGCGGTGTTTGCATATTTAATTACAAGTCTTCAGCTTTGTTAAGAAGTAGAGCAGTGACTAAGCTGTCCAGGTGCTCTGGGAGGCAATGTGCTTTTCTGAGTTCCCCAAAGGTTAGTATGACTTTGTATTGCCCGAAACTCAGGACTGGACGTTGGTGGTACAATTGGGCCCTGAAAAAAAGGATACATTTGTCTTATTGGGATATACTTGTTAAACTGGTGTAATACATTTTAAAAATAGGGAAAGTCATTATTATGGCAAGATAAACGCCTCCCTTTTTAATGTGCGTTACTGCAAAAGAATGTTCACCCTCATTGTCCATGGATCTGGTCAGCTACATTTGTGTACTGATTGGACAGTATGTTGGATGTCAACTCAAATGTTACTCAAGGACAGTACTGACACTGGGCACGGCCATGCAGATAACTGGAATACAAATGATTACTTGAACAGATCCCTTGGAAAAGCCTCCCTTTCATATGGTACTTCTAGAAGTGAGTTGCTGCATCAGTGAGTCAGCATGCATGATATGACTATCTCTCTCTTTCACAAGTACCACTTTAACAGGTGCTGCTAGCATTGGGGGACATGCCAGCCACAGGGCTGTTTGGTGGAGTATGTGGATATATCTGTGTTTGATGAGTTCCAGGGTCAAAGAGTAACTTAAAAAACAACAGAAACGTGACGTTTCAACCCGAGGTTGGGGAGAGGGAGATTGTCCTGACTTCTACGGATACTGAGACAACTGGGTCATCTTTATTTTTGTGCTAATTTAAGAAAATGTTAAAATTGTCTGGTATTATTGGTAGTGAGTGTCTTTTTAATGAATCATACTTGATTGGGATGTATAAGCCCCAGGAGTACTGTCTCTTATCTGGTAGTTAATACCTTGTCTAATATTTTACTGTCAACATTAATTAGAGATGTGGGCTGGTAACTGGCACAGTGATCTGGCATCTTCCCATTCTTCAGAATAATAGAGATTAGAGCAATGAATAGTGTAAGGGCAAGCTGTCCCTCTCCTGGGGCTGACTCAGATATCTTAGATAGAGGTAGAGGGAGAGAAAGGAACTCCTCTCAGATCATTTCTATATGTGCAGAGTAATGTGGTGCAGGTTTTCTCCAGTAATGTCAGATGGATTATATCTGGTTGGCCTTATTTTTAACATACATGTTCCCAGCAGTTCCGCAGGGACGCAATGTGTCCTCTGCAATGACTCATCCCAGACACCAATGGCTACTGTAGCATTGGCAATGAGGGCAGGGACACTATCTCCTTCTGGCTCTATCTCTTGTTGTCCAGGCTCCATGGAGTAACTGGGGAGAAGAGAGCAAGGAGGCTGAGATGAACCAGCTGGCTGCCTTAGGGTGTTGCTGGCTAAAAGGAGAACGGGGGAGAGAATGTGGATAGGGGTGGCACTGGACTCACTTGGGACAGTAGGAAGCAGAGCCAGAAAGAGTTGGGTGGCTCTGTGATTCTTCCTCCAAAGACACTAATTATAGACTGTATATTTTGGGGTTGTACATCTTCACATCCATCTATATGTCTCAGGTTTCCAGCTATTTCATCAAACTAATATATGCCAAGTTCCCTCATGCTGTGTAAAAGTTATTTAACCTTGGGTGTCATCTGGATCACTTCTTGAAGAGAAAAGCCTTCAGAGAGATCAGATCATCTAACTCCCATTTTTAGGGCTGTATTTTATTTTTCACTCTTTCCCTTCTTGTCCTTTGAATAGTAGATTAGACTGGCTTGATATATGTATATTCTTAAATCTCCATGTCTACTTCCCTACTCTCCCATGCCATGGAAATGCTCCCAACATTCTCCTCTGCGTTCTCTAGGAAAAAGCAACCTAAGTTTGTAAGTATTCACTGAACACATTATCCAGCAACAGTGAAATACTAAATCATATCCAGCAAGTGCTTGAGGCCAGTCCAATGGGTAACTTGCTTGAACCAGGACCGTGGTCTGAGACTGTGAAAGATCCAACAGCGGCCAAGTAATGCTAGTGTTACTATACAACACCATACCCATGCATTTTAAATGCAGAGGGCATATTAAAAAGAGAATGTATGTCCAACAGTAATGGCTATGGACTAGACCAGTGGATTTCAATCTTTTTCCATTTGCGGACCCCCTAAACCATTTTGACTGGAGGTGCAGACCCCTTTGGATATCTTAGACATAGTCTGCGGGCCCTGAGGGGTCTGGGGACCACAGGACTAGACAATAAAAGTTCCATCCCCTTTTAAATGCCAGCGCTTCCTCTATTTTCATTCTATTGCTAGCATTGTTTAACCTAATTCACTACGTTGGATCTAAAAAGGTCTGTTGATCCTTTATCTTGGATGACACAGCTCTTTCAGGATGTGTATTGTGCTTTTGTTCCGAACAGCTATCAGGCAGTAGATCTGGTTTATATGGAACTGCATTTGCTGCAGTTCACAAACTACAGAAAAAGAAACTTGCTAACATAATACAGAGATTGCTACTATAACCTGAATTTCACTATTTGGGTTTTGATTGGCTACAGGGCCTGAAGCAAGTCAATATAGATTCCTATGTAGAATCTAGGGTGAGCTCTCTGAAGCCAGATGTTCTGATTCTATTTACCTTATAAAGCTTACTTTTAACATCTTTTTGTAAAGACATTTTTGAACCCTTGCGTATCTGAGTTATGAACATTTAGATCAGGGATCGGCAACCTTTGGCACGCGGCTCGCCAAGGTAAGCCCCCTGGCGGGCCGGGCCGGTTTGTTTACTTGCCATGTCCGCAGGTTCAGTTGATCGCGGCTTCCACTGGCCGCAGTTCGCCACTCCAGGCCAATGGGGGCTGCGGGAAGTGGCAGTCAGTGCATCCCTCAGCCCGCGCCGCTTCCCGCAGCCCCCATTGGCCTAGGACGGTGAACCATGGCCAGTGGGAGCCGCGATCGGCCAAACCTGCGGACATGGCAAGTAAACAAACCGGCCCGGCCTGCGAGGGAGCTTACCCTGGAAGGCCGCATGCCAAAGCTTGCCAATCCCTGATTTAGAGTGTTGTCTGTATTGGGAAGCTTAGTTATTTCAAGATTTTGGGAACTTGAATAAAAGCAGTTTTTCTTTTGATTTCTTGTAAAACCAAAATCTTCTTTATGAGCAAATCAAGACATATAATTCAATTGGGCTCACTCATCAAGACACCACTGATCAAACTTCAAGTATAAAATGTTACAGCAAAGATTTGCAAAGGCCTAGCTTGTTTTGCACAGAAGTGTTGCAATGGAGATATCATATGAAGAGAAAAACAATGCATGTACTGTACCTTTTAAGACAAACTTGTGATGTGAAAACAAATTATGTATGAGCAGATATGGAAAATTAGAAGTAATCTAGCCCTATCAGTGATGCATAAGAGAACTATAGAAAACATCCCAACCATCCAAATGCCTCCTAAAAATGATGTAAGTAGATGTTCTTTAATATATATAACTTACAAATGTATCATTAGGCCCCCCCTCCTTTATAATGTAGCTTGGCCAGAGATGCAATGCTACCCATCTACACAGGTACCTCAGGAGTTCCCTTCCAGAGCCTTGATGTCACATGTCTGACTTCCTCTCTGCAGAAACATCATTGTAGAGAGGTTAGCCGGGACTCATCTCTCTCTGGGCCGGCAGGGAACCACACCACCCTCACTACATTTCGGAATAGGTCTTGCGAGTAATTACTCTGGCCGCGGAAGTCTTCCTCTGCGGCCTTTGTGACAGTAGAAATAAACACAGTAACTCCAGGCCCAAGGTCAGGGCAGGGCACTGATGAGTCAGGCGCTCAGGCCCTCAGGCAGCGGCTGAGCAACAACAGTATATAAACAGTAGGCCCAGGCCCTAGGTTCGAAGGGTCTGGGAGAGTGGGAGACTGCCACCCGCAAGGTGGGTGGCAGGGGGGATGCAGGCCCTCCCACTCCACTGCGTCCAGCCCGGGGCCCACGCAGCGGCAGAAGACCCGCTGGTGAGTCAGTGGGGATCCTGGCCGCAACACACTGACATGGGTTCTGGCAGCGCTGCAGCCAGACTAGGGTCAGCTGCCCCAGGGCTACTTCCAGACTGCGGCTCTTGAGGTACCTGGGTCAGGGTGGTGTCCTTAGGGGCGTCCAGCACCATGGGTTCCTCACGATAGCTGGTGAGAGGTAGACTCAGCAACTCCTCCGGGTAGCTGGCAAAGGGCAGGCTCGGCAACTCCTCTGGATAGCTGGCGCAGGGCAGGTTGGGCCAGTCCTTGGGTTTACCGCAGGCCGCTGGGGTTTCCCAATTGCGAGCTAGGTTGGAGTCGTCTGGTCTCCCCGGTGGCTGCCTCCCCAGTGAGCTCTGAGGTCGGGCCTTTATACTTCTGGTGCCATGCCTGACACTCTGGGGGGCGGGCTTAGAGCTTCCTGGCTCCGCCCACTCTGGTGTCCGGAGGGACTCATTTCTCTCCGGGGCAGCGGGGAACCACACCACCTCACTACAATCATCTATACTTTTAAAAGAATTTTTTTGCTTTTTTTCGTTGTCTTTAAATATGGGAATGTAGGGAATGTTAGAGGTCGATCCTGCAAAGTGCTGAGCACCCTCAGCTAGCTCTTATAAATTTCAGTGTGAGTTGAGAGTGCTCAGCACCTTGCAAGGTCGAGTCTTTGGTCATCTTGAAACTTGAGAGACTGATACCATTAGATATGTGTTAGGATAAGAGGTTACCCTGCAAACTTTCCACACACAACTCTGTTAATTTTCCTTAATCCTCATCTGCCTTCTCCCAGTGCTGGGCCTCTCCTAAACTGACAGCCAGTTGTGTCATAGAATCATAGAATATCAGGGTTGGAAGGGACCTTAGGAGGTCATCTAGTCCAACCCCCTGCTCAAAGCAGGAACAATCCCCAATTTTGGCCCCAGATCCCTAAATGGCCCCCTCCAGGATTGAACTTACAACCCTGGGTTTAGCCGGCCAATGCTCAAACCACTGAGCTATCCCCCCCCCCCCCCCCCCACGTCCAATTTTGCTGATGAGTTAAGATGTGAGGGTGAACCCACTACCCTCTTTTTACTTGTCACCTGAGACAAATCAGAACCCAGGTCTCCAAATAAATATAAAAAGTTGTGTATTAATCCTGTTGCCAAACAATTCTCCCAATATTTCTTGAGTAATGCATTACTTTAAAATATAATTCCTATGAGAACCACTTTCTGCAGAGAAGAAATAAAGCGAGGGGAAAGTTTTTAAGTGTTGCCTATAAAAATCCCATGCAAAATCTTTTCCAGTAAAGTTTTAACTAGCAGTAACCAGGAAAAAGTTAATCAAGTACTTTCCCCCCTCCTCCTCTTTTGGAACAAAGTAAGGGCTCTCAAAAATAAATTATAAAGATATCACTGTGGCTAACAGCCAAAAAACTATGTGTGTAGGATTTGGCCTATGAACCACTGTAAGTCAGTGAAGGGAAAGAAAGAGAAAAAAAACGTGGACAAAGATAACTCTAATTGTTGAACTGAAGGGGTGTGGGTTATTTTTGTGTGGTTCTAAGTGCAGTTCATAAAAGCAAGTCATTGTGAGATTAGTGGGGGTGGATTCAATACTCCCTAGTGGCTGACATGGATTCAAATATGCAGATGTGGTAAATATCGGGTCCTCCTCATGTAGCTCTTGTGTGTGCTTTGACAGGAGTTTACAGAATCATTTCAAACTGTGGGATATATATTTATTTAGTTCAGGCTAAACAAATGTAGGTCTAGACGATACCTGAAGGGGAGACTTGCAAGGGAAAATCAGGCTTCTGTAGTTTACACGCTTGGCCGGCTGGTTCTTGCTCACATGCTCAGGATCTAACTGATCACCATATTTGGGGTTGGGAAGGAATTTTCTGCCCGGTCACATTGGCAGTGACCGTGGGGTGTTTTTGTTTTCCTCTGCCGCATAGGATGTGGGACAATTGACAGGATTATCTGGATATATCCCACCTAATCTATTTCCTACTTTGCAGGGCTTCAGGCGGTAGTGCCCCTCAGTCCCTCCTGTTCCCTGCCCGTGACACATCATAATCTAGTGTCCATTGGACTGTAATATTGTGTCCTAATTTCAGTTGTTGGGTTTAGAGTGTGTGTGTGGGGGGGGGGGGGGGCAGCGTGGCAGTGGTGGAGGCCTGTGAGGTACAAGAGGTGAAGCTAGATGATCTGGTGGTCCTTTCTGGCCTTAAACTCTATGGTACATCTACACTGCAATAAAAAAACCCACAGCATCAAGTCTCAGAACTCGGGTCAATTGACTTGGGTTCATGGGGCTCGGGCTGCCGGGCTAAAAATTGCAGTGTAGACCCTTGCAGGGTCTCAGAGCCCACGCTCCAGTCCAACACCGAATGTCTACCCTGCAATTTTTAGCCCCGCAGTCCCTGTTAGCCCAAGTTGGCTGACACAGTCCAGCCACAACCATGCTGCTGGTCTTTTATTGCAATATTGGTGGAGTTGAATATTCAGTAGGTGGCACTGTTCCCACTGAATCAGTAAGGAAGCAATACCTCTGTGTGGCATTAGGGTGCATTGTGGAGTTGCTATCACTCATCCGGATAACATGTGAAACCAAAATTCCTAAAACTATTAAATGTCTGGGAATTTTCTATAGTTCTAGGATATTAGTACCTGTGTCATGGCTAAATTTAAAGACAAGGGGAATTAGTTTATCTGTGGTAAAAAGCGCCAGAAATCTATTCTTCTCACCCACTGTATGATTATTTGAGGGCAGAAACTCTGTACTTGCTCAAAGCTTTTTTAAACCAGGGAATACTGGAATATTTTGGAACATTGGGATATTTCTGTACCCGAGAGAAATGCTAAAAATGAAGGTAGCAAAACCTTTAGTTGGAATTGTCAAGAAAGGTTGGGTTGTTGAGGTTGTGAACATTTTAGGGTCCTATTAAGCCAATTAAAATTCCCATTGATTTCAGTGGGACCATGTCTTGGCCTTATAATTCTTTTACACAGGCTGGAATAGTTTGAGTCATCATTAATGTGAGCAGTGGCCTGTTGGAAACCTGTTCATATGTACATCTCTTGTTATTAAGCTTTTTCATAGGTTGGGCTATTTGCTGTTGGTATATATGCATTACAAAGAAAACAACTTCTTTCCCACTGACTCCAATGGCAAAATGGGGGTAAAACATTTCACAATAAGAAATAACACAACAAATTAACCAAAAGGTATGGAGAACCTCTTTTTTTTTTATGTTTGATGGCTGGATTTTTCTGTAAAGGTAGCAAATTTGTATCTGACTATTCATAGCGGGACTGCTTGTAACTAACAAAGTGCACAGAAATCTTTTTTACCACTTTGTTTTGGGGCCGCGCTTCACATAAATGTTTGTTTGATTTGGTATAGTTTTCCTTGTATTTAGCATGTAACATTTAAAAGCCCTTCATGGCTGGAGAGTTTTTAATGTAAACGTAAAACATTAATTTAAACATTAAACATTTTACAGCTGCTCTTTAGTACATAAACTTTCACAGATACTCAGTAATTTTTGTTTTAATATTTGGTTTTTCAGAACTGCGCCAAGGTTGAGGGGAGAGGGGAGAAAAAAACAGATTACTGATAAAATACTTCATGTTTAGATCTTCTAGCTGGAAAAGCAACATTTTTAACACGGAGAAGAATTCCTATTAAACGAAGGATAAACACTAGCTCTGCCAAGGAAAGCAAACATTCCCACAGCTTCCTTTAAAAAAAAAAACTTTCATGCAGCAAACTACCCTGAACATGTTTAAAAAAAAAAAAAAGTTGATCTACTTACAGGCTACAGTAGCTCAATTGTTGCTGTTCAGTAGGAGTGCCCTTAACAACAGAAACTAGAGAAATGAATATGCTCTCTCCAAGTTATCTGCAATGCTGAAAAGAATTAGGTCAGTTAATAACAAGGAAACGATTACAAAATGTACCTTACCCTTTTAGTGTTTAAAGGCTGCTTGGTGAACTTGGCTCAACATAGAAAGCTGCCATGTCGGCCTCAACAATAGTAGCATCCCTTTGGGTGACTAGAGGTGGAAGCACTGCTGAAGCAGTGGACATAATTCTCAGCTGGTATAAATCAGGAGAGCCTCATTGACTACAGTGGAGCTCTGGCAGTTTATACCAACTGGGAATTGTGCCCAGTGTTGCTCAGTCCTTGATGGGAAGGGAGTACCTTGTTCTCTGTAGCAACCCCCTATGGCAGCACAAATATGGCAGAGACAGGGTTCATGGGAAATTACCTTCAACTCTCATTCAGGTAGCACAGTGAGATGTGATATGGACCTTTGAGGGTGAAGTGGTAAAAAAGACAAAATTAGGTGGAGGTGGGAACCCAGTAAAGGGAAGGTTTCCTATAACTTCCGTGGGGGAAATGAAAAACAACCAAGCTCTCCAGGTTTTTTCTCTCCAAAGCACGATATACAGCGAGGGAATACATATGACCAAAATGTCTTCTGCACTGGCTATCTTCCAAAAGCACCTTTTTCAGTTACCGGGTATTTGGCAAGCCTTGGTGACTGTCATGGGGAGAGGCAAGCAGAGGACCATTAGGGATTTTTTTTTTTTAGACTGTCAATCCACCCTAAAAGTTGTAAAATATAGCCACTTTAGTTCCCTTCTCCCTGCCCCTAATTCTTCCCTTGTCTAGGGTATATGTCCAGGTCAACACAGTGTCACAGTATGCAGCAGTGGCACATAGTTTACATCAGATCAGTAGATTCTGGAGTTCTTATGAACACTGAAATTTTTTTAAAAAATTGTAGGTTCTCATTACATTATGGAAATTAGTCACTGATTCAAAAAAATGTCACTGGGAATCGAAAACGTCAGGACTGTGTCTGTGAAATTGGCCCCCATTTTTTGTGGTGGTCAGAAGGAAACTGTGCAGTGGGAGTTAATTTCTCCTACTGCCTATGATTAAACTATTAAGTGAATGCTCTTAGTTCCAATAAGCACATGCAGCCAAAGGGAGATGTCCAAGCACGCTCTGGCAACTGGGAGAAAGACTAATCGGAAGGATTCTCTGGAATGTAGATGAACATCAATTTGTCTTACTGTCTGAGGCAGTCTCCAGAAATGGATATGTCTAAGTCAGTGATCTACAGCTGCTTAGATTAGTAGTCATTTTTTTCCCTAGGGACAGGCCTAAACCAAAGACCTTAATCCAAACACCACCAAAATGCAGGGAAAGATATAGATGGGAACAGTGAGATCTGCAATTTGGGAATATGTCTTTTTTTTTTCTTGCATTTTTCAGGCTGGCTCCTCTTATGTTGATTGAATATGTATAAAGTTTTATGTTCAATAACTGCATTCTTGGCATGTTCCATTTGTTCATGTTTTAGTGCAAAAAAGTCAGTGTTACAAGGCCAAGAGATCTTGGGTGGGGCCTGGCATATTGTGATGGATTGAGGTCACTGCCTTGGAGGAGGAGACAATGGCTGGCCTCTGAATTTGTGGACTGCATGACAAATTTCCCTTTTGGGAACTGGTCAATTAAGAGAGACTGCATTCTTCACAACACAGAGACAATGTTTGTTAGGAGAGCTCTTTTAATTTTACCCTCAGTACTGCATTAGCTAGTTTAACTATACAATGCTTTCACCTTGGGTTAGCAGTTTTCAAACAATGGCCCATGGAGCCTATCTGAGCTAAAGGCCAGAGTCTAAAATCTGAACATATGGTCTAGGTACTAGCGGGGAACAAAGAGGAACACTTTTAGCATGGGTGAATGAACAGAATAAAACATTCTGAGAACCCTGAAATGGAGGATTGTGAGTCTGTAGGAGGAAGTGGGACCTCTCCCTTACCAGTTAGCCTACAGAATGAACTATCTGGAGAACCACTCTCCTAGGCAGTATGCAGACAGAAGCTGTAATAGACTCTGCATTCCCTGCCCAACCTGTGCTATTTGTTAGACTGTGCTGACTTCTTACTACCCCCTGAATCTCCCTGGCAGAATAGAGGTTTGGTCCACTTTTCCCCATAGCCTCCTACACAGGTGGAGATTCTACTTCTTGGCCTTTTGCCAGGGCACTGCCCCGGTTTCACTGTTGCTACATTAAAGCTAGCTTGGGTATGTCTATATGTGCTGCAGTCACACCACCAATTGCAGTGTAAATATATCCTTAGGCACTTCAGAGCCAAAATGTCATTTAAAGTCCGTGCAGGCTTTTGAAAATATTACCCAAGGTCTGATTCATTCTTGGAAGGAGTTAAGGAAATATTTCATTTGATAACAAACTCTGTGTAACATAAATTACATGTTTGTGTGCACATATATGTTTAGATCATAAATACTATATTTCAAAAAGTGATCTACAGAGGCATTTTAGTTATTTGACTATGAAGTAAAAATGCTACAAGGTTGCTAAAAATAACTGAGGAGGCAAAAATGAAGGAAGTAAGGAAAAAATTGTTGATACTGCATTTCATGGCAAAATTTGTACTGCTAAACTTTCTCTAGATTAGATTTTTTAATTTGAGTTCATTGATTGCCAATGAACTCAAGTGAGCTAACACATTTGTAAAAGCTAGCCTGGTTACTTTGCAGATATGTTCCAGGACACACACATTTGTGGTTTTGTGTGCCTTAGAACAAATATTTGTAGAGTGTCCAGATTAGCATTTACAAACATGTTATCTAGCTCGAGTAAACTTAACCTGAGTTAATAACTCTAATCTAGACATACCCTTATATTCTGCATGTGTCCATTATATGAATGTTTAATGTATACTCAAATAACATTTAATTGTGATATTAAATGTGCATGCAGATAGCTCTCTGTGACACAAGCAAATACATTCTATTGGAAATCATTTGCAAAACACTATGCCATTAAGCACCAAGATACATCTCTTTTTTGCGGGGGGGGGGGGTAAACTGATGTGTTAAGATGTTCAACAAACAATTCTCCTTTTTCTACATGTCATTACAGATGCTCCTTTTTCTACATGTCATTACAAAATTAGTCTTTGCCCCCCTGGTGCAAAACTAAAGTTAATTCAGTGGTTTAAGCGGACAACCATATTGCTTACTTGTGGAAACTTAATAACAAGAAATGAGTTAAACTCACTTTGAAATCTATACTTCTTTTTAGTTGTGTGTGTGTGCGTGTGTGCGCGCGCGCGTTTGTGATTTACAGGGCTACATTTGTCAATCCTGCATTGTGCTTGGTACACCACTTGGAAAGCCAATCAAATGGTTTGGGCTCATAAGGATCTCAGATTGATGAAAATGTCTGGAAAAAAACATTTTTGAATGTATTCTTTGTATGAAATACCTTCTTTTCTTAAATAATAACAGTTGCTTTCTGAACTCATAAGTCAGCACAGAAACAAAGCTACTTGTAATCACACTGTGTGTAATTGCTGTCATTTGTGCCATACTAGATCAGACCAGTAGTCATCCAGTACAGTTTCCTGTCTCTGTCTGTGTCATTTAATCTTGTACCCCTCATCCATTAGGGGTGCATTCTGTGTTCTTTTTCTATGAGCAGATGATAATCAAGATTCAGTTACCTAAATAAATGAACACATATTCATGCAGCTGTTTATAGGGTTGGAGCTACCTGTATGTACAGCTTTATATTTATACGGAGCTTATAATGTGCAGAAGTTATTTTTTAAAAAATGCAAGGAATCTATTTTCAATGAACTTCCTTTTTCCACAGCTGGCACTTGCCTCATTTTAAGGCGTGTGCAGCAGCAGTGGGGAAAGACACTATTCCCCACTATTAATTTCCCCACTTGTCTTTCAAGGTTGAGTGGCTAACTCCAGTACCTTGCAACAGCTACACAGGAAGGAATAGTGTTATTCATTAGAGCAGGTGGCTTGACCATGGAATAATCACCATTTCAGATTTATGTCTATAAGCAGAACTCCACAGTAAAACTAGATTCCAACTATGGCATAAGTCAAGAAATTGGCATGTTTCTTTCAGAAGTATGGTGTCTTGTCTGGGCTCAGAACTAACGTGCTGACCAAGCTGCTCTCTGTAGGAGAGTTCAGTTTCTGGCACTATTCCTTTTTACAACGATGATATCAGGAGCTATTTCACATGTAAGAAAACACCAGATAAAAGGGCATGTTTTAGTGAAACTGGTCCTTGTGAGAGGTAAAGCTCCGAAAGTTGATTCCAAGAAACTGATTCAAGTACTGTGAGAAGACTGCACTTGACGCAGAACCATGAATTCAATAAACAAAACCACAGAATTTCTTCTGAGCATTTTTGTTTGTAACCATTGAGTGAGTGTGTGTGTGTGTGTGTGTGTAAATATATATATTTACACACACATTGTTATATATATATAACATGTATTTATATTTGGGCAGCTAGGGGCATGCCGGGGGCAGGACTGAGAGGGAGCATGTTTGAGGGTGGGTGTGAGTGCGGATGGAGCACAATCTGGACTGAAGAGAAGCCCATAGGTTTCTGGTTAAGTCTGCCTTAAATTTGAGAGCTCTCTGGGGCTCCTGTAAATTGTGCCTGAGGTCGCAATGGCCACTGAATATCCAGAATCTAATAGGGCAAGTTGGCTAAGGCCACTTTGTCCCCATCCTATGCTGCACCTCCTGAGAGGCACAACAGAAAATGATCTCTGGGTTCTGTTCCCAGGCTCTTCTATAAATGGCCTTCTGCAATCTCTTACTTGCATCATCTGCAAATAGAAGGATTTATACGTACCTGCTTCCTGAGGCCTTGCTTAATAATACAGTCTGTGGAGTGCACTGAGTGAACACCAGTCCACAGAGAAGGGGATACTAGAATTCATTTTCTTCTCCAGGGATCTACCACACCGTTTCCCTAACCCTAAGTGGAGTTGGCAGAACTGCTGCTGCGTTCACCCCTCATTCAGAGCTCTAGCTTTGCTCCTGGGAGCATGCTTAAAACTGGCCCATAAGGGAGCTCTGTGGGGCTGAAGTGTAATTTAAATGTTCAGAGATTTTGGCAGCAAGCCTCTAGCCACCCGAGCAGAGCTGAGAGACTTGTAACTTAGCCAAATTTGGCTAGATTTTCATGGGGATGTCAAAAGTCACCTTTCTGACCCCAGGACCGTCCCCTCCATCAAACTCAAGTTCCTAATTTAAACGCTTGTAGGTACAACAACTCTTACAATAAATAAATTAGAAAAAGGTAGACGCTGGGGGTGGGGGAAAGCTAAGTAACGTCACGCTTGGGAAAAAATTAAATATTTTAGCTGAAATTTTCAAAACGAATTTTGAAAGAGAGAGCAAGCATGGGAAATTTCAGCCTGATGGTTAAAGTTTAGCAACTGAAAAAAGGGACGTATAATGCAAAATGTTGGGCAACCTTAAGTATGGGTATTGCTACTAGCTCTGCCTATAATATGTGTGTGCTTATACACACAAAAATACGCATACACACAGAGACTTTGTATATTTATTTGTGTGTCCATCACACACGCGCGTACACACACACACACACACATATTTCTTTATATCTGTATAGATATACATACACTATTTACAGTAGATATCCATATACTGTTTTGGTTTAATGTGTGTATTTCATATTATTTACAGAAACAGTGCTACTTTAGGGCATTTGTACCACCAGCTTCATTATATACTAATTATATGTACAGTGCCTATATATCACTATATATCATAAAATACACATACACATGCACAGCATGGAATTTGTATATATATTGTAATAATGATTTGATCTGTTAGCTTAGAGAAGCTTAAATCCTGATTTCCCTTCCACTCCCATATTTTCCACTGAGTTTAAATAGCACCAAAACCACTTTCCTTATACAGTTGTGAGCTAACTGTGCAGTGACTGTCCATTCACTCAGGATGAAAAAAGTTATACCTAAATGAAAATAAGATTTGTTTTTTTCAGTGCAGCATTTCTTTGCTTCTATAAGAACAGTTTCTGCTGTGTTTATTGCTGCATCACAATAAGGTTAATGTAATCATATTTTCCCTAATCAGTTTGTAGCAGACCATTAGTACTCCAGGTCAGAAAAGATTAAGAACCCTTTTACAAGTAAAGCATTACAGCCTCCAGGAACTCTGATCAGCTTGTCTTTATTAATCTGTTTGAATTTGCTTGACTCCTTTTCACTAGCAGTTTAATGGAGAGGGGTGAGTTTTCTCAGAGCATTTTGTTTACTTGGTAGTGCCTCTTGACTCCCAGAGCAGCCAGTGTTGCTTTCATTACCAGAGGTAATTTTGTGTTGGTCAAACCTGTGGTCTACATGTAGCTCTTTTTCTACTCTTAGCACCAAGATTTTATCTTTGTGGTTTGTGGTGGGTTAATAGTTTTTGACCTCATCGACTTTGTTGGTCTATAAAAGGTGTAGTATGTTTTGAACAGAGGACATACTGAGGGACTTTGTCATGAGGGCTACCTTATTTCAACAGATGAGGTATTGAATCTCCAGTCCCGTTTTCTAGAGATCAAACTGTTGTGTTGTTATAATTTGCCATTTAAATTTGTTCTCCAGAAAAGGAATTTGAAAACTTCAAGAATCTTATATCCATCCATGTAAAAATGACTAGATCACATTAAGGTGCTAGAGATAGAAGGTGAAGAAAAAAAGCAGAACTTTTACATTGTTTCATGAATCTTTAACGTCCCGTAAGGTTCTACAAACCCTCCGCGAGTGGTTCCTCCCACTGAAAACCGTACCTCTCAGGAATTCTTCTGTGGGGAAATAAGAAAGGGAAGTGAGAACGAAGAAGTGACAATAAGCTAGATTATTTCAACCCATTCATAAGTCTTCTAATTGGTATTTGCTTTTTTAATAAACACACTATGTTAACATCACAATTATAGCTGTAACAAGAAGTTAAATGGAGATTTAAATTAAATAGTCACAATTTTTCAACAATGTTTGCAATATTCATTACCATGACTAAAAGTTGGCAATTGCATCTGCAAATGGATGCACATGAACATATGCAGACATATTGATGGAAGTTTGCTGGAAATATATTTGTAAAAGTCTTCATGGGTGGCTTCTTTGTCCATAACGTTTGTTTGGATGTTTTAATGGAGAAGACCATATTCTTTTGTGTATATTTTATTGCTAGACTCAGACCCTGTGATTCTTGGCTTTCATACTTTATAACTGTGTCCTTTGTTTATTTTACATGAGAGCAAATATTCACTTCACTGTTTTCCTCCTCGTATAACAGCACCTCTATTGTATTTTTACTAGTACATATAAATTGAAAGAACAATTAAATTACATTTTAGTCAACTGAAAAAATAAGACAGATGTAGAAAAATAAGTTCCCTAGTGTTTTTAATCTACAAATATTTTTTGTCACAATTTTCTGAGGCTATGAAATTAACTCAAAGTATATTCCATCACTGCATAATTGCTAAACTCTTTTAATGATCCAGCTGCTTTTTTTTCTTTTAATGTTTAGTAAAATGTTAGTTTTGTGGTATGTTGATTGATCCTTTCCTAGAAGTGGCATAGTGACCATCCAAAATGTAATGGCTTATATTCTTGCTTCTTTTAGAAACAAACCAGATCACAAACTCCCTGTGACTTCAGTAGAGTCAGGATTTCACCCATTGTATTTCAGCACCCTCTGGTCCACCTCCACAGACTGATGCATAGCTTTCCACAGACAGCAGTGCCATCAAGACGCACACAATTTTTAATGATACAGCCCTGGATGCCTCGAATTCTCTCCTCCCCCTGGCCAGTAGTGTTGTGGTTCACACAGAGACAGTGTCAGCTTGTATGGTTCTCTCTAAGACCCTGATCCTACAAGAATTTCATGACCAGGACTTGGGGGTACAATATGCTGCTTATTCTTCTTGTAGGACCAGGGTCTGAGGTACTGCAGTTTTAAGACATTTTCTCCATAAGAAGGGCACCATATCCACAGGTACTGAAAAAATCAGATGGACCAAAGAAGAAAGACATACAGACAGACATGTCCCCAGGTCCAGGAACAGTGTTTCATCTTTCTTTTCTTCATCTGTTTGTCTCAGTTGTGCTCAGAATGTGATTCCCCTGGCTGGGCTGGTTTTCAGCACACAGTCTCCTTCCCTGAGTCTCGTGATCATTAGGAAAGTAGTGTCCATTCAGGGCAATTGTGACTTCCATGAACCTTTGTTGGGACTATGGTTGGTCTGCCCCTGCTGAGCTCCAGGTGAGTCAAGTCCAATCTGGCCCACCACACGTTGATCCAGCTCCTCGTGAACATTACCATTGATGGGGCTCACCAGATTACAAGGATCAACACCCTTTTTTAGCCATCACGGCCTGTCATTTCCCCACAGAGGGCAGGAAATTGTGATTTCCACTGAAAAAAATGCAATGCAATGTATTGGTATTTTCTTCCTACGTTTATTAAATATATTGTATTTATAGAATTTTTTTGGGGGGGGGGGAATCTTTGTTGCTATCCGAGAACTTAGCTGTTTTCACTTACTCATAGCTTACAGTCTGTGTGGGTGGAATGAGAAGTTATAATGGGTTGCAGGTGGCTGTCATTGTTTTTCTTCCACTTACTGACTAGTGTTTACTTAAAGGAAATCACAGTGGTTTGACTACAGTTTAAGTTTGAATATATAATAAGAAATGATAAATTCTGGGAAGGCAAGCAGAGAAAGACGCAAAAGAGAATGTGTGTTCCAGTAATTGGGATCATGGAGTACTTTACATGTGGATTCTAAAGAGCTAGATGTTGACAAATTACAGAGAGGTAAATAGCCTTTCTGTATCTAAGGTTGAGACTTGTTTTCCATTATAAACTTCATTTTGACCCTGCTTCTATCTAGAAAGGCAATTTCTGCCTCACATTTTAGCAAGCAATTGTTTGTCCAAATCTGAAGTACTTTATTCAAAGTTTTGATATATGGAACTCAGAAAAAAAGTGGACATCAGTAGGTCTTCAGGATTCATTGGGCTGATTCAGATTTTCCATCTCATGAAATGTTTGTGTTTCTTTTAAGCTATATCTTAACTCTGAATGTCCTTGTTTTCTGGTAGTTATTTTTGAGAACTATATTGCTCTCTTTTGTCAACAGTTCCATCCCCATTTCACACAAATATTCTTTCCACTTAAGAAATATTTCCAAATATGAATTTACTTTATCTTCCAAGAAATGTTTTAAAAGTCAATTTTTAAGACCATATACTGCTTTCTCTCGCTCCGTGAGGATGTCTTTGCAATTTGTCTGAAAAGAATCTTCCAAATAAGATTTTAAGGTAATTCAAAATGATGTGATGAAAGGAAGCAAAGCAAAGGGGAATTTGCAAACTAAAGAGTCCCTTTCCATTTTGCTATAGATGTCTTTCTCAGCCACACACTTATTAATTAAGCCTTTTGTCACTGTTGGGGATGTTTTGTGTGTGAGTGGTTACATTTAGTGAACAACTAAATATGAAAGTCGTGACCCCGAGATCTTCCTATACCCTCTTATCCTTCTACTTTTCCCCTTCTTATTTCTCCTAAGCACCTCATAATATGATTACACTTACTCCATTTGTAGGTGGAGAGACTTGTCACATGGGTCCCAACAAGGCCCACTGTGTGTTGCTCCTTTAGCTGGAGGGTTCAACTGAGAGCAGTGCTAAGGTTCTTTTCCCACTCTTCAACCGGCTGACCCAAATACATCCCAGTATCATGGCTTATCATGCTACATAAATAATGTTATCTATCCCTGCAGGATTTCTGTTAGCTACATCAGTGCTACATTTGTAAGAATATGTCCTTTGCAGTGAAATATCACAAAAGAAGATAAGTTATATACTGTAATAATTTTCATCTATTTCATAAAGACAGAGGCTATTTAAGATTCATACTCATTTCATCATTGGAGTCTAGCCTGCCTACCTTTAATTTACAGCTAAACCCCACACTCCATTTTGCATTGGTTCCTAACTCTCCATCTTCTTGATATGTGTTTAAAATAAACTTTAGCTAAAAAGGGCACATTATGTATCAGACACTGTTAAGTTAAGCAGAACATACTTCTGTAACTTATCCCTGTAGTCCGCTGTGGTCTTTTGTTTCATAATGAAAACCCATGCAGCTCAATGACAAGGTTGCAGTTACCCTACTGATGTTAATCGCGTGTCTCCTCATCGGTATCTTCAGAAACTATATATAGGGAGTGCCAGTGAGCTGCAGTGATAAAAACTGAAACAATTACATCCACAGGAACCCCCAGCCCCAGGTGCACATGTGTCAGATTGTGCCCCATAAACACAATTGCTTGTAACCTGCCGCCTCTGTGCTGTGAAATCAAAGTGCTTCTACTGCCTGCCACAGAGAACTTACTTGTAGGGGTTGAGAGGATAGGGCTTGCCCCTCAGTCAAAAAGGCAGAATGCTCATTGACTTCAATGAGTAAAATAAAACTGTGGGGTTTGGCTCACAGTGGAGGGTTCTGTCTGAGAGGCTGATCCTCTCCTCTGAACCCCCACAAGCAGGTACTATTCAGTAGGCAGTAGAAGCACTCTAATTCCACTGCATAGAGGGGGCAGGCACAGGCACTTGTGTTTCTCTGGGCTCAATATGACACTTTTGTGCCAGGGGTTGGGAGTTTTGGTGGATATGGATATATGAATGGTAGATCCATGGCTATATGGACTCTCTGACCAAACCTCCTTATGTACAACAGGACATAACAGTTCCAGCCCTGAGGATGCAGTAGTGGCCAAGGAATAGATCCATCCTCACTTTGTAACCTAGAAGGATTCACTCCTCCCCTAACTACTTGGGCTTAGTGTGGGGACCAAGACTTGAGCATTCTACAGGGTTCCACTGTTCTATTGCTAGGTATGTACATATTCCTGCTGGGATTATTGATAATGTTGGTATATCAATAAGAAAATAAGAAAAACAGGCCTGGGTTGACTTGTTTTTTTCGAAAAAGTTTACAAATGGAAAAGTACAAAATTGGTAGGGAAACAAAAGTGGAACGTACATTTACTCGCCCCCAGTTTATACAACTTATGTGTAAGAATGAACACTCAGTTGCACACTTAATTTCATAAGCAGTTACATTGACTACAGGTGCAAATTGGATATTTCTGTGCACAAATTACTATTTAGATTCTTAACCCAGTTTGCTGAGGTGGTCAAATGCAGAATTTCATATATATTTTTGCAGGTGCAATTCTACATGCACAAATTTAAAAATGGATGTTATTTTCAAGTTTATAAGAAGAAAATATAAGCAGTGGAGAATTAAACAAATTAAAACAATGTTTTTAAGAAGATGACAATTTTTCTATAAGGTTAGGAACATAAGAATTGCCAGACTGGCTCAGATCTGATATCCTGTCTCTAACCGTGGCTGGCACCAGATACTTCAGAGGAAGGAGTAAGAACCTTGCAGTAATAAGATGTGGGATCATCTGCTCCATAACAGGTTAGGTTTCATCCTGATATCTCATACTTAGAGATTGGCTTAAACCCAGAACCAAGAGGTTTCATATTCCTTCCAAAACTATTGTCATCATTAATTAAAACTCTGGATATTACTATTTTTATTCATATAACATCCAATTCCTTTCCCAAGTGAGGTCCATCTCTTGGCATAAAGGAAATAAACTAGAGTCTGTTGAAATGAGGGAGAAGATGCAGAAAAGATCCCAGTCTCAATTAAAAAAAAATAACGTTAAGCCCACTCCTGCAGTACATTCCCACTAGAAGAATGTCAAGCAATTGCTAACTTTCCAAATATCAGATGTGTGAAAGTGTTGGATTCTTTCAAATGCAGATTCTACCTGTGGTCCTTGGCTGTTAATCCAACTATTGACCCAGTAGTTAAGGCAATGTTACAAAATTACCAGAAATATGCTAAAATTAACACTGTATATATTAAGGGGTATATATTAATACTATACCCCTTAGGAAAAGTGAATTTATTTACTTATTTTTGTTTCCCAACCATATTATTTCTGAAAGCTTTAACCAGCAACTAGGAGGCAAATAAAAGTTAATATTTTTCAAGAAGAAATAAAAACAGTCCCGTGATGACAAGGATACCACAAAAATGTTTATATGCTGTTTGGATGCCAATAACCTGCTTATACTAGACTTGTATAAGCCAGAATACATGTTACTTTCTTCAAGTTTTGCCTGTTCCAGACTACACAGAGTATACATTTAACTACATTGAACATTTCATGTTTAGCGATTGATCCATGTAATTCTTCTTTACCTTTCAATAATGCCAACCCGTCTTTTGGTAGGTGGACCCAAGAAAGCTGTGAGACATACACACCCTGCTCCGCCACCATTCACTCCTCCATTCTAGCCTATGTAATGTTTTTGTAGTGTGGACTACAAAAGAGAGAGTGTTGTCTAGAGTTTACAGAAACACACGTCAGGGTCCTCATGGTCACACTATAACACTTAACTTTACTACAGCCTCATACATCCCCATGGGGAAAATAATCCACCCTAGATTTCGTCACCTGTGCAGAGTTGTCTGATAGATGCTTCTGGTGTTTAGGCGGAGCTTAAATTTTGAACAATAGTACAGTTGTGAGGAATGTTGAGTGTGGGTTGTGTTAGTGTACATGTGGAGTTCTATGGGCCCTATTTATAGAAGAGTGGAGTCTGTCAGTGGAAGTGTTCTATGTGATGTGTGGAGGTTCAGTTATGAAGAAGGATACCGTAACTGGATATTTCCTTGTTTCCATGGCTTCCTGTGGGGGGTGGGAGCTCCCCAGAAGCAATCACAGCTGCTTTTTAATAACAGCATTGTTGGTTTTTTTGTGGGATTATTATGAAGGATGGCACTTGGAGAGTGTGGAGAAAGTGTGTGGATGTGATTTGCCTTGTTAAAGAAAAATTATTTAAAATGTTACTTTATTTTAGTCATACATTTATTTGTGCTGTTTTTAAGTCAGGAACAAGGCTTTACATTGGAGATATTGAAACTGATTTCCTACTCATTTGCCCAGTTACTCATTATGTTTAAGATATGAAACTTGTTCCTTCTCTCGGCCATATCATT
Source organism: Chelydra serpentina (assembly GCA_037349315.1). Taxonomy (NCBI): domain Eukaryota; kingdom Metazoa; phylum Chordata; order Testudines; family Chelydridae; genus Chelydra; species Chelydra serpentina. The sequence goes on from JBAIAC010000026.1 coordinate 29,768,318, forward strand.
TGTCCCTTCTTTAGAAAGCTGAGGACCTCATCTTCTCTTTAAGTGATCATTGACTAATTTTTTTCAAGCCTGTCCCATTCTATCCTACTTTGGTTGCCATTAAAAAGTCAGCATTTGCCAACATTTAGCACAGGGAAGTATCTGAGATAACCACAATGTTCCCTCTATACTTAGAATGGGAGGCACCTGTAATAACTCTGTGGTGACTCTGTGGAAACAAATGTACTGATTAATCCCTTTGTATGTCCTTTTGCCTGAAGTATCCACCAATTTATTATAACGTGTAACTGTAGTTGTTCAAAACTGCTCCATGGATCGGTCTGTAACTTGAACTCATCAAGATAGGTAATAAACACCTGGAAGTCAATAAAAGAATAGAATGTACAGTAAGTAGAAGAAAAAGCTAAACAAGTAAGACTTAGGCCAAAGATTCATAGCAACAGGCATAAAACGGAAAGGAACTCCTCGGCCCTAAGTAGAGCCAAGCCAAAGGTTGAGTCAAGGCCCACCGTGACTCTTAGCAATTATGCCACCGTATGGGATAGCTGCAATGATGGCTTACATAAAAGAAAGGCCTTACAGATGGCCAGGATGGTATCATCTGGAAAGAAACTAAACATCAGAGGCTTTAGCTGCCTGAAGGGAATACACTAATTGAGAAGTAACAGCTATAAAAACTAATTCAATAATAGTATATAAAAGTAAAAACAATAACTGAGTATGACTGGCTGTCCAGAATTAAGCAAAGTAAGATGAAATGTCCTTTGCCGGCAGTAAAACGAAATAAAATAATAAAATAATAGCAACAGTAATTCTCGTTCTCAAGCAGCAGCTCTTTTCACCTACTAGACAGAACAACTCTCATACCAAGCCACTGCAGATTTCTAGTTCTTTTTTTTTTTTGCTTTTACTAGAGACCCATTCCCAAAGTCCATGGGCAGCAACTCCTACCAGCAGGAGCTGAAACAAATTCTGCCTTCCTCACACACAGACACTATATCAAACCCAAAGAGCAATACAATTATTTCTGACCTTTATTACATACCCCTCTCTTTTTCCTTGGTCTCTTCTTAGCTCTTCCTTTCTGCACACTTCGCTTTTCAAAGCCTAAATGCCATGGGGAAGATCCTCAGCTGGTGTAAATGTTCATGCTTCCATTAATGGAGCTATGACAGTTTGTGCCAGCCCAAGATCTGCCCTCAGGTTACTTTTATCTGTCATTCATGCCTCTTCCCAATGCTTTTCTCCCTCTGGAGTTTCCCCTGACTCACTCTTTCAAATGCTGTCTCTCTCCCCCTCTCTCTCTCTCTCTCTCTCTTTTCACTTTTTCCCTCTATATTTTTAATATTTCAGCTTGATATTACTGTCTCTCTCTTGATCCCACATCTCCACACTCTCGTCTCAGCTCAGAATCCACTCGGTAGAAAGTACAGTCAATCCTAGTCTGTCTAGGTTACCCAGAGAGACTACCTCAAGAAAAGCAGAGGAAACATTTTTAAAGATGGTAAACTAAGCAGAAAAGTATGGACTTTGGGCCCTGCCTCTGAGACCTGGCGCCCACCCAATGCTCCCATTGATGTCATTGGGAGTTTTGGATGCTGAGCACTTCTCAAGATCATGCTGTTATTAAAGTAACCTAAAAATAACAAAATACATCCTGAAAGGGAGCATCTCCCTCCTGATCCCAATTATTACAAAACTATAAATAGCCTAATATGGAGCTATTAAGCTTTGGCAAGCAGTCTCCTTTCATCTTGGAATCATTGGTAGGAAGATACATTCAAGCAGCCAGCAGTTGTCTTTTCCCTTTCCTGTTGCCAAAGTGTAATACATTTGTTTTACAACATATCTAAGCTCCACTGGCCTAGAGAGTAGAAAATGTAAGGCCTCTATGCCTCTGTGTCCTGCCCCACAGTGCTATCACTATGCTATCAGGGACACACATCCAAGTGTTTTAAGGTAACATGGTCTTTGCATGTATTTTCCCACACTTTTCAGGTTACCATCTGTAAGACACACTCAGGCTTTCTCTCCATCACCCCTAAGTCAAAGATGTGTTTGCCTGCTAGCATTTGTAGAGGCTGCACTGTGTGTGCTGTCATTGTCTGTTGCAGTGCAAAAGCACTGAGCGGTTTGGACATAAAAGAAAAGGTTTCTAGGTTTCACATTTTAGCTTAGTTTCCAACTTTCCATTCAGATTTCTTCTACTCTCAGACATAGTAGTAACAGTACTGTAAGGGAGACAATCCCAACTATTTCAAGGCTGGTTGCCTCTCCAGATGATATGCATTAGTCAAACACAAATTATTGGACTAAACACAGAAGTAACTGGATGAAATTCTATGGCCCGTATCATAAAGGAGATAAGATTTGGATGATCAAATGGTCCCTTCTGGCTTTCAAATCTATTAATCTGAATATACGTTTAAAAAGCATTTTACTTTTTCTGAACCAGAATATGGAGTTTACAAAACAGTTTTTCATGTAACATTTTTTTTATAGCCACTACATTTCTATAGTCTACTACATTTCATCATTGATACATACAAAATAACCTGCTCTGTTAGACGTGGAACGGTTGTTGAAAAGGGTCTGTGCCACTAGGTCTTGGATTTCTAAAGGCAGAGTTTGGAGTTGAACAACTTGTGAGCTGGTGAAAATATTGTTTTTTAAGAATAAAAGTGATAGGTCAATATGTCAGCTATTGTCATGGCAGAAGTGATGAAAAATACAATACTGGAATTAATGCTGATATGAAACTTTCTCTAAAGGATTCAACCCAAGGGGCTTTAGGACAAGAACCTCACAGCATCTGAAGGGTGGTGATTAACGATCCAATAATGACACTTGGTTGGAGTACAGTAACTCCTCGCTTAATGTTGTAGTTATGTTCCTGAAAAAATGCGACTTTAAGCGAAACAATGTTACGCGAATCCCATTTCCCCATAAAATTAATGTAAATGGGGGGGTTAGGTTCCAGGGAAATTTTTTTCACCAGACAAAAGACTATATTTTATATATCACACACACACAGTATAAGTTTTCAACAAACAATTTAATACTGGTACACAGCGATGGTGATTGTGAAGCTTGGTTGAGGTGGTGAAGTCAGGGGGTGGGATATTTCCCAGGGAATGCCTTACTGTTAAATGATAAACTAGCAATTAGTTGAGCCCTCAAGGGTTAACCATTGTTGTTAATGTAGCTTCACACTCTACAAGGCAGCACGAATGGAGGGAGGGGAGACAGCATGGCAGACAGAGACACACACTGTGTGTGTGTGTGTGTGTGTGTGAGAGAGAGAGAGAGAGAGAGAGAGATGTGCATTGCCTCTTTACGTACACTGATCCCACTCTAAGTACACTTCCTTTTTAAGTAGATCAGCAAGTTGAGACAGAAGCTGCTGCCAGGAAGCTCCCTCCACCCTGAGTCCTGTCATGTCCCCCCCCTCCCCAGCTCTATGGAAGATGGGGTAAGCGGGGTGCAGGAGCAGTGGGGAGGGGGACACCCTGACATTAGCTCCCCTCTTTCCCACCTCCCCTGCACAGCAAGCAGGAGGCTACTGGGAGCAGCTCCAAGGCAGAGGGCAGGAGCAGCACATGGCAGTGAGGGGAGGGACAGCTGAACTGCTGACAATTGATAGCCTGCTGGGCGGCTGCCACACACACAGGGGCTGACTTCCGGCCCCGCCCGTGGGTGCTGTCACCCGACGCCGGGCCCCGCCCCCGACGCCGGGCGACGTTGCGGGGCCCCACCCCTGACGCCGACGCAACGTTGCCCAGCGTCGGGGGCGGGGCCCCGCAACATCTCCCGGTGCCCGGTAAGTTTGCCGCGGGTCCGGGGCGGGCGGGGAGTTGCCGGAGTCGGTGCCCCTGGCCACACAGGAAACTTAAAGGAGCGGGGAGTTGATGAGGGGCTGCCGGTCCACCCTGGTTCCAAGCCCCCACCAGCTAGCTCCAACAGGCTGCTCATCCTGCAAGCAGTGGACAAAGCAGGCATTGTGCAACTTTAAACGAGCATGTTCTCTAATTGATCAGCAATGAAACAACGTTAACCGGGATGACTTTAAGTGAGGAGTTACTGTAGTTGCACATATCCCCATGTTTTGCAGCCAATGGAGAAAAGTCTTTCAGGGTGTGATAGGTTGGCTCCCTCCTAGCAAGATAGCCCTAGGCAGATTGGCACCAGCTAAAGGGGTGGGCAAACCGATTTGTAACACCCAGATTCACCTGACCAAAGACATGCTTAAGCACTCAGAACAAAAGGAGTCTATGTGTTGGAAGAAGGTTTGGTCAGGGCTGGGGGAAGAGCATTTTATAAAGCAGGGGGGGGAAGAATTGGAAAAGCTGTCCCTGTGAAAAGGTGCTGTGACGTAAGTGCTGTTGGCTTTCTGAAAGCAGAATGATCTTTTCCACCACTTTTGCTATATTTGTTCAGGGTGAACAGTAACTGTGTACATATTAGGAATGAAATAGACTAGGAAAAAATTGTGAATCTGTCCAGCACTCATTTCTCCCCCAAGGAGGAATCAACCCAATTGAGAGTCCCAATGTGAAAATAGCACCTTTGTTGAGCAGTACAACATTCTGAAAATGCAAACAGTGAGAAAAGCTTTTCGCCCTATATAAACTGTCAATTGCAATAGAATGATTTTTAAATAAGATCTTAAACTACTCTCCATCCTTGCATTATTAATGGCTGAACAATCCAAAAAAGAACTTAACTTCTGAGTATTTGAATAAAATGTTTAAACAGGAAAGATCACCTCCCATGTACAGTGGCTTATTTTCATATGTTCATAAATTTAAGAGATTTAATTATGTGCTAATGACCTGCAAAATTTCATTTGGGGATGAAGCTGCTTTTAAGCCATTGGAATGCAAAAGTAGGTATAAAGTAGCTAAACCTTTTCTTCTCATTTAAGAATGCTTGAATTGGCCGAGATGTTATATCATCCACTCTCAGCTTGGAGATTCCTTTTATATCTTAGTTCTAAAACCATTTGAAAATGTGGTTTTTAATGGAAACTCAGAAAACTCTTAACAATGGAAGCGTGCGCACACTTACGATATTTTTTAATCTGATGATCTCCAAGATGACATCCATGGGTGAAAATGGAGGAAAAATGAAGGGAAATCTCCAATTTGTTTTGAAACATGAATCCATGTTTATTACAGGGTTACAATAGGATATGTTTAATAAAATTAGGTGAGAGTACATGATGAAGAGAGACATATTTTGTGAAATTTGCATTAATACATATTATATCTTTTATCAGGTGGATAGTTATACGTAGGCAAATTAAATGGCAATCACTTAGTATCTATAGCCGTGGCAGAGTGCATGGTGAATATCTAGGGAATGCTGTCATCCAACTTAACTTGGCAGGGTAACAAACTATCATATTGTGCACCTGTTGTCAGTTTGGATGACAAGGCTATGTTCCTAATGTATTCGGCTGGATGGATTTAGCAGTATTGTTAAAATACGGGCTATATGCTGCAGCTGTCCACAGAACGGCAGGTAGCTGGTTCACTAACATTTTGAATTTCGTTGTTCATAAGGGACAGATGAAATTAACTAGAGCAAGGAATGATGAGGAGATGTGCTGTCCAGGCCTCCACTTTCCGCTCTATCGAGACATTAGAACCCTGACCTTTCAATACCTCTGATAGTCCAATCATGGTTCTTTCCTGAACAGGGACTGTTGGTTATGCCAAACACTAAGTGATAGTTTTCTGCCAACTGTTCTGTAGAACCTAGGTTCAAATAAAGATGGACAGTTGTATTCTGAACTGTGATGGAAGTATACCATAATTAAGAGAGGGTGATTTTGTTGTTCTTATTTTCTGTTAAAAGCTGCCTGCTTCTCTGCCTCAGTATGTACAGATATTTTAATGAGATATGATTGCTGCTTCTTAGTCTTTTGGTTAACATCAAATGCAGTATCAGCTTAACATCTGGCACATTTCAGACTGGAAAAAATATAATTCAAGAGGAAGTGATTGTGATTTTATAGGTCTTTTCCAACTCTAACTTCTGTTTTTCCTAGGAACTTATTTTACAGTAAATCTTATTTGAATGGAGTCCTTGATCTAGTGCAGTTATCTGACAGGGTCTAGTCCTGATCTAGTTAACACATTTTCAGTAGTTTATGAATTTGAAATATGAAACGCTTAGGCAGACGATCTCTCTTTGTTTAAATTACCAATAATCTGATACTTAATCTTTCGGGTTGATATCATGATGCTCAAGAGTTTTTATCCCCCTCTAGCTTCTGCTAGCACTCCATATGGCAACATTTAAGTGTGTTTCTCAGGCATAGACTGCTGCTTACCAGACTAGCCCCTTCAGGTGTCGGACTCCATCTGTGGTTTAATTTACTTCCATCATTCTTCCAGTGATACTTGAAACAGCTGTTGCCTTTTCCTTAGTGGCATTCAGGTCATCAGTTGACCTGAACGAGTGTGCAAGCAAGTCTTTCTATCTGTCTAACTTATCTGTGTAACCTATCTGTCCAGCTGCTATGGTATTTCTAGATCACCTATCAACATAGTATCTCAGGACCAATTCTTTATCTACCATTCTATATCCACATTTGGCTTTGAATCTCTTGTGCATCATATTTTCTCTGGGCAAAGGTAGGGCTGAGAAAACACCTGTTTATTGATTGATTTGCACAGGGAAGTCTGAAATATAAATGATAAATGCACAAGGTCATTGAAAAGCCATGTGACGTAAAAAAAATCTCAGTTAACACCTCTACACAAAGGGCCCCAAAACCTTTAGTAAGAATAATACTTACCTCCTTAAGGAGAGAAGGCTAAATGAGTACAAGGACTTGTCTACACAGGGACACTCAGGAAAACTAATCCAAATTAAATAAGGCTACATCTACACTGTGAGCTAGAGGTGTGATCCCCCTACGGACGCAAATATTGGTGACCTGTAGAACAAAAGGAAGTTCTCAAATCAGAAGATATTATTTGTTTTGACAGACATTCCATTTAGCTTCCACTGATCTAAAATATAGAGCCCATGGAGTCTGCTTGCTGGAACTTTACTGGAACACGTGTTCTAGACTAAGTACCCTTAATATGGACTCACAGTGAAAGGTCCAAGTGGAACAAGATCCAAGGGCTGAAAACTGAAGTTAGACAAGATCAGACAGGAAATAAGGTACAATTTTTTCACAGTGAGGATAGCTAAGTATCAGAACTACTTAGATAGGCAAGTAGTGGGTTCTCTATCACCTGGAGTCTTTAAATCAAGATTGTTTTTTTTTTTTCTGAAAAAAACTGCTCTACCTCAACAAGAGGTTATGGGATTGCTGCCAGAATTACTTGGTGAAATTCTGTGGTCTGTGGTCAAGAGGTCAGACTAGATCATAATGGTCCATTCTGGCCAAAATCTGTTGAAAAATAGGACCACCATTAATAACTTCATTGATATCTTAGATCTTACGGCCCTCTTCAAAACGTTAAATAATATATGCCAGTCCAGGCTAACAGCACACTTCATTAACTGTAGGAGTGTCTTCAAACATACTGGAGTTTAGATGCATACAGATGTAAATTTTGAGACAGAAAATATAAGCAGCAGCATTAGGTAGCTCTTGATGGTTGATCCATGGAACTGCATTGGTATACTCTTAACACTTTTTTTTTTTTAATCCTGCCCACCTAAGTGATAGGTTAAATGTCAGAAGTCAAATAGCTGAAGGAGAATCAAGGATGCAGTAGCAGAGCAGAAAGCTGCTGCACAAGTAGGAGGACAAAACAAAACATATATTATGATTAAGATGCAACATTTTGTTATGTGCTGATTCCTTAAGATTTATAACACAGCAAAATATGGTATTCTCAGACAAAAACAATCTTGTCACTCACTATGCAATTAAATAACTTGGATATCCCAGTTCATTTTTATTAATCCACATTGATTCTGTCTCTACAGGTTTATCATATATTTATAGATAGATAATATTTCTCTACCTCTTAGAGGTAAATACTTATATTAAAATAAGCTATGGTATGTATAGTACAGTATAACAATGATAAATGATGTTGTGTGTAATTTTTCTACTATTAACATAAAGTAATATAAACTGAAGGACACTAGTCTATTGAGAGAGTTAGTAGCTAATGTTCCATATCAGATGTGGACAATGTCAGGACTGAATACAGATTAGGCAGTGTCCTTTTCTCCCCAGGGGAATTAAACTTTGAGACACCACTGGCTGCCAATGGTTTTACTGCATTTTGTTGGTGCCTGTGGTGCCTTTCTTGGTCTATTAATTCAGAAGCTGTAAATGACAATGTGAGCAAAAAGCTTTTCCAGTGGGATGCATTTCATTTATGTATCCTTGTATCTACAATACCTATTCAATCCATTTTGTCACAATAACTGTTTAAAAATTGCGTAAATTACCTGCATTTCTTTATGGACCTCAGCATTTTTTTCCTTATGCAGAAAAGGCAAAGTAATAATTCAGCAGGATGGGGAATGTGAAACTAGGAACTTTCTCTCTCTCTCTCTCTCTCTCTCTCTCTCTCTTCTCTTGTTTTTATGCTGTTTTTCAAAAATATGTTGTTGTGAAGGGAAGCACATGGTAAACTCCAAAAATATACCTAAACACACCTCATATTCCATTAGAATATATTTGTTTGAAACATATTTAGAATTAGGAATCCTCACAAAAATTCTTTGGGGGTTGCATGTTTAAATGAATGTCTAATCAATAATATGATGTGAATGGCTAACTTTTGGGGATTTTTCTTTCTTTTTTTTACTTGCAGACTATTTATGTTCTGTGAGTGCAGTCACTAACAAAGAACAGTGTAACAAAGACAATAAGCACTCATGCTGTGGCGATGGGGTCAGGAGTCGCACAGAAATTTAAGCAGATAGAAAATTGATCTTAGAAGTAAAAATTGTACAGAAAGCTGTATAGTAACTAGAAATAAACGTGCTATTCAGGAAAGCATGCTGACAACATCAGTGAAAAACATGCTACACATACTAGATCTTTCTTATTTGAAATCATACTATGTCTAAATTGGTCTATATGATATGTTTGTCAAGGTTTGTGGTGTATGTATATTTTATAATATACCTGTGTTACTTTGCTTTTCCTTTTGGAACAAATGTGGTATCTTGTTACCATTTCATTATTATTAGGGTAATATTTTGTTAAGTATTTTTCTTCTTAATCCTTTTTAAAAATCTCGAATTTCTCAGAAGCAGAAGCCCCGACTACTTCTATTGACATGCACATTGTTATTCTTCGGGTGGTCTTTGATATGATACGTTTGTCATGGTTCATAAATTTTATCGTTGCACTAAAAACAGGGTTAGAATATCTTCAGTGCAATTATAAAAATGTATTAAAACTGAGAAGGATAAAAAATATGGTGCAAGATGAGCTTTTAATGATTGTATAAATGTTCACTGTTCCGGGGAAAATATGGGACTTTTCAACATTGGCATAATAGTCAAATGCGAGGAAAGGGCCCTGTGGTTTTCTTTCTTTCTAGAAACACATGTATATTCAGCATAGATATAAAGTGTTTGTTTTAATTTCTGCCTCTGAACCAAAATTGGAGAGGCAATGAGAATTGGAAGATAAACTGGTGCATGCCTTTGATCCTTGATGGCATGTAGATCTGGGCCTTTTCACTGTTCATGACATGCTTATCCCTTAGCCTAGAATATCCGGGGAACAGATACTATTGTGAACCAGACTGCACAACCCAAATTAGGATCCATATGGAGGATGTACAGATTGCTGTTCCCTACTCTACTTCTGCTGCTAAATGCTGTGCACAAGCCTCTGAAATCCTCTTGACAATACTAAGGATGAGAAGTGAGGAAAACAGAAACTGGAAAACTGGAATTGCTTGCCTGGCCGATTATGGCAGTTTTTGAAAGTATTTTATATGCTGATGAAATTGTAAAGGAGAGCTAGAGGAACTATCCCCTCTAACGCAAGATACTGTCTATTCTATTATGTGTGACGACATACATAACTCTCTGTAGTACTATTTATCCAGGGACCTATTTGAAAAGTCTTATGCCCTGTATAAGCTAGCTATTATGTGTTGCATATGCAAAAGAGGATAAATGTGACATTCCTGTTGAACAGCACAGCCCCTTTTATTTGGCACTACAGAATATACATTGTGGGTTATTTTTACCAGTAAAAGAATTTGAATGTAAAGAACTCTGGGTGTATCATATGTTAAGAGTATTGCTTGCAGAGTTTAAAGGATTTAAGAATGAATACATAGACTATCTGGCAAACATTTAGCAACATGGTAAAACATTTTTCATCCTGAATTAAGTTTTCATCTCTCTTCTTCTTATGGCTTTTGAGTTCCTTTTGCAGACACTTTTATATTTGCTGTTACACATTTTCTCCAGTCATTTGCACTCAATGTACTAGTATTTCCATAGTGTATTCAGTAGCTAGTGATGTAGAGTTCCCATTCATATGCATTTAAAATATCAATCACTTGAACATAATGCCTGTCAATAATACTGAATATAAAGGAGTTAAATTTATTCCCACTAAGTTATTCTAAGTCATGTGATTTCTTGCCTTTGTATTTCTGACTGCACTCCATTCTTTTCCTGTGTGCAGTGTTAAATGTTATGGTACATATTTTGCCTCTGATCTTAGTATTTTTAAATACTTCCAGTTTTATTTAAAGACATTTCAATCTCTCCCCCACAATTTCACCCTCAGACTATGTGATACATTGTGTAGGAGTTCAAAAACGTCTCTGTGCCTCTCTCGCCTTTTTTAAAAGAATGAAGAATAGGCACATCACCGCAGTGAGCAAATGACAACCCTTCTACTGCTCTTTACTTGAAGGACACTGAGGCGCAGTGGCTAGTTTAAATGACTGGGAGCTACAAGGATTCTGGGTAATAATCTGGGCTGAGCTACTAACAGACTGTGCGACCTTGGACCTTGCTGAACCCGATATGTGGCATCTAACTTGAACTTCCTTGGTAAATACATTGGAAAATAAAATATCAAATGAAGTTGAATTTGGGGCCAGATTTGCTTATCTGATTGCTACTCTATTTTCTGGCATGCCCATTTTGCATGTGCTAATTTACACATGCAAATCATCTAGAAATCCACATTTGCAGGTGCCAACTTACTTTTGGAAAAAATTGGGTGCATAGAATTGGAGGTCAGCTTGAAGAAGACTGAAAGTATAGTCTTTGGATTTATTAGACAAAATATATCTCAATCAATACAGCAACATAACTCTTAGAATTCATATACATTTTTATGAATGGAAGTCGTGAGCAGAAACATATTTTTTCTTAGTGATACCAACAGAGTGGGAGACACTAATCGTGGTAATGTATTAGGTAAATGCCTCCTTTGAGTCTGGGCTAATGCCATGAAAAAAACAACATTTTCATTGTAAACTTTCATCTGTACTATTCCCAATATAACTCGTGATGTGTTAAGAAGGGAGTAATGTACAGTTAAAAAAAAAAAACACCACCAAAAAACCCCAGCTCAAAGGGCTGGGCTATGAAATATGTTTGATATAGTAAAAAAAAAATTAAATAACAGAAGTTTGGGATTCTGGAATTACACAAGAGGTGAGATTTTGAGACCATCTGAGATGAGAACCAGTCAAAGCTTTCTACCATATCACACCATGTGCTGTTCTAAATATGCCTCTTTTCTACAAACAATTTTAGAAATTTTCTTTTAGAACGTATTTAACCATTTTATTGGTGCTGTTTTTCACCGTTCAGCCTATAAAGCCAAATTTCCTTAATACCATGAGTGCAACTACAGGCCTTTAAGCTTCAGCGAAGATAAAGCACTAAAAATCACTGTCTGTGACAGTGTAGTTAAAAGAAAAATCAGAAAGAAGGGTAGAAATACAGGACATATAATTTATGTAGAGGTTAATCAAATTGATTAGTTAAATAATATGCAGAGGGGAAAACATTACCAACTGAATTATTAACTCTTCCTGCAAAAACAGGAAGATCTACCCTTTTCCTCCTCCCCAAAAATATACAGACTACATCAGCTTATAAGATCTGACAAGCTCACAAATGTAAGTAGGATGGCTATCGTTGTAAATCGTATGTCTTTTCCTCCAGTCAATAAAGTGCAGTAACTAAGGACTTACAACATTGTGATCGACTCCTGGGCAGTGCTCAGTGTCCGCAAGTCCTACTAAAGAGACGAGGTGGATGAGGTAATATCTTCTATTGGATCAACTTCTGTTGGTGAGAGAGACAAGCTTCATAAGTTCGAAGGCTCTGTGTAAGCTCGAAAACTCATCTCTCTCACCAATAGAAGTTGGTCCAATAAAAAGATATTACTTCACCCACTTTGTCTCTCTAACTATCCTGGGACCAATGGCTACAACACTGCACTCAACTCCTACTGTCTTAACTGTGAATTGAGTTGAAGGTACTCAGTGAGGTGCTTATCACTTTTCAGGGATGCGATTTAAGCTTCCAGTACTGAGCTGCTGCCAAATAAGGTTACTGGAAAGCACTACACCACCAATCACACCGTTAATTGAGCTACATTACAATTGATTTCTGTGTGTTTATCTGTGTTGTCGAGGTATTTAAATCTTTGTTAAGGTGCTTAATGTAAAACCTACAGAATTCTCAGCCCCTCCTCTGTGTATTTTTCACAGAACACATTGCACCCTCAATAATAAATTCAGAGGGCTGACAGTGTCTAAGTCTACTGCTCCTTTGCCCTCAATTTCAGTGAGATGGGCCATTGAAAACTCATTACAAGCTGTTTAGACTCTGGCTTTGACTTTTGCTCAGCAGTGAACAAAATTAACAGCTCTTGGAGGTAGCGAAAAAGGCACTGTGCCAAAAAAAATGAGAAAAGATTTTTAATATTATCTCTATTAGTCATGCAAACAAGCTTAAGTCCAAAGAACATGTGTTCTACACATGGCTGTAATTTCATAGCCTTTGTTGATTTCATCCTTTCCCTCATCTTTTAACTCCATGTAGAAAGACTCACCTGCATATCAAATACACATTCCAGAATTTGCTTGCATGCCAAGCAACAAGCCTTTGAGTGTAGCAGAATTGCTTCATAAATTTAACTATCACGTTCAAAATTCTGTTTTTTTTTCTAATTTAGTGCTTGATAGTTTTTATGTGATAATTTAAAAATGCTGTTTATAGCAAAAGTTACCTTGATGGGATAGGTTTTCAGGAAAAAAATATAAGACCCATCCGTACAAAATTGCTTTTAAAAACATGTTGCACATTTATACTCATAATAAACCTTCTGAATCTTTTGTGATTATTAGAATTAAATTCCTTTAAAATATGAATGTCAAAAGTATTTATTATGCACCTCTTACTAGCAATCCAATTAGTCAACATTTCTGAGCCAGTAACAGAGTTCAGAGTACAATTTGTCATAACAAATATGGATTCTGGCGATAAATTTGAGGGCCTGAACACTTTTGGTTATTAAAAATCGCTGGCATGTTATTCTAATAGCTGTATAGACGCCCCACAATTGTCCTATTCCCCTTTATTTTGGAGTTCTCCTTTTATAATTCAAGAAATTAGAAAAATAAGAGGGCATCCAAATTACATTTGATATAATTAGGTTCAGTAAAACACTTGGAAGAGAAATCAATCCAAATAATTTGTGAAACAGAGTTCACTTTAACTGGTGCATTACAGTTTCGAGCAGATGAGAGGTAGAGAGAGAAGGGGTTATACATACTAGAAAATAGTGAAAAGGAATTTATGTACTTTATGTACCAAGGCAAGCTGCATTCACATGCTACATTTGGTTTAAGCGAGGTTGTGCCCCTTACCCAGTTTCCCAGCTTTTCTGACTGAGGAATAGAGTGGTCAAGCAACTTGTTCAAGGTCACTCCAATGAGTCACTTATTAGAAAAAGACTTAGAACTCCGGATCTTCTTGGTCTCCAGCTCATTGTTCTGACCTTTATGGCACCATGCCTGTACTCTGATGAAGTACAAAAAAAATAAGTAAAATGTTCTCCATTCCTTTTTACGATTTATTTTTGTTCAAATTTAATTCAGTATCCCACTATCATAACAACAATCAGTGGTGATAAGTCTGGATGAACTGTGAGTTTCAGTATATCACAACTCTGTCAATGCCCATTATGGGTCTTGATTGAGCTGCAGAATATATTTCATACGAAAGAAAAACTTGTAGCACCTTAGAGACTAACAAATTTATTTCAGCATAAGCTTTCGTGGGTTAGTACCCACTTCATCGGATGCATGGAATGGATCCATGCATCCGATGAAGTGGGTACTAACCCACGAAAGCTTATGCTGAAATAAATTTGTTAGTCTCTAAGGTGCTACAAGTTTTTCTTTCTTATTTTCATTTTGCTGACACAGACTAACACGGCTACTACACTGAAACCTATCAATATATTTCATAGTTTTTGTTAAACAATAATAGTAATGACTTCATCTTGTCTCTATATACATCTTGACCCAGCTTAGAAATTCACCTCAGGATTCAGAAAAGTTCCCAAGCCCCAATTATTCTTAGACACCCCATGAATATCTTGTGTTACATAGTTGTTTTATTTTAAAGGGGAAAAAAGGTGTTAGCTAAAATAAATTGATGAAAAGATAGGGAAAACAAAATGATACGGTGACTTTCTTTTTATAAAAATGAAATCCGAACATTCTAAACATTATTTTACTTTTATTATACACAATATTTTTTTTCACTAAGCCCTTGCTTCTTTTTCTTGGATTTTCCTATGAATAGTAACATGCTTAGAACTGATGAAGGTCAGGCAGGAAACAGATTAGCCGCATCTTATACCACAATGTCAAAATACTTAAAAGTGTTTACAGTGCTCAGTGACACGCAATGAATTTAAGACTGGCATACTGAAGCAGAAATAAAACTATTCTTATTCTTCTAAACTAGAACAGGGCCTTGGTGTTTTATGGTTGTTTTAAGGGCCATTAATCCTTGAATCATGAGGCCATGTAAAAAATGACAGCTTTAACATTCAATCCCTGGGTTTATTTAAAATGTTTTTACTTCAACACTGTTTCTAATTAATAACAGTGACTATATAACCTGATTCGTCTGGATCAAAAGCATAGCGATGTGGAATACAGCCCCTTGGTTCTTTCGTAGAATGGTTTATCACTCATGACAGGAATGTTCAGCCTGAATTGAATGGAACCAACTCTTCACAGGGAAGAGCTTATTCTAACAGAGACAAAATCAGATGTGTACTTTAATGTCTTTTAGCCTTTTTCATTGATGAGTTTATTTTAGGGACTTGGTGAAGGGGATGTGGTTTTGAACACAGATGACAGCAATCACAGAAATGTGTGTGCGTGCACACCTCCTGTGCATGGCACATGGGCATGCACAAATAGTGTGCAGGCATGTTGCGCATCTCAGCTGTTTTGCTGGCCTTTAAAATTTGATCCTTGAGGGAACTACCCAAAAAAAAGCATAGAAAAATTATGTTTAAAATAAAGAAATTGGGCTGTGGGGGGCCGAGGGGGGGACAGAATAACTGGCAGTGCCGAAAGTGGAATGCTTGGAGTGCTGTTTACAGAAGCCTTGGTGGGTGCGATACGTGATTTTAAATGTATGTTGTTTTAATGCAATTGAATAGCTTATAGAACTTCTACAAGCAGTTATTCAAATCTAGTATTATACTTGGGGGATCTTTGTGAATCCATTGGTCCTCCTTCAGCTAATGAACCGAATCGACACAACAATGGTGATAAAATTCAATCTATTCATCACTTTTTCAGAATGTTCGCTTCACTGGCAGACTTGAGAAGGAGCCTTTTTCTGTTCCTCTTAAAATGTTTTCTCTTACTCCCACTGTGCTGCATGTATACAGGTGTTTTTATAAGGCCAGATAGTTGGATTAAAGTCAAACTTAGATAGTATTTTGAAAACTGTAAAATAAGGGTTGTTTAAAAGGGGTGCTAGTTTGGTACTAAAACTGGCTCAAGCCCAAACCATATGTCAGTCAGCAGCAAGGTAATTTACTTCCTACCTTACCCCTCAAAGGACATATTGGTTCCTGGGTCTGTGGGAATGTCTCTAGAAGACTGTTGGTCAAAGGTGACAGAAGAAACTCAGAAGATCACGAGTAATCAGTTACTTTTCATTAGCTGAAAGACAGTAACTTGCAGAGCGAACATGGCTCTACACCAGACTCTGAAATGGTAGGTAGATCTTCATGAGAGCTGGAGCATGTCCCACTTTAGGAATGGGGCACTTAGGATCAGGTTGACTGACCCTCTCCAATACAGTGAAATTCCTTTCTAAGAAAAGCAGGAACCAGAAAAGGAAAATAAACCTCAATGGAATTGGAACTTTATGATATAGCTTCATGGCTGCCATATGACTAACATGGAAATCACCTACTTAAAAAACAAAGCAGACAATTTTGAGAATCATGTTAGGAGAAACAGCATAGTCCTAACTGGAGTTCAAGAAGGCACCAAATTAATTGATACATACATTTATTTGAAATATGGCTCCTGAGGCATTTTCTTTGAAAAATATTAATTCCCATAGACAAAGTACACCTCTTTTTGGCACAGACCTCATATAAACAGCGTGGCCAATCCAAGACCCATTATAATGAGTTTCTCGACTGAGGTATATGGAACAAGATCAATTTACCACATGTTCTACAGGGAAATGTATTGCCTATAGATAGACAGCTAAAGCACTCCCAGCCCTTTCAAAATTGTTTTTAACTAATATGTTATCTTTTGAGAAATGGATATAAATAGCAAGACAAAGGGAAGAGTATTCATATGAAGTGGCAGGTTGCTTCAGAAACATCAGAAGGCAGCATGGTCATGGAGGATTCTGGCTAGAATGAAGTGAACCATAAGACAAAAGAGAACTTGCACATTTCAATGCTGTTGGACTCAGTGTAGTCATTTTGATCATAGATACACCTCTCCTGGCAACATGCTGTATCAAACTTTACCTCTACAGCATTTCCACCTAGTTATATCAAAATTATTTAAGTCTGCTTTTTACCTAGTGGGTATTAACATCTTCTTATGATATCCTTTCCCTCAATTGATATATGTTTTCTTGAGCCTTTTACGTGATTTTCTCATTTATGTTGCAATTTTCTCACTTATGCAAGAGTTTCTCTTCTTGCCTATCTGGATCATTGCTTTCTTTTCACTGTATTTGGAGATAGCACATTATCAAAATTATTGTTTTAAAAAAAGTTTTAATCTTGCCCCGTAGTGTGACCACATCAAATAAATAAATAAATACAGGTATGCTGAATGTAAAGTGTATATAACACAGAAAGGTGTATTATGGTGTAACAGCATGAGAATAATGTTCGTGTTAAAATTAGTTAGTGTTAAAAACAGCTAGTACTGTTAAAAAGATACATAATGGAAACATTATTATATCAAATTAAATATATACATAACCATTTCTTGCTAAGCCCTGATCCTACTGACAGATCCACTCACATGGGCACTTTCTGTTGTATGTGGTCCCGTTGACATCAGCAGGAATGATGGGGATTAGGTCCTGCTTTGAGCAGGGGCTGGACTAGATGACCTCCTGAGGTCCCTTCCAACCCTGATATTCTATGATTCTATGAAGCTCTGGTCCTATATGAGGGCATAACAAACTTTTCAACAAATCTTATATATGTTGTAAACAAAGGGAAGGAAAAACATCGGATAGCTATAATAGGCATTTTTCTCGAAGAACTGACAGTGCTTTACAGTTTATTTTCAGATCGTGTGATGTGTATACGCTTGTTTCTGGGAAATGACTGTGCCTAGTAAAGGAGGATAGTGTAAAGTAGATTATCGTTTCCAGCAGGAGCAATGCCATTATGACATCGTATGCAGGAAAACCGGAGTCCATTTTTTTAAAAGATAAATTACAGCACAAGAACAAAAAAAGACAAGTACTCTGTCATCTTGGCATAATGCTAGGGATTTGTAACTGTCCATGCATACTACCTATACTGTGCTGTACTTTATACACAGAAGAAATATTACTGTTCTGTACTACAGTATCATGTCCACAGCACCAAAGTTAATGTTGTGTCTATCACAGCATCTTTATTTTCAGTGATTTTATAGTTCTGATAGAAATTCTGTGTGGGCTTTAATGAAAAAGGACATGCCAGCCCAACGGATAATTATTTTGCAAAATCTTTCAATGGTTGACTTAAAAATTGGAGCATGGATATTGTTATGAGTATATACTCACCTAATATTTAGCATGTTTTGTTTCCCACTTACGCACAGATATATTACATTTTTGGCTAATTGGCATTGCCATCAAAGGGGGAAACCCCCCACAAAGTCAGGAAGTCGTTTTCTTTTCACAAAGGAGTAACTAAATATGTACAGCAATTTTTCATCATCCCATGTGTTCATGGCAATTTTTTTTAAACACGGTGTTTGTATGTTGTAGTTCATGGATTAAGAAGTTCTTTCTAATAACGTTTCAAACATTGGGATTATTATTCCTATTTTTTCTTTAAAGGAATTTTATCTCCTATAGGAAGAAATATTGTACACACATGAACATGTCTTACATCTTGCCATGTCTCTTCTAGCCATTTCTGCTCATTTTCATGTGAATTGTTACATGCTGTCAAGACTGACGGACAATTCGCTGTCAAATAGTGCAACTCCATTGGTTTTGCTGGCTTTTCCCCATGGCAGTAAATTTGGTCCTGGAATTATTACTTTTCCATTCCCTGTTCCGCATCCCACAGAACACAACAGAATATGTCTTGATTTAAAATCTTTACTTCTGTTGCTACTTTGTTCCTGCAGAAAGCTGTTCTGACTTATTTATCATCAAGTCTTTACCCAATAGCAGATTTCTTAGTTGCCCCTGTTCCCTTGGCTGCAGTTTCCTCCTGTTCCTCCTCCTTTATTCCTCACAAGGCAGCCTTGATTTTTGAGAAGGAGACACTTCTCCTTCTTTTATCCCATTTTTCACCTCCAGGAGGTGGTAATTCTACAGCACAAATGGATTCCTGCTGGTTGGTGACACAACCATGTAATTCTGAGGAAGAAAAATACATTATCTGCAGTTTTGATTTAAAGCAGTGTCTTGAAAACATAATAACGTTGCTCACCAATGGTATTAAATAAATAATCCTTAATGTTGAAAACTGATGGCTAAAATAAATGAATGAGCAGCTGAAGGCTATAATCTTTTATTTTAGCAGATAGGGATTCACTTTGGGCTAGGTTCTGGCTAGCCGTTGCGTGGGCAGGGAATGAGGAAAGGAAGTAAAGAGCCTCCTTTTTGTGATGCCCGTGTAAGGACTACTCAGAATTGCTTCCCCGAGTTTGGGGGAGCACAGGTCCTCTTCTGAATTGCTTCCTTCAGGGTGCATGGTACCCAAAAGGAGGCAGCAACGAGAAAGCGTGGGGTGAGGAGAAGGCGCAAAGCCATGGCCGCCCAGCTTCTGTTCACTGAGCAGTGTTACAAGGCAAAGTATGCTACAACCCTTAAAGTAGTGTATCAGTTTGTGTTCCTCCCAATACACAAGGGAATTTCTGGGCAACACTTAATTAACATTTGAATTAGTCTATTGTTTTCCTTTCCAGTCTCTTCAATAGAAGGGTGTATTTTGTCACCCTTATACTGAATAATATCTTACTCTATGTCCATTAACTTCAGTGGACCTACCGGTGGACTACAGTACTACACAGTTTGACTACAGAGACAGGTTCTGGTCCCTTCCATTCATTGTGTCCAAGGGGCTTCCTAATATGTATTTTAAATAAGCATTTTCTTTAGCTTCTGTTAACGTCTTCTCACATATACTTAAGGTAAGTCAAATTGACATCATCTACTTTCAGTTTTGTGTGTGACACACACACACTTCAAATAATTCCACTTTAAATATCTTCTTTCTAAGCTATATGAACTTAGGTCCTATAAACTCATACTTTTTAGTCCATGAATCAGCTTCCCTACTTTTCTTAATGCCTTTTCAAGTGCTATATTAATATCACTTTATAAAGTGGTGACACAATATTATAGCAATTTTGCCAGAGAATTGGATAATCCCATCCTAACTGTAGTGGGCATGCTTTCCCAATCTAGGTAGCTATAAAGTATAATAATATACAGTACAAGTGTTGTGGTTGTGGTTGCTTCTGCCCCAGTTGTTCCATTTTCTTTAAATAAAGAGTTCACTATTATCCCAAGGTCCTTTTTGAATTCCTTTTCTCTAGATCAATCATATTCATTTGGTATTTGTTTACCCCAAACCAATGTGCAATGCTTTGCATTTGTCAATGTTAATTTCATGTGTCATGCATCAGCCAAGTTATATAGCAGATCCAAATCCTGGTGGTTGTGCTTAGAGGTTTCTTTCTTTCTTTTTTTTTTTTTTTTTGGGGGGGGGGGGTTGCTTCCTGCATGTTTCACTATCTCCACTAATTGTGCAATGTCAGCAAATATAGCTAGTTTGCAGATTCTTTTGTGACTAGGTCATTTATCTAGATTAGAAACCATAGAGGTCTGAATTCCAACCTTTGGGGGACTCCACTTAATATTTCCCCTAGTTTAACACATCTTATTTTGTGTGTGTGTGTATAATTTACTAGATTCCTATCTGTGCATATCCTCCACTAAGCCTGTAGTTAGACAAGAGCCTGTCAGATGAAACTTTAGCAAAACTGTTCTGAAATTCTGAGCAAATCATGTCTTCAGATGTGAAGTGATCATTTGTTTTTGTAATCTAAAACAGACAGGTAAAGTTAGTTAGGGTCTCGCATCTCTAAATTTTTGCCACTTGCTTTCTACTTTTTCATTTCTGTAAAAATTCCCATCCCACCTGTCTGTTAAGAAAATGGTGATTACTTTAGATGTTACACAGTAAGTCTCAAATTGACAGATTCAACTGCTATTTATCTCCAGTAAAGGTTGTGTTTCAATATTTTTGATTTAGCAAATACTCCTGCTGATATCCATGTGTGCCTGGCCCCCAGGAAGTAATTAACATCATGATAAATGCCTGAAAGAATGTAAGGTTTACATGTTATTTAACATTTTTTGAATATGAATACCTTCCCCATGGTGAAAGCACTTTTGACAGTGAGCATACACCCACTATTAAATGGAATAAATTGTATTACTCTCCATTTATCAGTATACTTGACAGAAATTTCCTCTGCAAAATTCTTCTGTAATTTGTATTTATAATGCAATAATCTTTATGATGCAGAAATATTAACATGGGAGAAAATATCTGAGACAAAAATGGCAAAAAGATTAATATAAAATATTTTAGTTAGCACTTGAATTTAACTTTGTATAAAAGCATACATTCATAACCTATTTTGTGTAAAGTGTAATTAAATTGCAGCACCAAACCACATATTGCCATTGAGGAGATGGATGGGCTCGTTTGACAAGACATAGGCTTAGGGCAGGGCTAGACAACCTATGGCACGCGTGCCAAAGGCGGCACACAGGCTGATTTTCAGTGGCACTCACACTGCCCAGGTCCTGTCCATCGGTCCGGGGCGGCTCTGCATTTTAATTTAATTTTAAATGAAGCTTCTTAAACATTTTAAAAACCTTATTTACTTTACATACAACAATAGTTTAATTATATATTATAGACTTATAGAAAGAGACTTTCTAAACACGTTAAAATGCATTACTGGCACGGAAAACCTTAAATTAGAGTGAATAAATGAAGACTCAGCGCACCACTTCTGAAAGGTTGCCGACCCCTGGCTTAGGGTTTTGTTCAACACTAACCATTTGAACAAGAATAGGGATGTAGCTAGCTTTGCAAAATCCAGTCCTTAAATTCACCCTTAGAACCCATAGCAGGCAGGCCCTAGCTCCAAACCAATACCAGATTGCTGGCATAGATTCTATTTTACCTGCAGGACATTAGACCCAACTAGTGCTGTTTGCATAACTAATGGGATGGACTATTACATAGGATGAACAGGCTTCTAGTGTCAGAAAACACAGTAGGTCAATAAACATACATTAAATGTGTTCTATCACTGGGCAAAGTGAGACAAGAAATAAATACAAAAATGGATGCTCAGTATTAATAGCCACAAATGCAAAATTCAGTATGGTCAACACCCTGCTGTACTGTACATGGAAGTCCCAAAAGTCTATGTTTGCCAACGTATTGTGAGTTGAAATGGGACAATGAAAACAGTCCCTTCTGCTCAGGAGTCTGTTTTTAGATCCTGTTTTTCAGTAGGGAGTCAAAACCTCCAATAACACATACGACACAATTTGCAGCCTCCCGGATTAGCAGTAGCCAGCTTGAATGGTTTACCTTGTGCTGGAGTCCAGCCAGTCTCTACAATCTATGCCTCACTTAGTTCCAATATTGCTCCTGCAAGCGTCTTTATGTGGCCATTTAGAGCCTTGCCAAAGCAATCAGTGCTGATTCCATTTAATGTGGCATTATCAACTTTTATTTTATTTTTCCTGTTACCTGCAAAGAAACATCCTGTGGAAATTATAGCTGCACATTCTTCTCTGTACACTTAGAGAAATATGTCATCTCTGACTTGGAAATGTAGTACGGAGTTTACTAAACAAGCCAGAAAACTGCTATCTGAAGAATGTGACTATTTGCAATTCTCCCTGAGATATGCCATACGCCTGGTTTATATTACTAGGGGAAAGGTCACTCAGTAATACATTTCATTGGGTGGTTCTCTTATTACACAGTATGAATGTATACTATGCTTAATTGGTGCACCAATTAATGTATACATTATGCCTAGGAATAGACCTAGGAAACGACAGTAATTTATGAAAATAACACTCTAATATATCCAACTGAGAAAACATCTGAGTGTCCTTTTTCATATTTGCTATTAGTGGTGATGTGTGAGTAAGAGAAAACATGCTTAGGTTTGCCTACAGTTTTATAGCATGCATTCCGTATCTCTTTATTTTTCACAAATGCAATTAATTCAGTAAATTGGATATAGAAATTATTATTAGGCAAACTATTTAAATGCAGCATAGAAGAGAGTATTTTCTAAATATGCAGTGTTGTTGTAGCCATGTCAGTCCCAGGATATTAAAGAGACAAGGTGGGTGAGGTAGCATCTTTTACAGGACCAACTTCTCTCTCACCAACAGAAGTTGGTCCAATAAAAGATATTATCTCACATTCTCACCCACCTTGTCTCTCTATTTTCTAAATGACTCTTGGTCACCAAACAAGAAAATGCTATTTAAAATGTGTAGTTCTCTTTTACTAATCACAAGGAAGATGTCAAAGCCCACATTTTCAAAGATGGATACAATATTGATGGTGAAAATTTGCATCACATGTTTGTGCATGAAAATCAGGTAAATGTGCATGCAGTTACAGTATCTTGTGTGTGCACAAATGCATATTTTGGACACACACATTTTTCAATCCCTAAAATTGCCCCACTTTTGTATACTAGTAGTAGATATTTTGTTGTTTTAATTGCCTGTGATATGTTTCCATATTAGTAGATTCAGGGTTGATCCAATACTCATTGAAGTCAATGGAAAGACTCTCATTCATTTCAGTTGGCAATGGATCAGGCCCATGGTAGATATATTTTAAAAGAAAATAGAAAATAAGATCTTGTAAAGAAACTTGTTAAAATTCTGCTAGTTATGGAACAATAACAGCCAGATGGAAACTAACAGGCAGTTGGGGAAATATTTTCACTGCATTTTTTCCTATATAACATTAAACTTTTAAAAAAACTTACTATATACTAATAAAAATAAAAATACCCCCTAACCCTCATTTTAAAACATCCTCTTGATTGCCATTGGAAAGTTTTAATACTTACTACATATCCAAACATGTTACCATAAAACCATTACAAAACTACTGTGCAAAATACTGTATGCCATTATGTCACTGATGAACGTGAGACAATTGGGTATGACCCAAGAGTGGATTATTGTCACAAAGCAATGTAGCAATGTGTGCATTACAGCTGACATAAATGCACAGTTCACTGTTTCCCCCCACCCCTTTAAATTAAGATTGCAGTATGAAGAATATTAAGCTATATTATCTAATTTGATTAAAAAGACACTCAGGAACTGTTTGCAATGTTTGACAGACTCCCAAGGACTGCAAAGAAAAAACTTTCAAACTTAGCACCTCACACACATTATTATTACAATGAAACAAGCAACTAGATGCGTTGGGCTGAGCATTTCTGCCAAAATGGTACTAACTTGGACCAGGGTGTGAACAAACTTTTATTGAGCCACAGTCTGAATTAGTAATTTTATGGAAATACAAAGGTCAAATTGTTGCAATTTACCCAGCCCCTACAGGGTCTAAGGAATGAAAAGTTACTAGAAAAAAATGTTTAACTTGCCAGTTTTCATTAAATGTTAGCTCTGTTCCAAATAATGTTATCTCTATTTAGTAAAAAGTAAGGGAAGCACAGCCAACAAACTGCAGTTTCAAAGTATTGTGCCTTAGACAGAGGCCAAGTGCAAAGATTCTAATGAGCAAATGTGGATTAATGAATCTTATTAGTGAAATTGTCATATGAGCCTGAAAGCTATGTGCCTTTCCTAGTGCCCCAGTGCTGGTTTCCCAAAGACTGTGTACATTTAACAAGCTAATATCATCTTAAACTACCAACTACCATAAAACTGATAAATGACGCGAATATTTTGGCTCTTTTGTCCAAGCTGGGAAATGCATAAGACACAAAACAAAATAGATATAGAACTTGGCTGAACTTTGCTTTTATTTTGCCAAAGAAAGCTTGCGAAATACAGCCAACTTGGCTACTAAAAAGAACCTTTGAGCCAGCACTAATTATGTCAACAAGTAGTTCATGCTTAGCCCTTGTTCAGTCCTGCGCGCTCAGTTGATGGGGGTGGGGATGAATATTATGCATGTAGGGAGCCAAGCAGCTGCTTGGGTTAGCGTTACTCCATTTAAGGGTGTGCTAACCTTGCAACAACCTAGTGACATCATCATTTTTCACCTTGTTTCTTTCTCATGGGGTATGTCTTCACGGTGAGCCTGAGGTGAAAAGGTTTCATAGGCAAGCAGACAGCCTGCATGACAAATGTGCTGAGGAGTCAAAGAAAATTTTAACCTACCCTACCTTAGTATGGTCACTCTTTGTACCTTTGAACAAAGTGATAAATGATTTTCTTCAAAAATTGGAGAGGGGAAAAAAAGAAAAAGAAAAGAAATTCTCATGATAACCTGCTATATTGTACCATAGGAATCTTGCACACCGTTTTCTTTTCAGGTAAACAAGGAGAGTGAGCGAGAAACCCTTATGTCTAAATTTAGATTTTGGTGTACGAGGTCTCCCTCTCTCTTAAACTCTATAGTATTTCTTATAAAATGCATATATGTCAGATCCACCTTGGCAACCTTAGAGCTCTGTAATTTTAAGTAGCATAAGAAACATCCTGCTATAATTTCTGATTATTTTTACTCCATGTTTAGTGTGCCCCAGCCAACTCAAAAGTATTTTCATATGGAGACAATAAATCATTGTAACTTTATGAAGCTTTGCTCTCACTCCTGTGCAATGTTTAATTTTTCATAGGTGACCTCAACTTTCACAATGCACAGTGTGTTATTTTCTATCAGAATATATGTTCTAGTCTAATGGTGGACTAATGTAAAGTTCACTGGTGTTTGTTACTGCTCATCCCCAGAACGGTGTGCTTACGTTTATTTATAATATTTTTTTTAATAAATAGTTAAAAAATAACTGTGTAGCCATTGCTAAATCAGTCTCTTAGCTATTACTTATGAGATGAGAAACAATCAGCTCCTTGCACTTATACAGAACTTTCCGTCTACGGAACTCAAACACTTCACAAAGGTGAATAAGTCACAGTGGCCCAAATCTTGGCCCTGCCACTCAATAGGAATAGTTCAGCCAGAGCTCTTCAACTAGGCTGGGTTCTGTGCTCATGGAAACATATCTGCATCCATCCTGAGGGTGAGGTGGTGATATCCTGGAGAGTGACAATAGAATTGCTCCATGACTGCCCAGTCTAGCCCTCTTCCCCAGAGAATCAGCAGCCTGTCATGATGGGAATGACTTGCCAAATTCACCCATAGCTTCTCCATTCACGAGTAATGTGCCCATCCCAAAGTCATGCCAATATAACCATTTATCCTACAGCTACCTATCGTAATTTCCCTACAGAAAGGAGAAGGCTGATGTAGCAAGCCAGCTGATTTTGTTTAATGAAAAAAAAAAAAAGAGTGGCTGTTTGAAGCTGCTCAGGGGCTGGCATGTTAGAATGAGGAAATGGATTGCTGGGCAGAGAGCTGGTGAGGTGATCAAAGCTGCGTGATAAATATATTTACCACATGGCTCTGAAATGTATCTCATGGATAGCACCTGTGTGTGTGTGTGTGTAATTGTATATTTCCATATACATAACAACATATATAGATAGCTTTATAAGACAATGTACCCAAAGATCTAGATGAAGAAAGATGTATATTCTTCAAAACACTATATAATTTATTATGAATCATGTAGTAGATATTTCAAACATTTTAATTGTCATGTTAAGAGTTTGGATCTAAAGCCATCATGGTTAAACAAACAGGCTTTTAGCTAATTTAAGTTAGAATAAAAGTAAGCATTTCAAAGCTACATGGTGGGAATAGCTCATAAATGAAGCTTTTTTCCCCTTAGGGAGATAATCAGGCTGCAGAGAAATCCCTAAAGGGAAGACATTCATAAATTAGGGGGGGGGGGAGAATTGCTAAATAGCATCATCATAATGCTGGTTATTAAGCAAAAGGGGTCTGCTAAAAAAACCCCAACAACCCTGGACCATGTTTATAAAGTTGAGAATAAATCTGTTACAAAAATATTGAATTTATATTTAAGTTAAAAAACAGAGTAAGATCTTTTATTCCACATTTATACGTTTGAATACACTTTCAGTTGCTCTTAGTTATCTCAAATTAAATCTTAAATTGAGCTTGTGGTTCTGTGAATTAATACTCTGGCCTTTCAGCTCTTTTGCTGAGGTCATTCAAATCTAATGGTAAAAATGGTCACGGGGTCAAGTATTGGTATGTAGAGTACAGACATGGTTTAATGATGCCAGCAGATGTTTGCATTCTGCATGTTGGAGTCATAATGCACTGGTGGGCTCTGTGAAGGCACTCGATTATCACATTATTGTATCTTCATTCCATCTGAAATATGTGGCAGGAAATAAAAAAACACATTAAAATAAGGTGAAGGTTCTGCTTTAAACCAACAAAAATAAGAAAATATTCAGAGTTAATTTTCTCCCTACTTTTAACTTGCCCCGTTGCGCCTAGTCACTGTAGAATCTTGGAAGCATGCATAAACTTACATAGACTGCAATCAGCTAGATGCACTGGGTTATGTTAAGGGCTTGTGTACACTGTGCTTTAGTTCTCACTAAAGGGGTTTAAATTCTAGTGTGCACTAATTGATCCTGCTGGACCCTTTTGGTGTACACTGAACAGTTCCCCAGTGAACAGTAATGTAGTACTACCCGAAACAGGACTACTTTTAACACTAGGAAACTGTTAGTGCATGCCTGCAGGGTGTACAAGGACCAGTTGTATGCATGACACCCTGGTACGCACTAAAATGTACACCTCTGTAATGCAGACTAATGTACAGTGGAGATGAGGATAACCTTTACTCTAAGATCCTTTAGTTTAGTCTGAGTCAGAATTTACATATTTTTTCAACTGTATTATAATTATTTCCAATTCTCTATTAATGATGTAATTATCTAAAAGGTGCCACGTATCTCTGAATATGAAAATAATAATAAGCAAGGAGGCAACAAAGAACTGCATAGTATCACTCTACTCTGTAATATGAACTCATGACTCTCTTAATATGAATACAGACTGGAATTCATATTCAAAATGTTATAAGAACAGGAACAACATATAAGAAGCAGCCAATTTTATTATTTATTTATTTATTTATTTTATTTATTTGTATTACCGTAGCACCAAGAAACCCTAATTATGGACCAGGATGCCACTGTGTTAGGTGCTGTACAAATAGGGAACAAAAAAGACAGTCCCTGCTGCAAGGGGCTTACAGTCTAAGTATAAAACAAGAGACAACAAACTGATATATACAGAAGTTCTATATGAGACTGTATTGATCTGCCTGATAGACAATGGTCTCTGTATATTAACAGCCTAACCATTGTCAAGGTTTTTTTAGGTGTCATGGCAAAGGAGGGATTTGAAGGAGGATAATGAGGCAGTTTTGTGGATGTTTATGGGAAGTGTCTCACAAGCGTGAGTAGCAACATGGGAGAAAACATGAAGGTGTTTAAAAAATTTAACAAGTAGGCTATGGAGGTTGCCAACATGGGCTGATTGGAAGTAAGCATTGACAGCTTGATTGCACATGAGAGATAATAGGTAGGGTGGAGATTGACTGTGAAGGGTCTAGATCAGTGGTGGGCAACCTGCAGTACACAGCCCATCAGGGTAATCCACTGGCAGGCTGCCAGACAGTTTGTTTACATTTGCACGGCTGCCTGCAGCTCCCAGTGGCCGCGGTTTGCTGGTCCCGGCCAATGGGAGCTGCGGGAAGCGGTGCTGGCTGCAGGGATGTGCGGGCCACCACTGGTCTAGAAAGTGAATACAAGCAGCTTAGGTTTGATGCAATAGAGAAGGGAGAGACAGTGGAGAAATTCAAACAGGAGGTGACATGATCAAAGCGATGGGCTAGCTTGTTTGTTTTAAAAATAAAATAAAAATCAAGAAAGCAACATATAACTTAAGGGCTACAGTCCCAAGCCAGGACTTTGTATATAGAGAATTTCAATCTTCATACTTTCCTGCTTGGTTTGGGATTCTTTAAAGTATGACCTACAAAAGCATATTAAAGCACAAAAAATCATTTGTTTTTCCATTCAGAGACATGTCATTCCCCCCATTTCCAAAATGGGGGTTACAAAGAGACCTCTGTAACCTTGCAGTGCTTTTAATACAATTTTGCTAAGCAGCATTCCTAGGCAAAAATATATGCCAAGTTTCAACCCAGAACAATTTTTTACAGCAGAATTTTAATATTCTTGAAAACAAGGTTTATAAATGAAATGCTGACAGAGCCCTATGTATAGCTGCTCCAAGGGATGACATTATAATACATATGGGCAACTCAACAAGATATTTACTGTTCTCTCTTGTATGTTAACTGTCATCTTTCATAGTCCATCAATGCCATCTTTCTGTTTGATGGTCAATAAAAATAATCATGAACAGCCATTACAATTGTTATTAAGAATATAATGTTAGCATCTCTTTTGAATGTACTACATTTGCAAGATTTCACATCATATCTCTTTTTTTGTACTAGTGAGTCTGTTGCATCTCTGTAAAGGGGCCTGATCATGCCAAGTGCTGAGCACCTTTCTCTACTATTGAACTCATTGGGAGAGATGGACACTCAGCAGGATCAAACATAAAGTGTGGTTCTTCTCCCCCCCCTCCCCCCAATCATACTTTAAAACCATGGAATCATAGAAATGTAGGACTGGAATGGATCTCAAGAGGTCATCTAATTCAGTCCCCTGCACTCAAGGCAGGACTATGTAATAATTAAACCATTCCTGACAGGTGTTTGTCTAGCCTGGTTTTAAAATCCTCCAATGATGGAGATTCCACAACTTCCCTAGATAATTTATTTCAGTGCTTAACTACCCCGACAGGAAGTTTTTCCTAATGCCAACCTAAACCGCCCTTGCTGCAATTTAAGCACATTGCTTCTTGTCCTATCCTCAGAGGTTAATGAGAACATTTTTTACCCTCCTCCTTGTATCAATCTTTTATGTGCTTGAAAAGTGTTATCATGTCTTCTCTTCTCCAGACTACAGAAACCGAATTTTTTCAAACTTTCCTTATAAGTCATGTTTTCTAGACCTTTAATCATTTTTGTTGCTCTTCTCTGGACTTTCTCCATGTTGTGCACATCTTTCCTGAAATGTGGCCACAATAATCCAGCTGAGGGCTTATCAATACGGAGTAGAGCAGAATAATTCTTTCTTGTGTCTTGCTTACAGTACTCCTGCTAATACATGGTATCTTCTTACTCAACTGAGCTGCTCCCAGTTTTTATTCAGAGTTATCTCTTCTTTACTTAAGGGGGAAAAATGTTTATACTATTGTTTACTACCTGCTAGCACTGCAGCACCAAACACACCTAGAATATTTGAGAGGGAACTGGAGTCTATTCTGGCTCTTACATCATCAACACACATCATCATCGCATCTGAAGAAATGGGGTTTTTACCCACGAAAGCTTATGCCCAAATAAATCTATTAGTCTTTAAGGTGCCACCAGACTCCTTGTTGTTTTTGTTATCATCAACACACATTGTTAACTTAGCTCCAATTCCAAAGCCAAGTTCTACATTCAGTTTCACCTTTGCAATATTGTTGTACACAAATGCATGAACCAACAGAGCCCCAATCCAACTGTCAGTTCCCCAGGGAAGTTTGCTGTACTGCTATTTGGAAAAAAAATCTTTTTACCTCTGAAATGAACAAAGATGATCTGGAAGACCTTGAGACAATCTAAGCAAGAATCAGCACAGTGTCATTAGTAAAGAGTCACTTTTCAAAGTGAAATTGCTGTTGAACCTGCCATGCTGCCATATTGTGTTATGGGGTGTGTGTGTGTGTGTGTGTGTTCGTTCTGAATTTGGTTCTTCCATATTGTATGCTCAGTTGCTGTAGTGTTACTTTCAAATAAGGTTACAGTAATCCAAAGCACCCGGTGCAAATTAAGTCCATTATCAGCATCCCCTTTGCAATGTGAAATCTTGGCAACCAAATGCAGCATTTTGACAACGCAGAAGGTTGTACAGTAGTTTAAATGATTTTTTGTTTTTTTTCTTTTCAAACACATAATGATTAATTCTGTGTTTACGAATCCTATAAAGTAGGAAAATATAAACTAAATGTATGATAAGTGTTTTTAGAGATGTTTCAAGAAATATCACCAGAACATTAGTGTCCTCTAAATATGAATATGTACTTCACAAGCTCTATATCTGATGCAGTTCAAGTGTGGCAAGAGATGCAGGATAACAATAAATGGCACTTACATTCTTCTTTAGCATCCATTTGAGGTTTAGGGTCAGTTTTTCAATAATTCTGTCTCTGTACATGGAAATGTGCGCATGTTTATAAACTTGATTTGAGCATTTATTGGTATTGTGCTTGTAATCACAAAATTGCACTTGGACACTGGGTGTTATTTTTTTGCATATACAAATAATGGAGTGCAGATCCAAGCAGGAATCTGGCTCGTAATTTGTAAGAAGAAGGTACAGTTGAAAAAAGTCACTTCATTTATTATATAGATTTTGTTTGTTTGTTTTCAGTCTATTGCATTACAGATAAGGATATAAATACATGTTGCCATAAAATGGATGATTTTTAAAAAAAATACTAGGGAATCATTTGTTTCACCCTCCAACAGGAGATCTACAAGGTCACCAAATTAAACCTTTATATAATCCAAAAATTGAATCTTAGTACATCCATTTTCCTAATGCAATTTTTGCAATACCTATTGGTGCTGACAGTTTTGGTCACATATCTCTATTGTGCTGTTCAGTTTTATTTGACAGTACAGAATGGCATCAGTGTATATTGGAGGTAACATCTGAGCTGTGTCTGGTCTCTTGGGATAACTGTACTACTCTACCTCCTTGCCATCATAAATGGATGTTTCTGTCGTTCTCTAAGATTTCCTCCTGGGTTAGGCATCTTTTCTTTAATTATTAATCAAAAGCACTGTAATGATCACTGCAAACAAATGTATCACTATATTGAAGCACGTATTTTAGATGGTAGACTAGTAGTATGCTTGTAGCAAGATTTTGATAGAACTAAAGAAGACTGAAGCAGTTTTTAGAGCACAGTTGAGAAGATTGTGATCTTGTGTGCTTATCTGTCTGTTCTGCATCTGTGTGATGCAATAATCAGTATCAAATCATAATTTATGTATTTTCTTGCTCCCAAAAGAGAAAAAAAAACTGCGTGGTAGGTAAGTTTTATCCACCTAAAAGTCTGTGACAGAGCTAGGAATGGAACACAGATCTTCTAAATTTGAATGCAACCACTATATAGTACAGTTCAAGACTAACCTAATCCTGTAGCCACTGGTGTTTGGTTGATCCAAAATTAATATATTATGTTGTATTTGAGTTACCATGTATTCTATTTATAGAGCCGTGCTTTCACAAGCGGCATCTGAATTTGTACGTGTGTCTTTCTGTGCACAACCCTGTAGCTGAAACTCTCAACACTCAACTTGAGTGTGCAAATAGGTTTAGGGACCATGTGAAACACAAGCAGTCTGAGCGATATTTGAAAACGGTGTCTGTATTGAACTCAGTCACATCTACACAGGGATATGAAACAGAGCCAACCTGCTATAGCCAGCCTGGAGCCACTCTGTGCTCTCTACTGCTGTTCTGATTCGTGGGTTTGTCAGACAGTGGATTCATGGGGCTTGTGGACCCAGTGGCCAATCCTCCAGCCTACCTTCCACAGACAACCTCACCACGATGTACACCCAGGGAGTGGGCCATCACAGAGCTCAGCTCTGTACTATGTAAGGAATTGCAGCACCCATAGAATAGCCTTCCTATAGCCAGCCTCCTCTCCCCACGCATGGCAAACCACATACTTCTACTGGCTGACTTTAAGGTAGGGAAAGGAGTTCACCATTAAAAATGCTGCATGTTACCTTAAAAAGAAACACAGTGTCAATAATGGAGACATAATAGTCACCGGGAAACAAGAGCCAGGGATTTATTTAATTTAAAGTCTCCCCTCGCAGTATTAGCTTAATTGCAGTCTTCAATATGTAGATATGTAGAGCTATCTAAAAATAGCCAAACTCAAACCTGAACTCCTTGTCTATTCAAAACATCCATTTAAAGCCTATAACATAAATGTAACAGACATTTTTCAGATAAAACTCTTATTAAGAGTCGGGATTAAATGGATAGACATTGTTACTGTTATAAATATTAGACTAAAGTGTATTGTACAAACTACTACAAATAAAAGGATATAAATGCTATTTATTGAACTTTAAAAAACATAATCTATTTCAGTGCTTGCTTAGCAATGTGTCATGTTTCTCTTTGAACTTCTTGCTGTAAATGTCATCCTGTACAGAAGTCAAAACATAAAAATAAGGCTAACTTGCAAGCCATGGAAGGAACTGGGGGAACAAAGTTACTAGCATAAGAACAACAGTTTTTACCTGTGGGCTCACTTCAGACTGACTCTTGTCAATTTTCTATCTCCTGCAACAAACTACTTGCTATTGTAATCATGTATTTGCAACTGGAATGTTAGATATGCAGCCTCTTCCAAAGATTTCATTAATGCCAGGCCATAACCATAGAGAAGGAGTTGCTGAATCCAGCCTATCGTCCTAGAGATTAAGCACGCCAATCTACAGTTCATCTGGCATCTTCTGGCACAGGAAATTGAGACTGAGTTTTTCAAAGCACCCTAGGGAGTTAGGCACCCAAC
Source organism: Chelydra serpentina (assembly GCA_037349315.1). Taxonomy (NCBI): domain Eukaryota; kingdom Metazoa; phylum Chordata; order Testudines; family Chelydridae; genus Chelydra; species Chelydra serpentina. The sequence continues at coordinate 29,801,934 of JBAIAC010000026.1, forward strand.
TGCTGTTGAAATGTAATGGAACTTGGTGGCATTACTCCTTTAGGCCTATTTGAAAATTCCATCTGAAGTACTAAAATGATCCCAAACTCAGCTTTCCTGCCCCCCGGTCAAAAAATGAAGTGTTATTTCAGAGAAGGCCTTTTCAAAATACTTTTTGTATTATCTAGTGTGCATGATTTTGAAAAGCTTGAAATACTATTAGATGTAGGGGAATATAACCAAAATATAATGAAGAAGAGATTCAGAATTAGAATCTCAGATTTAGCCTCTTGGCCTTAAAGAATGTGCAGGTTCAACCTAGAGTTCCCTGTTGTTACATGACTCAGTCCAACCTAATTGCCCTCACCTTTATATCACAGGAGCTAGAGCCAGGTGATAGTTGTAAAGGTTTTGGGAGACCTGATGGGGTAAGGAAATGGGGCTGTCCAGAAGAGATTTAAACAAATAAGAATGGTAAAGTTAGCTTGTAAAGTTAGCTTGTTAACTTGTAAGTTAGAGTCTCGACTAATTCTGCCAGAGTCTCGACTAATTTGCTCTTATTTACACTAGTGAGGAAGATGCGTCTAATAAATTCATGCTAGATTTTTATCTATGGCTCATCTTTAATTTCTATTCCACATAATGCACTTAAGTCGTGTTATTCTAGAAGGATTATTAAACTGAACAATGAAGTATAAATTGGGTATTCAGAATATTCTATTGATTATTGGGGGGAAATGACCTTGTATGAGTCCATGAAAATGGAGAGCTTTGTGTGGCTATAGGACATTAATCTTTTTTTAAAGTGCATAACTCTTGAGTTCTAAATCTGTTTCAGTGAATAAACCCTTGAGCTACATCTATTTGCATAAAACATGAACGATGCTAACTACTGCAACTGAGCTCATGGAAACAATAAGCATCCAAATTACAAGTACACTTAAAAGGTCCCTTGTTTCCAAAAATCAGGAGACAACACGCAATTGATATCATAACAATGTGTGTGGAAAACCACATTCCTTTTTAAATTGTATTGTAGAGTTGTTGTTAAATGTATGACTATTAAATAGTTACAGATATTCCACGGGACATACTGTTTCACAGATCTTGTAATCAGCTAGCAATTTTAATTGTTAATCTCTTTCATCTATGGCAATTCCTTCTTTAACTTGTCCAGAACATACCAACATTCTTGTTACCAGGGAGATTAAATTAGGCAGAGTCTCATGATGACTATTGTGGGGTATGGGTTTAGGTGCCCTCATAGAGCTCACCCAGTGGGAAATCCCCACAGGATGATCATCAGTATTCTCAGTATTCCTGCACAGGAGTACATTCTGGGCACCCCCAGGAGATGCAGTTTGAAATGGACTGAGGAGGCATGATTCAAATTCCTGTACAGGAATTGGATCACAAGTAGGGTTGCATGAGTGATCGTTTTCCTCTGTTGCTGGTAAAGAGGAACTCCAGAGCGTGAGAGACTGAAACAAAGAGAGGTAATGAGGTGGATGAGGTAATATCTTTTATTGGGCAACTTCTATTGTGAAAGAGACAAGCTTTTGAGCTCTTCTTCAGAGTACCTTTTCCAGAACACTCTGTGTAGATCAAAAGAGTGTGTCTTTCACCAAAAGAGTGTGTCTTTCAGAGTCTCTCTGGGGACCAACATGGGCTACAACACTCATCCCAGTATTCTGGAACCAACATTGTTACAACACTGCATGAAACAAAGAGAGTAGAATGAAGACAGTGACATTAAAATAAAATATCGGAGACAGGGGGAGACTAATATCTAAAGGATGAGAGACAGACATGAGAAAAATCACACTGGAATGAAAAAAATCATGGGGAGGGAATGTAAAAATCAAGGGGGAAAAGAGATAAATGCTAATGAAAGGCCCAGTTTTGAAAGCTGGTTAACAAAAGGCTAAATCAGCATTTATTTGTCCGAAGCATTCATGGTACTAACACACACATAAATACCGAACCACCTGGACTGGAAATCTGTGACCAGTAACAGAACTGGTATAGGTCAAAACATCCCGCCAAAATATTGGAGTCTTTCCTTGTCTATTTGAGAGAGTATGTGAGGGAGATTCCTTCCTCCTGGATAAAACCGAAATTAAAGCCCAGATTATACAATGAGAACCTAAGAAACTGCAAAATGCATTTCTTTACTCAGAAAAAAGCATAAAGGAGCATGAGAAATCTTGTGCTATATGTAAATTGTTTCATTATACCTGCTAAATATAACATGAAAAACTTGAGACTTGTAAAATGTCACCTGCTCTTATCAAGTTTCATAGAGATTACCTTTTAACAGAAGTTTCATTTTCATTTCCTCCAACATTTACTGAAGTGAACGAGGGCCATGACTCCTTTATTTCCTAATCCTAGCCAGCAACTTGCTTTTTTCTGTGTGTTATGTCATTTCATATGACATTGCATCAAGGCAATTCAGTGCAGCATGCAGTTGAACCAAAAGCAATTTAAGTCAAAAATGGACAAATATGGATGTCATTTATAAAGCTTGTTCAAAGGCCTTTGACATTGCTCAAAACCTGAGCACTCTTGAGGTGCAGCGAGATATTTTTTTCCCCTCCTTATTTCTGAGCCAAATTGTGGGGCTTTAGTAGAGCTCTCTGCTCAGAGAGTAACAGACAGCAGTTCCTACTTAGAAACAATTCTCCCTTAAAAAAAAGTGTTTTATTTGTAGAAAGTTTTCAAACGAAAAATGTGGGTGCCAACATACAAGATTTAACTGTAGTTGCATTAGATAACCTGCCTTGCAGATTAAAAGCCAAATGTCTTTCTGTATACATTTGTTGAAATCTAAAACTCTGCCTAGACTACAAAGCTGGAATACAAAGATTTTTTTTTTCTTTGCTGGCATGTCTTCTTTTAGATCAGAGACCTGTTTCGATCATGCCCTTAATGCTGGTTATTTGTGTAGCCTTGTTTTCAGTATTATACAAGGTTAAAGAAAAATGAACACAATTGAGTCTCAGTGGCTGTCTTCATTTCAGGCCGAGTCCTGGCTGCTAACAGAGTGCGAGTTGTGCCCAGTGAATCTAATTGTAAAAGAAAGCCCACACTTAGAGGAGACACTTTTCATAACATGCTGGAAACCTATTTGTGAGACCACAAACAGCAAGATAATCTTACATATTGGAAAAGTTTTGTACAGGCGCTGGCTCTTCAACGGAGCATACTCAAAGGAACTCAGAAACCATTTCCTTTGCCAGAGCACTTAAGAATTTATTTGAGGGGATAATTCACCAGAGGTCTTCAAATTAATTCATAGGGACAAATACAAAAGATATGATTTACCAGTTTTTCTCAAGGGTGGGAGAATTTTTCCTTCTTTCTCGCCCTAACTGTGCAACTCAATGTATTCATCCGTTCCTTATTTGGAGTCGCAAGAAAAGTAAAATCTTCCCTAAATTAAAACAAATTTATTTAATCTTGTTTTTGATTAAAAGATTGTTGTAAAGCAAACATCCTTGTGTGAAAATGCAACAGATACATAGTTGGTAAGTTTATGTCCACAGCTATAAACGCTTTTCCCCCTAGAGCCACGGGGGGCTGTTCAGCTTTTGCAATAAACATTATTTATGATTGTTAATTGAAGTGCATTCATAATTGCCAGTGCATATTTATTTTGTCATTTACTTTTTTTCTGTCTTTGTCTCTTGTCTTGGCAATGAAGGGCCATAGCAAAAGTGTGCCATGGGAACTGTTTTCATTAAGAAGCTATATTGTCAATGGCAGGGACAGTTTATACATAAAATTATTATAACTTTTATACTGTCCTCTCAGAAAAAAAGTCAGAGTCATTAAAACATTACTGCACTGTAGTGAGAAAATGGGCTTAGGGATTGCCTTCAGTATGTTTTGTTAATTAAAGAATTTGTTTTAATATCAAAAATAGAGTCATTATAGCTTCTTGAAAGAACAGTTAAAATACTGTAGTTACTATCCTTACTTAAGTAATAACTTATCTTGATTCTAGATCATTATCTATGCTTTTGTTTCCAAAATAATACAAACAAATCCTATCAGTAATAATACCTAATCTCTTGTATAACTTTAATAATATCCCTTGCATATTTTATACAGATATAGATATAGATATATAGTGCTTGCTTTCTGCAGGATTCAAAAGTGCTTGCCAAACGTGATAAACTGATATCCTCACCTATACAGGGAATTGCTTCACACAGTGCTTTAATTCATGCAGTCCCTTCTGGAACAAAGCGAGGTCTAAGGGTACGTCTTCGGGTAGTGATCAATCTATCGGGGATCGATTTATTGCATCTCGTCTAGATGCGATAAATCGATCCCCGAACATGCTCCCCGTCGACTCCAGAACCCCACCTCAGTGAGAGGCGGAAGCGGAGTCGACAGGGGAGCGGCAGCGGTCGACTCGCCGCCGTTCTCACGGCCAGGTAAGTCGACCTACAATACGCCGCCTTCAGCTACGCTATTCACGTAGCTGAAGTTGCGTATCGTAGGTCGAACACCCCCCCACACCAAGTGTAGACCTGGCCTAAGAGTTCACACAGATGCTGTCTACCTAGGCACCCCAAATTTGAATGGCATTGCAATGCCATACACCAGGCTGCAATGCCACTCACTCAGGTTTGGTCTGGCTGCCCCCTACTCTACCTGTCATGCTGGAGGGGTGACCAGGCCAAATTTGAGTGAGTGACATTGCATCCAGTCAGGGGCCAAGGGGGAGGATTGGGCCTCTTGCCACTATCCCTACCCTACCCCCCAATTGCACCCTGGGTGCATAACACCACAGCACACTTTAGAAAAAGGATGAGAGAATATCTAGTCCAATTCAAACTGTCCATGAAATTTAGGGGTAGGCACTCCTGAATGTAATAAAAATAGAGAATAATTGCTAAGTAAATACTTTGTAACGAGTGCATTTATGTTAGAATTGTAAACATGCTGTGTGATGTTTAATACCTTTTACCACATAGAAAATGGGGGAATTTTGCCTGAGCTTCCTGCAGTTTTCCCCTTCAGCTGCTAGGGGCTGCTGTGTCATAGGCAGCAATAGCAGGTACCTGCAATACTGGGGCACCCCTATATGCTCTGAAGGGCCAGACTCCTCAAGCAGATATAGCACAGGAAACTGCTTCCTTCTCTGAGCTCTGCAGCTACAGTCTTGCCAGCCCCCACCACTGCTACCACCACTAAAGTGCAGTGAGAGGAGGTTTATGGATGTAGGAGTCCAGGGGAAGCCCCATCCTGTGCAGAGAGTTTAGGTTGAGGGAGTAGGAAGATGCAGGATCCCGGCAATGAGAGCTGGGGAGTGTGCTATGCCGTGAGAGAGAGCAAAGTTGGGAAACAGGTACACAGGGCAGCTGTGTCCTGCATTTATTGTGCATGTGCATTCTGCATACATTTAAGATTATGAGCATTACAGGTTGAAAATTGATACACATAGGGGACCATCACGTGGCGTCCACAAACCAGAAGATGAACCAAAGGTGTGGTTTTAAATATATATATATATTTAAATCTCCTTATTTTAGGTCAGTCTTGTGAGATTTTGTGGGTCTGACTCACTCAAGCAAAGACATCAAGCGAAGGGTTAACTTACACCCACAACGTTCATTGGTCAGGCAGATGACACCCTCATTGTAAGAGCATAGCACATGCTCCCTCCCCAGTGCAGGGCCAGTGAGGAGTCTAGCTACTGTATTTGAACATTTTTTGTGTTGCGTGAGAACCAATCACAAGGTTACAATTACTCCCTGCTGGACAGAGCCACACAATGGGAGGAGGTGGACGTGGGGTTGGAAATGCATTGTCAAATGGTAGTCAGTGATTCAGTGGCAGAACATGGAGTTCTAGTCTCCTGCTAAGACCATACTCCCTCTTCTAAATGCGCAGGAATCTAAACCCGTCCTATGGGTGGAGGTATCTACAACTGTACAGTGTATTGAGACCATTAGGTGTGAGGACTGTGTTTTAAAAATAAAAATCTTCTCCCAAGACCTGTACATAAAACGGATATGCACATCCAGCCTCAGGGCTGGTTAGAGAGCATGGCCTCATGTTTACTACTAAGAAAGTTTAAAGAGCAAAGCCCAGTGAAAGACCAAATAATGTGTGAGTAAGTTACACTTTGGTGAATCATTTCTAATTCTTGGCACTAAGCATGCATTACCATTACTAATATATTTAATGGAGTGCATTATTTTATTGTAGCTGGTTGCTATAACGATAAGTTTAAAACGTGATAAACGAGAAGAAATATGAGGTAGTATGGGATCAGATCTGTTTGCCTTACATTTGTTTTGTCAACTTGTATTCATCTACTTGGTGTTTTGTTTGGTGGGCAATCATCAAGGCGTGAAATAGTTGTCTTCCCACATTACTAAGGCATGTAAATTTTGCTCTGGGAATGAGTTTATTTCAAACAACATTCGTAATCATTGTGCATTAGCAGCGCTCGCCCGGGAAGAACACATGAATGAAATGTTATAGTTCTTGCAGACAACATAATTGAAGTAATTTACTAATATGTGGCAGGGATGCCATTTAAAGTATGGAATAATGATAAAAAATCTTATATATATTAGAAAGTTAGCAAATCAAAGTAATTGAGGAAAAATAATTCAGTAATGCTGTCAGGGTGTTGATGCAAATGAGTATCATTAACGGGTGCTCTGAACACAAAGGCTGTTGTATCAAATATTCTCCTGTTGCCAAGAGCAAATTTTGTATGATTATTTTATATGTCTGATTTACTGACCTTTCAGAAAGTTCCCTGTTTTTAGAGGTTGGCTTCTATTTTTAATTTTTCTCTCAAGGACTCAATCCTACCAGTGTTCTTACTGTCCACTACGCTCCTAATGTCAGAGCGACACTGAAAGCATAATTACATTTCCTAATTATGTGTAATTAAGCAAAACCCAGATGATGTATTCAGTGAGCTCTTGGAATAGCCAAGGGTCAAGGACTTCTGGAGTTTTGTAATATTCTTATAAATAAGCACATTACACTGTTAAAGCCAAGTTACAATTTTGTGCAGTGTGCTCTGTAAACCTGCTTAAAAGCTGAAATATACAGTATTCATTTCTTTAGCTGAGTAAGGATATAGTTGAGATTTTCCCTGTCCTTTTTTTTTTTTTTTGGTGACTGGGTTTTAGATTTGTCATATTTAGCAGAGGAAAAGGGACTCTAAACTCAGCACCATAAAGTTCTGCATGCTGACAAGCTAAGTGATATTTATTTTTCCGAACCTTAATCCTTTTGAAACATGGAGAAATAAATACATCTGCTTATCTAGCACATGCCTGAGACTGAAAATAAATTCTTATTTTTCTTGTAGTCCTGTACCAACGGTCTACAGTGAATAATTTGGGCAGTCTCACTGACTATAATAGGAAGAGCTTCTTTATTACCAGTGATAATTATAAAGCTCATAATGGGAAACCTCCAAAACCCTACCATCAATCAAGGAAAATAAACAATGGAAAATGATAGGTATATAAAAGTGAAAATGGCTAAACCACATATGGAAATGCAATAGTTTTTGCAAGGTTATAAATCATGGTGGCGTTGTAATTTTAAATGTAATTAATATTCTCAGATTAAAACATAACTTTGTAAGGTATTTAACCGACTTTTTATAATGGGTAACTGGATGACTCAGAGCGTTAATAATGGGATTAAGGAGACATTCACTTCTAGATCATTAGGTCAAATATGGCCCAAGTCAGTTGTGATTGAAAGTTATCATCTCTCAGCTGTTTGGTCTGTGTGAAAAGATTTGTTGATCTCAGTCTAGACCTTAGCAGACAGGGGTCTGTGGGCCAAACTGAGCCCTGGTGCAAGCAATTTCAACCTCACAGAAATAAAGGAAGTTGTCCCGACTTGCCTCAAGGCTTGAATTTGGATGGATATCACAAAGCTGTCATCACAAATGCCACTAGCCAATACCCTTGTTGACGGTCACACCAGGGGATCCAAGAAGCTTAGAGATGGAAGTACCCTCTGGAAGTGATCACTCCAGATTAGGCTACAGTTTTGTAAGCAAAGAGCTTTTTCTTGGACTTTATCCTATTCCTCCCTCATGTTTGCATATTTGGGAAACATTACATATGTTATTTTCTAAATAACTCTTCTAATGTATTCCTCAACATATAACTACATGGCCACGATCCTGACCTGAATAACATTGAATCCTTGTAGTAAAACTCTCCTATTTAGCAGGACCGAAATTATTTTAAAAGGGCAGCCATTTGTGTATGGCCATGTGGATATAATAAAATGTGTATATATATGCAAGCATTTGAACAGTATGGTCCCTTTAATTGATGACAATGACTGGGTTTTTACCCTGATCTTTACCATTGATCTGCTAAGCTTTGGGCAAATCACATAACCTTTCTGAGACTCATTTCTGTGCATCTGTAAAATGGGCATAATGTTTACAAGGGTGAATTAAGGCTTAAAATTAACCAGTGATTGCAAACTGCTGTGAGGGCTTAGGATGAAAATGTTTTATAATAGTATAATATATTATTGGTTGTTATTCATTATTACATAGAGAGTGAAAACTGAAATTTTCTCCCCACAGAACAGGTCAGTTAAGAGCAACAGAAAGGCAGTGTTCCCCAGAATTCTTCAACTCTGCCATGGAGTGACCAGTTCTGAGTGTGAGAGGGTATTTCTCTGCAAGAAGGGGTGCCAGTTCTAATGAGTTCCAAGGCCCCATCCCCCGCTCGCTCCTCTCCACCCTTTCACCTTCCCCGTTGTTCACCCTTACAGCCGGTAGAAAGTGGGAGGGCACAGCCCTCTCACTTTTAAAAGTGATGGGGCCATGTGTCCCCTACCCCCCTACCCCTGTTCCAGTGCCCTAGATTCTGGCCTATAAGTCTATAAGTCACGAAAACATGTTTTGCTTCTATACCACGTAAGCTTCCTTTAACCTTTTGTGGTGTCTTTTCCATGTTGCATAAACCAAGTGAGCCACATCAGTCATTGAAGTCCCAGCTCACACTGAAAGCAGGGCACAGCCACATTCTCCCCAGTAGGGCTAGGGAGGAGTTGTGCCTCCTGGAAACAACTTAGTGTGCAGAGAAGATATATGCAATAGAATGGTACAGCCTGCTCACTCCAATGTACTCTGACCACTCTGTAGGCTAGTGCAGACAGTGGGGCTGCTGGGCGGAGCACCTTTCATACTTCTGTGCCACTCAACACACCCACGTAGCCAAGTCACATATAGGTCCAGGTATGGTTTTTTTCTTTTTTTTTTTTTCCTTCTGAAAATGGCCATTAGCTTTTAAGTGGGCGTTATAAATGTGGAAACAATGGATATGAAGAGGTATGGATGTGTGGATGCGTTTTGTATTGATAGAGTTGTCGTTACAGCCTGGCAATTGTTGACAATTTATCCTGTACCCGATGCATTGGTGAGGAACAACCTGTTCTTCAATTTGTTGTTTGGGTATTTTTTTCTGTATTCCTGGCTCTGTAGAGCATGGCCGCTGACCATATATCTGAAGGAGAATAGATTTCTTTGTCAAATAATACCCAAAATCAAAAGTATTTTCAAAAGCCCTGGAGTCCTTTGAGCTGTTCAAACCACTGAATATTTTCCCAGGATCCTTTATATTTTTCACTGTCAAAAGATTAGACTAAGAAAAATATTTGTAAAGTAGCAGTAACCTAATTTAACTCCTGCCAAATACATTTCTGTAGATGCATTCTGTGTCCTGTTATCAATTTCATTTACTCTATACACATGACAGAAAAGCTTTCTTAATTGAGCAAAGAAATGACATTACTATTATTCTGAAGTCACAAATGTGTCACTAAGTTTGCTGCAGCAGGCAAAAATATGTTGTGTGTGAAGGAGACCTGTAATAGTAATCGTTCTTCCAAAAATATGTGTTTCAACTGATTTACAACATTCTTGAATAGTTAACTACATTGTACTCAAATGTTGTAGACTCCAACTTACTGTACCACTACATTTTAGAAGGACTGTACAATGTTGCTGTAAGGATTAAATGTCCTGCGGGGGATAAATGCACCAGAGAATGGAGGACAATAAATTGTTAGATTTAAAAACAAACAGATATAGTGTAACAACTAAAAAGTCAATAGGTACCAAGGAACAGCATCTATAGAATCAGAATGGTAATTTCAAAGTCAGAGGTCAGTGTGGAATGTAAAGATCCCTACAGTATCAAACTTATAAAAGAATCATTAGCCATCTACACTTTAGCAATGAATATGAGTAAAAGAGCAGTCCTATTCAAATAGCATTACTTGCTTTGTAAAATATTCATTTGATTAATATTTTAGTTTCAGAAAAGTGTGGACAGGAAGAGAAAGTTCTTCTCAATGACCCCATTTGTGCTAATGTAACAATCTAATAAAAACTTTATTGGTTATGTTTGCATAATTTTAATTCAGTTTTTGATGTTGTGTTAGGATTATTAAAACTGTTCAACAAAGTCATAATTTCTTTTGTTTTAAATTCAGTGGTACCTTGTGCTGTCATTTTGATAGTTGTGAAGAAGTCAATAGTTTAAGAGACAAACTCTCAGGAATGATTAGCTAAATGATGCTGCATCTCTTCCCCCTCCTCCAATTTTCCCTTTTGTTCTTCTACATATGTTTAAAGATATTTCTGTTAATTTACAATTTGAAAGGTGGGTGAGGAGCAGAGAGTTTGAAAAATAGATTACTGTCTTCATTAATACAGGTTTGACCTACAAAGTCTTCACGTACTTAATGATTAAAAACCAAAGTACTAAATAATAAATTATAAGAATTTATAGGAGTCATCATCTTGAAATTAGCTTATTGAATGTTCTTATCATAATAAATCTGAGTGGGTGTCTAATTTAGTGTTAGCTGACTAAAATTATATGTTGCAGGCAGATTAAAAAAAAAAAAGAAGAAAAAACTTTAGTTTCAAGACAAATGCTGTGAATTTAATCACAGATGACCTGAAAAGTGACCATATTTTGTTGCGTCTGCTTTGCAGAAACTTTGGCAAAATTGCTATTGGTGGGAGTAGAATGAAGATTGATTTCAATTTGTGAATCTGGCAGACAATAAAAATTTTCTCTAGCAATTCAGTGATGTTTATGTTAACGCTTCTTATACTGACACAGGCTGTCAAAACGCAGGAAGCAAGTGACAAAAAATCTACGGTATCTGCACTTAAATCTAAGTATAGCAGACATATTTGCCAAGATTTTTTATATGGCTGCAAAACAGTCTCCTTCCTCTCTCTCTCTTCTTTTATCCCTCGGTATTGCTTATTGGGTAGAAAGGATTTTCCCCCCAGTTCAATTACAATATGTTTCCCAGTACATATTAAAATGGATATGCCACACACTGATAGCCTGGAATTTTTGAAGGTGGCAGGGATCCCTGTAAAATCCATCTGTCTATATGCAGTCTCCAGAAAAAAAAACCCTACCCTTAGAGGTGTCCTGCAAAACAGTTTTTAATTGTTTCATTTCAGTCCAGGCAACAAAGATGCATCATTGATCTCACTTTCATCAAATGAACTGAGAGTTTTGCCATTAATTTCAAAGGAAGCAGAATTGGGCCTACTGTGAGGGCTTAAGCCCTGATCTGGCAAATATTTGGGCTTGGTCTCCACTTGAAAGTTACATCAGCATAACTACAGTGGTCAGGGGTCTGAAAAAATACACCCCTGACCGATGCAGCTATGCCAACATAATCCCCAGTGGTGATGCAGCTATGTCAATGGAAAAGTGCTTCCGCGGGTGGTGGTGTTCCTGCATTGAGGGCTGGTCTAGAAAGTTAGATCAACACAGCTGCATTGCTCCGGTGTGCTGCAGCTGTGACACTGTAGTATTTCTAGGGTAGTCTATGTCTGACACAAGTTCCATCAGCATACAGCCACCAAAATTAATATTTCGCTCGTGCGACTTACTCCACCTTTACTTTGTACTATAGACCAAACCTGACAGAAAAAACCCTTCTGTCATTGCAGGCTTTGGCTCCACTCTGGGGTTATGCAGCATAGCTATGCTGCCTCCGTATTGTAGACATACATTTCATGAATTGTGAACAGCCTCATTGATTTATATGGGACTACTTGCCGTATGTGAAATCTGCTAATCTCTGCAGTATAGGGGCCTTATTTTATAAACTGGCACTAGAAAACATAGATTTTTTTCTCTTTTTCCCCACAAAGTAATCTCTAACTGATATTTATAAACCAGGAAGCAAGAGCTGCAAAAAATATATTTGACTCTCCACTCCCCACCCCACTCTCTTCCCCAGTTTCTAATTAATTAGAAGGAAATTATGCCTTAAAGAAAAGAGGAAAGTACCTTTGGGATTTTCACCAGGAAGAAATGGCACTTGTGGTTAAAAGGAAAATCTTTTTTCAGTATTAAAAATTAATTAAAAATGGGATGTGCTAAAACTCCGTTTTTATCATTAGCACCAATTCTGCAATGCTAAGTGCAGTTGGCAAAATTTAATTTTTTCTGTGTCAACATAATTTGTGATTTATCAAAGTTTTACTAGCACAGATTCTTAATACTGAAAGTCAGGCTCAGAGAACTCACACACCTGAATCATTTTCCTTGAAAAACTGATGGAGATAGTATTCATCTCTGCAAATACCGATTAACATGATTTCACTGCATGTTTCAGGGTATTCAAACACCTAGAATAAGCAAAGAACAGAGTATGTAAACAGAAATTAAGTGAAATCTTACAAAACGAAATTCACACATGCTGTATTTTTATAGTAATGTCAATGCTCATTTTCACCTGGAAGTGGCAAGTGGTACTAAAATGATCACGCTTTTATTTTATCCTGACCAACAAAGAAGTAATGTAACCGTACTTGGAATGTGTTGCAATGTGACATTCTCTGTAAATATCTCTGGCAAATTGTAATTTGAATAGGTAATTCAAATGGGTAGTAGTTTAGATAATTACTCTGTAGCACTTATAGTTGTTTAATTTGGAAACAAGAAGTTTGTGAAATATTATTTTCTTGGCCTCAGTCCTCTTTATTCAATAAGAACCTGACCCAGTTCTCATTACAATCAATTAAAAGACTCCCATTGATTTCAGTGAGATTTGGGTTGTGTCCAAGCAAGATGTGTGCTTGATAGATTCCTGTTTTGGTTTTGATCTTTTAGATAGTAAGGACTATGATTTGTTTGTATTGTAGTGGTACCCAAAGGCATACCAAAGACATGACATAACTTCTTCCCCAAAGAACTTGCATGCTAAGATCTTAATTCAGCAAATCATCTCTGTTCAGGACAGCCCTTCTGCAATGCTTAAGTCCTCTTGAAGTCACTGGCACTGTTAGTAGCAGTCAGTTCAGTAGGGACAAATGGTGAACCCAGGAGGGATCCATTCATTCTAGAAACCGGAAGTCTAAATTTTGTGTCAAACGCTTGTTTAGTGATAGCAGCCTTTTGTGCTCTCTTCTCCACCCCTCTTTTTTGCATACCTGCAGCACAGGGCTACTCCCTTTCTTCTATGAAGCTTAGAATATAAGGCACTATATATAATTAATGCACAGTAAAAGACCACAATACTCCCTTTATAATAACCCATGCTTTTATAATGGAAGGTTAATTGTTTGTTTTTTGTTTTACACTCTTTCGCAAGCATCATTAACAATACTAATTTGTGTGTTACTTGTGCAAGCTTGACTCTACAATGTCTGTGTGTTCCAGATTTCTTGTCACTGTATATGCAGTGTGGCTATGTAAGAATACAAGGTCATTTTCATGTCTCATATGTAGAAGTAACAGGTATTGCATTCACTCTGAATTAACATGATGTCCCGTGAGATTTCATAGGAACTGAACTCAGTATGACCTATTATGACCAGAATTTGCGGGTTACCTGATGTTATGCTCCAGTACTGTGCGCTTTAGAATGGCTAGATCTAGGTGTTGGTCAACTAAAGAGTATCCCCACTTTCAGTTTTTTTCCCCCCTGCTAATTAAATATTTCATGAAAATGATTGCCTACGTTGTTTTTCTCTGTTTTATTAACTCAGTTACACAAGAGAAAATTGCTACTATAGAAGTAGACATTTGCACAATTCTGACACAGAAGTCTGTGAAGAAGAGATGGGGGGGTATTTGTACACTTCACAAATCCCTTACACTTTGTATCAAGGTGTAGATAGTGAATCAACTAAAATGTCAGTGAAAGTTAGAAAAAAATTACATAAGAAAGTACAAAGAGTGCAACCAATTGTTATTCTAACTCAGGGGTGGGCAAACTACGGGCCACATCTAGCCCGCCAGCCATTTTAATCTGGACCTTAAGCACCAGCCGGGGAGCAGGGTTAGGGGTTGTTCCACCAGCTCCTGGAAGCAGCGATATGTCCCCCGACTCCAGCTCCTATGCATAGGGGCAGCAAGGGGATCTGCTTCACATGCTGTCCCCGTCCCAAGCCCACCCCCGCATCTCCCACCACCACCTGGCCGCACCTCTGCGTAGGAGCTAGAGGCGGGGGACATGACGCTGCTTCCAGGAGCTACTTAAGGTAAGCGCTGCCCAGAGTCTGCACCCCTGAGCCCCCTCTCCGGTGCCCCTGCCCCATCTGATCCCCCTCCTGCCCTCTGAACCCCTCGGTCCCAGCCTGGAGTACTCTCCTACACCCCAAACTCCTCATCCCCAGTCCCAAACAGAATGTGGTAGAAAATAAATACAATACAGGAACCAGTGACTTAGACAGCTTGTTGTTCTGTTTTTTTTCACATCAGTGATGCTCTACTGTCCTCCAAGTTAGTAAAACCAAGACCACTTGCCATAGCTATAAGCTATCAATAAAAATTAATGTACCAGATGGGATTGAAAGAAAAAAATGCACTTAAGTGTTCAGGGCCACCCATGCATCCTCTGAGAGTGTATTCTGGCAAGAGAGGTGATATTGTTGCCATGGTCAGCCGTTTAATGTTATTTTCCTAAGTAAATGCTTGTGTGTTCTGATCAAGGGCATTGGCAGTAAACCAGGACGCTGTCTTCAGGAAGAGGTGGTGCTGAATGGTATTGAATATTGTGGAACTGGAGGTATTATGGGAGGGTGGTTAAGGACTTCTTTATTGAAGTTCGGTTCAAACATAGAAATTCCTTGTGAAGTGAAGAGGTATTATTTAGGGAAAGTGAAGTTGTCTACTTGAAGGAGTTAATTTCAGAGAAAAAGAAAATGAAATTATAACAAAAACAAAAATCCCCTAAGAGATTTCTTTTAATCTGGGATGGTTTTTTGTATGTAGGATAGTAGAGGTCAATAGAAATCAATTACATCAAATTTGAGCAAAGGAAAAATGGACTGTGGAGCCCATTATAAGAAATCAAAAAGTGATCATTTGATCACTGCCTTCAAACAAGGAAGGAAGGAAGATTGTTATTAAATGTAAGACTGTATATCAGTACTTCTCAAACTTTTGTCCTGGTAACATATTTGTCCTTTCACATAGGAAGCCTCTGTGTGACTCCCCTTATAAATTAAAAACACTTTTTATATATTTAGCACCATTATAAATGCTGGAGGGAAAGCGGGGTTTGGGGTGGAAACTGACAGCTCGCGACTCCCCATGTAATACCCTCATGACCCCCGAGGGGTCCTGACCCCCAGTTTCAGAACCCCTGCTATATATTGTATACAGGGTGTGACGTGGTTCGATCACAGAGACCCCCTTGGGACTGTCATCTGATGTGCTGAAACTACCTCCGAGCCCGTTTTCTCTGATGGCTTGGGACTAGAGAACCCTGTCTTGTTGAGCCAGATACCCTAGCCTGCTGCAACACAGACCCAGGGTCTGAACCACGCCCCCAAAGCTGCAGACTAACTAATAATAGCTCAGCTAGTGCTCCTGTCTCCAGCACCCAGACACCCAGTTCCCAGTGGGATCCAAACCCCTAATAAATCCATTTTACTCTATATAAAGCTTATACAGGGTAAACTCATGAATTGTCCACCGTCTGTAACACTGATAGGGAGATATGCACAGCTGTTTGCTACCCCAGGTATTAACCTCGTACTCTGGGTTAATTAATAAACAAATGTGATTTTATTAAGTATAAAAAGTAGGATTTAAGTGGTTTCAAGTAATAACAGACAGAACAAAGAATGTCGCCAAGTAAAATAAAGCAAAAACACACAAGTCTAAGCCAAATAAATTAAGCAACTGATACAGGTAATATCTCACCCCCAGAGATGTTCCAATAAACTTCTTTCAAAGATTTGACTCCTTCTTAGTCTGCACCCAATCCTTTCCCCAGTATAGTTCTTGTTAGTTCCAACTCAGGTGGTAGCTAGGGGATTTCTCATTACTGGCAGCCCCCTTTGTTCCTGTTCCACCCCCTTTTATAGTTTTGGCACAAGGCGGGAATCTTTTGTCTCTCTGGGTTCCCACCCGTCCTCCTAAATGGAAAAGCACCAGGTTTAAGACGGATTCCAGTACCAGGTGACATGGTCACATGTACGGTGAGACCCCAAGCCTCCATTCTTCCCAGCCTGATTCACAGGAACACAGGAAGGCTTGCAAGTAAACAGAGCCATTTACAACCAATTGTCCTAGTCAGTGGGAACCATCGAGATTCTAAACCACCATTAATGTCCCACACTTTGCACAATTACAATAGGACTAAGTCCTATTGTATTATGAAGAGTAATACTTCATATTACTAGCTTCAGCTACAAGAATGATACATTCATACAAATAGGATGAACACACTCAGTAGATTATAACCTTACAAGAGAACTTTTCCATAAAGGATATTACAGTTACATTATATTCACACTCATAAGCATATTTCCATAAACATATGGAGTGCAACGTCACACAGGGCAGCCTATAAACTGGAGTCCCCAAGTATATGCTGTTACTATTATTTATTATACCATAGCATTTAGGAGCCCTGAGTCATGGACCAGAGCCCCGCTGTACTAGGTGTTGTACACCTAGTACGGCCCCTGCCCCAAAGACCTTATATTCTAAGTGTGTCTATTGAAAGGAGCTGCTGACTTTCTGTCTGGTTTTCAGAACTGGTATAAATGCTGTAGTTGTGTACAAAGGAAAGTGACAATAGGATATGTTCAGAACAGGTGTAACTACACTGAAGTCAATGGTTTTCCACCAGGGAGACCCAATATTTTTAGTCACCCTCTGAGTCTTTCAGCTAATGTACTATATCGCAATTGCAGATTAAGAAAATGAACTTTAAAAATTGATGTCCTGTTCTTTCCTGTGATAATTAAGAGTGTGAAGGTTGTTGTCTATTCTAGCCAACAGCAGTTTATACGGACAGGGCAGGAGAATCCCCATCTCTCAATGACCTCACAGAACCACAAGCCAGGGGCAGTGTTTCTGTATTACCCTATATATTGAAAGGTGGTGGGTGCCTCCTCTAACAGAACACAACTTGCAGAAGTGTAGGCCTTTGCTTCTCATCACAGCCTGAAGTACTTCCCATCTACTGTCAGGCTCTTTGCCATTGACTTCAACGGCAGAAGTATCTGACCTACTTGCAGAAACAAATGTTTTAAGACAAGAAAGAAGAATCTTGGGGCTGCTGTGCTGTAAATCTTGCTATATTTGTTGTTGTTCTCTCTCATGTGTATTAATCAAGTTGGGGTTTGGTATCGTCTGATGACTCATGTGGAAGGTGTAAGTTCTTGGTGCAGAAATAAAAGTCTGTGGTGAGCATGTGATTTTGGAAGTGATCGTCCTGTTTAACTTGTCGCTGCAGTTCTGCACTCCTCCTTTCCTCAGGATGAGTGCTGTATTGAAGTGTTACTATTTATCCGTTTATACTTGAAGTAATAAAATTACTTTTATTCCTAAAACTCATACAAGGCCTGTTCCCTACCCCAAAGACCTGAAGCCATCATTTGAGACATGACAAATCAGCAACTATAACAAAGAATGGCTTTGGAGTGGGGGATGGAGGTAATACAGGAGAGGGAGGGCACACTGACAATAGTGAAATTATGTGGCTATTTACCTGTCGGTTTGCTATGTGCCAGGGAAAGCGTCTGCTGACAGCTGCACACTTGGGCTCTGTGGAACAGCCGTTGGATGGAATCCCTGGTAGCATTTTTAAAATCCAGCTCCTGTTTCCTGGTAGAGAATGAGGGGAGGAGATTCTACAGGGAAAAGCCTCAGCTTTCAACTTTTTTCAGTACTAATCAGAACTCCCTGCTCTCCCAGCCGGCTCTCAATCTTAGAGCCCTGTTCCCGTTTTAATTATGCATATCAAAAATGCCATTTTCATTCTTTCTAGAACTGGAAAAGATGGAAGGATAGTAATAGAATGTACCCTTTGGATGCAAACTATTTAGGATGAAGGACTCTGACCCCACCAAAGGCAGTGTGATTAACAAAACTGAAACTATAACAAAAGAATGTTATGCAACTACTTGATACCTGGCTGCTCCTAGAGGAAGAGCCAGGCTTAACTGATCATGAAGTCCAGCTGGGCAGGAGCAGACTGGTTAGTTAAAAAGCCAGGAAGTGGTACAGAGAAGAGGGCTGCAGGCACAGAGTCTACAGTCACTCTCTGGGAAGAGAGAGGAACCCCAGGTGAAAGAATGAGCCCTGAGACCCTAGCCCTGAAAGAAGGGTCAACCCAGAGATGTTACAGGGAAGAAACATCGGTGTAGAAGGAGGGACTGGGTTCCCCTGCCAGCCACTGGAAAAGGGGCACAGGACCTGGAGATGTGGAACGCAAGACCATCTGCGATGGTTGGACTTTGTTACCTTGGAAGGGGAGGACTATATAGTGACCTAGCTAGAGAGATGAATCATGAAGAGGGAGCCCCGTAGTCACAGAGAAAGAACGGGGCCACAGCACAAGCCACAGAGGGAAAGGGGTGCCTGATGGACGAGAGCTATTTCCCATCCATACACAAGGACACTCGCCCACAGAGAGTGGAACCTCTTCACAAGTATATAAAGGAGAGGTGAGAGATGTACAGCCTTGATAACATATCTCTGTGGTACAATCCCACTGTTTTGAGAACCATCACCTCCTCCTAACTGAATCGTTTAAAGTTCTAGTAAATACTGGTTGGTTTTGGTCATTTGGAATTATATATTTTCTTATATAGAGTAATCAGGTGCTTACTGCATTTTCAGAGGGAGAAGTCACATACTTCATGGTCTTGGAGGGGTCAGCATAATAATAATAAAAATGCATCACACGTACAAATACACACATTGCTGGCAATGGATTTGCTGGCACCAGTTCCAGGTAATGTTGCGGATTATAAATAATTGAATAATGTATTTGAAATACCTCATTCAAATTGTGTTGTGATCAACATCTAATAGACATTTGGGCCTTTGAGCTTCTACTTTGGGTCTTTCCACAGCCCAAGGATTACAAAAGAGACCTGCAATCAGCTAACTCTAAGATTTATTGAAGAGAAAATAGAAAAAAATAGTCCAATATAAATCTTTTGTATCTGTATGGAATACTATATATTCTAACAAAGTTAGTAAACCACGGATTGTCTCAAAGTTACAAAATGTGGGTGAAGATCTGGATTTCAAACGTCTCAACATTCATTCTCTGCTGAGCAGAATTTTTTAAAATACCATGTTCAATCTTGTTCTCAAAAAGAATGAGGCCGTTGACTTCAAAGGGTTGAGAATTGGGCCCGTTTTCTCTTGTTGTAAGACGAGGGATGGTATTATAAAATTTGGAGGAGAAAATAGTCCACCTCTGTCTATGTGAATTAAATAACGTAAGTGCGACACATATTGGGAGGGAAATATTAAAAGTAGGACTGTGATCTGGTCACTGGGGTTCACGACATTTTAACATAATGTGAAAAGTGTGTTATGCATTCTTTTTCTCCAGTTAATTGTGTTTTGGTATCAGTGACAGGGACCCTACTTTGCAAGCCTTTGTAATCATTTATTAATCTCTCTCTGAGAAAGTGTTTACTACTATATTTTCTTAATTAGTATTTCTTTACTTCTCTCTTGTGCCATCATTTGTGTTGTGCTAAAAATAGTAACTCAAGTTGACATCTGTACCATTTAAGATTTTTTTTCCCAACCTTAATTTAAAACCCCCTTCTTAGTCATCCTTTTTTTTCTCTTGATACTTAGGACAGACAAAAGACTTAAATCTCATAGCTCTTACCTTTCAGACATTAAATTTCATTGCGGGCATTCTGAAAATCCAAATAAATTATGCCATATGCACTGCCATCATCAACCTTCTCAGTAACCTCAGAAAAGTCAAGGAGAATAGTTAGGCAGTTTCTTCCTTTCTAAATCTCTACCAGTTATTTCCTGTTAGGTTACAACTATGTGTTCCTTTCTATTTTACCTATCAGAGTGGCTTTCTGTCGTTTTCCTTGCTAATGGTAACAGGTGATTGATTGACTTGCAAGTTTCTACAGTAGTTGTATTCCTTTAAAAAAAATCTCATATTCAACAAACTTTTTGGAAAATGCTTGAACATATATTCTCCCGAATGATTATCTTTGGCCTACAGATCTGTGAGAAGAAATCCTGCAGTATCGAATCCAAAAGACCCTATTTGTTTTGAATAGTGATGGAATCCATGATAATTATATGTACAGTCAATGGACAGTAGCCAGCATATTGTTATTTTAGACCCTTTTTCAGAGGAAATATAAATTTCATATTTCAGCTAGTTTACATCCTCTCATATTACAGCTGTTTTCTTGACTCTTTCTTTGTAGTACCGGCAAACAAAACTTTTGTGCAGTTGTGTTTCAGATGTTTAGCCATATGTATTTTGAAGTATTTAATTGTTGGATTTTGTATATCTCTCTTAATCACTCTTTCATATATATGTAATTGTCTCCAGCATCCTTTCATATATGATTATTGCAAGTCTGATGTAACCAATTCAGCTAAACTCATAGATTCGCATTGATTATAGTCAATGAGTATTTTTGTATGTTTGTATTTAAAAAGAAACAATGATGCCCAAGGGCAATAGTTCATTAGCTTATAAATATAATATAACTTCCTGCATAAGTACTAATTATTTTATTATTATTGTAATGCCTTTTGCTTATTTTGCTTTGGATAATTTTCAAAGTACTCTTATTCCCTCTAGAGATGTCTAAGAGGCAGAATTTCTGGCTGTTAAAGATTTGCCGTCCCACAAGCAGCATACTGAGAATAACCCCGGGTTATTTATAACTGGATTTTATCTCAGAAAACTAACTAAAAGAAGATAAACCAAAATTTGAAGGGAAAATGCCTTAAACATCTAATATATTATTCTGTGCTTAAACAGACATTTTAATTTTAACAGCTTGTGGAGCTCTTTTTCTGGTTTTGGGCACAAAATAAGATAACACTTTTTGAATTCCTATAGGAGGTCTCCTAACTGTATTTAAAATTGAGGCATAAAATATGAGTTTGCAATGTGTGATGTTTAAACTTCACATATTAATTTAATTGATTTTCCATGTTTGCTCATTCTAAGGGCTGTAGTACTTCTAAATCTCTCCTTTTAAGAAACAAATACATTTTTAAAAGATGTTGTATTAGTAGGCAATTTACAAGCCGATCTGTTTTCACAAAGTTATGTTGTGTATTCCTTCCTCTGCCACTGCATCTCATTCCTCACCACCAGTGTCCCTGATTCTACCAACACATAAGCATGTGTGCAACTTAATACACCTGAGTACTCCCATTGATGTCAGTGTCACTATCCACATGCATACAGTTAGCATATGCATAAAAGCTTGAAGGAGGAGGGCCTGAGTTTGGTATCCCTGTATTGTGGATGAATTATGGAGTATTCTTGTGGTACAAATAGAGGGGCCAAACCTGCAAAATACAGGGCACCTTAACTTGGGTTCTAAGCATCTCATATAGAATTGAGATCCAATGTGACTGGTTTAAAGTAACAAACTCATTTCATTTCTGATATGAACTATATATGAACCCATGTCTTGAGAGGTGAAATGTTACTCTGTCAATTTACTGTTTCACATAGCACCATCATTGAGAATAGTGGAATGAAAGACTTTCTTCTATCCAGTCTGCAAGTTAAAACTATCACCACATTTTACACAGTACAATAATTACTGCCAGTAAGGTCTGTCTTGCGTATAAATTTCTTGAGAGGGGTTTTTAGACTACTTTGTAACTATTATTACTACTTCTTTTTCTTATTTGTAATAATAATACCTAGCATTATTACCTAATAATTATGATGTAGAACTGTCTGACATTTGCAGATGGTGAAACTATTAATGATCTCCTCTAGCTTTTGCTTTTAATTATTCACCTACCTGAAGCAGAATACAGACTGTGAGTTTGTTAAGAATGTAGCGTGAATAAGAACAATTGGTTTATCTGAGTGTCATCACATAGCAGAAAGCTGTTAATATTTGACTTGTGTAGGCCTGGATGTCACAAAAGTAGAGACTGGCCTTTTTGGTGTACATTGCTGAATGTAACGTCCGCTTTGGATTTTTCCCCCCCAGAGGATTGTAAGCACTCTGATATTGTATGCATGTGATTCTGGGATCATAGATGAAATGTTGCATCATTTGCCATAGCACAAGAAATAAACTGAGCAGTGGATTTAGTAGAAAACTATATGACAGAGAAAATTACTGATCACATTATGTGCCTTTTTACATTTCTTGCCATTTGTAACTCAGAGATGGCTGGAAAATTATCCTTCAGGATTGTTCCCTGCCATCTGTATTTTCTTTTCTAAATTATCTAGTCTTATAAATATTTTAATAACATTTGATCAGGATAAAATCTTTCCTTTCCAGCTCAGTACAAGAACCCACTTTGGCTCTTCAGACCATAACAGTCAGGTAAATTAATATTGATTTGTTAGAAAATACTTTTCACTCTGTCTAAACATCTCCTGTACTCTTGAACCAAAATTATGAATTTAAAAGCAGGAAAGTAGTTCTTCACAGTTTTCCCAGTGAAACTAATTATGGGCAAAATTGTTCAAAATGTATTGGATGTGTTTTCTAAAATACAGTATATCTAGCAAAAACCCTGGGAAGAAAAAAAGAAAAATAAGGCATTTGCTTACTCATACAGGTTCCAATTCAGAAGCCCTCAAAATACTTAGAATATATTTTGGAGTGCTTTTTAATCCCCCAGGACTGCAATGCACTAATATTTTGTAAAGCAGAATATGAACACTGTGCAATCTCCGTAGAGTGTATTGCAGGTTACTCTGCATGAGCAAACGTATGTGTTTTCTCATTGCCTAGTATTATTTATTGGAAAGAATGGTTTCCTTGTTTGAACTAGCAAGAAATTAGAGAGCTATCAAAATATACACTCAGTACTGATACAAAACAAGGTTTCCTATTTAGTTGTGTATATTCCAAGCTGTTGGTTGCAGAGTAAAATAAACCAAACAAATCATTTAAAAAAACCCAAAGGGAATGGTCATCTCCAGCACTTGGAGAGACGAGGTAAGTCTGCATCCACATGGCTTACCTTCTGCAGAGGCTCAAGACTATCTCATTTTTTTTCTGTGTTCCTCATGGTAGCACAGCTCTTTCACAGCCAATCACTCCTTGATGGTCATGCCTCCTGAAATTCCTATAGGAAACCAGGGTAAGTTCAATGGTGTGGGGAGGTCTCCAAATAAATTAGTGCAATCAGCTTTATCTTACTTGGGGAATCCTGTGAGGTGCAAGAGGAAAGATACCTCAGCGTGGTTCTGCTCACCACCAGCCTGCCCCTCCTTCCTGTCACTTCCCCAACCCCAGGATGCTTACATGCCTCTCTTAGGGCTGGTCCACACTAGAGGGGGGGGGATCGATGTAAGATACGCAACTTTAGCTACGTGAATAACGTAGCTGAAGTCGAATATCTTAGATCGATTTCAAAAGTACTTACCGCTGGTCCACACCGCAGCAGGCAGGCTCCCCCGTCGACTCCGCTTACTCCTCGCGCGGCGCTGGAGTTCCGGCGTCGACGGGGAGCGGCTCTGGGATCGATCGCTACCCGCCGAATCGGGCGGGTAGTGTGGATGTAGCCTTAGAGCAAAGATGGGCACAGGGTATCTTTTAGGATTTGGGATGGTTTGACCCCTGGGAAAAGACAAATAAGTGAGTCAAGAGGTCTTCAGCAAAAAAACCAAAATGGTACATGCTCCCCTCATCATCATCATCATCTTTGCCTGTGTACGCTGTGTGGTGGTTTTAATTAATCTGAATCTTGGGCTATGAACATAAGACATAAGCCACTTTTCATCCTTTAAACTATATGCAAATTATCACAACAAGTGCTTTTAATTTGACCAAGATTTCTAAACATAAGGGTTTGCCAAAATTCACAAAAAAGAATGAAGTAAAACACTACAGTAAAAAAAGGAAATGTCATTTGGTTTCCCTGATAGATACCGAGTTCTCTCCATCTATGTGCACGACGGGTTTTGCTGAGTGAGCTAGGGGACTATCTTTTTAAATGTTTAACAGTAATTGGTTCATGTCCTGGTGTTCATTGAAAATCCTAGACATTTCATGTAAAATCTTCTTAATGAGGGGATGAATTTTTCATTCACATTAGAAAGCTCACTCTGACAAACAATTTCTAAATAAAACTTTGGCGACATGACATCCCATATTGGACTTGACAAAGAGGACAGGTGCATTAGAATAAAACTGTATGGCGATCCTTCAAGCTGTCAGCCATGAATATTTTATTTCTTAATGAATCATCTTTGTGAAATGAACTTTCTTGTTGTAGTGTCAGTGCCATTTACAACAAAAAACCTGCTCCTTTTAAAAGGTGAACTTAAAGATGCTGATGCCTGCATAAAATGCTTAACCCTAGCTGAGGTATTCAGTAAATTTAATAATGTTTTTTCCTTAACTGTTTGAAATATAGACTCGCAATAACCAGTATGACTGTGTTCAACACAACCTTTTAAAGCTGTTGCACTTTTTGTTAACAAAGCCAGAATTCAAGAAAGATTATCAATAATGTTGATCCTTTTTGAAATTAGACCGGATATGAAAAGTCACAGCAGGCTTCCCTAATTATTGTTTTTCTTTTTTTTCTCTCTTTTAAGAAATAAAATAAATTAATGTAGCACCTCTGGATGGTGCTAGATTAACAGCCGAGAGACTGAGGGTCTTTGTTTAGCCAAAGCAGAGGTGTAGTATGGGCAGCAGGAGTTCAAAGTACAGCATTCCTTATTGTTGTGCCTTGATACATAGGGATCACCACAAGGGGTAAGGTGACTTTTCAGTCTCTGGACTGGTCCTGTCCTTGGCACTTTTCTCAAAACTGTCCATGCCAGAGGGGTTGTGAAATGGAGACATCCTTTCTACTGAGAATGCACCCAGGCCATCCCGACATTTCACATAGGCCCTCATGGAATAGGTTTGTTATACTACCCACTTTATTCTATATTTGAGGTTCTAGAGGTGAGCCAAATACCATACCAGTCTCCTAAGCAGCCAATCAACTTGTTTCAATATTTTAACAGAATACAAATGTCAGATCAATTTATTCTTTCTCAAATTCTTTAAGTATAGTAAATTGGAGTTTACAATTTATGTTGTTCCACATTCATTGAGTTACTTAAAAAGCATATGTATTTTGAAATTTTGCTTGACTTCAACTCTGTGGAGAAAGTTACTACTTGTATTGATATTTTTAGAAGTGATTTCCACTTGATTGCAAGCCACCAAAATTATCTTGAGTCAAT
Source organism: Chelydra serpentina (assembly GCA_037349315.1). Classification (NCBI taxonomy): domain Eukaryota; kingdom Metazoa; phylum Chordata; order Testudines; family Chelydridae; genus Chelydra; species Chelydra serpentina. Next base: position 29,827,629 of record JBAIAC010000026.1, read on the forward strand.
TTAATGTATAATACATTGCATATTTTTGGTGCAGAGATTGGATGTTGTTTGCTGGCTATCTACCCGTATTAGTGTCTTTTGTGGAATCTACTTCACAAACAGCAACTGCCAAGATCAGACCCAGAATTTGCCAGCAAACTCTGTAGATTTTTAGATGATATTATATATTATTGGTCACCTCCTGTTTTTGTAATCCCTGGGTAGGTAGATTATATTCTCTCTTTCCCTCCGTACCCCCTATGGTCCAATCCAGATCTCTTTAAAATCAGCAAAGAGATTGTAATTGATTTCATCAGAAGTAGGCCTGGGCCTCTAGTCCTAAAACCTCCAGCTATCTCCCATCTCAGCCACTCCTGCAGAGCCCCTCTCAGTGTTCCAGGTTCTGCCCTTCCCCGTCAGGCTTTTCTCGGTATGTCAACACTCCTCCCCCTGGGCTCTACAACAGAAAGTAATAAATGATCTGATTTACATCCACAGACTTTAATGGGATTAGGATTAGGCCTCCAAGTACATTTTCAAAATTGTAGTGCTACTCCTCGCACTTACACTCCAGTGATGCACTGGTGGAGTTTGTATTTCCTTCTTCTGCAGCTGCTGCTTTCTGTTGCATATGATAGTTGATGAGATGCCTACCATGGGCTTCCTAGGGAAATCTAGAGTAGAATAGAATGATTAAGTATCTCCAGCCTTAAAGTGGTACATGAAGAGGACCTCAAACAATGAAGGCTTTGATTGCTTCATCAGAAAATGTGAAGATCTTAAACTTTAAAGCCCCAATCTTGAAATTTTCTACTTATAGACGAATCCCTATGCACGCCCATGCTCCCATTGTCTCAAATGGGATCTGCATAGATGCGAGAGTCCGACCATGCAGAGCTTGGGCCTAGGATGTCCCCAAATGGTTTCTACAATATTTTAAAAACAACAATAATAATCATTATTACATGTAAAATCATCTGAAATCAGTAAAATCAGAGGATGATATTCTGGCACTGTTGAAGCCAATGACAAAACTCCCATTGAATTCAGGGCAAGATTTCATGCATAGGCTTTGGCCTTTAAATATATTCTTGTCCTGAAAAGAAGTATTGTATTCTACCATATCATTGAAATGATCCAATCCTGTGATACATACACACTGAGGAGTCCCACAGATTTAAATGGGAGTTTCACGTAGGTAGCAATTGCAGGAGAGGGGGAAAATGTGATAGATTTATCTTAATCTTCATTCATATATGTATCATAATTCCTGCTGCTTTGAGCTTTCTAGCTCTCACCTCAAAATTAGTAGACTGTCTTTTTGATCTCAGGATATCCTTTCTTCTGTTTCTAGTTTTATGTTCATTTAGATACACTTTCTCAACAGCCCTGCAAGGACTAATCAAATAAACTTTAAAAGATTGTACTTTATTAAATTATTTTTATAATGAGTTCCTATTACCAGGGACTACAGAGTTAAAAAGGTGATATCACTAAAAGTAATTAGCATAAGGCATGCTGGACTGGTAGAAGTGAGTGGATCTTAATCAATAGCAATATGATTACACCTATGCAGCAATTATAAATTATTTAAAACAGTACCCCTAGGTTACTGACTAGTTGCCTTTAAATTAAATTCTCTGTCAATAATTGATGCAAAGAATTAATGTGAGAACACCTTCAGTTACTGAAACTTTTTAAGGTGGTATAAAATATTGAACTGTTGCCTGTCATTAGCAGCAATCCTGTCTCTTTTGTGTAACATCCTTCTTTACCGAATTGGTCGAGAAGGACCTCCAGAGCATGAAAAATGACTAATGATTCTGAATGCAAGGTTTTCTCTTCTTCTAAGGACATTGACACTGTGAAATGTAAATTTCATATGTGAGAGGGAGTAGAGGCTAATGATAGGGAGATATCTCTTAGCCAGTTTGGCTATCAAATTAGTAAGCAGAATAGTTTCTTGGTGTGTTTTTATGACGTTTAGATCAGAGGATTAAAAAAATAGAGTTGAGGATTTAAAAATATAGTGTTCAGCAATGTTTAGAAACTTGCTGATGTGTTATGGGCCCCAATTTTCACACCTTGAATAGCCATGAACACCCAAGCATGGGTGTGAGTGATGTAATTATTTATGAACCTCATCCTTTCTGCATATTTTCATTTTTTATAGCTTGTAATCTAGGGTTTTGTTGCTCCTGTTACAGACACCATTTTGCACCTTAATTTCACTTCTCTCAAAGGGGGATAAAGGAAATTAAGCAGTTGCAATATTAGAAACATCAGTGATGACAGCATAGGAGTTTGTTCCAACTTTAATTGAAGCCAATCATAATCTCACCATAGACTTCAATGGGAGTTGAATCAATCCTCAATTACACAGACTAGTGCTTGTGAGTTTTGCCTTCAAATTTCATGATTTTCTCTTGATAAGCACCTTTTTGTCCCATTGAATATGAAGGAGGTACTTTGCCTCTAGTACGTGCTTGGTCCCAGGGTGAATCTTGCGAGATTGTGTGTCCAGGATAAATGTCTGGCCTCTCTATGTTGCTACGGTTTTTCATGTTAGAGAGCACTCTCCCTCCTAAATATTTCAACTATCATTCACGGTACCTCTAAATGCCAATCCATACGTCTCTCTTGCCCCGCCTCACAAAATTTCAGCAACTTTCCATGCAGATCTCCATGCCTCATAGTTCTGTTGTTTTGTTTGGTGGGAGGAATTACTCTCCTCCTTTAACTAGCACCTCTTCTCTATTTTCAGATTTTAAAGCAATCAGACATTGCAATAAATGTAAGGCTGCTTCGAACAAAGGCTTTGTTAGGAGCCCGCATTTGTGTATTTTAAAACATCATAAAACCACTAAGAATTACAATTTGTAATAGTCGAAGTAATGTCAAGGCATTGATCTTAATCCACAGATGCAAGGAATTTTTCAGAAACGTTCAGATGACATTTTATCCTACAGTTCCCTTATTGCTTCCTTGCTATTGCAACCTGGCAAATATACGTTAATTGTAAATATACTGTAGCTAATTTAGGATGAAGATGAAGACTTCTTTGGATCATTCCCTTTCCCAAATTGGTTTAATTTCTGAATCCATGTCCAAACTATTCTAATTTATTATTTTAATACAGTGCAGAAGGGCTAAAGATTAATACTCTACATCATACTTGGGTGATTTTTTTTAAATAATTCATTTTATAAACCGTTTTTAATTTTGTTATATCCCCCTCTGTAGTAAGACCCCCTCGCATCTTTTCAATCAAGCAACTTCAACAATTTCCCCTTATAGACTTCATTTTTCTGGTGTTTGTAATAGCTGTGAAAATTCACTGTGAATGAAATGTTGAAATGTTTTGGCCGTGTACCATATGGAAATACACAGGATGATGCAATGGAATGGAGCTGAGGGAAATTTTTAAAAAGAGGGCAAAGGAGTTTTGGGATGTCCAAACTCTGGTTACTGGGAGGATACAAGAGAGAGATAAAGGATTGCTCATTAGAGAACACTGGTAGCAAGCAAGGCAATTTACTGGGGCCCCATGCCACAGGGAGCCCCATCCGGCGGGGCTCAGGCTTCAGACCTCTGCAGTGGGGTTCAGGCTTCAGCCCCTAATTGTGGGGCTTGGCCTTCAGCCCCACACAGCAGGGCTTGGGCTTGAGAAACATTGCAGAAATCCAGTGTGTAAGCAGGCAAGGGAGGTGGGGTGGGGGCCCACTCCTTAGTGTCTGCCCTAGGCCCAAGCAAGTCTAACGCCACCCCTGTCTGGAGCCTATTGGCAGAAGCACACTTCCTGGATAAGTAGAGTTAAGTAAATAAAATGTCAAACTCAGTATTTAGAATGAAAACTCTAGCCCTCTGTGGCCTTTTAAAGATTATGGCTCCAAGCCTCAGGTCAAGCTGAACTTTATGTGGCACAGAACCTGGGGGAGGGAGCAGAACGGTGGCTTTGTGCCATCTTTGTGGTTCCCTTATCTTGACTGTGTCTTGTTCACCCCCAGTGCAAGTTGTATCAGCCTCATTGCTGGCTGAGGCTGCAGGGAATGGTGACTATAAAGCTGTGGCTGTGATAAAAGTCCAGGAAACAATATTACCAGTCAATGCTGGTCAAGTCACGTGTGTTCTCCAGAATGTATCTTTTTAATGTAAATCACAGAATTTAGGAGTGCAGGGACAGGCCAGCCCTATCTTCAGCTTCCACCAGGTAAGACAGCTAAACTGAGGATAAATATAGTATAATAGAGAGATTTTGATTTAGGGAACTAAGCGTGGGGCCATGAGTCAGGAACTCCAGAAAGGGAATTGAAATTCTGCCCAAGACTCACTACATGGCCAAATCAGTTTAACTACACATGCCTCATGTTGCCAATTTGTAAAAAGGGGGTGGTAATGTTTCATAGTAATGATGTGAGAATTACTTAAAGTTCAGAAAGACAAGATGGATGAGGTAATATTTTTTATTGGACCAATTTCTGTTGGTGAGAGACACAACCTTTTAAGCTTACAAACAGCTCTCCTTCAGGTCTGGGAAGTGTACTCCAAGTGTCACAGCTAAATACAAGATGGAACAGCATAAGTAGTTACTTATGCTAAACAATCTATTCCACCTCAGAGTACATGTCCCAGACCTGAAGAAGACGCTGTGTAAGCTCGAAAGCCTGTCTCTTTCACCAACAGCAGTAGGTCCAATAAAATATATTACCTCATCCACCTTGTCTCTCAAATATCCTGGGACCAACATGGCTACAACACTGCATACAACAATTAATTAAAGTTTGTATGGTGTCCTGAAAATATAAAGCTTCATATCATTGCCAAGTGTACTATTGTAGTTGTTGTCAGAGGTACCTGAAGGACCTTGCAAAATGATCCAGTGTGCCCCGTTTTTGCCTTGGGCCTTTGAATGCCAACATCTTGAAATGATGTGTCTGTAATTACAGGCAGCTCACAACTGTCTAAGGGCTGAAAGAAAACTTCTAAACTCTTCTTTTAAAAACAGACAGTTCCTGGAAACCTGCTGTTTTGAATGCTTCAAGACAATAAGGATCTCAGTTGCCCATAATGTTTATAGTGTTGGATAAAGAACTTGCATGTTAACTCACAGGAGTCTCAGCTACTATTTTGGGCGAAGAGTGCTGACTCAATTTGATTAGTCAGAGGTATATTGAAGTTTCAGTTTAAGTAAGCACTCCCATGTGTACAGGAAGACACTGTCTGTATGTTTACTGTGTCTGCTAAAGCTTATATGTCTTATTCATAAAGTGCCCTCCATTATTTGATTGCATGTTATTAAAACACATACCCAGTCAATAAAACAAAATGTAACAAAAATGCGTGGCTTATGCTTAACCTCAGATAATTAAAAATAAGCGGTGGAAAACCTTGTGCTGTGTTGTTAGAGCTCTTTATTCTTATGCTCTCTCATTCTTATGCACTCCTCATTGACCATTTTCTTTCTCCTGAAAGTCCAACATACTGAGGTTGGTGGCAGCATCACTAACAACTTTCCAGCACTGCAGTGCAGCTACAATATCCCCTTCAAAAAAGATTACACCGTCTCTACAGTTTAGTGACTTGGAACCCTGTCTTCATTCTGTCATTTTTACCCTTCATTCCTTTGGCACATGCAGAGTAGGAAGTTTAACGAATGGTATAAGTCTTCAGTCATCCATCGGCCCAGTTTTGAGTCCAGGAGATTTTGCATACATAACTCATACTCTGATGAGCAATTGCTCATTTTATGGATTTTCAAGCAAGCATGGAAAATATTTCAAGTCGTAATGATTTTCTTTGAGTCCAAAATCTGAAAATGTAACAATGGATAGATTCCACTCTCCCACCTTTTGTTCTTTTCATTTGTGCTTTCCTCTTCCCCGGCACCCAAAACATGTCTAATTTAGGAGGCTGAACCGAGATTAAATTGAGAATCCAATTTTAAAAACATTAAATAAAAATATATTTAAACAAGAAAATAGAAATGTTAATGAAGCAAAAATGAAAGTCCCCATAAATCCAAAATCATCCCTGTCTGCTCCTGCTGAGCAAAAGATGACCCCTATACAAATGTAACTACTGAACCAAAACAGATATTCATTTTAATTTATTTTAGATCACATGGAAAATAAAGTCCTAGGACTTCTTTTTTAAATTATTATTCTTGTTTAGGTTCAGTATTCTTACTAACAAGAAATACATGTATCTTGAATATAGCTGTCTACTGTACCTATTTCAGTATTATTGCCGCAGTTTGATTTGTTAATCTTCAGCCCAACCTGAATGCTCTTCTATTTTTGTATGCAACAAATTGGTTAACGTGTCCAGGGGCCAGCTTAGGCGTCATGGTTGTACAACCTACTCATGTGTTTCTTCAGCCTGAGTGATTCTGTGGGAAGGGCTGAGGGAGGGAGGAGAGGACCATCTTAAAGTAGGATGAAATGAAATCAGAAAAGAGGTTAAAGAAAAAGAGAGATGTGACAGAAACTGTGCATGCATGACAAGTGTTGTTTGTGCTTTTTAGAAACTTATGAAGTTGACCTTTTAGACCTCAAGAAGATCTCCAGCTTTCCATGCCACAGATGTTTTGAGAAATAGATGACTAAATTCATCCAGGATTTGTGATTTAATTCTGAGAATTTTCATTGAGAATTTATCTGATTAATGGGTTGTTTCCGTTTTATCATCTCACAGCCGGTTCTACAAAATATACCAACAACACATAGTTCTTAAATGTGGGTATGTGACCGAAAGGAAAACACACTGCAAAATCCTACGCGTATCAGCCCTGCGGCCGCAACCCTATTCTTCCCGTAACACTGTGCTAGTGTCAATTTACGAGAACGCATATGCGTGTGTGTGCATGTGTGAGAACTTATGTGTTACACATCAATATTATTGCTGTTCATGAAAAAAAAAATCAATGTGGCTGAATTGTTTCCATAATGATCATACATATTAGATCTGTGTTAATGTGTAATATCCGGTTTTGAAAACCACATTTCAAGGTCTGATAAATTTGTCACAGATAAAGAATTTTCTTACAAGAGATATAAACTTGCCCGATAAAAATAGCAAGCAAAGTCTGTTAATCATCTTCTTTACTTCCATTCTTTTTGTCTTTCTTTTCCTTTTTATCAAACCTCAATTGCAGATCAATTTAGGAAATGAACATTTGTGAAGTTTTGAGGATATAAAGAGAGCGTTTTACTGTTAATAATTTAATTGGCACTTTCAGCACACATTTATTAAAATGCATGCAGAAATTAACTAATTAACCTTCACAACTCCCCTGGAGGATTGGCATTATTATCCCTATTTTCATAGATGGTGAAACCCAGGTACAGCGGGGTTTGTCTAGGCTGGCGTTTTGTTCCTTTTGTAACTTAAGATATTTGATTGCTAATTTGCTGGGTCTAGTTTAGCATTTTGAAACTGACATTCCAGACACAGATGTTTGTGGTTTACCAAAGGCTGAGCCCTACACATACTCTAAATGATTAGCCCATGGTAATACAGTCAGTCAGTAGCAGAGCTCCAGTTAGAAACTGGAAGATCCTAACTGCAAGTTCCAAGTACTAGACCACAGCTACGCATAAGTTTTGCTCTGCTCGGGAGATGTCATAGTGACCACGAGTTACAATGTTGTCACAGTAATCGTGTGGGGAATTCAGGAAGTGCCCTGCACACAGTCCTCAGCTGTCCTCACAGTCCTCATTTCCTCAAATAATTAAAAAAAAACAAAAACGGGTCCCACTCTGTTTTGCATCACTACCAGTACAAAGCAGCCATACAGCCAATGGATTTGACCCTTTCCGTAGGGGAATCCTTAGGTATCACAGAGCTGCCATAGTGAAGCAGGCATGTCTGAGTGAAAGAGGGTGTGTCCAGATCATCCCTGTGCCTCGGTGTTCCCTGGTGGTTGGAGTGACACCTTGGGGTTGTGGGAAGCTGGATTTATGTAGGAAAAGCCTGAGAAGTGTTCTGATTTACACTGGGAACTGGTTACCAAGTTAGACAACATAAAGATGATCTTGTGTTGAGCGCAACTCAGCTGGCCTGGATGACCTTGCCCAAAGCTATTAAAGTACCTAACGCAGTCTTGGGAAATTAGTCCTCAGGCAGAAGGAGTTCAAGATAGAGGTTAGGCTGTTTGGTGGTTCCCACAGGACAATGCAAATCCCTATAATTTTTCATATGGGGGTCTGCAACACTTTTCAGCTGACAACACGGTAACAGTACCCTGTAACAAACCCTATTTTCACAGCTGTGCAAACAGCCCTGGTGACATTTTCACTGATGCCCAGGACAATAAGAAAGAGCAGGCACTGGAAATCAGTGATGGTTTGTGCATCAGTAAAATGAGGAGAGGAGAGAGGTGGTTCTGGTGAGAGAAACATTCAGTGCCAAGAAAAAGCAGGAAGAGAAGAAATGTTAGTGTCAATATTTTACAGGGGATTATAAGAAAAAATTGAACAGGGCAACAGTTAAAATATGCTGTTTGCAGTGTCTCTTTGGAGAGGGTGGGTGGAGGAAGCTTTGTTTAAACAGTCTGATAGAACTGATTTTCCTTATGGACCTCTGTATCAGTAACTCCCCATTCCTCCTTATCAAAGTTAATGTTACTTTTAATCATTTTCAGTTCTCATAAATGGGCCCAAGACTGATTTAAAATAAAACTAAACTTGAAGATATTACTATGTAGGAGTTGGCCCGATGAAGTTCAAAAAGGGGAGAGCGTATCAGTTTAACGAACTTCTACTTGCAGTCCTTTCTCTTGAGTTGCAGTAGAGACCCATGCCCAGTGTATTTATAAAGAGTGTTTGATGCTAAAAATATTGTCAGGCCTTTAGGTTAAAGAGAGAGAGGGTAGATTTTTCAGACACATTATTCAGTTGTGCAGGGAAGGTTTCCCCTTCTTATTCCCTAATTAATTCTGATCATATTGTGACTCAGGCTCAGGGACCTCTCGATGGATATTCTCTCCTGTGAGCAGGTGGGTGGGGAGGCCTGGAAAGTGGGGGGAGCTTTGGATCTGGGCTATCCCATTCATCAGCTGACTTGGCACAAAATAAGGAGTAAGATGCTCCATTAAAAGGGATGAAGAAACTTAGTTCTCTCCCCAGTGCAAGTGGAGAACAGAGAGTCCCAGCTGCTTAGTGCAGGGCTTCTCCTGGGACATTATAGGTATGTCTACATTGCAATTAGACACCTGCCAATGGGCAGTGCTATCTGACTCAGGCTCTTGCATCTCAAGCCAAGGGGCTGCTTAATTGTGGTGTAGACATTCGAGGGTGGGCTTCAGCCTGACCTCTGGGACCCTCCCACTTCGCAGGGTCCAAACATCTACACTGCAATTAAACTGCCCCTTCGCCTGAGTCCCATGACACTGAGTCAGCTGGCATGGGCCAACCATGGATTTTTAATTGCAGTGTAGACATACCCCATAGCTGCATGCCACACCTTGTTCCAGAGCAGGTGTAAAAAGCACAGTCTAGTCCTCTGTGACCCTGGTTATATAGAATTATCTATATAGAACCATGCCAACAATTGAAGAAACATTTTACTCTAATATTTGTGTGAGTTCAAAAGAGAATTTTGAATTAACTGTATTTGCTATTCCCGGAGCATTTGAGGGCTTGAGCTCCGTAGTATGAATATTCACAAAGGAACAAAATTTAACCTTGAATATTCTCTGGTACAGTTTCAAACTGTATATTACATTTTACTATGGTGCAGTTCAGGTGTATTGGTTGGTCACATGGATACAGATTTTTAAAGGTATTTAGGTGCTTAACTCTAATTGAAATCAATAGTAATTACACTCCTTTGTGGATCTGGTCTGTAATGTATCTAATCTGAAAGGACAAACAATACTGTAAGACTGATGTAACTAGCAAGCACAGTGTGAATTGTGAATATTTGCAAAGATTTGCAGGATAAATTTATGAATAATTCTGAATCTTAAGTAAATCTGGGAACTCCATGGTCAGTTTCCTGACAATTTATGAAGAGAAAAAAAGAATTTGTGAAATACATTACTTGTAAATAATTAACTTAGCCCTACTTATAATAATTGATGCTTTAGCAATGAGGGAATCTAATGGATTACATACTTTGGTAAATTGTGTAAAACAATAAATCTGTGTTTTATGTGATGTAGGGATGGACTGCATACATATGTGGCTAAGAGGGCTAATGCAGCCCTTTGATGTATAAGTAGGGGGATACCAAAGAGGAGTAAAGAAGTGGCATTACGTTTGTATACAACATTGGCAAGACCATTACTGGATAGTGCATTCACCACAGGTGTCCACACTTTAAAAGAGTGATGAAAAAAAGAAAACGTTTCAGAAAAGAGTACAAGAATTATTCGAGGTCAGGTCAGCCTGCCTTACGTGAGAGACTTGATAATCTCAGTGTATTTAATATATTAAAAATAAGGTTAAGAGGTGACAAGATCAAGGTCTGTAAGTACCTACATGGAGAGAAGATTTCTGATAGTAGAGGGCTATATAAACAGGCAAAGGCATAAATGTGATTCAATTTACTGAATTGAAGCTTAAGCTGGACAAATTCAGACTAAAAATACAGTGCACATTTTTAATAATGAGAGTAATTAACCATTAGAACAATTTAATACAAGTTATGGTAGATTCTACGCTGCTTAGGGTCTGTAGGCAAAGATTAGATGTATTTGTAAAAGACAAGAAGTTATGGGCTTGATGAAGGTAATGCTTGGTGAAATTCTGTGGCCTGTGTTAAAGAGGAAGTCAGACAAGATGATCATATCACTTCTGTCCTTTAAAATCTGTGAATCTGGGACTGTATTAAAAATCTATGGTTCTATCAAAGAAGAATCCCCAAAGAGTAGGGCAGCAAAAGTTGGTAGTCTGCTTTTCCTTCTACAATTTCAGTATCTGTAGAGCCAGAGAGGCTGGCTGAATCGGAATTTAATCCAATGGCAGATCAGGTGCTTTAATGGTCAAATGTCCATCAACAGGGTGGTATGGAATCATCTGTGCCTATTTGAAGTTGTAAAAGCCTTACACATTAAGCATGAGTTCAGGGAGGAAGTGAGCATTGCTGAGGCAAATGAAATTTTGGATGTGGGCAACTACCACTAGGAATACATTGCATAAGCCCAGTCTTTTTCTGTGGGTCATTGAGGTCTTGATCGGCCATGACACTCACTGTGCCAAGGGTGAGGAGAACCAGCCTAGCTGCAACAGCACTGTAAACCATGAAACTTTAGTAACGATCTACAATAAAACCCTAGCTTCAGAATATTTACTAAAGAAAACAGTACGGGCAGAGGCGCCCTCATTATGGAATCAAATGGCCCCTACAATCCACCCAAGTATGGAAGAAAAGGAACTCAGTCTGATGGGATCCCATAGCTCTTCTCCAAACATTCAGTACCATAAGAGGGTGGGGAAATGATTTCTAGACTGTTTCCAAAGCCCAGTTGCTCACACCATTGGCAACTGGGAGCATGTCCCATATGTCTGAATGTGCAGAGACAAAATGCTGAAAGTAGTACACTTACTCATAGGCAATCTCTCACCCTCCCCCCGACTCTTGTGAATGTAACAAAGAGTTGTATTAAGAGTCAGACACATGAAAATCTGAGTTAATGCGCCAAAAAGCAGCATTTGAGGTATAAAAAAAGAGGACTTGAAAGACCAGTAGCTGTACACGGTGTGCTTAGAAAATGGTCACCAGTGCTGTTTGGTTTGATATTTTCTGCACCAATTTCCAAATTAGCTTCCCCTCCTCCCCCCACTTTGGGATTCTGTATCTCCAATTTTAAAGTTTAAATAGATCTATACTTTCCCCGAGGACTTATGTGCAAACTAATATTAAGATTAAAATCTTTTATGTTTGTTCTGTAGCTTGAAACAGAAAACTAGTGCATAGTCTGTTTTATCCCACTGGCTCTCTGAGGTTCAGGTATTAACATAAATACAGCCCATTAACACTTGTTCCTCTCTGTCAGGACATAAATTAAGTCTGCAGGTGTTCCATGAAGCTTTACCCTTGGTACTAATTAAGCCTTGATAATTAGGTTTGTTAAATTCAGGCCTTTAAGCTTATATTCCCTCTTTGGGTTGCCAAAATGGAGATTTGCAACATACAAGGCCTATTTCTGCAGACTTTTTTTTTTCTTTTTAAATAAAACAGCAATCATAAATTCTTTGCTATTTAGATGGTTTAGGGTTCAAAACCTAAAAAGAATTTTGACATTAGTTTATATTTACATCACAGCGGTTTCTTTTTTGGCTTTTTTGGCAGAGCATGGTCAATGTCATGGAAAGTTTCCAGCCTTCGTCACCCATATGTTAAGAACACAGATGCTTCTGCTAGATAAATTGTTGTAATTCCAAATGAAACATCACTCAGAAATGTATGGGTTGATATCCTAAAAATGTTATTGCAAATGATGTGTTTAAGCTACAGAAGTTTAATTTAACAAACATTCTCTGTATACTGTAGAGCAGTAAAACTTTATTTTTTGGCCCGGGGGAAAAGGAAAACGCTTGATTTTTGTTTAAATGAGGGTGGTTGGTTTCGTCGTTGTTTGTTTGTTTTCAAAATGTTATGGTCACACGTCACATAGGTTCAGTGCTAAAAGTAATAATAAAAATAATAACAATAAAACAATCCTAGTAGGAAGGAATTCACTTGGGAATAGGGTTATTTGTAAAACATTACATAGTCTGATCAAAATGGATTTCCTTGCCAGTTAATCTTTTGTTTCTCCATAAATATATTACCCATCAGATCAAATGTTTGATAAATGTCATTTTTCATCCAGAACACATGAAACCATTGAAACAACTCTATTAGAGGTACTTCCAAGATTATACATTGCAATCATGTTAACTTAATGCTAATAGCCTTTCACATTTTTTTATTCATGGCATATTAAGTAAAATCACATTTTTAATCTGAAGCAATTAAAAAAAGAAGGAAATGAATGAATAAATAAATGCCACTGGGGAGTTTCTGCCACATTACGTCCCCATTCTTCATTTTATTTAGTGTTTTATTGACCAGAAAGCCACAATTAATCATTTTGGGCAAGAGCCATGTTTTTGGTTAGCAAAAGGGTTTTGTTCAGCTGCAGAACAAAGTCATAACAGATTCGATTTAGCATTCATAAAGAGGCTTGTTTGTTTGTTTGTTTGTTTGTTTAGTCTGATTTTGACTGCTCGTAGGGCACCGTGTTAACCGTGTGAAGTTCTAATATTTTTTTAAACTTTCCTAGAAGAAAAATGTCATTTGTGGTACAACCATTGGCTCTGCTGTGAAGAAGTGTGATTCTGGGATTTCACAAAGAATGAGAAATGGAAAAGTGTAAGGAGGGTGAAAGAGCAGTTTGCGTTATTTAATATTCCATCCACAGACTTCGTCCTTGGAAGGGTTGTGCCATGAAAACGAAAAGCCCACAACACTAGGATATCTGCTCGCCACTTGTTGAAGGAGAGAAAAGCGAAGTATGTGGTGGTGTCCATTAAAAACTTGCCAAGGCCACGTCTACACTATGGCGACCTTCGCAGCACAGTAGCTATTCAGCATAACCCACAGTGTAGATGTCGCCTACAACAATGGAAGGGGTTTGTGTTCCACTGTGGAAACTCCACCTCTCCGAGCAACAGTGGCTATGGCAATGGGAAGCATTCTTCAGTCGACCTCACTGTGTCTATGCAAAGGGTTAGCTCGGCATAGATATGGCACTCGGGTTTTAATTTTGCACACTCCACAACACTGTAGCTATGTTGACTGACCTAAGTTTAAAGTGTAGACAAGGCCCAATTATTAGCTGAAAGTAAAATTAACTTCACTGTGTTGTTTGCAGCATGCCAGAACTTATTATGGTGGTTATTTATTATTACTTATATGTATTATCGTAGTGCCTAAAAGCCCAGTTATGGACCAAGACTCCATTTTGCTAGGTGCAGGACAGAACAAATGAAGAATATGGCAGACAGTACATTCCATTGTGCAACACTCTCCTAAATAATGCATTAATTAATGGTTTTTTAATGTTTTTAATGGTGATCCTTGTGAGAGAAATCATGATTGTACAATACTATAGGACAGGGATCAGCCACATTTGTCACGCGGCTCATCAGGGAAAGCAGCTGGTGGGCCGGGACAGTTTGTTTACCTGCAGCGTTCGCAGGTTCGGCCGATTGCAGCTCCCACTGCCTGCGGTTTGCCGTTCCAGGCCAATGGGGGCTGCAGGAAGAGGTGGCCCGGCCTGCACCGCTTCCTGCAGCCCCTATTGGCCTGGAATAGCGAACTGCAGCCAGCGGGAGCTGCGATCTGCCAAACCTGCCGACGCTGCAGGTAAACAAACTGTTTCAGCCTGCCAGCGGCTTTTCCTAACGGGTTGCATGCCAAAGGTTGCTGTTCCCCTATAGAAGAAAGTGTATTTGATAGGTTCTATTTGCTAGTACGTCACAGTCATTTGGTAGATAATGTATAAGAGGCTGTATTGAACACCTGGGTTTTGAATTTTTAGAATGAGGCAAGAATGTGACTTAGGACACTAGAGGTGATGCCCACAGTGTTTAATTGATAGCACTTATCTACACAATGGTGCATAGTTCTCTGCTTGGAAAGAAAACAAACTTCTTGGTTTGAAGGTGAAATTATTTCAGTATCTGAGCTTGGCTACCTGCTAACAGTTATCAGTCTGAATCCTATGGGAAGAATAAGGAATGTTTTTTCTTTCATGATTTGGCCAGTGTGGCTTCAAACCCATTCGTGTTTGGAGCATGAATGCTTATCTTTGTGAATTCCAGAGGACTTGTTGTTGTCAATTTGATGTTCTTAGTTTACAGAAAAAACAAATGCTTTCTCTTTGATCTTTTAACACATAGCCCCTGATCCTGCATTGCAACCTGCTAGCACCCATGTGTAGTTCCATAGCTACCCTAACACACTCACACACACGCCCAGAATGGGTGCATTAGCCATTAAGAAACCCTACCTTTTATACAATAACTGGCATTACAGAATATATTGCAGGAAATTTTATTAACTAAGCAAAGAGTCATTGCTGATTAATTACCACAAGGACAAAGGGATGGTGACTTTTTTCTTTACAGTGAAGTCTTGGATCATATACCCCACAGCTGCAAGGGCTAAAAGGTGGATGGGAAGCCAGGGGTTAAGGCATTTCAAAATGTCAGGCAGCTTGTTATATTGCAGTACATCATTTTATCCCTGGAGACTACTGCTGAGGCCTAGGCCAAAGCTATATAGAGAGCAGGAAATTTGACACAAGCTTCCAAATTTTCTCTGTAGCTCTCTTGGGCTGCAACCCATATGCCATGGTTAAACCATCAGGCTTTGCTCCACTGAGACTTTAGGACAAAGCAACTCAGTATTTCCTTCTTAGTAAAAGTGTCTGCTCTTTTTCTTAGCAGAAATATATTTTCCCACCCACTATCTTCTCAGAATGAAAATAGCCTTTTTTTTCCAATTGATAATATGCCTTGATTTGCATGCGTCTTGTTTTGTCATTTGATTTTTAACTTCCCAACTATAGCATCAATGAAATTACTATTACCTAAATGCACATTCTGATATGATCTGACTGTAGATAATTTTAGTATTCAGAACACGTCAACAGGTTAACTTGTATTTGTCACCTATTGTCCAAAGACAAGCGTAACTAAATCTGAAATGGAAATTCTGAACAATAATTGAGGCTATCCTTTAAAAAAGTGAACAAATACATGGTTTTATTGAAATGTGTCTGAGAGGCTTTGCATTTATC
The DNA here is from genome assembly GCA_037349315.1 of Chelydra serpentina. Taxonomy (NCBI): domain Eukaryota; kingdom Metazoa; phylum Chordata; order Testudines; family Chelydridae; genus Chelydra; species Chelydra serpentina. Next base: position 29,843,401 of record JBAIAC010000026.1, read on the forward strand.
CATTTTGCTCACAATCATAGTATCTTACTCTGTGAGTAATTCCATTCTGTTCACTGTGATTACTTGCAAATGAAGATGCTATTTAGTGTGAGTAAAGGATTGGATTATGGCCTATGGGGGGGTGCATTGAATCAAGCCAGAATCATGAAGTTTTTTTTATTGTTTTTTGATCTATAAATTGAGTGGCACACTGAGATTTTTGTTGTCGTGTAACATCACGATCTTTTCAGATTTCCATTGCCACTTGCCACAACTGTACAAGGAAAAATTAACATGACAAAATTGCTGTTTGTGAAAAGTGGAATCATGGCAAAGTGTAGTCATTAAGAGCTTTGCTACTGGGCCAGAATCTCAGCCCACATTCCATAAAGCTGCTGTCACAGGGTACCTGACGAATCTCCTGATGTAGGGGAATTCGCAGAATCTCTTGCCAGCTTTAGGTCATCTATCTACACGATTCTCTGCCAACCTACCCTCATAGGGTAGGTTGGCAGAGTCAGGGTCAGGAGGATGCTAGGTGTCCATTAAAAGTGGGTGCAAGTTAGAGCAGCTTTAATGCTGCTCTAACTTGCCCGGGACCCAAGCCAGTCCCTCGTGGCAGGACTTGGGTAAAGACAGAAAGATGTTGGAAAGCCACATATTCCCCTCGACTTCCCACCCTCCCATTGAGCACCAGGCATAGCTTGGCCAGAGGAAAGGGTGTAGCCTAGTCTAGAATCTTATACCTCCCTCATCCAACCTCCTTCCAATACTGTGTTAAACTATAGGTTTCAGTGTAGTAGCCGTGTTAGTCTGTGTCAGCAAAATGAAAATAAGAAAGAAAAACTTGTAGCACCTTAGAGACTAACAAATTTATTTCAGCATAAGCTTTCGTGGGTTAGTACCCACTTCATCGGATGTGACTAATACCTCTCACAAGGTTCTTTCTTTCTCTCTCTCATCTTACCAGGGAAGATTTGTTTGCACAGGATAACATTTTCTTTTTTTTTCTATGTATATAATGTTATGTTTCTATGTATATGTGGTAATGAGATTCCTTCCAGTCCTGTGTCCTATGTTTCTGTGTGTTTACTCTTGAGAAGACAAGATTGTAAGAATGCGCTTTGCACTTGAAGCGGAACATGATGAGATGTGTAATGGTCCCGTAGGAGTTCATGTCACAGTGTGTGTATTTGTGGATAAGTTTTTGCTGACTCAGAAGCTCTGTTTTGCAAGAGCAAATACAATTGTCCATCCAAACTGGGAATTTTGTATAACTACCCAATTAGCTAAACAGCAACTGCTACAGTTAAACATTTTTATATCTGGCAGACCAGATAACTTGCACCCAAGAGTTTTGAAAGAATTGGCCAAGGAGCTATCTGAGTCAATAACGTTGATATTTAAGAAAACTTGGAATACTGGAAAAGTAATAGAGGACTGAAAAAAGGACTGAAAAAACAATTGAGCCAATATTTACAAAGGGAAAACAACGTGAACTGGCTAACAATAGATTGGTTATTTTGATATTGATCCTGGGAAATATCACGGAAAGGCTAATACAGTCCATAATCATTACAGAATGACAGCATAATTAATGCCAATCAACATGTTTTATGAAAAAAGTTTTTGCAAACACGTTGATATCTTTTTTGAATGAGATTACAAGTTTGGCTGACAAAGGTAACTGGGTTGACCTAATATACTTAGACTTCCGTAAGGCATTTGAATTAGTGTCACACAACATTCTGATTAAAAATTAGAATTATATCAAGCTTATGTAGCACATATTAAATGGATTTAAAATGGGCTAACTCAGATCTCAAAGTATCTGTAAACGGGAAATCTAATGGAGGAGTTTCTAGTAGGGATCTACAAAAATCTCTTCTCAGCCTGATGTTATTCAATATCCTTATAAATGATCTGGAAGAAGTTTTAAATAATTCCTGGTAAAGTTTGCCAATGAGACAAAATAGGGGGAGTGGTAAATAATAAGTACGAGTGATGTGGATTGCCTGATGAACTGGCTTTCTGAACAACATTTGTTTTGATACAGCTAGATGCAAGGTCATATGTCTAAGAAACAAGAATGAAGGTCACCCTTCTAAAACAGGAGATTATATTTTGGATACCAGAATAGGTGTCTTGGTGGATAATGAACTGAACATGAGCTCAAAGTGTGATGCAGTGACTAAGAGAGCAAATGTTCTCCTTGGATGTGTAAGTAGGAGAATATTGAGGAGAATGGTAAGAAGGTGTTAATGTACACGGCATTAGTAAGGCCACTACAGGAATACTATGTCCATTTTAGGTATCTGCTCTTCTAAAAGGATGCTGACAAACTGTAAAGCACTCAGAAAAGAGCTACAAAAATTATTTGATGCCTTATAGTGGTGGTTCTCAACTGTGGTCCACCGATTCTTCAGGGAAAGCCCCTGGCGTGCCGGACCAGTTTGTTTACCTGCCGCGGCGGCAGGTTTGGCCAGTCGCGGCTCCCACTAGCCGCGGTTCACCGTCCCTGGGTAATGGGAGCTGCGGGACACGGCGCGGGCCGGGGGCTCTGCTGTCCGTCACGTTTCTCAGCCCCCATTGGCCTGGAGCAGTGAACCGCGGCCAGTGGGAGCCACGACCAGTGGGAGCCGCGACCAGTGGGAGCCGCGACCGGCCGAACCTGCCGCCGCAGCAGGTAAACAAACCGGTCCAGCACGCCAGGGGCTTACCCTGAAGAATCGGCGGACCACAGTTGAGAACCACCGCCTTATAGTGAGAGACTGAAGAGCCTCAATCTATATAGCTTAACAAAGAGAATGATGTGATCACAGTCCATTAGTACGTACATAATGAGAAAATTTCCAATAGTAGAAGGCTTTTTAATGTGCCAGACAGAGGCACAGTAAGATCCAATGGCTGGAAGCTAAAGGAGACAAATTTAGACTAGAAATAAGGCTTTTTTTTTTTAGTGTAATGTGGTGGATTCTTCATCACTTGAAGTCTTTACATCAAGAATGGATGTTTTCTAAAAAAAACAACAACGCTGTAGCTCTACTAGAAGTTATGGTCTTGATTCTGGACTCTCTTGGCTAAAGTACGTTTTGCAAAAGGTTAAACTGGATAATCATAATGGTCCCTACTGGGCTTAAAATCTATGACTATTAATCTAGTCTGCCCATGGAAGTGTTGTTTGCCCATGCAATTGCAGGTCTTTTGAGCATGCACAAATTTTGATGAACAAGATTTGATTGAAACTACTTTGAAAATAGAACGAGGAGTACTTGTGGCACCCTAGAGACTAACAAATTTATTTGGGCATGAGCATTCATGGGCTAAAGCCCACTTCATCAGATGAATAGAGTGGAACATACAGTGGAAAGATATATATATATATAGAGAGAGAGAGAGACACACACACACACACACACACACACAAAGAACATGAAAAGATGGGGGTTGCCAGACTAATCAATTAAGGAAAAAAACTTTTGTGGTGATAATCAGGATGGCCCATTACAAACAGTTGACAAGAAGGTGCAAGTAACAGTAGGGGAAAACAGATTTCAGTTTGTGTAGTGACCCATCCACTCCCAGTCTTTATTCAAGCCTAATTTAATGGTATCCAGTTTGCAAATTAATTCCAGTTCAACAGTTTCTCATTGGAGTCTGTTTTTGAAGTTTTTTTGTTGAAGAATTGCCACTCTTAGGTACGTTACTGATTACAGAAAAATTGAAGTGTTCTCCTACTGGTTTTTGACTGTTATGATTCCTGATGTCAGATTTGTGTCCATTTATTCTTTTGCATAGAGACTGTCCGGCTTGGCTAGTGTACATGGCAGAGGGGCATTGCCGGCACATGATGGCATATATCACATTGGTAGATGTGCAGGAGAATGCACCCCTGATGGTGTGACTGATGTGATTAGGTCCTATGATGGTGTCACTTGAATAGTTATGTGGACAGATTTGGCAATGGGCGTTGTTGCAAGGATAGGTTCCTGGGTTAGTGGTTTTGTGTGTTTACAGGATTTTCTGCCTAACAACTGATTTAATTCCAGTATGAAATGTATCTTTTAAAAAATTTATTTGCAATGAAGGTAAACTGTCTGCTTACCCCATATGAATATTTGTTTGTGTTTCTTTTTAGGATCTGTTGAGATACATAAAATTGTACAGTTTAAATTACAAAAGCAGCCATTTATAATTCTTGTTCATCTTTTACACAAATACATGGGATTCCATTAGATATGCAGCACAGCCTCTTATACAGTTAGTGAATGGAGATGAAGCACTTCTGTTTACCTGTGAAATTGCCTATTAAAATTACAATAAACACCATAAAAATGACTTTATGTCTCTCCTCTGAGAAGAAGTTTCAATTTACTGGATCATGAGAAAATATCTTGCAAGTAATTGTAAATATTTTAGGTAGATTTACTCTGATATTACTTGATGTGTCAAATTCACCAAAAAATTATGTAGTAAAATGTTAAAGAGAGACAGTCAACTTGAAATCTATTCAATTATTTAAAAATGGGGGAAATCATTTCATCTTGTATACCTGCCCAGAGTCCTCCTGCCAATTGTTGTGGTTTAACAAACACGGTTTCCTATGTTGGAATATTTTTTCTCACTCTTCTTGCTGTAAAAGACCACTGTAAAATTGGGAAATTAATTAAATACCTGATGGGGAAGCCTATATGCAAAAAGCCACATCTCCATTAGTGTAAACTGGGCATTGAAGTCAATGGAGCTACATTGATTAACACCAACTGAGGGTATGGCCCGAGGTATTCCCAAATGCACAAAGTAAACACAATTTCAAAAACCCAGAAGAACCAAGAGAGATAAATATGCTTTTCTCAAATCTTGATGAATCATAGTTATTGTTGGCGTTACTTGTAACAATGGTGCCTCTTTAACCAATTATTGAAATCCAGTTTTTCAGCGAACTATACAATAAAAACACAAAAGACACCTCATGTTATTTTTTATCCTATAGGAAACCTGTGCAAAGTACTTAGTTTCTAGCTCTGATTATGAACTATTACTGTACATTTCACATAGCAAAAAGATCCAGAGAGCCTTACAGACTGTAGGCCAAAAAATCTGTTCTCCAGGCAGGACCAGAGTGAGCCATGGGCAGGGATGGAGGAATCAGGCGGGGCTTTGAGCCAGCTTTGCACTCTCCTAATCACAAGGACAGATAGAAACTGAATCAGTTCACCGCATAGTTAGAGCAGCCTCAGGGTTGCTCTGTCTTATGTCTAGCTGCCCTCAGCCACCAGGGTAATTCCATCAGCCAAGGATTAGTCAGAGATGGTGGCTCCCCAACAAAGCTTCTTATCCAGAGGCTGGGGTGGCAATTGTATAGGAACCACAATGTTGGCCCAATACAATGTGAGGATTCTCCAGCCTAAAAAGAGAAAACTCAAGTAGTCCACTTAGCCGTCTTGTGCAGCCACCAGAGATGAATCAGAATCAGTCCATGTGTCTGTGCTATAGTGATTATCTCATACATATACCCTCCACTGAAATAAATAGTCATTTCAATAGTCAAAGATTCAGATGAATATCTTCTTTGAACCAATGCGGATTGTGTACCTCATAGTCTAATGTGAGTCTGTTACCATCCCTGCCCCATTTCATGCCTGCTTTAATGTTGTTATATAGGGACAGTGATGAGAAAAGGGCATATGCTACCACTAAAAATTATATAGATAAAATTCAGATCCTGTTGCATATAGCAACCTCCCTGAATTGGGTGCTCACTGTTCAGCTGTTAAGATTGTTATTAAACTTTATGGACCATAAACCTCGTGGAAACAAGAAAAGTGAACAACCATGCTATTGCAATAGTGTCAAAACAGGAGACATATTTCATAGCCTGAAAACTGTATAGCCTGTGTATGATAAGAGTCTCAGTACTCACTAGCTGCCTCAAACTACAGAGTTTATTTTATTGCTGAATTAAATGCAATGTTGCTAATTCACAGAGCTTAGCAATTATGTTCTTTTTAGTTTAAAGTTCAACTTCATAAATCTAACTCTACAGATCAGCTTTCTGAAATTGAGCAGGTTTTTTGTATTTAAATATTTGTCAGACATCCATCATCTCTTAATATTTGCTGTCATGGGAATCTACTTAATTTCAAACTAAATCCATCCTGATTTCCACTAACTGCAGAGGCTCACTCAATGCAACAACAGAACCCTGATTAGGGGAGACAGACAAACAAGGGGATGAAAACACATTTGACACATTGTTGCCGAGGTGGAAAGGGAGGAAAGTTGAAATGCTAAGTACTGTCTGTTTTAACAGGAGTAAGTATTTACTTTCAGATGTATTTATTTTCAGAAAGGAACTGTCAAGTGTGCATGTGCGTGTGTGTGTGTGTGTGTGTTATCAGACAACCTGCCTCTTGTACTGTATGTATATAGTTGCCTTTAAGTATCCAAGTGAAAATTGGAGTTGATTGTCCCAAGTTTTATTTAGTAGTTAAAAATCATCTTTCTCACATGCTCAGTAAACTTTTAATAACACTTCTACCAATATTCTAAAGGAAATATATCACTGTGCAACTCATGTGCATGATGAGTTTTCACAAGCCCATAATTTACACACACGTGCATATATATACACACACACACACACACACGCTGATCCCTGTAGATTCCTTAGAATAACCCCAGTAGGTTATTCTAAGGTACACACAGCTACAGTTTCAATATTGGCATTGTTTGTGCTGCCTTAACAAAGAATGGAAGATGCTGTTGTGTTTAATTTTATTAAAACAGGAATTGCCATAGAAAATCTATCTTAAAGGAATGCTAAAGAAGCAAATTAAAGCATATAGACATAAAATCTAAAACTAAGGTTGCAAGTACAACCTTAACTCTGCCCCTTTGTGCCTATCAATTTTTTTACACTATTGAATTACATGATCTGTAATTAGTTTTTTAGATTACTGTAGTTTCCCTGGGGAGTTGTGGATTCTCAGCTCCTCTGAAAATCAGGCCTCTTATTTAGGTATCTAAAATGGATTTAAATACCTGATGTTAGTCATTCAAGCTTGTAAAATTTTGGCTGAATTTTCCAAAAATTGAAACTTAGTGCTCCTTCTCTCCCTTCTTGCATATTAAAGGCCAATGTCTAATAGTGTGAAAATTTACCTATGAACCCTATGTTCTCTTTCTTACCATTTACTAATAACTATATCACCATGACTGTTTACTGCAGTTGGCCATATTAAAGCAATATAATATAGGCTGCTGTTTTCTTTTGGGTGGATATGACAGGTGTTCATGCAATTTCAATATGTATGATGACTTGCTGCTGCAGAATTGGGGCCATTGTTTCAAAGGAATTGACCTCTTCCCCTTGTTATGCATGTAACAAATGACATTTTAATCCTTGAAGGTGACCTTTTATAACACTGTCCCGGTTAGTTGACCATAAAATCTGGTTACCTTATCAGTGGTAAAGTATGGTAAAGAAAATAGGTTACAAACCTGCAATTTTAAACATTAAATGTTGCATGTGGCTGGGAGTCTTGACTTAATCATTACTCTATAGGGCAATTACATATTGACCTACCGTAGCATGAATACTGGTAACTATTATTTATTTTGATTGGTTTGGCATAATCGCTTAAATGATACCAGCTAGTGAATCCTACTCAGATGCATGTTTATAAATACCACAGGACAAATTTATGCAGAAAATGTTGCAGCTACAAATGTCCTCTGAGAAAAGTGGGCAAGAAACATTTACTAGGTCAACATTTCAGTTAAAATATACAAATGTTCAGGCCAAAATTGTCCCTCTGCTGGAAGACGAGTCTTGTTCTTTCTCTAAATGTCTGTATTATGTAACTTTTTTTGTTGCTTAATAAATGTTATCATATTACTGTACTTTATAGGTACTTTGCCAACACAGTGCAAAATGAATTAATTTAGATGAATTAATAACATGAAATAAAATTAATAAAATGATTTTTTAGACAGTAAATCTAGACTGTAGAGTATATAGTTCCCAAAACATGAACTCATTTTAATGTACCATCTGTTTCCCCACTATATTACAAAGATAAGTAGTTGAGCAAGAGACTTGACGAGAAGGAGAAATGGGTTTTGATTTGCCCTTTCATCATATACATAAAACAATATAAGCTCAATCAATGAACTGAAATTAAATGTAATACATAATAGTGGTTGGTCCTGATTTTTCTCCACCTTTTTTTTCAAGTCCCAATTAAGAAAGAGGAGTTCCAAGGTAATGTCGCTCCTAGATACACAGGCTTAGCCTTATCGTTGTGTTTACACAGTGTCTATTAAGTTCTTCATACAATATACTGAGAGGCTGATAACTGTCCTATCTTGATAAAGGTGAGCTAATAGAAAAGCACAAAATGTGCTCTTGTGCCTGGAAAAATTCAGGAGCAACATGTGAACAAACAAAAGCCTGCTCCTAGAAGTTTTAATCAGTGCTTCTTATGAAAGGAATTGTGATGGATAGCTGAGACATTTCAGAGGGGCTTCTCTTCAGATAAATAGTGTTGTGCTTTCAGGAGCTTGTTAGACAGCTTAAAGCTGTGAGTAATATTCAGCCTCTGTACCACCTGACTGGCAGATACCTAATATTAAACTAATTTTTGTAAAAGGGTCCAGAGTAGGGTGACCAGACAGCAAGTGTGAAAAATTGGGACAGGGGATGGGGAGTAATAGGAGCCTATATAAGAAAAAGGCCCAAAAATCGGGACTGACCCTATAAAATCGGGACATCTGGTCACCCTAGTCCAGAGGCAATCCTGGCAATTACAGGCCAGTAAGCCTAATTTTAGAACCAGGAAAATATATTAAAGAACAGAATTATCAGATGCTTGGATGAACACAATATGTTGGAGAAGTTAGCATGACATTTGTAAAGGGAAATCATGCCTCACCAATCTATTAGAGTTCTTTGAGGGGGTCAACAAACATAAGGACAAGGGTGATCCAGTGAATATAGTGTACTTGGGCTTTCACAAAGCCTTTGATGAGATCCCTCACCAAAGGCTCTTAAGCAAAGTAAGCTGTCATAGGAGAAGAGGGAAGGTCATATCATGGATCAGTAACTAGTTGAAAGATAGGAAACAAAGTGTAGAAATGAAAGATCAATTTTTACACTAGAGAAAGGTAAATAGCTGTGTCTCCCACATACCAGTGCGGTCCAACGTATTCATAAATGATTTGGAAAAAGGGGTAAACTGTGAGGTGGCAAAGTTTGCAAAATTACTCAAGCTACTTAAGTCTAAAGCAGACTGTGAAGAGTTACAAAGGGATCTCACAAAACTGGATGACTGGGTAACAAAGTGCCAGATGAAATTCAATGTAAATATATGCAAAGTAATACACATTGAAAAACATAATCCCAAATATATATACAAAATGATGGAGTCTAAATTAGCTGTTACCACTCAAGAAAGAGATCTTGAAGTCCTTGTGGATAGTTCTCTGAAAACATCCGCTCAATGTGCGGGAGCAGTCAAAAGAGCTAACAATGTTAGGACCCTGTAGGAAAGATAAGACAGAAAATATCATCATGCCACTATATAAACGTATGCTATGCCCACACCTTGAATATTTCATGCAGTTCTGGACACCCTATCTCAAAAAAGATATATTAGAATTGGAAAAAGTACAGAGAAGGGCATCAAAAATTATTAGGGGTATGGAACAGTTTCTGTATGAGGAGAGAGATTAAAAAGACTGTGCTGTTCAGCCTGGAAAAGGGATGACTGAGGGGGGATATGATAGAGGTCTATAAAATCGTGGTGGAGAAAGTGAATGTTCTTATGTTAGCAAAGTGATATACGGAGAGACTCAAAAGCTGGTATTATTCATTGTGTGTAATTAGTTAAAGTTATTAGTTGCAGAAGACATTTTTTGTGGATTCTGCAGTTACAAAGCTCCAGGAAAGAGTTTTTATTAGTAATGAAGTAAAGTCCTGCTGGTATCAAAAATAAATTTGTAAAGCCTGTTTTTCAAATGTTTGAAAAGCAGTAATAAATGAGGTATATCTTGAAAGTCACTTGCACCTGAAAAATTCTTCTGGAGTATTTGCTTCTGTTGCGAGATAAATTGGTCTATTCCCCTACTTCACTTCCCTCCCGGCATCCACATTATGTTTTAAGTGAACTGTATTGTAGAGAAAATTGTATATATAATCTGAAGGAATTATTTAAGAAAGATACATTATTACTAGCTGTTCAGTGTGCATTATTCTGCCTGGCCCTTTAAAATGGGCATTGATTGCCTAGACCAGTGGCAGATGGAAGAAAAGGAATTCCTTCTTCCCCAGGCACCATGAGAGGCAGCAGTGGCCTTAATGTCCTCTCTGTACCACCCTCTCCCTCTGGAGACCAGCATGCAGGCCTGTTTGTCTGTCTGTCTATCCATCATCCATCCAGGTTTTTATATTGGCACCTATCACCTGAGAATGTTTGCTAGTACAATATAGGCTACATTTCCAACCAGATTTTATACTTATCTCTACATTACTTATCTCTACACATTTTAGCAGAAAAAAAGGGAGTTTTTCAACATCTTGTTGAAGAATGGTGCTCTTAAAAAATACACACACACAACATAAGGGAACTTCTCTCTCTCTCTCTCTCTCTCTCTCTCTGCAGGCAAAACACTGCTGTTTGAACAGACCTTAACTGCCAAAAAATGCTGTGTCAAAATAGATGCAGACAGGAGCGGGAAAATGTATTTGTTTTTTATTACTTTCCTTTGGTGATTAACACTATGGTCTTATGAAAGTCTTGGTGTAATATCTGACATAATTTCTTCATCTAAAAGATGTAGAAGAGGTTGACGGTATTTATCAAGAAGAATTGAGGAAAATTAAAAGTTTGAGTAAAATTCCTAAATAAGTGTACGTATGATTTATGTGTTTTACATTGTTCCCCCTAGTACAAAGGTATTAATAAAATAGTGAATTTAAAGAATTACTGAAATAGGAAATTGCCCAGACTGAAAACCACTTGGACATGTATAGGTCCACGTAATGTAGGTGGGAGTCTTCAGCTTTCTAACTTCTTTCCCATAACAGATACTGGCTTTTGTTATGTGTCCAGGAAGGGTTTTGTTAAGTAATAAAAATAAGACTTTTAAAATAGCACTTTTCATCCATAGATCTTACAGGACTTTACAAAGGTGCATAAATATAATCACCCCTGCTGTATAGATGGGGAAACTGAGGCAAAAATGTTGTTAATTGCCTTCGGTCACAAAGGGCATTGTTGGCAGAGCCAGGAATAGAGCCCAGTTTTGCTGACTTCCAATCCAGTGTTCTGTCCACTGGACATCAACACCTCCTCTACCTACTCAGGAAAATAGTGTCTAAAACCATTAAATTAAATAATTTAATTGAATGGGCTCTTTTCCCATATCATTGCTAAGCACCACTGATGGTCTGACTTTGTCGCGTGTCCTTTCATCTGTCAAAATGTTGGACAGCCATATAAACCATATATAAATTAAACAGTTTCTTTCTTTGTCCATATTCACATTTATTTAGTTTCAGTTTACTTGGGCCCAGTTCATAACAAAGTTCATAGATCACTAGTGATCAGAAATGAGGATGGGGGGTGGGAAGAAGAGCCAATCCTGAGAGATCTTCCTTCCTTTGTGTCTCATTCATCGTGCAGAGTTGATGGATCAGGCAGGGGGAGTTTCATTCAGCAGCAGGTCTGTGCCTCCAGCTATTAGCTGTGAAAGGAGGAGTCCGGATAAGAGAGGACTCTGCCTTTCTCACATCTTGCTTTTCCTCTTTGTGAAAACTGGAAGAATTGGGCTGTCCCTCTACCAGATCTCCCATAAGCAGAAGGCATCACCACATTCTTCTTAGCACATGGGACAGTGAGGAAAAGCATGACTGGAAAATCAGAGCAGCCTCTTCTCTTCATCCATGGAGCAGGGGCAGAGGAACAGCCTATGAAAAGAGCCCATTTCTCTTCAGCTGGGGAAGGCTCACATATTGGTAGGTCCTCCCCACTTCTTTCTTGCCTGTAGTGGGCAAGACTTAATGAAAGGGGCCCACCTGTGTCTTGCAGGGAGGGAGCATGCATCCGACACTGAGGCATGTGTTTTAAAGATGGTGTAGGTTCTTGAGGGTGAGAAAAAGACTATTTCTACTATGAGGGAATATAGGAAGGCAACATCTGAGAAGGAGGAGGGAAATCTCTACCATGATCCTGCTCTCCCTTGAAGGGATGTCAGCAATAAGTGCCTGCAACATCTGTCTCTTGCAGTTGGTATGAATTCAGTTATGTAACAAATCTTTTCCAACTCCAAACTCTATTATCCCCCATAGCACAACCTAGTGGCATGTGTATTTGGTTAATTCATTATCTCCATAATTCTTCACTGCCGTTTATGGAAGCCACACATTGTGTTCCAGGATTCTGACATGGTCTGTGCCATTTCTAAGTTAGCCTGACCTTGTTTATTAATCCTATAACAATTACTTTTATGCCTACTATGCCATGAGGTTCCCCAGTGTCAGAATAAACAGCCAATATTCTCAGCAGCTGCAACTGTTCCACTTGTCAAAAAGCCTCCTGCATTAGTTCTCTGAGATCTTAGTTGACAATATAATTTTAGAGCTTAGTATGATTTTAGAGACACTTTAGTTGCTTAATGCCAGCTGTAAGTGATGCGTATGCTATATCTCAAGCAAAAGGAAGAACTCTGTCGAGAGTAGAAGCCTGCAGTCTAACTTGGGGAAATTGAGACACATGGTGGAGCTGCCTAGTATTATTGCCCAGATATGCTGTCTTATGTCTCTTCACTGTATCATTTTGGAGCTTTGGGTGTGTTACCAGATTTTGCCGTTATTTTGGGGTACGCTCATTTATTAGGGTTACTCTTGTGGGGGTGGTGTCTGTAATTCTATCAATGTACTGCTTGTGTCACTTGTGTTTTCATATGAAGCTCTACTTCTCCCTTCTACAAGTTCCCTCCCAATGGAGATATCCTGCAGGACCTAGGTTCCCCAGGGCTGGGTTCCTCCAGCCCCAGGTGAACACACACACGGGCATCGCACCAGACTAGAGTAAGCCTGAGCAGGCTGGGTCGAGCAGCACTTCCAAGCTTCCACCCTCCTATGCCACAGGTTCAGCACATACCTATCCCCACTTTCACATTACAATTGTTCTGGTAGTAACCCACTTGATGAGCCAACCCCACAGGATTTCTGGGCGTTACGGGGATCTTTAGCTTAGGTAAGAGGAGCGTTCCTGCAGAGCAAATGGGGAAGCCAAAAAGGGGAGCCAAACTAACAAAACAGTTAGAATATTAAATCTAACTTAAATTTGATTACAAAAGTCAGGTTTAGAAAACTACACCTGATCACACAAGTCAGGGTTAGAAAGCTATACCTAGAGTAGAAAAAGAGAAAGAAAGTTGGGTTCTCACCACTCCGTGAAGCTTGAACCAGTCGGGGCTCCAGGTGGTGATGGGAGCTGAGGGTCCAGAGTGCTGGACACAGGCAGAGCCCTGGTTCCCCATGAACACAGAGATGACAGGTAACAGGTGTTCTACCGATTCCTTTTGTTCTTCTCTATGCCAGACTTTATAGCTGTTGCTCCCACCATTGCAGCTCTACCTGTGGTAGTAATAGTGTGAACGCTAGTGTGTAACCACCATATTGTGTAGGCTTCTTCTGAGCGGTTGGATAACACAGTGGTTAACACACCAACAGCTGATTTATATTATCGCTTTCAGATTTGGTACCGCCAATGGAGATGCACCAGTAATAGCAAAAGTTGGAAATTTTACAAAACAAACAAAAGCCTAGTGAAGACACATCCCAAATGGTAAGAACTGTGTGGCACCCTAAGACAGCCTCTACAGCCTGTCTGAGCAAAACTGTGCCAGTATACACCTGCCTATTGTTGTTTGAAAAAATGTCAATAGCTTGTGATGGCCAATCATTCATGACCTATTGAAAGTTTAGGGCCATCCCAGTGTTCTGGAACAGCAGGGCACTGCAAGCTTATTGTATTTACAGAGCTTGGTTTCATCTAGATACGGTGGTGGCAGGCTGGGATAGGAGATATGCTGAGGTGAGGCCAACTAAAGTTCTTAATTTAACTACTGACAGTCTAACTCCTCTGCTGAAAGTCCTTTACACTCCATGATGGGAACTAGAGCACAATACCACCAACACAGGTGAGGAGTCCAATAATGAGCCCTGAATGCTGTAGGCAAACCTAAAGTTACACTACAAATAGTTGTATGCAATGTTGTTGTAGCTGTGTTGGGTCCCAGTATATTAGAGAGACCAGGTGGGAGAGGTAATATATTTTATTGGACCAGGTTTTGCTTCAGCTCTAGTTTCATCAACAGAAGTTGGTCCAATAAAAGATATTTCCTCACCCACCTTGTCACTACAGCTAGCTATCTATTATATTGCAACAAGGGCTTCTGTTAGTTCAACTCTGAAAATTGCAACATACCAAATACCATAGGAGCTGGGTGCGTCGGGGGCGGGGCCCCGCAACGTCACCCGGCGTCCGGGGCGAAGGTAAGTGCTCTGGTAATGGGCGCGGGGCTGGCGGGGAGCTGCCAGTGGGTGCTGAGCACCCACCAATTTTTCCCCGTGGGTGCTCCAGCCCCAGAGCACCCACGGAGTTGGCGCCTATGCCAAATACCATGAGCCATATAGTACTATAGAATTCATCTTTTAAATCCACACATACTTGGGACTTTTGGTCCTCCAAAGAAACTCACGGTTGACCAGGAATATGTAGCAGAATAGCAATTCCGGTGTCTATCTCAACAGAAAACAAATGGTCTCTTGTAGACTACTTTGACTAGAAATCTTAGAATCAGACTCTCTTGCTTCAGTGCCCCTAGTAATATTTCACTTATGTTGGTGGGTTAAGATGCTGTTTGCTTCCCCAAAGCAATGTTTTGCCACTGTAAAGCATTACACAGGGGAAGCACACATTGCTCTAGCAATGTTTGCTGGCTTAACGGCATTCTGTCATTTGGTACCATTCTCTTCAGGTTTATTTCTCTATATATTTGGCTCAGCAGCCACCATTTCCCCAATGCATGAAGGTTTAAAACTTGATTATTTCTGACCTGACAGGGGTCCCTGGGAACTGAACCTTGAACATCGAAGCACAACATAAAAGTAACTTACATTCATTTTATGTTCAATTACCAATGAAATTATTTGGATTTTTGTAGGATTGGGCAGAGAAGAAGAATATTAATGAATGTATGACTTGCTAGGCATGTAGACGCTTGAAGTCTGAGCCTGTTGCATGGTCTTAATGAAAATAGGACTGTCCCTAGAAAGAAGGTATGGTACTGCACAGTGTGATACCGTCCTGTACATTTTCCACTTTGCTTACTTTGTCATTAGGCTATGGTTAAGCACGATTAACAATCTATGTCCAAGGCTTTATATATATTCTTTTTTTTAGAGGTAGTAAAACGCAGTAATAGTGTATTTTGCTACTGTTGTTAAAAGGGAATGTCTTTGTTCACTAAGCAATTAACATGTTATTAAGGTGAAAATGCAATAAATGTGTCATAGAAGGCAAGGAGCCAAAACATTGAAGACCAGAAAAAAATCATATATAGATATGTGTGTGTGTGTAGGTACAAAATAACGATCTATTTCAGTAGCTTAAATACCAGTTAAAGAAATTATCAAAATAAACAATATATTTTGAATTGAGTGATACAGTATATTATATACTACAGTGTGTGCATATCTATCTAGTACCCTCTTGTATGGTGTTTTTCTTGACTAGCTCTTGAAGCACTTTAGAAAGGAGGTAAGAATCATTATCCTCATTTTACAGATGGGAAAACTGAGGCACAGAGCCATGACTTGCCCAAGGTCACCAGCAGTCTAGTGGCCAACCCAGGAATGGAACCCAGGTCTCCTGAGTCCCCGTCTAGGCCTCTATCCAGTAGATAACACTGCCTCTCATTGTGTAAATCTTCATTTCAACCCTTCTTACAAAACTGGTTATTTGATCAATAGACTATACAGGCTCTTTCAGAATCATTGTACACATCTTTGCCATGCTATCTTGTTAAATCTCCTGCTTATCCCTAGTATAGGATAATACTATAGAGAAGCATTTGTAATTATCCTGCACATGTGCAGTAACCAGTTCTCAAACTCTGAAATTAGGGAAAGGCCAACCCTATGTTAGTTCACTGGGGCAGAGACGTAGCTCATGGAGTAAAACTTGAAAAGCAAATTCTGCAGAACTGGCACAGAGAGATGTTCATTTTACTTGTACCAATAAAAACTGCTGTTACAGGTAAAAATCTACCACATGAGGAAATCTCTTTGTGAGCTCATGAGATTGACCCCACTGCCCTGCATGAATTTTCCTGTGAGGGGGCCAGCTTCAGCTCCTCCTGCAACGAACCCACTAGAGATCCTGTGAATCAGCAAGATCTCCGAGGACATCTGTTTTCTGGCCACCACAGTCCACTCTGATGCTGCAATAGTCCCATTTGTTTCTTGTAAATGAGGCTGCAGCTGTTTTCTACCCGCATAGCCAGGTCTGATGGAGTATGTTCTGCCACCTAGAACCTCCACAAAAGTTTACACCAGCATAGAACTTAGACCCATATGACGTGTCTTGGAGTTCAGACTGCAACAAACTTGTTTGTTCATTTATTTTATTTATGTGTGTGTGTGTGTGTGTGTATATATATATATATAAATACATTAAAGTACAAGTTTAGAATGGAATACTCACTTGCTCTTAACTACACAACTATGGCTTGAGCAGGGACCACTAGAACATGAGTGATTGTTTTAGTTAATTTCATTTAATTTAATTTAAGAGGGCAGGAAGGGGAAGACAGGGAGGATGCACATTAATGGTTAAGACATAAGTTACTGCAGCCCCGAGGCTGACTTTTGTGTCCAATTTTCAGGCAGCTTTCTGTAGTACTGCCCTTTGTGAGTTCTGTGCCTCAGGTACAGAATTTTCTATGGCAAAATGTGAGGTTTTTTCCCCTCAAAAGGAGGCCAAAATTCACAGTTTGCCTGTGCTCAGAGTATGTGTGTATGAGTGTTTGCTTGGATGCTCCACGAATTATTCTTTTGACATAATGTTTATTTTTTTTCATGAGAAAAACCCTTAGTTTAAACAGATCAGGGGGTTGTGTTTAAATTGAGTCAGTATTCAGACTTGAATAAAATATTTTAATTACTATATTACCTGTTTTATGGTAAAGTTTCAGTTAGGAATTGTAAATGAGAATCCTAATCACTATGGCCTGGGTTGCTACTGTATATATGACTATAAAAGCCCTTTGTCCTTTGAACATATGTATTTACATAATGCATTCTTTATGTTTGTGTCTCATTAAACCTAGGAGTTTAATAGTTATGTCTCTGGACCTCTGTTTCTGCCTTTCATTTATTTCTGCCCTCAGAATCTTTTCACTTTCAAGTAAATAACTGATGTAGCTACACGTCTTAGTGCTATGGCGCGCTGTTAAAATAATTGTACCTACACTTCCCAAATGTATGAAAAATGAGAATTCTTGGGGAAAGATTTTGACATCTTCTGAAAAGATGATAATGGTGTAAGCTAACAAGGAGAAATCTGTACACTTTCCTTTCAGTTTGATCACTTATTTTATACCTGTGCATTACTGTTTCTTTAATGTTCGCATATAAAATTCAGTTAAATGTTGTTCGTAAGAGCTGCAGGCAAGCTCCCCTGAAAATACCAAATTAATGAACTTGAACCTGAGCTTGCTCCATCAAAGAAATCATTACACACAATGTGTTTTAGCTTTTGGCTTTATTTGGCTTTCATTTATAGTATTTTTTTGTCTGTGAAAAGAAGAAAGTGCATCTTTAAGATGATATGTTTGTTGAATCAATATGTATCTGTTGGTATTGCTAAGGAATTGCCTTTCTGCTTTCAAATCTCTCCACAAAATACCTGAGCAGGCATAATGTCAAAAATGGAAATAATCAAAATGTATTTAAGGCTCACTTAAAAAATCCATTTAAAAAGTAGGAATGTGTTTTTCAGGCATTTTAGAACCATAAATTGAAACACAAGTATTTAAATTATTTTTTTTCAAACCTACTCAAACCTGTATTGATGTAGCAATGCAGTGAACTTTTCTTGTTGTTTGCATTTACGTTTTTTCTTTAGCAGTTCTGTACTTTAAGACTCCAGTGACCCATAAAAAAGAAAATACTCTAATTTTCAATTTCTTGGTACTGAATATTTCCCTTCCACTGGCTTTGTTTTTATAACAGTTATTTATTTAAGAGAGAGAAAAAGAGAGAGAACGGGGGGTGGGGAGGGAGAACTAAAGAAAGGAATGGATGACTTTTGAAAGATGTCCGTAAATAATCTTCCTAGAATCTAATAGGATATAGTCAAACATTTAAAACAAAAACACAAACACAGTGGGAAGAGGGGAGAATGTAGAGTCTCAGACCAAATAAGGTGGCTTCACTTTGAACCAGCTGTGACGGTGTACCCCATAAAGCTTTATGGGGAGAGGCTTATAAACGTATACATGATGTAACTGGAATATGTTTTATGCTACATGTGCCATGTAACATATCTCTGTGAAAGTTATGACCTACTGAATTTATTCCTCCTGTTTGTACGCATGTATCATTGTTGTAGTTGGAGTTATGAAGATTGGTTTTATATTTGCTGGTTTTGTACATAGCCTTTGTAAGTGCCTGGGATCATGTTTGGAGGAAAGAATGTGCAAGTTAAGTACAAGCACTTAACAGACAAAAGCAGTTGCAGACCCCAATCCACATCGGGGCCTGGTCAGGAATGCAACTGGTCGGACTGGTTACCGAGGGGTGCATGGACATGTGACTTGCCCATGTGATCCCAAAACTCAATGGTAACATGATGTTACACAGGGAGGGGAAAAAGACTATAAAAGCCCTTGGGAGACGCTTCCATTTGGTCTTCAGCTGGCTAAAGAGAGAGACTCTCCACCCCCCAAGGACACACCTGAAAAAGGACTGAACAAAGGACAAAGACAATAGGGGGGTGAGTGATTGCTGGACCCAGGCTAAGAGGAAGATAGCCTGTTTACTGGACCTAGTGAGGTTGTTATCTGTACACAGGGTGATTACACATAGAACTGCGTGTTCTATTTTATTTTATTTGGTAATTCACTTTGTTCTGTCTGTCACTACTTGGAATCACTTAAATCCTACTTTCTGTACTTATTAAAATCACTTTTTACTTATTAAGTTGCCTGGAGTACGAGTTGTTACCTGGGGAAGGCAAACAGCTGTGCATATCTTTCTATCCTTGAAATAGAAGGCGAACTATTTATGAGTTTGCCCTGTATAAGCTTGATACAGGGTAAAATGGATTTATTAAGGGTGTGAACCTCTTTGGGAGTTGGGTACCTGGGTGTCAAAGGCAAGAGCGCTTCCAGGAGCCTTACAGTTGTTAGTGGACTTGGTTCGGACCTGGGTCTGTGTTTGCAGCAGATCAGTGGAATCTGGCTCAAAACAGACAGGATTCAGGAGTCCCAGGCTGGAAAAGGCCTAGAAGCAGGGGCAGAAGTAGCCTTGGCACACCAGGTGGCAGCACCAAGCAGGTCTCTGTGATCCCAACCCGTCACACCAGCCCTTCACTTTCTTTAACTTAAAGCATTTAACTATAGCACTGTTAATGATGCTCAGAAAGTAAATGTCTGCAATAAGACCAGGGTCGAGAAAATGAATGTTTTTCAAACTTCACCAACCAACAACCACAGAGGGCTCTCAGATGCCATTATCCAGCTCTCAAGTCCTGAGCTTGGCTGTGCCTGCAGAGGAAAACTATCACATAGAACTTTTTTTTTCCCTCAGAAATCATTTTCATAAAATGTGCCATCCTTCAGAAATCTTTGGTCCCTGAAGGAGAAACCTTGATGCTATGATGATTCACCTGGCCTCAGGGTGAATCATCCTAAATGAAGGATCAAGAGTACCTGTGGAAGGGCAGGTACAGGAAACTAATAGCGATAATATCCAGGAAACAGCAACTCCTTCTGAAGTTTGATTTAGTTATTTCATTTGTTTCTTTTTTCCTGTTTAGAATAGCTAGAAAGTGCCCAGCCACAGGCTGAGAGTGCTCTGCCAAGTATTTAAAATTACAAAACCAAAATACAGTAGAATCCCCTTAGCTACTATTACCAAGTAGCAGCACATAGTCAAATATTACCATCCTCACATGTGAGCCTGTACCTCAATCCCTCTGTTGAAAGCCACATGATACAAATGGGTCCTGTGGCATTCCCTAAAAGACAAAAAATCCAGGGTAATTCAGACTAGGGCTGGGAGGACTTTCTGGAACACCCTGCCAGCTGACTCCCCTCTGTTATATTAAGGGGGAACCTAGCAACAACACCTCTGCTGACCGCAGCTGTGGTAGTGTATCATGAGGAGGAAAATGGTCAACAAAGGAGTCAGGTTCCAAGCAACTTATGGCTTGTGTAGATCCCAGTATAGATCCCAGAGCACAGGTGTCATGTGCTTCCACACCTCTAGAGGTTGGCTTCCATAGTCATCAGTTCCAGCTACTGAATAGATTTGGGATGCGCCGCCATGCAGAGCACATTTCAATAGTTTAAACATAAAGTAACAAAAGCATAGATGATGGTAGCTAGGTCAGTATCTGAACGTTAAGGCTGTCCCGATCCAGTGAGGTGTAGATAGCAAAATGCCTTTTTGACCCTTGCCACCGCCTGGTCTTCTAAACCTTGTCAGACCTCTGAGTTATGAACTCAGATTACCAGTGGCAGTTGAATGTGCTCTCAGTCTCAAGGGCAGAAATGTTCGCCACTATCTCTTCTGGTTGTTTCTCCCAACTACCAGCATCACCTCGATCTTGTCTGAATTGAACTTCAGCCAGCTGTTCCTTGCCCCAATCTCTGCCAGACACGAGTCAGTCTCTCGTCTGCTTCTGTTGGATCAGTCAAGAAGGAGGAAAAATGTTGAATATTATCAGCATATTAAAAGCATCACAACCCCAAGTCTCCTCACTAACCCCACTAATGGCCTGATGTTTATATAGCATTGAACAAGAAGGTAAATAAATGGAACCATGCAGTTTCCCATATTAGGGAGATCTTGGAAGTGATGAGCCATTGCCCAATAGACTATTTTGAGACCTCTCTGCTAGGGAAGAATGAAACCACCCCAAGGCAGCCCCTCCATTGCTGCTGGAGACCACAGAAAAGCCAGCAATGCCTCATGGTCAATGGTATTGAAACAGCTCCAATAATATTCATATGGACACCTGATCATCCTCCATTGGCAGGAGTTCATTGATCAATGCAACAAGGGCAGTTTCTGTACCAAACCTAGGTCTGTACCCACACTGAGAAGAGTCAAGAAAATCTGAGGCAAGTGGATGCTGTGAAAGTTGTCCTGCCAGTAACTTCTCATAACTTTACCCAAAAAGGAAGGCCAGCTAGATTGTTTATGTGAAGAGCTGATTTCTTGTGGAACGGAAGCACACAGACCTCCTACAGCTGCATCAGCATCCTGCCATCCCTAATGGAGGCATTGACAATTGCCAGTAACAGAGCAGCCAGTAATTCCTTGACAGCCTTCAGCAGCCAGGCAGGACAAGCTTTGGACTGAAGTACACCTCCAGCACCTCAGTCAGTGACATTGATCAGATAAGATATTGCATCTGTGGTGGCGAGATAGGAGGTAAATACAGATAGTTTGACCTGAATCTACAAAATATATAGACATTTCCTCACAAAAGGCAGGGCTTGATTTAGATCTTGAATGCAGACGGGCTGGACTGATCAAGCTGACTAAGATTTTGCAGATGCTATAATGCAGCCATAGAATCTCTTTTTGCTTCCTGTATGGCTATAGCATAATATTTCAAAACCGCTTCATAATGTAGTCTATCAATTTCAACCCTGGACTTTCATCATGAGCATTCTAGCTGTCTTCCCTCTTGCTTCATTCATTACATGCCATCTGAAGACCAAAGTGACCTGTGACAATACAATCCTACTAAACCATCAACCAAGTGTTGCTTTAGGGAAAGTAAAATCTCCCTCTGAAAGCCTTCTGGCTCCATTAACTTCCAAGGGCAGAACTTGAAAACAGGCTTTTTTTGCTCCAGCAGGATAGCTGAGCCCCATCCTCCCAATCTTCAATCCCAGCCCAAACACCAGATCAAAAGTATAACTAGCAAAGGACATAATTCTGTAACTTTCTCTAGCAAAGCTCTGATTGTCCTTTGAAATACCCCTCTATAGAGGTCCATTCCCCACACCCCCAGTTCAAATGACTGTGAATTTAACCCTTCCTCAAAGACAGTAGAACTACCCTATGTTCTATGCACAGCTGCTGTGCTTCAAGAAACACTCTAAGTGGGGGAGAGACAATTTGTCTAGAGTTACTTGGCAACATAATGAGGGACCTCTAACAGTTTCAGTGTCACCTATTTTACTACACAGCAACCTTTTCTCTTAACTCCCAGCTCTTTTGACTATGTGCTGTTTAAGCCAATGCTGCTTTCTTGGTTCTATAACGATGTTAAGTCCTACTTTTAGAAGATGTATCCTCTCATCACTATTTAGTTTATATTTTTTTCCTATATCTGCAACAGTAATATGATTCTAGATGGGTGGCAAGAGCAACTTGAAAACATATTCTTTGTCATAAATGCAAGGAAAATTACCCGTCTGTTGACAAGGAGACATCTGAACCAATATCGTTTCTGGAGAAATTCAAAACATTCATTATAAAATGTAGGTGCAAAGCAGCAATCACCATCTGTGAAATAGGCTACATTTTCTCTGGAGAGAAACCAGGCAACACTTAGGCTGGGACATATCTTCATGCAAGAGAGTGAGGGAGTAATAAAAGAAGGGGGAAAGATACATCAGAATTCTGAATGGTGGGGAGGGGGAATTTACAAAAACGTGAAAAAGAGCAGAATATGAACTGAGTGGGATGGACGGGTCTGACACTAATGGGTGAGGTCATACAGGAGAACATAGGAGTTGGGAGAGATTTGAAACCAAAATCCTCAAAATTAATAAAACACAAATATGGGCTATTATTTTTACTATAATTTATGTGTATATTTGATAGCACTCAGAGGGCCTTAATTAAGTTCAAGGGCCCACAGAAGAAAGAGACAGTGCTTTCCCCAAAGAGTGGAAGAGCAATACGACGTTTTGCTCCCAGAGAGAATTAGCTCCCACTTGCCCATGGCTTTTGTCAGTATACCACTAGCTTGGAAATACATTCCACCCTTTGGGAAATGTTTTACTGCTGTCACCTCGAAGCCAGTCAATATTTGCTACACGCGCGCGTGCACATATATCACCTCTGTGATATTTGTTTACCCCCGATTTATGAGATCCCATTGCACACTATAGAAGAAGAAAACTAAATATGCAAAGGACACGGAGACTTTTAATGGAGTTACTAGCTCAGTGTTTCTCCACAGAAACTGACCTTGAAATTGCCTTTTTAATACACAAGTCAAAATATGCAAATTCAGAATCAGAGTGGCAGCTTAGAACATGTATACACTTTGTTAAATTTCTTATGAAGGACAGGGAAATTTCTCATTTTACAAAGGCTGTTCATCAGCTTCTAAAACTGAGGATTGTAGACCACAAAGCTATGTAAAACCTGGGGGAGAGGGGTAGGAGTTGACCCCTGAGTTTCACTTTGAGTTTCCAGTTCAAGTGAAACAAAGCACGTAGAGTGAAATTCAGTGAAAGTACCACATTTCATTTGGTTTTGCTGTAAGATCCATCAGGGCTTGCTTATAAAGACTGTGAATTATTGTCGAATTTGCGCAGTGCTTCAAATTTATAACAAAACCAAAAACTGGGAGAATTCCCAGCAGTTTCCTTTTGATTGACAATATTTTCTGAATTTTCCTTAGCAGCTTTTGCTTTGCCACCATAGGAGGAAATTTCTGGGGTGGCTACTACAAGTAGAACTCCCAGTTAATCTGAATTCCCTTGCCATTTTTGCAGAGATTAATCATTTTGTATATATAAAAAAGTATAAACATCTAGTGCTTCTACCATCACCTTTCTAAATAATAATAATAATAATAATTAATAATAATTAATATATCCTAGCTCTGTTAAAATATTTGTAATGAAGGAGTGTAAATTTTCCTGGAAGAAGCATTTTCATTCCATATTCTGCCTCCTGATCCTACTCAACAAAAATATAACTTATTATTTAAAAGTATATCCATTAGTTATCTTCTCAGTCCCTACAATCTTTCAATGGAAACATAGTTTTCCCTCCTCCCTCCCCGCTCCTTGTTATAACCATAAAGAGTCAGTACCATGAATTTCAGTTAAGTTTATGATTAGTCCCTAACAACAGCTGCCACCACATTTGGCAAGGAAACCTCTTCTGGAAACATTCTTGTAGATAGATAAACAAGCAGATATACTGAGCTGGTGGACAGATGAATAGGAAATAGCTTGGTTCCCCATGATAAATCTATCGCGGGTGGGGAGAAGATTCATGTAAAAACATTTGGTTATGTGGTAGTATAGAGGATTAGGCACGTGCTATAATTAATGCCACTAGCAATAAAAGGACATTAGGGATGTAGTGTGTGTTGATTATTTCTTCATTTTGTTTATGCTAGTTTCCTCTCCTTCGCAGCTGTATGGCTATTGCCAAAGAAAGCCCCAGAGACCAAGCTTTAGCCGCTGCTCCTCTGTAACTGCATCATTACCTCGCTCCAAACAAAGTCCTTTTTTTTTTTTTTTTTTTTGTCAATAGAGGATGAAAACATTATTGGATTCAGGAGCTCGTAGTAGTCCTTTATGCAGCTAGGGACAAGGAGGATAGATTTATGAAATGGACCATTTCAAATGGCATTATCTTCCCACAGTGAGGTACACCTTTCATAAATCATGGGAGAGTGTTTGAAAAATAGAGCATTTGTTATTCCTGCTGTATATTATATTTGCATCCTCCACACTATGATCTTAAGGGGGGGCAGGAATCCTCAGTTTGTTTTTGTTCATTTCTAGCAATTAAGGCATTGTATGTTATAAGGGTGGGGGGAGAGGAGATAATGCAGAAGAAAAATTGGGGAAAAGTTTAAGTGTTTTATTTTCCAGTTTATTTTAGACTTAATTTTCTAGTGTTGGTAGAAAGCCAACAATTTATTCTTTACACTCGTGGAATGTTACGGGGCATTCTATGCCTCATTATGTTGCAGCCAAGCTAATATAGATGCTTTAGGATCAACTAGGAAAAGGAGTTCAAGTACAGCCCAAAGCTTTTTATTATTTGTTTATTATTTATTTGTTATTTATTAATACTGCTTTGTTTTTCTTCTCTGATACTCAAAGTGTCTACTTTGCTACATTAATAAAATGGTCTCTGATGCCTCTTGAACTTATCTGCCATCTATGTATTGTACTGGGAGGAAAGAGAGTTCTTTTTGTGTTGTCAGTATTTCTTCTGTGTTCTCACAATCCAATATTGCAATAATTTTACCAGTGAATCTGATGCCCCTTGGGATAAATGCAGTTCTCTATTAAACCTATAACTAGACTGATGCGAAAAGTCAACATTTATTACACAGTATTATTTGTGTGGCTGCTTTAAAAATCATCTCTTTGCTCTGGAGAGGAAAGTTTCTAGCATGTTATGTGGTAGCAACATGTCATTACTTGTAATGAGCCAAACAGAGAAGCCTTGATTTTGGCCAGTGTATTTTGTCCAGCAATGTTGGAGACAGTGAAGCAAAATGACCTTGTTTTATATATAAAAACCTGAGGAAATTTCATATAAAAGAACTAAATTTAAAAATAGCATTCTTTGCAAAGTCAAGCACTTGAAAGTTTTCAGATTTATGGTTTCCTCTGCAACCTTTATTCTGCCAGTTTGTGAGTAAGCATTATGATATAGTTCTTAATTACATGATCACAAACTAGGACCCAGGCTCGTTCATTGTAGAATATGGACGCACAAGTGGACAGAATTAAAGTTGTATGGCTAACTGCTAACCTAGGTTTTCATAATTTTCAAATGCTTGACTTTGCTACCTAAATAATGGTCTTTTTAGCCTAGGGTTTTTTGGTATGTTTAAATGTTTACACCTTATGTTTTGTATATTTAGCAGGCTGCCAGAGATTTCCTGACCAGCTCAAGTGGCAGAATGGAAATGGTGATTTTTAGAAGTTTATACCTCAGCCAAACCTGAATGGAACATACCAGTTTCCTTATAGAATATTATCCTTCTCTTCTCTTCTCATTTCTCCCTGATCTCTCTCAGTCATGCTTACCAAGAGCCTTTGTTGTAGCCAGAACATAGATGAGAGAAGAATGCTCGTGTCAACACGAAGTTCAAAAACTCATCTGCAGTGGAAAGTAAAAAAAAAAAAAAAAAAACAGTCAAGGTCAAATTGGCAATTTATTCCTGAAATTTCTTCAGACACTATTACTTCAGTTGTTATGAGCCCTGCTTTTCAAGACCTGATTTGGAAAGCACTTCGGACTCTCAGGTCCTCAGCCTGCTGTCCTAAGGACCATTTCCATACTTAGGTATCTGGACCCTGAATATGATGGGGTGCATTGTGAGATGTTAATTCTCTACAAGGTTCTTGAGAGTTTGTTATATAGCTGGTGCAAGCTTACTGTATCACGGGTGGTGCTACATTATGAGCCGAGTGAGGTGATCCCTCTTTATGACATGTATTCATTGATAAAGTTCACACATTTACTACACATTACCAGGTAGATATGCCTGTTGTGCTGAAAGAAAATGGACATTATTCATCAGCCTGCAGCATTCCCAAGAGAGCATTAAAGTTGTAAAAGACAGTTCTCCAACATACAGCACCATATTTTCTTCTGGGGAGACAGGAAATGTTCTTGTCTCAAAAAAAATGGTGATCCCTGGCCCATAAAAAGTGAGGAGACTGCATAGCAGCTTGCTGAAAACAAATAGCTGTAGCTTCTTGCAAGAAAGAGTAGAATCTGATTTCTGTGCTTTAAGAGCTTGGTAGACAACAATATTGGTCATGTCACTATGGCAGAGGGATTGCTTTTATAGTTGAGCAGTGATGTTTTCTTATGTCTTGAACAATAGAGTATCTGATGATAAAAATGGCTCTCTCATGGGCATTGCCACTCCTATTTTGAGGCCATAGTATATTTTTCTGTTGCTGTACAGTGGTTCTAAGTACACCATTCTGTATGCAGTGTTGTTGTAACTGTATCGGTCCCAGGATATTACAGAGACAAGGGTGGGTGAGGTAATATCTTTTATTGGACCAACTTCTCTTGGTGAGAGAAACAAGCTGTGTCAGTTTTGTCTATCCACTGGTTTTGGTCTTTGCAGTTCTTTACCTGTGGTCAGGATAAGGAATTTCCCATGTGGTGTTCCAGGTCAGCACCCAGTTATTGAAGGGCTGATGGTATTTTACTCCACCCTTGGTATATTAATAGCACTGTTTGTGTGTTTTAAGACTTGAATGTATTAAGCTCTTGGTTAAAGCTAGGATTCATCTCAGGCTGTTTTAACAGCATTGTCAGCTGCAGTGGTTCTGATTTACATGAGTAAGCATGACTATAGGCAAACGATCTTTCTGCATACAGAATTAATTACAATTCAGAACTGATGAACTTTTACGATCTAGTTAATTTTTTAAAGATGCTGCGAATTATTGAATTTTTTAAAAAAGTGATAGCTTTCTGCCCCTGCTCTCGTAAAATCCTGTCCTGCATTTAATGTTGACCTAATTTAGTAAAAAGATGTAAGTAGCTCTTCTCTAAAGCACTATTGTGTAAAGGCCAAGTCAAGGTTTCAGTACACTTCTTTTCAGGTAAACTCGCATTGCTTCCTGATGGGCATCCGTGAGGTGTTGGATCATGCCAGTGTAGGAGCTTCTGCTCTATTCTTTTGTCCTTGAATGCCCTTAAAATGATTCCTTAAACAGCACAGCATACATTCTGCATAATGGTTACTAAATACCATCTTATGAAGTGTTATGAATGAATATACATTTTAAAACAGTATACTCTAGAGCATGTGTGTATCAAATATTTTTATAGTGCAGACCACCTCATAAACCGGTCTCTCCTATTTCTGATTGTACTGGGCACCTCCCCTCTGATTCGAGATAGACCAGATTACCTTCCATTCACAATTGCATAACATCCTGAGCCGAGTACAACAATTGCTTATATGGAAAAGTAATATTATGAAGACATTAAAGTGGGATTTTCCAAAGCACTTAACATTGACTTGACTCTTCTCCTATTGAAGGAGATGGTAAAAGACCTAGTGCCTTATTCCATCTGCCGACCCCCCACAAGTTCACAGATCACAACTTTGGAAAGCACTGTTTTATGCATTTAAAACTGTGTAAGAATTTTGCAGGAACATCTTTTACTGACTCTAAGATTGGAGTTCTTTGACCCAGTTCACAGTACTCACCTTCTCTACACTAGGGTGACCAGACAGCAATTGTGAAAAATCAGGACAAGGGGTGGGGAGGTAATAGGAGCCAATATAAGAAAAAGACCCAAAATTCAGGACTGTCCCTATAAAATTGGGACATCTGGTCACCCTACTCTAGACTCATAAAGTTTTGTTGTTGTTTTAATCAGAGGATTCTGTGAAAATTAAGGCCATTGGACTTTACATTGCTTGTGGTATCCATAGCAAACAATATCCCCATGAATCCTGCTTCTGCTCTCAGTTACATTTAATTGATGTAAAACTGGAATAATAATAGCATTAGAAAAGGGAACTGTCCCTTGTGTATTAACCACAAACCCCAGCAAGGACATAAACAAATTTTGCTAACACTACCTTTGTAAATGATAGGAGAGAAAGGACTAAACTTTAGTCTTCCATAAAAAATAGATCAAAAAATACCAAAAGGAGGGGGAAAACCAGTGAAATAAGAAATTAGGATACCACCACTCAAGGCCTGCAAATGAGTTTGCTAAACATTGTTTTCTCAGGCTACTCAGATTTTAACTTCCTGTCTGTGCCTGAAGCAATAAAGACAGAAACACTATCATTAGCTTCAAAACATTTGCTAACAAAAACAACAACAAACCCCACTCCTAGCTGCATATTTTTTATTTTCCCCTTTAGCTAAATTTCTGTATACATTACAGGACGGTGTTACCCGCTCAATTTAGGGCACTCCGCCTATACCCTACCGAGGGCTCAGGGTGTAAGGCAGCTATCCATACCCACGGGGTTCAGGAAGAAACCTGGTCAATTTAAGTTCCCGCCCTTTCCCTCAGGGCTCTACAGGTCTGCGGAACCTTTTCCCAGTGAAAGAGTCTTACACAGCTGTGCTATAAATATCTATTTATTAGCAAAACACACTGAATACATATACCAAGCACATCTCTTATGCTCACCACTCCCAATATACAGACAAATTTCGCCCAATGGCCAGACAGGATTCATTCATCTGGGGGTTTCCGGCGATGCCTTGGCACATCACGGTCGTCAGAGTTCCAGCAGCTTGATGTTGAACTTCAGTCCAGAAATGGTTCCCGGCAAGCATTGTTATTCATTTACATTATATAGGTAAAACTAGCTCCCTCCTTCAAATTTACTAAACCTATTACATGATCCTACACACTTAAATAACAACAATTTTAACCAATTACGTACTGGCATCTATGTGTCCTCCTTCCTGTCCAAGTTCTTTACATTTTATCATTCATGCCCAAATTGTAACGTAATTGTGACCTTCTCTATTTGTACAGATGGTCAGCATAAAATGCTGGTCAGAGCATATCTTACCATTTGTTGAGTCTCTTTCTGTATCCTCCCTAATTTCCCAGTGCCTGGGTGTCTCTACTTTATAACCTTGGTGGTTATAACTCTCGTTAGGGACATTCCTGAGGTTGGGGGTGTTGAACATTCTTTTTTTCAATTTTAGTGGTGAACTCCCTGAGTTTCACCCAAGGCTGATTTTTATTTGGAGGTTGGGGGTGTTGATCAGGTCTCAGGCCTACAACAGGTGCAACCAGGATTTTGAATATTAACTTGGATGAGAGCATGGAAAGGTGTTCCCTTTTTTTTCTTGGAGAGTCTGGTTGTGCTATCATTGAATACTGGATGCATTCCTGAAGAATTTTAATTTTCATGCTTGAAAGAAGAAATTTCAGGTTTCCTGGGTGAACTAGCTGTTAATGGATTTTTTTTTTAAATGTACCATCAGTGGCGTAGGAGGGTGTGGACTGTGCTGGACTGTGATCAGATAACGTGTTATCATAGTGAAGCCAGTGGGTAACACTTTGCATTGTTCAATAAAGTAATTGGTCTGCCCCCCTCACTTAGCCTCTTGAGCACTACAAAGAATAATGGTGCACCTAACTGCTATTTATAACAATTTTCACTTCCTCTAGGGTCTAAATTGGAAAACTAATTTAAGATCTATAAAAGCTAAATATGTTTAAAAAAAAAAAAGTCCCAAAATGAAGCTAGAGCTGCTGCTCACACGCATTTCAGCTATTGCTCTCTGACGAGGTTCAGGTTGATTTACCTTGCAGTGGATATATAATTATGTCATTGACAAAACACTAGCAATTAAATCATTTTTTCTTAGGGTACTGTTTTATGACCAAGGACAAGCTGCAAGAAGTCAAAGGAAAGAACACAGTGTGCTATTCCCCAGCACATGACAGTGGGGAGTGGGGAGTCCTGTAAACACTTTGCTTTTGTGTTTTGAGAGATATAGGGGGCAAGGGAAGAGGGTCGCTCTTTAAAAAAAAATATCCTTTCCAACTTAGGCCAATTTTAGTTATCTTCTTTTTCGCCTCTGGTCAATGTGTCTTCATTGCAGTTCTTCAGAACGGAAAACCTAACATAGGTACACACGTGCATATTTATGTGGATATATACAGATATATATGCTTTTGCGTGTCTGTAGCTATACTGTGTACCTGCATGTAGATTTGTAATATAAGGTTTGTGTGTGTGCTCATTTCACAGCCTTTCATGATATTCAGCAGGCTAACACCAACTTTTATAAGGGTATTTGTGGTAACATGTTCGCACTTTTATGACAGAGTTGGTATCAACAGTTTCAATATCATTTTTTCTATTTGATTATGAGTGTGTTAGTTTTTCAGCTTAGCCTAATTATCGCTTTTGACTCACCCCAACATATAATGTTGCATGTCATGCTGTACTACTTTTAATTTCACAGCTGAACACATTTCTATTGTTCTAATCCCCCTCTCCAAGTCTCAGTTTAACTCCATCTGGAGGACATGCAAGGTGTATGGCTTCCTGAGGTAGCAGTAGTAATATCTACGGATCACCCTGCAGGGAATATGAGTGTAACAGTGCAATCCAAATATTCTCCCCTTAAGGAACTAAATGTGTCATTCTTATGGCACATGCTGCCTCTACCAGATGGACTACTGTTCCTGGGCTGCTGTTGAATGTGAGTGAATCATTCATCAGCATGGTGCTATAGGACCACTGGACTTTCTCTGCTGAAGGAAATACTAAATAACAGTGCAGCTAAGGATGTAAGAAACAAGGGAGAGTTCACTATCAAATTTTAAAAATGGAGAGGCACCTCACAAACATATCAATAATATTTTTCCATATTATCTATGTATCTGTGTGTTTTTCAGCATGTATGGCAGTGAAAATAACTGATATTTTAGCTCCCAAAGTCTTTCCTCGTTGCTCTAGCCTTAATGTCTTGTCATGAGATTCTGATGTGGCTTCTTCCTGAAAATGTGTATTGTTCACTTATCCAATTTCTGTCAATCTAAAATACTCCCTCATTTCTTGTTTGGGAAAACTTCCAAATGCCTAAGTGAAGTGCAGTCAAATTTTCATGGCCTATGGAAAATCCAGTTTGTACTCTGACACCTCTGAAAGTTTCCTACTTTTCTACGCAGCCCATTTATTACCTTCTAAGTTATGTGTCCTCCTCTTCCAAAGAAATCTATTTCAGGGAGTAGCAAAAGTACTTAGTCTGTGCGTGCTTAACCAAATATCTCACATTAATCCAGTTCAAGCTTTTTCATAAATGCAGACTAAGGGAAGGCTGCTTCCTGACAGATTTAATATCGACATTTTCAGAATCAGGTTTCAACATTTTGAACTTTAGAGGTCTCAAGGCAGTATTTTCCCTCTCTTTGTCAAACATCATTGAGGAGATAGGCTTTTGTGTTTAAAGTAGTTGTTTATCTTAGACTCTGGATAGATGTAACCAAGCTTTTTGTGTATACTATAGCAGTGACAGCTGTAGATCAAAATTTTAATTGGACACAGTAAACCTCCTCAGCTGGAGATGAGCTCATTAACTAAGGGCACTTTTACATGTACCTATGAGATCTATGCTGTGACTGCTGGACTGTTCAATGAAATGCATGTACTCTTTCTGATTAAACAGTGGTACGAATAACAAAATCAGCATTTACAACTAATTACCCTACAGTAATATTTGAGACTCTGCAGTTCTTGTATCTCAGAATGCAGTATGTTTGTAAATGTTATCTTTTAAATTGAGAGTCCACTGTAGCAAGTATGGTGGCAGGATGTTCTTAGTTGTGGCCCTCAGCTCTGGAAAACTCTTCCTCCATGACTTGGAAAGATCCTGAATTTGTTGCCCTCAAGGATATCATAGAACTAGAAGGGACCTCGAGAGGTCGTCTAGTCCAGTCTCATGGCAGGACTAAGTATTATCTGTGTTGCATAGTGTATCAGTTTACAGCGGCTTTTGCCCAAAGCGTGTTTTGAATATGAGTGTTCTTCTGGCTTGTGAAGTTTCTTTGGACTTGTCATTTCATTAACTGAGTTTGTTTTAATTTGTAATTGAGGCATGGAGGGTGTGACTTCTGCGACTTGACTTATCAGTGGCTAGATTCTGTGCCCCTTATATAGTACCTTACATCACAGTTAGTTCCACTGGTCTCAATGGGCCTATTCTGAAAGGTTCTGCTCACTGTGACTAGGACTGGCAGAAGTCGGCACCAAAATGATGACTATTAAAAAGATGATTACAATTCAGGTTTATAATCAGAAATATTTCACAATGTGAGTGAAAGTCTGTGAATCATGTACTTAAAGATGTGTGGTTTACAGTTATAATAGGACGTTAGCCACAGGTTCTTGGAGCCAACGGGTAATCCCCTCTCTGATTTTGTGAGGGAAGAAATACAAGTATGTTAACCTGTGTGTTGACCATGTAGTTTATAAAGTGCATAGCATTCAAAGATGACTTTTTGAAGGCACAAGTGAAAACAATGTTATCACCAGTGATTTTGAGGTAGCATGCATGGTCCGGAATATAGCATTTATCTGCCCTGAACATGTCAGTTCCCAGTGATCTGGGTTTAGTGTATAGAGAATAGAGATGTCACAGCTCTTTCTGTCTGAGGCAGTATGGCTAATGTTTTGTCTGTGAGAAGGATGGAACCCAACTGCTGCACACCTTTAATCTTGTATCTTCTTTCCTGTGAAGCCTTAGTAATTCATAACACAGTCACGTTACTCAGGAATGTTTCTTTAGATAGATTCTATCTCTGAGAGCTTAAGTCAAGGGATTTTCAAACAGTCACTTGATTTATGTATGTGAACGTGTAGCTCATATAAGGACTTTATTTTACAACTTCTTTAGCAATATAGGGAAGAAAACCCCAATAATAATTATAACTCAGTTACTATTATTTTTCTTTTATTCAATACAGCATCATATATTTGTGTGGGTGGAATTCTCATCATTGTATCAATTTGCAAAAGAAAAAATTGCATGGTGAGGAAGATGACTAATGCTTCCACCTTTACTTGAGTTTGTTCCACGGTTCTGTTTTCTTTATTGTGACTGTATCAGCAAATTTGATTTCAGTTCTCAATGCTCTTTCTTTAGTGTCACTTATTATACTTTTATATCTGTTAATTGCAGTCTGAACCATTTTTGTGTGAGTAGATTCACTATTTCAATTCATTAACAAATACACCAGTTCTGAAACCCATTTTTTCCTCACTTAAATATCTTATTTTTTTAAAGCTCAAGTATTATTTGGCCTTATTTTCTCCCGTTCATCACTAGTCATTAGATGAGAGAAATACCATGGTGCCTTTTTTAAGACTTGGACTAGCTGACTTAACATTCAACCACACTTGCTTTTTGAGGTTTCTCTTCTTTATTGAAACAGTCCTTTTAATGTCATCTTTAATTTAATCAGATAATGTCATCAAAATAACATTTACTCTATTACTGCAAATTCACTGCATTATTAACTAGTGTACCTAGACAAAAAGATGGTATTAAACCCCCATGGAAATATATACTTACAGTAAAAAATGATACAGTTCATAGAGGCTCTATATTTAATTTGCAGTTTCAAAGCACTCTCTATGGAAAGATTTTATGGGTCTGAAATAATTTAAAAACACTTTTTACTAGAACCCATAGTAGGTCTCCCCATCCACCCTCCTGATTGCATGTGGTATGGTTCTTTGCAGTTGTAAAATAACCAAAAAAATATGTGTAACAGAACCACAGTTTTAAAAAATAAATCTTCCGATCATCATCCTTTAAATTGGGTGGGTCTGGGGTCTTTCTAGATTTTAGAATTGATTGAACACTTTTATTTCAAAAATGCTAAGTCAAAGAACTTGCCTTTCTAATACAGATTTATTGTAATTTGATGCCATTCTATTTTGTGTCTTAGAGGACACATTCAATTTTGCTGTCCAAAATTAATTTGGATTGAACACCTAAACTGTATTTTAAAAAAGTGTTTGACAGCCCAGCTTTTGTGGGCTGTGATAACAGCATGAGCTCCTGTTAACATCAATGTTACATCTTCATGTGTGTTGTTATAATCAAAACCTTCTTATAGGCTTCACTCTCTAGAATCATAAAATTAGATATGGAAAAGAGATATTCTCTCATCTAGTCATTCCTTTGCCACTGTAGAATTGTTCCATGCAGTGTGCCTTCTAATATGTTTCAAACTACGTTGCCACCATTTCTATTTGAAAGTTTTTCCATAGTCTAGCTCTCACATCTCTCAAGAGCATTTGAATGAATGGAGTGCCAATTAATAAAATGGATGTCTAAAAAGGGGAATCTCAAGTAGGAGTAGGGAGGTTATTTTAACTCTGAATTTGGCTGGAATTCCAGTTCTGGTGTCCACCATTCAATACACAAAGGATGTTGAAAAATTGGAGTGGGGTCAGAGAAGACCCACAAGAATGACTGAATTATAGGAAAATGTGCCTTAGCATGAAAAGACTCAAGGAGTTTAATCTGTTAAATTTAACAAAGACAAGGTTTATGGTTGACTAGATCGTAGTCCATAAGTACCTACATGAGGGAAAAAAGCTTGGATCATAGAGGGCTCTTCAATCTAGCAGACAAAGATATGACTGTATATAATGGCTGGAAGTTTAATCTAGATAGATTCAGAATAGAAATAAGGCAAACAATTTTAACAGTGAAGGTAATTTGTCAGGAGTTGTGGTGGATTCTCCATCACTGGAAAATTTAAAATCAAGATGGGATGTTTTTCTAAAAGATATGCTGTAGTTCAAAGAGAAATTAATTCAAGGAAGTCCTATATCTTGTGTTCTACAGATCAGACTAGATTATCACAGTGGTCCCTTTTAGCCTTATAATCTACGAACTCTCGTTAACTAATATGTTTGTAAATGCAAATATAGACACTCCATAAATGTTTATTCCAGGATACCTGTGTTTATTCCTGTTTCTGGGTCACCCAAGGCTGAATATTAAAAAGATTTTTTTAGCCATCTCAAATAATTCTTTTCTATCCTTGATGTTTATACTCTTGAAATATTTGTAAATGGCTATCATATAATCTTTTCTAAACAGTTCATATTTAGGTTTTTGAATCTTTCCGTGTATATCAATTATCCCATCATCTCCTTTATTCAATTTTGCTGTTTGTCTCTGAACTCCCTTTAATCTGTCTTCATCTTTCTGGTAATAAGGTGCCTAGAACTGAACACAGTGATCAGTCATGTGGTAAGCCTTCTGATTATGTGAATTAGTTGTAATTACATTTTGAAAAACAAAGCCACAGTGCAATTATACTTTAATTGCAATGTAACTACACTATAACTCACATACTCTTATTATAAACTGTAATCTTTATTCCTTAATAATGAGGGGTAAATTGTTTTAATATGAACAAACATGAAAAAATTCTAAGCCAAACCATTGCTGAGGTTCAAAAAGTTTGACTACGTTTTGCTTCTTCAGTATTTTTCATGCATGTGTGTCTGTCTATTCACTGTCTAGTTCTAGGTAGGACTGGAAATAGAAGTGCTGAAATACTTGAAAGGTATACTTGTGATCTTTTCATCATCATAGGAAGAAAGGAGTATCAGAAATCTCATGAGAAATTATGTCATATAAGATTTCCAGTCCAGATTTGCAGAGCCAAGAGCTGGCTCTTTGGATAAACATCTAAACTTTTGAGTTCTCATTACAATGAAATCTCAGATGCTTTTGAAGTTTGCTCATCACTGCTCCTGAATAATGTTTGTTTCCTCCATGATTTTGATAGTTGACTGGTGATGAATTGAAGTTTTCAACTCGTTTTTTGAAAGACCAGGATATCAAAGATCAAGAACACACATGTACACTTCCAGTTAGTCTCTACAGACTCCTTAACATTTTAGTGAAGACATGATGACAACAGAACAAGCCTAATTTGAACAGGAATCAGACATTGCAAAGACCTCTCAATGGTTAATTAGTTCTTTGTAGGTCTACAAATGCTTTTAGTCTTTTCAACATGAGTTTAGTGGAAGCATGGGACTTCTGTTTGTTATGAACAGTATCACTGAGAAAAAAGGCATGGTCTGTGGTCTGGTCTATCAGACCACTAGGGAAGCAAATTTCAGAGCAAAGGTCTTTCTAATGAAATGCCCAATCCCCAGACATGCAATCTAGGTAAGGTCCATTTAACTATTCAATGATCTGAGAGAGAACTATAAAATATCTATTCCCCTAACCATAAAGCATTTTTTCAGATCTAATCCAACACTTTGAATTACACTAGGAAGTTTCTGAGGAACTGTATTCAAAATACTGCTTAGAAATAAGCATCTGACGTTTCAGTGTGATTTACTAAGATAACCTGATGTAAAGAACATTTCAGCAATTTGCTTTGGATGTGACAAAGGTATGGGCAACAAAGGCAAGACCCTCATCTCAAAGAAAAGGTGGTAACCTTCTTACCAAGCACTTATGGAAAAGATTATTCGTGGACACATCTGCAGCATGAACATCCAGAAGTAGCTGAGGATCCTAAAGGACCCCCTGGCTGAAGCAATTAAGCAGCTGTCTAAACAACTGGAAGGCTCCCAACTTTCCCTTTCTTTGCCTGTGTCTTGCCCAAGGATGTGTCTTTGTCAGTAGAAATATTACAGCTTTTTATTGTCTGTTATACATATATGTTCAAAAATAGTTTTAATCTGTTGAAAGCAGGGGGAAAATAAACATTTGATGTGCATTCTTTGTCATCTTCTGAGAAGTACCTTTAGCTCCATACATGAACACACAAAGTATCTCTCAGGATTTCTTTGGGACAGGAAAACTGCTAACTTGTAAGTTGAACATCTCAGAAAGTAGTATCCTCAAGAAGCAGATCTTCACCCTTAAATATGTGAGAAAAGTGGTAGTTTTCCTTCAAAAAGAAGCTGAAGATCGTGCAGATGCAATGCACAAATCTGATGAGACGGATCTTGGCACTAAGCTGAACCAGTATGAAAACCATGTCATATTATATCACAAACTGGGATGAATGCCTGGCTTTGGTGAATAACAGTGCATAATAAGTGCAAAAATGGGTATTTTTCAGCTGATCACATGTAGAAGCAAGGTGTTCTTTAGCAGCCTTTTCCACATCAGATTCAAGTACATTGAGGACTAACAGCTGAAATTTACAATTTGTATCTTACATTTTGACTGATTGTAAAGTGTGGTTTATAGAGAACCATAAAAGGTGAAAGGTTACTATTTTTGTCTTTGTAAAACAGTAGTGAAATGTTTGGCTTGTATGTGTTCTTAAAGCAAGCTGTAGTCTAGCAAAATGATTTGGTAGATATACTTTACCACATGGGGAACTGGGACAAAAATTGTAACTCTTCCTTCTCTTTTTTAAGCATACTTTTTTAACTGTTGGGAACGTCACCCATAAACGCTTATGTCCCCAAGCCAGAAAAGCACTTAAGAGCCTATATAACTTTAAACGTGCACCTTCACAACATCCTCTGACAAAGAGTTCCACAGGTTGACTGTGCGTTGTGTGAATAAATACTTCCTTGTGTTATTAAGTCTGGAACTAAGGCTCTGAAGCCTAGGGAGGGGAGTGGGCTTCAGAGCCCACGTTCCAGCATGAGCCGCAACTTCAAAGCACTGCCTATGCAGCTATTTGTAGAGTGCTAGTGTGAGCCTTGCTAGTCCTAGTCTATTGACCCAGGCTAGGAGAGTTGCTCCAAAATGTTGTGTAGACATACCCGTTGATTGCTTGTTTGACTCTGTTGTAGGTAAAGAAGCAGCATTTAGACTTACACTGTTAGATTTTGCTAACAAGTATTGCTGTGTTTTATATGAATTTTTGGACAAGTTGATCTAATTTATTGTCTGTTTGCAATGAATTAGTGTTAGAGAGGGAATGCATTATATCTTTGTCCCTTTTTTGGAGTCTGATTGAGAAAGAAAAAGTCACATGCAGTATGTTTAGTATTTATATGCTTCATCAATTCCAGATTCACTTAACTGGCAGATTTAATCATTCAAGGCTTATATATTTTTCCAGTAGCTTACAATGTCTTTAAACATCCAGAATAGATAATATATTTCATCCTTCCAATTGAAATGTTTTGTTTATAAGAATCTAGCTGTAGGTTATCAGGAAAGGGAATGTGGGAAGCCCGGGACTTAATGGTGAAAGCTACTGCTCCTGTTAGTATATGAGCACAAATATACTAGAGATTTTTTTGGAGCAGCAAATGCAATAAGAAATCTGAATGTGCGGGGATGAGCACAGTCTTTTTACAGGGAAGCTGCTTGCTTATTTAACTCCTTCCCTTCCTTCCCTCAAAAACACACGTATTAGTTTAAAATAGGGTGATGATAGCAGGTGGTCTGCCACGCAGAAATAATTTTCAAATTGACAAATATAGTGAGCACAATATATTTCAGAAAAACGTCATGCACTTCTGTTTAAGGATTCATTAGCATGGTATAGATTAAACCTATTGAAGATGGCACAGATTGTTTCATTTTGTTACATTCAATTGGACTGGATCTGTGCCATTTGCAAACAGCAATATTATCCAAGAAGAAGTCTGACACATGTCATACAATATTCCCCTCTGGAGAATTAAGTGTTTTCTAACATCAAAAGGTAAACCTCTGTTTTCTTCTGTTAATTGCAGCAAAATATGATTACACATGTCTAGCTTTAAAGTGTTTGAGTAACACAATTACTGTGCCTCAAATCTACTTGCGTAGTCCAATAGGGGATCTTCATCATCTTTATAATGCTAGGATTTAAGTCCATTAACCTGCTGCTTATACGGTATCCCAAAGCCCATCCAACTTATGTTGTCATACTTACAAGTAAGTCTCAGTACCCTAAAGTATCTCCTGACATCCGGTGATCAGGCTTCTGAGGAGAATGGTGACTGTTTTCACCATCCGCTGTACCATGAGCCAGAAGGGACACTCATGCGGGCTGCAAAAGCAACCCCTCTTCCAGATGAAGAGAAACAGCTGCTGCTAAAGGGAGGGTGGTCAGGCAAAGAGCTAGATTTGAATTAATATAATATTGCTGTTCACAACGTGGAATACTTTAGACATCTGTTTAAAGTCTAGCATTCCAAATGAATGGAAACATTCCAAAGGAAATTTGAGTAGGCTTTATCTGTTACATTAGTGCTGCAGATAATAAAGATGTATCTTAATCAAAGATTGCTTACATCTTTAATATTTCATCAATTGAATTCAATAGCAACACTGAGGAGATGAACTGAAGAGAGTGACAGAGTCAATGGAAAAATGGATGCATAAGAAAAAAAATCCTGCTAATTCTGTATCCATAAAAGGTCCTTCCAGTGAAAGACATAGACTGGAAGCAAATTTACTGTCATTGGCTTGTGTCTAAATGTTCCAGTTACTTTATGACATTTACGATTTAATTTAACAGAGTTGCAGCATGTTCCATTGGTGTTTTCTGTTCCTACTGCAGAATCCATTTTAAATTTATTTTTACACCATCCTTCTAGGCTCAGCCATACTCTTTTCCAGGACCCCAGGGTCAAACACACTCCTGTTTTATTATTTTCTATTACTTTAGCTCATTACACCTTGTGATTCAGTGGAAACATAATACAAAAATCTTAATTTTAATTAATGGCAAATTTAGAACAGAGCCATTTAATAAGTTTGTTCTCTGAACTTAAGTGTAGTGGCCTGAAAGTAGTGGAGACTACTGATTCAATAGCGGAATAATTGATAAAAACTGCAGGTCGGGCAGGAAACATGTAATTGATTCATAAGTATCCCTTGAGTGAAATGCGCTGAAGAGTGTTGGGTTGTTTTGTTTGTTTGTTTGTTTGTGCAGTTGGGAGTCAGCTGTTGTTTCCTCTGGGATTTAACAGCTGTCAGCATTGTTAATGACATCAAATTCATGCATTAAAATCCTCTCATTCCTCTCCATTTAAAATGTGGATGGGGAAAGCACTGCCACATCCCCCTTTGTGAAGGAATGAAAATCCAAGGAAAGATAACAGCACTTATTACAAAACCACAGACCGGAGCTTCTGTTGATGGAATCTTGTAATGAGTAATTAAGCTACTTTGCAAAACTCAGCGCTGTCACGTTTGCAATTGGGTATTTCCATTCCCCTGTGCAGCTGGGAAAAGACTAGGAAGGTGATAAAGGAAAGAAAACTAAAATTGTTCTGGAAATATCTTTGTGGAGCCTCAGAGATTTCAACACAAAAGTAGCTACTAAAAATTAGCCTCCCGAAATAACCTTCTATCTGGTGTGAAAGACACTCTCTTAAAACATTCATACTTATATCAGCAATAAACAAAAAACCAATGAATTATTTTTGCTATTCTACCCTCTCTCAAGGGTATGCCAATGGCAATGAGTTTTTCTGTACCTCCTACTTTGTAAATGAAAGTTTGGAACCGTGAACATTCAGCCGTGGTTTGGAAAATATGTCACATAGGGGCCTGGCAGACTTTTGAGTGGAAATAATTGTTTTTTGGGGGGAGGGAGATGGGATTGGTCCAGTTTCTTTGCTGCAAAGTTCAAATAGTGCTTATGCTTTTAAATAGATTTATGAATCTTATGCCCCTAAGAATTCCAATTATTGAAAATAACTCTGAATAGGTTGAATTTCCTCTTTTTATTTCCTTTTGTGCCTTTATGGTTATTAAGTGATTATCTTGGTCATAACTTGCTTCTTTCAAGTAGCTTTATATTTTTTAGAGGCAAAAATGAAGTTGCAAGCATAGTGTCATGAATAGTTGTATCCCTCTTCCAAGCCATAGATTTTGTGCAGAAATACCCTGGTTTTTTACATTCCCATACAGCAACTGTTACCGGAAAATTAAATTAAACTAAACCCCAACAAAGAAATCAACTAGCTAGTAAAATGAATTTACGGTGAACCAGTTTATTTCAAATTTCTGTGGGTTCACTGAAATGCTGTTCAATACACAGGAATAAAAGAGTTAATTGGAATAACCAACTTCCAGACCAGATAATGAAATATGAGCGTCTGCTGTGTCACATCAATAAACATGTTAATTGAATAACACATGGAGTCCTTTCTAACACATACTGTCCCTGCTTTAGGACTATGACTCTGGAAAGAGTAAAACT
Organism: Chelydra serpentina; assembly: GCA_037349315.1. Taxonomy (NCBI): domain Eukaryota; kingdom Metazoa; phylum Chordata; order Testudines; family Chelydridae; genus Chelydra; species Chelydra serpentina. Next base: position 29,885,312 of record JBAIAC010000026.1, read on the forward strand.
TTATTTGCCCAAGATGATGCATTTAGGATAAATCCCTATATTAGCAGAACCAGGGAAAGATATAAAGCTACAGTTTGTTTTGATTAGTTGAAATATCAATGAATGCCACCATTCCCCAACCCCTGCATAAATAATACAGACTAGATATAGATGGTATATGCAGCAAGAATTCCTTAACATCCCAGTATTAGGTTACATCTTTGAAGGATTCTAAAATTCAGCCTGGCTTTAACTTGACAGCATTTTTTAATTTTGCCATGGGATCACTCTTGATAGTTAAACTGACCTTGACAGACCCATAAAGGGTCCTGAGCATCTCCACAATAATAAGTTTCATGCCCTGTTTCGGCACCCCTGAAATTCCACCGTTCTTGGACTGAGGAGTGGCTTGCTAGTCTTGTAACTGAGAGGTAGTAACACCACTTAAAACATGTTAGTGCTGCAGGATCAGCTTATATTTTTGGAATGCAGGAACGGAAACAGGATAAAACTATCCATACTTCAAGCACCAGTGAGTCCTGTACATTTCATTTGTACTCAGACTGAAGAGATGCTGACTGGTGCTATTCACTCTGAGTACCACTGCGTCCTTGCTATTATCTTCTTTCAAAGGAAGGACTTGAATGTGCTGAAAGACTCTAGGAATGGGGCCCCAAAGAAGCATTTTAAATTTAAGTCAATCCAGCTGATCTTCTCGTCTTACTTGAGATGCTCTAGCTCCAGATGTGCCCTGATGCCAACTCCTTGGTGCCCTGGAATGATAAAGGCAAGGAGGCCTACGGATTGATGGAGATTGCTAGGAAAATTTGACAGCAGCATCTACAGCTGGAAACCCTCAAGTCCCACAACAGATGGATGAAGGGTTTGGTGGTTTGTTTTTCTCCCCACATCATACTCCAAGGGATCTTATTTTTGAACTACACTACCTGTGAGAATTGCCTGTTATCAGTCACTGATTTTGGTATGACTTCCATCCACAGACTAAGCTCCCCCCAAGCCAGATTCTTCTTAGACTGTCATGGGTATGCATCAGTTATCAAAAACAACTTTGAGTAATTACTTGATAAAGACCAATCCCTTCTGGAAACTATTCCATTTTGGAGGGGAAAACAGAAAGCAACATGTTTCCTGAGACTATCCAAAAGGATACAGTTCTGTATTTAGGCTTGCTATGAGTAGCTAGTTTGGTTTTTGCTTCAGAGGCACTAGAGCCTATTTTACCAGGCAAGCAGATACATCTACAGCTGTCTATTCCTGGAGAGCATGACAGAAGTACAGTTATCACCATTTTACAGATGGAGAGCCTGAGGCTCAGAGGTGAAGTGTCTTGCCCAAGTCATACAACAAGTCAGTAGCAGCAGGAGTCTGGATCTCCTGACTTCCAGTTCCTACTCTGGCTAACAGAACCACTGAGCCATGCATGCTCCCTCCCACAGGGTATCTTTCTCTAAAAATAGTATTTTCTTTCTTGCCAGCTGTTCCCTGTCAATATATAGATATTTTTTTAACCCATGCAATGTATGAGTTTGTGTGAGAGTGTTTAACCAGTTCAGGCATGTATATATTTTTCTTGGTAATTAATAATGTTGTTGCACATCCTTCATTATCTCAAAGACCTGCGTGACACTAAAAGATTGATATTTAAAAAGATGCTGGCAGTAACTGCCCCTGACAACCCACCTCCTTTGAAATAGGGTCCCTCTGTGCTACTGTGTAGGAAAGGCTCTGCACATTGATCTATGGATTTTTCATTTGCTTTCAAACAGTCCTGCTCGTGTGCCTGCAAAACGTGAATAAGCAAAGTTTGAATCAGTTTGACTTTGGAAAGCATGAGTCTGAGCAATTACCTTGGGAAAATACACCACCTTTTGACTAAACAGATCTGTCAGAAAGAGCCAGAGTACAGGATGCCATTGCTGAAATACATGTGTGCGCTAGTAAACCGGACCCAGCCAATTAAACATCAAAATGTTGGCTGCATTCAGTTCACAGGAAGACTTATGTACGTTCATTTTCATCGAGTGCGCGTATGTGTCTTTAGACTTTAACTGACAGATTCCCACAGTGAATAGACTAGGGAGTTATCAATTATATGGTTAGCTGTGCGCTGCAATTGTATGCTCTGTAGCTTTCTGACAGAAGACGGCAGAAAAAGATAGAAGTAGAATAATTCTGGTTCAGCAGGACTGTTTGATATTTCAGTCTAGGAACCTAAAATGATTTTTAAAAGTCTGAGAAAATGGTCATTTGAAGCCTGACCACAACAAATTCTTCTCTTAAGAGCACTTTGAATGATAATGACTTAGTTTTACCCATACGTTGCACACTGTATTTTATTGAGCTTGAATGTTTGGGATTTGCTCAGTAATAAGTAGTGTGATACTCATTTTGAATCATTCCTCTCTAAGATCATTGAATAACTTTTGTCTAATAACTTCAAAGTATTTTACAGAGGACTCAGTCAGTGATATGTATAAATCTCTGATTTGATACAAAATAACTGCAGTAGCCACTTTTTAAATCATGAGCATACTCCAAGCCCCACCTTGAGCTGATATGTATAAGTCTGAGTGACTTTTATTGCTGCCATTTTCAATCCTCATGTACGTCAATTTGGCAGGAAGTTTAAATTCATTAAATGTTTGCAATTTCCACAGCAATGTGTAATGTACTGCTGTTTTCTCGGCAATCACACGTGCTACTTTGCTCTTGACAAGAAACTCATGCCTGCTCTTGTCAGAATGGCTATCGGAGGCATTAAACTTGTTAAGCCAACTGGGCAAGAGACCAGGACAGTAATTTTTGATGTCTAGTGCATCAATTTCTCTTTCAAGAATAGCTAGTGTCCATCTTACACATACTCCTTATTTTAGGGTCACTCAGACTTCCCCTGTGAGAACTGTATTTAGAGAGAGGAAGAGGAGGAGAAGAAGCAAATTGCATCCATTTTGATCTATAATAAAGATGTACAGCGCATGATCACTATAGAGTGTTCTCTCTTGAACTTCTCCGATCAGTATGGATCATGGTTAAGGCTTCATCCATGACTTCCAGAGACCTCCATGACATTCTCTGCTTCAGCCCCAGGGGCTGCAGGACTCTGGAGCTGATGGCCAGGGAGGCCCTGGCAGAGTTCCAGCACCAAGCGACAGGGGCCGCCTGCAAAGTTCTAGGGACAGGTGACAGACTTCTGAGGGGGCCCTCCTGAGGGTTCCAGCGACGGGCGACAGCCTCGCATGAGGGTAAGGAGATTCCTTGGGCGACCAGCTGGGATGTCCCATTTTCTCTTTGGGAAATATGGTCACCTTGCAGCTCCCAGCCACCATTGGCAGAGGGGGAACCCCACACCTCCCAGCCACCACGGTGGGGGAAACCATGGAGCCACAGCAGCAAAAGTCACAGACAGGTCATGGCTTCCGTGAATTTTTGTTTATTGCCCGTGACCTATTCATAACTTTTACTAAAAATAACCATAACAAAATTTTAGTCTTAATCATGGTCTTTGGGACCTGTAGTCTTCATGTACAACAATTTGATATTGTAGTGGGCACCTGGAACTGATAGTGAAAAGAATATATTATCCTCTGTTTTTGGTTCAGAATTTCCCTTTTCCATCATTTGTTCCCTGTAAGTTCTTTAGCTGAAAGCAAAGCCAGCAGAGATAGTAAGGGGCTCAAGTCAAAGAGGTGTAGGAAAAATAATTTCCAAGGTTCACCAGAGTATTTGATGACTGCTATATGTTTCCCAGAGTATCGTATGCCAATATGGAAGTAGGACAGTGATCTGCAACCTTTGGCACGCAGCCCGCCAGGGTAAGCCCCCAGGTGGGCTGGGCCGATTTGTTTACTTGCCGCCTCCACAGGTTCGGCCGATCGCGGCTCCCACTGGCCACAGTTTGCTGCTCCAGGACAATCGGGGCTGCGGGAAGTGGCACAGGCCGAGGGATGTGCTGCTTCCCGCAGCCCCCATTGGCCTGGGATGGTGAACCGCGGCCAGTGGGAGCCGTGATCGGCCAAACCTGCGGACGCGGCAAGTAAACAAACTGGCCTGGCCCGCCAGGGGGCTTACCCTGGCAGGCCGCGTGTCAAAGGTTGCTAATCCCTGAAGTAGGCAATGAACAGTGTCTGTACATTTAAGAACATCACAGTTAGACATGAAGGTTTGCTCACACAATTGCATGACTAGTTTGAGTGCACCTTTACTGCATTTGCACACTGAATTTGGGTCCGTGCACTAGAAATGGCAAGTTAGATTCACCGATGCAAACAGTCAGTTTTTGGCCCAATCATGGTATTAGTGAATGCATTTTATGTGTGTACTTTTGTGCATACAATTGCATGGGCTTTTTTTACACTTTAATGCAAAACAATATTTTTTGTTCTATCCCTTCCCAGAATCTTCTACCCTTTATTTTTGTTCTTCAAACTTTTTTCTTTTCTTTATCCCCATTTTATCTGACGTGAAATGACAACACAAGATGCACACGTATTTTCAGACAATCCTTTCAATTACAGGTGGAGATAATCCTATCGGGTCATCTAATACCCACTTCTACTAGTGTTTTAATAGAAAACCATCTGTATTAACTGGATAACTTTTCATCCGAGAATATATTCAAGAATAGATGTATGATTTCCTAAGTATAAACAAGATCCCAGTATATTTCTATTAGAGATGATCAAATCAGGAGCCTCACATCCAAACTCCTGAGGAAATTTGAATTTGCCAGTAATGGTTTGTGTTTTGATCCTTGTGAGATCTAAGACCAGAAGGGGCTATTTTCAGCTTCTGAATTGAAAGCATATGATAACTCACAAAAAGAGATGATCTCATAAGACTTCCACCACCTTGGGCTGAAATCTCCTGAAAATATTTTGGGATTTTTGGTGCCATTGAACTTGAATTCTAACCCTGACTTGGCCTCTGACTCAAACACTCCCCTAAATGTAAATCCAGATCTGGATCTGGACACCACTTCCTTGATCAATCTCAATTTTATGTACCTCCAAAAAAGTGTAGCAGTTTTCCTTCTGTTGAGTTTATCACACTACATCCTCTCTTCAGTATTACACAGGCCACTCTGGTACTCTTCTGATCTGTATAAATAATATTTTAAGCACTCTCAGCAGCCCTGTAAAACAGTGAGGGCAAATCTTAAACCAAGTCTTTTACATGTGGGAACACAGTTAAATCTGGAGGTCTAACATTTCTACCTGGACAATAAACTACAGGTGTACCAGATATGATTTGAGTGTTAAGGTTAGGTGACAGTTATGTGCATTCATCCCAAGGTGCTCTTCTCTGTCAATTATGTATTTCGATTTTTTTTTAGCACTTTTAGAGATATTATTAAACATTTGGCTGCTGGCCTTTTCTGTGTTTTCCTCCCATCACTCGGATGAATGTTATAGAAGGACACTCACGTTCCCATATGGCAATCTAATAGTTAAGCAAAGGAAAAGCTAAACAGAAGAAATCAGCAGATGAGCTTCAAAGTGGCCCAATAAAGATGTCTAGGCATGTTTCCCCTCTGGAAAAAGGCAGTCAGCATTCTAGGAGGTGGCGAATAAATGAACTCCAATTATTACTAAAATAGTGGGCAGATTCTCTCATCACAATATATAGTGAGGATATAACCCAGACTGGTTTTAAACACATACACTGCAAGTGAATATTTAGGAGCCCCACCTTTTGGGGGCTCTCTGTAATCTCTACAGCTCCTCGACCACTCCCTGTCTGATAGTAGGATTATTAGAGGGAGTTACTATTCCAGGGCTTCATATCCCCCTCCCAGCAGTCTTGGGAGCTACAAATACTAAGGCTGCATTTTGCATAAATTTGTAATGTTTCGTTTCAGAAGGGCCGTTCCTTTGGTAAGAGACTCATCTTCTGAAAATCACTCAATAAACAGCTCACTCTTTATCCATTTTGCACTTTATTTCATGCTTTTTTCATTTATAATTTTTCATATAAATGCACATTTCCACCTCTTTTGGGGGTGAAAATGTAACTTTTGTGAGAGAGCGATGTGCGTTCAAATGGCATATTTCCCGAGCATTCCGTGTGATAAGTTCACTCAGATACCGAAGTTACCTCCGAGCAATGAGTTAACGCAACAAAGAAAAATCCGTGTGTTTGCAGTGAGCAGAGGATAACAGTGCCTAAACTTTACTATTTGGGGTGGGGGGATGGGAGGCACTGAAAATTGCTTTTTATAATTAAAAAGGGAATCTCAGATGTTTTATATCTTGAATATTTACAATAAAACCTTCAAGTGCTTGTCAAGAGGGTAATGTGTCATTAGCAGGAGCCTTTGCCTCTCTTCTCCTCTCGGACATGACAGTGCAGCAGGATAAGAGAAGAGTAATTATAGTTCAGCAGGGCTGCCAGGTGTGATAAATGAGTAATCAGCACACAGGAGCCCCAGTCCTCAAAGGAGGACTATTACAGTGTTATCAGCTGCAGGCCTGGGTGTACCGGGGCCTCTCTCAGAGACAGAGACAGGGTCCTGTGCTGTTCAATTCAGCACGCTGCCTGTGAGACCTTTGCTGTCTTTTAGTTTGGGCACTGGCTTCTTTGTGCTGGGGGAGGGGGGCTGTGGTTCTAGCATCTGCCTTTTGCTAATATTTATATAACACGTTTGCATGCTCTCCCGGCTAAATCCTATGTTTGTTTCTTTAAAACTCTTTGTTGCAAAAGGCCAGTCTATCGATGGCTTTTTGTTCTTTCTTCTGCCATCCTGCTGCTTTGACCTTGTGTGTGTGTGTGTGTGTGTGTGTGTTCTGCTCACACAGAACCGACTGCTCAGTCATTTTTAGCACAGCTGCACTGTGGGTAGAGATTTCTCTTGCAACGAACTTAAATATTACCAGCTTCCTGGTGATCCCAAAGTCTCATTAATGTCAGGTCTCATATACTATGTTTCCTTGTTGTGCTGCTGTTCAAAGCATTAAAGTCCTCTTGACATGATTCATTTGTTTATTATGGGTGGAAATGGTTACTTATCAAAATTGAGTAAAGCGTTTGATTAAAATTAATCAAAACCTAATTCAAACAATCAGTGGAACATTGATCCTCTACATATTTATTCCCTTCAAGTTCAGTGCTACCAATGACAACTCTGGAACAGGGATAACATTTTAAAATAGTGCTTAAAATGTTGAAAAAGACATCTTGCTACAGCTCTAATAAATTGCTATTAAGGAGAAGGACATAATGTGCCTTGAAGAAAAAAATGTTGGGCCGACACTTTTGATGCAAAGGTTATTTTTACAATACTTGCATTTTTATCGGTTGATGTATTTTAACTAGAGCCCTGACAATAGTCGCAAAAAATTATTACTCCAGCATGGAGCTACTTATCTGACAAATGCAATGTGAATGGTCTTGTTCTTATCAATGAGATCAGATTTCAAAAAAAAATGAATACAAGGAATGAGGCGTTGCTTTGTAAAAAGATAACCTTGCAGGCATGAACTTGCAAACCTGAATAAAAGGATGTCTTCTATGAAATAATCTGTGCATAAGTGCAATCAGGTCAGACTGTAATAGACAGTGGGGGGTGGAATCAAAAGGGGGAAAAACTCATTTCATCACAGTTAATGGCAAGGAAAAGAAGGTAAGGAAGGACTTTCTTTGGAGCGGAGCTGTTGCGACAAAGACCAGGGCTTCAGCGTGTCATGCACCATTTGCTGTTGCACTAGCGCTCTTTTCAAGAGCTGTGAAGCCATTATTGTAATGTGAAAAAAGTAGAAAGAAATACCTGCTCTTGGTCATTGGAAGGGCAAATGAGGTGCAAGTTGTCCCCCTCCCCTTTTATATGCTATTTGTGCAGGGAGGTTTGTAGATTCCCTCTGGGAAAACTCCACTGGGATGCAGGAAAGATCACCGTGCCCTTATAAACAACACTTCTTGGTACTGTTTACCTTCTTTTATGACTTTGCTGCCTGAGAAGGAGGGGACTGTTAGAGGCCCAACTGCAACTCTCCTTTTGTCTTTCAAGAAGTGCAACCTTTAGAATATCCAAAATCTAAAGCTTTTTGAGGGAGTCGGGGGGAGGTTGTTGGTTTGTTTTTAAATTAAAATATAGAACACTACCTTCTTGCATAGTGAAGTTATTTGTTGGTCAGATAAAACCTATTGTCTCTGGATATTTTTTTTTGCATTTGGGGTGGGGAGAGAATCCTTTGTTCATTGGTATAATGGAAACCTGCCTTTAAACAAGTACTTTTGCAAGCCAAGTACTTTATAAATTATAGAAACCTGGTTTTAACTTGGAGGCTGAATAAAATAGGTCATATTATAAGTGAAAGATAAATATAGATGTAAAATGTTGCCACAAATCTTTTAAAGAAGAAAAATCAGAACTGGCTTGTTCTTGTAGAGTTTATGGGTAAAGCAAGATTACACATACAACCCTGCAGCTGATTCCCAGGACTGCTAAAGTGTGAAGAACAAGAGTGACATTCTAGTCTTCAATAAATCACGATAAAAATGTTTATGAACCCTGCAATTTACTGTCTTTTAAATGCAAATTGAAAGGGGCATCATTGCAAGTGTAAAGGAGACCTGCAGTGGTCTAATGCAATTGTAAAATGTTGCAAAAGGCTTCTGAAATGGTGTGATCTTAAATGGTTCTATTTTTTAAATGATTTTACAGGTATGCTTCATTGACAGCTTTGTTAATTTTATTAAAAAGATCTCTCTGAAATGCAGGAAGGTGTTTATGAGCACTGTGCTCTACAGAAGCAGTTCACAGAAGCTTTCAAGGAGTTGTATTTGAATTTGGCAGGCAGTGAAGTGAAGGTTGCCATTCAGATACAAGTAAATGAGAAAGTCCATGTTGATTCAAAAACATATAAAGCAATTATTTTATCTGACAAAATATAGGTAAAGTAGCAATACTTGTTCCTCCCCCCACCCTCCTCAAAGAGTTTATCCACTGTGAAATTCCTCAAAAGCAGAAAGAAATACAACAATCCCTTGATAAGGGAAGGATTCAGTAGTTTTCCACTCGAGATTATTGAAGTTTGAGTCCATCACAGATAGAGAATCCTTTGGAAGAGGAAGGGGAGATAACACAATTTCCACTGACTGTTTTTCAAGAACCATAATGATTTTCTGCATTCAGAAAAAAAGTAGGGTTTCTGCCAATTCTAAAAAAATTGGATGCGACAGTGTATGACACAAGCATATGGAGTGGAAACACTGAATAATATGTACAAAGTGGGGTGGTTTACAACATCCTGAGCCTTTCCTTATTTAGCAACGTAAACAACAATGCAAGGCTCATATGATATGTATGCTTCTGCATTTTCCTCCATACTAGTATTGTACAGATATATGTAATGGGTAGGCATTATTAGAAGGTATAACATCAGCTGGTGCTACCTGAACAACATTTCTCTTGTGTTCCAAATCCTTGGGCTCTAGTTACTTCAAGAGAGGGATATGGATATGTGATTTCTGGCAGCTTTTGTCTTAAATATGCTGCTTTGGCACTGGCTTCCCATCTCAATGTCATAAATGGTTGTAGAACTGGCTGTCAGGTACCAAAGTCAACATAACATTGGCTTGTCTGGCCTTGTCCAGGTCGTTGGTATATACATGTGATCAAAGACTCTTTTGAGCCAAAATATATAAATAAATAACTAAATAGAAAGGGTGGAGCTATTTATATGGCTGTTGTCTCCTTCTGTGGTAAATAATGTTGCGTGGTCCCATTTCATTGAAGATATTTTAACCCTTCACTAAGGGTATGTCTACACTACGAAATGAGGTCGATTTTTTAGAATCGCAAAAGAGCTCCAGCATGGACCGAACGGGAGATACTGGATCTGATCGCTGTATGGGGAGACGGATCAGTGCTATCAGAACTCAGTTGCAAAAGACGCAGTGCCAACATATATGCCAAAATCTCCACGGGCAAATGCGAGGTGTTTATTTACAATGCTCACAACTGCAGCTTAGTGCATTAAGTCAGCGGAGTGCATCCATAGTACCGTGGCTAGCGTCGACTTTCGGAGCGGTGTACTGTGGGTAGCTATCCCACAGTTCCCTCAGTCCCCGCTGCCCATTGGAATTCTGGGGTGAGCTCCCAATGCCTAATGGGGCAAAAAATTTGTCACGGGTGGTTTTGGGTAAATGTCGTCAGTCACCCCTCCCTCGCTCCCTCCCTCCGTGAAAGCAACGGCAGCCAATGGTTTCGCGGCTTTTTTCCTGGAGTGCCCGCGCATGCGCTATAGCTCTGCAAGCGGGAGTCCGCTCAGATCACTGCTGTAGTTGTGAGCATTGTAAATAAACACCTTGCATTTGCCCTTGGAAATTTTGGCATATATGTTGGCACTGCGTCTTTTGCAACTGAGTTCTGATAGCACTGATCCATCTCCCCATACAGCGATCAGATCTAGTATCTCCCATTCGGTCCATGCTGGAGCTCTTTTGCGATTCTGGGACTGCATGGTCACCTCTGCTGATGAGCTCGCCACGCTGGTCAAACAGGAAATGAAATTCAAAAACTCCCGGGGGTTTTCCTGTGCACCTGGCCAGTGCATCTGAGTTGAAAGTGCTGTCCAGAGCAGTCACAATGGAGCATTCCGGGATAGCTCCCGGAGGCCAATAACGTCCATTTGTATCCACACTACCCCAAATTCGACCCGGCGATGTCAATTTCAGCGCTAATCCCCTCGTCAGGGAGTAGTACAGAAATCGATTTTAAGAGCCCTTTAAGTCAAGAAAAATGGCTTCGTCGTGTGGACGGGTGCAGGGTTAAATCAATCTAGCGCTGCTAAATTCAACCTAAACTCGTAGTGTAGACCAGGGCTAAAGGAGCTATAGTTTACACTGCAATGTCACCCCTAACATATCACCGTGGTACTGCCGTCATACAAGAAGCTTAAAATATGGCACTGTGATAGCATCCATATATTCATCTGGTTGTTTTATTTTTGTTTTTTATTGACTTTAATATGTAGGAATCATTGTCTGTCAGGATTAAAAATGGAGGATGCTGGTGTTCTCAAGAAAGTAAACTGCTATATCGTGTTAGGGTTCTTACTGTGCAGCATGCTCTTTTCCAAGCCTAGCGTATAGCGTACTTCCTGGTTTTGTGTGTTCAGCATATTGTGTTTGAGATATTTTGTCTGATAGTAAAGTCGCCACCCTTTGTGCTCCTGTGACCATATAATCTTCTATCGTATCATGAATCAGTATATCACTTAGGATATGAATCCTACATTCATTCACTCTTTTTTTAGATAGACAGACACAGTGGGCAATTTAAGGAAGCATGTTACATTGTGACTGTAAAATAATATTATCGCCGAGGAGATATTTGACTGGGCTTTTGAAATCTGGGCTATGGGGAGGAAAATTGAGTGTTTGGGTTTTTTTGGTAATGATCCATATTCATTTGTTATCTGCCAATATTATCTCATTGCTGAGAGGAGACCTGGGAAGAGCTGAGCTAAGCTATAGGAAAAAGATGAGTTATCTGTCTGTCTGTGCATTTCTAATGCAGCCCATTACTGATGCCATCAAGCCAACAAATGTAGATATTTGGGAATTGCATTAATTGTGTCTGCATCGTTGAATTGACAACTTATGAAAAATGCAATGGTTCTCCAACTTGCAAAACAATAAGAAATTACACCCATGAGTAACGCAGAATCAAATGACTTGCCATTTTTCCCTTACAAACACAGGCCACAATGATGAGCCAGAAGGGGACAGTGGTTTATTAATGTCACTATTGAACATTAACACACAACTGCTAAATTCTGTCTACAACAGAAGATTTTACCTTCTCCACTTTAAATCAAAGTTGTGTGAATAGCACTGAAGAGCTAAGAATATGACACACCTGGTTTGTGGTTATTGGGTACCATGCCACAGTTAGCATGTGACATGTTATACTGCTGCCTGAGGGAGCAGGCATATTAACATAAAGCAGGTATGTCAGATTATTTTCACTTGACTAACATGCATGGAACAAGACAGAAAACACTACAGTGCCAACCTCTTGGTGACAGTAAATAACCTGACTGAGAGAGGCCCAAAAGAGAGGTTAAGAACATAAGAACGGCCATACTGGGTCAGACCAAAGGTCTATCTAGCCCAGTATCCTGTCTTGCGACAGTGGCCATGGTTACAGAAAGTGACCTTTACCTAGGCGTGATAGATAACACTCACAGAAAATGTTTTCTGTGGTAATCTATTGTGGAAATATCTTTCAGAATAATTACTGTGAGCCAGGTCTTCCTGAATAACATACATATGTTTCAAAGTATCTTAGTCTACTTGAGATAACAGTCTGAGTGTATCCAGGAGAAGGGTATCTAAGAAGCAAGGTCAGTTTGCCAGTCAAAGCAAGGTACTTTTAACCAAGTACACACGTAATTCAGGCCCCATTTATGAGACTATCTCCTGGTTGAACGCTGATTATGTGTTAGGGGGTTGAGGCAGGGCCGGTGCAAGGACGTTTTGCGCCCTAGGCGAAACTTCCTTGCACCAGCCCTGCTCCCTTCCCCCAGCGCCCACCCCCCGCGGCAGCTAACCCCTCCACCCCCCGCAGCTCCCCACCCCCCTGCGGCGGTGGCGAGCCTGCCCCCGCGGCCTGCAAGCGGGTGGGCGGGTGGCCGAGCCTGCCGCTGCTTGGTCCCCCGCCCGCCTGCGGCGTCAGGCGGCTCGGCCGCCCGCCCGTGGGCTGCAGCGGCAGGCTTGGCTGCGGGCTGCGGTGGCAGGCTCGGCTCCCCTCCTGCGGCAGCCCCCCTTCCCACCTCCTGCAGTGGCCAGCCCCCCCTCCTGCGGCAGCTCACCTCCACCGGAAGCGGCAGCTCCTCGGCGGCCGCTGAATCGCCGCCGGGAGTTACCGCCCCCCAAATCCTGGCACCCTAGGTGACCGCCTAGGGTCGCCTAGTGGGAGCGCTGGCCTTGGGTTGAGGTTTTGAAAACAACTGCAACACCCAGAAATGAATGGTAGGGAAGGAAGATTCAGAATAAAATCTGCAGCAGTTTCTCCCCTTGAACATAAACTGGTGTCACTAAGAGATTCTTTGAAGGCTTATTCACACCATGTTAGCCCGTCCACAATGGGACACAATGTCTGCCACCACTGGGTCAATGTTCAACCCTATAAAGATGATCCTGCAATGGAACGGTCTACTCCAAAGAGATTGACATGTTCCGCAATAGACATTTCCAGAATATGTCAGCGTTCCATGGTTAATCTTTTGGAGGGGATGGCTTTGTGGTTTAAGCAGTAGGGTTGAATTACCTCAACTTTTTGGAACCAGATGTTCAAATGCCACCAGAGTTGACTAAGTCCTTCTCCTTTTTAAGATAGCTAATTTGAGTTCCATGTAGTTTACTGTGTGGGGACCATTAGGAAAATTACTTGAAAAACAAGGTCCTGTTTGCTTTCTGTGGACGTCTATGTTTCCCTATTACTTTTCATAAGTGTGGGGGTTTGTGTCATTGTCCTTAGGCAGAAATTTTTCTCCCATAATTTTTCAATGTACTATGCATCATTTTCTCCCTGACTGCCAGACTATATCTCATAAGTGACTTTACTCCAGTGGGGAATTTATTTGTTTGCATATTTCATAAAACACTTTGAGATCCTTTGGGATGAAAGTTGTCATATAAATGTATTTCCCTGAGGAAAGTAATGGAAACCTCATTACTTGGCATATTGTACATTTAAAACTAGACTTGTCAAAACATTAGGAAATGAAGGAAACAATCCCCAACTGGCATTTGGATGGGCTAAGTGATCTAACAGATCTTTTCCATATCTAATGTCTATGGTCCTCTGATTTTATTTAGTGCATTGTAAAAAAGGTGACAAGGAATGCAAAATCCATGCATGTATAAAATGTCCCTTAGCAATACTGGGGCTTGTTTTATATATCCTTTAGAAAAACACTGTGGTTTGCTTACTAACTGATTTATTTTAGGCAGTTCAGAGTATTTCTATAAGTGATCTCTTTGAGTTACTTTAGGGGGTGCAATGGATTTGTAGCAAAACACAGCCTGTAACTTGAGTGTACTCTCTGAAGCCAGATATTTGGTGCCAAGCAAAATTTGTATGAGCAGCTTCTGTTTTAAGCAATTATATAGTGTGTAATACACAGAAGAGGAATTAAGCAAAAGTACATTTTGCCCTCAGGGATTGCTCTAGCTGTTGGTTTTATTTTAAACAAGTTTTGCCCCTCATACAGTAAGGTTCCTGTAATAAATCACTTATGTGATAAACTACAGTATATTACACAGAAGAAAAGAGAAGAGAAATGTCAAGTGAAAACAAATGGTAGAAGTGAAGGTGTGATATAGCAGTGATTATGTGTTGGGAGGAAGGTGGTTGTACACTGGTTTGAAAGTATAACAAATAGAAGGCATTTGGTAGTTGTACTCAACGTAATGACTTCGCTGCAGTAAACTACTTATATAATAAACTGCAGAGGTGTCAGTGGAGAGTAACAGAATCCATCTATTTAAACTGATTCTCAGCTTACTTAAATTAATGGTGATCTCCTGTATGAAGGGAAAAACTGGTTAAAAGACATGAATAATGTTCATGCAGAGAGATGTTATGAAATAAAATTAGAGTTACCATTAAAGATGAGTCATTCATAAGAAGTATGGAGGAAGGACAAACTTCTCATACTCGGGCTCATTTTCCAATAGGTCTAATTTAGCAGCCTTTAACCGTGAAAGTTACACTACCACCTGGTTATTGGTGAAATAATAATTGAGTAATGAAACATGCATACTGATTTTTATCCCTTGCTTTCTTTAATATAGAAGAGATGGGTGAAATTTATGGGGCTGGACTCACCCCAGCAATATTCCAGTTTTAGGCTGCTGTAACTCCATGGATTGCAATAGAGAAATGCTGCAGTAATGCAGTGGTGAATCAGATCCAGATTTTCTCAACTGAAAGGCATTGGGCCAAATCCTGCAGACTTTACTCAGACAAAACTGCACAACCAGATCAGGTGGCATCACAGTGCACTATGTCGGCTGCTTTCAAGAGACCTTATTTCCTGAATTACCTTGTTCTCCCAGAAATTTGTGCTCCTTGATTTCAGAAACAAGTACCCAATGGAATTTCATTGAGAATATTGATGCTTCTTTTCCTGTGTGATTCAAATCAAAACAATATATCCCAAATCTTAGAAATGAATAGATTGTTATGCAAATATCAATTTGTGGGTGTGAATATTGATATTAATATAGTGATTAAAAGTGTTTTAACCTGATGGCAAACCAACTTCTTATGTTTTTGTTTGCAGTGTTGCTATTGCTGTGTTGGACTTAGGATATTAGAGAGACAAGGTGGAGGAGGCAATATCTTTTTATTTTTATTTTACAGATGTTGGTCCAATAAAAGATATTACCTCCTCCACCTTGTCGTCTTCTTTTTTTGGAAGGACCAAATGAATCAGCTGAAGGGGTAAAGTTGAAATGGCTGGTGTCCACCATCAATAAATCTCAATGGCCCACTAAAGAACTGTTAAGAAACATTGGACTAACGTTGTGGATATGAAAAGCTAAACATTCTGCTGCTCCAATGCAGCTGAGGGAGGGGAAAGCCAGTTTTTCATCCTCATGTTCCCCCGAACCTGCAGCTGGCATGGATCCAAAGTGGTCCCTAGAACAAATTAGAGCAGGCCAAGGCCTTCTCTAACTTGTGTCTTGAAATGGCTTCCAAGGAACTGTTCCGCTTGCAAGGATTGCTGCAATGCAGCATGCTCGGGCCCTGCCTCATCTAGCGCTTAACCTATCGTTGGTGTGCTCCTATTTTAAACAACTCCAGAAGTGGTGATGACTGGCTTTATGTCACCTGAGAATTCTCCTATATAAAGGGAGTCCCTGGTTGCCCCTTTGTGGCAGTTTTTCAGCTGCTTTGCTTGAGCTGCGCAACACATCCAGAAACGTGTCATAGATCTGGCTTAGAGATTCTAAAACAAGGCTACCATGGTTAATACAGTAACTAGACATATTTACAGCACAGTGTCCTCTTTTGTGGTCAAAAAATAATAAAAACGTTGGAGACCCAGAGTCCTTGCATCATTTAGAATTGTGATAATGTTCTACTGTATAGATTCTGGTGTCTTTAGAGTTTAACCTCTTCCCCCTCCTTCCTCTCCCCCCCCCCACCCCCCAGCTAATACTAAGTACAGTTGATCCGGTATCAGACTGTTCCTATTTAATTCTGCTACAACTGGATAGTGGTGAACAGGCAGTAAAATAATACCTTAAAGTCATAGTACTCTTTCAAAAGGTGTTTTTCAAAGATCATAAAAAATTTAAAAACACTAATGCGTAATATTAATGATCTTATGATTTTCTTCTCTGTAGTTTAATAGCATCTCTTTTCCTGATCTTTCAAGTAGGCTGTTCATGCAGTATTAAAGCAAAGAAAAGATTTTGCAAGGATGTGTGTTCCATATTCCAGATCTTATTGATGCAGTGACCCAAGGAGAGTCCTGCCTAACCATCATTTAACGTTTATTCATGTACTGCATTTGCAGTGCAAAGACAAATTTCAGATTGTTTCTCAAAAAAAGATAGCACAAAAACTGCCCGTCCTATGCAATTAAATGACACCAAGGGAAATGAAAACCCAAGAGTACCTCTACACAGTCACATACTGCATGATGAACGTGTGCACTAAACACTGTGATGAAACTAGATCACACACATCGGACCAGTCATCCGTGGCAGTGACATTTAATAAGAAAAGAGTGATTTTCATGAATAAACTCAGCATAGGCTTTAAATAAATGCCTCCCTCTCCCACACCCATTACCCCTACCAGTACCAGTTCCACTCCATTTTTATTAACTTTGGTTTTGAGGCTGTTGAAGAAGAGGGCTTCAGCTGTAGCTTTGGAGTATATGGTTAAATATTTCAAAACATAGCTGAATCTCTCTTTTTAAGATTACATTAACTATTGTGGTCAGGCATACAGTTAAAACAAACTTTTAAGAAAGGATTGGCAACGAACAAAGTGTCGTTAGTGTCATTAAGCATCTAGGGAACTGTACGATACTAGGAAGGTTATTGTTTTATTTTGTTTGTTTTTCTCTTGCTTTCAGACTGACAGGCTTGAATACCTAAGTCCTCGTTTTTCCCCCTGGGTAACAGCAGTTCAAGTTTCTTCCACGGTGCTTTGTCACTGTTCTTCAACCCTGGCCAGCAGGGGCTACCACGTGGTGGTGAAAGGATAATTCACAATCCATGACCTCTCTGCTGAAACTGGAAACAAAGAATGCCAGGCACTATCAATGTCAATGGTGTTTATGGTGTTGTGTGTTTACCAGTTCATGAAGAATTACACTGAGACTGCCCTTGTCATGTAGGCCCATGTAGGCCCCCCAAACAGTTATCAGAGGTGGTTTTGGTTGCTGATGAGTTCCAAGCACCTGGAGCTGAAAGACGATCCGATCCTCTGCTTTAACTCCTTTGCTGAGTTTGGCCATTTAGTGAATAATTTATAAAAACACACTTTATGAGCCAATGGGAGTGCTCCTTAGAGAGTGGTTCTCAACCAGGGGTCCACCTGGGGGGCCTCAAACAGGTTTCAGGGGGTCCACCAAGCAGGGCCAGTGTTAGACTCACTGGGGCCCAGGGCAGAAAGCTGAAGCCCAGGGCCCTGAGCTCCACCACCAGGGGCTGAAGCCAAAGCCTGAACAACCTAGCTTTGCAGGGACCCCTGTGGTGTGGGGCCCCAGGCAAGCTTGCTACTCGCTAACGCCGGCCCTGGCTTTTATAAGCAGAAAACAGGTGGCACAGATGGGCCATGGAGCTTTTATAGCATTTGCGGGGCGGGGGGCGGGCTCAGAAAGAAAATGGTTGAGAACCCCTGCCATAGAGTAAGCTCTTAAAGGTATACATGCGCAAATCTCAAGAAGAGGACGTGAAAAGTGCACATATTTCCCAAGCACTGTTTTCAAATGTACCAGCATTATACCAGAGGAAGTGCTGGCTGACGTTTCTGAAAGTGAGTCAATTTATCAACCATCCACCCCTAAATGGGCCTGTGGAACATGGGGAAAGGGATTGAAAATACTCCACCTTCATTGTGAGAAAATGTGTGTCCCTTAGAAGGACGGGGAACTTTTCACTATTAAAAATATTACTTTTTTTATTGGAGACAAGTTCTCACATCGTTCAAACACCAGTGTTCAAAGTATAACACAACCTTATTTTATGTCATTATGAAATAGGAATCAGTATAATTTCCACCCTTCAATTGCTTAATAATACATTTATGGATCCATTGGGAAATGTTTGGAAGTGCTGCTACTTCTCACCAAGGTTGAACAAGTACATAATGTTGAATGTACTTGTTGATATGTACTTGTTGAATGCAACTCTGATAATCCTTTTGCTTGCTCTTGGGAAGTATTTTTCCTTCGCCCCTCCCCTCCACATCCTGCCCCCTCATAAAATGCAGTCTCAGGTGAAGAAATTCAAAGTATCTAGGAGTATAGCAAGGTCATTTAGGAGACCAGGCAGCATATTTGCATATTCCCATAACTGTAAACATTTATTTTATTTTTCCCATTTGTGCTGTGTTGTTCTCCATTCATATTCTAAGTGGGAAAAGCTTTTAGCTGTGACTGGGCCCAGTCCTCAATGGACGGGAATTGAACGTGTCACATGGTATTTATTAATCTAAAAAAGTTGTCTTTCCAAACATATCTAAAAAACATATGGGAGTTATTTGAAGCAAAGCAATTGCAAGTTCATTTGTTATTTCAGCAAGCTCATTCCTTATGATTTCAGTTGTATAATAGATATGGAACTGTTTGCAGGTTGTTTGTAGTCATATATTTTCATTTGGTTTCTTGGGTTAAAGACACGAAAGGCTGAAACATATCATCCCCTTGGAGGAATGGATGATGTTACACAATCTGTAGGGTTTTTTCCCCTCTCTCATTCTTTTGTCAGATGGCATGTGATATGCTTCTCAGGCAGTAATTTAAAGGCTGTCAATTCTGCTGTGGCCACCAGGGACTCAAGTGATCATCTGACTTGCCTCGCATAGCAGTTGGGGTTCTTAGCTGGTAAAGATGTAGGTCTCTATCTGGGAAAGTAGTGCCAGGTTTAGTGAATCACTGGGCTATGTCAAGTATGAAAGATTTTCAACATTTTCCTCAGAAGTCCTTTACTGGCAATTGCTATGTGATAGCCAGTTGTTTTAGTGACTAGTTAGTTAGTGTTAGTGGGTTTATCAAGTGTTATTTTTACACAAGATTTCTATTGTATAACAGCTCCGTAGTCACACATCAACAAAAGCATATTTTCTATTACCTCAGTCCTTGTCATGGGGGAAGAGGGAACCCCACACATTTGTTTCCGGCCGTTTCCAGTTTTATTTGTATTTTCTTGCTGTTTTATATTTATTAGCACTATCAAACAATATACCTCCATAATAATTTTGTAAATTGGAGAACTAACCTCCTGTGAACCCGTGTTGCCTCTTCTTCCTACTGCAAAATGGAGTAAACCTCCTAACACAGTTTCCTCACAACTTCTAAGAGCATTCTGAGGGAAAGATTAAATTAATCTATAAATAAATAAAAAACGAGAAATCTGGTTGAACTGGTAGCCACGTTAAGTGTTCACAACTTTATCACATACCTTTGGAGATTTGTTCCAAATGTTTTGCAAAGAGGGAAGTACTCGATCCTTACATGATCCTTACATGTTTTTATAGGCCTGGTCTACATTAGAAAATTAAATTAGCTTAACTATGTCGCTCAGCAGTGTGAAAAAGCCACATTCCTGAGTGGTGTAGTTAAATTGACCTAATCCCCAGTATAAACAGCACTAGGTTGACAGAAGAAATCTTCCGTCAATCTAGATACCGCCTCGTTGGGAGGTGGATTACCTACATCGACGGGAGAACCTGCAGTGCCGCTATAGCATTTCAAGTGTAGACTAGCCCATAGCATAGAAACAACCACCATAGCTCTGAAAAGAGATAGATGAATAGCAATTTCTTTTGTGAGACTCACAGAGTACTGTAAAGATGCAACACTTTAAAATCCTTTCCTGTTGCAGCTAGTAACTTGTGTCTCTGAAACTGGCAACTAAAATTATACAGATCACTATCAGGTATATTAGCTAATCTATTTATTCCTTCCTTCTCACCACATTCTCCCAGGAGTTTAGGCTCCTTAAGTGCCTAGTGGATGAAATGCATCCACCTGGGATGAGCCTGTTCAAGGCCCTTTGTGTTGCTATGTGCCTGTGTAGAACTCCATAGGTGACAATGGTGCTGGAACAATTTTTATAGAGGGGGTGCTGCAGGCATAAACCATGTATTTGGGTTGTTATTACTACTTCAAGCCAGGGGGTACAGCAGCACCCTAGTTCCAGCACCTATAATAGATGATCCGCTTTTTTCCCAAATAAGAGCGTACAGAAAAAAGCATTAAAACTGAGCCGGGGCGGGGCCCTGGAATACACACATTCATGGATTCAGTGGCTCAGAACCCTTCATATTCCAGCCCAGAAGCATGAATAGTAGCTATAGAGTAGCTGCACTGCAGCTCCTCAACACACCTGTGGGTTGGAGGAAGAGTGTGGGTTCTGAGCCCTGCAGAAATCCTGGTTAGTTGGAATTTGTGTGGTGAAGTGTATATGTCACTTAACCTGCAAACCCAGCCAATTTTTCAATCTCTTTACAGCTGTATGTCTCAGGAATCTGATAATGGGATATACTGGTAGTATGGCAGCTTCTAACCTTAATTTGGCAATAGAGTTTACATAATTAGAGGTGGGTCTGATTTATGCTAAATAATATATATTTGTTATGCACGGAGCACTGTAGCATGCATCATCACCACCTGACGCGCATTGCCACAGGCAGCAAAGGTGAGCTGACAAGTCAGTGGCTTTTATTAGAAATATCTGGTGAAAAATATTTATTGCACATCCTGTGATGGTTCCTGTTTAAGAAAAATAAATATGGAAAAGTAGAAACTTAGCACGATATATCGTACCCTTCCCAGCTCATGTGAGACTGCCTTCCTGGGAGACAGTGTGTTTCATTTCCTTGTAATCTTCAGAGAAGTATCTGAGGTTGTTCAGATGTTTGACAGCTTTTTTTTTTTTTTAAGGGTGTCAAAATCCCATCTTTTTCACATATTTCATTGCCTTTTATTTTTTAAAGGGGTGTCAAAAATCCCATATTTTCCACAGACTCTCTACTATGGCTCATGGTGGCCTGCCAAATCTTTTTGTCTGGTCTGTCAACTGTGTTGAGCCTGACATGATATATTTCAGCCATGCTGGTGATTTAAGACCTGAAGAACCATCCTTTAAAGGTGGAACTGAACTACGGGGGGTAGCAGGCCTTGAGACAGACCAAAGGCATACTATTGCTTAAAATTAGCTGCAGGAAACCATGGGAGCTGAATGGCCAAATAGTAGATGACACAAAACAACAAATAAGCTTACAACAGGGAGTCCTGTTTCATTGCTTGCTGAATGAATATGAATATATGTGTATATACAGAGAGAGAGAGAATGAACAGCAGTTGTGCAAAGCTAAATAACAACCAGATAATCAGGATCCTGTTGTCATTAAGTAGTCGTGAGAGTCCAGTGCCTGAGTTATCATAACTGCACTACAACACAAAATTCTCCCCTACCATGACATAAAATCCACCAATCTTTAGGAAGGGCATAGGGGAGAGAGATCTCATGATCTCATGGTGGCATCCTGTTCCACTGAATCTTTTTTTAAAAAATTGTTTTACAGATTAGGCTATTCAGTGCTATACTTGCATGATCACTATGGCCTGAATATGTGGCTGAATTAGCTCTTAGAACTTGGCTGCCATTCACATATTAGCTGAAACTTTATTATATCAAAACAGCCCCTTAAAGGAATGATAGTCCTCTCCTTATACTGAAGCCTGCTACTGACCCATATGTAATCTATTTGCCTTTGGTAAAGTACAGGGTGTTTAATGATGCACAAAACAAACACACTCCAAGAAGCGTGCCTCAGCTCTTGCAATGAGTAATTATATTTCTTTTTCATATGTCTGAATTAGCATTCGTAAAGGTGGTTGTGATTTGAAAACACCCATTACAAGTAATCTGAATATTTGTTTGGAACTAAATATGTCTGTTGATACATTTGGGGTGAGGCTGCTTTGTTTGTTTGTTTTCTGAACTTTGTTGTAATAATATTGGGACTCCCCTATTTGTTACCTTTGAATGCAACAGCTGATATACACAACCTAAAAAGAAAACAGAAAAGCTAGAGAGTGAAAATGCTCTTGGTTGCAGGTCTCTGACTTGTTCAGTCCAGGGGCAGTGACAAAAAAGCACTAGGGGACTGAAGGACCAGTGGTGATTTTAAGTGAATGATCATGGCTACAAACAAATGCTTTTACAGCGATGGAAGGCGCTGAGATATTTTACTTAGAATTTTGACATTTAATTACCATCTTTATTCCTCCACTTCAGTTGCAAAGTGTGTTAGCCTCTGGTATTTCAAGTACTGTTTGGGCTACCAGGCAATAAAATAATATGAAAGAAGTGTGGAATCCCATCTTCCAAGTGATAAAACACTTTAATCTCTAAATCTGCCTGGTTTTTGGAGATTTTAGCTGCTAGAATCATGTCACAACAGAAGCGAGGGAGAAAAAGCAAGATGATTATCAGAATTACATGATGTTAAGGTCCATTATCTCACAACCTGCCATGGCTAGAAACACTCAGGCATACAAGTGAACAAATCAGTTCAGGAGAAGGCAGCCAGTCCAAGAATTGGTCATTTGTTAGTGATAAAAAAGAAAAAAGAAATATCACTCTGGAAAAATAAAGTTTCCTGTATATGTTTCCTATGACGAATACTATGCTGAATGACTATTGTTGGGCAAGCCAAACTTGCAAAAAATGAAAATATTTTACTTCCAGAAGTTAATTAAAAAAACATTATTTCCTGCCTGTCCAGAAATTTTTTTTACCAGTCAACTCATTATATTTTACAAACCTTAAAGGACTTTATATTCAGGTGCTGAGAGCACACAGATTGTATTGACTTCTAATGGAGTCATGCTCAGGACTTCTGAAAATCAGCCCCCTTGTAAGCAATATAAAGTGGGTATTCCTATACCCAACTCAAGAGAACACACCAGGTTTAACTAATGGACTGGCACAGATACCCTCCTAAGCATTCGTTAGCAATGCTGGAATGCTTGGAACTGAAGGAGGAGGATTTTCTTTCACTGCCAGCTGTGCTAACTCAACTGTAGGCCTTAGGACTTTTATATCAGAGTTGGGTATTTTCTACTTCTGAGTTAAGTGTTCTTAATGCTGGAAAACCGCCAGGCCTAAGCATATTGTAAGAGAAGAGAAGAAAAAAAATGAATGAAAAGAAAAGAAGAGAAAAAACACAAACAAACCCCCCATGAATAAATGCCATTTACTCTACTCAAAAGACACTGACGAACCTTAACAACTTACAGTAGTGATATTTTCAGTCTTTTAAGAACAGAAATCAATATTATGGTCTTTTATTTCATGTATTCCAGTCAACATATTTTAAAATGTATTTTCTAATATTACACAATATTTAACAGGTGAGAAATATCCAAAAATGTGTGTGTAAAAAAAAAGAGTGCTGCTTTTTAAAAATGTCTTGTGTTATACTGACATAAAAAGTAGTAGTGGAACATCTTTGAGAAAGGTAGCTTGCCCTTTAAACTTTTAGGCGTTTATGGCCTTAATTGTGCTTTTCACCAAGATTTTACATATTTAATATTTCCTTTTAGAGCTTTCAGGAATCTCAATTATTAATTCCACTGAGGATTTATAGGTCTTCTGACTATCCCTTAAGTATAAAGATTGTAGACTCATCAAATACTGTTTTCTTCCTTTAAATTTTTACAATTTCTTTATCAAATTGGTTTCTGTAGTTCTAGAGTTCAAAACTGAATATTTATCACTTCATCATTTGGGGCTTTTTTCCAAATCTAGGCAACTTCTTCATAATCCTTGTCAAAACTCTATCTTCAATTACTCTTATAAACTGTAGATAAGTGATCTCTAATTCACAAAAGCAAATAGCTATTTTTGACATTACCCGGCCAAAAAAACAGCATCTCTTTTAAAGATACTATTTATAAAATTGAACTGTGCTAAATGGAGAACAGTGTTAACCAGAAACCTATGAATAAGTAATAGGGTCTAATTTTCCGTTATTACAGTCATCGTTTAAAAATGCATGTCTACCAGGACATTGTAATGATTTTGTATTACTTAGGAAAACTTCTACAGTTCTTTTTTCCCCCTCAATTATTTCATTACTTCTTCATTAGATTTGCTCTCCTCTAATGTTTGTGAAGCTTCTGAAAACCAATCTGAGACATGTTTTTGGGGTTTTTTTAAAATTACCCCTGAGACTACCAACACTTTAGATATTTTTCATGCCCCTTTCTTCAAATGCTCTCACCATGTTATGTTTTGGCATCCATAGCAAAACCCATTAGCTGTGACAGGTTAAGATGCCTCTGCAGACTTCACCACAAAGGAACTGAATCAGTGCCAACCATTATTCCTTACAACACACTGCACCATCTAGCAGAAGAAGGCCAAATCTATAACTCTCATCTTAGGATTTCTGTCCTGTGGGGGCAGCTTCTCTAAAGAACATACTCAGTTGCATGGTACAAATTTTTCAGTCCTGGATATGCCATGGTTTCAGTTCATTAAGCAGTAGGCAACAAGGGCATTCTTCAGCCATTCTGCAAACCTGTGGTGCATATGTAATTGTTATGGGCTTAGAGAGTACTTGCAGATGAAAGGCACTGTACACTAGTTAAATTAAAATTCATTGATTGTGGAAACTCTGCAATCAATACACACCAACCTGTGCTTTCTGCATCTCTGTGTAGTGCTAAACAGTCCTATCTAGTGTTCTAATCAGTGCCCCATAGCTCCATCGACCTCTTGCCTGATGTTACCACCTAAAGTGTGGTGGGATTTTTATTCCATATCAAAAGATACTATGTAAGAGAGTTATTCTCCCTTGATATGCACACACAACTTCCATTAGTGTCGTTGAGAGTGATATGAATGCAACATCCTAGACCGGTGGTGGGCAACCTGCGGCCCATCAGGGCAATCTGATTGCGGGCTGCGAGACATTTTGCTGATGCTGACCGTCCGCAGGCACGGCCCCCCACAGCTCCTAGTGGCCGCAGTTCGCAGTTCCCGGCCAATGAGACGTGCTGGCCGCCGCTTCCCACAGCTCCCATTAGCCAGGAACAGCGAACCGCAGCCACTAGGAGCTGTGCGGGGCCGTGCCTGCGGACGGTCAGCGTCAGCAAAATGTCTCGCGGCCCGCATCAGATTACCCTGATGAGCCGTATGCGGCCCGTGGCCTGCAGGTTGCCCACCACTGTCCTAGACCCTTCAATTGCAGATGTCATAATAAGGTTTGAATTGTACATTGATCCAAAAAAGCCATAGAAGTCTATTCTTGTCAAGTGTATAAAGGTTATTATAGCACCCTCATCACCACAGTAGCTGAGAACCTTCCAATAGTACATTAAGTAACATAACTAGCATATGCCACGTTTCCTCCCACTTAGAAATGGGTCATGTGTTCTCACCATTAGGTGCTGGACCTTAGAGCATCAACAGCTTTCACTTTGCACACTGAACAGTCATATGGTGGTAATGACTCTTGATCAATACCAGTTTGGACTGGAAATAACCCATGATTCATAATTCACACATTGAAAACTTCATTAATATGAAGTTACAATTGCTGTGGATAGAGTTCAATATTGCCTTTCAAAAAATGTTAGGGTTAGAAAGACAAACATATTGGAAATTCAGGAGGTGTAGAGTTAAGATTGGATTTCTCAAAGAGAGCACCCAAATTACCTAACTCGGCCCCTGTAAATTCTGTGCATGTACAGTATTGACAATGTTCACCACGGAACATTGTTCTTTATAATTTGTTTCTATATGAACAAAATAGATCTAGCTTTACAATATGTCTTTTTGGATTTTGAGAGGAGGGTGCAAAATCAAGTTTCTATTGGAGATTTCGGTGCAGATTTAATTATGGAGCTAATGCCGTCTCTCCATAAAAATTAGTAATATGTATAATTTATTATAGGGCTTTCTATCTGTAGATCCCAAAGAACTTTAC
This sequence comes from Chelydra serpentina, assembly GCA_037349315.1. NCBI lineage: Eukaryota > Metazoa > Chordata > Testudines > Chelydridae > Chelydra > Chelydra serpentina. The sequence goes on from JBAIAC010000026.1 coordinate 29,911,509, forward strand.
AAAGGTGAATAATGTTCTTAACCCCGCTTGAAAGATGGGGAAACTAAGGCATAGAAAGGGTAAGTGAGTTGTCCAAAGTCACACAGTGAGTCAGTGGCAGGGCCAGAAATAGAACCCAGAACCCAAATCCAATTCCCCTATCCACTGGACTGTGTTTCGTTTCAAGACTCTTGTTTTCAGTGCCTCCTTTTCAAAGGATTCTTATTTATTTCCTAGCTCTGATCATTCATTCTAAAAAATGACCGATGGATCTGTGATGGTGTAGATTTTGTTACTATTTGCTTCTTATTATATCAAGTAGAATATAGGCCTTTGTACTTCCCCCAATTATGAAGAGAGCCTTGTACCTTTCGTTAAGAATTCAGTGCAACTACGCGGTTCTCTGGTTGGTTCTGCCCATGGAAATGCCAGCTGCTGCTTAAAAGATGCGATCTCAATCAATTCCAGAAAACATGAGATGTGTCACTTTTTTCTAGTCTGTGCCTTTCCCTGAATAATAAAGGAAAGCTAATTAACATGAGATGGCAAATGAATTGCAGTATCTGCCAGTTCACTGATGCCGAGTCCTCTTTAGCATTCTCTTTGCTTCCATCCACTACAATAAATTCAGATTAGATATCGAAACAGCCAGTTGAAAAATACCTTTACTTTTAGTGTTGCATAATTTATATTCTGATGCATCATATAAGATTCTGATCCAGCATGCCCCACAAGACATTGCAGAAATGAAAGGAGCACAGGAATTAAAGTTGGGATATCCTTGGTCCAATCTGAAATTTGGATAAATAGGTACTACGTTGGATTTCCTCTTTAAGGAAACTAATTTTTTTAAATTATCCATCCCACTAATATAATTAACTGCCTTCACAACTCTAATTCTAACATCCTTGCATTACTAAAAATCCAGTTAATTTTAATTCCATTTTTCAAGTCTGATAGTGCTCTGTTACCTGCCATAAAGGGATTATTTAGTAGCATTAAAATTATATTGCTAAATTAAGTTCCTGGATCTGGGCCCTTGCATTTTAGGATGGACAAGCCAAGCTGGAGTTCATTAGCATTTTAAGAATTACTCACTAAGCCTAAACCAAATTAAAAAGGGCCACTTTGTTTTTAATAAAAGACCTTTTTCTTGGCACTCTACTTTCAGCTCTGATCCAAGCTTGATAAATATCTGTAAACGAAGGAGAAATCATGCTAAAAGAAAGAGGAGTGAAAAATTGTTTCCATTGACATTTATAAAGGTTTGTGTTCTCACGCAGGAGACTGACATTTTGACAATCCGAGTACATGTGTATCAAGAACAAAAGTTCTTATAGGGAAATAAGGTCTGGGGTCTTTTTCTGAAGCTGCCTCTCTGAACTCATCCTATTCAGTTCAATGGATGTTGTTATAGGTGTTAAGCAACACAGTTCTATAAAAGATCATCACTTGAACGTGTGGCTCTAGCCTGAAAAGTGACTATGTAAAAATGGCACCTTCTTACTCAGCAGATCTGCTTCCTGTCATAGCTGCTTATTTTCATGATGAAATCCTATTGCTCATATACTGTACTTGCATCGGACCACTGCTTCTGAGAAATAAGTCCCTAAGGTTGAAGATTCCACACAACCTTCTGAGAACATGATTCTGAGAAAGAGCATAGTCAAGGATGTAGCTATTATAGAGCCATACATAATACTGCTCTGTGAGATTGCATCATTTTTATATTATGCACTATTTATACTCTAGGTGAGTTAATGACAGAACACCCTTAGCCATGAATTTCCTTCCATTTGCCAATTAATTAGATGTACTCTCAGGAAGGTAATGGTGTCTAATGGTCGGAGCAGGCGATTGGGATTTAAGACTCTTGGGTTCTATTGCTCTGACACAGCCTTGAGCAAGTCAATTAAATTCTCTGTGCCTGAGTTCATCGATATAAAATGGGTATAGTGATCTTAACTGCATCTCAGGAATTATGTGATGCTTAATTCATTAATATTTGTAAAATTTGATGAGATTCTTCAATTAAAAGTAGTGTATAATTTCATCTTCTTTCAGCTAATATTTTTCATTTAAACTGAACACTTAATGTTTTAAATAATAGATATATTTTAAAAATATTCCACTGACATTGCACTGAGTCAGTGGATCTTTCATGGCCAATACTATGGCAGCAGGAATGCAGATGATTCACAAAGACTTCAATCACACGTGGCCCATGACTCCTTAAAAATATCGAGTCCATTTTGGCTCAGTAACGCTATCTAAAAGTTTACAAGGTGCGAAGCATTTCTTACAATGGATTTGCTGAGAAATATGTTTGAAGATAAAAGTGGCAACTTTAAATCTGGCTTCAGTTCAGAAGATACACTCTGGAAATGAATATGGCAGAAAGACTGTTAGCCATTTACAGTGTACAGAGTGAAGGAAGCTTTTGCTAGCCCAACACGTTTCTTTAATGGTGCAGTAGGATGTACCACCTGAATACCAATTTGCCAACATGCCATCTTTCCGAGAGTACTTGTGTACAGTATTTAATCATTTTATGTTGGGCGATAAGGGAGCCAACTCCCAGGTCCTACAGCTCATGGTTACAGTTTTTTAAGCCTTTGTGCAGTTTTCTCCTTGTTCTTCAAAAACTGTTGTAGCTGAACAGTGGATTCTGGCCTCCCCATGAACTAAGGGTCATCCTAAAAGACTTTGTCCTGGAGAGAGGCTCTTATGACCCTCCATTTGAGAAATGTTAGCAAAGCATCAAACGTAGGTGTCCCTGCTTCCCATTCCCTGCTTCACTGCAAAAGGAAGAAATAGTTCCAGCCGACTCCTTGAGCTTTTTTTGTTTGCTGCTTGTGCTGAAACCAAACTGGCCATTTTCACATATCATTTACATTTAAAAGCCAAAATAGAAAATAATTATTCTGAACAGCAGCTTGTCAGTTGGGATGTAGCTAATCCAGTCTGTCTCTAGTGTGCCAGTCAGGATGGCATCTAGGCACAAAGCATAGAAAGTAAAAGTCTCAGCATTGTCTTTCCATCCCAGTGCTGCTGTCTTTGTTCTCCACTCAGTGTTTTCCCTTCTCTTTAGCCTCCATTTTTTGAGAAGATGTATCTTTGGAAGGTAGAGAACTTGGTAATATCTCACTGCCTCTGCTGTGAGGGATTTTGCAGTGTCTTAACTAAACATTTCCCTGAGAGGCACAAGAGGTAGTAGTATTGTTCCAAGATTTTATGGATCTTGATATGCTAGACTTGTCAGTTCAAAATCACTCCAGGATATGACATTACATCTTCATGCATGAAATTAGCTGCACTTAAATTAAAAAAATTAGTGTATTCTGAAAATAGTGTAGTAATGACATATAAAGAAAACTGGGGCATATTCTGATCAATTTCCAGGTTTCTACGTCAAAAATGAAGGATTTGACTGTCCTGGTGGCCAAAGAATCCGAGTAGTTAGATGTGGAAAATACTCATTCGGCCCTGCTTAATCCATCCCCTAGAAGCCAAACCAGAATTATTCCCTAGAGTATGTTCACTAGTGTTTTAGAATCATAGAATCATAGAATCTCAGGGTTGGAAGGGACCTCAGGAGGTCATCTAGTCCAACCCCCTGCTCAAAGCAGGACCAACCCCAACTAGATCATCCCAGCCAGGGCTTTGTCAAGCCTGACCTTAAAAACCTCTAAGGAAGGAGATTCCACCACCTCCCTAGGTAACCCATTCCAGTGCTTCACCACCCTACTAGTGAAAAAGTTGTTCCTAATATCCAACCTAAACCTCCCCCTCTGCAACTTGAGACCATTACTCCTTGTTCTGTCATCTTCTACCACTGAGAACAGTCTAGATCCAGCCTCTTTGGAACCCCCTTTCAGGTAGTTGAAAGCAGCTATCAAATCCCCCCTCACTCTTCTCTTCTGCAGGCTAAACAATCCCAGTTCCCTCAGCCTCTCCTCATAAGTCATGTGCTCCAGCCCCCTAATCATTTTTGTTGCCCTCCGTTGGACTCTTTCCAATTTATCCACATCCTTCTTGTAGTGTGGGGCCCAAAACTGGACACAGTACTCCAAATGAGGCCTCACCAGTGCCGAATAGAGGGGAATAATCACGTCCCTCGATCTGCTGGAAATGCCCCTACTTATACAGCCCAAAATGCCGTTAGCCTTCTTGGCAACAAGGGCACACTGTTGACTCATATTCAGCTTTTCGTCCACTGTAACCCCTAGGTCCTTTTCTGCAGAACTGCTGCCCAGCCATTCGGTCCCTAGTCTGTAGCAGTGCATGGGATTCTTCCGTCCTAAGTGCAGGACTCTGCACTTGTCCTTGTTGAACCTCATCAGATTTCTTTTGGCCCAATCCTCTAATTTGTCTAGGTCCCTCTGTATCCTATCCCTACCCTCCAGCGTATCAACCACTCCTCCCAGTTTAGTGTCATCTGCAAACTTGCTAAGGGTGCAGTCCACACCATCCTCCAGGTCGTTGATGAAGATATTGAACAAAACCGGCCCCAGCACCGACCCTTGGGGCACTCCACTTGATACCGGCTGCCAACCAGACATGGAGCCATTGATCACTACCCGTTGAGCACGACCATCCAGCCAGTTTTCTATCCACCTTACCGTCCATTCATCCAGCCCATACTTCTTTAACTTGCTGGCAAGAACGCTGTGCGAGACTGTATCAAAAGCTTTGCTAAAGTCAAGAAATAGCACATCCACTGCTTTCCCCTCATCCACAGAGCCAGTTATCTCATCATAGAAGGCAATTAGGTTAGTCAGGCATGACTTGCCCTTGGTGAATCCATGCTGACTGTTCCTGATCACTTTCCCCTCCTTTAAGTGGTTCAAAATTGATTCCTTGAGGACCTGTTCCATGATTTTTCCAGGGATTGAGGTGAGACTGACTGGCCTGTAGTTCCCCGGATCTTCCTTTTTCCCTTTTTTAAAGATGGGCACTACATTAGCTTTTTTCCAGTCATCCGGGACCTCCCCCGATTGCCATGATTTGTCAAAGATAATGGCCAATGGCTCTGTAATCACATCGGCCAACTCCTTTAGCACCCTCGGATGCAGTGCATCCGGCCCCATGGACTTGTGTTCGTCCAGCTTTTCTAAATAGTCCCGAACTACTTCTTTCTCCACAGAGGGCTGGTCACCTCCTCCCCATACCGTGCTGCGGAGTGCAGCCATCTGGGAGCTGCCCTTGTCTGTGAAGACAGAGGCAAAAAAAGCATTGAGTACACTAGCTTTCTCCGCATCCTCTGTCACAAGGTTCCCTCCCTCATTCAGCAAGGGGCCCACACGTTCCTTGACTTTCTTCTTGTTGCTAACATACCTGAAGAAACCCTTCTTGTTACTCCTAACATCTCCAGCTAGCTGCAACTCCAAGTGTGATTTGGCCTTCCTAATTTCACTCCTGCATGCCTGAACAATATTTTTATACTCCTCCCTGGTCATTTGTCCAATCTTCCACTTCTTGTAAGCTGCTTTTTTGTGTTTAAGACGAGCAAGGATTTCACTGTTAAGCCAAGCTGGTCGCCTGCCATATTTACTTTTCTTTCTACACATCGGGATGGTTTGTTCCTGCAACCTCAATAAGGTTTCTTTAAAATACAGCCAGCTTTCCTCGACTCCTTTCCCCCTCATGTTATTCTCCCAGGGGACCTTGCCCATCAGTTCCCTGAGGGAGTCAAAGTCTGCTTTTCTGAAGTCCAGGCTCTGTATTCTACTGTTCTCCTTTCTTCCTTGTGTCAGGATCCTGAACTCGACCATCTCATGGTCACTGCCTCCCAGGTTCCCATCCACTATTGCTTCCTCTACTATTTCTTCCCTGTTTGTGAGCAGCAGGTCAAGAAGAGCTTTTCCCCTAGTTGGTTCCTCCAGCACTTGCACCAGGAAATTGTCCCCTACACTTTCCAAAAACTTCCTGGATTGTCTGTGGACCGCTGTATTGCTCTCCCAGCAGATGTCGGGGTGATTAAAGTCACCCATGAGAACCAGGGCCTGTGATCTAGTAACTTCTGTTAGTTGCTGGAAGAAAGCCTCGTCCACCTCATCCGCCTGGTCTGGTGGTCTGTAGCAGACTCCCACCACGACATTACCCTTGTTGCTCACACTTCTCAATTTAATCCAGAGACTCTCAGGTTTTTCTGCAGTTTCATACTGGAGCTCTGAGCAGTCATACTGCTCTCTTACATACAACGCAACTCCCCCACCTTTTCTGCCCTGCCTATCCTTCCTGAACAGTTTATATCCATCCATGACAGTACTCCAATCGTGTGAGTTATCCCACCAAGTCTCTGTTATTCCAATTACGTCATAATTCCTTGACTGTGCCAGGACTTCCAGTTCTCCCTGCTTGTTCCCCAGGCTTCTTGCATTTGTGTATAGGCATTTAAGATAACTCACCGATCGTCCTGCTGTCCCAGTATGGGGCAGGAGCCCTCCCCTCTTGCACTCACCTACTTGTGCTTCCTCCCGGTATCCCACTTCCCCACTTACCTCGGGGCTTTGGTCTCCTTCCCCCGGTGAACCTAGTTTAAAGCCCTCCTCACTAGGTTGGCCAGCCTGCTTCCAAAGATGCTCTTCCCTCTCTTCGTCAGGTGGAGCCCGTCTCTGCCTAGCACTCCTTCTTCTTGGAACACCATCCCATGGTCAAAGAATCCAAACCCTTCTCTCCGACACCATCTGCGTAGCCATTCGTTGACTTCCACGATTCGACGGTCTCTACCCCGGCCTTTTCCTGCCACAGGGAGAATGGACGAGAACACCACTTGCGCCTCAAACGCCTTTATCCTTCTTCCCAGAGCCACGTAGTCTGCAGTAATACGCTCAAGGTCATTCTTGGCAGTATCATTGGTGCCCACGTGGAGAAGCAGGAAGGGGTAGCGATCTGAGGGCTTGATGAGTCTCGGCAGTCTCTCCGTCACATCACGAATCCTAGCCCCTGGCAAGCAGCACACCTCTCGGTTTTCCCAGTGCTTTGATCCAGAGGCAATACCCTGTGCTGCTCTCATGCAAGGGGAGAAGATCTGGGCTCCCTTGCTAGCTCTTCTTCCAAAGGGAGCACTGTAGAGACATTATCGTCAGCCCTTTGGGAGAGAGGGAGTGCCTTGCATCATTCTCAAGCTTACTCGTCTGGCTTCATCTCAGAACGCCATTAACAGGCTCTGGAGAGAGAGAGCTGCCCACAGTCTTCCTCTGGTGGAGTGAAGAGTCACACAAGACGTGGCTGAGGTTCATGCTGAAGAGTGCAAAAAGAGGATTGCAAGAGGACGCCTTTTCCCCTCCCACACCACCTCCTCCCTCCGAATAATTAATAACACTTTGCCCTATGTGTAACTGACAGCACCTTAAAAACACTAAGTCCCACAACCCTTCTGTAAAGTAGGTATCAATTAATTATTCCTCCCATTTAACACAGAGGGAAACTAAGGCAAAGAGAAGTTAGGGCCAAATGTTCAAACTAGGGTGACTAAATTCAGGCACCCATATCCATAGTTAAGCAACAAATGCCCAGCATGTCTGAAAATCAGGTCACTTATTTAGTTGCCTAAATATGGATTTAGGCACCTAACTTCAGGCACCCTAGATTCAACATTTTGTCAACAATGAATGGCTGACTATCCGGGTGAAATCTTGGCCTCATTAAAGTCAATGGGGAGAGTTGTCGTGTTCAGTGGAGCCGGGATTTCATCCTCTGTATCTGGCTGTAACCATTAGAAACTCTCCCTCGAAAGGCTTCAGAAAAAGCATGAATTTCTAACATTCACCACAGAGCTTAAATAATCTTCTGCCAAGATACTAGATGATGATGATAAAAAAAACCTTGTTCTTTAAAACATTTAAATGCATACGGGCACAGCAGCAGTATTCTTAATTGCTTAATATTCTGTATTTTCTCAGCTGCAAAAAAAAGAAAAAAAAGAAGCAAAATCAAAGTTCCTATGAATGGGAAATGGATATGAGCTGCAATACCTAAGGATTGTTTTATTCCTGAAATAACTATCAAACAGACAGTGCCTGGCCGCTAATTTTCTTTATATGATTTTAAGATGCCATCTCTTTGATTGGAAGCCAATGTACGGTCTTTTTCCACAAAGTTTTGTCTATATTTGGTGGTTTCCTTTTTTCTCAGTTTCATGACATGACATCTGTCTCCACTGCTCTTTGTGTGTACCTCACCCACCAGAGCAAACTTCGAGCCCATCTGAGTCCATGTAGTCTAGTGACAAAATCATTTTTGCAGCTGAGTGGAACTTCTGTGTCTGACCCTTTGCTCTTGGACATGGAAGTTTATTGACTTTTATTTCCTAGCAATAGTTACTAGCAGGGCCCTCTTTTCGCCAATCAATCCATATTATTTTGCAAAGAAACAGAGCATGCTGTTGTTGAGATTGATTTACACATTATTTATCTTTTTCTACCCGGTTTAAATTGGTCAGCCTGATCCTGTTCAAGATAAAAATCATAATGTCTCAAATTACTTACTCAATAAACTGTGGGTTCATCTATTATTAGTGATCATTAGTGTTATAATACAGCATGGAAATTTAGAGCAAATTAACTACATATGCAAGCTGCTGGGCTCATCTGCAGTTAATCATAAGCATACTGTTCAGGTGGGCAGAGGATTTTGCAATAATGTTTCCAGGAAGAATTTGTGGGAGAACTAAATATCCTTGGTTTGGTTTGGTTTTTTTCTCCTTAATCTGGTTCTCCCAAATGAATGTTTTATCTGAGACACATTACAGAACAGAATCACAGCTCAAATGAAAATAGCTTTTATTGCTGCCGATTCCAGGGCCCCAAATCTTTATCACCGTAAGTAATGAATGGAAGTTCCATGTCAGTACAACCCCCGCACCCTCCCCTACTTACTTTATCCGGTTCTCTGTTCAATTGTTGCTCTTTAATAAACAGCTGCCTTCGCCCTTTATACAGTAATGTGGTGGGACACATTGTCTCACGTGTTATCAGATGATGACACAACACCATGAGTTATCACTTCCCGGCACCATTATTTCCTAAGAAAATGATAGCTTCCAGTTACCGTAGGCTGGTTGAGATTGCATGGATGCTAAGGTAGGTTAAAAGTGAGGGATTTCCTGATAATTACTGGTTTGTCTGGCACAACAAGACACGTATGAGGTAGGTTTAATATAAGAATTCATTAGAAAATAGTTTTGGCTTTCTGAAATTAACAAACAGCCGTTCCTCTTCTTTAAATATCCTGGTGTGTTTGCAGTGCAATTTAGTGCTGGTGAAAGGTGCTGTAGACTGATTCATAAAATAGGCACAGTACAAGCAGTCATTCAGGCCTGGACTGGGCCATTCAGATCCCTGCATTGCCAGCAGGCCTGGTCTAGTCCCTTTCCTCCTGTAGCCATAAGGAAGTGCAGATTGCAGTTCCCAAGTCTTGTGAAGCTGCTGCTGTGCTAAATTAGCTTATCGTGCACAAATCTGGCTGACTTTAGGAGCCCAACTCAGACACAGATGCTCTTTGGTTCTTCTAGCCCTTCCACTTTCAAGAGCCAGTGTAGCAATTCCTCTTTGGCCTATGGTCCTGCTCCCCTCTGCACTGGCCAGCAGAGCTGTCCTTGCACAAGAAGAGTATGTGATATACAGGGATCACAGTTAATTTTTTTTTATCTGCTAAAAAAACGATAAAAATCTGGTTTTCCATGGTGAAAATGAAACACAGAACTTTAGTTTCCCTAGCCACAATACATATAGGTATCAGTTGAACACAATGTTGTATTGATATATTTAGAATTTTTAAGAAAGTTCAAAGCCTACCAGTGCCATCAATCATTCTATGAATTTTATTTTATTATCATTGCAATTTGTATTTCTTACATATACCAAATACTTCTATGTCTGTATTCTATATTTTCAGAAAATTGGCTTTTTTTAAATGCACAAAAACGCTGGAATGATCCAGTCATAGTGCATTGTTTCTTTACTGTTGTCGATGGCCCTGCTGTTTCAGCCTCTTGTTTTCATTTCTTTTCATTCAGTTTATGTTTAGCTCTTTCTATGTGTTCGACAATTGTCTGCCTTTGAACTTAATCTACAGCCATTCTGCATACAGTCCAGAACAACACATTACCATCCATGTGAAATTTGTCCTCACCAAACTCAGTGACACAGTCTTTAGGCATGATTTTTAACGTTTTCAGCATCTTTTCTTAACTTCAGTCTGGAGGCTGACGTGAAATTTGAGATGCATTAAAACACGAACCCCTATACGCTGTTGAGTAACCTCTATATGCCGGAAGCAGTTAATTGGACTATGTTTAGTTATGTACATTTAAAGCGCATGCAAAAATCAACCACAAGAGGGGGAGGTTGCACGCATTGAATAAGTGACACTGCCACTTTCAGTCACATTTAGTTAATAGTTAATATATGTTTTTATTTTTTCACAAAATGTAAAAACTAAAGATTCTCCGTAAAAAAGCACGTTCTGCATTTTCCCGTGACAAACGGATTTCTAGGATCCCTGGGGATGTATCCCAGGATGGCATGGCAGCTACTGTCTGCCCAAGGTCTCTGGAGACATTGAGAATGTCTGGAGCACAGATACTTCCAGGAGCTCCTGCTGGGCTGGTGAGCTTCTGCCTAAAGCTTCAACTGACACCTGCATGTGAATAATGGAAAATCTCTACACAGCACCTCTTTATAAGAGCTCAGCCTAAGGTGCAGAGGTTTCCAAAGGAGAGTCTTCTAGCACTGTTAATGTAGCCAGAGACCAGACCCAGCACTACTGTAAAATTTTCCACATGCAGTCTTGTCCTCAGCCGTGACATAGCCACCAACATTCATTTGCTCCTTTTGTTGCTGTGAACAAATAGAAATACAGGCAGGAGCCAGGCCTAGGAGAAATGGTCAGAATAGAGTTTAAAGCAAATGTGTGAGTTAACAGGTACCATGAACCAGTAATCAAGACGATGAGGCAGCTTGAACTGCCTAGAGACTCAATGTGTGATCACACATGGTGTATGTGTCAGAAATGTTTGACTGCCTTTGCAGTAATGTGAAGTTAAAATGTACTGGTCTGTAGCGGAAGAGGTTTGTGTTTTGGTGGCTGGTATCTCTGCCTCCTCCTCTAAGTCTAAAGCATTCAGAGAGATCTTAGAATTTGTTTTCAATTATGATGATTAATATTTGTATTGTGGTAACATCCTGAGGCCCCCATGAGGAGCAAAACTGCATTGTGGTAGGTGCTGTACAAATTGTATGAAAGACAGTCGCTACCTCAGACCCTGTAAACCAGATGGACAGTAACAGGCAGAAGACTTACCAAAAAAGAAAAAGTAATCTCAGGTGCATATCTCATTCATTACTGGTTCGGTTTATAATTTAATTCCAATCCTCTTTCCTGGTCTCTCTGGCCAGTGCCTCAGCCAGCATGCTTCGTCACAGACCCACCCTGGCTCACCCATCTTCCACTTAGCCCAACCCACACCAGCAGAGTCAACTTCAGTATGAGAGAGAGGGTTTTTTCTCCTTCCTTGCTGCAGTCCTTACTGCCAGCTCCAGAAGCTCTTACCTTCTCTAGGGTCGGGTGGGGGCGCTCTGGGTCAGGAGCTGGGTTCATTATGCCCTGTCCTGCCCTTCTGCAGTCCTTCCTTCTTGGGAAGGAGTATGTAGGAAAATTCCTACCTTCATTCTAGGGTCTCCCTGGGTCAGAAGCAGAGGGTCAACATGGACTCTTCTGCTCTGCTACAGTCCTTGCTGGGTGCCTTAGTAGCTTGCTTTCCCTTCTTCCTGTGGGTGGATGAATGGGGTGACTCCTACATTTATTCTGGGCGCTTCCCATGTCAGGGGCAACGGCCAGTGTGGCCTTTCCTGCCCCTCTGCAGTCCTTGTTGGCAACTCCAGCTGCCCTCCCCCACCACGGAGAGAGCCTTTCTGTGTCAAAGGGATGCCCTATGTGAAACATTTCATTCTTCAAAGAATAGGGAGTATATTGATGGCAGAACACCAAGTCAGTTAGCTTTATCTCTGAGCTTCTCACATGCAAACACTGTGATTTTGTATTTCATCAAGACTTTTTTTTCCCCTCCGCACATTCCATTGCATTATTTATTTGAATCTTGTTTGGTGAGGCTGGCTGGAGCGGAGTACACGGGGGTCAAGGGGTTGGACCTCTTTCCTCATTTAATGTACTGAGTTTAAGCTGAGGGAAGCAATCTGTTATGCAGTTTATTTGGTAACACAGATGGAAGTCCTCAGCTCCAAGCCCCTTCACCAACCCACACACACATGCTGGTGCACCTGGATAACAGCTCTACCTGTTTACAAATTACCCCAATTTTCTGCTTGATTCAGCAGTAACTGCTTACCCTCCCCCGTGATGTAATTAGGCCTTCAGAGTTCATGTGCCTATTATGCTCTCTCTTGTGTTTTGCTTTTTTTTTTCTGTAGCAGTAATCATATATATATATGTGTGTGTATTAAAATTTCATATCAATTGTTCAGCTAAATTATGCACAGTGGGCCATGCTAGCCAGCCATTAACATAAAGTATGCTAAACAACGTGTTTTCTTTCTGATAATTATACTCTAAAGCATCAACTGCTTATTCTAGTGAATTTTACCTTCTAGTTTTTCTTATTTCTTCAAACTTTTAGCTGTCTTCATGGCAGTTGACACAGGCCAAGTGCTCCTTCTGCTGTTGGGTGAACTAGCCTAATTATCTTTCCTTGTTGTTGTCAGAACCTACCACTATCTAATAGCTAGCCACTCTGTGTTGAAACGAAGTAGAAAGGCCCGGCTAAGGTGATTGTTTTCTAGTCACATAAATATCCTTCCACCAGCTGAAACTAAATTAGCAGTGCCTTACCCATACAAGAGGTCGATTGCATGCAGCCTCCAAGATATGCATGAGTTATACATTTAGTGGCTGGGTGGTGTTGGTGGCCTTGATAGAAGGATGTCAGGCTAGATAATCTGGTGGTCACGTCTGGCCTTGAACTCTGTGACTATAATTCTATGATATGGATGTATGAGGTTCTGTTATGAAATAGGCTGTGTTCTCATGTTCCCGCAGTTATAGGTCCCCTCTCTCCCCTCCTAATTGAAATCTTTAACGTTGCTTCCTCATGTTTCACTGAGGAGTTTCATAAAATCAAAACAGTTAAGCAAAAAAAGCAAAATTACAGACCCAATTTTGCAGACTAGAGGGGACTGGCTCAGGTTTGGATAAGTATCCAACTGTTTGAACATATGGGCCATGAGGATTAAAGACACAGGTGCACTCATAATGGCAGCTTTATAAATAGAAGTAAATATTTTGTAAATAGAATTCTCTTTAAGTTTCACAGGATATATCACAGACTTGGGTGTATATGAATATAATATTTAGAATTTTTTAACAGTAAATTACTTATCTGGTCATACCGGCTATTGTGAAACTATATACTTTGATACAATCCAAGCTGCTTTTAAAATCTCATTTTACTTTCGTAGTTAAAAATAGGCATAGTAATTCTTTGGAAATCTTCTTAAAGCAATGGGTTAGATTCTTCCCTAGATAAGAGTGAGTAACAAACAACCCTAAGAAACTAGAGTATTCAGTTTCTTACTTTGCCCACAAACTCAAAACAGAGAATACCTTTGATTTTTTTTTCCAAATAAAGTAGTGGAAGTGTTCTATAAAATTACTCTCTCTAGAGCAGTAGATCATGAGAGAGTGTCAATGGGAGTTGAGGGTACTCAGCACCTCATAGCAATGGCCCTTAAATTCCACATCTCAGCGGGATCTCTGGGTGGAAAAATCTCCTTTTAGATTCCAATATAAATATATAATATATTATATACTGAATCTGGTAGCATGTCACTCAGCATCTCACATCATTGGGCCTTTAGTGAGTATTCACTTGGTTGGAGGGGGTAGAACAAACCTAACAATATACTGTAAATTGGAAATGCTGTGATCAAACAAGAATAATTTTTTTAAGAAGAGAGAGACCAACCCAATCTTTTGGCTTCTTGAATAGGCATATTTCAGCATGTTTCATATATATCCGTATAAGATATACTTGGGGGATACCTTGAATGTCCTTGTTTTTCATGTATATGTCTAAAATATTTTTAGTATTCCATTTATAAATGTATATTGAGGTTTAGTTTTCTCCAGGGAGAACAAACAATTTGTAGGTTGCAGGGACATAAAGCTGACTCTCACTACCCAAGAAAACAATGTGGGAGTGAATTTTAAATATCTAAAATTGTGTCAGTGTGCATGCAGAGCCAATTCTTTTCTTGTGAAACTTTAGATTAATTAGTTTTATAATTTGCACAGTAAGGTAATGTGAATATGTTGCTACTGCTTGACTTTTTGCCTAATCCTTTGAGTGGATATATAATCTTTATATATATATATATATATATATATAAATTAAAGCAACTCGGAAGATAAAAATAATTAATCTAATTATATGCCGATCACTTTAATTTCTTTAATGTTTTATATTTAAAAAAACAACTTTGCAAATTGGTTTAGGTTGGGAAACCCTTTTAGAGGATTTTGTTTCATCGGTAAGTGCAATTTAAAGGATACACACTCTGGAAGTGCTACATTAAATTTACAGTTATGCAAATGAGAACAGTTAATCCGGGAGCTCTGGTGACCAGATTTTCAAGGTGTGTTTTGTGAATTTGCAGCTTGCATTTAGGAAGTGAGACTTGCCACTGAGAAAAGATGAACAAGTAAAGAGCTGTAGGATACCCTAGCCATACAGTGTGTGGTGCTGTGAACGATTGCCGATGTGTTGTACTTGGTATCTAAGCCAAACTAATAAGAGGAGTGCATTTTTCCACTCTATATTAGATATTGTTTGTGTGCCCCAGTAGAAAAAACTGCCAGGGATGGATATATGCAAAAAAATCTATGTGACTAGGTGCAACTCTAAGTATACATGATATAAATGCAAGATTATATACCATTTGAGATCTATATAGTTTGTGTGTGTGCTTGACATACAAACACTGTGCAGATTGTTCAGTTTACTATGGAAAATCTGTAAAGAACATCACAAACATTGGTAATTCAGGCCTCTTCATCCTGTCATTGTCAGCTATTTTTGTCAGATATCCAGAGGTGCCTTGTATTCCTTGGCATTTAGCAGGACTTTTTAAAGATTATGTGTGCCTCATCCTTTGTCTGGGGAATAAGCAGTTTCGAGCAGACTTCTTGGCTCCTTTCCTACAATCCACCATTCCCTATCATATGACTTTGCCTTCTGCTTTTTCTTTGTTGGTTTACTGAAGGAAATGAAAGTACTGATCACAACAGCAGAATTAAAAATAGCATCTAACAGCTTAGCTCAAGACATAAAAATAGGCCAACTTGCAGCTCATCCTGTCAAATACGGAGGGAACCCTAGTAAGGTATCATCTGTTAAAACCACATACTGAGTTGTATCACTATTGTTTTGCTTTTTCCAAAATCCTTTCCTTGTGTTTGGGTAACATAATAATTGAATCAAAACAGGTTGTTTTTCATAACACAAGTTCTGCCACTCAGCTCTCAGAAGAGGTCATTGGTTTTGGAGACTTAATTTCCCTTTGCTTCGCTATTTCACTTGATTTACATTTCATTACTTTAAAAAAAGGCAATGGGAGTTATAGGAAATCTTTAGATGGATAGATAGATAGATATACATTTTGATAGTCTCTGCATGCAACATTTCCGTATGTCTTATCCATTTTGGTGGTATGGTGACAGAATATTTATTATTCATAGGGATGACCTCGTATTTTCTGTTCTCGTGCTATTGGAGACTGGGCAACTTGCTTGTCTGATGGAGACCTTTGAAAAAAAATGAATGTCCACTTTTTCAAACTTGGGGTGTGATGTTGCAGTCTTTATTAGGGAAAGGGGGGTGAGGGAGGGAGGTGTTAAGTGGGCCTCAAATGAAGAAGTTGGTGGTAGTCCATGCTCAGATGCTTAGAAAACCACATCTTCAAAAGGAGCATAGTACAAACATTTTGGTTATGATTTTTCTCCTGTAATGGGTGCAGCATTATAAACATGAATGACCCAATATGTATAACTATGTGGAGGATACCAAGAATAACTTTGGAGTCTGATTCTGGCAGGTATTATCCATAGGCCTACTGCAGAAAACATACTCAGCAATGGGAACATGAGCTAATGGTGGGTGTCCCATTCTAGCTCTTTCCAAAACACATAAAGGGGACACTCTACAGCTGTTCCTCAGCGGCAGGTGCAAAGGGGTGTGGCAGATTGAGGCTTGTGGCTCAAGAGATATGGTCTGCATCTTATGCACCTAGGACCACTTATCAAGCAATGGCTTCAAAACAGAATGCTGTGGTAATTTTTTTCTGCTCTTGATAGGAATTGTCTGTTCAGAGCTGGGGTCTGCAGTGAATTAAGATGAGGGGCTTTGCGTAGGGCACATGCCAGCACAGAATTTTGGAACATAAATATTAATCCATTCTGAGGACATGTTGCATATTTCCTTAATTTGTCTCATGGGGGTGTTGAATTGGCAAAAACTTGATCTAACAACCTGTAAAAACTACCATGGGGGTGGCTCTTGAAAGGGCACTGCTACTGTTCTGCTTACAGTAGTTATGGTGGTGGCTCACACCTATGGAAAAGGTCTATAACGTTTTTTTGTAGGACATGTTAACCTTTATATAGGTGAGGGTGTTTTAACAATTGTAATGAATTAATAGAATTTCAGAGGATGGTCTAAAGACAAAACCTGTATAACTGATATGGTTATTCAGTTATCTAGGTTTTAGGGTGTTTTCTATGGAACCGCATTAAAGTCCATCTCTATTCAATTCTGTAGGATTTTTCCAGAAGGGTACAGTGTATGTATTAGGTCTGCCTATGGTAATCTTATGTTTATTTGTGTCACCCTGGCTGAACCCAGCATGGGGTTGAATTGCGGCAGAAATCAATGAAATAGCATTAGGATGCAATTGTCACAAATTATCAGAGAAGAAAGAAGACAACTATAATTCACTAGCTGTCCCACTTGCTTTCACTAAGCATTAGTTTAGTGTGTTAGCAATTTCAAGGCACTTTCTCTGCAAATACTTGGTCCATAAAGACCATTATTATTGTCATCCTAAAATTTGTGGAATTTAACCTAAACAAATTCCTCAAAGCTTGCACTTAGTTCTGATTTGATCCATTATATCTTCCCCCAACTTTGGTGGTATTTCACCATGCTGTGAGAGTCAAGCTTTCTACTATACATATGGTATGACTCTCAAAGAAAGCTGGAGATTTGTAGGACCACTGTACTCTTTGAGTTTAGACAGTCAATGTTTGTGTGTCCTCTTTTGTTCACAGTATATGACATGACAAGGTCACTGGTGGATTTTACATAGCAGGCTTCTTGTATTCTACCGCATTAGTAGAAGTCATCAGTAACTAATTCGAATAAGCCATAACTAAGGTCAAAATATCACTGACAATCCTTTTCACCCACAACTCTTTACATTTTACCTCTTATGTTCTTTTCACAAGAATTACAATTACCAGAAGAAATACAAAATGAGAATAAAATATACCATTGTTATATCTAAATGTTACCTCATTAGAAAACATATTTTTTCTGTCAAAACATTTGTTATATATCTAAACAGTTATAGGTAACAATCTCAGCAATTGTCTCCCTTACACAATATACTATTTGTATTGTGTCATTAATGCAAAAATATTGCAGAGCAGAGGGCTCGACAGCTCAGGGGATTGGTTCTGTCTTTCACGTCTTGGCTATCAATTCAATCCCTGCTTGTGCCGCAATGATTTATAGCGATGATCATCTGAGGGTTTGAGGGTTTGTGTGAAATGAGTAGGTGGCGTCAACTGCTTAGTGGCAAGGTAGCCATATCGTCACAACTGGCACCTTTGTCAGTAGTTTCATTAGAGGTGCCCAGGGCTGAATGAGCACTGAGGGAGAATTATTCTCTAGGCTAGAACAGGGCTAAGGCCCTGGGGGATGTGTTTGTGTGTTAGCATCCATTGACCCTGCCTGTGCTGTACATTTTGCTGTATTAATTCTCCAGGACTATAAATTCAGACCTTTAATGACCAGTAAATTCCCTTACTAAAAAGTTAAAATGATTAAAAGTAAAGCAAAATGCTTTATATCTGATTACAAGCTGTAACTGCAGAGGAATTATATGGCGTTGAACAAAACCATACAGGCAGGAGGATACTGGTACAGGGGACACGTTCCAGGGACTGTAAGTGAACACAAAGAAGCTGTGGCTCAGGGAATAATATTTGATGGTTTGTATTGAATAAGGGCTTAAGAATCATAGGTCAGGGAAAGTAGATGGGATTTGCAAAGAGTCAGGTGGAGCTAGAGAAACCAGGAAACTATTCTATGTAATAGAGGCATTGTGTCTGTAGGATATTGCTATGAAGAGACCAGGAGAAGGACATACAGAAGTATGGGAGAAACACACTGAAGAAAAGGAAAAAAGGAAAAGTCTGATAGGTTGGGGGGAAATCCAGGGAGTCCATCCTCTTCCCACAAAAGACCATTCCCTTCAGTGGACGCAAGGTTGGGGCCCATGAAGAACCTTGAAAATTTTGTTCTGGACTCTGCAATGGACACAAGAAGCCAGTTACTGGAACTTATGATGGATCCAGGAACTGATGAGGTTGAGGCAGGATGAAAGTCAGGAAAGAATTAAATGATATATAGATTTGGATAACATCTGCAGAGAAGTGATAGCAAAGGTTGACAGTTGATTGATGTATCCAAGAAAAAAGCTATAGAGAAGAGGAAGGAGCCAAGAACTATCAGTGGAGAAGTCTAGCAACATCCATTGCCATAAGGATTGGAAAGGTAGGAACAAAATTCAAATACCAAGCTGCCTGCAATTCCATTAGTTTGTGCTAGACATTTGAAAAGGTGAATGTGATCTCAAAAGTATCATGCAGTATAATGCCTGGCAGGTTTTACTCTATACCCATACAAAACTCACTACACCTTTGTCAGTTACATTAAGGACGCATATATAGGCAACTTCTTTTCCTTATTTTCTTTCAGCTTATTTTACCCCTTCCTATCCATGAAGAACTTGTATGATCATAGAACAGCTTGGTAATAACAATGCTCCAGTAACAGCATTCCCCTGGGTTAATGAATACACATGATTTCACCAAGGAAAATGTCTTTTTAAGACCTCAATTTCAACATTTTAACATTATAAGATGTATAGTGGGGAAGTAGACAACCACCAGCTTACACAAACACAAAAAGGTTTAACAATTTCCAGATGCAAGTATTTTAGGCACCAAAATTGCCCATTATGGGTGTGTGTGTAAGTAACAAATTAGCCTGAGAGCCACAAACTTCTAATTCATGGCATAAGTGATGAATGTCTTTTCACAGCCCAGATGCAAGTAAGCAGAGTTCTATGTTCCTGGAGCCTTGCATGGTAATAGTTTCCTTAAGCACCCTGCTAAGATTTAGGAAATTAGTCAACCAGGATCATATTTAGGTTGAGCTAATGTTGGACAGCTGAATTTACCCAGCATTATCAGTGGGCATAATTGGTGACAACTGTTTTTCAGACCAGCTGTGCAGGTCACAAAAGGATAATAATGGGGGCCCAGGCTTGTCATGTCATATTGATAAATGTTTATGGCATACCATGACTAGAGGAGCTTGTTTTAAGCAGGTACAGATTTGGGAATGTTTTAAAAAGATGGTTAGCACACCAAAGAGTAACATAACAATCTGTAAGTTACACATCATTTGTACTGAGAGTGGGTTGGTGTAATTTACATGCAAAGGAGAGAAGGGTGTAGTTGTAACAGGAAAAAGCACTGAAGAGGAGGGTGTAAGATAAGATTGTCCCACCACGCACACTTTATTTTACACCTGTCTGTTACCTGCTTTTCCTCTAAACACTCACTTTTCCATTACTTTGGTGTGTAAGCTAAATCAGTGTATGCTGACAACATCAAACTTGTTTTACCATCAATACATCTCTGAACTTGGCCCTGGATCTTTAAAGTATTTAGAAAAATGGTATTGTTTCTTTTCTTTAGTCTAATTTATTTAAAAGGCTGTCATGGTAATTTTGACACATATTTCTTTTAAACATTCCATCAAGTCATAGGAGAGGCCTTTACCATTTCTTTTATCTCTGCATATTTATGCATACATTATCTGTAGAAAATAGCATTTGAAATTAATGTGAAATGTATTTAAATTTAATTCACTGCTCATAAACAGGTAAGTGGGGGAAAACACAACTTCGGTTGCAAGAAACAGGTTTCATCCTCAATCTATATGAATTGTTGCAATTTCTTGCTGTCTTTAAACCGTCATTTACATATTTTAACGTGTGTACTATAATACACAGTAGATTTCCTTAAATAAATGTTATTAACTACATTGCCAACTAAATATGCTTAATTATCTTAACTAGTTTAACATCGTACCAATTAACATACAGATTAACACAGGAAATAAACTAAAAGTAAAATAATGTTTCTGTTTACAGTTCTGATTGTAAGACAGGTCTGGGTTTAGTCACAACCCTGTCAAGTTTCTTTCTTGTTTAAAAAAATTAGCAAGAATGATCTCTGCTCTGGCTATTATTCTTGAATTTTTATAGGATTCCATCTGCAACAATGGCCAAAAATAGTTCTGGAAAACACAGCATACTGCAATGCTCATTCTGCCAACAACACAGCCAGTGACTATTGGCACCAGTTTCACGGTGCATTCTCCTTTTTTGTTCCACTTTTGGCCTGGTGGCTGTTCATCTCTGAGAGTCTTGAAAAAATAGAGAGATTATCTAACAGAGAAATCTCTACCTACTGATGCCATTGAGAAGGTGAAATTTACACTCAATATGCAGAGAGCAGGGGGCAGATATGGGGGGAGGTATCTCCCCCCCTTTTTTTTGCTTCTCTAACACGTGTGTAATGCAGTTTGATTGTTCTTTGCATCTAGCACATTAGTTTGGTTTGTGACAAATGTGTGTTCATTTTTGATCACTTAAGAAAAAAAAAAGGGGGGGCAAATTATTAATGCATGAATACCTTAGCTACAGTAGGTCTGATCCTGCAACCACTACTTCCACAAGTGTGTTTTACTTTCCTGATAGTCTGTTTGATATTAGTGGGGCTACTCGAGTGTTGCATGATGAGCTCATTGTTGGTACATAGAGGTGTACACGCGCGCACACACACACACCATCTAAAACAGATCAGCAGAAGGGTTAAGGAGCTTCTTGTTATCCGAGCAGTTGATGTGCTTACCAGTTCAACTCCAGTCAATGGAATGGAATGAGATCATCAATAGTCATCAGTAGATTAAGTCTGCACTATCTGTATCTGTGGAGAAAATTCATCTTTTTGCAGTCACTGGTAGTTGGTAGCACTAGTCATCTTGTATTTGTTAATGTTACCTACAGTCTCCAAAACAAAATTCTCTTGCTTTTGTCCACTCAGCACAGGCCTTTCATTTACAACCTGAATCCTATCAAAGTTAACAGAAAAAAATCACTCAGATTATTTCTGCTGAACTTTCAAAACTGGATTTTTTTTTCAAAATCTCAAAATATGAAACATTTCCAGCCCCGCGGGGGGGGGGGGGGGGGGGGGACAAACAGAAAGTTACAGTTTTTTCTATTACAATTTACAGTCGATTATTTTGAATTCCTGTTTCCTTAATTGAACAAGTCATTGTCTTCTAGCCTACTCCATTATTCTGCATTTAACATGCTTTATTGTGAGGCAAAAGAGATTAAACAATGTTACTTGAACTTTGTTTAAATATAAAGGGAGCGGTGCATCTGCTAAGGAACACAAGCCCTTTCAAAGTTTAGGACACTCACCAGTGCCATACAGCATAAATCACAGTGCAAACTGTGTGATTATACCCTGCAGGGAAATAGACTGTGTGTTTATGGGGCTCTTCACCAAGCACTTAGGAATAATCTGATATAAAGCAGCAGGGGAGGAGAGTAATGACAACTTCAAATTAGTTTAATGAATGTTTACATTAAAAAAAGGCTTTTCTACAAACCTGAAAACACAAAGTGACAGTTTCCTCTCCAGACAAAAAAGCGTTACTTTTCCTTAAAGGACCTGTCCTGGGAAGGCCTGTGTAAAATTAACTCTTTCAGTACCATTGATCAGAGTGCACTGTTCTCCATATTCACTCTCGTTTTACTGCCATTATGGTGAGGCTTACTACTACACTTCCATTATAATCACTGATTTCTGGTTGGTAGCTCGTCTGTTTTAAATCTCTTTGGGCTCAATGCAGAAAAAATAGGTCTGAGAATTCCATTCTCACAAAAGTGCAAAGATCTCTTCAATATCAGCTTTCTCTGCCTTGGGTGGAACAAACATTTAATGTGTCTTTGGCCACATTGGGCCAAGAGGCTAACATGTCGGAATAGAGATGCCCTTTTCATTTCAAACATTTTTTTTAACTTTTACAACATATAAAGCAAAAGTAATGCAGAACTCTTTCAGTTGTTCCTTCCGTTTTTAGGTAAATAAAGCTTAATTTTGCAAAATGCACACGTATGCACAAGGGAAAATGCAATCAGCATCTTATGTATATTGAACTTTGGGGTAGTTAGAAAAAAATCATAGTTTTGCAACAGCTGTGATCTTTCTGTTTGAGAAATTACTGAGCATTTTGGCTGCTATCTTGCAATGTTTTTCATTACTGCATAATATGTTTATTATGCATTACTAAACCTCGTTTTGCAGGAAATACATTGTGACCATTTCAAACTGTATCAGGTGGAAACTCAGTTTACAGCTTCCCATCCCAGATGCAAAATTTTCTATGAGGTATTATGTAAATCAGCAAGCCATTTTTAAAAATGAAAAGTTTTTTTTTCCCTCAAGCAAAATTGCTATTGTTATAGCCAAGGTCTAGGTTACAAATACAAGCTTTAAGGTAGGATAGATAAAATCTTCCAGTGTTTTGAAAAATCACCAGAAAACATAATAATCTTGCTCATTATCTTTCTGTGCAGTGTTGCTACATATGATTACCATGTAAAGTCTCATTGAAATGTCTTTGGTGTTGATCAGAAGGTGTGAGAAATTAATAAGGCATTTTTGAAGGTGTATGCATATTTCTTATGTAGCCAGAATAAACACTTAGGAAGCCCTGATTTTAAGATCTCATTTGTCTAGTGCCATACTTTCTTGGCACTGAAAATATAGCAGTCGTCTGCTTCAAGCCTTAATACAGCATACATCTCTCGGCAAGGGTACAGTGTAAGACCCTCACATAAAACAAAATTAAAATATTTTTGTGTATATTTCACTCACACATACACAGAATGATATATGATCTGAATTCTTCCTGGGTATTTCAGATGCCCTTGAGATCAGGATGAAGCAATGACTTAGCACAATAAGATGCTGGAAAGCAGATCCTACACAGTTCTCCAGAAATAAGAAAATCCACACAGCACAAGTCAAGTGAAAATCACAGGTCTCACAGCACCTTTTCAGTTTGTCATACACAAGATGGGAGGGGAAGGAACATGGAATTTATTTGGAATAGACCAGTGATTATAAAAGGCCTGATTCTTAAATGCTTACATTTTGTACTACTTCACTTCACAAATGGCCTCTTTGAAATCAACTTCTTCTTGAGTAAGGTATTATTGTTGTGTGTAAGGATATCAGAATCTATTCCATACTCATGAAAACAAATTCATGAGTGTCATTTCAAAATTGGTATTAAAAGATCCTGGATCATGGTAAATTGAGCATGAGTATGGAAGGTGTTCAGATACCAGGGTGCCAAATGTGGCATTAGAGCCTGAATGGATTAGAACAGAATTTAGACTTTTTGCATAGCGGGGAGGGGTTATGACATGATTTCCTCTTACACTCCTCATTTGATACTTCTAGGTTTTGTCCATGTTTCCAGTATAATTGAAACTGTACTTGCAACAACTACATTTAAATGCAGTCATATAGTCCTAGACCAGGGGTAGGCAACCGGCGGCACGCGTGCCAAAGGCGGCACGCGTGCCGATTTTCAGTGGCACTCACACTGCCCGGGTCCTGGCCACCAGTCTGGACGGCACTGCATTTTAATTTAGTTTTAAGTTAAACTTCTTAAACATTTTAAAAACCTTATTTACTGTACATACAATAGATTAGTTATATATTACAGACTTATAGAAAGAGACCTTCTAAAAACATTAAAATGTATTACTGGCACGCGAAACCTTAAATTGGAGTGAATAAATGAAGACTCAGCACACCACTTCTGAAAGGTTGCCGACCCCTGTCCTAGGCCTGGTCTACACTAACCCCAGAATTTGAACTAAGATATGCAACTTCAGCTATGTGAATAACGTAGCTGAAGTCGAACTATCTTAGTTCGAATGAAAAAGCACTTACCCGGGGTCCACACGCGGCGCGCAGGCTCCCCCGTCGACTCCGCCTACTCCGTTCGTCGAGCTGGATTACCAGCGTCGACGGCGGAGCACTTCCTGGTTCGATTTATCGCGTCTAGACAAGACGCGATAAATCGAACCCAGAACATCGATCCCGCGCCTCCGACCGGACGCGTAAGTATAGACGTACCCTTAGCCCAGGTCTAAACTAACCCCCCCCTGTCGAACTAAGATACGCAACTTCAGCTACGTTAATAACGTAGCTGAAGTCGAAGTACCTTAGTTCGATCTTACCTGTGGTCCAGACGCAGCGCGCAGGCTCCCCCGTTGACTCCGCCTACTCCACTCGTCGAGCTGGATTACCAGTGTCGATGAGGGAGCACTTCCTGGTTCGATTTATCGCGTCTTGACAAGACGCGATAAATCGAACCCAGAACATCGATCCCGCGCCTCCGACGCGACGGGTAAGTATAGACCTACCCTTAGACTGTAAGGAAAGAAGAGACCACCAGATAATCTAGACTGGCCTCCTGTATATCACAGGCCACCAACATGATGCAGTACCTGCAGATTAAACCCAACAACTCAAATTAGACCAAACTATTAAAGCTCACAGGAGACTAAACTATTATGTGCCACAGGCACAGAATAGGAAGGACCAAGGTGCACCAATACCTGAAGCTCCTGCAATGGCAGGGAATTGATTAAGTGAGATATACTCAGTCCTGGCAACTGACCCGCAACCCATTGCAGTTCTGTTAGTGTAAATATGGATGACAACTCTGAATCATAAGCAGTATGAACAAAGATCTTTTTCCTCTGAGAAGCATATTCAAGTCACATTAGAAAACCGTGCTGTAGACTGCCTTGGGAGTTGTCTGTAGTACAGTTTGGCAAATATAGGTCTCTGGAAAAATAACCTTGTCCATCCTATTCAGGGAATACAGAAGCCATCCTAGAACACAGTAGTACCGCTGACAACTGTGTTTAAATATGGTTGTCAAATGGTTTTGGCTATGGAGTGGTCAGGGCATTCTACATTAAGGATGTAATTTTTAGAGATGCTGAGCACCCATATCTCCAACTATAATCAGTTGGAGCTGTGAACAACAGGTCCTAACACTATTACTATAATGTAATCTTAGTATAGTCCTGCGTTCCTTATGGGAAGTATGTGATTACTAATATTTATCATTTATATTTCAGTAGTGCCTAAGGGACTCAACCAGGTCATGGCCCCATTGTTCTGAGCACTGAACAATAACTAGACAGACCCCAGTTCAGCAAAGGACATAAGCATGTGCTTAGGTTGTTTGCTGAATCAGGGCCATAGTAAATGACATTCCATGTCCCAAAGAGCTAATAGTCTAGAGTGTGTCCTTGAGACCTGACCTACCAGGACAGACTGAATGACAAATATGATTTTATTTTCCATTACTCAGGGAGGGATTTGACTGGGAGACTCTGATCCAAAAACGCTCTGCTCCCAGCCCAGCCCAGCCCATGTGGAATCTTGTGATGGAGAGTAAGACTGTCCTGACCACAGTATCTCTTTATGGGCTGTTGGGTGAATGTACTATAGATCAACTTATTTCCGCACCTATTTATTTTAGTACAAAAAATGTTAAATCATTTTCTTGCTCTGGGTCATCACCCAAAATGACTCTGTTCCTCTATGCATATGGGGTACATTTATATTTTGGTATTGGTATTTAACTAGTATTTTGCTTTTCATCTATATTTTTGCATGCTATGTCTGTTTTAAATAAAACTGCCAGTGGATATTAAAGCAGTAATTTTTGTCCATTTATTTATTATTAATTTTGTCCAATAAATTATGTCCATACTTCTGTTTATCATAATCTGCCGCCATAAAGATGGGCTGCTTTGCTAAATGAAAGAGATCTGTCCAGACTTGTTGGATTTCTACTTGAGACAGAACACGTTCAAGAATAGAAAACCTCAGCATGCAGCACCTGCATGATAGTAAGTATGATTAATATCAGTTTGAGTTGCCAGTACTTTTACGTACTCAGTGTAGACACTGTAAACTTCACATTAATCATTTCCAAGCTGTGGCAGGACCAGCAAACACCACCTTTAGTGAAAAGAGCCAAATGATTGGGAACATATTCAGAACAGCTTTATTTTATTGGCAGACAGGACAGCTTTTTTCTTTTAAACTCTGATTTAAAAACCTGTCTTATTTACTCACTCATTATTGTAGTCATTCATATTTATGTAAATCTGAGCAATTTACAGTTGGATTATTTATCACAGTTTATTGGCAGGATGTGGTCACATGAAAAAGATCCTTTCTAATAGCCTTTTTTCATGTGGTTACACTGTGCTAATAAGAATTACTCCATTATCAGCTGAGAATGAAATGGTACAGAAGAGAAATGTCCTTAAAGTTGAACATCAGGAAAAAAACATTCTTCCAGTTAGTAATTTTCTAATTGTCAGAATAGATTTTTTTTTAAAGTACATAAAAGTAGATTAAATAAAACAGATTAATTTGGTAAACAAGTATGGCCAATGACTGTAATTTCAGGAATTAAAATAGGATAAGATTAGGAAATAGTAGTAGTTTTGTGTTGACCCATATGTGTGTAAAGTATTACAGACTTTAGTTAGTTTCATAAAAGGGAATTCTTCTTATACCTTTAAAGCAATTTTATTCTCTCTCTTTCATCATTAATGTGAAAACTGCTTTATTAAAAGGAAAAACATATGAACAAACTGCATTTATCTAGGGTTTTGTGAATGTTAATATCTAAGGTTTGCTGTTTTTTTTGGTTGATTTAGTAAATAAGTTAATAACACTCCAAAGCAGAAAGACAAAATCAGTCTCTTCCTGCAAATGCACTAAGCAAGGCAATGTGGCACTGTCCTTTTGTCCCCTGTTCCTGGGATATATAGTGCTTAGTGTATATTATATTCATAACTCCTGTGATTAACACCTATCTCAGTCAGCCGCAGTATATAGATTTACCTTGGCTCCAGGTAGTCTGGATAGGTCACCACTATTCTGCTGCTACATCCAGGACAACGGTGACTGGCGAAGCCTGGACCCTGATATAAATAACATGACTGGATCATCAGAATACTGAGCTGCACTTTTAAGATAACTTTTTAGTAAATTTGATTTTGGGATTCTGTCCGGAAACGGAACACCTTACTCAGCAATAATCAGTCAATAACTTGTATTTCATACACCTAAAGCTCACATTTCACAGTATTTGAAGTATAACTTAAGAACCATTGGGATAACTTTTATTTAAAGCATTAGTGGCCCAGATCCTTGGCCCCCATTCTAGCTGCCTTGCACTCCTTAAGCAACACAAAGCTACTGAAAGGCTGGCCTAAGGGGGCAGCTGGAGACTCCCCTGGTTTCTCCCTGTGTGACTCTTCCACCATCTGTCCCCTCAATATCTGAGCATAGCAAGAGCTTTCTGGTGCTACCTGGCTAGTGGAGTGATCTCCAGGGGAAGTTAGGGTGTAATTTGGAGCCTCTATACTAAATTCCAGTACATTATATCGATGCACCATTGTCAAAATTTCCACACTTTTTTCTTTTTGTTTCCCGTCTGTATTTATGTGCCCTGCATAAATACACGCAGAAACATAATGTACCATGATGGCTAGACAGTTAGAAAATGTTTACTAGATGTGTCATTTCATCCTTCCTCTTGCACTGTGGTGTATACGCCACCGCAAAAGGACTAAACAGTGTCTGTTCCTCAGAACCACTGAGTGGCCAATGAGAGTTGTGCTGATAGAAATTTTTCAAACTATTCACTTTTCCTGTCAAAAATTGGGCATTTTTAAATGAAATTTTTGCAAAAGTATTTTTGATTTTTGAAATTTTCTGGATTTTTCTGGTGAAAACTGACCACCTAATTTTTTTGTGTTTTTTCTGTCTCTCGCCCCACCCCCTTTCTCAGTGACAAAAAGGAAAATGGGGAAGGAAAAGGATAAAAAGGAAAACCTGAAAATGGTCACTGTTATTCTGAAAATACTTTGTAGGTCATTCATCTGGTGGTTTTCTACCACTTCATGGCCTCTTATTCTCCACATTGCCAGCAAACTATGGATGGAGGGACACATATATTTATCTACTGGATGTTTACCTAATATGCCACAGCTAAGATCACATTCCATCTGACCATATCGTCCTTATTTCTAACTTATCTGACTGGCCTCCTCTCTTTTTTTAGCATCGTGTTCAAGCTACTTGTCCCTCTTAGGCTTTACGAATTCCTCTCCTAGTTGGGTTTCTTGTCTCATTTCTTCAGTTTTTATTTCCTCCTTCACTCCTCTTATATACCATACCCTCCCCCCAACCCCATTTGTCAAGGTCTTTTTCTTGAACTATATTTTGTGTTGGTTAATCACTTCTTTGTTGTACAGTACAAAAGTCCTGGAATAACAAATACACACCGTAGGTTTTTGTTTTGGTGTTTTAGGTTGAAAGAGTGTCCAGGTGAAATGGTTTTGCATCTGACTCTTTCTTGTCTTTGTGAACTGCCTGAAGTAAAGCAACTGAATACTTGAAATGCAGGCACAAGCACAATTACCTAAAGATGTTGTACTTAAAGACAGATCAAACTTGTGTGCATTTAGAAGACAACATTAATAAAACTTAAAATAACTTCATATTGGGGAATTAGGCTGCTATTTCTTAATGAAACTCTTGGGCCATTTTATCCAGGCAAAGTGTTCATTTTGCTCATATAATAGAAATCCAGATAAAACAATCAAATTTCTTTAGTCACTGGAAGCTGTGAATTTTAACAATCATGTTCATGGTTTTAGATAACTAGAAATGTAGACTTAATAAATCTTAAAAATTTCAATTTAGAATTTTAAAAGCCAAATGGCATGTTCCCATTTGTCTTTCATTTCAGCTTCCTAGTGGAATGAGCATATTTCTCAATAGGCATGTACTTTCATCTGCCTCTGTTTCATTTTGGCTCTTATTATCTTCCAAACCTGTAAGTCACAACAGAGAGAATCACATTTTTGGTATCCGTGATCAGCTAATTATGTGTCTAATTGTGGGTTTACAATACTGAATCCTAGATGGCTTCCTGTATATTCCATTATCTGGCATAAGATCCAGGTTTGATTCCCAGGCTAGTTCATAGCATCAAAAGATCAGGGTTCATACCAATTTAACCAATAGCAGCAAAGTAATTTATCTCTTCAAACCCGTTAGTGCCACCCACTACCAAGATGTGAGCTGACACAGACTCGCCCAGTCAGAGCTGATGTGCAATCAGTGGTATCACAGTCCAGTTTTCAGATGCAGTTTAGGGTACCCATGTTCTGAGGATCATGGTCTAAGCAATCCTGAGATGAAAACTTCATGAAGTGCCTCTGAACTATGTAGTCTGAAGAATTAATATTAGTAGTGGAGAAAAAAATAAGGTAGGATTTTCAAAAGTGCTCGGTGTTGGTCTAACTCTGCTCCTGTGACAGTTAATGGGAGTTTTACCGCTGACTTCAATGAGTTAGGTCAATGCTGAGTTTCCCTCTGCTCCCATTTGATGTTCTCCTTCCCTGAGACTTTCAGCCTCCTCAGCAGCACAGAGGATGTCAGACTGGGGAAGGAACCATTCTACTCTGTCCCGAAAAGTCTCATCTGTGTACCTCTCTGTCTCCCTCAACTCTTCCAGTTCAGCCACTCTGGTCTCAAAAGCCCATACTTGGTCTCTGAGGGCCATGAGCTCCTTGCGCTGAATGCACACAAGCCAAGTAATAATACTGGAATGGGTTACCTAGGGAGGTGGTGGAATCTCCTTCCTTAGAGGTTTTTAAGGTCAGGCTTGACAAAGCCCTGGCTGGGATGATCTAGTTGGGGTTGGTCCTGCTTTGAGCAGGGGGTTGGACTAGATGACCTCCTGAGGTCCCTTCCAACCCTGAGATTCTATGATTCTATGAATACATGTTGTATTCACTGCAATAAACTGGATATAGCCCCCACTCTGCCGCTGCATTCTGACTGCATTCTGTTTACTCATGCAGCGTTTTTCAGGGGGTGGAGTATTGGCCTGAGTTTAGAGAATGTTAGGTGTACGGTGTATCTGGCTCCCTCACTCCCTCTCTAAACTCCCTTGCAAAACTACCCTGTTTGCTGCTTCTATTTGCTAGCTCCTCTGCTCGCTTAGGAGCTGGCTATTTAAACCTCTGTTGTCCATGAGAACATAATGAGCAAGGAGGATACATTAGCACTTGATTATTGTTTATATTTGATGTCTCTGTTGTGTAAATACCAGTAATATGGACTGTGATGTTTGTTGATTGCTGTATAAATCCTTTGAAAATTATTGCAAAGAAGTGGGAAAATATGACAAATGCTTTACAAGTAATATGTCTTCTTTTATCACCTATTGGTTAAATCAGCGCTTTAGTGTTTCATGGGCTGCGTATGTTAGAAAATCAAAAAGCGATGACATTTTCTGTGTTTATATTGGCCCATTTTACACTCTTTATTGCATCATTAGCACAACAGCTGAAGTATTATGCTCATAATAAAAGTGCTCAACCTTCCCTTCACTGTTATGTAAACTGACAATACGTTTGTTCTTTGCTCTTAGGTGGGTTTCATTTGCTTTCAGTTTGTATTTTCATAGAAAGAAGAACTTACATGCTGATCAAGCCTTATTATGAAAGCCCACCCTTGCACTTTCTGTGGGATTTGGATTGGTTAACCACTTGCTGCTATGATAAAACACCACATATGTAGCATCATCATTAGCAAGCTACTTGATTTACTTTGTGGTGGCGGAGTGTGAGAGAAAGAAAGGGAGAAATTGTGTAGCTGGTATTTGAACAAAAGGCGCTAGGTCACCATCCTCTGTCATGCGGAGAGACACCCTTTGTAAATGATACAGGGCAGATTTTCAAAAGTATTCACAAAATATGTACCTGCAAGTTTTCACATCCAATGTGAGGTTTTGATTTGCATACACACCAACTCAGATTTATTCTGCATCTTTCCTTTTGTGTGTGCAAACCAGGGAGTTACGTACCCAGTTTACATGTCAACTGCAAATCTAAGATTTTTTTTTTTGCACACACACAAAAACTGGAAGATGAGTCTTGTTGAGACTCCTTGGAATATTTGGTCCTAAAGTTGTTGAGGAAAGATGATACTGATACTTGATTATATGTAAGATAAGTTTTGTTTCCTTTTTTCCAAACCTTACAAGAATTTACTACCAGTGTGTACTATTGAGGTATGGCTATATGAACATCTGTTTTAAAATAAACAATATAGTAGCAGACTGTTAGAGGAAGTGGTTGTGTGTTCTTGGCCTTGTACTGTGGGTTTCTTTTTTTTCTTCTTCCATGCTTGAGAACTAAAACTGCTTTTAGCTAGTGCCTAGTTTAGCACGTAACGTTGTTACAAAACATTTATTTCTCCAGACAAATCAACAGCCCTGTGTGCACTGTCTTGCAGAAGCACATTCTGAGCTTTTTCTTTTGATCCATTGGAAATAGAATTCCATGGAAGAATGGACGAGGACAGAAAGTACAGTACTTAAAATAGTTGTATCCTTTTCTTCTTCATGCCCTCTCCTAATTTGTCTATTTTGATTACAGTGCGTATGCTAGCCAAGAGTAGAGTTATTGTTTTGATGTAACATATAAAATCTCAATGGAACAATTGATTTGTGGATATCTTACAAATTCGCTTTATAGTATTACAAATCAGTTTATGTCTGTCAACACAATAAATGCTAAATTAGAAGCTTTATCAGCATGCTAAAACCTGCTGCAAAATTTGAATGGATGTAATAAATTCACCATCCTTGCGAGTGTTTGCTGTTGTCCATGCTGTACCTGTCCTGTGCATAAATGAATGACATTATTGCCAATCTCAGCATCTTCTGAGAACACTAAAGCTTCAATTTATTTTACCTATTCTCTTCTCTTGCTCCAACCACCACTTCTTCTCTTGCACTTCAACTTTGAATGCTCCACTCAGACTGACTTTTTCTAAAATAAAACATACCGTACATCATGTAATATCACATTGGTTACTTTGCTTGGATATTCTAACCCCAATCATATGCTCTTCAGTGCAGGTACTGATGTCTTCCTACCAGTATGTGTTAACAATGGATTTGGACCTTTGGGAGCTACCACAGTATAAAACAGGATAATAAAAGTTGCCTTCTGCTTCAGAGTATATAGAAGGTATATCAGTTCTAGGCAAGCCCCAGGAAAATTATTTTTGCACAGTAGGCCAGAAAGGCTGCTGAGGATGGGTGCATGAAGGAGCTCTCAGCACATGGTTCTTGCTCTTCCTAGTGTAGAAGTGAGAAGCCCCATCTGTGCAGTTCTGCCTCCCCCACCTTTGTGCATAGCAGAGCTGCGGATCTTTTTGTAAGGAGGGGGTAGAACAGACAAGAAGAGCAGGGAGAGACAACCAATGGCCTGAGATTGTATTCACTTTGCTCAGGCTTCCTCTGCACTGGTGAACTTCCATTGCTCCAAGGGCAGTGGTAGACAGGAGAGTCCCTGGCAGCGTGACCCTGATGGTATTATCCTGCCACGGAGTAAGACGGGGTCAGGAGGACCTGGAGATAGCACAGAGGCGCAAGGCCTTCATGCTCAGCTGATCCTCTCAAATTCGTAGGCTCTGATGACTGAATCTCTCATCCATTCTATCTAAGGCTAACCCCAGCCTGGCAGCAGAGACTCCATGATGTTTCCTCCCTTTAGACCATATACCATGAGCTTTTCTGTGAGAGGGGGACATCTAACACTTTTTAAAAAGATAGCAGCAGCAGAGATCATCACTGCATGTTATAGTCAAAGATGAAGCTGCTAACATTAGATAAACAGAGGTGTTATCAGTGTTTAATCTTTGTGAGAAAGTGTATTTATGGTCTGGCTTTGTAGTATTTGAATTCATTGTTATAGCTAATGGACAACTCATATTGTCTTAAATCACTGGCTCTTTACGGTGCCAAATAGTAATAGAAACCTTAGCGCTACCATAATTTGGCACCCATGTTTTGAATCAGTTGCCAAAGGAGGGAAAAAATCACTTGAAACATTTTCCAAGCTCTCTCTCTCCGAAATGTGTTACAAGGCTTGTACTTGCTGAATACATACTTTATGCAAACTGCATAGTTACTATACCACATTAAATGAACTAACCCGGTGAGCCAACAATGGAGAGGAGGATTTAATTTAGGGGAGCAGCAATTACCAAAGAACACAATAGAGATGTTTCTACAAGTGTGAAACGTACTCTGATACTGCTGTGAAATGGTTTGCTCTGTTAATGATCTGTGAAAATACCCATTGTGAATATGTGGTCAGTAATTTTTGGCATCATTTATGTGTTTATCTTTACATAAGCAACCCCCTACATGTTGCTGGTACACAACATTGTAACCCATCTTCTATTGTGTGAGAAATTAATGTGGAGGGTCATGAGGGTTGAATGAGGGACACCCATTTGATTTGGACTGTTTGTGAAAATGACTTGTTACAAACTGCAGAACTGTCTGCATGGCGCCTATAAATAAGAATATTATACCTTGTTTCCAGCAGTTGAAACTCAGAGGTTTTCTGATCCTCAGCACGGAGAGCATGTTACCTTTGGTTGCCTGTTTCAAAGATATTTGAATTGGGTTCTTATCCCGAGAGACTCATTAATCCATTGCACCTCTAATACCATCCTATCATAGCTTATGTTCTCGAAAAGCACAACCATCAGAAGACTTCATGGTAACATACAAGAATTTAAAAATAAAAATAAAGGAATAGAGAGAAAGAGTTTAATCTAAGTTTTGTGAGATAATCTGGGGAATTTTGCAAGAAACCTATTGTTTATCTCTTCCAGCTATCATTCTTTGATGGGATATACATTTTCCTATTTAAGAAAGACCTTTTCTTTGTTCTGGGAAAATACCAAGCTGATCATTGCACTGTATAGCAGATTTTTCTCTTGAAAAACTGTCTTGCACATGATTAACTTTATAGTACATAATAGAGAGAGAGAGAGAGCTCCAAGGTGATGGTTAATGGCATTTGAAAAACCATTGTTAACCTCAGTTTATAAAGATTTACACAGAGAACCTTAATAAAATCAATATTTTGATAATCCTGCTATAAATAAATGTTTATGAATAGCAGAATCCTTATGTAGTAGATACATATTTAAAAGATTTATCCAAAAATCTCCATTTTCCTATTCCAGATTTATAGAAATTGGGTGGGATTGCTCACTTTCTTCTGAAAAGTAATTTCTTGTGAAGAAAAGTTTTCAGCGTGAAGTTTTGTTTCTTATATATATATATAGAGAGAGAGAGTTAATTTCCCATTCTGCTTAATTTTTGTGGGGGTGGCTGAACTGGGCAAAGATCAATGATAAAGTGAGGTGGGGAAATGCAAATTAGAAACACAGTGGAAAACAATGAAAATGCACGAACACTGGAAAAAAAAAAAAAAAGGGCGGCCAAACATCATCAGGAGTTAAGTGGTTAAGGAGTTGCCGCAACAGGAAGTGGGTGAAACTCTGTTTTCAGCGTACTCATGGGAACCAAATTGGAAAGTGTTGTGGTAAAAGTGTGTGGAAAAAAAAAAAGGGTCTTGAGTCAAGCTATAAATATCTGTTCTTCTTTGAAGTCTGGTGACCAACAATTAATGTTACTGGAAATCTCATAAAGAGTTGTTGTTTCATGAATTGGTGTGCCTGAATGGTGTGCACAGTAAGGTTAGGATTAGCTCATCTCTGTAGGCTTCTTTTATAGACTCAACATTTGTGAAACTCCTGGGGCAGATAAATAATGGGTGTTGAAAACAGCTTGCATTCTATTCCTCTGCTCAATGACATCAGTTACTGTCCCTTGTAGCACTCAGTCCTCTTTCCATCCCGGTAATGACACCGAGAAAAAGGGATGTTTCTAAGGAGTGTGTGTCAGGAACTGGGGCATGGCCGCATGGGCAGTCATGTTCAGTGATTAGAGCTGTAGACGGTTGGGCCTGTGGGGTTCAGCCAGAGCCAGTAGCAGAGGTCTGAAGCCAACCGTCAATAGTGGGGACTGGAGCCAAGGACTGAGCTGGAGTTAGGGGCCATAGCCAAGGGTCAAACCTGAGTCAGTAGCCAGAAACTGGAGGGCAGGGTGAAGAACCATGGACCAGTAACAGGGCTTGGCCTACTATACTATACTAACTAACTGTGTCCTTGGTTCCTTATGACTCAGAAAATAAGGTTTGCTCAACTAGATGATTTTTATGTGCTATCGAACTACAGCAGAGGTTCATCTAAATCACCCCAGTGTCCTGCTATTGGACACCTCCGATAGGGCTCTTGGCCCTTTGCCTCTTTGAATTGGGTGCACCGTTTGCAACCTTACTTTCATGTAAAAGATCCACTCCAGTGCATGTGTTGTTTGCTCAGTTGGTCCTTAGTCTGTTCACATTCAGTCTTCAGTCTTTGTTTCCAGTGAAATAAATTCCAGCAGGATATGAACTGAGATTTAAATCAAGAGACGGATCTACTGTACGTAATTTTCAATGCGCTACTGTTGCAGGACTTTATACAAAGTCTGAGCTTTAAAATGCCTCTTTTGGACTGATATTATTGTTTAAATAAAACCCTTTTCTGATTGGCTCACCAAAAATCCAGCCCACCCTGAAGGCTCTGTTTTGCACTGAAATTATTCAAAAATTTGCTGGAGGCTGTGTTTAGATTTTAATTCAGTCCATCCTTCCTCCTCACATATGGACGTGTTTCTCCCTACAGCTGCAATCTGCAAAAAGGAGCTGTAGTGCTGAGACATACTGTACTGTAGCTGAATCAGCCTAAAATATGTGAAGGGACTCTGAATTTGAATTAGACATTAGGATGGCAAGAGCTTTTTCTTTACTGAATTTGAGTTTCATTTGCAACATGCACATTTCAGTGTGGTAATACAAAACAGGATTCAGTGAATTTAAATGGGTTTGGAACCATCTTCTAAATATGGCACCACTTTAGGAGCCAGTTAGAATAGGCCTGTGGATTATTCTTAAACATATCAGTGTTTCCATTGCTCTCTGTCTTCATCCAAGAGAAACCCTCTTGAAGTAGTTTGACAGAAAGGAGTTTATGGATAAAACACTGTATGGGTGAAATCAGTGGGAGTTTTTCCATTTTCTTCAATGGAACTAGGATTTCAGCCTATATTTTAAAACTATCCTGCATTGCTTGCATCTCCTCAATGCTGCAAAACGTACCTGTAAAGGAAATCTGTGTTAGAATGAAGCATCAAGATGGATGAGTTAGGTGCCTAGATGCTTTTGTAAATCCCACTAAGCACTATCTGGCCTTTTGCGAATAAGAAATAGAGTAGAATAATGTCTAATTTAGACAGGACTTGGGAGCAAATGTTTACCTTTCAAATTCTACTTGTAACCAAAAATTGCATTTTTGTCTTTAAATATTTTTTTAGAAAAGGGCTAACATTTGATTGCCAGGCAAAAGATTTTCTTCCCATTTCAGACTCAGTACTGTTTGTAAAGGCATAATTTTAAATTAAAACAAAAAACCCCAACCAAACAAATGCTGTTTCAGAGAAAAGAAAAAAAAAAGGTGTTTCTTCCCAGAAATCCTGGGGTAAGATGACTTCAAATTTGCCATAAAAAATATTTGCATCAGGACAATTTAGCACATCTGTCTGTCCACAACATCAATCGTATTGCCATCATGACATCGCTGTACATATTACTTAAGGCTATAGTGCAAAAAGGTGTGAGTTTACACTGTTATAGCTAGTACAAGCTATCTTTTACAGTGAAGAGAAATCTTTAGACTAGTAGAATCCCAAGATATGTTAATACAGTTTTATAATATTTTCAGCATCTGTTGCTTTTTCATCTATTGATGGTTAATGATGTCATTCTTTGATGCATATCTTTAGGTCTTTTCTTTGTCATTAGTGCTGCTGAAAATGCAGGCCAAGCCAACTGGAATTTTGACTGAATTAAAAAATAAGAAAGTCTAAGGCTCTCTTTCCATGACTGAGATCTTATTTGTATCTAGTCCTAAGGCTGGACTTTCTTGGCAATGTGTCATTGCAACTGAAGGCACAGAGTCCTGGCAATTAGTAGGATCCTAAGTTATAAATTAGTGTGTCCATTATGCAGCGTAAAATAGAATCCATACTTTTGTGTCAGTCCGACTGCAGTGGTATAATGTACACCACATGCTTTCTAATGGCCTTTGTTTGCATTAGGAAAAATATAACACCCTCCCACTGAGAACCAGAGATCCCCTCAGGTTCTTGTGAATATGACATTCAAAAATGTGGTTTTAAAGAGATTTTCTGTGTTGGCTGGGTGCATTTCACAATGTCCTTGTAAGACAGAAGATGTGCTAGTGTTGGGAACATGTTATCAGAAGAGTCTAAATCTATCTGAAGGCATTTTAGTAAGTACTAGGTATCTAACATATAGCTTTAACTTTTAAGGGATTTACAGCAAATGAGCTGTTTGTAAATACTGATTGGTCCATTCCCCTGAATACCTGTGCATAATTCCCATGCTGAGTTGTGTTCTAATAAGGGGAGAGCAATCAGTGTCCCTATGTCATGTTTCTGTCCCTTAGGAATTAGAATCCTTAGGACCCAGTTCTCATCTGGTTTAAAATATACACAAGTCAGTGACTACCATCAGAGTTGTGGTAAACTGTATTCCCAGAAATAGCACGGCAGAATACAAATTAACTCATAATCTAGTTAGACTGGATAGAAAAAGGGGTATTGTTGCTTTTATTGTTTGCCTAAGAGCAGGAGTAGTAATCATTGTTCCACTACCTTTGTTTATGTTAGAAACCAAATGTTATGTTATATCCATGTTAAGTCTGTGGATCGAACTGACTAAAGCTAGGCTATTCTAAGAATGTGAGGTGTAAATATTGAGCTGGCTAGTGTGTACCACTGCCCTCTCCTGGAAAAGGCAACTGTGTGTCATAGACCCTGTACTATCAATAGCTAATGGAGAGCAGCTGAGCCAAACAAAACAAAACAAAAAAACTAACCGTGGCTGGCCAATCAGAGTGGAGGAAAAAAAAAAAAAAGAGGCCAAGCTGCACAGGTCCTCCTGAAAGAAGGCACCCAGAGCAACTGCCCTGCTTGCCCACCCCTAGAAACTGTTCTGAGGATCTGGTTTCTGTCCCTGATCCGACTGTGTAGCTCTGAATGGGCACCGATTTTTTACACAACCAAACACATCCTGGAAACTATTATATTTTTAAGCTTTCCTGAACTGGAAATTATATGCCCTATTGCGTTGCCCCAAGGTGTTAATGGCCAGCATTTTTTTTCCCCAAAGGAGCCAGTGAAATGAACTCCTAAGCTCAGAGAGCTATTCTGATCACCAAGTCTTTGTATATTACAACAGCAGAGGGTCACAGCCTCATTATGGGAGCCTTTTACAAGTTTAATTGTTTAGAAATATACTTAATATCTGCACATCATGTTTTGGCAAAAATTAATTACTGAACAATAATTGTATAATCCATGTTATATACATAATTCAATCTGAATATTGTGCGGCTGGTTTTAATAAAATAAATACAGCCTATTTGACATGTAAATGAGCAAGTTAAAAGAATACACTAATGGATCATTAACCTCTTCTGAACTTATATTCTAAGTGAAAATCACATTAAGTGAATATCAGATGAGATAAACCTGCTAAAAGAATCCCGGTAACTGTGCCAAATGAGGTGATACCACAGCAAAAAGAGCTGTGCTAAATAAATAAATCATTTTCAAATGTGTAGCTGAACAGGTTGATGATAAGCCCAGATAGCATCTTTGGTGGCCAGTTATGAAATCTCAGGGTTGTTTAAGCTGAAAGGTGTTGTGGTCTGCTGTCCTTGTGGCTTAATGGTCAGATGACAATAATAGAGAGAGGGTGACCAGATAGCAAGTGTGAAAAATCGGGACAGGGGGTGGGGGCAATAGGTCCCTATATAAGAAAAAGCCCCCAAAATTGGGACTGTCCCTATAAAATCAGGACATCTGGTCACCCGAGATAGAATGGTTTAAAATGAATGGGGGAAAGTCCACGCTCCATATTTGGGGCATGTTGCCACTAAAAATGTAACACAGGTATGCAAAAAGGCCTGGTTTGGAGATAAGAAATATGAGTCAAAATTATCTCTTGCATTGATACTTTACTATGTAGATACTGTACTATGGAAGCATGCTGATTGGAGTTGCTGGCCTCAGCAATGGAAGGTGAAAACTCAGTTTGGCTCAAGCACAGATGTTTCTAGTTAGCTCATTAACAAATGACATAGAGCAGTGCAGTAGCCCCTCACCCAGTCTGCCAACGATAAATCTCTTAAGTCCTGAATGAACTGAGTTTGTAAGTCTTCTCATACTACCTGGTAGAAACCAGCACACATTTCAAAAACCTATTGGCATTGACTACTCAGAAAAGGCTGGTGACTGCACAAATTAGTACTAAAGCACACTTGCCGAGCTATGTGAGGATGCTTACACTGTCCCTTGCACACTCTTCTCTGACTCTAGACAATGTCATCTGTCTTTCAATTTCATGAATGCTAGATTTTACCTCTTAAAATCACTAAAAGAGAATAGTAAAATCCATAGTAAATGAAACATCTCTCACCCACCTTAACCCACAAGCTGCAGTTGTGTTGGTGCACTTGGTATCAGAAGTTGCTTTTGCATATCATTTGATTTTGGTACGTAGCCCTGGAAATAAGCGGCCATGCATGAACAAAAAGGGGTATGAACCCTGGTCATGTTGTCAATTGGACACAAATTGTTTACAGAAAGTAACATCATTTGACATGGAGTCAGAGGGTAAAGAATTTGAAATGTAGTTATTTTAAATTAAAGCAGTATATTGCAGAATTCCATCTTACTGTGTAGATGGTTTTCCTTATTTAAGGTCAGGCTTTTCTTTTTTTAATTTTCTCTTTGTATTAAAAACAGAACTCTGATATGGGACAATGCCTTTTCCCTGTTTTAGGAAATACAAGTGGTGGGGACCACTTAACTGTGGTTGGCTTTGCAGCTTTAAATGGCCTCTTTTACCGTAGCCATAAATAGCAAACCGCCCCAAATATTACAGGATTTTTGTTGGCTTTGACCAATGAAGTAGAACAAGACCTCTGAATACCCCATTAGTTCCAGTGCTGTGCTTTGACGACTTTGCATCGGCAGCTCTTTTTCTATATAAGTCACTAGCCTCACCCGTGTCTCTTAACAAATACTGTTGACAGGCACCATTGCAATTTTTCTGCATGTTCTGACAGTTTAATTCAGTACCTCCTGGCTAAGCAGCCAGAGCCTGAGGGGGTAATTCAGCACCTTGGCATCACACTGCTGCAATTAAAATAATTAAGGGAGTTGGGATGGGCTTACAGAGCTTTCCTTCTTCTGCAGCTTTGTACAGACAGTGCACTTTCCAATCCCCACATGGAATGAATATAGGATCTTCCTTTAAAATAGATGGCTGTAGAATTTATTAACAAGATGTTTACATCCAGGTACTGAATCCATATGAATGTACACCCAACACACTTCTTCTACCTCTCTCCATCTTTGTGTTTGACACCATTTCTTTTTTAAGCATCGTAGACCAAAATACTGTAACTCCTTCAACCTCTTTGGGCTAGCAACAGGGACGCATTTCGCTCCAAACCTGCGGGCAAATCATTTATTTTAAGGTGCTTAGCAGAGAAAATTGAGCATCCTTTGTTACTAAAGTAAAAATGTCAAAATCGTTAGCTTCCATTTCTACTATTACCGATGAAAGAGAAATATGACACCTATTTTACTAGTTTAAGCAAGCCATAAAATAAAAAAAACAGAAGGGACAGGAAGACTTTTTTTATATATAGCCTTAAAGCATTTATTAGAAATCTTTTGATTTTATTTTGCATATATATAAAAAATACAGACTAGAAAATGTACACTCAGTCTTTTTCAAGTCCACGTACCCTCACTGCCTATACATTTTAGGGGTAATATCCTGCCCCTTTTGAAGTCAATGGTAAAACTTCCATTGACTTATTTTGCCAGGATGCCATGCTGGGAGTCCATCCCATAAGAAATGTGAGTAAACTCCTTTCTTAATGTATGTTGCTAGCCATTGGAAAGGAACTGTGATAAACATGAGGCATTTGAAGTGAGCAAAAATATTCTGTTTCGTGTTGAGCTCATCTGCCTTAAGCAGCATATAACAATATACAGGTATAGCACATACTAACCCTAGTGTTCTTATCTGCACTTACAGAATGTGTGCCTG
The DNA here is from genome assembly GCA_037349315.1 of Chelydra serpentina. NCBI lineage: Eukaryota > Metazoa > Chordata > Testudines > Chelydridae > Chelydra > Chelydra serpentina. The sequence goes on from JBAIAC010000026.1 coordinate 29,953,196, forward strand.
ATGCAACCTTTCTCTGGATCACTCATATCAAGCTCAAAAATGCTGCTCCTGTGTTTTGTCAAGCACTGTAACATTCATCATGAAGGTGGGGATGGGGAGGGGGGAGAGGAGAATGTCTCAGCCAAAATTATTCCAGGGAAGTCTGCACTGCAAGCGCCGACCACGTTTCCACACATCAAAAACTGGGTGCAAAAGTCTTCTTTACATCTCCACATTGTACCAGTTCAAGAGGGTCAAAGGAGCTAACACATTCAAATCAAGGTTGGATAAACAGTACACGGAGCTAATCTGGAATCTTGTCCCTTTTGGTCTTCCACGGTTCATACCCTTTAAACATGGTCCTTCTGGGCATGGGCTGCCATGCTTTTCCTGCCTGCATTTCAATTGGATTGTTTTTGTTGTTGTTTTCCTGTTCTTACTGCTAGATTTTCCACTTTGCGCTGCATTTCCTCCAGCACCATTTTAAGGTACTAGGAAGAACTTCTTCCACATCACAGATGGGCAGCAAGTGGGGTGGGTTTTTCACCTTCTTCAGAGAGCATAATAAATTTGGCTAGGAAGGGGGTATTGTACTATTAAGTTATTTGTCACAACCGTGTAACTGGTGTCCAGTGCAGGCTAATGAAGTAGAATTTACCTCAAGCCTCACTCATACGTCACATAAGGAAAGGGGAATGGAGGAGCTGGACCTTCTTGGACCTGATGCTGGGCTTGAGGGCCAGGGGAGGAAGGAGTGGTTGTTTACACATTGACCTGGACTTATCCCGTCGCTGTGTGGTTGGTATAGGGAAGAGCAGCCTGGCAGTTCCTCATTCCGAGCTGTTATGTTGTAGTTACTAAAAATTGCAGCCTTTGCTTCAGCAAATCTCTGCATGTGGTGTTGAATTCGTTGTGGTGCTGGGCCAAACTGGTTTTCTGTTTTTTAGGACAGTCCATGTAGCTGCTTTTATCTACACCTTAACTGACCACCTGAAATGGCTGACTCGTGGTTTGCATGTATGTATTAGGTGTTTACATGCATACAGCATGAGAAAATGTATGTACAGATTGCACATATCTGACTATAATCTGGTCCTTAAATCTCTCTAGTCCTCTGGTTCCAACTGTTAAAACTGGCAAAATGCCTACCTTCTAGAGGTGTTGTAAGGCCTTGAAGGATAGGTGAAAAGTGTTGTTAATAATAATATTGACTTTCTTCAGGTTGGCGGGTGGGCAATATAGGATTTGATATTCCCATTGTGGCCTGTGTTGAAACATGTGTTACTAACCAATAAAGCCCACCATAAATAATCTCATATCTGTTAGATAAATGGCAGTCATTGCAATTAAAAAGGTTAATTATAAGAGACTATCCTACCTTGTGTATGTGTGTGGTCTTCCTATTTCAGGAGCTACAATACAATTGAGGATAGAATTTGCCCCAAGTTCATTACCTTGAAAATTGCAGTATGCCCCATTCTTTACATCTTTGGTGTTATCCAATATTTGTAATAGTAATTTAGTTATTACATAAGCATCCAGGGTTGAAGTTCTTGACAACAATTGCAACTGACTTCTATATTTTCTGCCATGATCTAGGATAAATAACTGTTATTACTGCAGTGCTGCTGATGACTTGATGTAAATTTGGTCCAGTTCATTACTTTGCCCTCATAGAATCATAGAATATCAGGATTGGAAGGGACCTTAGGAGGTCATCTAGTCCAACCCCCTGCTCAAAGCAGGACCAATCCCCAATATTTGCCCCATATCCCCAAATGGCCCCCTCAAGGATTGAACTCACAACCCTGGGTTTAGCAGGCCAATGCTCAAACCACTGAGCTATCTGAACTTGAAGATAGTCAAAGTATGATGTGGTAGTGTAATAGATATGTTTTAATCTCAGTGCATAGGGACATACATATATAACTCTTTTTTACACTATCAGGAGCTATTTGCATTACCTCTGCACATACGGACATGAGGATATACACTTGTTAGATTTTCCTTTTGTGTTAAAAAAAGGTGTGTTTAGGAAATATTAATTCAGCATTTCACCCATTTCCTGCATTCTGAGAATCGTCCACGGTGTGTGCCAGTGATGCAGTGGAAAGAATAGTTGTCATCCTAATGTTCAGATCAGGCCTCTCCTGTACATCGTGTCTCTGGATTCCAGGCAGGCTGCTGTAACTTTAAAAAGATTTAACAAAGAATGTACCTCCAGTAGCTAAGCTGAAATAAGAATGTCTCATGAGTTTAATGGATCAAACAGTGGTGATGGGTTTTATGGCTCTTTTTCACTTTAGGGCAAAGGGAAGAGTGAGCAGGGCAGGTTGGTTTTAAATTCAAGGATTTATGTTGTTAATCCTCCTGGCTAATTATAATTTATGGGATCCTGATAAATTAATATGCAGTTGCTAGTCTAAAGGAGAGAATAGTGGAAAGCAAGCATAAACAAGTCTTGTTCATTTTTAATTTATTTCCACCAATGGAGAATATTAAATGAAATGAACACCGGGGCATTTCACAGGAAGTTTCATTTTCATTATTTATCTCCAGATTTATGGACTCGATACAACAATTTCCCAAACCCTTTTTTTGCCCCACAAAGCAAATAATGTTTGAAGTTTTCGCATATTGACTACAATTTGAGATCAAAAGTGATATCATTTAATCGAAAGGAATGATCAAAAGCATGAAGATGGAAAAAGAAAAGCTTTTTATTGGCTATTTTTAATGCTGTGAATTTTAGCATTAATTAAAGTGAGGCGCTGACATCAGTGGCACTGCTCACATTTCTCTCTGCAGCTCTATGAATGTGCCTAAGTCCTAATTGGCAGATTACCAGCTCTTGGATCTCTAGCAGAAATTGCTATAGTCCTGCACTGTGTGTGTATGACTGAAAAAAATCATGAAGAAGCCTTTACAGTTCTGGAACGTAGATCAAATAGACATCCAGACTTACACAGTCTGCACCTTAACTTTAAAAGTCCTGGTTATTTGTTGTATCCACAGTTTTTCCACACGAACTATTTTTATAAGGTCAAACAAAGTCAGTATACTATAAGATAGGAAAGAACATTCTTACTGTATATTGTAAAACCTGTAGCCTGCCACTTACATTAACCAGAACTATTAGAGATTCAATACCATTCTGCAAAAAATAAATGATCATGAGGCAGCTTCTGCCATTTTGGATGCAGAGAAAATAGCTGAGCAATGATTAAACATATGCTCCCACAAAGATGATGTTCTAGTTTCTCACTACACCATTTTAATTGCTTATAATCAATGCAATTTAAAACACTTGTTCAGACTTACACCAGTTATATGTAACAAGGGTACATTGTATGAAATAATGTTGTGTTGCCAAATACAAAGTGCATGAGGCATAGTTTTCTACTCTATTATGCTGATTTTGTGCTGGAGATAAATACTGTACAGTGAATCCTGTTTCAATCCTCATTCGTTAGCTTCTTCTATACCATAATCTTTGCCTTGAGCAATGCCTTGGATGTTATCAAGTAAATCTGGCTACTGATGTCTGGTCCCAGAATACATGCGATTTCGAAAGAGACATCTTTTGCCAGATAGAGATTGAAAGCTTTTTACCATTAATTTTTCAGGAGGTTAGAATAATAAAGGCTACAAACCTTGAGTTTCTAGGTTTAGATCTGAGGAAAATAGTGATGATTTGGCCCTTTAAAAATTATCTTTCTCTTATATTATGTGCAGCCTGCAGAATTCAGTCCTGATTTCCTCTGATCACATAGCGTTATGTTGATGATGCTCCTTAGGAGTTTTTATAGGCTTTCCTCATGGGAAAGGGGTAAACTTTTTCTAAATAAACAGGATCTTCTTTTGCATCTAGATTCAGGACTTTTGGCAGAAGATTTTCATAAATGAAAGTAGGTGTGAATCACCTTGGGCACCTAATACAATTATATTGCTGGATCTTACTTGATTTTCTAAGTATACTAGGAGACGGTCTACTGCCATATTGCCCTTGGGTAAATTTTTCAAGAGCACCTAAATGACTTGGGAGCCTAAGTCCTATTGTCAAAAGTGACTCAGGTGCTAAGGAGGCTAAGGCCTAGTCTATGCTAGAAAAGGTTTGCTGGTTTAGCTATACTAGTGAAGATATACTGACAGACTGTCATAGGGTATATGCAGCTTGTATCACTAAAAGAGTGCTTTTGCCAGTATAGTTTATAGCAGTTCCCTGCATGAAATAAGCTATACTGGCAAAAGCACTTATATGCCATTATAACTGTGCCTACAATAGGGCTTTTGCTGGTATATAGATGTTGCAAAAAATCATGCCCCTAACCAACATTGTTATACCAGCATACGTTTCTACTATAGACTGGTCTTCAGCTCCTACAGGCCTAAGTCACTTTGTCACTTTGGAAAATATTACCCCCTGTTTAGTTTTGTCATCAGCCTGTCATTCAGAGATGCAGTTTTTAGCTAATTTGGTCCTGTGTGGTTTCTCTTTCTTTCTTTCTTTCTTTCTTCCTTTCTTCCTTCCTTTCTTTCTTTCTTTCTTTCTAAATTTCTTTCTTTCTAAATTTCTTTCTTTCTAAATTTCTAGTTTAAGTTTAGCAGGAACCAAGATCCCTGCAATTTTTTATTTTCCATCAAGAAGACAGTAGTTCAGCAAATAATCTGTTCCAACATTCTTTAGACTGAGTCACATAGGGTTTTTATCAGCCCATCACATGATGTTGCAAGAGGACCTGGGTTCAGGAAAGTCTCAGTGATAATTTTAAATTGTACATCTATTGGCCATATTTGCTGTTTCCAGACTCAGCATCTTTTAAGGATTTTGTTGATGCTTTGCGTTCTGTCATCAGTAAAGAAAAAAAATTATCTGTGTTGGGTTGCATATGCAGTAGAATGTGAGCCTTGACTTTTGAATAACCAACCAAGTATAACTCTTTAAAGAATTGGAGCCAAATTCTTAGCTGGTGTCAATTAGTGCAGCAGGCAGCTCCCGTGAAGTCATGGCAATTTGAACTAGATGAGGATCCCTCTTTCAACTCAAATTAACACACACCTGCCTTGTGGTGCTGGAACAATTTGTATAGTAGGGGTGTTGAGAGTCATTGAACCAAACTGTAAACCCTGCATATAATGAAATCCACTTCAAGCCCAGGGGTGCAGCAGCACTTCTAGCACCCCTAGTTCCAGCACTTATGCACCTGCCTGCCCTTATGTATAAAATTGCAAGCTAGTAGTTGTAATAAAGTGGTCATGATTGGGTTAATGGGGTACCCAGACTATTATGGGATAAAGCCATGCTCCGCCCCATCCCTGACTTCCTGTTTAGTCAGTAAGAGTTCCTCTCTCCCATACACACACACTGTTGTAATGCAGTTAAATAAAGCAGCAAGTTCCCAGGTTGCAGTTTTGTAAGCAGACTGATTTTGTTGTTGTTGCTGTTGCTGCACTGAGCAATCCCTTTACAAATGGAATAAAGAATCATAGAATATTAGGGTTGGAAGAGACCTCAGGAGGTCATCTAGTCCAATCCCCTGCTCAAAGCAAGACCAACACAAACTAAATCATCCCAGCCAGGGCTTTGTCAAGCCGGGCCTTAAAAACCTTGAAGGATGGAGGTAACCCATTCCAGTGCTTCTCCACCCTCCTAGTGAAATAGTGTTTCCTAATATCCAACCTAGACCTCCCCCACTGCAACGTGGGACCATTGCTCCTTGTTCTGTGAAGAAGTACCAAACAAATGTGATAAGAAATGTTCTGCCCTTATTTTTTAAAAAGTGCTACAGCATAAGCAAGATTGGTCCCTTAGTGAATAAGAACACTATTTTCCTGAAGGCTTTTCCTAGGGGTCGACTGGGTAGGGTGAGTGAGGATTGAGGAGGGGAAGTGAAGTCATCTCAGATGGAGTATGCTGGGGGTGGGAAGTTTTTCTGGGTTTGGGAGATTTGTTTTTAGGGTTAATTGAATGTAATTGTTTAGAATAGGTGTTTTAAAAATATGCAGTGCACAGAGTATAAGCCAACCACAATAACCATCTCAATAATAAATGACTCTAAACATTGAATTGAGTAATTTAACACTAACCTTTTCTGGGTAGAATTGCTGTAAATATGCTGTGCTTTGTGGGGGACTTCGGGAAACCTTGTTGCTGCCGAGGGAGGTAGAACAATTGGGGGTGGGAGTTAGCCCTGCACTGAAAAGTGATTGATCTGGATCTGCAGTGAGTCTGCCTGGAGGGAGAGGGTACCAGCAAAAGGATTAGCACACACAAATAAACTGGAGTAAAAGAGGCCAGTTGGGTTTGGCCAGTTGCTCAGCTCACTGTAAAGAATTAGAGTGAACGATGGCCAAGACCCCAGTTTTAGCTTACGAGTCATCATGTCATCTATCCAATTCTGGCTCAAGGTAACAAAATCAGTCACGTGACTTATGGGACACAAGGGCCATATTGTAATTATTGTTGTGGGAAAAAAGTCCTGTAGGAAAATGCTTCCAGCAGCTTTGGACCTTGTACATTTTAGTTAAACTTTTAGAATGCCCCATGCCATAAAGGCTCTTACAGACTTGACAAAGTGTATCAGATAAACACATATTTAAGATTAAGTAAATACATATTGGGAAATCTAGGACAGTATTTACCCAACAGACTGTAAAAGTTCTTAGAGATAAACGGTTCTATTCGAGTTCCTGGGTAAATAATGGGCCTTCAAAACAAAACCTTTAATACTTATTTACCCAATGGAACATTCCTAGTCTGAAATATCGCATGACAAGCTTCAATGCTGACCCTCTTAGCCTTGTAGCTCATTGCATTTTTGTGTCATTTAGGGGTGTTGGTAGATCAGGTTTTTGTGTATTTGGAATAATTGCAGTTCTGTTCTGTTTGGGAGTTGATTAAAAATTGAATTCCACTGCACAACACTCCCAAAACCTGGCAATGTTGGTGAGCCTTTGGCTTTTCTGCCTTGAAAGTGTTCATTACTATGTCTGATTTTTGGGGTTAATTTTTCTATGAATTGATAGTAGAACTTATTTCCCCCACACACACCTTCTCCCCTCACACCTTTTTTAACTTCCACTTCCAGTCCCCATTATTATAATGAACAAGACTCATGTTGCTGAATGCCATTGTAAGTTACACAGAAAGAGCACGCAAATATATTATATTTCCCCATATAGAGTTAACATGAAAATCTAGCATAAATGGTTAATGTGGCATAGCTCATGCATGAACAGAGTTCTCTGCTGTATAAACTATGTAAGAAAATACCTCTGTTGAAACTATATCACATTTATTTAATATAATGTTTTTAAAAGACTTTTTGAACCTTCCAACATGAATAGAGAACTCTGAGCAAAGGGGGGAAAATACCTAAGGCCTGTTTCCAGCAAATGTTGAAATTGTGAGGAAGAGTTCAGTTGGGAAAAGTAAGTTAAAGCAAGGGAAAGTCAGTTACTCACTAAAGCAGCGCTAGACTGTAATAATAAATAATATTGAATGTTGGGATATTAAAACAATTCGTTCTTGGCAAAGCAAAGGGAGGTTTTTATTCCCTCCAGTAACTCCGGGTTGAACAAAATACTACTTATCTGCTGCAGATTTTAATATAGCATCATGTTCCTATAGGTACAATAAAATAAAAAAGTTAAGAGCATTAATTCCTTTAAAAACACTGATTAATCCCAGATGTGAACTGTGCATGTAATTCTGGGGTGGGGGGGGTGGTATGCGCGTGTACGTTAAGCGGGTACAGGTGCTGACAGGGCTGTTCCACAGCACTGCACATGTTCCCGGAACACAGCTGTTTCTCAAATCCTTTGCCAGTTGCTCCAAACCCTCTGTGAAGTTGTACTGCCTCAGGGCACAATTAAGAGCTGTATACTACATTTCATCAGGTAGTGTTAGAAATTTAGGCCGAGCCAAAAAAGGAGGGGGTGGGGGAGAATGAAAAAAGCCCCTTGTTAAAGAGGCATTAACCTTTTTACCTTTCTATTGAAACAATAAAGCTTCTAAATGCCACATAAAAACTCCAGTTTTAAGAGAAAAGAAAAAAATGGAGCTACAAGGATTATTTCTATTAAATATTGAGCGTAAAATCTGCCTTCGCCGTTTTTGGTATTATATTGGAAATTTCCCTTTCAGTTGTACATGGAAAATAAGTGGTTGTCTTTCTGAGGTTTACACACATCTCAAAAATGAATTCAAAATAAAATATTCAGAAGATAGAATGTACTGTATAAAAGAAGAGTCTTTTTTGGCTGTGAGAGCTTCCACCTTCAAATCTTTACGCACATTTTATCCTGGAAATGAAGGGATGGAGGGGAAGGTTTATATTTTTTTAAAGAAAAATAGGGAATCAGAGTTGCATTTCTGTTTTTATTTTCGTCTGACATGCACCTATTTTTCATTGTCCACCCATTAAAATTGAGGGTGTGCAGCTAGAATGTGAATGGGTGTGTCTGATTACGTGTGTGCAAGGAAGAAATCTGAGTTCCCAGCACTTTTAATCACACTCTAAACAGAGAAGCTAAAAATGTTAATCTAGGAGGCTGCCCCTGAATTGTCCCACATCTTCACTACTGCTTCAGCTTACACCAGCATGCCAAGAGCTTGGAACTTGGCCTACAAACCTCACCTGCAGTAGAAACCATGACATGCTCTATGACAGTAGTGTGGTGAATATAAAGTGCCCAACTCTCTTTTCAGTTACTCCATCCCCACACAGCTACTTCTAGGAAGTTACTGCTGAATTACACTGGTCAGAGAGAAAAGAATTAAACCTACAGTGCTTCTTTTCTCGTCAAAATCGGATTTGCAAGCATGGAAGTGCCCCGTTAAGGATCAGTCGGGGAAGTGAACTAACAATGCCCTTATATAATGTTTACTTTATGTTTTGAAAGTATGCAAAATTAATAAGAACTGTAAAAATATTGATCCCTTCGCCCTGGTGAGGATCTTCTATGCTGCAGACAACACTGTGAGGAGGTCCAGTATTGTCTCTCCCCTTTACCAGAACTTGCACGGCAGTTCCCAACCATCACCCAGAGAAAAATGGGTGAAACTCATTTCCTACCTGTAGGTGATATTCCTTCAGCTGACCATTTGGAGGTGCGATTAAATGCAGTAAAATGAGGCCACCCTCTTACTTCTTAATGCCTTTGTCTGGATATTGCAGCCTCACAGTGCACCCAGGTCCTAGTAGACTAGGGAAGGATACGCCAGGTTAAAGAATCATACCACTAGGTGTCTTAATGAAATGATAAAAAGAGGCATCATTGTTTGGTTGCTCATATTGTGTTGGGCAGTAGAACCCAGAGCTGTCTCCAGTGTTGTTCATTATATGGATGAAACTTTATCTTGCTATTTGAGTGGCACTGAGTTAAAACTTCAGGTATAAACTCTGGTTTTGAGGGTTTAGCATTTTTTCTGCTTCAAATGACGTCTGGCTGAAAGTTTGAATGTGGTATTAATTGTCAGCTTGGATGTGAAATTGTGGGAAAGAAGTGGGGTAAATCAACATTTTGTAGTTACAAAGTGAGAAAATTACATTTTTATATAGCTTCAGGTGGGGTTTTTTCCATCAGGTCTACGTGAAAAATTGTTTTAATTTTTAAACAAATGAAAAATACAGTTCTGAAGATAGATCTCTGTCTGGAATGATTAGAAGCTTTTAGTACTGTAAAATAACACTTGTTTTAAAATACTGAAGATACTTACTCTTGAGTAATAACAGCTGTATATAATGGACCCAACTCAAAGCCCATTGAAGCAAATAGTAGTCTTTTCATTGGCTTCTGTAAGCGTAGGGTCAGGCCCAATATTCATAACTTTCATTATGAAATGATCTTGTAAATGTAAACTGATCATAGCTTATTTCTAGGGGAGAACCAAGGAAGCTCCTGTGATGATGGGAAATAATTGAGGGGAACTGGTATAACATGGTATTACTAAAGGTTTATAATTTTGAACGTTCTCTGATGATATAGTGTAGTGCTGGGCATGATATGCAAACCTAAAAAGAATGTTGTGATACATGACCTTATGAGGTTACTTAGGCACGTCTATGGGTTATACAGTCAAACTTAAATGAAACATTAATGTAACCTGCCATCCTTTTGCATACATAGTTCCCAATAAAACGAAAATAAGAAAGAAAAACTTGTAGCACCTTAGAGACTAACAAATTTATTTCAGCATAAGCTTTCGTGGGTTAGTACCCACTTCATCGGATGCATGACTTTCGTGGTACTAACCCACGAAAGCTTATGCTGAAATAAATTTGTTAGTCTCTAAGGTGCTACAAGTTTTTCTTTCTTATTTTCGTTTTGCTGACACAGACTAACACGGCTACTACACTGAAACCTATAGTTCCCAATAGTATCCATAGGGGATTTGCACTCAGATCTATGATAATATGTGACTCAAAGAAAATTAAACTCAGAAAAGATAAAGTAAGATTGGAGTTCTGACATCATTTAGGATGTATTTCCTTGGGCCCTGATTCAGCAAAGAACTTACACACTTGAATCTAACTTTACCCTGATTCAGTAGAGCATTTAAGACCATGCTTAAATCCCACTGAAGTTAATGTGATTTAAGCACAAATGTAAGTGCTTTGGTGAATAGGAGTGGTTATATTTAAGCATGCTTGACTGAATCAGTCTTATTATGATGGTATTACCTAAAATCCTAATGTGTATGATTGTGTGTTTATTATCCCTTCAAGTTTGTATAATGTGAATTTCTGTCTACGTAGAAGAAATTTCAGTGAGGTATAGTCAAAATCAAAGTGATCAAGAAATGATGTATCCTTCTCAGTTAAAATAATATCTGTATTCAGGTTTACTGGGTTCCTATAAAATCAATGTTAATATGATCAGTCCTGAAACACTTCAGATATTCTTTGATTGGTGAAGTGTGATCGATTAGAAACCTGGCCCTTTACAAGGGTTTGATTAACCAATCCAAAGGTCTCCTGTTGCATCAAATCATGGAACGATGTATGCAATAAATTCTGACTGCAGGTGGGTCTGAGAGGCTGAGGGGAATAAACTCTGCCTAGGCATCTCATCCTTCTGATTGTCTAGGTAAATTATTTCTTTGCCACTTAAGTCAACACTTAATGTCTTACACATTGCTTGCAAATGATCTGCTGATTAACTGCAGCCTTGGCCACAGCTTGATTTTATAAACTTTGGATGAAAACCTAGAAAGTGGAGTTTCCGTGTGCTGGAGAACGTGTCCATGATTCTGTTTCCAAAGATGTCATCCTAAATCAGGAGTAACTTCATTTTAACCAGAAGAGTTACAGCAGTATAAAACTGATCCAAATGAGATCCAGTCAAAAGGGAAGTGTCTCATCAATAATCAGAGCATGTGCCTGCCCCAGAAATGGCCAGAAAGGACACACGGTTTGGTAAAGAAATTGACAGCAGACAGCTGACTTTTTATCTTGCTTTCACCTGCATATGAAAATGTGAGCTTTAGTGATGTACAGCAGTTCCTATTGCTTTCAGTCTGTTTCCAGTTTGTTGAAAGTTGTGGCAAAGTAGTTTATAAATAACTATGCTTTCTAAAAGTTAAATTAATTTTGTAGCAGTAAATGCACCCTTTGGTGATGCAGGAAAAAATTAGGAATGCATGTCATGAATCAAAGGCCAGCTACTTTGCAGTCTATCAGTGACATTGGTTACAGCTATCTACAGCACATACAAAAGACCCAGAAAGTTTATCTGTACGCAGATTTACACGTGTCTGGTGTCATTTCATCAGTCACGAAACCTATATTCAAGACATCAGTTCTACAGAAGTGTAATCTAGTGGTTAAAGGTTATCAAGACTCTGTTATTATATTCCCATCTCTTCTTCTTTGTGCAAATCACTTCACCTCTCTCTTTGTCTCAATTTACCTACATGCAAAACATATATAACAACATGTACACACCTCACTGGAATGTTTTTAGGCTTTATTCATTAGGGCTTGTAAATTGCTTTGAGATCCTCAGGAAAAAAAAAAGCTGTATTGAAAATGTAAAATATTTTTATCATCAAATATGAAAGTCTGTTGCCTCTTTTAAAGAAAGCTCTACCCTATTATAGGTATATCTATTCCATACATTGTATTTCGTTTGCATATTTTTACACTTAAGAATTCAGTGTATTAAGAGTTTAAATTGGGAATACAGACATTCCTTAAAATGTCCTACAGCAATATAACTAGGGTGACCAGACAGCAAGTGTGAAAAATCGGGACAGGGGGTGGGGGGTAATAGGAGCCTATATAAGAAAAAGATCCAAAAATCGGGACTCTCCCTATAAAATCAGGACATCTGGTCACCCTAAATATAACTAAATATAAGTTTGGGTGTGTGTTTGTATATGTGTGTGTGTATGTGTATATATATATATATTTGGGCTATGAAGTCTAAAACTCTATTGACATTTACAAAGTACTATTGATTGTAGTTTTGATTGACCAGTACACAGTCTAAAACCTCACTAATTGCCTTGTTGATTTCAAACACTACAATAAAACTTGAAAATGTTTCAAGACATTCAATAGTCTGGTACAAAGGCTTGTATATAAAGACAGTTATGGGTTTCAAGGTAGCCAGTTAATTATTCCACCATGTTTTTAAGTGAATGAGTCTTCTGTAGACTGCAACACAAGCTGCATCTTTGATGGTGTTTTCTGTGTTTGTACATGATCCAGCACTTATGACATTAGATTCTGTACAATATTATTGACCATCAAGTGCACAAGTGTTAGTGAGTTTCCTCATAATCAGTCTGATACTGTTTCTTCTAAGCAGTGAGAAAGTCAAAAGATTAGGTTTGAAGGAAAAAGGAATCAATGTATGTGGCAAGTATATACTGATTGCAAAGGCTGAGGACTATTGCAAGAAATCCTCCAATGCAAATAAAATGTGGGAGAACACCAAGGTCTTGATTTTCCAAAGTTGTGAATATGCAAACATATATACAAAATACAAATACTCCCAGGTGCCTAATGGTGGCACACATATTTACCATTATTGTGCATAGAAATTGGGTATTTCTGCATGCAGGGTGACCAGTCATTTACACACTCAAATACCAGGTTTTGTGCATGCATGTATGCAGTCACAAAAATCTCATGCACGAGTTAGGTACAGGAACGCAAACACATTTGCACGATCAAATCAGGTGTCTAAGTACAGACCACTCATTTCAGCTAGTTCATGGTTTGAATGTAAACATAAACTAAACATTCTTTTGCTCTGAGACCGATACAATTGCTTGTGATAATTTGACTGCATATAGACAATTCAGTTCCAAAATGTTTGCCCATTACTGAGGCTCAGAGCTGGTATTAGCCCATTGTGGGTCCTAAGCAGGAATATTTTGCCCCCTCCCCCAATACTAAAAAAGGCAAGTTCTTATCATAAAAAAGCAAATAGGGGGCCCCCTTGAGCTGCTCAGGGGTCCTAATAAATTGTTTAGTTTGCTTATGCCTAGTGCTGGCTTTGCTGAGACTGCAGTAAGCATATTTGGGTAGTTCATTTGGCCCTCATCCAACAAGGTACTTTGGCATGTGTTTTGGGCTTTAGTACCTTGCTGAATCGGGTTCTTAGTCACCATTTCTTTACCTTTGCAGATATCCTCAGTCCAAAAGTGGTAGACCTATGACACAAGTCGCAGGAGTTTTGTAGGTCAAGTCCTAGCCAACTTCTTGGATCTGATCCTAAGACAAAGCAAATGTCTTTAATTAGTCTTTGTTTATAAGCTTTGTCTGTGACTGAGACAATGCCATCCTACAGTCCCTTCTAGTCAAAGGAGCAAAGGACAAGCATGGGGCTCAAATTTTGTTTTCCTGCTGCCATTTGACTGATACCAATTGAAATAGTTCATAGTAAGGACTAATTGCTTGAAAATGCCATTCTCTCTCTCTCTCTCTCTCACTCACACACACACAATTAAAGATTTTGATCAAGAACTGAGATGAAGAGCCTCTCAGACGCAATACAAAAATGATTTAGGCCTGTCTGTATCTCAAAAGTGAGCAACTGATTTTAAACAATTTAAAATAAGGGGCTGAGAACTGATATAGACTGTTTTATATCTGGATCCATTTAACCTGCCTTGATATTAAACCGCATAAGTTCTGCGCTTATAACTGGAATACTAGCACCTAACTACAACACCATCTCTTAAAGAAGTATGTGCTAATATTGACTAGAGCTGTGTGAACTGTTCACAATGAACCCAAAACTATGGGAAGCTTACCTGCTTTCATTCTTCATGTAAACTCTCAGAGCAGGTTAATGAAAGGTTGGATCTGATTTATAGTGTTTCCTTGAAATCATCTGATATGCAGGAAGGCATGGTTTTGATATAATAACAAGGTAATACCCAGCAGTTTTGACATTTTGGTTTCATTTGAACTTGAAGTTCAAAGTGAACTTGCGGGGTCGAGGTGTGAAACCACATGAGATGAAAACTGAAAGAATATGTGCACACGACCCCTCCAAATCAAACATGCCAAGTTTCTCACGGCTCTGAAATTTATATATCTGAGCCACCCTGATGCACACAGATACTACCAAATAATCATAGCTGAATAACCCCATTGGAAAGAGTAGGAGTTGTATGCTCAGTGCTCACACTTACAGCTGTATCCTGAGAAATGCTGAGCAGTCGTGTTGACCATTGGCATCATTGAGTCATAGCTGCTCAGCCTCTCTCAGGAGCAGGCCCAGAATAGTCACCTCATCTCTCCATGTTAGCTTTCTTAGTTTATGGTTTTCTTAGGTTCAGATTCTACAGAACAATTGTAAATCTTCTATAAAAACACAGGAATATATACAAGGAGTTCACCCTTGGGTGAAAAAGGTTGGATTCTATGATTCTAAAACCTATTTGCAGATATTAAAGGTTTGTAGCTTTTGCTCTCATAGACTGATCGAATTTAGGCTTAAAAATACATGGTATATAAACAAGACTTGTCTTTTCTTGCCCTGGTTTATAAAGTGTACTTAGCTGAATGAGAATTCCCTAAAATCTTTTAAAGGCACAAATTAATAATGTAGCCTTCACTTTCAATTTCCAATAAACTGAGCCTAAATACCTTCTATGTTTTTGTTACCCGTGTTTGCAATTAAGTGGGATCTGGTGGAAAAGTAACTGATAATGGAATCAACTAAGAGATATGAAGAACAGGGAAGACGTTCTGGCGTGTTATATATTTTGTTTTAGAATATTAACTGAATAAGCCACAAAGTATGAAGGTTATGATTAAATTGCCAGAGCAGTAAATCCTGACTCCCATGGCCTTACATTCGCTGCACAAAAGAGACATTGTTATGCTGCATGAAGAGAACTGAGGTTCCGCACAAAGGTCAGAGTGACACTGCTGGATGTTAGAATGTTGTTTTGCATTCACTGATAAACAAGGTTAGAATCTCACTGACTTGACAAAGAAATTGTTACATGTTTTATACTGAAGAGTTGCAAGTTAGGAGCTTGCTTCCAATGATCTTGTGTGAAGCAATAATGACATTTTGTATACAGTATTTTATCAGTGCCTGTTATCCCAATATTTAACCTTCAGAGGTGACAAGAAGATAGTTAGTAGAGCCAGTACAGTAAACAGCTTCCTCATTTGCAATCGTCAAGTTAGGTTTCTTTGAATAATAAGAAATAGATGCTGTGCAGGGTGTAGTGAGAAACCTTGTTGGTAAGTCTTTACGTTACAGTGCCCATGTAAATATGTTGTATATACATGATACCCTGTATTGAAATAGTAAATACCATTTAGTAAAGATTTTGTGAGTGTAATAAGAATTGAACATTTTGGGCTAAATGGAGCCCATGGTCTGTGTCAGCTGATGGAGGTTGCCACTAGCACAAAGCCCTCAAGGGGAAGAAGCGCTGGTGATGCAAAGTTGCTGCTATTTCCCTTTTGCCAGAGGTTCTGCTGATTCAGAGCATTCCCACAGCAACTACCACAGTGTGGTTCCGCTGGAGATCTTGGGGGAAAGAAACCATGAGGGAAGGGCAGCACTGCTATCAGCCCTTGCTCCCCAGTGAGGTGAACGCTACCTAAATCTATCACTTCTTGTGGTAGGCTGGGCAAGTCTAACACATGCAGCTGGAAAGCAGTACCAGAAGGCGTTGCATGAACAATAAACTACTTCCTATCACCAGACGAAAATACGAGGCTTCTTCTTCATCATCATCTTGTGTTTTTTATGAAACAAAAATCCCAAGTCCATGTAAGATCAACCCCAATAAATCAAGTTTAGATTGTTTCCAGATCTACCCCTTTGTTTGCATGTTGAGCTGCTGCTGTGCTGGCCCAAGAGATCTTTTTCCTACGCAGTTTGGGCTATGTGCCCTTGAAAATTAAAAGTATGCTTGAAGCTGAAAAAAAATGTAGCTCTTCTTTGCTGCCAGGAGCTGAAACTGCTGACAAATTTAGGATGTTATTAAAAAAAAATTAACCTGCTGTTGGATGAGGTTATATACACAGACTAAAATGACAAATAGGAAGACCTTTCAGTGCACTGCCTCTTTTGGAAACTGGCCTTGTTCTTAGTTTTCCAGTGGACATCACAGCATGTCACTGAATTAGCTCTGTGCTTTCACATAGCTCTGTGGTTTCTCTGTGGCTAATAACGGCAGGGGCGTGTTTTAGGGCTGACCTATGTGGTGTGGACATTTTGTTGCCATCAGAAGGTACCGTTTGTGTGAGATGATGCCAGGCATTAGTAGCTAACGATGAAGAAATTAAAATCACCAAAACGTGTATTTTTTTTCCAATGCAATGTATGTTAGGATAAGATCTTAAATAGTAAATGAGGACAAGGGAATGCTGAAAGTCATCATGTTTACAGGCACGTGCACCTAAGCAAGAGAAGAATGTAATTTTAAGGATTATTTCCAAAATAAGTACAGTCCAAGGAAATTAGGGGGAGGGGGAGGGAGAAAGAGAAAGAGGCCTCTAACCAGCCATAAATCAATTACTGAGTGATAGTATATTAAATGATAACCTTGTCATATTTAATGTCACACTAGAAGGCTCTATTGAGGCATTGTTCCTTCCACAGTATTGGCACAGGTGAATTATCCGAATGAATTTGAACGTTCAAAAAGCAAAGCTCTAGGGAGTGAACTCACAAGCATTACTCTCTCTCTTTTTTTTTTCTCCCTTCCTTTCTTCCCCCAGCAACCTTATCTGGGCATGTTAGGGCTACCATCCTACGTTAAATATATACGTATAAATATATATATGTTTTCTTTGTTTTTGTCACTTATTCTGTGTTGGTGAGAGTAAGCCACTGCTTTTTTTTTAGGTGAAGTTTCTTTAGAAACTTGAATGATTCATTCTCTCTTCTGAACACAGTTCCTTCTTTTCTTTAAAATGCTGCATGCCTCAATGTTCTTTTAAGGTCAAGCTAAGTTAAATTCCCATTGACTTCAATGGGAGCAGGATTGGGCTCGTAAAGCTATATTGTCTTGAAAACCACAACTTTGAAAAGAGACACTAATAAGCTCTGAAAGAGTTAAGCAAATTCAAGGCTCTTTAAGCCTAAATTCACTTCCAATAAGCTTGTTGTACTTAAAATGTCAATCTGTTTGAAAAGGAGAGTGTCCCAATTATTTAGATGGCCAAAAGAAACAGCTTCAGTTCTTTATCACATAAATACACTTAAAACCATGATTTAAAACAGATGAACAGAGAACTGAATTAGTGTTTTGGTTTCCCAGTGAAGCCAAGTATAGGCCTCCTTGGCATTGACTGAGTCGGTTCTATAGCTTTAGTCCCAGAGCAGTATGAAGTTCTTTGAAGATTGTAAATAGCCCTGGCAGACATACAGACTTCCAAGACTCCCCTTTCATACTGTTGCCTTAGTATTGTAACCCCAACTTCTTACAACGCTTTTTGCTTTTTCCTTTACTCTTAGCTCTGAATAATTTCAAGAGTAAGATAAAAGCATGTACGCTAGCTGAGAGGGGGTCAATAGCTGCTGTACCTTCTCCATATCCAGTGTTAATTTGGGATGGCAAGCTCTGAAGTCCCTTTCCAGCTAATTTGTTCATTTAATTGAGTTAGCAAAATCATATGTTTTATTAATCTAATAAAATGCGTTTCATGGTTTAGACCGTCTTTAATCCTTTGACCTTTGAAGTCACTCTTTATAGTCTTCAGATTGCAGTAATTTATTTTGGTTGTTTCTGTTGGGAAAACAGTTTAACAATCTGCTTTTGTTCCAGTTTTACATATTTCTCCCCTTAAAGGTAAATGGGATTCGTAAACATCTGCTTCTTTTGAATATTTACAAACTTCACAATCAAGATTTAACAATGCCAACAACATTAGTAGTTTAAATGCTTATAAATATTCACAGACAAATAAATATAGCATTGAGACACAGGGTGCAGGTGTTTCTAATTTCAGAGGGTGGAAGATTGAGCTGTTTGAAGGCTTACTTTTTTATGCAACATGAAATATATTTGGTGATACAAAATATGTACTTTTAACATTTGAGTACCACATTTAGCCTACTCTCCCTGCCTCACAGAGTGCTCTCAGGAGCAAAGTATTTTGTCAATTGTCATAGATGCTAGAGAGTTTTGCCTGTGAATATCATTTTAACCAGCAAAACTCCATTTGTAATTAAATACTTGTAGTTAAAACACAAAAAGGTGGATAATACATTTATATTCACCTTGCTTTTCAGAAAGGTTTAATCTGACTTTTAAGACCTCAGGCCTGGGAAAATGGCCGTGAAGGCAGAAATGCATTGGTCAGTTGCCTGAGATAACTGGATAAGGCCATCTCAGTATTTGCAGTATTCATGTGCCCTAGAAATGTAAATGAATATTTAACACAAGGAGCTATTGCCACTGAAACCTTTCAATGTTTTCTCTATGGAAGAGACTATTTTCTTGGCTACCCCATTGCAACAACTTCTCCCCATCAATACCATGAGTGCCTGTACAAACGTTCCAGTCTTGCCATACCTAACTCCATAAGATTATCTGAGTATCTGCAATATTCCCTGTGGTCTGTATTGTAATCTTACAGCCTGCTCCTGAGTAAGAAGCAGCACAAAGCTCAGCTGCCCCCAGGAGCAAAGCACCAATTGAGTTCCGGGAGCAGGCGGGCAACAAATTGGGACTCAAAACGTTACAATTTGATTACTGCTTCCATGGGGAAACTCAGTTCCTAGCAGCCCCTTCCAACCCTGTTGCACTAGGCAATGCTTTTCAGGGGAAGCACAGCTCCACGCAATCCCAATCCTTTCTCACCAATCCCCACCCACCTCTGCAGGTTGATACAGCTGGTCAAGGCAGGGTGTGCAGCATGGGTCACTAACTGATCCTATAGTAGTACAGTGGTTGCCCTGAAATACTTGCAATCATATTAGATAGCTAGGTAAGGCTACCTTAGTATTAAGAATATCCTGGGAGAACTTTATGGGTTACATATAAAATGGGTAAAAGCGGCAAAGAGTCCTGTGGCACCTTATAGACTAACAGATGTATTGGAGCATAAGCTTTCGTGGGTGAAATCTGAATGCATCTGCATTTCATGCATGCATCTGAAGAAGTGGGTATTCACCCACGAAAGCTTATGCTCCAATACGTCTGTCTATAAGGTGCCATAGGACTCTTCGGCACTTTTACAGATCCAGACTAACACGGTTACCCCTCTGGTATATAAAATGGGAACATTTGTAAGGGCAACTATGGCATTCAAGGGGAGAGATTTTTGCAGTAGTGGGTTAGCAAAGAAAAAAATCCCTCTCCCTCTTAATAAGTAAAATCTCTCAAAGGTTTCAGGAACAAAATCTCCTTGCATTTAACAGTCTTATTTACACTTCTAGGGCACAGCCGTATCAGTTACAACCTTGATTTGTTTCTGCTTTACACAGAGTTCTGCTCTTGTTCATCCTTTATCACCTCTTCTTTGTGCCTCTACCTACCAGTGGCTGCATACAGTTCTAGCTATGAAACTTGCTCTTTTAACTATCAGTTCTTTTAAGTATTAAAAAATACATTAACATGAAGAGACAAACACTGCCTTCTCCCCCCGCTGAACTTTGCTGAGGATACACAGGCAGAATTAGTCCTAAATGTATTGCCATTGATAAATACTCTAGCATTTTGTTGTTGTTGTTATTAAACCGACTGAGGCTCATTTAAAATGGATTTAAATTTGAGTCTCTTTAAAGCTCTCAGCAAATATTAAAGAATGAAACTGGTGTGTGGACTCTGAATAGAGGCAAAGGGCAGAGAGCATCTGAAGTATGGTTTCTGCATTTTATAAAACGTAGGAAGAAGAAACCATCCAGGTCGATGACTAACATTTCACATGGACAAACAAGTTTTATCTCACTCTCCCCCACCTTCCCTCAAGTGCCCAAAGTCTGTCACTGTTTACCTGAAAGTGACCTGTGGGCATTGGCTAGACAGCTGGTTATAGCGCAAACTTGTTTTTCTACCTCCCTGTTTGTTATTTATACCGAGATCCTGTGGCAAAACTCGTAATATAGAGCATAGGTCAGAGGCAGTGGCTACAGCCACCAGGAGGGATTGAAACAGGGAAGGGTGGTGTCCTTCCAAAGGGAGAGAAGAGTCCCTGCATGCTCTCGGTTCTGAAAAACATTAGGCTTTATAGTTAGTTCTGTTGCTACAATCAGATGTGGGGAAAGGGTTTGGAAGCTCCCTGTTCATAAACACTGGAATGCTTACCGATGAGAATAATAAAATTAACCATTGTTCTCCTTCATGAAATTGCCTCTGCCGATCCCTGTTCTTACAGCTGCTTGCTGTGCATATCCCAGAACTGTTAAAAACAGAGGCCATGCTCAATGTGCTGAGACCTCCTCTATTAAGACTATGCCATCTGTGACTTTATACTACTCTCACAGAGGCTAACATTTTCATCCATAATCTCCCCTGTGTTTAGATACAGGGGATATATTTATAGGGGGTAATTTTGTCACATATTTAGGATATTGAAACAACGAGGAGTCCGGCGGCACCTTAAAGACTAACAGATTTATTTGGGCATAAGCTTTCGTGGGTAAAAAACCCACTTCTTCAGATGCATGGAGCGACTAAGTCTCTGATATTCGGATATTGATTCCTTCATACACTGTTTGGTTTGTTAGATTCCCTGAAAACTGCCTCTGTTTAAAACCAGTTTTGCATTAACAAACGTACTGTTCATATAAAGGAAACTCCAAGGCGTACAGTGTAAGAAGAGGTTCTACGTTTTGCTAAAAGAGTGGAAGATCCACTCAAGTCCCTTCATAGATTATGAGGCCGGAAGGGACCATTATGATCATCTAGTCTGATCTCCTGCATATAACAGGCCATAGAATTTCTCATAGTGGATCCTGCATCAAGTCCATCCTAGTAATAGGATATATTAATTTATCATGCCAAAGGAGTTATGACTGTAACGCCTTAGGCCAGTTGGGTCACTCTTAGGACATAGAATATTTTCCCATTTTCTTTAGATGGTTCTTTTAAATTAGTTACATACTCAGTTCTGTAACCTTTTCTCAATTAGGTGAATGGTTTTTAGCAGAACTTTCATCAATGCCATGCCAGGACACGCTCATGAAGCTTTACAGGATACAATTTTAAATCTGCAATGTTTTTAAAAGAAAAAAATGCTGGTTGCCAGCCCTGCCAATAGAGGAAATCTTTGTGCTAAGAAAATAATTAAGTTATTGATAGATAACCACATGTAATTCCACTAAAACATAGCAGGACCACTGTGGTATTTCTCATTAGAACTGATGTGACTTCCAAAGAAAAACACTGTCTTTGGTGCAGGAGGGTCAGGATTAGCAGCCATCTCTTCATTTCTTTATAGAATCATAGAACTGGAAGGGACCTTGAGAGGTCATCTAGGCCAATCCCCTCACTAAAGGCAGGACTAAGTATTATCTACATCATCCCTGACAGTTGTTTGTCTAACCTGCTCTTAAAAATCCCCAGTGATGGAGATTCCACAACCTCCCTAGGCAATTTATTCCAGTGCTTAACCACTCTGACAGTTAGGAAGTTTTTCCTAATGTCCAACCCAACTATCCTGGCTGCAATTTAAGCCCATTGCTTCTTGTCCTATCCTCGGAGGTTAAGAAGAACAATTTTTCTCCCTCCTCCTTGTAACAACCCTTTGTGTACTTGAAAACTGTTATCATGTACCCTCTCAGTCTTCTCTTCTCCAGACTAAACAAACCCAATTTTTTCAATCTTCCCTCATAGGTCACGTTTTCTAGACCTTTAATCATTTTTGTGGCTCTTCTCTGGACTTTTTCCAATTTGTCCACATCTTGCCTGAAATGTGGCGCCCAGAGCTGGACACAATACTCCGGTTGAGGCCTAATCAGCGTGGAGTAGAGCGGAAGAATTATTTCTGTCTTGCTTACAATACTCCTCCTAATACATCCCAGAATGATGTTTGCTTTTTCTGCAACAGCATTACACTGTTGACTCATATTTAGCTTGCGATCCACTATGACCCCCAGACCTTTTTCCACAGTACTCCTTCCTAGGCAGTAATTTCCCATTGTGTATGTGTGCAACTGATTGTTCCTTCCTAAGTGGAGTACTTTGCATTTGTCCTTATTGAATTTCATCCTATGGTGCTGTGTTATGTGGCACTGCTCCTAGTCCTAAAGAGAATGATGGAATATGTAACAGATCAGACCCAAAGAGGAGAGCGAGAGATCGAATGGCAAAGCAAATGGGTTATAGAGCGAAGAAGAGAGGGAGAAAAAAAAATCAGAGAAGAAAAATTCACAGATGGAAGATCAACATTTCTCAAGCTAAAGCTTTTTTTCCTTCCAGGTATCTGCTCAACAAGCTAAAATAGCATCAGTGACCTGTTCTATTTTCTCAGGAGAGCCTGCCCACAGGTTCTCTAGAAAATGTGGTTGCCATCTGGTATAGCAGTTCACAATGTGATTTCTGTTTCCCGTCCAACAATCTGGCATCTCATGTCTATATCAAGTCACAATATACCGGGGAAAAAAACCTCTCTATATAATTCTAAGTCATATTAGCATGCATCTTTGTTTTAAAAACAACAAAAATCTCACACCAAACAAACAGTGGAATTGAGCCTAAATTTCAGAACAATAATTGTAGAAGAGTAAATAGCTGTGCTGTGTATTTTAGACTCAAGCGGAATTTTTTTAATTGCGTGAATATGATTTTGTCAAGAAAACAAGAAAATGTTCCTAAGAGGTTTAGAGTTAAATATTCACATATTTAAATATCACATGTTATACTTTGGGAACTTTCTGATCCTTTACCAGTGTTCTCTCTCTCACTCAGACTGACATGACTGGCCTCTGACCCTACCCTGGAGCATTACTGCAAAGTCTTTTTAATATGTTTGTTTGCAGTATAGCTCCTTATTTGAACACCTTTGGCTCAAGGTTATCCCAATAAAAAAAGGGCGTCAACATTCAGAGGAAAGAAGGTTGGATTTATTATTATCATTATTTATTATTATTTCTTTTGCAGTCAGATTTGAAATGCAGGCCTTAATGACTTCCAGGTGTACCCTGATGTTGCGCATATTTGGCTGTAATCCTGAAATGGCTGGGTTTCTGCCTTAAAAATATAGCAGAAAACAAACTTTGAAGTTTTAAAGATTGCATTGATAAAAATAAACTTAAAATAAGTCAGCTCCTCTTGCATTCTAAGAAGGGGAAATTTTTTAGGCAGGTTCTATCTAAAGCCTGTGTATTAGTGTTGGAAAAGTGTTAATACCTTTAAACATTCTGATTGAAAGCTGAAGGGTTATATTTTTCTCAACCTGATACATTTTGCTGCAAGAAGCACAACTGGAATGAATTCCTTCAAAAGCCTACAAATGTCTTCAAATGCTCTAGATTTGTTTTTCTTGGACACCTCGCATTTCAAAAGCTGTACATTGCTTTCAAGAAGCTAAAGTCTATGAAGTTTGATTTTATAATGACTCTGGATTCTATCAATAATATTTTTTTAAATAATATGAGCCTGACCTGTGAGCAGTGAAAGTACACCCCTCACTTTCTACAGGCCTACAAAGGCTTCTTGGTGATTCATGAGCCCCCTCTTTCCAATCTGTGAGGAGATATTTCTCAGCAACTGCCCACTGGGGGACAATCTTAAAGCTAGATGGAAACTCATGAACATGTGACATTGTTCACTCTAGTGAGTCAAATGTGCCTGTGATATATTCTCTTCTCCATGAATACCTGTGACCCAGATTATTAACAGAGTATTTACTTTTTTGGAAATATTACTCAACTGAGGGCCAAATCATCTCCCACTCCTACCTTCCTTTTTAGCGCAAAGAGGATGACAAGCAGGCAGGAAGAGTAGGGCCAGCAGCATCTAATGTTCCTCAGATTCCATGGGAACTCATCTATGTTAACAGCATGCTCTTGGAGCTCCATGTTTGTTTGGTTTTTGTGGAAGGGCTCTCTGGATTCGTTAGAATCAGAGCAGGGTGATGGCCTCTTGATGTGTCATTATGCCCCACATGCCCATGGAAATAATGGCAGAAACTAAGGCCACTTATTGAACCTTCATTTCTGCACTTCCCATCCCTATGTTTTCTGCCCTCCCCGCCAGAAGTGGTAGCACACACGCGTTGCCAACTAAAGTAACAGCGGCACTGCACTTGAAGGATTTCACAAATACATGTGTAGGGGACGTTGCAGCCCAGAGTTATTGCAAGGGGGGAGGCTGACATATTTTTAATGAGGAAGCTTTATCCACTAAATACTGTTTGTTTTTTTAATCAAATTATGTGTCACCTGAGCATCTTCCACATCACACCAACCTCTATTTCTGAAACCAGGACATGAAAATACTGAATGTAAACTGCACAAACGACGTGTATTGTTTGCTATGGGAGCACATGGCCTTCTGTTTAGTCCAGTCATATAAATGAGAGGACATACATTTCTAACATAGTCTGTGCCTAGTTGACCTTGCCTCAGTGATCTATGTACTTTTCACAAACCTGATTCCACTCTGATCTTCAGGTCCAGATCTTTAAAGGTATTTAGGAGCCCAACTCCCAGTGATTTCAAGTACCTTTGAGGATCTGGGCCAAGACTGACTAAACACCTGACACATTCCTTCTCCATTACCTGCTACTCTTTTCACTAACACCAGCCATATTAGTGCTGTAAAGGACTCTCACTCTCTCTCCTCTAGTTAAGATAACATTTCCAAGAAATTACTTATATATCTCCTAATCGTACATGGATCGAGTAGATTGTCATGTAGCAAAGCAGTCATAAATCTGGCTTAACTGGCCATTTATGCTGTTTATACATACTGAGTGGCACAAAGCTCCCAGAGTTTACAGGTGAATCTGACCCAAGAAATCTCTATAAATAATATTGCTGATGCAATCCCAAAGGAATCCGTAGGTAGTATCTTCCTGACCATTTTTGGCCCTGCTGTAAAAGCCAGTCCAGACAAAACTCCTAGATTTACCCCTGATTTCTTAATTTTGAAGCTGCCGTTTCCATTTCTGTTTATTTTTCTCATGTTGTCCAACCCCTGGTCCCATTTCCCCATTGTTAGTTTCTGAATCAAGTAAAGGGCCCCTCTTCTTGAGACCTAGGTAGAGACAAAGGCAAGAAAGAAGAAACATTCTGATGTCAGGATGAATTAGCTTTGTGTGAGCACTAATGAGACCCTGGAAATGTTCCTGTTTTCATGTTTTGCTTAAGTGACCCTGTTGGTGTCACCAAAACCAGTGTTTGCTTTTGTTCATCAAGACAGCCCTTCGGTCAGACAGAGCCAAAGCTAAAAGTGGTGGCACGCCAAGAAAGGAAAGAGGGTTGAATGGATGAGAAGAAGGAGGAATGGGCACTCTTTTCTCTTATCCCAAGATTGGGAGAGATCAATTTGTGGTCTGAATCCCATTGGGATTGGGGCCCAGTTGCCCATGAATTAGAATGAAAGGTGGCTACACTGGATAGATTTACTGCTGGGTAATGAGCACAGAGTCTTCCTCTTTATTTACTCTGTTTAATATGTTGCAGCCAGCATTTAAAACTAAGCTAAACTGTCTGGAATTCTTGATCTCCTCCCACTTAGCAGCAGCATCAGTGTTGCTACTTTATTTCTCAATGAAAAAAGAAATTGGCTTCCAAATTTAAATTGAAAGAGTTGCAATTTATATCATCACGATCGGGAAAAAGGTAAATAAAAAGTCATAATTAAAAACCACCGACAATCCCATAAAATACGTATTTCTTGGTTTTGAGGTGCTTTGGCAGGAACTGTCCATAGCCATTATTTTTTAATTAACTTATCTTTTAAATGAAAAATAGATCACTTGCATTTTAATGGTAGGTTGCTTGACTATTCAGGTCTCCTGTATAGTTCTGTACAAAATGAACCAGCTATTTGCATTTTATGCAAAGAGAGAATCCAGTCAGTTTTGATGCTAACTCTTAAATATGTGATATTTCTTCTTATTATTATTATATAAATAATTTGAATTTATGCAGCAAGCGTCATCCAATGATCTCAAAGTGCTTTATAGATATACATATAAGATATACATATAAGAGTAAGATGTTTGAAAAATAGAATTTCTTTCCCCCATGGGAAAATGTTAACATTTCAGAATTAGTTTCCACTTTGAATCAAAACAGAAAAAACTTTTCCAGAGTAGAAAATCCCAAATATCAAAATGAATAATGTTGACATTTTTAACTGAAGCTAAATAAAAATTATCTTTTTGCTTTGAAATTTTCAGTTGAACTCTTCTGGCCAAAAAATCCAAATTCTTGGTTGGAATTAACATTTTCCTGTCAAAAATGTTGATTTCAATTTTGGTGGAAAAACTTCACGCAATAAATTTCAACCACCTCTACATAAAGGCCTTATTTTCAGAGGCATTAAGAATAGGCAGCTCCCAATTATGTCAGTTGGAGTTGTTGGTGCTTTATACCTTTGAAAATCAGGCCCCTGGTGAATTAAAACTGCCACAATCACTTTGAGAAATGCAGCCACTTTTACCCTGGAAAATGGCAGCTAATAGTGCACAACAACTCTCCAGAACAAGTTAAGAAACGTAGTGGTGAACGTTACCATGACCAACTGAAACAGCAGGGGCAGGTAGGTTGTCTGAGCTGGACTTTACTCAGGATAACAGCATTAACTCCCCTACTCATAAGAAAATTACCTTGAGACTGTGAATGAGCATAAGTGGTCATTAACATTTTATAGCGCATCTTCAGCAACACAGCGCTGCTTCACACTTGTTCTCAAAACGTTTATCTTTTTACTTATTATACGGCATTTCCAGCAAACTATATATACCATATAAGAAAATGTAGCTACCAATTCACTATAGTGTGTTTATACTCTGGAGGAGAAAAGATTTGACTTAAACACATTGTCAAAGAAACATAGAGTGGAAGCAGAAAAAAACATGCTGTTTCAATGGACTCTGTGAAGAGTCATGGCTTTTCTTTTCTGTATTTTCCACAATGGTATATGCCCACATCAGTATGTCTATGTAGACTTTCAACCTTTCTTCTAAATAGCCTTGTTTTTCTAAGTTTCACTCAAGTTTTATTGTTAATAATATCTAAGTGCCTCATTTACATTCAGTTTCTATTACCTTAAATTAATGTGGCTTACACTGCATTATCAGATCACCTTCCATAGAACCATGATCCCTTAGTTAGGAATTGTTGATCTGAAACCTCCTCCATTTGGATTTCCCTACTTCATTAATGTAATAAAGTGAGTAGGGGACTCTAATGTGAATTACAGTGTTACAAGAGGGCAAATACATTTAGACAACAAAAAGTGTAACAAATTACATTACAGTGTTCTGTGTAACAAGGGTGCACAGTTGGGATGTCACTCCTTAAAAAAAATCAAATCTCTATGCCAATTATGTTCATTAGGTGAAGACAAATAATAGTGGTAATAGGAGGAGGAAAATAATTAAAACAATTACTTTCCCCCATCTCTGTTTTTTAACAGCGATTAAATAAATATTCATACAGGTTTTACCTGCAAAAGTATTTACGCTTGGTGACAACCTTCCCTCTCCATCTCTGCTTTTTGTCTTGTCTCTGGCTCCCCAGATGCATCACAAGCTGAAATGCTATGAATTTACAATTCACGATTTCTGGCCGGGGGGGTGGGGGGGTGGGGGTGGAAATTACAACAATGAAATCATTTACAGTAAATCCAAGGTTTTTAATACCACTTCACTTCCTAAACAGGAAGTGCCCTATAGAAACAGAAGTGGAGGAAGATCTCAAATAACTCTTCCGTTTTGATTGGTAAGGGGCTGGCTGTCAAAATTTAGCATGTTTTCTACAGAAAAATACCTTTTCAATCAAAACTGTGAAGAGCAGTTGGAGCTTGCCCTCCGCCAGCAGCTTTGTGAAGAGACTTCCTGTTTGGTCATCAGTGGTTATAGCACTCCGCAGCTCTCAGCTCCTTCCTCAGCAAATGAACAACCTTACAGCCTTCATCCCTTTCAGCCACTTTGAATGTATTTTCTTGCATAAGAATAAACTGGAAGCTTTTTGAGATTCTAAATTTCCATTTCATTAAAGGAAGTGAGTTAAAATTGGCTGCTGGGTGACAAAATGAATGCTATTGTTTGGTTCGGCTTGTATTTTGGAGATTTTTACACCATCTCATATAATATTGGCCGTTCTCATCCAGTATCTAATCCTTTTAATCCTCTTGAGTGCTTGGTCTCCCATAGCAGCTTGTGGCAATGATTTCCATGGGGTAATTATGCCCTTAAAAAAAGTTCCATGTGATCAGTTTTTAAATGTGGTGCCTTTCAATTTCATTGAATGTTTCATATTGGGGAAAGGATGGACTGGTGTCTCCAATTCACCCTCTTCATTTTACACATTATTTTGTGTCCCTCTATCAGTCTCCTCTCTAACCTACACAGTCCCAGTCTTTTCACTCTCTCTATGTCATTCCAGGCCTCTAATTATTTTTATTGACTGACTTGGAGCCCCCTCTATTTCTTTTTTTAGATGGGATGAATTCTATGGGGTCTTTTGTAGTTATGTTAGAGATGAGTTTCCAACTACAAGATCAGAGTATTATCTCCGCAGTTGACTTGTAGTAGAAAAGCCCAGATTCAGTGCTGATTTATACTGACTTCTGGAGTTGCATGGATTATAACTCAGGGCAGGATTTGACCTATAGTGTTGGGCAAACTCCCCTGAGATTGAAATCTGGTCCTGATGAATAATAAAAAACAGACTTTGGTTCCTAGATGGTATTATGCATAAATAAAGCACATGCACGAACTGCTATCATATCAGAGAAGTGTACTTATGCTTATCTTTGGAACTACCAAAAGCTGAACATTTAGGTTTCTTTTGTTCGTTTAAGTTTGACTTGTGTGAAAATCAATAGGAAGCTTTGTGCATATATGTGAAAAAAGAACTGTGCCTGAAGACTTTATTCCCACCTATTTTTCATATCAAAATCTTAGAGAAATATCAGGCAGGTGATAAATCACAAAATCCCGTACTTTGTAGTGATTAAGTCTTTATGAGTTGGTTTGGGGTATACTTTCTACTATCTGTATATATTAAAATCTCTCTCTCTCTCTTGGCTTTATTTTAATATTCACATTAATTCACCCACCTTTAGACACAAATGAAAGTATGAATGGTTCTCCCATCTTCATTTGAAAATGCATTCCTCTTTTTGTAAAAGTAAAAAGAAAAAAAATGAACAAGTACTAAAATTGCAGTGCTCCCAATGGCAGAAATCCTGAGCACAATAAGTGAGACATAATATATTTTTGTATCAAATGTACAGAAGATTTGTCATCCCATTTACCCACCCTATCAACAAAATATTGATTTGTGTTTGTCTCCCAAGATATTTGAATTGTAATGCAATGTTCGTCTCTGTCACCAGCAAAAAACAGTGTTTTGAATCTTTGCAGAGATCATAGAGGAGGGCATATCTGATGCATACCTGATTCCCTATAATATAGTGTTCATTATTATCAATTTCTCACCTTGATGCAAAGGAATTCTCACACCTTACTTCGAATTACAGAAATGATAACAGATCCCACAAGGAAAAACATATCGGAATATATATATTGTTCTCCTGTCTACTGTTAGTGTTTTACATAGAGTAGACTTTTTCTGAGTTCTTCTTTTAGTCTTTCAACAACCACATAGAGCTGTAATTATCCTGAGAGTTAACAGAGTAAAGACCAGTTTAGTCTGTATCAGTAAAAACAACGAGGAGTCCTTGTGGCACCTTAGAGACTAACAAATTTATTTGAGCATAAGCTTTCATGGGATATAACCTACTTCATCAGATGCATGGAGTGGAAAATAGAGTACAGCACATGAATAGATGGGAGATGCCTTACCAAGTGTGTGTGTGTGGGGTCATTGCTAATGAAGCCAATTCAATTAGGGTGGAAGTGGCCCATTCCCAACAGTTGACAGGAAAGGGTGAATATCAACAGAGGGAAAATTACTTTTTGTAGTGCTAACGAGACCAATTCAATCAAAGTGGATGTGGCCCATTCCCCGCAGTTGACAAGAAGGTGTGAGTATCAACAGAGGGAAAATTATTTTATGTAGTGACCCAGGCACTTCCAGTCTTTATTGAGGCCTAATTTGATGGTGTCAAAGACCTTTGCTTACATTTACTTCTTATGAATTGTATAACTTTTTCTTTTCAATATGTCACAACATCAAGATTGCATCAAAGGACAAAAAGCATATTAGGGTAGGAAAAATATTTTGAGCTAAATTCTACGGTCACACCAGTATGAATCTGGAGTAATGCCTTTTATCTGAATGAAGTTACTTTAGATTTACAGTGCAGTGAGTATGATTAAGGCTACAATTTTGTCACAGAGGTTGCGGAGGTCTCCCTAGCCACTGCGAGTGACAGGGGCATGCCTGCAGCTCCCCAGCCACTGTGGCAGGGCAGGGGGATCCAGGGAGCTCACCAGCAATGGTGGAAGGGGGACCCCTGCAGCTCCCCGACCACTGCAGCGGGTCAGGGGGACACCCACCGCTCCCCAACTGCCGCAGTGGTGCAGGGAGACCCCCGCAACTCCCTGCTGCCAGTGGTGGGTACCCCGGAGCTCTCAGCCACCCCGCAGCTGCCCAGCCCCTGCCCATTTTATCACGGATATTTTTAGTAAAAGTCACGGACCGGTCACAGGCTTCCATAAATTTTTCTTTATTGCCCGTGCTCTGTCTGTGACTTTTACTAAAAATATCCATGACAAAATCTTAGCCTTAAGTATGATGAGTTTTCTAGCCTTAGAGATGGACTTGAACCTCAGAAATAAACATCTGTGAAATTTGGGAAAATTCAGATCTGGATCCCATTGTGAGCATTACTGCCTGTATCCATTCTTCCTTTTAACTGATGTGGCAACCGAATTAGTTTTTACTTGGGCAAACCAGGAATCAGAGCTCGCTATACAGCTAGAAGCTATGATCTGTTGTGATTATAATTCCCTTTTCTCTGGTTCAGTCACTGCCTCTCTTTGTCTTTTGTTGCTGTTGTTTTTAACCATGAAATACTGAGGTGAGATGACTGATTTGAGGCATGAGTCTTTAAGAGCAAAAACCAATAAAAAGTCTGCATTATGGGAAAGCACTTGGGGTAGCTGACAACGTATTAATCATAAAGGGGAGGCCTTAGAGAGCCAATTCTCCTCATTTACACCGGCTTGCCTTCTAATAGCATTTAGAAGTTTGTTTTGCACTGTCTCCCAGAGAAGAAAAGGCAGCTTTAACAATTCTGTCTCCCTCAGCACTGCATTTGAATTTTTTGTTGCCTCCCTTCAGTGTGTTGGTCAGAGGTCACAAAGAGCAGGATTAGTTGACCTGTGTTGACAGAGCCAGTGATGGATGAGAGAAGTACAATGCACAGCTTGTTTATACTCAAATGGTGGTGATACCCAAACAGACTTACACCTGCACAGAAAGATGGAGAGGGCTCTGTGACCAGACTGTCTTACTAAACCACAACAGGCATTATAAACTATCACACGTTGAATTCCCTCAGATTGTCCGGGGTTTGTTCCAGTAAGCGAGTAAGAGACTAGCCATTTGTTTTTTATTAACAGGATTTAGGAAACACCAAGCCTTAATGTATTAGGGTCAAATGAGTCAAGTTCTGACTAATTGTGCCAGATCACACTAAATAATGCAAAATCCATATTAAGCAATACATTTAGTGTGAAGAATTAGGAATTACAAATAACAATAAAAACCCATCTTGCCTGTAACAATTAATCTAAAATAGTTAGGATCCTAGTACTGAACCCAGGCCCACAGGGGGCATCCTTAGCTGCTGCACCACAGGGAAAGAGGCTTATTGCTGAAGGCCTACAGGCTCTACACTCTAGGCTCCTGATTGGATGTACGGGCAGCACTCTCATTGGATACCTAGCCTATATAAAATCCCGACAGAAAGAGGAAGCTGGCTGATCAACGGATCATTGCCTGCATGTTGTTGCCTAGACCACCTTGCTGCCTTCCCTGTCCCTACCTTGCGACCCTGCTGTCTCACCTGTTTCTGTCTTCTTGCCCTGCTGCCTTGCCTGACCCTGGCTTGCTGCCTTGACCCCCTGACCCATTGGGCTGACCCCTTGGATTGTATCTTCCAGCTACTGACCTCTGTGAGAAATCCAGCCAGTGCCCTGGACTGCTTCTGATACTGAGCAACCTCCTGGCTTAGCATACACTTAACCTATGAACTGGATTGCCCGCTAACCTGCCTTGGCCACTGGGCATTATAAATACTGGTATGCTTATTTACAGGGATAGGCAAGAGATATGTAGCCAGCCACCCAGCTCGGCATCTGTAACTATGTCAGCCAAAGAAGCTCTTTCGCTGACAAAGCACTGTCTACACCAGCGGAAACTACAGAACCCCGAATCACCAAAAAAAGAAATTCTTCTGCTGGCATCTAACTCAGATGATTAAAATAAGCAAGCATTGGTCCGCACTGTTTTGAATTGTTGTCGAGCAGAACCTGTCATCAGCATGGACACATGACCTCTGGAATGGTGATTGAAGCATGAAGGGACATATGAATCTTTAGCGCATCTGGCACATAAATATCTTGCGACACCAGATACGACAGTGCTATGCAAACTCCAGTTCTCACTTTCAGGTGACATTGTAAACTAGAAACGGACAGCATTATGTCCTGCACATGTAAAAAAACTTGTTTGTCTGAGCGATTGGCTGAACAAGAAGTAGGACCGAGTGGACTTGTAGACGCTAAAGTTTTACATTGTTTTATTTTTGAATGCAGGTTTTTTTGTACATAATTCCACATTTGTATGTTCAACTTTCATGATAAAGAGATTGCACTACAGTACTTGTAATGGGGGAACTGAAAAATACTATTTCTTTTGTTTTTTACAGTGCAAATATTTGTAATACAAATAAATATAATGTGAGCAGTGTACATTTTGTATTCTGTGTTGTAATTGAAATCAATGTATTTGAAAATGTAGAAATCATCCAAAAATATTTAAATAAATGGTATTCTGTTATTGTTTAACAGTGCTATTAATCGTGATTAATTTTTTTAACCATGTAATTCCCATAGAAACCTATTTTTGGTAATGATGTGCATTTTTAACTCATGTTTAAATTTGGTTGCTGATCACACATCTGTTCCAAAGGAAATGCATTGAACATCCATTCCAGTATTAGATATATTGATTAAAATTTGTTCTGAGTTAGCTTAAAAGTCAGGAATCTTGATGAGATTTCCAGCAACTGATCAAATGAGTCCTTGCAATAATAACCATAGTGACATGTACTTTCCATAGGTTAAGGTTTGTGCTCTCAATATTAAACTCAGAATTAGCAGCATCTAGCTAGACAGAGCTTGTTTCTTGTAGGGATTACTTTCCAGTTTGTTTAGATATTTGGACCAGTTGGGTATTAGCCTTCTAACCTATGCTGAATGATTGGAGACACATTGACCCTAATCATTATGCAAAAACCTTAGAAATGATTTTTCTTTATTAATCAGAGCCAAACCTGAAAATGATTTTCTGTCCTCAATGATATGTACAAAAATAAGACTTTTCACACTTTAAAAAAATCATAGATTTTCTAACCATAATCTGGCATTAGAGAAAGCTTTCTCTTCCAGCCATGTTCAGTCTTTCCCCTTTAGAGAGTAAATGCCCATGGCAAATACAAGAATAATTATTCAGTGATTTGGTGTTCATGAAAATAAACAGACAATGTTTGCTTAAAGGACCATATGAGGATGAAATTTGCAAATATAGCACCTGTCTAATATTGGCTATATCTGTAACGTCCTGATCATTTAACAGAAGGTATTAAATGTAGGCTCATCATTTTAGTGGTTACTCTTAAGGTAATGTCTAAAGTAGGCTACAATGGTTGTGTGTGATTATCCCAGCATTCTGGAAAAAGGGATAAAGGTGGATCCTACAGTATTTGAAGAATCTCTTATTCTGTGTCCACTATTCCTGGTGTTGAATATAGCTGGCTACAGTGCATCAGTTGGCTTTGCAGCTCTAGTCTTGCTAAGTAGTAATTGTGCTCTTGTGAACTGGAGGGTTATAACAAAAGACAAACAGAGCTTGATTCAAAATGAGCTTTTATTGATGAAAAGTGATCTTTATCTAGGCTGCCAGATTAAAGCAAGAATTCATGAATGGGTGGTCAGACTTCAAAAAAGAAAAAGAAAGAAATATAACATTTTCTCTGTAAGTTCTTTAGTTTGGTATTTCTTTAATTTCATGTAAATTTCGCTAAGTAAATATGCCTTAAAAGTGAATAAAATTTTATTTCACTTTAACAAGAGAATATAAAAGTTAAAAAGGTCACTGTAGTAATAGACTAATCTCAATTATCAGGGCAGCCGGTGAAACCCTCAACTCCCACCTAATCTCATTCGGTGCACACGCAGTGCACCGTGTGATTTCCAACACGGCTAAATGAAATTATAAAGCAGTGTTAAATTTATTAATCATTTAATTAGCTAAATGTTCCTGCAACTACTCGTGAGATGAATGGCATGTCATTTTCTAATGCAATTTGCCTCTCAGCCAGGCAGGGTCAGGAGGGAAGCTACTGGCATCTTAAATGATCTTTTTTATATTACACCTTCTATTAAGGGACAGTGTGATATCACTGATTATATTTGAGTCTTGTACACAAGGCCAGGGAGTGTTCTTGTTATAATAACAGGTTATCTTTAACCAAAATAAAAATGGTAAGATCTTAGGAGTGAACAATTAACCCATCTGTGACTGTATTTCATCTTGCAGCTTTGCAAGGCAAATCTTTTTTTCATATTTAACAAGCC
The DNA here is from genome assembly GCA_037349315.1 of Chelydra serpentina. Lineage (NCBI taxonomy): Eukaryota > Metazoa > Chordata > Testudines > Chelydridae > Chelydra > Chelydra serpentina. The sequence continues at coordinate 29,988,565 of JBAIAC010000026.1, forward strand.
AGTGAACAGTGTTGGAAACTACACCAGCAGGTATTAAAGCAATGCTCAATCTAGTTTTATTTCTTTAAATGTACTCAGTTGTGAAGGAATTTGTGGACTGAAAACTCTCCCGATGCCAGGTTTGTCTAAGCCTTCCAGTTGAGTCAGAATTTATTTGTACTTTTCCATGTATTGTATTAGAATCTGGGCCTTTGTAGATTTGTGCATTCAACAATTGTTCATTTAAATGGGTCTCCCAGCCCAGATGTTTGGCATGTCGGCATGCACATGTGACAGCCCTTTGATTAGCGATGGGAATGTGACGGAATTTTTTTGGGTGCTTCATTCTGTAATTATTTTTCCACTGCAAAATCAATGACAAGTAGGATTCTGTAAATCTGTTTGGATTTACGGTGAAAGAATAGTCATAAAGAACATCATCTAATGCATCAGGCAGTGAACTATGCTGCTCAGAGTGCAGTATTCATCAGAAAGCTTCAAGAATATTGCATCTATATTTGTGTGAAGTTGAAACTGACAGGGTCAAAACACAATGAAAATGTTGGTATTTCAAGGTATGTACTTCCCTGAATCCCAAAACAATAAAACGTTAGCTATTTTCAATAGAATTTCCCCCCCATTTTATGGCTTTACTTTCAACTAACGATGTATAGGCTCAACCCAACAAGCATATATAATAATTTCCAAATCTGAGGAAAGATTTGTGCGCTGAAATGCAGGTGGTGTATCAGGATATTAATTCCTAACAATGTTAAATAAAGTGATTCAGTTAGAATAAAACCAGGGGAAACCTAAAAGAAGGGAATTGTGGGAGAGAATCTTGATGCAAGGTTATTGTCTTTGTAAGGCAGTATGGATTATCATTATTTAGTATTATTGAACATTTCCATTACAGTAGCACCTAAAGGCCACCATCAGGTTTAATAAATGACAATCCCAGCAGCAAGAATACTTACAATTTTAAAGGCAAGAGATAACAGGTGGATGAGACGAACAAGTAGACCAGGATGGGAAGCAGTGATCTATGCCTCGTGAACCTCTTATTGGCAACTGGCAAGGGAGTGCAGATGTGTTACAGGAATCTCCTAAGTCTGACATGTAAATTCTAGTTCACCAAAGAATGGCATGTGAGGTCTCAAATGAAAGCTGGTGTCACACTGTTCATCAATATCATTGCAAAAATGGATGTTGTGTATAGAGTTTATATGTATACACACACACAGAAAATATGTTCTTAAAGTCTGTATAAAGGTACTGATCACTAGCAAAAGATGAAAAGCAGGTTTTCTATCAGAGAAGAGATATTTATCCATCTATCTGCATGCAAATTGAGTATTGACTCGTTCACAATGGGTCTGCTACCGCCAGCAGAAAAGAAAAAAACAGGGTGGTGGGGAGAAGAATCTTATGTTGAGGTGTGTATCAAAGATTTGCTTGAGTATATTTGTGGGGGAAAAGGAGGTGCCTGGGAAGTAAATGGACAGCGAATTTGCTTCATGAAAAGTGGGATCTCCACCAGCCTTGGCTGAAAACCCTGGAGAGAACTTTGGATGAGATTAGCCCCTTTTAATAAGAGAGTAACCTTTTATTTAGGGTTTAGTCTCTAGAAAGCATGTTATGATTTTGTTTTATATATAACCATTTGTTTCCAATATTCTTACTCACTATTACTGCTGGGCTGGTGTTACAGAGTCAAAGCGCAGCAATGAGGCGGTGGCTGGCAAGCAGGGATCAGAGTAGTTGGGAGAGTTGAAATCAGTAGACAAGAGATGGTCAGGCCGGGGTTGGATACTGAAAATCTGCAATAGTTAAGAGGCTGGAGTCAGGGTCGAAGTCAGGTATGGGTTGGAGATTGGAGAACGAGGCGAGGTCTGGAGTCACAGCAAGTTGGAAGTCTGCGTTGTTATCAAGACACCTTCCTCGGGCACCCATCAGGGTTAAATGTAAGTGTGGGCCAATCAGAAGGCTGCAGGGTGCTATTGCTCTGGCCCCTTCCTGTGGTGCCTACTGTCGGCAGTGCTCCTTGGATGAGGCCAATGCTGTAATTTGCAATGAAAGAGGTGCCAGGGCTCAAGCAAGTAGGTGCCCTCGGGGCTCAAGCAATTTTTTTACATTCATAACTGAAGCAGCAAGCCCAAGGGTGCCGTGGCTATGAACCGCAAAGCCTAGAGGTGCCGGGTCTCAGCCCAGGCAAGCCGGGCACAAATTAAGCACTAGATGTGGCTCTGCAGGGCCGGCTGGTGCTGATGTGGGACTGTCAGCTGCCACAGGCTCTGTAGACCTGGGTTCTAGTCCCACGGATCCTTACAAGGACTTCAGAATTGAGATTGGATTTTGGCCTCTTCGCTACATAATAGTTACTTTTGTCACTAACCTCTTGGAGGTTTCCAGTTTGCATGTCAGGAGGGTGCCCTCATGCTCGAATTAATGAATTTTGGTTTGTCCATTGCCTTGAAGATGTAAAAGCTCTGCATAACTGCCTCATATTCTGTAGGCAAAACACTGAGGGCCAAATGCTGTCGTGAGATTCAGTATGCAGTTTAAGCATGGCTTTGGCAGGAGGGTGTGCTGGAGAGCTACTGTTAATGGTGTTTTACTTTGGTTCTTCATCTCTCTTCCTGGTTGGTATTAGTGGAGCCACCAGAAGAAGAGTTTTTAACATTTTGCACCACTGACTCATTCTTCTGCCTTGGCAGTGATTTGAACATAGGTAAACTCAAATGAAAAATTAACCTTTAGCTGATGTCTTTTCCTGGCTCTGCCATTGTCTTGTTCTGTGTCTTTGGGCAAGTCACATAACATCTATGGGTGGGATTTGTGAAAGCGCTCAGCACTGCCCTAACTCTGTTCCTACTGGTAAAACTCCCACAGATTTCAGTGGGAACAGTTAGGCCAGACCACAAGCTTTTCAGAACCCCGCTCTATATATTTTTCAGTTTACCTATCTGTAAAATAGGTATAGTAATGCTTACTAGGCTTGTAGGTGTGTTGTGATTGACCATTAATTAATACCTGTACAGCACTATAGGATCCCAGGATAAAATATGCTGTGTTAAGTGCAAAGTATTATTAGTATTGTTATTTTATTTATTAAGCTGTTAATGTTAAAGGAAATGTTCTCACTCAGAAACAAGAACACGTGGGACATTGGAGGATTTTAGTGTCTTTCCCACCCCGCACCTCCACCCCCACCCTGGTTTAGATCAGATATGTTCTTGCTCACCTATGATTTATGCTGCTTAAGGGGAAAGAGTATCCATTTTTCCCGCATCAGCATACTAAAATTTCAAAAGCTAAGAAGCACCTCTCCGCAGGCATGAAGCTAGAACTGTGAACATTCATTCGGCAGCACCTTTTGAGAAGGAACTAAATTTTAAAACATTCTCTCTATTTTTGGAAATAGATTTTTCACCACCAGTAGTGTGGATATGGATGTGTGAGAGACACACACACAGACACCATGCTTTTCATTTAAGTACTTTGAACAGTATATACATATCAATGTACTGTATATTATGGTGTGTGCACAGTATACATTATATACAATAACATATGTTTGCAAGGAGTTTCTTTCTATAGTGATATGATCTAAATCTTTCCCAAAAATCTAATTAGTGTATTCTTTTTGAATTTGCAGCAAAATATAAAACATTATTTCTTTACTTCACTTGTTTGAGATTGGTGCAGTTAAACAGAGGGTTACCATGGCTCCATCCATTTGATTTAACATTTTTTTTTAGCATGTTAAATATTTCTGGTTAACCAGTTAAAAATGCAAGATGGACATGATTGCTTTTAGATTGCACCTATAACATTGAGTGAATTTTCTAATAAGAAACCATTTTTTTTCTGACAAGCTGCCCTTGTGGCTGCCTGTCTGACTTTGAGGTCCTCATTATTGTGAGTTTAAATGAAGGATGTTCATTCAGGCAGGGAGGGGGAGGCCAATAGACATCGGTGCCGTTATCTGGTCCTTCTATCAGGCCAAGTGACAGGCTTCTAGAGGAAGAATGCAGAGCTCATGGTGGAGACCTGAGGCTGACACAGAAGGTGACTCCCCTGACTCTAACCTTGAAAGGAAAAAGTTCCCACTTTATTAAAATGAATTTCAAAAGGGCCGCTCTGACAGCTGCATAATTAAATATTGGAGTGTCAGCGATAATTTATTCTGCTCGCATTTGGTGGTCAGAGCCTGCTCACTGTAGGGTCAGCAAGCACAGTGACACAGCCAAGGATACAGTGGATTCTAGGGCCTTTTAGCCATAGGAGTGAAATGGTAAACTATAATTTCTGTTTAAATAGAGAAAACAAAATGGAGAGGAAATAAGCAGGCTATAAAATGCTGTGATTAGCAGGCTGATAAAACTTTGTATCTAAATGTGTTATTAAAGAGGGCTGGATGTGCTCAAGCCTTCACAGTTTTTACATGTTGCCTCTTTTAGAAGTCTGTTTTGTATCTCATTGGGAGGGCTTTCTATGAACACATACTCTGAAGCTGCCTTATTATTACAGAAATAATCCCAGCTATGTTCTGTACAGTGCCCCTTTATTACTGTGCATTTTGCAGTCAAATAACACAAACACCAAGTGTGTGTCAAACAAGCACTAGAAAGGGTGGAAGGGCTAAAAAAAACCCACCCTGCTAGCATTAGAGTTACAAGGGATGTGTAATGCCAGTTATAAATATTCTCCTTACAGGGTGTTTTCTGCTTGGAATCCAAGTCTAATAAATGATTTACTCAAACAAGTTTAAATAAATAGGTCCTGTATCTGATGCCCTGCCATAAAGTGGAAGAAGGTTACATCAGGAAACAGACTTTAGTCTGATGGGCTGCTTTTATGAAAGATGTCGTTGGGCAGAGGCTGGAGCTTATCGCTTTTACAGTTCTGATAATTGAAGCTGGCACACCCAAAATACTCTTGTTGTGCGAAAGCTGGTCCTTCATCAGAACCACATAGATCACACAGACAAAATCAGAATCTGCCAGGACGGTTTGTTTTTCTCTCTGCTGCACGGTATATAAAATAATTTGTTTTCCACATCTGCTTGGGAGCTCCCTGCAGTGTGTCTATTACTAGATTTCAAGTTGACTAATTTTCATCTTGCTTCCGTGTAGGTTTCAGCAGCTTTGACTGAAATAAGAATTTACTCAATTCCTTCAACAGCTTATTAGTTACTGAGTGATAAGCTGACATTACGCTGAAGAAGGAAGGATGTTTTTGTAGCTAAGGCAATGGACTCGAACTCAGGAGAACTGAGTTCAATTCTTGGCAGAACCACAGACTTCCTGTGTGATTTTAAGTGAGGCAGTCTTTCGGTGGCTCAGTTCCCCAGCTATATAATTGGGGTAAATAATACTTCTCTACCTGCTGTGAGAATAAATCCATCAAAGTTTGTGAGGTCTCATTTACTATATGAAATAAGCATAATAGAAATAAATACATAAACGATATGGGAAAATCACAAAGAACTTTATTTTAAGAGACATAAATGAGGAATCTTCTGACTCTTTATTGCCTAGGTATAGACTCTTACAGTGACTCTTGGCAGCTTCTAAAGTAATTCCATTGGACTCCACAAAAGTAGACTGTTTGGCTTCTGTACCAGGTGAAGATAGGAGGAGTTAGTATTGCTAACTCCTCCTACCTTCACCAGTGGCTGCGCACTTACTATACCTGTAACAGACAATGTACTATACCTGTAACAGTACAAGCTTATTACGCCCCCTTCACATGGGAAGGATTTTTGTATGACTCCTATGTGTAGAAATTTTCAAATATTTTCTGAATTGTTTTCTTGAAAATTGAAAGATCTACTGCTAGAAGGACAGATCTAACATTTATGGGCTGTGCTCAAAAATGGCAAGCGCACATTCCTGTTTGCATGCACAAATGCAGTAAGGCCAGAATTCTGGTCTCTATTTTCCTTGGCAAATTTGAACTTAAATGTGTTGTGTTATTGTCTGAAATTCTCTGAAACCACAGTAGTGACTGCAATCCACATTTCCTTTGGATCTGGGGAAAGAACACATTTTTTGGTTCATTGGCAGTTTTGACCATATGGAAAAAAATGTTCCAGTCTGACAGAAAATGAAACCCTAGCAAATTTTGGTGAATCAAGAAGCTGGAAGAAAAAATCATTTTGGGTTCCACAAAATATTTTGTTAGGCTTGATTTTGACGATATTGAAACACTTAAAAAAATTAAAATAAAATTCAAGAAAATTTGAAAGAAAAAGTCATTCAAATTGAATAATCAATATGTTTTGTTCCCACATTTTCAGAACCATATGTTTAGATTATTTTGAAATTGGTTTGGGTGGGGAGTGTGTTTTCTTTTTCACACTAAATGAATAATTTGGTGAGATTGACATGGATTTTCAAAATGTTTCTTTGTTGCTGAATCTGAATTTTTCACTCCACCCCCTCTCCAAAATAAGTTTCAGCCAAAATATTTGCCTAGTTCTAATAGTATAGAGAGCCAGATTTGTAAATCCAGGTTTCCCATTTTGGATTGCAATCTTTCTGGACAAAAGTTTTCACCTCACTTACATGTGGATGCAATTAATGTCAGTTATGTGCCTAACTACCTAATTGCCCCCACGTATAAGATAGCGGGGTGTGTACATGCTACCATTTACATCTCACTTAACTGTCAGTGCAAACTTGTGACTGTGAAATGAAAGGACATATTGAGATCCTTTGAAAATCAGGCCCAATGTATGTCATTGCTAGTAGAATCAGAAGGTAGGCATTATCATGGATTGAAAATGATAACCGAGCTACACAAATCAGTGACACTTACTTCCTACTCACAAACTGAATGGGATTTGGATTATGCCTACTATTAAATGGAACAGCAGCATTTAATAAGTGTACCAGCTGAAGCTATGAGGAAGCTGCTTAATCAAATTCACTTCCCTTGCTGGCTGGAGAGAAGCATTTGTCTTAAATATCAAGCAAAGAGATTGCAATGCTGATTGCAGCAGGTTTCCCTGTTAAAGGAGCTGGTCAATATGATTACAAGTTGACCAAACAGTTTTGGCTTTCGAACTCTCTGTGTCAATAATCTTAGAATGTGAAATAGGCCTTTAGACAGAGGGTGAACTCCCAGCCCCATTGAAGTCTGTGGCAAAACTCCTGTTGGCTTCTGTGGTTCACCTAAAATTTGCAATGTGGTTGGGTATGAAATGATAATAGCCAAATAGGTACTGATAAAATACAAGTAAACCTACCTTATTTCATGCCTCACAAATTTGCCTGCCAAGTTTTAGCCTTCAGTGATTTTGTTTTTAAATTTGTGCTATAAACACTTAATAGAAGGTATTTTTAGTAGAAATGTTGGTCAAACCTTAACTGTGCACACATCACTCTGGGTGTGGGATGGTTCAGATAAATCCTGTTAACTCTCAGGTCAGAAGAAGGACCTGCCTTGGGATGATAAGGTGCTAGAATAGTAGGATAGTTTAAGTAATATGATAACTGTGATTTAGTATACCAGTTTCTGGTTCAGCCCCATGAAATTTGAGCCCCAATTCTGTGTTGTGTAGCAAGCAGGAAAAGTGCTGTGCCTGCATGGAATCCCATGATTTCAGTGAGACTGTGCATGGATGCAAGAATACATCTCCATGCTACATAATCCAGGATCAGGGCACTAGTTTATGCCCAGAACCAGAGCCGTCCATTGGGTAGGGTGAATCGGGGCGACCACTGCGGGCCCCATTGACCGGTGCGATTGTCCAGTGTGGTTGGTCCCGGAAGAGACGAATCCATCACTTCCGTCCTGGGCCCCGCACCCCACTAGGGATGGCCCTGCCAAGAACTATAGATTCAGCTTGATTTTAGCTTTGGAAAGCAAGAGTCAAATACACCACTTGACTTGAGAAGATCTTTCTTTCTTTCTTTCTTTCTTTCTTTTTCTTTTTTTCTTTCTTTCTTTCTTTCTTTCTTCTATTACACAAATTTGGGGATACGTTCATAACAAGATATTTTCCTTCAAGATGGTAGGTAACGTCCTATCTCCATTTCTTTAAGCCTATTCCTATTCCTCTGTGGAACATAATTAAATCACATAACTAAACTGAAGATTTTGAATTTCCCACTAGGAGCCTTTTGTGCCCCCACCCTCCCATGTCACACACACTAGAATAAAATGATACCTTGATACCTATGAACCCTAAAGTGCACTAAATCATACATCCTGTGGAAATATGGGTTGAAATTATATTCTTAAACTGACTGTAGTGTCACCTGCTAGCAATGTTTTAATTGAAGAGTAGTCATCAGTTTCCTAATAAACCCCATTTTGAAGAGATTGTAGGCGTTGACTGTGAACATTTGCTTCTGGGCACAGAGAATCTGATCCCATCAATTTCAACTCAGTTGAATCTTTTACATAGATATTTTTTTCTTTTAAAAACCTCGGCGTTATTTTGTTCATAAAATTTGAAATAAAATAGCAAAAGTGTTTATGAGATAAGATGTAAGGGGAGGCACACTTATATTTTATTAATTTTAGATATATATTTAATTAAAAGTTAGTTTTCAATTACTTAATGTTGACTAATAGAATGTAATGATTGTAAAAGCAATTATTCAGAGTATAAAAACATGAATTACAAAGATATTAATGTTAAAAAGTTGCTTTGTGTAACTAATTTTTTTTTCTATATATGCAGTCCTTGGGATGCCTAGGATATAATAGATAGTCACGTTAGGTACCAATGGGGACACAAATACCAAAGCATGTTCATTAGATTTGGGTTTCTTTTTTTTTTCTTTGCCTAATCGTTTTATCAATGCGAAATCAATCACAAAAAGTATCTTCAAGTAACATCACTTAAACTCACAAAAGAAAGGTAATTAAGGCTCCAATTCAGAAAGGACTTAAATATGTGTTTAAATGCACCGCTGAATCAGGTGCTCAGGCCCTTTCCACATACAAGCCCCTAGCCTGCAAGGTAGTCTATACAGGCAAACCCTTATGCAGAGTAGATTCCCACTGAAGAAAGTGGGGGTCTTCCCACACATATAGTTTGCCGGATCAGAGCCTGAGTGGTGCTCAGGTAATCCAAAGGGCTCCCACAATTGTGTGATCTGACATACCGTCCTTGTCTGTAATATTTAGGCACATCAGGATGGGCTGGGGCTGCGATTTAATCTGCAAGTGTCAACGTTCTTGCTTTTGAAGTTTAAAATTGGTGCTTAATGTCACTTTAAGATTTTTTTGTTGTTCTTATTTTGTTCAGTTTTCCAGGAGATCTTTTACAGAAAGTGTCTACCAGCAGAAAATTAACATATTGAACTGAAGGGAGTACACAGTTCATCATTTCTCATCTGACCCTGTACTGTTTACTCTGTTGGAGTAAAAGAACCAGCAGGCCAAGCTCTGCTAGTCAGAGTGTATTACCTTGTCAGAGAAAGGCTAGGCTACTCAGATTCACCCTGAACAAATTACATACCTCACTACATCTCAGAACAAGGTAGCAGGGTTATAACTCAGTCTAAGCACCATTCACTCTTCTATTACCTTCATAACCAAGGTCATACTAATCAACTCAATTACCAGTCCTCTTGGACATTTTCATAATGTTTTCTGCTAGCTGCTCTCCTGTGAAAATCTCTCGGTCTAAGAACATGAATGCCATTTTTATAACTATCTACATTTCAGGTGCAGTGATCCTCTTTCGAAAGGCTGCTTCTCAGCACCAAAAACTACCTTTAAATACTAGAATAATGTTAGAACAACTGGGAGGTTTATTCTTATTCTGTTGGGTTTTTTTATTATGAAAACAAATTCAATATACCTTGAAAAATAACAGAAAAAAAATCCCAACCATATATGGAACCAAGAATCAGCTATATTAATGTGAATTTTAAAGGTCTGAGTTCAGTCCACAAACACAAGAAGGTTCAGAGTTAAGGCAGACGTTTAATTCTTGCTTCAGAACAGATCACCTGAAAATGCGAGATTCAGTGGTTCAAGTTAAAAATGGAATCTCTTAACATAAATTTCCCCAATTCTTAGGTTTAATTCAGCTGCATAAACATTAGTATGTTCTGAATGCCATTCTTGAATTTCTTACCCACGACACATAACACTATTTAAAAAATTCCCAAAATCTGTATTTTAAAAATTCCCCCAAAATGTATTTGCACATTGTCACCATTTAAATATTCTCTCGATATGGAATATATTCCTCCCCACCCCACCCTCAGGCTGCAGTGAGACATTCAAAGCCAAAATGGCCAAAGAACAACTTTATATTTCAAAAATTATTTTAAAAATAGGGGCCCAATCATATCTTTCTGCAGGTTCTCCTATTGAAGGGAGCTTAAGAGGTCAACTCCACTGGGGTCTTACAGAGTTCCTTCCAACTCCCTCCATAGTGGAAATGGATGGGCAGGATTTATACCATGCAGTGGAATAACCAGCGAAGTCTGACTCACAAACACCACTGTTCTTTAGAATCTACCAGGGCACAGCTCCTGAGCTCCAAAGCAGCAGTAGGGCCTCTGTAACTATTTCCTATTGTGTGGTTCTGTTGGAGGTGGACATCTAGGGTTTCTCCGGAGTTCCCCTGTGACCAAAGGCCCTTGGGCCTCCCCACAAATGTGGTTCTGTTTCACCAAGGGGATCTGTGAAATGTTAATTCAGAAATTAGTTTCTAACAACTTTTTTCAGTAGCGCGCCAGGGATTTGAGGGAGGTATGATGTGTGTCCTCTCTCCAAAGTCATGCCTTTGATCTGCCCTCCCCTCCCCATGTGTATCAAAGTCCCAGCTGCAGAGTCCCAAGATAGAGGGGACAGTGCTGTGGACGTGGCTGTTATCCACAACATGCGGCAAGGATATTTCATTCGCAGAGGGCCCACTCCATGCTCTCATTCCAGAAGGGCAAACCCATCTATAGGTTATTAACTCGGTTCTCTATTTCATATATTATGGAAGTTCCAAAAAGACAACAACAGCAATTGCGCTCAGCCCAGAAATCTAAAAATGCACAGTCGTGTCAAGCATTTGTCACCAGGTGTAAACCAAGACCTGCATAAAACAATTAAGGGGTTTAAAATTGGCATTTCTGAGCCTCTCGCTGAAAGCAGCCATTTTGCATAAGAATGACCAAAAAAGTGTGATTTTAATAAGATCAATCGGGGAGACTGCAAACCAGTTTACATCCTGCTGATGCTCTCTGGTTCACCATCCAGAAGAATCTTAGCCTTTTGAGATTTCAGTACAAATTATCTCGCATCATAATCTGCTTGAATACCAGGATTTAGCTCAATACTACTTTGCATTTTAAATCAATATTGCATTTGTTTGGAAATGGATCAACAGTAAATATGTCTATTGTTGGATTCTCGTACTGCAGCTATTACCTTTTAGCAAGATGGCTGATTATATCCCAATGACATGCTTTAGTCATATGATAAATCAGGGCCTACATGGCAAACTATGGATGAGGTTATTGCATGTTGAAAATTTCTTACCAAATAATGATGTTCAAGCCAACTCTCTGCTTGCTTTCGCCTCATGCATTTCCTTTGACTTCCATGAGGTTACTTAAGGTGTCAGGGGGGAATCCGGCCCATTAGTTGTTCCAGTGACGCAAAATTGCTAACAAGTACTTACATATAATATGGCACTAAAAGTTCTCATCAGGATTTAAACAGTATCAGAGTTGGTATTCCTTGTTATATGCTGTGTAGACAATTGACATGGAATATGTCTTTTCCGGTGACCTAGTATTCAGAATATGATTTATTGTGTAAATACTGGGATTACTGTATCTGCAGAACTGGAGATCACTGCTTGAGGTTGAGTAGCTGATGCTTGTAGATCTACAGTGATAAATAAGGGCTAAGTATTATGATTACTTGCTAGTCATTTGCTTTTTATTCTCTGAATTTTAGGATTAAGGCTTTTTAGTTTTTCATTTAGGATGCAGACACTATGTTATTTATAATCTAATATTGACTATTTTATGACAATTAGGTATTTGTGGCATGTGGGATGCTTTGGGCTAGTAGAAAATGTCTTTGAACATGGAAATCTTTTTACACAGCACAAGGAGCACCAAGGTATTTTCAAAAGGAAAGTTTGTGATGTTGAGGCCCTTAGGGTTTCTGTATGACAGTGAGAGCTAGTTCTTGATAAAGTGGAAGTAGAAACTAATGATTCTCAGAGGTACTATCAAGGAGGATATTCTGGCAAGTCAGAATAACCAGTGCTAAGCTAATGACAACATGTGCCCAGTATTCAGTGAAAACACATTCAAATGTAACTACTACTAAAGGAGAGGCATTGAGATTCAGGCCTGGTTTGTCTTGACCTCAACAAGAGTAAAGCTAACATAGTATGCATGACTTGGTACAGAAAGATGTAGATGGACAAGTGATAAAAATCAGACAAGTATGCAGCAGGTAGTGAGCCAGAGAAGTATTTAGTAATATGTGGCCATAGATCATCAAAATTCTCCATTTGTACAGCATATCCCTGAAAGCGTTGGCTTCTGCCTGTGATGCATACGAGTGACAGATAGTCATCAGCATTTTAAGTACTAAATTAAAGCTGGTTCCATTGTGTTAATTCATTGATTTACTTTTTCCATCTTATCTATTTTTCAGTTTGGGTGCAAACTCAGATGACTAAATATTTGTCACATCTTGTACTTCACGGAATTCCATATCTCAGTTTGCCTCACTTTTGTGTGCCTATTCAAACACCTCCATACTTTAATTCAGCTTGAAACTTGAAGTAATGTGTGCACCCCAAAAGACACAATAGTTATTATTAGTAATACGGATCTTTTCCCTTAAACTGCATCCAGCATAACAATCTCAAAGCATTTTTGCCAAGCAGTGTGAGTCCAATTGTGCCACCCTTTGTCAAGGTGTGTGGTGGTAGTTTTTACTTGATACTTTTAGTAGACTTCTACCCAGAGACATCCACTCTCTAGAACATTGTAGTAAAGTTGACCACAAGTCATTTTGTTTTGGTAGTCATAGCACCGATGCATACTTTTCTTTTTTAATGATCAGTCTTCAGTGTGTTAATAATGTGTAATAAGCACATTTATCAGGGAATTTCCTTCTCCATCCTGTTTTGTGTGATGTCTCAACAGCAGGACCAAGTCTGACATTCCTTAAAGCAAGAATTTCTGAAGTAAATTAGATCACAAGAGCTTTTACAATTTGAAATCCCAGGAAGTTAATTAGTGTTTCCTTTTAAGATCACTTCCTGCCTTTTTATATAGATATGGATTTGGACCTCAAATGGACTTGGCAACTTTTCAACTGCAAAATCAGGTGAGCTTTGCTTTGCAGAGCATCGAGCTCTCACAAAGTATCATGATGTTGAAAAAATTTGTAACCAAGGTCTTCCTGTCTTGAAAACAGGCTGGTCATGCATTAGTGTGGTGTTTTAGAATTTGGGCAGTGGTTGTGGAGCATTACCAGTATGTGCCTCATACACACAGGTGAGACGGGGGTGTCAAAAATGTGATGATGTATCCAAACGATCCAATTTGTTCACTTAAAATCTTTGCATGCAGGAAGGTCTAACACGTGTCAGAGCACACTTTTGTAGTCTATTCATCTTGTTTTCTCTCATGGGTCATGTAGCATGCAAACATGCTGGAACAATTTGTATAGTGGGGGTGCTGAGAGCCATTGAACCAAACTGTAAACCCGGTATATGATGGAAGCCACTTCAAGGCAGGGGTGTGCCAGAATGCCCAGCACCCCTAGTCAAGGAGCTATGGGAATGTATATTCAGTCCTTGACACGTGTAACAACATAGGACAACACCAGATGCACAAAACTCAGCATGCTAAATGTAACGGCAAGCAATATGCTGTCATAGTCCAGAAAGCAACATAAATACCATTACAAATCAGAACTGTGTGTTCTGTGTGCCATCATAAAAAGAGGCACAGGTAAAAAGAATCATCCAAATAAAAACTCTTCAGAATGTTGCTCTTTCAAAATCAGTGCAATTTACACACAAAAACCTAGGCTAATGTGGAACACTAATAACATGCTCCTTTTTTACTTGTGCCTGCTGGTAGTTACTATGCATGACGGTTTCTGCTTCTTGATGGCACATTCTGTGGCATGTTTTTCGACAGGTGCACATTTCTTTATGAAGGGATTACGAAGTCCTCTGCTTTGAGGAGTGGCAATGCAGCTTTTAAGAAAGAGACATTCTGACAAGGGGGGTAGTATTTCCATTTTAATCAAAAGAAAAGTCTCTTCTACCCACGTTAAGTTCCTGGGTTAGAGCACTTGCCATGAGTTCAAATCATTCTGGGGTGTTGATGAATGATTATTAACCTAAATAGGTTAATTTTATTTATTCTGACTGTTTCTTTGTCCAGTTCGATATGTCTGTTATCTTCTTTATAAACAAAATATTGTCCTAAAATGTAACTAAATTCAGGTGCTTCTCAATGAAATACTTTAAACAATTATTTCTTTAAAGAAAACATATCTCAGAATTCTTTAAACTTGGTGTGACTATGGTTCTGGCCCTTTAAAATACCTTTGTATTACAGGAATAGTGTGTCTTCGTTTACAGGAATTCAGTGTTATTCAATGGAGTTCAACCTACAAGATAGGAGATATCATAAAGGGATAAGACTCAAGGATCCCATACTACAGCAGGATCCCATGTTTACAGATGATAAACTTTTCTCAGTATCTGCAGCCAGCAAAAGACCTTGGCCATATATTACTTTGGTTATTTTTGTCTAAAGAGTAACTGTTGTAGGTGGATAAATAGTCTGATGTCATGTTCATTAGAAACTGGATCTCCAATGAGGTGTTCAGCTCCTAGATATTCAAATAATGTTGGGAAAATATCTGTTGATATTTAAGCATCATGTGTCTATTGCTTTACCCTTCTAGGTAATTAATCAAATGGTTCTTATGGAATTGCATTTGCCACTGTGTGCTGTAGTTGCAGATATTTTTATTGGAAAACATTCAGCTAATACTTCCTGAGCTCAGTTGTTCTCCCTGAAATGTCCATTATGCCTCTCTTTGCTTCTGCCATATCTACATTTGAAGATGATACTTGTATGATGCACAATATTATAATACAGAGTTTACTGGCATTTCCATGTGTAGACTGTAATCAGCTAATAAACTTCCTGTGATTAGTTGATGTGCGTTATGCCAGATAAGTACATTATATTGTGACTCTTGGAGAAGAGAAAATGGATTTTAAAGTCTTCAGGATTTTTAATATCAAACTATTTTTATTTCTTTTTCTCTCCAGTAGCAATCCTCAATTAAGGCAGAGAATCTCAATATTAATATACAGCTCAAAACAATTACATTGTTGAGACCCATACTGAAACTTACTTTTCTACACTAAATTAGTCAAAGGAAAAGAAAAATATTCTAACAAAGGGAAGCCACTGTCCTAGAGATTCGACCAGGTCCTGTCTCATTTCATAGCAGACTCATTTGCTTCATTGCAGCTTCCACTGTTAGTCATGCTGAAAGCAAGCAGAAAAGTTGTAATGTAACATAAGGCAGTCTAATATCCATGGGCCAACTGCCAGGAGTTGGCTCCTTCCCCTAGCAGTGCAACAGCGTACTTCCTAAGCCCCCTTCTGTCATCTCCCATCTAGACATACATGCAGCATGCTATGCTGCTGCCACCAAACAAAAGAGAAGTACCCAGATACCACAGTGATGGGCATATTCAGAAAGAAAGACACTGCTCCCTGTTCAGTACGACACAGGAGGTCAAATGCTCTTATTTGGGGACCCAAGGAGACTGAATTTAATAGCATTGCTGTTTATCTCCCTGCATGTTAGACCCATATCACCTTTGTTGCGGGGCGTATGCGAGGGAGAATAGGACCTGATTGATTATGAATGGACATTCACAGTGCTTCCCTGCAGGGGGCAGGGAGCCAGCACCCCGCAATTGAATGGCTGTAAGGTGCTGACAGTTTTAGCACTTATCACCCTGACTCCAGCTTTCCTTGTTGTGGGGAAGATTATCAAGAGAGTGGTAGCAAAATCAACTCTGGCAATATCTAGAGTCCTCAGATTATCTTCATCCTTTGACTGGTTTCAGGCTGGGCATCATACAGAGACTGCACTGGTCGACAACCTCCTGGCAATAGAAAAAGAACAAGTATCCAACCTGATTCTTCATATCCACCACCTTGCCTTTAATACTGTTGACCATGTGGAGTTGTTGACACAGTAGAAATACCTGGGGTGCTCTGGAGTGAATCTGTTTACACCTCATGTTCATTGTGCATTCGAAGCTGTTAGGTTACCTACCAATGGGACTCAGCGCTAAAATTCTGTTTCATTGGATCCAAATAGTGTACTTGGTTGGCTTTCCCAGTGCCTGGACTTGGATTGGAGCTAGCTAGTTCAAGCAAAGTTCACATAGGATCAGGATGGAAGTGAAGTTGGTGGTTTGTGGGAAGCAACCAAAGGACTTGGCAAAAGCAATATCTTGCCCTCAAATTGAAAAAGTTTGTCTGCCTTTAATTACTAGTTTTTGCGTCTTAGGCATCGCATTAGATTCCTGGTTGCTTCTGGTAGTCTAGGAAATATTTGTAGCTGCGAATCTGTTTCCAACCTTAATTTGCCTAGAAAAGGGCAATCGTTCCTTTTGTAGGAAAATCTCGCCAGGGGCGCTGACTCCGTGGGTGCTCCGGTGCTGGAGCACCCATGGAGAAAAATTGGTGGGTGCTCTGCACCCACCGGCAACTCCCCGCCCGCCCCGGACCCGCGGCAAACTTACCGGGCACCAGGAGATGTTGCGGGGCCCCGCCCCCGACGCTGGGCAACGTGGCGTCGGGGGCGGGGCCCCGCAATGTCGCCCGGCGTCGGGGGCGGGGTCCGGCGTCGGGCAGGGCCCCGCCCCCGACGCCAGGTGACAGCACCCACGCGCGGGGCCGGAAGTCAGCCCCTGTGAATCTCGCCATGATCATCTCTGGATTACTGCACTCAGGGCTGCCTCTGAAGGCTGCTTGGAAACCTCCCCATGAGTTTTTCTGCTTACTTAGTAGTGTTTCATGTGCAAAATACACCTTGTCTGTGTGTCAGAATCTGTACTGACTTCTAGTTTGTTTCCAAGTGTGATTCAAAGGTTCTATTTTGGCCTATAGCATAAAGCCCTCAATGACTTATGTCTTGGGAACTTTATATGCTCAATTTATTCCCGAACTCTTGTCCCACATATGGGATGAACTTCTGTTCTTGAGCTGGCCACTGTAATATTTAAATGAGAGGGGGTGGCATTTGCGGCAGAGAGCACTCAGTTCTGGAATCACTTGCCTGCACTTGTGCCAATAGATCCTTAGTTTGTTGACCTTCAGGACAAGTAGCAAAGCTTTTCCCAAAGCTGTGGATGTGATTCCTTTGATGGGGATGGTGGGATGCGTGTGCGTGTGTGTTTCAGGAGTTACATTTGTGTGTGGTGCTAAGAAGATGTCTATAAATGTGCCCTAGACATTGTTATTGGTCCATAATAAAACTTCCAAGAATAATAAAAGAATTATGTTCTCCAAAACTTTGGAGCTCCACAGTGCATGGGTTCAAGGCCAGAGATATAGTGAGTTTGTTCATATTCTGCTAGGTGTAATGGTCATTGGTAAGGAGGGTTCTCTTAATTCATCTTTATTTGATTAACAAAAACATTCACTAACATCCTTTTAGACATATACCATGATTACTTCTCCTTCCTGCCTTGCAAATATCTTTCTTCAAATGAGGTTTTTCTGCCATCTAAAACTAAATGCAATGAATAGATGTATAATAAAATCTTTTAATTGTCTTAGCATATGTTGCTTTTATTAGGTGAGAATAATTGCATTCATGGGATCACCTACAAAGTCCTTTAGAATATAAAATTGAAATGGCTTCACACTGAGTGCACAAGTCCTTCTGAGCCGTGCCATTTTCCCCTTCACTGCCTCTTGTCCCCCTTTCGCTGTAAAGTTCACATTGAAGTGTGACAAGAGACACTTGACAACTGACACATGCTGGATCTTATCAGCAGTGAGTGCAGTCATGGGCCCTGACTGAAGAGCGATTGTCATTTCTACACCATTTATTCCTCTCCTAGCCTCATTGCTTGCTTCCTTTCTGAGGAAATTTTCCCTGTTAAAGTACTGTACTTGTTCATTCCGTGTGTGTGTGTGTGTGTGTGCATGCGTGTTTTCCCCCTTACAGAAGATTTTGATACAATTTATTCCATAGGCAAGCCTATAACAGACTTCCTCTAACCTCTTAGTGGCAGAACTACTCTAAGCTGGTTCAGGCTAATAAAAGCAACCCAACAAAGCTTTTATGGTGTCATTACATCTCTCATAAATCCTCTTGCCTTCCAGCATTCAATAATTCTATTACCTCTAATCAATTCACAAGCTATTTTATTGGAAAGGGGGGAAAATCAACTGCAAGCCAATTGAGTTCATTTTGACCAATGTTCACTAAAGGTGTTGATGATTGTGCTGCTGCTTCAGTTGATCCTTAAAGTGAGTTCTGGACTAATGAGCAATCAGAGTTTTTTATCTGAGCTCCAGCAACCCGAGCCGGTAACAACCACAAATGATCTACTGTTGCATTGTTCCCTCAGTTTTACTTGGTTCTAGCTTCAATTTCTGCGGTGCAGATAGCATGTACAGCTGATGGTTTCTAATGATTCAGAAAAATACAGAAGCTGCACCTTTCTTAAATACAAGCATCTCCCAACTCCATCCTAATCTAGTTGCTGCAAAACCATTTAGAGGTTTTTAAGGTCAGGCTTGACAAAGCCCTGGCTGGGATGATTTAGTTGGGGTTGGTCCTGCTTTGAGCAGGGGGTTGGACTAGATGACCTCCTGAGATCCCTTCCAACCCTGAGATTCTATGATTCCACACTGTAGCTGACATATCTTTCCTCTCTGTAATTTGTATTATTTTGTTGCTGCTTTTATTTACTGTACTTTTCATGTGTGTGTGTCCTTTACGGTGACCAGATAGCAAGTGTGAAAAATGGGGACAGGGAGTGGTGGGTAATAGACGCCATTATAAGACAAAGACCCAGATATTGGGACTGTCCCTATAAAATCGGGACATCTGGTCACCTTAGTGCCCTTCTATCAAAAGGACTTTGAGTCCCCAAATAGCCATGTCAGATACTAGAGTATCTGTGTAATTAGGAAATGCTGTTGATGGCATTCTTCCTTTTCAAAACTAGCCACGTTTCATCTCAGTCAAGGCTTTGGTTCATGATAAACTATTTTGTTTGTTTGTAATAAGCTTGCTGTTGACTTTTTTTTTTTTAACCAAGTTGAAGTGAAGACTTTTTCAGAATACGTCATTCTGCTCTCTTTTTATGCTGTTTACATGTAATATGTGTGTCTTTCATTCTCCCTGCATTGCAGGGTTTGCCAGTTTAAGAATTAGTTGAATTTAAGCTCCTAACACTGGGCTGGGTTTTACAATCTTCACTCATATTGGTGAGCAATCACTCATGCAAAGACACCGGGACTGCTCACAGGAGTAAGTTCTCACCAGTGTAGGTAAGGGTTGCTTGCAACTCTACACCATTTTATTTGATTCTGCTTGCTAATCATGGCCTGCTGTTGTTCAGAAATATTGTTCTAGCCTCTTTTGTATGTTCACTCCCTGAAAATGACCGTGTGTCATTTACCTAAAAATCTGTCACTCACATGTCTAATTCAAGTCGCTTTTAAAAACATAGTGCAGTAATGTTGCTTGTAATTTCAAGTGTCGTACATGATGATCCTCCTTGTTCAATGGATTTTCATAGTTCTCAAGTGCCAAGAGAGATTTCTATAGGTAAAGTAATATGTAACGAAATGACACTCTTTGCACAGATGGCTGTGACTATATTTCTTTACCTAACTTGGTGTGATAATTCAATCCTTGTATGCCATAAGGGTCCATAGATGGGTTTAAATTAGGGCTGTCAAATGATTAAAAAAATTAATTGTGATTAATCGCGCTGTTAAACAATAATAGAATACTATTTATATAAATATTTTTCAATGTTTTCCACGTTTTCAAATATATTGATTTCAATTACAACACAGAATACAAAGTGTACAGTGTTCACTTTATATTTATTTTTTATTATAAATATTTGCACTGTAAAAATAAAATACATAGTATTTTTCTATTTACTTAATACAAATACTGTAGTGTAATCTCTTTATCATGAAAGTTGAATTTACAAATATAGAATTATGTACAAAAACCAACTGCATTCAAAAATAAAACAATGTAAAACTTTAGCGCCTACAAGTCCACTCAGTCCTACTTCTTATTCAGCCAATTGCCCAGACAAACAAGTTTGTTTACATTTGCAGGAGATGATGCTGCCTGCTTCTTGTTTACAATGTCACCTGAAAGTAAGAACAGGCATTCACATGGCACTGTTGTAGCCAGTGTTGCAAGATATTTATGTGCCAGATGTGCTAAAAATTCATATGTCCCTTCATACTTCAACCACCATTCCAGAGGACATGCGTCCATACTGATGATGGGTTCTGCTCAATAACGATCCGAAGTCGTGCAGACTGAAGGATGTTCATTTTCATCACCTGAGTCAGATGCCACCAGCAGAAGGTTGATTTTCTTTTTTGGTGGTTCACGTTCTGTAGTTTCTGCATTAGAGTGTTGCTCTTTTAAAAACTTCTGAAAGCATGCTCCATACCTCATCCCTCTCAGATTTTGGAAGTCACTTCAGATTCTTAAATCTTGGGTCGAGTGCTGTAGCTATCTTTAGAAATCTCACATTGGTACCTTCTTTACGTTTTGTCAAATCTGCAGTGAAAGTGTTCTTAAAACAAACAACATGTGCTGGGTCATCATCCAAGACTGCTATCACATGAAATATATGACAGAATGCAGGTAAAACACAAAGCAGGAGAGACACAATTCCCCCGAAGGAGTTCAATCACAAATTTAATTAATGCATTATTTTTTTAATGAATGTCATCGGCATGGAAGTCTGTCCTCTGGAATGGTGGCCAAAGCGTGAAGGGGCATACAAATGTTTAGCATATCTGGCACAGAAATACCTTCCAATGCCAGCTACAAAAGTGCCATGTTAATGTCCTCACTTTCAGGTGACATGGTAAATAAGAAGCAGGCAGCATTATCTCCTGTAAATGTAAACAAACTTGTTTCTCTTAGCGGTTGGCTAAACAAGAAGTAGGACTGAATGGACTTCTAGGCTCTAAAGTTTTACATTGTTTTGTTTTAGAGTACAGTTATGTAACAAAAAAAATCTACATTTGTAAGTTGCACTTTCCCAATAAAGAGATTGCACTACAGTACTTGTATGAGGTGAATTGAAAAATACTGTTTCTTTTGTTTCTTTTGTTTCTCATTTTTACAGTGCAAATATTTGTAATAAAAATAATAATATAAAGAGTACTGTAAACTTTGTATTCTGTGTTGTTATTGAAATCAATATATTTGAAAATGTAGAAAAACATCCAAAATATTTAATAAATTTCAATTGGGATTCTATTGTTTTACAATACGATTAAAACTGTGATTAATCGCGGTTAATTTTTTTAAGTTAATCACGTGAGTTAATTGCGATTAATCGATAGCCCTACTTTAAATACAAGTGTATTATAATTTAGAGAGGGCTGTGCACCCAAACGGCAACTTCTTATTCACCTAAGTAGTCCTTACTCAGGTGAGTAGTTGCAACAATTTCAGTGAGCATTTTAGAAGAGTGCCCCTTTGTTTCTAACTTTTTGGAACGACAAATACAGCAAAAATGGACCATCTTAACATTGTGAAATTGGATCATTTCGGTGGAGTGAGAGCTCTCATGACAGCATGGTGGGATGGCCTGTGAGAGTTCTGCAGTTACTGTGTCACAGATGTTCCTTTCCTCTGATGGTGAGCGAGAGAGGACGGAGATGGCAAGCCCAATAATTGATTCTGATTGAAGAAAAATTAAAACAGAGAACCTATATGACAGCGGTGATTTATGGCACTCTAGATGAACTATATGTTTTAATAACATATTCTAACCTAGACAGTGACAGGATAAATACGCCAGCATAGTTCATCCTAAAAGAGACAGGGAGACTTTGTATGGAAGCACAGGTGCTAAAGCAAAGGTTATGAGAATTCCTTTTTCTAGTCAGCTCTGAAAAGAAGACATGTAAAAGTGAGCTGTTAGCAGGTGTAAGTAAACTTTGCTGATAATGTGTATAGCTGTGAGACTAAATCAGAATTTCTTTTTCACTGCTTAGGATGTGCGAACAGCCTAGGAAAGAGGTAGTAGCAATACAAATGTCTTCACAAGCCCAATAAGACTAGAGTGTCTCAATCATTTGCAGTAAACTCGTTGTGATAGGACTACTGGATTTTTACATAAATATTACTTTTAGGTAGTAAGTAAAGAATCTGATTTATCACCTTAGTCATGACAAGCGTCTGTACTGCTTCTCAGCTACATTCAGAAAGAAAAAAGACAGCCAAGTAATTTATAGTGTAACAGTTTTCTTAGTCCATATACCTCTTGTTTATTGAGAAATAATTTGCTTAAGCAGGCACAAAGCGGAAGGTCACGTGAGGAAATTTTTTATTAATCGTTTGCCGAACCGATCAATTGTAATTTGAATACTGTAAATCTATCCTGTTAGCAGGTTTATTTCTTCATTAGATATTAATTCTGCAGGGTTTCACATATTGTGGAATTGACCTAGACTATGCAGTGCAGCTGCATCCTTTTGTGATGATAATAATAATAATTAGTTGCCCATCTGGAGCATACTTTATCACTTTGGCAGTTCAGCACCAATCCAGACAAGCACGGCATCATTTTAATCACATGTGTGTGTGTCTGCAAGTCCTCAAAGAAATTCAGGTAAAAATACATCTATTCAATTTATTTTCTTTCAAATTAGTATTTTAAGGGATTTTTAGTACTCAGGCATTTGAACCAAACCCCTAGATTCAAACCCTACCCTCAAACTCCAGGGAAATTCAGATCAAGAAATACACTTTGTAGCTTGGTCCTTGTCTCTAATTTTAAGCAATTGATTGCAGTATTCATATAAACTAAGGAAGAGTGGGGGGCCTAGGGAAGGGATTGGAGGTGATGAGAAAGGAATAAGAAGCATGAAGAAATGTGAGGAGAAAAAGACAATGAGAAGGTGATGATTAGTGCACTTCTCTCTGGAGTCAGTCCATAGTTGCCCATAGATTGCAATTAGCACCATATTTTGTCAGACTTTCATTTTCAAGGCCAACATCAAGTGTAGTTCTGATCAGCCGGAACTGGGTTTTGCATTACAAGATTTAAAATGGTATCTAGTAGGAATAGGTGGGTTTAAAACTCCATGATAATTCTAAAATCAACTTCATATGCAGATCAGCTATGTTAGTACAGCAAGAAATCATGAGCAGGAATGCAGTTCGTCCAAAACTGATGAAGTGGAAGTAAAGGGAGAAGAGAAGGATAGGAAGGATGGGTAAGGGAATTCATCAAGAACAGGAAAAGAATGAGGATGTGGGGAAATGGGTTACTGGAAGCTGAACTAAAGAAAGAAGCAGGATGAATCATATAACTTCTACTTGTTCCCTAGCATGATGCACCTGCTTCTGGAAAGGAGTTGTTAGTTACCCTTGATCATTATACTAATGAAGAATTCCATTCCCAGGCACTTGAGAAAGCACAGATTTCCAGAAAGATGTGATCATGTTTTTTATTAGCATTTTATGCATCTAATGTCATTTCCATCTTGTATTCAGAACTAACAATAGTTTAATGAACCTGAGAGTGTGAATGCTAGTTGGTCATTCTTCTGGGATTGGTTGGTGCAGGGCCAGCGCTACCATTAGGCGACCCTAGGCGGTTGCCTTGGGCGCCTGGATTTGGGGGGCAGCATTTCAGCCGCCGGGGTCCTTGGCGGCACTTCAGCGGCCGCTTCTTCGGCCACCGCCTAGGGCAGCAAAAAAGCTGGCGCCGCCCCTGGGTTGGTGGAGACCCGATATGTGCAGTGCTAGTAGCCGTTGTGCTGATGTTTGTGATGGAGTCTTTTGAAAAGGGTGTTGTACAAATGATTGTCAATGATATAACTAGAATTGGATTAAAAGATTCAGGGTTGGGCTGCTGCAAGTTACTGTGTGTCTAGAACAATTATCAATCCAATCATGCATCATTCAAGTCAATGGGAGTTTTACCATTGTCTTCAGTGGGAGCAGGATAGCATTCTGTGTCCAGAGCCAGCCTACTGTTTTTCACTTGCATTGTAAAATAATAAAATTAGCTTAGCCGAGACACGTGTTTAAGCATTAATCGGGCATTCCAAACCTTTCAGTACAACAATTACATCCCATAGTGTCCACGCTATGTACTGTAAGCAAAAGCTGCATTATTTATGCATTAATCATTTCTCCCTTTTCCTGTAATTTTGTCTCTTCCCTCCTTCTGATTGGTAATTGTTGAAGATATCCATGTACAAATAGGCTTTTTCCCTCATGTCCTTCCTGCTTGTATATTACAATGAAACCTAAGTGACATACCAAATGCTTGCTGTAGAAGTTACCATGATATAAACGGAAGATTCGGCCTTTGTTATCGGCTCATGAAAGAGGAAATGGAGAGAGGGGGAGGTTTTTAGATATGCTATTAACTTGCAGTTGGAAAGGATTCCAGTAGCAACAGCAGTGGAAAGGTATATGTTTACCTTTAAATGTCTTACTTAATGTTGTGCACTCATATAAGTTCACTTTTATAGTCTGCAGTTCCTTTCGAAGATTTCCAGCATTCGCTCTTCAAAGGACTCTCGGAAAGCGACACAGCTATGCCAACTTAGCAGAGAAAATTACAAATTACTAATTTAAGTGCTGCTTAGAATCATTTTCCTTTTGTTATGTATAATTTCCACACTTATAAAATCAAACTTTCAGTTAAATGTTTATACAGTAATTCAGTCGGCTTAAGCCATCTGCTGGTATGGCATCTGCAGAGTTGTTTTGATGCATACTTAGTATTGTTTCCGTCGTGAGACTTGTAGGCTTGCATTTTGGTTGCAAAAGGATCATTTTCTTCAGCACAAAAGACGTGCTGTTTATATCCAGGAATCTAATTGCCGGCTTTATTTCAAAACTCTACTTCAAAACAACTTCTTATGCCTCTAAAATCCTTATTCTGATTGACGTTTACTTTTCAAGATGTGTGTTCAATCTTATCTTGCTCTTTTATTATACTTTCCTTTGTATCAGTATTGAAAAAACCCTTTCATTTGAGAAGTGTATAGGTAGATTTGAAGCATTAGTATTCATACTTGCATGTTAACAACCGTTATAACACGTACCAGAGGGAAAATATTATTTCTCGTAAATGCTCAATAATTATAGTCTTTATTGCATCAAAACCTGTGTTTTGACATTGTGGAAAGCTTTCAAAGCTTGTGTGGGATGGATGACAGATAGCTGCAGGTGGAAAATATTTTTTTAGCTATTGGGTTTTCTATTACTGGTAAT
This sequence comes from Chelydra serpentina, assembly GCA_037349315.1. Classification (NCBI taxonomy): domain Eukaryota; kingdom Metazoa; phylum Chordata; order Testudines; family Chelydridae; genus Chelydra; species Chelydra serpentina. Next base: position 30,014,068 of record JBAIAC010000026.1, read on the forward strand.
GTAAATATTCTTCCAAAATAACATTAACCTTCCAAACAAGTTTGGTAGTGTACAGTGATAACGTGTGTATTAAAAAAATATACCAATGAAATAATTCTTAAAGATTACATCAAATTACTCTAAGGTTGGGGCAGTTATGTCTCTTTTCATTAAGGTGTAAAGTAGGAGAGACTGGGAAATTGCTGCTGCTGGATTTAGTGCTTTAGGTGTAATTTGAACAGGTGTACTAATTTCTTCGTCGGAACTTGTGTTCATTCCTAGTTTAAGAAACATTAAGAGGAAAGATGATCTGTTATTAGAGTTTACAAAAATTGAATATATTTAACCCATTCACACCATGTGCATACACAAATAAATATATATGTTAGTTTTGTAGCACATGACCTGATGAGTTATGTTCAGTGTGCAGTGTTTTTCCATTGTAGTATATATTGACAGTTTTGAAAATAATATGTCATATGGGCCCAATTTTCAAAACTATGCTCTACTATTTGCAAAATTTTCATCTGCAATCAAATAGTAGTCACACCTCAGTTACAAATCAGGTGACTAGAGATATAGATATATTGATTTGCACTTGCAATTCTTTTTCTTTTCTGGGGGGTGGGTACACAAATTCAGATAGACATTTTGCTTTTGCAGATTGTATCTCGAAACCATTCATTCTCGAAGCCAAGAATCCCACATAAAAATGTTTTTGTTTGCACTGATAGCCTGATGCATGTATTTTGAGAGTTTAACAAACACGTCAGCATTATCTATCTGATTGTGGAAACATTCTGTTCCTCCGTTGAGATGTCTGAGGATCTGTAATTTTAAGAGTCTCTAGAGTATCAGGATACCTCTATAAACTTATATGGTTTTAGGGTTTTAATGGGTTTGAGAATAATCTGTTCCAGCTTGAACACTCTTGATGAAATGCAGGCCCTATTAAAATCAATGTAAAATTCGTATTGACTTGAATAGGGCTAGGATTTCACACATTGAGTGGAATGGGGAAGGAATATACAATTTCCTTTCCACCTCCCTCAACACTAATTTGGGAAGGTCATTCCATTAATTTAGAAAGCTGTATGGACTGTAAGTGTATGAAATAGACATTTTGCCAATGGTTTTACCTTGTTTAAAGGTAGTGCTTGTCAACACTCTTCTAGACCAGATAGTGAATTACAGTTGGAGTCACATTTTTCTCTATTCAGGTTAATTGCACAAGGCAGAGACGAACAATCTTACAGCAAGTGCTGCCACTTTTTATTACTCCTTTCCTCTGTGTGAATCCGATGGTGTTAGCCATAGACAGTGGATAAAAGTAAAAAATTCCCAGATTCCAACAGCATTCCCAGTGCTTAAAATGATACCATCTCTGAAACCAGAATGAACTTCTTAAGTGTGCCCATCTAGTGAGGTGAGACTCACCGGTGCGGCGCCTCCTGCTGATCGTCCAGGGATTAGCTCAACTCCAACGCCGTCTGCTGAATGGTGGCCAGAGCCGTCCACAACATTTTGGCACCTGAGGTGCGGAGCTCAAATGACGCCCCCATGTCCTCTCGCTTGGGCCAAAACTTTGAAAGGTCTCAATTCTGCCTTCTTCCTGTTCTACTCCTCTCATGGTACTGCTCTGCTACCTACCCCAATAAAGGAGAACTAACAGCTTAAAATGCCTTGTTCAAAAATTTTAAGTAACACTTACCTTTCAAACACCTGAACAGCAAATGTCACTTTTCTTGTCTGCATAGTAAACACTGGCATTTTTATCTGTTTGAATAATCAAAGTGGTGCTTTCCGTGCCTTCTTTGTTGCAAAGATTTGAACTGCTTCTGCTTCCTGAAGGTCCACAGACTGGGCCAGCTCATGCTCTATTGAGATGGTTGTATGGTCGACCAGCCTCTCCTGTGTCATTGTGGAGTGTAGATGTGTTTTTATTAACTTCAGCTTGGAGAAGCTGCGTTCTCCACTGGCAACTGTTACAGGAAGTGTTAGAAGTATGCGCAGAGCAACAAAAGCATTTGGAAAGAGGGTGGTCATCTTATTTGTGAACATATGTTCCAGAACAGCCTTTGGAGTTGATCCTGCTGAAATGTATTTTGAAAGGGCTTTCAGTTCATCATCTAAATCAGGGGTCTCAAACACGTGGCCCGCGGGCCACATGCGGCCCGTGGAATTATTTCCTGCGGCCCGCCATAGGCACCGACTCCACTGGCAGCCAAGCTCCAAACATTACTGAGTGCTTATATTTTATTAAAACCCCTGTTTGCATTACAGTTTTTAAAAAGTTAATACATTGACTTTTAATAGAATACTATATTACTCTTCTTTTTTTTCATTTTTGACCATACTTCTGTATCATTGTATGAAAAGGTTTCTTTGATGCGGCCCTTGGGCCAATTTACTAGTTCTCATGTGGCCCTCGTGGTAATTTGAGTTTGAGATCCCTGATCTAAATCACTCACATCAATATTGTGCATGTCATCATGTGTCAACACTGTCTCTAGTGCCCTGCATTGCTGGTGTAGGTCTTCTTCAGGTATAGTGAGGAATTTTAGAATATCATACAACATTCCTTGAGCTGCATGAAACATTCTTCAACTGACTTTATTGCACAATCGAGCACCTGGTTAAAGAATTCAACTTTGAATGGTTGTTTGGGGTCTCTTATGGGATTATCCCATGCCTCGTAATCAAAACGTCTTCTTCTTTGGTGACTCTTGTATTCTTGAATGGATGGGAAAATAGCTTCAGTGTGAAGTTCCTCTGCCTTCTTCTGTGCACTCTTCAGAATGTTTTTAAATCCCTCATCTGACTGGTAAGACTGTAGGTATGACGTTGCTTTGTACAGCTGTTCCATTGCTCCAGTTATATCAAGGTCAACACCTTGGCGTCTCTTGCTTACAACATTTATTTCAAACAGTATGTCATGCCACAACACTAAGCCACACAGAAATTTGAAGTTATGTATGTTTCTGGTAATTCCATTTCCCTCTGCCACTTTTTTCCCACGAACAGTTCCTGTCATAGCATTATCCTCCGTGATGCCAACTATGGCATTATCTATCTTCCCAATTTGGTGTTTGATAGGCTTTATCGCCTCCACTCGACTTTCCCATCATGTGGCACTCAGTGGTTTCAGTGTCAGAGAGGATGTTCCCAGATGCTTCAAAATTTGCCATCGATGAGTTGATGCAGAGAAAAATACATAGATGCTTTGAATTATATTAAAAAATTCAGTAGCCTCACTAGAAGTTGATGCTGCATCACTGACCACCAAATTCAATGAATGAGAACTGCATGGGACAAAAAAAAGGTCGAGGGTTTAACTCTCAGATCCATGTCTGCACTCCTCTGTTCTTTCCTCTCATGTTGGCACCATTATCGTAGCCCTGACCTCTCATGTCAGCTGTCGCATATCAGCTATGCAATATCTTCCAGCTTTTTAAGAAGCACATTTGTCATACCAGCTCCTGTAGTATCATCAATGTCAATAAATTCTAGAAAATGCTCTCTGACAGTCACCATGGCAGGGACATTTTCACTAGGTTTTGTTGTTGTTACAAAATGCACCATTAAAGTCATTTGTTCCATATGGCTGATGTCAGGTGTGCAGTCCAGAATAACAGAGTAATATCTTGCTGACTTCACATCTGCCACAATCTTCTGTTTGACTTTTGTTGCCAGTAACTGTATGATCTCATTTTGAATTGTTTTTCCAAGGTAGTTGTGTGTGTGTACATTTCTTGGGTGGTGACTCTTCTCAGATGTTCCTGGAGTGCAGCATCAAACTCAGCCATCAGCTCCACAATTTTAAGGAAGTTTCCATTGTTTGGCACATACAGCTGATCTGAAGTGCCACGCAGTGCTAGGTTTTGGGTAGCAAGCATTCTCACAATGGCAATGAGCCTTTTCAGAACATTTTGCCAGTAAAGAGACTCTGATGCAATCTTCTCTTGCTGCTGCTCATTTATGGTGGCCTTTAACTTTAGTCTCTTCTCAAGCTCTTTCCACCTGTGGAATACTCTCTGGTGATTTGCTGCCTTCTCATGGCATGCCAGATTTCTAGCCAGATTTTTCCAGTCCTTTTTTCCTGTAGAACCCAATGTGGCTGGAACATTAGACTGGAAGAGTTTGCAACAAAAACAGTATGCAGAATTCTGGGGGTTTGAGTACATAAGCCATGGCCTCTCCACTTTGTCACCATTGGGGATTTCACACCAGTAATATGTTGGATGGAAACTTCTTTCATGGTCTTTGGGGAACATGAAGTTTTCCACTTGCTGTGGCCCATGCAGTACAAGGAAGTCCCTCAGGCTACTGCTCAAGTGGGTCCACAGTCCTGGATCATCTAGACTTAAGGAACTAAACTCAGCAGCAACTGTTTCTTGCTCCTCCACCACACTCTTCTCCGATCTACACTTTTCTTCAAGTTACATCCATTTGAGATGGAGATATGGATGCTGCAGTAGCTGCCAGGTCACCTGCACTCTGACTAACTGGAAGATCAAGCATCTCCTCACCACTCACATCCTCACTGGGGCTGGAAGGCTCACCGTGAACATTTGTGTCTATGTATCTCAGGAGAGCTCCTTCCTGCTTAGATAGAAATGCTTCCTTTGCTTTCTTTCTTTTTCTGAATGCTGCCCCAGAGGGGCATTTTCTTCTTTCACTCATGACTACTGTTCTGTGACAGCTATAGTGGCTCTCAACACTCAATTGAACGGGACAAATAAGTGGGCTGGTAGCAGGGCCTGAATGAGGGAAGATATCAGCGTCTTAAGGGCCTAACTGACTCCTACTACTTCAGTTGACTGCCTCTTCTCCTCAAGTGGGTTCAGCAGGAAACAGGAAGCTCCCTGAGAAGCTGGTGTTAATCAGTCTAGGCTCCTGGGGATGCTAGAGAGGTACATAAGAGGCTCCTCCTTCTCTCTCTCCCTGCAGCTCCTGCTGCTTTCTGTTATTCCCTCTCACCTTTTCTCCTGCCTGCCTGTTATGTCTCTTGTGCCCTCCTTCCTCCAGCACAGCACTCCACTTTCTCTGTGCATCTACAGCAGAGAGAATATGCACCAGCAGCAGACACAATTTCTGGGTCCTAGTGGTGCCCCCACAGTCTGGCATCTGAGGTGACCGCCTCAGTTTGCCTCATGGTAAGACCAGCCCTGCCGGTGGCTCACCTGCTTCAGGTACCCATGTCCCTCATGGACCCCGGTGCCCTTTATCTCTCGAGGTTCTGCCCACTGCAGTACCCCCCACACACACTCTGAGTCTCCCCTCCCAGGGAACCTCCAACTCTCTAAACCTACCTTGCCTCAATGACTACTGCCAGTCATCATCTAGCCCCCCGCTCACTGGGGCAAAATGCAATCTGTAAAGGCCACTTATCATTGGAAAGGGGTTAGGACCAGCTGCCTTTGCCTATCCTCGGGCTGCCCCTCTGAAACCGCAGTACCTTTTGGCCTTAACGCCTGTAGCCTGGGGATTTGCCAGGCTGGAGCTCCCAAGCCACTCTTGCCTTTCCCCAGCCCTGCTCCACCTCAGGTACCCTTTTCTCCCAGGGAGCCAGGTCCTTCTCTCTTCACAGCTAGAGAGAGGGAGTCCTTCAGCTCCTGGCTCACAGCCCCTTTATAGGGACAGCTGTGGCCTGATTGGGCTGGCCACACCTATGGTCAGCGACTCTCTCAGCTGCTTTTTCCAGCTGCAGCCCCCTCCAGGGCTACTTTTAACCCCTGCCTACTACAGTGGGGCAGGTGCCCCACTACAGCCCACTATATGATATGGGTTAAAATCTGAATATTTGTGCACTTTTTTGTACGCTCAGACCATGATCCAAGAAGGTGGAGCTTCATGGAATTTCTACTGGCCAATGATGCTTTGAAATGTAAATCCGTTTTCCTCCTTTGAAAAATTCCGAAAAGCTGCATTTCTTGGTTTTATTTTAAGCCTGACTCTTCTTGGACATCTTTACGTAGGTGGGGGGCTCCTTTTGGAATGTCATTCCTTGTGAAGACAGCAGGGGTCACTTAAGTTCATTGTTCTGCAACAGTGTCTACAAATGTCTTTAGACTTGTCAGAATTGATCTGTGTCTAAAAATCAACTACAGATGCAAATGTAGGGGCTAAATATACTTTATTGCTGAGTGAACATGTTGTCTACAACCCAGCCATGCTGAAAAAAGTGATCAGAAGTTGGTCAGGAATCGTTAGACAGTTAAATATTTAAAAAAACATTCCAACAGTAAATACATTTTACATATTGCCCCCTGAAAAACATTATGACACTTAAGAATGCATTTTACTTAAATACAAATGTATTGTCCAAAGAATATCCACTCAGAGAGATGTAGGCCTTTGTAGCAAAATGGAAGAGAGCGATCTTGGTATTACTGACCATCATAAAGCAAATGAAAGATTGAGGTGCTAGAGTCAATTGTCTAGTACCTAGCAAAAACAACCTTACATAAACTTCCCAGGAAGCTAGGCGAGAAGCGACATTCCTTCCTACTGGACGGAATACAATATATGTAGCCTGTTCACAAAATGTACATTTCCACTTCGACCAGCAATACAAGCAGAGCCGGCTCCAGACATCAGCGCAGCAAGCGCGTGCCTGGGGCGGCAAGCCGCAGGGGGGCAGCCGGCCGGTAGCTGCGAGAGCGGCAGTCAGGGAGCCTTTGGGGGCGTTTCTGCGGGAGGTCCTGCGGCTTCGGCGGCAATTCGGCGGCGGGAACGCCGACAGCGTGGGACCGGCGGAGCACCCGCAGGAACGCCGCTGAATCTGCGGGACCGGCAGACCTCCTGCAGAAACGCCACCGACGGCTGCCTGACTGCCGTGCTTGGGGTGGCACAAAACAAAGAGCCGACCCTGAGTACAAGCTATAGTCTTCCATCTCGTTAACTTAAGCTTTTAGAAAACAAACTTTCAGCCCTCCAAAAATGAAAGAATTAATTTGCCAAAAGGTGTTATGCCTGAGTAGGGGATTTTTAAAGAACACAACAAACCCTTTTGTACTGGAACTGAAATTCTACACCAGCCAAGACTATTTTTTTTTTAATGTTTGTACTTTTGATATAGTTACCAACCAGTTTGATTCAATATACCACCAGTGCATTCTTCTCCTTCCCATGGTCATTTCTTATTTCATTCTTATCAAACACAGACTCTTTATAATAGGAGCAGGATTAGGAGGTGGCATGGAGAATACAATCCAGTGGCTTTGTGTTGGTAATGACATTAATTTCCTTGTAAGGAGAAAACTATGGTGGTGGGGAAAATGTGAGCACCCAAAAGTTGGAGACATAAGGGATCATGAAATGGGCTTCATATATTCAATGGCATGTGTAGGCTCTGAAAGGAAGTTCTTTAAAGATTAGCTGATGTCAGCTGGGAGGAATTGCTTTTGTTTGCTAAATATTATAGATAGCACATAGAATTCCATCTGTTTGACTTTCTACCTGCATAATCTCCCAAAAAACTCTGCACTTGTCTGTTTTGTACGCAGAACAGTTGTCTTGTTTGTATCATTTCCCCCCCTATCTGTCTAAGTTGATCATGACACATTATCTTCTTGCGTTGGACTTGAATTCTATCTGCAGTTCAAGTACATGCGTTTAAATAAGTTTCAGAGCCCCGAGTCAAGCAGTAGGATCCTCTGGTAACGTCTTTCCTATTCTCACGCTTTTCCTCCATTGCATTAGAGTTCTGTGGCCAGATTAGAATGTGGATTTCAAGAGAAGGAGACTAATGGTTATCACAGATTAGACTGTCTTTTGGCAAGACATTTTAAGAAGCGCATGGCTTAGTGTAATACCCTTGGCATTCTCAAGTTCTTTGGATAGCATTCTGTATTGTGGTGCTATCAGAGGCAAAAAAAAGAGGTGTTACAGGCAACACAGAAGGCAGAATGAGCCCAAAATCCTTTCAGAAAGTAATTAGGGCTGGCATGTAGCTAGGCAGGGACATATTAATGACCATTGTAACACGGTTAGGTGAGAACACTGGAAGAAGGAAGAGGTAGTTTTAGTTAAAACTAAGTCTGATCAGATTTGTGCACATGAATCCAGCTGATGAAAAGTGGAGCAGTACATGAGGATCCAAAGGCACAAGTTATCCCTGATGACTTAACTCTTCTCTCATTGAATTTGTTGGGAGTTTTTACCCTTGACATCAATGAGGGAGCAGAGGTAGGCCAACAATGAGCACTTAAGAACATTCCACCAGGAGCCCTTAGGTTTGAATATGCTAGTGTGAGGTTCAGGGAGAGAAGCAGCTGCTTGGCTGACTTTCCTTTTCTCTCTTCTGCCATTGCTTGATGTAGGAAGGGATAATGTCGTGTGTGTGTGTGTGTGTGTGTGTGTGTGTGTGTGTGTGTGTGTGACTAAGTTTAGAAGGGTAAGGAAAAATTGAAGGAGCCCGTGCAGACTGAAGACTCTTACCAATCTGAGCAAATGCTGAATTGAAAGGGTCAAAAATGAGGTTTGAGACCTAGATGATAGTGTTATTAGCTCAATGCACAATAACATTGTTATTTATCATTAGCTGTTAGGTCGGATTTGCATATGTGGTTTTTAGCCATCAGCATTATGAAAGAGTTGAGTATCAGGATTTAAGGTAAAGAATGGGGCTGTTTGTTTTAGAATTCAGACACATACCATGTTTCTCTTTAGTTGACATTATTTGTGAGTAAACAATAATTTAGATATACTTTTCTATCAGCTCTATGGTTTGGTAACAGTGTAAGAAAGATTATAAATTGCCATTATGCTGCTATCCACTACTACATCATACAGGATTATTATAGGACAGGTACTAGTTCATACAATAATATTCAAAAAAGTAATGACATCTGTATTTAGCAAGCTGGATTTAAAATACAAATCAGCAATATACTCCATGCAAACGCATATTCTCAGGCTGTGTTTGTAGGACATTATATCCAGAAGAGGAAACAAATGGTTTTAACCTAAATAGAGAGTCCTAAGAGGCATGTCTCCTATTACACTAAACATGCGCTGTAGCAGTGTGCTGATCTGCCTTTTAATGGTTTCTATAAAGAGATCAAAAAATGTCAAGTGCCCTTTTAAAAGCGCTGTAGGTGGTTTTGTAAAACCCCACAAAGTCATATCTGAAGTTGTTAGCCCTTCAGCTCTGATGTGGCCATTGCGCCAGACATGAGGCATTTAAGCTTCTGCGTTACCACTTTCCATTTATGGAGTGGTGAACCAATTAATAAATCTGCACCGCCCATCTTGAGCAGTGCAAGATGGTATATTCCTGAGGTACAGTGCTGGGAGCTGGGGGGATTTGGCTCTGGTGCCTTTCTCTGTGTGATTCATGAGTGGCTCTGGGAGCATTCATGCAATCCAGCTGGGTGTGGGGCTCCACATGCGGTTGTGCTGAGTGATAACAGCACCAGGAGGGGCTTGCTGCTGGTCACTAGCAAGGCATTGTGAGAGACAGCCTAGACTGGAGAGACTTAAGGGGACACAGTGGTCCCACAGTCCCAGGCTGCACCCCGGGGGGATCCCGTCACAACGTCTACATGGGAATAAAAGACCTGCAGCGGGGCTGCAGCTGCCCCAGGTCAGCTGGCTTGTATTCGTGGGGCTCAGGGAACGGGGCTTAAACTTGCTGTGTAGACCCACGCTCCAGCCTCAGCCCAAACGTCTACGCTGCAATTTTACAGCCCCATTGCCCGAGCAAGTGGACCCAAGCCAGCTGCAGGTGTTTAATTGCAGTGTAGATGTACCCAGTTATCTAGCAGTTCAGATGATCTAGATGATCTTATGGTCCTGTCTGGCCTTAAACTGTATGAAATTATGATAACACATAATGTAGACAGATCTGATACTCTGGACAACTGTCCAAATACAAGAAATCATAGCGGCATGATTAATGAAGATATTGGCCTCCAAAAGCTTGGAAAATAAAACTGTCTTCATGGTAGCCCAGGTGTACCAAGCCTAGGGGGACAGCATGAAAAATGCATGAATCAGAGCGTGGAAGCAGGAACAAAGATAGGTGAAAGTAAGCAAGAATGTAGGAAGTGGGAGACTATGTAGGAAAGAAGAGAAAGAGCAAGGAAAGCCTGGTGGAGTGGTGGTGGGAGGAGGTAGAGGACCATGAAGGAGAAGGAGCTTGAATTAACACAGGACAGGGGAAACAAGAGAAAGGGTTCCAGTTTTGTAACAAAATCCATTTCTATATGTTTTCCTCTTTCAAGACTCAAATGGATGCTCTGCGTAGTTAATGCTTTAATTTCCTCTGAGAAAGTGGTGAATAATAAGTACCCTCAAATAGGACTCTGAACCCCCACCCCCAACCCCCCACAACATCAGTCATCCGTTTGTAGCCTTACACTCTTGCAGCACTTTGGCTGAGCAAATTAGCCTGAAGTGTTGTGCCCTTGGCTGGCAAATCCTTTCAATCCAGTTGAATGGACAAAATGAATACCCAGATTGTTCCGATGTCTCTTATTCTCTTGTGTTTATCTGGCTGAGCTGTCAGTCAGGCCATTATAACTGTGGTGCACACTCAAATGCCTTGTCCACTCACAAAAGCCGAGTCTGTTGAGGATAAGCTAAACAAAACTGGAGAAAGTCTGTTGACAGAGTTATGGGATCTGGTAAATGGCTCAGGTAAAAGCAGAAATAGGTTTCCGAGGGCTACAGATGTTTCTAATAATGTGATGCACTGTTATTGTATGTCTCTAGACAGTAAATAAGTGTTTGTAGAGATTTAGATTTGCACAGATATTTAAACATTCAGATGCAGAAGGATTTTGTAACTTAAATGTAAGTGTACAGAGCATTTACCAGAGGGAAAATTGTTTCGTGTAATTATCAGGAAAAAACACACCATTTACCAACATAGTTTTACCATGGTACATTGCTACAATGGTCTGTCACATATGGTAATCCGGCCTGCAGCCGTGACCTATGCCAAGTCTTTCAGAAGCATAGTGGAGTTGGGGGGACCCATAATCCATCTGGCCAATTGCACAATGCTGTTCATGGGCAAGGGAAAATTACTTCCTTTCCCCCGGGTTGAGGAGTTGATTTCCTGAAACATGAGATTTAATTACCACCCTTTTATCATATGAAGCTATAAATGTTGGACCTAATTGTGATCACTTCTTTCGAGCCAATGGGTCTACTTGCGTAAGTAAGGTGATCACATCTTGGCTGTTGATATTAGTCATAAACCAGTTGTAAGTCCAGCTACTGTATTTGGCCCTGGGAGCACTTGGGGTGGTGAATTTCCCATACTGACTACATGCTAGATGAAGATGTATTTCTTAGAAATGTAATTTTTTCCTCTGGTACACTGAATTAGCAGTGTGACTCTTAGCAGTTTTTGAAACTAATTTGATTGAGTGGCATTAAAACCTGTCATCTGGATATGAAATATAGCTTAAGTCCTTTTCGTTCTTTAGCTTCGTCCTTGTGTTCATAATTAACAAGCTTACCAGGTATCAGAGGGGTAGCCGTGTTAGTCTGGATCTGTAGAAGCGACAAAGACTTCTGTGGCACCTTATAGACTAACAGACGTATTGGAGCATAAGCTTTCGTGGGTGAATACCCACTTCTTCGGATGCAAGGGATTCAGTCTACAGATCTCAGGGTACGTCTATACTTACGCGTCCGTCGAACGCGTCGGATCGATGTTCTGGGTTCGATTTATCGCGTCTTGTCAAGACGCGATAAATCGAACCAGGAAGTGCTCCGTTGTCGACGCTGGTACTCCAGCTCGACGAACGGAGTAGGCGGAGTCGACGGGGGAGCCTGCGCGCCGCGTGTGGACCCCGGGTAAGTGCTTTTTCATTCGAACTAAGGTACTGCGACTTCAGCTACGTTATTCACGTAGCTGAAGTTGCGTACCTTAGTTCGATAGGGGGGGGTAGTGTAGACCTAGCCTCAGTCCTGCCAGGTACAAAGATGTACCACTTGTCTGAGCAACGAGGAACAACATAGCAGTATGTCCTCCCTTCCCAAAGAAAACCATTCAATATGTGTCTGTTCGAGAGTTTCCTCTACACACACACACTATCTTAGTTTCTGCAACAGGGAGGGAAAAGTGGGTTTCAGGACTGAGTTAGCTGCAATGAGATGGCTATAGCTGCAGCTCCTCCTCAGTCTAACCAAGACGCAGAAGGAAGTTTAAATAATACATTGTGAAGTTTCATGTCTAGTTGAGGATTTATGAAGGATGCACAGTCTGTGAAGAAGTTGTTACTGAGAAAACATAACATAATGCAGCAACGTCTCTCTTGTCAAAGCGTCTGTGTCCAAAACCCAGTCGCTTTGTTGGCTGTGATGATAGCTGTAACGGACATTACAGCTATTTTTCGTCAAATGCTTGTTAGTAAATTTATAAGATCCCTAATATACCAATGCACTCATCTGGCAGGAATTTCAGCAAACTAGACTTGCAGTGGAGTACTCATTGAAAGTCATGGTAACTTGCAGGTTGCTGATTTCTCATCAGCACTCAGAAGATAATTTGCAAATGTGCCATTTATCATTATGTACTTTGTAGAATCCCCTGAATGGGACAAACTGATGAGAGTCTAATAAAGAAAGTTTTCCCAAAAATCCATAATTCTGGGTGTCTGTGTCTGTGTGTTCATGTGTGTATGTATAAACACACACACACATATATCAGGGCTATCAAACGATTAAAAAATTAATAGCAATTAATCGCATGATTAAAACTGTTAATCGTGATTTATCATGTGATTAATTGTGCTGTTAATAAGAGAATACCATTTATTTAAATATTTTCTACATTTTCAAATATATTGATTTCAGTTACAACACAGAATACAAAGTATACAGTGCTCAATTTATATTTATTTTTATGACAAATATTTGTACTGTAAAAACAATATAAATAGTATTTTTCAATTCATCTCATACAGGCACTGTAATGCAATCTCTTTATCATGAAAGTCGAACTTACATATGTAGAATTATGTAAAAAAACCTGCATTCAAAAATAAAACAATGTAAAACTTCAGAGTCTACAAGTCCACTCTGTCCTACTTCTTGTTCAGCCAATTGCTAAGACAAACAAGTTTGTTTACATTTGCAGGAGATGATGCTGTCACTTTTTGTTTACAATGTCACCTGAAAATGAGAATAGGCATTCGCATGGTATTGTTGTAGCGGCATTGCAAGATATTTGCATGCCAGATACACTAAAGATTTGTATGTCCCTTCATGCTTCAACCATCATTTCAGAGGACATGCATCCATGCTGATGATGGGTTCTGCTCGATAACAATCCAAAGAAGCAGTGAGGACCGACGCATATTCATTTTCATCATCTGAGTCAGATGCCACCAGCAGAAGGTTGAATTTCTTTTTTGGGGGTTCAGGTTCTGTAGGTTCTGCATTGGAGTGTTGCTCTTTTAAGACATCTGAAAGCATGCTCCACACCTCATGCCTCTCAGATTTTGGAAGGCACTTCAGATTCTTAAACCTTGGGTCGAGTGCTGTAGCTATCTTTAGAAATCTCACATTGGTACCTTCTTCGGTTTTGTCAAATTTGAAAGTGTTCTTAAAATGAACATGTGGTGGGTCATCATCCAAGACTTCTATAACATGAAATATATGGCAGAATGTGGATAAAACAGAGCAGGAGACATACCATGCTCCCCAAGGAGTGCAGTCAAAAATTCAATTAACACATTTTTTTTAATGAGCATCATCAGCATGGAAGCATGTCCTCTGGAATGGTGGCCAAAGCATGAAGAAGTATATGAATCTTTAGCATATCTGGCATGTAAATACCTTGCAATTCCGGCTACAAAAGTGCCATGCGAACGCCTGTTCTCACTTTCTGGTGACATTGTAAATAAGAAGCGGTCAACATTATCTCCTGTAAATTTAAACAAACTTGTTTTCTCTTAGCAATTGGCTGAACAAGAAATAGGACTAAGTGGTCTTGTAGGCTCTAAAGTTTTACATTGTTTTGTTTTTGAGTGCAGTTATGTAACAAAAAAAAATCTACATTTGTAAATTGCACTTTCATGATAAAGAGATTGCACTACAGTACGTATATGAGGTGAATTGAAAAATACTATTTCTTTTATCATTTTTACAGTGCAAATATTTGGAATAAAAATAATATAAAGTGAGCAGTATATACTTTGTATTCAGTATTGTAATTTAATCAATATATTTGAAAATGTAGAAAAACATCAACAAATATTTAATACATTTCAGTTGGTATTCTATTGCTTAACAGTGCAATTAAAACTGCGATTAATCGCTATTACTTTTTTTTAATCACGATTAATTTTTTAAGTTAATCACGTGAATTTAACTGCCCTAATATATAATCTAGAGACAGGAAGTAGAATGTTTCCAGGGCTGCTGTTAAGATCATTGATTTCTGTGTCAAGGGACAGTAGGTTGAGATTGTCCGGCAGAAGATATGAAGATGTGTATTTTGAATAAATCAAAGTAGAACATGCTACACATATGTGGCAGCATATGCCACAAGGGAAAGGGAACAGTTGGCTGTCTTTTCCCTCCTGTCTTCTGGAAACATTAAGATTTCTGGGAAGCCAAGGAAGCCACCTAAAGTCATTTCCCTGGAGATGATAGAACTTGACTTGGTGGTAACTTCGCATCTCTCAAACCACAGGACTGTGAAGGGTCTATGGCAGAACTTTCCCAGACGAGGAACCCAAGACAGCAGTATCCCTTGACCTTTTGATTCTCCTAACATGCGTTGCTGTCTTCCACTGAATTTGACTATCCTTTTTTGTATTTATAACTTAATTTTACTGGAAATAATCTTAAAGTAACAGTATGAGATCAGCCTGAAACCTTAGTTTCTTTTTTCTCTTCCGACATTCAGCGTGTAAGGTCCTTGAGACTTCTTTGCAGATTTTATTTTTTATTTAAATAAAAGCTGTAAGAAGTCCATTTGTCAAATCACCATATGTATTTAGCACTGCTGTGAGCATAACAAAGGCTGTGTTGTACCGTTGCCCAGCAGAGCCAAAAAACCATGCAAAGATATTGATAATTGATTCCATTTCATATAGGTTAAAAACTAGCTTTTCCCTCCTAGTGTGAAGGTAATGGGTTTTGTCTGTAGAAAGATAATAATCCTATGAACCACTTCTACGCTCTCTATTAGAGAATAGTACAGCTTGCACTTGAACATAATACCCATGTCAACTCAGCTTTTTAAACACTCATCTTAAAAAAAAGTCTTCAAGGACTAGGAAGGTTTTCCTGAGACTTCAAGTTAAGTTGGAGGAAATGAAAAAGTCACCAAGATACTGTCAATTAAAGTGTTTATCCTGATATATCTACCTTGGAAAAAGCATCTTCAAACATGAAAGCTGTTTTCTTTCCATTAAAAAGTTTTCATTGCATTTGGTTTCCATAGAGACTAACATAGCAGGGTTTTTTCCCCACCACATTAAGGAATGAACATTTGGTGTGCTTTATTTCCCAACTATGTTCTTCATAAGACTCTTCGTTTATTAAAAAAAATAAAATAAAAGAGAACTACATTGAAACCTTGCACCAATATCTGTATGCGGGAGACGACTTGATTTACAAGCTGAGGTAATTTCATTTTTGTTCACACTCCTCCAATTGAAAGGCTACCACAAACAGTATTACAGCAATGAAGGAAAGAGATGGAGAATTTATCAAGCCATTTATCAAATTATTTTCACAGTCTGTCAAAGTTACAAACACACTAAAGAGGAAACACAAAGGGTATGTTCAAACAGGAAAGTGTAGCAGAGCGAGCAGCAAGTCTGCAGGGTACCTTCCTACCACAACCACAGAGCAATGGGACTGCCAACGCTGCAGGCTCTTAAGCAAACCCATTTCACCAATTTGAATGGGCTGACGTAACGACCATCCATAAACTAAATCCTGAGCACTGTAGACATTGGATAATTATTTGACGAAGCAAGTATTTGAGAAAATGAAATATAAAAGCCAATTAAGCAAATGATAGATCAGAGCAAGGAGGGTGAAATTCACCTCTCTACAGAAGGCCTGTGTAATGTCTACAAGTCTCACTTAAACCCTGGAAACAGGGCTTGAGTAGCACTGAAGTGGTGCAGGTCCTCTGCACAGGAGTGAATTGCATTCAGGGAGAGAAAGAAGGTGAGGGTGAGAGAGAAAGGCAATGCACATGCTTCAAAGAAAACAGCTCTAAACTAAGCATCCTCAACAGCAGGTCTCAATAGATGATGTTGACAAAGAGGGGGAAAGATCAACAAAAAACAACTGAGATTGAAGGAACCATTCTAGTAAGAAATCTTTAATTTCTAGTCAGCTTTAAAGGGTTTGAGAAGGTTGATTTTTTTTTTAACAAACCAGTTCAAGTACATGCCTTCAGATTATAAAAGTACCTGAAATTGCCTAGATTATCAGCATGCATAGCTTGTTAGTATTTACATATATTTACATAGGAAAACAAGAGAAAGATCTACAGTTATTTACAGTCTACATAGGAGAAGAGAAAGGCAGCATAATTGTATTTCCTAAAATACAGTAGTTGAATAGTCAGCACATGCATATTAAGATATATTTGCATGATAGAACGCAAATGTTTTAAGACATACCTTTTAAACTCTCTATGCTAAGGTATAGCATAATAAAGGTAATTTTTTGTTTTGTTTTGTTTCTATTCTATTTGCATCAAGTGCTTTAAAATGTTCACTAACACAGCGGCAGCATTATTTACCCTGGCAATTAAAGCAACAGTACACACAATAATTTCCTACTAACTAGCAACAAGCTGCTGGTGAATGAAATATCTATTGTTTCTCATTATCCATTGACCAACATACAGGGATCTCTCCTTGTAAAGGCAGTGCCTAAGCTATCACCATTAATTATAGAAGTAATATAAATGAGACTCTACAGTATGTACTAAATGAAATATTAACAAGGCCAGTGTCTTTGAGCCTGAAAGATGCACTAACAGGGCTCACTTTACAGCAGGCTATCTATGAAAATCACACATACATAATACAGGAGTGCTTGGCATATAGCGCTAAGCCTAGACATTAGAGGCCTCTTTACTAGATTTGTATTATTGCAAAATACATTCCCTTAAATTAGTTTCTGGAAGACAGTTAGTAGTTAATTTCTAATCATGATATGTCCCCATCATAACACCCTGTGGTTTTTTTCAATGCATTTTAGTGCCGAGCTGTATATATGTATATCAACAGACAAAAATCAGTCCTTATCTTTAAAACCTTAAACAAACAGCTTTTTATATACTTGTCCTGAAAGGTCACTTGCTCAAAAAGCATATTGCTGTTTGGTTTTTTTCCTTTCACAGCTGAAATCATATTCAGGCTAAAATGATTCTGTATAAAATAAGAGAGGAAGCCAATTGTTGGTTTCTTCTGTACTGCGATGACATTCTTTGCAATACGGTGCATGAAAAAGGTCTTAATTCTCACTAGTAATAGTATTAAAAGGCTATATAAATATATACAGCATATACAGGATTGTGTGTATACGTACATTTATATAAAGTGTGTGTATATATATATAATTAACGTTAGGTACAGCAAAAACTTAAAACAGTTCAAGTCAACATAAATTATTAATTGAAACCATGTGTCAACAAATTCTTCTTCATTTCCAATTAGCATTCAGCATTCACATATATCTGAGCATCAATGGACCCTATTCTGAATGTTTTAGTTACAGCAGTGTATTTGATTTTTCTTTGTAGTAAGTTACATGTGTTATTGATAAGAATTCTGACCTGTGTGTCAAATACATGTTTGCCCTTTAATATCTGGGCCTGGTTTGATTGGCTGTATATTTCAGTGTGATTTCCAATATATTCTTGGGATTCCCTTTTTGACCAATTGAATGTTTTGTGCAATGTACTCCTTACATGGGGTTATGGTACAGATTCCAAAAGCTCAGAAAACAGGTGATGGGAGCTTTACCAACACAATCTACCCCTGATATTGCTGCCTTTGATGCCTAAGGGTGCCGGCTCCTTGGCTCTTTGCCCTGAGTGCCAATGGCCACTTTTGGGAAATGGAACATGAAGTACACTTTTTGGATATGAATGTACCAAGGTCAAGCAAAGCTTGCCCCTGCCCCAAAACAGAATGAAACAAACAATGCTAGTTCTCTGACAGTAACTCTCAAGTCCCAAGAATAGGGAACAATATGAAGTACGCTGCTGCTAAGTGCTATGAGACAGCAATAACAGACAGGGAGGAGCAATCATCATGTCCTTAGTCATCAGTGGGGTGGAATAATGATTTAAAAAAATCAAGTGAAAACAGTGCCTAGTATTTTGGAGACAAAAAATTAAGCAGAGTGGATCACTGTGAAAGGCTGAGCCCTGTTAAAATGGCAAATCAGCAAGCCCTAAAGTATTCTGCTGCTGTTTAAATGCTGGTTGTGCAATGTCACATTGTCTCCCTTCAAAAAGTAGTTAAAAATCAAGGAAATAGTTTTCAGAAACAGATCACCCACTTTAGTAAGATATTTAGAAAGAGGAAGAGATGCATTTTGGGAAACAGGTAACTTGCTATAAGTACCCCCTTTGCAATATGGCCCCTTGTAATATATGCAAAGGTGATGGAGCAGTGAACCCATCGAATATCCTCCTCTGTGCTGCTTCCTTTTCTGGCGTCTACTTTTGGGATGCTCACCTGTACTTCAGCTGACAAGTTTCTCAGGAGACACGCAAATTTGTATGAGGGAGAGCATTGCTAAGCTCCCTTTTCCATTTGAGTTGGGCAAAAGACCCATTGGGTGTGAGTGAGATCAGAATAGGGCCCAATGTTGCAAAGGATTTAGGATTTCATACTGCTGAACAATGGGGTTTCTACAATAAAGAAAAATGTGTATGTTAAACATGTCTTTTATCAGATGTTTTGCCAACCTGGTTCTACAGCTTGTAATCACTTTAATAATCGTTTATAATATAATCTTTACACTTAGTGCTTTTCCTCCAGAGATCTCAAAGCACTTTACAGACACGAATGAATCCTCACAACAGCCCTGTGAGGTGGGTAAGTAATATTACTTCCCCCGCATTTTACAGCTGGGGAAACTGAGGTGCACACAGGTTACGTGACTTGCCCAAGTTCACACAATGAGTCAGTGTAAAGGTCAGCAATACAGCCTGGGTTTCCTGACTTTCAGTCCAGTGCTGTATTTTGCTATGGAAAAAGGGTACGTAACCTTTGTTTGACCCAGGATGTAGGAAATGTGTAGTTTTTAAAAACAATTCATTGACATTATTAATATCATATTGACTGTTGCATAACACAAACACCAAAGTGCCATTATCAAAATACATTTATTGCAATGGAAACATTTTATTTTGCAAAGTTAAAACCTAGAGTGTAGTTTAAATATAACTGAATATACTGAATACCATTGAAATAATCACTCGCTCTTAATGCCTCAGCAGTAGAAAACAAATCCTCTTTTGTGAACTGCTTCAGTTTTCCTACTCAGGGAATATAAAGTATTTATCTGCTATAATATATGTAAAGTGTGCAGAGGTCTTAGCGACTGTGTGTAAAGTTGCCGCTTAAAACCAACTAGGAAATATTTTGCAAGTACAGAAGCCTTTATATTTTTGAGTCTTTGTTGTAAAATATTTTGGGGAATTAATTGAAAAGGAATGGATCAGAGTAAATAAGCAAATCATCTAGATTTTAGTTTAAGAATTGTATTGTCTTTTAAGAGACTAGACTGGTTGATACAGAGGTTTTCTGAGAAAAAGAGATTGCAGTATTTTCTCTGGTTTTGATGTGATTCAATAAGACCTTTGAAAAGGTTGTAATTACAGAGCCAGTTCGGGTCAGGTTTTCTTGCTGGCTGTTGGGTATAGGTAGCACCTTGAGTGAAGTGATTCTTATTTGTCATTCAACCAGTCCCGGCAGTTCAGAAGTGGCATTTTTTGATTACAGATATGGTTTCAATTTACCATATTCACCCAAGTCTCTACAGGTGCGTCGCCTCTTACGCACATTTAACATGTGCGGACCGCTTTGCGCAGTCGGCAAAAAAAGAGAAAAATAACAATTCTAAAACTGTATCTGTAGTGCGGGCGATTCAACTCAATGAGCGTTTAACTATACGCGGTTTTCGCTTTACGCGCTGACTGCGGAACGTAACCCCAGCATAAGATGAGACTCGCCTGTACTTCACATTTCTCTATTGAAACAACCCGGGAGTCCTATGTTCTTTATTTTACATTAATACATATATTCTCAGGCCAACAGTGTCATTTGGGGAGTGCTATGGATTGGAGTGCCTTAGACAGAGGTAAGCAGTTCTGAGCAGGTAAGCAGTTTACAGTGTAAAAACTGTACACTGCATTGTACAAGAGAGAACCATCTGAACACCACACCCTCTGCCCTTTGACAGCAACAACATGTATTTGAAAGAGAAATGAATTACTTGTAATCGTATTCTTAAAAGTTTATTTGATTGGATTTGATTTTTACCCAGGAGGCTAATTAATCTAGTCATCTAATAAGGAGTCCTTAGTTACAAAATGTGAAATGTAGCAAATAAGGTCCTAGGCTGAGTTCCCGCATTTCCCACTGGCTTCCACAGCAGCTGATGCCTACTCAGAAACTCTCAAGATTGCCTCTAAAAGTGCTTCAGGACATTGGGAAATCCTGAAGGCCGAATGAATTGCTGATGAGGAGTAATGATTTATAGTTGCTAATGTTTATAGAGACGTCTGCTGCTGTGACCGTTGGTTGTTTTAGGCTATGCCCACATGACATGTGAATCATACAAAATGAATACCAATTTGTACTTACTATTTTAAATATTTTTAATGTGGTAACTAGAGAAGGGAATGGGTGTATATTGAGAGGAACATGAACTAAAATCCAAGTTCTGGACATCCTTCACTTTGGGGTTACTAGAAATTCAAACCTAGATTCAAATTTTGTGACTTGAGCCCAATTTTATTATAGAACAGGAGCCAAAGCCTCTTCTTTGAAGTTGCAATCTCAAATGTTACATTCCCAACCAGCTGCAGCATGCTTTTGTGCAGGCAGGCAGGCAGGCAGGGTTGGCATGTATGTTTCCAGGAGTACATATTGTAGTTGGACCTAGTTTGCATGTGCAAAACCAGGGTTGTAAAGAAATGATTGGCCACATTCTCAGCTACTGATTTACCCGAGATGAAGAGATGGCTGTATGTGTATAAAATTGTAACAGCAGTTTTAGAGTCCACTTTAGAAAATGTGAAGTTGATCAGTCGGGAGGTGATCACCCTGCATGTTGTTTTTCAACTAGGAGACTTATACAATAGACCTTTCCAATGGAATCAGTAATTACCCAGTGCAGAGATACCAACAGATAAACTACAAAACATTGTGTATCCACCATCTACCAGAGTGGCTTTAAGCTCCATTGTAAGTGTGTTATTCAGAGGCATGGAGAGGGCGTGAAAAGTCCCATTTATTCCATGATGTGGAATATGTGCTTATTACCTCATCTCTCCACTGCTGTATAATAAATTATTCCAGTCTAGGTGGCATGTTCACAATGCAGCTGTATTAATCTGCTGGTTTTTGCATCTCGAAAGTGTTTGCTTTGCCTAATAGACCTGAGATGAATAACAAGGAAAGCTTGAATAGTTTTAAGGAAGCACTTGCCTTTTCATTTTACCAGAACTGCTTGCTTTGAATTTGGATCTTGTCACAAATATTTGCGTCTCTTATAATTTTGAATTCGCGTATTGCCAGTGACCACCTTTCAAGATGCACTACGTCACGCTTGATTCCATCTCCCTTGCTTTGCAATGTTCACTGCTATTGGTATGCCATTAATACTGTTTGGAATGGTGCCTATTTATTTGTGGTTGATGAATATACGGGTACGTTATGACTTTTGTTTCTTTTATTTATATACTTCATTTTTAAACCTGCTTCAGAACAGGACTCTAATTTTAGAAAATAAACATGCACTTGAAAATAGACAAATCTGAAAACTAAACATTAACTGTATATTATATTTCTTATCAGGAACATAAATAGTAAGTTAGAATACTAATGGGTGCATTACATATATTAATAAGTTTTTTACCATATACTTCCTATCAATAACTTCTTTTATTTTACCGTTAAGATACTCAATTTTCATTTGTATTCAGTGCCATCAGCTACAAATTGATAGCTAGCAGTTAGCAAATAAATGCCTACAAACTTGTAGCCACTTAACATTTTAATCCCAACAAAGGATTTTGGAAGGATGGATAATTTAGATCTTTGAGGCTCAAGTATAAATAAACAGAAACTGCTTTATAAATCCCACCCTGCTGTAGTTTAAGATTGTACTGCAAATCTGACAAATGATTTGTGAAAGAGAATGATGAACCCTTATTACCAAGACACTCTTTAACTTAAGCCAAAACAAGATTCCTGGGTAATTTTATATACACTATAAAGATTGATGGCATGGGACTAGCCTGGCAGCTTTCAAATGTTTGACTGGATCGGAAATGGCATTCAGGCATGATTAAAGATTCAGCTGGGCTTCTCAGAAATTCTTTATCCTGTGTATTCATCATTCTAACTCACTGCCTTTGTTACAGGTTAAAGATGGTTGACCCCCCAGCTTTGGTGATTAGCACCACATACAACTGACAGTCTTCTGATAAAAAAAAAGTGTTTAGGTTGCCCAGACCTTCTATCATTGTTTATAAGTTTTCTTTTTAAATCACGATAGCTCATGGACGTTTGTGACAACTGACAAGCTCATTGTTTAAGACTTTTTTAATGGAGTTGTTAACATTAATTCTTTTATATGGTACTTTAATCTGTTTCAAATTATGTACTGACGTGGCACAAACCGCTTTGGCATTGAAAGTCATTCAACGGTGATTAAAGTGCTCTTTTTAGCAGTTTAAGAATGTTTCATCTTGTATCAGCAGTATGGAATTGTTTACTAATTAGATTCCCTGACATCCTGTTTTGTCTTATGCTGACGATATGTGAACCGGAAAGCTGATGAGCAAAAAATTAAAACTTGTTATTAAACTGTCATATAATGGCTTACCATATAAAGGTGTCACTCAAATGACTGTGTTGATGAAGGATAAACCATGTTTGCTGAGAAAAAAGTGCCCTCTCAATCCGTTTAAATATGTGTTGGCATTTTGAGAGCTCTGCATTATAAAGCACTTTGGGTTCCAGTTGGATTTAAAGGGATACTTTGCCCCCTCAAGGCCTTCTCACTCAGTAGGGCAGCATGGTCTAGTGGCCTGAGCACAAGACAAAGAGCCAGGAATTCATTAGTTCAGATCACTTTTTTGACACTGGCTCCTTCTGTAGTTTTGGGCTAGGCCTCTGTGTGTATGTCCATACTGCAATTAAACGCCCATGTCATCTGACTCTGGCTATGGGGCTGTTTAATTGTGGTATAGATGTTCGGGCTCCTGCCTCCCCATGGGTCCCAGAGCCCAGGCTCCAGCCGGAGCCTGAACATCTACACCACAATTAAACAGCCCCATAGACCAAGCCAGCTGACAGGAGCCAGCCACAGGTGTTTAATTGACCTGGGGTGTGTGTCTGTTTCCCCACCTGTTGAAACGTGGACAGTAATACTGATGTGCCTGTAGGGATGTTCTGAGCTTTAATTACTTAGTGTTAGTGCGTTGCTCTGAAGATGTCAGTGCTGAATATTATTAGTTTCACCCACCACGTTGTTTCCTTCTGTGGGGATAAATATGATTTAACTTCCCTTCTTAAGGACAAAAAAGAAGAACTGTTCTCTTGACGATAAAGCTGCTGTGCTTGTTTCTCCAGAATAGCCCACATAATGAGCACAACCTTTAGAAGTAGGTGAAGTAGCACTTGGCTCAAAAGCAAATGGCACATTGTTCATAGTAAGAAACAACGGACGCTTTAAATGGCAAAATATTGCAGTCTTCCAGCTGGACATCCGTTATCTTCACTTTAAATAAAGATGCCCGTGCCCCAGCACTCATATTGTGTTCACTTGGAGCTTAGCTTCTGTCTGGTTTACAGGATCAGCCCCTGACTTGGTATCTACCTGTTACATTATGGGATATTTGGCCCTTATTAACTACTGAAGATTTTGTTTAAAAAGTGAGTTTGGTTCATTAGAAGTTTAAAAAATCCTAAACTATAGTAAATTTCCATTTTATGAATGAGTTCACTGCTGACTGAATCTAGCCTGAGCTAGCTAGAAAGCAGCTTTTCAGCCACAGCATAGTAATTAGTCTTTGGCGTTGACCACATATGTGTTATTTTACTCTTATGAAAAAATCCTATGGGATTGAATACAAAAATGATAACTTTCTATGGGTGTTTTGAACCACTCCATGCAATTGGATAGAATGATAATACCTAGGCTGTGCAACTCTACAGAGAGCCTATAATTATCTGTAAATTATATTACTTTAATTGTAATTGCTATAGAACCATATTACATGGTGGTAGGTGTTATTGCTACTAGATTCTACCAAACACATTTATAAAGGCATTGTTTCCTCAAATAAATGATTTGGTTTAATAAAAACATTTTAATATTTAGCCATTTAACCTGAAAAGGCTCTTTTGGTCGAGAAATAACAATCTTATTTTTCCTTATTGTACCAGCCAATATTGGTGTTGTCCCAACAGACCATTTCTAAGTTCTCGTTCTCAGCTTATTCCCATCTTGAGAGAAGAATATGGACGCTAAAAACAATTTAATATGCCTTTCTTTGCCATGCTACATAATTTGAGAGCAAAGGAGAAACCCAACCTGAGGAGAATTCAAGCCTTTTAGCAGGGCCGGCTCTACAGTTTTTGCTGCCCCAAGCAGTGAAAAAAACTGCCGCCGCGGACGGCAAAAGGGAGAAGCTGCCTCCGATTTGCTGCCGCGGCCGCCGGAACACAAAAGCTGCCGCCGAATTGCCACCGCCACGGAAACACTGCCGCCCCTTTCTAACCGCCGCCGCAAGCACCTGCTTGGAACACGGGTGCCTAGAGCCAACCCTGCCTTTTAGACTCAAAGCTGCCATTGAAAGATGAGAACATTAAATTTGTGGTTTGGTTGCCACTCAACCACTGGCTGATTCATTAGCAGCATTGTGAGATGCCACGGTTATAACCATTGTAACCGAGAGAAGAAAATAATTTAGAGGAAAAGAGAGTGAAGCCCATGCTTGCCCCCTGTCAAATCTCATTTCAGTAACATCTATTTTCTCTTTATAGTTACCTTTTCTATCAGACTCAATAGCCTCTTTATTCTGATTCTTAATTAGTTGCCACATAAAGAACTATGATGTACATAAATAATCATAAGATGTTGGATAAACTGTATTGGTTTTAAATTAGAGCTGCGCACACAGTGTTTCGCGATGAGCTCCATCCTATTATTTCTAATTATAACTGGCAAAGCAAAGTGGTTTCTTGCCCTCTTTACAGCTTTTCTGACAGAGCTTTGCCAATCCTGATGATGCGATATCCTACCACATGCATGCACACACTCACTAAAAAGTTATGGCTTCAACTGTTAATCCCTCAGCTTTCCATCAGAAAAATTCAAAGCGATCAATTTTCCTCATTGGAGTTTAGATTTTTGAATAATAATAAAAAAGCTGCCTCCGCAGCTCTAATCTATTTGTTATATTTCTTAGTGATTTATAAGATGCTAGAAGTAGGTCTTAGAAGGATGGCAAAACCACTGGAAAGCATTGAATCTCTGCAAATTAAGACCTACACTCTCTGTGCGCAGTAGATAAACATTCTCACACAGCAGTGGTGACAGCTGCCACAGTAAAATTGTTGACCAAAGATATATGGACAGTTTGGGCACAGATCCCATTAGCACTTTACATGATAGACCTTAATTGGAATGTCCGGGTTAATATTGTACAAGAGATTTTAAAGATATAAAATACGTCAGTCTGCATTGCTTATCAAAATTAGGAAGTGGTGGATATTAAGTAGTTTGGTAAGTAGGTTTTTTTTTGTTCTAAAGGAAATTCAGGAAGATTTTACAAGACGTGAGTGTTGCTTTTAAACCTTTGTGTTTGTTTCACATAATCCCAGCTGGCCAGATCCTCAAGTTCTTACTCAGGCAAGATTCTCACTGAAGTTACAGAAAGTTTTGTCTGAGTAAAGATGGAATAGGTCTTGGACCCCTGTATTTTGAGTTTGCTTTAAGAGGTGCAAAAAAAGAAACAAGGTCACCAAGGTGTATTCAAATTGGGTTCCAGATAGTAATGTAGTGTCTTTAACACTGCCATCCAATACCCTTAACACTGTCATGCTGTGAGTTACCTGTCAGTCGCAATGCTTTTTACCAGGATTTTAATAAGACACATGGCTTCATAGGACCACAATCCAAATTAGAACTATAATATATATATTTTTTTAATTCTAGCAACAAGGCGCTGCCACAACTGTCTACTGTGCCACCGCTCCAGAGCTGGAGGGCCTGGGAGGAATGTACTTCAACAACTGCTGTCGCTGTTTGCCATCACAAGAGGCCCAGAATGAAGTGACGGCTGCAGCCTTGTGGGAGCTAAGCGAGAGACTGATCCAAGAACGAATTGGCAGGCAGTCCAAATAACAGGGAGCTTCTGTAAGGATCAAAACACAGAGTACGTGCACGCTAGAAAACTGCCAACTCTGGAGCCTTTCCAATCTTGTCATCTCGAGGGTTTCCATATACCTCAGATACAGATTAGCTAGTGTTAAATGAAATAATATCAGTCACAACATAGTGAAAAATGCTAAGTGCTAATGGGAAGTGGGGAATACTGTGGGTTAAAGGGACAATATCACATTCTGGGGTTTAGTTAGTCTTGGTTCTCTTTCTTGTGGTTATAGCCCGTTCAAAGTGTAATTCAAGGAGGCATCTTTTGAGTTATTTTAGAAGAGCAATGCAGAGTATATTTTTTGATGCTTTGATTAATGGCTACATGGGTAGCCCAAAAATAACATGGGATTCCTCTATATTGTGGTAATTAATTGCTGTTAGGCCTTATGCACTGATCAGGAGATGATAGCACTGTTTATTCTTTTCCCTACTAAGTGGCAAATAAAAAACAAAATTAATAGTAAGAAAGAAAGAGAGCTTCCCTGCCCTTGGCCGCTGGCTGCAAATATAACTGCGCTGTCTAGAAAAGGAAGGTGCAAAAAGACATTTGAACAGAAATGGTAAAGTCAGATTTACTCCACTGCTAATTATTAAATATGCAGGTTTTCCTTAAAAGATTATAATAAAAGGTATGTTGCAAACCATTCCCTAAATATTGTTGCTTTAGGAAAAGATGATGATGTCTCCTTAAGAACACACTGGGTGTAATCAGGGGTTTAAAAGTTGTTCCTTCCATTTCTTGATTCACAGTTTTAAAGAGTTTGTTTTGTTGTCTTTGAAGGTTCACAGTTCTCCTGATACTGCATCCTGTTCAAAATTTCTTTTTTTCTTTCAATTTAAATTTAGTAAAAGAACATGCTTGAATATTGTCACCTGAAGAGAAAGTTTCTTGTTTCTGCAAATGTTTTAGTTCCATTTTTTTTAGAAAAAAAAACTTGAGGAAAAATAAAGAGCTTCTTGTCGATGCCATGAAAACGCTGTTTTTTTCTTGTTTCTTTCTGAGTTCATATTTTGTTTTTTGTGCTTTGTAGCTGTCTTCATGCCAAAAAGTTGTCTTAAGCCATCAGCATTCCAGCATCATTTTTCTATAAACAAAACAGAAATAAAGATTGTAAATAGAACCTTAGTTCACTCCATTATTATTCATGTTATTGATAATTATTCTGTCTTCTATGAGTTTCCTCCTCTAGATTCATGAAATGGCTTAGGTTTTAACACCCATCCACAAGCTAATCAAACCTAACAGCACACTGGTGAGAAATAAATAGCCTAGTCCCCTCCCATCATAATAAATGCCCATTTAAAAATAATAATAATACACTTTGTTTTGAGTGCTTTTATTTTCAGCTTGTGTGTAATCCAGTCCAGAATATAGAAGACTAAAACATTGCAGAGCTGCACAAGGGCTAGAGAGGGCATTAGAGGTGCCCCCCCCTTTTTGTGACCACATACGGGCACTGATTACATTCCCTAAGAACAAGCCTAGCACCAGCTGTAGATATGGGGAGCTGAAGATGGGGGTATTGCCCGCCTTCTACGCCAACTAGGAGAACTGGCCCTATAGGGGGGAACCAGATGATACACCTTTTCAAATGGTGTGGCAGCAACCACACTCTCCCAGTGGTATTTTGCCCAGCTCAGGTTCATCCCCAGATCAGTTCTCCAGCCCCCATATCAGTCCCTTCCTTCATTTCCCAGATTGGTCCCAGAAGAACTGATGGTTCTCCTGCCTGACACTTGGTTGTTTCTCTACCTATGTTCATTCCCAAAGGGGCCATGCAGAGTATAGGAACTCCATATTGAGGTCATGCAGTATTTATAAACCCTGCATAATCCACAAAGTACACAGAAATGGCTTTCAGTAAGTAAATAATTCTATCTCTTCCCCACAAACTATTTGAAGGCATCAATCCTCATCAAGGCCACCATAAGTTTTGCATTTCTAGGGCAAGTCATGAGAAAAATAGTCTAGACGTGAGATCACCTCATTTTTTTATGCTTCATATTTCCCAAATGCCTTGTCCAGTTTGCATCAAATTTTCCACACAAATTAAACCCTGGCATTAAATCATGCCTGAAAATTTTCAGGGAGATGGGTTTAGTTTTGGAAAAATTGAGTTCGGGGGAGGGTAAAAATCATGATTAAAATGGACGGCTACTTATCGGGGGAGAGAAACTAAGTAGCTTCCGCCACATACTATCCTAACAATTGCATTGGCTTTCTAGTTCCTGGCAAAAAGGAGCAATGCAAACAGATCTAAGACAACAGAGAAACAGTGTGTCATAGGATGACATTTTTGGGTAAGTTATGAGGAGTAATTAAATATTACTGAGTGCACTGATATTCTTCCTAAGGCCTTGGGCCTTACACTCCCACTTAGGCAGACATTAATAACTAATAATGCACACCCTGTCGTTCTTCACTGCTGAAATATTGTATGCTTTTATGAGAATGTGGTACTCAGAATGATTGCCTTCCTTCGAAGGATATCTGTTTTACCTCTAGGTAGTGGTCCACATTGGAGAGAAAAACCTGTTTTAATCTCACAGATAGCTATATCCGTCATCAGTATGAAGGCACTGCCATGCATTTACTCTGCTGAACATGTTCATCTGACACCTATGCCTATGGTTAACAAATGCTTAGCGACACTAATATGTTACTGTATCCAGAATTTGGCTGTCAAAACATTTTCCTAGTCAAAGATTGAAGTTTTTTCCTCTCTGTTTTCTGAGCAAAGGAAGCCTGTGTAAAAATAAAATTCCTTTTTGTTTTTCCTCAAACAAAGGGCATTCTGTTGGCCCCAAGTGGCAGAGCATCAGTGCAGGGCACTGGACTTGATGACTCTCAAGGTCCCTTCCAGCCATACACACGCGCACACATAAACAGGCTGGCTAGCAGCACATAAAGAAGATGCAAGGGGGATTCAAAAGGAGCAAACATGATCTCCATGTTGATGAATGATTCATGGCATAGATAATTCTAAGCCATTGGCTTTGAAAATTGTACTGTATTCTGGTATACATTTTGGTGCAGTTGCAGTCAGCTTTATTTATTGTCCAGGTTATATTTTTTTTCCAGATGATTTACTGAAATTGATGTATACTTAACTAATTGTAATGAACACTGGAATCAATCTGTAAGGGAGTAATATTTGTGGACAAGTGCTCTTAGGTCGAATACAAAAGCAAACTCTATAAACCTTAACTTGTATTATGCCAGCAAAACAAAAAAAAAGGACTGAATAAAGAAAAATAGATGGTGTTACTTATACTTTTGGAAAACAGCCAGCATGCTTTTTGCAAACACCTGGTAGTGTTAATAGGCACTTTCCATTTACCTCCATAAAAACACATATAAAAGGGGATAAAGTATGTTTCTGAGATGTATTGATAAATATGTACCAATTTATTTGCTATGATTTTCTGATGTATGGGCAACCAAGAGGCTATAAACTGGAACACTTTCTACCGCCATGATGAAGAACTGTTCACATCTTTTTCCTATTCTTTCATTCTGAGGTCAACGTTTCCCTTTTCAATCACATGATATGTTGGGGAAGAATCAACAGCGTTTGTAAAGGGAAATCAGGCCTCATCACTCTATTAGGGGGTTCAACAAGTATGTGGAAAAGGGCGATCCAGTGGATATAGTGTGCTTGGACTTTCAGAAGGCCTTTGCCAAGGTGCCATATCAATGGCTCTTTAAGCCGTTCTGGGGTAAGAGGGAAGGTCTTCTCATGGCTGATTAAAAGATAGGAAACAATGGGTAGAAATAAATAGTCAGTTTTCACAGTGGAGAGAGGTAAATAGGGTTCTCCCAAAGATCTGCACTGGGACCACTGCTATTCTGCATATTCATAAATGATCTGGAAAAGGTGAGACAATATAAAATTACTCAAGATAGTTAAATCCCAAACTGACTGTGATGAGTTACAAAGGGATCTCACAAAACTGAGTCTCTAATCTGGAGTTTTGTTGCCCAAAGTCAATGCTGATAAATGCTAAGTAATGCGCATTGGAAAACATAATCCCAACTATACAAACAAAATGATGGGGACTAAATTAGCTGTTGCCATTCAAGAAACAGATCACATCATCTTGGATAATTCTCTTCATTTTTGCCTGCTGCTGCACACTGAGGAGATGTTTTCAAACAGGATAAGAAGACAAAAAATATCAAAATGCCACTATATAAATCCATGGTGTGCTCACACCTGGTATACTGTGTGCCGTTCTGGTCACCCCATCTCAAAAATATATTAGATCTGGGAAAAGTTATAGAAAAGGGCAACAAAAATTATTAGGGGTATGGAACAGCTTGCTTATGAGGAGAGATTTAAAAAGATTGTGACTGTTCATTTTAGAAAAAAGATGACTAAGTGGGGATATGATAGAAGTCTATAAAATAATGACTGGTGCGGAGAAAGTGAATAAGGAAGTGTGAATTAGCCCTTTATATAACACACGAGCTAGAGGGTCACCCAATGAAATTAATAGGCAGCAGGTGTCAGACAAAAAAAGAGGACGTACTTCTTCCCACAATGCACAGTCAACTGATGGAATTCATTGCCAGGGGATGTCATGAGGCCAAGACTATAACTGGATTCAAAAAAGAATTAGATAAATTCATGAAGGATATGTCTACCAATGGCCATTAGCCAGGATGGTCAGGGAAGCAACCCCATGCTCTGCGTGTCCCTAAACCTGTGAATGCCAGAAGTGGGGACTGGCTGATGGGCTAGCCCACTTGATGCTTGCCCTGTTTTGTTCATGCCCCGTGAAGCATTTGGCACAAGCCACTATTGGAAGCAGGATACTGGGCTAGATGGATCACTGGTCTGACTCAGTATGGCAGTTCTTAGGTTCTTACCCATCCCTGATCAAAGTAATTGGCAAAATGGCTAAACATGCAAAATATGTTCTTATGTGAACATAACTCACCTGCTGATAGATGATTGCAGTTGCTGTGATCATCTTCAGGCAGGTGAGTAAACAACCTCCTCTGACACCAGAGAACTGACTGGCCGGAAGCGTGCATCGGAGCTCAGGTGAAATCCTGGCCAAATTGAAGTTAATCACTACACTCATTGCCATCAATGGAGCCAGGATTTCATCCGTGTCCAGTGGGATGAAATAATTACTACTGTGGTACACCTGAAACCAACCTGGAACTCAAAGCGTGTAAGTACCAGGAACCAACACATAAGTGGTTCTCCAGTGTCAACAATGTCTTGGTTTGCTTAGCTTTTTTTTCATGGGCCAGAAGACACATTTAATCTCTCCTGAGGCCAGGTAAACGATTGTATTAGCGAATGTCCTTCCAGCAACACTGCAATAATTTGACAAGTCAAGGTTGAATAACTCTTTGTCAGGGGGTTAAGCTCATGACCTTTCAAGCCAAGCACACTTATACTAACTAGTTTACCATTGGAATGATCAATATCCTGTAAGTGAGAAAGGCTAGACCGATCTTCTTTTGTCCTTTGGTATCACTTGTGGCTTTAGCATTGATAATTATATCTGGCTGGGAAAAAATTGCCTGTACATTTCATGCTCTGTATTTGTCTTGACAACATTCTATAGGATTACATTGTCATAATTTCAGCGGTAGCCTATCAGTATGCATCGTGTGCATATATCCTCCACACCATCCTGAATTTACACTACAGTCATTATTGTTCCATATATATGTTTTTTAAACCAAAAAATGGACCATAAATAATAATCTTTGCCAAGATTCATGGAACAACTCCCAGCAGTTTCTAATCAATCACTGTAAAAAAAACCTTACACTTTTCATTCCAGGTCTGCTGTCTGGTTTAAGTTTGTATTTTACTTCAATTTAAGTATGTTTCTGGCTTGGTATGTATTTTTTTTTTCAGTCAGGGTTCCCAAGCTACAGTGAAAGCTGAGGACACGATGCCTTATTGGAACACATCTTTTGGAGTCAAGGAGTTCTGAGATTGTAAAACAGATTAGGAATGCTCCAGTAGAACTTGTTAATAATAAATACCAGTAGCTACATTTTTGTAGTGGTTTCCATCCCAAAGTGTTTTTTGAATAGGATTCACTTCATCCACTTCTGAAGTTCAGCCACCTTTGGGATGGCATGTGGCAGCTGTTTGACAGCACTACACAACAGGTTAGGAGGAGAAATGAAAAGTAGTGGGCTTTAGATCTATGCCAACTGAACATTCAAATGGGCCTCACGCTGCGTGTAGCTCCCCATCGTTGTGAGCAGAACAGCATCCCTACACCTAACCATCCTATAGTCCTATTCTAGAACCAGCTTGCAGCAGAATTAAATTCTCTACTTGGTTCAGGTGTCTCTATCTATGGCCCACTTGACAAATTGATTTATGGCTCTTCCTCTTTACTTGGCTTGGCCACCTCAATAGCCTTTGCACATTTTGCATATCTGATTGGCTTGAGTACAAAGCCAGATAAGTCCCAAGGTACCAAAAGCCAGTATGTTACCCAGTAGAAATGGAGGGAGACAGCTGAAGTATGCAGCATACTGCAGAGTTGAATCCCAGTGGCACTGGGCTTCCTATGACTTGTTATTGGTTAGTGAGCTTGTCATCTGGGCATGGGACCCACTGCTCCATTAACTCACTGCCTGCCTTTGGCACTGTCCACTCACTGTTGTGAGAATCTCGATATATAATTTTAAATTCTCAATATTTTATTGCGTTGCCTTGGCCTCATTGTCAAATAACTGTGCAAAAGCTGTCCTAACTGTGGACTTTAACCCTTGTCCAATCCACTCCATGCAAACACACACACACACTCACCACCTCTCTTCTGACTTTATCGGCTAAAAATGAATTGTCTCCATCCTTTTACCTCCTGGCCTGCAGACCTTTGCTAACAGACTATGGGAGGGCAAAGTCACAGGTAGGGGAGGTTGGTGTCCAGCTCCCCTCAACGTATTTCGTTGCATAAGGCCCAGCAAAACCTAGGCCAGTCCCTGTGGGCAAAGGAATGCCATGTTGAACAGCACTTAGCCTGAATGGATGTGCTAAGAGCATTAGAATATTCTGACTCAGTCACAGCTGGGGTGCAGATGCATTACTTCAGCTAGCCTCATACAGAGCAGTGTTTAAGGCAAGGACTTGGGATGCCTGGATTATATGGTGACAGACAGACAGTTGGATAGATGCATGCTGAAATCCTTCACGATACGTCGTTGCATCAATAGGAAAATATAGGCATATCTTTGAGAGAGAGTGAGTGTGTATTCCCAGGTACAGTACCTCCCTGATTTTAACAATGCTAACCTCATGATTTAGTGGATGACTTTTCTTGGGTTTCTCTTTTTTCCAGGATGTAGCATCAAAAATAAGGCTTGCTGCTTTTACAGAGTGCTTTCCAACTGGTGTTTCATGAATTAGCCCCATGCTTTAAAAGAGGAGCTTGCTCTGGCAGAGAGAGCAGAGTAGTTGTAAAAGTGTCAAGGTGTTATGAATGTCCTGATGACAGAGCCCAGTTGTTATCTGCTGGGTAGTGAGGGAGGATAGCTAATGATGTGCAGCATGTAAACCGTTTGTTGCTCTAATCCATCTGTGTGGAGGGGAGTGAAAAAGAGGGGAGAAATCCTGGGAAAATTACTTGGGCAGCTGGAGATAAAGTGTGTACTGATGGAGTCATCCAGAGGTAGCTGTCAACATGAGCAGTGTTTGCATATAATACAAGGCAACTCACAACTTTTTTTCTGGTCTGTGCAGAGAATTTGATTAAAACACAGTATCCTCTTACCAACTAGTCTCCATTTTTAAGTGGGGAATGTGATTTTAATCAATGCATGGCCGGGTGGCTTTGGTACGCTCTTAACACACAACAAAGATCAGGCTAAATCTAGCTAAAACAAGATGTACAGATCCCTTTGGAGAATCTGAGTGAAATGGGAAGCAGTCATTTTATTAATTCTGCTGTGTTTTTATAGACCTTTTATATGGAACACTGCCCATACAACTTCACTACCTAATTAAAAAGGGCTCATCAATTTGCTGGACAATTGCTTATTAAAATAATAATTTTTAAAATCCCTGAAAATCAGCCACTCGAAAGGAGTAAACACAACAGTTTAGCAAAAGTCTGACAATATTAGTTGGAAATCTTATAAAAGAGCTATGGAAATTATACACACCTGCAATTGCCTTGGAGATAAAGTTAGCACTTTTTGACTGGTTTCAGAGTAGCAGCTGTGTTAGTCTGTGTCAGCAAAAATAAAAGGAGTACTCCTTTTCTTTTCACTTTTTGACTGCTTTTGTGCTGTTGGTGTTTGCTTATAAGATGCATAAGACTTAAAAACCTGTTACCTCATGCTTAAGAAGCTGTGAACCTGGCCTAAATTAGGTACTTTGTTCAGTATATCCAATTCTCACACCAGCCCTTATCTCCAAACCTCCCCACCATTCCTATGCCCTTCTCTAGCTTAATCCTCCTTTACAGAATCTGGCTTCCGTAGGCCAGCTATATACCTACTTCAGTGCAGGGGGATGGACTAGGTGACCTCTTGAATCCCTTTCCTGAAACTTTCAATCTATAGACGAGACAGACAAAAAGTGGTAGTTAAGAAGTATTATCATCCCTATTGTATCTAGGCAGCACAGATGCGAAGTGACTTAGTCAAGTCACATCAGAAGGTGGTGGTAGAGGCAGGAATTTTGCTCGTGAGATCCAGTCCAATCACAAAGCCACCCTTCCCCTCCATATTGCAGCCTGTAGAGTGTACAAAGCCAGCACATTGCTGTGACATGATGGGCTACTATTTTGAGTCACCAGTTGTGGAGAAACCTGTTTGCTTTTTTCATGAATGGGGTTAGTCAGAGCAACAGCTTGCCACAAAACTTGAGGAGAAATGGCCAGCCAAGCAGTGTCCTTCATAACTGAGGCCATTCCGGACCCTGACATGTATGTTTCATTGACTGGTTTAACTCAGCTCAGGAGTTAAAAGGATCACCTGCCTAAAATCATAGAATCATAGAATACCAGGGTTGGAAGGGACCTCAGGAGGTCATCTAGTCCAACCCCCTGCTCAAAGCAGGACCAACCCCAACAATGTATTGCAGTTTCTCAGAGCTGCCTGGACAGTGTCTTTGTAGACAAGGGTAGCACATCTTCCTCTGTGTGACCATTCCAGCTTTACCTCTGGAAAGCTAAGGTCTAAATGGCTTCCATCCAATATACCATGGAACATAGCTGAAGGACTGAAAACAAGCACCATACGCAACGGACTGGAGGGAGAAATGGCCTCCTGAAGCCCTTTAGGCACCCCCAATAAAAGCTCCACGTCTTGTGAATATTGGATTTTACAAGGCAGACTCTGCCAGGAATTGCCTGCAGAGTGCAGAGTTAGCAGTGATTTAACACCAGGCATTTTAGCATTTTGACTTAAATCCAGTATAAACTTCTAAGTGACCTGGCTGAGCTCAGTCTCTCGTGGCCAACGGTCAGCAGCAATGCAGCACAAAGCTGCTCAGCCTACAGAACACTCAGGAAGAGGACTGTGGTGAACGCTCAAAAGAAGCCTGAAATTTGCCTTCAATGGCATGGCATTACCTCTCATCTTAGAGAAGACTTTCTCTCTCTCCTCCACCTAGGGTTGAAGCCAGCTTGGCTTGGACAGAGAAGAGAAAATTATACTATGACCATTCCTGGTGCACCTAGCCTGCAGACAAACTAGAGGTATTTTCCTTTCAGCAAAGCTGCTCCTTTAAGCTTTACGAGCAGTAGAAATTCATGCATTACAGAGGCACAAAAACGAAAAGGAGGGCGGGGGGGAGGAATAGTTGCATTAGAATTAAGTACTGTTTTTAATATGACACCTGTCAGACTTATTGTTAAAAATACGGAGAAAGGCTCCTTTCAGAAATAATAACATTGCAGCAAGGTTAGTTATAACACAGTGAGTCCTGTCAACACTTGCAATTAGAAGTTGTTTACTATCTAGCAAAATAGCTCTGCAGCATCAATGTTATATGGACATCATGTGTTGTTTCAGTCTTAACTGAAGGCTCAGAGATAATCCTCTGTTCTAATACAGCTCACAGCCAAGCTCGGAGATTCTCACCACAATCACATTACTTTCCTAATGACACTATCACCCAACCAGGGATTAAGTGCTGCTTTACAGTCAATGAATGGTGTCACCATGTTTAGGCTGCTAAACAATTAAAGGGTCAATTTACAGCGTGTTAGTGGGGGAAGGCATGACCAGCAATGATAGGTTGTGATAAACAAGAGCTGCCAGAGATCCATATATTCAGGGGCAAATATTTCTGGCAGAAAGCTATTAAAGGGCATACTTTTTATTTACAGCCAAATGAATGTGTTAGGAGAGCAATCCCCCACCTCAAGACACACTCGCTCTGTTTCCAATGCAGAACGGGCTAACATTGTTCACACTGCTCTAGTGTCACATCTGCCCTCTGGGCGAGACGATTTTCATACTCATGCCACTGAGCCAAATTCTGTCCTGCAAGGGCTGCCAAATGTGGCACGTTATTTGTAAGTCACCAAGCACTAGTAGTTAAGCTCATACCACAAAATTAATTTCAATTATGCCTTCAGCCAGATTTCAAACAAAGACTCTAGAGACATAACGGGAAATTAATTTATTAAAAAGCAATAGCTTGATAATGCACATGATGATAGAATAAATGAATATGTTCAATATCTTATAAAACAGTTGGCAATCACATAATAGAGCATTCATTGTCAATTTAGTAGCTTGTCTCATTATACTCAGCAAATAGAAGTAAAATGGTGTATTATTCATGAAGCAACATGCTTTAATTACTTTTAGTGCACATTTATTTTTCCGAATGTAATATGAGTTAGATTCACCTATAACTGTAACCTAGCTTATGTATCTTGAAGCATTAACACAAACTGTAAGAGACAGCTTCTGAACACAGTAATCAGTTTCTAGGAAGTATTGTACTATTTCTATGTATTTCTAAACTATTTGCAATATTTCTATGTATGTGGCATCTCAGTTTGGCTTTTTAGGATATGGAAAAGTATCCTAAAAAGCCAAACTGAGATGCCACCCTATAGTAGGATTATTGAGATACTGAGACCATTTCAGTAAGTCTGATATTATCTGATGATTTTATCAGACATCATTTCATGTTTCAGAATTTGATGTTTTTACCTGCCAGAAAACTTTTAAAAAACCCAAAACAAAGCTAATAATGTTTGTTAACTGGTTTTACAGGCAGAGATCTTCCTGTTAACACACCCCACTAACTTAATTTGGTATGAAGGTCTCACAAACAGAGAAGGTCAGGTAAAGTCCACTGCTCATTTCAATTAAAATGTCTTTGAGGATTTATAAGTAGTAAACTGATCTTGCCTATAATTACAGGTTTCCCACAAGCCAGCCCTTCTACTACTAAGTATAGTGTTGTAGCACATTGTTGATTTCCATGTACAAAAAGCTCCATAAAATAAGA
Organism: Chelydra serpentina; assembly: GCA_037349315.1. Taxonomy (NCBI): domain Eukaryota; kingdom Metazoa; phylum Chordata; order Testudines; family Chelydridae; genus Chelydra; species Chelydra serpentina. The sequence continues at coordinate 30,052,140 of JBAIAC010000026.1, forward strand.
TGACTTAAAAATACAATTAAAGTCTAAATCTTTACACCCATTAACATTTAGGATCCATTACCTTACTTTGTCTCTTGCTATATTAAATGCTAGGGTGTTTTGCTCTTGGTCTATAATATTTGATTCTGGTTCTATTTATAAAACAAATGTAATTTTGCTACCGGTAAATCTTGGGTATAATTGGTTATCAAGTATCTGCTACCATGTAATAACTTTGAGCTATAGAATTTTTTCCTCCTGTTCTTCTCTTCTTTGTCCTTCTGGACTCATGCACAGGGGCAAGTCAATGGCGATAGACATATTACAAATACCTAGACTGACATGATTGATCAAGCCGCCCTCCAAGAGCTGGATATCATCCTGAAGCTGATGCCCATCCCACTTGGTAGGATTGCTACGGGAGAGCTCTGACTGAGGCACACCTGGCTTCCTCCCCACATAAGAGTAAAATACCATGGGCCGGCACAAAGGCTATGCAGCCTTTAAGTCAGACAAAACCCCTATTTTGAGATCTTGCGTGCGACTGAAGTCATGCATGGCCCTTTTGCCGGCCCTCTGCCCAGGGGGAATTAAACTCCCGTGTTGAATTATGTTCTCCTCACAAACAAGGGACCTGGTTCTGGCGTGAAATATGCCCAGTGCAAACACCATGACTTATACCCTGTGATAAAAGTTGCAAAGGGTATAAATCACGGCAGCATTTGACCCCTTAGTGTAAAGTGACATTTTAGTTTGAAAGACGTCTGAAGTGTGGTAGCACAATTATGACTCCTTTTCCCCAGTCCTCACTAACCCTACTCCAGACTAGTTTTTATTGGTAACCAAGGATGAGTTTCTAAGGTTTTTAGATTCAGGAACTGGAGTAATAGCATTGCAAGGGCATGGCCCCATTTCCTTCCTAATCCTGATTTCAGTTCCCATTAGTAACCTGACGCCATGGTTGTTTAATCCTTAATTCCTGGCACAATTAACATCTCATATTCAGGAGGACTTTTTGAAAGGAAATCTGTCCCAGCTAGGTCAGTCCTAGATAGCCTCTTTACTAAATGGGGTGAAATCTGCCATAGTCTAAGTCAAAGACAGCAATACTTTGTTTAATGGGGCAATAGAACAGAGAATCTGTTAGTCTACTCCGTTCAGATGGAGTAAGAGTCAACACCCTAGCAATTAGGGTTAGTGAGGGATGCAAGTACACAAACTCTCAAGCTATTAATGACCAATGTGAGTAATTCTACAGGTTTTGATGCAAGGCCGAGACAGCATCTTCAGCAGAGGAAAATACAAATATTACCAGGGAAGCAAAAGAAGAAGTGAAAATTCTTTCAAACCCATCATTGAAGAAAAATGGCCAGATTTTTCTGCACTTGGCCTGTTTTTGCGGGGAGGGGTTGTTTATGCCTGCAAATAACTACAGCCACATTTTGCACCCACGATTAATTACAGGAGTGAAAAAACAGTAGTTAGGTGACTGCCTGTCTGTGCCCACAAATCTCAATTAGATGTATACCTAATATCTGCACCCTTAATTATTATGGGTGCAAAACTACACATACACAAATAACAGCTATTTGAGAGTCAACTAAGACTCTCCTCTCCTTTGTTAAGTTCTTTTTCATATTCTGTACAATGCTATTGGGTCCAATTCTCCATTACACTACAGTAGTTTTGCACTGCTCCACCTGAACAAAGATGTGCTAAAGCCAGTTTATCCAGTCAGTGGAAGATACCTCCCAGCACAGAATTCCCAGGGAGTAGCTCTACCTAGTCACTAGCACAGGGATCGGCAACCTTTGGCACGCAGCCTGCCAGGGTAAGCCCCCTGGCGGGCCGGGCCAGTTTGTTTACCTGCCACATCCACAGGTTCGGTCAATCGTGGCTCCCACTGGCTGTGGTTCACCGCTCCAGGCCAATGGGGACTGTGGGAAGCAGCGCGGGCCGAGGGATGTGCTGGCTGCCGCTTCCCACAGCCCCCATTGGCCTGGAGCGGCAAACCACGGCCAGTGGAAGCCGCGATCGGCTGAACCTGCGGATGCTGCAAGTAAACAAACCGACCCGGCCTGCCAGGGGGCTTACCCTAGCGGGACGTGGGCCAAAGGTTGCCAATCCCTGCACTAGCATACCAGGCATAGATGGGGGAAAGGCTCTGTGACCAGATTTGCCATATCCCATCTCTAATCTCCAGTTGCTCCTGGGGGCAGTTGGCAGTTTATGTGTAATAGAGCAGTGCATCCATCCGGTTATAATTTATACTGGGGATAAGACTGCAACGAAGATGGTCCCAGATTTGAGGGGAATGCCAATGTATCTTAAAACCACAACCTCTGCAAACTGGGCTAAAACCCTGATTCAGTAAATTGCGGAAACATAATGTTTAACATTAAGCAGGTGAGTAGGCCATTGAAATCGATGGAACTATGCACTTGCTTAAAGATAAGCATATGCTTTACTGAATCAGGACCTGAATGCTCCTTGGCAGTAGCTGAGAATCTAGCCTGTTCTTATTACTTTGAAGTTAACCATTTCTTTTAAAGTGTTTCCACTCAGAGCGGTGGTTCTCAGCTGTGGTCCACCACTTCTTCATGGAAAGTCCCTGGCATGCCGGGCCGGTTTGTTTACCTGCCGCGGCCCCAGGTTTGACCGGTCGCGGCTCCCACTGGCCGCAGTTCGCCGCTCCAGGCCAATGGGGGCTGTGGGCCGAGGGATGTGCTGTCTGCCACGTCCCGCAGCCCCCATTGGCCTGGAGTAGCGAACCACCGCCAGTGGGAGCCATGACTGGCCGAACCTGCTGACACGGCAGGTAAACAAACTGGCCCGGCGTGCCAAGGGCTTTCCCTGAAGAAGCGGTGGACCACAGTTGAGAACCACTGACTTAGAGTATATAAACCTTACAGCTCCCGCTTGAATTTTACAGTCTTTAGTAAATACAGAAAATAACTGCCTTGATTTTTCTTTAAAATAAATCAAATGGCTTGACAGTACATCCATTAAGGTATAACCAATCGAACTACACATCAAAACCTCTCCCTGGCAAATCAGTCAGTCCTTTGAATAGAAGAGAAAAACCAACAGCCCTTTTTCCAGAACACAAACCACACTCTTTGCCCCACTGGTCTTATTGGCGGTTTAATCCATATGTTTTCTGCACTTTGAATGAAATACAATAGTTCTGTCTGAATACCCTGATTAGTCTTAATTTCCTAATTTTTACATTAGTCCCCTGGTTTTTGAACCCTTTAGCAATTTGTACAGTTTACAATATTCAAATCCTTTCATAATTTCAGGGCAACTGTTCACACAAATACAATTATACCTGAAAATATACATAATACAAAATATATTTTGTGACTCTTCTCTTGAACGGTCTGTTTTTATTGTATTCTTTTGGTTCTTACTAATGACTAAATTTTGAATCACTGGGAATTTAAGAACTGCTAATAGCATTTGAGACATAATTCCTATACTCATTTTCTGGACTTGAGTCTTTCAGTCCTGTAAAATTAGTGTAGCCTTTCACATATATTTTCATAGTTACACTGCTTTCTTCTCTACTGTACCAGAAATAAGACCCCTGTCTTAAGCAACTCTCTATCCTATTTTCCTTTGTTGAAGACAGAAGCCAAAGGACTTGTGGACAATGTCACTTCTTTATAATCTGTCTCCAAATTCACACTAACATTTTTCACTGGATTTCTGCTGCCTCGTGTTGATTTCTATACTGTGGCTATATTTGAGGAATCTTACATTGTTCCATAGTACATTATCTTATATTTGATACCCCACATATAATTTTCTTGCCTAACTAGCCTTTGAACAAGTTTCTGTTCCAGATTTCTAAATCATCCACCCTATTTAATGTAAAGAAACCTAGGGTCAATGCAACATTAACACTAAGAAAGCATGAACTCAGAAGTCAGAGTTCAGGTTGAAAGCTCAACATTACATCTGCTCTCTTATTCTTATGCCTTAAAATATGGTCTTTCCTTATAGTATTATACATTATGTGTCAATTGATACAATATATAATACAAATTGGACTTTCTAACGCAACCTTAACTAGCAGTAAATTACAGTAGAAACCTTAGAGATTTCAGACTTGCCTTGATTTTATAGTCTCAATGAGATCTACAAAACAGCCATGTGTGGAAAAAACAAGTTTCATACTTCTAGAAATGTATGAGCACTTTAGTTTCTTTATGGTGTTTATCTCAATTTATGAAGACATCACTTCTCCTTAACATGAGTCCTCAGCACCTAGCGTCAAGAGCTGATTGAGGAGATATCTGAGCCATTAGCTTCAAAAAGTCATGGAAGATGGGTGAGATTCCAGATGACTGGAAAAGGGCAAATATAGTGCCCATCTATAAAAAGGGAAATAAGGACAACCCAGGGAATTACACACCAGTCATCTTAACTTCTGTACCCGGAAAGATAATAGAGAAAATAATTGAGCAATCAATTTGCAAGCACCTAGAAGATAATAAAGTGATAAGTAACAGTCAGCATGGATTTATCGAGAACAAATCGTGTCAAACCAACCAATAGTATTCTCTTCTGGGATCAGAATTTCACCCCATGCCTCGGTCACATGTGAATATTCAGTGCTAGCTTCTGGTAAACAAAAGATTCAAGGCATTGTTTTATTTTTCAGGGCTCAAATAATCATGCAATAACTCTGTAATTGCCATGAGATTACAGGGTAATTATTATGTAGTTATTTCTATATGGGGGAGAGGTTAAACTTAGAGCATGATCATAAATTCATAAACCAGGAACTTTATTGGAAGATCTCTGACCATATGACTTTTGATCTTTGAACTGTTTCGTAACTTCAAGCATCATTACCACATAATGTACCAGAATGTGCAATTAGTATGAGTGTAATTACATACAGTGCAATATTTGTAATGTGTTGAATGCAGCTGTTCCATGCATTTGTATGCTCTGAATAATAATGGAAATCAGGTTTGACTGTTGATTTAATAATACTTTTAATATTTCAATACAGATGCAGCTAAACAACAAATTATGTAAATAAAACATGGGACTAAATCAATTAGCATACAACGTGAAGCTATCTATCCATCCTTCTTAGGCTTTTCTATAGTGCCCATCATGTAAGCTATATGAAAATGAAACTGTATTATTTATTTATTTAGAATTAAATAACTAAAAAGGGTCGTATCCAAGTGTCTAGTCATCCAAACACACAATTAATAATATGATAATTAAGCAACATCTTTCAACAGGAACTCAACCACCTACAAAAATTCCTTTCTGCCCCTTTATCATTCTGAGAAGCCTAACTTTGGCCCCTTCCAAAAACCTTGTGGAACAGATGTGTTTTGCAGACTGCCTGGAAGATCAGCAAACATGGATTAGTTCAGACGAAAGTGACGAGTGAATAGAGGTGGGTGACATTTTTTGACCAAACCTTTTTTGGGTGAAAAATGCAGACACTGAAACATTTTTGCAAATTCATGTTGATTTTGCTGAATTGTTTTGTCTGGGCTGAAAAAAATCTGACAAACTCAAAATGAGAATCTCAGTCCAGTAAAGCACTTAAGCATGTACTTAACTGTAAGCACGTGAGTAGAGTCACTTATTTCAATGGGACTATTCATATGCTTAAAGTTAAGCATGTTCATAAATACTTTTTTGACATTGTGGCCAGATAGATAAACAAGATAGAGCCCTTAATAACATAACATTTAATCTTGAGTATAATGGATTAGAAACTGTCATACTTTTAAAAAAATTATTTGAAACTACAAAAATGCTGTAAAGCCAAAATTTTTGAGACATTTTACTATTGTTTGTTGCTGACAATGATATAACTAAATATGTGCCGTCTTTTCAAGTGGAACAAAATGGAAATAGCATCTGTCCACAGAATCAATTTAAAAACTATCTTCACATATTTGGACTCATAAGATGGGTATTTCCACTCACTAAAACCTTACACGTGTTTTAAAAAACATACCAGTATATTAGTTAATGTCCATCAACCAGCAGAACTCAAGCCCAATAATATGAGCTGAAAAGTGGACATCAGTCTGAATGGACAGGAGGAAAGCTATGCTGGCTGATTTCCTTGGGTTACTTCATTATTAATCTCCTTGCTTCCATTTATTTTAATGCTCACAGGTTGCCTAAAGAGTCCCTCTTAAAAGACACATTATGTTTTAGACAAAATTTTAACTGGATTTTACTCCCTTTTCCACTCTATGTTCCTTACTATCATGATCATTTATTCACATCAAATTGTTTCAGTTCTATGCAAAACAGGTGTCAGTGCTTTGAACCAGGGCCGATGCAAGGAAGTTTCGCGCCCTAGGCGAAACTTCCTTGCACCAGCCCTGCGCCCCCCCACAGCTAACACCGACCCCCCCGCGGCAGCCAGTCCCCCCCCCACGGCGGCTCCCCACTCCCCCGCTCGCCGGCAGCTCAGCCCCCCACCCACAGCAGCCTCCCCCCACCCACGGCGCCCTCCCGGCTCAGCCGCGAAGCCGGGAGGGCGGCAGGCAGCCATGGCCAGCCGCCCCTCCCCGCCCAAAGGCAGCTGCGGCCAGCTGCCTCCCTGGCTCCCGGCGCCCGCCTAGGGTCACCTAGTGGACGCGCCGCCCCTGCTTTGAAACAAGAACAAGGGAGGACTTAAACCTGGGCTTGGTGGATCTTGCATTTAGCTGAGTCCCAGGGGGTCACGCACTCCGCCTCCAAGGAGAACACTACTAGCTGGCTATATTTCTTTTGCTGACTCCCAGCTGGCCTTAAGGTGCTGTGTTAACTGGCTTCGAGCAAAAGGGTAGGTGGCCAAGGGAAAGGTTAAAAACTGGAGTTGAATGAAATAGGTGAGAAGTTAAATAATCAGCCTGTGTTTATCTGGTGAACTGGAAAGTGACTGAGATCTTTCTCAAACTTACTTGATCTCTTTTGGACAGATGTTGCTGTAATGCTGCTGTCTAGTCTCTTTGTGCATGTGTGTTCTTGTGAAGGTTATAGATTTGGCAGTGACAGAAGCGGGAGCCTTCTATTAATTCACCTACCAGGTTTGGTGCAGGCAGCTGCACTGCATACTTCTGCCACGACCCGACCAGTGACCTTCAGTCTGCACTGAGGGAGCGGAGGGGATAGGAGGAGGGAAGAGGGCTGGCAGCTCGAATTCAGTAACCACACCAGCTTAATCTTAGACGCAACTGAGCATCAATTGTCGGTTACTCAGGAGTAAGGTACTGTGGTTTGTGACTTAAATCACTGTCCTGCTCCCCACTGAGTGAGCTGAAACCAAACAAACAGCCTCAGTCTTCTCAGTCGCCAGAAATTCTGGCTTGTAAAAATCAAATCAGTTTACCTGAAGAATCAGGCAGCTTGACTGGATTTACCCAAACAAAGTACACCTCATTTAGTATCAGGGGGGTAGCCGTGTTCGTCTGGATCTGTAGAAGCGACAAAGAGTCCTGTGGCACCTTATAGACTAGTAGACGGAGTTAGTAGTAGTAGTAATAATTAGTCACAGACCTGCTGATCAGACAGACTTCCAGCTCTTTGAAAGAAAGACTGTTTATTTCCTAGATTTTTTATTTTTACCTTGAATTTTATTCCTCAATGCATTTTTGTGTCAAGGTGACAAGTTTCATTAAAAAACACTCTCTGCACTCCTGCTTCTGTGGATTCTTTCCCTAAAAGACTGTTGTTGGCATTATTATTTATTTCTTCAGTCATAAGTGAAGCATCTATATTATAATAATACATGCATTTGCAATTAGCTGATGAGTAATTTTGGGGGCTTTTATAATTAGGGCCCTACCAAATTCACGGTCCATTTTGGTCAATTTCACAGTCATAAGATTTTTTAAATCATAAATTTAATGATTTCAGATATTTAAATCTGAAATTTCACAGTGTTGTAATTGTAGGGGGTCTTGACCCAAAAAGGAATTGTTGGGGGGTTGCCAGGTTATTGGGGGGGGGGGGATGTTGCGGTACTGCTACCCTTACTTCTGTGCGGCTGCTGGCATCAGAGCTGGGTGGCCGGAGAGAAGCAGCCAGCTGCTGCCAGCAGCAGCACAGAAATAAGGATGGCATGCCCGCCCTTCTGCACTGCTGCCTTCATTGCTGGGCCCTTGGTCAGCAGCCACCACTCTCTGGCCGCCCAGCTCTGAAAGACAGCAGTGCAGAAGTAAGGGTGGCATGGGATGGTATTGCCACCCTTTCTTCTGTGCTGCTGCTGGCGGGGTGCTGCCTTCAGAGCTGGGTGCCCGGCCAACAGCTGCCGCCCTCCGGCCGCCCAGCTCCGAAGGCAGAGCAGATGTAAGGGTGACAATACTACAACCCCCCTAAAATAACCTTGCAACTCCTCCGCAACTCCTTTTTGGGTCAGGACCCACGATTTGAGAAATGCTGGCCTCTCCCATGAAATCTGTATAGTACAGGGTAAAAGCACACAAAGGACCAGATTTCACAGTCCGTAATGCCTTTTTCATGGCCGTGAATTTGGTAGGGCCCTATTGATAGTATTTACAATCTGCATTGAGCATTAATGACAGTATTCTGGACATCTGTAAAGAAACTGTTATCTGAAAGCATTTGACCATCATTCGGTAAAGGCGCATGCCCTATGTTTCGACAGGAAATGGACGTCAGGTGTGATCAGGGTTGACCTTAGATGTTTGTCACCCAGGTTAGCAAATGCTTTCAGCACTCTCCCAGCACCCTGAAGATGCAAAAAGAAAATAAAAAAAGGTCACTGATTTGGCACCCCTGAATGTTGGCACCCAGGGCGGCCACCCTGATCATGCACCCCGAAGTCACAGGATGGCATGGTGTTAGAAGAAAACTGAATCTTTGTCAATAAGGGAGCAAATGAAGCCGCCTGAATCCCTCATCCTGGAAGGGAACATGACAGAGACCTGGAAGGGGTGGTTGCAGCACTACCAGACGTTATTGGAAGCAAGTGGTACTCAAGAGTTATTGGGTGGATGAAATTATTGATGTGGCTGTCCTAGAGGCACTGGAGATGTACAATATATTCCAGTAGGAGCATCAAGGGAACTGCAAACTTCTAGACAAAGTCATTCAAGAGGTGTAAAGTATAACTATTAAATAAACCTCACAAGCAACCCCATGGGACAGGTATGTACAGTATAATGATTCCCATTTTACAGACATATAAGCTGAAGTCCCGTAAAAAGCAAGGTTAAGTAACTTGACCATGGTCACCGTGTAATGCAGTAGCAAGCACGGGACTGGAACCCAGGAGTTCTTAGTCTCCATCCCCTCTTGTTATTACTATAGATACTTCTCTACAGCAGTCATGTTTAAATCTGCAGGGCTCTGATCTATGTAAAATACAGTCTGCATAATTGTGCCTTCTGCGTTCACAAAAATTAGGCGTACATAAAAATTACTAACAAAGCTCTCTACTACGGGGCAGAGGGACGTTGCAATTCGATTCAGCTGCCATAGACTTTTTTGTACTTTTTGTTTATGTTGTGCTCTTTGCTTTGTCTAACCTGTCAGCCCCTAGATACTTTCCCTTCTCGTGACCGTAAAATTTGTTCAGTCCCTTAAGGACAACTGCTGAAGCGACAGATTACAAACTCCACACTGTGCCCAGCTAGGAGGGGCCAGACTCCTGTGCAGGGTGATGCAAAGGTTGAACTGAATAATGTTTGTTTATCATTAGGTGATGGCTCCACACCATAAGCAGCAAAACAACGGCATTAAGCCTCTTCACATGAAAACTCTTGCACCCAGTTGTGAAGCTGAAGTCGAATATCTTAGATCGATTTCAAAAGTACTTACCGCTGGTCCACACCGCAGCAGGCAGGCTCCCCCGTCGACTCCGCTTACTCCTCGCGTGGAGCTGGAGTTCCGGAGTCGACGGGGAGCGGCTCTGGAATCGATTTATCGCGTCTAGACGAGACGCAATAAATCGATCCCAGAACATCGATTGCTACCCGCCGATTCGGGCGGGTAGTGTGGATGTAGCCTTGTTAACCTTCATACCATCAACCTTTTTGTTTGATTTCTTAGGGCACCAAAAAAAAAATCTCTTCATATAATGGACAACTATGTATTTCCTCTTGATGACAGGGTGTTCCAGATGCTACGAACCAGGAGCAAAAGGGGAGACGAAGAAATGCAGCATTGCGTGCATACCAGCTGGGTTGTGAAACTGGAATAATAGGGTGTGCTTCCATAGAGGCATAGCATCTACTTATGAGCAGAGACTCTTAGAATCAATATAATTCTAGACTTGAATTGAAGACACTAAGGGCTGGTCTACACTAACCCCCCAATTCGAACTAAGATACGCAACTTCAGCTACGTGAATAACGTAGCTGAAGTCGAACTATCTTAGTTCGAATGAAAAGGTACTTACCCGGGGTCCACACGCGGCGCGCAGGCTCCCCCGTCGACTCCGCCTACTCCGTTCGTGGAGCAGGATTACAAGCATCGACGGGGGAGCACTTCCTGGTTCGATTTATCGCGTCTAGACAAGACGCAATAAATCGAACCCAGAAGATCGATTGGACTCCTCTATAGACGTACCCTAAGACAGAAGCGCATGCTCCTTCACGTCCCCAGAGCAATGGTGTCTGGAGATGTTATGTCATCATACCTCCAAGGAGGCGGGGGAGAGCACAGTGTAAAAGATGTATTCACCACTGCCCCTATTGCCCTGACAGTGCTCGCTGGTGTGCTTGGGGGAATGGAGACACGGCTATGGCCTTGCTTTGCCCAGATACACCCACTAAGATAGTAAGCAATGCTGGAGTGCTACCTGCTTTTCATCTCCCTGCTCTCCATAGTGTGTACAGCCAAATTATGGGGACCCAACCCTGGCATAGGGAAAAGCAACACAAGCATGCAGGGACATCCTCAATTTAGGCTCATGTATATTACGAAAGGTGCAACACATTAGAAATTGCTGCAGCAGATAAGGAATCATTAGGGAAGGATCCTTCACCAGTGGGCAAATTCTGGGTCTCTGGGCTGTGTACGTTTGCAAGAAAAAATTCCACCAGGGAGGGGGGCACAGAGAAAGAAACAGATTTATGGTCAGCTGTTGCAGGGGAAAAAAACTAGCTCTTTGTTACTGCTTAGAGGTGTGGAATGTTAGAAGACGTCCTGATGGAGATGGATCACTGGGCATAGAGCAAGGGAGATGGTCAGAGTGTAGACGAAGCACTTAAAGATGGATGATAAATGCACTTTATCACATGGCTCCAACAGTGGGTTTGCAATTTATCACAGCATTATCATGACCACATCTGTGGTTGGTAGGTGTGTATGAGGGAGAGAAAAGGGGTTATATAAACTTCTACATTGCAAAGAAGGGTGTGATTTTAGTCAGGTTTACACGGTCTTAAATAAAATGACTGCTGTTAAGAGTTTCAATCATTTTACAAATGAGTAAAATTTCCTGACCATGCAGCTAGATATCCACAAAGCCCTTGTAAAACATACAGTTCATCGTGTGCCAAAGAAAATCAATCGTCAGTTTGCCTAAGGTATTTCAAAGGGATTTGGTAACATACACTCTACTGACCGGTTTAAAAGTCTTCCGGCATAAGGTGTACAAACTCCCTACAACTGATAAGGTTCTTTAACAATAGGGTCTTACATACAAACATATTTTATTAACATAAGAAAGGGGAATGGCTTGGTATAAGTATTGCTAACTACTGTACATGATTCAGAAAGAAGAATCTATTTGCTGATATTTGAAATCCCACCCCTACTGTTTCCTGCACAGTTTTGGGGGTATCATTAACTGATGGTTAGAAATCAGTGTGTAATTGAACAACTCATTCAGTTCATTAGTCCAACTCCATGCAGCGCTTTCAATGTGCAAAGCACTGTCCAGGTGCTAAGTCGCAGCATTATTCGGTTCCTTCCCAACATTAAACTGCTTGTGATTCTTGAACTCTAACGCCAGAGATAGCAAATGTTAACTGCTACGCTGGAATCACTAGGCTCTTTTCAAGCACTTTAGAGTGGGAACCCTTTTATCATGACAGAGGAGGCAATGAAAGCGCGACCAACATGTTCTCAGTACAGTATTGAGTGCTGAGGTGAATCATGTGCTTCTTACCTCCTTCTTTGAGAAGTGTGTCTGCTAAATACTCCCATTCCAGGTCCTGCACCTAAGGCTTTGTCTACACTAGCACTTTAGTTGGTAAAATTCACCTGTGGGGAAGGAGGGAGAGAAGCCCCAGCACCCCGCAGAAGTGTGGGGGGGAGGGAGGTGGTAGGGGAAGCCCCAGCACACCGCAGACCCCAGCTGCGGCCCTGGGACTAGAGGAGCACTCACTCCCTGCTGCAGCCCTGGGGCTGTGGCATGGGGATAGAGCTTCTCTGGTCTTGGGGCTGTGGAGGGAGTTGAATTGGGGGGACCCTGGGTGGGGCTGTGGGCGGGGCCACAGGTGGAAGGGCTGGGGAGGGAGCCCCTACTTCCTCTCTCCCAGGGCCCTGGGACACATGAATCCACCTCTGCCTCTCTCTCTGCCCACCTTCAAAAATCAGTGGCATCACTTAGGCCCAAATCCTACCATGATTCAGGGAATAAATAGTTACTCAAAATTTTTTTATCCCCTTCTTTAAATATGTGCCCCCTCCCCCCCCGCCGCCCGCCGCCTTATTCAACGTACACTATTCGCACCCTGCACTGAGTATAAAATCATTCATTTCCTACTGGGGGTTTCTGTGGTTCTCGTCACTATAGTGTCGGTGTATCTGTGCTTCACAATGATCACTGCAGTTATTTTCACAACTCTCCTTTGAGACTAGATGACATTATCGCTATTTCACAGCTGGGGAGTGGCACGGCGAGATTAAGGTCAGAAGTTTCCACTCATTTTGGGTGCCTAACTTGAGACACCTGATGTTTCAGAGTACTTTCAGGGGCGCCGACTCCATGGGTGCTCCGGTGCTGGAGCACCCACGGAGAAAAATTGGTGGGTGCTCTGCACCCACCGGCAACTCCCCGCTCGCCCCGGACCCGCGGCAAACTTACCGGGCACTGGGAGATGTTGCGGGGCCCCACCCCCGACGTTGGGCAACGTTGCGTCGGGGGCGGGGCCCCGCAATGTCGCCCGGCGTCGGGGGCGGGGCCCGGCGTCGGGCGGGGCCCCGCCCCCGACGCCGGGTGACAGCACCCACGGGCGGGGCCGGAAGTCAGCCCCTGTGCTTAGTATTATATAGACTCTGTATGTTCAGAGCACAGTTTCCACTGACTTCAGCGGCAAGTGCTCAGCACTGCTGGAAAGCTACCGGCAGCTGTCTCACATTTGGCACCTAGAAAACGAGGGGGACCCAATTAGTGACCACCTATGAACAGTTTGGTTTGAGTGCCTTACCCAGAATCACATAGGATCTCTGTGTCAGGGGCAGGAATACAATTCTCCCTCCTTTCTCTTCCTGCAATCCCTTGCCTCCTTCATTACACATCTTCCAACTGCTGCAACACAAGAGGCAGGGGCCTCTAGACAACAACCTCCTTCACTACACAGTGCTAATCCATCCCCAGAACAGGTTTGTCCTGTTCAGTGAATGAGGCAGGGAGTCCTGTGGAAAAAATAGTATGTGATCATGTAATTAAAGACTGTATCATAGCACATACACACAAGGAGGCTGAATTAAGGTGGCACAGTTAACCATAATACTGGCATTTCCTTACTTTGGAGCACTTGGGTTTGCAGCCTTTATGATCTTTTAATTTATTTTTCATTACATTTTTAATTTAATTTCCTTTAAAAAAAATTCCACTCTCCAGAAATTATAGTCTGTGACACCATATTGACTCCATTTTGGATCATCAACAGGGTTCAGGTGTTTTTTTCACAGCATGGACCTCTGCCACTGAGTTTACAGAGTAACAGGTAGCAGTAGTAGATTATTATCCTCTATGTGGTTCGACCACTTTTCCAGTGGGTTTCTCAGCTATTTGCTGACCGAAGAGGACTGTAGGACTCCTCCATTCAGTTTCCGATTCTGAAGGGTAGTAAACTCTAGTAGTGTTAGACCCTGTGCCCCCAACCTTTCCCTCTCTTCCTGTACAACTCTTCACCCCCTGGGTTCCTGCCCGCATATTACTACCCAGCCCGGTTCCCGGCCCTCTGCTCCTATTCCCTTCCGCTTCACCTCAAGCCCCTCCAGCCCCTTTTCCGCCACATGCACTCCTATTCACCCCATGCTGCCTTCTCAGCTACCTCCTTCTCCTCCTCCTAAATGCTTCTGGGTGCCAGTAGGGGAGCATTGAGAGCACAGGAGAAACATTCCCCCCTGCTCTCCGTTTGGATGCCTGGTGCCACTGCAGCTGTGAGTAGCAATTCCAGGGAAAGTCCCGGTCAACCCCTGCAGCCCTAGGATGGAACACGCTCAGTGCAGAGGGAATCTTTCAAGAATTTAGCTGCCAAACGTGAACAAATCACTACTGAGTTTATGTGAACTGACATTTTTCAGAGGCTCATAACTTGGATGAATTGTCATGGTGATGGCAAAAGACACACCCCTGACACCAATGCAACCCCTTCACCACTGTCAAATTTCAAGCCCTTACTTCAAAGCATGGAGGTGCTAGAGCTTCTCAACAAAATGGTTGTAAGAATTATTTTTTCAACACCAGCAAAACAATGAATGTTTCCCTATGCTCATTCTTGGAAATGGCTGAATTGCTTTAGCTAAAACTTTCCAAAACAATTCCGCCTGAGGCAGCTACTAACAGTCGGTCATGTACATTTCAGCAGAGCGAGGCTAGTTCAGTTCAACAGCCCAGGTAGCTTTTTGTAAACCTGCTGGCTGAAACTAAAGATACAAGCGAACTCTGCTGGACCCGAGCCGCCTCCCCTGGCTTGCCTCGGCTGCAGTCATTTACCCCTGTGCAAGATGAGTCTTAAATGCCACCAGATCAGAATGCCACTTTGCAAAGGGGTAATTGACTACAGCAGGTGGAAAGCAGAGACATGGCAGGCCCTCTCGTTAAACATATGTTCAGCAGTTTATGACTTGCTGAAAATTTGACCTGAAATGAAAAGTAGGTCTGTCTGTGAGCCTGGTGAACATCTTCATTATTTAGGGGAGCGACTGCAGGCCTCACTCATGTCATTTACATGAAAAGAAGCATGACAAATAGGGACTGTCCCTGCCTTGAAGTGACAGGCCACAGAGAGGGAAGTTTAGCAAAAATAGGAGCCATTAACAGTCATTCTGTCTTGCTCTCTGAAGTTCATTGAGGTTTAATTAAAGCCCCTCTATGCGTTCAACTGAGCTTATTCTGCATACCTGAAAAACAGTAAACTCATTATTGGTTTTGTAAGCCTAGTTATGAAGCAAGCGAAGTAGAACACTTTGGGTTGGCATCTCATCCCCTCCTCCCTGAGAGACTTATAGCTTCACGTTTTCATCAATGTCTATTTTAGACAGTGCACGCAACAGAAATTGGTCACGAAGATCTGTTGCTGCACCTCCAGACTGTAAAGCCGAGTGCTGTACCGATGCACGTTGACTCTGATTGGCTACATATGCATAAACGTCTTTGCGGGTGGGGGGAGGTGAAAATGGATGACGTTTCAGCTGCGAAACCCAGCAGAGCTAATTCGGTGCTCAAACGCCAGGATTTTATAACGGATGCTTTCAGCCCTCCAGCTGCTCTCTCACGCCAGCAGCAGGCAGCACTGTTTTCAGACATTAACATTAACAACGGCGGCTGGCACGCTGAGAGCACAAGGGGGGAGAGAGGGTCACTACCCTTAGTGATGGGTGAATTTCACAAGGATGACCTTTCAGGGACTGCCAGACTGTACACTGTACCCCCACAATAGTTTTCCTCTATAAGGAAGGGGCCTGTTGTCTTCTCCATGCCCTACTGTGTAAAATATGCTGATTTCAGGGTTGTCCAGCCTACCTCTCATCAATTCAGGCCGCCGTCCACTGTGTTTTTCTAGCATGTGAAATAATAGACTCCATGCTGAGCCCACTGACCTAATAACAACACTTAATAGTGAACCAGTAGGAACTAATCAGTCCTCTCAACAAATCTGTGTCGTAGGAGTTAGACCCATTTTTACAGATAAGGCACCTGAGGCAGGGAGGTGACGTGACTTGCCTAAGGTCACCCCCTAGACCGTCAGAGCAGAGCCAGGATTAGAACCACTGGTCATGAGTCCAGCTGTCTGCCTGCCCATCCAGTGGTGAAGGCATTCTACAAAGCGGTTTGACCCAGAATAGAATCAGCCCCACACCACACTTTGCAGAAATACAGTAGGGTGCTGTGTCAAAATACTAGGTTGCATCTCTCTGTGCAAAGCAGGCAAGCCGGTCATCTTCTGACCCAGTGAGGGAAAAGGTGGTTCACCTTCTCTTCCCAAATGGATCTGTAACTGCTGGTAAAACACTGGAGTGACAAGTTCCACCCTGAACCAAACTTCTTTGAACCTTTAAGGATGGGCTCCAGGGACAGGGAAGGGCAAATCATTTCAGTCAAAACGATTTGCCCATAAAACAAAAATTTCAGATGGGGTGGGGAAAGCACAAGTTAACTATGTTCAGTTAACTGGGATTGGAGCAAGAAAATAAAGAATAGCAGCGGGGCGACAGAGACAGAATCTAAGGCCTTGTCCACATGCCAGATCTTACAGCGGCACAGCTGCACCACTGTAAGGTCTCCCATGTAGCCGCTCTACTCCAATGGCAGAGTGCTCTCTCGTCAACATAATTAAACCACCCTCCATGAGCAGCAGTCTGTAAAATTCAGAGCCCTGAGCACTGTAGAGATGGCCGACCTAACTCCTGATGTAGACACAACTAAGTTGATGGAATTCTTCTGTTGACTCACCAAACACTAATAATAGCTAATGCTCAGAGAGGTGGATTACTTACAGTGAGGGATAAATCTCCTTCTGTCACTGTAGGAAGTGGCTACATGACAGTAGCTGTGCCGCTGAAGCACCTGTAGTGTAGATGTGGGCTTAGACTCAGCATTGCAATGTCTAACATCTAGGACATTGTCCTGACATCTAGTGTAGCCCTAAACTTTGAATTTTCCCATGTATTGTACAGGGAGCCTGGGTGTCTAAGAATGGGATTCACAAAAGCCAGCATGCTGGTCGGTGAACTGCCTAAACTGCCGAGCAGAGAGCTGCCAAGGACAGCGGCGTGGCCTAAGACCTGAATCTGGGGTGGAGGGAGGCATCTATGTTTGCTCGGGCTTCAGAGCCATGAACCCTGTCCTGTAGTTTGGTGGCTAAACCAGGTCAGCCCTTTCTTTGGGAGGAGGGTGTGGAAGGAGAAGGTATTACTACCACTGACCCTTAGAGCCCAGGGATTAGCACACTCCTGCGGGATGTGTTAGACCAAGGTTCAAATCTGCATTCTGCCTGACTCTGAGCAGGGACTTAAACCCAGGTGTCCCATCTCCCAGGCAAGTGCCCTAACCATTGGGCTATAGCATGGTATTCTGGGGTTGGTCTCTCAATCTCTCCTGTTGAAGCTGTTCCACTTTGTATGAAATACTTCAATAGTCATTTGAGCCAGAAAGAGAGTGAGAATCGTTCTATACCCTCATGGTTAGGACTCCGACCTGGGAGACCACAGTCAAGTCCCTGTTCCAATGGCTATTTAAGGCAAGAAGGGGGCGGGGGAACTCCCAGCATGAGGATTCTGCTGAGGCTTAGCTGTGAGTTAGGCATCCAGCAGGTTGGTGGGTTCAGGACTGAGGCAGCTGTGAGTATTCCCACCAGCAGCAATGTAGGCACCAAGGATGGGATTCACAAAGGAATTTAGACACCTCACTTCCACTGGTTTCAAGGGGATTGAATACCTAAATACCTCTGTGAATCCCACCTTTAAGGGACTTAACTGGAGGAAACTTAGGCACCTAAGGAGTGTAAAAGTGCATCCACGGTTAGGTGAAGGTTTTGAGGAGCTAAATTTTGGACTTAGGCCTCTAAAGTGGCAGTTAGGCGTCTTAAATCCCCTTGTAGTTCTAGCCCATACAGTATTTGAAAACAGCCTGGTATAAGCTGTCTGAACTCTTTCCTTTGCACTGAAATACTATGTACTTAGAGGGTATGACGACATAGCAAGCAGCGGCGAGTCTCAAAGCCTCAGCTGACAGACTTCGGCGTACAAGGTCCATGCTACAGTGCCAAAAATAGGTGTGTGGACATTAAGGCTTGGGCTGGACTCAAGCTTTGGCGCCTAGGGATGAGGAGCTTCAGTGCCTGAGCTGAAATGACCACACACTAGTTTTTAGTGTGAGCCCAAGTCTGTCACCCCGGGCTCTGAACTTCCTGCCATGAGCTGTGTAGACGTACCCAAAATGGCTTGATCCCCTATTAGGCTCTTAATGGAATCTGTCTAGGTCTTAACTCAGTGGAGGGATTTCACTTTCTGCGCTAATCACCCACAAATAAAAGCAAATGAGGTTACTGATATGATCCCAGTGGATTTTGAAATAATGACTCCTTTTCCTTGTAAGATACAATTGTTTGTGATGGGAAGAGTCACAATGATGGCCTGTATGAAGGGAAAGAGTTACTGTCGGGACTCACATCAGCGGTATTTATTCTACTGCCTTAGTTCATTGGCTTCCACAGCAGTTCTTGTGAGGCAGTTAACATGGAAACCTGAATACCACTAGACTGATAAGCCCTCAGACTGACTTGCAAAAGTAATTTTCAGTAATCTTTGAGGGGAAAAATTGCATTTAGTGTGTGAGGGGGAAAGCTAAGCCATTCGTGCATCTTATTTTATTGAGTATGCAAGCAATAGAGTACCTGGAAATACAACTTTTGAGCCATTACATTGTGCTTAAGAACAAACTGCTCACGAGTTATTGTGAGAAAGTTAGTCTCCTGCATATAAGAGCTTTTCAGTATTTTCTTCAAATCTTCTTAAAAATTGTTAGAGCATGTTAAAATTGGCATCCCTTTTTCTACTATTTTTTAAAAACAAATCTCAACTTTCTTCATAGACAACCATGGTCATTCTTTAAATATACACTCCAGTAGACAGGGCCAGTGGATTATGACTTGAATAGAGTGATGCCAATTTGCATCAGGCTATCTTATTCGTGTGGACACCATGGAACAGAATGGTAACATTTTCCTGAAGATTTCTCTAATAAAAATATCAGCGTCCACCCTTATTCCCACAGTTGCTTCATACTCTGAGTTAGGCAAGGCTAAATAGATTAAAAAAACATCAAGTCATGTTAACATTCCAGACAGAAGGATGGCTTGATTCCGAGGCAGTCCTCATTATTACAGGTAAATCCCAGACCCTCCATCAGTTCTGCAGTGCTAAAATATATTAATTTGCAGCAACATATTGCCAGCGGATCGAGGTGGCTGTCGCTCCTCAAACAAAAGAACCCCACAGTATTGAATAAGTACCACCACCAGAATAGCTCTCATTCTGATCGAGGTGGCACCTTCAAGCGCCAGGTTGATAAAGCACTAGCAGACTAGTATAGTAGAAACAGACATTGCACCAGCTGGTGCATATTTTTAGACCCCTTTTGGCTAGGTCATGGGTTCTTATGTGTGTGTGGGCAGGGGAGGGGAGAGATCAAGTATTGGTCACGACTACCCTGTCTTTCCTCTATTTCCAAGTGGAAGGGGTTCCCGGTTAGATGGCAGCAATGTCTCAGTATGGATAAGGTACGGGAAGGGTGTACTGGTATGGAAAAATGTTTTGAACCACTGGGCTACAGGTTATGGTGGCAAAGAGCTATTCTAACTTATTGAACAAACAAAGCCTGAAATAGGGAGCACTTTAAAGGCACAAAACCCTGACATTGCATATTCTGTATAGATCATTATTCAGGCTTTCCAGCCCCCACTCTCTCAGCATTCTACTCTAAGGAAACCCTTGAACTAATCATCCTCCTAGATCATTATGCAATATCGCTGAGGGTAAAGGACGCTTCCCTGTTTCTTTCTAAATATATTTTTTGTGGTTAAAAAATTAGAGAAATGACAAGGCTGACCTTCGTCAATGTGCAGGCCTTGTTTGGGGAAGTGCACAAGTCATATGGTAGAGCAGCCTCTTATCACTTTGTGGTAGGCAATTGCAAAATACCCGTGTTAGCCAGAGTCATGCTGGGCTTACACTGAGCTAGACAAGAGACCTCAGTGCTGCAAGAAGCATGGTGCGTGGCATTACAGTCCTATTAGTTAAATCAGTAATTTGTCAAAGAAAAGGGAGCAGAGCACCTTGTAAAGAGATACAACGCAGCGCCTGATACAAGACCTTGACTATAAAAAGACCGATAAGGGGGGGGGGGCGTTTTAAATTTAACTTAATCAGCATTTGGGGTTGTTGCTAACACTGTGTCAATCTTTCCGTTAAAGCCACTGGTTTCCAGGGGCTGTAAAATTTGCTTGAGGCTAAAATTTGGCATTCAAGTTCTCAGCTGAAAAGTTAACATTCCCTCCTCCCCCACCACAAATTTTTGGTGTGGAGATTTTTAATTTATTCCAGCTCTATATATAGTTCTAGTGCAGCGATATATAGGGAAAGGACCTTTACTGTGCTGTGCTCAGCTGACTAGCATCAGCGTTAAAGCAAGGCTCTGTGGCTATGTGTTGGGGAAGGAGATACCTATGCACAGAGCGACCACTAAGACAGTTCTTGCACCCGCTGATAGTGTGGAGCAGGAGAGTGTTGGTGTCACCAATGCTACTGCATAACCACATAGGGGACAAGGGAAGGCTGTAATCTTGCCCCCGTCTGCCCTAGCTGGCAGACTGCAGCTGGGGTGCATATTGCACAAGGAAATGTAGGAGCCCTGTTCGCCCTTTGGCCGAGGATATATCCTGCCTGCTTGCGCTCTCCACACTTTACCTATAGTCTCTCTCTCTCATTGGACGGGCACAATAGAGGTCTAACTGTTATACCGAACAATTGTCTTTCCTTACTGGAGTTGCATGTGCCCCGTTTTCTGTGATTCCTTTTCTTGATTCCTCTGCTAAGCTAGCATATCTGGGAACTTTTTGTGTAACTATTTTGCTGACATTCTCTGTAATAAACATTAGAGCCAAATGTTTAAAGGCCCTTGAAAAATGCAGGTCACATGAACGGCCAGACTCTTAGCTCTGGAATGGCCCTTTTGCACCACTCTGGTGGCACAAAGGGGCTGTAAAGCTGACTTAATCAGCCTCTGGAGGATTTCCCCAATGTAGGGGGACTCTGAATGGAACAGAGTATGGCAAAAACATGCCCTGACCATGTCACATTTTCCTCAGCTATGCGCTGTAGGTCAGGGGGCTCTTCTTATTACACTTCTGATTTAGGAGTTATAGCTGGGGGGAAATGGGGCAGTGGTGTCCTTACCCCTTGTTATTCCCTGATTGCCAGACCAGGGGCCAAAGGCCACCAAGCACACCTTCAAGAGTGTGTGTGCACGCACATGCACACGCTATTCATTACATAAGATAATGGTGTCTTTTGTGACAGCTCCATTAATTACTGCAGCGCTAGTGCTGGAGACTGGACAAAGACCTACAAGGAAGCACTACTGCAGTTCTCCTGTTCTAAGCTCCCTTGTCTACATCTTCATATTCAAATCTAATGGCCTATCCCTCAATAATATGATGTTCCACGCTGAATAGTACAATCCACAGTAGTTCCCCCCGCGGCCAAAGTAGTCTCCATACAAAGAAAAATATGGTAATTTCATCCACACCAAGAAAAGGTTTTAGGTTTCCTCTTTCAAGTCAGTGTGTTCAAAGCAGGCATTTATCATGATAGCTAAATTAGCCGGTACCTTTAATACACCAGCAGCACGGAAAATTACTTCATCAGCCGTACAATTTTAGCTCGCTGGCAAAAACTTTAAGAAAGAGTTAAAATGAAACCAGAATAATAATTTCTTTCCCCCCTGTCCTTTCAGGGCACTGAAGTTCAAGGTAATTCTTTATTTCCTTCTGTGTAAACTGCAACGTCTGTGACGGTGGATAATTTAGTGCTAAGGATCCTGTTCAATTGTAGTTTCAGTTAGGTCCTGTATTATTTTTCACTTCCAGTCCCAAACTGCTGTAAGCTGCTAAAGGGCCCTGGCTCTCTATGAACAGAAAAAGCTGCACTTTGCTGGTGGGCAAAATGATTCGTTACTGAATCATCTGAGAACAAGTGTATGTGATCATGTTATTAAAGCCAGCGGGAAAGATTCTGTCTCCCACCCTGGCCCCTCTATACTACTTGGGCAGCCAGATTTGTGCCACAAGGGCTGAGGGAAAATTTACACAGCAAGGGCACAGTGTAAAGTCACCATAAGTAACCCTAAGCTGGTTCCCCTGGAAGCAGCTCAGTTCCTTCACCACTGCCACAGAGACCTAAACAAAACTGCCTCTCGTGTCTGCAAACTACTTAGCCTAGCTTCTTATAATGTCTTAGTTAGTTAGTTCTTAGCTAGTCACTCAAGGTATAGGTAACCCCCGTGGTGTTTATACTGGTTCGCTGTCGGCTAGTAACTCAGGGAGAGGCATCCTGTCTCTTGAAGGCAGGGAGGCCAGGGCAAATTCAGAGTTGGTTAGGCAACCAAGAGGGAGACCCACCATTTTGTGCAATAGGGATCCATCGCGGCTTGGGGAGTTATACGAGGGCTGCCTGGATGGGCACCAGTGTGCCTGCTCAGAAGAGGAGCAGTGTCTGAGGAGGGTGAGGGGATTAGAGTTTAAATTATTGACAAGAAAAAGCCCAGGAAAGCAGAGCTAGCCTGGCCAATAAGGAAGGTCTTCAGTGAGATGCTCTCCCCCCACCCCCTTCCCCTGGGAGCACTGTGAGAGGAGCGAAGCAGATTTTGAGAGAGGGTCTGACTCCGGAGTCAGCCGTTGAAAGGGCAGAACTTGCTGTCTGCTGAGCGCATGTGTCCCAGGAGTCCATGCAGGGTGCCCCCTGGCAACTGGCTTCCGGGTACCTGGAAGCATTATCCCGAAGCTTGGTCCTTTCCCTGTTCAAAGTGACTCCCAGTTTATAGGATTGTGTTGGGAAAACTCCCTACCCAGTTAGGCTGAGCTAGTCCTTCAGCTCCCTAGATAAACCAGTTGCCACGGAGAAGTCCTGCTTTTGCTGCTAGCTCGGGGCTGCCTGCTGCGATTGTTTCCGAGCTCTAGGGCAGGAGCACAGGAGTTTGGCTTTTAGAACAGCTCTTGTAATCTGCACCTTATCCCTTTACGGTGAGGTGAAATCTTGGGACCAGAAGCAGCCTGATTCCTGCATGAGGAAGATGCATTTCAGCGGCGACCGTCAGCCCCTCTGCAGTGGCCAAGGAGTCCAGATTCAGCTCTAAACCTAAGAATTGTTTATGGAGCTGTGAATGCACCATCTTTTCACTACAGCGTCAGGGAAATTGTTTGGCATATCCCCTATTCCCTGAATTGTGTCCTCAAGCCAGAGGGTAAGGGTCTGAGGGTTTCATTACCTCCTGTTTATGAAACCTGGGGAGGGACTTACCATCTTATCCCACATGTGAGTCTTTGGGGCTGTACTGAACGAAGTCAGACAAGTTACTTCTTGGTTACAGAACATATCATTGTAAAGGGCCCCTACGAAGTACACCTACCACCAGGACACTACATTTTACTCCTGCTATATCAGGTCATGTGACTGGGGAAATTCATGGTTATCATCAGCATGGTGAGGGCACTGTTGACCCTGAGAGCAGTGTTCTATACTATGTCATTTTTACCTCTTGTTCAATACAGTTACTCTGTTGAATGTTGCGTGTGCGTGTTTGTGTTATTCCTTGGGAGTCTCCAACTACCTGGCAAGTAACTTGGGTGACCCTGCGGTAAGAATTTTCCTTCCAAGCTGCCCTAGGGATCCAGACAGGATGAAGCAAGGGGCATGGAGGCATTGCCAAGTAAGTTGATCTGGGAAGAGAATAAGGAAGAGATGCCCTGCTGAGTGGGAGGTGGGATGCAGATGAACCCAGGCCTGTCCATCAAAAGCCATAAGGAGACTTGCATTAAAAAACATAACCAGGGGCATAGGGGA
Source organism: Chelydra serpentina (assembly GCA_037349315.1). Classification (NCBI taxonomy): domain Eukaryota; kingdom Metazoa; phylum Chordata; order Testudines; family Chelydridae; genus Chelydra; species Chelydra serpentina. Next base: position 30,076,143 of record JBAIAC010000026.1, read on the forward strand.
ACTACTATAGTAAATTATAGTTGTTGGAGCCACTCGCTTTGGGTTATTCCCAAGGCTATATCAGGCCCCTAATCTCCATAGGAGGTTCTAAAGGAGTGCATCCTGCTCAGCCGTCTATCTGGAAAAAGATGCACATGTCTGATGCCAGTTGTGCCTACGAGATGTTCACATAGGGTCTCAGTGCACAATTTGCCACACCTTCACTCCTTGGACAAGGAAGACCAGACCGCTAAGACTGCAGGTGCATTTAGCTTCTTTAAACCTTCAGCTGGACCATCGTAGACTCCTTTGAGAGGGGTTTGAAGACTGTTGGTGAGGTCTTCTGTCAAGAGACCTGAAACACATCTTGCCACCCCAGTCTTGGCGCTGTCTTCAGTGTAGGACCTGAGATCAACCTCCTCAAGCCAAACACTTATTGGGGCTGAGCCTCCCACCTGGCACTGCCCAGCACTACAGACTGGTGCTGACAGACTGCAGTGCTGGAGCAGACTCCCTTATTGCCCCTTGAATCAGTGCCGGTCAACATCATCAGTGGGAATCACACTTCCAGATCTCCTGCTTGCCCTGTTTCAGGGAAGAGGAAGCACTATAATTCACAAAAGGAATCCAGGCACACAAAAAAAGGAGGCATCGTTCACCTTCCCCTCCAGTGATGCATGTCAGTTCTGGAGATGCCTTACCTGTCTCAGAGCCTCTGGCATGCACCCTCCTCCTCAGCTTGAAGTTCCAACGCCAAGTGACTTGGACAGCTCGTTGGTGTGCATACCTCAGACACTGTCAATTTCCCCTCTCATAACTAGGGATCTTCCAACCAAGCTTTGGACTATGCCTCTGCTCCTTGGCTGCGCAGCCTCATCAGTATCCATCCAGAACATCCTTGATGAATGCTCTAGCTGCCCTGGAAGGACTTTATGCTGGGCCACCTTCAATTATATAGCCCTACATTCAGGAGTCCATGAAAGCTTTACTTGATGCTGCCAAAACTAGTTCAGCACCAACGATAACATCAACACCGATGCCCCATCCAGCACTGGATAAAGCTAAGGGACTTCATGATAAGATGACACAGTTCTTCCAGATGACACAGTTCTTCCTGAGACTCCTAAGTCTCATGGTTCCTTCAGCCAATCTTACACATTTTGCTCATGTACAACAGTCTGAAAAGGAAGCTCACCATGTCCTTCAGGTGCTTCAAGATCTTTGCTAGTGAGAGATCAGAGATAGTGTACTCCTGAGGGTTCTCATTCCCTCTTCCATGCTACCTCCAGTCCCTCCACATCCTACCCATATTCCCTATCCCCACTGGCTCCCAGTCCCATCCTCCATCTCCTCATCCAATCTGTGTGTGTGTCCCTCCCTATCTCTTTGCATGTCCCTGGCTACTTATCAGATCTATCTCCCCTTCCTGCCCAACTGGTTTCCAGTCCTATTCTCCTGGAAGCAAGCATGAAAATTGACATTTTTTTACATGAACATTTGCAGTTTGTTGAAAAGACATTTTTGGGGTGGAAACATTTTTTCCAGCAATTTTGTTTCAGCCAGCTCTACTATTAATTTATTCGACAGCAGAGGTGGGCAAACTACGGCCCGCGGGCCACCTCTGGCCCGCGGGACCCTCCTGTCTGGCCCGGGAGGCTAACCCCCGGCCCCTCCCCTACTGTTCTCCCCTCCCCCGCAGCCTCAGTGTGCCGCGCTGCCGGTGCAATGCTCTAGGAGGTGGGGCTGGGAGCTCCTGGGGCAGGGCAGCTGCAGAGCCCGGCTTGACCCGATGCTCTGTGCTGAGCGTTGGTGGCGGCGTGCCCTGGCTCAAGTCGGGCGGCATGGCTGTAACGCCGCCAGCCACCCGTGCTCCAGGCAGCACGGTAAGGGGGGCAGGGAGCGGGGGGGTTGGATAGAGGGCAGGGGAGTTCGGGGTGGTGGTCAGCGGGTGGGGGTTCTGGGGGCGATCAGAGGACAGGGAGCGGGGTGCAGGGTGGATGGGGCAGGGGTCCCAGGGGAGCAGTCAAGAGGGAGAGGGAGGGTTGGATGGGGCAGTCAGGGGCAGGGGTTCCAGGGGCAGTCAGGGGGACATGGAGAAGGGGTGGTTGGATGGGGCAGGGGTCCCGGGGCGGGGGGGGGGAGACTGTCAGAAATGAGAGGAGGGGTTGGATGGGGCGGCAGGGACAGGAGTTCCAGGGGCGGTCAGGGGAGAGTGAGCGGGGGGTGGATAGGGCAGGGGTCCCAGGGAGGCCGTCAGGGAACAGGGGCGTTGGATGGGTCAGGAGTCCTGGGGGGGCGGCAGATAGGAGGTGGCGGCTGGGCCACAACCCCCTCCCCTAACTGGCCCTCCATACAATTTCCTAACCCCGATGCGGCCCTCAGGCCAAAAAGTTTGCCCACCCCTGTTCTACAGCATTGCAGTTGTTTGTTTTGTGGACTTAGGGTACCAAACATTTCTTTCTATGTGACATACTGCATCGAGACCCATAGCCTTTAGATTTGAACTAAGATTCAAAGTTGGTTTCAGCACTGAAACTCAGGAGACCTACATTCATTCCCAGTTCTGCCACAGACTTCCTGTGTGACCTTGGGTAAGGCACATAATTGCCGTCTGCACCACTTCCTTGACTGTAATATGGGGATGATAATACTTCTTGTGTCTCATTTCTTTCTGTCTGTCTTGTCTATGTAGATTGTAAGCTCTCCAGGGCGGGGTCTGCCTTTTATTCTGTGTTTGTATAGTACCACAATGGGTCCTCCAGGTTAGGGTCTCTAGGCACTACTGCAATACAAATAATGACAATGAGTTTGGTGTGCAGTTAAGCAAAGGCAGTTTTGTTTCTCACCAGGTTTGTGTGAGCTGTTTTTGGTTTCAGTTCACATGGGTTCTCTCACTTCCTGAGTTTCCCTTTGACTTTTAGGTTTCTGCCTATTTTCTACCTGAAGCCATAAACCTGAAGCCAGGTTTACCAAAGTGTAAAACGCAGTGGAACAGTCTGTGAAGGTGGCCTGAATGTCAGGTTCATAACAACCTCCTTACCCGGGTGAAACTGTTCTTGGGATTTGTCTCAACTGTTTTTTCACAGCTCTAGTTTGCTCAAGCTACAAAATTTAGATCCAGAGTTCAGATACCATATCTGGGGCTGCTTACAGATGAAGAAATTTTGTTTGGGCCCATTCCTAATTTGGGGGTCACTCAATCTTGGCCTCTCCGTTAGTATATATTTTCACACGGGGGCATCCCTGTTCAAAAGAGATTAGAGCAGTCAGAATTGGTTGAGCTTGCCTCACTTTACTCCATACTCATCTGCATCTCTGACTAATGCCGGATTTGAAGGTGGACAAAAGTAGGAGCACTGAAATTCATCCTAAAAATCAAAAATTGGTAAATTCCTAGTGACTCGACTCGCTACAGCCTGCTTCGCGGGCACTGGCATCTTCCATTCCCTGGGGGTGCTCAACCCCCACTCAGCACCAGGCCCTGTGCCCACTCCACCCCTTCCCCCAAGGCCGCAGCCCCAACCTGTCTCTACCTGCCTCTTCTCCCGCAGTTCTGTCCCCTGAGGGTGCCCCGTCCCTGATCCTCCCCCCACCGCCTCCTGCACACCATGGAAAAGCTGATCACAGCAGGTGGGAGGGAAGGGAAGGACAGGCTGCCAGTGGGCGGGAATGGGGGGAGGGAGCTGGCTGCCGGTGGGTGCTAAGCACCCACTAATTTTTTCCATGGGGGCTCCAGCCCTGGAGACCCCACGGAGTCGGTGCCTATGACCTGCTTCAACCCTGGGATTCTGTTGCATTCTGGACCTTCCTGGGTTATATTTAGGATGAAGGATTCAGCCTTAAGTCATTATCAAGAGCCTGATAGTGGGTAATTGTGCATGAGAAGCTCTTTAGAGATTTTGCCTGAATCTATCCTGCTGAAGTCAAAGTGGATCTGCAGTCTTTTCGCAGAGATGCTCTTAGAAAGTCAAGAGGAGGGGTTTCAGCTCTAGTGCAGATATTGACAGATTCATGTCCCCAGCGAACAGGCAGTCAATGGCAAAACAAATGACCAGGGCTGGGGTTCAAGCCCCATTTGGCATAAAGGGTGTCAGCCGGGTATTATTTTACTTTAATTTTGTCTCAAATGTTTCAAAAGGGCCTAAATCCAGTAGCTAATGCTTTGCACAGAATTAAGCGTAGGTACAATAGTTAAGTGTCCACTAATGAGTTTTTGTGGTGGATTGGACCCTGAATGCCAATCCATGTTTCAGAAAGGATGCCAAATGGTATTTACACTGCTTGCCCCCTGATTTTTGTTTAGAATGTGTAGAGCTCCCGATTGGAAGCATCGGACTTTGTGTTAACTATGCAATGTGCAAGAGCCAACGTTTTGTCTTAGGTATGGCTGCACTCATGGAGGCATATAGTTAGGGCCCTACCAAATTCACGGTCCATTTTGGTAAACTTCACGGTCATAGGAATTTAAAATTTGTACATAATTTCAGCTATTTAAATCTGAAATTTCACAGTGTTGTAATTGTAGGGGTCCTGACCCAAAAGCAGTTGTGTGTGTGTGTGTGGGGGGGGGGTCACAAAGTTATTGTAGGGGGGGGTTGCGGTACTGCTACCCTTACTTCTGTGCTGCTACTGGCGGTGGCGCTGCCTTCAGAGCTGGGCAGCTGGAGAGCGGCGGCTGCTGGCCGGGAGCCCAGCTCTGAAGGCAGAGCCGCCGCCAGCAGCAGCGCGCGAAGTAAGGCTAGCATGGCATGGTATGGTATGCAGAAGTGAGGGTGGCAATACTACAACTCCCCTAAAATAACTTTGTGACCCCCATCAAGCTCCCTTTTGTGTCAGGACCCCCAATTTGAGAAACGCTGGTCTCCCCTGTGAAATCTGTATAGTGTAGGTAAAAGCACACAAAAGACCAGATTTCACAGGGGAAGACCAGATTTCATGGTCCGTGATGCGTTTTTCATGGCCTTGAATTTGGTAGAGCCCTACATATAGAGTACAGACTCTGCACCCCCAGCTTGAATGGATATAAATAGCATCATAGATGGTGAAGCACAGCTTAAGAAGGTGGAGTGCCCTAGATTCCTGAACCCCCAGGGTCTGTATCTTACACGGGCTCTATACATGCCCAAGCAAGGCCTCCCAAATCTACACTGCTATATTTTAGCTCCCGCTGCTGGAGTCTTTATTGCCACAGTGAAAATCTCTAGCAGTGTGGAAAGGCTCCAGCAGCAGGGAAAGGCTTGAGTATCCTGAGTTCACAGTGCACCATTCACAACAGTTCCCTGTTCTACAGTTAGCTAGGTGTAGTCACTACATATCTTTTTTATATGCTTCCTAGCCTAAGAGTGACATATTCCCAGACCCCCTGGTGCTGAACATCTTTTTTTGTGTGGCTAAGTTCCACTTACTTTGTTCCTGACCAACAAAACAACCACAACGGCAATCCGGCCAACCAAGCAAACAACCCCTCAGTGAACAGAGGTGACGAAAATGAAATCGCAGAAGGAAATAGGCAGAAATGTAGCAAAAAGCAGAGAAGATGAGGATTTTTTCCCTCCTTAGTTCATTTTGTAGGGTAGTGGTAGGGATTTGCCCTTCTGCAAATACGGCAAAATCAGATCAGTCTTTGAGAGACTTGCAAGTTGGCTTTTTCAGTCGAATGGACCTTAACACACAAATAAACAAACATCAGCCTGTTTCTGTGACATCAGACATTCTGTTTCGGTCAGACGTTTGCATTATAAATGAAGAGAAACCTGAATAATATTTTAAAGACATCTATGAACTGATTCGCCTCTTATGCAATGGATTGCAATAGTTACTCCGAATTTATGCCTGTGTACAGTCAAGAAGATTCAACGATAACTTTTGCTCTTTTTTTCTTTTAAACAAACCAGAAAATTACACCTGATTTCACACCTTTAAAAACCAGGTGCTGTACGACGCCTGTATTTGTTTTTAAATAATATTCTGAACTGCTCATTCTCAATAACTTCAGTATGACGGGCTGAATCAAGAGCGGTGCTGAGCCTCCACAACTTCCATGGACGTTAATGAAAATTGCTGGTGCTTAGCAGCTGTCTTATGACCTCTTCCTGGAAGATTCTGAGTGCACTTAATTCCCACTGATGCCAATAGGAATCAAGGGTGCTGAACACCTCCAAGATCAGGCCCTAGCATCTCAGCATTTCATAGGATCAGACCCTGATGTTGCAACTGATTTGCAGAACGGATTTATCCTGAGACATTGCAACGTATTGTATTAAAAAGACCCCTCCTGGCATCCCTGTATGACTGAGTGGTAAGTGCATCCGAATAGCAAACACAGTCCCACTGTCCTCTTTGTGATAGTGAGTGATGGTGCTGTGAACGATGTGTTCTAAGACCCGGAGGGAAACAATAAGAATGGACTGAGTGCTTTGGTCAGCACTGCTTTATTACTGCAAAGGATGCCTCCCCCTTTCTCATGCTTTTATTACCCACCCAGCACAAGCCCAAAGCCCTGCATGATGGCCACCATAGTTCCAAGTTAACACGCCCATCGGTGTAGCCTTTCAACCAATCTGTTGAATGACGCACTGACTCCCTTTGCTCCAGCAAGTACTCCAGCAAGCTCTCTCTCACCAACCTCTGGCTGGACCGAAATGTTATCTTTTTTTCTAGAAATACGGCATATAAAGAAGTGTTATGGCCAGTTTAGAAACTAGTCCTGGCAGCAGGAGTTTTGCTCAGTTCCTACAGTCATGATCTGGATGGGCTGGGATACTATTTCAGTGTCTTTATATTCCCCGATGCTTTGTAAAAGAAGAGCATATTTATTTTCTGCTGCGTTTTGTACCGAAGCCTGCAATCTTGTGTCCTTAATGCTGGTTGTCTTCTCACTTCACTGCATGTGTTACTAGCCGGGAAGTTTACAGTCAGAGCATCTAAACTTATTGTTACAGTGGTATGACAAACTATTTGTTTTATTTTTATGTTTTGGCTTTGGCCCCAGCAAGATCACAGCTATACCATATTTACTAGTCGCTGCTTGCCCCAGCCAGCTGAGGAGCTGGGCTGGAGTGAAAGCAGCTGTTTCCGAGCAGCGTGCATGGTTTGTGCTCATTCTCAATTCCCAGTGAGCAGGATCCTTCGGCGGTGATGGAGTAGCTGCGAGTTTCAGTCTATCTGTCACTGCTCGACTGTTTTACTGTGCACACAATGCACTGATGGGCGACATCACTCAACTGCAACAAGTCCAGCTACAAAAGCAAGTAGCAGCAATTTGTAGCCTCAATGCAGCCATTTAATCATTCCCAACACTTCCCTGGTTGCCACTCTGGATAAACTAACTTGAGAATTAAGAACAAATATTTGACTTTTTTCCCCCCTATAATTTTACGCAGCCCTGTTCAGACTGTACCATACTTAACAGGAGACCTTTGCCCTTTAGTTAAAAGCTGTGACCAGGAAATCCCACCTCCTCGTAATGAGCTTTTTTGTTCAGCTTACAGGGAGGGATTTGCACTCAACTCTTGCACCACAAATGCTTTGTCTGCATGGCTTTTTTATTCAGCTGATGAATAAAAAAAGCAAACTCCAACCTCTATACATGTTTCAGTCTCTATTAAGACAACAAAGAGCTCTAAATACATGTCCTAGCAACGGCAACAATTTAAAAAAAAAGAGAAAGAAAAGAAGGAAAACATGGCCATTTAGCCGCGATGCTTTCCATAGCTGTCCCTTAATGTTTCTGTCAAAAAACAAAATGCTTTTGAATATCATAATATGTATTTCTGGGTAAAAGGACAGATAGCATTTTTGGAATCAATATTATGCTCTTTCTACTGTGAAACAATCATACAAGCAGCAGCTTCTGTCAAGTCTTTACTTGCTTATATGTTTTTGACCACATGCTGAGACCTTTCCTACTCCAGTGGCCTTGAAAGTGTTTTTCCCCCTTCTTCTTTTTGTTGTTTGCCTCAGTGAACTCTTAGTTTCCTCTAATCTCTTGTTCTTTCTTTCTAATCATTACACATGCTTAATAACGATAGACTGCAGACACCAACATCAAATTACAAACCGGCTGAAACTCAGTGGGTCAAATGCAGTCACAACAAGAGACGATTACACAGGACTCACGAAATACTTTAGTTAGAGTAAACAAACTATAGTCAAGCTAAAAGTGGGAAAGGATGGCTTCGCTTCCCAAAGAGCAAGAATAAATCTCGTGTGTGTAGGTACAGTAGGACTGAGTCTCCATACCATTACATTGCTCATGTGCCAATTTTATGCCAGTGTAACTCCATTGACTTGTTATACTGGCATAAAAAGCAGTCTAGCAGAGTGGAGCATAAGGCTTCTTGTCATCACGTTATTTGTAATGAACATATATTTCAAAATATTAACCAGACCTCTGCATGGGGGTTATGCAGTCCATCCTGACTGAGTTCCAATATAAACCTTCCACTGCAGCACAGATTCTCAATGTGGGGTTCAAAAAAATAAACAGGCGTCAGTGGGTCACGAGTACCCTCCCTTTAGTTAACAGTAATATACACCTACCTCATAGAGATGGAAGGATCTTGAAAGGTCATCAAGTCTAGTCCCCTGCCTTCACTAGCAGGACCAAGAACTGTCCCCTGACAGATTTTTTTTTTTTTTGCCCCCAATCCCTAAATGGCCCCCTCAAGGATTGAACTTATAACCCTGGGTTTAGCAGGCCAATGCTCAAACCACTGAGCTATCCCTCCCCCAACAGGAGACAGGACAGGCCCCTGAAACTTATGGGAATAGGATCCCTATACTTTTTTCTGTTGTAACATAGATTCAGGGGTTGCAGCATAGAAAAATGTTGAGATCCATCAAACTATATCACACCCTACGGTATATGCTGTACATATTTTTCACTGCCCACCCAAAATGCTTTTTAACTGCTACTTTTTTTGTTGTAGCCCAGCTGCTGAAAAGCCAGGCATCATAGCAACCCGAGTCCAACAAAGCAGGCCTTCAAGGGAGACAAACACCATATCGCTCACACTTTTAGAAACCTCTAGATTACCTATTTTGTACAAGAGCGTTGGAATTTTTAAGGCCGGATATCTCGTGATTTTTCCAGAGTTAGAAACAAACAAAAAAACATGCCTATCATTCTAATGAGGGTCTTTTGAGTGCCTAACTCACCCATTTCCAGCTTGGAGGATTGAATACTGCCCATCCTGCATGCATGACCAGTGTAACAAAGGAAAGAGAATTCACAGCTTTGGAGGGGATAGGTGGAAGGGAAAGTAAATATTTTACTGGCAGGTTATTTTCTGTTTGTTATTTAACTGGTGGCTATTTGTAGCTTCTTAGAGGCTTGAAGTATTAGCCATAGTTTGGGGGAGCTGGGATGTTAAGGGAGAAAAGGTGGTACTTCGCATTCCTCCTCAGTGTTATTCCCCAGTGACTGTTTCCATATATCTCCCTAAGGCCCGATAGAATCATGGACCTCTGCCATTACACACTGAGAAGAGTTGGAGGCCATATTAAGTGCTATGCACCCATTCCAGGGATATGTATGCCCTCACGATGCTTCCTTGTGTCTCTGCCTGTGGAACCCCATGGACTATGCAGCTCCTGAAAGCCCCAATTTCCTGGGGAAATTGTTGGATCCAGGCTTTGTCCCCAGCTAAGTAGAAATTATTTGTTGGTGAAAGAGAAAGAAACTTTCAAGCTTTCACAGAGTTTTTTGTAGGCTCAAAAGCTTGTCTCTTTCACCAACAGAAACTGGTCCAATCAAAGATATTACCTCACCCATCTTGTCTCGCTCATATCCTGGGACCAACACAGCTACGGGAACACTGCAAACAGAAATGATCTAAGAACTATAACCTATTGGAGGATTTTCAGAAATGCACCTATTTACATATTCTTAATTGTAAGCTCTTTGGAGCAGGGCACCATCTTTTTTTCTGTGTTTGGCACAGTGAGGTCCTGGTCCAGGCTCTTCGGTGCTATGGTAATATAAATAATGGAGACTCCCATTAAAATGGGTGACCATCTCGGCTGTGTTGTGCTCCGACTGATCTAAGATTTGGTAGTGGTCAAATTCTTTTCCAACTGCCCCTCCAAAGGGTATTGCTTTCTATTACTTTGTAGAAATACCAGGCCTTGTGCTACTCCCTCAATTGTACCAACTTTCTCGTACCTACTTTCACAAAACTACCAGCGTCCGCATCTCTCCCAGAAAGTTTTGTAATGAATTTGGTTTTTATATATTTTTCAGCTGTAAACAGCAGAAACCCCCCTTCAGGCACTTCACTAGACCTTTTATCCATACGCAGGAAAAAGAATTGATTGATTTTGAAGTTAAACGTTGGCATCTGCTGTTATTCAAAACCAGGACCTAGCATACACTCATCCGCCATGCTTTCAGCTCAGCCACCAGTGTGCTGCAAATGAAGACAAGCTGTTGTCAAATGAGAAATGCAAAATAGTCAATCTGTTTGTCTGTTTAATGTAACTGGGAACATAAGCTGCTAAAAATGCTACCATTCTGCACTGTCAGATGGGAGACACTCTCCAACAAACGAAAGCCTAATGACCCATTTTACTCAGGCGCTCTGGAGTTCCTCCTAATGGTATTTTCCATATGCACTTCAACATGCTTTTAACTGAAACTGCAAATGGTACTATTTTCTATCTAACACAAGCGTGTAATCTGTGTAGTGTATTTTTTTCCTCTGGCACCATGAAGGAATGCTGATGTTCAAGGCGTCTTGAAACAGTGAGCATATTGCTCAAGCATCTGATGCTCATCTTCTCTTTACACCTGTCATTGTACTGTATTAAAGGGAAAAAATCAAGTCATTAACCATGATAGATATGTTTTTAATAAGAAAGTGTTGTGCCTCACCAGGCAGATAAATAGCGAGTCTTAAGATATCTTCAGAGCCTTGGAATACAATTACAGAACGAAGTTAAAGATACTGGGTACTCTTCAAAGACTACTCTAACTTGTAAAGATTAGGTCTCTCTCAATTACCCACGCTGCTCTTCTTCAAGAATTTTCCAGCAGCGTAAAATTGCTAATTTGACTTTTACTCGGAAAGTTCCTAATCCCCACAGATAATTATGGGTGAAATGTTGCCTCTGCAAAGTATTATTTGGCCTACAAAACAAACCTTGTCGATTTCTCCTCTCCCTCATCCACATCAAAAAGCCTTTTTTAACCAATAGTTTAAAAAGATGAGGAAGGAGTAATTTTATGTTGCTTGGTTATTTTATCCAGTATTCATATACTGTTTGCATGGTGGAAGTTTAATGGACATGGTTTCAAAACATACTTTATCCTAAAAACCCACAGGATTTATTACATACTTTGGTGTAACAAAAGATCGACCATTCCATTAGCTTTTTTTATTTTCTCTTCTGAAAACCTGCCCAGGTTCTCCACTGACCGTGTTTATACTTCCAGGGTGCTTTAAATAGTCCATAATTTTAGACCTAGATCTAGCTCTGTCCTACCCAAACCTGTTATCACATTGCTGATTTAAATAATTTACAATGTTCAGTCATTACACGTGGGTGGCGGAAAATGTTATGTATGCTAAAGAAATCAATTTCTAGTGTGACCAGGTGTCCGTTTTTTGACCAGAACACCTGGTCGAAAAGGGATCCTAGTGGCTCCAGTCAGCTGATGGCGCTGCGCAGAGGGGCTGGCAGGCTCCCTGCTAGCCTCTGCGCCGCGCGGCTCCTGGGAAGCAGCTGGCATGTCTCCACTCTGGCTCTTACGCGTAGGAGCAGCCAGGGGGCTCCACGCACTGCCCCTGCCTCAAGCACCGCCCCCACAACTCCCATTGGCTGGGAACCGTGGCCAATGGGAGCTGCGGGGCTGGTGCCTGCAGACAGGGGAACGTGCAGAACCACCTAGCCACGCCGCCACATAGGAGCAGGAGAGGGGACACGCCGCTGCTTCTGGGAGTCGCCTAAGGTAAGTGATGCCTGGAGCCTGCACCCCCTTCCCTGTACCGACCCCCTGCTGCCCTCCAAACCTCTCAGTCCCAGTCCAGAGCACCCTCCTACACCCCAACCCCTTCACACCCAGCCCTACCCCAGAGCCCACACTCCCAGCCAGAGCCCTCACTCCTCCCACCGTGCTCCAACCCCCTGCCTCAGCCCTGATCCCCCTCCCACCCTCCAAACCCCTCGGTCCCAGACCCATATGAGAGCCCACACCCCTAGCTGGATCTCTCACCCGCCCCCTGTACCCCAACCCCCTGCCCCAGTCTGGAGCCCCCTCCTGCACCCTGAACCCCTCATTTCTGGCCCCACCCTGGAACCCCCACCTCCAGTCCAGAGCCCCTATCTCCTCCTCACACAATCCAACCCCCCTGCTTCAGCCCAGAGCCCCCTCCCATACTCTGAACCCCTCGGCTCCACCCCCCAGCCCAGAGCCTCCTCCTGCACCCCAAACCCCTCATCCCTGGCCCCACTCCAGAGCCCACACCTCCAGCTGGAGCCCTCACCCACTCCCGCATCCCAGCCCACTGAGCCAGCCCAGTGAAAATGAGCATGTGAATGAGGGTGGGGAGAGCGAGCGACAGAGGGAGGGGTGATGGAGTGAGCGGAGGCAGGGCCTAGAAGGGGCGCGTCATGGGTGGGGCCTCGGAGGAGGGGAGAGGCATGGGGCAGGGCAAGTGTGGTCGGTTTTGTGGGAGTAGAAAGTTAGCAACCCTACCAATGTCACATTGAAAGTGTCTGGCAGTCTCTTCTTTCTCGTGTGCCCCCTCAGCGTCATCGTCCCACATTTGGGCATCAGGATATTGAGAGACAGCCTAGGCTGGATGACCCCAAAAAAGAACATTAAACTCCCTCTTTTTCACAAGCAAAACAAATCCTATTGGGCCTGAGTCTGCTACTCTTAATACCAGCGCAATAACTTTACTCTGTAAATTACGTACACAAAGTACTACCTCTGGGGCCAAATATTCAGTTGGTGCAAATCAATATAGCTTCACTGAAGTCAGTGGAGCAACACTGATTTACAGCAGGTGAGGACGGGGCCCATTGTATGGAAGAGGAGCAAAATCTGGCCCACTGAAATCAATCATGGGCCCACTGTGTTTAACTGTATCATAACGAAACTCACACCTACCACTTACACATCCCTGCAAACTAAATTAAATGGTACTTAACCTTTCGGAGACACGTTAGAAAACAAAGAGGGTAATTATCCACGCTCAGTACAGTGGGAACTAGCAGACTGAGGTGACGCTTCAGTGTGTCGGATTCCTGTGCTCAGGGAGGGTCAGAAGCAGCAAAAGAGGAAGGAATGTAACGTGCTGTATGGGTTAATACACTGCCCAGTCATCTCCAGGATTACCGAGAAATTTAATATGATCTTGGAATAATCTGTGCAGTGCAATTATCTGTCCAGTATTTAGTGCACATTAAAAAAAATAGAACATTTCTGCTTCAACATAAAGTCTGGCAACTGAGAGAGCGATTTCGAGCTGGAAGAAAAAGTATATTCCTCTTTTGCTCGCTATATGCCTCCCTCTTGCATAAAAAAAAAAAGTCCTTCCATGACAGATCAAAAGTCATGCGAGTAATGTTGCATTGCAGCTGCCTGAATTATACTTGGCCTCTGAATAATAAATAGAGAATTTCTAGAACCACAAGCTCATTAATGAGCACTAATTCAGAACTGATGGCACAATGTTCAGTAATTTAAGCAATGTAGACAATGAAGGTTCTCAACTCTGGTACAAAGAGTGACCTACAGAATCTTGTGGAATGAGTAATTACAGCTAATATCCATTTCAGCTTCTATTAGAACATCCAATAAAACAAGGTCATGACACCAGGCAAGGATCACATCCCTGCAAGCATCACACTGGAGAGAGACAGAGTCACCCTGGAGCAGGTGGACTGTTTCTATTAGTTGGGCTCCTCAATGAATAAGGATTCTGACAGCTCCCCTGAGAACTGCAGGAGGCTTACCATTGTTCAGCCATCTATGACATCACTAGTAGACTCTAGTAAGATGGGGATGATTTTCAAGAACACAGAGGTTAGGCTTGGCTGGTTTTTGGTTTGACCCATAACTAACAATGGCTCTAAGAGCAGAACATATACTACTGACTTGGTAAGGGAAAAAAAGAAGAAAAAGGTTGTCAGAAGAAAAGGGACAGTGTCAAATGCCTGCAGTTTGAAAGGGCAATAGCAGAACAGATTGTCTGCAAAGTCTGCCAGCTCTGTTACTTACTAGAAAATTGTTTTTAAAAACAGAGAGAACTTGGTCAAATAGTCAAAATACTTGATCTGCACATACTTGTGATGCTATTTTCATTATTTGTAAGCACTTGGGTGATTGACAAATGTATGCACCAACACTCATAAGTTTCCAAAGTTTAAAAATTGCAGTAAGACTCATTTTCATCCCCAATATGCTTCTGGCTGGCAGATTTTTATCCACTTTAAAGACCATTCGCACAACACCAATCCATATTCAGAGTGATACTCTCGCAAACAACTAACAGGCTGAAAATTGTTTATCAAAATCATTTGGGGGGAAACACTTAGAAATCAGGAGGGGTTTGCAAATGAGTCCCTAACCAAATCAGGCTCTAGCCGCATAACAAATATCCTTCAGAAGAAATAGTTTGACCTGCTCGTAAAATCAACTTTACAGGTTAGATCTTTGGCTCACGGCAGTGGGAAGCAATCTGAGTGTGAGCTTACCCGTAAGTGAGCAGCGGATTCCTCTAGTATGGGGGAATCCTTTGGTGGAGTAAGGTTGGCATGACAACTCCAGTCTCTACATTCCAGCACTCTCCAGTTGCTGGAGATCTCCTTGTGAGCACTGGATGCTAGTTGTGAGAGAACAGCCCCGAGCCCTAGTCCTAGCTCTAGGTGCTTTATAATTGATACACAACCGTAGCATAAAAATACCAAGTATAAGAACGTGTATCGGTCACATTGACCCTTGCCGCAAAAAACACCCTACAGAAATAGCAACCAACCTCCTCTATCACCCCTGTTTCTCTCCCTCTCCCCGCATCCGTACAATAGATGAGGCTTGCAGCTTGCCCTGAAAGTCACCACATACAGTCTAGCAGGCTAAGGGAGAGAACAAGCTCCTGGGATCCTTGTGGAAAATACCCTGTCCCCAGCCTGCTCTTTGTTAAACCAGGGAACTGTTTGTTCAAGTGCACCTGCGGTGGCACACATGCAGAGAAAGGCAGTCTCTTAGCCTCCACATCCATAGCCCTTTAGGACAGTGATGCTCAGACCTCAGCGGTTCAGGCAGAGCCATAACAAGGGCGAGGTGAGTGAGGCATTCGCCTCGGGCGCGTATACCTGAGGGGCACAGAAGGGTCCTCCTTGCCTCACAGGGTGGCTCCAGGCACCGGGGCAGCAAGCCGTGGAGGGCGCAGGCCAATCGCTTTGAGGGTGGCAGTCAGGCAGCGTTTGGCGGCATGCCCGCGCGTCGGTCTGTCGGTCCCGCGGCTTCGGCGGCAATTCAGTGGTGGGGACACTGAAGGCGCGGGGCCGGCGGATCACCTGCCAAACGCTGCCTGACTGCCGTGATTACGCTGCCCAACTGCCGTGCTTGGGGCGCCCGAGCCGCCCCTGTTGCCTCGGGTGCGAAAATCGCTAGGTACAGCTCTGGGTTCAGGAGCCAAATTAGCGATCAACAATACCCAAAAGAGCCACAGTTGTGTGAATCCATTGTTTCATTTACTATTTTTATATATTATTCTCACAGCAAAACAAACGACCCAGTATTATTATTTTACCAACTATAATTGGTTAATAACATAGTAAAAGCATCCTGACTGGTTAATAACTTAGACAGACTAATAATTAAATCACACCATGTTTTAATATCATGTGCTCCAAAGAGCCGCAGGAGACACATTATAGAGCCACTTGTGGCTCGCGAACCTCAGTCTGAGTATCACTGATTTGGGACTTAGTAGATAAAACGCAGCACTGTAAGCTCTCCTCAGGGTATGTCTACACTGCAATCAGAGGTGTGACTATTGCACATGTAGAAATACCCGAGATAGCTTTGATCTAGCTAGCTTGAATAACAGTAGCAGTGAAGCTGCCGCAGCATGGTCTGTACAAGCCTGCCTTGGACTCCGAGTATGTACTCAAGTGGCTGGGAGCCAGTGCAGACTATGAGAATTGGTTTAACATACTGTCTGGATGAAGCAGCACCACTTAGTAGTCCTTACTCATTGGAGGCCTGGTCAAAGCCCTTTGAAGTCTATGGGAGTCTTTCCACTGACTTCCTTGGGCTTTGGATCAGCATTAGGGCTGCACTGTGATCTGCTGGCACAAACCTATGCTCCCATTTGGAGTTGGGTTGACTTCAGTAGTATGAATGAAATGAGGGTTTGCAAGATTGGTCCCACCACAGTTGCTGTAGCATCAAATGAAGAGCAAGAATTTCTATTACTTTTGGTTATATCAATTCACTCAGTGGCACGAGGAATTCTTAACTATAGAACTTGAGGGGAAAAGTGTTTTTAAAGTCCATGCATTTTTAAACATTTACGGTTTCAAGCATAATACAAAGTTCTGCGTACGAGCTAGTAGGGAGTTCTGCTTTCTGTTATAATGTGTTGATAGCTATTGCTTTTCTGTTTAACTTTAAGGGGCCTTGGTGAATACTGTAAGGTTTGCCACTCAAATGACTGTTTAATAAGTAAACCTTTTGATAAAATATTGCACAGTTAAAATATTTTATTTGGATTCATACCTCATTTTAAAGCGTTGCTCATAAGAGCTGACAAAAGCTGAACTTCGGTTAGCTATTTCTTGTTTCTACTAAAAGAAAAAAAAAGGGTTGAACACAGCTTCTGACACATGAAGCACGACTACAGGGAAATGAAAACAAATGTTGGTACAATTCATAAGGGAAAAAGAACTTGAGGGTTTTTTTTATAAATTTGTTCCAGCTCTAAATGCGTGCCATAAATTAATAGGTCATCAACATACTTATTTAGCTAACAGCAAGAAATTTTGTGTGATAATATTCATCCAGAATATAACCTTAATAACAAATTGGATGAAAGTGAAGCATTTGAATGCTTTGCAAAATTCATACCAGACAACTTCAAGCTTCAACATAATGGAAAATCTTCTCTGTACTTAACTCCTAGGATTTAGAAAATTGACTAATAATGCAAATAACCAAAGGTTAATAGCCTGATGCCATAACCATAACATACACTATAGCTTAAAGGATATTGATTGCATATGTATCTGCAAAATGTGTGGATACAGATGAGACTACTCTGCTTCTTAGGTATAGACACAGTGAATCAAGTAAAATCCATTCTCGAAGAAATCAGAAACATTACATCTTGGCCTCATTTGTAGAGGGCTCTGCCATGCCAATGCGGATGAGGCCAAGCTTTTTGTCACAAGGTTAGATAATGTTCTTCAGTTTCCATTCCAAATCCATGTGCAATAACCAGGAAAACAGAGCATGCAGAATGGGCTTGACTTCAATTGGTTTTGGATAAGGCCCTGATTGCATTGTCTTGAATTCTGATTCATAACGGTTGTAAATTTAAGACAGCTGCTCTACAAGTGTAAATAAAATCAGTACATTAAATTAAACAAAGAGTTAATTCACACACAGGCGCACACACACACGCGCGCACACACATACACACCTCACAAAGCCTGAGTTTGCAACACCTCCCTAACTGTCATTCCACTACCCCTCATTGCGGAGCCATCGTATTTCCATCGCTTTGGAGGGTCTTCAGTGAGTCAGAAATGAGAGCAAGAAATACAGCGTCTTTGGTCCAAGGTATGAGGGGGCCTAAATGCAACCAACAGCCTTCCACCTCTGGGTATTGTGGTCAAATAAAAACCGATAGGGTGACCAGATGTCCTGATTTTATAGGCACAGTCCCGATATTTGGGGCTTTGTCTTATATAGGTGCCTTTTACCCCCCATTCTCTGTCCTGATTTTTCACACTTGCTATCTGGGCACCCTAGACAGAGATGGCGTGTAACTCTTGATGTGGGGGTGGGGTGTACGTGACTGCCCCACGCATCACCTCTGGGCTAAAGAGCAGCAGCAGAGCCAGGAGTGCCAGGGCATCACATGGCAGCCTGTCTCCGTTGGCAGAGGCCGGCGCCGAGCTCCTTTGGGAGAGAGGCAAGAGCGCATGGGGGCGCAGCTCAGAGCTGTACCTACTACCCTCTGTGGTGACCAGATGTCCCGATTTTATGGGACAGTCCCAATATTTGGGGCTTTTTCTTATATAGGTACCTATTGCCCCCCACCTGCTGCCCCGATTTTTCACACTTTCTATCTGGTCACCCTACCGCCCGCCCTGCCTGGGGAGAGCCTGGCTGTGCAGAGGCCGTCCAGCTCGGGAAGCAGGGCAGAGACAACTGCCAGGCAGCCAGCCAGCCCTTAATCCCCACAGCGTGGAGAGCCAGGAGCCTGGGCGGCTCCCACCGGCTTCTAATCTGCTGGTTTCTGGCAGGAGGCGAGCGTTTTGGGCACACCCCACAGTTTGAAAACCTCTGTGTTAAAAGAAAGGCAGAAATCGGGTGGGGTGGGGGGCACTTGAGCCCACGTGTCCTCCCCCCACCCCCCGCCCATGTCGCCTCTGGCTCCAGTCACGTATTACAGGGTGCAGCAACTGGAGTAGAAATCACATTGACTTCTCATGGTGATAAGCATGACAATTGCTAGTGTTGCAAAGTGTAGTTAGTGTAGCAAAGCCCTGCTGTAAAAAATTAAAGCACTTATGATCTCTGCAACTAGCCGCTGAAGAATGATTGTTACTATCACAAAATCCTCTCTTTGGCCCAAATAAATGCCTCTTCTCAGGCATAGCTCAGGCCTGGAATTACAGGGGTGTCACAGGACAGGACTGACAGCAACTGGCAGGCAGTGTGGGGAATCTTGCGCAGCACCTCTTTGCACTATGCTTCACACTAAGCACTGCTTTCCACCATTTCATTCGTCAACGTACACATAGATGCTTATAGATATTCTTCAAGCAATGGGGCGAGGCAATATTATCTTTGAGAAACTGCAAATCCTAACAGGCTTCTAACGGGAATATTACTGCCTTGAGCAATCCCTGGGAGATTTTCCAAACAGCCTTGTCAAACTATTTAAATACTGCATTGTGATATTATTGAAGTCAGTACCAAGTTACTCTTGGCGGGAGTAGGTGTTCACTGGCAGGTGCTGACTGGATGCGCTTCAGCAGAGTATGGGAGCAGCACTGCTGTTGATGGAGGCAAACTTTTCAAATGGGGAGTTTGGCAAAGCATCCACCAAAAGTGCTACCTCCTTAAGGGACTCTCTGGGTTTCAAATTTTGCCTCTCAGGTTCGCCCCCGCATCTGATGGAAACTGGAGACATATTGGCTTTTCCTGCATGGGGAACCCTGTAGAACTGTATTCAGCAAAAAAAACCCAACACCCTCATCAGAACAGCTTTCCTCTCTCTCAAAACAATTTCAGTGTGCAAATCTCCAGTGGTGAAAATGATATTTAGGAATTTACCTGTTAAACAAACAAAAAAGATTTAGGCTGATGTGTTTTTTCATTCTCTGGGACTCACTTTATCAACATATCCTTAATGCTTCCATCTCTGCAGCAATTTCAGTTAAAACATTGTTTAACTTGTAAAAGTCTATCAGTGAATCAGGCATGCTCCTTTAAAGAGTTTTGAGAAAAGGATAAAATATTGCCTCTCTTCTCAGCAATAGCTTCATCAGCAACGGAAGGGATCTATTTTAAAAGACTATAAGAAGCCAAGATGGAGAAAGAATTGTCTCATGGACAGGCCATTGACTGGGACTTGGGAGACAAGAATTCATTCCCAGGCTCATGCCCAGGCTCACACTTCCTATGAGACCATGGGAAAGTCACCTCGTCTATCTTTTGCCTCAGCTTCCCATCTGTGAAATTGGAATAGTACTGCCCTGCCTCAGCAAGGATGTTGTGAGGATAATAAATACCTGACTGTGAGGTGCTAAGCTACTGTGCTGAGGTACCCAAAAGGAAAACCCTGGTAGGGTATCAAGTCAGTGGCCCTCCCAACGGAGAATTCGCACTCCTACAATATTTGCAAGTGATTTACCAGTCTAGCTGTCAATGATTCAAGTGACGAGTCTCCCACCACTTCCCTGGGGAGACTATTCCTCACTCTAATGGACCACTAGTGTCTCCTGCTATTCAGCCACAACACTCCTTGGCTCAATTTCATTCCATTAGTTTTCGTTATATCTCCATGTACCATCTCAGCATACTTAATATCACCTGAAATTTTTGAGAGAGAGTTAAAATCTACATCACCAAGACACACAAAAAGAGGTAAACAAAAGATACAACTTTCTGCAGATATTTTTTTTCTGAGGGGAACTATACGCAAAATAAACCCAGGCTCGAGGAGGCAAAGGGTCAAAGTGGAATGATCAAAAATATCATTACCCTCCTGAACTCCCCTCCCCCAATAATCTATTTTTAATAGCCATTCCTTGGGGGGTGCAATAGGTTTCACTTTGGGCTCGTAGCAGAGAAGCTAGAAAACCAAAGTGGGACAGATTCTCTGATCGTTTAAATGGGCACAGCTCCATTAGTTTCAGTGGAGTCACCTGTTTACAGTAGCAGGTAATTCGTCCCTACAATTCTATCCCTATGTGGCACCAAAATGTCTATGCTGGATTACAGAAATCAGTACACCTAGGCATGCAATGGGTCACTGAAACAGACCATGGGCCTGGTCTTGCCCAGGGAAGTCAATGAAAGTTCTACATGGAGAGGGCTTGCAGGCTTGAGATCCATGTCATGCTTTTGAACTGAATTTTCTTGAAATGATCCGGTTTCTGTTCAACTGCAAAACCCTCTCCTTTCATCCAGAGGCTTGCAGGGTGCATGACTGGTCTGTACTTGCAAATTTGGGGATGTGAACTGGAAGGCTGCCTTTACATTAATATGACTGGGAATAAAATCTTTCCAGAAGGCCCAGAATCATATATGGGTGGCATCATTTAGACTACTATGGAGCGCTAAGGGAAGAAAAAAATTCACTGGTGCACCACAGGAAATCTATAGAGGATGATGACTCTCCCATCTCCTTATCATCAGTCATGACGAGAACACTTTGGTGTCACAGCTGAGATGCTGTAGGTCAGTGATGTCTTTGGGAGATCAAAGAATATCAGGGTTGGAATATTAGGAGATCATCTAGTCCAACCCCCTGCTCAAAGCAGGACCAATCCCCAATTTTTGCCCCAGATCCCTAAATGGCCCCCTCAAGGACTGAACTCACAACCCTGGGTTTAGCAGGCCAATGCTCAAACCACCGAGCTATCCCTCCACCCAGATACTGGTTTGTTGTGTGTGTTTGAGAGCAGTGAAAACTCCTGTAGCAGGGGAAGTCAGGATTCCACAACCCAGCCCTGTACTGTTGGACTCAGTGTGCACATAGAGGAAATCCATTGTACTCAGGCTTTGTGCCTACGTCCAAGGCTTGGCTCTTGGTTAACAGCCATAGTTAATGAAAGTCAATGGGACTTAGGCACTTTTTAACATTTCACGGTGGGTCAAGATACACTGTCTGAGGAATGAGCTCATGAAAACCAACTGCATTGTCCTCTGGGTGAGTGTTGAAAGAAGAGCCATCCATAGACAGCCACAAATTACTGATTGGATTCAGTCAATCAGCAAAACAACTGACATCTCTGTAGACAAAAGGCCAGATTTTAAATGTATTTAGGCACCTAAAGATGCCGACAGACACCCAGTGGGATTTTTCGAAAGCACCTAGGTGCCTAACTCCACATGATTTCACTGAAAGTTAGGTGACTAAATACTTTTGAAAAACCTCACTAGTCATACACCTTTAGGCAGCTAACCACCTTTAAAAATTGGGCTCAAAGTCCTCACCATTCCTGCACTAGCTTTTATTCGACTGAGTGAGATCTATCTACCTAGCATTTTCTATAATACCCATCATAGTAGTATCTCGGTACTTACTACAGATGACTCCAGACATCTCAAATATTATTGTACTAAATGCTCTAATTTTGCTATGGGAAATGTTTCTATACATTCCTTTTACATAATTTCTGCAGCACATTAAATCAGTTTTCCCATCTAACAGAATAACTTTCCAAGCGCTACATTAGAACGCTTGTATAGTTGCAAGAATAATGAAAATAACCTCTTGGAACCTTCCTCTTAAAGCATATATGTTCTATTGAAAGATTCTCATATTTTATTGGTATAGCCCTACTTGACACTATAAGAATTGTAGCAACATTGCATAAAGAACCATACCACTGTTTGCTCAACTATGAAAACAAGAAATGGGAAGAGAGGTATATATGTCCAAATCAAGGTAATAGCTGACTATCAAACCAATCCCACAAATTAGTTGTGAAATGAAGGAAATGAAATGGAATATATGAATAGCTATAGAAAAACAGCTAAATTAATTTACGTGTGTGGGGGAAATAATAAGCATGATACGCATAGGTACTGCTCTAACACAGAGTTATTCTCCTCATTTGAAATAAATGTAGAGTGTGAGTGAGAGATGCTTATGAAAATGTTTAATTGCATCTCCTTGCAGCTAGCTTCATGTATTGGTTCATAGGCCCAATCCTGTTCTTATTGCAGTCAATGGGAGCAAGAACAGTTAACTAATTGTCACTCTATGAGCACTCCAGGTCATGCATGCTGAATTCTAACAAAGTCCTGGAACCTTAGGGGGAAAAAAAACATTGGCTGATTAAGATTAACTTTAAGGTGCAGAACCTAATTAATTTGATCTTTTTATGAAACACTTTCCAACTTAAGTAAACTTTAAAAGTTACATGGATCAACGCTTTGGGCTATTTGTTAATAACTAAATAAACAATGTATTTCTTAAAAGCTGCAGGTTACAAATCAAGATATTAGCATGAGTGCTACATTAATGAAAGCGTTGGTTTGCTATTGCCAAGCACAACTGCTAAGTCAAAATGACAAAAAACAAAAACAAACTTCAGCATTTCTTTACTGATAACTGATATCACACCCAGATGTTGCAGGGATTTATGGCATGATTTTAACCAAGGCCCAGATGCAGAAGTGACTGTAATTTTTAATGTTCTACTTGTTTGGGGAAAATATTGATTTTTTTATTTGTATTTCAAGTCCTTGTCAAAAGGATATGCCAGTCTATTGAAATAAATAATCACAACAACAAAATCTTCAAGTAATTTATCTTAATAGCTTGTTTTTTTCCTGTTGAAAGAGGCTAGCTGTAGCAAAGCGATACACCGGCAAAGATTTAAGGTGACCAGGTTTCAAAGCAGAAAAAAACTTGTATGTAGGGCTGGTCAAAAAATGCTTGATGACAGAGAAGCTGGTATAAATTTTTGTTGAAATTTCCAATGGCTCTGCGCACGCAAACACACAGAGGACAGATTGTTGGGATCCAGGGAGATGTACTATGGTAACCTTTTGGCAGCTAGGAAGGGGAAAAGAAAAGAGTCCCCATTTCTCCCTCTTCTCTTCGTCTACCGCGCCAATCCCCTTTCCTTGTCCTTCTCTGTAACCCTTAACGTATGGAGTGAGCTGAGGATATGTACAGAATGGCAATCAGTGGGAGGCCCCATTGACTTCTGAGGTGCATGTACACTCTTCCAGCTCACCGTCACTCTGCTGGTTGGCTGTTCCACACCAGGTGACCAGAGTCTGAATCGGTTTACAGATAAAAGGATGATGTTGTTCTGTGTAATGCTTAATTTGTGATAGGGCTTGTCAGTTTGGGCTTTCCGCATCAGTTATGAAAGTAAAAAGATTGCTTGAGCCAGGGGCGGCTCTGTGGTTTTTGCCGCCCCAAGCACAGCAGTCAGGCGGCCTTTGGCGGCATGCCTGCGGGCAGTCCGCTGGTCACACGGATTCAGCGGCGTTTCTGCGGGTGATCCGCCGGTCTCGCGCCTTCGGTGTGCTCACCGCCGAGTTGCCGCTGAAACCGCGGGACTGGTGGACCTCCCGCGGTGCCTGACTGCTGCCCCCCGGGGCTTACCGCCCCAGGCATGCGCTTGCTGCACTTGTGCCTCCCCTGGCTTGAGCCCTGGCACCTCTTTCATTACAAATTAAGCACTGGTTCTGTGTGACATTGATAGGGCCCCTAGAAGAGTGACTCTCCCAGTTTGGGGAACACATGGTCACGCTGCAAACATTTGATACCGGTAACAAAGTTTTAAAATATCCTTAACTAGATTTTATTTGAAGTGCTTTTTTTGTTAATAAGGGGCTCCACAGTCCAGCTTGACATGAAACACAGGTGAAAATCTGTGGGTTTAGCCGAGAGCAGCTATCTAGCAGATTGGCCTTATCCTGCGGCCTGATTCTAGAACCACGGAGTGAAATCCTGGACACACTGAAGTCAGTGGCAGGACTCTCACAGATTTCGATAGAGCAGGATTTAACCCATAGACTCTGCTCTATCACAGCCTTTGGGGAGTCCTTCCGTGACTAGTTTTTTTTTCCCTGATAGAAAACAGACTGTGCTAATAATGATCCAGTTTAATTCTGCTACAGAATACTATAAAAAGAATGTAAAAGATGTATTTCTATTTAAAAAGAGACTAGCCCTCAGGGTTAAAACCCCCCAAATTCGATGTCAGAAATGTCCATTGTGTACAGCGTTTACTTGATACACATTAGTATTTTGGCTTTGTCTAATAAGCTGGGATGCCTCACTTGCTGCACTCTTGTCCTCATCCTGCCCCCATTTTATTCTCTCCCCATCCCAGGTGAAAAAGAAAGAAAGAAATGTTCTGCCAGTCGGTTTTTTAGGGCTTGTGGAAGTTACGGGGCCTTGCATGGAGAAGGCATTATATTTTTTGATCTGCAGCCAGATTCTTAATGAAATAGGAGGGCAGGAGGGAGGCTAATGTGATTCAGCATCTAAAAGCAAGCAGTTGCATCAATAATCTTTAGCACTGGCACTTGTGCTAAGACAGAGTTTAGAAGACAAGTTGTCACTGTGATTTGGAGGCCTTTCATTTATTCAATATAACTCCATTAGGTTTTGGAAGCATAAACAGGTAGTAGGGTTTTGTGAAAGTAATACTCTTAAACCAGCATATAATTAAAATTGAGCTCTTTGGAGAATAATTCTACTATATATATTGGAGGTGACCTTTCTCTTATCAAACGCCACTGAATACCACTACTTAACTTTCCCAGTTTCAATCTAGCCAACACAGCTATGAAGCAACAGATTGAAGAACTAAGCACACGCTTGTGTGTTTTTTACCTTTAATTCTCCTCTGTGTTAACTTACTTTTCAGAGCTACTACACGGGAGCCTGTTTGCTTCCCTTGCCCACTCAGAGGCTAACTTCTGTTTCACTTCTTAGGGAAGTTTTTGATATTTTTAAGATAAAACTTCAGGGTAAGTTAAGTTAAAGGAAGCCTTATTTTTTTTCATAGCTGGAATAGTGTATAAAAATATACATGACTGACCTGTAAGGCTAGGCTTTGCAAATCTGCCCATTCAATGTATTCAGTTAGGGTGAAATTCACCCCAATGAAGAGGGTTGACATTAGAGTCTATGCACTACTTAATTCCCACTTCAACCCTCAACATGGAGTGTAAGTGTATCTTATATTGTACACAGGGGGCTGTGTGGGACTTCTGCACAGGGGTGAATTTCACCCGCAAGGCTCAATTTGTTGAAGTGCTGAGTATCCTGTCTTCTCATTACACGAGTGGTGACCAGCACCTTCTAGAAGGTGCTCTGCATCTAGCAGCATCAGGCTTTCAATGCAGCACATAAACTAAACACGGCAATAAAACAAAGGCAGAAAATCATGTAATACCCTAATACCATGCTTTCCAAATACCATGTATGAAATGAGATATTGTACCCAACCTCCCCACCTCCAGCCTCACGTGGCATGAACATTGTGCAATATCAGCGACACCCAAAAAGCCTCCTGTTCTTGCATGAGCTGTGATGTGAAAAGCCAGAATGCGAGACTGAAAATTAACTTAAGCAATACAAAGGTTATGCTCATTAGACATGAAAAACCAAGACATCCCAGAAAGGACTGGAACATTATTGAACAAGTACAAAAAGCACATTTATCTTGGTCAGATAGGAAATCCAGATGGAAGGAGTTAAAAGAAGAACCAGTGTGCTAGAGTCAAAGCACTATGAACCTTAGTCTCTCACTTAGTCTTAAGAATTAGTATAATGAGCTCTTAAATAATGACTTAAGGCACGTGCTTCTCACGGGTTTGCCGTTGAATGTGTACCTTAGTCCGAGAGAGATATTTCAATGCCCCCCTTCCACCCCACTGACCACATAAAGCTTGTACTTTGGCAATGATAAACTTCATCTACAAAGCAAAACCCCCCAGAAAAAAAACACACCTCCCTGTTTAACATTAACACCATTTTTCTGAATCATTTTTCTGAAATGTTAAATATTTCTTCCTCCTGGTGCACAAAAGCTGGTTCTGTAATACTGTTAATTTTCTTCTTTAATGTACATTCTGCATAAATACAATGTCTTGTGTACCTGTCAGAGATCTGTTTATGAGTGTGTCCATTAAAATAACTCAATACATTTTTTATCTGCTTCTGAGTAGTGAGAATAAAAACTTGCCTTGTGAAGTGGACTAAAGGAACATGAATTACTTTACAAGCCAGACAAGCTGCATACTCAATTCCACCTTCTAAGTTGTCAGAGGCTCCATTTTTTATGACTTTCTGCATTTGTTGCCACTAATGTGGTTTGAATTGTCTCCTTCCTGGTAACATAGAGTTGTTGTCCTGCTACTTGTCTGTAGCCTGCATTAATCTTCCTCAGCCTCAAGTGATAAAATGGCCTCACCCTCAATAAATTAGTAAGCAATACTAATTTATGAGGGCAAATATTTTGGAGAGTCATTTTGAATCCCGAGTTACTGTCCTTCCCTCTTGTGTATTTCTGCTCTTTAACTGTACTTATTCGTTTCAAGTGGTTTTAGGTTCAGTGACCTCTAGACAATTCTGAGGGTGTAAGGTAAAGAACATGATTTAAAGAAGAGATCTTCAGGTTTTTTAGACGACAATGTAGCTCTCATGAACAGTGCCAGTTAGCACTGGAAGCTGAAATCCTTTATTGGGCTTCAGAACAGGCACAAGGTGGGAATCGCCAGGGCACATTCTCCACACCACCCCTGCTGAGGTGCTGCAACCCTGCTCTGAAGTGAAAAGATGACCTCTCGGTAGGGTGACCATATTTCCCAAAGAGAAAATGCGACACACACACACACACACACACTCTCCGCAGCCGCTCTCCCAAGATCCCTCCCCTGCTCAATGCTGTTGCTGGTCAGGGGGGCCCCCCCGCAGGAGACTGTTGTCCCCCTCCCCCGCATGCTGGAACGCTGCCTCCCCGCTCCCCAGACCTGCCTCCCCTCCTGTGTGTGTATAGCATCTCTGCTCTCCCCTCCACATGTTCCTCCGCACTTCACGCCTGTTGGCACAACGCCTCCTTCGGAAAAAAAAAGGTTGGGCTGGCCGGGACAGGGCTTAAAAAAGGGGCTGTTCCGGTCAAAGCGGGACATAGGGCCACCCTACCTCTCGCATGGAGTGAGTTGTTCAGTCTCCCTGTTCACTAACCCGCACCCACACTACTCACAGTGTCAGCAATGATTCCAAGTACGATGCAGGGGCAGACTCAGCCTGGGAAAAACAAGGGCCCCCAGCAGTGGAAAGCCCACCCAGAAAAGGGTTGTAGTGGTGCAAGCTGTTTGCTCCACTGGGGAGCCTGAACTAGTGAGAAATCACCCAATGTGGCTGTGGAAACGGGCACGGTCAGAGTGGCTGGGAGATGCATTGATTCATTGTCTCCCTAGCAGTCTCCACAGGCAAGTCCTTTATTGACAAAATACAAATTTAGCCAGCTACAGGCATCCAGGTACAACTGAGCGCATTTTTACTAGATTAAATAGACAGCAACTATGTTCAATTGAATAAAAAGTGCTACATTTAGGCTACTTGTATTTGGATCTAAGTCGACGCCACAGCCTTAAAATAAAACCTCATTCAATATCATCTTATATTTATATCTTCCAATTTGAGAGAACCCAAAGTGCTCTACAGATTATATGCAATGGGAAAACTCACCCACTCGTGCCTAAAAAGCAGCCACCAGTGATGAAGAGCAGAGTCATTCTGTGCGAGCAACACATGCTAGAGTCTTGAAATCACAGGAAGATTTTTCTTTAAATAGGCACAAGGAGCCCCATGTGACCTTCATCTTCTGCGAGTGGAAGGTAGCAAAGCCTAGCAAGTGAGGGCCAGAAGGATGCCTCAAGGTGAGAATGCTGGCCTTGCTACTCCCCTCCTTCCCTGTCATCCTGACCCTCAGGAGCTGACTTCAGCCTCTTCATTTCTGGGGTGGTGTTGGAGGGGGAGATGGAGCAGTCACTTATGTGACATTGTCCCCCAGCTCCTCCTTCAAACTCCTGAGGCCAAACAGTGTAAGCTGGGGTTCTCCTTCCACAGGTCAGAACTGGGGGTTCCTGGGACAGCTGACAGCAAAAGACAGGGTGTCATGTGCCATGGTGCAGGGGCAAAAGAACGAATGGGGAAGTACAGGGTGTCTACACAGTTGACCAATACCTCCTGCAACTCCACAGAGATCTGCGAGACGAGGCTCTGAACCCACTTGCCATTTCAGTGTGGAGGCAAGAGGAAGCAAATCTTGTCTCCTCCAGCGGAAGAATGAGAAGCAAACTCACGCGGGCTGGATTCTCGAGTTGGCTTACACAATCCAGTTGCACATGCCCAGTAGAGAATTCCCGTCAGAGGAGAACGTCCTCCTGGTGCCTCTTCACTACAACATACCCTGCATTTCTGCACCCCCCTCAACTCCTGGCATAGGTGGTTTGGCAGGACTGGGACAGGTTATGGCAGACCTCTACTCAGAGTCAACAGTCCTACCTA
This sequence comes from Chelydra serpentina, assembly GCA_037349315.1. NCBI lineage: Eukaryota > Metazoa > Chordata > Testudines > Chelydridae > Chelydra > Chelydra serpentina. The sequence goes on from JBAIAC010000026.1 coordinate 30,105,086, forward strand.
CTGATGCAATGACATTTCCTGTGTCGCTTGGTTTTATCTTGGAGGTCCAGGTATGACTCCGCTGACAGCCTGGATCTGCTGCAGCAAATTATATTAAGCAATTAAGAACAGCTTGTAAAACAGCATAACAAGTTCTACTGTGTATGGAAGTTAGCATGCAAATGTCTACAGGAAAGCATCACACATAGAACAGAAATATCCACAGTATATTTCTAAGGCCAGGTCTACACTGGCAAGGGAGGACGACCTACGATACGCAACTTCATACGAATAGCGTAGCTGAAGTCGGCGTATGGTAGGTCGACTTACCTGGCCGTGAGGACGGCGGCGAGTCGACCGCTGCTGCTCCCCTGTCGACTCCGCTTCCGCCTCTCGCGGTGGTGGAGTTCCGGAGTCGACAGGGAGCACGTTCGGGGATTGATTTATCGCGTCTAGACAAGACACGATAAATCAATCCCCGAGAGATTGATCACTACCCGCCGATCCGGCAGGTAGTGAAGACGTACCCTAAGTGTCCCCAAACATATCCTTTTCTCCCATGTTTAGCCCTCATTTACCAAAAACAAACAAAAACAAAAACCAAAACCCTCCCCCCAGAGAAACCAAAAGGCAAAAGAAAAAACAAAATCAACCTCCCACCTCTTTGCAAACCTAATAGACAAAGAATCTACTAATTAAAGGACCTTAATTGTACAAGTCAAGAGCTGGGCTCAGCTTTCAACTCTATCCCCCTCCAAGTTAGTGGATTACTATTACTATTAATTATTATTACTATTATTTTGGATTATCATAATGCCTAGGATCCCCAGACATGGACCAGAGCCTCACTGTGCCAGGCACTGTACAAACACAGAAAAAAAAGAGACAGTCCCTGCCCCAAAGATATTTGGGTCACAGGTTGCAAGTCCTTCTCTAATAATTAAATAAATTCCCACCCTAACCTATATTATGCCGCCTGTGCTATTTGCCACAATATGGGGGAAAAGAATAGAAGAGGCTGCTTAAACTCCATGCAAAATAAAATCTCTTTGGAGAAGGGAAAGGCTGCAGTAAAAGCAGTTCTAATGATTTGATCAGCAAAAACTATAAACGCAAAGTTTGGAGTTAATGAGATCTCTAGATCAAAAGTGTGAATGATTTTCCTCTCATTAGTGGTTTTTATCATCAGATGTTAGCATTGTTTGAATGAAATTCATTCAAAGACCTCAAATACAAGCAGTATTTGGTATAAGAAACCATGATTTGGGTCTATTAACAAACAGAACATCTTGCTAAATATTTCCTTTATGCACTATTCAATAATGATGTAAAGCTGGTGACTTTCTGCTGCTTCAGTGAAACAGCCTTCAGAAAGATCATTAAATTGCCTTTTTGTAAGACAAGCTAAACAGAATGACTGAAACGTCTGTTATAAGTTTATATGTGTATTCAACTCAATTAGGCTTCGGGATGCTGATGAAAGGCCACTAAAGTAACACAGTCTCCCTCCATCAAGGCCATTTCAGATGGTTAACTTTATAAAGACGTGCTTGTGAAAATTACTTCAGGTTCCGACTGCAACTTTTCAAGAAGAGTGTTACATCACAGAGTCAAGTATCTGACTGACACAGTGAAAATTCTCATAAAAATATCAAATAGCTGAACTCAATGGAGCCCCGCCAGAGTTGCTGCAAGAGGCATGTAGTTCATTGTGGAAGAAATCTCAGTACAAATGAATACACCGCAAATAATAGCAAACCCTCCTCCTCCACCCTTTCCTCTTGTTCCACTTCTCTGGAATTCTCTCCTCTCCACAGGCTTCCCTCATTCCTCCCTCCCCTCCCCAGGCCCTTTGTTGAAACCCTTGCCAGCTGGCTGCAACAAAACAAAGCAGCTCTTGAGAAACAGCATCACTGCTGCTTTGAATGAGTTTCATGAGCCATCGGTGACAGATGCCTCACAGACACACCATGCAGTGCAAAAGCACGCTGCCCAGTTTCAACCCCAGTTGACGCTTGTGGATTCCCAAGAACTGGTTGGCAAACGTGCCATTTTGCAATGGGTGTTTTGGTTAGATGGCTAGGACCCCTTTCTCTCTGATGCAGACCTTGCCCAAGTTATCAGTGCCCATGACCTCCAGAATGAGTGATTGCGACGCGGTAGCTTTCAAGGCCATTCAGAAGCTACAGCAGCTGATGCAGAAAGCAGCTGCCTGCTTACTTAGCTGTGTTAGCTATTTGTAGCATTTTACACTGGTTCTCAGCAGACTGCACTGGCTTCCTATTTGCTGCTGGGTGCCACTGAGGTGTTGATGTTTATTTGCCCGCAAAGCCTACTCCCGGGGGCATTCTGTGCAAAATATTAACAATTCTGCAGCCAAACGTTTAAAATTCTGCAAATGTTATTAGTCAAAATAACACTACATAATCACGCCAGTTTCAATTATTTTGGCAATTTATTTCAAAATACCTGTCAGCAAGTATGTCTGTAACAATACAGACACACACAAAAATTCCCCCCAGAAGTAGAGAGTTAAAGAAACCCCTATGACAACTCAGTTCCTCTTTCTCTGCCCCCTTCCCAGAGAGCCCAGCCAGGGGGCCAGATACCCACAACCACCTCAGAGACCAGCCGCAGCCCCGCAGCCAATACACCCGAACCTCCAGAGCTCAGCCACAGGCCCCCTGTTGCCCAGACACCCACAACCCCTCCCCCTCAGAGCCCAGCCGCAGACCCCCCTGCCCAGATACCCGCACCCCCTCCCCCACAGAGCCCAACACGGGCTCCACTTTTCTCAGATACCTGCACCCTCCCACACCCCAGCCCCGCAGAGCCCAGGTATCCAGAGGGAGAAACAGACTGATGCTCGGTCCCAGGCTTGTACAGAGTTTCCTGCCTGCCGCCCTCTCCTTCTCTCAGGGCATGCTGGGAACTGCAGCTGCCAGGAGCCCTCTAACTCAGTGGTGAGCAACCTGAGGCCTGTCGGGGTAATGAGTTGGCGGGCCCCGAGACAGTGTTTACATTGACTGTCCGCAGGCATGGCTGCCCACAGCTCCCAGTGGTTGCAGTTCGCCGTTCCCGGCCAATGGGAGCTGCGGGAAGCGGCGCGGGCTGCAGGGATGTGCTGGCTGTGGCTTCCCGCAGCTCCCATTGGCTGGGAACAGCGAACTGCAACCACTGGGAGCTGCGGGCGGCCGTGCCTGTGGATGGATCACCCTGAGGGGACGCAGGTTGCCCAACACTACTCTAACTCCCTCCACCTTCCCCCAGCAGCATCTTCTGTGTGCCAGCTGGGCTCTGCCAGGTGGCTAGCCTCTTGTGGCGGCTAGCAGCACTGCAGCCCATTTCTGTGGGGAAAAGGAAATTCTGCGCGCACGTTAATTTCTACAAAATTCTGCATTGCGCAGCAGCGCAGAATTCCCCCAGGAGTAAAAGCCCTATATGCTTTGGGTCTTTGTTGCCTAAAATACTGCCTCTCTCTCTCTCTCTCTTTCTCTCTCTATGCACCGTTGAGATTGTTGAGGCATTGTTGTTAACAAACCCTACATTTAAATATTTGCAGGAAAGCAGCAGGACATTTTCAGTGACTTTCGATCTCTGGAGCTTACTGGTCCAATAGAGTCAGTAATTTTTATCTTTAAAAGTGCTCAGGTGCCACAGTGATTGGCTCCATATAGAAACCAAGACAGATAGATAAGAACACAGAGTAACACTCCTGTAATTTCTCAGGTTTCTGCCTGATTACCCTAGCAGGGAATATACTGAGCTGTAGTTTGGGTTAAGGGTTGTCACCCAGCTGTGCATATTGTTTTTACATGTGCGCATACATCGCCAGAGAGGGGACATAATTTGAATCTCAAAACAACACAAAAACTTTCTTTAAAATGACCTGAAAGAAGCGTTGGGCTCATGGCATTGGGCTACCGGGAGCTGGACTTTACCTAAATTGTGAGCTCTTTGGGACGAGACCCTCTTTTTGTTCTGTGCTTGGAACTGTACAAACACAATGGGGCTTTGGTTTATGGCTGTGGCTCTTGTTACTACCGTAATACAAATCAATAATAACCGTGTGCCCTGGTGCCAAACAGGTATTGTGATACCCCAAGCACATAGGGAACACAAGGACATCCTCGCTGCACACTGGAAAAACAAACACCCTGTCTCCCCTCAGCTAAAAAATATAAAAGCCAAATTATTACAGTGGCGGCCTAAGTGTTTGAGTTAAAGATTTACCAGCATTTATTTTCTTGTACAAAGGTCCAGCAGGCTGCTGGTGAGGCACAGGTCTGAAGGTGCTTTCACCTCTCCAGGAGCTGTACTAATAGCCTAGTAATGCCTGGCTTGTTGCTAAAATAACTAACTTGTTGCTAAATGATTTAAAAATCTGTTTGAGGTGATAGAGACAATGTGATCTTCCACTCTGAAAGACAGCTCACAGCAAAAGGATGGGGGTGGGGGGGACATAGGGTTAGGAGTTATAGGGTAACATTTTCAAAAGCACCTACATGACTTAAGAGTCTAAGTCTCATTTTCAAAAGTGACTTAAGGCCAGAATTACAAAGGTATTTAGGAGCTTAAAGTTGCAGATAGGTGCCTAGTCAGACTTACAATAATGCCTAAGTGAGTTCATGTATTTTTAGAAATGGTTTTATTTTGTCATGTAGCACCCAAAATGCCTGGGCAAGTTAAGGTACTTTAGAAATAAATGTATTAATTATTATTATTATTCAGAGATTTAAACAATACGTTCAATGATTGAAGTGACCAATGCACGCTTAGGTCGCTTTTTTTAATGGTAGTTCTAATACTGGTAATACTGAATTTTATTATTATTCATTTATTTGTATGAATGGAATTAGGCTCCTAAATTACAATGTCATTTCTGAAAATGTTGCTCCCTAACTTTAAAATGGAAAACATACTCCAAAGCCAGTTATCCCCAACCCCTGGGATGTTTAAAATCTGATTTTATAGCTTGTGCCCATTTCCAGTTATACAAACATAACAGGAAAACAAATGCTATATGAAAATGCAGCACCTGCTTCGCTAGAATTACCATTATGGCGAAAGCATGCTTTCAACATGTTTCTTTGGAGAAGTGCCTTTGAATCAGATATTTATGAACAGTCAGACTAAGGCTGGTTCTTTAGACTAAAAGGTAAGCTGAATATTTTGTCCCCTCTGAGGCTCTTGCCAAGTTTCAACTGCCATTACTTAGCGAGTTCTTCAGCTTAAAAAGTTACAATTTACTAGCCTTCCTCCTGAAGCTGTCAGTTGTTGAGAAGTGGAAAACAGCCAACTGATTAGTTTTGATGGACTGCTACATGGAGATCTAGTCTGTGTCACTAAAATGCCTGTTCATCCAATTAACCAAATTACCAAGGGGGTAACTCTAGCCAAGTGCAACACTCACTGGACTGCAGCTACTAGGGGGTCAGTGCATTGGGGATGCACCTCTGCTAAACATAGGGAATTATTTTGCAAAACAAACGACTATGTGGTGTTATCATGTATGTTTCCTATCTATCTATAACATGAGAACTGTGGGGAACGGGACCATCTCTCTTTATTTAGTATCAGAGGGGGAGCCGTGTTAGTCTGGATCTGTAGAAGCGACAAAGAGTCCTGTGGCACCTTATAGACTAACAGATGTAGTGGAACATAAGCTTTCGTGGGTGCATCTAACAAAGTGGGGATTCACCCACAAAAGCTTATGCTCCACTACGTCTGTTAGTCTATAAGGTGCCACAGGACTCTTTGTCGCTTCTCTTTATTTAGGCTCTGATTCAGCAAAACACTTTGGCATGTGATTAAATGTAAGCATGTGCTTACGTCCATCCTTATTCAGTAAAGTACTTAATTATGTATTAATTGTATGCACATGTGAACACTGACTTAAAGTTAAATAAATAAAATAAATGCTTAAATATTTTGCTGAAGAAGGATAGAATTAAGCACATGCCTAAAATTAAGCATCAGCTAAAGTGCTTTAAAAGCTCCTTCAGGAACAAAGGCTTTTTTCCACCTGCGGATGGTGAGCCAAACTCTGTATTACAGCCCATAGTAAGTTATCACACAAGCGGGCCAAAGGGCTGCTACAAAAAAGGTTTATTGTGAGTCTGGTGGCATTAAACATACTTTCCTGAGATTCTAGTAAACTTCATCCTATTAGGGCACACTGTAGCTGAAGTCCCAGGATCAAAATGTGGAGGCAAATGCTATGGGGCTATATACTGGGCGCCAACAGGGAACCAAGTCAACCAGCTTCAAACAGCACTATGTTAAAGCACACTAGTGAACACCAGCAAGGTCTACACGACCAATTAATGCGCCACACATTAGTGAGTTTTAGAAATCACACCCTCAGAGGCCACATTACTGCTTTTTGTAGACAAGCCCTTAGATACAGGGTAACCTTTTCTGGTGTTTATTAGATAAACACAGATTTAATTTCCTTTTATCAGGGGTATTTTAGAGGTCAAAACCTAAAATCAGAAGCCCTAAGCATAGCTAAGAAATATGAATAGCTCAATATTGGCCTGATCCAATGTCCATAAAGTCAACCAGAGTCTTTCCACTGACTCAACAGGCTTCGGATCAGACCCTCTCGGCCAAATCCAATAGTCTTTTTTCAGACAAAACTCCAATGATTTCCAAGTTTAGCCAGAACAAAAATAGAATAAATACCACAGAATTTGACTTTAAAAATTAAATTCTTTGAGATCAGGCTCACTGTGTGAAACTTCAGGCACCTGACTTGACAATCCATCAGTTTTGTTCAATTTCACCCACATTCCCATTGTTTATTCAGCGCCCTAAATTTTGAGAACAATGTTGTGATCTGCTGTGCACAGAGCCCCAGACTTAGTTAAAACGTCTGCACTCAGTGCAAATCTCTCTGGGCATGTTTGTATGCATTATAAAAAGGCAACAAATAGGTTTTGTGCAAGTCATAATATATTAAAGATCTACATCATTTTCTACATGTGGAATTTTTTTTCATATTGGTCTAGATAAGCCAATTATATGTAGCAATTGTGTCAATATTATGGACACATGTATCATCATATGCTGCAAATAATATGTATGAAATCTGCAACAATGACAGATCAGAAATAGCCTGCTAACCTGAACAATCTTCTTTAAAATGTGACTGCAACTGCACTAACATTTTATCATATGTTTTCCTTTTTACATACGTGTTCTTTAAAAAAGTCAAATGTACCTTCATTGTAAAAAAAAATATATGCTTCATGTTATGTTTTTCTCTTTAATGGGTTGATGTCATGATATATAATGCCATTGTGAAGGTGTGTTACACACAGCAAAAGGGGAAAGATCTGGTGCCTTAATGGCAGGCTTCTCAAAGTCCTGCTCGTATTTTGAGTGAACAGCTCTTAAATCTTAGAAATAAGGTTTCTCTGGAAAGTCTCTACATCTGGCTTATCTCCTTTTTTATTAATCAAAGTGGTAAACATGCTTAGCTAAATAACAATGTCCCATAAAGACTTCAGTCAGACTGTATTTTCATTAGGTGATCCTACAGTGTTCTACTAGGCAACCGGACTGTGGTTAACGAGGGAGTCCATTGTCTGTCCATAATTGACATGTTATAAAGGGCAGACATGTCCTCGGACACTGAATTCCCGCTATTGCTTGCCATTTCCTGGCATTTCCAAGGCCAATGTGAGTCGACCTCTTAAAGAGACACTACCTCCCTTGGAGGAATTGTTTGAAATGAACATTCCTAACTATGTGCAAACAGTCTATCCCTAAACTATTAAAAACAGACTTCTATTGTAAGAATAGTTGTATTGTTTGGGAATACAAAATCTTTGGATGTGAAGCCTTAGCCCTGTATATTTCTCTTTTAAATACACACACATGCAGAAGATGGGTCTTCTAAACCAATATAACGTATCTGGAGGTCTGAAAACCACTGAACTTCAGAGAAGAGAAGTAGAAATCCAAAGTTGTACAGATGTTTGCAAATGGCCTAATGGGCCAAATCTCAGATCCACACATCACAGATCTCCAGGATGTTCATATTCTGTGGCTGCAGTTCACCTTTAATATACAGAACAGCTATGCCTGGTACCAAATATAAGTTTTCTGTGGTCCTAGATGAAAATGGTTTCCGACCCTTGACCACATTGTTTAACTGCATTAAAGCCAGTGCTCTGACCTGCAGATTGGAAACATACTGCTCTATATTATATTGTTGTTAAACACCATATCCCGCCTTGTATACATCAAGGGCTTTTTTTTTCTCTATCTACTAACCGCAATTATTAAATTTACTCATCTGCAATGGCGACAAAGGGTCCTGTGCCACCTTATAGACTAACAGGTATGTCCAGGGGCAGATACTGCTTGCATCCGAAGAAGTGGGTATTCACCCACAAAAGCTTATGCTCCAATACCTCTGTTAGTCTATAAAGTGCCACAGGACGCTTTGTCGCTTCTACAGATCCAGACTAACACGGCTACCCCTCATCTGCAATGTTCTGCCACTTATCACAATTCATCACAGTCATGCACCAAATTCCAGCTAATGGCCCAAAATCAGTTTTCCCTGAATATCCTTATGAACTAATTTTGGCTTATGTGTAAAAGTGTAAATGAAAAGCAAATGTTGGTGAAAAGCAAATGCCAAAGGCTTGTGAATAAGGTGGATCTAAATATGGTTTCTAATTTGCCAAAAATCTTTATACATTTTTTTTCTGCTTCTTCCAATCTCTAACTACATTTGTTTTCTTAGCATCAGATCTTTTACATGTCACTAAATGGTTTGGTTTTAATAGTTTTTGATTTATTTAAATAATGCCAGTGCTGTAAACATTCTGCAAAGGGCACTTCCACATCAGAATTACATTATCATTACTCTTTGGATGAATTCCAAAAATTAAATAGAATCTGGAAATCAAAGACGCCTAAAGTAGATCTATAAAAGTACAGACTCCTCCTGCTGCACCTGCATAATTCCCAGTAACATGCATGAGAGTTACTGATATATCTCAAGGAAAGAACAGACCCACAATGCAAAGCTGGTGCTAATGAGAGCCAGGACACCTGGATTCTGTCCATGACTCTGCCACCGAGTCACTTAATTTTTCTATGCCTCAGTTTAAATATCTGCAAAATGGATTTAATATCTATGTACTTTATAATGATATTGCAGGATTCAATTAATATCTCTAAGGTACAAAGCTGTACTTACTGGGTGGAGGGGGAGGGAGAGGTGTGGAGGGATTGTTTTACTCATGTATGCTACACTCTTTGACAGAGGGTGCTAGATGTTATTACCCAGGGGTATCACTTATTTTCCCTCATAGGTACTTGCAAAATTCAAGTAATATTTTTGTTTTATTGAAAAGGAAAGGAAAGGGAAGGAAAAGGCCTGGCTAACTCATGACCTGAGGAACTCAAAATAAATTATTGATCTGAGTCTGTTGCCATTAAGGGTCAATGGGAGTGTTGCCATTGACTTCAATAGGAGCACAAACTCAGCTTGCTTTTCAGCAGCCGATCTGAAGGAGCACCCGACCCGTCCAAGCTATAACTAAAAGATACTTATTATTGAAAGCATTGTAGTGGGCAAGTGGTTAGGGCACAGAGGAAAAGGAGAAGGGAGAGACCCCCTTAGAAATCAGATGATAAAGAAAGTGTGCCACAAGGAACTATACACTCTGCTTGTGCACATTAATGACAAGCTACATGGAAGTTATGTACTCGCATTCCTCTAAGGGTGAAGGATGGAACAACAAAAGGAGAACTGCTTTGTGTGGTTGCTTTTTTGTATTCAGCACGTGCTGATAGTACACATGGAGCGAAGAAAGCTGAAATACTGTGGGAGGCATACTATGCGTGAGAGTCCCATGCTGACAATGTGTGTGATTGATGGCAGTAAAGTTTCACATTCTATCTTCCTTCACAAGTGAGTATTTCATCTGTTCCCAGCAAGGTGCAAAGCTCCCCTTGTCTTGTACCTGAACACAAAGGATTAACCAAAAAGAGAGTTCGTATAACACCGAAAATACTGTGTAATGAAAAAACAAGCAGAGCAGAGCAACCAGCCCACCCCTTAAAAAAACAAGTGCCCCGAACATGGTTGAAAAGGTGAAATATTTTTGATTCATAAAAAAAAAAAGAACGTGAATTACCATTCAGCAGACCTTTGGTTGGAAATCCCTGAAAGATGAAGCATTACTTTTCAACACAAAGGAAGTGAAGATTCCATGATAAAGTCTGTCATTTTGGGACCACATCTATTTCTGCCTGCTGATGGAAAAACGTGGGGTTTTGCTTCTCGTCCTTTGCTGACACACCTCCCAACACTTCACATCATTGAGAAAAGTTCATACACTGTCTACACACACTCACACACACAGGGCATGCAAAACAAAAGCTGTGGTTAAAGCCTCAGAGGGGTGGTCCTAGCAGGGCTCAAAGAGGGGAAAAAAAAACTTGTAGTCAGCTCTGCTTGTTTTCAGCTACATTTTATTATTTTGGTTTTTAAAATGACTGCACTGGCTTAATTGGGAGCAAAAGAAAACAGACTGTACCCTGAGTCTCCTTTCCACCTCTCGCCACAATCACTCCATTGCATATGGCACTTGGGGAATGGAAATCTGTCGGCCTGTCTGTTTTACACCCAGGTGGACAAACACATAGAAAGGAGACTGAACGCAATTTGCTGTTTCAGAGAAAAGCGAGGTCTTCAAATGAAGTGAAATTGCTGATCTCAAACAAGAGGGAGTCTCGCCCCACCCCCACACATATACACACCTCCCTTCCAGTTTTTAATTAAGAAATGAAGGAAAATACAATATTTTTTATATTGTCCTTTCAAGGAGATCTCTATTTGCATAGACTGATCCCCCTTCCTTTGCACAGCACTAACATTAGTGTGACCTTTTCCTGCTAATTGGAAAATCTTATGGAAATAAAGCCTGTCAGAAAATGAGAAGTGTCTCCCCTTTAGCTGGCCAAACGACCTCAGAGGGGGAAAAGAAGTTCTGAATTTCTGCTCCTTCTGCATACACTGCAAAATCTTTATTACTTCGGAGAGCCTTGAAACTCAGTAATGCCCCTCCAGTGCAAAGAGAAGTAAATAAATTTCTTCTTATGACCACTTTGGAGAAACACACAACCAGATTTACTCAGCAGGGATAGATACTGGACAAGATAATGAAGAGAGAATAAGAATATGATAGGGGTTTACAGCCTCTTCTGTCTCTTTAAAGTGTTTTAATCCTTCAGAAACAGGATATCGGGTCCATTTCCTTAAAGATACAGTATCCCTTCTGGGACAAGTAATGTTATAAAAAGCTAAGATGTAACATCTATCTCACAATATTGATTGGCACTTTAGTGTGATAAAAGGGGTTGAATCTGAAGGGGAAAAGAGGAAAAAGGTAAACTGGGATTACTTTTTGAAGAACTGAGAAAGTCCCTATTATACCAGGTCAAACTTTCTAAATATTTCCTACCTAGTATTGAACCCAAATGTCATCTGAGTGATTGTTCAGGTGATTTCCTTGGATTTCTAAAGACAATGCATCCACGTGCATGTCATTATCATCATTAGCAAATGGGACTGATTATGATTTCATCCCCAGTACATGGCTCTATGCTTTCATTTTGTGGTCAAGCTGAGGAAAAGGGTAGGTGTCCCAATCTAGAGACACAGCTTCTGTTATAACAGGAAAGGCAAACGAAATTTCAAATGATTGTCCAGTTAGGTGGTGGTTATAAAATGCCTTTTCAGGACAATATCACATAGCTTGTGAGCGAGCTTCTAAAGAAAATACTTGGAACTGTCATCATATGGATAGATGCTGTGCAGTCAGTCCTAAATCACGCAGAGTTAAAGTAACACAGGGGCCAATCCTACAAACACTTACTCATGTGAGTGTTTCTTTCTTGTACAAATAGCCTCATTTAAGTTTATGGGTCTAGCTGCATGAGTTTGTAGGATTGGGCCTGTATTTCCCATGAAATTAACATTATACTGGCAATTGAATAAACACGTAGTTAGTAGAATCTGGCCCGAGTTCAATATGTAAAATTGGAGCCAGTGTCACCAGCTACGTAGGCTAAGGAAAGAAATAGGATTCTTAAGATGAATATTTGTCTAATATATTTCACCTGTGTGTCGAACGGTCTGTGAAAGAGGAGAGAGCAAGACCCCATCCACTTTAGTATCAGGACTGCTGGTTTCAAACATGTTTCAGCCAGCAGCATTCTTTAAATATGCTTTCCCAAACCAGTGTGGACAGGATTTTTCTTCTTAGAACATGCTTGTCAAGCTGTGCTGTATATTATACCTCCCTAGGTAACAGCATGACATTATAATAGTATTCAGGCCACAATAACGCCTAACCACATTGAGGCACTGCTAGCAACAGCTGTCGTTAAGCAATATGAGCCTGCTCCCAAGATCAAGTTTTTCCCGTTGACTTCAGCCAGCGTTCTTTGGAACAAGGTCCTCTGTCAACCATAGAGTTCCTGGCAGAGGAAATGCTCTTTAAAAGGAGCAAGCCATCCGTCTCTGCATAAGTAAAATAATGTCTCCATACTGCCCTACGTTTCTGGTTCTGCGGGAGCTAATCTGGCATCTTTTTTGTCAATTTCTCTCTGTGTGCTCTGGACACTTCGATGACATCAGCGGAAATGTGCTCCATTCTGGGAACACGGATTATTAGTTAAATAATGATTCAGGGCAGCAGCCCGCATATCTGTGTTTGGTGTAGCCCACCAAAATATCTACTATAGTTTTAGGGCCTGATCCAAAGCCCCCTGAAGTCAATGGGAGCCTTTCTGGATCAGACTCTCAGTGGGGGAATAAAATGACAGACTTAAATAAATGCATATACGTTGAATCTCAATGCTATTTCCAACCCGATTACATGAATTTTAGCATAGCTTAAAATATGGACTCAAGTAACTATGGTGTAGCGGGGTGGAACCCCGCTCCTGCCCGGAGGGGCTGGAAATAGCCCTGGGAGAGGGCTGAGGCTCAGAAGCTGGGCTGATTGGCAAGGAAGCCACAGGTGTGGCCAGTTAATCAGGCCCCAGCTGGCCCTTATAAGAGGGCAGTGGACCTGGAGCAAACAGACACTCTCTCTCTGTCTTTAGAGAGGGAAGGGCCTGGCTGCGAGGTACCTAGGGTGGAGCAGGGCTGGGGAAGGCCAGAGGAGCTGGGGAGCTCCGGGCTAGGAAAGCCCCAGGCTGTGGCCTAGTGTTAGGCCCAATAGGTACAGGCGTTACAGGGGGTAACCCACGGGTAGGCCGAGGCAGCAGGTCCAACCCAACCTTGCCTGTGATGAGTGGCTTATACTGCAGTCTGCCCCAGGGCGCGGGGGCTAGCTGGTGACTGGCAGTAGCCTAAGACTGAGGCGAGGTGGGGGTAGTGGGTTGGGGGGTTCCCCTGGGGAGAGGAGACCCAGATCTGTGGGGGACTGCCGGGAGGGGCAGCACCCTAGTTAAAGGGGTAACACCCTAGTTAAAGGGGCACCGGGTCCTGGGAGGGACAAACGGGGCCAGAGTGGTCAGGCGGATCACTGGCCTGCAGAGGGCGCTCCAGAGGCTGGATGAGCTAATTCCCAGAAGAAACCAGCAGGAGGCTCTGCAGGGGTGGTCCAACCCTGTCACATATGGACATAGGGCTCTTTTGAAATGAGTGCCACACAGTGCTATCCAGTTCCCTATATGAATATGCACTTAACATAAGTAAATGTTGAATATGAAATCACCCTATTACCCTATTTGAATTTTAGGGTCAAGTTTACATTGGGAGCTGAAATAAGAATATAATACTGCATTCCTAGTATTAACTAATAACCACATTGCAGAATGAGTAAGTTTGGATGGAGTGCTGCTGGCTACTAGCAAACAATGGCAGAGGAGGGTTGGCTGAGAGTCGAGGACTATTGCACAGGAAAGTTTTGGCTACTGGAGGGGAATGGGACAGAAAAAGGGTGCCCAATTCTCAGCCAAACTATACTCCCTCTCTTTCCCCATCACTCACTGGTTCTGACTCTGTGGCTTGATGACCCAGGGAATTGCTCATTGGGATGTCTGCAGAGTTTTAAACAAAGTGTCACAAAACTCTGATATACACCTATTTGTACAGGTCATGGGAGTGCGGATACATAGTTACCCTACGCATGCAAACTATATACTTGCCCTCAGGGCCCCAACTTTAGTGATTTTTTTATGGTACTCAAATTATTACAATCTTGACTTTAAAGACTCTCTCAATCAAGGGTAGTTAATATCCATTAAGTCATTGACCTTAGGTTTGAGATCAAGAGGTTACTTTATCAAAACCAAGAGATGTTTGGTGGTACATTTCAAAGCACTCATGGAAGAGAATTGTTTCATCAGTGCACAAGTTATGGCACATCTACTAACCTAGTAGTGCACACATTAGTGTCCTGCTTTGAGAGCTGCACAGGGCATAAATAATTCTCTAAGGGTTTGATGCTGCAAGGTGCTGAGTAATATATGGAAGTGGTCCAAACCCACAACTCTCCTCGAGACCAGTACAAGCTGAGGGTGCTCAGTCCCTACTGAAGTTACTTATCACTTTGTAGGATCAAGCTCTATATGCAACTGGCACCATGGATGGGTGAGGAATGATTAGAAAGGGGCACAAACTATGCAGGTTGGATCCGGATTTCTCAAATTCTGAGCATGTTTGAATTAAGTGTTCTGGTTCAGCCCACAATAATGATAAAGACTAGCCACAAAGTCCATATCCAAATCTTAGGTACCTCTACAGTGGAAGAGGGTCACAGCCAGGATTCTGTTTTTCCCCATCTCTAACAAGCCTTGCAACTGCTTCCTGAAATGTGTTCAAAACAGTTTGTTTATATGAGTGCAGAGTTTTGTAAAGAGACCCTCACTCCCGTAAAAGCAGCTTTGTTACCTAATTGTCAAAAGCAGAACTTGGCTTAATAATAAGAGATTGCTCCTGTTCTTCTCCTTTCTCTTGATAAGATTATTTCCCAAAAAATGATTTCAACACTTTAAAAATAACCTCTCTGCCACAAGTTTAACACAAAGCCCATCTTCCTTGAAGGGTGCTTATTCAAACGTGTGAGTGCTTTGGCAAGGACAGGCGCAGTTTTCCAAATATTTCACAATGCTCAGTAATAGAAAGGTTGCACACGTGACAGTCAACAGCACAAAGGCATCAATCAGTGCACCACTTGGCACGGCTCAGTGCTCCATTCTCGGGCTGAATTTTGAAAATGGGGAGACACAAAGCTAATTTGGGGAAATGTCTGCTGGCTTCAAAATGCAGAAATGTCAACGGGAATCATGAGGTGAGACCCAGGCCTGGTCTACACTGAGAAGTGATGTTGGCACAGCTACAGCAGTCAGGGGTATGAAAAAAAACACACTCTTGACTGATGTACCTATGCCAACAAAACTCCCAGTGCAGACACAGCTATGTGGATTGAAGAAGGCTTCCAGCAATGTTGCTAACTTTGTTCGGAGCGGTTGGTGTTCCTACAGCAACAGAAAAACCATGTCTGTAGGTGTAGGCTGCATCTCTGTAATGTATGCATATCCTCAGTAGGCTGATTTCAGCTCTGATTCTAGGTGGGGGGGAAATACACAAATTAAATACATGACTAACTTTGCCTCATTTTCTGTTCTTGAATTGTCTGCAAGAAAATTGAGACTCCCCAAATGCATTAGTTACATAAAGATATTCGCCACATAATACCCGTGAATAAATCTTGGTTTGTAGCTTGTCCACAAGTAGTTTGTTTTCGGTAGTCAAGACTGAGCTGTTTGGAATGGACATTTAGGCCTATGATACATTCTGTTCTCTGACTGGAACTCACAGAATGTCATTATTTATCTTGTAAAATTCACTGCTTTGGTGCTGCCAGCAAAATCATTTGCCAGAATATTTGTGGAAAGCAAGTGTGAAAGGGGTCTGAACACAAATGGAGTGAAATGAATTTGTTTAAAATATAAATGACTTTTCTTTTGAGAGTGTTTGCCCAGACCCAACCATGATATTCAAAAACAGGAGCCTAAAGTTAGGTCCCTAAATCCATATTTAGGCTCCTAAATTTGGCCTGATTTTCAGAAAGGTTGAGCATCCATTGATTTAAATGGGAGCTGCTGGGTGCTCAGCGCTTTTGAAAATCGGGCCACATCTTTTAGATCCTAAATATGGATTTATATGGCTCATTCTCAATGGGGGTGCACAGAATACAAGTTAGAGCAGAATTTGTCACCTGTAGGTGGCACTTATTTCAAGTCAGCTCTGTCTTCATTTTTAATCTACATTGGCGTCGAGTCTCATGTTTATTAATGGCAGCTATGTGGCCAAGTCATCCTCACGGTGCTTTGAAGATGTAAGGGCTGCTCTTGTGATTGGTCTTGGAGATCTCTCTGTAAAACCCCAAAGAGTACAACTGCTGTTTAGAAAGGTGGGGAAGGGACATGATAACTTCTGCACAAATGCCACTATGTATTACGCCAACATGTCCTTAGTGTCTGATTACATTCTGTTAAGATCACCAAAGGAGGACCTGTTTCTCTCCCCAACGGGGCTATGTAAGCCCCCAATGCAGTCTTTAAAGTAGGCTGTGGAGTAGTAGGCAATCCAATCAACAAATTAAATAATAAATAAATAAGCCACCTTCTTTCTGAGACCAGATCCCCTCGGAAGAAGCAGAGAAAGAATCAATTCTGTGAAATACAGTCTATGCAGTTTATACATTAAATGAACAGAATATATTGACTTTACAAAAGGATGTAGATTATTGGGGATGCCTGCTATTCTATAGGATTGACTGATATTTTGCATAAACACTGGCTAAGGAGATGAACAAACAAACAACAAAAATAGTTTCTATTAGCGGAGACTGGCAGCTGCATTGCAACTGCCTGCCCCATTCAATGCTTCAGCTACTCTCTGCTGTTGCAGCCTGGCGGGACCCTTTTGGACAGAGTACAAAAAAGTGCAGCCGTGTCTGTTTGACACCACATGAGGGAATGTGAATTGTCAATTTGTTGACAGTGTCATGTTGCCACTACCAGCTTTCTCTTGGTTATTTGGAAGGAACTCAAGTCAGTCTGTTTCCCAGGCTAAGCTTCCTCACGTTACAGCCCCTGCACACCCAGAAAAGTCAGACACAATCAGAGCTGGCTTTGCTTTTTAACAGAGATAGGAGCGATTTGTTTTAAAAAATATGAGCGCTGCTAAAGCTGGAAGCACTGGGTGAAACCTACCACAAGGGCAAGTTCCCTTTCTAACATTCTAACGCCCCCCCCCACCCCCCCCCCAAACACACACAAGTAAGTCATGAAAGGCCTAGGACAGCTTAATGTTTTGATAGTTTTATGCTTGCTCCCACTATGACAGTGTCAAAGCAGAATCAGACATATTTTAAACTGACAAGACTGTGAAAATATACTGCATTTCGCCCTTCCAGGTGCAGGAGCCCGTTGCACTCACTGATCATTTTTATTTTCGTGAGGATAATCTGCTAGTCGCCATCCCACTCTCAGCTGCAGTGGCCCAGCCGGTTTTCAAGCGGCAATTAAGGGATATGTTGGTTTAAAAACAAAAACTTGTTCTCCTTGTAGCCACCTTTGGCTAGCTGCATAATTACAGATCAAGTCCAGATTTTGACCTGGTAAACCAGGGATCGGCAACCTTTGGCCCGCGGCCCGCCAGGGTAAGCCCCCTAGCAGGGCGGGCCAGTTTGTTTACTTGCCGCGCCCGCAGGTTCGGCCGATCGTGGCTCCCACTGGCTGCGGTTTGCCGCTCCAGGCCAATGGGGGCTGCAGGAAGCGGCAGTCAGCACATCCCTCAGGAAAAGGTATAAATGGAGATAAAATGTTGTGAAATCTGAGACATTAAAATGAAAATTTGTGTGTATTAATTGTGCAATCCAAAACGCTCTCAGGCTCTCCCATCCCTACAGATCAATTCTGATCTCATGGGTGTAAATCAGAGGTACCTGCATTTAAGTCAGCGGTGTTACACTCGTGTAAAAAACAGGGTAAATCCTCAGGTTCCAGGGAGGTGAAAACTGCTTAAGATTACTGGGAGTATCCAAAGCATTGTGTTGTTTAAGTTATTCAACTGCATGAATTCTGCTGATGGAGCTGCACAAATAGAACCCCATTCGCCAGTGGCAAATCGCCACCCTAAGAATGCACCCCACTTAAACTCCACTTTAAACCAGCAGCCACTTACCAAACAGACATATATCAAGCTGATGGAACATCTTTGTAAGGATCTGCTCTACACCTTGTAGACTGAAAGAATAAATCATTTTAATAAGCTCCTAGGTCTTCCTGCTGATGCAAATTGAAGCAATATTATAGAAATGTGAGTAGTTGTCAGTAAATTAGCAGGAACAAATAGAAAATGCCAAGAGGACTCATTTGTGAAATGGAAACAATTCATGCGATTTGGGGTGTTACAAGATTCTTGCAAGGACAACCAGGCTGAATTTCTGTCACCCTGAGCCATGCAGTATTCAGGGCTTTTCTGTTGTTATTTTAAAGTAAGGCCTGCTACACTGTGCTTTCATCCATGCGTCTGGATATTCACAGTAAACTGATTAATGAATAATGTTATCACTTCTAAGAAGCGTGGCTATAGAGTGGGCACAGCCCTCAGTCTTACACTTTAAAGGTTCACAAGCAAAACTCCAGATGATAAAGGTGGACCAGAGAGGTCACTGTAAATTCAAGTATCTCAGGAAACAGAAGAATTTGAAGGCTCTTGGGTACAGTGTAGATCTTGTCACCGGTGCCCTTTCCAAGCAGCGAGACTGGCACAATCATGCTTGTGACAAAATTCCCACCAGGGCTATTCCTTATAGCAGAGTATCTGGGAATAAAGCCTACAACATCATGTACTGTTTTCAAGGCTAGTATTGTCTGGGAATGGAGTGGCAGCAGTGGGTCCATGGTTTGGCTAATGCGGTGATGGTCTGTCCTTATCGTGCAGTACTGCAGGAAACAACATTGCCAGGTGTTTGCACCACACGTATTTTAAGCATATTGGTGAGTGCTGGTTAATTTGATTCTGGATCAACTCCTTTATACACTGATGGTATAAATCAGGGCACTGTGTGAATATGTGGGTGTTTCCACATATAATATATATACTTAAATATGATGATTCACATGCATTATGGGTCAAATTTCCAAACTTGATGTCCGTTTGTGTATCCAACTTTTGCAAGCACAGTCAGTTCAGGTGTGACCAAATGGGCAGTTTGATGACCAGCTGCCCAATTTGCACACGCAACTGCTATTCAACTGTGTATTCATTTTTGCGGGTGCAAGATTCTGCTTTTAGTTACATCAGTGCAGTTCAGGAGTAACCCCACTCACTTTAGTGTACATTTATGGATACCTTTTAAAATGCAGTTTCCCCACATTAATGAACAACAAAATGTGTGGATTTTTAAAAATTAATTCAAATTTCAAATCAAAGATATGAAGCTTAGACATCTCTTTCTCTTCGCCAAACAATTCTTCAGTGGGACACGTGGTAGCAGGATCTGTCCCTATAGCCCTCGAGTGTTATTGCAGTATAATATATACAACAGTAGTTCTCAACCAAGGGTCTGGAGCCCCCTAGGGGGCCATGAGCAGGTTTCAGGGGGTCCGCCAAGTAGGGCCAGCATTAGACTCACTGGGGCCCTCGGCAGAAAGCCCAAGTCCCGTTGCAAGGGTCTGAAGCCCAGGGCCCCGATCCCACCACCCGGGGCTGAAGCAATGTGGCTTCATGGGCACTCCTGTGGCATGGAGTCCCAGGCAGTTGCCCTGCTTGCTACCCCCTAACACCGGCCCTGGCTTTTATATGCACAAAAACAGTTACTGTGGCACACCTGGGTTGTGGAGATTTTATGGCATGTTGCGGGTGGGGGGGGGGCCTCAGAAAGAAAAAGGTTGAGAACCCCTAATATATAAGGCCCTCTCTATCACAGTAAATCAGAAGATTGTGCCCAAGATTATAGCTTGAATTTTATAAAGACGTTGCCTTTCTGAAAGAAATTTGGAGCCTGAATAACTCAAAATGTTTCTGCACTTCTCTATGAAAATGAAAGCAGCTTCCACATGCACAGATTTCAAAGTTCACGTGACCCTAACATTTAAGTGCCTCTCTACAGGAAGAAAAAAAAATCCCTGCTGATGGAGAGCAGGACAAAAGTAGATGCAATGTCACAATCTCCAGTGTCTAGATTTTGTTATGCAGTAGCTGCCTGTTCAGTATAGTTTGTACAAACGATCACCGTTCCACTCCATTAACTCCTCATTAGAATAGCATACTGTACCTTAAAAGTAGCTTAAATTTAAATTACCAGTATCCAAGCAAAAGAAATAAAAAAATAGTACACCGGGACCTTGTCAGGAAGCACCCAGTGCATGGCACATAAGAGGAGAGCCTGCAAGCTTTAAGCCACAGCTTCTCAAAAGATCGTTGTAAACTAGGATGCCGAAGCTTTAATAATTTACAGTTTCCTTATTGAGGTCTGATGATGCTAAAATAAGGTGTTGAAGTTTGATTAGTAATAAGAACATAGCAGCTTAACCTCTAACATTTAGCCCTCTCCTCTGGATCGAATTACTGATCTTTATCTTGTTGAGCTGTGCTAGCAGTTGGCTTGGGAACATTACACGTTTCTAAAAGCTGTCAATCTTTGTCCGTGTCTTTGCACAATGGAGTGGAATAGCTATTTTTAAAGGACTATGTCACCTTTATATAGGGAATCTGATTTTATAGTATATTGAGGTGGGTTTTTAAAAAAAAAAAAAAAACATATTGACTCATGTACGATGTTGCTTATGAGTTAAGTGTACACTTGACCAAGAATAGCTTCTCTTTATTATTTTTATTATTATTTCGGTGAATGGGTGGAAAATGACTGATGGAAGTGAAAGAAGTAAATCAGAGATATCTCACCTAGTAGCAAGTGCTGTCTAAAAACAGCTGTCCATAGCAAACAGGACATTGAATAAACTACCTTTACTACCCTAAAAGACTGGGCACATTTAAACTATTCTGCTTCTCACAACTGACATTTACATTATCTCATCGGTGTGTTGATGTTCTAGATTTGCAGATGTCAAGGGGTGAATTAATTTTTCCACGGATTTCTTCAGTGAGATATCCTCCTATGATTTCTACAGTGACATATTTCCCTGATACTGTATTATCAATATGATCTTCTCTTCATATTTTACGGAGCTCAAACGGTGTTACACAGGAATAGAAGCAGCATGTATCTGTACCAGCAGGAAGAAAGAAATAGCGACTTTGGTTTAGACACAGTAGCTTTGAACTGGTGACATCATAGTAAAATGAAGGGCTAATTTTTCAAAAAGGGTCTCCCTTTTTGCAGACACAAAACCTGCATTTATACGTTTGCGTTCATCACTGAATTGTGTCTATAAATCTCAGGACTTGCTCTAACTACTTGATTTCCAGAACAAATTAGCTAGCTACAAAGCACTCTGATTTGCCCCTGCAATGCAAGCTGTGGGTGCAAAGTGCATCCCCAAATAATATTATTTAGTCCTGCCAGGAGTGCAGGGGTCTGGATTAGATGACCCCTCGGGATCCCTTTTACTCCTACGATTCTATGAAAACAGGAGACATGGCATCAGTCCTTTTAAAAAGTGTCCCCCTATATACTGAATTTTCGGCTCATCCTTATCTTTTCAGTGGGCATGATTATGCCTTGATTTCAAGAGGAGTTTCAACTATGCAAGGAATAATGGTTTGGGCCCTGTAAGTCATATATGGATTCTTGTTAGTGTTACCATTTGTACGTTGTGTGGAATCTATATATTGGGCCTCTGCGCCCTTCCAGTGAAATTCCCTTCAGAGTAAAATTGTTACTGATGCTCTCTATCCATCCTTAGGGCTAGAATCTAGTCTCAGTTATATACTCGTAACTGTTGAGTTGTACAGTACTTTTTAGCTTTTAATATGTCCTAGCAGAAATACTAGAAAGAAAGAGGGGGAAAATGTGTTTTCAAGTGAACTTTAAAGGCCAAATTCTGCTCTGGGTTGTACCATGGGGTCAACCTGGAATAACTCCATTCATGTCCATTGGGCCAGAGCTTTAGCTGGTGTAAATCAGACCATGGAGGATCTGTACCCCATTAACTTCAATGGAGTCACTCCAGATTTACACCAGCATGTAATGTGGAGGAGAATTTGGCCTTTAAAGTTCATTTGAAAATATATTTTCTCTTGTTCTGTTGTTGCTGCTATTGCATATTCTTACACTGAAAAGCACTTTACAACTCAATAGTCATAGAAAAATAGGATAAAATGTTTGTATAGTACCAGTATAAAGTAGCCTAAAACCTATATGAATTTAACAAACTGATATACACGTACTATACATAAGGTTAATTTCACCCACACTGAAATGCAATCCAACACGGAGTGAAATGCAGTGACTTTTTCACAGAGGGTAGGGCATTAATGTAATTGACATGCATTGCATTACAGGTTAGACAGGCATAATGCAAAAGAACAGTCTCACCCTTTAAAAAAAGAGCTGCTTTCCAAGTGAATAGCTAGTTCAAGGCTAAATATCACCATACTCCTGTATTGCCGTGTACAAAGTCCCAAAATACACACAGGCAATCCTACCCAGGAGGCACCCAACCCTAATATTGGCAAACACTTCATGCTGAGATGGAAAGAGAAAGCAAGGGTGTCAGAGAAAGTCAGACTTTATCCTTTAAAGAGACAGTCAGTCCAGAGAGAGGGAGAAAGCATGAGCGATCATCCCCGCTGCCAGGAAATTTACCATGACCCCACGCAGGAGGCAATGCAGATCTATCAGAGTTGCTGTAGTCACAATTAAGATTTTCACTGGGACAATCTCATTGTCAGGTGACCTACCTCCCCTATAATCCTTATGGCACTGACTGCACAAGCCTCACCACCTTTGCTTGTCAGTCTTCTTCCCCCTGCCTTACAAGTACCTGTCTCTTCATTAATGGATTGCCATAGGCGGTCCTTGAGCAGAATTCTCACTTTCCTAGCTATTTCAACACCACCACAAAATACAAATAAAACAAAATAAAAACCCTAACTCTACAACCATTGCAGAAATGTACCTTGGGACGAATGCATTATGTTCTCAGAAGAACCATCACACTTCTTACAATCACATTTCCCCACCTGCTTCTGTGACATGACGGCAATTCACGTGGGTGTCATGTGGAACAATTCCAGGTGCAGAGATTGCTTCAGAAAGTCTGTCTCTTTTCCCCCATCCCCTCCCTCGCTTTAACAGTGCTTCCTTTTAGCAATGCAGACACAAAGAAACTTAGCTAGGTAAACAAAAAAAAAGCACAAGGAAAATATTCTTAGCAGGTCTTGAGCCAGCCAGATACAAATGTTTCATAGTACAGTCCAGCCTAACATTAATCCACTAAAACACACTGGTAGAAGTGGAAATCAAAGGGCCACTGAACACTCAATCTTCCCAATGTGTCACAATTACAGACACACCTGTGCTAAACAACTTTGTGGTAGCCTAGCCCATGGTGAAAATGAAGAATACCAAAGCTCTCAACATGGCTCTTCCCTTATCGGTGGCATGATGATCTAGTGGATGGAGCATTTGACCAAACTATACAGGGACGATTTTTCAAAACCTTTCAAAGGAGTTGTCTGTCTGTTTTTTACAATGCTGTCAAGGAAGACTTTAGCTGTAGCTTTAATAAAGATTGGCTAAGGAGGTAGGGATGAGCTCCAGATCTGGATTAGATTTATTAGGGTTGGAGTGTGAGGCTGAATCCTGGCTAAAATTTCATTTTCAGTGGTGCCAGCACCTTGCTAACTGTTCTCAAGCTGGGAGTGGGGACGTAGGGGGAATTACACAAGATCACAGCTCATCTCCTGTGACTTCTGCCATCTTGAGTGGCAGAATCGTTCTCACGAGCTTTCAGCCACGTCTGAACTGGAACCAGAAAAGAAGCTCCTACAGGGGTGGAACTGACCTGGAACAAACCTGCAGTGGGAAGTTGTGCCCCAGCAATTTGAATCCAAACCATCTGGACGTGTCTAGGTTCTGATTTTGGCCCAGCTCTAATCTTTGTGCCTGAATTTATAATGAACATATTGATTCCATCCAGCCATTTTTAAAGAAGTATCAGGAGAAAGCTCCATTTCACTCAAAATATCCACCATGATGATTAATTAAGAGTTATTTATTTGTGTTCCGATAACACCTAGGCCAGAACCCCACAAACATGAACCAAAGAGACAGTATCTGCCTGAAAGAGCTAACAATCCATTTTGTTCTGCCTTTATCTTTTCAATTGCTTTCACCCTTCTCCGCCTTCCAGAGCTAGCCTTAAAAAGTGGTCCTTAACTAAGCCAACCCAGGATCTCGAGTTACCTCCACTCTTTACAACATTGCTGAATTAGCTTAGCCCATTGCTAATTTCCATCTGAAATCCCAGCGTGTGATGGGATCATGATACTGTGTAGTAATGGTGGCTCCATTTTTATTTAACGATCCAGCTTCATTTAAATGCAAAAGTATCAATGGAGACAAAATTAGGTCCCAGAGAAGGAATTTTGCTTGCTTTGTTGTTCTCCTGAAAGACTAAGCACTGTGATATCATGGCATCGACTGTCAAGACGACAACTAGAATGACTAGTAAATATGTATTTCAGTGGAGCTCAGCAGAACTGTGTATGCTGTAACATAAGTCATTCCATTAGTAAGACAGAGGTACTTGAGAATGTTATATTATCTTTATTCCTTCTGGAAGGACTTCACTACCATTACTTAAAAAAAAAAAACAAGAAGAAGAAGAAGTGGTTCGGAGATTGTAAATACATTTAAGTAACTCTGATGAAACAATAGGATCTGACTAAAACGTGGGGTGTTTATCTCATCTGTCAGTCTGATATGGGATAAAAGCCACAGCAGCAAGGACAAACTGAAAAAACACCTCTTGCCGGTTTCCCTCCCCACCCCCCTTTAGAGATGCAGGTTCTGCTTACAATGCATGCTGTGCAACACCAGCTGTATTATTATTACTTTTTAAGTCCAGGAATGTTGATTACAGCAGATGACTCTGGCCAGCTATCTGATATTAAGAAATATATTTCACAGGAAGGGAAATTCAGCAAAAGCTGGGAGTTGGTATTGTCAGCAAGCCCAATCACTCCAAAAAGCATGAATCAGATCCCTGCTTCCCCAAAACAAGAAATTGGATTTAAAATCATAAGAATCATAGCATTATTTTGTTCTTATTTGTGGGGGGGTATTTGGGTCTTAGTTTTTGAGCCTGTACCTTGCCCTCACTGAATGTTTTCAGGCTTTTCTTTACATACGTGAGGGCTAGAAACGTAAGGCTTGTCTATACGGTAGGATAATGAGTTCTATGAGGGTGTGATTTCAAAAGCGCACTAACATGTTGCACATTAATTGGTCCATGCACCCGCTGCTGACACGCTTTAACTCAGTGCTGTTTGAAATGCTAAAGCGCACTAGGGAAACTTTAGTGAGCACCAGCAGGGTCTATATGGACCAATTAATGCACAATGCGTTAGTGTGCTTTAGAAATCATGCCCCCACCTCCCTACCTAAGGGCATTACCCCACCATGAAGACAAGCCCCTACTTTTTCTTTTTAAATTAAAGCTTTTCAAAACAAAAAACCAAAAGCCAGTAAAAATCAAAAGAGAGGTTCAAACTTCAAACCCTGGCTCTCTGGACTACGTTATCATCACTTGTGTTACTGACATCCAATGACAATGGCATAATTGTGACTCAGCTCAACGCTTGCAGAAAGGTGCTGATAATATTGGCTATTAGCTGAATATGTGGTGTCTGAACAGCATTAGGAAGTGAGTCTTCTTGTCTTTCTTACCCTAAGGAGGTACTGTACAACAACTGCCTTATCTAGCACATTCATATCTAGAAGCCTCTTTGCTATTTACTATGGCTGCAACTTTCATCCCAGCCAGCTGTGCTAGAAAAGCAAAGATGAAATACAGTATGTTAAAGAATGATCATAGATTTTCTTCTCTCCAAAGCACACATACATACTGTACCCCCAAAACATGAGTTAGAATTATGCACAAGCACAAAGGAAGAGCAAATCCTTTAGTTATATATTGCTCATATGGAATATGTAAGACAATGTAACTAACAGCATGTGTTACTAATACATCCCCCACACACAGTAGCACATTTCATCTGAGTATTACCAAGTGCCTAGTAATAATAAACACATAACATTATCTTTCATCCATAGGATGTCAGAGTGTTTTTGTTACAATATTAATTTAACTTTTCAATCACAGCACTCATGAACAGAAGCAAAATACAGGATTTACTCCATCCACCACTTCACTAAAGTCACCCTCGGGGCAGAGTGCAACTGTAAGTTCACAGGGCACAGCAACATTATACTACCATTTAAGGAAGTGAGAAAGAATACTGTATCCAACTGGAGTACTTTACGAAGCAGAATGCAATTACGCAAGTGGAATTTATCTCAAGCTCTATGGACCTGACCCAGCAAAATACTTAAACACGCTTAACTTTAAGCATCTGCTTTACACCATCCGTGTTCAGCAAAGGACTTACACACCTGCTTAGGTCCCACTGAAGTATTGGGACCACTCACGTGCATATATTTAAATATGTGCTTTGCTGAATCAGGGCCTAGTTTATTAATATCCTTACGTGGACAAAAATATGTCATGACATCTGTAATGACTGCTAGTGGTCAGGAGAACCGTGACTTTGTCTCTTATCCAAAGGCAACATCCAAATCTCCTTTACATCATGCTGGGGCATTGACTTAGCCTAGATTCAGAAGGAGGAGGGTCACATGCTGAATCACAAACTCCCTCTTCAGCACCTGAGGGTTCCTAGGAGTCCTTCTATCCAAAAATTGACCCAGCCCATCCCTGCTTAACTTGTTAGAACTGATGGAATCACAGCATCAGGTAGTATAGATACTGGCTATAGTTAAGCAAAAGTTTGGAATTTGGCCAGGTAACTAGAGTTCACCCGTACCAATGAGAAAACTGCCCAGGGATGGTAATGAGCACCAGGAAGCCAGGACCTTAATCTTTATATTTCTTCTGAATGATGGAAATTGGCCAACATACTGACATATAGATGACTGCAAATATATTTTCTCTTCTTCCATTTTAAGCAATACATGCAACCACCCCTTCTCTGTCACCCTTTTCTTTGTGTCCGATATCTTTGCATATTAATATTACTAATAAACTGCATAACATTATTTGGAAAAGGTTAAAATAGTTAAAACATTAATAAAATGAATTGCATAAAGAGCTAGAAGCATATTGCTTTGAGCAATATTAATAACTAGTTAATTTATCTGGATGGGAAGGTCTTAGGATTCATCAAAAGTAGTGCACCTAAATTTCTGCATAGTGAAAATGAGTAATACTGTACAAACATCTACTTAATTCACTGAAGTGCTTTATTATATGTACAGAGAATTGGTACCAAGATGTCATGTTCTCGTAATGAACACAATAAAGAATGAATGGTAATCACAGTACCTATAAAATCTAAATGTTAGCAAGGTATTATATACAGATTAATGTACAGATTTCTATTGACTATATATACTGCAAGCTCTCTTTTGTTCGACAACATCATCTCGGCTGCATAAGATAACACTCTGTGTCTAACATCCTATTTATGACACACACTGCTTTGCATGATGTAAAATGGATGGCTCCTGTAGGCTGTGCATGTGAGAGGGGAGAGAGACAGGCCTGTTAGGGAGATGCAGGAGATTTTTCAAATTAATTAAAAAAGTTAAATGGTTCTCCTGTTAATAGATAATCCTATCACCTTTTGGCACTGGCGTGACAATAGGTATTCTCTAGTGGCTCAGATACACAGGCATATTCCCACTGAGTTCAGTTGGATCTGAGGCTGTGTGTCTGAGGCCAGAAGTGAAGTGCAGGATTGTATCTAAATAAGCAACTGTCAGGAATTTAATGGCAGTCTTTTGTTGGGGATAAGGAGTGGGTTTTCTACAAGTAAACACATTCATTCACGGTAGGAACTAAACAAAAAACTGACAAGGAAGATTTTTTTTTAATAATAGATAATCCAAACAAAAGAAACATGCCTATAGAATAGCTACTCTGAGTGTAATGCCTATCATTAACCATTATGTCTGTTCTGAGACCAGAACTACAAAAGGCCAAAGTTTCTTAAAAGCATGTTAAAATATTAATAGATATCTGAAACAGTTTTCTTGCATGGACTGCTAGTCTTATAGAAGATTACATCACACTCGAAATAACAAGAAGAAGGGTAGGGAAATAAATGCCTACACAGCGGTGACCTGCTATATGGGGAGAAGTATCACGAACATCTAGTGGGAGATAACACAAGATTTAACACTATATCTGGCAGCAAGTCCAATGTAAATTGGCATTACTGGGGAAGTTGTATGTAAATTTTGCAACATCCCACAAACTGACTTTGTAAATATAAGGAATCACGTTCTGAGTCAGAGAGAATTACAGATAGGGTACAAATATTAGCACAACTATGTTCGGAGCCTCACTTAGGTGCAAAGGGGTAGTGTCACAGTATTTTTCCATAATTAAAAAAAAATTCTTTCTGATGATTAGATCCACCACCACCAATCTGGGGGCTTTAAAGCAAAGTCAGTCTCCTTCCCTGAATTATCCTTCCTTCGTTGCACGCGCATGCGGGTTTGTTTTTGTGCGGTTGCTCATGAGTGCTAGGCTGCAAGCATTAATTTTTCAGCTGGACAGAAAGATCGTGGAAGGGAGGGGAGACAACACATTAAAAATTACACAGATCGTAATGAAGTATAATGTGAAACTGGGTCTGATCCCGCTTCCGTTGCCATCAGCAGAAGTTTTGCCACTTACTTCAAAGGGAACAAGCTTGGGAATCTTTATTCACAGGGAGCCTGATCCAAAGCCCACTGACATCAATGGCATGACTCCTGTCGCTTACGGAAGCCACTCAGGTCCACATTTAGCAGTTTCTCCTCTCTCTCTCTCTCTCTCTCTCTCTCTCAGATTCTACGTTTTAATGAATAATGACATGATTCTGCTCCCACTGATGTCAAGGGGTTTCAGGACCTGTCTCTAAGGCCAGGTCCTCACTGGGAAGATTTACCCAGATCACTGTATATCTAGCCAGGGGGCCGCCTTTTGAGCCCAAACAGCCAAGGTGAGAGCTAATCTCTCCTTACCCCCACTCAACTCAATTCAAAGTGAACTGCAAAGCCTAATCAGCACCTTTGAAATGGGATTATTATTAAGGGGAAATGATTTCTTTTCCCATCCTTCTTGGTCAAGACACTACATTTTCTTGTAAATCGTATTTATATAAAACGAGGCCCAAGTTACTGCAGTGACTCCTGTTGCATAGATAGGGAAACTGAGGCACAGAGCAGTTAAGTGAGTTGCCCAAGAACACAAAGCAAGCCCATGGCAGCACCAGAAATAAAACCCAGGTGTCCTTAGTGCAAATGCTATGTCCCAACAACAGGACCACACAACTTCTATTTTCCCAAATGTCACCTTTGAGCTCTCCTGAATGAAACCGGCTGATATACTGGTCTGTTTCACTGATATGGGCGCAGCAATAGAAGAACTGACAGCATACATACAAGTGCCTACCTTGGCCTTTATTATTTACTTCCTGGCTTTTCCATGGTGCTCATTTGAATGCCTCTTCATCATTTTCTTCTTCTGGGTCAAAATGCTAAGCCCCAGCAATGGCCATGTAAGTGTTATTTTATTGTAGCCGTAGATTTAAGCAAAATACACACATACATAAAAAAATAAAATAAAAATTCAGTATTAAGATTCCCTAGTGACAGTTTAAACAATTCCAATGCCATATGTGCTAAATGGAACAATCTGCCTTCAATTGTAACTTCACTTCTAGACCTGGTAAATGGAGGTTGGCCTGTTAGCTCATGTCAGGGGGGATGGGACACTGAGGTGGCTGGTACCCCTTGCCTTCTAAGGTACAAAATACACATAATCCAGTGGAAAGCCTGGTTAAAAAATTATGCTCCATCATCAGCTAACATTTAATTCCTTTCGTGTGGCCTTTCTGGCTAGCAAGGATTTCAAGAAGCAGGCTCTTTCTAAAATGAGGTCCCGATACGTACTCAGCTGGTGCAAACTGAATGAGCTCATTGACTTTAATGGAGCTTGCTGATTTACACCAGCTGAGGATCTGGCTCAGAATCCCCTGCAACAGAATTAGCTTGTTGGCCGGTGTACCTTTCAAGTGCAAATACTCCAAACTGGACTTTTGACATTCATTTGCTATTTGAACAGGGAGATGGTTAAGATGTTCCTCTGATTGGCCTCCATCAAAGTCAAGTGATGCAGACGATAACACTTATTTATCTACTTCATGAGTATGTAAATTGCGGGGACTGATTTTTTTAATATCTTGAAAGTATTTTGAAGATGAAAAGTGTTGTATAAAAGCTAAATATGATCACTTCATTCACCAAACTGCAACTGGAGATCAACAGCCGGAAGGATTCATTTACCTTTGTGCTGTGTGTATAGGCTATGTATGAACCATGTGATTTCCTATTGACGGTTTAGCTTTCCTTATAGGCCTCATATTTCCTGTAAAGGGCTTTGACTAATGGTGGTTTTGACAAGAGTCACATCATGTGCTTCTGTGTGAGTGAACAAGCTAAGGTCAGTAAGTCAGACGGTCAGTCTGGATAGCAGATCCATACTCCTAATCCTTAAGGCTGATATAAACCAGGGCTAAGTGTGTTTGTGATTTGGAGGTTACTCTGGGTAAATATCATTGGAGAGAAGTGAACTCTTGAGAGAGGAGGACTGGAAATAAAGTGTCCTGGTAATAAAGATTCCTAAGAGATTGATCATCAGATTTTTTCCCAGTATTTCTTTGGGGACTGACGAATCTTTAAACAAGACTGTATTTCATCTCTTAATTCATACAGATGTCTATGTTAATTGAAGTTGCAGGAGTCCTGGAGATTTTAAAGGGCACCTCTCTTTTTTTCATTTTTACTCCCTCCCACCCCTTAAATAAGAAGACAGAAGATGAATAGGTTACTAATATGAACCACTATATGAAAGATTCATCCCTCTGAATCTTTTCTTGCCTACCCTGTGAAAAGCCTGCAATCAAAGCATAAGAGTCTACCGCCTAAGAGGAAATATCTTTCCAGTTCAGCTTGTTATTCAAACACAAAGTGGATAAGCTGTGTTTGAACTTTGAAACACCTGAACCTGAACTAAGCTTAGTAACTTGCAAAGAGCTTGGAATTTACTAGCTTAATTCACATTTGGCTCAGCTCTACATTTCCCAGAGAAGCTGTCAAATATGGTATGACACAATCTAATCTGAGAGACAAGGTGGGTGAAGTAATATCTTTTATTGGACCAAATTCTGTTGGTGAAATAGGCAAGCCTTCGAGCTCCACCAAGTCTTTTTCACCAACAGAAGTTGATCCAGTAAAAAGATATCTCACCCACCTTGTCTCTCTAATATCCTGGGACCAACACAGCTATAACACCGCAAACTATATAATCTGTTGCTTAAGGATCATTCTGTGGCATCATTTGCTTGCTCCCCTGCCTCTTCCACTTATTTTAGGACATATGAAGAAACCTCTTCAATCACAGATTTTAACTGCAGTGACATCTTCCAGTAATTCAAAATATATGCAACTCTTCCTGAATCCAATTCAAACAACCACAGGCAATTCCAATAGTCGTGCCATAATTTTGTCACCATTAAACGTTGTATCTCATTGCCTGATAAGTAGCGAAAGGAGAGTCCGCTGAGATGTTATATATCAGTTTCCCTCTTATAATGAAGTGTGAATCCTGTTCAACTTCTCATTTTTGTCATTACTATTGATCAGCTGCGGGGAAAGATTCATTACTTTTAATTTGCCTTTTTTCTCCCTCGCCTCTTGTCGCTTGCACACTCATGGTCCCTATCCTGTGTGTTGTTAAAGCCAGGGCCGGCTCCAGCTTTTTTGCCGCCCCAAGCGGTGAAGGAAAAAAGAAAAAAAAGAAAACCCCAAGTCGTTCCGCTGAAGAGCTGCTGCCGATGTGCCGCCAAAGAAAGAAGGGGACCGAAGGAGCTGCCGCTGACGTGCCACTGAAGAAAGAAGGGGACTGAAGGAGCTGCCGCCGACATGCCGCTGAAGAAAGAAGAAAGCCGAGAGCTGCTAAAGACCAAAAGGGCCGGAGTGCCATCCCAAGAACGGATGAAGTGCCGCCCCTTAAGATTTGCCGCCCCAGGCACCTGTTTCCTTGGCTGGTGCCTAGAGCTGACCCCAGTTAAAGCCCTCAATAGTAATCAGTATGAACTGAAGTGATACCTGCTGGGAAATGGACTGGGGAAATCGGCTGCCTTTGTGGCACTTGCCCTTGTCCAATGGGCTCTGTGGAGAGCCCTCTTTGGGGCTGGGATCTTTACTGGCCTTAAGAAGTCAATAGTTTGCTTTTCTCACATATAGCCATTTCGTTGTCGTAGTGCCCTCTGGGCTAAAGAGACCCAAAGAGAAGATCACCAGCAGCTGAATCACAAGATCATGGGTTTCTTGGGAACTTCCCCATGCAACTATGTGCCAATACTTAGCCTGGGAGATCAGAAAAGACCACAGCTCAAGGCAGCATGGCTTCGTACTCAGACACAGGCTGCTCCCTCCTCCCCCCAAATTCTTCTGAATGGGACATAGGCAAAGCTCCCATGGTGCACACCCGCTGAGCATTACTGGGGAAAGAGATTAGAATTACAAAGAGTGGAAGAAACGATGCTCAAAGCCTCTGAGGAATTGATGAAACAAAAAATTAAAATTAATTCGGTGGACCATAACTACAGGGCACAGATTAAATACTATGGGCTGGATTCCATTTGACCCTTGTATGGGTGCACAGTAGCACCTGCCTCTTTAAAGATCCTGTATAAAGGTCAGGCAGAATGTTCATCCCTGTGCCCAGGTGCCTAAGACGTGTGTGTAAGCACCCAATTTAGAAACCTGAGCTCAGCATGGGTTTGTCAACACTGCAAAAATAACAAAAGGAGCAGTGAGTCTCAGAGCCTGTCAGCTGACTTGGACTCATGCTACGGGGCTAAAAACAACAGTGTAGATGTTCCCACTCAGGCTGAAGCCTCAGCACTGAGACCCACTCACTCATACGAACGGCCATGCTGGTTCAGACCAAAGGTCCGTCTAGCCCAGTATCCTGTCTTCCGACAGTGGCCAGTGCCAGGTGCCCCAGAGGGAATGAACAGGTAATCATCAAGTGATCCATCCCCTGCTATTTTTAGCCCCGCACTGCAAGGCCCCGCCCCGTCTGCAAACCTGAGTCAGCTGACTCATGCTCTGAGACGCGCTGTTGCGGGTGGGTTTTTTTTTTTTTTTTTTTTGCAGTGTAGACATACCCTATTACTACTGCACATGGGCTGTAGCTATCCAGCCATCCAACTGTCCAGGCTCTTCTACTGAGGCTTGCAACTGTGGTACGTGAGGACATCTGCTGTAGCATTTATAGCACAGTATAGGCACATCATTTAATACAGCCAAATTTTATAGTAAAATACGGTTTCTGTAAAATGTAAAAGCAAAACCTCCCCATTCCTTGGCCGTTTGAACCCAGGAATCATTGCTGCTCAACTGCTTATTTCTGCACTGGATCATGTCTAATTGTTGAAGGATTCTTGAGTACTGAGATTACAGGGAAAGGAATGCTGCATGAGAAATAGAAATGCTTTTTCCCCTTTAACGGCAACAGCTAACTGCAGATGTATAATTTATTAATGAAGTGCTTCTTGTCCAAGGGAGAGTTAATCCAACCTATTGAGGCTCTCAAAAGGAAGCGCTCCCTGAACCAGAGGCAATTCCATGTACAGGCACCACTTGTATAAAGTATCGCACAATATTATTTTATACTTCCAGCTTCCGAAGGCTGTGCACTTTCCCCCATTAGACTAACAAATCATAGCAATTGTGGTCAGTAATATGGAGGTTTCTCTGCAGAGCATTTGCCCCCTGGGAGGAAGGAAATCAGAGGGGTGTTAAAGCAATGTTGTGCCTTCCACTTGGTGTGCAGAGTTGCTTGATAAAGGTTAGCTAAGAGAAGCCCTAAAACTGCCATTACCACCACTAGTGGGCATTGCTGTGAATGCTAGCATGGCTAACCCTTTCCAAAGGACGGAAAAGCTAAAGAGAATGATTCAGTACTTGGGGATTTTATACTTGCTAGCACAGTGAGTATGCGCTGTGTGCATGTACACCTATTTATATACCATATGTACTGCATGCAAATGATGGCAACAAATTACGAGGGTTAAAAAAATAGTGTATTGTCTGTAGATACATGATAGGGGTTTTGGAAGTTAACTGCAATTATAAATTAGAGACAGGTTCAATTTCGAATCACTGCAACATTCAGGTTTGTTGGGGTTCTGGTTCAGTTCCATCTCTATGCAAAAGTGACATTACAAAACAAGAATGAATCAATAATATTATTGAATTACTGCAAGTAGTTAGAAAAGAAGGCCATTTGAAATGACACGGATATATAAATGAACTAGGTGCCTTTGTTTAGATTTTCATTATGTTCTTCACTACATATTTCTACCGTGGGATATAAACTAAGGATGGTAAACTTCTTTTTTGGCTAAATACACTGAATATGTAAGAAAAAATGTCTGATATGGAGCCATTTCACTCTCACATGTAAATGCCACACAGTCAGACCATGTACATATATTATGATGTCCTGATATAATACATATTTATCAGAGTTGTTCTGAGCTCTCAGGTAAAGAAATATGTGTTGTACAACCAGCTGTGAAAATTTTCTTACTTTACTTAGCCATTATATGGTGTCTCAAAGCAACATTCAAACACATAAGGTTTCAGCCAATTGTGGTCAAATACATTTCTCAACAGCACATCCTATTACCAAATAAATCCTTTCCACAGCAAAACAGGTAGAACACATGCAACCATATCTATTTAAGTAGATAAGGAAATGCACAATTAAAATTGTCTAAATATATGCACAGCATGGTCAACATCTCCTTAAACTTGAATGTGTGTTTACCTGATAGTTGTCAGAAGTGCTGATGGCAGAAGTCTAGACAATATAGCCGATAATATGCATTTTAATTACATGTATCATTACCAAATATGGATTCTATGCTAGAAAATTATATTTAAATAACGTTAGTAGTAGACAAACTGACCAAAGCAAGGAAACAGATCTCCAGGACTAAACATTTTAGAATTAATCTAACTCAGCCAACGACGTTTTAAAATTGATTTATTATTAATTATGTATATTACAGCGGCACCTATTTGAGATCTGGGCCTCCTTGTGCTAGGTGATGCACAAACACATAGTAAGGGTCAGTCTCTGCCCCACCCAGCTTACAGTCTGACAGACAAAACATACAAAGGGGGAGCAAGGAAATACTGTTTCCTTTTTACAGACAGGGAACTGAGGCACACAGACAGATTATGGCAAAATCTGCACTTATGGCAGCGCGTAGAGAACAGGCACTACACGTGTAGCCACATGGCCTCAGTGATAGGCAGGCTGCGTCCACACTTCTCACTGCCGTGGATAGCCGCATCCTGTAGTAAAAGACTCCAGCTCCAGGAAAGGCTCCAGCAGTTCTCGCCATTGGATCCTTGCACTGCAGTGAAGAAAGGCTCCTGCAGCAAGACACTACACTGCTCCAAATAGCACATACCCTGGTGATTCAGGGGTGTAGGGCACTACCTGCTAAGCCTTGCCTCACTGTCTATTGTTATTTATACCCATGCTAGCTGGACGTGCACTGCCTGTACGCTGCATGGCGCCGTAAGTATAGGTATACCTAAGTGACTCCCACAAGGTCCTGCAGGGAGTCTGAGGGAGAGCCAGGAATTTAACTTTTATCTCCTGAGTCCCAGTCTAGTGCCTTTGCTACAAGACCGTCATTCCTCACCAATAATTTATCATCTCTTTTGGGTCATTGAATCCAATGGAAAAATTCCCACTGACTTCAACAAGAGCAGATCTAGAAGTCCAATCCTTACCCCACTGACATGGAAAGGAATTTCGCCATTACGTTTCAATGGTAGCAAATTTGGGCTCTTCTCTGCTTCCTGTGACCCTTTCCCCTCCCTACCACTACTTCTGCGCATCAGAAAGAATTCTGTCAAACAGCAGATAATGTACATTTCAAATCCTCGTTCTTGTTGCCTGAATTTGTACTCATACATCAGCTTTCAGTGTTATTTCTTTTGCCCAACTTTTTTGTCCCTAAAGTTCCAGGACTAAAAACTATGTTTTGGGCACTGAAAATGTAGAAAACAGCGTAAAATGCCTTGTCTAACACCCTCTGTTACAATTTTTAAAAATCTGAACATAAGGGAAAGAAATTTTTAAACCAAGTGTCCAAACGTTGTGGTAAAATTGTCAGTGTATGAGCTTTTTAATGGACTGGGAATTTGAATGTCTGTATTTGAAAGCCTGGTTTATTTTGACAATATTGCGTTTTGCCATAGTTACCCCTGACCTCCTGCATTACTCTCAGTGGATTATTTTTTCACTGAGGGAGATGCTTAAACATGGACTGGAGTAGATAAGTGATATGGTCAAATCACTACTGGCAAACCCTGGAATTACTGACCACTTTAATAGCTCTTGCCGACCTCTAAATGAAACTTCACCTTTGGTTATTAACATGCCTCTCTACTTTTATGATTTTTTGGAACATAATTTGTCACAGTTTTTATCTGCACAGAGCAAGCGTTAGGCTTTTAAAATCGTGAGTTATCTTTTTTACAACTGCTAACAATTACACATCACAGAACAGACCAGTCTGAAAACCAATTATGAAAAGACCTGCATGGAAAGTGTATTCAATGTTGAAGTTTGAATTATAGATTTCTGAACTATAACCATGTAACATCCAGCATTCAGGAACTTGGAATGAGAAACTAAACTTTGAAATGGCTTGTATGATCTACAAGATAAGATAAGGGGGGTAGAAATTAATTGCCCTCGTTTTGTATTAAAATCTGATAAAGAGACCCGCAGCATAGTTCAAGATCAGAACAAACTGTAGTGGTGTATCTTCCATCACAAATCAGTGTTTGTAATCTCACAGCCATGCAGCTTTCTCCCAATACACCTGGTTCTCTACATTAATACAGCAGTGCTTTGGCACGTTACTTTTGAGCCACTCCGATTGTTTGCATATCGTGGTAGTGATACTGGGCCCACTTCTCCTCTCCCTGGCATATTGTACGGCTCCTTAAACCTGGGTAAAGTAGATCTAAAGCAACAAAGGCCTGATCCAAAGCCCATTGAAATCAGTGGGAACCTTCCAAATCAATGGTAGGATTTACACCCAGTTTGCACAGATGTAAATGGCTAAACTGGGCTGTCTTTAAAATGAATGTAGCAATATGCTTGTAGTTTAGAGGTTGACTAGCCAATTACCAGTTCGATTTAGACAGCAGACATCATTTCTGATCATTATGATTGTGACCACGTGCCGGCGCATCCAGGAGAGGGAGGAGACTTACAGTTTCACTTAAACATTGTCTGGATTAAGTTAAAAGCAACAGAACTAAATACCATTCAAACAAAGAAGAGCCTTCGCATTGGGGAGGAATGTTTTAAATCTGAAAACTCAATGGCAATTTGCAATAAGAGTCACCCCAGAGTAGTGTTTCTTTTCCAGCTATACAAGGTTCAAAGCGGATGGTGGGAATTTCCAATCTGGTACATATCTAATTATACCCAATTAAAAAGGTATAAAGTGCCTCTATTCAGCCTCCAAGGAGACCAGGCATTTGGTGAGTCTTGTGTAGCAGCCTTGTTGGCTGAGCCATGGAGCAGTGCTTGTATTGGCAGGAAAGACAGCTCAACTGCCCTCTCAGCTGGAAGAAGGGCAACGCTACCGGCATCAGTTTACACAGATGGGTCACAAACTGAATAGTGAATACAGGTTTCTGGAAAGCCTCTGAACTGCCCCCACAGCAGGGGATATAGTGGTAACCACTCCAGCTATGCCTCCCTGGCCTCATTCCAATGTGGGAAACCAGTGGTCCAGTTCAATGGGAAGGAAATCTACAGCAAACACAGGATACAAATAAAGCTAAAGAGAAAGTGCTTTGAACACTTCTAATGGAGTTGCCACTCACTGCTTGTGCGCCTCCCCACGTCTAGGACTGGGAACGGAACACTCGCAGCACCGGGAGCCCCCTTGTTGCTTATTGCTCACTTTGTGATAGGGTTTCTTCTGGTAACTTGGTCATCTGGTCAGGTGACCATTTAATCCACCCCTTCTGGGGTTACAAAATGCAACAGAACAACCGTCTAAATGCCATCTCCAGACAGTGTTCAGCCCTGGCTCAGGGCTCTACACCACTATATCAGTGGCTGGCACGGGAACCCAGCCCAGGGACCCTATAACCAGCAATCCAAGTCCTTACTCCGCATCCCGGTTGCTGTTTCCCTGGCCTCTTTCCTACCAAGCTTCTCTTACCTGGTTCTGGGTTTACCATGGGAGTAGCCATGATTCTGATCCCCATGATCACTTCACTCCCTTCTTGCTAGACTCCTTACTCCAGGGCAGCATCCCAGGGTTTACTCTCCCCCTGGACTTACTCCTTGTCCCTGATGACCTCCCTCATCCCAGGGAGTGACTGCAGACTCCTTCTCCAGCAGCTCCTCTCTGCTCTAAGATTTTTGGCTGTATACTGCTGGCCCAATCCTTCCACAGCAACTCTCAATTAATCCTTGCCCCTGTCCTCTCAGGTAACTCCAGGTGACTTTACTGGCCTCTCAGGTTGTTGTTATCTCTATCAGGGCTGGTGTGAGGTGCACACCCCAACAGAACACCACAATAGCTTTCAAACAGCTATTCAATTGGAATTATTTCATTTGGGGCTAAAAACCTGGAGGAAAAATATATGCTGAATGTGAAAATGCTTTTGTAATATTCAATGTCATATAATTGGAATGAGGAATGCTGCATTTGAAAAGGATTCTGTCAAATCTGCAGCCTGAATGGATTACTTCTTAGTTTAAAGATGCTACTTCATGATGTGTACGTATATCAGAAAGATTCACCACCCATGCTTTCATAGTAAAATTACTAATGCCGTCTGGGTTTGGTGCCACCTACGTTCTGAGTAGCTCTGATTTATTAAGAGATAGAGAATGCACTGATCCAGTATTAAGAAGGTGGAAATGGGCGTAACATGCAAATAAAATGAATGTGCGTGAAAGCAGTTCCATTCTGAAAGTGAAACTCAGCAGTGGGCAATAGAACATTTTATCAATGTTATACGCATGATGTGTCATTTGCTTGGTGCAGGAAACCAACCCAGATATTCTTACTTCATTGGGAAGTTAGTTCTTACTTAGGCTAAACTTCAGGAACTTCACCAGTAAGAACTCCTGGCCCAAGAGAAATTGCGCTTTTTAGTAAACGTCTTAGATTTGGTCCTAATGCAGTAGACTTCACGGTTGCTGGGCCAGATTCAACTGAAGGCAACAGAGTTAATGCCAATTTACACCAGCTGGGAATCTGGCCCTATGTTTAAAATAATTTCCATGCCATTTAACAGTCCAGAGAGTGAATTAGTAAGAATCAGTTACTAAGGATCTATAGAAGGTAACAGAAAACTATAATTTTGCTGTAGGCTTTCTGAACTGTCCTGAAGAATTTAGTCAAAAATTATATCCCCACTATAGAATTTTATAGTATGGGTAAAAAAGAAACCTAAAGCAAGTTTATCATTCTTTATTAAATCTATATTTTAAATAATTGCTACAACATTGTATTAAATCCTTATAAAACCCAACTGGTTTCATCCCTACAAAATTCTTAAGGGCAGGGCATGTCTTTGTCTTATATGTTTCAGAGTGGTAGCCTGTTAGTCTGTATCTGCAAAAAGAACAAGGAGTGCTTGTGGCACCTTAGAGACTAACACATTTATTTGGGCATAAGCTTTCGTGGGCTAAAACCCACTTCATCAGCTTATGCCCAAATAAATGTGTTAGTCTCTAAGGTGCCACAAGTACTCCTCGTTCTTTTTCTCTTATATGTTTGTATAATGCCTAGCATATTGGGGCTGGGGTCTGTAGGCACTATACAAATTAGTTCTACTGGACTTTTCCAGAAGATTAAATGTCAATGTTAAATAAAAAGAAACCCAAAATTCAAACGTGGCCTGCAGCCCTACCAGCCTGAGCTATGTATTCATGAGTTGAACAGTGTTGGGCACAGCCAGTACTTTGATAGAAACCCTGCAGGAAGCAATGCTGGTGACTTCACAGTGTGTCAATGGGTCTTATCTTGTAGATGTAATAATAAAACTAACATCCTGACCGCGTGTGGTCGTGACAGGCCTCAGGGCTTGTTCA
Organism: Chelydra serpentina; assembly: GCA_037349315.1. Classification (NCBI taxonomy): domain Eukaryota; kingdom Metazoa; phylum Chordata; order Testudines; family Chelydridae; genus Chelydra; species Chelydra serpentina. The sequence goes on from JBAIAC010000026.1 coordinate 30,145,553, forward strand.
TAAGCACAAGGATATTTAACACAAATATTCTGGCCAAATTTGGATTTCGAGAATTGTATTTCGCCTACCATATCTGCCTTCCCTACTCTAGCTTCAGATGAACAAAGTATTCTTCATTCCTGGTTTTAGTCTGTCGGTGTATTTCACCAGAGGTGGCTGCATTGCAGTGTTAATTAAGTGATCTCTAGAATATTTGTAGTGTGTAGATTGCTATGCTGTATACATTTAAGTTATCATTATTGCCAAATTGCCAAACATGGGGCCAAATTCTGTCCCATGAGCCAAACCCAAATGACCCTTTGCATAAGGGACCCCTCACACAGGCCACAGAGCATCAGTGGAACGCTCCATGATTATCACTGCAGCCTAAGGCTTGGAGCGGCTTCTACAATTTACCCTGCACTCTTCCTCCATGAGGGGGCTTTGGCCAAGGAATCCATGCAGTTACATTCTGACTAGCCACGCCCCCAGAATCCTTCCGTGAGCTTTCATGGAGTGTCCAGGTGCACAAGGGAAGCTAAGTCCTCCTGCATAGACTCTGCTGCTTCCACTACCTTTGAGGCCAGCTGCAGGATTTTCCCTGTAGACGACAATCATTGTTGCTGAGGGTGTTTTTTTCCCCCTTCTTTCTTTTAACTGAACATAATTAAAACAAAATGCATTTATTTTAAATAGGAGTTCTCTTAGCAGGAAAGCCATCTGCTATAAGGGGTTGGGTTACCTAATTAATGCCATTCTATCTGGTTGCTGGCTTCTCTCCATAAATCATGCTCAAGTGGAAATCTCCAAGAACTCATACATGGTTCTGGTTCCCTTTTGGGCATGGTTGGCCCTTACCGAACCCCCTAGCCCTTCGTGAGAAAATAAAAGTAAAGAATGAAGCTAATCAGCATTATAAATACGTAGGAAATGGGAGAACAATGCTGCTCAAACGGTGACAGTATTCTGAGAAACTTCACACCAGTACTCAGCAGCACTGATGAACTCAACTTCCTATCTGACTTTAACTGAATTAGTCCACTCCTGTGGCACTCCGGGCTATGAGCGGAACTGTGGTTGGTACTAAATACCAATGGACAGATTCTAATCTCATTCACAACGATGTAAATCAGGAAGAGCTCCATCCACTTCAAAGAAAGACCCTGGATTTACGCCAGAGTAACGGAAGTCAGAATCTTGCTTGAAGTGGGCGGGAGCTCATTAAAAGACCAAATAGGGGGTGAGTCATTTTCAGAACTTTAATCTGAAAGAAGCTGTATTTGGCTGACCTCTTTTCTGCACACCGGCAGTTTATTAGATTATAGCAGATAAGAACTCTGCTGCCTTATTGGTTTGAAGATTTATGAAATGCAGAAACGTGTCTGTGTCACTGATGGAGGGGATGGGAAAATTGTTTTTTAATATTTTTAATGCATTTAAATAGCATGGCATTTTTAACAAGGAAAAATCAGATATTAATTTTGATGTCTAAAGAAATAAATTGTGGCTCAATTTATTTGTGAATGTTCCCATTTAAACGAGGAATATTTATGCCCACAGGCACCTCTGAGAGGAGGCAGGGAAATTGTGTAAGAAAGCATAGGAAAACCTTTTTATATTTCAAAATTCTGACTGTAGATCTGAATAAACTTTCCTAGTTGACTGACTGGTTGGGTTATTGATTAGTATTATACAGACACCTGATAAATAGTGATAAAAATCAATGTTAGGCAAAACACTTCACATCAAATAAGAACCAACTTGACCATACAATTCTAAATACTTCACCCTTCCTTTCTAGTACCCCCGCCCCCGCCATTCTAACTTCCATTCTAGTCACTGAATCATGGACTTTCCCTTTCCACTTTGCAACCTGTCAATGAAACTTAAGACTCATGCATTCATTTAAGTCACTTTCAAAAATGAGACTTATATTCTTAAATTGCTTAGGCCAAGCTGAGCAATGCCTAAATGTCTAAAAATCTGGGCCAAAGTGTCCAGAACCAGGCTGTTAAAGGTAGAGGGAATTTCCAGAGTTGAAGGGATCTTGGCATGGGGGAATAGGAGATCATCATGTGGATAAACTTCTGAAATTCCAAAACTTTCTCATATGTGTCTAAATGCCCCGCCATCCCTAGTGAAAATCGTTTTCAAAGAAAGGGCAAGCAGGAGATGCAGCTATGGTAGCACCACAAATGGAAATAATGATATTGCACGAGAGAAGAAGTGCAGCACCAGAAAGTCTATTCTCACTAGATCTGCAGCACCACGAAGTACGAGTGGATCAGGTAAGATTTGGATGAGCATCTGAACTTTCTGGTGCCTAGCCATACTGAGATTATAGCATTATAGATTATACAGGAAGCTATTGAGTACGATCCTTCAGTGTCAAGGCCCTGTTTCAGTAGTAATGACTTACATTGGATGAGCTCTGAAATGACTGAAACCAATAAAAATTTGGAGATGTAACAAGGGCTGTAGGGTAGTCTTAATTCTTTTTTATGACCACAACACAAAACACTACCAACAACTGGCACAAGATGGCACTCTTACAGATCCTCATTGCAAGGAGATCAGAGATTGGTTTGAGGATTGGAAAACCTGCTTATAGTGAAGGACTGAAGAAGCTCAATCTATTTGGTTTATGAAAGAGAAGGTTAAGAGGTGACTTGATCATGCTCATAAGTACCTATGTGGGTAGAAGATTTCCAATAGTAGAGGACTGTTTAAGCTATCAGACAAATGCATAATGAGCTAGAGGCTGAAACTGGACAAATTCAGACTGGAAATAAAGTGCAAATTTTTAACAGTAATGATAATTGACCATTAGAACAAATTTACTAAGGGATGTGTGATTCTCTAGCTCAACCAGAAGTTATTGGCTTGATGCAGGAATCCATGAACATCTTTGGAAACTGAACTACCCTGTCACTTTTTCTTCCACACCAGAATTCAGGCATACTAGCAAATTACAGGGCATCTCTGGTTTTATGAGATTTTAACCCTCGATATAAGAACGCCTCTTCAGAGGTCATTTCAACAACTTCCCAAGGCGTCCACCCCTGTACTCCATTGCTATATGGCTGATGCTGCAAACAGGGCCTAGCATATATCAATTTAGATTTATAAAGCAAACTAATTGCTTCATTGTTGTGTGTTTTGGCTAGCGGCATGTAAAAGGTTCTTTTAGACTCTTGTTTCCACTTGAAAACAGTCTGGATTCAGGTTCTGATGTTACCCACAAAAATCCTAGCTCCAGCAATGGTCACAAACCAGAGCTGTTCCAAACTCTGGCCTGTATCTGCATTACAATAAGTGTCTACTGGGGGCCAGCAGCCTGATACTTCCCCCTTCATGTCCCTCCTGTGGCTGGGCCCCACTTCCTCCTTCAAGTTCTTCAAGGGCACTGAGCAGTCAATCCTCCTGGCAAAGTGGTAAGAGAAGTTGTGCCAGGTAAAATCAGTGCCATACAAAATTGATATGGGTCTGTACAGCAGCCCCGCCAGAGGACAGGACTTGGGGCGGTACAGCCGTGCTGGAGGATCTGCACATTCTGCTTCTTTCGCTGCTGCAGTTTCCGGGAGACCCATGCGGTTCAAGGCCCCATGCTGGCAGCTCCTCCAACACAGCTGTACCACCCCTAGCCTCGCCCTCCCAGCCCTGTCCTCCGGCGTACAGACCCCAGGCAGGAGACACAGGTATGCAGCTGTGTGGATTCCCTAACAACTGCATGGCAGGGTTAATGAACTGTCTTAGCCAGCATGTGCCTCCTACGCTATAAAGGATTATGCCCCTGAGTTCAGTGTAGCATCCCTGGCAGCAGCAGCAGGAGTGTTCCCTAGCTTTTGCTGTCTTGTAGTTGCAGTCAGGCCACTCCCTGCCACCAGGGGCGGCTCTATGATTTGTGCCGCCCCAAGCACGGCAGTCAGGCAGCCGTTGGCGGCGTTTCTGCGGGAGGTCACTGGTCCCGTGGATTCAGTGGCGTTCCTGCGGGCGCTTCGCCGGTCCCGCTCTATCGGCGTTCCCGCCGCGGTCGGCGTTCCCGCCGCCGAATCCGCGGGACTGGCAGACCTCCCACAGAAACGCCGCCGAAGGCTGCCTGACTGCCGTCCTCACAGCTACCGGCCAGCCGCCCCAGGCATGCGCTTGCTGTGCTGGTGCCTGGAGCCGGCCCGCTGCCCTAAAGATTCTTACAGAGCTGTGGGAAGAAGTGGTCTTTTACCTGGTATTTCCCTAATGACCTTGCTGGGAGGAGTGACGACCCTGAGGGTAGGGTTGGCCCCAGAAGGGACTTGAGGTGAGCAGATCAGACCGTTAGCACCACCAGCAGACATTTACGGGAAGGTTGGTGGGTTCCTATACCCTGCAGCAGTAGGGTTAGGTACGGTACCCTCAGAAGCGGGAAGTGGTGGTGGCAGCAGGGGGTTTTGTTTCTTGGAGGTTTGGATTCTTTACAGCTTGAACTTCCAAGTGAACCTGCAGATGATAGTCTGGGGCTTGGACCATACAGGATTAAATTTACGTAGCCCATATTGGCCAAATCCTGCCGGGTTTGCTTATGTGTGCCTTTAGCACCATACACACTATCTGAACAAAAGGGTTGGAAATGCCTGTACATAATAACTACAATTCTGTAAATTTTAAAAGAGATTTTATATAGTGGACTCCGAACCAGGTCTTTACGTCAGTTTTTCAAGACTCAGATGCCTTCTCTGATGAGGCTGATTCAATCCCAGATCTCCCCAGAAGTATTTTTTTCCTCCTTCTGGCATGTTGTGCTAAGGTTGGTACTGGGACTTCTTTTTTACTTTCCATTTCTGGTTTGCAATTGCTCTCAGATTTTCTCCGCTTCTCAAGTAAATGGGAAATTGTTTTTGACTAGGAATTAGACAGTCCAGAAGCCGTAAAGCTTCATGCCTCTGCATGTAACATCTGAAATGCTTTACCCCTTTTGAGATTGGCAACAGATTTCGGGGAAAAATCATCCTTCCTACTCCGCACTGTAGATCTCTTATCTGCAGTGTGGCTCTACTATATATTCTGCACTTGTCTGGCACATGGTGATCCCTTCTATATTAATAGACATTCTGCATGTGGAATAGTGTGAAATACACAATAGGGATCTGCACCTCATATGGGAGAAGAGACTTTTGGTGTCAGTTCTTTTCCAGTTGGTTTAGTAAGTGAATCCAAGGTGTTCTTTCCGTGGATGGTTGGTACCCCACTGTCACTAGACTACTGGGGTAGTAGTAGCAGCAGCATGTCTCCTAGACAGCTGAAGAGCCAGAAGAGAGAGAGAGAGTGGGAGTACAGGAGTGGCTCTAGACACGCTTTTACTTCATGGTTTTACCACTTCTGATGGGGTTTGATTTTGATGGAGTGAGCTTTTTTGTAGACTAGTAGCCTTTGGCAATGGGCTGGGGAGCGGAGACAGAACTCAATAATAAGGCATGGAAAACTGAAATGACAAGATTATACTGGTAGTTCATCAATGCAGCTGAGAGAGATCAGGCAGCTAGTTGTTGCTGTGATGAAGCAAAACTGCACGTGTGTGAAACATGCTTAGACAGAGCTTTTTAAAAAAAATTAACATCCCAAAATGATATATTTTTTACTTAAAAAAACCCCTTTGTGTTGGAAGACATGTAACTGTGCTAAGAAGGCCGTTTTTGAAAATTCACAACAAACAAAATATACTGGCATTTCTCCTGCACTTTTTCCTGTGATTTCTCTCCTTTGGAAATGTAATTGAATTAGATGGGATATGCAAACCAGATTTTCTTTAAGTCTGTATTTTGTGTTAAAGGCATTAGAGTGCTCTGCTCTAAGGGCTAGTCTACACTACCCGCCTGATTCGGCGGGTAGTGATCGATGTTCTGGGATCGATTTATCGCGTCTCGTCTAGATGCGATAAATCGATCCCAGAGCCGCTCCTCGTCGACACCGGAACTCCAGCTCCGTGAGCGGAGGAAGCGCTGTCGACGGGGGAGCCTGCCTGCTGCCGTGTGGACCGGGGTAAGTACTTTTAAAAATCGACCTAAGATATTCGACTTCAGCTACATTATTCACGTAGCTGAAATTGCGTATCTTAGATCGATACCCACCCCCTAGTGTGGACCAGCCCTAAGCAATGCTTATGGTCTTTAGTGAAAGGAAGAATTCCCCTTGTAGTTCATTATTTTTCACTTCCCCTTTAGTCAGTTTTTACATGAACTGTACCACTGGATTGCAGCCCCAGCCCCCCTGATCTTCATGAGCCACTTTTCCCCATTGCTGGTTCAAATGGGGCATAAGACTAGCAAATCTGTCAAGCTGAGGATCCTCCTGGTGTGGGGCAGTCCCCAGCTGGTTTAGAAACCAATCTCTCCCAACCCCCTAGCGGTCCCAGAGGTAGCAGACATGTTGGGGGTGTGGCCATGGAAAAAGGGAGTGGCCACAATGCTGCTGGGATCCATCGTTGGTGTACCAGTCCCTAGGAGCCATAGCCAGCTAGCACAATTTAGAACAGCCTTATGCTAGTGACCTGGCAAGTAACTTGCCTGAACTTCAGGGAAATTAAGATCTGGAATCAGATCTTTGCCACTTGAGTCTCTCTCTACACACCACGCCAGACTGGAACACAGCCCCAAGCTTTGGAGAAGCTCACATTCAGATGTGATGTCAGATCCGAACTTGGTGACCCAGGCCCTTCTCTCCCCTTTCTTCTATTCCTTTGTATCGTTAATGCGCACTGACAGTGTAGATCAATGCAGAAAGCTGTAAATGATGCATGAAATGAAAATTCCCTGTCCAACCAGTGCACAGAGAGAATACAGACACTGCTATCCTGTCATTGCTGTGGTATTTGCTGTAATACTCACTGCTAGAAAAGCCTGCTAAGTCCCAGAACAATGCTCAACTATTTTAAAATCTCAAGCTTTTTTTTTTTTTTAATTTCATTTCTCTCTTCTTCCCCTCAATTTGTTTCCCTCTCTTGAGGGTAAGTTGTTCCCCTCCTGCTCAGGAAGAGAAAGTTAATTTCCCTCACATACAATTCTTTCTTTATTCCTCTCTTCCCCCACCCAAAAATCCCCTAAATTCTCTCATAGAGACTGGATAAAATAAACACCTAAAGCAATTTTTAATTGCTTAACAAGTTGCAATGGAGATTTTAAGAGATCTTGTGTCCCTTTCTCCCTCAAAAGATGTCTCAAAATCACACATCAACTGAAGCTGCCAGCACTCTGGTAAGCCCAGAAGAACATGCTTTTGACAGGTAGTCTAAACTAACCAACCCAACCAGCAACTATTTACAGAGTAAGTGCTTCCTCTTCTAGCACAAAGGTAAGTACCCTTATATTCAGAGGTACTTGAATGTCTCCTGAATGCATATGGCCCATTCCTAGCATCCACTAATGTCCTGCATTGGCACTAGGGATGATGTGCTCCTGGCAGTGCTATTCTTCACATGGAACATTAAGCTGAGGTCTTGCACACTCCTGAACATTAAACATCCCATGATAGTCATGAAGAAGAGCTACGGGTTTTATTAACCTCAGTGTCCTGGACACATTGCACTGGGAAAGTCATCATTAACCTACCTCAAGAATACAGACAGAGGCCTCTTTGCAAACTATGCTCCAAGAGCTAGTACCCTACATGTCTTTAATAATTTAAGGCAACTACCAAAATGCAACTATATAGGATATAACCTCGCTTAGAGGAAGATCTGTAAAGATTTTGCGATAGTAAAATGTGCACATTATCCTGTTACAAGTCTTAATTTTTTTTTTCTATTCAGTGCTTTAAAAAACCCCAAACTCTCTATTGTTTCATTTGGGATTTAGCCTAACATGGTGTTTTAATTATTCCGTACATCACAACTGTGGTACAACCTGTTAACAACAGTTCATCTTGTGTTAAGAACTCCCATGAGTAGTCTTAGGAACGTATCACACCACTTCCCTTTCCCCCGTCAAATGTATTTTTTCCTAAATTGTACATAGAACTTCATTATAAAAACAAAGTGAGGAGAAATTAGCCTTATTTGCTTGTATTCGGTGGGGATCACATTAATTTAAACACAAATTCAGTTTAAACCGACAACCAACAATACCTGGGTGATAATGGGTTTCATTTTGTAAATGCCTTGGTGTCATTCTCATGTTGGTTGATGTATTTTTAATTTGTGCCTGTTACGCCAATCTCCAATTTGCTGCTAATGCACATGGGAAATAAAATTATTTGGGGGTTGGGGGCAGGGAAATGAGTGGCTCATTTTGTCACCAGAGCTGTGGTGCAGCTGTGCAGACCTTTCTGTTTTTTTGTAAACCAAAGGTCTACTGAAAAAAATGAACAGTTAATCAGATGAACGTTCTTTAGTATCCCTTTGGAAAAGGCTCGGCTGGGTATATTCAGTAAGCCAGAACACAAAGCCAAACAGCTTCACAAGGTTGAAGTCCTGTACCCTTAAAGTCAATAGGAGCTTTGCCACTGACTTGAAAGAGCACAGGATCTAGCCCTAAAGCAGGAGCAGAATGGCACATGCTCAGGGGAAGGAGAAATGTGAACGTAGGAATGAAAAAAAACAAACCAACCAAATCCCAACAACACATTTGAATAAGAAAAGCTTTTGCAGCCAAGAATGGCCATAATTTACCCCCCAAAAAAGAGAAGAAAAGAATTAAAGCCACATCTATTCACTGGGGTTTCAAAGAGCCTGTGGGAGGTAGGAGCCCCAAACCATTAGGAGTTGGGTGTCCATACTTCCTTAGGCTCCTTTGAATACCTCAGCTTTAGGGCCTGATCCAAAGCCCACTGAAGACGATAGGAGTCTTTCCACTGATGTCAATGTGCTTTAGTGTGGTTGTACTCTGAAAAGTGACTATCTACGAAGGGCACTGGAGTTCCAGGTTTATCAATTCTCAGTGATTTCTATATCAAATGTGCTCTGTTAATGCGTACAAAAGATTTTTCCCCTTTGTTCCAGTACTAAAAAAAAATCTGGGTTTTTAGAGTTAAGCTGAGGGCATTCTTTCATAGGCACCATCACCAATAAAAAATGACCTCACTGATACCTATCCAACCCCATTGCCTTCAGTGGAGTTCCACAGCTTGAGCTGATGGAATTTTCCAACTCATGATCTCTTAGCTGTGTTGATTGTGCAGTGCTACCAGGAGTAAAAAGTTATAAAGGCTTATTTTAGTCACTAAAGTCAGCAGTTATGACTGACTAGATACAGGGAACAGATGTGTTGAGAAAGAAGGTGCAATTTTCACAAAGTCACATTTCAGAGTAGAGCCACAGTTCAGAGGTTGTATGATTATTATTTCCTGTATGTACTGCAGTAAAGCCTATGGTCCTAGAGACTGGGGCCCAAGAATGCCATTTGCGCTACATACACAAAGTAAAAAATAGCCATGCCCTAAAGATATTGATACACTGGAGAGCATTCAGAGAAGAGCCACAAGAATGATTAAAGGATTGGAAAATATGCCTTATAGTGATAAGACTCAAGGAGCTCAATCTGTTTTGTGTTACAAAGAGAAGGTTAAGGGGTGACTTGATTCCAATCTATAAGTACCTACATGGGGAACAAACATTTAACAATGGGCTCTTCAATCTAGGAGAGAAAGGTCTAACATGATCCAATGGCTGGAAGTTGAAGCTAGATAAATTCAAGTGGGAAATAAGGCATACATTTTTAACAGCGAGAGTAATTAACCATAGGAACAATTTACCAAGGGTTCTTCGTCACAGAGACTTTTAAAATCAAGATTGGATTTTGTCACCCCTTTTCTCTATTTTGTAAATCCTCATTGGAGAAATTACCTTTCAAAATAGATATGGTGGATAGGCGCAGTCCTACTGGAGCTCTTGTGTTGCATAGTGCCATGGAATGGCATGCGATGGAAAAACTCGGTAAAAATAAAATTAGCCAGATAAGTATTGGTGAGAGCAGCACCAGGAACCTACTGCAATCAAACCCAAACGCCTTTGGATAAACACGTCTTAGCAGATGTACGTGAGAGCTATTATTTTGTCCACGCCCATGTGAGACAACATAAGAGGACATAGAACAGCCAAACACACTTCTAATTGTTCTGTCCCCTCCATATAACCTCCCCTCTTGATTCCTTGTAAAGACTGAGGTATATGTGAAGAATCAGCAAAAGACAACAAAATTTCCCTCCTCTTTTAACAGACCAGTTTAGCTGGTTTTAGGGATTAACGTTAAAAAAAGTGTCTCTCAAATGAAAGTGTTCAGTGCCTTGAATAACAGAGGGTCAAAGTGGTTATATTTCATATTCTGCCCATGCGTGTCATTAAAAGGTGCTTTGAGCTTGAACCATAGTCACATGAGCCTCCTAGGATGGAGACTAGGGGAATTAACTGCTGCTGAATACAGGAGTAAATACAAATGGACAGAACTTATATAAATGGCCTGAACATACATTAAGCTCATCCTAAGCAGCTTTAACCTATGCATCCCAGTTTGAGAAGTATTCTCTCTCTGTTCCTCTTCTGGAGAAATGGGAGCAGTTTGATCAGGGAAGACTTCCTTTGCTTTTGACGCTGTCACCTTCGGAGCAATGTGCTTTTATTAGGTCAGATCTGTACAGCAGAGCCAGCATTGTTCTGTGGTCCCTCCTGTGCCATGCAAGCAGGGAGAGCAGAACATGGGAGTTAAGCTCTTGTACAGGCAAAAGCAGAATTTTGCCTTTCCTCTTCTGCACAGTGAAAAGGGGGATTTCTGTGATTTACCAAGATTAGGAACTTGTTTGTTTGTTTGTTTGTTTATTTATTTGGCTGTGGCCTTAGGGCCAAAAATCTACAGTCTTTATTCCAGCAACACTCCAACTGAATTCAGGAAAGGCAGGATGAAGTCTTATGTTTGCAGTCCAATTCTGGTTGTTTTGACAAGTTATTTTATCCGCATCTGCTTGGTCACACACACATCAGGCAGTGAGAGTGCTAATGACACTACAGCATGATAAATTGTTTCTTGAGGTTGAGAGGGGAGGCAGAAAGATAAGGGAGAAAGCAACAGAACTACCTGAAAGAGCCCCTTTCTGTTGCTGTCTGACCAGACCTGTTATCTCAGCTTTTCACACTGCCCAGTGTCTGTCCGACCTCCTGAGAGATCACAGCAGCCCTCCACCTCCATCCCAAATCTTCCTGGCATGGCTTTCCTTCTCTCCCCTCCTCCCCATGGTATGCCTCTGGATGTTTTCTTTGTGATGGCCAACTAGCAACAACATAGGAAAGGTGGGCCCCTTTAAGAACTCCACGTACAAATGTGGTTAAAGTGCTTTACACAGGCAGGGAGAACATTCATTTCTATGATAAAGAATCAATGTTTCAGGCTGGAAATGGTAACACTTTGAAATGGTAAATCACAGAGCTCCTCTGTTAAATCGTTAGCCCACAGAGAATTATTTTAAAGCTCTGGCTGATATTTACATTCATTTTTTTTCGCAGACAGAGTCATGAAGGAAGGAGAGCAACAATAAAAGCAGAGACATGTTACAGGGAGAAACAAATCTCAGCTTAGACCACTACAGAGTCATGCCAATAACTGCACAGGGCGGCAACCTGTCCTGCGTTTCATTTGCTGTTTCCGAAACACTTCAGATACATTCAGGGGCAGAGTAATACAATGGCTTGGCATGATTATTAAACAATATGAATTCTTCCTGTGTCTCATTTAATTTAATTTGATAGATATGCAAAGCAGTGGAGGAAAAAAAAAATCACACAGGCCTTTCTTATTGACAGAAGACAACTTCCAGGATGTAGTAGGCCAGTTGCCTATTTTCAAGCAAATACGTGCATGTCGGGGGAGGTAACAAAAATATCTAATACCTGAAGAGAGATTTATTTTAGGTCTATTTAATCATCCTGTTAAGACTGATGCACAGAAGGAAAACTTTGCAAATGATCATGTTTTATACCGAGCATATTGGGAATTCTCACAATAAAAAAGAAACAACTGTCAATGTATCATAAAGGAGATTTAAAAAAGAAAAACACAACCACAATTCCAGGAGCTGTAAACAGTATCAGAAGTTTTTCAATGGAAACAACATTTTTTTCCCAGAGGTTATGGCTCACATATGGCAAAGCTGTCCCTAGGCTACCACCATATGTAAGGACACAAGGTTTTATGACTTATTGTCTGTAAGATTTATGGAGATAATATATGATGAGCAATTTTTCATATTCTCATATCATGAACAAACAAACAGAGGGCCATTTCCTGCATAATATGAAGGTGTTTGACAACAAGATCCCTCCACAGTAGGGTGATCAGACAGCAAATGTGAAAAATCGGGACATAGGGTGGGGGGTAATAGGAGCCTATAGAAGAAAAAGACCCCAAAATTGGGACTGTCCTTATAAAATCGGAACATCTGGTCACCCTACTCTGCAGTGAATCTGTCAGAGAAAACACAAACTGCAACTTTCCTTAGCGGCTGCTTTTTCTGGGGAGTTTGTTTCTGCTTTTCTTGTTGTTGTTTCATGGAGGAAATAGGGTGTGGTAGTAGAGGGAGCAAATTATTCATTGAACACAGGCTGGTCAGAAATATTCGATGGTATGTTAATGAGAATTATATTATATCCATTTGTTAAATTAGATTCCATCCTGTCAGCAGTGTTTCTCCAGAAAATACACAAGCCTAAATGTACCAAAAAAATCCCCCAAGCAACCCAGAATTATTTTCTCCCCCTTTTGTTCTCTGGCAAATGTAATCCCTGCAGGTGCTCAGGTGTACTGGCAGGGTTTGTGTAATAACTCACAATTCACTGTTAGGACTCTTCAGGTTTTCTGCAGTTTGGCTCCAGGTTGGAACCAGATAGCCTTGCCTAAGCATTTGTGAGATTTAAAGAAAGAAAAAAGCTTAGCTCAATGCTTCTTTGATACAGTGCTCCAGCTTCCAGTGTCACAATCCTTCACCTTTCACTTACATTAGAACCAGCATGAATAAGGAGATTTTGTGAAAACAATAAACAAGAGGAAATTAAAATCTGCTGAGAGTTTTGGTTCAGCTTTGGTAATCAGTGTTTTCGTTGACAGGTAGTTTGGATATTAACACAGGACAAGGCCTCATCAACATTAGCAGGGTATCACAGATAGAAAATAACTGTCTTCATCGATTACCATGTCTCAGATCTAACACACTCAGCACCTCTGTGCCACTTACCATATCCCTCCAGTCTGATAATTTTCCTCCATTTAAACATTTTGCTTGTTATCTTGGATATTATCCTCATGAGGAAGGCAGAGCTCAGTCCTTTTCTTTGACAAAGCCACTGTAAATTCTTACCCTCACCAAATTGGTGGGTCACCGGGGTTCTCCTGCAGGATGCCCTAGTTAGAAGTAAAAAAAAAAAAAAAACCCAACCAAACAAATTTGGAGATAAAGTAGAAATGGACCCCAAGCCCATAATCTTCAGAACAGCGCGTCACATTGGGAAATGGCTAAAAGCATAGCTATTCCATTCATCATTATTAATGTAACACTTAAATCAATTGCCCAGTTCAAACTTTACTTTCTGTTGTCGTTCATAAGCATACGAGGCCAGCTATTCCGCTGGTGTAAATGGAAGAAGTGTCATTAAAGCCATTGCTAATGTATACCAGCTGCGGATGCAGCCTAGAAGTTTTAGACATCTCAACAGTTATTTATTTAAGAAGCGTACCCAAATTCACTCCTGCGGTGCCCAAGTAAATTGGCATGCTTGAAAGATATGATACATCCCCCTGATGTCCTAATATATTTGTGTACTTTTCCTGGAAAAATCCAGATGGTACCATTAAAAAGAGAGAGGAAAAAAGAATGGCAGCCTGTAGAAATACCAAGAGGATGTTATTAGTACAATAATGTACCTGCAGGTTTGGAAAAAAGTCTGGCACTTTGTGATCATTTTGACAAAAGGCACTTGAAAAAAAAAAATCAATAAGATTGATCATTCAGATGCACAGTTTATAGATGGGGATCAGAGTTCTTGGACGGCTAACAAAGTAAGTGTTATTTTACATACAATTTTGTGGGATTTTTTTAGGAAGGTGGCACAAAGCCATGAAAAAATATAGTGCCCGCTTTGCAAATCAGGGAGGGAGTATAGAGGGAGAGACTGAAAACACAGTGAAAGCAGTCACCTCTCAGAAAGCAAGACCAACATACCACAAAAGTGAGCTTCCCCACATGAAGAAAACAAAATGAAAATATATCCTTCCAACACAGCTCTCAGTGTAAAAGGCGGCATCAAACCCTGAGATCAAAATTCTGGGAGAAAGTGCTAAATGTGCCAGCAGTGAGCCAAAGTGTGGTGTATTGCCAACTGTTAAAATTGTGATATATCACTTTAAATTCTCAAAGGTTTTCCTGGTCCTGCTTGCAGGCAGGGGGCTTTGCAGGGAAGTATGCAATCAGAGTCTGCAACAGGCAGCCTAGACTACGGTAGGGTGAGCGTTACTCTCTTTGATAGGGAGCAGCCCGCTTTGTCTCTCTCTCTGGTTCTGGGTTCTTGTGTGTTATCATTCTGGACTCAAAGAAATAAAGTAGGGTTACGTTGCAATCTTCAAGCAAGAGTATTTTATGTTTTCATCTATCTTCTCTATTTGCATGCTGTGAAATGTAACACAAAGAAAGTCCACAAATTTGGGTGAATTCAACCTTTTAATGAGAGTGCAGTGAGCAGTAGCCCAATTCTAACAAAGATACATGCAATTACTTCTCATTCTTTAATGGAAAACATTGCCCGGGACTAATCTTTATTAAAAATAAATATTCAGCTCCTCAGCTGATGTTAACTGACTTCAACAGAACTATACCAGTTAACATCAGCTGAGGATCTGGACCAAAGTATTTAATATTATACTTGCTCTGAAGTGGTACTGCTTGTTTGGTGCAAGGCAGATGGCTTTTCCCCCTCATTCTATTACTTTTACTAGAGATGGGCAAAGAGTAGAAGGATGAGAGGGTAGGGTAGGTTCTTGGAATTTCCAGGGTTTCCTTATTCAGACTTGAGCACAAATACCATCAGAACAATCTCGCCAGTATCATCCTTCTAGCTCTGTCTGGCCTGGGAAAGGCAAAGGCATGTGAATGAAAAGTTAGCAGACTTGATATAGGATGATACAGAAACTCACCAAAGCAATGACTCCCAGGCATTATACTGCCTTCTTTTTCACGCCCACTTACAATGTTATGAAACTTAATGACTCCCCACTTACCATCTTAAATATACAGTCCCCATGTTATAAATGAGTGTTGCCAGTCATTGGATCATGTAATAAGTGAACTCGCCATTAGATTGACAAATACAGTGGACACAATTAAAAACTGGGCATTTTTACCACCCTCAGCAAGTCACTTTAGTACCATAACATCCGGATGTAAATAATGGTACAAATACCATGGGAAAGGCAAATACATTGGGATTGAAAATGACATTTTAAATATTACCCACTTCATATATTTCCAGTTATCATGTAAAATGATAACTCTTGGGCTTTTTGAACAACCAGTCTTCCCTACTATGAATACCATGTAATGTAATATATGCACTTCACAGCTTTAGCATTTCCCTTATTTAAAAATACTACAGTGATCACCCAAAACACTGTAGCGTCACTCATGTAAGATGTGGTACTTTGTACCATTTCTGCAGTACGGCTGCAGAAATGGCTGACATATAGATTCTCCCTATCTATAGCCATATTTTATATTAGCTATACATATCTATTAATATATGCACATACACCCCTTTTGGAATAAGGCTTATCACAGTGATGCACAAAATAGCTACAGACTATCATTTTCTACACAGTTCTGGAAAGTTTGAAGATCATATGCATTACAACCCCAAAGTTACAGTTTCAAAGGGATTTGGTTGAGAAAGAAATAAGCAAATTCATTGTTTCTGTTGACAGTTCTTTTAAGATGCAAAAAAATATAACTGTGGGCGTCTCAAACACTGTTTTAAAAAATATGTATGTTTTATTATAGAGTATACACAACCCTTCAAAAGTGGGGGTTCAAATGTAAAAAGGGGAGTGTAATATGGAATTATAATGAGGGAGCATAAATAACATGCAATTTAATGACCAGGGAATTTCATTATTTTGGGGAATTTCTATATAATCCCATTTTGGTCTTCTCCCATCCCTTTTATAAACATTTTTAACATTATCTAGACATCAGCCTTCCTGGACAGACATTTTAAACAGGAAAGCCTTCAGGTTTATTAAGTAGGAGTACTGAAATTGGCAAAAAACCTAATTTGGTTCACATTATGTGGTTGGTAACATTGTTAAGATTCATTAGGATGCAGCAGCACTCGAATAAATGAAGACTTATTTATTATTTCATAGGCTTGTGCCCATTAAAACTAATACTTCCTCTCCTAAGAGGTGCAGACAACAGAACACATGCTGATAAGCATTTGTATTGTAAGTAGAGTACAATACAGCCTGACACCAGGCTTGGACAGTTCAGTCTAGTATCAACAGATCCTTGAAAAGGTTTTTATTCCACATACAGAGTCAGGAAAAGGGGCCAAGCAAGGAAGCCTGATTTTGCTTGAATTTACCTGGCAGTCTGGGCATTCTCAGCAGAGAGGACATGAAGACTGAACTACCCTCTGATTTTGGAGGTGGTTCTCTCCAGGCCACGGTTGAGGCATAGTGTGGGATGCTGCTGCCACGCTGTATCTGTTCTGGCCTCTCAGCTCTCTAAGAATACATCATGCATGACTAGAGCGCAGCAAAACTTTCATAACAAGACATGGAATCATGAGAAACTCCGTTTGGTCTGAGTTTTGGTTGGAATCTTTCCCCAAAAGAGCAGGGAAGCAGAGCCAAGTTTCAATGCTGTGAACCCATGTACACACTGGGCCTTTGGGACGCCTCTTACTTTGGAAATTTTCTGGAGCAGAGGTGGAGGTGGGGAGGGCAGGACTGTCAAATGACATGCAGTTCCTACCTGGTCCAGGATCTTCAGGAAAGCTAATTAGCCTTCTTTCTCCGTCTTGCATTTTCATGGGGGGTGCTTGGAGCAACCATGCCTTCCTTCCCAGCTCCTGCAAAGGGGAACAGGAGGTACCAAACCTCCCTAATACTACTGCAACAAAAGGAGGATGCACTCTTGTCCCCACTGCAGTCAATGGAGCCAAAAATATCCCCACAAGCCCTTGCACACTCACTATGGGAACCTAAGGGTTACACCAGTGAGGTCCCAAGGTTTCCATAAGTACAACACAAAGTCTTATAGGATGTCTTCCCTCCCCTCCCCCCTCCAAGACGGATGGGGAAGGAAAAGTGCACCTACCTCTGTAGAATCCATATCTGTAGACAACAGACATAATTGCTACATAAATCAGTCATGCATATGCCCTGGTACCTGGGGACCTGGGACTAGAACACTTATCTGTCAGCTCCTAAAACAGAGGTCCCTACCACCAGAGTTAAGAGACAGCTCCTATATGCAGCAGTTTATAGTCTATATTCCCTAATTTCTCTCTGTTGAGCAGCTGCTAGGACACAAACTCTCTCTCTCTCTCACACTCACACACACACGGTACATTATAGAGGGGAATGAACACATCAGGCATCTACTTACTCGCCAACTCCTGAGCCAATGTCAATGGGAGATGGGAGTGCATATCGGATGGCAGAATCTGGACCAAAGTTACAGACCATACCATCATTTATCTAACTGTCTCATTCGTAGCAGCTTTCCTGATCTGTCGGTAACGCCTGCTTAATTGCTGTCAAACGGCATCATTTTACGTTGGTTTACTTTTAAATGCAGACTTCTACCAGACTACAGGGAACTCACACCGCAGTCACCCAACCGGTTCTACCGTGGTTTGAATATTCTTGATTTTCCACTGTTTTCCTACCAGCCATCGGAAGAACATGCTGCATTAATTATACATAATTGCCTTGATTAGGTAAATGCTAAAGAAATTAACATATTATAGCCTAATAAAATATTATGGACAGATGAATAGACTATAGTATGTCCACTTCTCTTGCATCTTGCAGGGGCAAAACACAACAGCCTCTTCCATAGCTTGCAGTTAATTTGCTATCAATGCCCAGCTGCTTTAGAGTAAATACAGGAACAGGGTGTCACATGGGTATCCTGAAGCAAAAAGAGAGAGGTTTCCTATTTCTTTGTTAGCTAGCAAAGATGGTATGCATGTTACCAAAAGATAATACAGGGGAAGAAATCAATTCTCCGTGTTGTTACACATCCTTGCGTGCAAATGTAAACTTGAAAAGAAAAAAAAAAGTATCTTTCTATTACGCAAAGGTCATCTGAAATCACTAGTACAGACTGATATGATCAGAAGAAAAATAACTGAAACATCTCTACTCAGGGAACACTGCACCTACTTCAAATGCATGAGCAAATATGCATGAGCAAACAGATTGTTCAGCCCTATTCCAAAAGGGATAGTAACTTTCAGGAATAAACCCAGCTACTATGTAGTGGATTTTATTTACATGTAGTAGAATTGAGCGCAAGACACGTGCATCTTGTTCTTTGCAATGTTTCCTCTCTTCAGCAACCTGAATTCCATCAGGGATCTTCCCTGGTGTCATTTAGATGCAGGATGCGTCTCAGATATGGACACAAAGTCGGACAGCTACTTCACAAAGGAAATTTGTATTATTATATAATGAGTCACGCAAATATCATTATCACTGCTCTGATACCTGCTGGCAAAGGCAAGACTGTGATACAGCTGCTGGCCTGAATACAACTGGGCTGTGTAATTGATCTAGCGACAAGTGATCTCTCAACACTGACTTATTCCTCCTCTTTGGCTCTCTGCTGCATCTGCAGGGATTCTGCATTTTCAGTCCTTTCACAGGAGGCATCCTCTCTGAAGAGAGCCTCCCTTGCCTGACGCAACAAGATTAAGCAATTTGCTTTTAATTAGTACTGCAGTCATTTCCAAACTAAGCAGTGGAAAGAACAGAAAGCAGACTGGCTCTTTAAAGTGTAAGTGGATTCAGTGCACACTGTGAATTTAGAACCTGCTGTTGGAAAAGTTCAGCTTTCTGTCACTGGTACTTGTGTTCTCTGCTAATTTTTACAAGAGTTCAAGCTGTATGCACCAGTTAGCAGAGACATTGCAGGAGGTAAACTGAGAATGGAAAACCATGACCCCTTGCTGCCTGTGTTTATGGTGCCTAAATTCTACCCAGACACCGCTTCGGGTCTCCTCTCCAACTGTTATGCACAGCCAGGTTTGCAAAAATCAGGAGTTCTTCCTCCCAATTACAACCCAAGAGAAGAGTGCTCTTGTAATTTGTGGCCACTGTCCAGCAATCGCAAGTGAAATAGTGTCGGTGTAAGTGGAGAAAAGTAAGGTGTGTTAGGGGGGTGCTTGTGGAGTTGCACTGATGTAACAGAGGAGAATTCGGCCCAAGAGCTGGAAGCCTCCAGGGTAACTGGAGATCATATTAACAGACAACTCCACCACCACATGTACAATATTGTACCAGCATGTAATACTGGCAGGCTGCCACTCTCTCTCCCTCTGAACCCACATGAACACACTTACAACATTCATCTGAAGGGAGGGTGGAAATCTGCAGCTTTGTTTGCAGTACAATTAATATATGTGAATAATTGACTGCAAAGTAAAGCAGAACTGTATCCGGTACACACTCTGTGGCCAGTCTGCACACACTAATGTAATCTCAGCTGTGAATAGTTGCACTTCAGCTTCCATTGAGACAGAGTACCTATTCCAATTCATTTTCAGTGGCTTAACCTAACTATAAGGTTAACTCAACATTAACTTCATCCTGTCCAAGCATGTCTTGACAGAGACCCGTACCCATGGGGAAAGCCGAGCAATTCCAGTCCCACAGGAGTGAGCTGAGGCTTACAGGATATAGGACAGAATTCCGCCCCAAAAGAAACCCCTCAAAAAATGACAACAACCACTTGAACTCCTCCTGGTACATACCACTGCAAACCTCAATCTATATAATCCTCCTATGACGAGGTGTGTGTGCATTCAGAGTTCAAGAACCCCTTTCTATTGTTCCCTTAGCCCAAATGACCATACATGGAAAAGAGAATTTTTCTGCATGTGTCTAAACAACTGCAGAAAAAAAATCCCCACAAGTAT
The DNA here is from genome assembly GCA_037349315.1 of Chelydra serpentina. Lineage (NCBI taxonomy): Eukaryota > Metazoa > Chordata > Testudines > Chelydridae > Chelydra > Chelydra serpentina. Next base: position 30,165,675 of record JBAIAC010000026.1, read on the forward strand.
AGCTGGTGTCGTCTAAATGATCGGTATCTGGCATTCTTCTACCGTCAGCTACACAGCTAGTTTAAATTTGAGCTACTGGCTCGTTTAGATTTATGCTGTTGGTTCAATAAACAAACACAGGCCATAGTCCATCATACTAAGTGTGTAATAAAGCTGCTTACCTACTTCCAAACAAATAGCTTTTATTTGCCCACTCCTCTTTGATACGTCTCTTCCCCCATCAACCCTAAGATTATTGTTCAATTTCCTTCCAGAACCATACCATACCAACAGATCAAATCATGTCTAAAGTCTCTCCCACAGTCTTTCAAACTGCATATTGCTATAGAATTTTTTTTTTAAGTTATCTAATAAACTAATGGAAACATTTCTCTTTACTGAATCTTATTTTTTCCCCTTCCCCTGACCCTCTCTACAAAACATGCACCTCCAGTTAAAAAATAGTTTTTCTCCTGTGAGGCCAAGGCCTCCGTGAATGCCAATTCCACTGGAGTTTGGGGGGTTTTCAGGATCACCGGGGCGCACAGGGAGCTTGCCTGGATCTCATTCACACTTGTTGTAGACGCAGTTTCAAGATGCATTTGTTCTCTGCAACATGACAGCATTCATGAATTTTCTGAATTGCTTCCTTATCAATGCCACATAAATTGTTAGACTCTCTCATACAGTATTTGCCTCCATTCCACTCGCCTCTCTCTAATAAATTTGTTTGACCCAAAAGGGTTCTTTAAGACTCTTGTTTAAAATGGCTTCCTAATGATGCTTGACAACATCTCCTGCCTTTGAAAGAGCATCGCAATGCAAGACTCTAATCCCACAAAAGGAGGGATACTTGTTAACCTGTGCCTCCATCCTTTCTGTTGAGTCACCACATTTAACGAAGCACTGAGGGGGAACCAGTATGCAGCTGGGAAATTATGGTTTTACATGATCGTCTCTTGCTACAAGAGAGATATTACACAAAACTTAATCCCATGACTCAGCCTTCTCCTTGTACCCCCTTTAATTGTCAGAACCTGAGGAAATCCGGGCCGAGGTAAATAACAATTCAGCAGTAACAGAGGAGATTCACTTTAGGCAATGAATTTTTAATGGGCTGAGACTGCAGAGGAACGCAGGGCCGAGATCTGTGCTTCTTATCTAATGGGGAAGGTCAGTGTTTGAAAGGAGGGAGGGCATGGATGAGAGAACAGATCTGACAGGGCTCTTCAGCCGAGATTTCAGCTTGTCACAGACCCGCATACCTTAACATATTAGGGTCTTATTTTCAAAGAAGTAACGTACACATGCACACGCTACCAAAAACTGCACAACATTTCCCCCCGGCAAAGGCAAATTGGCAACTTTAGCCTTGCTTTCTGGCGGGGGGGGGGGGGTGGCGCGGGAGCCGACAAAAAAACCAGAGAACAATCAGTGCAGATGTGCCATGCTTTCCATGGGAAAGTGGGCCGCCCTAATGCCAGTCTTCCCACAGAAACATACATAAAGCACTAAACACCCCCTTAAACGTATCAGTGCTAGTTATGTCAGCATGCGCATCAGAAATCCCACGTGACCATTAGACTCCGCTGGGCTCTCTAAATCTCAAAGATGTAGGATTCTATTTCCTCAGGAACTATACCATGCCCTCAATCCACCGACAGGGCTACCACTGACATCACTGGCACTGAATGTGTGTGCTGAGGGCAGGGTCTGAGGACCACTTTGGAAGTGAATTAAACTCACCCAAATTAAGGCTGCTGTAATTCTGAATGAGTGTGTCCACGCAGCCCTAAGAATGGAGCAGGGAGGCAGAGAGGAGAGGAGAGGTATGAGGAGCTGGTGCCTGGCCACACCTACAAAGAAACTCAGTGTGCCCTGTGCTTGTTGTTTGTGGTGCAATGACAGACTCTGGAGTACGTGGATACAGACACCCATCCTAGGACAGGGTGTAGAAATGTGCACCCACTGCAAGAGCAACTCCTTAGGGCTGGGTGTGGCATAGCCGGCTCTCTCCTCTCCAGTATCCCTTGCCAACAGTCCCTCAGGTGGTCTCTCTTCCCATAACTCAGCCCTCCAGCCTGGTCATGATTTAGTCCCCTCTCAACCCTTTTTGGGGTAACAAAGTCCACACGTCTTTACAAAAAGGCCCTTGGCCCCAACGGTCCTCCCTCCCTTCTTTCAGGGCTCTCCATCACCCTTGTCCCCTTCTCTGACCTCACACCACCTCACCAGTGGCTGGTAGGGGAACACATTCCTCTAGGTTCCAACCCAGGGACCCGTACACAGTTCCTCAGTTAAACACCTCCCGGGACTGTCTCCCTAGAGGTCCGGATTCTGCACTTTTGGTACGGCTTCTTCCCACCAAAGCCTGGCTCCACTCTGTCTCTGTGTCTGACAGACTTCTCTATTCAGGAGAGGATCCTTGGGCCATCTCTCTCTCAGGCTTCCACCTTGACCTTGTTTTCTCTCTACTCACTATCTCAAAGAGTGACTGCAGAGTTCCACGCTCTCTCTCTGCATCCCCTTTCTGCTCTAAACTTCCCCTCTGTAACTAACCAGCCAGTTAAGTCTGGGCCATCCTCCAGACGCAGCCTGGTAGGCGAAATGGTCTCACAGGCCCATACTAACCCATTCAGAGTTTGTGTGAGGTATACAATGCAATCACACGCAGGTATTTATCTTTGGTAACCCTAAACACAATGTTAGGTGACTCAAGGCAGGAAGTAAAACCTTAGCAGCCTCTTAGCAGCCCTCCCATGTGTCCCACAGAATCTAGAAAATGAAGCCGCTTCAATCCCCCAATCTAGTAGAGCTGGGGATCAGATAGTAGCAGCACTTGCAAATTTATCTAGAAGCAACTAGCATGAACTAGAGATGTTCAGAAAATGGTATCCCTCCTTTCTCTCCGCTCGCAGTAAATTTTGGCTTTTCCTTAAATTTTCAGCCAAAAACCATAACATTTTTAGTTTTTAAGGTTTTTGTTTTTGACAAAAATGAATGTTTTCTGTGACTACTTCTGTGAAAAATTTAATTTAGTCAAAAATCCAATTTAGATGGAAAATTTGTGACCAGCCCTAGTACTGATGGCAAATCTGAGAGGATGAAATACTCCATATTGCTGAATGTGGTAGTCCCAGAGCCATTAGAGATGTACAATACTTCCCAGTACAAGCCTGAAGAGGAATGCAAACTGCCAGACAAAGTCATTCAAAAATATCACTCATATTCTGATCCAAGCACAAATGTCTCATTCTTGGGGGTATTTTCTTTTCGAGATCAGTTGCCTGAGGAGACCATTGACCATTATTTTACTGCCTGGCATAATCATGCTAAATTATGTGAATTTGAATAACTAACAGCTGGAGTAATTGGAGATAGAATTATTTATGGTATAGGCAGGTCAAAGCAAATTCAGTGAGAGAAACAAACTTCGCACAATGGAAGGGAGAAGAGATATAAACAAAACCAAGGATGACACTGGGTCTGTTTCTTGAGGACACCCAGAATGCTACTGAAAGCACTCCTGTGTGGACATCACAGGCACTGACAATGAAAAGTCCCATGTCCAATTGTGGGCACCACACTTTAGGAAAGATGTGGACAAACTAGAGAGAGTCCAGAGGAGAGCAACAAAAATGATAAAAGGTTTAGAAAATCTGTCCTATGAGGAAAGGTTAAAAAATATGGGCATGTATAGTCTTTAGAAAAGACTGAGGGAGACCAGATAACAGTCTTCAAATACGCTAAGCGCTGTTATAAAGATGGTGGTAATCCATTGTTCCCCATGTCCACCGAAGGTTGTACAAGAAGTAATGGGCTTAATCAGCAGCAAGGGAAATTTAGGTCAGATATTAGGAAAAAACTTTCTAACTATAAGGGTAGTTAAGTTCTGGAACAGGCTTCCAAGGGAGGTTTTGGAATTCCCGTCATTGGACGGGAATTTTTTTTTTTTTTTTTTAAAGGTTGGACAAACACCTGTCAGGAATGGATGGCCTAGGTTTACTTGGTCCTATATCAAAGCAGGGGGCTGGACATGACCTCTCAAGGCCCCTTTCTGCTCTACATTTCTGAGAGTCCATGATAACATAATGCTCTCACTTGCCAAGAGGTTTTGCTTATGCATCCTAATCTCCATCCCAGGGGGTCTCCAATTGTGTGTTTCATGGACAGTTTATGTTCATGGTTAGTTGTTATTTTTGTTGGTGTTATGGTTTATTTGCATTACAATTTTTTTTAACGGGACCCCTGTCCTGTGGTATTTATCTTTGATAATCCTGACCCATGTCAGATGACCGAGGTCAGGACAAACACCAGCCTCTCGCACATTTATTACATTTGGCAGGTTGCCCCGCAGAGAAATTGGAGAATATTGTAATCTTCATTATGAGGAACTGAGATTTTTCATGATAAAAAACTGGCCTGGCTAAAAAATGTCCATTGTAAAATAAATGACCTTTTGGGTAATTTATCTTTATATAAAGAGAGAGAGAGATTATATATGTCTCCTATGTTACTCTTTCTAGTGCTTTAACTCTGAATCCCCTTGCTTTTGTGTGCGTTTAACTCTGACACTTAGGGGGTGTCTGCACTTTGAGCTTGGGTGCAATTTCCAGCTCAAGCAGACATATCACATTGGCTCTGATCAAACTAGTGTGCTAAAAATAGATGTGTAACCATAGCAGTGCAAGCAGAAGGAGGGGCTAGCCACTACCTGTTCACAACACTAGGTGTGTACTTGAACAGCTAGCCATTCCCGTTGCTCATGCCGCCACGGCTACACTACTATTTTTTGCAAGCTAGCTTGATCAGAGCTAATGTGGGTATTTCTCCTGGAAATTACACTTTTCAACTCCAGTGTAGACATACCCTTAGAAACAATTTAACCTAGCCTAGCCCTCTTGGGAGTTTTGCCTTTGAGTTCAGTGGAGTCAAGCATTCATCCAGAACGTATGCGTGTTTGTGTATTGCCTATGTATGCTAAGAGTACAAAGAATCTGTCACATATATGTCTCCTGCAGGGAGCTGATTCTCAAACATACACAATGCATAAACTTCTAGGATGGGGAAACCCACCTCCCCCTCTGCAGAAAAAACAACCCAGTATCTATGAGGTTAACCCATCCCATAACAAACTCAGAAGCAACTCCAATGGTTCGAACATAGTCACATTACCTGAGGCATCTGCTCAGAAATTGAATACCTCTATTGGAACAAGAATACCCAGGACAATGTGCTCCAATCACGACTGGGATCTTAGGGTGCTACCAAAATACATCCATGCATCCGATGAAGTGTGTACTAACCCACGAAAGCTTATGCTGAAATAAATTTGTTAGTCTAAGGTGCTACAAGTTTTTCTTTCTTATTTTCATTTTACCAAAATACAAACATTTATAGATGCTGCCGCTGCTACTGCTACCACTACGTGCCACTGGGAATCTGGGTCTTGCAACATGCAACCAAAAAGTGTGGAAAGGACTGGACCCTCCTGGACACCACTGGTAGAGCTGTGCAAATCAATGATTTTTCGGTTTGCTAGCCAAACTGAAAAATTGGGAGAGGGCAACATTTTGGGTTGAACTAAACATTTGTTTTCCATTTTTGAGGATTTTTTTGACCTTTTTCAAAAATAAAATTCAAGTGACATTTGAAACAAAAAGTTATTTTGAATAAAAGAATCATGTTTCATTTGGAAAATGTCAAGATGAAATTTTTTTCTGGAATTATTGTTTTTCAACTGAAAAAAACCTGGTGAATTCAACACGAATTTTCAGCAAGCTTCAGTCCACCCAAATCTCCATTTTTTGGAGACCACAAAATTTTGCCCAATTCTTTCCACTGTTGCCTTTCTGCTATTTTTTAAACCCCCACTTATTGGATGCATTTCTCGTCTCATAAATAAGGATCAATGCTACTGAAATCAAATCAAAGGAATTGCACCAGATTTCTACATGGAACATTGGACCCATAATAGGTTTTCAAAACCCACCAAAACCTTTGCGGTAAGATATGCTGAAAGAAATGCACATAGTGCAATAAAATGACTAAAGGAATATGATTTTTAATCATTTAGACAAAAAACAGTTAAGTAGAATTTAGTGCATTTAATAACACAATTTAATTCTATTATTATTACTCTTACTTGCAATAGGAATGACTATTATGCAATTCACTGCAGTAAAGTTTGTGGAGATATACTATATATTTGCTCCTATTTAAGGGAGAAACTAAGTGTTTAGACTTGGTAGTTGTTAAATTGCAAGGAAATAGGTGTTCAGCTCCCTAGAGTGCTCCCCTGCAAATAGCTCAATTAAGGTACTAATTGAAGTGTAGCAATGTCCCCTGCAGAGTTGAGAAATGCCTATCTGGCACTGTAGTGTGATTCCTTCAAGCATCTTCTCCCAGAGATACCATTTCTGGGATGGATTTGGGCAACACACCAGTGCCCCTGTGAGTTGGTGATGAATACCCACATGTTCAGAAGCACCAACAACTTCTCAGAGGGATCCCTGAAAGATTTCTAATTGTGTGGGTTGTTTTTGCGCAGCAGATTATATGTACACAATGTTATTGTGGCTGTATGGGTCCCAGGATGTTAGAGACAAGGTGGGTGAGGTAATAGTGAAAGAGACAAGCTTTCAAGATTACATAGAGCTCTTCTTCAGGCGTTCCAGCTAAAAACAAGGTGGAACAGATTGTTTAGCATTAGTAGTTAACTCATATTTCAAAGGACAGTTCAAGGTGAACAGACCTGTTAACATTTCTCCAGTCATTGGTGGGGGGGAGGGGGGAGCGGAGGAAGTTGTTAGCAGGTTACAGATTGTTGTAATAAGCCATAAATCCAATGTGTCTATTCAGTCCATGATTTTTAGTGTCTAGCAAAGTTAAGAATTTAAGCTCCCAGGCTCGTCTGTTGAAGGTGTTGTGCAGGTTTCCTTTGAGGATAAGGCCTGAGAGGTGAGATATAAAGTGATCATTTTGTGAAAAGGGTTTGCACACAGATGACATGGGGTTTTTGTCTTTTATCATTTTAATGTGTGAATCCATTCGAGCGTGTAGTGATTGTCTCGTTTCCCCCACATTTTTGTTATTGGGGCATTTAGAGTATGTTACACTACAACGTAAGCCCAGGGTTAGTAAACTCAAGTTAGCAGACCTTGGGTCTGTAACCTAGGGCTTGAGCATTTACATTCATTTCTAACCCCAGGTTAGGAATTGTTGAACCCTGGGCCCCAGTGCCAACCTGGGGTTCCAGCACCTACACTGCATTATGCAGACCTGAGTTCAACCACCCATATCCCCGACTTCCCAGCATCCTCCAAAAATGAAGTCACTCTAGCCCTTTGTTTGTGATGCAGTGTGGGAAAACTTGACTGTATACCAAACTTAACTGTCCAGAGGACAAAGAAAATCAGCCCATGGGACTGTGGAATACTTTTGGCAGACTCCCAGAGCTCGAATCCAGTGGGGCTGCATGTTCACTGTGAAGCAATAGGGCTTGAATACTGCATCCTGGCTTGACTCAGGCTTAGACCCTCCACCACTGTGGGGTCCTGGGAGCCTGGGCCCAAGCCCAGGGCTAGTGAGATTTGTGTGTAGCTGGAACGGGGGTTAGGCTTGAGCCTGAGTTCGAACCATGGGCTTACCTTGCAGTGTAGACATACCCTTGGTGCACTGGATGAGGTACACCCCATGTTGTGATAGCCATGTGTACGACCCATGGATCTTGAAAGATGTGTTGTGGGCAGTGTTGATCATCGTAACAGTGGAGAGATGTCTACAGCTTTTGCATCTGTTTTTCTAGCCAAGTCTGATGCTGCTTTGAGTTGGTGTGTCCTGGTCTGTGGGCAGCTTGCTTCTGATGATGAGCTTGGAGAGGCTGGGGGGTTGTTTGAAGGCCAGAAGAGGGGGTGTCACTTTGTATGGTCCCTTGAAATATGTGTTAACTACTTATACTAAACAATCTGTTCCACCTTGTATGTAGCTCTGGCACTGAGTACGTTTCCCAGACGAAAACGTATCTCTATCAACAACAGAAGGTGGTCCAATAAAAGCTATTACCTCACCCATATTGTCTCGCTAGCACATTATATGGTATTTGTAGTTGGTGATGCCAAGTTGTAACGATCCACCTGGTGGCTGGCAGAGGGAGGTAAATTTTCCAGAATAGCAATGAATCAAGTCTGTCCGTGAGTCAGTCAGTCAGCGCCAAGGCTGGTCGCCGACATGCACAGTCTCAGAATGGTAAAGTTAATGATTGTGCAAGGTCATGCTGCACGTAAACTCAGCAGTGTTAAAATGCTTTACTAAGGAGTGCTCAGGGACAGGACTGATCCAGCCCTCACTGAAGTAATTGAGTCTTTCCATTTACTTCATTGGGGATTAAATCAGGCCTAATGCCCTGATTTGCAAACACTTTGGCACCGGCTTAACTTTATTACTGTAGGTAGCCCCATTGACTGACAGGACTACTTGTGGTAGTAAAGTTAAGCAGGTGCATAAATGTCTGCAGGATTGGAGCCTAACTGCATCATTATTTGCAGCTTCTCCCCGGTCAGCAAGGCTGAACTGGGCCCCCAGCATTATCTTTTACTTTTTGGGAGAGTGCCATATAGACTTACATTGCTGTATAAGTAATAGATGGTAAAATAATGCAGGGGAGGTATAACATAAGGAATGAAACTATATACATGAAAATAAACAATTCTAATAGCAAAATTCAACAGCAGAGCTGGCTGGGAAATGTATTGCCTGTGGAATTTTCAGGTTTTTGTTGAAGAAATAAAGACACTTTAAGTTTTCCAAAACTAAAAAAATCATTGGACTTTGGGGTGTTCCTTTTTTTGACAAAAATGTGAACAATTTCAATGAACATTGAACATTTTCTTGCAAAAATTTCCATTTGATCTACCAGGCTGCCCCTGGTCCCCCACTCTCCTTCCCCTACTTTCAGTTCATTTCCACCTATATAACAATTATTTGTTTTAAATACATTTTAACGTGCTCTTTTCTCTCCTGTTTTAGCCCCATTGCACCATAGCGCTAAATTTTGCGTGCTGATTGAAGGGAACATCATCAATGGTACTGTAAGGGACAGGCAGGGGAGAGGATACACTGGAGTTCTTCTAACTCCTGCTAATTCTTTTTTCTAGGCCACCCTCCCCAGCATCCATCCAGTGCCTGGTCATTCAAACCTCCAGCATCACTGTTGAGACTCATGTTGCTACCCAGCTGGAATTTAGCACAGTGGGATGGAGAGGAATTCCATCAAGAAGCCACACACCTTCCTATTTGTTTCCCTTGTAACCTCCCCTGTCACTTTCCTCCCATGCAACTAGAGTACTTGTCAGGGCTTGTTTGAGATCTGAATGCTGCTTCAAGAAGGGCTTGCAGGCATCATTAATGAAGACACACGTCACTCTCCTTCCTGTTCAGGAGAGGAGCACATCTCAGGAGGACTTTTAGCCCTTCTCTTACCCCAAGGATTAACAGGCTGCAACAGAGAGATTTGAAGTTGCACTTGTTTACACTGCATCTGAGAGAATAGTAGAGGGTGGAGATAATTTGGCAATATTCATCTGAATTTTGATTTGATCAAGTACGTGCTCCTTTTTAAATTTATTTTCCATGAATATTTGCACACTTCAGCTTTACCAGCACAACACTCTTAAAAAAAAGATAATTTTACAGTCAGATTCTAAAACAGTCATTGAAAGAAGATTGACTGTACAATCGGCATTTCATCACCCAATCTTGGAAAAGAAATAATACCAAGTGAGTTACATTATGAAGCAAGAAAGTGGCTTAACTATTGATAATTCAGAATAAACTATTGGGTCTAGGGGAATAAGAGCACCAGAGAAGCACTTAGGAGACCTAAGTCACTGCACTGCTCCATGCCTCAGTTTCCCCATCTAAAATGGGGATAATTATACTTCCCTCCGTTGTAAAGCACTTTGAGATCTACTGATGGAAAGTGCCACATAAGTACTACCATTATTATGTGTAACGTATTTATATAGGTCAAATTCACCCCTGTGCAAAGGGCCAGCACAGAAATTTACGGACCACTTAAAATCTATTTTGAGGGCTTAAAGGGGGTCTTACCTGGCTCATAGTTCTTGTGTGGGCTCTCCACGTAGGGGTGAATTTCACCCATAGTGGGGAAAAAATCACAAGGAAATTTGCAAATAGTTTAAAATAATGAATGCAGGTGAGAATTTTGGCACCCGCTCACAAGCAAACAAAAAAAGAGGCAAAATTCGACATATAAAGTATTTACATCTAATTATCTGTTGAGCTCTAGTTTACATACAGTGGTTCATGCTCAGGAAATGTGAGTAGTACTTGGAAACAACAATCTCTGTAGAACAGGGATGGGTAAGGTCTGTTTCCGATGAAGCCTGATGACTGAGGAAGTCATAAAAGCTATCAGAGAGAGGAAAAAGGCAGGCAACGTGTGTAGGAAGGCAAATATTAAGGGGATGAAAGGGATTATAAAGCTAAGATGAAAAGATGTAAAAAGCCGATTAGGAAACCAAATATGACAAAGAGAAAAATTGCCCATGGGGTGAATAAAACAATAAAAGGTTTCTTTTAAATAGGTAAAGGAGATGAGATTAACGAGGGAGGCCACTGGACCACTGAGAGGTAGCGGAGGGAATTTAACAACACAGGGAAAAGGACAGAGCTGAAAAATGAAACAATTTCTTCTTGCTAGTGCTTAAAAGGGAAATGGAAGCAAAGTTTTCTCTGGCAGAGCAGTATAGAACTAGAAGCATCAGTGGTCACCAAGGCAATATGTGTGTAAGTTAATATAACTGAAGAGAGACAAAGCCCTGATCTGGATGGGGTGCTTTGAACCCAGAATGCTGAAAGGGATAGAAGAAGAGATTACTTGTCTAATAACAAAGAATTTTATCAGCTGCTTAGAAAAAATGAGAGATACAGAGGGGTTGGAATAAAGCAAACAACTCCCAAGTCTTTAAGAAAAGAAATAGAGGGGGGCAGGAATTAAGACATTTTGGGAGCAGACTCACAAGCTGGTATACATTAGCATCACGCCACTGAAGCCAATGGAATCACATTACTTTACACCAGCTGAAAATCTGGCCCATAAACTGGTAACTCTGATTTCAGTCACAGGCAAGATCTTAAAAACTTTAGTAGGGGATGATATCACCAAACATCTGGAGAAACATAAACTGATCAAAATGAATCTTCCTGGTTTCATAAAGGGCAGATCTTGTCTGATAAATTCAGTGGAATTTGTTTTAAGAGATAATGTGAAAAACAGACAGGGGTGAAGCAGTGGACCTAATCCACGCAGATTTCAAAAAGTCATTTCAATGCAGCCCAGTACAACAGAATAATACTCAGGGGGAACAAACCCATTGTCCTTGAAAGATTAAGGAAACAGTGAGGTTTTCTTCTTTTGTAGCTACAACTACAAATTTATATCTAAGTTTGAAAGCCAGCAAATTGCCGCAGCAGTGAGCTGGTGAATGTCCTTCAGGCCCCCGGCAAAGGATTGAAGGGAACATTCAGATATGATGTGCTCTATCATTTGTGCCCGGTTACCACAGTCACATACAGGTGTTTGCCTCGTTTTCCATTTAAAGAGGGTTTGTCCACATCTCCCATCTGCACCAGTCTTTCCAACATAAATCAAAACCCGGTGGTTCCGCAACAGGATCAATGATGAGCTGTTTGTTTTGAGCGGTCGAAGTGCTCCATGTGACTCTCCATTGAGCCTCAGCATCAAAGTTGGGTGTAAGGATCTAGATACGGTTCCATAGAGGGTTGCGGGATTTTAATCTCATCTCTGGCGGGTTCTGCAAGTCATGGTGCAGTGGGATCCTCGTATGTGCATTGACATGATTAAGAAAGCGAGATATCTGAGCAGCTCTTCTAATCTGTGGCCCAGGGGCTAGTTAACTGGAATAGATCTGAGCGTCCCCGACACTATGCACAGAGCATTTTTAAGTTGAGTGTCAAGGAGTTTAGTGTGACTGGTGCACAATATTCAGCTGCAGAATATACCAAGGCAATTGTTGTGGGTGCGTAAGGTCCGTGGAATGGAGGCCCATGATGTTCCGGCCAATTTTCTGATAAGTGTGACACGAGACCCGATCGTAGGTGTTCTCGAGGTGTTGTCAACATGTCAAACTCTGGTTCAGTGTAACACCAAGATACTTTGGATCAGCTTCGAGGCTGACGCTCTCACCGCAGAATTGCACATCATAGAATCATAGAATATCAGGGTTGGAAGGGACCTTAGGAGGTCATCTAGTCCAACCCCCTGCTCAAAGCAGGACCAATCCCCAATTTTTGCCCCAGATCCCTAAATGGCCCCCTCAAGGATTGAACTCACAACCCTGGGTTTAGCAGGCCAATGCTCAAACCACTGAGCTATCCCTCCCCCCACAATATAAGGGGATTGATGTAATCATCAAGTTTGGTATTAGCCATTTTATTGTTCAGATGGAAAGCAGTTACCATGGGGTGTTCTTTTTTATTAGGCCTAAGTTTCCACGGAGGAACACCGAGAGGTCAGTAATGCAAAGCACCTTGTAGAGGCGCATAAGGGGCGCCAAGGTAATTTGGGAACTCCTGAAATATTTTAGTTTCAGGTAGGACTTTTGGGACTGTGCTGGCTAAATGTAGATTTCCTGGTCAGATATGGGTTGCAGGCATCTTGCACTGTCCCATCCTCACACCATGGGACTTTCTGCTATTGGAAAACCTGATTCACAACTGTTTACCCCAGGGCTGTGTCTGTACATTTGCCTCATAAGACAAGATGCTCTAAAATAACTGCTACGAATAAGGAAGACTGTGGGTGCTCCATTCCCCTGTATAGCATGGACCCACGGTTGCCCTGCTCTGTTCACTGGGAAGTCTAGCACTACCTGTGGTGTTAGACTCATGGATTCCTTGTGATCCTGGAATATAATGGTTGGGATGTCATCTACTCCATGCACAGCAGTCAAGGTCAAAGTCAAAGAGCTTGGAAATGCCATTCATAGAAGCCTCCAAAAGTTTGAATGCCTATCCAAACCTTATATGAACTATACACATCGTCTAGACCTGTAAAATTAGTCTGGAAAGTTCACAGAATCTGCCTTTTGATTACTTGATTAATCACATCTGCTAATTACATCGCACAAATAGAAAAAAATAATATTTGAGATAGGTCTCTAAAGAGACTGTATGGATTATTTTTCTGCAAATAAAATAGAAAATTTCTGCAGATAATATAGAAAAACTCAGGCGAGGCTTCTAGTTTTGGTCACAGAAAATTCTGTCATATTAAAACCAACTGAGTGACAACAATTCTAAGAAATGTCACTTATTATTTTCTCATGATTACTCCTAACATTGACTAAAATATTTTAAATGAGGTCTGTTTACTAAACATATACACACACACTCAAAACACACTTATCAATGTGTCAGAAAATGTCAATTTGATCCTCACTTCTGTGTTTTTTATCATACCACAGTTAAGTTCTCTACAAAAATTGTAGATCACAAGCACATCATGATAATAAAAATGTTCAATTTGATATATAAATCATGATTGAAAAGAAGAATATAAACATGCAGTTGCCTATTCTAAGTAGTATTTATTTATGCAACTTATTGTTTCCTTCACAAAAGAAAAGGACCACAATATTCTAATTGTGAACCTGGTGTGAAATTCATCCCTGTGCAGCGAGTCTGCATAAGGCTGAGGCACCAATTAAATCTCAATTAAGTCCTCAAAATAGTGGTGTCTAGGTCTTCCACTGGCCCTCTTCACAAGAGGTAAAATTCACCTTTAATTTTTCACTTGTCATTACTGCAATTGTGAGCACAATTGGCCAATTAGATGCATAACTGGCACGATTATCTGTGGTACAGGCACATATAGATTAAAAAGATCCCACAGCCCCTCTATAAGAGGGCAAATTTGACCTTATATTCTTGCCCATAACTTCTCCTACATCTGACTGTTGTTCCATGGTCTCGCCACATCAGAAATAGCTGCATTTCAGCCATGCTTTATGTGTACATTTTTGGGGATCCTTGGAGAATAAAGAAGTTATATACTTATATTTGTCATTTAGTTTCTTTGCTGATTTGATTGCATTGGAAAAAAAGATTTAACTATGGATTTATTATTGGGACAGCAAGTTCCTTTTTTCTTAGTTTAATTTCTACCTATAGTGTAACATAATGTTACAGTCTTCAAATCTAATGCCAGGATTTTGGTTTTTATACCTATACTAATCTAGAAATTCTGGATGTTGTCAGAAAGAGCATCACAAAGGAGTTAAACAGAATATCCTCATAACACAGAAATAGGCATACAATGTAATGAAAAATCCTATCACAAAGAGACATTGCTTTGGTCTTGAGTCCTTATTTATTAAATCTACTTTTAGAAAATTCAAACAATCTACAAAACACTTTTCAGACTGATATGTTTTAGGTTTAAAAACTAATCTTTGGCAAGCAAAGAACACCTTGCATTCTCATAGCTAATATTTCCTAATGCTTAGGAGAGATTTTTCTGACGCATGAATAATGCCGCCTTTATCTTGATTAAAGATATCGCTCCTAGAAAAACCTTAGTGTTTGATCAACCTATGGGTGGATGAAGCCACTGAGAAATCAGATGGTTGGAAATGTACCTTGGCTTAGAAAAGCGTTTTTCAGACTTTCAAAAAACGAGCCCTGCCTTCAGGAAAATGAGCCCAACCTAAGGTACTATGGCCCTCATTACTGTAATATCTGGAAGCCTCACAACCTTTAATGTATTTATCCTCACAAGAGCCCCACGAGGTAGGGAAGAGCTATTATCCCCATTGTACAGATAGGGAACTGAGACACAGAAAGACTAAGGGTCAGGTTTTTAAAGATACTTCATACCTAAAGAGCCAGTGAGGTGCACAGATTTTCAAAAAGTGCCTAACTCCCTTGAAATCATTGCGAATGAGGTGCCTAGGCACTTCTGAAAATATTCTAGGGGCCTCAATAGCTTTAAAAATCTGCCCCTATGTGACTTTCCCAGGGTCACACAAGAAGTCTGTGGCAGAGCTGGGAACTGAACTCAAGTATCAGGCCATTGCTCTAACCACTGGACCAGCCTTCCTTTCTATCTTGCCCCCTCCCTGCTTAGCCCTACCACATTAGCAGGACAAAATGGGAGCAACGTGCACTATCACCATTCTGTGCCCCACCTCTGGCTTGTCCTCTACCCTGCCCTCAGGAGGGGGCATTGCACACATTGGGAAGTGCTGCCATAGAGAAATGAAGGCATGACATTACCTGGGCTCCGATCCTGCAGGTTATTCTCCATTGCTGCAATTCTCCACTCCACACTGAACAATCTGCAGAATCAGAACTTTGGACATTAAAATATCGCTAACTACTCTTTTCTTCATAGAAGACAAAGAGATATTATATATACACATTTGTTATCAGCCAGTTTCCAAGGTCTCGGTATGATTATATAATATCTGTGCTGTGACAGAGCCCAAAGGGCCAATCAGGATCAGCTCCCCCCCCCCCCTTTTTCAGGTGCTATACAAACATATAGGAAGCCATCACCCCTGTCTTGCTTTTGATTAATTTGGGTTAGTCACATTCTGCGACACAAGGCAAGCCTGCCTGACCCACAAACTGCACTGTGGAAACTGGAGCAACCACGCAGCCGAGACAGCTTTTAAGAAACAAATTAGCAGAAGTCATGTACAAACTCCTAGTGAACATACTTGACACCTCAACCAAATATAGACATGTGGCCTGGTTTTCAGATTGCTGAGCACTCATAACTCTTTCTGAAGTAACGGGAGCTGCGAATGGTCAGGACCGTTGAAAATCAGATCAGTTCTATCTTCTTTCGCCATAGCAGGCCATGCTACCAGCCAGCCAGCCAGGAAGAAATGGTAGTGACTTCTACTGCAGCGTTTATGGAGCCTGCATTCAAGTGTGTGAGAACTGCATCCTAGGAATGCAAACTTCTTGTGAACAGGAAATTCCTAGAATTCATGTTCATATGATGTGAATAGGAACATGTCTTTAAAAATTCTCTCTATTGTTTTTACATCGTCTAGTACAATAAGAGGGAGTTTCCTATGCTAGTAGTAAAAAAGAAAGTACACCTGTGAATGAATATGGATAATACAATAGGAAGCTGATGATTATCGTTCAAATTACCCTATAAAATGCTTACTACGGTTTAACCTGACAGTATTTTGCTACCGCAGAACCTTTTCAATCCTACCCTCAGGGGACAGGTGAAGGATGATACTGGAAAGAGAACTCCCATATATCAGATCTTGCTGGATGGTCCCTTTAAATGCCTAGGCTGCTCTCAACTGCTGATCCAATGGATGGATTCTTATCTAGACTATGCCATTCGCTAATGCTTATATAGGAGCTGAATATTTCCAGAGGGGAGGAATTAGGTAGCAATCCTAAGGAGCTAAATCAGAGCTGGCGCTTACACAGTGGGTTTTAGGGGCCTCTCCTCCTGCACCCCCACAAAAGGGCTGGCCGCAAGCTAGTTTTTAATAATAAGGGTCTGATTCAAAACCCGCTGGAGTTAATGGAAGTCTTTATGTTGACTTCAATGGGCAGGGGTAAGTCCTAAGCACATATAAAATTTCCCCTCCAGAGTTTCCTTTATTTCATTCTGAAACTTTTTTTTCTTCCACTTCTTCTTTCCCCTCTCTGTTGGTCTGGTTCTGCAACCCTTACTTCAGCTGAGTAGCACTTATTGGAGTAGTCCCAATATAAAAGCTGCATAATTGGATTTTGAATTTCCAGCCCATCCAGTACAGCCACCACCCCTATGGCTAAGAGATCTGGAAGGGGCTCCTTTCAGAACCTCTCACAGCTGCTGCTTAATCAGCCAGAGTCAGAATTCTTACTAGGCTACTCAAGTGTTCCGGAGTGCAACACTTCCAGCCCTTACTGACCTACAGGGCACCAGACCAGACCAGAAATTTCACCAAGTTCCATGAATGACATGACATGACATAGTACTGGCCTGTGTGCAAAATGTTTCGCTAATCAGCCTCTTAATGTCACAACACATGGGATTTTAGATTTCAGTAAAAACCTGATTTTTTTTAATTTATAATCAGATCACTTTCAAACCAGTCAGCTCCCATAAACCTTACAGTGATACAGGACTATCCTCTCATCAGTGGGTAAGGCAATTAGGCATGTACTTTGGTCGCACGTCAATGGAGGAAAAAAATCCCTGGTGATTTTCAGCAGTACTGTTTAGAGGGGATTGTGAATGTGTTTTCATTTGAACCAAACCACGGATTTAGTTCTATCTAAAGTACTTCACTGAATGAGCACATGCATTTGTCAGTAAGCTGTGTGTGTTGTCTCTATTACCTGGCAGGAGCCGGTGGAAGCTAACTCCAATTAAAGAAATTACCAATCAGAATTAGAATGGAATGACATTTGATTTCCAGTTCTTCTGAGAGTTCTTTTCATAATGGACATGGAAAGAAAACTCTGAATAATTAAAAGGGGGAAAAAATTGAAGATCAGTTTTAAGTTGGCAAGAGGAAATTTCACCAAGGCTACGTGAAGATAATACTGAGCTACTATTGTACTGTTGCATTCCTCAGAGAAGGAAGTTGTCTTTCAATGGCTCTGAAAGAATGTTTTAAGTGAATCACTAAATGAACTAGTCTGGGGACGTGAAGAAAATATGTATGTTTCCCAGTCCTGAAACATAAACAAAACATAAATATTCAATGACCATTCTAGTTAGTCCTCTCAAAAATTCTTAGTGATAAAATAAATAATATGGGTGTTTGTATTTCAGAGCACATGATCTCCACCAAAGGGGGAAAAAAAAGAAAGGAGCTGTATTCTCCAAGTCCCAATCTTCTTCGATGATTTACTCACCCATCATCTCAGCCTAGCATAGAACTGTGTCCACACCACATAAAGCTTAGTGCTAACATACGACACACATAATGGACCTGCTTGGAAGTCTTCACTCCAGGATTTATGAAGAACAATCTAATTATTCAACTCAGTGCTGCTCACTACCATTATTGCTCCTATTTAAAGCCTCCATGGAAAAGGCCATTTGTCTCAGGGGACAGACCTTGTCATAGCAGTGTTTCATTGATAGAAATATACTCTTCTCTTTTGATAGCAACCTAACTAATCCTAGAAGGTGCTTTGTAAACATATCTCATACTTGATAGGCCTAAGGAATTAGGCCTTGACAGTCCACATCATCCAAAGGCTGAAAAATCTGCCAGATTTACCAATAAACCCTAATTAAAGAGGAACACAGACCAATCCAATCCCCTATATGTGGTAAACAAGAAAGCAGTCACCGCTGTTATTATCCAAGCATTTTGTGACAGGGAGGGGGCTGTCAGCCTCAAGACCTGATCAGACAGAGGTTGCTATGTTATTTATAACCCTGAGATGTGTAACAGATGAGAGAAGTCACCTTGGCTAAGCAAGCCACTCGTGTAAACTAACCTTGAGACATCTACCTATTGTGCACAGCAGCAAGACAAACACAAACAACCGTGCCAGCTAGGCAGTTCCAGGCTAGATTTCTCATTTGTATCTGGCCATGTGGCACACATCTCAGTGGCTTCCCTCGTCTCTTTAGTGTTTTAATTTGGCTGAATATTTATTGATTCCATTTTTATGCAAAAGCGTGTTTGCTCCACTGCTGCATAGATGCATACACGTCTTTTTCTCCTCTCTACCTACAGAGGTGGAAGCTTCGCATTCCCACCCCCTCCAGGCCCCCTAGTAAAATATTTAAATTTCTGGATTTAGTGTATGTTTACTGGAGGGCATTTGTGGGCATTCACCAAATTCCTCTCATTAACTCCTGGCACAGTTGAAAGTTACTCTGACAGGATTGTGCCATCAGAATTCCCAGCCAACCATCTTGAAAGGTCATTTCTTCAAGTCATTGTTGTTATGGGTCAAATACAATATTGCCTTGAGCTACAACCCCATGGGCCAAACAGCTTATGTCCTTGTAAGAGAATTAAAGGCTGGTGTTTTCAAAGGAGGCCTAAGGGAGTTAGGTGCCTAACACCCACTAACTTTGAGACTGGCTATTGGTGTGTAAATTTTGCTTTCACTGCTTTATTCATCTTTGCTCAAGGCAATGTTAAGAGTGAGGTGTCTACTGTAAATAAAAATATGCCTGGTAAGAGTAACCTGCGTTTGTCTGCTCTTTTTCTCCCATCTAGGAAGTTCACATTTTTGTGAGCATTCAGCAGTAAGGATATCCATTTCCCTGATACAGAGTTATATATGTTGCTAATTAGGTTCTTGGTCTGAATTTAAACCATGTTGTTTTCTGGGGCTAATCGCACTTTTGGCCCTCACTTATGGGAATGAAGTGGCAAGACTGGAAGACACTGATTGAGTGTCCGTTTAGTTTCCTCCCCAATTCATTTCTACTCTCACATTCATTTCTACTCTCTGTTTTTAATGACTGGAATCAATAATTACTATTCAGTGATCAGAGGTGGTGTAAGCTCTGTTTGCAAGTCACAGGTGTCAGGACCACCTTTAGAATTAAGTTCGGATGTATACCTGCTCTCAGCTTTCTTTTGGAGCAAATATTCACATGAGTAATTAATGTAATTTATGGTGTAAAGCAGGGGTCTCAAACACGCAGCCTGCAGGCCACACGCAACCTGCGGAGTTATTTCCTGTGGCCCGCCGTAGGCGCCAACTCCACTGGCAGCCAAGCTCCAAACATTACTGAGTGTTTATATTTTATTAAAACCCTTCTTTGCATTACAGTTTTTAAAAAGTTAATACATTGACTTTTAATAGAATACTATATTACTCTTCATTTTTTTCATTTTTGACTATACTTTTGTATCATAGTATGAAAAGGTTTCAGTGATGCGGCCCTCGGGCCAATTTACCAGTTCTCATGTGGCCCTCGTGGTGATTTGAGTTTGAGATCCCTGGTGTAAAGTATAAATGCAAAACTTAAAAACGGATCTGACTTTCTTCAATTAGAATGGATTGCTTTGGGATGATTTGATTCAATGTGTCCTATTATTACAGCATCTGACAGATAAATAATGTTGGGGCTAGTACAAAAAGTGCTGCGCATTTCTGTATCTCCCACCGATACGGTGGTACTAAAGAGAAACAATAAGTCACAGTACAAGACAAATAGTATGGATTCAGAATTGATGACTGTAGCATATTTTAAAATTTGTACCATAGTAGAAACCCTCCTCTGGAGTACAGGTGCAGAGATGTTTCCCAAAGAATTAGATAGTCACCAGTTTACAGAGACAGTTATGGCGACACTTGTTCCAGAGTCATGGCAGATGCTCTTTGGGAAACAAGAAGGTGCTGAATGAACTAATGAGCATACTGACATCTCAGTGGGAAAGTTTTCAGGGCTCACTCAGATTCCCATGGAGCTCACAAGGCCTGATTCTGAGGCCAGACTAGTTCTACACCAGTGTAAATCCACTGGCTTCACTGGAGTTACTCCTGTTTTACACCAGTGGGAGAGGTGACTCAGTAACACTAGGCTTGTCCAAATGGATAGCTGCAATATATCCCATTGCAATGCATGACACAGGCAGCCATGTTGTGTTCGGAAAGAGATACGCAGAACAGCAGGCTGGTTTTATTTATTGTGGGGAATGGGTGGTGGAACTGCTGATAAGATACGGAACCTTTCACCCCCTAAATCACTGGCCTGAATCTAGCTCCAGGTTAATACCGACATCTGAGAGCTATTCAGTGGCTTAGGTGAAGCAAGTCAGTGGTCTCCTTTCACCTGGCAATGAACAGGTGCAGGAAAGGACCGGGTGTGACACAGAAGCAAACTTAAGGTGCTATCTCTTTGGGAGAAGAGAGTATAACTAGAAGGGCCATAAGGCTTTGCGGTATCATAACGAAAAGGATTAGAATTGTGCTCGGAACTATCTCAACCACTAGAGAACTCACAAGCAACTTACCTCTCATTCTATTTGTGAAACGATGCGACTCCGAGTCCTAAAGAGTGCCGCTGGAGTTTGTATCTTGTCATTTCAATACTCTGTCTGTAAAGCAGAGGAATCTGAAACAATGTGACAAAACACCCTGCTCTGCTAGAGATCGTGCTGCATCACAAGTACAAGGCAAAGGGTGGTTTCTCCCTTCAATGTGGATGTTAGCCGCCGAAGGTAGTAAAGTGCACATGCTAGAGTTATTTTGTTACCTTGTAAGTACCAGCCATGCAGAACCTAAATTAATGTACTTCTTGGCCCTTATCCTTCACTGAGCGCCAAGTGAGCCCACACAGATGTCCAGGGAGTCTGTCTGCACTGCATTCATTCCAGGATCAGCGCTGTGGAGCTATCTTCTGCCCTAGTTCTACACTCCCAGTCTCTCAGTGTTTGGGACTACCAAAAATTACCAGGGCTTAGTTGTACATGTCTCTGGTATGGTTACATTTTGGCATGAGCACCAACCACACACCTTCATGCCGGTGTGTGCCTTCACTATTCATCCACAATCTTCATAGCTCATCTGCCGCCTAATATGCTGAGCAGCGTGAATTTGTTTCTTCTATATCCAAAGAGCTTTGTGCAACATGAGTCTCACGCACACAGACACGGGGAGAAAAAAACAGAAAGAAAATTTCCAGGGGAAAATTGTGAAAGCCCAGCACAAGTGATTTTTCAGCAAATTGGCCCCTCTGTGTGCAGTAGATGAACAGTGGCCTTGGAGAATGTTATATATTGAGGCTTACGCGTAAAAAGGCATATCGAATATAAAATTAATTAGGTGTCTTTTTAAACATGTTGCAATGAACAAACACCATCTCCTCCCCCACCCACACTGTACACACACACACACACACACACACACTCACTCACTCACTGGGCAATTCCCCTCCACCATCAAGAGAAAAGTAGAGGTGTCCTTACTATGCAGCAGACTGCAATCTTCTTGGGATAAGTAGTAGGTGTATGGCTGAGTTGAAAATACAGAAAGAAACAAAATTTACATACACACACACACACACACACACACACACACACACACAGAGGCTCTGTCTACACTACAGACCTTACAGTGGCACAGCTGTACCGCTGAAGCTGAGCTGCTGTAAGGGCACCCATGTAGCCGCTCAATGAGCGGCAGTAGCTATGTCGGTGGGAGAGCCGACATAGTGCTGTCCACACTGGTGCTGCTGTTGCTGAAACTTATGTTGGTCAGGGGGGTATTTTTTTCACATGCCTGACCAACAAGATATTTGTGGCACAGGAGTGGAAGAAGATATTCTCAGGAGCAGGGTGGGGTCAGTATTTCAATATCCGCTCATCCGTGATTTAATCTCTAAATTGCAAAAACATTAACATTATTGATTGATCAGACATCAGTCCAACAGGAAATTTAATTAAATTAAAATGTGTCACTGAGCAGTCCTCACTGCATCACGTATAAATCTTTGGTAATAAGTTGACAAAGACAGCAGCGATTGATATTGTGTTCTCAGTTTAATTTATCCTCCCCCCCCCCCCCACCATTTTATTTTCCTGGGCTGATAATGAACATGCTCACAGACTCACAGTAGGGCAGACTAGTCTACAGGGCATACATCTGACACACATCAGAACCAAATGCTCCTAACTCCACTGGCTTCTGAGAATGCTTTAACATATATTATTTACAGCTGATCTAGGCCCCACCCGGTAATGCCTCCATTCAACATACTGTTACAGGGCTGACCTACACTCCGTGATTTCTAAGCACCGGGTCAACATTTTAGACTCTCTGAGTAAAAGCACAAGAACACACTTTGCCCCTGAAAGAAGCGGGGTCCTGAAGAAAGGGTGAGGAAATCCCTTTCATTAAATCAATTCCTTTCTAGAGAGACTGCAAACTAATCCACATCCTCTTGCACCAATGTGGCTCCAGAAAGAGTGGCAGCTTGTGACAAAGCTAGTTAGGAATAAAACACATAGGTGGCACTGCCTAAGCATAAAGCTAACACATTTAGATAATAGCAAGGTGCTCAGAAAAAAATGATTAAGAAATAAGTATGCACTGAACCTTCTTCCGAGTATGATAAATTGTTAGAGTTGGCTGAATAATACAAAAAGAGACTCACAAACACGGTCACTAATTCATTTGTCAGCAAGTTTGGTTTGCTGTTATTTACAGAGGAACATATTTGCTGTAATATTATTATTACTGCTTGCCAGTATTCAGATGGCCACTGGATATTTGTGAAAACGTTTGAGGATCCTGGAAATGTCATGAGTTTTAGCACAAATTAGTGTTTTTTATCAGGAAGGGCCTCGTTTATTATCCATCCTTTGCTATTCTTGTGCTCACAAAGTTTCAGATGCTCAAAGAGAGAGCAGAAACAATATCATGGGATTTAGAGAACAATGGATAGTGAAAGAGAGCAGTTTGCAAACAAACCAGGGGCTGAAATTTGTTCATGTGACTATTTTAGAAAATGATGGGGGTGTAGCAGAAATCAGCTGTAGCAGTATTTGTAGAAATCAGGATCTGTCACTGAACACTTTGCAAACAGGAAAGGGGTCACATTTGCTACAAACAATATTTGCAACCAATGATTTGACCAGCTCTTTAAATCATACAGGCTGTCCGTGCCTCTTGATTGGTACCATATACAGTACATAAGAGACTCTAATTTAGTGACTTTGGAGATCTCTTGCACATAATATTCTTGCTTCCTTTGAACTAAATCAATCCAGCACACTATTTTCACTTCTTAACTTGATGGGTTGAACAGATGTGAAAAAAGGGATATCCCTGAACACAGGAATCTGACTGCCTCTACAGACAGAACAAACATTTCTGTCTCCACCCACACCTTTCACTTTGGGGCACAACTATGATTTTTAAGGCTTTTCTCAGAAGTATTGCCCCTGGAAGTTCTAATGACAAAGTCACAAGAATGCTGATTGGCTGGCCTGACAAAGTTCATTCTTGAAAATAAATGCCTTAAGAATTTGGTCCACGTGTGTATAATTTTCACAGCATGATCCAAGTTACCAGTGAGTATTTTAGGACATTGATGGGCAGTTATGGTGATGAGTATTTCAGCTCAAATCTGTCTCTAATTCATAGCTTCTTTTTAAAAATAAAAATCGACACCACATAGATTCAAAAAGCGCGTCTCAATTAGACATGTTATTTGTTAGGCTAAATTCAGAGGTGATGCATAAGGTGGTGTATGTTACACATCTGCAAATGGGTATAAAGGAATATAGCTGAATCTCAGGGAGTACAAAGGAGTGTGGTGGAATCTAAGTTGGTGAAGTAATTTACATGCTGAGGGACCAGAAGAATGTGTGTTTGAAAAGGCTTACATATCCTACTTTAACTTACACATCCTTACACCCTCCTATTAGCGTATATACTCATTCATAAGCCGAATTTTTTTTTTTTAAAAAGGGAAGCATCAGAAAAGGGGATCAGCTTATGAACGGGTATAAAGAAGGAGAGGTGGGACTCAGCCCCTCCTTCCAAGGAGAGGCAGCACAGCCAGCAGAGCCAGAAGGGAAGAGGCAGGGCCAGAGTCTCTCTGTTTCTGGCCACGCTGCTCTCCCCCTAGCCTCTGAAGCAGCTGCAGCTCGGGGGCTGGCAGGGCCTGCCGGGGCAGCTCTGGCCGGGCCAGAGACATCCTCCCCTGGCCTGCCCCAGGTAAGGTGGGAAGGGATGGGATGGGGAGAGTGTGGGGGTCCCAGGCTAGGGGGTGGGGAGGAGTTACACGAGGAGGGGTCATGTGGGGAGGTCCTGAGTTAGGGGTGGGGTCATGTGGGGGGTGGTCACCAGGGTTATTCCCCTGACCCTCAGCTTCTCCCCCTCCCCAAAATTTCCCCAACAGTTGCTGTCCCGGCCCGTCAGGGTAAGCCGCTGGCGGGCTGGGACATTTTGTTTATTTAGGTTTACCTCCGTGCCTGCGGACGCTTGAGGTAAACAAATTGTCTCAGCCCGCCAGCGGCTTATCCTGATGGGCCGGGAGCCAAAGTTTGCCAACCCCTGAATTATAGGGTTGGCTTATGAATGGGTCATAAAAAAATTGCCATTTTTACTTATCCATCTTGTGGGGGTTGGCTTATAAACTGGTTTATGATCGAGAATATACGGTAAAGTTGTTTTCGATTGTGCACCCTTCCTTTCCAGCCCTTTCCTGCATAAATTACAAACAGACTCGTCTGATATCCCTTACACCTATTTATTCATGTATCACTCTATACATCACTTCTGAATTTGCCCTTTGACTCTGGTCATATACTTTGATTTATTTTGTGGTACTCTGTGCTGGATCTAGCATAACCAACACTAAACATCCAGATAACTTAAGGAATTGTTTCGAACGCGGCAGTCCCCAGCCCAGGATTTCATGGAGTCATAGATTGTATTTCCAGAAGAGATCATTACAATCATCTGGTCTGACCTTCTTCATAACACAGGCTAAAGAACCTCACCCAGTAATTTCTGCATGAAGCCCCGTTTGGGCTATAGCAATATTTTTGAGAAAGCCATCCAGATTTGACAGACACTGCAAGTGATGGAGAATCCAAGTCCCTAGGCAAGATGTTCCAACGTTTAACTACACACAGTGTCAAAAATCTGCATGTTATTTCTAGACTGAATTTGTCTAGTGTCAGCTTCCAGCCACTGGACCTAGTCATGCCTTTCTCTGCTAGACTGAAGGACTATCTACTGTCAGATTTAAGTGGTGTGGCATGGGCATTCTGAACCAGAGGAGACTCTCTCTTCTCAGAAAGTCTTGCTTCAGTGTGAACAGACACATATACTGAACACGTCACTTAAAATGTGCTGGCAAAAAAAAATAGAGTTTGTTTTAAAATGATATCACTAGGTGGTTGTTTTAATCCAGTGACATTGAGATGACATGAGCAACGAGAGATATCTAAATATGTATCGCACTTGAAAATTCTTCCTTAGAACAACAGTGGAGGCATAATTCAGTGCACCGAAGCACTAGTCTATGTCACATTCAGTGCAGACACTGAACAATGTCCCTTTAGAAAGGGCACAGGGTGAGAGTAGCTTTATGACACTATTGATTTATTCTGTGCCTGCAGTTAAAAACTATACCCAGACAGACAATAAAAATAACTGCTCTAACCATATAACAGCTTCCTGCTACTAAAATGGATTTTACGCTTAAAGTCGCAGTGGGCTTTTCTTTATTTTTTTTATATTTCAATTAAATAAAAAAAATAGAAATTATCAGCATTGTTCTGAGTGGTATTGTCCTTCCCCTGGTGTCCTGCATGTTTAATAGAGCCGGGATATATTTCTCTGCACTCATGGGTTTGGTTGGAATGAACTAGTAGACACAATAACCTAGTGTGCAGCAGGTTAGTTAGGGAATCTGTGTTGAACTATGTCCACAAATAATTAGGGCTAGTCTGAAATGGAGTTAAAATACTAATTACAAATCGATTATGGCCTCTGTGGTCAACTGCGTGTGTTGGTGGAGAGGTCGTAGCCTCGGATCTGAATTTAAAAATAATCACTGGAATGACAAGAGTCACCTCCTGGCAACGCTGACTCAACCCTTCATAGCTCTGAGCAAGCTAATGGGCCATATTTTCAAATTTAGGTATGTGCAACACACAAGCATATTTTTGCATGTGCTCATTTGGAAATTCTATGTCCAGTTACTTGCGAGTGTGTGCGGTCGTTTGGATGAAATCTTAAAAATGGAAGCCCTGTCTGCTCTGAAAGGATACTAATGAACCCGTTTGTTGTACAAGTATAGTCCCGGGGCTTGTCTACATGGCCCCTCCCTGCAAACTACGGGGGTGTGAGATGCAGAACACACTGAAATGTTGCGCTGTAACTGCCTCGTGCAGACCCTAGTAATACAAGCTAGCCTGGGATGATGATAATGTGAACAAGGTATCTTTTAGTTTGTTCTAGACGGGTCTACGTGGGGCAGTTACAGTGCAACACTTTATTGTGTGCTGTAACTGATGCCTGGTCTACAGTGGGGGGGAGGGAGGAAGGGGGAATCAATCTAAGTTACGCAACTTCAGGTACATGAAGCTGGATCGATTGCTCCAGAGGTAAGTGTAGACATGCCCTCACACTGCTGTAGTATGGGGCCATGTAGACAAGCCCCTAGAGTTCCTGACCAAAATTCCTTAGACTTGATTGAAAATCTTGGGCAACTGACAGCCTGCACACTGCAGACTCAGTACAATGGGTTTATAGAAGTCAGAGTCAGAAAAAATCTTCTACGTATCACTTAGCCCATCTGCTGAAAAGTAGAGGATATATTTCCCCAATAAAGGACATATCAGATATTAAATGGTTACTACAGACTGGCAATACACCGCACCCTGCTAGAACATGGTGTTTGGGAGCCATGCATGGTACCACATTAAGGCGGGGACCACGTTATCATGGGGGGGGGGGTGCGCGTTACCATGGATCCCAATGTAAACAGTTTATTTTGGGATCCACGGTCGCCCCTGCGCTAATACTGAATTCGCACTATGGTGATGCGTGT
Organism: Chelydra serpentina; assembly: GCA_037349315.1. NCBI lineage: Eukaryota > Metazoa > Chordata > Testudines > Chelydridae > Chelydra > Chelydra serpentina. The sequence continues at coordinate 30,193,213 of JBAIAC010000026.1, forward strand.
TCCAGCGGGGGTCTCCTGTATTTGTTAAAGCCGACATCTGGGAGTCAGGAGACCAAGGTAACTTATTTGCTGTGTGACCTTAGGCAAATCACAACCACGCCCTGCCTAAAGTTCTTAATCACCTTTCAAAAGGGCTTTGAAATCCACAGACAAAAAGGGCTATATAAGTGCAGAGTATTGTTATACAGTAGAACCTCAGCGTGACGAACACCTCGGGAACGGAGGTTGTTCGTAACTCTGAAATGTTCGTAACTGAACAAAACGTTATGGTGGTTCTTTCAAAAGTTTACAACTGAACATTGACTTAATACAACTTTGAGAATTTACTATGCAGAAGAAAAATGCTGCTTTTTAATGCATCTTAATTCAAATGAAACAAGCACAGAAAAAGTTTCTTTACCTTATCAAAACTGTTTTTAAACTTTCCCTTTATTTTTTAGTAGTTTACATTTAACACAGTACTGTACTGTAAAGTATTTGCTTTTTTTTTTTTGGTCTGTGCTGCCTGATTCGATACTTCTAGTTCCAAATTAGGTATGTGGTTGACCGATCTGTTCATAACTGGTATTCATAACACTGAGGTTCTACTGTAATCCTTTATCTATTCTTAGCCAAAAGGCTGAGGAGAAGGGCATTTGTCACCCTATAAAATTGTAATTTGTGTATGAGAATGTTCAGGAGCATGTACTAAGGTACTACTACATGTATAACACAAGCAAAGCCTCTTCTAATAGTGAAGGGTGAAGAGTAAAAGACTCAGTAAGTCCATAAAGCACCTTACCATGCAGACATAAAACTTACCTTGGAAACGTTTAGATAATACAGGGATGGGTGCTATAGTCTACAGAAAACCCTAAGATGGTCAGAGGGAGGAAAGAGAGAGAATCTGTTATTGCAATGCCATTCACTTCGTATTGGTTTTATGATTCACTACATTTTGTCTGAATGACATAATGGGTGGTATTGTAACCTGGCCTGCTGTCCCCTGAGATGCTCTTGGACATTAGATGATTTCATCTGCCATGTTTTTATACAAGCGAGCAAACACTGTAAAAAGGGAACCAAAATCTATACAATATTGGAGGTGGCGGAGAAATCATGATAAAGAGCTCCATGTTTTGGTCGGGATTTTTTCCCCTTATTTGGGGTGAGGGTATCGTTTTAGATAAATTATAGGTCACATTTTAGAGTAAAATCTGTTAAATCCGTGTTCAAACATTGTTTTACCTGATTTATATATACAAATCCTGTGCTCTCAAATCCAGGGGTTGAGTGTTGGGGAATCTTCTGCCTTTGAACATTTGCAGTGAATCCTTGATGAGAAAATAAACAATCTAAGCTCAGTTCTTGCTTTGGGTGGGATTTTCATGGGCTTTCCTGGGCTGAATGTTAAACTAAAAACACTGATGATGATACATCATTACATCCTGCGACTTCAATACATAGACATTTTTAAGACAGATTTTTTAAAAAAAAATCGAACAAGATCAGAGATGGAAATAAAATAATGTCATAAAATGGTAGGGAACAATTACATGTGCTCAATATTTTCAGAACTGGGGTCAGCCTCTTATTAAAATTAGACCTCCCCAATGAAAGGGGTTTAGGCCTTAATATACCATTTCAACAAGAGTCTTTGCACTGGGGGTAACTATGCATCACTTTCATTTCTATTACTAATGGTTATCATAATGATTTTACATCCATATAATGGACTTTCATCTCAATGGATCCCAAATTCTTAGCAAGCCTTACACGGAAGCCAGCGGTGTTACGCACATGAGTTAAGTTACTCAGGTGCAGGATCTGATCCACATACATTCCATAGTGTAAGAGACTCTCTCGAATGGCTCATTTAGTAACTCACCCATTTGAATTTGCTTCAGGCTGAAACTTGGCACACAGAGGATTTTCCATCTGGCAGGAGCAAATGGCATTTGACTCTTTGACAAAATGTATTTTTTTAAATCATTAGAAGTTTTTTCTCTAAGCTGGCAAAGCCACAAACCAAACTAAACATTTTTGTTTGTTTGTTTCAGATACTTTTTTTGTCCTTGTTGGGGTGGGGGGGGGGGAGGGAATTGAACAAAAACAAGCAAAACTTTTTAAAAAATATCTGAATACATTTTGCAGACAATTGAGAACACATTCACATCTCATTCTTGAAACGCCTGAGTAAATTCTCTACATTCCTTCCCACATGTACAAATTCTCTCGCACCGAGATGAGCATATACAACTAAATACTGTTCCCATCCAATGGCCAAACTACTAGTCCTGCTGGTTCCTGTTCCCATCCAGTAACCAAACCACTGGTACAGTCTCTGTGGGTTTCCTAGGTTAGACAGCTATGAAGGCTTCTTCTTATTCAGAGGCGATAACAGCCCTGAGCAGCTGCTGTGTATTGCTGGTTTAGGTATTACATGGGGCCTCCTTTCCAAGGATGGAGTTTGTGATTGCCTGACATGCCGGCTTAGGGCAATTATGTAGGGGGTTGCTCTCAGCATTTGTCCCTAGATGAACAGCTGACATTTAACTCAGACAGGGAAGTTATTTAAAGGGGCACCACGGCTTGAATAAATCAGCCTGTTGCAGCTTCTCCAGCCTGGGAGTGCAATCCTGGCCCCAATGAATGGGAGTTTTGCTGTTGACTTTAACAAGGCCAGGATTTTATCTTGGATGTCCAAGGGGTTCTGTAGATACATAACACTGGATAAGACCTTATGTTGGACCTTCTGGTGTTTGAAAGACTACTTTTCACAGTGGCTGATATATTAATATTTGAAAGTTGGTTGCTAGGCACAGAAACAACCTCACAGAAGCCAAGCGCAACAAATTAACACAACATTTGACTCTGCCCTCAGCTACAGATATATGGGTGTATAGTACAGCACAGCTTGATAACTGCAACTGTGCATGCGTACACAGCAACAAGTTATTTAAGGCACATGGGCTCATTCATGTTCCTGAGAGTTTCTATTAAGATGTTCGATGGGATGGTGCTTTCCAGTTGTAACAAAGACGTCACTGCATGCTTCATCAGGAATGGAAACCATTCTTGATGCCCACTGGCATAGATCAAAGGAGGGGCACCTATCTGGCAGTAAAGTGGATTTGAAACAGTCAAAAGCAATGAAACTGGAAGTAAAGACTGGCATACTATGCCCTTAACTCAGCCAGCTGTAGCTCAGCATTACAGAGGACTCCAAACAGCCTGTGTCTTTGTGATGTACATTACCATATGGGATGCAATACACAGGCTCCATAGAGTGAGCTAAAGACAGTGTCAGCATCAGCTCACTGAATTCACATGCTTTTGTCATATCCTTGCTATTATTTACACATAGCTTCCTGTAGGGCTGAACAAACTTGCTTTGCCTCATTTCATACCCACCCCAATCCCAACCCCAGGACTGTGGAAGAAAGGAGCAGAGGCTGGATCGAGAGAAAAATACACAAACCAGGGTGAATAATGGAGCAGAGAGTGGGTAGAATGAAAAACAAATACAGACACACACAAAAAGCACAGTACCCCAGCCTATTCTGATCTTATACCAGCATTAGACCACTGTCTTTCATTTCCTTTAATGGGATCACTTCTGATTTATACTGGTGTAAGAACAGACATCAGTCACATCATATATATATTTATATCCCCAGACAAAAGCTACATTAAGATGGCATTAAGGTTGAGGGTCTGTATTAATAATTTAAAATGGAATATTACAGGGAAGTGGCACTTATCCCAAAACCAAAGAAATTCAGAGTTAAGGTTAAACCTAAAAGAAATCCAAACATGTTAAGGTTTTGAAATGCAGTTAGGGCACCCAAACAGCCTTAACTCCACACAGTAGTGACACCATGCAAAAGCCATAAAGGATTACTATTCAGGCTTTTTATCATTTGTGGTCCCAGATTAGATTCAACTGATTTTTAAAGACACATTTGATTTTTTTTTCCCTCCCACATGACGTTGCTACAGGGCAGAGTTAAGGTTATGGTGCCTCCATTATATTGTATATCTACAGCACCCACTTATGCCAGTTCAGCTTGTGGTGGGTGCTTCTACATCTAATAGCTAATACAGGGGCTACAAAAACCTGTTTCCTTTTAAAATGTATTACCATTGGAAACACTATTCTTTTAAATTACTGGGCACGTTCCTGAACTCAAAATAGGATTGTGCATCTAAAAATAAAAAAAAATTGTCAAGGTTTTATGATCCTTTCCATCTAGAAGGTTCATCATCCCTAGGTTCTTGTATTTCATTTTCTAAGGACAGTGAAGTGGGAAGATAGATAGAAAAGGTGAAGATGAGACAGACTCGATGTATTTATGTCACTTTGTATGAGTACAAGTAATCGGAGAGACCATTTTATTTCTCAAAGAAATTTTGTATCTGCTGGAATGTCTTTTATTTGAACTAGAAGTTACATTTGGAAAAGTAAAAGGCTACACATAATGATCTGGAGGGATCCCAAGGAATCTCGGTATGGAAATGGCTATTTGAAACTTAGTGACCTGGTCTTTCAGGAATACTCAGTTCACTAGCTGGGTACCAGCTGCCAAATGATGCTATCAGTTGATTAAAACACAGCCTGCCAGCTTCCTGCTTGATAAGACTAAATACAATCTGATTGGGAATTCTCAAGTCCATTACGGAATGACTAGTCCATCACTTAAATCACCACTCACCATTTTCCCATGCATCATCTAGTTTACTTTGCTAATACCCACACAGCAGCTAAATACTGATGAAGATTCCTATAACTGTCTGCCAGCACCGTCTTCTCTTGTATGCAGGTTATCCTCATACTGGGGGTGGGAAACCCCACGAGTTTCAACTCAAAAGAGTTCCTTGATAAATCTTCTTCCCCTCTCCCCTGTAGAAGATGATGGGGGTTCACCCTTTAATCTGCAAATTGCCTAAGAACTGCTGGACGCAAGAGTCAATGCTCACACAGACCCCTTGTCTGTGCTGCTCCCAGGCTCCATTGGATACAACAGAGCATTCCTATACAAGATGCACCGCCAGAGTTTTCTCTGATTGTAGTTGCCACTTTGGGGATGGAGTCAAGGGCGGCTCTATGATTTTTGCCACCCCAAGCACAGCAGTCAGGCGGCCTTCGGTGGCATGCCTGCGGGTGGTCCGCTCGTCCCGCGGATTCGGCGGCGTTTCTGCGGGTGATCCGCCGTCGGTGTACCCGCCGCCGAATTGCTGCCGAAGCCGCGGGACAGGCGGACCTCCTGCAGAAACGCCCCCCCCCCCGCGGCTTGCCACCCCAGGCACGCGCTTGCTGTGCTGGTGCCTGGAGCCGCCCCTGGGTGGAGTGGATCCCAAACCACAGAGGATAAGGCTGCATAAGCTACTGCAGACTCTGGGCCAGATCCTCGCTCCTGCTCAGTTGCATGCCCTGACAGTGCAAAGGGGCTGGAGAGCAGGCATAAAGAGACAGCTGGGGATTCCTCAGGTAGAAGTGGCATCATGCACTGGGCTTCTCAGAGGCAGGAGGTGACCCTAGCTGCTTTGGGGATTGAAATAAATAAATAGATAAATAAAATATATCTATAGCTAGATCGGTATACGTTCTAGAAAAGAATCAGCATCCACACACAAACACAGATTCTTTTCTTGAGTGCATACAAACAAATCATGAGTTGCTACGTGCCCAGATCTAGAGCTGCATGCGACCTGCCCCTCAAAGGCAACGTTGTTCGTTAATCATCCACATATGCTCTGACAGACCTATCAATGAATCGCAGTGGGCTTCTGCTTAGCAAAATAATAAGAATGAAAAACACTAAGACACCAGAAGAAGAAGTCACCAACAACAGAACTTCAGCGGATTCACACTTTAACCAAAACTGCATTTCATGGAATAAAAAGTACAAAGGCTTCCAGATAAAGTGAACAAATGTGATGAAATTTGGAAACCATGTATTGATCTTATAATGAAATGGAAAGATCAAAAGAGATAATAAACCCCATCATAGGAATCCTCAGATGATGCTTTGATAGCAAGCATTGGCCCACAGCTCAAACTATTCAAACTCCTCAGCTGGTGTAAATCAACATAGCTCCATTTCTGGCCCAAACAATTTTTATTTAGTTCCAGACCTAAGAATAAGAAAAATACATAAGCAGAAGACAAATATTTATTATTCACACAATTCAAGGACTTAAGCCATAATAGGAAAGTCTATAAACCTGGTCCGCTCTCGCTTAGACTGCTGCAACTCAGAAGTAGCTCCACTGAAGTTGCACAGTTTGAAGTGATGCATATAATTCTCTGATACCAGTTTCATAGGGGTTACTATTAATTTGCACCAGGGATTTACGAGATGAGAATCAGGCCCCTTTATGGCTCATGCTTTAGGTATGTGCTTTGGAAGCTAAAGGGGTAATTTTCAAGCTAGCCAAGCAATGGAAATTAAGCTATTTACACACAGTAACTTTAAAATAAAATAAAATACACCACTGGGATAATTATCAGGTTGAAGATGTGATTGCAAAGCCAATAGTAATGGTACCAAAGATTTAGAGGTCCACAAGCTCAGAAGAATAGCATGAAATGTAGGTTCACTATAGTCTATTGTACCAAAACGTCACTATTTATATTGTACCCTCTATGCTTCCACAAATTTCCACTAACATCAATGAGATCTATATTTACAGAACAACAATTTATACAATATGCCCATCCAACTGTGACTAAACTATATCTATATGAAGGACCAACTCTGATTGATAAGAAAATGATTTAGGGACCTATTGTTTCCAAGATACTTCTACATAACCCTAGTTAGTGCCAGTAGTCTAGCCTCTTTTTTGCGCTATCATTAAATAGAGATTGCTTCCTAAAATACATACTTCGTATCAAGTCCTGCTCCCATTCAGTTCAATGGAAAATCTTCTATAGACTTCAACAGGACCAGGATTACAGTGTATCACCGTAATCCTTTTTACACGAGCTGTACATGCTTAATGGCTGTAAAATACAGTGGATTCTTACCATACACGATCCAAATTTGCTCCCAATATTATTCCTGGCTTGCAGCCACTGCATACGCATCTAGTAATAAGCTTGCGTGATCTTATTTGACTGAGATTCTGCATCCAAGCATCTTTCACTTCCAGTAGGTCTGTATGTAGGGGGTTGCTCTAGGTTTCATTTAATCCCTAATATCAGACTTTGATCATGTGGTTGCTCACATGTTTCACTTTATGCCCTTGTTAATATGGAATCACAGGACTTGAGACCCCTTAGTTTACTAATGTTAGGAGTATGGTAAATATTTTTGTTCAATTTTAGCATATGGATGAGCTGTGTTGACCTTTATAGGTCTGCACTTTAAATAACATTTAAATAGCACTGCGGCAGAGAATACAGTGGTACACTGCTTACTTATGGAAACTACAAGGAAATGAGACAGCTTTTCGGTTCACTCAAAGAGAATGAGATTTACACATAAAGGATGAATTATTTTGATTTGCAGTTTTCAAGCCATTAACCATTCTCCAACATAAACTCTCCCCCTTCTCTGGTTTCTGGTAGTTTATGATAGGCTCCATGGCCTGGATTTTCAGAAGTGTCTAGTGATTTTGAGTGCTTCAATTTTTGAGTACCCAACTTGAGATGCCTGAAAGGGGCCACATACTCACAAAGTGCTGAACACCCACACTCTGAAAATCAGACCTCTTTAAGCGGTCTCAACCTGGGCGTGCCAAAAGTGAAGCACTGAAATCACCAGTCACTTCTGAAAATCTTGGCCACTAAGTATCACTAAGTACACAAAGGATTAACTTTCTCATCTGTTTCATATTTCAAACTCAATGAGACAAAAGTCTCCTTATTTAGGTGCTGGCTTAAAGAGGCAGGAGGAGTGATTTGGGGCCTGAAAGGCCAAGAGCTAAAATTGAGGTATATGTTGGTTGAAGAAAAGTTATCATGTTGTTATCTGTGCCATTTATTGTTCTGCTTGGATGTCTTCCATGTTCCTTGAGGACCAATGCCCCACTCCTTTGACTTCATGCTGTAATCACTGTCTGTCTGGAAGAAGAAGGGTGGATGTGGCTCCCTTGAAAGTCAGTTAATGTTGCTTCTTTGACCAGCCTGTAAAATCACCCTTCTACTGTCATCTAGGACAGAGAGACTCGCAGTGGCTGATAGGGGATCTCTACACTAGTTTCCAGTCCAGGAAACCTGGAACAAGAAGCCAAGGTCAACTCTATTAGAGACCTTGTAGCTGCCACTCTGGACTTCTTCCTAATACTAATCTTTCTTCAGGCCTTTTCCTCCGTCCCCTCCTGGGCTCTTTATAATGAGGAGCATACCCCAGGGCTTCTCTGCAGAGAGCCAGTTCATGGCCTTGTGTCAGGGTCAGCCACAAAAGCTTGCTCCAATCCTGTGTCTTCCAGGTATCTTTCCTCCCTGGGCTTCCTGTTCCGCACAGGTCTTTCCACTCTCTACTACCCTATTCCTCAGAGAATGACTACAATGTTCTTCCCTCTCTCCCTGCAGCCCCTCAAACTTCAGTCCCCAAGACCCCTTAGGCTTTACTTAAAAAACTCTTGGGATTTATTGCCTTCTGCTTCGACCTAGCTCAGGAGGACCCATCTCTGGTCTCTGAGGTTTCCTCCTGGCACAGGATCCTCTGGATCTAACTTCAGGCTTCTCTCAGCCTTTAGCCCAAGTCAGGAAACTCCCAGCTACATTTCCCCTGGGTCTCCACCCTGGCCTTTCTTTCTTTATGAAGATCCATCCCTTCCCTATCTGACTTTGATCACCAATTATGCCTAATACCAGTCACCCAGTAGCCTAACTGGGCTCAGCTCCTGCTAACCTTTTCACTGTTTGTGTGGAATGCACACCCTATTGCACATTACAAAATTATGAAATGTTCACAAAACTCCAGAAGCTTGTGAGTGACGCTAGGTCATGCTTTAATCAACGTGGGCTGAGTTGTGTGTTTTCACATCAGAATCATATGTGGAATGTCTGTGGATGATCATTAATCAGTACCCTATTGAATTTGAAAGACCTGCTGACTCTGAGGGCAGATGTGAGGAAAGCTTGATTCTCATGATTCCTTCTATATAAAGCAAGACGCTATCAGTGTGAAATTGCAGCCTGGTCCAAAGTCCACTGAAGTCAATAGGAGTCTTTCCATTGATTTCAATGGGATTTTGGATCTGGTCCTAAATGCATGGCTGTCACACTGCAGAAAACCCCCACAAATGCTGTGCTCATTGCAGTATATACACATGGTCTTTAAAGCCTCTGCTCTAGAGAGTCAAACTCATCAGAGAATTGAATACAACATAATGTGTTCCACATCAGTTTTGACAATGCTCAATAAATACCACTTTACCAAAAACCAGCAAAGGTGAATGCTCCCTGTTAGTAGATCAGACTGACTAATGAACAATTTGTCTGCTTAAATCTAATAAACCAAGCGCTGAAAAAAATCTCATCCTAACAGACTGGCACATAAGCTGAAGGGTGGAGCAAGCTAAAAAGATATGGAAAAGGTGAATAAGAATCTCATAATATTTTTTAAAATGGAGGATCGGAGACTTGTTTTACAAAAAATGATCTGTTTAGGGAAAGGATAAGCAGCTTTTCTGCAAAAGAAAGAAAGAAAGAAAGAAAGAAAGAAAGAAAGAAAGAAAGAAAGAAAGAAAGAGAAAAACCAGTGGTTCTGTTTCCTAATATGCCATGTTGACAAAGAATGAAAGCATACCCACAACTTCTTTAACCCCTGCCTCTTCTTGGCAATAATATCTACCCACTAATTAAAATCATTTCAAAACATGTCTGAAGTATTATTTCCTCAGGCAGTTTTATAATGTAAATTGTTGTGTACACTAGGGTGACCAGATGTCCCGATTTTGGGGTCTTTTTCTTCTATAGGCTCCTATTACCCCCACCCCCTGTCCCAATTTTTCACACTTGCTGTCTGGTCACCCTAGTACACTTAGAAGTTATTTTAAAGATAAGATGGGGGGATTTTTTTCTTCTTCCCTGAGTTAAGATACAAAAGCACTTCTAAGGGGAATTTCTGAGAAAAGCTAACAGTCCTCTGGAGCTAGTGCTGGAGTAGTGCCCTAAACAAACTCAAGGAACAGTGTAATGAGGCAGTGATTTATTAAGCACTATGCATCTCTCACAGCAGTGTAGTATGTTGTAAGAAACAGCAAAAAGAAGAGTCAATAATCATGCTACCTCCTCCTCAAGTGTTTCTGGCTATTTCTAGCTACGGGGTTTTACTGTAACATGCCTATAGCCATGTCCCAAGCTGACAAGACTGGCAAATGATCTTTGGGCAGCTACATTAAATCTCCTACTTAAAGTCCCCATCCTGCCTAAACTGAGCTAATCCCTCAAAAATAAATAGGTATTATGAACTTTGGCCTAAATACACATTTGAATTTATGATGGCTGTGTTATTGCACCATTTGTATTTGTTTTCTGTGAATAGTCTAATAAATGAGATTATTGACAGGAATGTTCATGGAAATAGTGAGTAAAACCTTGGCCCCACTGAAGTCAATGGCAGACTTTCCATTGATTTTAATAGGGGCAAGATTTCACCATTGAATTTTAAGTGAATGTTAAGAGACTAATCATGGAAAGCAGATTCTATAGTCTATACATATGTTCATGAGTATTTACAAGGAAAACTTCATCCTAAGAGTTACACTCACCTAATCAAGGAACAGAAACATACCATGTGACCTCTATGTCCAATCAAAGTACATCAACACAGCTCCTGTTCTCAATATTGACTATTTGCAACAAACCACTTGTGTTCTGCTAGCTGTTTAATTTTATTTTTTGTTCTGGTAATCTATGCCAGCAGGGGTGCCTAGAGCATTGCGTAGGTGCCTCTTTTAAAACTTTTGTATAAATATTTAACTAAGTAAACGTTCAGACCTAGAATTATTCATAAGACTTGTTTGGTGAATAATTTTGAATAACAAATACATTCAAGAAAATCACCTTTGGACTAACTGAGAGCACACATGCAAAAAAAAAAACAACAACAAAAACCAATGCTAAATTGCTATGAATTACTCAGCTCTACCTGTGGCAATGAAAAATAGCAAGAATGTTAGGGTTCTTCTTTGTGTATTAAGCCTTTAATTTATAGAGAATGGATATTAACAAAAGAGGATATTCATCAGTATTCAATTCACCGGCTGCCTGACTATTTAAACTAAAATTACCAGCCAGCTCAAAAGTCTTACTAGTGAATCATGCAATCTAAGCCATTCTGATATCGATCGTTAACACTAATTGCCCAGCTGCCATTTCTGAAATCCTTTACATCTCCCTCCCTCCCCCCACACCTGGTAAAAAATCCAGCTTTTTTTTTTAACTTTGCCAAAATGGAAGAAAATGGCCAGTTCCTACTGCATCTTTACCTTCTTCCAACCAAAAATGAAGATTTTTTTTCAGTTTCCCTTAACGATGAAGTCTCTCAGTACACTGCATGAGTCAAAGTCTGTATATATTAACATAACAAACAAGGGAAGTAGAATAATTATATTAGTAAAGCAAAAAAATCTGGAGTGAGAGGATAAAATCCCAGCTCTACTGAACTCAATGAGAGTTTTGCCATTCACTTCAGTGGAGCCCGGATTTCACCTGTGCTTTCAGAAACGATCACAGATTACAATGCAAATAGATACTGAGAATAGATTTCAAACGCTATCCAAATTCTATTACAGCATTAGGGCCTAATCAGGCAAGGTACCTATGCATGCATGTAACTTTAGGCACACAAGCTGTCCCACTGACTACATATGGGCTTGAGCAAATTGCTGAATCAGGGCCTTATTTTATATATGGCAATTTCTAGATTTGTTGGCACCACTGCTTCTTGGACTTTCCCGAATTTTAGCCATGAAATAGTTTTTTGCAATGTGCTTTTATAACATACCCATAACTGTTGCCTTTTGCTAAATATCACTGAATGTCACATGGGATTCTATTGGCTGAATATTTTTTCATCTAAAAGACTCTTATTTTAAAATGTAGATGAGGACATTCGGAGATGGGGGATAGAAATAATGGGCTTGATTCTCAGTTGTGAAGCGGTCACTTTGCACCTTACCACCAGTGGAATCTGCCCAGAGAGCTGACTTAACCTGCCCTGGAAGGATCACAGAAGTGTAGGGAAATCTTCTTGCTGAGTAGAACTGGTACAGAGGCTTCTGTGTCACGCCCACTCTCTTCTGCCAGCAGGGCAGGGGAAAGTGGGTGTGGCTGGAGAAAAGAGGCTGTGCTCTGGATGCCGCTTGGGACCATAGCAACTGCTGTAAATTGCAGATGGCTTCAGGCTGCTCTAACAGATGCTGAGTGACTGACCCTGCACACCTCAGACCCAGATTCAAGGGAGTAGCAAAGCGAACCTTGCTTTTGCAGGCACAAAAATTCAGCCAGAACTCAGGATTGGGCCCAAACTTTTATCGCACAAATAAACAGATCTACTGCAAATGAAGTGGACATTACTGACAGCTTCATAAGCAATACATAAAGTTGCCAAATATGATTATGTACCGGCCTTCAGTATCTATAATTCAGCTATCGCCTTCTATTCTTTTCTACCCAAATTTTAAGTAGATTTAAAAACCCTTCACTTTTACCCTGCATGTTATGACATAATCAAAGGATGCTGCAAGTTAGCTGAAAGCCAGAAAAACCATTGATTGATGTAACTCATAGTCCTAGCGGAAGCAGGAACTATTAACTTACCGTAACAATGTACAGTATATGGTAAAATAAAAATCTCAAACACACCACTCTCAATCCCTCCCAAATCATTTTACCCTGTCATGTGGTATTGTTTCTGTTCCCTGATTGGATGAGTGAAAAAACACGGGCTCATTTGTAATTCACTTTCCATTAAAAATCATGTCACTAAAACCCCAGCCTATGAATGTTTGCAGGAAGCAAACACAAAAAGTGCAGTAGAAGAGTTAAGCCAATTCATTTCAAAATTCTAGTAAATATTTGTGGATAATGTTTTGCAACATTCATACAGCTCTCATTGGTGATTGTGAAAAACAGCTTAGACACAGACACACATTTCAGATAAATTTGTACCATATTCACTGCCAAAGAAACTGACATATGCAAAGTGAAACTGATGCACATAATAGTTATAGTACAAGCAGAAACTCCAAAGCAAATTCCCAATGTATCTCAACAATTCCTTGTGTCAAAAAAGCGACCCTGGCCTTGTCTAAAGTGGGCTTTTACCCAAGTTAAAAAACTACATTTAAACTAAAGTGAAAGATAGAAACTGCTTTAGCTGGAACTAAAATGATTTAGCTGGTAAGTGTGTTTTTCTAACAAAATTTTACATTGTTTGGCCACATCTGCACTGCCTTCTCTGTTTTAACTGAAAACAAGATTAAACTATTTTGAATTTAATTGGGTAAAAGCCTATTTTAGATAGGGTCTCAGTCTACATTTAATTCTTTATCCTTGTGTTGACGTCCGTACAGGTGCCAACTGTGATGGAGATTTTTGTGATGTGAAAATGTCTTTATTTGCAAATGGACTGAGATCACTAGTACTTTTCACCCAGGTCACCAGATTGATAACAGTGCCACATACGTGTTCCACTTCTTTGTCCAACCATTTTAATAGTTAGGAATGTTCGCCATGGTATTAAAAATATTTGCAATAAACAACACAGTGACATAAACCCTGTCTAGTACTGCATCTGAACTTCTTTGCATCTTTAAATGGCTTAGCTGTAATTACAGAAACACAGTAAATGTTTGATTTTGTGACTATGAAAACATTCACACATTATTTGTGATTTATACACGACAACCATGCTGGATTTTCAAGTAGGAAGGGTGCCTAGAAATTACTGGAAAAGGTCATTTCTACCTTTCTATCTGCAGCTAATGTAATACAAAGCTTTCTGTCTTAGAAAGACTCAAACTCTGATTTGGAATTTCCTGTTGAATGGCTTTTCTGTATATAAATCTCATGAAGACACACTGATCCTTTAAACTTCAGCATTGATGCTGAAATTATGCTGTATGTCAAAATTACATCAAACACTGCACTTATTTCCACCAGAAAAATTTGATTATTTCACTCTCGTTTGCATTACATTTTTTCCCCATCATAATGCTGACTTTGAAATTCCCTTTAGGTCTGGACACCCAGGAGTGTACTTTTCTAAGTAAGTAGAAAAGAAAGCTTTCATTATATTTGATAACTTTTTTTTCTCCTTGATTTGAATGCTATAATTGAACTGGAGAGATATTACGAACTTCGTGTTTTGCCAATCTCCATGAAGGACACCTCTTAATTTCTCTGTCTTTTCAGTGAACCTTTTGATTTGATAAAAGTGGCTTTAAGGTATCTTCCCAAAGAGGACAACTGAGCAGATTCATTTTAGCAATTTCTCCTTAAAGGATCCCTTTTTCTTAATATTTCCAAATACAGGGTATTATCCTACACCAACTCAAGTTAATAGGATTTTCTCAATTGACTTCATTGGGATCAGGACTGGGTACAAAATCTCTCTCTCCTGCAATCACGTGGATATTTCAGAATATTAATTGGTTTCTACATTTTCCCACCTAAAGAGAAAACATTTTGCAATAAGACAGCTTAAAGCAGGGATCTCAAACTCGGATCACCAGGAGGGCCACATGAGGACTAGCACATTGGCCCGAGGGCTGCATCACTGACACCACTTCCCCGCGCTGCCCCCGGCCCCGCCCCCATTCCACCCCTTCCATGAGGCCCAGCCCCTTCCCACCCCTTCCCCGTCCCCATTCCAACCCCTTCCCCAAATCCCCATCCTGCCTCTTCTCCGCCTCCTCCCCTGAGCACACAGCTCCCCGTTCCTCCCCCCTCCCTCCTGGAAAGCACTAAGCGCAGTCAAACAGCTGTTTGGCGGCGGGAAGTGCCTGGAGGTAAGCAGAGGAGCGGGGACGTGGCACGCTGGGGAGAGGGGAGCTTTGCGAGCCACAGGAAATAACTCCAGGGGAGTGGGGGGAGTTTGGCGGCCCACAGGCTGCGTGTTTGAGACCCCTGGCTTAAAGTGTGACTAAATGTAGAGCAGGCATTGGCAACCTTTGGCACACGGCTCACCAGGGCAAGCCCCCTGGCGGGGCGGGCCAGTTTGTTTACTTGCTGCGTCCACCGGTTCGGCCAATCGCAGCTCCCACTGGCCACGGTTCGCTGTCCCAGGCCAATGGGAGCTGCGGGAAGCGGCAGCCAGCGTAGATGTAGAATATTAAAAATAAAGTTACGTGTCTTCCAGAAACATATTAGGTTGGATTCATGTCCCTAATACATTTTGCTTTTTCCCCCACTTGTTGCTTAGTTTAATAGGGAGTTTTATACAGTCACTGATTCTGCTCTCTTTAATTTTTCCCACTATTAGCGATAAGTGGAACTCACTTGGGAAACCCTGAAAAGATAGTTCATTTGTTTTCTATGAAGTTGTCTAATTCATCCAAACTCACTCTCATTACCAATGGAGAATTTAAAGGTGGGATTTGGTGGGATAAAATTCTGCTAATTTAAGATATTGTTAATACTAGTAATAAATTACCAGATTATTAATACAAATAGCATGTTTAATATATTATGATCTCTTTGGAGAAGACAAGGAGCCCAATGTCAATCACCCCAACATGAAGGAAGAGCTGTATCATATAGGGCCAGATTCTATCCCTTTTACTCATGTGGAGTAGCAAAATCATTGGGTGCAATTCTGGCCCTGCTGAAATCAAAGGGGACATAATTTTATCCATTGACTTCAGTAGGATTTCTCATGGAGTGACGTGTTACTCCACATGAGTAAGGGTGTAAGAATCTGGCCCATAGATGGTAAGTGTGGAACTCCTACGCACCAGGCCATTATCTCTGTGTTGTTCTCCTTATCATGAATGCCCTACGGCAGATTATGCTGGTGCTTTGTACCTTCTTTCCCTAAGCACAGGAAAGCAGCACACTGGCTCTCTCTCAATCATTTCTGTAATAAATAAATAACACGATCTATGGCCCCGATCCTCCAAAATGCTTCATTTCACTCACTGAATAACCCTATTGAAGTCAACAGAACTATGTTTGGGGTGCAATTCCAGCCCCAGTGAAGTCAATGGCAAAACTCCCACTGACTTTCATGAGGCAAGGATTCCACCCTCAGTGCATAAAGTTAAGCGTGTGTGTAACCCATTGCAGTGCCAAAGCCTATTCATGTACTCACTCACTCTATGTTAGGTGCTTATATGGCCCCTATTACCATAGGATCTGCATGCTCCACAATCCCACACAGCAATCAGTCATGAGGTTGGGAAGTACTCTGTTCCACATTTTATGCCTGGGGAGTAAGGCTGAGACACACCCAGTGACTTGTTGAAGGTCACACAGAGGGCCTATGTTCAAGGATAGAATGGAACCCAGGTCTCTAGAATCCAGGCTAACACCCTTATGATTAGGTCATCTTTCCTCCCAATCCATTTTCCTCCTCCTCCAGCTCTTCCTCTCCCAGTCTCCTGGGCATTGTGAAGTGAAAGGAAGCAGTTAAAAGCACTGTGTTTGGCCTTCAGCCACAGTCAGGTTTCCCTCTCCCCTCCTTCCCCAGCTTATCTCGGGTCCTCACAAATGAAATAAAGCATTACACAGTGATTTCCTTTGTATTCAGCAAACCTCTCCTCCTCTGTCTCATTCTCCCTAATACACCCCCTTTGGACTCACTTCTCCTCACTGGGTTCACACCTAAGTGTGTAGTAAATCACCCACTCTGAACACACCTGCAAGCTTCAGCACCTCCCCTCCATAAAGAGGTAGTTGCATTTCCCAATGGCAATTTTCTATGCCGGTGTTTCCCAAACGGTGGGTCCTGATCCACCAGTGGGTTGCGAGAAGGGTCTAGATGGGTCGCCACCATCTCAAGTCTGCCCCACACTCTGCAGTACCTGTCACTGTCTGCCATCGCTCCCCAGGGTTGCCCAGGTACTCCCTGGAAGTGCTGCCCCTGATCCCAGAGAGAGAGAGAGGCGCCAACTGGGGCTGCAGGAGTGGGGCAGACCTAGGAAAGCGAGAGCAAAGGGATATGGGGGAAGCTGAGAGGTGGGCTTGAAGACCGGATTGGGGAGGGCGGGAGCAGGAAGCTAGAGGACCCTCTACTTTAAATGGTGCTCCACAGCCCTGTATGACAGCTCCTAGCAATCAGTGGATCTTCTTGAAACGTTGTGGAGAGAACCATCTAGATATGTAACGTAGTTCGGAAAGAAAAAAAAAGACAAAATGCACTTTTAGCCTTATTAAAATGTTTGGGAACCACTGCCCTATGGTTTGCTGCTAGTTGGTTGGGGTTTGTTTGGTTGGGTTTTCTTTTGTTTTTTCCCTCCTTCCCTGGATTATTCTTCATCACAAGTAATTTCATTCCTGTGATGCAGAAGGAGATCCTGCCAGGAAAAAAAATCCGTTCGTTCACAAGCTTCCAGGGGTTTACTCAACATAGTTTGCCAGCATCTCTGACAAACAGCTCATTGCAGTTTTATACAATGGATTAAATTTTTCCTTCACATTTGCAAGCATGTACTGTACTTACAAACGGTAACACAGTCCTTTCAGATGTGAGTAGCGCAGACACCAAATTGCTTGCCCCTTTAATCTCTACACAGGAGTATTCCAACCACGCAGAGACTTTTTCAGTAAATGGTACTGGTCAGATGGGAGATTCAGATGATATGTGTGTAGTGTGCCTTTTCTTCTCTGAGTCTGATCCATAGCAGAAATACTACACAGGGAAGGATTGGGATTTCATGGCAGTGTGAGAAAAAGTCTCTTTATTCTGTGTGCGCAGTTTAGAATGGCTAAACGTGGAACTGAACCCTCTGTGGACTTGTTAAACTGGGAGAAAGCGCCATTCTGGAAAACAGGTTAACTAACATGTTTTAACGAACATGATGTCAAACATATTTTGCTCTTTGCATGCCCAAAACAGCCACGTTTAACAGTGTGTTTGCTGGTTAGGTCAAACACGTTTTAAAATCTGACTATCCTTGTCAACACTGAAAACATAAGCACGGTTAACATCATGTTTTCTAACATGAGACAGACAAGGGTGGTGACATGATATAGTGAGATAATGGGAAGTGTCCCTTGACAAACACAATTTGTCCATTAAAATGGCGTATATCCCGGTAATGATAATTTGTTTACACTGACCAGCACATAGTATCACAGCATGAATGCAGAGTGTACGCACACACACACACCCCATAACATTTGAGTAGTCCATCTGAATTTTCCATAAGGTTTATAAAACTTCCAAAGGCATTACAGCTGTTTCCCTTAATACAAACATCTCTTTAACAGCACTTCAGAAATCAGAGTTCAAAGTAATACTGAAAAAAACCCAAGCATCTCTGCACTATAATAAACACAGAGTTTTGATCCTTTATGGGTAGCTATAAGGAATATTATTTTTCCTGAATAGTTATTACAGGTGCAGGGAAACCAGCTACAGACATGACTTTCTAAGTTTCCATCCCATCTGTATAGAAGTGCTGATGAAAAACACTGGAAACCATTCTCTTTGTAAACTCTTTCTGCAGCTATAGCTTACATTTTCAAGGGGGAAGAAGGCTCTTTTAGCTAAGGATAGTTGTATTTACCTAAGAGTTCATCTGCAATTTTTTATACCTCACTTGAAGTCATGATATAATAATTTCCATGGAAACTGATTGTGACATCACAAATCAAGTGTAGTGTGACTTCCATTGGGGGAATAAATAGCAAAGGCAGGGGAACTAAAAACAAAGGGTCTATCTACCATGAATATGTACCCAATAGCAAAATCTGGGTCAGAAAAAGGCTTCCAATATCTGAAAGACAAAATGATAGGCAGGATTACTTCTAAATACAGCAGACAATTGTTCAGAGTTTTACATATCCCATCAATGACTCTTTAAACTGCATTGCAGGGAGGCCTGATTTGTAAAATGTTGTGCTCACATGTAACTGAGTGGATGCAATTAACTACAGGTGCAAGGAACGCACTTACATTTCCAAATGTCTGCCTATGGATGTACATAGACATAACTGTCCTAGTCTGCACCCATAGTTTATTTTAACTGCAAAATTACAGGGCACAAAACAGGCTTCGGGGAGCCAGTATGGTTTTCATCTACAGCATGGTAAATTGGAGTTACTCCATGGAAATCAGTAGGGACTACTCCAGATTTAAAATGACGTCAGTGAGAAGCTGAAACGTACACCTCTGTAAGTGAGGATTTTAATGTTTACACTGGATTTGTTTGCTGGGTTGTAAAACAGAAGATATCTTTTTAAAAAAAAGAACATTATGAAGAATAAAAGAACAGACATGCACTTCAAAGAAAGCTTGTCACTATCAGCCGACCCAGGCCCAAAGGGCTCTCTCCAACTCCAAGCGCTCTGCTCTTGACAGACGTGACAGTAATCTCTGAACTTGTGATACCTGTCCCAAGGGGCCTGCGCAATGCTGAAGGGCCCATTATTTATGGCTGATGCGATGGAATCTGATGTGATGCCCCGGCACACATTTGAAATGTGAAAGGGAGAAGAAAGGTTTAGGTTCAAGTCTGAAACAGATCTGAAATGGTCGTTCAGTGCAAATTGTAACCTGTGGGGCGGGGGGGGAACCAAGACGAAGCATTTATTCCAGCTCCCATCCTTCCGCCACCCCTTGTAATAATGGGTCAAAATGTTCCCTTCCAAGACCTGTCTGCAAAGGAAACCAGACCTTCCCCCATCCCATGCAGAAGAGGGACACTCCAGCTGACCTTGTGAAGGGCCATCGATGGCACCAGGGCTTGCAAGGAGGGGATGGGCTAGGATCAGGAAGAGTAAGACTAAGGGACAGGTATACTACGGGCATTGTCCCTACACCATTCCCATGGGGAATCCTTTTAAACATTAACAGAGCTTGAGGCATTATTAACTTCTGGGTGAGCTACTCTACAAGGTGCAATCCACTTTGTCAGGGGGATTCCAGAGGTGGCAGTGGGTGAGCGAATCCTTGGTAGCATGCCTTCAATATCTGGCAGGACAGCGGCAGAAGGCTCTGGTGCCACTGAAGATGCACTTGGACGCCACAAGACAGGTCTCTAGTAGATTTCGAGGGATCATAGACTCCTGGATTCTGAACTCACGCGTGGCTCTTCCAACGAGAGGGAAGAGGAGTGAATCCCAACCCTCCTGGTGGAAGGACCTGGTGAAAACTCTTTAGGATCAACCTTGATGAGTTTTCCCTCCTCCCTGAACCCTCCAACTGTTTTTCCTCATGGCAAGTAGCAAGCTGACCCATTAGGAGATGTGAAGACAAGCCTGCTTTTGTAGGCTACTGGCTTCCTTGAGCTGAAGCTGCCCAAATTCTTTCATGATTTTTGTATAGCACCTTATGTGCTGGGTGAGGAGGAGGGAAAGCTATTGAGTGTTGAATTACAGAGAAAGAAATCTTATAAATTCCTTTCTATTTATATTCTCAAACCACTACACATAAATCCCGTAACCTCAGCTGCACTGCTTATGGGTTAGCGGGCCAAGAAAGAGGCGGAGCCACCGTGGCTTGTGCTGTAATTCTTTCAAGAACTTTGAAAACATTTCCAAAAGGCAAGAAAACGACCACAGTTAAGCAGGGAGGATTTAATCCCTGCAGCACCCAAGCACCTTGTTAGCAAGCAGAATCCCCTAAATTTGTTTTACGATTGGGACTAACTCTCAGATTACTTGGGAGAAGATGCACTGGGCTGCCTGGGTTTCATACACTGAGGCTGAGTGGGTTCAGACAGATAAAAAACGGAGACATTTTTGAGAGAGGATGTTTTGTGTCTAAAACGCTAGATTGGGACTCCGGAGCTTGGGGTTCAGCTCATACCTCTGCCACAGACTTCCTGTGGGACCTGGGATAAGTCACTAGAGGCCTCATTTAGGGCATGATCCAAAGCCCTTTGACGTTAATAGAAAGACTCCTTTTGGATCAATCCCTTAATGTCTGTGCTTTAGTTCCCCACCTGCACAATGGGTATAAAAATACTTTCTTTTTTGTTGTGTCTCTTTAGATTGTAAACTCCTCAGGGCCCATCGCTTGCTATGTGTATGTACAACAGTGAGCACAACGGGGCCCCAATCTTAGCTGGGGCATCTAGGTGTTACTATAATACAAATAAATAAATAATAATAATTACTCATAAGATGCCTGCATCCCTTCGCATCTAAGCAAAATTAAGGACAATGTCAAGATAAATCTTTACATAGCATTTTAATCATGTTTTTTCTTTACCATTGTTACTAATGACAGTTTAGATGGTAATTTTTATAACCTAATTTACTTATTATTTATGGTGTTCATTTTTTTGAAATTTCATTCAGCTCAGACAATGAAATTGGCCGTTTTGTTTACAGTCTGTGTCGCTTTCTGGTTTTCGTGCCCTAGAAAAATGCTGATGTTTCTGGATTTGCAACATCAAACAGGGAAATCTTTAAACAAAAAATCAACAACGTTTTATCACTGAATTACAACCAAAAAAAAAATCACAAAAACATCTATATTCATAATGGGTTTTGTGACTCTCACTTTTACTTTTAATATAATCTAAATGTTGGGCCTAGTTATTTTGCAGTTTTCTAATAAGTTCATTAATGCAATTCAAACATCCCTTGTAACACTGGAGCACACTAACAATACTTGCATGGTAGAATGTAATGTATTATATCATTCTGATATACCCTGTGCAAGCTATATCACATGCATGCTGCTAGCATGCAACTCCTTAGGAAATGAAAGGTGAGTTTCTCTACCACAGGATAATGGGGTTTTACTAGAAATGCAGCCCCCTAGTTTCACTGCGACACCATGATCAAACACGCCCAGTTATACAAAAAATTAAGGACCCCAAGTACACAGTGAAATTTGACTTAAGGTAGAGCAAGATCACTTCTGATGTCTGGTGATACCCATTTGGAGGCAGAAAATGACACATGGAAGAAAGGGGGATCTGGGCCTCCAAAGACCCACCAGTCCCAGGGATCAGTGGAGGACCAGGGTCATCCATCGCCAAGCCCGCTCTGAACACTGAGCATCCACCACAGCTCCACTGGAATCATGGAGAAAGGGAAATTGTTTTACTTGAAGGGCTGGTGGTGGCTAGGGCTGTATTCCTTTTCTTAGGAATGTCTGCTGTCGGGATTGGGTTGCGGGGAGACACCAAGAATGCTCCCCCAACCCATGCTCCACCTAGCTCTTCCCAGACTTCCCACCAAGTCCTAGGAAAGAAGGAAATATTAATGAAGATACTGCCGCACTCTGTCTGCACAGAAGGGAGAGATCCAGGTTCACTGCTTCCCTTCCCTGCATAGATCAACAATGGGAACACAGAGGTTAAATGGTATTTGGAGCTATTTTAGTCTGTTATGTTTATTCACACCCAAGCTCATTTTACACATGGTGTTTTGAGCTATGCAAGTGCAAGATAAAAAAGCACCAATGCAATCCGAGATGTTCAACTAATATCACTTAAAAGTGACTCAATATCTCTTAGCCCCACCCTTTAAAATGTTCAGTATAAAATTACTGTAGGTCTGAAATCTTTTGTGCCAATTTTCAACCTTCAGCAATACCTGTATGGTCAACGTAGAAAAGTCTGAAAAGCAGGGTGGACTTTGTAACATAACATTAGCTATCCAGAGGGGGGACACCATATAATTAGCATGGGAATGTCATTCCTGTCATCTCTGCTTCATTTGTAACTGGTCAGTAAGCTCAGGAGAATGGCATGCACTTTACATAGTACATACAAGAACTCAGATTGCCAAGTGTCCCAGTTCTGGTGGAATAGCCTTGATCAACACGGTTGCCCTTGGTGTTGTGGACGCTCCAACTGTGCCTTAAAGCAGCAATGCATCTATTCAGGGATAGCCAGAGCACTGCCAATTGTTGTCTTAAGGACCACGGAATGCTGGAGGTAAAGAGAGAGGACTTATCTGTATGATGTAGAGTAGCATGGTGTCCCGTAGTATCACATCATACAATAATAGGTTTTGATGTTATTCAGAGATAAGACTGTCAGTGGAAAGTGCCTCTCTATACAAATCTGCAAACATTCTTTTGGTCAATCACTGTACAGTATGCTGCCAGACTGAGACTGCTAGAAGACAAGAATGACCTGAGAGTATTGGCCAATGACTTTATTACCCTTCACATTTAGCAGGGCTCCAGAGGAGCAAAGTTTAATTTCATTCAGCATGTAACCACTATTTTTAAAGCTCTCCATTCCAGTAAAGCACCAACTCAACGTTTAGGATTTTACTGCTTACTTTAAAAATACTCAATCATACAGGTAGGTCCAGTTTATCATGTAAACATTTTGTCACTCACTTAGCTCAAAAACTACTGTCCCCTAAGCTCTCTCCATAGAATCAACTGAAGTCATTTGGTCTCTGTGCCTTTTTCTAGTGGCACAGGGGAAAACTATGTAGGGGGAAACAAAAACAAAACAAAACATTATTTATCCCTTTCATGCAAAGCTAAAATTGGTCCAGTCTGAGGCCTGAACGGATACTACTTTGCACTGTACCCATAGTGCCTTTGCATGTGAGGATTTGAAACCTCATAGATTCATCGATTTTGAGGCCAGAAGGGACTATTACAGTCATCTAGTCCAACCTCCTACAGGCCATAGAATTTCACCAAAGAGTTCCTACATCAAGCCCATAACTTCTGGTTGAGCTAGAGCAGTGGTTCTCAACTGTGGTCCACCGCTTCTTCAGGGCGCCGAGCCGGTTTGTTTACCCGCTGCGTCCGCAGGTTCAGCCAGTCGCGGCTCTCACTGGCCGCGGTTCACCGCTCCAGGCCAATGGAGGCTGCGGGACACGGCGAACAGCACATCCCTCGGCCCGTCCGCAGCCCCCATTGGCCTGGAGCGGTGAACCGCAGCCAGTGGGAGCCGTGACCAGTCGAACCTGCAGACGCAGCAGGTAAACAAACCAGCCCAGTGTGCCAGGAGCTTTCCCTGAAGAAGTGGTGGACCACAGTTGAGAACCATTGAGCTAGAGCAAACCTTTTAGAAAGGCATCTAGTCTTGAGTTAAAGAGTGGACAATCCACCACAAGCCTAGATAAGTTGTTCCTATGGTTAATTATCCCTCCTGAAAAAATGTGCCCCCCTAAATCTTTCAGTGCTATTATATCCATTTTGCAACTGGGTAAACCGAGGCATGGAATGTTACAACTTACCCAACTTAACCAAGTGAGTAAGTGACAGGGTCAGGAACAGAACTCATGAGACTTGCTCTAACCATGAGAGAACACTCATGGTTTTGGTTTTGCCATGTGTTAGAAAAAGTACCTACGTTCAGTTTGTTCAGATAAAAGGCACAGTTCAAGTACAAAGCACAGTTATGACTATGGCAGTACACTCATGTTTATCTGAATGGCCTGGAGGACATCTTTCGGCTAACTGGGCATTTGGAAGTGCTATTTTGAGCTGCAGGGTTGCATAGGGGAGACACACTGGATAACTAGGATTTTCGGATAGCGGGAATTTGGATAACTGGAATTATACAGTACAGCATGTCTGTGCCGTGGATTCCTACTATCAACTGCAAATGGCCCAAAAGAATTTCATGGCTGTCAGCACTGCTAGGTGAATAATTCCCAATGAAGAATTTATTCAACACATGTTGCCTCTTTTTTATTCACAGGATATCCGCCAACAGATTGCCATTTTCTCAAACATATTTGTTATTTGAATGTAGTCGACTAATAACTCTCCACATAGTTTACTCAACAGGCTGACTGCAAATATTCAACATTCAAACTGTGATTGGTTAGATAAGTCAGATGGTATTGTTTTTGTGACCCTAATTGGATGAATAGGAGAATTCTTTTGTCATGTGCAAATTTAAAATTCATTTCCCACAAACACTTGCATGTGTGTCTTTGGAATTCGCTTTCAGCGAACATTTTTTGCCAGTTACATTCCGTCATTCTAAAGTTCACAGAAAGTACACACTGCAGGAGTGAATGTGGCTGAAGCAAATTTTAAAACTCAGATAAATGAAAATTCACAGAAAATAGTTTGCATTATTTACCCTGTTCTGAATGTCAGTGCTAGGTAGCTACATGAGGTAGCTACATCTCATTCTCTGTCTCTAAGGGTTACTCCTTTAAGATGGACAACAGCCACTTCAACTAACTGCCCATACCCCTATGACATACTATTGGGTTTTTCAACTGCACCATGACCATTGGCTAGGGAACTTCTGAAAGGAGGGTTATACATTATATATAGTACATTTTGCCTACAAAATCACGCAGAACGTTGTCAGCTCCGCTATCAAGCAAGAAGCTCCCATGTCCATTCATACAGTACAAGGCCTGGAAAAATTACAAGTTGTGATGAAATTAAAAACCTCCAAATTTTTAGCCATTCTCTACTGATAAAAGCTCTATTATTACCAGTTACAAAGGGGGAAACTCAGCCAATTATAAGCTAATTCTGGCACATGCAAGGCCACAAGTAGAAGATAAGCCAACACTGCAGAGCTTGCAGCTGGAAACCCAGAAACTTGAAAACGAGCTGACTCATGGAAATATCCTTATATAAAATATCCAGTGGTTATTTTTCTCTGCCTCATTCCTGTGTGTCTTAGGAATGATATATGAATTGCCTTATTTACTTTGTTCCATAAAACTTATTTTTTTATTAATGCACTGCCAGCACCAAAAAGGGTCTTGTGGGTTAGATTTTTTTTAAAAAAATTTGCTGCAAGAAGCAAAATAATAAAATTAAATAAATTTAAAAGGGCCAGCGAACCCCTGGTTGAATTTTATTATGCTCCCAGAAAGTTAGTTTTGGTCATGATTCTGCTCTTACTTGATGTAAGTTCTGAGTGACTCCACTGAAGTCAGCCTGACGTAAAACTGGTCTGAATGAGCACAAAATCAGATTCACAGAACGTATACTCCCTTTTTAAAAAATTCCCAGTTACAGGATACTATTGAGTTAAATAGGTGGCGAGTGTTGATTATGAAGACAATTAAATATGATAGTCAGACTTATCTAACAATTTTAAAAGGGCTTCGTTTTTACATAGGCGCACAGCATACATAATTAAAATCGAAGAGCCAGATCCTCAGCTGGTGTCAATCCATGTAGTTCTGTTGACTTCACTGGACCTATGTTGATGCACACCAGCTTGAAGATACGTTTAAAACATATGTCAGTGCAACATCGCCTATTTGAAATTATTGTTGTAAAGAGACAGTCATTTTGGGTGTAGTTTTTTCAGGGAAAATATATCTATTAAATGCAGGGAAACAGATTTACAGAGTCCATTTACATCTCAACAAGGGGAAAAAACGTTTGGGAGAAGCTATCTAGTGAAAGAAGGTTTGCAATGTTTCTTGTGCCAGCTGCCAGCCTCAATGGCAGCAGGGTACATAATTAAAAAGGACATCATGTAACGGATAAATGCAGGATAATAAGTACTCATTATACTATATATATATTGTATATCATCTATTATTTGGGACTAATAACTCTCTAATCTATTCATGTTACTCTTTTGTCCATGTAGCTAGCTGTTTGGCATGCTCTAAATGTCCCAACATAAAATTTACCGGATGTCACAACTCCGATGTAATCTTGAAATTCTGTGCATTTCTCTGCAGTATATCATGCAACTAGGTAAAAGCACAACACTAAATCCTTAGCAAATGAAAGAAAAGAGACATTAAAACCTTGTATTTTCCTTTTTCTGTCTGGAAAAAAAAACATTTTTTTAATTTCTTTCTTACTTACTTTTAACATTTATTTCCATTTTTAGATTACTGTAATTCTGACTGTTTAGTAGTAGTATTCACAGCTGACAAAAATACCCGTTCTGCCTGATATTTTTATTCCCTTATGAAATAAAATTGTTTAATTATAGTGTATTTTTATAGTTAACCCCATAAACCGCTCTTGTGAAAATGCTGTGATCATATGGGGGTAGCTGGTGTAAACTATGACTGCTTCACAATCTGCCTCATGGTATCCAGGTTTCAAAATGGACCATATCCAAAGACTCAAAATGCTTCCAGGTCGGTACACAATGTACTGGAATCACCTCACCCACAACTGAAATTCAGCCACCTCTGGGGTGGAGTGCAACAGCTTAACTTCAAATGTTAACCTACATCACTCATCCTATGTTACTCCTCACATTAAAAGCTGGGTTTGTGAGGAGATACATTTCCTTTCCCCTAAACGTGATGCCTTTAAAAATAAAATACATATTTAACCTGTGCCTACAAATTTAACCTGTGATAAAAAGGAACCCAAGTACCCAAGTCACTTAGAAGGTACCCAACTACTGTATCTCCAAAAGGTTTAGAAGTTAGAACAGTATTCATTTAAAAAAGCCACCTGGGATGAAGCAATAATACAGTGTTTCCTTGCTAGAATCTCTGCTGATGAGGAACTGTACAAGGATTTCAATGATAAGAGTTTACAGTTAGAAACTGTAGCAGCGGTATCAAAAATGAAACCAGATCACTGCTTCTGTCTTCTGCAAATTGTTTTTCATTCTTCTGGGAGACAGAAAACATTTGCTGCAGGTTATCAAAATCTTACATTTTCTGTTAACCTAGACATGCTGCCAGCTAGCAAAGAAGTCACTCTTTGAAACAGGGGGTAGGCGGGATTGCTGAGAATCGCTAATGAAAGGTTGTAATAGAGGTGAGAGGCTGCTGGGATGGAAACAAATGTGCTGGCCCAGCAGCTTCCAATGCAAATCACACAAAATACCTGCAGGTAACCAAGTAATCTGACCCCAGAAGAAAGTGAGGGTTGGTTAGTGTATTTAGTAACTGAAAACTAATACAGAGAAACCTCTCTTTGGGATTAGGCATTTTTAACTTAAAAACAACGAGCAAAATTTTTACATGTCTTGTTTACATATCTTTCAGATGAAACGTAAAACCCAGCTCCTGCCCATTTGCGGACATTAAGGTCGCATGGCATTTTTCCAACATAGGGCTGTCAGCTTCAGTATCCTGGCAACATTCCAGTTTGGGTAATTATACGGTGCTTATCTACATTCCCCCTACAGTTTCAAGTGGATATGGCATTCTTCACTTCCTGCCCTTGACTGATGCTGTGTGCTGTGATACAGGTAGTATGCTCAACCCCAGAGGTAGCTGCATTTCAGTTGTCAGTGAGGTGATTCCAGTATACTATGTACAGAGTGGCAGCATTTTGAGACCTTTCAGAGTGAAAGATGCAGCAAAATCACAAACTATTATTGCTATTAATAGATTCTCACAGGTTCTTCATGGACACTCCATTACAACAGGTCCAATTCTGCCCTTTAAAATGCACACTGAAGCCAATGAGCATCAAATGCACGTGCGAGACTGAAGAAGTTGACTAGTGTGCACTGGGGTAGTGTAATATATGGTTAAGCAGTGGCATTTAAAAAACATGTTGAGATTTAAAAAGGAAAATCTTGCATTGAAATTCAGAAGAGAGTGAGAGTGGAAAAAGCCTCATTAGCTTCTAAAACACTCACCCATATACACTATATATATGTGTGTGTGTGTGTGTGTGTGTGTGTGTGTCTATATATATATATATATATACACATATATATATATGTATGTTTCTGGCTTCTGAATGCTTAATCATGTCTAATTTTCAGATCAAGTGGGATAAAAATGGAGGCAGGGAAAAAAAGGAACGATTTTTCTGAATGCATATCAAAGGCTGTTTATCTTAAAGATTTGCCTGCCTGCTATAAAATGTTTTCCTTGTAAATAATTGGATGTCCTTTAAAAAAAAAATCCTTTGGAGATGTCTATTTAGAACTATGTAGGCCAAGTATAACTCAGCTCTAATATAAAAGGATGTAGGACTTGACCCAAACCTTATTGAAGCCAATGGAAGTACTCCCCTGGACTTCAGTGGGCTCTGGATGGGAAGCCCTTAATTAACTTGCTTTAAACACCTATTGGCTAGATTCTGACACCTTGTCCTTGTTGAGTACCACTTTACTCCAGGGCTGATCCCATTCAGGTCATTGGAACACTCATGGAGTACACATGTCAGAATCCGTCGCTCGGTCTCAGTCCGTATATAGTGATATATATATATCACTATCATCCATCCCTACTAACATCTCCCACTGAATTCTAATGGGACTTCCATGCCTTAAATAATGGAAGAATCTGCTTATGTGGAGTTTATCTACTGCCAAGCCCAAGAAACCAAAGCCAGACCTTGCTGAGTGTTTTATCTGAGGAAGGACATATGGTGGAAGACTTCCAGGTTTCAGACTCATCCAGCCTTGCCCCCTCATTATTATTATTATTATTTTAAAAGATACATGTTTCTTATTATAAACAAGGTAACAATGAAATTACAACTAGGTACCCAACAAAATAGAAAAAGTGAGAATATCTTTGATTGAGGATTCAGAGATCCAGGATTTGTATGTGTTACACAGACTAGCCCAGCGTACGAGTAAGCCAAAGCAGCACAACAGATGCGAGGGCAACTGCATGCTGAAATTATCCAAGGTATAAAGCATCAAGAAGTAAGATTTTGCGAGACTCCAACATGAAAATTCATAGGTTCAAGATCTGCTCTCAGTTGACTTCAGTGGATTTATGCTGGATTCACACTCCTGGAGTTGGAATTCTCATTCTGACTGCTTATGAATGCATACTGGACTGCAGTGCTGTACATGAAGGGGCCAAGCTTCTCTTCAACATAAACTGGTTAAGGAGAGGGATTCTCTGCAGAGGTCAATAGGGATGGAATCCCTCCCACATGCCTGGAAGCACCAAAGGGCCTGCTTATAGTCCTCTGCTGCCACGAGTCTGTACCCTATGTGTATGTGATACAGTCAAGTTGGCCATGACCCCAAGCCTCCTCTTATGGTGCTTGGTTAGCACCACTTCATGGTAAGTGAATGCAGCACACAGAAAGAAAGGAGTTAAGGCATTCATTCTGGTATACATTTTAGATTCTCCCCCCCACCCCCCGGTATTGTTAGATATATTTAAGCAACTGAGCGGCATCTGCTCACAGAAGACCATATGATGGGAAAAGGTGGCAGGGAGTGACAAGGTGTTATGAATGTTGCGAGGCACACTCAACACAAATAAAACCGATGTGTGGTACATACAGACCTAAAGTCTTTGTAACAACGATATGTCTCTTTCATTCCTAACACACACTTGCTGCAATGGCAATGCAGCATTCATTTCAGTGCTGCAAATTTGTTAATAGGTGGATAAAATAACTTAACTGACCTACCTGTAGAGTTTGTAAAATACCCATTAACAGCAACCAGATTGGTCCTTCCATAGTTAAATCTACCTGAGCCATCTCTCACTGGGATTTACAGGAGACACAAGGTGGGTGAGGTAATATCTTTTATTGGACCAATATCTGTTGGTGAAAGAGACAAGCTTTCAAGTCACACAGAGCTCTTCTTCAGGTCTGGGACCTGAAGTTGTTCCATTAAAAGATATTACCTCACCCACCTTGTGTTTCTCATATCCTGGGACCAACACAGCTACAACACTGCACACAAAAAGGAGATTTACAAATCATTCTTGCAGTGGATGCTTGATAACCCATCCACTGACAAGATTTATCTGAGACTAGCTAATGAAACTCATTTAGCCATTAGGCTGTCACAATTATTCCATATTCCCAGCCAAGGGGAAGCTCTAGCAGAGACACCTATATGCTGTCACTGCAGCCAAAGGTTAACGCTTCCACTTGAGAGGATTTTAACACTAATCCATTGTTCTGCAATTTCTAGGAAATGGACTGAGACCGAGCGACGGATTCTGACATGTGTACTCCATGAGTGTTCCAATGACCTGAATGGGATCAGCCCTGGAGTAAAGTGGTACTCAACAAGGACAAGGTGTCAGAATCTAGCCAATAGGTGTTTAAAGCAAGTTAATTAAGGGCTTCCCATCCAGAGCCCACTGAAGTCCAGGGGAGTACTTCCATTGGCTTCAATAAGGTTTGGGTCAAGTCCTACATCCTTTTATATTAGAGCTGAGTTATACTTGGCCTACATAGTTCTAAATAGACATCTCCAAAGGATTTTTTTTAAAGGACATCCAATTATTTACAAGGAAAACATTTTATAGCAGGCAGGCAAATCTTTAAGATAAACAGCCTTTGATATGCATTCAGAAAAATCGTTCCTTTTTTTCCCTGCCTCCATTTTTATCCCACTTGATCTGAAAATTAGACATGATTAAGCATTCAGAAGCCAGAAACATACAAAGATAGAAAAAAAACGCAGCATTGTTAAGGATGTGATATTGCAATATTTATTACTGCCGAGACAGAAAAAACAGTGGCGTGCTGAGGGGAAGGGGGGACGGACAAAATCTTAATGTCGTAGAGATTTTTAAGTACAGCAGCTTTAGGTTACCTTGAGGTGACAATTTCTAAATGTAATCAAAACTGTGTAATAAGATCAGCAAAAACCGGGCCTCAATCTTAGTTCATGAACTCCCCTGCCAGTGACAAAATATGCTATTAGTGGCCTCAACACAATTGTGAAAATATCCCTTACTTACAATTTAACGTGCTTTGTTGTTGTTGTTGTTGTTGAGCTAAAAATTACAAAGCCCTGGATTTTGTCGTTCTTGCAATCTATTCTTTTCCCCTGACTTCCTGTTTTCATGAAATTTTAATCAGGCATTTAAAATAAATAGCTATGCAGAGTCTCTATGCCTCTTTGAATGCTTGGGATGGATGTTTTGGGTAAAGTGATAGTCCAGAGACCTTGAAAGCATTTAATCCCATTCTGATTTGGCAAGACAACAGAAAATTAAAACACTGCTCTTTCCACTGCTAGTAACTCTGGAGAGATTTGGGGGCAGGGGGAGGGGGAGAGAAAAGTCTGGTGCATGTGACAAAACGATGAAATGGGTCTGTCTCATTCCCCCTACCACAAATATTGACGGAAATTAGACCAATTTAGAAAGGTAGCTCTATAAAATAGAGAGATAAATCGCCCCTATGAAAAATACAGATGGAGACAGAGACAAGGCTGCAGCCATGTCTTTCTTAAAATCTCCATTTAGCGAAAAGCTAATCAGTAAGGATCCCACACAAACTATGCAGGTGAGGCAAGGGGCATTTTGCCCAAGAAAAGATTGCTAGATCTGGCCCCAAAAGCTGTGCTGCTGCTACTCTCCAATACCAGTGCAGTTTCTATTTAGCCCATTTAACACTATTCGTGTGGATCCTACTATACTAAGCAGTCTGGGATACAAAAATGCCAAGATTGCAAACACTAAGAAGCACTAGTCAGGAAAATAGAGCCAGATCCTGAGATTGTGGTAACTCAATCTGGCCCTTAATATTTAGTAGCTCGAGAGGTAAAAACTCCAGACGGTTTTAGGAAATAAGAGAAACGAGAGGGAAAAGCTGCTGGAGTTTAAATGCTCCCCGGTTCAGTTATTAATTAAGTTGACGTGATTTGATATGAAAGTCAATGACCTCAGAACACTATTAATCCTGATCTCGGAGATTTATTTTAATTTAACCACCTGTATTTTTATCACATATAACAGGATCTGATTGGTGAAGGGAAGGATGAAGCATATGTACTGTTCTATTGTATATATACTGTAAAAAAAAAAAATACACATGTTGCCCAACCAATTATTACCATGTTAAATCTCTATTTGGAAAGCAATCATCTTTCATGACCATGCTTTCCTGGCTAACTCTGTTTAAATTGGATGGGTTTAATCAAAGAAGCATCTACAGACTCCCATGTGTTTTAGAAATGTTTCACTTCCAATGGCACAGAGGTCCACTGGCATGAGGTTTATGCTTGAAACGGGAAGATAGAGATGTTTATTCTATAGGTTTGTACACTGCTCATTTCTAACAGGGAGGAAAGAGTTCACACTCAGCTGCTGCCTTAGAAAAGAAGTGAGTGCAGCTAAATCACAAAGTAAACTTACAACGGCAGCTTATAAAAATGAGGGAGATGTAGCTGCTTTAGAGATGTGAATGAAAGTAAGAGGATTAGGGAGTCCTCTTGAGAGGAGACATACTTGGCAGTGCTCGCAAGATGGCACAAGCAATATTTTCTGTCAAGAACAATAGGAAAGAATAAAGACGATAACTTCAAGGAGTCCATTTTTAAGGGGCAATTTCCAATTCATTGGGGTCCCCTTTCCCTGAGTTTTGCTTTACTCTCGTTTCATCTTGCGGCTATTTATACAATCTGAGTACAAGAAGTGCCAGGAACTCCGCCCCCCCCCCCCCCCCCACCACCACACACACACACACACACACACAGACACAAGCAGGTTTCATATTCTTGCAGTGCAATTCTTTTGAACCCTACCAGTAAGTGCAGGAAGCATAGTTTACACAGTTGGATACATATTGCTTCTGTGCACCACTGTGAACCATCAGCCGAAATCTTCACAATGGCCAGTTAGCCAGCCTGTCTCTGGCATGGCCCCTGACTTTTATATATCAAACGAACAAAAATATTCCAAGCAAAGCAAAACGGAGAAAATCTTGGCTCCTTATCCTTTAACATACATATTCATTGTGCAGGAAGCTGGGCATAGCTGCTAATGTTTACTGAGCTCTCTATCCAAGGTACATCGTCCCTAAATGTATTAGTCACAAACAGTGTTCCAATGGTGGTTGGTTTGGTTTTTGTTTCAAACAAAGAGTTTGATTTCTGCAAGAAGAGATTTGTCTGAAAGGCAGAAAGGGATGCAGCATAAAGGCTGCAGTGGAAAAGCTTTTTCCAGTCATTTCCAACAATATATTTTGGAACTGTTCCCAGTCAACAGGCCAGATTAGCTGCCTTTGGTTCACATTTTACATTGTTTGCGAGATGGGGAACCTCTGAAAAGCAGAATCTCTTCAAACTGTTTGGTTGCAGCAAAGCTATTCAGTCCTATAGCATATGATAGCACTTGTGTAGGGTTTCCCTTCGCTTGCATATTTATAGGGTCTTGTAGAGCTCCTCTGTAGCTCATTGCCAGCATGAGGAAATCAAGCTGTCAGTAGTTTCTATTTTTGTCCCTACCTATAGTTTTGGTAATGACAAGTGAGTGAGACAACATATGCATTTCTCATCTACAAGAAAAAACTACTGTCTTCCTTCAGAGTCTTACATCTGCGCTACAACCTATTTTCCTACAGCTTCAGATTATGTTAGCTGATAGTTAACATGTATAAGCACTGGTGAGGTGCAGTTGTTCCTAGGCACTCCATAAGTAGAACCAAAAGAAGCAAAGTTCCTACATTTGAAAATACTTGGTGCTTTTCTTTCTTCCCTTAAAAAAAAAAATCTGCCTGGGAAATAACATTTACTGTATGGAATCCCAGCTTGTATCATGCTTTGATCAGCACACACATTCAGGCAAATGAGGATTGTTCTGTTGAGAATAAGAGAGCTTCTGATTATATTTAACACCCTCTTCTTGACCTCAACATGATTAACCCACCGCTGTAGCTAATGCTGGAGTTGTTAAACGGGTGCAGATAATAAAAAAAGCCAAAACTGATGATCCGCCAGATACTGCCACAGCTTTATCAAATGGATTCAGAGTAAATGAAAGGGATCTCAGTGATCAGCACTGTAGTTAATACAGGGACAATGTGTAAACAACAGCTGCTTAATTATTAAGGCTATCTGTGCATCAGCTGCAATCTTCCCTGTGGATGTGAACTTTAACAATGCTTCAAACATTGCAACACTGGTGATGGTTACCCTATAAATACCTAAATTAGCTAGCTAGATGCACCCACCAGCACTATGATATTCTTTATTAGAGTCAGACAACTTTGTCTTTCAAAGTAGTGCTAGGAAAGGCAGGCACCCACCCATCACTTGCAAGTACTTTGGCTTGACAGCATCAAGGAATTTACAGCCTTAAACATGACTGCACCAGATCTTCAGTGACAGCTAATAAAACAGAACTATACCCCACTGCTTTGTCAAGGGGCAGCTCCAGACACTTTTACAGATTATACTTATTTACATGTGAGAAAGACATTGGGCTTTCACAAAGACTCATAAGGAAAACTGAAGAGCCAGATAACGAGAAAAATGTTCTTTTTCAATTTCATTTCCCCCAGCCCAGAAAAGCAGATGTGTATTAGTTGTTTGTTCACATTCAGGAAATGTATGCTGTTTGGAAGGACTATGTACACACTTCAAAGTCCAAACTTCAGCCACTCATGGGTCTCTCTCTCCAGACAGATTTAACTTTCTATTATTATTTTTTTGGAATCTGCCTGAGGTTCAATATTCCATGCTACACAAGGAACAAGCAGAATGAAGTTAAGGAAAGTGTGTGCTGGGGAACATGGACAGTAGACTACAGTGTAAATAAAAACAGAAAATACGTTAAAAATAGAAAAAGGTGACATCATCCATTCCTCGCTCCTGTGTGAGCAGGGTACTGTAGTACAGATCTGGTGGGGCTGTCTGATCTCCAGTGATTTTGTACTCATGAAAATCACCCTCTTACATGGCTACATTATAACAAGCAAATGTCCTGGCTCCCATGAAGCAGCTCATAAAAATATGTGCTGTACAGTCTCTTTTACAGTCCTCAGAATAACATAATCAAGACAAAGGGAAACTCATTTTTCTAATGCTAGGTCCTGCTTTTGCTAATTTGGTTTTAATTGTGCAGAGGGGAGAGCCCGGTAGCAGCCTGAGGCTGAAGTCAGTGTGAGTCCGCCTGCCAGGGGATACACAGGGCAGAATGATATGCACATAACCAGAGCAGAAAGCTACCATGGGAAGAAAAATAATACAAAGGAGCCCTTTATTGCTTGAACAGTGTCTGAACAAACCCATTCTGTTAAAGTAATACAAACCCATAACGCCTTCCTGTGTCTTTTAGCATTTGGATCATTGCTGACACCGCTAGAGAGGCCTGATTTCCAGAGGCACTGAGCACCCATAGCTCCCACTGAGAGCCATGAGCTCAGCACCCGTGAAAGTCATCTCCAGATTATGAACTGGTGTGACAGAGAGATCACAATTTGGCTGGGAGACTCTTAAAAATCCATCAGCCCATTTCTGGCCAGACTGTGGGTTTATCTGCGGAGGCAATTTAAATCCAAGAAACAGAAGGAGGTATTTTTTTGATGCAAGATTCTGTTCTTTTTTTAAACGTAAGTTATTCCAGGCAATGCAGTTGGCCTGAAATAGTTATCGGTTACAAAAGCAGGGCTCCTCGTATCTTGTCTCCTTGTGCAATGCAAAGAAGATCCTCCTGCTGAGCTCCAGAGTAGGGGAAAAGCTATTAATTAAAAATAATTCTTCACATTGAGGCTTGCTGCCTAAAGCTCAGTTAATATTAAGGAAATTCCAGCACTTCACTCCCTGCTGTCAGAATCTTATTTTGCTAAGTTTTTCAAAAGCAAGAGAATATGAACTAAGACCGAACATCTCTGTCCCCCCTCCTCCACCAAAATGTAGGCCTCAGCCTTTTTTTCCCCTTGGGGTGATGGTTCTACAAATGGCACAGAACTGTCAGACTGAACTGCTAGGTTCCGTAATCCATATTTGGCCACTGATTGTCAGAGGTACTGAGCACTCCCAGCTCCCGCTGCAGTCGGGACTTTTCCATAAAGGTGTTTCTAACCCAAATCAGAATACAGTAAAAGAGGGTTTTTCCTTTAGTATCTCTAGCATTATTGGATGCCTCTTCCGTAGTGCCAACTAACCTAACACGCAGAGGTTCAGGCCGGACCTGCCTCCATATATATGAGAGACTGCCAGAGCCGCCAGGGACATGCAAGTGGGTGGAAATACCCTCCAAGCAGTTTCTTAGGTGCATTGGTTCCTTGGCTGCTGGGAGCTATAGATTCTGGGGATGGCTACACTACCAGGCTTTTAGTGACATGGCTGTGCCAAAAAACTTCCACCACTCCACGAGCGGCAGCGGCTTTGTCAACAGGAGAGTGCTTTTCGTCGGTAAAACTTTTGTCGTTTGGGGGTGTGTGTGTGTTTTTTTAACAGCCCTGAACGACAAAAGTTTTGCCGACGCAGTGCCAGTGCAGGCAAAGCCTCTCTTGGTGCAATTTTCTGGGCATGAGCAGGAAGGGGAACTACTGTTGCCAAGATGCGTTGCTGAGAGCCTGTTAAATCAGGCTGCCTGGGAAGCACATAGAGAGAGTTTAGAGAGCTGAAAGGATGGTGTTATATTTCCCTACTGCTCTCAGCATTCAGTATTAAATTAAACTTGGTACCCTTCCCCTCCCCATCCTCTTCCCCTGACATAGGGTGACCAGATGTCCCGATATTTGAGGCCTTTTCTTATATAGGCTCCTATTACCCCCATCCTGATTTTTCACACTTGCTGTCTGGTCACCCTACCCTCACAGGTGTAGCCCCCTTCCCATCCACCCACAGGAGGCCAGAAAGGAACTTGCTTGCCCCTCCCTAAGCATTTGCCCTACCACCTCCACAAAGGTCCTGAGTAGGAGTCCTCTGCCATTTCTTCCCCAAAAAGCCAGGGTAGGAATCCCTTTTTCCCAGCTCCTTCCCCCTCGCCCTCAGAGGAATCATCCTCCCTCCTCCAGAGTCCAGGTTGGGAAGCAACAGGCTCACAGGTGTGTGGAGCTGGGCAAAACTGGGCTATTGAATTCACTCCACAAGAAACCAACCTTAAAAACAAGTTTTAAAATGAAAAGTCATTATAAATAGCGGTACTGTCAACTCTATTGATGTCATCACAAGCTTCATGATATTTTGGTGAGACAAGGCAGGTGAGGTAATATCTTCGTATTGGACCAACTTCTGTTGGTGAGAGAGACAAGCTTTTGAGCTTACACAGAGCTCTTCTTCAGATCTCTGTGTGAACTTGAAAGCTTGCCTCTCTCACATACACAAGCTGGTCCAAGGAAAGATATTACCTCACCTAGCTTGTCTCTCTAATACCCTGGGACCAACGCAGCTACAACATCCCTTCTATAGGAAAAGCCAGATCCTCAACTGATGTCAAATGGAGATATGATGATTTATACCTGCTGAAGAACTGGTCATACAGGCTTTTAGGTTCTTAGGTTTCTAGAACCTTCTTCGTTTCACCCCTATTACATTTGATTGGATTTTCCCACATAGATTGAAAGTGCTGAGACAGTGCAAAAATGAAAACTAAAGAAAAAGAAAGTTAAGTACACTTTTTTCAAGCCCCAGAAATGTTCTGTTTGGGTTCCTTTCAGCTTTGGGCAAAGATTCAAGTTAGGTCTTACTCCACCTATCCCATTTCAGCAATGCCTAACAGATTACAGTTCTGTTGCAAATGACTTTTACACAGTCCCTTTCATCAGAAATCTCAAAGCATCTTATAATAAACACTTATTTTTCAGGCATATTATCTTAGGAGCCAGGTTCAGTTAAAAACAAAATCTGTCCAGTTTCCACACTAGACCTGAGAAATCTCTCTCTCTTTGTTTTACTGAGCTCATACACCTTGCATGGTCTTCTGAAGCATAGAATTCGGACAGATTATTTTACTGAATTCTAGCTTTAGCCATTTCAAACTGCATCATGATGAAACTCGGTGTACCAGCTGTCAGCACAGAGGACTCATTTCATTCACAAAAATGTTTTAAATCTGTTACGTTCACTTCCAGAGCTTCAAAAAAGAAATTATTTTCTATTGCACATGATTTCAAATTTATTTTAGAAATTCACTAGGCCAAAAAAGGCTCAATTAAAACCATTCATACATTTGCTGGGCACTCATTCTTCAGCTTTTCTAGTATTTTTTGGGGGGGAAAATGAACCTTTCTAAATGCTCGTTTCTACTGAGATAAATAAAAGTTACAAAGAGTAGTGACAAAAGACAGTATACAACAAGAGAGAGAAGATTTCCCACAGCATAACATATTTCCATACAAATGTGAAATGCTTTATATCAAAAAAGGATCTCACTAGGGCAGAGCATCAAACATCATCTCATTGCCAAGAATTAGCCTTTTTTGTATGTGAATTTAGACCCTGATTCAGGAAATTATCCATAGACAGGAAAGTGCTTAACTTTAAGCATGTGCTTAAGTCTTATTGAAGCCGATGAATTTAAGCAGATACTTAAGTGCTGGCTTGAATGAGGGTCTTTGTGTATATGAAAGAAAGACAAGTATCATGGGACACAGCAAGTCATAACACGCTACATATGCTTCCCTACAAAATGGCTAATGAATACAAATGCCAATGCACATCTGGGGGCTTCCCTAGATGAACAACTATTGCACAGCAATCTGGAGCGTAAATCTACAGCACACTAGTGTGCCACACACTAACTGTGTGGACCCTGCAACAGAACACTAAAAATTCCCTAATGCACTTTGATGTACTCTACTTTGAAATGGCATTAGGTCAACGTACAGAATGGAACTTTTCGGTGCGGTAGCAGGGTCCACACGGACAGTTAGTGCGTGGCATAGAAATGTGCGGCAGATGCTCACTCCAACTAGCTGCACAATAATTGTTCAGCTAGGCAGGCCTCGAGAACACCTCTTAACCTACAGCACCACTGCTTCTATGGGCTCCTGGAGCACAGCCTGCCAATTGTTCTAAGTGGTGTGTTGGTTTTAGACTAGGCACTTCACTGACAGCACTAAACTCATTGTCACTAGTCAATTAAACAGGATTTGATTCTAGGGGAGAAATGCAAATGCATTTGACTAAATGTTTTAAGGAGACAAAATGTCACGACTGAATGTGAATATTCCGCACGCACAATAATCTCATTGCGTTTTCTGTCACACTCCGATTTCACCATTCATTTTCAATCCTCTCAGCCACTCTATGATGAAGTTCAAATAATGTTTCCACAGGCAACAACCAAAGGGAGGGAGTGGAACTGATTACAAACGTTCTCTGAGAAGCTTTTGTGCTTGTTCTGTACTTGGAATGCACTAGTAGGTGAAACGTACTGAATACAACTATCCCTTAAGGGAAATGCCGTTTGGGGCGGGAATCAGACTTTGTTCACTTGTAACTTTTAGGCTCTGTTCTCCCATATTTGTTATTTTTAATACCGCATGATTTCTGGATGCAGCATGAGATTTGGAAGCACAGGAGCCAAAAGCAAGAACATCAGAATATATGGCCAACAGATGACTGGCATCTGTGCTTATTTCTAAACACACCAAATATTGAGCAAACGATTTCAAGCAGCGGCAGTGGCGATTCTCTTTTTGGCTCATATAAGGGCCAGATTGTAAGTAGCTTGCACATTGCATGGTGTTCCCCAACAGTCTCCATCAGCTCCTAACAGCCAGGAACAGGTATGTTCCTAATACTCCAGAAACATGTTTATTAACGGTTTATCTGTAAATAGGATAAAGTAGTGAGAAAGCGTGAAAATAAATAATTTCTATGGCTCTGCAGTAGTGGAAACCAGGCAACCTCAGCCCCTTGTGCAGGAGGGGTTTGCGCAGAGGACAGTATGCATGATTTACCCACTGGCCCTGAGCTTGACAGGAAAATCCAGGGATCTTGAGACACAGGGGACTTATCCTTCCATGGTGAAGACAAAAAGTAGCAGGGGGCCCGGAGTGCAAAGGGACAGGTTCCCCATCCTTGCCAATGCATTCCAATCCCACTCTGAGGAGGTAGAAAGCACGATACAGGCATTAGTTTACTCCCATAGGAATCTCTATAGGAAATGTTTACAAGGTTGCCCAAGAGACCATGCAGCATGGAACATCTGTCTCCTGGCTCTGCTTCCCGTATGGCTGCCCATTCACCCGGACACACAGACCTCCAGCATGACGGTGTTCACATGGATGTGGTTCCTCAGCTTTGGGGGAGAAGGGAAAATGATGCCTCTTAAGCTATGCTCCCCAACTGCTCATGTACTAGCCGGATCTGGCAATTTTTTGTGCTGCTTTATTGCCCGCTGCGAGGTTCTGCAGTGGACACGATTTAGCCCATTATAACAACAGCTCATGCCATCCTCTTGTGCTGCTAAGACTACTACCTGCACGATTATTATCTGTATGCACTAGAGAGATTCAGTGCTGGTCAGATTCACAGAGAGCACTTCAAATTTGCCCTCGGGCAGTCCTGTAACTGGGGCACTTGACTTTACTGACACGTACATTTCCTTCTAAAATTTCATCCTGCACTCAGTCATGACAGGTTAGCCAACCAGCTTGGGGACACAAACACACACACACACACACTCTGTACTTTACAGCAGAGTATCTCACTTTGTAGTGGGCAATCCATGCTGATCAGTGTAATGACTTGCATCATGGGTCATCCTCAAGGATTTAATTCTTAACTGCATGAGCTACAGGAATAACTCCCTTAACTGGTACCAGAAATAGAGTCTCATTCTTTCTGTGGTCCTGCCATGAGAGGGACACGTGACACACCCACCCAACGTGTCACACCCTCCCCCTTTTAGAGGAAGTTCAACCCAAGCGCCAGTAGCAGAAATTACTGAGGACAATACTGCAGCATGCTTATCTTTCAGGAAATCACCCATACATTGACAACATACAGGGCCTCTCTCTTTTGTGACAAGAGTTCCAGACTCTTCAGGAGAGGTCACCAGATCTTAGAAGACTTTGAATATCTTTCTGACTCTCCAGCATATGTCCCAAGAGACAGTTTCCTTCCACCCAACCAGGATTAAAAGGCAATAACTCCACATGTAATTTGAGAGGGTGGAAATGTCCTTTGTTTTTAAGCAAGGAGTGATGTCCATCCATTTCGACCGTTAGCTC
This sequence comes from Chelydra serpentina, assembly GCA_037349315.1. NCBI lineage: Eukaryota > Metazoa > Chordata > Testudines > Chelydridae > Chelydra > Chelydra serpentina. The sequence continues at coordinate 30,235,017 of JBAIAC010000026.1, forward strand.
TTCAAGGCAGGGACTGTTTCTTACCAGGTGTAGGCACAGTGGCAGGCTAGCATAATGTGGACCTGCCCTTGTCTGAAATTTCTAGGCATTGCCACATGACAAGTAATAAACAATGATCTAAGAACGTCACCCAAGTGTTTTAGACTTAAACGCCAGTCACTTAAAGTACTTTCAATACTGATCGCAAATTTCACCATCAGATGTCAGGCAGCTTTCCTTTTCCTAGAGTGATAGTAATTTTTAACTTTTCTTCCCATCTCTCCAGTCACTTTTTAAGCTCTTCTATTTCACTACAAGTCACCACAGATGCCATCTATTGAAAGGGAGAGTGTCAGAAAGCCTAAATAACACATAGACCCAGGGTTACAGATGCTACATTTTGACAGCACTCAGTAGTGTAAGGCTGGGGGAACAGATGAATAATTACTTTTGCCTAAACTAAATCAGTTATTATTCTTTACATGTCTGACCACCGGCTAAAGCTATTTCCGTAAATACTTTGGTTTAGTCTAGGCTAATTCAAACAAACTAGGTAGGCAAATACTCGACAAGCCAGTAGCGAAATGCTTTCTCTGATTGCTCTAGCTCTAGTGTGTCAATCCGAAATTCTGATTGCTTTTCTGGCACTTCTTTAGTTGGAAAGATATAAACAACCATGAAAGCAACTTCATTTCAATTAAATTCAAACATACACTTATTGCAAAAAGAGCAACACAGGCTGCGGGGGTGGGGGGGAGATGAATCAGAACAAAGCAGCATAATGCAACAGCAAATGCAAAGCCATTTTTGTTCTTTGGATCCTCAATGGTTCAGGTACAGAGCATTCTCCTCACTGTATGGTAAAAGGGGCAGGGGAAGGGACACATTTCCATCTTCCAAGGTGAGGAATATTCCAGACAGATTGATTTTTAACTTGAATTCTACATTTTTACAAGCCTTTTACAATCTATGCTAATCACTTGAGTTTGGTGCGGTGGGAAATATATGTACGCTATTGCAGAGGACAAAAACGTCCTAAATCTTAGAGGCGATTCTTTGACCTCAACGAGTTTAGTCTGAAAACATTTGTTACATGATGAAAAGCTGTGTGGGAATGCTAATAACACTCTCAAAGGGTTAACGATGCCTAACTGATTGGCACTAAAAACTGGATTTCATTTGGTACAGTGACAGAGAAGCTCTGCCACCATGAGTACACATCCATGCCCACATTATTACAGGACAATTTAGGTCATCTTATTTTAAATTTCATGGCTCTGTAACATAGATGTAGATCAAAGTCAGTGAGGCAAATGATGATTTTTTTCATAGTGGGATTTTTATAGTCTTGATCTTGAAAATATGCTTTGGGCCCAACCTGTCTATCAAATTCTGTGAATTAGCCAAAGTAGTTTGTGTTGTTGCCGATATGTAATCATAATTTTTTTTAAAAGCAGGAAGCTTTCAGGACAAGATATATCCGGATTGTAGTAGCAATTGCCATTTTATAAAGATTGGGATCATAAACTGTTCTATTCTGGTAACATACAAATATTGAAATGGTGAGCTTTCCTAATTAGACACAGCTAATAGATTTAAGTAAATATATGCTGTACGTATATATGTGTATCTCCAAAATAGCAAATAGATATGTATATTTACTATGTATACATGCATATGTCCGCCTCTATATACACAGTTTGTTATTGAAGGATTTCAAGCACTTAATTAACATGATTGTAACACACAGAATTAGAGTCACATACAAAGCAACTCTTTATTTTAATAAACAGATCATTAATTTGATATATTGGTTGTTTTCTTTGTTAGATTTGATTTATCTGTCACTTTCATTTCCAGATTTGATTTACTGGTCAATTTCTTTTCAAGATTTGATTTATTGGCCAATTTCTTTTCAAGATTTGATTAAAGCACATCACATAAGTCCTTTCAGATCTATTTCTAAATATCACATATAGATCTAATATGGATCTTTAAAGTCTTAACTCCAAAACTTTCTTGATCAATCATTTTTCTTTTCTATCTGGAGCTAGTCCCTATTATATATTAATATAATCTGAATCAGATGAAACAACCATTTAAAGTAGACATAAAAATAGTAAGTATAGTTTTATAATAAATTGCACATGGTGATGGTTTAAAAGAGAATTAATATATTATAAGGCATTAACACCAAGTATATAAAATTTGAGATTAGATTTAACATTTTTGTACTCTAGAATTACATAGGCATCAGAAAATAACCAAAGGAAGGGAACTGGGTTTATACCACTGCTTTTGCTCTAAAGACACGAGATGAGACCTTGACATAAGGTATAGAGCTTTACCTTAATGAATAAGATAGCCAGTACCAAAGTGACTGTTTCGGTAAATAAGGCATCCATGACGCACTGAACAACAGAAATGGACTCTTTGGGCCCAATCCTGCACCCATTGAAGTCAGTGGCAGTTTGAGACCCGATAACATGTTTGCTTGTTTTCTTTTTGACAGAAGGAACACTGGGAAGTACAATGGAATTGTTCTTATTCAAAAACGCAAGGGGAACTTTAGCATCCTCCTGCAGTGATGGAACTCCTTTTAATGTCTCATCCAAATGACCACAACTCTCATGCTGAATTCTCCTGCTCAGTACTGCATTGTGGTGTCAGAGCTGGTACGATCCCAAGCACCCTTGGAGCAGCGAAACCCAAGACCTTCTGGTGTAGAGGTGAGAATGCTACTAACATCATCCCACTGATATGAAGCAAAAATCCATTTTTCCTGACCGGATGTTGGTACCCACTTGTGGTGTGACCCTGTAAGATCTCACCAGACAACCAGGTCAGGCCAGATCAATTCTTAAATGAGAGTCCTCTAAGGAGCCCTGCAGAAGGTAACTATTAGAGAGTCAGTAAGTAGTGCTCTTCCCCCGAGTCAGCTCTGAGCCAAAGACCCAGCACGGTGTTATGGGGGGTTGTGCTTCTGGACAGGCTATCTTTACAATGAGATGCGCAGCTGAGGGAGTTTTAGATCCCATGGCAAATTTAATAAAAGGAAGGGGTGGCAGCCCTTGGCCAGACTCCAGCTGAGGTAATTAAATTCCGCCTCGCTAAATTCCCCTTGCATCCTCAACATGATATAGGAGTGTTATTCACTTCCTAAACTGCCCCAAACTGATGGGAGATGTTGAACTACACTGTTAAACAGCTGCTGCATTCTACTGGTCGGTGAAATGATCCATAGCCATCCATCCCTCACCTGCCTCTCGGGGGGGGGTTTGAAGCCTAACTGATTAATATTTGGAAAGATAAAAGGCGCCCAGGAAGTGCAAAGCATTATTATTTCCCATCTGCTTTTGGGCATGATCTAAATCTTCTCTGGGTAAACTATATGACTTGGGAATTCAATCAATAACATGTGGCTCTGTGTATTTCTGCATTAGATATCTGAATGGTACCTAAGACTAAAGAGCTCTATCCTGCACAGTGATAAGCACTTCCCAGGAGGGACTCAGCATCCTAATCTCCCACTACTCCAGTGGGAATTGATGGCACATGTCACATAGCAGGAAGCACTCAGCAAATCACAGGATCAGGTCCAACATAAATAACATTCATACCATGTCCTAATATGCCCATATCATGTATTCATTAAGGGCCTAGGCCAACTCCCACGGAACCCAAAGGGAGCCTTCCCATTGACTTCAGTGGGAGTTAGATCAGGTCCTAAAAGAAAAGAAAAAAGAAGAACATGCAGAGATCCCTGGTGGGGAGCAGTGTTCTCTAAGGATATTGACATGGTTTCCGTCTATCTATGCTGCTAGCCATAAAAGCAAGGAATTTGCAGAGAGATACAGAGGCGTATGCGCTTTGCGTGACAGTAAGCAAAATGTAAAGAAACAGACTCTTCCAATATCTATATGTGTGACCTTTTCTACTAAAGGTTCGCAATAAACAGACATTGCATCCACATTTTGGGGGGCTGATTTCTTAGCCAAAATGTTTGGTTTTTCACAATTGTTCTATTTTTCTTTTTCTTTCCCCCAACAAGTCCTTTTTTATTGCGGAGAGGTCAGACTTTTGGCTTCGCAGCCAACAGGCACTGATACATACAAAGAGGCAAGACTACAAATTCACAGGACCAAAGCCTGCAAAAGGTAAGACAAACATAGGAGGGACAAGACAAGAAAGGGAAAACAAAAAACTCCTTTTGCATGGTCCTCGGTAGCTGGAGCCTGCGCAGCCCTCCTGGTTTGAATTTTCTTGTAGAAGTTCAACAAATTTTTCTATCAGAAAACTAAGAGTGTTGCTTTGTGGGGATGATACTCTTTATAAGGATTTCTTTTCCTATTGGACTCCATTTTCCTGAGGCAAAGGTCACACAGTTACCAGGTCACATATCAGAAGTTAATTATATTGAAATGTAGTTAGGGTTTTAGCAAGGCTCAACTTGCGACAGGAGAGAGTAGCTCAGTCATTCCTGACGTGAATACGTGCCCACAACACTGATGGAAATCACTTCTGGTCACTCAAATAACCATGACCCAAATCATCTGGGATATGAGAGTGAAACTGATAAATAACCTGCACCTCTCTTTTCCCACTTCAGTGGGCCTCTGTAGGCAAATCATATCTCGTAGAGCCACACCAGGAGGGGAACTGCCATATGCAGATCTCTCTACTTCCACACAGAAGGGGGACCCAGCCATCTCCACCGCACTAAACCTCCCTGTCCTGACAATGCATCTCCATGCTGAGTCCACACTGGGAGAAGCAAGGGAAGACTCATCAGGCTTGGGCAGGGGAATGGACAGGTCAGGGGAAACAAATCCTCCTCTACTCTGGTCCTGAAAAATTAGTCAAACAAGATAATACGGCCAAGGATGCCAAGCTACAACTCCCGGACCCCTGGACCAGCTGCAGCCAGGAGAAGGCCCTAGTGGTGCAACTCTAATGGAGCTGTGCTGCTGAGAAGACAGAGGGCCACCATGGACTAGAGCCAGTGTTCAGCCCTGAGGATCTCTACTAGATTTCGGAGGAAGCCCCTGACAGTACAATTTAGGGGATCCTGCATCTTCTGAGACATTTCCTATGGGTTTCTCTATGGAGGGGGCAATCAGCATCTCTGTCCTCACCTGCACATGAACCACCCCGTTAAAGTTGATTCACCCACAGCTTAGCATTTTTTCTTATTTGCCCGTATTTATTAGCATATGCTGAAGGAAGTTGGCCCTGCACTAAAAGGCTGCTTGGTTGAAACTATGCATCTCAACAGTCATAACACTTATAAAGAGTCCCCTTTAAATTTGAAATGAGCTGCCTTAAAAGAGGTGGCCTCTCAGTGCATCTGACCTCCTGGAAGGAGAAGGGGCAATGATGGTCCAGGTAGGTCCCTGCAGCATTCTGCTTCTGTAACCCTGAGCCACTTTTAGGGCAGGAGGCTCCTACTCTACACTGCAGTCAGCTAGGAGTCAGATCTTGCCCAGGAAACACCGTTGTGAAAAAGGTGCTTCAGCACATTGTCTTTGACATATGATCCAGAGGTTCGCCCACGTTGGTAACAACGTTAAATGAGGACCTGCTCCAGAACCCACCGAAATCAATGCAAAGACTCCCCTCTGCTTTGGATTGTGTCCCATGACACAGAAGCTGACTTAATTCCCCCTATTCCAAATGGTAAAACATTAAGCAAAATACTCCCCTCTCCCCAAGGCAGCATTTTAGGTGTGTGACTCATCTGCCTCTTTGGTAAACTCAAAACAATTTTGCATTAATTGCGGGGGAGGGATAGCTCAGTGGTTTGAGCATTGGCCTGCTAAACCCAGGGTTGTGAGTTCAATCCTTGAAGGGGCCATTTGGGGATCTGGGGCAAAAATTGGGGATTGGTCCTGCTTTGAGCAGGGGGTTGAACTAGATGACTTCCTAAGGTCCCTTCCAACCCTGATATTCTATGATTCTATGATTAAAAAGATGAATAGGAAAAAAATGTATTGAACACAATACGTCCAGTGCTCAAGTATCCAATGCAAAAGCACCACAGAAATGCCCAAGAGAGATTTCTTCAGAGGGCCTAGATGCCACCGTTTCATTTGTCCGTCGAAGCCTTGCTCTGATGTGTGGTATAATTATAAGATTAGCTCTCAGGAGGGAACCCAGCTTTGTGAACGGCTAAGTGAACTCTGAGGCGTCTATGCTCTTAAGTATTACAAAAGCCAGTGGAGCCACAAAACCCTGCAGCAGGGAATTTCTGGGCCCTGATCCAGAAGGATATGCTGCCTGCTCCCCTCAAGCTGGCACACTGAATTTGGTCCTAATTGCTGGATTCCTCTAAAACTCACAGGAGGGAGCAGGCCCACCAGTCACCCCCCCAATCTGAGAGAATGAAGTGGGCTAGTCAACTACCCCGCAAAGGTGCTGGGTGGGTTGGACTTGAAGAGTCTTAAGAACACAACACATGGTAAAAAGGAAGTCCAAATCTGAAGAGAGAGGTGTCCTGCGGGCAGGAAGGGTAAACTCCCATTCAAGGTGGGGCAGACGCCGAAAGGCTAGGAATAGTTCCAATAAACTTCAGTGTGCACCTGAACTCTTTGGGAAGTTTAAACATCCCTAGTTTTTATTGACAGGTCTTTTTAAATGACCCAACGCTCTTCAAATTTCATCTCTAACACCTCCAGCAGCATCTCGCCGTCTGTCCCTACCACTCAAAAAATCAGTATTAGACAGGTCAAGCTGAAGAGTGCTCTTAACAGAAAACACAGATGGCAAATCCCTTTTCTTTAGAACTCTCTGCCCTGAGTGAAAATTCTCCAGCTCCTTCCAGCCTTCCCAACAGACCTTTCCCCCCACTCTTTTCAGTTCCCCACACAAAGCAAATCCACACCCTAATACTTGACACAGCAGGAAGCCAACACACAGAGCCAGAGATACATAAATCGTCCAAAAGTTCAAAAATAAACCAATCACCATTCTGTATCTCCCACATGTTTAAACACAACATAGCCCTAATATGTTGTTTTTCACCTAGTTGCTTTTTCTGAGCCCACCGTACAATGTTGCAAGACAAACATGTTGAACATGAGCCTACTGTGAAAGTGGTTTTGGTAAGATTTTAGAACAACCTAGTTCCCACCCTGGCACAAAAATATTGTGAAGCCCCACCAAAAAATTCCTTCCCTTCCAGGGTATTTTTTTATGGAGTGGGTGGCTTGCACAAAAGGTGAGAGTATAAAGTATGAGCTGACTGGGGTATCAAGAAGTGGATGATCAGTTTGCTTCACCACTTGAGTTATTTTGGAATCGCTTTCCACATTTCTAGCAATAAAACACAGAATCAAAGCTGTCGATTTTAAGCTTGAACGGTCAAGTTTGTGTGTCAATGAAGTTCTCAATTTGCTGCCACAGGAATCTCTAAAATTACGCTTTCAGAAAAGGCGTAGTGTATACAGTATATTAAAAAAACCAAACACAGCTTCAGCTGAAGCTCCCTTTCAGCTCACCTGTCATGGTGCACAGAGCATTTAGATCTACAGCAGAAACAAGGAACAGATGTCAGATGATTGAAAAACTTGAGCCTTCCGTTGTTTTACTGACTTGTCACCGCAGAGAAATTTGCTTTAATTTACTTTACAAGTAAATGACTGGATCGTCATAAAAATAGTAGCAAGGCAGAGTTCTTAATGAGGATGTTAACCAAAGATTCCATGTAAGAACCAGAGCCTCCAATTCCAAATGCAATGTCTATTCAAATCTACATATCTATCTCCCCTCTGAAACATGCTGATTTATTTTCAAGAGGCCTGACATACCTGGGGAAGCAGCATGTGAGCTCTTGAAAGCTTGCCCAAAAACTAGAGTGATTTTTTTTTTTTTACGGTGCTTCACTCTGCCAGGTAATGTCATTTTTGAAAGAAATAATTCATAACCAGATAGAGACCCTTTTCCTTATTACCCTGTGGGCTTGAAAGCAGCCTTCAAAACAGCTTGAAGAAAGAGCAAGAGGGAGAAAAAACTGCCAAGAGTCCTGCAGTCCAGGGACTTCAAATCAGGCAAAGATACACAACAGTTTGAAAATAAACTAACAGCCTGTGCTGTTCTTGGCTGATATCCTTGCCGTTTTGAAGAGGATGAGTAGACTTCCCCCCTCCCCTCCAAGTACCGTAGATGCAATAAGCAATGTTTCGGTGCTTTACAGACCAACAGGATCCCACTCAGCCCAGGCATATGTGGTGTGGGAGGTGGAATCACTTAATATCAGCACAAGTGGCCACCCTCCACCCAAGCCTATATGTGCAGAGGACACCAGAGAGAAATACACCCACAGCTGCAGGACAAATGCTGTGCCCCCTGTGGGATGGAAGTGAGGGGAGATTGTATAACAGGAAAACGTTGCAGGGGTTTCAGAGGATATGGCTAAGCACCTTCAGGTAGCTCACCAGGATATGAGAAAGAGACGTTCATGGGGGGATCCCGATCCAAAGCCCACTGCAATCAATAGAAAGGCTCCCAACAGAGCTCGACTCCACTAGGCTTTGGATCAGGCTCGGCAGGGCCAGTGAGGTTAATTCTTGGTGTAATAGTATAATAAAAAATAATTACACCGTTGTGGAGAAACTTTCATCCAACATCTGTTTCCAAGCAGTGCGCCCCGTTTGGAGTCCTACACTCCAAAGCACAGCTCAAAAAGATACTAGAGAAACTATCCACTTAAAAATTAGCACCAGCTAATTCTGCAAGCCTCTGTTTGCTTTATTCATGTGAGCAGTCGCCATGAAAACAAAAAAAGGTTCCAGTGAATAAAGCCATAGATGCCCAAGAAAAGGCAGTGGCCCAGTTTCTGAACACCACTCGGCATGGCTGAGGAGTGGGAGGCAGAAGTAAAGGTGACTGTATGCCACCCCTTGTAGTCCCTCGATTTTGGGGCCAGCTAGGGATTAGTTGGGCTCCCCAGGATAAGTTAAAGTAGGCTGAAGGCTCTTGGCTGCCTATGGCCCCAAGGGGGTTTTCCGGAAGCTAGAAATAGTCAGAGTGCCAGGGTTGAGATGGAAGGGGGGGCTGAAGCACTACACTGGCTCTACGGTACCCAGGACTCCTCTTACACAAGAGGAATTCCCAGTAACTAATGAAGTCAGGTGGCTTCCCAGCAGTTCTTCCTGGAGTCTGACCCACTGTTTAGAAGCTGCAGTAGGCGGGTCAGGCAGCTCCCGGGATTCCCTACCTTCCCTTTCTGTTGTTCAGCATTCCTCAGAATACAAAGCATCACCATCTTCACACCTGTCTCAAGAGTATTTGTTACATGCGTTTGGGGGACAGCAGGCAAGTTTTCCAATGAGTGGGGCATAATATAGCCACACAGCCTCTGTTTCCTTTCTGTATTAGACCCAACCTGTTGTGTGAGAGACATGGAGATTCTCATTGGTGGGTAAACAGTAGGACAAATGGACATTACAGATGTGCTCCTTTCATGCATCAGCGTTTTGGGTTTTGCTAATTCCACGAGGATGAATCTTTCCTCCGAATTTGGCCTGATATCGATGATAGCCACCTTCTTTGCCACCAAAATGCAACCACTCCTGAGGTCTATGTGCAGGTGCGAGTGTGTGTGTGTGTGGGGGGGGGGGGGGGGGAATAAAGAATATTATATTAATTTGAAGCTATCTAGTGGAATTTAGCCTGGACATTAGGGTAATGCCCAGAATTCATGGGATCTTTAATCATCACAAGTGTTCAGGATCTCAGTTCCGCACCACAGCAGCAGCCCCTAGCACTATGTTGGAGCATCAGTTTCGCTGATTCAAAGAAAAGCCTGCCCTCTAATGACTCACAAACACCACTTCTTACACCAACTTGCCGGTCTCCCATCCAGGCATTAATCAGGCCACATGGAGCTCAGCTGGCCTGACAAAAAGCAGAGCTTGAAGCGCGATGGCGCCAAGTACCACGTATTTATTTAACTGGGTTTTCATGCCTGATATTTAAAAAAAAAATCTGTGGAAATGTTACAGCTAAACCAGGGGTCTCAAACTACCACGAGGGCCACATGAGGACTAGTGCATTGGCGCGAGGGCCGCATCACTGACCCTGGCCCCTCGCTGCTCCCGGCCCCGCCCCCACTCCACCCCTTCCATTAGGCCCCGCCCCTTCTCCGCCTCCTCCCCTGTGTCCATGGCTTCCTGCTCCTCCCCCCTCCCTCCCACCCAGAAACCGCGAAGCTCTTCCCATGTGGCCCGCGGAGCTCTTCCCTGGGCCCCGCTGGGCTCCCCGTACCCCACCCCCACCCCCATTTTAAAAAAAATTTTTACCCCCAGGCAGTTCCCGCCGCCAGACAGTTGGAACTGCCTGGGGGGTAAAAAAAATAAAATAAAATAAAAACTTTAAAAGGGGTATCGCGGGGGGGGAGGGGTTGCGCAGGGAGCCCGGCGGGCCACAGGGAAGAGCTCCGCGGGCCGCATGTTTGAGACCCCTGAGCTAAAACAACTGGGTCATTATTTCCCCCCCCCAACTCCATTTCCATTTTAATGCTGATCATTGACTCAGAGAAATGTTGGGCTGGAAGGGACCTTGAGAAGTCATCAAGTCCAGCCCCTGGATTTAGGCAGGACCAAGTACACCATCCCTGACAGGTATTTGTCCAACCTGTTCTTAAAAACCTCCAATGATGGGGATCTCTGCTGGAAGACTAATCCAGTGCTTATAATTAGATAGTTTTTCCTAATATCTAACCTAAATCTGCCCATTACTTCTTGTCCTACCTTCAGTGGACATGGAGAACAATTGATCATAGTCCTCTTTCAAACAGCCCTTAATATATTTGAAGACTTATTCGATTCCCCCCTCAATCTTCTTTTCTTGAGGCACCCAGAAGCGGCCACAATACTCCAGCTTAATCGTACATACTGTTCTGTTTCCACTGCAAACTGAGCAAAGGTAAAATGTCCCCCAAAAATACTATACTTACACCATCCATTTGTACAGCTTATTTCCTTGTGGGATGGTTTCAAAAGAATAGTGGCATAACACCCAGAATACATTTTATTCCAAAATGTTAATAGCTGAAAGTGAAGCTTAAAAAAAAATCCCGCTAGCCTTATCATATTGGCAGATACTGTTCTTTAGATTTATTGCACAATGGTAATCAGGCTATAATATAAATACACTGCATCTTTAATTCATTAATCACTCTGGAAAACAAAATAAACTACTGTAAAAAATATTATATGTTTTTCTTCTTTTTTCCAATAAAAACTGGTTACTAAAACTCTGTTCTTTAGGGAGCTTAGAGAAGGAAACATAATTTTCACCTCTGCTGCAGCTGCAGCTCAAATATGAACCACTGGCTTAAGTCCCTGCAAGGTCAATTTAGCTTTACATCCTCCTCATCTACATAAACTGGTCTCCTAGAAGCTTTCTGCACCTGGATCTGCTGGCTGCAATCTTAAACACCATGGCTACCATTTCCTGTTGCTCAGTATCTTGTGTACTGGTTAGATGCTGCTGTCCTACCCCAGAGAGGCCTAGTTTATAAAGCACTGTGTGTGGGAATCACCATATAAATGTGATATCTTATCAAATCAGATCTCTGACAGTGTCATTTTTATGACTGCCTCAATCTGTGTCCTAAAAGAAATGGGCCATTGTTGACATAGGAATTGGAATCCTGGATGAAGGGAACGAGATGGGATCACAGATGTTTGTAACGAGGGTGGGATGGACTTTTCTCCCCTGAAATGTGAACTTCCCCAGCACAGAGCTATGCATATGCAAATTCCCCAATGTCCACATCCATGACCTGGCAACAATCCCCAGACCCTCTGCAGCAGCTAATTGATGCTGGCTACTGAAAGGACAAGCAAAAATGTTGCATATTCCTTGGCCACAGTATCCCATTATGTTGGCTAGTTTTCAATCAGATGGACCTCCCAATAGGAGTAATTCACAACTGCCTCAGGCACCATCTCTATGCCAGTTTGTTGTGTGTGTACTGGAGTGGATCACTGCCTGGACCACTCCTCCCTATTCATCACACCCATTTTCCCACGGTCATTCATTCTCTGGATGCAGTGCATGCAGCACACCAGGGTGCTCCATCGTCACTAGAAGTACTACAGAGCTCCCACTTTGGTGCACTTGCTGCTGCTTGCAAAGCTGTTGGTGCAACTTGCCCTCCACTTCTCGCCAGCATCCCATGCATTGGATGGGACAATCAGACCCAGGAAACTTGAGCAGAAAGAAACTGCTGAAATATAGTAGGTGTATAGCATTGGGTGGCCTCATTGACGATGCTCAGTTGGCTTCACAGTTCATAGAATATCAGGGTTGGAAGGGACCTTAGGAGGTCATCTAGTCCAACCCCCTGCTCAAAGCAGGACCAATCTCCAATTTTTGCCCCAGATCCCTAAATGGCCCCCTCAAGGATTGAACTCACAACCCTGGGTTTAGCAGGCCAATGCTCAAACCACTGAGCTATCCCTCCCCCCATAAGCGATGGCACTTTCTGGACATCTAGTGGCTGTTGTGCTATTGGTGACCTTGGACAAGTTCCCACTCTCCCTGTGTCTCAGTCCCATCCCCCCCACCCCCCCCTTGTACCATGAGAATGATACTGATCTCCTTTGTAAAGTGCTTTGCGATCTAAATGATGAAATCTGCTATATAAGAGCTGGATATTCGTACTATTATTAATGGCACGACCACATCACCCAGAGTGACTGCAATGACACAGCTGCTCTGCAATGGCACTGCAGAGTGCTAAAAAACATTTCAAAAGCTAAAAAGTGCTGTCTAGCAGTGCAGCACTGAAGGCCTTTTGGGGGTATGCTTAGAGTTACTGATGGGAGCGTAGCTACGTCAATATAATGCTGAGACCTGGCGCCTGAGGTGCTGAGAGCAGAGTAGGAGTCAGGGGCCCGGAGTGAGAGTTCAGGTCACCTTTTAGGAGGCACTAAGCACCATTCAGGATAGGGCTCTTGAGCGCCACGTTCTTGAACCAGGGACCCAGAATCCTGAGATCTGAGGTGCTCAAATTTAGCAGGTGCATTGGGAACCACAAGATTCAGCTTCACATACCAAATATGCCATCAGAAAGGCTCTATATCCAGTCTCCTAGAGAGAAAGTCAGGGCTACCGATGGATTCTTTACGTGTTCTAAAAAGCATGTAAAGATGTAAATTCATATTCCTCCTTTCTCTCCAATTTAGAGTAGCCTGTGTCCCGGGGACCTTTACTATACATTGTGTAAACTGCACAAATGTGTCACTGAGTGATGCTGAATATGTCTGTGAATATAATCGCATGAGACTGCTGAGTGGAGTCCACAGGGATTTCTTGTTGCTAGCAAGAAGTTGATTAGTTCCTCCATTATCAGTGTGCATGAGGGTCACAGAACTGAAAGCTGACCCAGGATAGATCTAAATAACATCTCTATTTTTAAAACAAAACTGTTGTGCGTAGCTGTAACTGCTCTTTTGTGAAAGTTATTACAGCACTTCTGATTTATCTGTCTGACCTCTTTGACACTTCTGCCTCCCGCATGTAACTATCAATTTCCCCCAAACATCCCAAATATAAGGCCCAATCCAGCTTCCACAAGTCAATCACCTGAGGAAACTCCACAAAGCCCTGAACAACTGGAAGGCTAGGGCACAGGATAGTACTGCAAAGCCAGTGCAAAATAGTAGCAGAGCAACACTCTGAAAAATCAGAGACTCGTGTTTTTTTGCTGGACAGGGATGGAGGATTCTGTTTGTTTAAATTAAATTCCAAAATTCACACATGCAACAACTGCAAAAGGGTGCTTAAAAACAAACAAAAAACTAATTTATTTCATCTCCATTTCAGCACTGCAATGCATTAGAAACCTTGTTTGGTGCTTTCTCTCTCAGATCTAGAATTATATTTATTTCACAAATTAGCTCTCTTGGTCTCAAATGGGGAAACTAAAAGTTATATTAAAAATGGTAAGTGATGCTTAAATGGCTGATCCTGCCAATAAATAATGCCTGCCTGTAATTTGAAACCATTATGTAGTTGAAGCGATGAATGATTTAAGACTGCTTATTTAGATCACCTGTGATAACACGTTAAAGTCAAGGCTCTATACATACAGTCAAGCATGAGAAGCAAGCTAAAATCTTCATCTGGAAATAGGAAAACAAACAGGTTTTGCAGTTTTATTCTTTACTTTTTTTAAAGATTTCATTAAAAACACAAGACGAAATAAATATTTTAGGCAACCAGCAACAAAATTGGAAAATACCATGTGTTTGGAGTTTTAGTGCCCTCTGAGTGCAGGAATTTATTTGCAGCAAGCAGAAAATAGACAGCAAGCATAAAAATTCAGCAGATTCCCGCTAGTAAAATTATTTATCAAGCTAACAAGGGAGGAACCCTTCTAGTAGCAACAAGCCAGCAAGAAAAAGATGTGCCTTTATATTTTACCTTTGGGTTAGCGCACCAGTAAAAATGCCAACTGACAAGCACTTCACATAAACATTTCTTTCTAAATGAGCTGCCTTGTTAGAAAAAAAAAAATCTAAGCAAAGGCGCACTACAGTCAACAGACAGAAAAATCCAGGGTGAAGGCAGTTTTGCTCAATAGTACAGAATATAAATAAAGACATAAAAATAACGTGGTTATATAAATGAGTTTAATAAATTAATACTTCATTTTATATTTAAAATAACTAAAGCTATAAATCCACCTTAGCATTTGATTGTACCAAAAAGAAAAAAAAAAGCACACCCCAGTTATCTATTATTTAGATCTTTCTTACCTTTGGAACAAAATATATATAAGTATACACTGTACTGTTGTTAGCTGGGCTACACAAGCCTCATTGCAATATTTATCATATATTTATTTTATGACTGGAACCCTGAAGTCGGTTTTACAGTTTAGTTTCACGATACCAAACGTTGATTATAAATTATAAATGGCTTTACCGCAGCCTGAACAGACAAAAAATTTGGAGACACATGGATCGCCTGATCCCAATTACATTTTAAAGAAATAGGAAAGTGACACATCCTCCGAATAGCTGCGCTCTAAAGAGGACTGCAAATTATTCCTGTCTGCTGCACAGTGAGGCTGTTCCCTCATAACAGTCCTTTGCTAGAATTAACATTTGACAATTGTCAGCAAGCTAAAAAACAAGAAATCCCAAAAATAATCCAAGGTCTTTTTTTTTTTTCTGTTGCATAAAGAAAAGGGCTTGGGGGATCACCAAAATCAGACTCTCTACTTTATCTCAACTTGTAACTCAGGAAGTAAAACCAGCAACATCTGTAGACAAAAAAGGAAACTTTCAAAGTTTTATACTGAATCTTGAGGGGAAAAGGTTTTTATGAAGATTAAACAACATTGCTGGCCTGATCCTGTATTTGTTACTCAGGCAGAATGCTAAATGAAGCCAAGAGGGTAAAAAATGAGGAGTAAGATACATGAGCCAGATCACGGGAAAAAGTCCCAAATAAATCCTCCTTTTAGCTTCTGGCCCCCTGCAAAGACCAACATTTTCCCCTGCTTCTACAGAAACTCACAGTACTGGGTGAGCATGACCAAAATCTCACACTGAACAAATGAACTGAGCTGCTTCGTTAGCCTTCCTAGTGCATTTCTTGTGCTTAGGCCAAAAAATCTCCAAATCTAAAATGACCACTGCAGGGTCTGATCCTGCATTTCTCGTGCACCCAAAAGCCTTCTTTTGGAAACAACGTGAGTTTGGCATGTGCATGTAATATAGGCCTGAGCTTTGGAGCTTGTTAACTGCTGACGGATTGCATTAATATGAATATTTGTCTGTAGGGGACAAAGGCTTTCGAAGAGTGAGCTCAACATCATGGGCAAAACATTAGCAATAACAAAAAGGGGAAGAGCATCCTGGATGCAAACTATGAGATAAATAATATATTTCAACTTTTATGTTGCTCGCCTTTGATCTGGTACAGCTGACATTATGGTCCTGTTAAATTTTTAGCATACAGCCAACATGTAAAAACAGAGCCAAAAGGTATGATGGAATGAGTAGAATGGTGAATGTAGAGAGGATCTCCTGTTGTTTGAAAGGAAAGAATGAGATAGTTGATTGGATGTGGCTGTTTCTATGGAAGATGAGTGGTTAATATATTCAATGTTGTGTTCTTGCCTTATTACAATATAATCTGAGGCCAAGCGATATGAACACAGAATTCCCATTAAGCCCAGAAACATGTGGGAGAGCTGTGTGCAGAGCAAATGGCCCTTGGTATTCAAATTGGAGTACATAGATAGATGGGGGTTCCAATCCTGTCCATACTTCTCATGGCCCTGGTTAAAACAAAGTAAGGAAAAAAGTAGTAAATGTGGAGGAAAACAAGGGGCATGCACCATTTTCCACACTCCGCTTTTTATTTTGCATGCCAAATTTTAGGGACAAGTCCTACACACCCGTACTCACATGAGCAGTCCTTACACATGAGTTGTCTAATACCCGCCAATTGAATGAAAACTTTTATTACTGGCTGACTTCAAACACTCTTCGCTCTTTTAGGATCTTATATAATCAAAAACAAAACACAATTAAGGACCCAATCCTACAGTTTTCGGCCCTACCTGCATTAATGAAATTCTTGGAACCTGATTAAGATAGACCAACATAAGTCTACTTTGTGCCAAAGTAGTGGATCCACTGCTGGAGTTTGCTCTGGTGCAATTGCATCACTGTAATGCAAGGGTGGAGCAGATTTCCTTAATGTTGACTGCTCACATATATAAGGCCTGGGGAATCAGATTCTAAGACGTCAATAACTCAGTACAATACTACCTCATAAGATGAAACCGGCTATTTAATTACTTATCACCACTAACAAAAGGTCTCTTTATTTTGATTAACTTTGAGAGAACAAGGTACTTGGAATCAGAGTATGTTTAAATAATTACACAATGCAAGATAACATGTCTGGAAGCAAAAAATGGTGCAAGAGGAAGATGTAGAAGAAATAAACTTGGTCTCACTTCCCAATTTAAACTATGAATGACCTCCAGGTCAATTTTTCAGAGCATCTCAGATCAATTCAATTCTCACCTCCGCTCCCTACCTGCTAGCAAATGCATATATTGTGCCTTCCAATAGACTGAAATGACTAAAAGGAAATCGCATTTAGCTGCATCTGAATAACCATGGTTATTAGGTGATGCGTGCATAGGAAAAATTACCATTTCTCTTCTTCTATTCCTTCTACTCTGTCTGATTGTCATTCTCACCTCACTGGTGATTAAGTTGTAGGATGCTCTTGCAGATTGTTAATTAGGTGTTAATATCTGCAAGGGGCCACAGCAAGCTTCTACACCTGAGGTCATTTCTCAGAAGTCAGGCTGTCTCCAGTGACAGTACCTGTAATTCCCATAGCTAGTTTGATTCCTACTCAACAGCTGGAGCTTGTGTCTCTTTCATGTCTGGTTTCATTTCCTATCTGAAATTATATGAGTGCTAATATCTTTATTATCTTTCCAGTAGATGTGCAATGCTTGAGAGAGTGGCACAGCATGTTGCTCACAGGCTTATTATTATTATTATTATTTTTACCACAGCATTTTGAAAACAGTTCAAGCAAAAATCTTTATGGTTAGCAAATTCATAGCTGAAGATTCCATTATTGGATCTGGGGAAGAAAGGAGGGCGGGGGGAAAGAATAGCAATAATTTTGATAGACAAAAATAAAAGCTGCACAACTGGTGAGCAAAAATGGCTTAAACTTTGGGAACTAATGTAATGGCATCGGCAAGGGGGCGGGGAAATGAACAAGGCAGCCTGACCGCCAACGTTTTGGCAGCTGGTTTGTGAGTGTATGCATGTGTGAGCCAGTGAACCAGTAATGAAGGGTTTTCAAGGACACATCATTTTGCTTAAGGTAATGAGTCATGTTGTATTTACGATAATTAAAAAAAAACAAAAAACAGTTTCATCTGCCTTTCAGAAAACTCCTTGCTATTTGAGGGCCTGCTCCTTGTATTTAATTGGGCACCCAAACCTCCCACTTTGTTCAGGGGATAAAATTCACATCTGGGCAGAGAGCATGCACAAGTCCAACAGACCACTTAAGTCCTGTTTTTAGAGTTTCTGTGGAAGGTAAATGATGAGTAGTCAGAACCATTGTTGTTTCTAAATACCTGTCATTTATATTCCTCACCCAAAGTGATGAAATAAGGACACAAAACAAATATAAATGACAGATATTTATATATGCAGTGTTGTTGTAGCCGTATTGGTCCCAGCATATTAGAGAGACAAGGTGGGTGAAGTGATATTTTTTATTGGATCAACTTCTGTTGATGAGAGAGACAAGTGTCTCACTGGTTAAAACAAAGGAAGGAAAAAATTAGTAAAAAGAAAAAATAAGACAGTAAATGTGGAGGACAAAAACTGGCGCACACCATTTTTTCTGTTGATCCGATAAAAGATATTCCCTCACCCACCTTTTCTCTCTAATATTCTGGGACCAACACAGCTACAACACTACTACAAACAAGATATTTACATAAGCCACCTTTCAGCAGAAGGCATCAGAGAGCTTTACAAATATTTCTTAATTCTCCTAACACCCCTATAAGGTAAGAATTAATAACCTACTTTTATAGCTAGGTAAAGTGAGGTATACAGAGATCAAAGGCAATACATATTTAGATGAAGTCAATGGAACTAACTACTCATGCTTAAAGTTAGGCAAGTGCTTAAGTACCTTGCTAAATAAAGGATCAATTGATTTGACTAAGGTCTCACAGCGAGTCTACAATGGTTAGACTAAAGGGTATGACTACCCTGAAAACTTCAAAGCGCTGCTGTGGAAACGCTCCTGCAGCAGCGCTTTGAAGTGTGAGTGTGGTCGCGCGCAAAGCGCTCCTGGTAATCCACCTCCACGAGGGGATTAGCTCCGAGCACGGCTCCCAGTGCTCGGAGCCTGTCCACACTAGCGCTTTAAAGCGCTCAGACTTGCTGTGTCAGGGGGGTGATTTTTCACACCCCTGAGCCAGCAAGTTAGAGCGCTATAAAATTTAAGTGTAGACATACCAAACTGTTCCCTTTTCTAAGCACTGCACTGTTTGGAGCCATAAGAAATACATTTCACATATTGCATGTTAAAGAGCTACTTTTTCAGTCTCTGATCAATGTGAACTGTATATTTAAAAAGTGTAGATCATTTGGTAAATGACAAACACTGAAAACCCAGGGAAAGACTGTATCTATTAGCACTTAAACTAAAATTCTGTGTTAGAACTAAACAACAGCAGAAATCACACTAGTGCAAAGATGTTTCAGGTCTCTTCTAAACTCAAGCAAAACTAATACATTTGATGGGAGTTTTGCCTGAGTAACAACTGCCAGATTAGGCCATCCGTGATAAAAAGGTCTGTTCTTCGATCATAAGGACACAAGCTGTCTTCACTCCCTCTTCAAATGAACATGGATGAGATGAAGAGAGGATTCTACGGTATTTATTAAGTTTGCACTTTAATTGTGTACAAAACTTGTTTTACTTAGAATTTCTGTAAAACACCCTGTAAATTGTACATGGTGGGGGTTTTGCTCCCATTCTCTTGACTAACATAGCAAAATACCTTCCATTTGAAACAGGCCTAATATAAAAAAAGGCCTAGTTTGGCTACATGTGCACATACATGGCGTCTATTAACTTTGATCGGAACTTGACCAACAATATGCCATGGACGTTTTATGCATAATTTAGAATTTAGTCAAACAAAATCAATTTGTAAAGGGGTACTTACACACCACTGCAAACTCAAATCGAGCTCATTCATACACACAGAAATTTAGCTGGTTACTATTGCCTATATTCCCTTTCCATTATATCAGCCATTTAGCCCCCACCCCAAGCGCAGCCCCTGCAGTTCCCATTGGCTGGGAACCATGGCCAATGGGAACTGCAGGGGCAGCGACTGTGGACGGGGCAGCGCGCAGAGCTACCTAGCTGTGGCTCCGCATAGGAGCCAGAGTGGGGGACATGCTGCTGCTGCCTCCAGGAGCTGCTTGAGGTAAGCGCTGCCTGGAGCCTGCACCTCTGACCCCCTCCCGCGCCCCAACCCCCTGCCCCAGTCCTGATCCCCCTCCCGCCCTCCAAATCCCTTGGTCCCAGCCTGAAACACCCTTCAGTCCCCCCCCACCCCTCATCCCCAGCCCCACCCCAGAGTGTGCACCCCCAGCCGGAGCCCTCACCCCCCCACACACCTCCCAACCCCCTGCCCCAGCCCGGAGCTCCCTCCCACACCCTGAACTCCTCATTTCTGCCCCCACCCCAGAGCCTGCACCCTCAGCGGGAGCCCTCACCCCCGCCCACACCCCAACCCCTCAATTTCATGAGCATTCATGACCCGCCATACAATTTCCATACCCAGATGTGGCCCTTGTGCCAAAAAGTTTGCCCACCCCTGCTTTATATGGATTATCTCATAAAATACCACCTCGTATCCATGCTGATATTTTAATTTCATTATTAATATAGTGATATATATCAGGAACACGAACCAACTCCCACTGACTTTCACAGGAAAAAGTGCATGGAATTATGCCGAGCATTTATTTGGTCTATAATCTTGCTACCTTTACAGATACCAAAAGAGATGTCTGTATAGTGGCTGTATCTTAATCAACAGCTACAACAGACTTTATTTACACACATCATGTCAATTGCCTACATTGCTACAAATATGCTAGAAATAACATAATTCCTTCAACGAAATCAAATGAGCAATGAGATCACTGAGACCACTGTCCACTACTATCCTCCTATAGCACAAAATTCCCTTAACCAAACTGACTTTATGAGAATAAACTAAGTGAGCCTCCAGAGAGTGCAAAGTATTGGACTTTTCATATCTACGCTTATTATTCCTAATATCATAGCGAAACTTCCCTGAACTGTCCTTCTCCTTCCCAAATTCCCCATCTGCGCAGATGTCTCTCTTTTTCTTGCATTTACCTGTCAATCATGTTCACAGCTGAAATTTGATTTCTCTCCCAACAGTAACCTTAGATGAAATATTACCATAGGGGGTCAGTCCAATCTCAACCTGGCCATAAAAGTTCATTAACTCTTCCTAGACTCAATATATATTTGTTTCAAAGTAACGGGATCTGTTTTTTCAACAATGCCTAACAGGACAACCAAAAAATATACAAGTAAATGAAATTATTGTGTCTATTTTCCAGGCCAGGGTACATTGTGCCTACATAAGTCCTGTTATTACAATTATACATTAAATTAAACGCTTTTAAAAAACATGTCCATAGATAACTGAACAAAATTAGCAATAATTGCTCTCAGATTATTTAAAATAAAGAACTCGTTAGCAATGAGCTGATAGACAATACACTGTACCTGAGCAGTGAAAACAAGTATCTTGACTATGTTTAAAATTCCTATTCGAGCCTATTCAATATATGCAACATAATATGCTCTGCAAGGACCCATAATAAAACTAGGGGTCTGATTTTCTTCTCGCTTACAACACTATAAATCTGTTGTAAATTTATTGATATCAATGAGATTACACCCGTGTATAACTCATGTAAATTGAGAGGAGAATCAGGTCACAAAATGTGTCTCTTACGAAGTTCTCCCCAGGCCCAATCCGAAGCAAAACTCCTGCAAAAGTCAATGGAAGTTTGATTTGCATGAATTCTACAAGATCAACCCCCCTTCTCCACACAGTCAGCCAAATTTTAAATAAAAATAAAACTCAGTTGCACTAGCTAATAAAAACTAACAGTGCTTTGTTTAATAACACCTCTTAATTGTTGATATAAGTGTCATAAGCTGTACAGTATTCTTGTCTAAAATAAGAGATTTCATAATTAAACTCACACAGGGATCTCTGTAATTGAAAATCCCATTTAAACCGCTTAGTGCTTTTTTTTTTTTTTTTTTTTTTACAGTTGAGCCTGATGATAAACAGATCCCATGGACCATATGTCTGCCTGAATCTAAGAGGTGTGTGTATGTGCATGTGTGTGTATAAAAGTTTGATCTTCTTATTTTCATTAATATTGTATATTCTGTAAATGTGATAGACTGAATGGATGTGATTTGGGAGAGGAAGACAGCATTATGCTTCTCATTCAATTGGAAATTCTGGGCATGTACGTAAAATAATAGTGAGATCTATCATTTTCATCAAGATCTGAGACAGAGCTTCTGTAGTCTCGCACTTAACCTCCATAGCTAGTTTCTGAATGCCAGTATTTGAAAACAAAAAAATAAGATGCTCGCAAGGAATAAAATATAAATTATGCTACGTAGGAGACATGCTTGGTAAACAAAAGTAGAAAACATTCACATTGCTCATGTCACTTTTACACACCTGAATATGAGCCTGATCTAACTTCCATGGGTTATTAAGTAAGCTCCATATTAACAGTCAAACAAACAAAACAAAAACTTACTCAAGTATGCAAATGAAAATAAAAATGTACCTTTTTTTTTTACTTCAGGCATTTTCACATCACCGATGTAGAAGATTCTCTTGGGTACCTAATTTAGTAAATATATTAAAATAAACAAAACATAATTAATAAAGAAATTTAAAACACTGTAAAATGTCACTTTTACTGATATTGTACAGAGCAGAATTGTTCTGATTGGATGCCAATTTAATTTCAGAAAGTCCTCTGTATTATTTATTAACGGTATTCTAGTGCTGATGAACTTAATGGAACACTGTTTAAAATTAAACAATTTTTAAATAGCATGCCTGGCTTTTATTCACCTTAATAACAGGAGGGTCTTAGTTTTAGCACAATTATCTTAGTAAAACAAAAATATAATTTTTGTCTTGACAGTGAATATCAAACTACAATAGTTGAAAGCATTTAGCTTCCTATAGTTTTCTTAAATAAAAATATTTATTATTATTAGCTGTGCTAATGTAACTGGCAAAATAATTATCAATTTCTGTACATAGTCCATTGTTTTCCAGACAGCAGTTTAATAACAAATCCAGAGCTGTCATATCTCCCTACGGTTACTCACACTATACAAGTTCAGACTGTCAAAATATATTTAAAATCTAATTGTAAAAGATTCAACACATTTACAATGAATCTTTGTACAATAAGTGAGATAAACCAGTGAGTCAATCTATGCTCTTTAAATATGGGTATTTTGTTATGTTTGTTATATCTAACTTTCTCCATTGGACTATATATACACACTATGTATACATATATACAGCAAGTATTCTGCGGGAATTATAGCTGCAGCTACATCAATGTATTGTCATATCATGACAAACATAGCAAGAAAAAATTGCATATCTGATTTAAGATTGAAAAAAAAGCAAGACTATCTATGGGTTTATTTGGCATTTTGATTGCAAAATAGCTCTGCAGCTTTAAAAAAAAATCAACTGTACAATTTGTGCCAACTAAATTATTATTCCACAATGTAAAGATCACTTTCAACATCAAACTGAATAGAGTGGCGTATTTAAATATTTTCAAACATGCCACTTAAAACAATGTTTCCATGTAGTGGGAAATTTTACATTAGATCATGTTTATTCAGAAATGTTTCAATCAAATCATGCATGCATACATATATAAATGCCCACATACACGTTCATAGCAAAGCATTGTGGCTGACGAAGGCTTTTCAAGACAGCTCCTTTGCCTCCCTAACAATCTTGTTGATCCTGTCTGTTATTTTTGGAGAAAAGGGACAGTGTCTCCTTATATGTATTATTTGGCATCCTGCCCGGGATCTCTTAAAGCAGATGACTTTTTTAGACCTTTGGTGTAATTTTCCTCAAGAGGACCTCTGCTCTCATGCCAATTGATGATTCCATCCTGTTATTAATGCATTTAGTTGGAAGGAATAGGTATTCAATTCTCACACCTGAAGACCATCCAAAAAAGTGTTGTGGTCAGCCTGCTCTATTATCTTTAGTCTTTGAAGAGGATATCCCTTATCTAGAACCACAATAGTTCAATCAATTCAAAGGAGACCTGAAACAGAGTTGACACGTCTCTCACAGGCACAGTGCATGGAATCATTTAACAGGTTTATTTGAAGATCAGGTATTAATAAAGGAGATTCCAAGAAATGCAGCACTAAAACAGCCTGGAGAGGCTAAGCAGATTTATTAATTTAACACGGCTGATAACACTTTTTCTTCTTCTTCTTTTAATTTGACAAAGTTGGTACATGAGAGTTATCATTTAATAAATTTGCTCTTCTATAATGTGGTGAGTTAAAAAGGATTTTACAATAAAGGCTGCTGAAAGACTGCTCAGTTTAGAGACTGAATCTGGTGTGGCATGAATACACAATTTTAAACAGATTTAATCTTATAT
The DNA here is from genome assembly GCA_037349315.1 of Chelydra serpentina. Lineage (NCBI taxonomy): Eukaryota > Metazoa > Chordata > Testudines > Chelydridae > Chelydra > Chelydra serpentina. The sequence continues at coordinate 30,259,334 of JBAIAC010000026.1, forward strand.
TATTCCTGTCTCCAAAGTGACTCTGCAGTAGGTCTCTTATCATAAGTGAAGTCTGTTCATCCTACACTGCAAAACAGTGAAATGTATTGCAAACTCTGGCCTGGCTTCTTATGTATTACAGAACTTTCATCAGTGAATTAGGAAGCAGTTTTGGGGGGGCGGGAGAGGAACTGGATCTTTTTTGTTTCAGTGTTACTTACCTTTCATCACTGCCAGTGTTTCATTGCAAGGGCCTCAAATGTTTGAGAAAGCTGGGACTCTTTTTAGAGAACACCACAACTTTAGGAGCTGATATACACACACAAAACCCACTTTTTAAAGTTAGTTTCTAAGATCTTGTAAATGTCTACTTTTAAAAATCTGTGAAAGGGAAGGTTCTGGCTCCAGGTAGGTTAATCAGACGGTGTTAAAATGGAGCACTAAACTCTATCTCCGAGAGCGAGAGAGAAAGAAATTCGGCTGGATTTGGAAAACTGCTCTTCTCCCAACTGCAACTGATTTACAAAGCATGCAGCCCAAACCTCCCCCACCCACTTCTCCTCCAGCCACCAAGGCTCTGATCCCAACCCTAATTGAAAGACTCCCATTGACTTCAACAGGCTTTGGGTCAGGTTTAAGTGAGCCCGGGTTATCAGACAGAAAAGGAAAAAGGGGTTCGAATCCAAATAAAACAACAGCGCAGCTGGCTCCAGGAACGTACCTAAGGGATGATCAGTCAGCGGAAGGCCGCCTGCGTGACCCACCGGCGCTAAGGTTTGGACGGATGGATGGATCCTTCAGGAACTGAATGTAGACAGCACACACAAGCAGCGGCCTCCCTCCCACTCCGACCCGCTGCAGTGCAGCCCCCGCCCGCCCCAGGGTGCAACACAGCCCTCGAGCCCCCTGGGCTGGGGGTGGGAGGTGTGGTCCGCCCGGCCTGTTTGCTGGCACAAACCCCTGCCTGGGTGAAGGTGGCCTCCCGCTACGCCCAGACACAGACCCCCTCCCCCCTTCACAGGTACCAGCCCCGGCGCCCCCCTGCCTGGCTAGGCTCAGGGTGGCCGTGGGGTGTCCCTGCCCCAGCGCTTCTGGTCTGGGTCGCCTCCTTGGCGGGCAGCCCCTTGGCTCCCCCGCTGAGGAAGGGGGGGGGCATTTGCCTCCTAGGGGGGCACTTCGCGTTACCACCCCCGGCTTGGCCAGGGCTCGTCCCCACAAAGTTCTGGGCAAACCCCCCGGGCAGGATGAAGCCGGTTCCCCGCCCCGCGGGCTCGAAGCGGCTTCTAGGGGCGAACACGTGCCGGCCCGGGGACCGGGGCTAGCGGCGGCGGAGCGGAGCGGCCCGGCAGCCGGGGCTTTGCTGGTCCAAGCGTTGCGCCGCGGAGGGTCTGTGTTCCTGGGCGGGGACACAGGCTGCCCTCGGCGGGGGAAGGCGCCCGGCTCTGCGCCCTTCGGGCAGGGCACAGAGGGGGCTGGCACACGCCGTCCGTAGTCCCTTGGCCCCCGTCCCCTCTGCCGTCCATGGGACTTCCCCCCCACGCTCCGCATCGGAGTTCAGTGGGAGCAGGATCGGGCCCTTAATGGTCACACTTCTGTCTGGCCGGAGCCCTGCCAGTACCCGGGCGGGGGAAATACACAAATGCTGTTTCCCCTCTCAGCCCAGCGGCCCGAGGGAATGGCCTCTCCTGCTCGGAAAAGGAGACCCAGACCGGAACACAGTTACACATGCGATCTCTCCACACGGGTTCACATTTACACAATCAAGTGGAGGGGAAAGGAGCGAAACAGGAGAGACACACTTAAAAACTACGTCTGAGACAACGCGGGCTCTAATCGCCCTTCGCTTCACTACCCCAACCTTGCAACCTCAGCGGTACATGGGACAGTGTTTGGGATTTGTGGGTTCATGTCAACGGGGTGCTATTGAACCGGATTCAGATCAGGTACTTCATTCCCAGGAACATTCCGAGTCATAACAAAACTATTGATACACAGCAGCCCGCAGGCTGATGGTTGCATTGAAAACCCAATGTCAGGAACGCCCAATATGCTTTGGAAGCAAAGAGTTTATGCGTGAGAAATGTGGGGAGAGGTTATTTAGGTGATAGAATAAACTCCCCCTCCCCAAGAAAATCTCTTTTTGTTTGGGGATTTTCATGTCTTTATTTTAAATAACCCAAGCCTGGATTTAAGAAGCCAAAAGGGAACAAAAATCTTTGCCATTCTGCAGCTGGCTAGGGTGTGACTGTAGATCCAAATTCTGGCGAACTCAAGCCTGGGAAATGAATGTGTATCGCTGGTCTGCCTCACACCACCGAGGCTTCAAGGACGCTTGTTTGACACTGAAAACCGAGGCGGGGAGGGAGGGTAACAGTTGGCCAGATCACGCATTGAAATGGGGTGTGGAGCCCCCTTACGCCTCCGTACACAGCCATTAACATTTTGCTTTAAAGGGGAAAAGCTGCTGAGAACATTTGTCGGGACTGTACTTCTTTATAAATTAACAATTGAGAGGCGATCAGTGACACTTCATCCTCTCACCCCGCTGGAAACTTTAGACACTGCTTGATTTGTCTCTTGCTCTATGCCTGTGGGAACAAGACTTCTAGCAAACTTCTGCTCTGTCTTCTATTCCTTCCATGCAAGATGTCTGGTGGATATGTATTTAAAAGGAAAACATGTCAAAGTATACAGTACTTAAAATCAAGCGCTTATGCAATCTCCATCAGTATAACGCACTCTGCCAAAACTACAGGCCTAAAGTATTTCACTGCAGCAGTGTAAGAAATTGCACCGTTTTAGAGTTGAAGGACCAGAAATGTGGGCACAGCACGCTGGAAACTCATGATTTGGGTGAGTAATCAGCGATAACAAGCTGCCCTTAAGCGCACTGCCAAATTATAGATTCAGCTCAAGGTGATGGTGACTAAGATAGTAGGAGTTTAACTGATTAGCTGTAAGTATCAACACACGCATCTACCCCCGCGTGTGTTACTTAGAACTCGCATTGATTGCTTTCAGCTTGGAATATTTTGCATTGCCCTGGTCTTGAACTCACAAATCTGAGTGCACTCACCCCCCCCCTCCCCCAAGAGTAGTAAAGCTTTATTTTGGGGGCTCCTCCACCACCAATTACAGTCTATACTACCTGACCTACAGTCACAGATGCTGTGGAGTGTACAGCATTAACATCTATTGATTTGCATCCACCGAGTCGGCTAAATTCATTAGAAAGTGCTAAAACTGAATGCTCAACTGTCTCTGAAAAAATTAGTTCTTTAAACAATCTCCCACCTTTTTGTGTCCTGTTGTACTAGCTTGTGCTATTTATAACAAGATGTGCACTTAAAATAGAATCATAGAATCATAGAATATCAGGGTTGGAAGGGACCTTAGTAGGTCATCTAGTCCAACCCCCTGCTCAAAGCAGGACCAATCCCCAATTTTTGCCCCAGATCCCCAAATGGCCCACATAGATACTATGTGGATACAGACTACCTGATTGTGTGTGTAAAGATATGTTAAGCATGCAAAATATATTACATTTGCCACAGCAACAACTGGAATCTCCATGTTTTATGGTATCTACTGACAACATGACATTAGTGATTTTAAAGGAGAAAATGTTTATTTAAAACCTTCACTACTGAAAAAAGTATTTTTGTATGCGGAATTTTTAAATCCAATCATCTGAACAGGTGTCAGAAACAGTGAGTCCATTTAGTTCAGATGATGATCTTAGTAATAAATACAGAGGATTTCCTTTCAAAGCTGCACATGCTGAAATGACACCAATGTGGTTCTGGCATCTGAGCAGATCATTCTGATATATGCATCATTTCCTCCCTAAATCCAGGAAGCAGCAATACTCTGTGTCTGATATTATGTCAGAGAAATGGGTATTAAAAATTATGAATGATTCTTGCTCAAGAACTTCTTACATACTGCGGTGCGTGGGGAAAACAGGGAAATGAAGCAGCTGGGCCAAAATGAGTCCAAAAGAAAAAAAGGGGGATACATTCATTTGTAAACCTAAAATTTTCTGCTACTGTTATTAGTGAGGATTTGTTTTTAAATAAGAGCTTTTATTGTGGGGTGAATGAAAAAGGGAAGTAGCCTAATAAGTAAAGCCACATATTTTTATTGTTGCTGAACAAATTGAGCAAACAGCACAGTTGCCATTGCAAAGAGTTATTAAAGAAAAATACACTCAGGTGGCTAAGAGTATTTTCCCCCTTTCAGCTGTGATCCTGTGTGGGGAGGCAGGGAAAATACTGTAGTACAAGCACAAAAATATTTCACTCCACTAAGACAAGCCCTTGATGTTGGGAAGAGGATTATGCTACATTTTAGAAAAAAGCTTAAGAGTTGGGGGGTTTTTTGTATCACACTCTGAACTATATTTCAGATTGAGCAAAGGGTCACCTCTTTTATGCACATCTTAATGAACAGTCTTTGCAATGTAGTTAATAAATGAGAAAGAACCATCGGGCGATGGCAGAAATGGGACACTGTTAACGATGTGGAGAGTAAGAACTAACTATCTCTTTTGACGTATGGGGCCATATCTCCTTACTCAGGCAAAGCTTCCACTGACTTCAGTAAGAGATTTAAATGAGTGAGAAGTGAGTAAAGGGTACAGACCCCTGCTCCCCATTCAAATCAATGGGAATGTTACCACTGAGTTTAGTGAGAGGCTTAGCAGGATACAGGCCAGAATGCTCCAAGCAAGGGGTGATTAATGAATATAGGTTATTCAGAGCAGATCTGTTCCAATTAGCTCTCAGCAAGCAGTTCTGCTGGAAAGGTGCAATCTCCCCTTAAATTCATACAGAACCCCAATAGATGGTTTGCTTTAGTGGTTATTAAAACTTGCCTGCAGTGTTTTTTTTCCCCCTTTAGTTGCAATGTAACAGTATTTCAGAAAGAGATTCAAATACAGCCTAAGGAAGACAATGCATTTTAAGTCTGAAGTAAAGGCTGATATGTTAGGTTCATGGGCTAGGAAAAAGACCAGACTTTTCTCTGTTGGAGTGTGTACAGAGTATTTCCCCCCCTGACAGTCTATTTCTTGGAAGGCTTTTCTTAGCTCAGTTCATAAAACCTTTACTTATACTGTGGGTGTACTAAAACCAACCAAGCAAAACCCAGAAAGAGCAATGTTTCATTTGCTCTATCACCTCTTCTTGGACTCAAGATACTATTGTAAACCTAGTAACTGCTTACACCTTTTCATGTTACCAAACTGTAAGATCTGTTGTATTAACAGGGTTAATGTTGTGCCACAAATTGATCGCACATAAGAGGGGCTCTGCATCTGTGCCTGAGAAACTAGCTGCAGTGTCAGAAGGTAATTTTAAATGTAAGGTGCTTATCAGTTTACTGTGAATTCTTTGGAGTAATTCAGTCCCTAAGTGACCGTCATGAAAAATGTGGGCACTAATAGAGGTTTAAACATTTCAAGCAGGAGAAAAAGTTGCTATCTTTATGAGAGCAGATAATTTTCTAATCAGCCAATAGCAGCCAGTTTACCCTCAGATTACATATTAACTAGAATATGAAGCTCCAATTAACCAGAATATGGAGCTTGAACCATTACTCAAATTGTGGTGTAACAGAAGGTCAAATGCCAAAGGGCACTACATTGACTTTGTGTTCAGGAGGAGGGGTGGATATAGAACAGAATTGGTTAACACCAGGGACCAGTTCCAAAGCTCCATAAAAGTCTCCCATTGAAGGGACCCATTCTGCTACCACTGAAGTCAGAGATTTATTTATTTGCCATTGACTTTAATGGGAGCTGATTCATTCAGATATCAATGCTTGAACTCCCCCCTCGATGTGACTGTTGACACAACCTGTTGTATTTTAAAGGAAACTCGGCCTTCCTGAGCAGAGCATGAGTTAGGGTCCGATCCTGTAGTCCTGACCTGAAATCAGTGAGAACTCTGCCTGGGTAGACAGTGCAGGACCCAAAACTCTGAGCAGTTTCTCTGGGAAACAGTTGTCTTCACCCCCCGAGAACAGAATTCTGGTGCAGTTTGCTGTGATGTTTTAATTCCACTCTCTCCATATACTGGGGGTTATTTTATAAGTTAGAAGAAATTTATAAATAGTGTTGGTTTTATGAGCCTGAGATAAAGCTAAGTTCTCGTGAAGCTGTAACGTTCTTCGAGAGGCCTATGTTTTTCAAATAAACTACAAAGTTAATCCTATTCAAATACTGGAGAAAACACTATGAAAACCTCTCTACTTATTCTAGGAGCTGCTAGGGAAAGTAACTGTAAAATAACCGGGTCAATAGTTTTAGGAGATGTTCAAAGCTGAAAATGTCCTTTGGCATGCAGAATTATAGTAAAGAACACACCTTTGGACCTGAAATATTTTTAGCAAATTAACCTTTTTGAGTGTTTGTTTAGGACAAATAACTTGAACGTCCTTTGATTTTTTATTTTTCCCTCCTAAATTCACTGTGAACCTTCTAAAGCCTGTGGCTGACAAGAAAACCATGACGTGGAAAAGGAAGGGGAGGGAAGATAGAATGGGGGTATCTGCCAAATGTCAAAAACTCTTTATCTCTAACTTTAAATGAATATGTGAAAAGAAAAACCTGATGCAGTGTCATCTCTTACTACATACAAACTGTTCCGCTTGGTTCAGATAATAAGAGGATGTTAAGTCTTCCCTTTCATTTTACTCCATCATAAAACAATCAAAATATAGGACCATATCGTGGCATCAGGTTTTTCAGCAGAACTTCCCTTTGAGATCAATGGCTTGAAATTGATGGCACGATATGACTCATAGGAACTAAGGCCCTCTAAGTCATTACAAAACCTGAAAGATCACGTTTTTCACCTGCCTGACAGATAACTAATTTCTCGTGGGTGACAATTTTCCACTTTACATATAACTGGTTGCTAACTTCTCTCCTTTATATCAGTGGGTTCAATTCTTGTATCAGCATCACTTCCTTGCAATGTATTAGGCTTAGATACTGCTTTCATAGTTTTTTAAACTCACTAAAAAACTGAGTACAGAATCAAAAAAATGCAGTTTATTATTGTAGATTATTCTCTCTTTTGATATAACCATAAAGTTGAAAATGAAAGAAAAGCACATAAGAACATCACACGTGGTTAGTAACTCAAGATATAAAACAATTTTGCACAGCAAAATATGTAAAAGAAAAAGTAACTGACAAGATTTTTTTATATTTATTGTGGTAAGATTTACTTTCCATTTTTTTTAAAAGACAGGATATCAGTCCCTGAAAATAAAATTTACTGGTTATTGCCTTTAAAACTGTGGAATTTTTGAAGTTACAGAAAATCCAGTTCTGCACCACAATACAACTGTAAAAAAATCTGCATCATCTTAAAACTGTGCAGTAATGCCATCTTTATAACTGCATAAATTGTATTAGCGTTCTAAACAGGTTTGTCTTTTTTTGTTTTTAATATATGCTTGCAGGTTATATCTTAGTGCAATTCAGTCCCAAATACTTCAATTTTGAAAAAAAAAATACATTTTGAATGTAAAATACCCCTATAGATATAAACAGGGGTGCCTCCCCCTTTTAATACTTTGGTTTTCAAATACAGTTAGTGGTATAGCAAGGACTACATATACCCAACTTATATTTAAGTTGCAAGCACATGCTGCATAAGCTACTCTTAAAAAACAGTCCCATTGCAAATTCTACCCCCCTTTACATCACAACAGTAAACAATTTAGTGCATCAATCTTTTTGCTTTTAAATCTACATCTAAACAGACCTAACTCTTTCAAATTTATCTATAACATTCCTTTATCTGTAGCATACATTTTAACTGGGCATACAGATGATAAAAACTAGAATTAAATTATATACTAGGAACCCAGAGCATTCACATTTGACAATGACCAGATGCAAAAGTAAAAAGGAAATAAACTTGGGGCAGATCACATAAAAATAAATTTTAGACTGCTTTAGGCAACAGCATGATTTTAAAGTCCCCAAATTGGGAAGCAATTATTTTTTTAAAAAACATCTTTCCAAAGTTCTCTCTCTCTTTTTTTTTTATTTTATTTTTTTTGCCACATTAGGTTATCAGAATCCATTCTGGCATTTTTTAAAACAGGGAATGCTTCAGTGCATTTAAAAGGAAGTCTGAAGTTTTGAGTAACTCAAAGCAGTTTTAGAGCAGACGCAAACTTTAATGGGGAGGAAGAGGAGGAGGAGGAAGATCAAAGGTTGCACTTTTTTGCTTTCAACTCAAAAAAGTGATGAGGCAATAAAACAAAAGGATGAATGCCATGCCATAATAGTCTCCAAAAGTCCATTTCCAAGCAAAAGAAAAAAATAATTATACCATACATGTCCAGCATGCAGGGTGTTTTATTAATAAATGTCTCTTTTTCATAGTCCATTGTTGCTAAGACAAAATAGCAAGCATAATGCATGAGATGAATATGGGATCTAATGGCAGACTAAAAGTCTCATGTTTGGCAGATTAAGGCCAAAACGTATATGAACACACCGAAGGCTGATGCAGGCTTGATTTTGGCAGGTTGATCTAGGTATATCTCTAGTTTAGCACAACAACGCTAAAAACTGATGGAACTCAGCAAGCTGGAGTCTAAAAAATTCACATTGTTTTTGTATTTTTTGTTTGTTTTTTGGGTTTTTTATAGTTTTTTTGTGTTTTTTTTGCAAAGCTCAAATCTCGTATGAAGAATTCAGAATGGCAAAAAAAAACCACCTTTGACTTTTTTGGACACAGCAAGGTCAAAAGGAAAAAAAAAACCTCATGAACTTAAAAAAATATAATGTGGATGGCAGGTTTCAAAGAAGAACAAACTTCATATGAAGAACTGAGTTGGTGGTAAGTTGGATCTTATAATGTTTTAAAAAACAACAACATTGCAAGCCCCCACAAAAATAAAACAGAAAAGAAACTCATGTAGAACTTTAGGTTGGCCAACAATGAGCCAGCCCCACCTTAAAAAACAACTTTTTTGTTGTTGTTTTTTGGTTTTGTTTTTAATTGTTTCGAGTTTAAAAAAAAAAAATAAAGGTGGGACGCTTGGTGGTTGATCTAGCAAGCCCCCAACACAACTCACATGGAGAACTTTATTTAAGGTGGCAAGGCTGTTGGAACTCACATGAAAAACTCTGGAGAAGAAGGGTTGTCGCTGCTGGATCCGTTTTCTCTGAAGCCACTGCTAACCAGCTTCTCGTATTTTTCCTTGTAGGCGTCCCTCTCCCGGACCAGCCTGGAGATCTCTTGCTTTAGGTGCTCCACTTGCTGCAGAAGCTGGTTCTTCTCTGACTCCAGGACGTGCCTTTGCTGGACCCTCTTGAAGCGACAGGACTGGGCATAGCCTCTGTTTTTGAGGGTCCTCCTCTTCTGTTTCAGCCGGATCACCTCTTCCTTGCTCACCCCCCGGAGCTGCCTGTTCAGCTCCCTCACCGACATGGTCACCAGCTGCTCATCCGAGAAGCGGTCGTCGAAATGCAGGCTGGTGCTGTGGTGCGGGTGGTGCAGACCCCCTCCGCCACCGCCTCCCCCGGTGCTGCTGCTGCTGCTGCTGCTGCTGCTGGACTGCACGCTGCCCGGCGGCTGGTGGTGGTGGTGCCCCGCCGGGTGGTGGTGGTGGTGGTAGTGGGGTGCCCCGTTCTGAGCCGCGGCTGCAGCGATCACCGCGGAGACCACGGCGGCGGCCGAGCCCATCTCTTCCCCGGGCATGGAGCCCCCCGTGCCGGCCGCGGCGGCGGCCAGCTGCTGCCCTCTAGCATAGCCATCGAAGCTGCTCTGGAGCTGGTGGTGGCCGCTGTTGATCAGCGCTTCCACCGCGTCTTCGGGGCTGAATCCCAACGCCTCTGGGTTGAGCTGCTGCGGGTAGCCGGTCATCCAGTAATAATCTTCCAGGTGGGTCTTCTGGTCCGTGCCAGAGCCCGGGCTGGGCGCCGAGAAGCTCGGGGAAGGGGGCACCGAGCTGCAGGGCGTGCTCATCGGGGTGGAAGAGAGCGATCCCCCAGCGATCAAGCGGCCGCACTGGCTGATAATGCGATCGGTCTCCACCGGCTCCTTTTTCACTTCAAACTTCATCAGATCGAAGTCATTAACATATTCCATGGCCAGGGGACTGGTGGGCAGGTCGGAGTTGCTCATTGCCAGTTCTGATGCCATCCTTTTGCTGCTGACAGTCCTCCAGAAAGGGTGCGCACCAGGAGCGAGGGGACTGTTCTGAGGTGCAACCGGGTGAGCCAGCTTGATTATTTGCGATATATATTTTCCTTCTCTCTCTCCACCAGCCCCTTGCAACCTTCGCTCCAATTTGCACCGACTGTTTCTCTCTCTCTCTCTTTATTATCCTTTGCAGAGCCTATAGTATTGGTGATGCATCAGAGCGGGTTGCTCTTTCTATTCGCCTTTGGCGTAAAGGTTGTTTTTTCTCTCTCTCTCTCTCTTTTTTTTGCAGCTTTGCAAACTGCCGCTGGAATTGTTAGTTGTTGCTGCTGCAAAGGTGGCTTTATGATTATTTTTTAACACTTCATGATGTCTTTCCTCTGGTCTTTTTCATGCAAAGCGCAAACCGAGAAGAGGTTCATCGGGGGGGGGGAAGAGGAGGAGGGGGAAAAAAAAGACTGAAGGATAAATTAAAAAAAAAAAGAAAGAAAGAAATTAAGTCGGCGCGGTAACCAAAATGATTTTTCTTTTAAAAAAAAAAAAAAGAAAAAAATGGAACCCCAAAGCTACAGCAAGAAGATGAAAAACATTTTAAAGGTCTCATCCAGCAGTAGAGTTTAAAAGCATTGCTGAGTTTTATAGCAGTCCTGACGTCAGCTTTCAAATGGGAAATTGACTCCAAGTCCGGACCAATGGGCTGCTTCAATCTCAGCGCTCATTAGCATAATAGTATAGAAACAAGGAAACTTTTCGAAGCTGTCAATCAGGGGCCAATCAGCTGACTGTCAGCTGGGGCTAAACTTTTAACTCTTTCTTGGCCATATCCTTGCGCTGTGTTTCACATGGGCTTAATGTTGATCACCTGAGTTGAGAGAGAAAATATCTGGGAATGCAGGAAGTTCAGTGCTTCTTTCCTTTTCTTTTTCTGCCTTGTTTTTAATAGGTAAGCATAAACGTAGCCTGCTTAAAACCCTTGCTGTTTTCTCTTTCTCTGCATGCCACGCTTAAGCATTTATATGGGACACCTTTGTTAGGTAACTTGTTTCTTATAGTTCACGTTTTAAAAATAAAAATAAAACAACAGATCCTACCTACAACGCCCTCGGGCTGATGGGGTAGGAGGCCCTTCTCTTGCTGCGGGGCACAGTCTAGCGAGAAACGTAGGGACTGTCGCTAAAAGGTGGGGATGGGTGGGGAGGAGAGTCTGGAAATAGGGAGAGAAGGGACGTGCAAAGTTAAGGATGTGCTGTCTAGGGGCCAGGCAGGAACCTTGTGAGAGCTTGGACTAAAGAGACTGACACTGGGTCCACCCCAGAGAAACTTTCTCTCAGCGCATGTTGAGGAAGGAAGCAAATGAAACTGGCGTTGCCCCCCCTCCCTGGCAGGGCTGCTAAAGTAACAGCAGAGCCTGGGCGGCAGCAGCAGCACAAAGGCTAGGAAGAGTTAACTCAGTGCAGGAGCTCAGCACAGCCGAGATCCCTCCCGCAGACTTCGGCCACGGGGTGGCCTTTGCCTCCTCTCTAGTGTAGGCGCAAAGTGGAATCTGGTCTCCGCCTAGCAGGGGTTCGGGCCACTTGCACGCTCACGTTAAAGTGAGTAATTTTTGTACTTGAGTGTGACATTCAGCCCTTCCCCCCTCGATCCTACACCATCAAGGGGTTACACGTTCTGCAAAGCTGCTTGCCACCCAACCAGGGGCTCCCCCTGTCCCCACTTCAGTCCTAATAACGACCCCCCCCCCAAAAAAAACCGGATTGCTGTTTGACCTTGTGCAAACAAATCCAACTAAACTCCAGTGCATGCTCAGATTCTAAAGAGAGGCAAGTTTGGGAGAAGATATTTGGATTGGAGACGCGAGGAAAGATCTGTATCTATAAACGCAGCTATTGTATGCAGAACCCCAGCAGCGCCCCTTTAGACTGTTGATCTGTTTAATTAATTTAATACATTTAGAGCTAATTATATTTATTTTATTTTTGTTGCAAAAACTGAAAGCAAAATGGGAAGGAAGAGTGAAAACCACGGTGGATGTGCTTGGTTTAAACCTCGACAGCGCCACCTTTCGGCAAAGGTCAGTTTAATCGTGATCCATGTCCAGTTTTGTTGATCAACCAGCTCTCTGGTCGTGTAAGTGCAGAAAAGTTTATGTAGCGCATTAACTCTGCCATTAACTCTTACAGCGGTGGAATTCTCGTGCCTGCCAATCAGGCTGTTCACCAGGCTACTTCAATAAAGGCACCCAAGTCACCCCATCTAAAGAGCTGGCTTTCACTGTACTTCAGTTTAACAAAGGGGGAAAAGAGACAAGGGGCTATGCTGGTAATGTTTCTGCACAGCGTCCTTTTGTGGTGTCCTGAAATAAGACCCCCAAAAAATTCTTTAAATTTGCCAGCCTTGATTTTTCAACTGACTTTATGGCAATACCAATAGAATTAAAGTTACTTGTAATTCAGTGATAAATGAGTTGGCTGTAGTAAGTAAGATTAAGTGCAGTGCTATAAAGTTGTTTATCTGAGAAGTAAGTCTCAGAAACCTGACTTCTGACACTTAGTCATATATTAAACCAGCTTATTGAACATTGCCCTTCAGAACCTTTCTTCTTCCCCTGGCCTTCCCACTCTCCTGCCTCTCATACTTTGCTATTTATAACAATTCCAAGAATATTACCCCATATTTTTTCCATCAGTTGTGGAAATCGTCATTTTCAAAAGCCAAAGAATTTCCGCCTGGGAAGCAGGACATGGATAGTAGGTTTACAGTAGATAACATCTCATGATTGTGCCATTATGATTATCAGCTCCAGTATTAGCATCTGAAAGTCATACAGTTTACATTGCCACTGACACTTAAAAACAGTTTAGCATACCATAGATTTGTAAAGATAACTCAGTCTAGAAACATTTTCTGTAACTATTTTGACAGCAGAACAATAACTATGGACATCTGTTCAGCATAGCTTATCGATTATTTGTGGCAAAGTTAATGCAATTTAACTACTCAGGCTTGCTTTCCTGTTTTTGACATTGTTGTACTCAACAAAAGTCACTGGCTCCTAGCATAAATCTGCAAAGGATAATCCAGTTCCCTGTGTTTGGTTTTCTTCTTGAGCAAGATGATTGTGGTACAGTATATCACTTCATGTTCTCACCTATTCAACAAAATATGTGTTAATATTTTTAAATGAAAAATGTTATTGCTCTCCAGAATTTACAATTGTTGTATTTGACTGGCCCATTTTATAGATGCCTGAGGAAATACATTGTCAGACCTCTGAAATAGTTTGGACATGAGGATTTAAGGTGCTACATTTGCAAACTAGGAATTTTACTGAGTAAACTCTAAACTATAGGCAGAGTATGAAATGGTATGTGCTAATAGGCTCTGTTTCTGAATTGATACCAATGTAAGCAAGTGCTGTAAATTAATATGGAGCCCTGACCTGCTAGAACATCAAGTAAAATTATTGGTTGTACAACATTGTCCTTGTTTAACTATTACATATGACTGCCATGCCAAAATGTCTATTGTTCAGCACACCAGAGAAAAAAGATTAGTAATTTTTGATAACTTTCAAAAGCGACACCCCCCTCCCAACACCATATAATTCTCATTTTTGTAGTATTTTTCTTTATTATTTGGCTATTCACAATGGGTGTCTAAACATTTACAGTCCTCTATTAACAGTGTTTCTTTCATAACAATCACACACTTTCATTTCAATTAGAGCTATTCAGCCTTCCGTTTCCCACAATTATTGCAGGCCAAATTCTCTGACTGCCCCCTTTTCCTAACACTGTTTGTTACAATCCTGTCCTAATCCAAGCAGAGTAAGAACTATATGGTTCTTTTAATAGTCTCTTGATATCTATTGCTTTTAGAAATCTCTTCTAATATAATTTAGAACCCTATTTTCACTAGTTATTGACCAGGTTCATAAGCTTTCCCAAACTGATGTATATTTTCTATAAGATTTTTTTGGGGAAGGGACAAACTATACAGTCGAATGTGAAACATTAAACATCAAAATACACATTAATTGGATTACACTGGTACAGGAACTTCAACTGTGTATTAAGAACTTTCCTAGTTAAGTAAAAAAGTGTGTGTGTGTGTGTGTGTGTGGATATATATGTACACACACACACACATATATACACACATACCTTTTTTATAAACCTCTTTTATACATGTGTAACATGCAGATTATGAATTATATTGACTTTAAGGGTAATTTGTTATAAACTTAAACAAACACATATCAAGGACAACACATTAAGTACAATCACTGCACCTATTGTTTATCTAGTATCTTATTTTATGGTGCAGAACTAAACAGTGTCCGCTGAATTTAACTATGAAACCAACCAAATTGATTTCAGAAAGACTTCCTCAGAGTAACAGAATGATAAGCCATAAACTGCTCTTAGGTGCAGTGCTAGATAAATCCTTTTAACAGTCTTCAGATCAGTTAACAGGGTAAGTAAATCACAAATCACTGTTAGCAGATTTATGGGAGAGAATTAATAGAATCAGACAAGATAATCTGATAGGGATAAAATTGCTGAGGAAACAGTCCTGCCTTATATTCGAGGACATGAAACAGTCTGATTACTAGGAGTCATTACAGATAGGTGAATTATGAGCTAAATAATCAACATAGTAATTCAGTACTTATTAATTCTTTTCTCTTTAAACAACTCACAGATGCAAGCAAAAGCTTCTCTTTGAAGACACATTCTTTATATATATTTTATTAGATGTAATTTACTATTTGCATTACCTGTATTTACTTCATAATTGAACATTTTGCATTCAAATTTATGTAATGCGTTATGCTTGAGAATATATTTCTCCCTTATTAGCATAAATAGTCACTTACCTCATGAATTACTAACAAAGTTTATCTGAAAATATAGGTATATTTTTTATTAAGTGGAACACAAACATATGTACAATAAATTCTGATTTGCTGGTGCTGCTAAAGAAATACATAATCCTGGGCTGGGGAAATGGGTGAGGTGTGTGGGGGAGAAGACAGCAAAGGAGTAGAATAAATTAATTCTTAGGTATGACAATTTGTACAGTCAACAATTTTGTTTATTTTTAAGAAGGAGTTAGTAACTGAAGGTCTGCTTTCGAATAGCCGCTGAAAAGTCACCAGACAAGAGTTCATAGTCTCATCTTTTTTGCCTTTTTCCTCTGCACTAATCTTTATATGGATCTGTATAATCAAGATGTATGACATGATTGTGTTTTGATCCTGCAATCTTTACTCGGGCAAAGCACCAATGGACCCAGTCCAGCTCCAACTGAAACAAACAGCTGAATGGGAACCACTCTAAATTCACATTTTTATCTTCTCTGCTTCTTTTCTGCATTTTTCTTTAAATGAGCTTGTATAATCCAGATAAATCAGTAAAGTTTAGGTTTAGTTCTGCAGTATGTATTCATCCTTACTCAGGCAAAACACACCTATTGATTGCAGGATTGGGCTCTTGATCCCATTGAAATCAATGGCAAAGCTTCCATTGATTTCAGTGGAAGCAGGATTGGGCCCTTGATGTGTGCAATTTGTTTATGTCAAAGGGTCAGTGTTTCAGAAAACAGCAGACCCACTTTATGGAAAAAAGGTCTGCTCCCACTGAAGTCTAAGGCGAAACTCACATTGATCTTAATTACAGCAGGATCACTCCCATATTCAGGTTTTTATCACCCTGCTTGATATTGTGCACTAATGTGCATGTATGTTTTGTTTGGACACAGAAGCATGGCCTCATGGGAGCATTCAAATGAGTCTGTTTGTAAATGTGGTACAGAGGCAAAGCGTTCTACTTTTGCCTCTCGTTCTCAAGCACTGTACAATCCATTTCTGTGACTACAGTTTTCTGCCCCTCACATCTTTGAAATTGGTCTTTTAAGGCTGAGAAAAATCTTCCTTTTAAACTCACTCTGAGCATCAACGTGGACTTCACTTGCTGCTGAACATCCTGCATTCCTTCTCTCCATCAGTTTCTAGCAGTTTTTGTGGAATTCTGCATTAATGAATCCTGCCTCTCCTCTCATTCCAGTGTTGCTGACTACACCATTCTTGCACCTTGGAAGATCATTTAAAGCTGGGTAAAACAAATAAGATTTGTTTTCTTTTCCCATAAAGTTTCTTATTTGGCCAGTCTGTGTAGGCCCTTAATTCACAAGCTCTGTTTATTTTTCTTTAAAGTTTTCATTGCTAAATAAAAAATAGCTTGTAAAGTCTGACTAAAAATACATTTTCATTTGTTTTGTGTAATGCTATTCCTTTTCCCCCTTATCTCCCATCCCAGATAGTCTTATTCTTTGAGCACTAGAAATTGTGAGGTGTTAACAGATGCTTCTAGTTTATTCTCCCAAGGTGCATAACACTCTCTAGGCAAAGAGATGGAGCACCAGTGCTGTACCTGACCATGTAAGTATGTGCCATGTATTGTGAGCCAGAATTGTTTATGTGATCGCTCTCTTACCAATCACAGTACTTTTCGAGCATGCTTACAATGTTCCTGGTTCTGTATTAGAAATATTCCTAGATTATTGGCAAAACTAAACAATTTAATGGGATATGGGAATAATTTCTCTTATCTAAAGGGAAGGAAAACACAAACATGCAGCTGAAACTACATGAGATTGCAAGGGGTAGCTGTCTGTACAATGTTTTATGTTGATTGCTCATAGCTTGCTCATTTTATGTACAGTTTTGTCTCAGTTTAAAAATCAATAAAGATATTTATGATGGAAATATCCATCTAAAAGAAATAAATACTTGAAACAAAGATTTGTATCCAGCTATGTAGTGGAATTTATCATTTATAACTCGAACCATTATGTGAAACTATGTAGGGTGGTATTTACACTGGAATCAACTGAAAGTGATAAATACAAAATCCAGTGAAAACTCATTCACTAAGTTCATTTTAAAATTCTACAGCGACAAAGATAATATTAGTTCAAAGGTTGAAAATGAAGGACTTGTGTCTGGCAAAGGATATTTGAAATGTCTCAACAATCTAATAAATGTGTACACAGTATTTATATATATATATATATACTCAAAAAGTCATTCCTTTGCTACCTCCTTTTGTACTGTATTAAGATGTTTCAACCCACATTAGAAAGCATTGACAAAAGGTTGCAATACTGACATGAAAAGAGTGAGTTTTATTTGACATTTCTTTCTGGAATTCAAGTGTCACTAAGGGGGGAAAAGCATAATTGGGGGTGGTGGAGTTTCTTAGCTGTTAAGGGATTACCTGTTCTCTTTTATTAAAATATCTGAACTTGAATGAATTTTAAACAAATCTCTGTTTTAATGTCTTGAAATTAGAAATAGAACAGCCTGATTAATTATTTGTGATACACTGTCCTCTGTGTGACCTGCTGAGCAGCCTTTGTTTGGCTTATTTAACATAAATAATAAAGTACAATAATTGCTCATAGTAAATAATGTAAATTTCATAGTAAATTTCAAATAACTTATGAAATGCATACAAAGTGGCTGGTTTGCCATTGCCTGTGCAGCCATTTATACCAGGGTAAAAGTGGGAGGGTATGTGTAAATTTTACACCCACTCCGCACTCATATTGCTCTTGTGTAGCAATGACTGCACAAGGTGCAGGGGAACAGAGAGCAGGTCAAAAGTGCTTTGTGGCACACTGCACATGAGTGAATGGTACTAAAATAGTGACAGACCCCAGTCTAGTGATGAAAGCAGAAGATTAGAAGTCAAGTTCCTTGGGTTCTATCCCCTGCCATTGACCTAGGGTAAGACATTCACACCTTCTGCTTATACATCTATAAAATGGGTATAATACTTACCTATATTGCCACAGTGCAGGGCGGTTTAACGTTAGCTTAAAATCTTATGAGACACCCCACCCTCCCAGATGGAAGGCGGGGCACATGAGAACAAGGTTTTATATCAGAGCTTAGGTTGGCCAGCATGTACAAAAAGTACATACGGATTTTACATTACCTCCAATCTTTAATTATCCCTCTGGGTGTGGCCTACCCAGGATATCTTCTGAGCATGTTTTGGGCATTAGAAGGTGACACAGAATACTGGGCAGTTTTAGGACCGACAACTCTGCTCACTGAACTGAATGGAGTTGAGGGTTAATGATGCGAAGCCTGATTTCAGTATGTGAAGTGCCCTTGTTGGAATGGTCTTCTTGACTGTGCAGACACAACAGCGTCGGTTCGAGAATCTGGCAGTTGTACTGTTTTCACAACGTATGGAAACTGTACTTCTAATAATTCAGTTACATTTCATTTGGTTTGATATTTTTAACCTGATTTTTTTTTTTTACACTGGGGGCTATTATTTCATAGAGAGTAAAATAACCTGTAATGTGCTGTATTGCTTTTTAAGGTCTTGATGCAAAGAAGCATGTGAATATATGTTATGTGATCTGACTTCCTTTGGTGTCATTATTTAATGTCTTTAGCAACAATGAAAAGGAAACCCAAGATCATTTTTTTCCTGCCCTCCCTCTTATGAATTAGCTTGCTGTCATGGGAGTTCTAGACAAGATTCAGTTCAGATTCGCCTCCATCTGGAACCTACGGCTGTGCAATAACTTTAATCCTTAACAAAAAGGAAATGATAGAAAAACCCATGAAATTAATTTTCACACCTGCAGTTGGAATTAATGGCAACCAGAGTGGCATCCTATTTCGGTTCCCTGGAGGTGACTAACAATCCTGGTCATTAATATAATACCAACCAACATAGGAATTTACCATCTGAGGGTTCTGCCATGAAAAACAAATGACCCCAAGCTACTCCTGCACAATAGAAAATGGCTTTAGTCATGTATTAGTCATTTTATCACAAGACTGTATTTTTGCACTAGGGGTTTGTTCTCTGATGTTAGAAGAGAGTAGATTGGAACAACAGTATTTGTCTTGGTAATTTGTAGGTAGGTTTTGATTATGTTTAAGCTTTCTAACATAAGAAGGTTGGTGGATGATTAAGTGCAAGAAACCAAATTCTGCAAGAGTGTTTTATTTTTGGTATGGCTCTGTGGTATTTTATTTCTGTCCAGGCCTAGTCAGTCTCTGCATGCATGAGACATGAGCATGAAAGGGTGGCACTTCCACTTTGGCTAGATAAGAAAGGAGGAGGTCTGCAAACTAAAATGCTGTTTGAAATTTTATGCATTTCTGCTTTTCTCTCCTAATTGCAAGGGATGAGATGCATTGAGTGTCTGCTTCATGGCTGGGAATCACTGTACTACCACTCTGCAATTTTCCAGCCTATCAAAGATGACATGCAGCTAGCAAACTATAAAGCTAAGCGCCTGCACTGAGGCTCCGAACTGCATTCAGAAGGCATTTGCTTCCATTCTTGGAGCAGTAATAGCACTTCAAGAGGTCACAGAGTACATAAGCACTTTAATCATTTTGCAGAACCACTTTTAGGTAAGAATTAAAGCTTTTATCCTATTGTGTTTGTTTAATCCTTCTCTAATCGATGTGCCTGGTTTGTTACAAATGTCTGAAATGAAACCACCAATTTCATGTTTATTCTCTTGATACTAACATAGCTTATGAAAAGCAAAAAGCCATTGTCTTTTCCCAAGGAACCACTTGCTCGGGATATATGGACATTCACAGGATTATTTACACTTCTGGCAAACTCCAGGTGCCCTACTGCCACTTCTGAAGGCAAAGCCTACGTTTGTTTAAAAAAACAAAAACACACAATCCACCAAGTAATCAATAGGTTACAACCCTATTTAAGCAGCAGCCCAGAAACACATGGACACTCCTGGAAGTTGAGGATGAAAATCAGTGTCAGGATTTCTCCAGCAATCCTGGGAGAATCCTCCTTACCAGGATTTGAGAATAAAACAATTCTTTCAGACAGCTATAATAAATTTGTGAAAAATGGGCATATGAGGCTCAATTATGACAGTTCTTATTAATAAACACTACTGCGAGGTTTAGCTGATGTAGAGATTTGAAGATTGCATATATTTATAGGTGGGGAAAAAATTGGAGACCTCAGCTAATTTTCTTCCCTTCCCTTTGGAACATTTAACAAGGGATCACTTACGAAGATCAGGTACCATATATAGATCCGATATCAATTTCCTGTAGAGCAAGGGGCAGTTAGGACAGGAAGAACTGAAGAGGGAACAACTGCCATTTCTACTGCCTTGTTTGCTTTGCTTCTAAGAACAGAAGGTGATTCCAAGCATTTGAGGAAGTGTTGTGGCTTACATAAGAAGAGATAACTTAGCAAGAGTGTTTTCTCCCACCGGTTGTTCTGAGCACAAAATCCCCATCAGCAAAGTGACTCTGTCTAATTAAGGTGGTGGTGAGGGGCAACGTATTATGCCTTCCATCCCAATGATTTCCAGATCAAAAGTCCGAGTCTAAAAATATTTTATTTCCTGCGCAATAATCCTGCAAGCCCAACTTAAGATCTGAAAACCAAGCAGCCCCCTAACACCATCACCTGGACTAAAACTTTGGTGACTGGAACTTAGCTGTTGCAGATACACAAGAAGTTTTGGGACTGAGTGAGAACAGAGTAAGCACTCAAGGATTTGGCCCTTCAGCCAATACTTTTCTGCCCTTTGTCTCTGGGTGGTCCGAGCGAATGTAGTGGGAGTAGAGAGGGGACAGGCTTAGCACACTGCTGGATTGCCAGCTCTATTTCGGCTACAAGGCACCAGGTAGAAGCAAAGCAAGAGCCAGACACTCCAAGGTTCCAGGCTGGGAGCAGTCTCCTTTATCATCAGTCCAGGGTAATATAGTAGGGATCAAATAACTGTAAGGTTTACAGGATTCCCAACAGTGCAACTTTCCACATTACTCATGGACCCAGCAGAAGCCTTTCAAAAGTTCAAGGGAACCTGCTTAACTGAGATAACTGGTTAACTATGGGTCTACACTACCGAAGACCCATAGCAGCAAGTTTCAGGGCCCAGGTCAACTGACTCAAGTTCATGCTACCGGGCTAGAAGTAGCAATGTAGGCGTTCAGGCTTGGGCTGGAGCCCAGGCTCTGAGACTGTCCCCATTCACCAGGTCTCAGGGCCCAGGTTCCAGCCCAAACGTCTTACCCAGGCTCAGAGACTCACTGCCATTTTTAAACCCCCTTCCCCCCCTCATACACACACGGTTATAAACAAAGAATTGCCAACTGAACTCCTTTGGCCATTTCAAACATTGAAATATGTGGGTTAAAGGACATGTGTATGAGGAACAGCAGGATGAGGTTCTCAGAGAGGTTTAGGGTCAGATTTCTCTGGTCCCATGGTGAGAGGAGGGCTGTATACTGAGGGATACTGAACCCCCACAACTCAGTTAAATCAGCAGGAGTATGTGCCCTCAGCACTTCTCAGAATCGTGACCTTAAACATGACCATTGACTCCCAATTAGCAGCGTTCTCATCTCTTTTATATGCACATCCTGTACTTTACGCCCAATCATTGCATGCTTGTACAGGGCCTAGCATAGTGGGGGCCTGGTTCATGTCTAGAATAGTAGACACTACTGTAATACAAATTACTAATAATATTAATAATACACAGTCAAACTGAGGAAGACAATAGCTCCACCACATCAGGCTCCCCACGGCCGAGCAAGTACACGCTGTGTTAAGATTGCCTTAGCTGGAGGTCATACTGTGCATATCTGATACACACCGGGTCAGATTCACTAACATTGGCATAAATTTCAGCTCCCTGTTCCAGGAAGTGCCCTTGTGCCTCAGCTGGGGAGGAGGTTTACCGTCAGGGAGAGCAGACAGTGTTATCATTGCCTCCTTGCGTCGGGGCTCCTGTTAGGGGAGCAGCTTTATAGTCTCTGAGCAAAGCTCTTGCTGGTGGAGACTCAGGAGGAGCTAGATAGGAGCTCTGCCCACATCTCCTAACTAAGTGCCTGTGCCCTCCCATCCAATGGAGGGAAGTTACGGATGTTTCCTTCTCCAAACTTCCCTTCCCCATCTCAGGGGGACTTTATGCCACCAGGGTCTGTAGCTGGATAGTTGCTAGCAGAAGCCTGAGTTGAATCAGGCCCAGCTTCCTTTGACATGTCTGCTCCCTTTGCACAGTCTCCCCTCATGCCTTCACTGCATCCAAAAGTCGGTGGGACAATTTGAAGAGCAAAATAATTATTTCCTGTCAGGTCAGTACGCGAGCTGCATAATGCTGCTGCCAGGTTCTTCCTGAATGTTTCCATGTTTGTGGAACTTTCATGAGGCACAAAAGGGAGGTTAAAATATGAACTTAAGTCCCTCCTACATCCTGGAAGAATGATATCCACCTTTTCTTTCATGAATGTCCAGTGGGTAAATATCATTTGAAACCTCTAACACTGAGTTGCTGAAGCGGCCAATTTTGGGATTAAATGTAAAACTAAGGCTCTGATGTCTTGTGATCAAAGAAGGGCATGGCACTTTTTTTGGTGGCAAGAGTAAGGATAGCCTCAGTATTCCTGCCAGATCCCAAATCGGGTAATGGCATTCCGCTTGCCTAAATCCCCCTGCAGATTTAACTGGATATAATATTCTTTTATATTTTCTCTCCTAAAGTACGCTGTTAGCAGTACCTGTGTTTCAAACCAGAGGTGGGCAATATGTTTCCCATTCATATGGTACTATCAGTCCTATCATACGGTACTGCTCTCTCTCTCTGTCATACACAAGCATGCTTATATGTAAGATAAGATATGTAGGAAAACGAACCTGGGACAATTATTAGCCTCTATAATGAATACCCCACCAGGAAGCCAAAATGTTATTTCTAAAAAAACGCCTCCGTCTCATTTCTTGTGTGGTAAAGCAGAAATCTGCTTTTGACCCTGTGGAACTGCCTTTCTGCGCTGGACTGCTGTGCCATGGTGCTTTGGGGTCAAGCTGTGCAGTGAGTGAATGATCAGAGATGGAAGAGGTGATGAAGGAGGCCCCTTCTTTACTATGTCAGGAGCAAACCTCTTCCCCCTTCATCATCTCTGCAAGCACAAAGCTGGAACGGGCTGGCACTTGAACGTGTCTTTTCAGGAGATGTCAACGCAATCGGGTCTAAGGGTGAACTTTTCTTTTTTCAGAGAGGGCTGCAGAAATGCTGGAGCCAGGGTCAGTTCTGAGACCACAGTGCAGAAGGCAAAAGGGTTTTTAATGAAAACCAGCTTCAGTTGTGAATACTTAATACAGCACACTAGTGGTAACAGGATGATAAAGTTTTGATATTGGCTTTTATTTTTTTAAGGGGAAACTCCTCTCTCACTAACAGAAAAAGCACTTTTAATGCCAATATCAAAATAAAGTGCTCTTGGGACTTCTATATCATTTCAATATCAGGCTCGTGTTCAAAGAGCAAAAATAAATGCTGTGTTCACAAATGTTTGATAGTGTAGCTGAATAGCTTTCTACAAGCTCTAACCATGCTTTTTGTGCACTACATATGATATTGGGTGGGCGGGGGGAGGCTTTTGCTAATTTATTGACACCAGATGAAATGTTTAAGAGCAGTCTTAACAGGGTCACAACATGGTGCATACATCAGGAGATTTTGCAAATAGCAGAATTTCTTTTTTTTTTCTGGCAGCATCAATAAATTTGTTTGATGCACTTTAAATGTTTTAATTAAAACATTATGTTAGCACATTTACTGTAAGTGATAAAAACACTTTGGAGGTGGTCTTAAAGCAATTGGTGGTTCTGAAATTGCTAGACTTGCACTAATAAATCAGATACAAAGTTCATAAATTGGAATGATTCTCTTTCAGTCCTGTGCCATTTCACAGATATTAAAGCTGCTTACTTTAATTCCTCAGTAATGTGGAATGTGTACAGCTGCTGATGTGACTTCTTCAGACTGATTGTTTAAGGTCATATAAACTCAGTCCTTTAGAGCACAGGATACAAATTCCCTCTTATTTTAATACTGTTTATAATTCAGTTCTCTTCCAATCCCTTAATCAGAAAAGAAATGTTTATTGTGTGCTATTGCTATAAAAATAAGAAGGAATGCTAATAAGTATTTGAAAATTTAGAGGAAAAAATACACTAAGACACAGCCACTGGTATTACCAGCCTGTTCTTTAAGCAGGCTTGTTCAATTTGTATTTTAATGTACAGCAGTTGCTTTATGCACACATAGCATGTGACCATAAACGGTACAAAGTATGGGCCAAAGCCAGTATAAATTGGCCATTCCAACTGATCTCCAACAATTTACACCAGTCAAGAACCTGTCCTATATCTAGTGGGTGAAATCCTGATCCCACTGAAGTCAATGGGAGTTTTGCCATTGATTTCCATTGGGGCTAGAGTTTTACCCATTATGTTTTTAGCAACTTTATCCTTAAATGTAAGTAGAGAAAAATGTCTGCAAGTTTGATATTCTTTTAATACCTGAATTCAAAACACAATAATAATAAAAACTTCAGAACAAATTATTACGATTGGCGTCTTTGCCTATGTCGGAAATCTTTACTGAATCAAATTAATACAGAGTATAAATATTACAATTAGATTTCACCAAGATGAGCAAATAATGAATCTCTCTTCCTCCACTCGGAAAGTAGATTTTCTTAAGAAATCTCTGCGTCAGCATTTCCTGCAAGATGACATCTCCCCTGCCCCCCTCCCCTCCCCCAATGTCAATAGCTGGGAAGTCAATGATTTCCCAGGATGTCATGGATAACCTGCAATAGGGAAGGTAAAAGTTCACCCATTCCAATGTGTACATAACCTATTTGAAATAATATGTAACATGAAATTCTTTGGGTGGAGAAGATGACTAAAATTTCATGTTTCCTAATTGCAAAAATTAATAGATGGAAAAGTTGTTCCAGAATATATGGGAAACTCAGTCCTACTGCGGATCTGATTCTGAAACTGCACAAGTAACTTCGTATATAGTAATGCAGTTGGAACAGCTGCATAGACCATACTGGTGCTTGGATTGTAAGTTCTTTGGAGCAGGGACCATCTTTTTGTTTTATGTTTGACAGCATCTAGTAAATGAGTTCCCTGGTCCAGGACTGGGACCATTGCAATACAAATAATAAATAGTAATATATGACAAGTTATTTTATGTTGTTAGAGGTCAGAAAAGCATCACGCTAAAAGTGACACCATCTTGTTCCATCAGTCTTTGATTCATATCTGTTCCCTTTCCTGAACAAACCACATTTTCACCACCAGAGTGGAGTGGATTTTCTTCTGCCTCACACATCAACAAAGCTGTCAGCTAAAATCTAATTGTGTGATGCCGTGAGAGGCAGGAAGAACACAAGATTTTCAGATTCTAGGCTGGGTAGGCCTATAGGAGAATCATGTAGATACTGAAACCTCATTGGACTTAATTGCAAGTAAAGCAGGGCTGAATTTGGCCCATTAATTCTATGCCATGTGCCCAAATTCAAAATGCATGTCTGCCTATACCACTATTCATTTTTGGAGATTTAGGTACAAAATTATCTATTCTAGGTTCTTAGGCAAATGGTTTTCGGTCACTAAAAGTGTCAGTGATTTCACAACCATCTGTATTAACTTGTTGATTTGTACCACTCATCCAAGAAACAATTGGCCCAAATATTAATGGGGCAACAGCAGAATTTGATCCACTGTATTTTCATGATTCATATTTTGTGGTGGCTGAAGTCTTTAATGAGCAAGAGAAAGTGGCAGAAAGTCTAATTAATCTACAACGGACCTATTTTTGATTCCTGTAATTGTTTAAAGCAACCACAAACCAATTGTTGCTGCAAAACCAATTGTTGCTACATACTTGCAGTGAGGCCTTCATTAACAAACTCTGACAAAACCCTGCTAAGCATCAAAGTAGTTGTCAGTAGAAATTAATTGCATTGGAGTAGCTTATGGCACCATTTTTGAAAGGACAATACTTTTTAATATACTTAGCACAACTGAACAGACACAACATTGAAAGAAAGACAACAGACTGGGTCACTCCTACTACCTGGGGTTCTCATAGTGGAGAATTTTGCATGAAATACCAATTTTATGCTGATATTTTAAAACCTGATAAGCATTAATTTAGTGTGGGTACTCAAGGGTCCTGTTCATAGTAAATTTGGTTTCTTATAAAGTATGGATATTTTAATTTCAAAAAATGTTATAACTGAGTTGTATTTCAATATTGAAGGAGCTGTTCTTAAACAATTTTAGGCTTCATTTACAAAAAGATACCTATTCAGTACAGCGCTTAAACATGTGCTTAACTTCAAGGAGACACTTAAGTCCCATTGAAAACAATGGAGTAAACACATGCTTGCCGTTAAGCATGTGCTTATGTGTAGTCCTGCCTAAGGGCAAGAAAGGTCAGTTCTTCTTGAAGCAGAAACCATTTTTACCATACTCACACTAGCTTTTTCATTATGAATCCTGATTTTAATGTTGACAAATTTTCTACACCAACATCAGGAGTATACAAGTTATCAAGCTGGATAAAACCAGGTTAAAAAAACTATAAATCTGTCTGGCCAAATTCCTTTGTTGTGCCACTGCACTGACTTCAAATGAGTTACACCGGGGATGACGTTGGCCCATTAAGTTTATTTTTAGTTATAGCATCAGATAACATGCAATAGATTAGACCTAGTTTCATTTTTGTCATGTGCTACGCACAAAAATAAAAAAAAAGCACACATTTTATATAATAGAGCAGGTCAGTCCTTAAAGTAGATTTAAAGCGGTGATATTTCATAATATAGTTTGTGACAAGGCCATTTCACCATTCACTAAAATAGGATGTAGTGTCATCACAGAGTTCTTAACACCATGTCAGTGCATGTCTATAGAGAAGACATCAAGATGTCAAAATATTCCGAAAGGGGGGAAAAGTGTCAACGCAGGGCTTCAGAGATAGTGCTATGAGGTAGAGATGAAGCAACAAGAAGTGATATCTATCACCATACAACATTGCCAAATAAAGCGGTATACAATCCAGTGCTGCGATTAAAAGAAATAAGAAATTAAAAGGGGCAACAAAATAATGTAACGTTTTGAACATAAACCCAAAGAGTAAGGAAACTTCAGATTTAAACAGCTCTGCTATGCTTAAGCACTGAAGCCATTATCAAAGGTCTCGTACAGTAGTAGTGAGACACCAGTGGGAAAACATTTAATTCATGAGTATGAGCTAAGTAAATGGACAGGTATAACAGTCAAGTGCTATACCTATTGCTGTTCTATTATATATGCAATGTTACTCCCCTCTCCACCCCCACCCAAGCGAAGAACATTAGAAGGTTTCCTGTTGCTCTCTAATCAGTACAATCTACAGTGCCACATAGAAGAATGTAACATCTTTCTGCAGCACAGAGTAGTGGGAGGGAACCTCATAAAGTTGTGGGGACTTCCAGGAGAGGTCCACATGTGCTTCAGCATCTGTGCACCACGGAGCTGTGCACCACTGTAGCTGTACCACAAATTTCCTGGTGTTTGTGTCAAGCTCAGTCTCACAGTGAGCTCATAACAATAATTTGAATGAAGTGAGTCTCTCTCTCTCTCTCTACATTATTTCTGGATGAGCCCTCCAGGAGTACACATGCGCAGACTGAGTTAGTCCGTAATCTTAATGCAGTGACGCTCATCTTCCCTCACTCGAACCCCTCCATACTGTTCAGTTGCCTCATGTGTCAAATCATAGCTAAAATTAGGCCCTGAGCCTGCAAAGGAATTTACGTGCATGTGCCCCTGCACCATATGCAGCTCCACTGACTGGAATGGGGATCTGCTTACTTTGGCTCCACATGCAGCCCTGGGGTCTTAGATTGTAAACTCTTTGCTGCAGAGACCTTGGGTAAAATTTTCAAAGGCACCGAATTCATTTAGGAGCCTAAGTCTCATTTTAAAAAGTAACTTAGGGCCAGATTTTTAAAGGTATTTAGGTGCCTAAATACGCAGATAGGCACAGAGTGGGATTTTCAAAAATGCCTAGGGTCCAGATCCACAAAGTGCACCTAACTCCCACTAGGACCCTATCTTCATCTGTAAGTACCTAAATACCTTTAAAAGATGGCCCTGAATGCCTAAGCCACCTTTGAAAATGGGACTTAGGCTCCTAAGTCAGTTAGAAATTTTTGAAAATTATATTCTATGCCTTTGTATTTGTCCTGGTAAGTATCTAGCACAGTATTTGGTGAAGCAAAACTATAAAATAATAACACTACAACAAGTCTTTTTGAATTCAAATCATCAGTGCAAAATACAAAACAAAATGAAGGTTCTGTACAGCACAGTAGATGAAAGATGGGGTTGCCCTGACCTTGGTTTTTTTTTTTCCTTTTTCTTTCAGTAGTTCCTAGTAAACTCTTTTTTTTAGTGATTGCACTCCCATCATCACCACAAGCGAGGTCAGTGAACATGGCCTTACATGACAGCATTTGCCTTTTGATGCTGTTACAAACAAGTTGGCACTAATTCCACCACTGGGGTAATTCCACCAAAGCCAATAGAATTACACCAGGGAGAAATCTGGCTCTGTCTATTTGAATAAATAGTTAACTCTTCTCCGCTTGAAGAAGTGATTATTGAAAAGTTTGTCTCCACATACAAATGCAAATGACAGCCGAAGAACACGTTAATGTTCATCTTTCAAACTAAGTACGTAGACAAATGCTAGTCATTAGAAACATTTCCGTGCATTTATATTAGGCTGTCCTCTAAAAGACTTTTCAGACAAATATGTCATCAAGATATTCAAAACCATGTAATCTTATCCAAAGTTTCATCTATCAACAGTACAGTTTTCATCTCTCGCAGCTGTGTGTCAGGCAGATTAGCCAGCTGATAGCAAATCGTGGGGGGGGGAGGGGATGACGGGAAAGAAGGGCTCTGTCATCCTCCTAACAAGAAATACTGCAGGGGAGAAGAGATTGGTGTAGCATTGGTTTTTAAAAAGCTTCCAAAGAACCCTTCACAAAAGCAGGGACATGGGAGATTTGCAAAGGGATAATGAGTGTTTGGTGCCTCACTGCCTTTTGAAAATCTCCCGCCTGTAGAATGTGGCGTGTTCTTAAAAACAACATACTGATTACAATTGTGTATCCGGCATGTCATCCCCCTCCAACCTCAAAATGACTCAGATTAGCCCACCAGACCTCGTCTGCATGCAGAGATCTAAGAGGAACCAGATTATTCCCAGATTGGAATATTCTGAACTTCAGCTACATCCGTTCACCTTCCTCAAAGGGCAAATCCTCAGACATATTTCCTGCTAGGGGCAAGAGTAGTGCCAGCAGGATCACTTAAAAAGAAAAGTTTACCTCAACACTTTTCATCAAGCAAATGTTGCTCTTTCAAGGAAAGAGATGAGTGGTGACACATAAGGGCTTCTGATAAAGATACAAAGAGATGGGACTAAAATATACAGTAAAGCATTGTGAAATGATTCTCCAATTTAGGATTCAATATGCTGCAGTTGTTGTATATGAGACAATGCCGATGAATCCATGCATACAAATCTGTGCATAATCTCTTCGTTTATTCATTTTTAAATAGATTCTTTCAAGTGAATTTTAGCATTGGTGAAAAATATTGGCTTGACAGCACTGGCGTATGAGACCAACATTTTCAAACGAGGGAAAGGGTGGGCTTTCAAAGGCATGAATGATAGGCAGGGGGAAATGCCGAGGTGTTAGATACCTAGCTGCCATCTATGTCTTTGACAATCTCTGCCTGGGCGCTTAAAGTTAGGCTCCTAAACTCAACATTTAGGAAGTGGTCTGATTTTCCATGTTACTGAGCAGCCCCACCTCTCATTGAAACCAATGGCAGCTGAGAGTGCTCAGCACCTCTGAAAATCAGGCCATTTCTAGTTAGGAGCCTATCTTTAGTCTCTTGGGTTTACCTTTGTTGGTCTGAAAGCCTCTCTCCACAGAACAGATAACTGCACAAGCCGTTGGACTGCCCAGCCAATTGGCCTCAACTCTGTTCTGTGGGTTCTGTTCTCTAGGCAAAACATTGATTTGGCCCCTGTGCCCATTTAATCCTCCACGGCTCTGTTATGATGGCAACAAAGGTATCATAGTGAATTCTGGGACGAGGCTACCTGCCCAACATGGTTTCATTCTAGGCAGCCATCAGGGGATGGCAACTCCTAGTCATTACCATCATGGGTTAGATTTGTACCAGTTGCTGTAGGAAGTAAAAAAGTTGGCTATCTTGTCAGCAGTCCCCCTGAGCTGATGAACTTCCCCCGTTTCATACCACATAAATCCTTCTTACAGAGCACAGTGATTAACCTGTCTTCAAAACCCTCCTCCCCTTGAAAGTTTGCTTTGGCCTGAAGCTTGGCTCAAAAAAAATCATAGCCTAGGAAAGATGATTTTTACCACCTAATTTTGAGCGAAGGGTGGGGAGAATTAATTGGTTTGTTATCTGAATCCCGGCCCCATTGAACTCAGGGGCAGAACTCCTACTGATTACAGTGAGAGAAGGATTCAGGGTCTGAGCTCCCAGGAATCCCACCATTTCGGGGGCTTCTGTTTTTTACACTTTATGTTTAACTCAAAAATAATTTTTTAAGCCCAGAATTTGCAGATCTCTAGTTCCTCACTTAGCAAAGCGCCTTTTGAAGGGAAAGAAAAGAAGAGGGGAAGAGGAAGCCTGATTTTGAAGAAGCAACACATTGTTTCAGGGCTTGTGGGTTCCTTTATTCTGCAGAGGAGTCCAGTCTGTAGGCTCAGGGCACATACCTGGGAGCCTGACTGCCAGCCAAGGTCTGCCGGGTCAAAACAACAACAACCAATCCGCGCCCCCCCCCCCCTTTTTGAAAAGTGCCCAGAGCTTGTATTTACCATTGCGCCCTAATAGGAAATAATCCATGTTTTCAAATGAGCCTGCATGCCTAAATATTTATTTGCCAGTTAGAGTGTAATGGCTCCCAAGCAGCTGTTCCGGTCTTTTGGGTACAACGTGTAAGTTAAGTTCTATGTAGTTTGCAATGTGTGTACCGAATGATGTATTTACCTGGATAATTTAAATAATAGGCCCTTGTAAAAGCCTGTTTGCATACTTAAGCAGTCCTACATGAGGGCTGGATTGACTCCCTCCATGCATGGAATGGGGGTGCAGTGCAGTGGTTTCCCCAGACAGTTCGCTGCGAGTAGAGGGAGGCAGGCAGACCCATGTTGCTATTACACTTCCATGTCTCCCCTACATCCACAGCAGGGAGTCCCCCTGCAACGGGGGTGGATCTCAGGGTCAGTCAAGAATCAGGAGGGGTGAGGACACAAAGCTGACGCGGAGGTACATGACTGTCATGCAGCGGGCCCTGGCCTCTTGTGGATACAGGGGGATCTGCAGGGATCCTGAGCTGGCCCCTGGCCCATTCCCCAGTAGGGCAAATCCAATTCAGGAGGAAACTCTCTGACATTCCCTCATACCCCCATAGGTTGCCCTGCAGGAGAGAGCAATGGTGTTCTATCTGTTTCCCTAAGGAGAGTGGAACTGCTTTGAGAAAGTCTGACAGCCATCCAGACTTTTCTTTTAGTGTTCCCTTTTTTCCTTGTTAAATGCAACCAAATAACACCAAGGGCCATATATGGTATTGCACTTAGTCTGCGTGCACATGTCCTGACACCGGACCGCAGTTTGTAAGGGACATCAACAAAATCTGTGAAGCTCACAGCCGGGGCTGATATTTCCTCTTTCACTCATATTGTCAGGCCTTTTTCTCACAATGGCTGGAGTCAAGGACGTGGTGTCTGTCTTATCTTTGAATTTCCTGGTTTTTGTCAGTGAGAGTGGCACAATGGCAATGTTATTAGCTCAGCTGTGCGGATAGCGACACAAAGATTTTGCTGGTGCTCTCTGAGGCTTATTAGAAAAGGCTGCTTATACAATGTGATGTGATTGCTTGTACACCTTTCCCTGTGTTCTTCCTTCCCCTTTGATGATGTTATGATGAAACTCCTTTCATAGGATCAGGGATCACGATAGACTCTCTTGAAGTGAAGACATTTGCTTCGCGCCCCCGCCCCGGTGATAGTTTTACTATATAAGCAGGGCTTTGCTGGCAGTGGAATTGCAATTTGCACATGGTAAGTGTAATCAAAACAAATTTCATTCTAACTCATTACAGATGGAGTTTTACTGCATAGGAGTTCACTGTTGGCCAGTTGCATTCTATAGCTCAGATCAAAAACCCGGGTCCTGTCTGTAATCAGAGAGTGCTGTAAATTGAGCGTCCCACACTAGACAAGCTGAGCTGCAGAGAGATAATGCAAGTTCAATAGCTTCTTAGGCAGATCGAGCTCTTGATAACTGAATTGTCTGCTTCAGAGCGTTCCAGGGTTGCCAATAGGGAATCATCCACCCTTTCTCACTCTGTGAAGCTGACTCTGCTGCTGTAATGATAGAAGCTGTGGCCTGGAAAAGCTCCACACTGACTCATAGAGGAATCAAGGCTGTCAGGCTGGGTGCTTGAGGCTTAGAGAGGCTGTCCCCACAATATGGAGAACCTTTTTCCAGAAGGTGCCTCAGACCAACAGCGGCCACCTGAAGACTTGAAGGAAATTTGACACTTCTAGATGGTGCGGCCCAACGAGAGGAAGAAATGGAAGCTGTGGGGAAGCATAAAATTGATTTATCCAAAGACTTACCATGAGGAGGAAAGAAAAAGTTTCTGCCACATAAGAGTCTGACAAGAAAAGCCATTTGCCACTGAAATCTTAAAAAACGTATTTAACAATTATTAACACAACAAGCTTTTAATATCTACATCTCAAAACTGCTTGTGGGTTATTTACTTTTCACCCACTAACCTACTCACTCATTTCCACAAAAAGACACAGGTCTGGCTTTTGTTACCAGAATTAGTTATTTTACTACCAGACAAAGATAAGCCAGAGTGGTTATCAAGAAAAATAAGGGGGGAAAAAAGAATCTGGAAATCTTAGGCATTGTATTAAAACAACAGTTTTTAGGGTGTTTGATTTACTATTCAACTGCGCACAGCTGCTGCTTGAGAAATAGGAAACATGCCAAGGGAAAGAGATTGGGAAAAAAAAACAGAAGGGGGGAGGGAAAAAAGTGTTGTTTGCAGAATGAACTAGTTAACTCAACTTGAAAATTATTATTACTAACCCACGATGGCAAGCTGTTGATGGATATTTCAAGTGGCTCACCATTCACCCACTGCAATGACACAGATCCTTTGATTTGACTTATGTAACTTCATTAAAAAGATTTAGGCCTATCTGTCACCATCTCCTTGATTATTTTTAATAAGCTACCTGACAATCATTGCTTTCATTTCTTCCTCTGCATTGCCCCAAGACACCCACAAACTGACGTCATGCTACCTGTTGGTTATTAAAAAGCCACCACGTTACTAATTTACCCCAAATCCTCCAAACCCTCAAAAGACAAAACAAAACAAAGAACTATAGAGTCTGCTGTAACCATACAAAGTGGTGATCAAGCCCAGGTCCTTAACAAACCTAAACCACTTTCTTAAGTAGGAATAATCCATATGAGGTACAACCCATGTGTTCCCACTGGAAATGTGGCCTTTCTGTCTTTCAGCTTGTATTCATTAGTGGAAATTGCTAGTGGGCCAAGACCTCCTATCCTAAAGCTATCATTTATGGTTGAGTTATAAACTCCTGAAAGCAGAGTCTTATCGTGCAAATGCTAACAGACCTCTAGCTATGGGGTTTCTAGTAGGCTTGGCACAACTCTATTACTAAAAATACGAATGAAATATTGGTTCCTAGAATCTTTTCAGATATAACCTGAGGAAAAAAAAAAGAGAGACATGTCAATGGGCCCCTAATAGATTGCACTCTGAATACCACCATTTGCATCTACCACATTGTAAAAAGATTTCCTATTGTGTGATTATTCCAGAAGGCCATGGTATAGAAAATCAGGTTTGAGAAATCATTTATTGGGCTCTTATCTTGCATACCTAATTGAGATGTTGGGGGGGATGGGGGAGACATTGCATTTAAACTATAACTTGCAGACTAATTAAAGACAACGACTTAGTGCTTACATAGGGATTCCTGGTGATCTCATGATGACCTGCCTGCATTGTAAAGGGTAGATTAAAACTGACTGAATTATACCTTGTCTTTATTTTCCTAGTGATGTATGATTTCTTGGAGTAATCTTGCTTTATCTTCAAACCTATAAACCTTTGTTTTTCAGGGTGACATAACCTACAGATGCCTCTTGGACCTTTTCACCTGGCTCCACGAAGGTCCTGTTTGTTAGAAGCCTTAAAGCTTATTTTTTCCTGTTGTACCTTTTCCCCAAATTGTCTTCAACTACCTATCTGACTAGTAGGAAACAGTCACCTTTCTAGAGGGAAAAGAACAAATGAAGCAAATCATGTATTGTATATTGTTCAGTTCATTTTTTGGCATATAATATGTCTTCTAACTGAAAATTCTAATTATTGTTTTCCAAGATGCATGTAATACAGAAGGTTATTTTATAAAATAGGTAAACAAATCTAGAATTACAAAATAAAAGCTAAAGCGGTGAAAGAAGGTAGAAAATATATTTGCATGGTCCTCATGAATGCTATGGGCAGACACTAAATAAAAATAGTGGGAGTTTATTTGACAGTGTTATGAGGAGGCAAATTGGAAACAAACATTTGACACTCAAGCACTGGAATGCTGTAAAAATTTAATTAGATGGATACATTAGTCATCCTTGCGTTAAGGGGTTCATATAGGACGTACAAAAACGCATGCTACGGTACTAAAGAAATGTTTAAATCCTTCCTGTAAATACCATTTCCCTCATTATTGGGAAATGTGCTTTCAGTGGGACCATTGACCATGTCTTTGTATTTACAAAATATGGTTAGCAGGAGATTAACAACATTTATTGGAGGGGTTTCTTGAACCAGACCAGGCTGTCCATTTTATATAGAAGTTTCTGCAGCTGAGTTGCAGCCAAGTAGATGTGGCTGCTGTTTGGTTAGTAGAGTTTATAATTACATGGCGTTTACAAGCAACCTGTTTCAGCAGTGCATGTGGGGAATAAAGGTGTGTCCAACTGTGTGCTGTGCAAAATGTTTGACTCAAAACACAACAGTGCATGAAACTACCATTGGGTGAGTTTTCACGTACATTCATAAACTATCAGTGAACATTATGAACTCCTGAACCAGCCGAAGAAAAATGTATTGCAAATGATTGCTCTGCCTGGGTAGCCACACACATTTGCAGAGGGTTGTCCACAGTATGTTTTGTGTTGGAAAAGGTCACATGGTTCCATCAGAATCTCCATTATCCTTTATAGGCTGAGCCTACATCAGGTGACCGGGAAGGTCAGCTCAGCCGCAGCTGTTTTCATTCAGAGAGAGATGATCTCTCTGCTGCAACTGGAAAATTCCACAAACAAATATTTTCTCCTAGCTCCTGGCCTGTGTGTGGCTGAATCTGGATGGCAGCTGACCCATATATTATCAATTTCTGTAATGCCCTAGCTGTTTGGAGTCGTCTTATTTCTAACTTTTGTTTCAGTCTGTGCATTTACATACCAAAGTTTATAAGGAAAAATTTATTTTCTTGTGATCAGAGGAGAGAGTTGGCCCCATTTCTACATCTGGTGAACCAGCAAACCCATTTAATCTAAATCTTGCTATGGGAAGAGCCCCATGTATTTTGCCTGTGTGGAATACTACAAAATAAAATGAAAAAGGACATAAAAAACACAAAATGAACAACTCACCCTGCAGCGATGGCTCCTGTCTTTCAGAGCTGGACACAGCTGCCCTCTGTGAGCATTGTGACCTGGCGCATGGGGTCACAGCCCCACTCACTCAAATGTGGCCCAGCTGCCAGCCCATCAGGGTGACTGGGCCAAACCTGAGCAGCACTGAGCCCCATGGACCAGGTCACAACACCCATAGCTCTGCAACCGTTCCCCATGGGGTCTCCTACCCCCTGAGGGCAGTAACCAATTCCCGCCCTTGTCCCCGTGGGCAGCCCCAGGCAGGGAAGCAGGGGCCCCCCTGGGACTATTGGGTGGTGTTGAGGCTCAATGGGGGAGGAGGGATATTTAAGGTAGGGAGGGATGGGGTTTTGGAGCTAATGGGGGCTTGGAGATGTAAAGTTCAGTGGGAGAGGGGAAATATATAAGGGGGGGATGGGGATGCTTGGGGAGGGATCCCTAGGGATATAGAGGGGGCATCTGGGGCCTGGGGTGTTCTGTGGGGTTTGTGTCACTGAGTGGGGATGGAGCAGGGGGTTTATTTGCTGGCTGCAGTACTGTACAAATTTCAGTGGGGAACCATAAGGAGCTGTATTTTAGAGTGGCTAACTGAGCTGGGGAAGGTGAGTGTCTCAAGGCCTGGAATAATGAATGATGCTTAATAAAATGATGTAATATAGCTAAACAGGACTTAATACACTGTTTTTATTTATTTGTACTCATTTGAGGTATTTTATTAATGTAAATGTGATAAAAAGAAATAAAATGAAATGTTTAAGGGATAAATTCCCACCAAAATAAAATTAAAAGTTATAACAAAGAAAATGAAGTTCACAGGGCTCTACCTATGGGTTCGACCCTGGGGAAAAACAGGTTAATTTGGGGCCCAATCCAAAGCCCATTGAAACTAATGTGAGTGACTGGAGCAGACCCTTGAGCCTGATCTCTTTTTGAACCTCTGGGCCAGCAAACCAGTTACAAAATAAATAATTTGCAACCCCATGTCCAGCCAACTTGGAAAGATCTGTTCAGTTCTGATCTCCCTGTTACACTTACACAACACCACACTCTTTGGGGCGCCTTCTCCCTCACAGAACTGCTATGGCTTGGCTCAGAAGAATTTGAAGGATTTGCAGTGAGTTCTTTTCAGAGCACTATGCAAGGAAGGAGTTCAGATGACTTTCCCAATTTTTTTCTTAACATGATTGTTATTCATTCATTAACTGTGTCGTCGTAGCACCTACAAGTCTTAGTCACAGACCAGGGCCCCATTATGCTAGATGCTGTACAGCCACAAAACAAAAAGACAGTCCCTGCCCCAAAGAACTCCCTCTCTATGGCAAATATAAGAACATTTCAATTTAACTCTCTTTAAACAATGCACATTTAGCAGTAAATAAGCCAGATAATATTTTAATACAAATATTTCATCTATCTTTATTTTAAAGAAAATTTCAGAGGCATGTGAATGTAAATGTAATTGTACAGATTGGCTATGGGGTAGGAAAAGAACGAAATACATAATATTATTGAATCATGCATCAACGAATATTTTGCATCTGTCAGTGTGTTCTGATGAAGTCATTGCATTTGTTCGTGACTGTGCATGATATAAGAAGATCAATTCGTTTTCCAGACTCCAACAGATTTGCACAAAGTCCATTAGTGTCTGTAACCATCTACAAGCATGTAAATGAGGAAGGCTCATAACTTTTGAGAAAGTGAATTCTGACATTAGAAAATTACATATGTGAACACTATCATTTCTCTTCATATATCAACACCGTGTCATTTGTCTGCATATCTCACTTCCTTTTGCAGACTATTCCAGATTAGAACAGGCATCACTTTTAGGTGGAAGACAAATAAAAAGGCTATCTGTGAACTGGGACTGCATGTAATCTGATGCAGAGCACCTTCTGCTTTTACTTGGAACATTCACATACATCAGAAATTCTCATTCAGATTGGCTAGTCACCTTAGCTTTTAGCATCATTGAATTGATACGGTCTGGCCAGAACTTTGTGGGCAATCCCCACAAATAGGGAACAATTACATGATGAAATCAGGAGGAAAATGTGCCCAAAGCCTCAGTCTACATCGGGATTTTTTCTTTCATCCCAAATATAAAATCAAAACCTCACCCCTAAACTTGCTCTTTATCTTCATGTGGGACATCGTATATCAGAGAGTCAATTAACCCAATGGAATTTCTATGTAGTTAGTTAATAAAAATAGTAAACCTCCAAATAAAGTTAACAGAAATCGTAAACTTCCAAATAACCATACAAACTGGAGATACCTAAAAATCTTTGGGTGGCTAGCAAAGCTAATGTGATATGGAAAGGCTTTGTTTGCATCCTGAATGTTTGAACTGCTTTCGATTGCCAATAATGTCACTTTTAGAAAATGTGGCCTACAAAAAATCTAGTTATAGCTTGCATACACTTATGAAACATTTTATACAAAATTATGCTTCTGGAAGGAGGAACAGGGACGTACCATGAAAAGGTAGGATATTCACAAAGTGGCTTTGGAGACATTTTATCGTGGGTCAGGTGTTATATCTGCTGGTATTGAGACCTGCAGGATCTAATATACTTTGTATGGTTCAAGGCACCTCAAACACCCCAGCAAATTTGTGGGAAGTCAAAAAAGAAAAAAAAGATGGGTAAGTGTCTAGCTGGATGTATAAACTGTTTATGCATACATATGCATAAACTGCCCAAATGACAAACTAAGATTAGACTTAGAACTGTGTGCAAATATACACAAAAGAGGAAGAGACATTGTTCAGAGTCTTCCAAGAAATTGTAACTAAGAATATTAGGCTAAAATTAATCCAAGGAATATTTTAGTGGAACATCAGGAAAATTTCCTAGTAGTAAGGAATAATACTTTGTTGAATATTCTCCAAAGGGAAGTGATGGAAATGCCATTACATGGATCATTTAAAATTGGACTGGACAAAGCACTCGGCAACATGTTGCTGTGAACAATACCATACTGGCAGAAGAATTGACAAAGTGAGCTAACAGGTCTCTGACATCTCTAATTCTATGGAGCTGGCAAGCCTGTCTCACAAACATGCTCAGTATCAGTTATCTCAAAGGGTACAATACATTGTGCCACTAGTAGGGACCATAATAAAGTTTCGAAAGCATAATATAGTTGATCTTGTCCTGAAGACAAGAAATTGAGTTCACACAGTGCACAACAAATATTAAACCATATCAGCATCAGCAACCAAGGATATAGCATAGTGGACCAGACAAGGTAGGAGATACAAACTTTTGCCATCATAAGGTCGGCAAGGACTTTGTAAAATCATTCAGTTATTGTTTAGTTAACAGAGACATTTGATTCAGTATTTAAATTAATGATGCAAAGCACTGTAAAGGCTTGGAATAAGAACACTGCAATCACACTTGCAGAGGAATGCTGCAATTTTGTTTTAGCAAAGCTAACTAGCCAGTGAACATGGTCTTATGCAGTTCCTCTTTCCCAAGAATCATGTATGACTTGGACATTGGGTTCACGCTGCTTCTAGCTGGCAGACAAGGGGGCAGTTCTACCACTTGTGAGAGGTGCAGAGTGACCATGTCAGAGCCTGAAATCCTCTGTTTATCCACTGAAGGAGTACAGTGCAGGCAGTGGCAGTGTAGACTTCCTCACAGAGGTCCAATCAATGTGCATCAAGCTTGTTCAGGAGGGACCACCTCTCGCAGTGGAAAGGTATTTCAGTTTTCATGCCCATTCATTTTTTGTTGCTCCCCTGCTCAGAGTTCTAACAAGGGTGCCAAATAGGTCAGATGTTTTGTGCTGGGGACACTTGTCCATGAGGAATTGAATTGAGACCCACTAACGCATTTCAGCTCTGAACAGCCACAATTTTTGGTCACTAGGCTGTATTAAAACCAAATCTCCTAGAGATAAAAAGTTCTAGGTTCCTTCACTAGTCTCTGGAGCCAATACAACAATCTCAATACAACCCTCAAATCAACCGTTTTGTTGTGTTTTAATCACGCAACAGTCAGTTGTAAGAATGATAAAATGCAAGCCTGGAACCAAAATACAGTACTGCAAACCTATAGGTATAAGGTAAATTTTTCAGACGTGCGTAAGTAACTTAGGAGCCTAAGTCCCATTTTCAAAAGTCCAATAGGAGCTTTTGAAAATTATACCCGTGTCTTTAATTTCTTATCTTAGGCAATCATGGCCATACAGCAGACAAAAAGATGATGGATAAAACTTTAATAAGTCAATGAGATTCATGTTCCTAAGTCACTTATGCCCTCAAAGTTATTTAGGCACCTAACTCTCACTGAAATCATTGATCACATTGATGTGGGCCTGAGACACTTCTGAAAATTCTTCTCAATGTCTATAGGCACCCATATAGCATCTTTGCACTTTGCTAAAAACTTATTGATGATTCGCACTCTGTATGATCACTCAAAAGTTTGAAACTGAGATAGTAACATTTGTTAAACCTATAGCCACCTTAATCATTAATGAATATAAAGCTCAAAAATAAAGCATGACTGAACTGTAGCAGAAAAGAAAAACAGAAGCTAATACATTAGACTAAAGTAGTTCCATCTAATTGGAATCCAGTTTCCAAATGAGTTCTGGAAGAGTAAAAAGTTGCACTCAGGGCCTCTCTGTGGAATTCAATAGCTGGTTTGGTTAATTACTTGAAAAGACAATGTTCAGAATGCTTCTTTCTTGGTGAGAATTGTCCAGTATTTGAGCTGGTGCATTCACCTCTCGTTGGCACAAATAGAAGTGTTTGCAAATAAGGATGAGTAGGGACTCTTGTAAAAGTTACTAACATTTAAACTTTCCATAAAAAGGGAGTCATTGGACTGAGAAAGAACATTAGCTGGCAGTATTACTAGAGCCATGTTTCAAAGCCAGATTTGAAGCCACGCTTGTTTAATGCAGAGACATTAATCACCAAAACGAGAGTCTCATAAACAAAGTAATCCAAACCACTAATCCAGATCCAGTCCTTCTCCATTAATCAGTACACAACTTGGGAAAGCAGGCCTGATCCTGAGCTGATGTAAATTGGACTCGCTCCTTTGGCTGAGGATCTGACCCATGCTCTTGCTTCTCTGCAGATGAATCTATTTCTTCTGAAAGCTTAAAACTAGGCAAAAATAAAAGTTGCCAAGGAGACAGAATAGAATAAGTAGCAGCAAAGGCAGCAGAATAACATTTTAGTTGTCCAGTTGTGGAAGCAGCGGAATAAATGGATATATTATAGGACTGTCATCCGGAAAAAGCCAATCAATGTTATCAAGACCAAGTCAATCAGTATCTGCTTGAATGATGAAAAATCTCTGGGTCCAAAGGGAAACAGCCTTCAGTGTGTTGAAAAGAAGTGGGGAAGGGGCTGTTGTAACCATTTTTGCCAAGCATTCCTGATTTGTACCTGAACCATACCCATCAGGTGGCATTTACCACAGCTTCATATTTTCTGCTGCAGTAGCATCATTTCCCTATGAAAAGCCTCGGCCACTCTGGACAGCCAGTGTTGACTGCTACAGTCTCAATAAAATGAATAATTAAATATCTCCCATTCAGGCTTCTTGTTTGAAAGATGAGAGTGAGAAATAAGCTACAAACAGGGATGCTGCTAATGCAGCTAATGTTGCTTATGAGGAAAACTGGACTGGAGCTGTGGAACAACTAGGGGTGGCTTCCAATATTGCAATTACTGTGCTATATAAGCAAAATTTCAGTGCCATATCTGTAAGTTTGTGGGAATCCATCTGAAATAGACAACTATTTTATGCAGGGAGGAATGAAGGGAACTATTTCCAAGTCAATTTAATAGCCTAGTCTGCAAACAATCTCTCTCTCTTATTGCTGTTCTACCCTTGTCTCTCCTACGTGGCATGTTGCCAGGATTTCCCCCCCCCCCCTTGCAGCAGCTGTGCACACTTGAATAGTAAATCAAACACCCTAAGAACTGTTGTTCTAAAATCTTTTCAGAGATGTCTCTCCTCTATTTCCGGTCTCTTTTCTCACTAATATTCATGGCAATTGGCAATTTTTTTCTTAGCTGGTACTAAACTAATTTTGTGTTGCAAACAACTCAGCTCAACATATCACAGCATCTAGCAATGGTAAGGACCCTTAAGTTCTTCAAGCCCCATCTCCTGGCTGATGTTATCTATTGTGCATTTGCTAGTATTGTGTCCAGTCTAGTTTTCATTGTGCTCCAAGAACTGTGCTTCCATCACTTCTCCTGGGAGACTATTTCACTAAGGGGAGTGATTGGATAATGGTCTAGATCTCCACCTGATGTAAATCAGCATTGCTGTATTCACTTCAGGGGCGCTTGATTGATTTACACCAACTGAGGACCTGACCCAAAAGCCTTAAATGTCAATCACTTTAGATTTTCAAGACTATTTTCACTCTAAAAAGACCTAGAGAGTTATTAAAAAAAGAAAGTTTGAAATGAAACCTTAGTATACCACAAAATTCTGGCAATGTCTCTTAATGCAATGCATTGTTATTCCACTCCAGTATAAAAGTTCAATGATGACATACACCACTGACCCATGAATCAGAGTGGACACATGTTTATTTTGGTTTTTATCTATAATGGTTTTCAGAAAGCTCAAAGTTGGGTAAGATGGACTGAGTGACCGAGAAGTCAGTTTTCTGTCCATTTACCTAGCTGCTTATTTGTTTCTGGATCTTGCAACTATTGAATGAAAATTAAACCTGTCACACTCACTCACACTATCTGTTTTAAAGTAGCCAATTCAGGCAAAAAATGTTGTTCCAATGTTGCCCCTTTTTGCTTTCATGAGACAAAAAGTCCATGGATATTGTCTTCCTTTAGTCAGTCTATGAAAGTGATGTGATTGTGTAGTTTGGGCTGTGAAAGGACAATGTATTCTTTATTACAAAGAAAACCACAGTTTGAAAACTAGGAAAAACTCTGATTCATCAGCATGACTCATACACACAGTATATAGCCTGTAATCCCCTTCAGCAAAGCTGTAAGACTAGAAACATGTACATTCTTGCAAAGAGAACATATTTTTTCCCAAAATGAATGCTCCTTATTAAGGGCCCTATCTTGCTCTCTTTGAACTCAGTGAAAACACGCTCATTGGCTTTAATGGGAGCTGGATTGAGCCCAAAACACAGGAAGAAAGTCTACAGGTGCCATACAAATATCCACAAAAATGAATCAAATCACCATCATGATAATGTTATCATAGGCTATGGGAAGTTTGATTTCTAAGAAGCTTTTTTGGGGCTCTGGGAGGCCACGTTACAGTGGGTATAGTCTCATTATGATTAGCAAAGCTGGACCTTTCAGGAAATGAAGATGAGTAAGTCTCACATTTTAAGAGAGGTTTTTGACAGGTCTTCAGCCCCAGCTGGTGTTTTTAAAGGTGGAGCATTTTCAACATATCCTAGAAACTCTATTAAAATAACAATTATCTGTGAAAACATGCTCTTATTTTGAGCGGAGAACTGCAGCCAGTGGGAGCCGTGACCGGCCGAACCTGGGGACGCGGCAGGTCAACAAACCAGCCCAGCGCGCCAAGGGCTTTCCCTGAAGAAGCGGTGGACCACAGGTGAGAACCACCGCCTTATTTGAAGGGATGAAGTTAAAATGACTGTTAGGCTTATTGGGGCTAAAGAAACTTACATATCGAGGGACTGATTCCTCCCTGTTACTCCATCTCCAGCTTTACACTAATATAGCTGATTTCAACAGAGCGATACAAGCATAAAACTGGAGTGACATATTGGAAAATAAGACTCAAAATGTTAGCCCTTTCCACAGCAAATATCTCTGCGGCTGCAGACAAAAGGGCCTTTGCATCCATATTAAACTTGAATTGTTTTCAATGGCGTGGTAGAATAAATAATGTAGCAACCGGCATGGAACTTGGAGGAAGGAGCACTGGTTGCAGGAGGGAAGAATTTGGAGGCAGTACTAGGAAGTCAGTCTGTGGGTAGTTGGCTAAAATGGTCACGGCAGTTGCAGCATCTCTTTTAATAAAGAGTCAGTTTAGTTTTACAAGCATAGATTCCTTTCCAGTTATTACCCAGCATGTGGTACATGAAAGAGACTGTACATCTCCAAGTGTCCCATTTTCAGGATTTATGCCATGACTCTGATCACATAAGATGCTGACTCTCCTCCCCTCCCATTGATTTCAGCTCTCTTCTAAATATGGGCGCAAAGGGATGAATGAGAGTTGAAGCTGCTCAGCACTTCACAGGATCAGGCCTTTGTGGGGAATTGCGTGGCCATATTGCCACATATGGAAATAAATGTATGTAGCAATTAAGGATTTTCAAAAATGTGAGTTTAAAGTTATATTCCTAAATCTATATTTAGGCTCTTAAATGGGTGGCCTGGTTTTCAGAAGTGCCAAGCACCCAGCACCTCTCACTGAAGCCAATGTGAACTCAACACTTTTGAAAACCAGGCAACTACATAGTTAATAGTCTAGCGTTGGGCTTCTATTTTTGAAAATCTTGTCCGAGGCTCCTATCCTGCAAGGACCTCAGCTCCTTTTGTGAGATGCTGAGTGTTCTCAACTCCCATAACATTCACTGGGAACTAATAGCAGTCAGCAACTTGCACGAAACACTCACCAGCTAGTAGGATCTGGACCTATCCTCCTTTAAACCTAGTTGTGAGCCTTCTGATATCATTACATCACACTACAGTAGTGACCAGAGGCCTCAGTCAGTATCAGGGCCCCATTTTGCAAGCTGCTCTAAAAACGTTATGTT
Source organism: Chelydra serpentina (assembly GCA_037349315.1). Taxonomy (NCBI): domain Eukaryota; kingdom Metazoa; phylum Chordata; order Testudines; family Chelydridae; genus Chelydra; species Chelydra serpentina. Next base: position 30,303,969 of record JBAIAC010000026.1, read on the forward strand.
TTTATGAATATGAATATATGGTCCCTGCCCCAAAGAGGCTACAATCATAGGCCCCAGTCCTGTAATTGGACCTTTGCACTTGTGTAGATCTGATTGTAGGCCTAAGGCCTCAGTTTACCATCTAAATCTTACAATTTTACCCTTCTACATGCATCAAAACGATCAGATGCATCATTAGTTTTCCAGGCACTATCATCTAAACATTGCTGAGTGCTTAATGACTGTATTTAGAGAGGATTTATTTCTGAATTTCTATTAGTAACTAACTGAAAGGGTGTTTGTCTCCCCATGTTCCACACCCTTTGATATGGAAATAACATTATTTAATGCTCGATATAACTGATGCCATTTTACTGATATCACAGCAAGTGCTGAAATGATGATTAACTAAAGAAGCAAGGGACACAACTTACTTATAGAATATACGGTGCACTTCCCCCCTCCCTCCATGAGCTACAAATTTCCAATTTCAGAGAGCTCCTGAGTTTTCTGTGAAAATTTATATCTAGACTAAATGATTGGCCCTCTAACAGAAAACTTGCCAGCCATTCAGAAAGCTGTTTATCAATATAAAAAAGGCATAATACAAGAGACATCCATGGTGGGAACTGGCTTAGATTCATAAAATAAAGAGCTGAACTGCCAACTAAAAACTTAAACAAAAACTGTATGGAGAGTTTTGATTAGAGTTGGTCAGGAATTTTTCAATAAAACATTTTTCCATTGGAAAATACCAATTAGTTGAAACTGTTCATAGGAAAGGGGTTGGTGGATCTGACAAAATTTCCCATTTTGAATTTTTTTTTTAAAAAAAAAGAAAAGTTTAGAAATCATCCAGATGTCCTCGTTTGACATGAAATTCCAGTTTTCATTTCAAAATTTAAGTTTATTTTACTATCAATTATGTTTTTTAAAAAGGGCAAAATCAAATCAAAATGTTTCAACTGACCAGACCTTTATTAAGGTTTCAAATCTTCATCCTGATTTGGGATGGGAAATTTTTTGGAATTGCAAAAATTCTTGCAGGATGGGAATGCTGCTTCCCACCCGTCTTTAGTCTTAACTTCTTTTCACCATTATTGATAGTCACCAAGCCTGCACTTACGGGTGCAACTGTGATGAAATACTGTGAGGAAGGTAGTTCTGATGGTGTCTTGAGCTCAAAGTACCAGCAACCTCATGAGAAATCCTGCTCCTGTGGAGCACAAAGCAGCTACACCACAGCAGATAACCCAGTTCTCTCAGTTCTTGCTGCTGTGTTAAAAGTCTCCTCTCTGTCCTGAAGTCTCTTAGAAATCCTTGTTTTAGTGTAAAATTCTTGGATATAGAAGATTCACATTTTCCCTCTGAGCACATCAATGCCACTCCAGGATAGATACTGTTATTTGGCACCTAACTCTAACTGCTCTCTCTAAATTGGAACTTAGTTACATAGTTATTTCTCATAAATGCATAGTTATCTCTCCTTGTTCATACACCATTGACTGACCTGGCTTTTGGTCAGCAAAAGTGATATACTTTATTTGGGAAGAAAAATGGATACACTAGAACAGGAGAGACTTTTGGAAGGATACAGTGAAAAAAGAATCAATTATTTTGCATATATATAAATAGGGACAGAAGTAATACCCCTGTATGGGACTAGGGTGACCAGACAGCAAGTGTGAAAAATCGGGACAGGGGGTGGGGAGTAACAGGAGTCTATATAAGAAAAAGACCCCAAAATCAGGACTGTCCCTATAAAATCGGGACATCTGATCACGCTATATGGGACTGAGTGCACAAACATAGATTAATGTGTGTGCAAATCTCCACGTGCAAACTTGTAAAGGAAACTTTGAAAAATTGGCCTTTTATATTGCCTGGAGGTGACAGCTGTATGTTCACCTCTGTAACTGATCAAATATTTGTATGCAGGATTCTTGCCACAGCATAGGTTCACTTTATGTTAATTTTATGTTTGCCCAGATAACACAGTTAAACAGAACTGATTTCTTACACTTTTACTGCATTACTTCCAGAGCCTGTGGGAAGAAGGGGGGCTGGATTAGGATGAGGGAAGTAGTGTGGGGTTGAAAGTCTGAGCATATTAATGGGAATTTTGCCATTTATTTCAATGGGGACAGGATTTCACCCAGCATTTCTTTTCTTCCTGACAAGTGCTTTGGAGTGATTGAGATGTGAATCTAGCTGCCCTGTATCTGGAGCTCCAAATGCAGGACTAGTCTAGAGACACTGAATGTATATTGGCTTCACTATTACAGAGGGCAAGTATGTTGGAGCACTATGAGCACTAAGTCAGTTTATTATCATTTTGCTGCTACTGCTTCCGTGGACAGCTTGAGGCACAAATTCAGAGCCGTGATACCTGGAGAGTGTTATGACTGGCCTCTGTCAACAAGAGTGAAAAGCACTGCTCTGTAGCTTTATTGGTCTCTCAGCAGCATAATTCTGCAACCAGCAGTTCTAGTTTTCATATTATTACTTTCTGCAATTCTTCCCATGGAAATGAATATATGCAGAGGATAGAAAAGCGTGCCAATGTCATTATTTGCTATCAGTTTCCATTTCTCATTTAGACATTTAGAACAATTTCTCATTCTGAGGGAAAAAATCAGTATTTTCCACCATTCCCTTTCCAGGGTTTTTCACTATATTACAGCAGAGTAAATGCTCCATGTGCTTGTGCTCTTAATTATTCCAGTAAGCTTTTGAATATGTACTAGTAGAAAATGTGTTGCATACAGAGGGAATTCTGCTCTCTTTTCTCAGTGGGCTAGATTGAGCCACAAGGACACAGCTCAATGTAAGGAGTGCCAGGTAGCATGCCTAGCCCAGGAAAGGACAGCCACAATACCCTCCCTTCTCCACAGAAGTAGTAAATACTCCATCCCTGTGTTGGTGCAAGGGCATGGCTCCGCCCTCTCCCCCACCCACTTGCTGCAGGCAACGCAAGCAGGCACACAGCATCTGCTTATTCCTGTGCACGGGAGCCCAGTGTCTGAGTAGCCAACACAGGATTCTTCCCCGCCCCCCCTCCCAAGCCATGATCTAGACAGATGTGTGTGTCTCTATGACGCTGGATTCCCATTCAAGTTCATGGGGATTATGCACATAAATCTCTGCACACTGAGATGAAAAAATACTCTACACAACGGGGAAGGAAAGGTTTCAGAATGTAGTATGAGAACAATGAATATTTAAGGAAAAATACAAATAGCAGAGCAGCATAATGTGCGGTTAGAAAGGCCAAGTTGCTAGTCATTATTCAATTTTGCTCATGTCTTTCATCCAAACATGCATATGAAAGCCAGAAGCAAATAACATTTTTACAGGGCGGAGGGATTTTATAATTAGGTTACATTAAAAAAAAATCGATAGAAAACTGAATGATCATATTGTACCTACATAGACTGAGAGCAATAAATTACCATACAGCCAAGTCAATCATTAATTCAGATATAATGTATAACTTTGTGGCAAACAAAAGATAGACCTATTGTGAGTGAATTGTTTACAATAAAAGGTTACATATTAAAACAGTTATAATCATAACCTTCTGCAAACACCCCCTTCAAGAGGGAAAACACTGGTTTCAGGGTTTGTAATAATGTGGGTTGACTATGTACAATGGAAAGTGCCACATTTAACAAGACCAGTGTATAATATGATGTATCTTATGGAGGGGGTTTTCTGCAGGAAAAAAAAACCACGCATGTAAAAAAATGTTTCACTGAAAATAGAATGTTTTATTTAATCCGACCTAACAATTCATTTTAACCCCAGGAAGGTTAGGTCTGGTGACATCACGTTGAGTGTCATTCCACTGAATCACAGGCATTAACTGTGAGTTCTAGAAAAGACTTGGCAGGATGGGACTGTCCTCATGTTTCTGATGACTGTCTTGGGACAGCTGGCCAACAGTTTTACATCAGCTCTTGCTAGTGGAGATCCAGAGCCTGGCCCTAGATTTACAAATTGAATGTGCTGCCTCTAGAAAAATGACAAGGTGGTTAAAAAAGCAAAACCAGGCGCCCACATTGAGCTTGTCTCTTGAAGGCTTGAGAGTGCTTAGCCAAGGACGGTAAGTATCAGTATCTCCCCAACATTTTACAGGTATGGAAACTGCCACAGCTAGGCTAACTGGCTTTTCAAAAATAGCACAGGAAATTTCTGGCAAAAAAATCTAGATTCCCTTGACTCCCAGCCCTGTGCTTCAACAAACCAAACCTCTTTCAACATCTCAACTGTTGAAGCCAAGAGGAAAACCGAAATGGAGAAATAATGAAGACCCTTCTGAGTGACACAGTTACTTCTGTGCAAGTTTGGACAACACAAAACCAAATTTCTGAACACATCTGCACAACAACAACTCCATCACACATGCACACCACTCCCTTCCCCTTTCCTCTTCCCCAATAAATAATAAATAATAAATTGTACTACGTGAGCACAAACTTCATGGCATACACAAGTGCCAGGATACTCATGACACCTTTTACAGGGTACTTAGATGCCACTGTGATGGGTAAAAATTGAATACAATAGACAGAGAGATAGCTAGATGGAGAAAACATGCTCAAAGCACAAACTTCACAATGTGCACGAGATGCAAGCTCCAACACAAATTCCATATCGTGCCTGCATAATGCAAGTCGCATGGCATATGCAAGCTCTTTAATGGATGTGTGAGCTGCAACTACAGGAAAATCTTCAATGTATGTAATAAAAATTCAACATCATGTTTGTAACGTAATTCTTATGCTGTGCACAGGCGCAAAAATATAGATAAGACCTAAGTTCCCTAAAACATGCAGAGCACAAATTTCACTATGTAGAAAGGCAACACACATTCCATGATCTACACAGCTTCCATTGCCCACTTTCCTATAGCCAAAGACTGAAAGCCTCCATTTCCAAGTACTTCCGAGGAGTGACCAGTGTGCCGAAAGACATTGGGAAGGTAAAGACTCAGCTGCTTCTTGTCATGAGGTGCTCAAAACTGTGCATCTCACACACACAGTAAAGGTGCTCTCAGAAGAGTCTGGTTGAAGGTGCTCTCCTATTCCAGTCAATAGGCATCCTCATACAGCCAGATATGGAGCATAGCCTGGCTAGCATAAATACACTTCACCATAGTAACTAGAGCTGGAGTTTCTCTGGCTGTTGGTTATTGCTGTTTTGGACATTGGTCCTCTGAAGCCACAAGGGCAATACTAAAGCGTGGACTAGAATGTACTGGTAAAGGGGTCAAATAATTTTTGACTAAACTGTTTTCTGGCAAAAAAAAAAATCTGCTTTGTTGGAACCAAAATGTTTTGCAAAGTACATCTTGGTTTCTAAGGTACAGTCTGGAATTTTGTGAAGGCTGGGACAGAGGAACAAGAATGAGCCACTCTAGAATAGTCAAAGGATTAGCGCACTAATCTAGAATTTGAGAGACCAATGTTCAAGTCCCTAATTTGAGGGACTGAGAAGAGACTTGAACCTGGGCCTCTTTACATGCCAGGTGAGTGCCCCGATAACCTGGCTATTCTCAGGCAGGTCTCACACTCCTGTTTTTTTCACACAACAATCAAAAGGTTTCTGTTTTGTTCCACATCATAATAAAAACAAATTTGAAAACCTCAGTTTCTTTTTTGTGTGTGAAACAGAATTGTTGTTTTCCAGCCAGTCCTAATCAGCATACATAGACTAGGAAAATCATTTCACCTCAGTCCCCTGTTGATAATACAGAAGGTCCTTCAAGACCTCATATATTGCAACTGCAGGCAGTAGAGAAGGGATGGGAGTCAGGATCTCTCATCTCAGTTTCATTTGAATCACTTATTCCCTTGGTCTAGTTAAACCTAAGTAGCTGTTACAGCTAAAAGTCCCAGGGTGCCTGTGTTCTTTAACACATAACTTAATTTCCAAAACAAATAATTGCAACTAAGATTCTAAGTGTCACCCTTCCCAAGAGACTCTGATGAATATGCAAAAATTATAATGATCAGTCTGCACTGAAACTAACTATACTTATACTGTCAATAGGGCTTATATAGTTTCCCCCCTTATCTATAGCTAAAAGAGGTCATCCATATACCTGTCTTAGCCCAGGTCTACACTAACCCCCCCCGTCGAACTAAGATACGCAACTTCAGCTACGTTAATAACGTAGCTGAAGTCGAAGTACCTTAGTTCGAGCTTACCTGTGGTCCAGACGCGGCGCGCAGGCTCCCCCGTCGACTCCGCCTACTCCGCTCGTCGAGCTGGATTACCAGCGTCAACGAGGGAGCACTTCCTGGTTCGATTTATCGCGTCTTGACAAGACGCGATAAATCGAACCCAGAACATCGATCCCGCGCCTCCGACGCGACGGGTAAGTATAGACCTAGGGTATAGACCTAGGGTACGTCTATACTTACCCGTCGCGTCGGAGGCGCGGGATCGATGTTCTGGGTTCGATTTATCGCGTCTTGTCAAGACGCGATAAATCGAACCAGGAAGTGCTCCCTCGTCGACGCTGGTAATCCAGCTCGATGAGTGGAGTAGGCGGAGTCGACGGGGGAGCCTGCGCGCCGCGTCTGGACCACAGGTAAGCTCGAACTAAGGTACTTCGACTTCAGCTACGTTATTAACGTAGCTGAAGTTGCGTATCTTAGTTCAACAGGGGGGGTTAGTGTAGACCTGGGCTAAGTGTAGACAGTCTGCTCTGACTTACCACCAAATGCCAGATGACATCCTTGTAACGTACCACAGATCACCTCTGCACAGAACTTCCAATCTGAACAGCTCAAATCTGAATATAGGATCATGATATATCCCATGCTCTCCTTGGTGGCTGAATCTTTTCTTTTTCTGGCCCTTCTCTCTTTAGTTTTAAAAGTGACCTAGTTATTTATATGCAGCCTATGTGCTACACTGTGTATCAGTTGTGAGTTCTTTTACTATGCACAGATTATACGTCAGCTTGCTATGTGATGCCTGCAACAATATTTATTCATAAGCCATTTTAACTAAAATGTGTCATTCTATAGTGATACCATCAAAGCTGAATATGGAAAATGTACTTTCTTAATTGCTTTGATATGCATATATACTCCCATTCAAGAGAAAATGCAGTGCAGGGCCATTTACAACAGCAACAACAATTTGTGAGTGTGAATTTTAAAAGGCTTTGTAAGATGTGTCCTCCTGATTGCTTTTTATACTTAGATTATACCTTATATTCATGCAGGGTTACAGCACATGCAGGGACACGTTGGCATTCCTTACTGTCTTATCAACATTGCTCCTCCCTGACATAGAGAGACAACCTTTAGGCCATGTCCCATGGTCCTTGTGTTCTTGGCCTGTCTGCTGAGACATGTACTTGTCTAATGCCGTCTTTCCTTTTGTCATATTTGGTCTGTCTTGCCTTACCTAGACTGTAAACTCTTTGGGACAAGGGAGCATATCTTTTAATCTCTCTGTGAGGCATGATGGACTGCTATGATGCTGAATAAGTCACAAATAATTAAATAATGGGGGTGGAGGAGGACAATGTAGTAATAGTGGTAGTTCTGCACTGCAAAGCTTTTAGGCAAGTCAGCTGATTCAAGATAGTTGCCTGGAGCCTTTTGCTGACCCATGCACAACGAAAAGTCTTTCGGATAGGTTAAGGATGCTGTGGCAGGCTCTTCTCCACCTCTATGCCGTATTCAGCCACTTGCGGGGAAGAGGCTTTTGTTTCCAAACAACTAAAGAAAGTCCACTTATATACCTGAAATCTATATGCCTTCAGGGAAATTTCTTATGTCTGCTGCATTTAAACAAAGTGGATTCAAAACATACCTAGTAAAATAGTTTTGATTACTTCTGAGTCAGTTCACCTTGACTTAAACCAGTAGCTGAGAGGTTAAAGGACCCATATACTATTTCTGATTACCTCAATAATCCTGCCAGTTGCTCACTTTTCCTTAAAAGGTGCAAAGAGAAATCTGTAGCAAAATAGACTTTGAAAATCAATACAAACTAGAACGTGGAACTTCTTGTCAGGGCATACTGAGTAATATTGATTTCGTCTAAAAACTAAAGGATCCTGCTTACGAAGTCAAGCTGTTGCATTCTGAGCCATTTGGATTCTAGATCTGAGTACTTTAGGATTCTAAAATCCTTGAGTTCTGGCCCTATACAGATTTCCTAACTCTTTCCCCAATCCCCACCTTCCCTTTTTCAAATTTGAGGTCTAGACTGTGTAGGGTGACTAGACAGCAAATGTGAAAAATCGGGACAGGGGGTGGGGGGTAATAGGAGCCTATTTAAGAAAAAGACCCAAAAATCAGGACTGTCCCTAGAAAATCGGGACATCTGGTCACCCTAAGACTGTGGGTTTACCAGTAATCCAGAGTTAGGTGCAGTTGCCCTGCCCCAGGAGTGGACCAGGGACAGAAATGAGACTCAGAATGTCACCATCGTGGGAGGTGTAATTTGTTTCAACCCTTTACCTGGCACCAGCTGTTCCCAATGGAGTTCTGGGAGAGGGAGCAGAGTCAAAGCTCAGATCACTCCACTGCCTTGAATAATCCCCATCCATCTGCACAGGAGAAGGATATCAGCCCACAGAGGGTGCTTTCCTCACTAAACTGTAACCCATGCCTGCATATGAGCGTAAGGGATTCTTTCTTATTCCCCTGTCTGGGCATGTGGGGCATGCCACAATCCTGTTCTAAAAGTCCCCTGCAGACTGTAAGTTTGCTTTTGCCAAACATGAGCCCTTCTTGTACAACACAAAGCTTTCCCAGCAGAGATAGCCTGGGCAGCATCTTCTTTCTGCGTTGCCAACAAGAACTGCTGAGAAAGGCTAGAATGGCGGATGCCAGAATCTGGAATTAGATATAAATTAATTACATTTCATTACTCAAGACTGGGTCATCAAATATCTGTTCAGGATTTTACATTTATTGTTAGGGGGATGATGTACAATTTGCAAGTAGAATTATTGTAAATTACCCTATTGATAACTTCAACCATTCCATTGTATGAAATCACCTTGCCAGCTTTCTTGTCGTCTGCTAAAATAAAGGTTCTTTAATTATGCTGAAGACACCGGTAAGAATGAAAATTGTCCGCTCTTAATAAGATGGCTCTCTCCGTTACTAGGTACTAGTGAATTGTTGGTCTATAATTAAATTAAAAGAATGCTGCAACATCTAAGAGGCCAACGTCATAAACACAACTTTCTTTCTCTCAACTTTCTTTCTCTATTACTGTAGATTAATAAACCACCAACCCTTTGGTTTCCAGAATATCTTGTTTGTAGGCAATGTAAAATATTAGAGCACCTCCCGTATTCATTTAATTTGTCTTTTTCATATTTCTCATTTATTTAATTCATAATATCTCTGTTATCAAACCATGAAATCTGGAATCACTTTTTATTCTACCACACAGATGTGCTGTGAAGATTAATCAGCTAATGTTTTAAAGCACTTAAAATGTGCAACAGTGTTCTATGTCTTCTAAATATTCTTTTTTCTTCAACTCCCTGTTGATATATATAAAGAGACATCAGAAAAATGCTTGTCTAATTGTGTGCGCAAAAATGTGCATGCAACTGAATGCCTCGTTTGCACATTCAATTACAGTAACTGTGTTTGTCATTGCTTGCACATCTTTGCATGAGTAATTTATTAGGCATGCTGTTTCCTGACAGTTGACTCCATTGCTTGGCTGATAAAATATATTAAGAGGGTTTCAAAATAATGTTTGGGTCTCAAAAAAACCCAAACATATCCAGTTGGAAACAGGACATGGGGCAGGAGAAACAAGAAGAGCGCCTTCTCCACAGATCCTGACCCATTCTTATTCCAATTCCTTTTTCTGAAGTGCGTGGCTTCTCTTAGTCCTGCAGCCTCTTCCCCCCCCCACCCAGAACACCCTTTCCTGCATGTTCTCTTCTCTCCGTTTTCATCTTCTTCTCTTCCAATTTTCCTGCCGAGGCTCCTTGCTCTTTGTTTCAGCTCCCCACCCCCTCCAGAATACCTTTTCTCCTGTCACCTCCTTGTCCTGCAGCTTTTGGTTCTTCAACATCTCTTTGCCTATCCTTTCACCCCTCTGGAGCTGACACAGCAACTGTACTTTAAAAGCTCATAATTTAAAGCCATGGTTTGACAATCCCTATTTAAAACCCATACTACTCCTTCACTGTATTTACGTTATGGCAATGGTTAATAAGTCTATAAAGGTCCATTTTTCCCAGTGCTCATTATGCTTAGTGTCTAGTGTCTTTGCTCTTACTCTGTGTGTGTGTGTACACACACACACAGTATGTAACAGTATGTGTGTGTACATCAGCAATACTCAGATTGAGGCTTGCCAGTAGCAAGTGGCTCTTTAAAGTGACTCCTGCGACTCTTTGAAGCACATGATATTAAAACACTGTGTAATTTAATTATTAACCAATCTAAGTTATTAACCAATCAGAATGCTTTTACTATGTTATTAACCAATTGTAGTTGATAACATAATAATACTTGGTCAGTCATTTTGCTGTGAGAATTTTATATATAGGAAGTGTGGTCATCATTTATTTAAGAAATTTATAACCCGATACTAAAGAAAGAAAGAAAAAGATACTGACAGGCTCCAGCATGCCACTGTTGTTGAAATGTCACCTTTCAGATATAGATATTGATTTACAGTTTGGAGTCCAAGTACACTGTATGCTGTACTTACAAACCAGTAAAATTCTACTCAACATTTCTCAGTGAAGGAGAAGGCTAAGTCATGTTTGGTGTCATTTGTTGGAAGACACTTTAAAAAAAAAACTTAATGGTTCTTCATTGACAGCTATGCTTACTGCTAAGAGTGGGGAAAGGCAGAAAGAGAACGTGGCCCTTCTTGGGACAGCACGCTGAGCAGGGTAGAGTTGTCTGTTAAATTAAATCCGTGGCTATGCTAGCCCGATCATACAGACTGCCCTATAGCTGCCACCTAGAGCTCTCACAACACCGAGCGATGACAATTCATAGAGTTTAAGGCCTGAAGGGATCATTAGATGGTCCAGTCTTACTGCCAACATTAGGAAAGCTAGTGCAAGAGAATAGTTTCTGGGTGGCTTGTTGGCAACAGGAATTGCTACTACCTGAGTTAAAGGACCCAGAATCAAGGGGAGGTGCTTGAAGTGCTCCCAGAGCAAGTCAGTGCCAGAGCTGGGAACAGAACCCAATTGTTAGTCTCCCGGTTAAGTGTTCTAGCCACTTGACCACATTGCCTCAAATACAATATTTTGCCCCTTTTGGTATATTGTACCTTTCAGACTGAGCTCCCAAAGGGGGAAGGGGAAGCCCCATTGCCTGACAGTATCAAAGCTGGACTGGGAAAATCATCAGAGAACATGCTATAGGGATGAACCCGAAACTGGTCCCCAGGGGATGGACAAGCCTTCCCCTCTTCCAGCGTCTCTGGATTCCTCAGAGAGTCAGCAAGAACAACTTACACAGAATCATCAGGAACTGGCGATCAGAGGACCAAATCCTGGCCCCATTGTAGCCAATGGCAAAACTCCCATTGATTCCAGTGGGGCCAGGTTTTGGTGCAGAATTTGCAAGGGCACATAGAGAGTGATCCCTACAAACTCTTTTTGTGGGTATAGGGAGGGGAGAGGAGAAAAGAAAATTAATGCAATGTAGTGTCCTAGACTCTGAAATGATGTACAACAGGAAGGGAAATTCTGCACAGATACTGAAGGGTTCTGCATGTCTCCACAGCAAAGCACGTTTTTCTTTAAAGTTGTTATAGAATAAAGAGAAGGGATTTAGAGCATACAAAAATCGTTGTAGGGAACCAGAGGTGGAACAATATTTTCTTCTTGTTAACCTTGTTGGCATGCATATGGTCCATCCTGGAGTCGCCTTCTTGTGTTTTACTAATGAGGAAATTGTGGAACACCATGGGAGGTTTCTAGATGGTAGGAAACACAGGCCCAGAAATGACACCAACCCACATTTAATTTCAACAGTCAGTGGGGAAGCTAAGAGTGGGAAAGCCTGCAGGGGCAAACTGAGCATCTGTGTGCCACCCAAGCTTGTAATTTTTTTTTAATCTACTCATAGTCTTCCCCATTACTTTTATTATTTATTTGCATTACAATAGCACCTACAGGTCACAGCCAAAATCATTGCATTATTCATTGTACAAACACATATGAAGAGACCACCCATACCCCAAAGAGTTGTATAATCTAAATAGACAAACATACAACGGATGGTTTTACCGATGGGGGACTGAGGGATTAAATGATTTGCCCTTGGTCACACAGGAAATCTGCAGTGAACTCAGAAATTTAATTCATCTCTTTAGTCTCAGTCTACTACCTTAGCCATATTTCCTCTCAACCTCCACCCTGAAACACAGACAGTATGCCAAACCAGTTCACTCCACCCTTTTCCCCATCTTGCAGGAGTGGAGAGGAGCCGTGGAGCCTATTTATCTTTCCAGAAGATAAAGTGTAAAGACCCAAAATAAAATCCCTATGAAAGAAATCCATCATTTTCATTCATCATACTTCCATTGCACCAAGCTAGATGTGGCCCATGGATACAGCTACTGATGCCTATCATATTAGGTGAATTCATAACCCACTCTTTGTAAATCAGGAATACATCATTCCATGCACAAATCAGGGCAAAAGAATAATAGGGCCTTCCTTACACCTGGCATCTTTTGATCACATCGTAGTAGCTCAGGAGAAAGGAGCAGATTTTACCATCTGGGATAGGATCAAAATTTGGAGACAGTTGGCCACGGTCTTTTTCCTGTGATCCCAGCTACTATTTTCTGAAATATTGGGCCTGCGGATCTCATTTCCGATCCAAAGCAAAGAGGTTATCCTTGCAGTGTTATATTTAGGAACTTTCAACCTGTCATTTTGATCTGAAGAGGCTTTAACATTTCACTTTCCCTCTCTTCCTTTCTTTTTTTCGGTCTGTGCTTTGCGGTGGTAAGTGTTCAATTGCATCCGTGGAAGGATGTGCAATCAAACTTGCAACGAGACAGTAGTCTCTGATTGTCATCAGCTGCAGCTCATTATTCTCTCAAGGATTCCTTGTGCCAATCGATGAGAAACAATGTGTAATCACTTGCAATTGATTGCAAATCAGTTTGCATAGACTGGCACGTGGCGTCCTTGACAGAAGAATGAGTGATGCCTTTTGCCCATTTCTGGGCTTATGTGGCCTATATACCATCATTTGACAGCTCTTTCTGATTGAGATGCTAAGCATATTCTGCAGGACATACATAGCTTGTATCAGGACAAGATTGTGTTTACCAGTGCATATATTTGGCATGCAACTTTATGCCTAGTTATTACACGTTGCCCACATATTTCTCCATGGTTGCCTGGCATGGATATATTTTCCTGGTACATACCAACCAGTGTAATGTTACAGTGACAAAATATGAATTTTTTTAAAAATAATTCTGGCTTACAAAACAGAGTGCAAAAGGAGTCAGTATACCAACAACCTAAAATGTTCTGTTTTTTCCCTCGCAACTTGGACAACAGCAGAGTTATGAAACATTTGAGTCAGAAGAGCATTCTGGGATAGTAATGCGGGAAAGAGCACGTGGTATCAACCTACTCATTCCAAAGCCACATGTGCTCAATTAAATTTTGATACTTAAATTACTCTTCTAACACCTCTTTCTTCCATAGCCGTGTCTTAGCTTTGGATATGTTTGGGGCTGTGTCTTAGCTTAGGATACGTTCATTCCTAATACTGTACTTACACTAGGAGAACAAATACGATCTGACTTTTGGGCTGAAAAAAAATCCATGAAAAGATGCTCACGTAATACGTTATTTAACTGAGCTGATAGTTTAGTGCTGGACTTTCAACAAGGAGGGTGTTGGCCTGATCTTTTCATGTAGGAAAGAGAATAAAATTTGCTGAGTCCACTGAATATTTTGAGTTGGCCAGTTATCTCTGTCCATAACTTCCTTTTATGTCTCTAAAAAATTATCATTTGGAAACTGATGCATCATTTGAATCTTACTTCAGAATCTGATCCACATTGGAGAGCTTTAAAATTGCAATAGGCCAAAATCAGACCTTAATGGAGCTGCATCCCTTATACCAGGTATGAATTTGGCCTTATAAGTATGTGGATTCTCAGACCACAACCCTCACAGCTGGTGTCAATTGCTGTAGCTTCATTGAAGTCAAGAGTTAAGCTGATTTATACCAACTGAGGTTCTAGTCACAAATATCGGTGAGGTCAGGAGAAGAATTACAGAATGAAAAATACACAGCTAATAATTAAAGAAACTGATTGCATTTGTAAATCTTTCCCTAGGTGGTTCATTAATGATCCTCAGAGTGGTAAAGTACAACTTTGTGAAGCTGCAATGTAGTTGGAGATTGCTTTTCTATGAATATCACAGAACAGGTTTCATTAAAACATGTGAGCTGCCTGTAGCAGAACCTTTAAAAACATTATTCCAGGGCCAATAAAATGAGCCCATTAATTCATTTCATGTTCCCTTTTTTCTTTGTTGACCAAAGCTGGCATACCAACTATGGAGACGAGTAGGCAGTTTTCTTTCTTGAGAGCATATATTTCAGTTTATAAGCAGAAACAGAGTGAGACATTTTCTTAGGCTTTTTATTTTGTTTTGGTTATTAAATGTAGATGCCAGCTGGTGAGGAGCTGCTCCATTGATTTTAATGTACTTTGGATCAGGCCTGTATACTGTTTCCAAAGTGCATCTTGCTGGCTGAATTTAATTGTTCAGCCACAATCAGAGATACTATAGGACAAGGCCTGACTATTCAGAAGAGTTATACCATTTGTCTCTTATCACTTCATCGGCAAGTGACTATGTAAGTAAGATTCATTGCTACAAATGGGATTCCTCATTGCAATGTGGATTCATGGCTCCGAACATCAGCTGGTTTTCATTGCTTGTTGAGGTGCACATACAGAAACCATCTCCCTGGTGAGCCAGAGGCCTTGTCTTTCCATCTGCTTTCCAAAAAGATAACTTTTGGAATACAATTCTGCACTCAAAGCTTGGAATTAACTGTACAGACGTAGATACATGGGGCACACAACTGCATAAAGTGCTGGGCTGTTTGAGTTACGGGACTGTAAACCTGCCATAGTTGGCAGGAGAGCAGTTATGAGATGAGCTTGTCTGTGCTAGTGAAGAGGAGAATGATTTATATTGTGTGTGTGTCTACTCAAGGTTTGGCCTGGACAGACAACTTTATATTGGCTTTGTTACATGTCTACAACTGGGACATCTCTAGCCAGCCTCTTCATAAAGTGATAATAAACCACCCGAGGTGTTGATGGTGCAGTGATATCTTTGCTGTGCCTCCAAGTGCCTTTTGCATGAAGAGATGTGGCCTGGTATAAATTACGGGATGTTGTAGATTATTTGATTTACTTACACTGAGGTCTTCCTGTAACATTTTGCATGTTTCTCTATTGTGATTCAAACATATCTGTTGGGTTATGGATACAATGGGTATGCATGTTCGGTGAACCACTTAGTGAACTATAATTACCCAGAGTCATATTAAGTGTTTTCTTTTCTGCTGTGCTCTGGTGGAAATATGCAATTGTGGGTATATGTGTTGGGTGTTTGTTTTTTCTGGTGTAGGTCATACAATTGGAAATGGTTTGTCAACTGGACGGTTTCATGGTTAGCATCATAAAAAGAGAAAAGTATTTGTTCTTGCTTTGACATTTGTTAAAGGTTTTTAAGCATTAAATAGTAAAACAAGAGCTATAGCCTGGGCAATAGATCAAATAATTCTCATCCACTGTATAGAAATCTTCAAAGTGGTAAGGAGGATTTATGTGTTCAGTGTTATAGTAAACTATATGCAGGACTATTGTACCTTGAAAATTCCTTTATGTCTAATATTTTGTGCATTGTCTTCTCCAGCAAAAGTAAACAAGCACTGAGGGTACTCTGATCCTTAGAGGATTTGGTCTAAATTTTCCAAATGTGGGAAGAGAGGTTGGTCTTTACCCACATTAAAAATAAATATAATGTTAAAGATGGAGCAGAGACAACGTTCAGATCTGGAATTAGATTCAGTTTAGAGTTGGGCTTGGGGGGTCATGCGTCCAGCTACATCAGAACTTCTTCTTGGGTTCAATGGCACTGAATTTTTATGAAATTTCATATCGTTGGTCAAAACCCCCCAAGAGTCACCATTTTCGGGAGATTTCAAATAGATACAAAATGGAAGCAGAATGCAGGCCTGGTCCAGTTCTGGAATAGATCCAGACCCAAAACAGGCAGTTTGGATTGAAGGTCCAACAACCCTCTGAAGTTCAAAGCAATTTGGATTTCAGGCTCTGGTTTGGCTTGCTGCTATCTAATGTTAACAAATTAATTAAAGAAAGAAAATATAAGGTAATTTATCATGAAAAGTATGAGCGATATCAAATTTAGCACAGACCATGGGAGTTCAGTAATGATGATTCTCTCTCCTTGTGGCTGCAGCACCCTTAACTTGCTACAGCACACATAGTTTTCTATCAGGCAGTCTCACGTTATTGAACAACATGGTGTACTGTTTCAGTGTAGTAGCCGTGTTAGTCTGTGTCAGCAAAACGAAAATAAGAAAGAAAAACTTGTAGCACCTTAGAGACTAACAAATTTATTTCAGCATAAGCTTTCGTGGGTTAGAACCCACTTCATCGGATGCATGGAATGAAACATACAATAGACAGATATTTATACAGTCAGAGAAACATGATAAGGTGGAGGTGCATAGACCAACCTTAAGAGGCTAATTAATTGAGAGGAACCATACCAGCAGGGGAAGAAAAAACCTTTGAAGTAATAAACAAGATGGCCACACAGGTCAACATGGTGTACTGTACCCCTTGGAAAACACAGACTACGGAAACATGGTTTAAAAGCCCAATCCTGCAAACACCTGCCAGGAATTTCACACAGGTGAATAAAGTTATTCATGTGTGTAATTGGAATCGGTCCCTAAATATGAAATATGGTTGTATAGAAATATGCATTATAAATAGTTAGATTATGTATGGAATAAATGTGTCTGGCCGTCTCTCCTACAATTCTGTGATATATTTATAGAAGATTCCCTTACAGCAAAGTGTTCTAGAATTCAATAAGGAAGAACAACATTACAGAGCTCTATGGTAGGGACATCACTTTCTATTGCAGCTTGCTTAGAGTAATTTCTATACAAACCAAATTATTTTCTGGTTTCAACTCTATTAAATCCTATGAAGCTTTCCTGCAAAGGATCAGCCTATGCTACATTCAGTGTGTTATGAAAATAAGTAAAAGCGAAATCACGTGGTATTAGGTTGATGTGTCTCTGAAGTGTTTGGGCCTTATTCTCATTACACTGAAGTCTTGCTCTGGCAATGTAAAGGGGCCTTAATGTAAATGTGAATCGAGCCCCTACTGTGGTGAAATGTGCCAGGGATATTTAATGGCAATGAATGGTTAGAGATTCAATTTTTCATTTCCTTGAAACGATGGCACCTTCAGCACCTCCCAAGCACCAGGCTTCACACCCGCTTTATGGCTCATTTAGGAACATAGGAATTGCCAAAGTGGCTCAGACCCAAAGTCCATCTAGTCCAGACCTGTCTCCGACAATGGCCAGTGCCAGATATTTCAGTTCAAGAAACCTGACATTAGGCCCATGTGCGATTATCTTTACCACTGCCACAGGGGTGTAAAGGGAATTTAGTGTAAATGAGAATCAAGCACTTTGAGATGCATGTTGAGCACAGATGAGACAAAAAATAAACTGCACAAAACTTAACTTGTGGCTTGGGGCCTAGTTTGTGGTTTGGGGCCTAGTTCCAAAGCCCTGAAGATTTCTGAAAGGTAAATTCAACTTCAGCAGCCCTTTGGAAAGTCTACTTTTGTAATGGAACCCAAAAGCAGGGAAAGCCTGTTAGATTTCAGGTTTCATTCTGAAAGGCTCATTTATCTCTAGCTATGAGTCAAAGTGCTTTTCTTCTTTCAAATATTTTTATTTTGCAATTAATGAAAAGTTAAGGGGAATGAGGACCTAAGGATCTATATGTACCAAGTACATGCATTTATTTTGTGTGTTTAAATAACTAGGATACTGTGAAGTTCAGTCAGATCCAGCAGAATCTTGAGTGAAAATGTTAACTGAATAATAATAAAGGAATGGAGTGTTATGTGTACCCTGGCTATGGATAAAAGCACCGATTTCAGAAATGCGGAATGAAATGAAGCATCTTTTGTGAAACTTTGTTCAAACAGTTTGTTTTGCCAATTAACCCCTTTGAGGAGGCGGTCATCGCATGTTCCATTGTGGCTGAGGCACATTTACCAGAAAAATATAATTAATTTATGGATAACGCAAAAAAGAGAATGTTTTGGTGCTAAGCATCAGACCTTTATACAAATATGGGTCTCTACATATTTCAATACTTGCTTTTACCAGATCTTGTATCTGTTTGATCAGCAGCTAATAGAATTTTTTTAAAAGCATTCTGGGGGGTATGATGGCTCAGTAGATACATTATAGAACACAGAGGTCATAGTTCAATTCTAGGTCAGGTTGTTAGTGGCTAAAAGTCATGACGGCTCTTAAGCGTCTTATGTGAAATGAAGTGGTGGTCTCAGTCCACTGTGCTTGGCAGACAGGTATTTAAGAACATGAAAAGCAGCTGCTAAAAAGGCAAACTCAGCAAACAACTCAGGGATTATTATTACTAGTAGTAATATTGCCCCAGTCACAAAGCAGGAACCCACTGTGCTAGGCGCTATCCACAGAACAATTAATTGGATGTGGAGAATGGAGATGGAACCAGGTGAGTAGAGACAACCATGGGGACCTTGCCATAATAATCCCTGTGTGACTTTGGGCAAGTCACTTAATCTACCCTATACCTCCATTTATCATCTGTCAAATGGGCATAATATTTCCTTCCCCGCAGAAGGGTGTTGTGAAGATAAAATCCATTGGTGACTGTGAGGTGCTCAGGTCCTACAGTGATGAGGGCCCTACTAGTACCTAGAGAGAGATTTTTCCATAAAGCTCATTCTTTATTGTTAAACATTATTTACATCAGAAATAATGAAATTGAGGTTACAACAATAGCTATTTACACCAAAGGAAGGGATCCCAGAGAATTATAAGTTTCTTCAGGAAGAATTTGTAGTGTCCTACCCCACATTATGTTCCACGTTGGTTCTTTGGCAGGTTCAGAAGTACAACTCATAAACTGTACAATGAAATGTCTCAAAAACGAATAATAGTGAAACTTGGTTCTTTTTTTAATCAAGGGAAGGTTTTTTCATTTAAAAAACAAAATTCCAGTGGAATAACAAGCACTTCAAACATGTATTATTTATTTTCAGCAAAGTGAAATAGCCCCTGCAGTATTTCGAAAGAATGTCTGTTTTATAGGTCTGCAGTGATAACATGTTGGAAGTAACTAACAATTATGTTATTTTTGTCCTCGCTAATAATGCTCAGGGAGCAATTGATGTTTCTTTTAGAGTTAATAAGAAACATTTGCGGCAAAAGCAGGGAACTGTGAAGATAAAGCAATTGGCAAGAAATAGTATGTTTAAATACCATAAAACAGCCAGTATCCAAACAGGTGTGAGATAAAGCAGTATAAATAAACTACTCTGTATGCAGCACATCACACAGCAGAGTTGTGTAAAAAATTGCATGAAATAACTTCACTCCTATCCAGAGGAAAATATAACAAAGCAGATCCTTGTGTCTCCTAATTAGCCTAAGCAGCTGGGAAAACATTTATCATGTGGAAACTTCTAAAAGTTAAGAGTTGTTCTATAAAAAATGAAAAACAAAAAAGTGGTCAGATATACAAACCCTTTAGGAGAAGTGTGTTCCCACTTTTGCAACCTCATCAACCAGCTAGAACCAGTATTCTTGAGGGACAACAAGCCCTTTTTCAATCTTTGCAAAAGTTTGTCTGGCTCTTTAAATGAAACCTGATTGGTTAGTGGTAGTATGATACTTCATGAAGTCGGTGTTATTTTTATTGGTGCTGCTTTCACAAACAGAAGACATTTGCCCTTTCTTCATCCAAACATTTGGTTGCATTAAGTATTGTTTGGTTTAGATTAAAGATTTTCTTTTTTTAAGACCAGTCAAATGCAAAGTAAAGTGCCGTTAGCAAACAGTAGGTTTAAATAATTACACATGCTCACATGACTGATAAGTAGAGCTATGTAAAATTGCTCACAACAAAAGTCACCTGGTTTCTGTTGCTGTTGCAAATTAAAGACTCAGATCAGGTTGATTTAAAGGTTTGTTAAGGTCCATCAACCATTTGGGCAGATCTGAGTCCAGCTTGGGGCTAAGTATGGGATGACCTGTGCTTGTGTATATATATTTACACTTGTGTGTATATTTACACTTGTGTATATATTTACATGATGGAGGACTCTATGCTGGGAAGCAGTGACTCTGAAAAAGATTTGGGAGTCACAGTGGATAATCAGCTGAACACGAGCTCTCGGTGTGACGCTGTGCCCAAAAGTGCAAATGAGATCCTGGGGTGCATAACAGGGGAATCTTGAGCAGGAGTAGAGAGGTTATTTTACCTTTGCATTTGGCATGGGTGTAATCGCTACTGGAATACTGTGCCAGCTCTGGTGCCCACAATTCAAGCAAGATCTTGATAAATTGGAGAGGGTTCAGAGAAGAGCCATGAGAATGAATAAAAGGTTAGAAAACCTGCCTTACAGTGATATACTCAAGGAGCTCAATCTATTTAGCTTAACAAAGAGAAGGTTGTGATTTGATTACAGTCTATAAGTACCTACACGGGGAACAAATATTTAATAATGGACTCTTCAATCCAGCAAACAAAGATTCAGCCATTGGATAATTTTGTAAGTTGAAGCTAGACAAATTCAGACTGGAAATACATTTTTAACAGTGAGAGTAATTATCCACTGGAACAGTTTACCAAGGTTCATGGTGGATTCTCCATCACTGACAATTTAAAAACCAAGATTGGATGTTTTTCTAAAAGATCTGCTCTAGGAATTAGTTTGGGGAAGTTGTGTGGATTGTGTCATACAGGAGGTCAGACTAGATGATCACAATGGTCTCTTTTGACCTTGGAATCTTTTGGTCTTGGAATCTATGAATAGACAAGACACAAAAAGGGTAAGGGAAAAGGAGTATAACACAGAGTACAACACAAAATATAACACAGAGGTAACAAAGCGATATAACAGCAATATGAACAATGTGATGGCTGCAATGTGATTACTCTAGCTCAGGGGTTCCCAAACTTGGTTAGCGGCTTGAGGGGCCGTGAGACGCTTTGTTTACCTGAGCATCCACAGGTATGGCCGCTCGTAGCTCCCAGTGGCCATGGTTCGCCGTTCCCGGCCAATGGGAGCTGCGGGAAGTGGTGGCCCGGCCCGCGCCGCCGCTTTCCACAGTCCCCCTTGGCCGGCCGCTTCCCGCAGCCCCCATTGGCTGGGAACGGTGAACCACGGCCACTAGGAGCTACGAGTGGCCGTACCTGCGGACCCTCAGGTAAACAAAGTGTCTCGTGGCCCGCCAGGGGCTTACCCTGAACAAGCCATGAACCAAGTTTGGGAACCCCTGGCTCTAGCTTGAGGAACTCGGGCTGCAGGGCGATGAAACTGCCATGTAGACAGCTGGCCTTGGGCTGGAGCCCAGGCTTTGGGAAGCTGCAAGCCCAAGGCCAAACCTGAATGTCTACCCTGCAATTTTATGGTCCCACAGCCTGAGCCCCGCAAGCCTGAGTCAGCTGACACAGGCCAGCCACAAGTGGTTTTTCTTTTTTTTACCATGTAGACATACTTTTAGATCTTTAGCAATGCAGAACACACTGTTAAATAGTGCACAATAAGAGATGCTTTGTTAAAAAAATTATCTTTATTCGGTCAGAAGCAAATGCTGCTGCTGTCAAATGCAGTAAAATTGACTTTGACAGGAAAGTTTAGAGTCAAATATGCCCTTGCAAATTCTTGCATAAGCCTTTATCAAACCTTCTCTCCTGCAGTTTGGCAGGGCATGTGCTGTGCTTGTAAAATATGGAGGCGAGCACATACTAAGCAAGACAAACTTTTATCTGCGTTGAGAGGTAGGAGTCTGAATGTCTAAGATACTAGAATTCATTTGACAAGAACAAGAGAGCTCATATTAGTGCAATAAATGAAAAGACGCCAGCCAGCCAGCACCTTCCACAAGTGTCATGTTTTTCTTAGAACTGGGGCATGCGTTACACACACATTTGAGATTATCTCTAACAATTATCTAAAATTAACTGTGGTTTTCTAATGAAAAACATTAAGAGGAGGATCAGATAAGGAGGAGGCCTATTTATAATACTTGCTACAGGATAAAAATGTCTGACACTCCAGATGAAACCAACATGTACCGTACATAGGGTATAAAGTAACACCGGTTTCCTTTGCTTTACTTATTAGTTGAGCACATAGAGGGAGTTTTATCATGTCCATCAGTGGTTTGCAGAAAAGAACCTGTTTAAAAAAGAAACCTTCTTACTCTCTTGTATCTCTCAGTGCTATATCACCGTCTCTCTGAATAACTCTATTCTTTTAGAGTGCTTATGGGATGTCCACCCTCTTGGCCAACACACCAGGGATTACACTAGGGACCTCTAGAGCTAAAAGCATGAGCTGCTACTACTCTGTAGTAGAGGGCTGTAACAACTCTTATTGGTGCAGAGGGGACCTGTAACAGACATTCACCAATGGGCTATACTAATTCAGTCACTCAGAATCTTGCTTAGAGAAATATTGGCCCAGTCTCAGGAGTTTTATTGCAGTGCAGACATACCCTAAGATGAAATGAATAAACAAATTCCAGGTGCTTGGAGAAAAAAAAAGCATTTTGACGTTTTCTGATGACAAAAGCCGCTAGATGATTCATAAGCCAATACAACAGGATTAAAAGTGAATTGAAAAGGTTTTATTAAAAATTCCCCCTAACTCTTTTGTAGGAGTCCAAAAGCAAAAAACGTAGCCATTGTTTAAAAAAACAAAACAAAAACAAAACCAGAAGCAATTATCACCTCCCTGAGATCTTCAGAAGTCTGAGCTACACCCGTCATGATTTCTGAGCTAAAGCAAGTTGCCACTAGAAATAAAACAGGTGAACATTTGAGTGTTTTTATTTATGTATATTATATTGTAGAGGCTCCTATGTGCTAGGTACTGTCCAAACATAGCAAAAGATGGCCTATGCCTCAAGATCTTACAATCTCAATAGGCAAGACAGAGAGGGAAAACAGAGGCAGGGGGAGGTAAATTGGTTTGGTCAAGGTCACACCTGCTGGCCAATGGTAGAGATGATGCTTAGAACTCAGGTCTTCCTAGTGTGAACCTAACACTTACCTACTGAACCACATTGCTACAAAACACTTAAAGGGCCCCTTGCTACGGAAAATTGTATATGAAGCATTACATATAATATTTTGCAACACTATGCAACTTGAATGTTGTTCTTCTGTTTAAGTAGATAGAATGATGCCTTTTTGGCATCAAAAATACCGGGAAACTAACATCAAGCAGTAACTTTCAAAGGTGTCTTTGGAACAAGCCATTTTCAATCATAAATTGGCTCATTTTCACTGGAAAAGATACCCATAATCAAGTAGAAATAAACCCCATTTTTAAGTTTGTGATAAACTTTTAAATCCCTCAGATTTAAAGTATTGTTGTCTTTTATCGTGAAACCTTCACGTATCTCTAAGAACAAGAACCTAAGCAAAAATGTGAAAGAACCATTCCTTTCAACTAGAGTGGGGCATTTTGTGAGTCGAATTCTCCTATGCTGTTGTCAAAGTGCCTTGATATCAAAATGAAAAGTGTCAGGCAGGGTCAAGCAAAACGTTTCATTTCCATACAACTCAACATGGTTTTTTCGATTGGCCAAAAATTTCATTTTCAGCTCGACCTGAAAAAAAGAAAAGAAAAAAAGCTTTATTTTTTTATTTTTTGGAATTGCCAGTGAACTGAGAAATCCATTATTTCCCCAGCTCTACTTTCAACCCTACTATTTTATCCTCTCTGTTTATGATACTTATGAATAGAAATAGATCCAAGCCTACAACTGAGGTCCTGATCAGGGCTCAAACAGCCTGGAAGTTTGGAGATGCTGGGGTTAGGCCCATCTTTCACTCACTCTGGTAGAGAACCGGGAAATTTGCAGCTTAGATGTCGTTGTGTTCAAATACTGTGTTAATTATACTTTAAATAAACATCTCTAAACTGTTTACTCTAACGCACATAACTTTTAATGTATCAGCTCAGTTTGGTCCTAACACTGACAAGGGAGAGTGAGACAGCTGCTATGATAGCTTCTCTTACATACAAAAGCTCAGCTAGCAATCCTCAATCCTTACCCTGCTATTCTAGTGCTGAATCTCTCATGAACTGAAATGGCTAGTCAGATCAGAGTGAGTGGTGTTTGTATAACTCATTTCAGCTCATTTTTACCTGCAATCAGAAGGATTTCGCTCCAGGTTTAAAGAAATTAAAAGCTAATGTATAAACGTAGTACCTGTATATCTAAAAATAAAATCAAACCATTCTATTATTGAATGTTACTAATTCTAATGGCTGACCCATTGCAAAATTATTTATTTTTTTGAATTGGCAAGTGAGCAAATAAACTCAGGAAAATTATAAATCAAGCATACTGCATCAATGGCACATTGAAAAATCTACTTAAACACACTGTGGTAATGTGCTAACAGCATAGCAAATACCTACTCTGAGATATTCCCATACCTTTGATTTTAGGCTCTCACATGTAGAAGCCAATGGATCTATATTCAGTCTGCTGGATTTTAATGCGAATTTAAGTATTTTTGGATTAGCAAGGGTCTAGCATGAGCAATGATATGACCACGAAGAATAGTTTATACCTACCTTCTTCTGTAAATCTGAAAAGGCTCAGTTGACACTTAGATGAGTTTGACAAGAAAGTCCACAGAGTAGAAAACTCCTTAAGAACAATCATTAAACCTATAAAGCTGATTAACTGTTTAACAATTGTGCTGGGTTAAATGGCCAAATATTTAACAGTATCCTACTGTCGAAACACAAGGACAATGATGGCTTTTTAATAGGCACATTTCACTCAATGAAGCAGATGGTACAGCTGCCTAAAAGAACTTTCCTTTATATCCTGCTAGAGCAGCCAGCAGGAAGGTTTATTACTCCAGTTCCATGACTGCACAAAATCCCAATGACAAGGAATATGTTTAAATTTAAAACAATGCTCTGCTTTTCCAATGTCTATTGAGTTATTTACTTCCAGAAGACAGTGGTGGATTATATTTTTAATGTGATTATTATAAACTCTTTGCCACATTATAACAAGCTGTTGAAAAAGGAGGAAGACGTTTGAATGGGAGACAGTTGTGCAGAAAGCAGGTGAATATTGTAGTGGTGTCAATTGTTGGGATCATCGCTTAGCTCAATATCAGTGAGCTACTGCTCTTAGTACCTCTACTACTTAGCTCTCATATAGCAGTTTTCATTTGTAGACCTCAAAGCACTGGACAAAGTATCTTTATTCCCATTTTACACATGGGGACACTGAGGTATAGAGTGGTGAAGTGACTTGGCCAGTATTACATATTAGGTCAATGGCAGGGTCAGGAATAGAACTGAAGATTCCTGAGAGCTTTGCCCTCTCTCCACAGAGTAAGGGTTAATTCAGCCCATAAATTTCAATGGGGCTACTCCAGATTTACACTCATGTAACAGATTGAAATTTGTCCCATTGGCCAGAAGGGGAACTTTTCTTTTGGGGACAGCGCAAGCAAATGGTTTCAGGCTGCTTTATGCGTTGCAGAAGGCTGCAGAGCAGAGGACTATGGTGACCTATAGTAAAAGAACGCTGATGAGTTACCTACAGCGGCAGGCCCCATTAGGGTCAAGCCTGTGTTCCATTGTCCATTTCAAGGGCAATCACAGCAGACTACCGAAAATGACAAAAATGCATCCCACTTTCCAAGTGCAGCATAGCACAGAGTGGTTTTGGCTTCCTTGCTCTAAACAAGACACTGATTAGCTAGTAATCAGCCAGTGATTAGCAAAGACAACTAGGTCACTTGAAGTTCAGCATGTGCATTGTTTTCTGCGAGGCGCTGGAATGCTAGCAACAGGACCAGACCAACTGATACTATTGTCTATTGTAAACATTGATTTCAACATACTTGGTTTGGAATATCAATTTGCATCCCATGAAAAATTAGGCATGCCCACCGTAAAATGGGGAGAATGATATTTATTTCCTTTGTTAAACACTTTGAGCTCTACAGATGAAAAGAGCTAGGTATTGCTATTGTTAAAGTGACCTCCCCATACAACACATACACACAGTGACACTGCAATGCACAGAAGACCTGCCTTATCAGGAGAAAGTATATTTTATTCCGAGACTGATGCCAACAAATTCCACCATGACATTCTGCAGATGAACCACTAGTTCAGGGAGTGTCAGACATGGGCGTTCCATAAGCAGCTGCATAGTACACAGTCACATATGGGTTCTTTTCCCAGCAAAAATTTACAAGGGAATCACATGAGAAATATGAGTGATCTCACTCAGAAGGATCTCATGAGGTGGCTCTCCACACATCTACTACTCTTATTACAGCTGGGTCATAGACAACATTATGGACCTGATCCTGTTCCCAGTGAAGTCAATGATAAAACTCCCACAGGATCTGGCCCCAGAAAAGTTACCATAGGCATCAGTTTATTTACTGTGCCAGTTTCTAGAAGCTGAGAGATATTAGACTCCAACCACTTGGGAAGACAGGGATGAATTCATAACCAGGGCAATCCCATTGTCTTTGCATTAGCCACAGGGTCTATTTTTTGTTGGGCTAAAGTTATCCAAAAATGACATTTGTGAAAGGTTAATTTATAACAAGACATATTGCCAACTGGGTAGGAAATCATCCTCTCTGGTTGCCAGGCATGGAATGCCCTATAATCAGCGGAACTGGAATGATTATGTTTCATGGAGTGGGTAGGAGAGTCTTATAATGATGCCCATCACTGGAGTAATATAGTGTCCATGTGTTCCAAGACTCCTGTGCATCTCAGAGGGATTCTCTGTGCCATTTTGGTGCTCTGAAGGCAGGGCAGAATTGGGGTGGGGGGGATGGCGTCAATGGACCAGTATCTTTGCAGATTCAAAAGCTGAACCTCTCCCTGCAGAAGGTGACATAACATCTTCAGAGGCTACTACAGCCCTGAGCTCCACTGCTTTTCTGAGACCTGGGGAGGAGGATTCATTCCCCTTTCCCATCAACCACTGTGATTCTCCACTGTAACTAGGCCTGTTTATTTTAGCTTGGAGCAAGGACCATGCGTTAGCCTTGAAGATTCTTCTTTCTTGAGTCATTTTATTTCTAAATCACAAGAAAAAATGTACAGAAGAAAAACAAACACCCCCTCATCCCACACACATCACAAACATGCCCCCAAAGTATGGTAAGAAGGCATCAGATACTGCAGCGATGGATGCACTATGAAAACCTTGATAAATATATAATTATTAATCTCCAAATAATTATTTTACTTCAGCCTCCCTCTAATTTGTGAGCATATGCAGGCACATGGACCACTTTAAAATGTCTAACCTTCTAATGCTTTCCATTTTTGAAGGAGCAATCTTAGCTCACCACAGGAATTTTCCTTGCGGATTACCAATAGTAGATACTCAGCTTTGGGCTCCTCAGAGAATAATTCTAGGATCCAAGGTAATATTACTCTCCAAGACCTCACTAGCTTCTTAATTTCACTCTGAAAATCTGAACCGGTAATTAATGGGAAATCTGGGATGACTGTAGAGTTAGAAGGAATTCTGTGTGGTGTCTTTCCTGATTCACATCCCAAAACTGAGTGGAAATAGATCAAGTGGTGTAGTTATGGATCCAAGTCAATTCCGCTTGTTTTCATTAGCCCACAGTGTCCCAAACATTCCCATACCATAGAAAATTCCAAGACAGGGAGCAAAAGTAATTGGAAAAGAGTGGAGAGTCTGGCACTTAGGAGGAATATTTTCCTCAGTGGAGGGGTGCAAAGCCTCATGCAAGGAGGCACGCCTTGAAATTCAACAGGGAAGTCAGAATTTAACCACAAAAATCCTGAGGCCTCTGAAGGGAGATGCCCCCCTCAACGTAGCCCCCCTTCCCTCCAAATTTCCCTTTGGTAGCATTGTTTCTTCGGGATCCTTACTGACATTGGCTTTCCTTAATGGACCGGCACACTACCTCCCTCAAGCTATGGAAGGGGAGTTTGTGCTCATTCAGCCAGCATGAGCTCTGACTTACTGTACAATTGACTCTATGAAACTTTAGCATAGAGTGAACAGTGGTTGCGATATGTGTGTCCGTATATTGACCAGTAGCTGCAGGAACACGGCCCTGAACTCTCAGGCTCAGGGCTCTAAGACACAGTTGCACAATATGCTTCTTAAACGGCTCGCATTTCCTGAGCATGTGTATTTATCTGCCATTGGACTTCCTCTTTTCCTGCTTCAAAGTTGGTTTCTGTTGACCTGAAATAATAAAGATTGTCATGTAAAATTCCAGTAAGTTCTTAAAAACAGTATTTTCAGCCAGATTGAAAAAAATATCTTCTGAAAAATGCCCTCTTTTGTTTGCATTAGCCAGGCAGTTTTAGCATAATGCATCTATTCAGTTATTGCAATTCATGGCTGTTTCCATTAAAGCACAACGCTAGAGGTAAACAGAGGTTTCACAATATGAACATGACCTCAGACTGGCATGTCCTTAGCCAAACAGACTCTAGAAATTAGAGGCGCTGTATCTAGCCAAATTAAACCGAATAGAATAGATGTGGGCATATCCTAAAGCAAAGAGGTAAAAAAACTTTGGTCCCAATCCCTACAGCAACAAAAAGAACACGGCGTAACAGCACTGACATAATATTTAAGTATTTGTGTGAAACAAGAAGAGTCTGATAATAATATCTTGATAACCTCCAGTTGTGGTCACTCCTGACTGTGATCTCGGTGCTAAGCAGGCTTTGACCTGATCAGCAGGTGGCCCGAAGCAGCCAGGATGCTGAAGGACATGGAGCCGATGCATCAGTAGGTGGTTCTTTTCCCAGAATCAGTACAGAACCAATGCTCCAGTGTGGTGTTAGGGGTTGCTGTGCTGCTGGACGTGCTGACTTCCAGGGCAAGATCCTGACCACCTGCAGTAATTAAAAACACCTATGTACTTAATTCCTTCAACTCCTGGCTCCGCCAAATACTTCCTGTATGACATTGGGCAAGTCATTTAACCTCTCTGTGCCTCAATTCCCCACATCCAAAATATTAATAACTACTACCTCACAGCCATACAGTTCATTAATGATTGTAAGGAACACAGATAGTATAAGGAGAGAGGCCATCTAAGTAAGTAGATAGCTGAATACAGATGCTATTGAGGCTGAGAGGTGGGTTGTTGTTCCTAGCCCCTCCCACCCCAGATGATGTATGCTGAAGGTGATCCATCTCTCCTTCCCTGCTTTTTATAGCCAGTGCAGGTGGGAAGCACTGCTCCATGTCCTGTGCCTTCCTGTTCATGCACCGGGAGTTTGAAGTTGGAGATACTCCACCTACCTCATACAGTCTGCCCTTTTCTATTGGCCGGCATGAGCTGTAGATGTCATAGCAGAGGGAGGAGCTTATTCCTCTTGGGGGAGCCCAAGCCGACTCCAAAATCTTTGATTTTTTAAATTGTTTCCACATTGGTCAATTGCTGGCTCAAACTCTGACTTTTTTGCCAAGGGGAAAATTGCGCATAGCTACACTTTGTGCACAGGGACAAGAAGAGGTTTAAGATGCGACACTTCCAAATATCTTTAGATTAAAATGCAATAGCATATAAAGATGTAACTACATCTGATCAAAAGAAGAGCAGGGAACCTGGGATTGCCATGTACATGTTTTTTTGTAAACTAGTGAATGGGAAGAAATGTGATATTAACCCACAAAATAGAAATAAATAGTGGAGAGATTTGAAGGGAATAAAACAATGGAAGGGAAGAGTATTTCTAAATCTCCCCTTGTCCCCAAAACAACACACACTAAGATCACCTATTTACATCAGACAACAAACAACAAGCAGTTCACATGTCGTAACAGGTCATGACTCAACAGCACAGGGTAGAGCGTGGGAATATGGCTAAGTAAGGACCTTACCACTTTTGCTTGGAGGAAAAAATGAGATCTGACAGCTACATTATCCACAAAAGAAGCATCCTGAATTGAGATCATCATCAAAAATTCATAAGGGAACCTTATGAAAAAAGCAGGTCAAGGCTTACAAGGTGTAAGTTCATTGAGGCTTTATAAGAAGCAATACCTTCTGTGCTATTTGAGAAACACACTTACGGTATGAAATTTCCCTTTACTCAGAGTTGGTTGAGAAACCAACAAGATCAGACAACGACAAAGGGTCCTGTGGCACCTTATAAACTAACAGAGGTATTGGAGCATAAGTCTATGAGGTGCCACAGGACCCTTTGTCGCTTCTACAGATCCAGACTAACATGGCTACCCCTCTGATACGTAAGATCAGACAAGAAAGCCAAAACAAAAAACTAGTTATTGTATGAGGAATGGTAACAAGTCTAGTAAATATGCAAACCCTAGCATGAATTGCCTCACACAAAAAATATCATGCATGATGGTGTGGAAGGATGGTGTAAACAACTATATTGCCATTAGTGGGAGCCTACATTATTCACTAACTCCTTCGCATTTCTTTGAAGATGTGCTACCCATAAAAAGGGTATATCTCTTGCAGGGCCCTAGGAATGAAAGGAACTCCTGAAATCTGAGCTGAATGGACTGATTTTAAGTATCTACAAGGTTTATTCTGGGAAAGAAGCAGACTCTGGGGCACTAAGCAGAGTACAGGACAATAAACTTGACCCACGTAACTGGTAATACACTTAAAAGCAAAAAGAAGAGTGTCAAGGTCTGAGAGGAAGCATTTAAAGGCAAACTGGGTTTCGAGAATGTTTAGATCCTGGCTTTGTGCCTCAGGCCCTTCTCTTCTATTGATCAGGTAGCCAGAGAGATGGCAGACACTGAAAAAGACAACCAAGCGATTCTGAGGTTGCTACGTATTTCCAGGATCTCTTCTGGTTTTTTGCCCATTGGTTAATCCAGGTTATTTTGGTCTTTTTTTGGATTTCCTGGTTCTCCTTTTTGCAACTAAGCCTCTAGGCTCATTTTAGTCTCTAAGGACCCAGGGCTCTACTCCAGCAGTTTTCAGACTTTTTAAGCTGAGCCCCCCCCTTTGAGTTATAATTTTTAGTTGTGCCCCTCAATACCTGCCCCCCCCTCGGGTTTTCAGGGTCGGGGAAGGTGTGTGCGACAGTCTCTGGGGGCAGAGCCAGTGCTGGGCACAGAGGTGTTGACACTGACCCACAGGCTGGGTGGCCCACTGAGGTGAGTCGGGGGTGGAGGTGGCACTCCCTCCCCAAGTCTCCCCCCACGCAGGGCTGGCCTGAGTCACCTGGTGTCACTGCTCACCCCCCCCCACAAATGTTCCTCTGCACCCTCCTTGGGGGGCTGCGCCCTACAGTTTAAAAATCTCTGCTTTACTCTAATTTTCAAAGTGTGCTTTTCTTGTGGGTAAACTGAAGGTATCACAGATATTACAAGAAGCAGCTGACCATGTTCTGCTTTGGACTGATTTACATCTTTGGTCCTGATACACTTCTCCTTTACCCCAGATCTATGTCTTAAAATTGATGTAAATGCAGTGAAGAAGCAGGCCCTTTATTATTGTTTGCCGTGTACAGACAGTGCGTACATGGTGAAGAGACCCCAGAGAGTAGGATTTTCAAAGCCACATGGAGGATTTGGATGGCCAACTCTCATTTATTCCAGAATGTAAAAATGCTTAGAGGTAATTATAGAATGAGTAGAAAGTTGCGGTGAGCAAAGGGAGAAATAGCAAAGGGCAGCCACAAAGGGGAATCTATCAGGCTGATAGAGGCCGAATTGCTACTGTACCATGCTCAACACTGGGATTTCAGCGTTTGATCAGTTACAGTATTTAATGGCTTGACAGCGTCTATTGGAAAGTATAAAGATCAATGGTGATGATAGATGCATGATGAGAAAGACAGCGGGACAGACATACATACTGATTTCCCATCTATTCTTCAGCATATTAACTGAGGATATAGATTATGTTTTTGTTGTTGAAATCTATCCTAAAGTTCAATGTGCAGAGTCAGTAAAAAATGCAAACATAATAGTAGCATATATAGCTAGAGGTTACAGTGTATGTGGAAAGTAATCCTCTTGATGCTGGAAGTTTAGATTTCCCAGCATACACCTCAGAACAAGCAATGTCATGTGTTACCAATGGGTTATATAAAGCCCAAGGTTTGACTATACTTAGAGCACTACACAGCATTGGCTATTATGCAGTATCTTAGCCGGAATGTAATTACTTTTGAGGAAAATGCATTGCAGAACAACATCAGTTCTCAAAGATTTAAGTTATTAAGGAAGATTAAGGAATTTCTCTCAGGAAAAGAGACTTCACAGTGACCTAATTGAAGTTTTTAACATTCTCATGGGAGCTAATAAAAAATTGGTTCATGCAAATTCTTCACACTTTCAAACACAAGCATAAGAAAACATTAACTTGAAAAAAAATGAGATCAAAAAGAATGTAGAACAAAAAATAGAATCATTTGGATTGGAGGGGACTAGTTCTACCAGGTCATTGAATCCATTCCTCCTTGAATCATAGTAGGATTGATTTCCTTATCCTTAAATAATCCATAATAGATGGGTGTCTAGGCAAGCCAATGATGACAATCCCACAGTGTCCCTTGGCAATTTGTACTTTCAGAAGAATAAACATATTAAATAAATTATCAAAAAGGGCCACTGCAGGGAAGGAGGATCAATGAAATCAAGGGAGAGCTCATTTATATTTACAGAGGGGCTGAGAGCTATGGAATAAAAACAAACTAATGTGATGAATGAAAGATGAGCACAAGAGACAAGGAACAGTACTTCTGTGGTGGATGTCTTTCTTTTTTTAAAACTTATTATTTTCATTAGAGTTGTAATAAAATACAAAGAGTGCACCTACATATTACACTGGGCATCCTTGGAATAAGTTAAAGAACAATCAAGCTGAAACAGCAGCTAACCCACTGCCACCCTCCAATAAAACAGACCGACCACCACTACCTCCTTAGCAAATACCTAGGTGAACAATTTGCTTCCAAATTGAAAGGTATATTCGGGGGGGGGGGGGGAGGGGAGGAGTTGTAGGGCTATGTAAAAATCGAACAAACTGTAAAATCATTATACAAATAAGCAATATGAGAAGAGCTGTTAAACCTACATTTTCAAGGTACCCTTCAAACAGTCACATATATAATTTCTTTAAAGTCTTGTTAAGCTCAATGTGACTTCTCATATTTGTAAAATGTTTCCTGGATCAGGTCCCTAGACTCTACTCAGGTGACTTGTTATATGCATACAACTCCAACTGAAGTCAATGCAATTTGTGCTGGTGCTCTAGGTGAAATACTGTCAACAGTAAGCTGGTCACCCTTCTTAAAACAATCATCTGTTTCTTGTGTAAAGATGGTCATGATCTGGATTTTATATTTGACAGGGATCTGAGGTAAATTCGTGAGGACTAAACCCCAATGTGGGCCAATGTATTGTGTCACTCCCATCCCCCCACTTGGGATAAAGGTGGATGGAGTTCTGGGCAAGAATGTGTTAGTCCTTTTGATTGTGCCTGCAGAAAGTTATGTACTTCTTGTCACATGCAGATCTGGCCTCAGTTATCACTGGCTTTTCCACCTTCAGAATGGATCACTCTATCACACTCTACTTGGGGCATCATTTGAAGACCAACTGGAAACTTCACAGAATGCAGTGGCTAGATCCTTTAGTGGTGTTTCTATTAGGGGACCTTTTTCATATGTGCTTCTAAGACTGCTCTGGGCACCAGTTAATTTCTGCATGCAGTGCAGTTTCTTGAGTATTTTATAAAGCCCTTTACAATTTGGGTCATTACTTGCCATAGACTAGCCAGGACACTTGAGCTGACGTTCCCTAGGCTAAAATGACTGGACGCAAGTTGTCCATAGATGGGCCAAAACTTGAACTAACTTACTTCCCTTGTTCCATCACAGCTCTTTGAGTGGGTTGCAAAGATTTACCTATGTATGCAGGCCTTTGATGAGGGAAAGGAGTGAGATGGGTCGTGGATGTTTTCTTTCTGGTGGGTTGGCTAGTTCCTCTTGGTATCATTTGTTGGATATATGGATGATTTTCTTATATGAGGTTATGGATTTTTCATTGTGAGAAGGGCTAGAGCATTTATGATAGACATTTAATTTACATTGAAAAAATAAAACAGATGCAAAATTGGAAAAAATTCTTCACTGCTTTCGGGGTCACAATTATACATGCTGGATCTTCAGAGAGTCTGAAGTAATTATCAAACACAGAATGTGCATTTTTAGAACCCTTGTAGGTTTCCCAAATCCACATGACAGTCTATAATGTTTGCATTGCCTGTTCAATACACACATATGGAATAGCAGATCATTTTTATTCCCATTATCATCATCATTCTGTGAATTTTATTGGCAGTGTTTATTTTTTGTTCAATTTTACTTTTACTTTTAATATTGATAGAATTAGTGCAAGTCTTTTCCTTATAAACTCTTCCATCCAAGACATTTTGAATGAAACCTTGCTTCTAGAAATACGTATTTTAGTCACATCTACTAGATGTGTGTATATGGGTGTACACACACACAAAATTATACTATAACTCTGCAGTTTTCAAATATAACTAAACCCCTTAAGGAAAAATTCTACTTTGATCACTTACCTATACTTTTAAGAAGTGACTTTATATTTACAGGTTTATTGATAAATCTATAATAGCCCAATTTGTTATTGTGTAGCCATTGTCCACATATTGCTATATGCATTAAATACAAGGCCACTTTTCTGTTACTGATCAGGTAAATCTACGCTTCCCTAGACACAAATGCCTTGAATGCTTTCACTCTCAAAGAACAGATTTGTATTTTTCAGTCTTTTTCTTAACCCCTTTGACATTGAGATCTGCACTCTGGATGCATTTTGCTCTGGACACCACCTTGGAGGGGTTACTAAAACTTCAAATGACCTCATTATATCTTAAGATACATTGTGGGAAAGAGAAAAGACAATTAAGAAATAAATATTTTGGTTTTCAGCATTTATGTTAGCTTTCATTGCTAATAAACTCAATTTAACTTAAATATTTAACTTAACTTGAGGACTGTTTAGGCTTAATAATTATCAGTTACTTGCAGTTACTTTCAGAGAATTTTTAACAAAGATCTTTGGGGTTTGACCGAAAGCATTCTAACTTTCTCTTTCTGCAATAAGTTTATGACTTCCGACTTGCTTATGTAATTGCTGTATGAAAACAACTTTTCTCTTTTGTAGGAAAATAGACGGAGAAGAACTTATCTGCAGTTGGGATTTGCTTGGTATAATTTTTTCACAGGATAAAGTAAAATATAACTATGAGCACCACATGAGCCAAGCTTCCAGAATGCCATCGCTTCCAAATTATATATATTTTTGAAATTATAGTCATGAAGAGACGTGGGTAGAGAGCCACTGAAGCATTTTCCAGGTTTCTATAGGCTAAATGCTTCTCTGCAAGTATACAATGCATTCCAAGTGTTCCCTCTTGATTGGGAGGCTCCGAATAGATAGAAATAGATTTAGTCTCCCATTTCCTAACTTTCTGTACCATTTCATATTGAAAAGCAATCTAAGTACCTAAAATGGCAAATGTATGGCGTTGAAAGAATACAAAGAATATTATGCAAATTAACATTAACATAAGAACAGCCATACTGGTTGAGACCAATGTTCCATCTAGCCCCATGTCCTGTCTCCGACAGTGGCCAATGTTGTATGCTTCAGAAGGAATGAACAGAACAGAGCAATTTTGAGTGATCCAGTCCCTATCATCCAGTCCCAGCTTCTGGTAGTTGGAGGTTTAGGGACACCAGGAGCATGGGGTTGCATCCCTGCCCATCTTGGCTAATAGCCATAGATGGACCTATCCTCCATGAACTTATCTAATTCTTTTTTGAACTAATTTATACTTTTGGCCTTCACAACATCCAACAGCAATGAGTTCCACTGTGTGTTGCATGAAGAAATACTTCCTTTTGTTTGTTTTAAACCTGCTACCTATTAATTTCCTCAGGTGACCCCTAGTTCTTGTGTTATATGAGGGATAAATAACACTTCCTATTTACCTTCTCCACACCATTCATGATTTTCTAGATTTCTATCATCTCGTTCCTTAATCGTCTCTTTTCTAAGCTAAACAGTCCCAGTCTTTTCAATCCTCATATGGAGGCTGTTCCATATCCCTAATAATTTTTGTTGCCTTTGTCTGCACCTTTTCTAATTCTAATATATCTTTTTTGAGATGGGGTGACCAGAACTGCATGCAGCATTCAAGGTATGGGCGTACCAGGGATTTATATAGTGGCAATATGATATTTTCTATTTTATTATCTATCTCATTCCTAGTGGTTCCTAACATTCTGATGGATTTTTTGACTGCCACAGCAATTGAACAGACATTTTCAGAGAACTATCCACAACCCAGCATTCAGGTATGGGCGTACCATGGATTTATATAGTGGGATTATGATATTTTCTATTTTATTCTTGCTTTAAGGACCATTCTTAAGAGCCATGCAGCCTCTTGCTTTGTGTCTATGGTCTTATAGGACCTGCCAAATCCCAGTGATCTCAACAAGAGTCTTTTTATTTACTTTGTTGGACTTTGGAGGGAGCCCATAGAGTTTTGCTCACTGTGAGGATATAAAGAATATGACACTGAACATGTTCAGTATTTCCAGTGACACACATGTAGGCTGAAAAGTTGTTCTTTTTGATTGACTGATCATCCTGTACAGTCTATAGAAACACCAACCAGAGGCAGTGTTTATCCAGTTCTTCTTTGTGCTATATCAGGTTAGTGGACACTTTTCTTTAAGATATATTTGAATAATTGCAGAGACTATCCAGTTTCTCCTCTAGATAAAGAACCTCCTCTAACATTCGCGCAATGAAGTGATCCCAGATAGACCATTAGGGGGCATTTTCACTAGCTCAGAACAGGCACCATGCTCCAGCCTCTGGGAAACACCTTCTTGGCCCCAAGAGCAGGGAGTCACTAATGTACATGCACCCTTGATTTTGGCTTCTCTGTGGCCCAAATCTAGGCAATTTTCAAAATAACAAGATCCTGCAGCTTGGCCACTGTTAGTGTGTGTATGTTTTTTAGGTGTGAAAGTCAGTTTGGTGATATTATATGACACATAGCAGCCCATAGGGCTGCATGTCTTTATGAGAGGTAATGCCTACCGTTTAATGAGCATGGAGGCTGGATTTTGTTGGGTTAATTTATATACACCCAGTCAATATGTGGTACACAACGTGCCATCATCCATTAAGTGACAAAATGCCATCTCCCTCTCACCTGTTACTTAGAGCACATCAAAGTTTCTAGAGGTATCTAAATCAAAGAACGTAGCTAGGGACATTGAAGACTATTTTATCCCAGGTCCTCTTGAAAACAGAAGTCTCTTCTCTTTTACCAAGCAGCGGAGCAGCCACAGAAGCCCACAATGATCCTTCAGTTTTGGCCCTCAGAGCTTTTTTAATGTACCATAACGGTTGCTGATACTTTTGTGAAGATAAAAGGCAACAAGAGATGTCAGCTGGGGGAGCAAACACACTGCTACAATTACAGTTATG
The DNA here is from genome assembly GCA_037349315.1 of Chelydra serpentina. Lineage (NCBI taxonomy): Eukaryota > Metazoa > Chordata > Testudines > Chelydridae > Chelydra > Chelydra serpentina. Next base: position 30,341,861 of record JBAIAC010000026.1, read on the forward strand.
CCCACCTCTTCCTTCAGTGGGCTTTAAAGCTTAGCAAATTATTTAGTGCTGTTGTCGTTAATTTGAGTTCTGGATTCCTGGATGTTATATTTTCTATCCTGAATTAAAATAGAAAATCAATTAAAAAAAATACAAGGGGAAAGAGAAGTAGAGTGACATTTCTAAACATTATATGAGATTTATTATCTTGTTAGTTTACTATAGTATTTGCCTCATGTCAATGCTTATTTATTTACTTACAAGTGGAACATGTGACACACTAAATCTTCTCTCCAATGGACACAGGACCTCTTTTGGATCATGCTTGTCTACCTTGGTCTTTATTTTTCAAGTGTCTCATCATGATATATGCTCATTGTGCATACCATATTGTGTCAGGCTACATCAGCCTGCATTGTGTCACATACAGAAACAAAGTAAGGCAATATGACTCAGTTGCAGATACATATCATAAGCAATTATAAAGTTAATAAATATTTCTTTGATAGAAAGAGTATTTGATGTGCATTAAATACACTTTAGATCTTGTTTCCTTCTCCCCTGACAGGTTAGACTCATTATTATTAAGTATGTAAAATTTGGAATGTACAAGATAACTAAGTTAATATAACTTTACTGAAGTATACTTTTAAGTGTCCCTGTTTCTATTTTTAAATGAACTCATTTTACATACCCTGTTGATATCCTCTTAGCAGGATTGTCCCAGCTTCTCATTTATATCATTTTGTCTTATTTAAAAGAGCCAGTCTCACATAATGAAAGGTAAACAAGCTCTTGGTAGCCTATTACAGCTACCCTGGCATTTAAAGTAAGCCATCTTTACAAGAACCAGGAATGAGCAAATTGGTTTGGGTAAAACAAAACCTGACCCAAGCATTACTTCAGAACGCAATTTGAACTCCAAGCAATCATTTTTGAGGTACAAAAACTATTCAGTTAACTCTCCGCCCCCATTAATTTTCCTTTTTGCACACCTCACCTCTTGCCTATTTTTGGTCATGAGTAAAAGCAGGAGTGCTAAAATGCTGCAAAAAAGGCAGTTCATCTTTCCATACACGCTAAATAAAACTGGCATGTCTTACAGACAGATCAGCAGAGGCAAACTTGTAGAAAGAGCATGGTCTTGAGGTTAAATCAGAAATCAGGAAATCTGGGTCCTGTTCCTACCTCTGCCACAGACTCCCTGTGTTCCTTTGCATAACTCGTGTAGGCTCCAGCTCAGTGAGACACATGATGAGACACATGATTAAACACGAGTAGTTCCACAGAAGTCAATCACACTAATCAGGTGCTTATCGGGTGACCAGACAGCAAATGTGAATAATCAGGACAGGGGGTAGGGAGTAATAGGCGCCTATATAAGACAAAGCCCCAAATATCAGGACTCTATAAAATCGGGATATCTGGTCACCCTAGGTGCTTAAAGGTAGACACCTTACTGAATTTGGGACTCACCATCTCTATGTCTCTGCTCCCTACCTGTAAAATGGGGACAATAACATTTCCCTACTTCACAGAGGGTGTTGTGAGGCTTCACTCATTAAAGTTTGCAATGTGTAAACTTTTTGTCATGCCCAGGTACCTTGATGCTCATGGGGCACAAATAAACTTTAACTGAAGACCCAGTCTAATTCCCATGAAAGTAGATTGAAAGACTCCCTTTGATTTAAGATACTTAGCTAGCTATATGAATAAAGAGATAGTAGATAGAACAGAACTAAGTACTTTGAGATAGTCATATGGAAGGCACCATATAAGTGTAAAGTATTTTTATTATATAGCTATTTAGTTTGAATTTAGAGTGCAAATTTAAAAAATGGACACATATATTCCATATTACCCGCTAGTCAGCAGTAGTCAAAAATGGAGCGGATCCTGTCGAAGTTGTTGTACAGAGATTGTTTTCCATGTCCAGTGCCTAATTATAGCAGGAATAATTCTCTCCCATAGTAAGAGGCCTAATAGTGCCATATTTCTCATTGCAATCATCAGCTACTCACTCGCTCACACCCTATCCCTTCCTGATTCTGATGGTGTTTCAGTACCATCTCCAGAAATCAGGTGGCAGGTTGTTCGGGCTAGAATTTTCCATTTTCATTATGTTTGACATGTTAGAGACAGAGTTTTGCCCGACTTGTAGCCTATGGCAATGGGCAGGAGAGATGAGGCTGCTCTAAAATTTAGAGCAAACATACACAAAAAGAAACCGTATAAAATATTGAAATGACAGCTTGCTGAAGTAGCTTTTTGTCGGAGCAGCTTTAGCATGGTCGCACACTGACGTACAGTAGTTGACACAGCTCGCTGTGATGTGGTGAAATGAAATCAATGCCCAGACTGGGATTTGCTATATGAACAAGTTTCCGAAACAGGCCACAACAGGTGGGCCAACAAAATTTTGCATGTACAAATAAATGGCTCTATATCTATCATGCTTGAAACAAACATCTACTCAAGTTTTGTCGGGATGGATTCAAAGTCCAGATCAATGAGCCAGACTCTACTAATTTCAAAATATTTTTGCAGCCCAAGTAATCCATCAGTACAGATGTACAAAATTCTGTCAAGGCTAATAAAAAAAGCTCAAAGTCAGAATTGACATAAAGAACTTGGGTAAAATCCTGACCCTATTGAAGTCAATGGCAAAACTCCCATTGACTTCAAATGGGGCTCAGATTTCACCCCTTGCATATAGATGACTAGATGGGACATTTGATAACATAAGCATCACAGCTCCCAGGATGTTGTTATAACAAGCATCTGAACACCTGGTAGAGCCTTTGAATATCTTTCCAAAAGCTTTTGTTTCTGTCACAAACATCACTCAACATATTTCCAAAGCATCAGGACCAAGTTACATGTGGATTAATCTGTCTCACGCCTCAGTCCTCTAAAGAATTACTCTCAGGCTTAACTTTAAATTGAGTCCTACTGGCACTACTCTCCATTCAGCTAATGCTGTAAGAGCAGTAGATTGTCATCTACTTCTGTGTTGTGTCTTATTTTCAGATGTTACTAGTGTGGAATTGTCTGGAGTATTCCACCTCAGGGCTGGTCTACACTACGGGGGGTGGGTGGGTCAATGTAAGGTATGCAACTTCAGCTACGTGAATAACGTAGTTGAAGTTGATGTACCTCACTCGACTTACCTCGCCGTGAGGACGCTGCAATGTCGAAGGCTGCCGCTCCCTTGTCGACTCTGCTTCTGCCTTGCGTCGGGGTGGATTACCGGAGTCGACGGGAGCGCGTTCTGGGATCGATTTATCGCTTCTACATGAGACGCGAAAAATTGATCCCCAAAAGATCGATTGCTACCCACCGAATCAGGCGGGTAGTGTAGACCTGGTCTCAGAGAGGTTGCTGCATTTCAGTAGGGAAGAAAAATTCCTGGCTATAGAGTCCTTAAGGTATCTTGTAATGCTTGAGAATATATCATTTATTATGGTTTTATTTTACACAGTCAAACTTGCTGGCACAAGATTTTTTTTGTGTGTGATTTTTTTTTTAAGAATAGCAACCATGTTAAAATATTCTGGAAGAAGGCAGAAAAATATGCATCTGTTTTAATTACCCATAAAGGTTACTTTTCAAAAACTTTCAGATTGAGCATAATAAACTACTCATATGCTAACTACAACAGGATGTGCTAACTAGGAGGCGAGGGTTGTTTCTGTGTTCTTGGAGGTTTTACTCCTAATGTTGTGCCACTTTCACTTATGTTAATGCATTTTTAATATATATTTACATCCCTACTGGCAGCAATAGGGAAGTTTTATAATCCAAGGAAAAAAATAAAAATATATAAACATAATACAATCTGCTCACAGTCCATTTTTTGAAAAGAAAAACATAACCTACCTCAGCTGCTGCCAAATAGTTAATACTTGTTTTTAGCATTTACTCAAAACTCAACTAATTTGTAATGCTGTGGGGGACACACCAGGGATGTTAGAGAAGGGTATACATGAGAATGCAGATTGTGCCCACTATGTGAGCAAGAATATGCCCACTTTTTGGCAGCTGTGAATACTGAGGGGGGAGGAGGGAGCCTTAAATGGCAGATTCCAGGCTCCTAGTCTCCCAGATCTGTGGGCAGCAAAGGAAAATTAACATGACACAGTGCAGTTGACAAAAATGAGTTGCAATCCACTCCTGGGTGATTCTGGGCCCCACAAAGCTCCAATGTACTATATATGATGTACAATGTACTCTCTATTCAAATGACCGTCCCGTCACCAGCTGTTACAAACATGTCTGAATACTAAGCAAACAGGAAAAAAAAAATCAAAGCTGGAAAAAAAGCAACGAACATTTTTCAGGACAACTTTTCACCAGTTCTTTTCATGCATTATTTGTGTCCTTGACACGCCAAGAACCCACTGTTTGCATTTCAGCACGTGTGAAACCTTGCACTCTTGAGATTGCCATTGGAAGTGCCATGGTAGCCATCTTTGGCAATTCTGATTTATGAATGAGAACGAGAGAACAGCAAAAAAATCCCCATTGTAACATGCACACTGAGATGCATTCACACAACACAATAATATGAATCATTTTAAAAAGCCAGGATGATGAGTAGTGAGGGAAGAAAGGGATACCTCACAGGGGAGTTGTGAGGATAAATACATTAAACATAAGTATCTTAGCTAGCTAGCTAGATGATAGATTGATATGAAGGCCCCGATCCTTGGGCCCAAGGTGATAAATGCCTGTCACTTTGGTTTCTAAGCTAGCCAGATCAATCTCTGTGTTTTCTGCTATCCAAGCACAGGAGATGGGCTAAATTTTCTCATTTCAAGACACTCTGGATGAAAAGATGTATCCTTTTGTATAAACATAAACCACCCCCCCCTCTGTAAGAAAGACATATAGAATCACAAATAGAAACTTTTTGCACAAGCAAATGGATACTTGTGCAAATAGTGCAGCTGTGTGGAAAGTGCGGCCCTCTGTCACACTGAGGTGATGTTATAATCCCATCCTCCTGCATCAATACTGAGGGACAATTGCCCCTCCCCTCCTTTCTATAGTTTCAGAAAAGTTGGCAGCGTTATTATTCCTTGCTTCCTCTTTTTTTCTCACTTTTGAACTCTGGCTGTTTAGAATGGATGAGGAGCTATTTTAAAAAATAACCAGCTTTGCTCCTCTAGATCTAGTTATCCCACAGTAGCAGTTTTAATCTTTCCCATCATTACTATTCTTGTCAGGGGCATTTTTAAAGCCAGACACTTATTTTGCTCTTCTAGAAATGCCTGTAACAGTTGCGCCAAGAAGCACTTTTCAAATGGACTGTGAAAGAGTTAACAATGCCCTTTCATGCAAAACCACAAACAACCAGGGGTGGGGAAAGTTTTAACTGAGCATTGGAGAGGATCCAAATTCTAGCCAAGAGGAGAAGCAAAGGGAGAGCATGAAATGCACAAATCATCCCAGAGTTCACTGAATTGACAAAGTTATTTAAAAAAAAAGGAGGGGGGGGGGACCTTCAGTCCTGCCCTATACCTCTAGGCTGTGCAAACACAGAGAGAGAGAGAGAGAGAGACCAGAACAAGTCTGACAGGGTAGCAATCTACAGCAGCTCTAGTCCCTCAGGACTAAACAGAGACAGAGCGTGGCACAAACTCTTTCTCTTCAGCTGCTCTCTGTTGTGTTCTTGGCATGAGCTGGTTTGGTTTCGCTTGCACAAACTCGGTGCTTCTTCAGCTTTTAAAAAAATTATTATTATTAGCAAGTGGGAGAAGAGAGGATTTAATAAGGGCTCAAGGGATTACTGGATAAAGCCAGAGCTTAGGGGTGGGGTTTAAAGGGCCTCTAGCCAGCCATTGGGCCATCCGCTTAGCAACAGTATGAAAAGGGCCAACCGGAGCATTTATACAGTTGGGACACATTCCAAGCTCTTTGTGCCAAATACTTAATTCCTCTGCCAAGAAAACAAACAAGGGCACTTTTAAAAATTCCAGAGTTAAAGGATTTTTTTTCTTCGCTTTTCTCCTCCACAAACTATCTTCACTCACAGTTAATGATCTCTTTCTTTTTATTGCAGAAGTGCAAACTGTAGGGAATTCTTTACTTTTTCAGGTTGGAACAGTAGCTTCCACTTTCGCTGTATGTGACAGTTCTCACTTTCCATGTTAGAACAGTTCATTCCGTATTAGAACAGTGGATAGAATTCAGTCAGCAGATTTCTCTTCTCAAGTGCTGTGGGTTCCTTTATTTCTTAATAACAACATTTCTCCTGAACAATGGACCTCACTATATTTAGGGAAAGCCCTCCTTTCATAGCCACATTTATTTCTAGCTAGTTATTGCTGTCTATATAATGTCCAAAACCTTTTAGCACCTCTTTTATTCTCTCATACTTTCTTTCTAGTAATTTACCACTTTGTTTATTTCAGTTCTACTAGAGAATACAGATTAGGAAGAGTAGGGGTTTTAAAAGACAAAAAAAAAAAGGGCATGTATCTATAACGCTTTCCCTGGAGAGAAATTAGACAGGAGTTTGGAATACTCTCCTCCTTTTATTAAAGACATATTTTTAGATTTTTTTAAAAAAATTGGTCATATATTAGCCTATGTGATGTGCTGAAGCTGGGGAAGAGCCAATGCCTTGCTGATGAGGAATCCTTTCTATGTTTATGCCTAGTGAGAGACCAATCACCATTTCCGTATTCCGACAGTGAAATATCTCCTTTCCTTACAAGGCAGAAAAGCACAAAATTAAGGGCCCATTTCTGAGGGGCACAGAGCGCCCATACTTAGGCCCTGCCCACATGCAGCGAGTTGGAGGACCAGGAATTTACTTTGTACTTTTCTGCCTTAGAAGGAAAGGAGAGAAATTTAGATTTTATTTTTGCTAGTAGAAATCTTCAGTTTGGGTTGAAGTCAAAATGCTCCTCTAAGGAGGCACTTAGCACCTGGCAGGAACAGGCCCCAAGAGCCCCATCTTGCAACCCTTTAACTCATGCAAACAGTTTCATTCACTTCTCTGGGACTGCTCATGTGAGTAAGGGCAGCAGAATCAGGCCCCTGCTTAGCAGCGGCAGCACATCCAGAGGTTAAAGCAGGGCACTTGGAGTCAGGACGCCTGGTTTCGCTTCCTGGCTCTACCCCTGATTTACTGGGTAACTTTGGGTAAGTCACTGACCCTCGGTGAGACTAAATTTACTCAAATGAAGAAGTATTGGGAAGCTTAAACAACATCTGTGAAGTGCCTTGAGGTCCCCGAAGGAAAGAGGTTGTGCACTTGTACACTGTCAGTATTGCTGCTTGTGTAACTGGCTTACACGTTCAGAAGATTGGTTCTGCAACTACATGCTTAAATTTTATTTACACCTCTAGTGACCACTGCTTGTGCATTTCCTGCCACAGTGCGCACTATCATAGTAATTTTGGGAGCAAGGGAGACATTAAATTAGTTTACACAGTCATTTTGGGGGAAAAAAGTGGATCTGTATGTCTGTATTTCATAACTGGAGCTCTGAATTTTTGTACTCTCTTGAGGTAACCGTATCTTTGATAGGGCTGGGTGATTACTTAATATAGATTCCCTTTCGGTCTCCGGTCTGACTCTCATTGCAGTCAATGAGAATTTTCCAGAGAAAACAGCTTCTGAAAAAATGGAAATACTTCAATGGGAACAAGATTTGATTCTGAGTCAAACCGAATGCATGGAATGAAATAGTAAGGTCAGACTTTAAAAGCTATGGATGCTTATCTTAACTATTTAAATCCCCCAAGTTAGTAAAACTGGACTGGAAGTGTCCTGAGAACAGGTTTTCTTATGATATTTTTGGTATCTCATGCATTCGGCCAAACTTGGAAACAACAACATGTAGGTAACTTTTCTTGTGTTATTTTGGACTCCACTTCTAGTCCCAATCAGAAGTAGGAAATACAGAGGCACAAAAATAAAAAACAACAGGAACCTCACAGAAAAAGGGTTTGGTTTGACTTTGGGTGAAGGTTCGGAGTAGGAAGAGAGGGGATGGTGCTTCCTATTAATCTGAACTGGTTCTGCTTATCTTTGTCCAGAACTTGTTTTTGAGTAATGAGGAAGTACAATGAAAAATCAATTTCATTTTGCACAGTACACAGCCACAATCAGACTTACTCAAGATAACAGTCCCTCTAGGCTTATGAAATAATATGGAAATAAATAATTCAACTAGGACCAGATCCACAACCCATTCAAGTGAACAGAAAGATTTCCCGTGAATTCAAGGAGCTTTGGATCAGGCCCTTAGTGTGAAACTGCAACAAAGTTGATGGAACATAGTAAATGTAATTTGGGGCAAATGCTAAGGTCTTTACTCTGTTGGGGGGATAGCTCAGTGGTTTGAGCATTGGCCTGCTAAACCCAGCGTTGAGAGTTCAATCCTTGCGGGGCCATTTAGGGAGCAAAAATCTGTCAGGGGACAGTACTTGGTCCTGCTAGTGAAGGCAGGGGACTAGACTCAATGACTGGCCCTTCCAGTTCTATGAGATAGGCATACCTCCATATATTTTCACCTAGTCTTTAGTTGAGCAAAGTACCGTGGATTTCTATGTGAATTTGCCTTACTAGGGACTGAGTGAAAACAGAGTAAAGATCGTAGTATGTTGTCCTCTTTATGTGAACAGTATGGTTGCAAGCCTATAGCCCTTAAGCTTTCATTTATCACAATGTCCCCCATAAAAATGGATTCCCCTTCAGTGCTGCTGGCTGCCACAAATTTGTAATAACTCAGTGGTACTTTACAATGTGTTTTACAGCCATCTGAAATTCTATTTTATTAAAGGGGCGCATACGTTGTGTCAGTAATTCTCATATACTGTAATTGGTTTTATAACACCTGGTTACAGTATATAGTATAATTTGCCAGGAACTTGATATGAATGCATTTCATAACATGCTTTATATAATCTATTATTAAAAAGTGTAGCTGCATCTGTAATTATATTGGCAAATACAGTTTTATTGAGTTTTACATAAAAGCACGCAGTACAGAAAGACCAAAGGACTACTCACTCTCAGGATGCAGGAATACTTTTTTCTAGACAAGAATATAAAAGGGCAAGTATAAAATCTAACAACCATTTAATAAGTAATGAACTAAAACCGGAGATCCAACTATCCCTGAACTTGGGGAAAGGTGGGATCTGGATCAGAATGTTGTGGCTTATATTGGCTTAAGGAAACTTTACATTCGGTCTCAAAAAAATGACCATGTAAAACATATACCTTCTGACTGAGCAGATCTTACCTCTGTGTGTATTCAAAGTCCAATCTACTGACCTGAAAGATACGAATATATTTGACACTGGTTTTTACTTCTGTTGGCTCTGCAGAAACTGCGCACCTCTGGGACAGTGAGCTGGAATCTATTCTAGATTGTGCATCAACAGAATTCAGATTGCAGGTCTTCAGTTTTGGCAAGGTATAAGCTAGAAAGAACCCAGCTTGGCTGCCAGATTGCAGGCTGAGTTTACATGACTAGCAATTGGGGATGTGGCAGGGGAAAGCCACCTTTGCAGCTTCTGATCTGGACTAATTGGGTAAAGTCAATGGAGAGGCATTCATTGACAACAGCTGAGCATCTGGCTATATATATATTGCCAACACAAACTCTCTTTTATGCAGTTCATTTGCAGGAGCCATGCAGTCTAGGCCATGTCAATGTCTGTTCTCAAAACGACCTTCCGAGGATGACCTTTCAGTTTGGGTTGATGAGTTGCCCTGTGGTTTAACTTCGAAAGCATCAAAAGCCCTTTCACGAAGCCCATAGAGAGGAAATGTACTCTAATATCAATCTATTGTCATACATCTGTCTGTTGTGTGCTTTAAAGATACTGAACACCTGAGATTTGGTGCATTTTTTCTCTTCCATGGAAATAGAGTCTAAATGTGGTAAAAGCCTTGGTCATTGTGAATCAATTACAGTTCAAGCTTTTTTTCCATTTATGGTGAGCTTTCCCCTTCCCTCCCAGCTCCCTAAGGTATTGCACTGTAAAACACTCTCTGTCATAGGTTTTATCTCATTCTGCCTCCTCTCCATTTTCTCCAGTTCCTATAGTGAATATTTGTCTTTTCTACCTGCTGCCTGGTTAAATCAGTCTCTGAGGCAGTGACATATGCCCGATCACGGGTGCTGTCACTTAAATTCCCTGTGCTCATATTTTTCTCCTTCTCATAGGGAGATGGGGACAGATGTTTGAAGAATGGACCTTTTTGCTGGCTGGCACACTGAAAGTGGTGACGTTTGTTGCTAATTACTGGAGTTGAAATCCTGGCCTTTCGCTGACAGCACCCAGAACTGAACAGCAGGTTTCTCCCAAGTGCAGTTGAATTCAAGTGTTAGATCTTCTGAGAAATGAAATCCTGTGCTCAGTCACAGACATTTGGACTGAATTCTTCCTATTTAAATGGCAGCTCTCATTTCATAATTCTTGTCCTGAAACACAGAGCTGTAGAACGCATGAACAACAAGCTGGTCTACTCCACTTGCCCTCTCCTGTGGTCAATTGGCTAGTCGCTCTTCCGAACACTTTTATTCACACATCATATTCCACCATGCTCCAGCCTTAGGAGCACTCAGAACAAGCAGTTGCCTTGGGTACCAAAGTGGAAGGGGCAATAATAAGTGCGTAAGTATTGGGGCTGCTCAGTAATGGAGCACACAAAACCTCCAAGGTGCCAGCAATGTGCCACGTGTATCATGACTTAGAGGCAAGCTTTATAGGTGCATCAGCAACAAGGCCTTGTAGGCACTAACCCCGGTGATTCCCAATAACCACTCAGACCCATGGCTAAGTGAAAGGGTATTTTACTAGTGCTGGCAGGAAAGCTTGCAGATACCCTAGGTATAGAGGCTTAAGAAGTTACAGTTCAAGAGCGCAATAGTGGTTTCTGTTTGGATCCTTGGGGAAGTCTAACCAAGAGTTGGGGCCCTTCAGGCCCAGTCCCTGGGGAGACCTTTCCAGTCCAGTCTCCATTCAAGCAAACAGGAGCTTACAGGTTTCCAAACCAGGCTCAGTCTGCTGCTGCTCCCCATAAGTCCCACACAGGCCTGTCCAACAGTCACAGCCTGTTCCACATGCTGCTCCGCATACAGTTCCTAGGGAACTGCTTCGCATCCAGCTTCTCTGCAGTTCCAGGCTAGTCACGTGGCGGTTGCTTCCCAAACAGAGCCCCGGCCACTTCCTGGTTCAGGATCTTTCCTCTTACCCAGCTAGAAGCAGGGCCGGCTCCAGGCACCAGCTTGCCAAGCTGGTGCTTGGGGCGGCAGGTGAGAAGGGGGCGGCAGTCCGAGTCCCGCGGCGGCAATTCGGCGGCAGGTCCGCTCTTCCCGCCGCCGAATTGCCGCCGCGGGACTCGGACTGCCGCCCCAGTCTCGCCTGCCGCGGCGGCAAAGGGGCGGCAGGTCCGCCGCTGTCCCCTTGCCGCTCCGGAAAGGGACTGCCTGCGTCGGGGGCGGGGCGCCGCCACCCCTGCTTGGGGCGGCAGAATTGTAAGAGCCGCCTCTGGCTAGAAGGAAAGGGATTGAACCTGCTGGGTCAGGGTTAATTTCACTCCTTGGCTCTCTTTCCCTGAAATGAACAAATGTGTCCAAACCAGTGGGGAGGGGGAAGGTGAGAAGAGGAAGGGGATGTGGAGTGGGGCGGGGAGGAGGCTGATCGGAACGGCCGTCCCTTGCTTAGCAGACCCAGTACAGGCATGAGGGTGTCTCTGATGCAGTGGAGTTGTGGGAGGCCCAAACTGCAATGGAGATGCCCACAGTTACACTGTGGGAATGCCAGCCTCTGAGAAGCCCTGCAAGAGAATTCCACAGTCCTCCCGTGTGTTCCACTGTAGTATGGCGTGCGAGATTGGGCAGGGAGCTATGAGCAGGCATGCGAGCCAGAACATAATTGGGAACACTGCCCAGGGCCGTTCACACATTGTAAAGACCTACTGACCACGTGTAGCGTGTTATACAGTGGGCCATGACCACTACTGAAGCACATGGCTTTGGAGCGGTGGGCACAGGCTGAGATGTGCAGACTCTGCTCCCCGTTTCTGTGTAAGGGGGAAGAAGATTCCATCTCCCCCTCACTCCTGTCTCTGCCCACCTTCCCTCCTGCACTGGTAAGCTGCACAAAGCCCATTTACTCAGGTTTTGCACAAGGAATGAGATTTCCACCTTATGTAGTTAGGGTGTGTCCCAAAGCCCATTGATGTCAATGGAAAGGTTCGCATTGACTCAAATGTGCTTTGGACAAGGCTCTTAATTTTAAAATTTCACCAGGGCAAAATTCCAGCCTCTAGCTGGCATGTCAGTGATGCCAGTAATTTGCCTGCCAATGTGACCACGGGAGTATATTCTTCCATTGGCATTTTTTCTTTGAAGTGAAGTGAAATCGTAAAGCTTTCTCTGTCTTGCTAAGTAAACCTTCTTCTATCTCTGCCACCAAATGGGACACTCTAAGCCTTCCTCAGGGCAGGGGAAAATGTAAGGCTGATCCCGATGAAAGCGTGATGGAACTAGATAACTGGGATTTATTAATAGGGGTTAGGGTTTGGTTTTAAATAGACATTTATCAGAAAAACACTGAAGGAAAAAGAGCTAAGTCCCCAGTTAATGTAAAAGTATAGGGTTACACTGACTCCCTTACACACATTTTTCAAGCTATTCCCCTTTTATGATCCTCCTCCCCTTCCACAAATCAACTTTACCCTCTCCTAAATCAATCTCATACTGAGTGACAAGGGGCTGTCAGCCAAGACATATATATTAGGGATTCTAACAAACTCTTTCCGAACATAATGCCCAGAAACCCATAATCCTTACAGGTATTTGCCATAATAAAATGTTAAGGCAAATAAAGTTCAAAACCAGCTGCCCAAGCTCTACATCTTACTCTGAAATTTTCAGAAGTGAATGAATTGGAAAGAATAGGATCAGGATTGCAAACCATTAGTCCTTTGTAAGAGTGAAATACAGTCCTGCCCAGAGAGTCAGGGTGAAGCCCATGCATCACTTAAGTCCTAACTGCTCCATAGGCATTATGCTGGCCCTCTATACACTGGTGAATTTTATGCTTAGTGCTTAAAACCCATAGACATAATGCAGCTAACTAGAGTGTGGCTGATCAGAAAAAAAATGATTTTTTTTAGGCCAAACTCAGGATCAGGCCCTAGTTCTGACTTCCTAGCAAGGAAGAGGGAGTCCAGTGAAGTGGCATGTCTGAACACACAGCTATCTTTTGCTAATTAGAAAAAAAACCCTCCAAGGAGAATGAATGTAAAATGGAAGGCTTTTCACTGATCACATGTATTTTAAAGTGTTCCTTGGTACTATTGTAAAAATCCTGCTTGAAAATCAGGAAGGTAGAAATTCTGTGATGTGAGGGAGGCTAAAAGTAGCTGGATGCTACCTTTGTACTGCCCAGATTCTAGGCTGCTCCAGGGTCAATGTAGCCTCTCGCAAAGTTGGAGCAACCCAACTGCCTGCTCTAATTTTTGGCAGTTTTCTTTCAACTGCCTCAAAATTGCTCCACTTCTCTGACCTTTAGCCATTGCCCCACCATGTCCCCTACAGCTAGGAGGTGGTTGCGAGGAGCAGTGTGTAGGGCTGCCTATGCTGTCCCTGAGACTTGGGACTCTTTCCACCAACTTCAAGGCCCCCTTTATGTCACCAGATCAGAGTAAAGGATCTCAGTGGCGGACAGTGTCTGTCTCTGGGAACATAGCTGGAAATCAAAGAAGGAAACAGCTGGATGAGCAGCCCTGCTAATTATCATTGTTATTGCTCAGATGTGAAGGTAAGTGAACTATTGTTATCACTAGACTTGAATGTCCGTCCGCATGAACACTGCAAAAAATGCTGTGCAAGTGTTTGCTTGAATTTCATGGTGAACTTGTTTCAGCTGTGCTTACACAAGCTCACGGGCTTGGGTACTTGCATCTAGCCAGTTTTAAATGCACATGCCTGACTGTTCTCAGCAGAAGTGATTCATTTCAGATAGCATGGGGTGCTACTTGTTTCAACAGGGGAACAGGGTTCACGGACACCTCCCAGATCCCTGGCAGTAAAGCAACTAATAAATGAGTCGAGGATGTAGTTGCACTCTTTGCAAGTAGGACACACTCTCTCTCTCTCTCTCTCACACACACACAATTACTTGGTGTCAATGACTGGGGTGATGACTGAAAATTACATAATAATAAATAAAATGCACATGGCTATATTTTACATGGGATGGGATTGGGACACTGCTTAACATGGTAAAGGGACAAGGTTTCCTGAGTCTCAAAACAGAGGCAATTAAATGAGCCAGACAAGTACACGACTCTACCTTCTGGAAGTAGGGTGGCACATACATACAAAATGGCTGTGTGTGAATGTGAAGGAACATTGCAGTTAAATTTTTCACCACGCCAAGTTCTGTTTGGAGGGCTTGGAGGGTTTAAGTGGTTCATAGTCCTGTAAAAAGGTGCACTTCACTCAGAATGAATAAATTTAAGCCGGTTGTGACTAGCCAGTGTACATTCCACAAATCAAAAGGGAAAATAAATTCATAGTCAATCATTTTCTGAGAATTCTTTGTATTCCTGCAGCTGTCATTTTCACAAATGCTGCTGGTGGAAAAGCTGATGGTACCAAATAATATTATTAATAATCACACACTTTTGTGTCACTAGCCTGCATAGTTATCTTGTGCGAATGACCTGCAAGACCTGTTCCTTTGCAGAACCTTACATTTTCTTAGATACCTTTTATGATTGCAAGTGTCAAATAAAGCTAGATTGTCTGCTTTGTCTTGAAGTGATGAGCAAGCCAAAGCAAGTCATTTGGCTCAGGAAGCTGTATAGGTGGATATACATATAAGATTTCAACCACTCAAGCTGTCTCACAGCTTTTGTATTTCATGTTTCAAAATCTTTTCCTTTTACCAAAGCCTCCTTCTGGCTAAAGTGATGCTGCAGTTGCAGCTGTCCTGGGGAACTGAAGAACTGGCTAGATATATTGTAAAAAAACAAAAACAAAAAAAAGACTGGGTAGAGATCAGTGGTTTCAGCAGGATACTGCATTGGCTTTGTTCCTCTAGAGCAGTGGTTCCCAAACTTTAACAGCCTGTGAACCCCTTTCACTAAAATGTCAAGTCTCGCAAACCCCCTCCTAAAAATGAATATTTCCAGGGATTTTCTCATTAACTGAGTATAAATTATAAAAGCAGTGATCTTGGAAATATAAAATTTGTTTTTATGACCTGCTTATTACACACTATTTATTATTCATTATTATTTATCATTACAGTATTTTTATTACATTATGAAAACAGCAACACTCTTCCAAGATCTCGTTTTCGTAGCTTGTATCACTTTGAATAAGCCTGTTATAAGACAAGGTTTCTATGTTTCATCAAGAAGTATCAGCTGTGAAACAGAATGAAGGTATTTAAGAAGCCAACTCAAAGAGGTCGTCCTACTCAAGCATTCAGGTCTTGAGCAGTCCAGGCAAACAACGCACGTTACAACAAAGCTTAAACTTGCTCTTCATAATAAATTAAAAACAATACTAGCTGCCTATTTAATTTTAAAAACACCACCTCCCTTTCCATTTCTTGTAAGGAGCCTTGACGTTTAAATCTCCTCAGTGTGATAGATATGCTTGCTTTGATCTGCTTAACTCTTGCAAGTCCAGGGGCTCCGGGCTGCTGGCCCCATGCTGCCCAGGATCCCTAGGGACAGCTCTGTCCGCCATTAGGGAATTTTTTCCCAAGAACCCCCTGTAACATTTCACGAACCCCCAGGGGTTCACGAACCCCAGTTTGGGAACCACTGCTCTAGAGGCTGTTTTCAGAGTTTTGCCCTGGCCCCTACACCGAGAGATGCCTTAGCCTCCACATTGTTTGGCTGAATGGCAGGGTCTACTACACCTTAAGAGGAACAGGTGAGGACAGAGAACTACATCAGTGCTTCCTGGCACTATATTTGGCGGTTGTTACCAGTCTTGCCATTACATAGCAACTGACACTTACCACGGTCACTAAAATATAAAAAGAGAAAAGCTTGCTAGGGCTTGTTTGAAAGCAAATTTGCCAGTCACTCTAATATCACTATGCTTTTCCAGCTTGCAGCCCCGCCACTGCCACCCTCTTCCTTCTTGTATGACTTGGTTCCTTCCCTCAGGACCCAGAAGCCACTCCTTATATTGAGTTGCACTTCCCTTGGGCAGAGCCCTGCTAAGGCTTCAGGTTGTGCTGACTCAGGGATGTGAGGCTGACTGTAAGCAGCAGTTTCAGCTTGCCAGCTTTGGCTAGCACATAACATACATTTGCCGACAGACAGACGTAAGCACAATCTCCTACCCGTGGATTCCAGCGCCTGGGTAACACAGAGTTGGCTGTGGCTGGGGACTTGCAATGCAGGGTGTGCATGTAGATGCGTGAATGGTACAAAGGAGGACTTTGTACTCCCAAAGTTTGGGTCAGCAGTGTGCCAAGCCAGGGCCCATTCCCCAGTGTAACTCAGAGCAGACTGGAGACTGCTACAATTAATACTGACCACCAGCAGCCCCAGGGGGGCTGTTATAGGCATTGGGAATCAGCGAGGCATAAAGAAGCTCCTTTCCCCAGTCATGCCTCACTACTCTGGCCCCCTACATTATGCCAATTCTGTGCCACCAGAGGATTCCCCTATACATGGTCTTCACAGTATGTCCTAAAAATCCACTGATTCAGCTGACTGCAGACCAAGTTGGAGCAGGGAGCAAGTTTCAGTCAAAGAACCTTCATGGCAGCAGCCCCCTCTCTTTAATAGTGAAGATGTTCCCCCTGACATTCTGCTGCTAACCAGACCTGGGGCTGTATCCCATGGGGCTAGATGACATTTTTCGTGTGCCAAGCTACTCAGAGCTTTCTGGGCCTGATCCAAAGTCCATTGAAGTACGTGGGAGTCTTTCAACGGATGCCACAGGAATTTGGACCAGGCCCCAAATAGAAAAGCAAAAACCTTAAACTCTGCCTGGAAACTAATAGACTAGTGAAGACCCCAGAGCGCTGGTGTCATGCGCGCACAGCAAGCTCCCCCTTTTACTAAGCAAGCTGCTGCATTCTGCCCCAGTGTAAGCTTCCCAGTGGATTTAAAGTCAAGCTTCTTTACTGTATTACAGTTGTCTACTCTTCAGGTGACAAAGACATGGATCCAGTAGCAAGGTCCATATCCGAGAGGAAAGGTCATAACCCTCCTAGCCAGGAACAGATGGGGGGGGAAAAAAGGACAAAATCAACAAAGGAATGAACCTCCCATGTATAGTAATGAGTGTCCATGTTTGGAGCCAATCATACTAAACAATTCAAAAATCTTTATTGCCCTCACCAAATGGGACAAAATGATGACAAAATGGCCTCAATGCTTTAATCAGCAGGATAAGTCAAGCCTTTTATTCCTTTATATACACCAGTCAATGGAAAGTTATTGCTTAATTAAACCCCTTGAATGAATACCCGATAATTAATAAACCCATATACCGTACCCCAAGGCTTTGAGTTTAAGAAGTCTCCTCTGTTCAAGTATGAAACAAGAAAACATGCTGAACTAATGGGAAATAATTCCGGTAGAAGGCAAACCAATTAGGATTAGTGAATTCCATTTCATTTAAAGTTCCAAGATAGAGAAGTAATTTATCTAGTAAATTAATAGTGTTAGTGGCTTTCCTAATATATTAGCAAGTCTTTCATATCATATTAGTGAAAACCAAGCTGGCTAATACAATAAGAGACTTATTATAAAGGTATGAAGGTTACTAATGTGATAAGATTTTTGCATCCAATTAGTATTAAAGGAACACGTTTCTAAAATGGAATTTTATGTATATTTATATCATTCCATAATCCACGTCAATCGCCATGTGTTTTATTTTAACAAAGTGATAATTCTCCTAAATTTGCACTTAGTGAGAGTGTTAGATCTCTCCTTAAAACACGTGAGTGTGTGTATATGTATTAGTGACCCATATTAGCTGGTCTGGGCTGCATTGAATTTAGAACAAAGTGGTTTTCCATTTCCCTAACCTTGGGATCAACTAGAGACTGGCTCAACTAGAAATAGCAGTCTAAAGGCAAAACAATTACTGTACATAGAAATTGCCATATTCAATCAAGCCAGTAGCCCATCTAATCCAGTACCTTGTCTTCACCAGTTATCAGTACCCATTTGCTTCTGAAGAATATCCATGCTGTAGGCATTTATTAATTAATCTGCTGATTGGGAATGTTTCTTCTTACTCTCCTTTAGCTAGAGATTGGGTTATGCTATGAAGCAGGAGGGTTTATATCTCTTCCCAAACTCTTGGTTTTTTAATCCTCACTATAGTAATAGTAACCCATAAAATGCCCAATCCTTTTCTGAGTCCTGCTAGGTTCCTTGTCTCATCTTGTGGCAATAAGTTCCACAGACAACCTGAACTTGTCCATTATGTAAAAAAATTTTTTTTTAAATTTGCTGCATTTCCCCTTACATGAATAGAAATCATGTGAGCACAAGCTTTTTCTGTGAGAGATTTTAGCTACTTCCCATTTCTTTTTGGGTTGGCAGTGCTGGAAGAACAGTTTTACTTCTGCTTATTACCCTGACTGGGACTAAGGTTGCATAGCAGGTCATAGAACTGGAGAAAAGAACAAAACCTTGGAAAGCTCAAAAGAGCCTTTACCTACGCTTGGTTGGAGGGCAGAGGCAAAGGTTCAGATCGTATCATACATACTCTTGCCCATTCTTGTTAACAGTAAGAGCATTTGCCTGTATACTTGGCCTTTTACAGTGCTTGAGTTCTACCGCTGATCCGGTGAAGGCTGTGGCTATTATCCTTGGAAATAAAGCTTTCAGAAGCTCATAAAACCCCTTTTTATGGTGTTTGCAGTTGGGGTTTACAGAAGAATCAGAAATGTACACACAGGTGCTTAAAGATCAATTGTATTAAAGAATATAATTGGTGCTATTTTTCACCTTTAAAGTTCCTGCAAGAGTAGTTTTCCTAGACAGCTTGAATTAGTAAAGTAGAAACAGATGCTGTCAATTGTCCATCGTTCAAGTAGAGATACGGTTTATAAAGACTGATCACAATCAAGGGGGCTGCTAATGTGGGAAGATATATTCCTGCTCATTCCATAGGAATCAGTGCTGTAAACTGACTGGATGAATTTTATTTCCCGAAGTCCCTGGAAATCCCAAAGATTTGGTTTTTTGAGTTATTTCTTGTTGCTTCACCCATATAAAAAGCACAGTGCTGTATCCTATGTGCCATTCTGAATCTCTGCCTGACTTTGCAATGCATAGAACACCAGACCTTCAAGCCAACACAGAGACAGAAGAAAATGGAAAGTTCAGAGTGGATGGCGAAAATGGTGAGAAATAGGATAGGATTTTTAAATGAGAAATGGCAAATATTAGGATTATTCCACCTGGGAAGGAGAAACGGATCTGCCCTCTTTTTAACCCTGTCCCATAAAATAAGAACAAGGGAACACTCAATAAAATGAGAGGTCAATATATTTAGGAACAATAAAAATAAGATATCTTTTTATGCAGCAGAGACAACCTGTGGGATTCACTGTTCATCAGGTCCTCAAGACAATTACTATAGGTGGATTTAATAAAGGACCTAATACTTTGGTGACCATTCACAGCATCAGAGCAGTAGCATTGTGAGCAGAAATAATGATAGGAGTAACTCACCTCATGCTTCAGGGTATAAGTTTATTGCCTACATGGTTCAGAAAGGAATCTAAACCCAATATACACCTTGTGCAATATTGAACAATTAGCTAGATGTATTATGGGGTTGGTTTTTATTTTGTTTGTTTGTTTTGCCTGTCGTCGAAGCATCAACTACTGGTCATATCTGGATGAGGGTGTAGCACCAAATGGACTCACGAACTAATCTATTCTAGGAGTACTTGTGGCACCTGAGAGACTAACAAATTTATTTGGGTATAAGCTTTCGTGGGCTAAAGCCCACTTCATCAGATGCATAGATGAAGTGGGCTCAGGATGCATCTGATGAAGTGGGCTTTAGCCCACAAAAGCTTATGCCCAAATAAATGTGTTAGTCTCTAAGGTGCCACAAGTACTCCTCATTCTTTTTTGCAGAGACAGACTAACACAGCTACCACTCTGTAATCTATTCTAGTAACTCTTAGAAGAGGGGACTCTTGCTGAGCAGTGAACTCTGAGCAGTGAGGCCAATTGCTGAATGAGCTTGGGAAATGTAGCCTTCCCCTCCCCTAGTGGTTGCCCTTCTACATTAGTTTGAATGTACATTTGTGGGGTAAAGAACCGCAGAGAACCTGCTGCCTGGGAGGTTCATACTCTGCAAGGTTAACAGAGAATTTCAGTTTCCAGGGCTGTCAAGCCTCTAATTTCATGAACACTAAATTTACATACGATTGTAAATTATTTTAAAAGTCAAGGATTAGGGTAGTACAAGGGAACAGAGGCAGGGAGAAGGGAGTGAAAAGAGGAAATGAAGCTATTCATAAAGCTGGAGTTGTGTAACTTAGATCGACTTACGGCAGTAGTGTAGACATAGTCTTAGAGGAAAGGTGAAGAGTTTTAACACTGATGAGCTGGAGTTGGCAATGAGACCCTTAGAATGAGAGAGTCAACGAGGCAAGACTGGAGCAAGAGATTGGGGACATAGATGAAGAGTTACTCTGGGTGTAACACATGTAGAGGTGGTAGTTGAAGACATGAGACAAGGGCTGTAGAGAAACAGAACTCTGAGGGACTCAACAGAAGGTAGAAGAGTGTTTGGGGAACAACCACCAACAGAGATGCTGAATGAACAACTGGTGAAGTAGGAAGATAACCAGAGAGCAAAGAATTGTGAAAACATTAAGAGGAGGAATTGACGGACTCAAAGAATGTAGAGGTGAATGAGGATAGTGGTCAAGGAAACAAGTGCCAGGGTGGATTGGGTGGATTGAGTGGTGGGGTTGGGGGGAGAGGAAGGCAGGACAGGAAGAATGAGCACTGTTATAGCAAATCATATGATGGCTTAATAGGGGAAACTCAGAAATTCAGAGGTCAAAGGGAAAGCAGTGCTTGGTGAACAATAGGTCAAAGGATCTTGTTATTTTGCTCTTCAGGCTGTTGATTTAGCAGTTGCTGATGACAGACAATGCAGGAAATCACCTGTGTATTAACCGCTAACACTGATGTAAAAATAGGCATAAAGCTGTATTTGTGGTGATTAATGCCGTGTGAAAAAGATAATTACATGTGGCCTAGTTTACTTTTGCTTTCTATGCCTCACTTCTACCTTCAGACGCTCCTGTTCAATCTCCTTGAAAAATCTATTAGGCTTTGCTGCCACCATTTTATCACTTTTCCTGCATTACGTTAGACATGTCCTCCCAGCGTGGTGGGTTTTGGACTTCTGCAGATTCCTTGGGGTGCTGCATTAATCCAATCCTGCATGCAGGTTTCCACACCTGCGAGTATTTGATCTGCTACATGAAGCACAGCTATAGAATGGCTGCACTTGACGTCTTTACTGGTGCTAAAAGGTATGCACCATTATATGCAATACTAACAATACTTAGCACTAGAGCTCGTTGGAAAACCTTTGATGGAACCTTCTTCCATCAGTGAGTGCAGTTCTGTCAAAGTCAAAATGTTTCATGAAATCATGCTCATTTTGCAGCAATTTCATTTGAGAGAAAACTGGCAAAAACAGTCCCAACAATGTTGAACGTTTCAACATATTTGGGAATGAAAAGCTTCTCTTTTTTTGTTTGTTTGAAACTACTTTATGTTTGAAATTTTTTAAAATGCATATTCTATATTATAATTACAAAATAAAAAAAAAGTGAAATTGAAACAAAATTGCTTGATCCAAAATTTTCTTTAGAATTTTCTTTCACAGAGATTTTAGACATTTCAAGGTTTTGTGCCTTCTCAGAACAAAGACGGTCCAAATCTCAAATTTCTTGACAAAATGGACTTTCCATCCTCTATAGAGTTCTGCTTAGCACATACATAGTTTACCTGTTTAAAATGCTTTACGATCATTAATTCTCTAATCTTCACCCATAGGATTGATACCCCTATGAGACGGGTAAATAAGAATTATTCCCACCATTTTACAGATGGGAAAACTGAGGTACAGACTGATGAAATGACTTGCCCAAGGTCATGCAGTGAGTCAATTCCAGAGAGAGGATTGGAATGCAGGACCTTCTCACACCCAGCTCTCTGCTCATTCCAACTCTTGAACCAGTAAAATTTTTCAAAGCAGCAGTAACACAGACACCACTGTGTAGGCCATGATCATTGGCTGCAAACCCTAATGGGCTCCCCTTTCTCATGCTCTGGACCGGGGAGATCCTTTCTGATCCTGGATAACTATCATGTGCCATCTCCCAGCTCCTTCTCTTTTAGTGTTAAAGTCACTGTAAGTTGAGACATTTCCTTGTTGCTTTAGTTTTAATATAATATTGACAAACTGGTTGTGTCAGAGGAACTTGTAAGACAAGTTCAGTTATTCTGTGATTTGGTGTTATCTGATTGAGTTTGATATAACTACCAGGAATAAGTCTGTTTATCTCTCAAGGGATATTATGTCATTTAACCACCACAGTGCAACTTCACATAAACTACTTCGATAGCTTGAATTATCTTATCATAAAATGCATTTAAAAAAATCCAACAACCTTCTTCCCGTCTTGGTGACTCTGAAATGATAAAGGTTCAAGAGTGATCGAGTTAACAAAGTAATACCTGCTGAATCCCAGAAACAGCACCCGTTGCCTGAATAGCTACATCTACTCCAAGATATCAAAGGCAAATTCCAGCTGACAAACTTAACTCCTTTTCTTGGGGCCAGGTAGGGACACTACTTACAGACAGGTTTGAAGTTTCCACACTAATAATACGCAGAAGAAATCCACACAGCCACAAGAAGGCAACCCTACTACTTAATCAATCATGTTAGCATCTGGCAAACAAAACATGTATCATCAAAATATTAGCAGGTTATGCAGAGTGGCTTATTATGAACAATGAGTGGTATACAGCAGGATTCAAGGCTCAGGTTAGATATTTATCTAAACTTATATATTATCAATAGTATGGATTTACTATTGCAGAAAGGTGCCAAACTGTCAATCCTGGGGAAGATGGTTGTTTTCTGTCCATACAACAGGCATAGCTTGGGCAGCATTAGTGCAAGCTTCCCCACTCTATCTTGCTAATGTGCTTCATTCCTGACTTATCTGACTCAGCTTAGCCTCCATGGCTTTTCAGTCCTTGGCCTCTTTTGGGGGCTGCCAAGAATGCTGTAGTGACGTGTTTAGCAGTGTAGACAAAAGTCCACGGGGAACAGGTTTTATGTCATTTCACACAGGCCACAAGACAGTTGAAGCTCTTTGCTTGGGAAACTGAACAAGAACACTCATGATATTAGGTGCTCTTATATTTTTTTAGTCCTGCCTTTTTCCAGCCTGGTCAGAAATACTCTAATCATTAAATATTTTGATGCTATTAAGTCAATGCCCAGCTGAAACCTGGAAGTTGGCAAAAATGAAGCCAACAAACAAGATAATGGATAAGTGAACTTTTTCAGATGTCCCCTCAGAAAAAGTTTGATTTGAGCTTGGCGCAAAGGTTTGGGCCTCCCCCCCCTTTTCTTCTTTGTGTGTGCGCGCGCGCGCATGTGAATAGTTCATCATTCTTAATGTGCAGCATAGGTAGTAAGGAAACAACATTTGTTGGATTTGCCTGTCTGAATAATTTAAACCCACTTCTGATTAATCTTTTGAATATCCAGGGTAAGTCTTTTTAAAGATAGTAGGATCAAGGATACAAGTGTGACAGGAGCAGGGTATTGGAGAAGATCACGCATACGGACAGAGTATGTTCCCAGATTATAGTTTCCCTCCATACCATGTCTATATTAAATCCTGAAGGGCTGAATAGATCAATGAAGATGCAAACCCAAACCGAGGGAAAGAAGAATTTTGATACAAATCAAGGACAACCCCTGAAAATTTCCTGTCTTCATTTAACTTTCTCATTGCCAAATAATAACCTCTTAGGACATCAGATTCCCAAATTAAACCCATGCAGTTAATTTGTGATTCACAGGTTAGCAAAGAAAAAAGAGCATAGTTACATTTGGCAATAAAATGTACATTGTGCCTGATTCAAGGCCAAGCACTGGTTGAGAATTAACAGCAATATGACACTTTACTATGGCTGAAACAACAGACATGTTTAGGAGTGTTTCTAGAACTCTCTTTTCCTCTTCAAAAGTTCACAGTTGGAGTCCGACTGGATATCAGGGCTCTTTTGGACATGATATCAATCTATTGTGGCTTGGAAATCGGCACATGAGAGATGCTGTAGCATTATGAGATATGGACAGCTGCTGAAGATATGCTGTAGTATAAACATGCAATGATGCAGTGAGCTTGCAAATCCATATGGCTGGAAAAATAAGGAGGATGATTTTTTGAACAAAATGGATACTCAATTTGCTTGAATGTAGATGTCCCAATTCCAGGTAACTCCTTTATTCTTTTGATATAATGGAAAAGATTTTTCTTAGGTTTGTTATTGGGGATGATCTGGCACATGTGATTGGAGATAGAGGGGATGTTTTCATATGGCACTGCTTTCCTGCCGGTGACTGGAAGTTTTGCCAGCCAATGTCCAGAGGACTAATCAAAACCAGTAATAATCAGATCAGTCATCCCCTTTGAAATTCAACTGCAGATTTGCTCTGTCCCACATAGATGGGGAATGTGTTGGAGGTGAGGGGCAGAAGGAAGATCAATTGCCGCAGTAGAACCATCCACTTCATGGAGGTAGGCCTAGAGGAGTGGGTAGGCCTAGGGGAGTGTTGAGAGGAGATACTCAAGCCCTGTGGGTACTACTTAGCAATGTCTATACAGCCTGAACCCCTGGCTTTTAGAAGACCCCAGAGTGTATGTGTAGCTTGTGGGGAGGAACTCCTGCTTCTCCCCCTGGTGTGGGGAGGAAGGGGATACTCTACCCATTGTTGGAAGAACTTAGTGGAACTCCATCCAGGAAGTTTACCTAGATTTCCTTCTTTGAATACTCTCTGTCATGGGAGAAGGCACTCAGACCCAAACAATTACTTTTCACCTTCTTGCTCAACGTATTTTAAAAGCATTAATGAATTCAGCCACATGTGACCCCTCTCCGAGGCAGAAGAGTATTATCACCGTTTTATAGAGGAGGAAGTGGAAGTGAAGAGACATACAGGCTAATGTTTTCAAACAGTGGGGCTCCTAATTCTATATTTTGGCTCCTAAATCGAAGTGGCCAAATTTTCAGATGCACTGTGGGAAACAAACAAGCCAGCTCCCATTGGGGATCTACCCACTTCTATTTAGGTCCCTAAAAGTATGCAATTAGGAGCCTACAGTTAGTCATGCAGGTTTGAAACTGTCGGCCTAAGTGATTTGCCCAAATGCTCAGAAGAAGTCTGTAGCAGTGCCTAGAAATAAACCCTACCGTTCCTGAAGCCAAGTCCTGGGCTTTAACCAGAAAACTCTCTGCCTGCCATTTCCTAATTCATTTTTAATCAGTGATGGATGGGAGTAAGGGCTGGATGGGCATGCACATCGGCCTGGATGACATTTCCCTGTTTCTCAATTTTCTTATGCCCCAAAGAGGTCATCGGATTATTATGCTTCCTTCCAAAGATTTGTTCTCTGTCATTTAGATCTGATGTTTCAAATTTTCTCTAGCCAAACTGTTTGGAGTTTCATCAGTACATCTATACGGAGTATGAGAATATATTTGGAATGCATATTTCTAAGAGCCATTGGAGATGACTTTTGCACTGGACAGAGAACGTGACAATACATTTAGGAGTCATGAATGAAGCCATTGTGTTATTTCCATCTCAGTAACTAAATAACTATAATATTTATATTACAATACTGGAGCCTGGTGGGAGGCATGGATCAGCATTCATGTCGCACTCCCTGTCAGTTCTTGGCCTGGGCCAGGGAAGCTAATGATCCAACCTGTGGACCAAATTCGATGATTAATCCTGGTCACATGCCACCTGAGGCATGTTGTGCATATGCTAAGGGCTGGTCCACACTACCCCCCAAGTTCGAACTAAGATACGCGACTTCAGCTACGTGAATAACGTAGCTGAAGTCGAAGTATCTTATTTCAAACGTCAAAGTACTCACCGCTGGTCCACACGGCAGCACGCAGGCTCCCCCGTCGACTCCGCCTGCTCCGTTCGTGGAGCAGGATTACCGGCGTCGATGGGGGAGCACTTCCTGGTTCGATTTATCACGTCTACACAAGACGCGATAAATCGAACCCAGAAGATCAATTGGACTCCTCCGACGTGGCGGGTAAGTATAGACGTACCCTAAGACGACTGGAGCCTGGCACCCAACATTGCTGTGGGAAAGATATATTTAGAACAGTCATAATGTTCACCCAAGACATTGATGATGAAGGCTTAAGACAGCACAAATTATAAGGGAACATGAAAGAAGTGATGCTCCCCTCAAGGATGCAACCTGTTTAAATACCTGGGGAAAGTTATTCATAGCTCTTTACCAACTACAGAGACAATAAAAAGTACTATGGAAGCTTCTTTGCTTGGATTAAAAATCAACCTTTATGGTCCAGATTTTCACAGGTGCATATGTCGGTCCTGGCTTGCATTCTTGCACTGGGGGGGGGGGGGGGACCGCACACATGCAAAACTGTAGTTTTGAAAACTTGGGCCCTGGAGTTCATCATTCAGGTTCACACAATTTTTTTTTTTGCAGTTTTAGAGACTACTGAACTTTACTGCTAGGTCCATAATTTAAGTTCCAAAACCTCAGAGCAAAAATTCTTTCCAGGCTGAATTCTGGCCACCATATCCTCAGTGCAGAACTACCCAGTACACACTAAATTTCTTCCATATGCAGCAGTGCTCACCTCAAGAGCCATGTCTAATAATAATAATTAAATCTAATAATTAAGAGAGTGGGAATCTTGGCTTCCATTTCTAGCTCAGCCACTCAATTACGTGTCCTTCGCCAAGTCACAACAGGCTCGATCCTACCATGCACTGTGATGTGCAGAGTGTCCTTAAATCCCACAGACTATACTTGGGAAGTGAGAGTGCTCAGCATCTCACAAGATCATGCCCTTAACAGCTCTGGTGTGCCTCAGTTTACCTATGTGCAAAAGGGGAATTGCCTAGCTGGTGTGTGGTTATAATGGTTTAAAAAGCTTTAAGATACCTGGCTGCAAAGGCATAGAGGAGTGAAAATATCACAAGATCAAGCCCTTAACCGGGGGTGCCTCAGTTTACCCATGTGCAAAAGGGAAATTGCCTAGCTGGTGTGTGGTTATAATGGTTTAAAATGCTTTTAAGATACCTGGCTGAAAAGGCATAGAGGAGTGAAAAGTATAATTATATTATATGCAGTACATATTAAGAGATTTTAGCAGGAATAGCGTCAGAGAACTTTGTTCTGAACTATACATTTTGAATTGTACACAAACAGGTGCTCAAGTCTGTTTTAAATGAGTTCTACAATAGCTTTCCATATCCATTTCTAAAGCTGGTTAATAACTATTCACCAGTGTTCCCATATTGACCCTTTCCTTGCTGGCACCTGTTGTGAATTAATAGTCTGCTGAAGTCAATAGGACTGCGGAGTGCACTCGGCATCCTGCAGCATGGCAGGTGCCTTCAACTCCCCAGATGCATCTGGAATGCTCACCAGCTGTAGAGGCTTGGATTGAAGTATGAAGGAGGCAAGCTGCATCTGCATGTGTTGGGTGGGGATGGTTCAAACATTGTCCATGCTGCTTCTCCAAGTCAGCCTGGTCCTGGACTAGAATTTTTCCAGGGACAATGTATATGCTTGTCTTTCTTATACAGTACTTATGAAATAGTGCTGTGTGGCTAAGGATTTCTAGTCTAGTCTACACCCATTACTGTGGTATCTGAGCTCTGAACACGCAGCCAGGGATTGGAACTGTGCCAAACATTAATTTTCCAAAAAAATACTTTTTTAGTCACTAGGGAAGATTGAGGACTCTTCCAACCGGCCATAATGCTTTTCTCAGCCTTGGGGGACACCTCAAGTCCCCACCCACCCCCTTTGCAGGAGCAGACAATGACTGTTACCTTCAGGGTTTGTTTCTGGTAAGGTGCAACTTTTTTTCTTTTCAGTTGACCAATGACGTTTACTCCTCATTCTTTTTCTGTGGGGCCTGCCTCCTTCCCCAACCCGGAGTGTGTCTCTTTGACTCCTTATGGCTATGCTTCTGACACAGTATCATTCAGTCCCACGTACAAGGTCCCTACAGCTACGGCTTGCATAATAGGCCAACGAATGAGTAAAATCCAGTTTTAACATTATTCTTAATAGGAAAAGAAAACATTCTCCATTGTTTCAGGTTTAAAAGTGGGCAAAAACATTCCCCAAGAGAGAGGAAGAAGTTAGTGTAGGGACAAGATATATTCTTCTTCTGGCTAGAGCAGAGGCCTTTGGGAATATGGTGGGTGTAGATGCATTTGCCTCTGGTTTGCAGAGGCATGCAAGACAATCTCACATTCGCAGAGCTCTCACTATGAGGGCTGCCTTCATGGCAGGTCATAAATAAGGACTGTGTGGGCTTCACTGTAGCAACATGCAGCAGGAAGAGAGAGCGGCAGTAAAGGAGAAAATAACCATTTACATAGGAGACTGTCATAATTATAGATTATGAGAAAGGGACTAGAAAAAATAATTAAGAGACTAAATGGCTATAACCTGCCGTGTTGTTGGTTAATATTTTTGACTGAGCAAAAATGAACCTTTAAAAATACTATAAAAGAAGTCAAGCTATCATTTAATATTACTTAGCGCTTCATGTAGCAGATTTTTCACGCTCCCTACTTGAGCATACAAAGTTTCCAGGGTATCTGCATTTTTTTTCTTCCAGCTAATGGAAATACAGGCACAAATATGAGTTACTGCAATTGTAGCCACTTGATTTGCTCCTGCATATAGGTATCTAGTGGTGCAACCACTCAGATTCATATGTAACATTCAATTAAAAAATCAGGAGCAAATTTTGTCCCACAATTGGGAGACCACCCTTCTAAAAAACGTGTCAATGTAACTCCAAAGGACTGTACAAACTGGCATACACTAATACTCACATGCTCTCTATAGGGTAGGTAACTATTATTATCCCCCTTTTAAAGAAGAAACTTCGTCCAGAAGAGTAAAGTAAATTGCTTCAGGTTACAGAGCACCTAAATGGCAAAGTCAGGATTAGAATTCAGGACTACCTGGCTTATCATCGGTGCTCAAACACACCGATCCTGGTCCTCCATTTTAACTAGCTTTTAAAATAATTAAAGGAACTGAGGAACTTTGCACTGTTTTTGAAAAACCAACCAGAAGATTTAGTGGATGCATTTCGTATTTGTTAGCTCTAGTTTTGCCAGAAGGTCTTTCAGTCTCCTTGTCACTTTGCTCTATATGACCTAGCTAACACTAATATTTATTGCCCATTTTCATTTAGCTCTTTGAAACCCAATCCACTTACTGATTGGAAAGCTCGCACAATTTTACAGATACCATCATTGCAGAAACTTGTTAGGAGCCTTTAATAAGCAAAATGAATGCTGAAGTGTGGTTTGCGGCTGTTGTCATGTTTAGCTCCCAGATGATAGGAAGCAAAGTCATATCTGCTGATTCCTGCAACTCAAAATGTGTAGAACTAAAAATGTGTGCAGTCCTGTTATAGCCGGGTTGGTCCCAGAATATTAGAGAGAACAGATTGGTGAGATAATATCTTATATTGGACCAACCTCTGCTGGTGAGAGAGACAAGCTTTCGAGCTACACAGATCTGGGAAATGTACTCAGAGCTACAGCTAGAAATGTTCAGAGTGGACAGGGCCGGCGCTATCACTACGTGACCCTAGGCAGTTGCCTAGGGTGCCAGGATTTGGGGAGCGGCGGGCGGCTGCCTCCTGCCTCCCGGCTCCACGCTCAGCCGCTGAGCGTGGAGCCGGGGGCAGTGGTGGCGAGCCCCTCCCTCCCTCCCCTCCCAGAGCTGGGAGGCAGCCGCGGCAAGCCACCCTCCTGCCTCCCGGCTCCACGCTCAGCTGCCACGGCCCGCGGGCGAGATGAGCTCCCACGGCCCATGGGGCTGAGCTCCCGCAGGCGGCGGGGCCAGCGGGGCAGGGGGGCGCAGGGCTGGTGCAAGGAAGTTTCGCCTAGGGCGCAAAACTTCCTTGCACCAACCCTGAGAATGGATATACATTTTGGTGGATGTTGCTCCAGGATCTAAGTTACAGTATGGCCCTCATTACCATAGTATCTGAATACCCCCTCAATCTTTACAATATTTATTCTCACAACATCCTTATGCGATAGGGAAGTGCCCATTTTATCTCTGTGTTGCGGATGGTGAACTGACATCCAGAGAGACTGAGCGACTTTCCCAAGGTCATACGGAAAGTAGTGGAACTGGGAAATGAACCCACATCTTCCTAATCCCAAACTACTATCCTAACCACTGGATCAACCTTTGTGACATGCAAAGAGATGACCATTTTGCCATTTGCTCTACTGCAAATATTTCAAATGGCAACGTTCATATCAACCAGATAAACATACTCTATTTGTGGAAACCTTAAAAAAAAAAAAAAAAGACTCAGTATGATAAATAACCATGGAATGTTACAAATGCCATTAATATTGTTGTAATCTCTCTGCCCCTCACTGAGTGCGCGACCCTCATCTAAGGAAATGGAGCAAACTGAGTAATGGGTCATTTCCTGATACACAAACACGGTAGCCCATCTTTTCCCTCAGATCTTCAGGCCTCACCCTTTATCATAGTTTTTTTTTCCCCTTCTGAAGAAACACTTCCAGGTTTTTTTAGATAACAAAAGCCTGATTCAAAGCTCACTTAAGACAATGGGAATCTTTTCACTGGTTTTGGATTAGGCCTTTAGTGGAAGAATGTATTGTAAGCACAGGTGCTGGAACTAGGGTGCTGCTGCATCCCCTGCTTGAAATGGCTTCCATCATATACTGGGTTTACAGTTTGGTTCAATGGCTCTCAGCACCCCCACTATAAAAATTGTTCCAGCGCCCCGACTGTAAAGGAATCTGAGTTGCATTCAGATATTTTAAGGTTAGAGATTTGACCTTCTTTTCAGCAGTGACTAAAGAAAGGGGCACTGTCCTTAGAGCTGAATGACACAACTCTGTTTATATTCAAAGGTCTTTACAGGAAGAATAAATTCACGGTGTGAATGTTGAATAGTTACCTATAATATATGCCTATCTCATAGAGCTGGAAGGACCTTGAAAGGTCACTGAGTCCAGTCCCCTGCCTTCACTAGCAGGACCAAGTGCTGTCCCCTGACAGATTTTTGCCCCAGATCCCTAAATGGCCCCCCCTCAAGGATTGAGCTCACAATGCTGGGTTTAGCAGGCCAATGCTCAAACCACTGAGCTATTCCTCCTCCCAATAAGGAAGACCACTCTGGGCCCCCTCCCCACCCATATTTTCATCATTTTACATACAAGCAAAGGGCATCAAAACAGCAGGTCTCTCCACATAAGACAGTTGTATGAAGTTACAGTTCTCCTTGTAAAACAAAGTGAAACCATATTGAAAACATGCACTGCCTAGTTATCCAAGTCTCAACACCAGGGTTAAATCTGTTTCTATTTAGACAATGACTGGACGAGCATTTTTATTATGCTGCTACAACAGTACTGTATGTGCACGAGTGGAAAATTCATGGTCTCTTTAAAAAACAAAACAAAACTGTGGCAGGCCTGTTTGGCACCTTTTTTATACCATAAATACAAAGTGACCTTTTCTCCATAACTCTGAACTTTTGGTGGCCTTCCTAGAAACAATCTAAGTACCCAAAAATAAACATCTACACAGAATAAGCATTAACCACAGGGACCTTTAAATATGAAGAAAATAGTCTCAGCTATATCGTTTCTTCTCTGCTAATGCAAATACCACCCCATGGGGTTAGAAAATTACTTGTTTTCAAGGCTTCAGCATGTCTTGTGATGCTAGCTCTGCACAGGCTGAACGGAGTGGTTCTGTTTTAAAAGGACAGAGCCTTAATCGCTTTCAACTTTTCTAATTCTTCACATTCCTTCCTAGCAAAATAACTGGTTGCTTTATAATGGCAGAAACACTTGGAGAGTAAAAGAAACAAAAATAATCAATTTTCAAGGTCCTCTTGCAGATGGAAGGAGCTGTTTATGAAACACTTATTGTTCAGTTGCAGGGGAAAATCTTGTCATAATAGCAAAAGGGAAACCATGGAAATATTGGAAGGTTTTTTGCATAAAAATACACTGCTCTACAATTCATACAATTGACTTTTCAAGCAAGAAAAAAGGGCAGATCCCATCCATCTCTTACCCAAGAAGTGTAGAGTTTTAAGCAATGCAGAATCACCAGCCAGAGATGACATTTTTCACACTAACATGTAAATCAGCAGAGTCACAGAATAAAAATGGTGGTATATCCAGTCCAAACCTGTGGCAATAGTTACATGGACACTGTCCACCAACTGTGATGGTTTCCAACTACACAATTCTTCTGTAACAATTCTGCGCGCAAGTATTGACTTTGATGAGCTTTGAATCAGGCCCTTAGCTTAGTGGGTTTGGAGCTGAATTTTCTGACTTTGATTTTCATTTTCTTCTGTTGATGCCGCTGCATGTACAGTTCATCAGCACAGATTGTTACATACAACAATTGGAATTGCATGCATATTTAATAACATTGGATAACTTCCCTAGCAGATTGACTTACTTATAGACACAGAGCATCGGAAAGTGGTGATGCTATTGTCTTGGTCTCCTGTGAACTCACAAGATGCTGCTTTGAGTTTGAGGACAAGTTCTTTCTAAACAACAGAAGTACCACCACACTCGACTTTCCTAGACCTGTTCATGTATGTAGCTGTACAACAGTTCTCTCCACTACTGGGAACCGAGAGAAAGGAAGTACTCTTAGGGATGGTCTTCACTATGGTGAGATTGACACTGCTGCAATCAATGCAGCAGGTGTTGATTTAGCAGGTCTAGTGAAGACCCGCTAAATCGACAACAGAGTACTCTTCAGTACCGGGGTCAACCCCGGTACGCCAGCTCCCCGAGAAGAGTAACGTAAGTAGACGGGATAGTGTCTCTCGTCAATGCAGCGCAATGAAGACACCGGGGTAAGTAAACTCCAGCTACATTATTCATGTAGCGTAACTTAGGTCAACTTACCCTGGTAGTGAAGACAAGCCCTCACATTTGCTTGCACAGAGGGCAAGGTAGGTGACACAAGTTTCAAAGTGACTACAATTCTATCTACCAGACTTGGGCACATTTGGATCTCATGACTGCTGTTGGGAATTTTTCCCTTATGCTGGAGCTTTGCTGAGAGGAGAACCAGTCTTACCAAGACATTTCAGGAAGTCTCTAGGAGAAGCTGCACAACGAGAAAGCAAAGAAGCATTAGAGACCAAAAGCAATTCAAGAAACCCATACAGCTTTATTAAAAATTACGTAAGAGGAAAAGTTCAAATTCTGGCTGCTATCAGAAATCCCTCACGGTATCTGCAAACCCCTGAGGAAGAGATCCTTGTAGCCTGGAGTCTGAATGTGATGCCACAGACTAAGTGCCATGTGCAGGTTTGCCCAGCAGGGAGTGCAATCAGAGATGGCACTTCACAAAAAAGTCTGCCAAGATGCCCATTAAAATTGGATCAAGGCACAGCACTTATAGATATTGAATTATTTAGGTTTTATTTTTAAAAAGTATAATTTATGACACTATCTTCAATTTTGTTGCTAATAATACACGGTTAGAATTATGAAAAATATTTATAACTAGCATTATCCACTGGCCTATCATGTTGGTTTGCTGTCTTCTGGAATATTGGTGGATGCTACTTCTCTGCTATTCTTTGTACAGTAACTCATGCTCACTTCTGAAGGTCATCTAGATCTAGAATGATAAAGGCTAAAGCTAAATATGGATTATCTCAATGAATAGTGAAATTGGAGACTATGGGTTTTATTCACATTTACATGTAAAGCCCCTTCATGTGCAACAAGTGTGTAAAGGGATCTTAGTGTAAATGAGAATCAGGCCCCCCCAAAGTTGTATTTTAAATTGGAAGCCTATGCTGTAATGATAGTTCCATGGATTACTTCAGGGAGTGACTGTTTCTTCCACACAATTTGAAGGACGTGACAATAGTTTCTCCACAGAAATGTGCTTTTGGTTGCAACTCGGCTGAAAGAGAAAATTTCTACTTTTACAGAAAGCGGATTTGGTCTTTAAGTTAGACAGGACTGATTTACATTAATCAGATGTGTGCATCTCTGTGTATGCAACTGAACATTTACTTTGTATACACATTACTGCTTGAGTACACACAAACAGTGTTGCATGTGCATAAATAGTTAGGATGTCATTTAGCATGTCATTTAGGATGTCATTGTGCAAATCTCAGATGGCATACATTATAACTACTTAACCAGAATATATCAAGTAAATGTTTCATGAATTAACACACCCTTCTCTATCAAACACACACAAAACTGGCCATGGTTTTAGTTGGGTAAACCTAAGAGTCAGGTATCCATTGTCAAAGTTAAAATCTATAGGCTGAATGTGACTCAGTTATCATTTTTATCCAAAATTGAGAGTGGTCTGGTTTTCAGACAAGTGACTTAGTTTTGGGCCATTCTCCAATTTCTACATATTTTCATGTGTGAAATGGAGCTGCTGTGGTATCAATAGTTTGTTGACAGAAGCACACCAATCTATCAGAGAACTGCTATGCCTAGAATTGTATGGTGTCAATGCACAGTATTCCTCACACTTTCATGTGCTTAAAGGAGGTGTCAAAGCTTACCAGATTGTTCTTTTAGCACTAGCAATGTGGACTGTAGTGGAGGGGATGGGAGAAAAATGGAAGAGACCATAATTAAGTAGTTGGTTTTTTTCTTTCACCCTGGCTAGGTTGTCACAGACTAGAAAAGCTTCTGATTAAAACCTTGTGAATTTATCAGATTCTGTTGACTATGCTTCTAATCATATACAGTCATTTCTTTAAAATGCTCAGTGTGTTGTCCATGAGGTTGGAGGTTCAATGTTTTGCAAGCTTTATCTTCTGGGGAATCTGGTCTTAGCCTTCATCGCCTATACTAATACACCAGGATTTCTTTAAAAAATAAAAATAAACTTGCATTACCTAAATTTGAAAGTATGCCTTGCTTTTCAATTCCAGTTAAATACTTTATTTGCATCTTTCCAGAATTGTCTACCAAGTACACCTGATAAGCAACTTCTGTAAAAATATTTATGGAAAATACCCAATCTTTCTTGTATGTTTATATATTTTCCCCCACACAGGACAGCTTTAGAATTACATACTTGTTTGTGATGTATAATTTAGTTACATCCTCTAAAGAGACATGTGATTAGACTCATAGAGGCTTGAACCTGAGAGGGACATGAGGGCCTGCAACTCCCATTAACTTCAGTGGGAACTGAGGGTGCTGAGCACCTCTCTCAGGATCAGGAACTAGGCGTACATCTGTAAGATAGCGCCGTGCCTGTTATTGAGTGTCCCTGCCCGCATCCGTTCCCGCATTCCATACACACTTGAGGCAAGTTAGGAGCAGTAGCGTAGCCAGGGGCGGAGCAGGGGGAGCGGCCGCTCCCCCTTGAGCAGAAGCGGCAGAAGTGGCGCCTTTTTTTAGCAGCACTGAAAAAAGGCGCCGCTTTTTTTAAAGTGCCACTTCTTGCACTCACCCGGCGGCGCTCCGGGTCTTCGGTGGCATTTTGGCGGCGGGTACCACCAAAGACCCGGAGTGAGCCGCCGAAGTGCCGCCGAAGACCCGGACCACCGCCAGGTGAGTACAGGGGGAGGCGCCTTTTATAGCGCCGCTCCCCCTGCGCTCCGGACCTGGCTGCACTACTGGTTAGGAGGCATGAATAGAGAGTTGCCAACCCTTCAGGATTGTCCTGGATTCTCTAGGAATTAAAGATTATGACATGTGATGAAATCTCCAGGAATACGTCCAACCAAAATTGGCAAGAACTAGGCCAATTCAGACTATTTAGAAAAGCTGGACGAACACAAGTCCATGGGGCCGGATGCACTGCATCCGAGGGTGCTAAAGGAGTTGGCCGATGTGATTGCAGAGCCATTGGCCATTATCTTTGACAAATCATGGCAATCGGGAGAGGTCCCGGATGACTGGAAAAAAGCTAATGTAGTGCCCATCTTTAAAAAAGGGAAGAAGGAAGATCCGGGGAACTACAGGCCAGTCAGTCTCACCTCAGTCCCTGGAAAAATCATGGAACAGGTCCTCAAGGAATCAATTCTGAACCACTTAAAGGAGGGGAAAGTGATCAGAAACAGTCAGCATGGATTCACCAAGGGCAAGTCATGCCTGACTAACCTAATTGCCTTCTATGATGAGATAACTGGCTCTGTGGATGAGGGGAAAGCAGTGGATGTGCTATTTCTTGACTTTAGCAAAGCTTTTGATACAGTCTCGCACAGCGTTCTTGCCAGCAAGTTAAAGAAGTATGGGCTGGATGAATGGACGGTAAGGTGGATAGAAAACTGGCTGGATGGTCGTGCTCAACGGGTAGTGATTAATGGCTCCATGTCTAGTTGGCAGCCGGTATCAAGTGGAGTGCCCCAAGGGTCGGTGCTGGGGCCGGTTTTGTTCAATATCTTCATCAACGACCTGGAGGATGGTGTGGACTGCACCCTTAGCAAGTTTGCAGATGACACTAAACTGGGAGGAGTGGTTGATACGCTGGAGGGTAGGGATAGGATACAGAGGGACCTAGACAAATTAGAGGATTGGGCCAAAAGAAATCTGATGAGGTTCAACAAGGACAAGTGCAGAGTCCTGCACTTAGGACGGAAGAATCCCATGCACTGCTACAGACTAGGGACCGAATGGCTGGGCAGCAGTTCTGCAGAAAAGGACCTAGGGGTTACAGTGGACGAAAAGCTGAATATGAGTCAACAGTGTGCCCTTGTTGCCAAGAAGGCTAACGGCATTTTGGGCTGTATAAGTAGGGGCATTTCCAGCAGATCGAGGGACGTGATTATTCCCCTCTATTCGGCACTGGTGAGGCCTCATTTGGAGTACTGTGTCCAGTTTTGGGCCCCACACTACAAAAAGGATGTGGATAAATTGGAAAGAGTCCAACGGAGGGCAACAAAAATGATTAGGGGGCTGGAGCACATGACTTATGAGGAGAGGCTGAGGGAACTGAGATTGTTTAGCCTGCAGAAGAGAAGAGTGAGGGGGGATTTGATAGCTGCTTTCAACTACCTAAAAGGGGGTTCCAAAGAGGATGGATCTAGACTGTTCTCAGTGGTAGAAGATGACAGAACAAGGAGTAATGGTCTCAAGTTGCAGAGGGGGAGGTTTAGGTTGGATATTAGGAAAAACTTTTTCACTAGTAGGGTGGTGAAGCACTGGAATGGGTTACCTAGGGAGGTGGTGGAGTCTCCTTCCTTGGAGGTTTTTAAGGTCAGGCTTGACAAAGCCCTGGCTGGGATGATCTAGTTGGGGTTGGTCCTGCTTTGAGCAGGGGGTTGGACTAGATGACCTCCTGAGGTCCCTTCCAACCCTGAGATTCTATGATTCTATGATTCTAGGCCACATTTCCCTGGCTTCTGGCATTTGAGCACTACATACACTAGTGGATGCAGTTTCACAACCCATTTGTGAGGTCAAGGAGTATAGTTGTTCTCAGTTTACAAATGAGTTAGATGACTTGCGCAAAGTTATTCAGGGTATGTCTACACTGCAAAGAAAACCTGCGGTGTCAGGTCTCAAAGTCCCGGTCAACGGACTCAAGCTCGCAGGACTTGGGCTGTGGGGCTAAAAATAGCAGTGTAGACATTCCCACTCAGGCTGGGGGGTCAGGCTTTAAGAGTGTCTTTACACTGCAATAAAACACTGGTGGCTGGCCTGGGTCAGCTGACTTGGGCTCATGGGGCTTGAGCTGTGTGGCTACAACACTGCGGTGTAGATGTTCAGGCTTGGGTTGGAGCCCAGGCTCTGGGGACCTGCCACGGGAGGGGGCAGGGGATTCCCCCGCACCCCAGGCTCCAACCTGAGCCCAAACATCTACAATGCAGTTGTATAGCTCTGCAGCATGAGCACAGGTCAGCTGACACGGGCCCAGCCATGGGTGTTCTGCTGCAGTGTAGACATACCCCGAGCACAGGGTCACAGGGTTTCAGAGCCTGGGCTATAGCCCGAGTCCGAACATTTACACTGCTACTTTTAGCCCCGCAGCCTGAGTCAATTGACCTGGACTCAGACTCACTGCCACGGGTCTTTGACTGACGGTCAACATAGCCTCAGTGAATTTGTGAATGAGCAAGGAATAGATCTGGTATTTCTTGACTCTCTGTCTTGCGTGTTAGCTGCAGGACCAACCTTCTCCGACTCTGGACATACAGGGTGGGAATTTTCAAAAGCCCCCAAGCAATGGCCTACCCCTAGTCCCACTGAAGTTAATGTTAACACTCCTATGGTCGAAATGGGAGTGACGTTTGAAAATCCCACCAATTGGGTTTATTGAGCAATGCGGTTCCTCAGAGTGGCCTGATCTATGGGATCAAACAGATTCTCTAGTTGTCTTCACTCTTAGAATAATTATTTTATCTATTTTTCAGTTGTTTCCCTTTGTCCCTATCTTACTATGAGCTGGTATATTTTCATACTGGTTTTATGTATTTGCAAACATTGTGGCCAACAACCATAAGGCTATAGTTATTTTTAAAGAATTCTGCAATTTTTGCCCTGAGTTTTGAAAATGTACATTTTATTATGACAGCCCTGTTCCTCCAGCCTAAATAACAGCCTCTCTATAAAGTTCCAACAGATCATTACCGAACATCAGGGTTTGCTTCTTTGATCAAATCACACCATGATAGGACTAAATTTGAATGTAGCCAGCTACAGCTTCTCTTTAACATCACTCCTATAAAATGATATTTAAGTTTGTCATTTTACTAAACACGATGTTCATAATCTGTTGCCTGGGAAATCACTGTAGGGTCAGAGTGTAATCGGCTATCGCCGCTTAGACAGGAGAAAGAGGGTTTGGGTTGTTTTTTAAGCAAAGAATATACAAAATTTAAACAAAATAAATACAGAACTGGAGCGTTGACTCTGCTCCAGCATCCGTCCCTTATTTAACAGTGGATAAAAGATCTTCTTTGAAGTGAAACAATTGCTGAAGGTTCCACATAAACACCACTTATATTGGTATTTGCAGTATTGTAGCCGTGTTGGTCCCAGGATATTAGGGAGGCAAGGTGGACCTGAAAAAGAGCTCTA
The DNA here is from genome assembly GCA_037349315.1 of Chelydra serpentina. Classification (NCBI taxonomy): domain Eukaryota; kingdom Metazoa; phylum Chordata; order Testudines; family Chelydridae; genus Chelydra; species Chelydra serpentina. The sequence goes on from JBAIAC010000026.1 coordinate 30,381,253, forward strand.
TGTAAGCATGTCTCTTCCACAAATAGAAGTTGCCCCAATAAAAGATATTGCCTCCCCCACCTACATGTACATGCTATTGGGCCCTGATTTAGCACAGCACATAATAACATGCTTAATTTTAAGCATGTGAATAGTGCCCCTGACTTCAATCTAGCAAAGTTATATGTCTTCAGGGGGACTAGTCACATGTTTAAAGTTAAGGAGGAACTTAAGTGCTTAGCAGGATTGAGGGGCCCTAATTGCTTTCTTATACATGTTAAGTGAGGGCCAGGATAATTTTATTTCACAGTCTTAAGGAAATCTATAAGGGCCAGATCCTCAGCTGGTGTAAATTGGCAGAGCTCCCTGTAAGTCTCTGGAGCTTTGCCAGTTTACACCAGCTGAAAATCTGGCAGTTAAATCTCTATAGATGTTTTTCCCATCACTTTTTTTATTGCTATTTACCATGTATGAGCTTGATCCTACGATCCTTACGGTGGCATAACTTCCGCCTCCCATCAGAGTGTTGCTGGCACAAGGACTAGATGATCAAGCCCTTAATTGATTGAACAGCTTCTATAATGTAGAGGAGTAAATGGTACATATATTTCTTGAAATTTGTGTACAGCTCTGCGGTTGTTGTTAAGTACCCTACTAAACCAAATAGTCTGAACTGAAGGAGTCATTCTGTTTAGCTGGGTATTACACATTTTACTGTCACGGTCTTTACATTTTAATGGGAAGATTTTTGTTAGCTCCATAAATTGTTCCATCACTGAGCAGGCAGAGGGCATGTAAGGAGCAGAGGGTTTTTTGGTCTTCTCTTTAGGATTTTATTTTAAAATAAACTCCCCCCCCCCCAATATTTTTAAAATGTAAATCTGTACTAATTCTAAGTGGGGCACCTAGGGGGGCATTGCTGCTTAGACAGCCTCCCTGCAAAGAGATATTATGGGGTGATGTCACAGTGTAACCTCATTGATAGCAATGGGTTGCTCTGATGAGACAGGGGAATTCGGCCCTAATTGTTCTTTCATTGTTTTATAGGCCTCACTTTTCAAGTCATTTTACTTTTGGGTCATTCGAAGTTTATGATTTTAATAAGAATTGAGGTTATAACGGAAACAGATTTTTTTCAAAATACCAACACTGTGGATTTTGAATAACTCCCTCTTTTAAGGGTAGACGGTGACTCGAATCACCCAGGCAAGGGAGTAGGAACATCCATTACTCCCAAACATGAGCTACCCAGGTTCCCAGATGGGTAGAAAAGGATGGATGTTGTATGCCTACTGTCTGCCCTGCCTCCCCACAGCATATGGACAGGGAACGGGGTGGAGCCTCATTGTAACCACATTCACTTGTGGTCCTGAACAACTCAGAGCTGATATAAGCAGTGTCAACGTACTGCCCCTGGAGGAAGGGGAAAACAGAGGGAATTATGACTACGAATCATGCCTCCCAGGAATACGCCTGAGGTGTTGCAGCTTGTACACCACTGCCCCTTACTCAGAGCCGTGCCTAAAGGGCATGGGCTAGTCCTTATCATTTCTTCAGTTTCTTTTGCAGGATCATGTATAAAATTCAACAATCAGCTAAATAAGCTAATTGCTGATATTCAATTAAATAAATAAATCATCATCATCATCATCATCAAGGTATTCACACAGCTCCAAATATATATTCAAATAAAGCATGTTTCTTATTGAACACATCCAATACTGAGCTTTCCAGATTCAATATAAATAATTAGACCTGTCTCTCTTTAGACAAATTATTAGTGGGGGAAAGCTTTAAAAAATATTTTCTTGTGAAATACGGTGCTATTTCTTTAAATAAAGAACTCTGGCAGCACCATGAGGCCGTTAGCTTAGCACCATTAATACAGAATACAGTCTATCAGCATTTACTGAACTCTCTGTGACCCATGTGGAAAGTAACTACTTTAGCTTATACTTATACAAATATTAATAAAATGCTACTGAAATGTAAGCATAGTTCAAAGTAAATGTTAAATCACGAGCAATATTGCCAACCCCGCGGAGAATTTCTCCAAAGATGGGGGAACCACTCACCTTTCAGGGGAACCAGAAGAGTTGAAATGGAGGATTTTCAAAATATTTCTTGCAAACTGGTTTGTACACACAGAACCCTCTCCTTTGTGTGCTATGTGGCCTACTGTCTGCAGAAGTCTTCTCTCAAAATGGGCTCACATTCCAGAGACTGACGTTTGACAGTACTACAACAGAGTTACCAAGCTAGCTACGTGAAAGAGTGTTCCTTAATATGCCCAGCCTCTAAAGGCTGTGGCTCCTTCCATAGAGGATGGACTCCTGTCTCAAAAGAGTATTTTCTGAAAGTTCAGGAGTGAGTCTATTCTGCCTGACTCTTGGGGAGAGGAAAACGGAGAGCGAGAGGTCCTTTTGCTTTTAGGACTTGTGTCTGCATCATTATTCTGGGGATTGTGCCTGTTTCTGATAGCCCATGATGTCATGTAACAGTGCTCACATATTGAATGAATAACTTGAAGTAGTTTTGAGATGCAAGGAGTAGGCATTTACTTCTGAGAGCCCAGAGATAATTACGTGCGACAAAATGTGCACTCACCTTTCACGTACATAGGTTGTTATATGTTTCATGGGTATATTAAGGTACAGTGGCTGATCATGTGCTAATCAGGAAGGGGTAGTATAGTTAAAGCACAGCCATAGTGGTCATATGCACATCTAAGCCACTATACAATTAATCTTCCACCGTATGAAGGCATCCACTCTGCAAAGCCCCTGCTGTTTGGGCCAGTGCCAATAAGTGCCTCATTTCATGCATGCTTCCTATATGTTTGACCAGTGTCTCACACAATGGGAATCTGACCATGATTGTGGCCTTTGGATACTAACGTAGTAAATCAATAGCATACTAGTACATCACAGGACCCCCTCCCTGCCCTATGTGAATTGATGCCTCATCATATAGGTGGCACATAACAGGTGCATAATGCACGTTGGTGGGGCAAGCCAAAACTGAGCTCACTTTGATTCCTCTCTTAAAAACTGTTTCTTTCCATACTTTCCTGTAAAAATATGATGTGAACATTCAGGGCCAAATTTATATACAGCTCAAAAGTGGCCACTGAGTTGTCCACTGCAGATTGTGTGTGCAGTTCATTATATTGACTAAATTGGGTGCTTTGCACACCTAAACCCCCATACTTTCAGTTTGGATAATTGGGCTTTCATTCAGCTACCTGACTTGTGCATGCACAGCCAATTTTGTGCATGCAATTAGTTTGCGCAAAACTCCGAAAGCAAATTCAGCAGCAGGAAGCTGAACATAAATACATTTGCGCACTTAACATCCATGAAGAGTGAAATGGCTGTCACGTGTCTAGGTCCTCTCTCTCAGAGACAGACCATCCACCAGTTTGGAGGAGGCCCACCACTGGAAGCTGAACCTAGTTAGTGACATTTCAATGAGAAACAGACAGCGCATTGCTAGGGCTGCTAGTTGGGTATCATAGCTACAAAATTACTCAATTTTGTTCACCACGTCAATAAAATTCATACAAAAATACCACCAGATTTTTGGCTAACAGTAAAAAAGTTACCCAAGCCAGTGTGACAACTGTTTAAGAGGCCTAACCTCTGTCATACGGTTTTCATTTTATTTATACACTATACAAACACAACAGCCACAAACACATGTTATGGGCTGCTTGGGACTCATTAGTGAGGTGAATTAGCACTGTAGCCTGACCTGTTGACAAGCTTAACCTTTAACCTCTCATGCACTGGAGATTGCAATTTGCAAGCCATTCCTGTCACGAGTAGCTGAAAAATATGCTTATTTACTTGTGTGAAGCCATAAATGAAATAGGCTGGGTGAGCTCAGCTTACTTCCCAGTTCATAGTGCATGACACAAAACCACTAACACATGTTCAGCAAGTGGTTCAGCATGGGGATTGAATGCTACTGCACGATAACCCAGGTTCACTCTGTACAGAAACAAGAGATTATTTTCATCTGGAGTGAAAAGGTGAGAAATCAAGACTTCTTTTTAAGTAACCTCCTACCATGATTTCAAGAAACTGGAACTTTAAAATAGTGGATCGGGTATTTTCAAATGCTCTTTTAAAGTTCGGCATGAATTTAAAGCTTAAGAGCGGGAAATCCTCTATGTATTAGTATCCATAATATATCTGTCATGATAGTGAAGGCTCTCATGTTGCCCACCAGTATGCCTTAACCTGGCCTGGAAGGACCGTCTGTAGGAGTGAGGATAATTCAGTCATTCCACTATCAGCCTTTCTGTTGAGGCTGGTGCCAGTTAGGATGATGTGGGGCTTTCTAGTGAGGAGGTCAAAAATGGTGTCTCCCACTGGTAGGTCTATCACTTTAGTCAGTCTTGTAACTCTAACTTTAACACAGTGTTGCTTATTATTATGATTTTATCGTATCATAATATTTGGGGGTTTTCTTAAAGCACCAGCTCCTGGAGTCAAGTGATTACATAAGGATCTCAGCTTTCATTTAAAAAATAACCTATAAGGTATGTCTACACAGCAAAGAGAACCCGCGGCTAGCCTATGCCAGCTGACTTGGGCTCATGGGACTTGGGCTGTTTAATTGCTGTGTAGACTTCTGGGCTCAGGCCGGAGTCCGGGCTCTAGGACCCTATGGGGTGGGAGAGTCTCATAGCTCTGGCTCCAGCCTCAGCCTGGACGTCTACACAGCAATGAAACAACCCTGCAGGGAGTAGGGGGTAATAGGGGCCTATAAGAAAAAGCCCCAAATATCGGGACTGTCCCTATAAAATCGGGACATCTGGTCACCATAGAAGGACTTGGGTTGCAAAGCTTGGATCTGAACCCAAACTTTCCACAAATTTGGGATAGTTCAGATTCAAAGTCCCACAATGATTGATGAGAGAAGGAGACTAGAGTCACAAATTTCAGATCAAGGCCAGCATCTGAACTTTTCTCCAAATACAGGCTAACTGGATCTGGAGTTCGAGTTCTGGCCCATCTCTAATCACGATGCACATGTGATCACATCACACCTGGCTTGCTAAATAGGCTAGAACCAGAATTTATGGGTTGGTGGTCCCTCCCTTGGTATTTACACAGTTACTTGTGCACGGGCGCACACATATACAACATCCCTCAATCAGTAAATCAATCACACCTATATTGAAATATCTTCCATTAAGTGGACTCTAAGGTGTTATCTATGATTTCTGGTTTTCTCACTGTTGGGTCTTGCTTGACAATTCTCTTTTCTTTCAGGACATGGAAATCAAAAACCACAGACAATATATATTTGACATATTCTGTGAAGGAAATAGCAGACAAAAAGCTCTCTCTCTCTCTCTTACTTTAAGAGATTTACATTATCCAGAAAAGCACGAAAGCCCTAGATGAGCCAGGAAAGGTTTTGAGAGGAGTGTGGGGGAGCAGCATATATTGCTGTGTTTTCATTGTTCCGATAAACATACCATAGGCAGCTGTAGCCTACAAGTTTTAGGTTAAAATGTGACACAATCCCTGGGATATCTCAGAAGGTATGAAAGGATGACATGATAAGCAATGAAGAACAGCTCTGAGCTGAGCAGGGAAATACTGGCTCAGTTTGCTGTATTTTAGAAATCTTAGAATCTTGACTTCAGGTTAGTGCTGAAATTCTGCTTTAATTTATTTTTTAAATGATGGCTAAAAGAGCACATACTCTCATTAAAAACCCATTTAAAAATATCAACACCATCTTTCTAGCCTGAGTGACGAAGTGATCAAAACCAACCTCAACCAAATCTCTAATCATACACCCAACTCTAACAATAGGCTCCAGGAATAGGAAAAAGTCACGATGAAAAGTTTCAGAGAAGTCTTTGTTTTTAACATAGAGAATAGTCTCTTGTCCAATCTCATTGCCACACTTACCCACACCGCCTTCTTCTATAGCATTTAAAGGCAGGTTCATCAGTGGTGGATGCCACAGTTATACACAATTTTCCAGCTAATGCTAGGGTCATAGTCACTGGTAATGAGTCAAGAAGCAGCACGTCTTTGAAGGGAACATTTCCCCACTCCTCTTCCCCACCAGTAGAAATCTAATTGCAATAGCTCTTCAGCCAGAGGCTTGCACGAATGACATTTTGGGTTTTGCGGTCAATTTGGATTGGCACATTTTAATTTGAACTGTTGCTCAGCGGGGCTCCCTCAGATAGGCAGTAATTCACTCAAGCAGGCAATAAACCTGACCAGGCAATACCCCACCATTTGAAGTGTGGCAGCAAACTCTTTAGCACCAAAATAAATATGCACATGAACTTCCTCCAGAAATTGTCTTCAGTGAGGCAGACGAGAACTAGCGAGAGTTGGCTTCTGGCTTTTCAGGTGCCCAAATGCAGCAGGGTGAGTCAGTGGGGAGGTCTTGCCTCTGGGCTAACCCTTTGAAGCCAGACTAGGGACCTGGTCCTGCAGCCACTGAAGTCAATGGGAGGGTTATCTTCAGTGGGAGCAGGGTTGGGTCACTATGTGGGTTTAAAAAAAAAGTAATTACCTTCATTTAGAACAAGTAAATAATAGATCTGCCCGTTTACATGCAGTGGATTGAACGGAAATAAACTCAGATGTGCAATGTGAGTCTAAGTGACTCTAGGTAAATGTAAGGGGGAGGGGGTCTAAATGGTCCCGATCCTCAGCTACAGCTAAGAAATGCTCAGTGAACCTGAGGATGGAGAGCATAAAAGTGGCTTCAAGATACCTTTGCACCCTGTTGAGCTTAGGGTCCATTGGGCTGACCTAGCCCCTGGTACAAATTAGTGCCACCCGAAGGTTACTTTGTTTTGTGCCAACTGCCTGTGTCCTCAGGGGGCTGTTGTGGCAGGAGTGATAATGATAACCCCAGCATTGTCCTCTTTCCCTTGACTATGCCTCCACCCCGCCCTGCATAAAGTACGTATTCAACAGGGCCAGGATTTCATCGAGATTTTAATTCCTTAGCAGCCACAGAGTTTAGTGGGTCTCAATTGAGGTTAGAAATTAAAAACAGGCTTGAAGGTTGACTAGCAGGTAATTTAGGGCTTTTTAATGTTAAAAGTTCTAAAACTCCTAACATGAATAGAAATATTTTCATATATTTTTAAATGTTAAAGAACACCCAGTTTTAAACTACATAAAATGTCCCCTGCAGTGTAAGACACCCAAAGGCCCAGATCCTCAAAGGTATTTTAGGTGCCCAACTCCCATTCAAATACAAGGCAGTTAGGCTCTTAGCTACCTTTGAGGATCTGGGCCAAACAGTCTAACATGGTTCTCATGCAGGCAACGACAAAGTGAAACTGGTCTGTTCATACTGAATGATGTGGAAAATGGAGAAAAGTGCATTCGAATGTTTAAATCTACATGTTACATATTTTAATGATCTGGAATATCATTAAGTAACTGAGATAAGTACATGTTTTATAGGATTGTTCTCTTGACAGCGTTCCTCTAATTTTTTCAAAACCAAATAATCAGTAAATTACTGCATTGCCTCTATATTATAAATGCCACTTCCACTGTGCCACAAAGTTACCATAGCCTGCGGTACTTTTGCAGGCTTTGGGCAATTCTTTATTGCTTTAGCCATGTGTTATTTGCAAATTACACCAGCCTTGCTAGTAATCGTATCATTCCATCACTGTGCAGTGTTGTGGCAAAGCAAAGCAAGGCAGACTCATTTGTATAAGGTCACTCTAATGCCCTCACTTCTGGGTTTTCTTGTCAGCGTGGGGGCCAGTTGCTCTTGCTTTTCCTATCACGGCCCAGAGCCCCATCTCTGATTATCATGTTGTGTATTCTCCAATGAACGGGAGGCACTAGAGGGGAAAAAAAACCTCTGGAACAGCTGATCATCACTTTGGAGATAGTGAACGCTACTGTTCTGCAGGGTAATTTTAACTTTTTATTTTTTTCCCCCTCTCTTTAAAAATGGGCGAAAGCAAATCCAAAGTGCAGGGGAAGAACTAGGATCACACTGAATGGTGGATGGTGATTTGTAACACATTTTGAGATGTCACTAGCTGCTGTGTAGGCTGAATCACACACAAATGGCTAGATTGTGTTTTTGAAACACTGCCCTTCGGTAGCAGTGGAGGTGGGGTTTGGTGCTAGCACTCCCCAGGGGGACTAACTGTGCCCCTCCCAGGGTCCCAAGGCACACTGAAGAAGTTTGTCCTCCACAGCACTTTGTAGGTGGGTGCAGTGTATGCCCACCTCCATGGCCAGCCAGTTCCACTGGTTGGTGTGAAGGGGGATAGGGTGGCTCTGTCTTCTCCCCAGCAACTCCTTGTTCTCTTTGGGGTGATTTGCCTGTCAGGGTGTGCTAGCAGGAAACAGTGCTTTGTGGCTGCCTTTGATCCTTGAAAACTCATCCTCAGTTGGGCACCTCTAAAACAGAGAGCAACGCAAATGCCAAAGCTGGATTCTGAATCGAGATCTAAACTCCTTCAGAATTGCTTAGATCTACAGTTCTGGTATGGCCCATTATATGAGGGCCATCTCCAACATTCAGATGTGAATCTGGATCTGAACTCCCCCACAATTTGGTGGGTATTTGGGTCCAGAGTTTTCCATCTTTTGTTAAAACAGTTCTTTGCATCTTACAAAAAGAGAAGCAGCTTGGGGTAGTTCACCATTTTAAAATTTCACTTGGTATGTGTTTGCCTCTGCTTTAACAGACCATTTTTATGCCAAATAACAGTTCTATTTGTCCTCCCCTCCTCCCCTTTTTTGTGCAGTTTATGTTGAACATCTGGTTTTAAAAGTGTCGCAATTTCTAAACATATTCTAATGCTCTTGGGATCAGAATATCAACAACTGTCTATTGCGGTAAACCGCATGTCTGGAAAACATTCCTGAAAACTGAGTTCTTAAATAAACATAAAGCATCTATAACACATAATGCAAAGCAACATTCACTCGTAAACTCAATATTTAGACCAGATGAGGTGCAAAATACGGTTTTCCTGGACTAAGCCATCACAATTTACAGAAACACTGACAGTTTTTCCTGTGTATACAACAGAGGGAAAAGGTGTGGCATGTGGATTGTAGCCATACTAGGAGCAATCAGTTGCTTTCACGCTCATCTGGGGAGAATTTCTTACTCAGAATGGAGGAGGAAGGTCAAAAGTGATGTTCTATGAAATATTCCTTATGCTGTCAAAAGAAAACAAATGAGAACATAAGAGAAACGCTACAGAATAGAGGCAAAAACATAGGCCAACCAGGTTCGATTTGGCTACTTCTGAGAAATCAGAATACCTTGTGTAACATCGGCATCTATACTAATTGCATGCCTATGTCTGTCTGAAATCCAGAGAAGACAGATATATCTGAAAGATTAACTACATTAATTGAATGGGATAGTGAAAGGAAAATTACAGGAAAGCGGTCCTAGTGTGAAATTTTATTATTATTCATCACTATTATTATTTATACAGTGCTCAGAGTTTACTGGGCAACTGCATGGAGACATCCAATAGTCAAACTTACAAAACTTCTTGCATTCTGAAAATTTCTGCTGGATTGATACATAGTCACTATACATAAAATGAGGAATATTGGCAAAACCAATAATGGCTGTCAAATCACTTTTTAATTGCACTGGTGGCTGATGAATTTAGTCAGCTGAATAATAGAAATGCTGAAACTCATTAAAATAGTCCTGTGCCCTATGAATATCTTCTGATTATTCTTCCAGAATGGTAATGCCTTACAAATAATAGCCTTCCTCTCCTAAGAAAGAACATGGAGTATATCTTGCTACAGTGAAACCCTTTAAGAATTCGCATTCAAAATTTTTACGCAAACACGAAATAGTGAACAACAGAAACTTTATTATGGGAAATGCAGACAAGTAGGCACATATAATGGCTGAGAAAAGCTGTAATTGAATTTACAGGTTATGGAGGAGACTATTGAATCCAAATCCTGTGGCACATCTAAGTTAAGGTTTACGAAGGGAATACTGGAAAACTAATCTGCCCTTGTCCCATAACATTAAACATAAACTGGATGATTAATAACAGTTGTAGTTGTGCAAGGTAAGGTAAGGGTAATAAATGCTTCAGTATAAGATGATCATCTTCACATCATGGAAATCAAGTTTTCCACTCATCTACAACACTGCAAAACATTGAGCAGTTTTGGCCCAGACCCTAGCACAGCCTTTGCAGTTAATCTGACTTGCACTGGGGGACAGAACTGGTACAAAGCTGATAGAAAGTCTTCCTTTGCATGCTACTCCCCCCCAGATAAGCTGTGCACTCTGGACTTGCATGTTTTTGGGGGCTGGATCCCTGCATTCTTTCAACACCTATAACGCCCATTGAGGTCCGTGGAAGTTTGGAGAGAGCAAAGCACGCTCAGGCCCTTAATACAAAAACAATTAATTATTCCCTCCCCTTCTTAAGCTACAAGGTGACCAGACGTCCCACATCGCGACCGATGCTTCCGTCTTCTGTTTTTCCGGGGTTTTTTTGCTCAACAACTTCGGGCAGGAAGTCCCGATTTTCGGGTCTTCTCATCTGGTCACCCTAAGCTACATTAACTATTGAGCAGTACTCATGCAGGTTATTGGACTGGATGGGCCTATGGTCTGATCAGGTATAACCAAAGCTGATTTTCCTTAGACAATTAAGTCAATGGTTTCTAGAAAGCGGAACTATTCCCGTTTTACTGGAAGGGAGCAAGGTTTTACCAAATCAATAACAGAGGAAGGCTGGGCATTCAACTGCCTGTACATCAGTCTTGAAACAGCTAGGGACTAATGTAAAACAGGTATGTGCCAACATGCAAGAACTCTATCACTGCTACTCACTCCATTTTATCACTGCTACCCACTCAGTTCCCTTTTCCATCGTTTGGGATCATCAAAGGGCTTAGCAAACTGCTAATGTGTATGGGATGCCTACAGAAGTGACTTTATTGTTGCGGTATCAGTGCTAATAACATGCATGTACTTTATGTCCATGCTAGAATATTGGTCCTTAGACTTGGTAATCTGTGTAATATGCATGTAGCTTTGTGGAATTAGGTGCCTTAAAATATGCAGCTCTCTTACACACATGCTGCATGCATTATAGCTAAATATTAATAAACACCTTGAATTCTCAATATCATTCAAATCAGTTTTCTTGGCTACAGCTAGAATAGGATTCTTTATGGCTATCTTGAATCATGGCCAGGACTCATATCAGGAAGTGTATGCATCCATCTTTCAATATATTGAAGAAACCATTGAACTTTATGTGGCAGTAAAATTCTTTATAAACATGTGTTTTCCCAAAATATTTATGCCAAGATTACAGTCACATAGGAATGCCCTTGCTCTCTTTCCAGTTATCTAGTAGCTGAACTATATTATATGTCCTGCTCTATTCACGCTTTTAATATACAACAATTGTTTGTTTGGTCTTTTACCAGTTTTGATAAAACCCTACTATGAAACTTAATGAGGAAACTTACAAAAGTATAGTCTGGGACTTGCATAATTTTGCATCTTGCTGTTCGATTGATATGGATAGTTGACTTAGTGCTGCTGTAAAATCATAAAATAACTTCCTGGTAATATCCATCAATCTAATCTATCTAGGTGTTTGTATGGCCTTCTTCTCTGTAATATCTGAGTGCCTCACAACCATTAATGAATTTTATCTGCACAACACCCCAGTGAAGTATTTTCCCAATTTTACAGACAGGAAAACTGAGGCACAGGGTACATTAAGTCACCAGGTCACACATGAAGGCTAGTGCTGAGCCAGGAATTGAATCTGGGTCTCCAGAGTCCCACTCAAGTACCCCATTCACTAGACCATTCTAACTACAAGACCTGACACAATCCTATTTTGCTGAGATGAAGTGCTATTAGCTGGGAGGGGGGGAGAGAGATAGCTCAGTGGTTTGAGCATTGGCCTGCTAAACCCAGGGTTGTGAGTTCAATCCTTGACAGGGCCATTTAGGGATCTGGGGCAAAAATCATCAGTGGGCAGTACTTGGTCCTGCTAGTGAAGGCAGGGGATTGGACTTGATGACCTTTCAAGGGCCTTCCAGTTCTATGAGATAATATAATATATGGAGATATGCCTTACAGTGTAATACCATATTTCTTACCCCACACCTTCAAGATATGATACCTTTGTCATCTCTAGTTGATTTAACTAGATATATTTATTCTTAAATATTTCCATGTAAACAACATTATTTATTCCAGCCCCGTCAAATGTATTGGACCCAGTATTTTTAACTGGTTCCTGTGCTACCCTTTGGCAAGAGATTTCACCGAACTCAAGTACTGTTGTGGCCTCTATAAACATATAGATCTTACAATGGCCCTATGATGCAATGGTAACATACTGAATAACTAGTGAAGAGCATTCAGATTAGATTCACGCAGCATGCACCTAGAGAGAGGAAACAACACCTTCTCAGAGTTCATATTCTCACCTTCCTGTTAATTCTGCAGTAGAAAGTCTTTCATCTAGGCCACAGGTGTAAAGTCAAAATCTACATCTAAATGGAGACGTTTCACAAACTACAACCCACAGGAGTATCAATCTGGTGCTGCCATTTAACTGAAAATATGCCTGGAAATATACGAGAGTGGGGGAGGTGCTTCTTTAAGAAAAAACAGATTGTGGATTTCTCATAGGAATGGCAGAGGGGAGAATATCCCTCTGCTTTTCAAAGTATTGACAAAAGAAAACAGGAAGATAATTCCGTCCATAAAGAAGAGGTCTATTAACCGTAATGCTGCTCTATTCATACTACAATGTGATGGTTTTATCTTTGCATTAAAACAAAAAGGGTAAGGCTAGAGCTTACTTTTTTATATCGATAGTTCCAAACCTCGTAAGATATTAGTATCTGTATTAGCTATAAAAATTAACAGCTTCTGCATTGTGCTCTTCAATTTTATTTTATCACCAGGTTTTAGGATTTTGTGTGTATGCATCTGTTTCTTGCTTTTTAAGTTGCTTGGTGTTCCTCTGCTCATGAGCTTTATTATGGCTTGATAAGACTTATGACTGGGATCACTAAAGTATAGCAACTAACAAAAGGCCCCTCTTATTCCTTTACATTGGAGGTCACTATGGTACAGTTAGATCCTGATAGGAAATAATAATACTGTGCAAACAGAGGAGGACAATCTGGCTTTAATTATTTGGAGTGCTCCACTGTTAGATGTTTATTTAGAAGCAAAGACTAAAAAATGCTGTCAATCACCTGAGGCTAAAAGTGGCCTTTTTTAAATGTTTTGATGCCAATGTAAACTCTATACTCAATTTGTTATTTGCATTAACTTACATAATATAACTTTTATTAGCAATTAATCAATCAGATTTAAATGTCTACAGGACCCTGTGGGTAATACATTCCCCAGAGGCCCGTACCAAGTTAATATAAAATTGCACTTGCCAATATGATTTTTTTTAAAAAGCTGAATCAAATTTAAGCTGGGCTTTAAAACTGAACAATAAACCTGAAATTTTACTGTGTAAAGGCATCAAATTCCATAGTTAACTCTCAGAGTGAAAATACATGTAATCTATAGGTGGCAGCCAGTCCATATGGAATGGATAAAAGCCCACAAAGTCTATTGAACATGGTGGCCTTCTGACATTACAAAGTAAGCCGTGCAATGAGCACATCAACTTGCTTCTTTATCAATGTGTAATATACCATAGCTTTCATAGGCCCAAGTTTGGATACCTTCACTCTCACTGAGTATCACATCAGGCTCTGGCCCTCAGTAGTATGACAGAAGGATTTAGATGTATTCATTTGTACATGTTCTTAAGGATAACTGGAGAAGGGTATTTAGAAGAAGATTTAGTATTCTGGCAGTAACTGAGAAAGAACATAGGACCAGTTTAAATATGCCTGCACACTGTTGACAAACCCTCCCTTTAAGGGACATGTAAAAAGAGTTCTCGGTTGGAGGTGAAAGTGGTATGGATTGGACTACTTGGGCAGTGCAACAAGAAGACCTGGCTGAACCTTTAGACTCTGGATGGTATTTTCACCAAAGTAGATCAAGAGGAGAAAGATGAAGTCAGAACATGCAAATTCATTCCATTGTACCTGGCTGACAGAAACAACGAGTCCTCTTTGCTCCTTGAGAAGAACATGAAATATTTTCCCACTTGAGTCTCACTTTTTCATAAGCTACCCCACCCTGTGCACCAAGTCTAGCCACTCTGGGGGCCCTAACATTCCAACTGGCCAGCAAGTTGGATGTGTGAGATACCAGTGATTAAGAGAGTTCAGCCCATGATTAACCTGGCATGAGAAGACTGGTGGGAATAAGGGAGAAAGCTCTAGAAATCCAAAGTCCCGTACCTGTGGAGATGTGCTAGGTGCTGACTTGGGCCCCAGTTCTGAAACACACTGATGCATATGCTTAAGTCCTTTTCACAAAGTCAGTGGGGCTACTTATGTGCTCAAAGTTAAGCATACGCTTATATGCTTTTCTGGACCATGGCCTTGGTGGGGAGAAAGAGCGAGTCTCAGAATGTAGAATCCTCATGCTTCTGTGTCCAAAGGACACAGGAAGGAGAAGTCTTCTTTGCTATTCCCTCACTTTCTTTGGGTCATAATGCATGCAGCTGTGTTCCTCTAATGTCTGCGTATAGTCCCTTGTGATTATAAGCAATGACAGTGGCAATGATTTTTGGGTCAAAAAGAACATTTGTTTGCTAGTTACAGATGTATTAAAACAAGAGCACTGCTGAAAGGGAGTGTTTGTGAATGAGTAAGAAAAAAGTTTTTTTTTTAAAGAATGAATGCTTATTTAACTTTGTGAAATATTTCCCCTTTTACTCTTTCCTTTCTTTATTTCTTTTAATACACTATTTAAAGGATTTTTCCTTTCCCCCATTATTTATAATAGGTATGTGGATAATGGATCTGAAAATGTAACGGTCCACTGGTGGGGTAGTGAAAAGGAAGGAACTGACATCTTTAAATCCCAGTTTTTTCATTTAATTAGTACAGTTCAAAGTATCCCCTTTCATTCTAAGGGCTTGTATTTTTCTCCCACGAATCATCTCACCCATCACAACACTCTTCCTTCAGCTGAAATGATTATTATTATTTATTTATTGTATTACTGTAGTACCTAGGATTAGGTGACAGTTATGGCTATTCTATTGATCTTTCCATGGATGTGTATATCGGGAATGGCCATCATACCTGATACGAAGTTTAAACATGTTACTCTACCCTCGTGATGGACCTGGGCTTCACCAGCCCAGACTCCAATCTTCCACCTTGGTGCATAGAGCCAATTGCTAAGCCACCGGACAATCCAAATGTAAGAACATTTTAATGTATCCAAGATTCCACATTGGAAAGACATCTATGCAAACCACTTAGCTGCTTCATAGGCTCCGCAGGGAATGAGAAGCACATCTGAGTATTATGTACACACAAAGCAGTGCAAAATTTGAAAATCATGAAATGGATACAGATGACCTTATAGATATATATCAACGTCAAACAAAATAGAGGAGTTAAAATGGAGCCCTGGGTTTTCCAGGAGTAACTAGGGCCAAACTGTAAAAGTGATGCCCCAGGGCAGCGAATGGAATACCATGAGACAAATGAGATCTAATCCAATGCAGAAGTCACGTGAGTCAGCATTGAGCTCCAAATGAGAAAGGAGAGGGTCACAGTCACTAGTGTCAAAAACAGAGGAAAAGATCCGACAACTGCATCATGCAGTCATGTCCTTGGTGAGCAAGCAGGTCATTACAGCCTCAGAGGAAAGCTATCTTGATGCCATGGGTAGGTAGAGAAACCAGATTGCAGCCTTATTGGAAAGATTAGATTATTACATAACTGTTCTTCTCTAACAGGGCACAATCCTGGTATGACAAACTAAGAAGAAAAGTGTGGATTCTCAAGTACAAATATGAGACAAAAACAATTTCATAATATAGCAATGTCTATTGGTTCACATGAAGGAACCTACATTCATTATCCATCGCCTTGACTTTTCCAGTACCCATTTTTCATTAAGCATATTGTGAGAATGAGCCATGTTGTCCCTGCTTTGATTTAGACAGGAGATTTGGGTAAAAGAACCATGTGATGCAAAAATATCTAACTTGTTTCAGGATTCTTGTTATTTTCGTAGTCCAGCTTCCAAAGTAATTGGCTACATATAATCACATAGACCCGTTACAGAGCTCCGCTGACTTCTTTCCAATACTTCACTATTAGAGCTTGTGGTCTAGGCATCATGGGTGAAATATCTAGATTAGCTGAAACCACTTGTTCAGTTCTGAGCAAAGATGACTGTCCTGCATCTTTCAAAGGTAAATAAACGGAGTTCTATTTGTGGTGATCTCTTGGATGAGAGCAGATAAAAGCAGAGGCCCTGTGTGGGTCTTGATTCTGCAACGTGATTTCCATGGTCAGATTCCACATGGGCCAATTTTAATCTGACTCCACACAGGTGCAAAGATTTGCACTGAGGGGTCAGACTGCAGAATTAAGGCCTAAAAGAGGATATTCAAAAATGCACAGTCACGCCTTTCCTGTAATTGTTTGGGTTTGCTCGTTTTTTTTAAAATATATCAGGCCTAACTATAACAAAGTTTGCAGTTTTTTGTTTTAATCGGATGAGAGGTTTGTGACAGAGTCCTGTACTCATATCCCCTGCTAACCCTATTGCTGACACTTTGCTGGTTTCAACAGGTATCTGAATGTCAGTGATACTATATGTACAACAAATAACCAATTTATTTGTAAAGAACTCTGGAATCCTTCAAGATAAAAGGTGCTACATAAGCATACTAAATAAATTTATACTAGTTATTGCTAAAAATATATTTATTGAACTCTGCTTAAACAAAGTAAGGTCAGAAATAATTTGTGACGTCTGGCCAGCCTAATGTACCAGAGTCTAGATATTTAGATAGAAAGATGGACTTGGGTGGCTTAAATGTTTATCTGTTCCCTCTTCTACTATGTACAATATTACACCACTGTAGAAGTACTTTAACTATGATGCCTTTCTTGAAAACTCTGTTGAAGGCCACTGATTGACTGATTTCTATTTTGATCACTTTGATATTTTAGGGATCTCATTCACTCCCAAATGAAGGCCCGCAAACAGCACATAAAATCATTCAACCTTTTGAACTTCTCTCTCAGTTATGGGGAGCCGGAGAGGGTAGGATACATAACCTCTCCATTTTAATTAGACTTTCTGTCTGGACGGCAGCACCCTTTGCGCACTGAATTGGTGAATCTGCTTTTCTTATCCACTGAAGGGCCACAAGCGCGATTTCACTGTTCCTCATGCTGTGCTGAAAGGTACAGCCAGAACTTAACTGATCTTGGCCAGTGTGGGTTGGCAAAAGCATGATGTGGTTAGCCCAGTCTGTCTCCCCACTGACCTAACAAACCAAACTTGAACCTGCCAGGAACATAGCTCCCACTCGCAGCCCTCGGAAGGTTTTGTCAGACTTACTGCCAGTGACCCACCAGCTATGAGGTAGTGTCTCTGACTTCTGGATTGGGTGTTGCAGTGCTAACTCAATTATTCAATGGTTGGGGAGACATTACTGCTGAGACTACAACTTGCATCTCTAGTTTCCAGTCCTAATAGGGCTTAAGGAGAAACTCTGGAAACTGAAAGCAGACACTCAAGTGTTGGATTTCCAAACTCCAATGTCTGTACAATGTCAATACAGTAAGGTGTGCAAAGGAGGTCCAAGTTCCACTCATTGAATGAAAGTCATCTGGTTAATGAACAAAGACCTTAGGTGTACTGACATTCTGAATATAGCATTTTAAAAAAAACGTTTAAAAACCCAAACAATGATCTTGAAAAGTTAACAGCTTTTCACCTGGGGGCCCTAACCCACTTAAAAGCACTTGGGATAGTCACAAGTCCAAAGGAACCCCCTTGTTTACTCTGATTAACCTTCTCGCTGGTATCATCC
Organism: Chelydra serpentina; assembly: GCA_037349315.1. NCBI lineage: Eukaryota > Metazoa > Chordata > Testudines > Chelydridae > Chelydra > Chelydra serpentina. Next base: position 30,399,227 of record JBAIAC010000026.1, read on the forward strand.
ATCAACATGGCTGATCCCTGTGTAAAATTACTAGATTACAAATTCAATATTTCATTGATTTTACCTGATGCCATTGGAATGTAACTTCAAAAATCAAATGAAACCAAATAAATGTAGTCAGATGCTTGCAGGTGGGGGAATAGAATGGTATGCAATCCCAGAAGATGTAATCCAACCCCTAAGTGCTTGGTATTGTTTTTTGGGTTGAAGACAGAGAAAAAGAGACTATCATCGATCCTTGATGAAACTTGCAAATTTCTTCAGGTGCCTCTGTAGAAGATATGCAAGAGATAATGACTTTGTGTATCCTTCCTTCAAGAAGGAAATTTAAAGGAATCTCTCTATCTGTGTATAGATCATATCGATATATTTTATGTCTAACTACAGCATACACACTGTTTCTTGTGCACTGTTTCAGTTACGGTGAACCACAAGCATTTTGATTTTTATTAGGGATGTCTGAACCCATTCATGAAGCATAGAAAACTACTGTGGATATCAACCAAAATGTACTGGAATTTAAAATGTGCCTGAACTGGTTTGTGTATTCTAGATATTTATATTGATACTAAAAATTCACTGCATGTGCACACACCACCCTCCTCCCCCCCGCTTGCTGAGAATAACAAATGCAACCCTCCCTTTCCTCTCTGCCTTAAAAACAGAAAAGCAAGAGAGAATTGTTGTAGCAAACATTTCAGATGCAAGACAGATTAGAACATTAGTGGTGTAATAAAGTAAATAAAATGGCAATTGACCTGAGACTTGTGGGTTTTACCCCAAATTTTTGTTTATAGTTGAAGGTCGTAAGCTATTCAAACCTCTATTGATCAGAGTCCTCTTTGTTTAAACAGAACCTACTGTATTTATTTGTGCTGTTTCTCTAAAGTCAAACAAAAGGGGACAGTTTTAAGTAAATCTCTGCATGACACTGCTGCCATGTGGTTCATTCACTCGGTATACAGATGTTTTCAATCTGTACAGTTTGTCTTTCATATCCATATGAGATGAAGCAGGCTTGATTTAGGCTGGGAGTGATGCCAAAGAGAGAAGATACATCATTAACCCTTAACAAACAGTTTATGAAGCTTTCCTGTTTTATTCATTAGAGGTCTCCTTGAAGGATTAGCATTACACCTTATGAGCAGTAAGTGGTTTTCCACTTGAATGCCATTTCGCAGCCATTTACATAGAAAACAAAATTCTCTGTGTTGGGTTTCCCCCTCCACTTTCAAAAGCTAGTGTCTGTCCCAACCTAATAGCATAACCACTGATCGTTCATCAGGAATTCTGACTCTCCCAATTATAACTACAAGTAGCACCTAGATGACCCAGTGAAATCAGGACCCTGCTGTAGAAATATCCAGTAAGAGACAATCCCTGATGTGAAGACCTTACAATCTAGCTAGACACACACAAAAAGGGGTGTGTGGAAAATAGGTGTTATTACCCTTATTTTATAGATGTGAAACCTGAGGCATAGAGATTAAGAGAGTCACCCATGGTCACACAAGTAGTATGTGGCAGAGTCCGGAACTACACCCAGATCTGCAGAATCCCCATCCAGCACCTTAGCCACAAGACACTCCACTGACCTATGCTGATTCCACTTTGCTTTCACCATAATCAATCAGGGCTCTAGAAAAACACTGGACGTGTCCGAGACAACACAGTGCACTTCTACTGGGTATTTGGAATGTTTGAAGCAGCTACTGGTATGGAGGCAGTGAGAAAAAGTAAAAGAGCAATTAACTTTTCTGCAGACACCTTGCCACAATTTTTTGCATGCTATTTTCCTGAATAATATGGGAGTATTATTCATCTGTTGCATCACTACAAAGAAGAAATTGCTGATCTAATGCAACTAATGGAGAATCTCATTCAGTTTCTTGCTTTATTGAAACATAGTAGAGATTTTAAACCTGCTGAGCCAACAGTAACATCTCTTGATTTTAGCAGGGAGCCATGTGGCTTGGCAATAGAGAATCAGAATTGATTTGTTTTTTCCCTTCCACTGCGGCTCATTTAAAACGCAGAAATTTGCCATACCACTTTGTTTTAAGAATTCAGTATTTAAGGCCCTAGCTGTTTGCAGACTCTTAGTAGCTGGTGAGGTTGGGATTAAGAAATTGCTCCGATACCAAATGAAGTGTTGTCTTTACTGATCAAAGACAGACCAGCCTATTTAAATTGGAAGAGAACAGCATAAAAGCTGGAAGAGTTTTGCATCTTTATAGAATTTTTACCTTTGTAAAAGGATAGAATCTATTTAACCGCATACAGTTAGCTGTTTATTTCCAAGGAGGGGTTCCATTTGCATGAAAGCAGGCACCATTCACTCTGTAAGGATAATTTTTCTCTCATTCCAAGGAACTGTCCTACAGATCAAGAAAGCTACATTATAGGACCAGGAGTCCCAGGATCGTCAATTACAACTATCTGGCACACCCAGGCTTTTTGGAGGCCACTCAAAACAAATGAACATTTCCCCCAGCCTGGGCTTTAAACTAAGAGGTCAAAGCACCAAACTTATTTCAACCTGGCTTCTAAAAGAACTGTGCTCAAAAGAAGAGCTTTATGCAGCCAAAAACTGACTTTAGCAAAGCTAGGGGCTTTCCTAGCTAAATGTTGCCATCATCTCTCCCCTTCTCCATAAAAACCTGACTCCCACTATCAGCTAAACCTGATGCTGCATGAGCAAAGCCCTTATAGTTGGCTGGGGGAATTACTTAATTCACCACAGCTGGCCTGGCCTAACTGCCCTAACAATTCCTGCACTTAGTGCATACAGCTGTGAGCCTTCCTCCACTCAAAGAGAGTTTTAACCCTCTCCCTTGCCAATGCCTGTAGGGAGCCTTTTATACACACTGTCACAGAGGCTTGCAGTCCTTCAGTCCCCTATTTTCTTAGCCGTGCAGCTAAGTTTCAGCCTTGTTCTTTATATAAAGGAAGATGTTAATGGTGTGGAATGTTGGTTGAGTTTTCGATGGTGTAAGAGCTCAGAGACAAGAGGGGGGAAAGCTTCAGCTCATGCTGATGTATGAGACATGGTATAACTCCTGGCATTGCATTGGCAAAATGCATATTTGGGAAGGGGCGGCTCCTACCCTGCTCTTCTTTTCCATCTCACCTTTTCCTCATACCTCCTTTCACTAAATTGTTGCTTTCTCCTTTACCTTCGTGGAAGCAGCATCAGTATCAGTATACAGTGGAGAGGACACTAACCGCAGAACAAGGAGGCCTAGTCCAGGATCTACCATTAACTCATGGGGTGTCCTTTATTGCATGGAATACAGCGGTGCATAGGTTCCCAGCTGAGATTGGAACCCATTTGCGTGTGGTCTTGGACAATCTAAGAAACAAAGAGCATATGGTGTGGAAACAGACCCAGAAACATGACTTGTTCATGATCACACAGCAAGTCAGAGGGACAACTAAGATTAGAAGCCAAATCTCATGAGTCCTGGGCTAAGGCCTTACTTACTGGACCATGCTACCTCTCTTACTTAGCCCCTGGTGCACTGAATAGGCCCTTCTGGAGGGATTCACTGCACTATAGGTCCTTCAGCAAGAGACAGCAAATGCTAGCTGCTTTCTTGGGGGTAGTTCTAGCAGAAAGGAGCCTCAGTAGGACCATTTTAAAATCAATTACAGTCTTAAAGATGGTGTAGGCAGAGAAAATGGGTGGGGGAAGGGAGGTAGCCACAGTTATTGGCCCATTTGTTCTAAACCAAACAAGAGACATTGTGGTCAAACTTGGGGGACAATCCTGGGTAAACCATGAAAAATGGCAACAATCCTCAACATCCTAAGCCAACAATATTTTCCCAGGTTTCTTCAATCAAGAATGTTAGCAAGGCGACCCTGGAATTTGCTACCATTCCCCCCTACTTAAAACTATTTTCAACAAAAGTATTGAGGCTACCGATTAATATACCATTTAGAAACAGGATGAAGGAGATTGGAACAATGGAGTTACTAGATTGTTTGTGATTGTCTTAGAAAAAAATAAACTCATTCTGTTCCAGCAGTTGTTTCTTTTTTCTTTATTCTTTTCCCCATTAAGTAGCTGTTTTAAATTAATAGAAAGAGAATGCATCATTTCTTAAGTTTTATTTTATAGGTTTTCCCAGCATATGGAATCTTTTAAAACATGAGATGCTGTGGGTAATATGTTATTATATTCACATTTTGAGTTACATTCTTAATTTCTGTGTTAAATGAAAATATGTTTATTTGCAAGCTTTGCACTGACTCCACTGCTTTCTCTGATGGAGATACCAAAGTTAGGGTAACATGATAAGAAATAGGTGTTTGTTGCTTTTCCATATTCTAGACTCTCCTTTGCAAATAAACTTTTACAGAGTCAGAACACCGTCTTATAAAGTACATATCTAATTTGCCATTAGGGTGTTTTTGTTGTTAGATCTAGTGAGTTGTATACCCAGTTCTCCCATTGAGACAACTGATGAACATGGACAAGACACCTTACACCCACTTTTTCAAAACTGGGCACTATCTTGCAGGGCCTCAATTTTTGGGTGGCCAACATGAAACACCAGATTTTCAAGAAGTGCGTGGCACCTGAATCTCCAGTTGAAGTTTCTGGCAGGCTGTAGGTGTTCATCACCTCTGAATATCAAGTATATCTGATCCTTGAAAAATGGAGGCAACCCAAATTAGCAGCCACTTTTGAAAACACAGGTGAAAATATCTCCGTGGTTGTGTAAAATAGATATTATAACATGTACCTCATCAGGTTGTTGTGAACATTAAAGAAAGTTTATACAAATTCAGCTAAATTAGTGCTCTATGAGTGGCAAAATATTTTTCACCAAGTTTTTACCAGAAACAGCATAACCAATGTGGAGCACCCCAGAGTGATGATTACCCCTTGTTCACTGGGTTCATGTTAGAGTTCTGCATGCTGAGATTTCTAAAGAAACACCCACTGAATCAGTCACTGTCCTTGACAGCAGTCCTGGATGGAATCCAGAGATACATTTCACTTCTCTACTTCCATATTGACCTTATACAGTAGGGTAAGGAATCTCTCCACTACTTCTCAAGGTTTCTTTAAATGAGGCAAAAAAACACCCCAAAAAACCCCAAAGCATCCATGTTCAAACAGACAAACTATGGAGAAAAGCTTGTCTCTCCCACCAACAGAAGCTGGTCCAATAAAAGATATTACCTCACCCACCTTGTCTCTTTAATATATGTTATGTGAGATTTGTTCTTCACCAGTGATTATTTTTTCATTACATGTTTCGCTTTTATAATTAAAAATCTCAGCTCGGATCTTGCAATCAGATCCACTAAAACAGACTTCTGTGCCCATGTTGAGCCATAGCAACTTCTGTGAGGCTACCCACAGGTGCCCTAGTGGGTTGGATTACAGGCTTGAGGTCTTATATTGTATATATTGCTACTTCAACGGCATTCTGACCTGAACAATGGAGTAACTAGGAATAATAAGTCCAGCCCGCAGAATGGCTATCCAAGCTATAAAACTATGCTAGGGCCACTATTGCATATCCACTATTTTACAGGTGTAGTTTGGCCACACCAGAAAACACAGCTCCTCTTGGGTGTTTGCACTTGAGTGCAGGGAAGATGGGAAGTGTTGTGAAAGAGACAGGCTGGTCATATCACATGAGAGTAGGGCTGGCTAGACTGCCTTGAATTGAAAGCATGCAGAAAGATCACAGACAGTGGTCTCTCGTTGTCTCTCATTTTGTATCAGCTTGAAGAGCCTTTGTTGCTCAACAGTTTGTACATCCAGTTTTTTCACAGCTGTCAAATCAAATTGATTTTCAGTCATTTTAACCTGGGCAGGCTCAGCAAACCTAGTCCCCCAGGTGAAAAGCCAGTGTAGCAAGGAAGCCACTCTAGTTGGCTGTACTATTCAATTCTTCTAAGATACAAAGAATTTGTTTGCCTTGCTTATGAGAGTTGAGGGACCAATGGCACGGAAGGCTAAATCCCTCATTATTCCCATGGTACACACTTCACACTTTGCTATCAATACACACTACAGAAATGTTTCCAGGACTAGTGATACAGTTGGCAGTGTCTGATCAGGAAAGGACCCCAGCCCTTGGGAAGACAATTTCTTTTGTTCCCATTCGAGGTCAGTTGTGGGGTAACATGTGTTATCCGTCTCTCAGTCTTTAATAGCAGAACATATTACTGAAAGGGGCTGTGGAAATTGGGAAACAAAAATAAATAAAATGAAGAAGCAAATTAAAAAGGGCTTGGGGAAAACAAAATCCCAACCTGTATGCAATATTCTTATCAACAGGGCAATGGGAACTAGATTTGGGATTTGCATCTTAATGGGTACAGTAAATCTGAACTCCACATGATTCGTGAGCATCTGTTAAGCAAACATAGCCATTATGATTACAAATGTACGGAGTTGAGTTAATGTAAGAGCTAGAATCCAGCAAATTCATTTAATCTGTAAAAGCACAATTTCTCCTTTGACTTTCACTGTATTACACCGAGGGTGAATTTGGCCCTTTTGCGTAGAAAGGTGTTTGGGTGTATTATGCACTATGTGCTATGTATTTAGGATTTCTCTTTTCTATAAATCCAGTGGCCACAACTAGAATTCCCCACGAACCTAGAAGTGCTCCACTCATATTGCTGCACTCATTAAATTCACAGACCTCCTGACTACTCCAGTTGTGGTCCAAATCTACCCATGTTGCCTTATATCAGTTCACCTTGATGTTGCCCAAGATTTAGCAGAAGATCAGAACATGATTGTAGTAGCATTTGGCAGTAAAAATCAACCAAGTACCCCAGGCCCAAACTGCTGAAAGTAAAGTGATGAAGCAAGTGCTAAAACTATTAAAAGAGACTTGATTCTCCAACATTTTTTTGCATCCATTGCTACAGCCATAACTGTTGCTTTCCAATTTTGCCTCATTCCTCGGCATACCACTTTTTCTCCCCCCCACTTCCTAATTAGCAGATTAGAGAGCTGAGTGCTGATTGGCTTTGAGATAAGGCCGCTAAAGATTGTTTCTGTGCATGTGTGTGCATTAAAAGCTATCAGTTTTATTACCAAAGAAATGAATTAGAGCGAAGCCAGTGAACAGAAATAAATCTAAGTGGGGATAGTGAGTTATAGGGAGATGGGTGAGAAAAGTAGAAAAAGAAATTGATCATGACAATCTCCTCCTCGCCAGCTGGCATGGCAGCTCAGCTGGTGAAAACCCAGAAGCTTTCAGTGTAGTACATTTCACAAGAGATCTTATGGCTTCATTCAATTACAAAACATCACACAAAAAGGCCTTTTATCATTTTCCTCCAGACCTTTCATGCCGGAGGTGAAGTGTATTTGAGACGCTGGATATGAAACCTGAAGCCTTTGCATTGGCTATTTGTGTAACAGCATGATGTGGGCTCAGGCCAGCATGCAGGTGAGGGATGTCAACATCAAACCTAACGATGGGTAAGTTCCTTTCTCCCTCTATAAGGATCAGTCACATGATCCATGGTTCTCAGGTTGGACAGGATTTTGTTTCTACAGATAGGTGGAGCCATAGTTACCCATGAGTTCCCAGGAAAACAAGCATTGAAACCTGTCTGGGCATATATCAAAAAGCCCGTGCAGCATGAGCAGCAATGGGTACCCAGCTCTTCTGCTTGATGTGATCTGTAAAAAAGCAACCCTGCCCTCATGAGCAGGATGCCACATTTCAGGCCAGCCCAGAGAACACTTTGGTACTCTTTACTGCTGATGCCTCCAGGATCAAAATATTCTGTGGTCTCAACCCACACTGTGAATGACAGCATCACTGGTGCCCAACTTGGGGGGGGAGAACACTGCTGATATTCTACCAGTCTGCTTTGTGCGTGTCCCATCACAATAACAGGTAACAGGACTTGCCTACTCTTACACATGGCTGGAGCCTATCTGCTCACCTACAATGTGTGCAATATGGCCTATGCACTGACTTTGTTTCCTTTACCACGCTGCTCCAACACAACATGGTTTGCTTTAGGATGGACTGGGTCCTGCAGCTTGTTTTTGGAGAGGTGAAAGTGAACTCAGGCCTGCTCTTCCTGGATCATTGAGTGTGCCAAGTGGCAGCTCCCAAATTTTAGGGCACCAATCAAGTGATCCTTTTAGGAATCATGAAACAAAGCACCATCCCCACCTTCTCCAAAATCCACAGGGACATCTGAGAAAGAAGAGACAGACTATCACTCCTTCCACCCACCACTCCACAGAGCAATAGGAAAAAGAAACTCTCCTTCTAGGGTGACCAGACAGCAAGTGTGAAAAATCGGGACGGGGGTGGGGGGTAATCATAGAATCATAGAATCTCAGGATTGGAAGGGACCTCAGGAGGTCATCTAGTCCAACCCCCTGCTCAAAGCAGGACCAACCCCAACTAAATCATCCCAGCCAGGGCGTTGTCAAGCCTGACCTTAAAAACCTCTAAGGAAGGAGATTCCACCACCTCCCTAGGTAACCTATTCCAATTCTTCACCACCCTATTAGTGAAAAAGTTTTTCCTAATATCCAACCTAAATGTCCCCCTCTGCAACTTGAGACCATTACTTCTTGTTCTGTCATCTTCTACCACTGAGAACAGTCTAGATCCATCCTCTTTGGAACCCCCTTTCAGGGGGCTCCAAATAGAAGCCAATACAAGAAAAAGACCCCAAAATCAGGACTGTCCCTATAAAATCGGGAGATCTGGCCACCCTATCTCCTTCTTTTGTGGAAGGTGATACACTAAGCCCCATAGGCAGACAGGCCCCCATAAGAGTTAGCTTGGTTCCATAACAGCCACAAAATGAATATTATGATGCTATCTACCCCGGGGTTTAGTAGAACAGCTGATGTTCTCCTATACGTCTTAACATCTCAGGGATTTGGATGGCATGAGTGACTCTTCGTGGCTACCTCCCTGAAGATACAAGATGGCGGTCAGCTTGTACTCACTGAAGATTAAGGCAGGTGCCCTGTCCCAGAAAGAATTCTCTCTGAAGGCAACAACAGTAACCGTCAGACTCCAAAGGCTTGTTATCGGGGAGCGGACAGCTGTCTAGGGAGCAATGTGGTCACAGGGAAGCTCAGTTCCGGACGCGATATGAATCTTTTGTCCAGCTGTCCTTACCTGTCTCTTCCTCCTGTAGCTAAGTAGAAATAGGGCAGCACCAGATCTCGCCTGTTTAAATTCTGTAGCCATTGTTTATGTGATCCCTCTACATATATATGATGAAACCATCAGAGCAATCCAACAAATTGTGAACATGGCTGCTTAAAGTCTTGGCATGACAGTGCTGCACGGGTGCTGTTCACACTCTTCATGATAGCATGTCAGGGACCTCCCAGTGCACTCCTACTCTTGCCCTAGGTTAGCAATATCATGCAAGAATGTAGCATAACAGCGTTGTCATCAGGCAAACATATGAAGCGGCAGAAATAATGATCAGAGCTGAGAGCTGGATCACAATAACCTGCGAGGAGGTGCGTGCAAGAGAAAATGAGATAATGGAAAAAGAGGGAATCCCTGTTGCTGAGGAAGAGGTCTCAGAATAGAAAGAAGGGCATAGGGAGTAGGAAGCAGTGAGGTGCCTCATCTCCATACTCAAAGTTTCACTGACTTTGAAATGACTGTAATGGGCTTATTTTTCCACATCTAAACACCCACTTGGATGCACCCACAGAATATGCAGTTGTATGTGCAGCTGCCACGAATACATGTGAAAATATAGGTTTACAAGTATGGATACATACACAGATTAACCTCTACCAACTAAATTTAGGTCCTTATAGACAGGCTGATACTTTCGGGAAAATTTTAGTAAACATTATGACCTAGACCCTCAGATGGTGCAACCCAGCATTGTGTCATTGAAATCAATGGAATTATGGACATAGGATCTGGCAAAACATTAGAGCCCACAAGTCCACTCAGTCCTACTTCTTGTTCAGCCAATCACTAAGACAACCAAGTTGGTTTACATTTGCAGGAGATAATGCTGACGGCTTCTTATTTACAATGTCACCTGAAATTGAGAACAGGTCTTCCCATGGGACTGTTGTAGCTAGCCTTGCAAGGTATTTATGTGCCAGATATCGTATGCCCCTTCATGCTTAGACTTGTAGGCTCTAAAGTTTTACATTGTTTTGGTTTTTGAGTGCAGTTCTGTAAAAAAAAAAAATCAACATTTGTAAATTGCACTTTCACATTAAAGAGTTTGCATTATGGTACTTGTTTGAGGTGAACTGAAAAATACTATTTCTTTTGTTTATCTTTTTTACAGTGCAAATATTTGTAATAAAAAATAATAATATAAAGTGAGCCCTGTACACTTTGTATTCTGTGTTGTAATTCAAATCAATATATTTGAAAATGTAGAAACAAATCCAAAAAGACTTACAATAAATTTGAATTGGCATTCAATTATTGTTTAACAGTGTGATTAAAACGGCAATGAATCGTGACTATTGTTTTAATCTTGTGATTAATTGCGATGATTGTTTTTAATAATTTGACAATCCTATTTTGTTGATCAGAAGTCCTCTGTACCTGCAATTCCCCTTGGTTCCAGGAACTATATAATATCTAGGAAGAGTAATTTCTAAGCAGAATGTTTGAAAATTTCCACGGGTTTCAGCAGATTATTTATTATTAATTATTATTACTGTTGTGATGTTTTGGTAATCTCATAATATCCATGTAAAGTTATTTTTTCTCTCTAGAATTTACATCTTCATTCTTGGCTAAAATCATTAAGCTAATGATCATGATTTCAGCCTGCGAGGTTGCTGTGCATGCTCTCCCTTGCAGTGCAGCCTGGCGCTCTGTATGCATGCTAGTAGATAATCCGGGTTTTAAAAGGCAACTCCCTTTTTATCATTATATGACATGGATTTTTAAAAGTTCAAGGTAAGGCCATTGTGTCTTGAGTCTATTTTTATTATACAAAACATTGCATGGAATTTAATTATTTTTTTCCATCTGCCAATCGTTTTGACTAATTGAACCCTTTGGAGCCAGGGGTCAGGGTTTCCCAATGTAAACTAACCCTTGGGACTCTGCATTAGCAGAAATGTTGAAAAATTATGAAGGTATTTTTGGTTCTGAGGTTTGGTTCTGTTTTCCAGAGTTTGACTGGGATTCAGAAGAAACCCAAACTCCCCTCCTACATCTCTCTCTCTCCACCCCCCTCTCTCTCTATAATATATATATATTTGGGTTCTTTTTAATGACTCAAATTTTCCAGGCACTAAAATTTCCCATTACAACGCCCACCCCCTGGCTCCCCCGCCAAAAAAAAACAAACAAAAAAAACCCCCAGAAGGATATAACTCAAACCCACAGAAGTATGGAAATTCGCAGCTAAGGCTCAAACTTCCATTCTCTTGGCATAAGCAGAGTGTGCTTGGTAGCATTTTCGATGGAAAGCCTTTGCAACTTGACACTGGAGGGTTTGGGGTTTTTATAAATTCTTGTGTGGATTGAAGGCCAGGCCTTTGACAATTCTGTAGAGCTTTTTAAATGTGATTTTCATTGGTATGTTTTCTTCTACAAATGTTTTAGAGACCTTCATAGCCCATTTATTCCAATTCCATGCCGCCCTCCCCCAGAGGGTTTTTTTTTAAAATATTTCTGTTCTATACAGGCCTGAGCCAAATCCCACTCAAGTCAATGGACAGACTCACAGGGACTTTATAGGTATTGAATCGAGCATGTGAATAAGCAGGGAAGTTGTAGATCTATTGTCCAAATTGTGGCTAGTTTAAGAACACATCTACATGAGAGAAAAATTTCATTCTAGTATACACCAATCTCATTTATCCATTTGGCCAAATCAGGATCCTCTTCTTAAATGAAGTATTGCTTAATGGAATGTATGTTAATAAATACAAAATTACGATCCTCTGTTCATATATTTTCATATTAAATAATGTTCATCTTTGGAAACATTTGGAGCCACAAAGGGATATATACTAACACAGCACATAACTTGGTTCAAGAACTCCACCTGATACTACTGACCTTTAAAGCAGGTTACAGGCTCAGCAGTGCTGTGTTTAGACAAGTTAGATGTATCCAAGTCAGAAGGACCTGATGAAATTCATCCCAGAGTACTTAAGGAACTAGCTGAAGCAATCTTGGAATGATTCACTATTATCTCTGAGAACTCATGGAGGACGGGTGCGATCCCAGATGACTAGAGAAGGACAAACATAGGGGAGAATATGCCTATAAAATCTGAAAATGAAAACAACCTGGGACGGCAGGATTAGAATTCAAAATGACCTTGACAAATTTGAGAATTGATCTGAAACCAATAAAATGAAATTCAATAGAGACAAGCACAAAGTACTGCATTTAGGAAGGAAAAATCTAATGCACACATGTAAAATGGGGAATAACTGGCTAGGCAATAGTACAGCTGAAAAGGATCTGGATGTTACAGTGAGTCCCAAACTAAATATGAGCCAATGGTGTCATGCAGTTGTTAAAAAGACTAATATAACTGCTGGGGTGTATTAACAGGAGTGTCCTATGTAAGACTCGGTACTGTGAGACCTCAGCTGGAGTAGTCGGTCCAGTTCTGGGTGCCATACTTTAATAAAGATGTGGGCAAACTGGAGAGAGTCCAGAGGAGAGCAACAAAAATGATAAAAGTTTGTGAAAACCTGACCTATGAGAAAAAGTTAAAAAAACTGGGTATGTTTAGTCTCGAGAATAGAAGACTAAGGGGGGAACTGATAAATCTTCAAATATGTTAAAGGCTGTTATAAAGTGAAGGGAGATCAATTGTTCTCCATGTCCACTGAAGGTAGGACAAGAAGTCATTTGCTTAATCTTCAGCACGGGAGATTTAGGTTAGATATTGGGAAAATCTTTCTAACTATAAGCACTGGAATAGTCTTCCAATGGAAGCTGTGGAATTTCCATCGCTGGATTTTTAGAATAGGTTAGACAAACACCTGTCAGGGATAGTCTACATGTACTTGGTTCTGCCTCAGTGCAGCGGCTGGACTACATGACCTCTCAAGATCCCTTCCAGCCCTACATTTCTATGATTCTGTGTTCCTGGTCTCAGCCCCGAACAGGGGAATTCTGGGAGTGAAAGGCCTTGCAGCAATGCATGATTGTAAAGGAGTCAGGGATAATAAGAAGGTGAATATTACAATAAAATATTTACCTGAGTCATTAATTTTTATCATGGATCAGTACCTGTAAGCAATGCCTGGGCTGTCTTATTCATTGTGGGTTCTTCTTCTATTGCTGTTGCTAGCTTAGATGGTTCTTCAGCTGGCCTCCTTTGTTGATGATACATCACTAATGATGGTTCTTTCTTTCTTTGGTCTCTGGGCATTTGGAAGCAGCAGTTCCAAATGCTTTCCCTATCCCATGTTTTCATTTTGCCACAACACTCTTTTTTAGGGCATAGCTATAATAATTTAGGACCGTTCCGCTCAAATCAATGGATCTAGCTGAAATTCTACACTGGAAGCAAATGAGAATTTTTAATAGTTCTGGGTCTTAGTTCTGCTGATTTCAATCATACATTTCTCTCCGTTCTGGAAGTCAGGCTCTATTAATGATACAGAAGGAAAGGCATGTATTATGCATGTACAGCAACTACATTTTAATCTGAAATTTATCTTTTCTTTTAAGTTCTTGTTTTTTAAATAAATATATAATGAATTACCGACAGCACTTAATAATATCTTACACAAGGTGCCATAATACCCCCACATAAATACTTAATTTCTGCTCTCCTGCAACTTCACTAGGATTACATCATGTCAGATTACTGTAAATCTGCTTTAACCCAGTTTGAAAACACTAGTTAGTCAAGGATCTTTACAATCCGTAATTTCATTTTTGTGTAACACCTTTCCTTTTGCTCTTTTTATGCCGTTTTACTGCCAGTGAAGTTTGGAGAGGGGATAAAGTCCTAACAAGGCCAACGTGGATGGAAGTTGCGCAAGCCACCTGACCATGCACTCTGACTCTGACCAGCAGCATCCAGTTGTCAGAAGTAGGATGTAGTTCCACCCTCATTCAATCCTTGATCTCTTTGCTGGGACTGGATGGTGTTTTTTTGAGGTATGTACTCATCAACAGAGAATCCAACTGAGACAACTAACGGATTTAAGGCTGCTGGGCAACCATGAGCTAGCAGTGATACCTGATACTACTGACCTAGTTCAAGGTTTGAACCACTCACCTACAAGTGGAAGGCTCATTATCCTTAGTTGCTGAGTGAAGACATTATCACTCTTTCCAGTATAAACCCTGCCCTCACCGTTTAGACAGTCAATATGCACAACCATCATGGATATATATATAGTTCAAAGTATACAGGCTGTGTAAATGAGTTCATGAAGCATAGCATCACAGAACAGGAGACTGACTTACCCATTTGAAAAGACGTTCAGAAAGTCTCAAATGTTCATCAGAGTCCACTAGTCTAAACGTATGTGCAAACTCCCAAAGTTCAGCAATTTTGTTGAGAATGACAAACAATGCAGACTGGCAACTCTCATAAATTGGTTTGCCCTATTACTATTATAGTCCTTTTACTTTGTAATCCCTATTATAAAACAATGCTTCTTCCCCCCATGCCCCACCACCCCACTTCTTTCCATTTAAATGTAGTTGAAAAACATTTAGGGCATTTATTTCTAAAGCACATAGGACAAATTGTTGCCAACATCCATTGAAAATCAGCAGGAATTGGGGTCCTAACTCCCACAGACATGTCATATTTGAATTCAGCACATCAAAATACATACTAAATAGCACATTTTATCTCTGAAGCAGATGACTTCTCAAAAATTGTAGACCAGTGTAATCGAGTAAAGGTACAGTTCTACAGGTATCTGGATGTTCTTTTACCTTAAAAAAACTGGTCACCGATTATTCAAGTACTGTATTCTAGCTCACTGCTCACATATCTGGAGTAACTGAACTGTTAAGAGCAGCTTAAAATCCCAGCTTTAACTATTAAATTAATTGTTGTTGCTTTTGACTTTCCTTCCTTCGTAAATATCAGCTGTGAAACCCACTGTTAAGATAGTCTTCCTGTGGAAGCACCTTATCTTGTACTTTTGTGTCCCTGTAACATCTGCATGCAGTACTATGAACCTTGCTGTTAGTCTGTATTTTTAAAAACAAAACAAAACAACTTGATAATATTTTGTTGCAAACAGACCTGGACAATATCCTGCTTATTGCACAAAACTAACACATTGTGTTCCCTTAGCATGGAGGTCAGGAATGTGAATGAGAAGGCAGAGTTGAGGGAAAGAGACCTCTAGCCTTTAACTGCATCTCTAAGATGCTATATCTGATGTTCTATGCTCTTTCAAAAACTCATAACATTTGCTTTCTGCCATGTAATCTAAACTGGAGATATGCTATATCCTTCCATTACTAAAAATATCTGACAATCAGGTAGTCTTTATTATGAAATAACGCATTTGAAAACTCTTTTCATTCATTTTCACTCTGGTGTTTAAAAATCTCTAAATTTTAAGGCATGTAGCATCTTCTACATTAGTGTTTTATTTTGGAGTTTCATTCTGTCATGCAAAATTGGTCAGCCTCTGGATCCTGCTCAAGCAGGAATTTGTCCCTTTTGGAGGTGGTTTTTAAAAAAATATTTCTGTTCTATACAGGCCTGAGCCAAATCCCACTCAAGTCAATGGACAGACTCACAGGGACTTTATAGGTATTGAATCGAGCATGTGAATAAGCAGGGAAGTTGTAGATCTATTGTCCAAATTGTGGCTAGTTTAAGAACACATCTACATGAGAGAAAAATTTCATTCTAGTATACACCAATCTCATTTATCCATTTGGCCAAATCAGGATCCTCTTCTTAAATGAAGTATTGCTTAATGGAATGTATGTTAATAAATACAAAATTACGATCCTCTGTTCATATATTTTCATATTAAATAATGTTCATCTTTGGAAACATTTGGAGCCACAAAGGGATATATACTAACACAGCACATAACTTGGTTCAAGAACTCCACTGATCTCTAAACACAGCTATGGATATTTCTGTCATCCCCAGACAAGTGTAAACTAGGAAGGGAGCTAGGGAAATGGCTGGCGTACTGAACGAGTCCATCGGCATTTCACATCTGGCAATCTGAGTTGAACTCAGCCTTAGATCAAAATGACGTAAGTTTAGTTGTCTTAGTCTAGCATCTACAAAAATATGTATTCACATCCCAGTACCTCCATGAAACTTGGCATGATTGGCAGCCTCTCCTCCAGAAAGATCCCTGTATGGGATAGTGGGGGTTTACTTATGTATTTAATGTTAAGCATCTGCTTAAGTGCATGATTAAAGTTCAGTGACAGATTTGTGTGGGAATGGTTTGCACAGCTCCACCATATCTGAATACAGAAAGTATGACAGGCTTCTCAAACTAGGACGTCACACACTTTAAAAAAGGCATTAAAAACAATGTTTATTTTTTTTAAAATTGAAGGCACCGTAGAGTCTTTATGATTTTAAATTCTAGAAAGTTAAGACTGAACAGTCTGAAAGTACTTTATAAAAAGCTGAAGAGCTTTTTATTCCTTTTGAAAGGCTATGATACCAAGATTTTTTGGAAATCTTTGGTTGAGATGTCCAATATACCATAAGGAATCATTGGATTGTAGTGAAGTAAGAAATAAGGAATTCCATTCATAAAGCTGGGTTGGGAAATCATTCACTTCTGTCTGCCCTGCTGACTTCTTGATATAGATCTTGCAAAAATCTTCGCAAGTGTGTTTACAGCCACTGTACTCTGTAGAATCTTCAAAAGGTTTCTTCCTCCACCTCTCTGTTTTTAAGAGGTTGATGACACTTAGCTGCATATCACTTCACTTCATAAGTCCTCTTAGAACCATGTGCATTTGATCTGGCACTGTTAGTTTGTGTGTGTTGCTACTCTGTGTAACTGCATATCAGATAATTGCATACTTTATTTTTTGTATATATAATTGAGCTCCAAAAGCTGCTCTTAACAGTTCCGTTACTCCAGATATGTAAGCAGTGAGCTAGAATACAGTACTTGAATAATCGGTGACCAGTTTTTTTAAGATAAAAGAACATCCAGATACCTGTAGAACTGTAACTTTACTCGATTACACTGGTCTACAATTTTTGAGAAGTCGTCTGCTTCAGAGATAAAATGTGCTATTTAGTATGTATTTTGATGTGCTGAATTCAAATATGACAATTAAAACAACTGATTGGCTACTGTTTCTAAGATATTTAAGTTTTACATTTTATATCTATGTATATTGTGTAGATAGTAGAGTTTTAATCATAAATTGTAAACCTAGGTCTTTTCATGTGTTTATGGTTGCTTTACTATTTCACCTGTCCTGTTTATGTAACACTTTAAAAATCAGCAAAGGGGTTATATAAATAAAGTGTATTATGAAACAAAAGGCAAAAAACTATTATGTACATAGTTTAGTCCTATTCAGTGTCTACTTGGCGCTTCTTGTCTTGTCTCTTGTATTCATTAAATGGAGCATCTCTTGTCACTGTCCAGCAATAGTCTGCAAGCATTGATGGGCTCCATTTGCCCTGATAGCGTTTCTCCATTGTTGCAATGTCCTGGTGAAATTGCTCGCCGTGCTGGTCGCTCACTGCTCCACAGTTCGGTGGAAAAAAAATCTAGATGAGAGTGCAAAAAATGTATCTTTAGTGACACGTTGCAACCAAGGCTTTTGTATGCTTTGAGGAGGTTTTCCACCAACAACCTGTAGTTGTCTGCCTTGTTGTTTCCGAGAAAATTTATTGCCACTAACTGGAAGGCTTTCCATGCCTTTTTTTCCTTGCCACGCAGTGCATGGTCAAATGCATCATCTCGAAGAAGTTCACGAATCTGAGGACCAACAAAGACACCTTCCTTTATCTTAGCTTCACTTAACCTTGGAAATTTTCCACGGAGGTACTTGAAAGCTGCTTGTGTTTTGTCAATGGCCTTGACAAAGTTCTTCATCAGACCCAGCTTGATGTGTAAGGGTGGTAACAAAATCTTCCTTGATTCAACAAGTGGTGGATGCTGAACACTTTTCCTCCCAGGCTCCAATGACTGTCGGAGTGGCCAATCTTTCTTGATGTAGTGGGAATCTCTTGCACGACTATCCCATTCACAGAGAAAACAGAAGTACTTTGTGTATCCAGTCTGCAGACCAAGCAAGAGAGCAACAACCTTCAAATCACCACAAAGCTGCCACTGATGTTGGTCATAGTTTATGCACCTCAAAAGTTGTTTCATGTTGTCATAGGTTTCCTTCATATGGACTGCATGACCAACTGGAATTGATGGCAAAACATTGCCATTATGCAGTAAAACAGCTTTAAGACTCGTCTTCGATGAATCAATGAACAATCTCCACTCATCTGGATCGTGAACAATGTTGAGGGCTGCCATCACACCATCGATGTTGTTGCAGGCTACAAGATCACCTTCCATGAAGAAGAATGGGACAAGATCCTTTTGACGGTCACGGAACATGGAAACCCTAACATCACCTGCCAGGAGATTCCACTGCTGTAGTCTGGAGCCCAAAAGCTCTGCCTTACTCTTGGGTAGTTCCAAATCCCTGACAAGGTCATTCAGTTCACCTTGTGTTATGAGGTGTGGTTCAGAGGAGGAGGATGGGAGAAAATGTGGGTCCTGTGACATTGATGGTTCAGGACCAGAAGTTTCATCCTCTTCCTCTTCCTCGTCTGACTCAAGTGAGAATGATTCTGGTGCATCAGGAACCGGCAGTCCTTCTCCATGGGGTACTGAGCGTATAGCTGATGGAATGTTTGGATAATGCACAGTCCACTTTTTCTTCTTTGACACACCTTTCCCAACTGGAGGCACCATGCAGAAGTAACAATTGCTGGTATGATCTGTTGGCTCTCTCCAAATCATTGGCACTGCAAAAGGCATAGATTTCCTTTTCCTGTTCAACCACTGGCGAAGATTTGTTGCACAAGTGTTGCAGCATATGTGTGGGGCCCACCTCTTGTCCTGATCTCCAATTTTGCAGCCAAAATAAAGGTGATAGGCTTTCTTAACCATAGTGGTTATACTGCGCTTTTGTGATGCAAAAGTCACTTCACCACAAACATAGCAGAAGTTATCGGCACTGTTCACACAAGTACGAGGCATCTTTGCTCACTTTGGCTAAACAGAAATGTGTCCCTTTGCAAAATCAAACACTGACAAATAAGAGAGCACGGCACTGTATGATTTCTAGAGCTGATATAGGGCAATTTGTTCAGCAGAGTGATGTAAGCTTCGTTATGATTGCATCATCCATGATTTCTAGGAATAACATGATGCAATTCATATCATGTATGACGCAATACCAGCTTCAGATTGCATCATTCATTGTTTTGCCTAAAAAGAAAGTACTGTCCAAACCCAGTCATAGATTTATTCATAGATCCAGTCAAAGATGTATTTTAGTCATTTCTGGTTTAAATTGAGATCCCTTCCCTTTATTACTCACTTATCCTCCGCCATTCCCAAGACAAGGGTCGTATATACTGACCCAATAGCATGTCTTGAAAACTAGAGCCAATCAACAATTTTAAGCATCATTTTCGTTCTCAGTGACCCAGAATTAGTAAAGTTTGACTACATTTATTTCAGAAGGATTTTGGCTGTAAAGCAGTGAGACCATTGTCTTGTTCATTGCTATAAATGAAACAGGAAGAAAATGGGATAACCAAGTAGCCACAATGTTTTGAATCTGCTACCCAGAAGATGGCACAGTATTGCTGCTAAATGAAATAGCCTAGTCTTCTGGGAAACGTGTTCTGGTTTGCACACATATTCAGGGATACATAGGTATAGGAACAAATCCTGTAAACCCTTGTGGAACTCCTATTGGTCAATGCACAGAAGACTTGCATTATTGGGTTCAGTATCTGGGCCACAGCAAACACCTCATACAAGTTCTCCAGCCATTATTATTTGATACCAATCACTTGATAGAGCTGTATGTTTGGGTGCTGACTTTTAAAGGGGCTTCATCCTGGTGCCCAATTTTGTACTCATAAATAATTGCATCTCTAATTTTACACACACAATTAATTGCACCCACAAATGAAAGCACTCAAGTGCTTAACTATCTGCAGTCAGGTGGTTTAGCTGGCTATCATTTGTCTATATCAGGGGTCAGCAACCTTTCAGAAGTGGTGTGCCGAGTCTTCATTTATTCACTCTAATTTAAGGTTTCGCGTGCCAGTAATACATTTTAACGTTTTTAGAAGGTCTCTTTCTATAAGTCTTTAATATCATAGAATCATAGAATATCAGGGTTGGAAGGGACCTTAGGAGGTCATCTAGTCCAACCCCCTGCTCAAAGCAGGACCAATCCCCAATTTTTGCCCCAGATCCCTAAATGGCCCCCTCAAGGATTGAACTCACAACCCTGGGTTTAGCAGGCCAATGCTCAAACCACTGAGCTATCCCTCCCCACTGCTATATATCTGCTATAATAATAGCAGATAACTAAACTATTCTTGTATGTAAAGTAAATAAGGTTTTTAAAATGTTTAAAATTAAATTAAAATGGAAAGCCCCCCCAGACCGGTGGACAGGACCCAGGTAGTGTGAGTGCCACTGAAAATTAGCTCGCGTGCCAACTTTGGCACCCGTGCCATAGGTTGCCTACCCCTGGTCTATATGATTAACTGCTGATGCAATTATTTGCGAGTACATTTGGAGGCCATTTTAGCAGGCCTTGGAATGTGTACTAAATCAATTCACTTTAAATCTGCAATACACAAGGGAAAAAAAGTATATTGTACCATGGGCCAGATATAGCGGTCTTTAGGGTTGTTAAATTCCGTTTTCATGCACTC
The DNA here is from genome assembly GCA_037349315.1 of Chelydra serpentina. Taxonomy (NCBI): domain Eukaryota; kingdom Metazoa; phylum Chordata; order Testudines; family Chelydridae; genus Chelydra; species Chelydra serpentina. The sequence goes on from JBAIAC010000026.1 coordinate 30,420,116, forward strand.
CTTATTGAGGCAAACTCCAATGTAATTCAGGTTTTGGCCCATCTAAAACAATACAACGTTGTTAGTTTCACGTCCTGCCCATAGGAAATCTCCAAAATAAGTTTTATGAAAGGCAGATTTAAGAGAAAGCTTATTGGTTCAAGAGCTGAAGCATACCAGTCTGGTGACATGCACATTTGCTTCAATGTCAAAGTTAGTGAAGAAGATGGAAACTCTCCTTTACAAGGCAGGTTTATGCATTTTAAGGTTTCTTTTAGAATAGTGTGGATGAACGTAACTCTCATGAAAGGGAGGGATGTGAAATAAGCCTAATGCCGGTGGGAACCGTGCAGCATTACTTAGTCCCTTGAAACTGACCTCCGGAGAGAGCTGTGCACACATGGGTCCAAACTCAGGAGAGCATCCCTATTCAGGTAAGTAATTAAGCATATGCTTAACTTTGAAGTCAATTGGACTTAAACACACGCTGAAAGTTAAGCATGTGCTTATGCGCTTTCCTGAATAGGAACGCACATACTTAAATGCTTTCCTGAATTGGAGCCAGGGTAAAATTGACAAGGTCTGTGCACCACTTAAGTTCTGCTTGCACAAAGGTGTGTAGGCTTTGGGAAGGCTCTCGGAACAAGGTTGAATTCCACCACAGTGAGAAGAAATTATTTGCTAATATTTTGCTACATCTCTACAGAGTTTCTTTTCCTGAACATTTGTGCAAACAACCTTTTATTCATTAAAACAGGAAAACAGATTTGCCTAGTCATAAAACAGACTTCTCATGGGCTGAAGTGCAATTCATTTCATGACAAAATAAAATGTGTTTCAGGCAGAAATTGGAATAGTCTAGCGGCCATCAATTATCATGTTAAACTGCTTGATGCTGAGTTTAAAGTCAGGCAACTTCTCTCCAGTAGATCACATTTCATCCGTAACTATATTGTAGTACCTAAGTTAAATAGCCTAGAATGGTAAATATTGTAGAACGGGCAAGTTTTAAATGTACAGGGGAGTCGCATCTTACGCGGGGGTTCGGTTCTAAAATCAGCGCGTAAGGCGAAAATTGCGTATAGTCAAACTCTGATTTAGTGGAATGGCGGGCGGAATCGCCCACACTATAGGTACAGTATTTAAATTGTTATTTTTCTCTCTCTTTTTTTTTTTTTTGCCGAGCGCATATAGTTGAATTCGCATAAGTTAAATGCGCGTATGAGGAGACTCCACTGTATTGTTCAAAGTATAATGCAATTTCTGGGAGCATCTCACCTATGTAGCATTATGTCTACTATTGTTAAAAAAATTACAGGTGCAAAAAATGCTGAAAAATGTCTTATCTGTTGAGGAATAAGAAAAACAGCTACCCCCCCCCAAACAAAACCTCTATTCCTTGTAAGATGAAGTCTAAGGGTAGGTCTACACTTACCCGTCGCGTCGGAGGCGTCGGATCGATGTTCTGGGTTCGATTTATCGCGTCTTGTCTAGACGCGATAAATCGAACCAGGAAGTGCTCCCCCGTCGACGCTGGTAATCCAGCTTGACGAACGGAGTAGGCGGAGTCGACGGGGGAGCCTGCGCGCCGCGTGTGGACCCCGGGTAAGTACCTTTTCATTCGAACTAAGATAGTTCGACTTCAGCTACATTATTCACGTAGCTGAAGTTGCGTATCTTAGTTCGAATTGGGGGGGTAGTGTAGACCAGCCCTAAGTGAAAAAGACTAGGGTTACGTTTATACTTACCTCCTGGTTCGGAGGCAAGCAATCGATCTTCTGGGATTGATTTATCGCGTCTTGTCTAGACGCGATAAATCGATCCCAGAAGTGCTCGCCGTCGACACCGGTACTCCTGGTCCGCGAGAGGAGTACACAGAGTCGACGGGGGAGCCTGCCTGCCGTGTCTGGACCCGCGGTAAGTAACTTGTAGTTCGAACTAAGATACTTCGACTTCAGCTACGTTATTCACGTAGCTGAAGTTGCATATCTTAGTTTGAACTGGCGGGTTAGTGTGGACCAGCCCTAGAACTCAATGCAAACATGGGATCAGATCCTCAGCTGGTGTAAATGGGTGTAGCCCCACTGAAGTCAATGGAGCTACACTGATTCACACCAGCTGAGGACCTGGCCCATTCTGTTTACAATTAACACCGGCTTTATCAAACAGGCGTATGTAATTATCTTGGAGATCTGTTAATGGGAAATAGATAGGCATAGTCTCCCCATGGAATAGTATCCTGAGAGGGGAGGAGGTAAAGAAAAGAACCAGAGCACACAGGATTATTATTTCCTTTCCTTTAGGGAGGTTCATTCACGGTGGCCTGGATCTCTGGAAAATCATTTGCTGTAGTTCTTAGTCAGTAAACACTATAGAGATGAAGACAGTGGTGTAGGCTGCCTAAAGCCACAGTCAGCAGTCGTTAGGGGTTCAAGATCACCCTCTGTCTGAGTGTCACCTTTTATAGGGGTCACACAGTATGCAGTGCTAATTTAAAATGAGCGTCTCTGCATCATCGCTGCCAGTTGTAGAGGGCCGTCAGCGTACAAGGCTTTCTACCTCAGAGGGTTCGACACTAACTGTTTTGGGCCAAATCCCTTCTGCAGTGTAATACCCCGGTGCAGGGGCTGTGTGTTCAGGTGAGAGAGGGGACAGAATCTTTCCCCTGGGGCCATGGAGCGGCAGCAGAGCTATTTAGAAGCATATGGTCAAGATTTTCAGAGATCAGCCCATCTCTATAATCCTTTGCTACAGTAATTACTGCACATGGACAACATTTTTCCTACAGAGACCTCAGTGTCTTGCTAAGACTGGTAAAGGCAAATTTAACATATAGGGAAATAGAGGCATTGAGAGTCTAAGGGTACATCTACGCTGCACCAAAAAACCCCACGCCAGTGAATCTCAGGGCCCAGGTCAACTGACTTGGACTTGCAGGGCTCACATTATGGGGCTAAAAATAGTGGCATTCACGTTCCTGCTCAGGCTGGAGCCCGAATTCTGAAACCCGGTGAGGGGAGATGAGTCTCAAATCCCAGGTCCCAACCCAAGTGGGAATACCTACTTCACTATTTTTATCCCCGTAGCATGAGTCCTGCCAGACCCAGTCCGTTGTTCCGGACTCTGAGATTTGCTGCTGTGGGTTTTTTTTTACTGTGGTGCAGATGTACCCTAAGTGCCTTCCCCGTGGTCACAGAGCTGGTCAGTGTGAGAAAGAAATCTCAGAGGCCTGACTCTCAGTCCAATACTCTAAACCTATTACTGCTCCCTGATTACAAATCTTACATCATCAAAACCTACTGTCAGTGGCTTATCATGCCTGAAGGCCCTGACATTGTTTTCATCATCTCAGCCCTCGTCTCATGCCTCCTCAAAGAGTCATGATATTGAACCACATCAGGAGAAAAAACGGTATTTAAAATAATTATTTTTTGTCAAATTCCTCCTCTTTTCAACCTTTGCTTTTTAGCCTCGTATGATCTCTCTTCCTTTTCTCAACAGCTGGCAGTCTGGATTCTCTTCAAGAGAGGTTCCGACTTCACATACCCACTCCACCTGTCTCCCCAAAGAAAGCCTGTAAATAATTTTTTAAAAATATTTTCCACAAACTCTTTTCCAGTTCATAAAGTGCCATCTTGCCTCTCCAGAATGAGAGAGCAATTAAAATGGCGGACGGCAGGGCCATTGATAATACACATGGCAGGAGGACAGTTTTCTATGGCAATTGAACATTTTTACTCAAGCATTAGGCTGTCCCCCCCACCAAATAAACACACATATTCTCATCACCACCTCAACCACCCCCCATACTAACATTTTCAAGGTTAGGTGAAACAAGTGCAATCTGAGCAGCAGGTGGTGGCTGAGTTGGGCAGTGTAAAAAAAGCGGTCTCTGAACACTATGGGTCAGATTCAGGAGTGAATCCCCTGAAATAAATGGAGTTACACTGATGTAAATTTGGTTTAAGTGAGATGAGAATCAGGCCCAATATGGTGTTTAGTTTACCATCTGGATGAGTCATTTTCTAGTAGCAATGGAGCTATGCTAATTTACACCTGCTGAGAATCCGTGTGTAAGGCCCCAGCCTTGCTCACATTGAAGTAAATGGCAAAGCTGTGCCCAGGTTCAGGTCCATAAAACCTAATTCTCCTCTCACTTACCCTGTGTTTTACACCAGCATGACTCCCTTGGTGTCAAATGAACCATTTCTGATTCACGCAAGTGTAAACTGGAGGCATAGCAGGCTCATTAGTTTTAGTCTCACTTTCTGTTTTCTCAAACCTTTCCCAGCAGAAATCTCTTTGAGAAGGTTTGGCCAGGGAACTGCTTTGGGTTTCTTGTGTTTATACTGTAGTCAAACAAAAACTAAGCAAGACAAGACACACTTTATCAGACGGCAAACTACAAAAAGGTTAATAGTTTACATGCGTTAATGCTATCCCTGGGTTTCCACAAGATAGAACAGAGAATCAGACATTTGGGTTTAGTATCTTCCCTCTTTAGCATTCTGTCAACCACTTGGATGTTTTGTTATGTTCAGTGACCATCTGTTTTTTTCATCAGAACAAAGTGGAACAGGTCATGCAGCCACGTTAAAAAAATCAACATGCAAATATTCCACAGAGAAAGTAGAAAGAGGTCACTGTACTTTATCAAGCTGCAGAAATCAACCCAAACAATGTCTTGAAAAATCTTGTTCAGACCACAAAAAAGGTAGTGGGGGAAGATCTATGGAAAGAATACATTAGGAAACTTGGAACACTGGCAATTTAAAGATGTCAAGGTTAATTTCCAGGATTATAAATGATAGAAATCAAGGCAAATGTGAACTTTCTTTGAAAGAGAGTCAGTCCCCAATTCCTGGTTTTGCTTCAGCTGCAGAATTTGGGATTTGTGCTCTCCCTTCTGTATGACTCTCATGTTATTTATGGACTACAGGCCACATTGCATTACATTTTATTAATATCATTAGCCTTAAGGTAATTTTACCCATTTCATTTCTTTGTCTCCAGGCAATGCCAGTGAATGAATAGATCAGCCACACTGAGACCAGTAAAACAGGGATCTTGTGGGTATGAAGTACATACCCTGTACTCAGCATGTAGGGTCTGCTTTTGGAAGCCTTTTCTCCTTCGAGTAGTCACTTTGAGCCTGATCTTCTGTGAATGTAAATCAGGAGAGAAGGTGACGGAGCTAAATCGATTGACATAAGAACATAAGAACGGCTATACTGGGTCAGACCAATGGTCCAGCTAGCCCAGTATCCTGACATTGGCCGGTGCCAGGTGCCCCAGAGGGAAAGAACAGAACAGGTAATCATCAAATGACCCATCTCCTGTTGTCCACGCCCAACTTCTGACAAACAGAAGCTTGCGACACTCAGAGCATGGAGGTCCCAGCCCATTGAATCCAATGGGACTGCTTGCTTGACTTATGACTGCACGTGTGAGTAAGGATTTGAAGGCTAAGGTAGAAGACTATCCTGATTCACAGTGTTCTATTAATCTTTCACTGCTTTACTAAAATCCATTGGTGTTGATTGCCAAATCAACAAAAGGCAAGAGGAAAGACCTGGGAGGATCTTACCTTGTGCATAAAAAGGCAGGAAATGAGATGGCTGGCCACAGAGCAGAAACCAACACTTCAACAGGATTTCTTATATTTTATGTATCAGTCAAAAGGCAGCTGTGTCAAACTAAATTGGTCGAGCTGAACTGCTCCAAAGAAAAGTAAGAGAAATGTTCAAACTAAAATTGGATGGGTAATAGTCCAAGCGACTATGTTGCACACAAGGACCTCAAAGAAATCTCTAAGCCTTGGTCTACACTATGGGGGGGATCGATCTAAGATACGCAACTTCAGCTACGAGAATAGCGTAGCTGAAGCCAACGTACTTAGATCGACTTACCGCAGCGTCTTCACAGTGGTGAGTCGACTGCTGCTGCTCCCCCGTCGACTCCGTCTGCACCTCTCATGGTGGTGGAGTACAGGAGTCGATGGGAGAGTGCTCGGGGATCGATTTAGTGCATCTAGACTAGACGTGATAAATCGACCCCCGATAGATTGAGCGCTTCCTGACGATCCGATCTGGCGGGTAATGTAGACATACCCTTAGTGTTACAGCAGAAAATAATCCTAAATCTAATAGGATAGCCTATTGCAGTAGTTGCACCATGGTAGCTGTTAGCGGGCTGGCCCATATGACTGATTTTCACCATTCGGAAGGAAGAGGAAAAAGTGAGTAATGAACATTACAACTAAATTAATTTTTGTCTCAGTTTATAAGAATTATCTTTAAACATTATATTTACAGCCAAAATAACTGTGTAGTCATGAGATTCTTCCTATGAGGTCACTACCAGGACTTTCAGGGGCCGTAATAAACTATTACCAGGACCATATCAGGACTATCTTGGAGAATCCAGCATGAAAACCATTGTGGAACAGGAAATTCTACCTTTGCAGAGGCAGCACTCTTAGGCATCTTTTGTGGCATTTACTTCTAGGCTGCAGTAGAAGTTGGGTGCAGCACTCACAAAACTTCGTAGAAGTAACATACATCAAGGCAGGACTGCATAATAGCTAGACCATTCCTGACAGGTGTTTCTCCAGCCTGTTCTTAAAAGCCTACAATGATGGAGATTCCCCAACCTCCCGAGGCAATTTGTTCCAGTGCTTAACTACCCAGACAGGAAGTTTTTCCTAATGTCCAACCTAAAGCTCTCTTGCTACAATTTAAGCCCATTGCTTCCTGTCCTATCTTCAGAGGTTAATGAGAACAATTTTTCGCCCTCCTGCTTGTAACAACCTTTTATGTACTTGAAAACTGTTATCATGTCCCCTCTCAGTCTTCTCTTCTCCAGACTAAACAAACCCATTGTTTTCAATCTTCCCTCATAGGTCATGTTTTCTAGACCTTTAATCATTTTTGTTGCCCTAATCTGGTCTTTTTCCAATTTGTCCACATCTTTCCTGAAATGTGGCACCCAGAACTGAACACAATACTCCAACTGAGGCCTTATCAGCACGGAATAGAGCGGAAGCATTACTTCTCGTGTCTTGCTTACAACACTCCTGCTAATACATCTCAGAAGGATGTTCACCTTTTTTGCAGCCGTGTTACACTGTTGACTGATATGTAGCTTATGATCCACTATAATGCCCAGATCCCTTTCTGCAGTATTCCTTCCCAGCAATCATTTCCCATTTTGTGTGTGTGCAATTGATTGTTCCTTCCTAAGTGGAACAGTTTGCATTTGTCCTTGTACATGAAGCTCATCTATCAAATGCCAACTTTTGGCTGGATTCTTGGAAAATTTGGCTCTTTCTACTAACTGATATGTAATTCAGAAATGGAAGATATCATGTGCTGCTTTCTGATCCTTTGAAAACATTAAATCATGAAAATATCTGATTTATTTCATTTCTCCCCCCCTTCCTGTAATCTTGCCAGAGTGGTCATGACCACAATAAGTGAACTGAAGTGACTGGTATTTGTCTCATATATAAAATGTGTTTACTTAGGGACCTCATTTATGAAAATAATAATGCAAGAGAGTTTTTGGCCAGAATGAAGTTTATAGAGAAGTAACATTTAATCATTAGCGACTGAAGCTGCACTCAGGCTGAACGGTGGTGTTCAAATTGACTTCTTGAATCAATTTATTCTATTTCTGGTATTAAGCTTCAACCTGGCACGGTCCTATGGTTGTCCATAATTCAGGGGATAATACTATGTCAGTGTACTCTTAACTGCTGTTCTTAGCATTCTGAATTGGATTTATTAAAAGTTACCAAGATTTTTTTTTAAAGTTTTTTGTTCTCTCTTAACTTGTATAGGCGATAATGTATTTCTGAGGAAAGATACAGGACCATAAAAATTGCCCTACTGGATCAGACCAGAGGCACATCTAGTGAAATAGCCTGTCTTTTCTCCATACCAGATGCTTGAGAGGAAGATGCATAGAGCCTTGCGCAGATACAAAATTTGTATCTGCATCCGATCCACGATCCGCAAAAATGGTCGGCAGATATAAAGCGGATAGCCGCAGATTTGCAGAGTTCTAAAGATGCATGAAACACTGAATTGGGCAGCCCAGAGATGAAAGTTCTTCTTAGGCCCTATCATTTAGGCTTTTTCCTGTAAGATGCAATGATGGCCCCAATTTAGCAAAATATTTAAACACATGTTTAACTTTAAGCACATGTGGTCCCATTGACTTCTGCTTGCAGGATTGTGCTGTTAGTGGTTGGCTTGTTCCCTGAATCATGGGAATTTTATCTTCTTCCTGAATAGAAAATTGATATCAAGATCATCATAAGCTTCAAAAAAGGATTAGAAAGTGTATGGATAATGAGAACATATCATTTGTCTTATGTATAACTGTGGCCGTCACATTATCCATGTAACAATTATTCCTCTTTTGAATCCTATATGTCTCCATAAAATCTTGTGGTAATGAGTTCCACAAGTTAGTTCTGCATTTTTTTTAAAGTATACCTTTTAATAATCCTAAATTTGCTGCCTTTGAATATGCCTCATCAGACATGACTTTATTACCGAATATTGGCACGGCCATGCTGCTGTTAGAGATCAGTGTGAGTCAAGATTTTTATGCGTCTGCTGGAACAGGAAGTGATGGTGGTGATCAGTAGGCACACTGATCCCTCTGAGTTAGTCCCAAACCACTGCCCCTGCATGGGATTTTGGAGACTATGCTATTGGTATTGTTGTCTTTGGTATTTAGAGGGTATTTTTCATTTGGTAAAGGAATATTATTTATTTTGCCTATTCATAGGTCAGACAAGGCTGTGTGTTGCCTAAAGTGACTGTTTCCTTAACATAAGCACTGATCTGATCTAAGCACTAAAATTCAGTTCTTCTTTCAGCCCCCCAAATCTCTCCTTGTTCATCTTTTGGAAAATGATAACATCAGTGAGGTCATTTCAGAATTAGAAGTTAGGCAAAATGGCCCTTGCCAGTATTTCCCAATCAGACCATTAAGTTATAAACACATCTAAAAGTTTATATTATATATACAAAGATATAAATAAGCAAAGTCTAAAACCCTCATCAATTTGAGTCCTTTTCTCAGCTGCAGAGATCTTAAAAATTGATAAACCACACTTCTAAAACCTGTATTAGAAAAAGAAAAACTAGATGTGTTTTTAAGATACTTAGAAAAGAGACGTACACAAGAAGCTGGCTATTTCTTAGCAAGAAAAATGTCTTTGAAAACCTTTCTATACTCCAGGTATCTTCCTCAAAACCACATCTAACATGGGTCTAATCTCCGTGCTCAATAACATCATTATTAAACAGTCACACATCACATACAACATGTTTATCATTTTAACATTACTGCTCGGGATCAGGTTTAAATTATGGTCTGTAAAACCACTGTAGATCCTGTTCCTTTTATTTATTTAAGATCTATTAGCTTTCTATAAAATGAATATTTAATACCATGTGAGAAGATTAATTGCAAGTATTCTTTGGCTGTTTTTAACCTTTTAAGGGCATTTCTCTGCCTGAAGCAAAGAGCGGTATCATTAAGGAGCATACATTTTTAGTGCACAGGGTAAGCAGCAATATGAAAGGAATGAGATTTTTACATTTCAGACACGCTATTTGATTTGTTCCCGGAGCAGAGGTTTTTTTAACCAGTGACAGCCGGAACGCTGTTCAAAGTTTTCACACACCTTTCTATACACAGGATATTTTATCGTGTTTTCTGTGAGTATGATGGGGTAAATTCTAGCAATTGATCCCCATGCTCCTAGAAGCAGTACAAAGTGAAGGGCAGGATGGCTCAGGGAGGCTGGGGGGGGGGGGGGGGAAAGCAAGGCAATGTATCTAGTCAAAACGGAGAAGCACACACACATCTCTATTTTATATGCTACAGCTATACAGTCATACATTCCAGAAGTGACCACTGTGATCCTCTAGTCCAACCTCCTATATCGGTCTCAACTGTGGTCCACCGCTTCTTCAGGGAAAGCCCCTGGCGCGCCGGGCCGGTTTGTTGACCTGCCGTGTCCGGGCCGGTTTGTTGACCTGTCTGCAGCAGACAGCACATCCCTCGGCCCGCGCCGCATTCCAGAGCTCCCATTGGCCTGGAGCAGCAAACCGCGGCCAGTGGGAGCCGCGACTGGCTGAACCTGCAGACGCAGCCTGTTGCGCCAGGGGTTTTCCCTGAAGAAGCGGTGGAGCATAGTTGAGAACCACCATCCTATATAACAGAGGGCATATGTGCAGTTGGTCACTGGCCTAAGTAGACTGTGAGCTCCCCAGGGCAGGGATCCTATTTTTGTTCTGTGTTGGTCCAGCATGTAGCACAGTAGGGCACTGGTCTATGATTGGGGTGTCAAGATGCTCCTGCCATATAAATAATAAATACTAATAATACTCAGATCCCAAGTCCTCAGAGATGTCCCTTTGGAGAACTGGCAAGCACCTCAGCCCATCTTCTAGCTTTCAAAGCAGCACTAGGAGGGTAGTATAGTATGGAATGGGGGAGGTGCGCCCATTTACTGGCCTACTACAACAAACATGCAACACAAGCTTAGGTGTTATACAAGGCATAGATGGCATCTGTGTTATGAACTGAAGAGTCATGTAATACACTGAATTTAGCATGAACCGGTGACTTACTCAGGTGCCCTCTGCCTAGTGATCCTTCTTCCCTTGGATCATATCTAACCTCTGAGCAGCTTCAAACAGCCACCCTCATTTATAAATCAGACGGCCAGAGATACATGTCTGCCTTCTCCCTACCAAATATGGAATCCCGTCCATATCAAAATTTCATCTCCCCATGGGCACAGAAGAGCATTATCAATCCACAGCCCAATACTTGTCACTATATGCTCAAGGTCTGCTAGCTCATCACCCATCAGAGTTAGGAATGAGACCTTTAGCCCTTTCTTTGGAAAAGAAAGATTCCCAACTTTTCAATGGGATTTAAAACACTTTCTAAGATCCCAGGATACTGCTTTTTAAATCAGGACATCTCTGTGCATAGAAAAGATAATGTGTAGAGGTTTTTCAAATGAATTGGGTTCTGGTACTGCAATGAGACTTCACCCAATGTGACTGCTACACCAAAGTTTAGTCGCATTGCAGGATATGTGTTTTTCCCCTTCTCCCTCATCAGCCTGTACAGTAGGACTCACATAACTTTACAGGGGGAGGAAATACAACAAAAAGGGCCCAACGGCATTTTGTTTAAATGCTCTAAAACATTTATAAAATAATTTGCAAAAGTGGGCTTATACACACTACATAACGGCGGGGTATGTTATTAAGGTTTTAATTGTATTCATTTCAGATGGCCTGTGCATACGCACACACACACATGCAAATTGTGAAGATTTTTATAAGTGACATCTGGTGCTTCACTTATTGGGTGCCCAATATGAGATCACACAAAGGGACCCATTTTTTAAAAAACTTTGAGCACCCAAATCAGGCCCTTTTCAAAGTTTCTCACTTGGATATCCAAAAATAATTATTCGCTACTGAAAATCCTGGTCATATATTATTCATTAAAAAAAACATACAACCTCACATGACTTTCTGAAGAAGGTCCCAAGATCATCCAGGTCTTGGCCAGTGAGATCCTGTCAAACATTTACAAACAAGTGTTCTTAAAATTGAATTGCTTGTTTAGTGGTAAGAGCCATTATTTTCTTATCTTCTGTTGTTCCTTTCTTTCTTTACTAAGATATTGCTTTCCTGTGTACTATTAAATTCCTCATCCTGTTAGGAAATAAAAAAGAAGAGGAATATTGTCCTAAACTGCTTGGACATATTGTCACTGTGGTTTCCTATTAACTTTTTGCTGATTCCTGCTTACTTATCATGTGCTTTAATGTTCTGTTACACTTTCCAGAAGCAGCGTGTCTCTGGTGCTTTGTCTCTGAAGCATTAACACTTGCTGTGAGTTTCTTCTCTGCCATTGTCTTTGTCACGTAAAATAGCCTCATTAGGATCACAAGAACAACTGGGTCAGCTATTTTAATAGAATGATATTTTCCATGGTAGCAAAAGGTTGTGATATCAACCTCCGCTATGACCCCCAAAACAAAATCACTTCCATTCACATTATTAACTTCTGCCTGTGGGAAACAGCCTGAATATCCTTTTATCCTCCATGCTGTATTTCTTTATTTGTATTTGCCTGGTTCCTGTTGCAAGGCATCTAACCTATACACAAACAGCCTCCTCTGTGTTCATTCCCCAGCATTCTCCAAATATTCACATTCTTAAAATACCATCTCCTTCCTTATTTTCTCAATTCCTTATTTGTTTACTCTCAAAAGCTGCTTTGTCGCTGCCCACACGGAGCTGGGGAAAATGTATAGTCTAGTCCTCCTTTATTTTAGATGTACAGTAGAATGTTAATGTCTTTGTTGCCAGCCACTAGAAAGCTTTATTGAGGACAAATCTACATGCCAGTGAAATTGTACAGCATGAATGTTCCCTAAGTATGTAATATTCTTCAAATTAATTGGATTCCATGGGGTATATTCTCCTCACAATGTGCAGGGATTTTAAACATATAACTCCCATTAATGTTAATGGGAGTTACCCATTTAAATCCCAGCACATCTAGATGGGAATATTACCCCTATGTATTTAAAATAGGATATCTTTAAACCAAGCCTGGTCCACCTTCCTGTGAACTATTACAAATAATGACTACAATTTTCTCCGATGGATTGAAAGATAACAAGTGCTACCAAGCCATCACTTTAAAGCACTTCCACACCACTAACTCTAATGATACCTGCCTCAAAAACCCCACTGAAACGCATAAATAAAAAGTCATTATTACGACTTTTGCTGTTCTTCATTACAAAACAGAGTGCGGCTCCTGAGATCAGTCTTGAAACAGAAGTGAAATGGAAATGAAACAACATTCCCTTTAGTTGTTTTCATCTTTCCCAGTTGCACTAACGGCATTTCCATGGGATTTGAAATTAGATGTATCTATGAATCTGTGAGATTCTTAGTACAATTTCATCATGGATTGTTGTTTAATATTAATATTATTGTTCATAAGCCAAAGAAAGTACTTTGGTTGCACATATATTTCCAGTTAGGAAATAAAAATAATCTTACTATAGTTCTATGACCAGGATGGACTTACTTAAAAAAAATAAAATAAAATAAAAAGAATTAGAAGCAGCAGGTATAACTAATTTGAAAAATTAAAAAGTCAAATAAAAAACCCACATCTCTGTCATGATACAGAGACAAAATAATTGACTGCGGACCATAAATAAATAACCACAGTAATTGCACTGTGACACGATTAGGGAAAGTTTAAATTATTTTCCACCAGACTCTTTAAATTCAGTAGTTAACATCTATACATTCATCAGTTAACTAGTCACTTGTAGTGTAGCCATTAAGGGAAATAATTCTACACTGAGCGATACTATACAAGGAGCCTGAAAACCAGCACATTTGTACTTTGACCATAGCAAACACAGCTATAGAGCTATTTTCTGTGACTCAGGTTTTAAAGGTCAGACAAAAAACATGGTTACAATATCTAGACCCAATCCTGCTAGGTGCCTAGCATCTTTGTTTCCCATTGATATAGATTCATATATTTTAAAGCCTGAAGGGGCTAATATGATCATCTAGTCTGACCTCCTGCATAACACAGGCCAAAAAACCTCACTTGGCAATTCCTGCATCAAGCCAAAATTTCTCTTTGCGCTGTAGTATATATTTTAGATAGCAATCCAGTCTTCACTTAAAGACTGCAACTGAGGGAGAATCCACCATGTCCATAGGTAGGGACATCAGTAAGGGGTTGAGGATATTCAGCATATTGTATGACCAGGCTGTCTACCTAATCCGAAATATGATATATATCCAGGGTGCACAAAGTTGGCAGGCAGGTGACTGCAGTTTTCCAAGCCACTTTTATGCACAAGCCTGTCAGGCAGCTAGCCAAAGCAGAATGAATCTGGGCTCCAGGTTTTGGTGACCTGGAGGGCAGTGAAGCCATTAACTATTTGCACACTTCCTTCATATTTAGTAACAAAATCGCTACTGATATGCTGGAACGAAGAATACAGCCAGATCCTTAGCTGGTGTAAATCAGCATAGCTCTATGAATCTCATTATTGGTTTTTATGCATGAAATATTACCACACATGATTCACTGACATCAGCCTGGTCTCTAAGGATTTGCTCTTCGAGCACGTGTCATACAAAGGGACCTATTTTTGATCATCTTACAGAAATACGTATGTGCTGATATTCATGCATGGACCACAAGGTTCACCGTCCAATCGTGCTTCCTCCCTACCCCCAAGAACAATTTGTTTTTACAAAAGTTAAAATAAAAAATCCTTGCCACCAGCTTATCTTGCCTGAGGATAGTTCAGACTGCGCGTAGGATGCTCTCTATGCAGTCTGATGTTCAGGCCAGAGGTGGTTTTATGTGAAATATTAATTTTGCCCCTGATATAACAAGCCACACCACAGCATTGTTATTTACCAGAGAATTACCAACATGCTGTAAACCAAGTAGCTGGCCTGACCCTGCTGATGCTCTCAACTCCTACTGAAGCCACTTAGCATCATGAGCCACCCCACATAATTTCATTCTTTCAGTTTCTACTATTTGTAATATCCCCACTCTGGTGCATGATCTAGTTACTCATTAAAGGCTTATTCATGCCTCCACTGGTGTGGAGCTCTTTGGTATATTCAGGGAGCATACTTACTGCCCTTCCACTTCAGGGGCAGGTGTATCTGGCCAGCCCTGAGGAACAAAGGAGACTGGGAGAAAAAGGATTGCAAATAGCAATGTGTATAGTATAGAAACTTACACATTGCCATACTGGATTAACAGGTGGTCCATCAGGTCTGTAGCCTGGACCAGATGCTTCAGAGGAACTTCCTAATCGGCCAATTATGAAATAGTCTCCCTTGCAGCAGAAGTTTCTTCCTGAACTCTGTCTGGTAGTGAACGGAGTAAACTCTGAAGCATGAGGATTTATACATTTGAGACATATCTAATGTAACTCTAGATGTTTTCAATATCCACACAAATGTTTGAATCCTGCTAAGTTCTTGGCTAATTATTAGATATGCTGATTTGTGCAGAAGAATCTTCTTGCTGAAATTTCTTTTTAGATTTCTTTTAAATTAATTTAATATTGTAATGAAGTGATTATTCCCCATGTGCTCCACTGCCCTCTACTGGACAGAACCAGAACATTTCAGCTGTGTGTCCTTGTCCTTGTATTGCTAACAGCTAATGCATATTTTCTTTTTGTTGAAGTAATAGAGACCTGTGCTATCAGAGCAGGAGGATGTAGGTTCAATACCTGCTGTTGCCAAGACACTCCTCATGCAGCAGTCTGGCAACCTTGAAGCTCTTGATAGCTATGGATTTAATTCAATAAATTTGTGTTTGGCGACAATGCTGGACATGAGGATGGAAGGACAGCCAGAATAAGTGAGTTCTAAGGAAGGAGTTGAAGGAGAAGAATAAGGTTGAGTTATGAGTTGAGTCAGAAGAGAATAGGGTGAACAGAAGGGATCAGGGTGACTAAAGTAAAGATGTGATAGGAGCAGATATCTTCAGACATATATTGCTCTATATGGGTTAGATTTTCAAACTTGTGCCTTTGTGCATGCACAAAATTTGCATGTGCGCAACTCCAAAAAGGAGCATTTAAACCAGGATTTGCGCCCATATGACTTACACACCTGCAGAGCTTTGTCTTTGAAAATCTAGCCTTCTATCCCAGAGTAATCATGGTGAATTCATGGCATCACATTGATTTCCATGGAAACCGGTTATGTAGTCTCAATGGTAGGATTAGGATTTCCTTGCAGAAGGATAGACCAAGCTAGGAAAAGACAACCGTTTAGACACAATATCAGACATAACTGCAGAGGAAATACAGAAAATTACAGGCAATTTGTACACTCATCCTTTGCTTTGGTATGAAAGTCCTACTATAATGTAACAATGATATGGTGGGTTTGTACTCCTACAACAACCAGGTCACTTACAGAAGGGACAGCGAGAAGATCATTTTGTCTGACATTTGTGGCCAGACTGGTTGTGACAATTGGTCGAACTCCTTCATGCCATTAGGAAGCTCTCAGATTCTCTCTGTGTGTGACGTCAGAAAGTGCTGTGGAGGCAGGGGCCGTATTACTGACTGGTCTGTACGATGTACATGGTCAAGAACGCAGAGAAACAGAGTGAAAAGAATTAAAATACTGACTCTGCTTCTAACAAAATAAAATTGATCTCTCTTTTATGAGCAACCCTATATCAACTAAACCTTTGTTCTTCAACAGGATTAAGGGGGGGGGGGGGGAACAGGGCAGACATGGCAAGCATGAGTTGGGGCTAATGTGTGGCAGTTTTGTGTCTGGGTCTCTATTCTATGAGGAAGAACCCTACAGTCTACAGAAGCTTGGACTGAAAGTGTCCTATGTTCATTCTTTTTCAGCTGTTAAGGAGCTTGTAAGTTATTGAACGTTTATCCTCCAAAAACTTATATCTTCTGGTCCAACAGTCTGCTGCTGATAATCTCCTTTTCTTCAGAAAAATGACATGCACACAAGCAAGCAGATATTATGCTACTTGTTACACACATACACACACACGATGGCAGGCAGAGGTTGTGAGATGGTTATCACAGATCACATGTGTTAGCATCTTCAGCACTTATCTAGAGATGAGTAAACTGCAGCTCAGAGAAAGTATAAGTCTCCCCTCCCTCCTTCCTTCTTCTGGTTTATTTGCTTATTGCATCACTTTGCAAGAGTTCTGTTCTCAGCACCCCCTTTCCTACCCTGACTTCCTTGCACACTATTGATTCAATTGTTTTAAAGCTACCCTCTCCTCTCTGATCAGGTCCAGCACGTCAGAGAAGCTAATCACTTGCAGCTCCCAAACGGCTCCAAAGAGGGCTGTGGGTGCTCATTACTTCTGAAATACAGGCCTTGAATGCTATTGCTCCTCTTTCTCAATGGTTCCTCCATGACACCAGGCTCGTCCCTTGCTTCTGCTTCTTCTACTCCTATGCTGCTGAACACTCGGGAGCCACACTCCATTTCTGATTCCTTCTTTCTTCCCGATGCCTTTGTTTCTCATCCCTGACTGACACGTGTGCCTGCAACATATGCAAATGTCTCACCTTTCCCACCTCAGCCTTCGTCTCCATTATCCTCCCTGTTGCCCAGGCCTGCGACGTCAGTGCCATCCTCAATTCCTCTCTCCCCTCTATGTTATTTTGTGTCCCTAGCTTCCAGGAACCCTGCTGAATGTCTACATTGACGCGACGTTAAGTTAAGAGCTAGCAGCTTTATTGAGGTTATCCAGCCAGCCTGGAGTTCTTCCCAGAACTGAGTAAACTCACCTCAAGTGTCCTTCACCAGCATGTTGGGGATCTCGTGTAAAACCTGGAAGGGATGAATTGGGGTGACATCTACCCTGCATGTTCCAGTGTCCTGTTGTGGCAGCAGGAGTGGATATTTCCAGGACAGACTAGGCTGCACAGGACCAGACTGTGCCTTGATGTGGCAGGGGCATGCAAGAGCAAAGAAGGATATAAAAAGCCCTTCCTCTCCCTCCACCCTTACGCCTGCCACATGGGCACAATCACAGCCCTACTTCGCGCTGTACTGTCTGCACCTAGATTCACATCGCATTTTTTATTTAAATAGCGCACTAAACTGCAACAAAAAATCCTGCAGCAGGGCAGGAGAATGAGCTGCCCAGCCAGGTTTAGCCAGGCTTTGTGAAACACATCTCACACCTTTGAAAGGCCTCTACTTTACTTCCATCCTCTTTCTTTGGCTGTCACACCCCTCACAGTGCAATGACCACTGCAGAGTCAGAAGCCGCTACTACCCCAGCAATCTGAGCTGAATTCCTTTCATTGTGCTGCCTCCTCCGCCTTCTTGGTGGCTGTGGTGAACTTGTCTTGTTTTCACACTTAGGAAGTAGAAGACTTGCAGCACAGGCTACACAAAGGCGGCACAGGTTTGTGTAAGCTTTTCCCATGAACACACCTCCTTCCTTAATTGTAATCCCCAGCTATTCTATTCCTAGATCATTGCGTGAGCAGTGCTATTCCTGATCATTGCAAGTCATTGCATGAGCAGTAGCGGTGCCAGCTTCTTTGCCGCCCTAGGCGGCGCCTCCGGGAGACGCTGCCGCCGAAATGCCACCGAGGATCCCGGCGGCATTTCGGCGGCAGCTTCTTCAGCCGCTGGGGTTCTCGGCAGCATTTTGAGGACCCTGGCGGCTGAAGAAGGTAAGAAATGCCGCCCCCCGAATCCTGGGTCCCTAGGTGACTGCCTAGGGTCGCCTAGTGGTAGCGCCAGCCCTGTGTGAGAGTGCGGTGACTCTATAAGGCAGCAAAGTGTTCAGCAGACTTCTCCTTTCATTGGTGCCTTCATACGAGATTCCTGCTGTCAGAGGCTAATACATTACACTAAAACACTCTAAGGACTTGATGGTGTCTGAGAGGGGGACCGTGCCTGCTGGACCATCTCTGAGAATGGTGCAGGGTGCTCCCTGCTCTCAATCCAGCCAGCTCTGCTCCTGCCTATTCTCCCTTCGGGTGACACAGCCTCAGGGATTCCAGGAGGGAGCAGTCCCTGAGCTTGGGGGAGTACAAGGACCGTGACTGTGCCCGGACCCCGTGTGGCAGGCGTCAGGGTGGAGGGGGAGGAATAGCATGTAAACGTATTGGCCTAAATTCTTTGGGACAAGCTTATTTACTGCCCTGGATTTGCACAGATGTAACTAGAAGCAGAATTGGTCCCATAGCTTCTTAAATGTCAACCGTGGACCTCTGAATATGGAAGTAGCTGTCTGTTTATAAGATGGGTAAATTCAGGCACAGGCATGTTAAATGACTTGCCCAAAGTAAAGTTACTTAATCTACGATCATGAGTCCCTGATCACGAGACAGTGGCAGAGTTAGGAATTGCACCCAGGAGTCCTAACTCAGACTCTCTCCCCTATTCTAGCTATTGGCCCCGCCTTACGTGGGATTTGATTTCCATGTCCACCGCAGTCGAGAATGCAGGGTGCGTGGTGGTAGTGAGTGACTGGAGCCATGTACACGAGAGAGGGCACCCTGGAACCGGATCCAGGCCTTATCTTTCTGCTGCCCCTGCTTGTGTTACGTATTCACCTTTCTACAGTGCTGCTATTGGGTGTGTCCACTGACTCACCAGGGATCTACTGGTAAGATCAATATGAATGGAAAAGAAAACTAACAGCAAGAAAATTGTACTGTTGGCACGAGAGAGAGAGAAAGAGAGTTGCTGAAAAACTGTAAAGGCACTGAGGAAGGTTGCTTTTCTTCTCTCTCTTTGGCCCTGCAAATCCTAACTAGAGTCTGTAAGGGAGGAAGGCATGATTACATTGTGTCACCCACAGCTTGAATGTGTGTGTGTGTGTGTGTGTCTGATGTCACAACTCTTGGGTGTCACACTGCCACCATCGTTCTAATGTAGGAGAACACTGAGCATGCGAAAGCTTCATTTAATCAAACCCTGCCACCGACAAGAGTGGGAGTCCATGGGATGGATGCCTGTGCATGGATCTATATAATGACACGGCAATTTTTTGTTGCTTAATTGGGTGCATCACACACTCCCATAAACTCAGGTAAAATTACATGAGAAAATCCTGAAACTCCCACATCGTTTGCTTTACAGTGAATGGACCTCTGTGTATGTATAAAACAAATGCTAATATGACCCTGGTCCAAGGCCGAGGATTGCTGTTCACTATTTTTTTGGCATGCCTCTTTAATACTTTCTTCAGACTTTCAAAATCCCTCAGCTAATATTGCTGGAAAAGCTATTTGCAGGGAAATGTTGACAGTCACACCGAAGGATGCCTCCTCTTTATTCCTTTTAATCTGCCTTTGTTCGGGTGCTTTCCAGTGTATTACAGCTCCCATTGCTAGACATTATATTTGGGAAAACTGCTTGCTCGTTTAAAAAAAAAAGCACTTGTGAGCCTAGGGTGAACTTAATTAACATCGCTGGAGGGACAGCAATAAGGTACTTAACAGGGCTATACTGAGCCTTGCGAAACATGAACAAGTCAAAATATTATTGACGTATTCAATTATTTGCAGTTGTGGGGGTTTCAGTTTCTCTGATGCCTTCTGAAAATAATAAAGCACTTAAAAGTTCCGCTTTCACTTGGCTGACCTAGCGGTCTAGCAATAGCACAGTGTGTTATCCTGGGAGGGAGCCGAGCTGAAGCCAGCATAGGGTTGGGAGTGCTGAGAAAGCAGTACACGGAGTCCCTCAGGAGGGGAGCAGCTCACATTCATGTCTAGGGGCTCTTCCTGCCTGCCCCGTGTTCTTTATTTATTTTATTATGATTAGCATGTCTAAGATGCCAATCACCATGGTAACTACTAGGCGCCCATAATTCCTTTGCATTTATGGCGCGCTTTCCACCAAACACTAATTAAATGAACGTCTCACATTCGCCACTGGATATTAGGTCCTGTTATCCAGGGATATTTTCACAGGTGGGAAGACTGAGGTACAGAAGGTCAGGATGTCTGTGGCAGTTCAGGTCTCCTGACTCCCAGTCTTGTGTCTTAACAACAATACCAGCCTTTCTCCTTTTCCCCAAGACTTCCTGTCAGTTCCTTTCACAAGGAACAAATATTAAACCAACCACTGCAGATTCTGTCTACTTCAGTGGCCCTTGCTGCCTCCCTTCATGTTTGCCAGCTCTTTGAGAACGTAACCTCAGCTTCACACAAACCGAACCTTGAACCCACGGCTTTGTTCAAGCGAGTTCAAGGTTCGATGCAACTATTTTCACAGCTCTGTGCCAGAAAGAGTTGCATCTCCGAGAGGGATAGTCACCATGACCTTGGCACTGTAGGGTTAGAAATGAGAGGGCATGAAGGGATGCTCAAGACTTTGAGATGAACCTGAAAGATCCTGCTGCTGGAGGAAAACAAGCTAAATTGTATAGCTGAGCTGTGTCCCTGACAGTCCTGAGTGTCATAGGCATTCATTGAGGGAAAAATATCCTTTGTTACTGACGCTCACCACTCAGCCCACAGGTTAGCTTTGCACACCTAGCAGCAAAATCCCATGCACAGCAAGATCATGAGGCAGCAATCTCATTCCTACAGTTGGCTTTACTTTTCAGAAGCACACAGGGCTCTGTTGTTGCAAGAAGTTGCAATTTCCCACTGGCTCAAGAGTGTCATTTTCAATCCTGCGTTACTTCTCATTTTAGGATCATCTTAGCTTGCAGGCCACATGGAAGCTTGCACAACGATGAGCTACCTATCGGCTAAATGGCAGGAAGCCTGCAAGCTAAGTGGTTGTGTGAAGGGAGAGGAATAGTTTGCTGCAGTTCCACTGTGCACGTCACTAGAAGAATTATGGTCAAATTTCCTCTATATCCATAACATCTGTGTGGCTAATAAAATTGACAGAGATTGTCATAATCAGGCTGTGCTCTCCAGTGGAAAAATTATATCTGAGCATTTGGAAATCTCATGCACAAGCAGTTACTGAGGGAGTATGCTGCAAAGATTAAGCTGTTTCTGTGTTGTAATGGATACCCTTACTGAAATGCAAAACCTGCTTCTGCACTGCAACAAAGGTTTCAGAAAACGAATGCTATTAAATGGAGCACATGTATTATCCAAATAATTCTACACTTGTGCATGCGTAAACATGCACACACATTTATTTACATGCACAAAATTTCATAACTGTAAAATCTGTTGGAAAAGTCTGAAGTGAAATTGTCTAGAAATGCACTAGGAGCTAAATCATGCCAGGAACAATTAAGAGCTGTGTTGCAAAAGAGGCATAGTCCTGATCCCTTACCAAGCACTTGCCACCTACCTCCTTTGGCATGGCGAGTGCCCTGAACTGGCCCTGCACTCAGAATTATGCAGCCACTGAAGTTGTTCTTGTAAATGCCCGCTTAGTACCAAGGAACCAGCTACTGTGCATGCTTCAGTAGAAATGCGAAGCAATGCAACTTCTTCACAGAAAGTCAGACTGTATCAGCTTGCAGAATTTTTGTGTGTCTAATCAGTGCAATTTCTAAGATGTACCATTGTGTTAAAGAGTTGGGTAAATCCATGCTGGGTATCCATATACAATATATTCAACTATTAAAACATCTTAGTTTCCCTAAGAACAAACGTACAAGTAATATTGTGATGGCAAATAATGATCTCATGCATTTTATAAGCAGATACAGTAACAGTTTCACATGTAATTAACTGCAGAATAATACTCAAGAGAGGTATTTATAAATGCCATGCTTCTTGACCTCCAAAAGAATTGCTTTTCACTGATTATGAATATAAACAAAATGGTTCTTTAGGTCAAAATAAAATATTAATCACGTGGGCCAGATTTTCAAAGATACAAAATGCAAAATCCCTCCTGCACCGTTCCTGTGTGAACATACAGAGGTAATTGAACACAACTTATTTGCAAACTGAGTTCCCTCATATATGCAGACACCTTCTCTTTGCAATATAGGGACACTTAGCTTGCCTGCTGCTGCAGTTCAATAATAAAGACTTGGAAACCTATAGTTTTGTCTGATTATACCCGTCCCATCTCACTCATTTTTATAGGGCTTCTATAAAGCTGTCTCTAATATCAACATCCTACATGTCTCAGAGTGAATCCAACCAAAATAATCTCTCTGTATCTCCATTGTCTTCAGTAGAGTCATAGCATGAATACAGCCACTCATGTGTTTCTCCCCTCCTACTTTACCAATAGCCATGCTTGGGACTTGACCCGAAGCCCATTGTAGTCAATGCAAAGACTCCCATCAATTTCAACGGGTGTTGGATCAAACTCATGTTGCTGTGAGATGAAGGGACCATACTTCTGTTTAAGAGTCCCTTCCCCTGCCACTCCCTGCGCATTCCCAAAATAAGAAACTCATTTCAACATGGCCATTACTGGGTAAAGGAAATAATTACAGATAATGAAATGTCATATTTCACACATACTCCCTGCAATCCAGGCTTCTTAGACTTCCCCAAAACACTGCAGGGTGTAACCAGCCCTTTCTTCCTCCTTCATACAAATAATATTTCACAATGGAATTGTGTGATGACAAAAAAAAAAGATGCTGGAAAAGGTTTGCTACCCATAGAGACATAAGGAATTGCCACAGGCCACAGCATGCAATTCCACACAGTATTAACTAGCCATCATCTCTCTTTCCAAGGCTACATTCTTCTGCAGTGAGCTACAGCATAAATAAGAGTTTTTACAGAAACAGACAGGGAACTGGACAAACTAGGGAACCATGTCATTTGTCAAGAAATGTTTGGCTTACAATTTTTTAATATATTTCTTTTTGTTGCTATTATTTAAACTGTTAATCAACATCAAAAACCTGTTTTGTCTGTTATCTCAAGGATAAGGGTAAAATATTTGGTTATTATTTAAATGGGCATACAAATTACAATTGTATGATGCAAACCTCCCCAGAACAAGGACGTTCTGAGTTAAGGTTGCAGCATTAGCATTACGCTAATTCAGCTTGGGCAGCCCTTTCTGCACAGAGATTCTGTTGCAGAGAGAAAGTGTTTTGGGATCTGCTAATGAAGAGCACTAGATGAGAGATAAGTATTACTGTTCATAGTACTTTGCTAAGTACTATGGTAGCAAACTGTGGTAATGTTTGCTACAAATATTTGTTTCGATTTGAAAGCAAATTTCTGCAAATATAAGTTGGAGGTTCTATTGCATAAATACTTACAAAAAGCAAATGTACTCACATGTGCACCAAGGTGAGATTCACTTTGTGCAGAAGCCCAGAACAAGAGCCCTTCCCCATTAACCCTTCAAAATAGGGCTTGAATGGGACTTATTGATTCTTAGGTTTTGTGCAGGCTCTTTGTGTAGAATAAATTTCACGCATGGGGGTGCGGGGTGTAGGAAAGTTTGTAAATCATTTGGAATAGAAGTAAAGCTGAGACTTTCACTGTGTGCTTGGGAACAGACAAGAGACAAAATTCATCATCTAAAGTAAATTGTTGTGAAGTATTTGTTCACCTCTAATGTATCTCTTAATACGGGAAATGTTCCATCTCTATGGGGACAGACATTTTAGTAGTATGAGTTCAGGATTGCATGTGGATGGGCAGCATAACTGTTTTGGTCAGACTTGTATTCCATTTTTATATCTTATAGGTAAATAACTGTGCAGAGTAGAGCTGGTCAGAGAAACTTCAACAGACTCATATTCCACTGGAATACGCAGCTCTGTCTAAATCAAAACACTTTATACGAAGGGGGTGGGAGATGGACCTCACCAAAAAAGTGAGAATGTTCTTTATCTTTTTTACCAACATTCTGAATGACAAAGAAGGTTCTATGGAAATAGTGAAAATTGAAAATTGTTAACCAGCTCTAAACCCAGTTAGTTTCACCCCTCTACCTAATCCTGCATGTAAATTAATAATACTCAGAGTGAGACTGGCCGCAAATTATAGCTGACCATGGCTAACACCGTGTATTATATTGACAGATTTATAAAGTCTGAAATTGTCTTTTGTTGTTCTTTTCCCAGTGGTTTGGATAAACAGCTGTACCGCTGCTCGTAACCCATTTCATCGTCAAATACAAGCGTGCTTTTGACTCAGATCTTCATAAAACAGTTAGATTTACACTCAGGCCGCTCTGGAAATAAATCTGCTCATTTAGATGAGTTCTCATTTGAAATGGCTTAGCCCAATAATTAATCATTTCTCTGCCTTTATATATTTGTGGGTATTTGAAAGACGTTTGATTAGTTATCAGTGATTACACTTCCCAACGCCCTGCAAAGGAAATAATAAAATAAACCCTGTCAGGTCTTCACAGAAATAAAAAAGGCTTATGGAAGGGATGGCTGAGTGGGCTGAATGTAATAGGGGCTCAATTGTTTGACTGCATTTAATGAGGACCAAGTAATGAGGTGTCTTATCACCTAGGAGTTCCTTAAAGAAATATGGAGTCCATTTTCAAACCATATTGTGCTAGGACCCAGCAATGACATGAACAAAACAATGACCATGTTTAGGTTTCTCCCACTACTTCAGCAGATACTAGCCATAGCATAGGGACAGAGACTACAATTTTTCTGCTTTCATTAGCATTAGGGTGACCAGACAGCAAGTGTGAAAAATCGGGACCGGGTGGGGGGTAATAGGAGCCTATATAAGAAAAAGCCCCAAATATCGGGACTGTCTTTATAAAATCGGGACATCTGGTCACCCTAATTAGCATAGGTGTAGTAGCAAGAGACCCCTCCCTCCCCTTGTGGGCTAGTCAGCCTGTTCATGCTCAGTCTTTTGTGCTAGTTGAAGATTCAGTTACCGATCCACTGTTTCTAGTGTCGTTAAATTATCTGCAGGAACCCTGAGATTTAGATCTGACAGCATTTATCTAATCCCAAAGGTCTCAGCCTTTATGGAGCTACAGAAGGGGAAGGGATTCTGTCAGTTCTGTGGGAGGTCACACATCTAATGCTGCCTATCTTTTCTTATCTGTATTATGGTCCCAGTGTATGCTGGAGTTACACATACACATGCTGTTTAACCTGTCCCTATTATTACAATGACCTTAACCAGCTAGGCAGTTCAGAGAGTAGGCACTAAACAGAGCATGAGATGAATTTAATGGATTACTAGGGAGTATGTTATTGCAAGGAAAAGCACCTGTGGAGCAACATATTTACCTCAGTTCCACTGAATGAGCATGTTGAAAGTGAATTGGCATAGCCTTCTGCTTTATGAAAGGAAGTATTTTGTCATTCTTCATGCTTTCATTAAGAGGATTTAAGGCAGAGGATGCTGAAATGGTTTAGGGTTGGCACAAAAAAATATGTAGATTAATAGTGCAGCTTGAAAATAGTGAAGCATCTGATTTTTGCTTTTCCATCAACAAACCTAATAAACTGGGATGAAACTATTAACATACAAATAGACAGTCTTCTGATTAAAACAGCAGCAGCCAAACCGACCTGAAAAAAAGACCTCTCCACGCAGAACGCAATTATGATCAGGCATGTAGTCCAATTCATGTCTACTTATAGCCATCTTGGAAAATCAAAGTGTAACCAACTGCAATGTAGAAAACACTGGTTTGTATTTTAAAATCATACTATGCTCTTGATTTCATTATCATTATTAATATTGTGAATGTAATTTTAGAAGCCAAGGAGCCTGCTGTAAAATCATTTACTTGCTTGAAATACCAGGTCTGAAAACATACAGTAAGTAATGAAGGTTCAATTCTTCTGGCCTGAGCCAGAACCACGGAGAGCCTTTAATACAGTGGGACCACTGTTGTTCCACAGCGGGGAGGGAGAACACATCGCCTATGTTATTCAGGATGTCAGACGAGGCAATCATACTGGCCCATTCTGGCCTTTAAGTGTCTGGGCCAGACTTTCAATTGGGGTAAATCAGCATAGCCAAATGTTGACTTCTGCCATTTCAGCATGCAGCTGGGTTTGGGTGGGCTTGGGTGCTGAGCTATGTCTACACTACCGCGGGATTGACGCTGCTGCGATCGATGCACCAGGGGTCAATTTAGTGGGTCTAGTGAAGACCTGCTAAATTGATGGCAGAATGCTCTCTGGTTGACTCCAGTTAGGGTGACCAGACGTCCCGATAAAATCGGGACCGTCCTGATTTTTCTTCTTTTGTCCTGCGTCCCAACCGATGCATGGTCGGGATGCCATTTGTACCGATGTCCGGGCTTCTTCCGTTCCGGCGGGAATTTTTTTTTTTTTTGCTCAACAAGTCCGGCGGCGAGCGAGGGTTTTATTTGGTTTTTTTTTGCTCAAGAAATCTGGTGGGAGGGGATAAATCCCGATTTTCGGGTGCTCGCATCTGGTCACCCTAACTCTAGTACTCCACCAGCAATGAGAGGAGTAAGGTAAGTCGATGGGAGACTCTCCCATCAATGCAGCACGGTGTAGACATCGCAGTAAGTTGACCTAATCTATGTCGACTCCAGCTACATTAGTCACGTAGCTGGAGTAGAGTCACTTAGGTCGACTTACTGCGGTAGTGTAGACATAGCCTATGAGGATCCACCATCTGAGCCCATGCCTTGATGCAGGCTTCCAGAAACAGTGGGGGCTATGGCAGCACGATGCTGTAGTGGTAGCCATTAAGGCAAAATCTACAGTATTCAAAACTCAACTTCTGATCTGGTATTTAAACCAAAATGGCAAAAACCTAAAATTCTGATGAGCTTTCCACTGTTTCTACCTTACTCCCCAAACTTCCACCAGCCCACTACTGACTCTTAGATTTGCAATGGACCAAAAGAAAACCATGGATTTATATACCACTGGATTTTGGAAGAATTTGGATCCCAATCCAACATTGCAGCTTGAAGTAACAAGCATGACTGGGACTGCATTATCTCTTGATAAATATGTGAATTACTTGTCCCATCATTCTATGCAAATTTGAATGTCTGACTGAATTTCTGCCTGTCAATCACAACACATGTCAATGGCTTGAATTAGGGCTCCAGTGTGTGAGAGAAAAAGTCCACTTCTCACTGTAATTCTTCTCACTGTAGTTCCTCTCCTTGTGTTTCTACTATTTTCCATTGCTATTATATCCCTAACCCACACTTGGGGGAACATTACAATCTAATATTTGACAGCATCTGCCAAGTACCCACATGAGTCATGGATCACAAGTCTGTTCTATCTCTAAAAGGAAGACATCATCTGAAACCCACATAGGCCCACTGTAGAAAGCCTTTCCTTCCTTTCATTACTTCCTGTATCAGTGTTACTCTTATTGATTTCCTTATCCTAATTCAGTGGACCTCAGCAGAGGTCAGAATTAGTAAGATTACTCTCTTTTCCTTTTCACGAACAGTGATAATAGTACAGGACAACTATGGTGAAAATCACTATTACATTGACTGGAAAAAATGGGATTTTATAAAGAATTTGTTATGGGGTATAATCTGTTTTAAATGTGAGTCTCGCTTAGAACACTGGCAGTGATAAGGTCATGTTGGTTAGAAGGAAAAGACTGCAGGCCCCATTCTTCTCTCACAAATTCTGGAGTAAACCAGGAATTACTCAGATGAAGTCAATGGAGTTACATCAGTGTAAAACTGGTGTCAATGAGAGGAGAACCAGGCTCTACAAAAAAGTGATAGGTGGATTTTCAGCCTGGTAAAAAAGGATTATAAAATGCATATATAGGTGTGTAATAATAATGTGCACCCTACAGTTTATTAATACTTTAAAATGTTTCCTCTGTGAAACATTTTTTAACTGCTCAAAAATAGTTACACTAATTTTGTCCTTCTTTACTGATAAACTATGTTAAGGAAATGTAAGGTCACTCCAAGGAGCATCACAATGTAAATGCCTAGATGCAAAATCAACTTGCCTTCAGTGTGTAACTGTGATATAAATGCCGTTTGTAGCCATCCAAAATCCATTCCAAAGAGAGAAACAAAGTACATATCTGCATTGGAATCAGTGATTTATTTGCACCGTGGAAGGCAGGAAAATCCCTATCCCCCTAAACTATGTGTTCCCTGGCTTTAAACATTCAATAACGTCTCAGCCAGGGAATGTGTTCTTTCCTCCACTATATATTTTCCGTGGTTTGCCTTATCAAGTGCTAAATATATTATTGCGACACATTCATTACTTTGGGCCACAGCTCTGAGAACTTTGCATGGTTCCCCCGCCTCTAAGAATTTCAGAGATAAATCACTGATCAGAATAAACTGATTGTCCATTCTGGAATCTCTTTTGTAGGATTAAAAAAAAAAGATAAATTCAAAAAAAAATCCAAGTCTGTCTTTCTCAGGAGGCTGAGTCCTTTCACTCTCACTTTATTCATTTTAGTGTGTTACCAAGTCTCCTGTTAATGATAAAAACTGCATTGCTTTCAGATCATCAGCCTGACATCAGAATCTTGCCTTAAGCTTCCAAGCTTGGATGTCATATAAAATGTAGATATATGTCTCTCTTTGTGTTTGAAATACCCACATGTAGGGAGCTGGTAATGTGCCATACTGAAGCAAGACCTGTGATCTCTTCACTGCTTTGAACTTTTGTTTTAAATAGACGTTTGTCCTAGTGCAGTCAGCACATTGGAGACAACATCTTGGGAGAGCTTAGCCCTGAACAGCAGCAGATATTCAGCATCCATAACCACCTCCTCTCTACAGCCTCATACCGAACACTTTCTTTTCTTAAATTAGTCAACGGATGCCAGATTGAGGTTATGGACTTAATTAATTTTATGTCTGTGACATGCTCACTATATAATTATACCAAGCTATGCACTATTAGATAATAATTTTTGGTTCTCAAAAGGGGAATACAGTTCATTTAAAATTACTTTAGCTCCTTTAGAAAGAGACGTTTTCTATCCCCAAGAAACACCATCAAACTAAGTGATCAAGCAACTCTATTCTAGTAATAAAAGACTATGGCACTGAAGTGGTTACAAACCATTTTGTTCAACCAGACTATTTACAAGTAGCAACAGGGTATCTGTTTCCTGTCATCTCCATCATATATCTTGAGGCACAGAGATTGGAGCCCAATTACAGCCTGATATCTAATCAATACACACCTTATTCCTAGAGCAGGAAGTAAAGGAGTAGGCCCTTGGGAGCCAGAGTTCAAATGACTCTACTGTCGATTCCAGATAGCAGCTAATGATAGGACATTCTTCTGAAATGAGGGAGATGGGAAGGGATGCACAGTTTAATGGGATAGTTAATACAAAGATTATATATATATTCATTTATGCTTCTAACTTTAAATTCCAGAAATACCTTATGAAAAGTATAAGACCAGGGACTAGAGATACTCTCTGCACCTATAATGCTTTAGCCTCTGCATTTGTAAATAAGAGAATCAAATGACAAAGTGAAGCCAAACTATTTAAATGAGATTTGCAAGGTATGTTTGGGTAGGTTTTTTTCCTTACGCTTTTACAGCTGTCTTTTCATGAAGACTTTCTTTCATACATATACTGTATGTATATTTTTAGAGCTCCAGGGACTTTTCCTCAAATCAGTAACTTTTCCCTTTCCTCAACTGACCAGTTAAACTAATTCTGCTATGTGCATGAACCTACTAGACTAAATTCTGCACTTCAGTTACTGAAGACATAATTTGGCCCATTGTTTCTGTGTTAGATGTTTGTGGAGGTCTTGATCAGATAAGCTGCAGAACTATTTTTGCCTCAAGCTTCCATTTCTAATTGTGCCAATTAGCCAGAAAAACAACCACCGCTATTTGCTGTTTCCTTTGCGTTTCTAGTGACGGTTCGAAAAGCTGCCTTTTGCGTACCGGTTGTTATGGGAATGTTTTTTCGCCTCCAAGAAACTGTACCTCAGAAATGTAAAACATGAAAAAGAAAACAACCTGAATAATCAAAGAAAATCACATTACGCTTTGCATTCCAAGAAAGAGAATACAGCATGGGGGCATAATAAATGTTGATAGTACTTAGCTTTAAAAAAGATCTAGAAGTCTATCTGCTGACATGGATGGATTCCTTTTAGATTTAGTGCATGTTTGATTAGCCAGGAAACCATTGTCCGTTTTCCACTGGGCCAGACCTTTTATAGCTGCAAAACTCATAGTAAACAAAAGCAGTGAGGCAAACATTATGTCAAATAGTTATCTCGGTAAGGCAGTGCACTAGGCCTTAGAAGATCTGGCTTCATCTCCCAGCTGTGTCAAGGTTTCATGGGTGACTTTGGGTGGGTCACTAGAAGCCATATTTACAAAGATATTTAGGTATCTAAAAATGCAGCTAAGCACCTAAAGGAATTAAACAAAAGTGCCTTAGTGAGTTAGGCACTTCACTCCCATTGACTTTCAACTGGAGTTAGGCACCTGACCTGCTTTTGTAAATCCCATTAGGTATCTATCTGTACAGGGCCGGGCCTAGGGCACCTGGGGCAGAAAACATTTTTGGTGCCCCCTGAAATTCTGTGCAAAACACAAAACAATAAATTGGATTTGGTGCCCTGCTGGATGTTGATTTGGTGCTCCCGGAAGTTGACGTTCAGGGAGACCATCCTGATCACCAATCCTTAAGGTGGGCCTTTTCTCTGCATCTCCAGGTGCCTGAATACCTTAGTAAATTTGGTCATTGACCACAATGTGCCTCAGTTCCCCATCTGTCAAACTGGGGTTAGTAATGCTTCCTTTTCTCCCCACTTTTGACTATCTTGCCTATTTAAATTGTGAGCTCTTCCGGGCAGTGACCTTTACACTATGTTTGTACAGCAATTAACACAACAAGGCCTCAGCTGGGGCCACCAGGTTCTACTGCAATACAAATAATAAAAATAATACAGAGTCTAGCACAATGGGGCCCTAATACTGTCTCAAGTCTTTGGGTGCTACTGTAACACAAATAAATAATTACAGAATATACATAGATATATAGATAGATAGATCTTGCGTTTGTAGTGCTTAAATCCCATGTGGCAGAAAAAAAAGATCTAAAACAAGAGAACTTTTTAATTATACAGTACATTGATGATCTTGGAATAGGTACAAAAACCATTAAAGCTTTCAATATCTCTACATATGTTTTTTTCTTTAAATAGGAAAATCTTTTCAGCAAAAATAGATCAAAGCCAGTGATAGTGTAACACTGGCTCTCTAAATAATGCCAGTGCCGAGGTTTCTAAGTATCTTCTTTCAAATGGTGACTTATATTATCCTAAATTCAAAAGCAAACAACTGGGGAGAAGCTAATCACTAACTGAAAAGCCATATTAAATTCCAAAGTGGGCACTCTGATAACGGTGCAGTCTTGAATTTGAGCTATATCCATGGTTCTGCTGTATAGTCAGTCGAGGATCTTCTGGCACAAGAGATATGTGCATGAGAGCGAGAGAGAGAGAGGGCGCGCAAAATTTCACCTTGTTTTCAACCTCATAATCACAGTTTGGGTGCAGAGCGTGTGAAATGCTGAGTGACTCCTATGGGGTGCTGCTGAGTACTTGCAACTCCTTTCAAAGACCAAAGGAGTATATAGCACCAACTACCATTGAAATCAATAGGAGTCGAGGCCAGGGCTGGCTCCAGGCACCAGCTTGCCAAGCTGGTGCTTGGGGCAGCATTGAGAAGGGGGCGGCAGTCCGAGTCCCGCGGCGGCAATTCGGCGGCAGGTCCGCTCTTCCCGCCGCTGAATTGCCACTGCAGGACTCGGACTGCCGCCCCACTCTCGCCTGCCGCAGCGGCAATGGGGCGGCAGGTCCGCCGCTCTTCCCTTGCCGCCACGGGACTCGGACTGCCTGCGTCAGGGGCCCCGCAACGTCTGTGTGCGTCGGGGGCGGGGCCTCAGTGAGTGCTTGGGGCGGCGAAATGGTTAGAGCCGCTCCTGGTTGAGGCTACCCAGCCCTTCCCAGTATTGGGCCTTGGGGAGAAAAACATTAAGACTGCATAAGTGAGATGCCATTATTCCAGCTGAACTGTTGGATGAACTTCCAAAAATATCCTTGAATTGACATTCTGAGTCCAGCTGTGTTTATGGAAGGCAATATCTTGTATGTAAATAAATTCAGATGCTGCTTGAGTTATTTTAAAACAATCAGTCTAACACTAATCATTTTATAGACACAATCCTATCCTACAAAAGTGACAACTCAGTGTACCATGTGTACAGTACACTACCAGTGATACATAAGGATTCAATAAATAAGCTATTGTTATCTGTACATGCATAGATGATACATTTAACAACATACAGATTATATACTATACTATACTACAGCTTCATACAAATCTAAAACTTTCTACGGGCACTTTTAAGTTACTGTATTTTAAACTCAAATCAATAAAAAAGAGCACCTATCCTGAGCTCTAGGGCCCAACCGTTGAAGGTACCTCATTATTGTTATTAGTTGCATTATGGTAGCATCTACGAACTCTGACCCTAGCCAAAGGAGCCCATCATGCTAGGTGCTATACAAACACATAAATAAATAAATAAATAAAAATAATAATAATTAATAACAAAACCTTCTATGTCCTAAGGAGCTTAAGGCACACACTTAAATAATTCCTGGGTTGGGGCCTACATGCCCTTGTCATTAATTAGAAACACATACCAAAATTAGTCATGAAATCAAATAGCAGCACATTTCCCTCTCTCTCTGCCCATCCCCCTACCAATCGTCAGTCAGCACATATTATAATTCAAAATCTCCCATCCCTTAGGCTTGTTCCATCCTCCCCCCGCCCAAAAAAAAAAAAAACGTTCCACCCACCCCCAACCAATTGGGTAAGATTTGCAGCATGTCTGCAAGGTCTAGAGGGGCAGTGGATTCCAAAGACAAGGGGCTCTTGGAGAGAATGCTCTGCCAGCAGCTCTGGTAAACCAAGGGATCTGCCTTCACTGATTTTAAGTGAAGCAGTGTGGCATGGGGAGTTATGCAGGCCATCAGGTAGGGAGCACTGCTTTGGGATCTGTAAGTCAGAACCAACAAGGCAGGCACCATCAGATAGCTAGTGGAGCTCCTACAGCACTATCATCATGAGACCATGGAAAGATACTCACTTAACAAGTGAGCCGACATCTTATGCATTAACTTCAGCTTCCAAACAGAGTTAAGGTGCAACCCCAGCTAACCATTGACATTAAAACCTGAGTAAGATGAAGGGACAGGGCGCACATTTTCCAGCCTTTGCTACTATTGTTTGAGATACTTTAAGCAGCTTTTAAAAGTCTGACTTGGGTAGTTGGTACTTTTCTGCCCAAGGGACTGCATTTTTCATTTGTCTAAATGGCATACACCAGGCAAATAAAATAACCATTGTCAAATTTCTGACAGTCCCATATTGAACTGATATTTGATAATTATCTGATTAATGTTCTGAGGGAGCAGAGATACTGAATTATCAGTATATGGCTGGTAACATACTTGATATAAAATAATACCTGTCCATTAGCACGGTGCATGATGCTAAGTTTTCTGTAATTTAAGACGGTTGTTGCTTTTTTAAAAAGCAATTTGTATGTTGTTCCTATTTATTTTTCTATAGTTTGAGAACAATCTAGGACTGAGATGCTGTAATCGAGCACAGTCTACTGTGTACTATGGTCTCACTTTTCTGCAATGCTAGCTTGCAGCGATGACACCTGTAGAAATGAAATACTTCCATTAATATTACCTCTGTTTTGAATGAAGTCCTGCCCAACAGGAAGGAGTGAACTGGTTGCCTTGTTAGAAGGAGGGGGCCCTTGAAGAAAGCAGGTTAACAGTGGATTCAAAATAAGTTAAAAGGTGAAAAGCATGAGACCATCTGTTTTAGAGGTATACAAGAATCAGCAATCTCCTTACATCCAGAAACAAAATGTGTTGGCTAACCAATCTCAGTGAAACTGAACTCTTCATGACCTTTGCGGTGCAAAGTGGGAACTGATCTTTTCTGCTACCAAAAGCTTATTTTACAAAGTTCGGGACTACAAAACCACTCCATAAAAACATAGGGGATTCTTGCAAGCGTCTCTCACAAATGTTAATGATTTTTTTCTTCAAATAGTGTTGTTTCAAATGAAAACACATTGTTGCTTTGTTGCTGAGCATTCTCTCCCACAGTGACCAGCATAAAGACTTGCTTGTACAGCCTGTGGAATGTGCTTATTCCTGAGATGTCTAATAATCATTTCTTTTACCTTATACCAGAAGCATGTCACATGCATTAATTAGGTCCATAAAAATATGCTTGAAAACCCTACCATTTAAGAACGAGAGAGAGATGAGCACTGTAATTTCCAAGAATGACTAATG
Organism: Chelydra serpentina; assembly: GCA_037349315.1. Classification (NCBI taxonomy): domain Eukaryota; kingdom Metazoa; phylum Chordata; order Testudines; family Chelydridae; genus Chelydra; species Chelydra serpentina. The sequence goes on from JBAIAC010000026.1 coordinate 30,454,951, forward strand.
TCTTACTGGAGTTAATTCTATGGATCAATGGCCTATTCATCAAAATGGCTGAGGTGAGATGTATAGTAAGATCTAAGGCTACTGTGCAAAGAACATTGTTTTACGACATGGAGATAGCAATTTCTGAATTCAAGTTTCTACCTCAGTAGCTATTTCATTTTAACGAAACGCTTAAGCTACAAAAACGAGGATGTGAGTAGTATTACACATAGGAAGGGGTGTTTGCAGGTTGAGCAGTAGCACGTCCCCTAAGGATAAACATGCATTAAAGTCTTAGAATTTCTCTTTGTAAATAATTGGAATGGAGGAATCGCCAGTCTGGATCCATCCCAAGCTCCATCTACCCCAGTCTCCTGTCTCTGCCAGTGCCCAGCACCAGATGCTTCAGAGGAAGGTGTAAGAACCTTGCAGTAGGCAAATGTGGGATAATCTTTGCTGCTTCCAAGACCTCAGGGCCTGATTCTCCACTCGCAGTAGGATAAAGGAGAGGTAACTTTGTTCAAACCAATGGAATTACACAAGGGTTTACCCAGGGCAAGTGAGGGGAGCCTGCGAGTTGCAACGGCTTGGAGACTAGACTCTGAATCGGACAAAAAACGTTTGGCTGAATAACAGCTTTAAAAAAAAAATTAAAATGGCCTTGTTCTTGCTGAGGTGGTATCCTCTGTCCATGTGAGAATGGAAGGCAGAGTTTCAATTTCTTGCCCCTAGTAAAATGAATTGGCCCAAATAAATACACTATATTTAGCCACCTGCTGCTTCCCATCCTCCGAATACTATTAATTCAGTTCCCCTTCCCCCTCTCTTTGCAGGGCTCCAGAGCTGCATCCCACAAAGACATCCCTCCTCCTCCTGCTGCTGGGACCCACTCCTCTCTTCCACTCCCCTCTGAAGAGCAGAGAGAGGGAGCCTAGCTGCCTATGAGACTGTTGCTTTCCAGGAGGGGAATAGGTGGGTAGGCCGGGCTGTTACATTTTTCATAGGAATGGATGGGGAAGGAGGGAGTGAAGCCTCCCAGCCTGTGACTGGTCTCCTCCTCCTGCCTTAGCCACACCAGCCAGCTGCTACTCCCCGCCCCTGCAGGACACTGCCTGAGAATGCAATGTGGCTGATGCAATGCGGAGGTACCGCGTTAGATACAGCTGAGAGCTCTGCAGAGCGCTGGTGGGACCAACGTGTGTTTTCCCACCCTGCCCCAGTCCCCCTGTGCCAAACAACCCTTCCTTCAGCCTACCCAATCTCCACCCTCCTTTCTGCGTGCAGCCTGAACCCATGGAGCACCCAGGACAAGGCAGGATCAGTGGTGCAGAGCCCACCACCTCCACACTGTAGGGTGGAGCTGTGCATATAGAGAGCTTACTCCATGGGATGAACTTAAGGAGCATAGTCTGAGCCTCTGTTTTTCTCAACCTTACAAGGTAAGCAATGCCTCTGTCCCTGCAAGTATTAACCATGAAGCAGCAAAAAGGTGCATGAAGCATTTGCAAAGGTGAGACAGTAAAAATGTACACGGCCAAACTACTTTCACTTCCCCTACTGGAGCTCCATTGACTGCGACTGAGCTGGTCTGATGGAAAGAACAGAATGTGCATCGTGGCCTGTAACGTTTAAGGTATTAAAGAGAGTACGTTAAATGTTTAAGAAACCCTCCGTTGCAATCTGAGGGCTAGGCTGTGAGTTCTCTTTGACATCACTGGGGCTTCTTAGGGTGTAAATCAACATAGGATTTGGCTCGAAGCCATGCAGTTAAAAAAATAAAATATAAAACGTGCGTTTGTGTGTGTTGACATCGGACTTTCAGTCTTCAGGGAATTAAAATGCCTGACTCACATACGCCTGAAAAATGGGATTTATTATTGAAATATCAACTAACCCTTAATTCGAGTAGTATTAATGGCTCTGCTCTGATGGCAGGAAGTTCCACTGTTTGTTTGGAGTGGTCAGAGATATATGCAAAGTGTGCCTGGGAAAATATACAGACCCTGTTCTGGTTTCTGAAAACTAAACATGTTTCAGGTTTGTATCAGTAGAGCAAATGCATTTTTTCCACATACTTGCTATATTGGTGATAAAAACAAAACATACATATAAGTAAATACAGGTGGACATATATTAAATATATTTAAAACTAAATATGTTGCACTAGCTTTCCTGCTATAACAATTTTTCATTGATAGCCACCTTTCAGAAGAGGAGCTCAAAGCTCTTTATAAAATAAAACATTAAAATTCCCACCAGCCTGTGTTATAGATAAGCATTATTACAACTCATTTTACAGATCAGCAAACTGAGGCAGAGAGAGGTTAAATACTTTGCTCAAGGTCACAGAGAGAACAACACCAGAACCCTAGAGTCTTGACTCATAACTTTAACCACAGGTATCTCTTCTCAGCTCATTGCTTTGACCATGGCTTTGGTGACCGTGTACCTTGGTGTTGGCCTATATTTTGGCTTGCTTCTTAATGACCTTTTTAGTAGGCTAACCCTGCCTTTTCAACATTAAGCCAGATACTGGATGCAGCAGAATGGGAGGGGAATCTCTGCCACTGCCGGACGTAGGTCAGAGCAGTGGTTCTCAACCTATATACCATTGAGTGCAGCATATGCAGCTCTCTGTGTGTTATGTGGGCCGCATCCACACAATATATATACTACGTGTATGGTCCCGAGGATGTCACATGGGCTGCAGCTGTATGCTGATTGGGCTGCGACTTGAGAACCACTGGGTTAGAGAAATCTGGGAGCTGCTCTAACTTGCACCAGCTGGATGAAGATATCAGGAGCACAGCATACTCCAAGCACTCCCCCCTCCCCGTCTCTGCTCCTAACACGCCGTTTCCCACCCCAACATGCCTATTGCTTTTTTGGATTGCAGGGAAGGAGGTGTAAGAAGCAGTTATGGCAACTGTCCCTCTGCGAGGGATTTGGGCTGGCTTCCGCTCCCTTTGGCCACCTCTGGTGCAATGGGGTAGAGAATCTGGCCCACAGTCTTTCTACTTTGTGTATAGTATTAAAAATGAAGTACGTAAACAGACTGTGTTAGTAAAAGTGGCTTATGAACTGAATTCCCCTCTAGACAGGCACTCTGTTCTGTAAGGGCAGAGAGACAAGCGGAGCTTTCCAGACAACGAGTGAGCTGCGGAAAAGCAGAGTGCAGATTAACTACAGCAATTCATGTCAATATTTATGTTTCTCCAGTCATGCTCGGATCTAGGCCTGCCGACAGAAATTCTGGGCCACAGGGCCAGGGCTGTCCCTGGAGGAGGGGAGGTGGGGGGTGGGGCAGAGCCCTGGGTGGAAGTGACGAATTCGTTACTTCTGGGACTGCCTGCGCTGGCCAATCGCGCCGGCCCCCTCCAAAGCGCGGGGCCCAGAATGGCCTCGTGTGTCTAGGAGCCCTGCGGCCTGCCTGGGTGATTTAAAAGGGCTCAGGTCTCCTGGCCACTGTAGTGGTGGCGGCCGGGAGCCCCTGGGCCCTTTTAAATCGCCCGGGCCAGTGGGCAATTGCCCCCTTTGCCCCCTCACCGCCCTCACCCCCAGTCGGATGTTTACTATATGTTCGGATCTTTACTAATGTGGATTTAATTTTCAAAGCACATGAGAAGGTTTCAAGTGGTGTTTTCAGGGTTTTAAAGGAATCACCTTAGGTTATTTTTTATTAGAAAAGGACCTGAAATGTTACATCACTGCTATGGTGTAGTACTTTTATTCTCATCAGTCTCTAGCTCAGTCCATAGATGGCAGAATTGGACATCAGCATATACTTTTGGGTTTTTTAAAAATAAAATATGAACGATAATAATCAGATCAGCTTTAAGTGCGTGGTCTCAGGCAATTAACTTAGAATAAACTAGGGTAATAATAACTTTAACAGAGTGCAAGAGTAATTATTTCAGTGAATTATTTCAGCACTCACTGCAATTTATTAAATATTATGTATATGGAAATTGAACATAGGTCCAAGCCAAAACTCCAGCATCCAAAACTCACCAAACTTTAGAGAAATTTAGATCTGGACCTTGATCTGAGCTTTGTGAGCCGCCCCTATCTCTATGTATGCAATTTTGCTAGCCTTGTGCTGAATAACAACATATTCCACAGTCACCTCATTGACATCAATGATAGTAAGGTGCTCATCTTAGGCTACGTTTACACTACCCGCCCGATTCGGCGGGTAGCTATCAATGTTCGAGGATCGATTTATCGCATCTCGTCTAGACGCGATAAATCGATTCCAGAGCCGCTCCCCGTCGACACCGGAACTCCAGCTCCGCGAGCGGAGGAAGCGCTGTCGACGGGGGAGCCTGCCTGCTGCCGTGTGGACCGGGGTAAGTACTTTTAAAAATCGATCTAAGATATTCGACTTCAGCAACGTTATTCACGTAGCTGAAGTTGCGTATCTTAGCTCGATCCCCCAGTGTAGACCAGCCCTAAGAGAAATGGCAACAGTGTGGGCCAGCCTTGAACAGTCTTTCTTGAAAGTGCTGCTCTGTGTAGGGTTGCCAATTTTGGTTGGACTCTATTCCTGGAGGTTTCATCACATGACATAATCTTTAATTAAAGATTAATCTTTAATTCCTGGAAACTCAAGGACAATCCTGGAGTGCTGGCAACCCTAGCTAGATGATGTCTAGCAGCAGTTGAGGATCAAACAACCTTCCCATATTGCAAACTCTGATGGTAAATGGCAATCACACATCCTTTATTAAAGGGGTAAATATAATCTTCACCATATCTTCTATTTGCTTCCTCCAACCTACCTACACCATCTCAATCCTTTTTGGATTGCGCTTGAGACAGTTAGCTATCATCTATACCTTTGTCTCACCCCGACACTGGACAAGTTACTCAACCGCACTAGCTGGGTCAGATGTTGTAGAGATATGGCGGTGGGTGGCATCTGTGCTTGCTACCATGATCCAAGGATAGACTACTGCAGTATTTTCTACATGAGGCTACACCCTTAAAGCAACCCAGTGGTGTATCTCCAATGCTCCAGGATCTGCACTGGATGCCTGTTGGTTTCTTGGTGGTGCTAAGGGGTTTTTAACTTTAAATGTTCTAATGACTTGATCCAGCTCCCTATCAGTGTAAGCCTTTCTGTTTATTTCAATGGAGGCTGGATTAGGGCCTGACTGTTTGAGAGACCACGTTTCATTCCATGCCCTACTGCCACCACTGTGATCTGCAGATACACTTGAGCCCTCCTCAAAGAGAAAGGGCAGTTGGGAGGGCATTTTCTGGGAGGTGGCTGCAACTTAGGAACTTGCTTTCCACTTGGTCTGAACCAGACTGAATTCGATGACCTTTCAGGCAGGGGGGTTATACGGACTGGTGTTTTGGGGTGAGAGAACCATTGTTTCGATTTGGTCTGGTTTCGGATTGGTTATTTTTGGCTCTGGGTGGTGGAGAAGCTGCTGGCTTTATTTTTCATGCATCTGTATTTAAATTAACTCATTGCAAAAGTGCCTAGAGGCCAGCAGAGTACCAAATAAATAAACAAATAATTAGTGGGGTGTTCTTCGAAAGGCTCTCAACGTCATTAGTAACCAAAAGAGGTGACCAGAGTATGGAACTTGCTAGCTCACAAAACCACTAGACCATCTAGTCTGGAGTCCTACTTCAGTCTACAGGCAATTTTAAATTCAAAAGAATAAGAATAATGATGCACCCTTTTGGTTGTGTAATGCTGTATTCAGCCAGAGTGAAATTTGGGACAAGGAGAGGGCATTCCTTCCTGATCTCTGTGCCAGTCAGCTTGCAGTCTGAAACACGTTATTTTGTTCTTACCCTTTCCTTTACATGCATAAAGCAGAAATGTGATTATTAGCCATTAAATAGGTTAGCCCTTTCAAACTCCAATTGCAGTAACGGGTTCTGTGGCAGCTATAGCAGCTGAACAAACACCTTTCCTAGTCCTAGACCAGGGCTTTTACAGACACTTTTTCAGATTCATATGGGAGGATCCTTTTTTCCACTTCAACGAGACTATTAGGCATTTTACAAGAACATAAAATCTTTTTCCAGTTTGATTTTTAGTTTAACGGTTAATTTCTATTTGTTCTCCCTCCTCAATTTCACTAATACTCTCTTTGTGTGTGTATATTTGTCCAATGCAATCTAAGAAACAATCACCTTAATTGATCTAGTGTTAATCTCTAACAGTTTAAGATCCAGACTCTTTTTATCTATTGCTCAATCTCACTTGCAGCATTAATTCCCTATAGTGCTTACATCTATGTCACCGTCACCGTCGACCCTTATAGAAGAAGTACCTCTGTAAATAAATGCCATTGTAAACAAAACAGAATCTTTACAAGAGCCAAAATTGTTGAAAAGCCCCAGTTGTATCAGTTTGTTTTGCCTTGTGCTGTATATAATGATAAATTTCATACAGGTGTCACATTTTTTAGAGCTAGGTGAGGATTGATGGGGTACCATAGGACAATCCATCATCGGAGGCAGATGGCATAGTATTGGAATTTCAGAAATCTGTTCCCAATCACATCCACTGCTGGATGACTCAGTAACGACCCTATTTGTGATGCGTTACTGAAAATCGATGTGCCGCATTCAAGGTCAATGTACTGTTAGAAAACTCTTTAAGCACTGATGGATGGATTGTGTTCATTCAGAATAAATGTGAGAAGAAACTGACAGCTGAGCATCCCAATATTTGTGCCAAATTTAAGAGACAGGCTTCCTTCTTGATACAGAAATACGATTCCCTCAGGGATTACATCACTCTTTATTTCCTTTGTTCTTTCTTTTTTGAGTATTTAGGTAATTGTTTAAAGTATGTCTTCATGCAATTAAGAGACTTCAAAGTCTATAGCCATATACTGACGATCAACAATCTTTATGGACTTTGCAAGCTGAATAATATTAATCGTTGCCAAATAATTCTGAAAGACTATCCAAGTTTAGCAGAAGTAGATGAATAAAGAAAAGCATGTGAAGAGCAAATATAATGCCCCCCCACACATATATACATAACAAATCCTATCCATAAACAGCCTACGTGAACAGGCTAAAGATAAAAACCCAAGTCATAGCATTGTTTTATTTTTTCCCTATTATTACTCTAGTGGATAATATATTTAGTGTCTTTCAAAGAACTTTACCTATGTTCAGCCCCCGAAATAGTTTTGCATATTTTACAATGTTTTAAATCAGCTGGGAACTTGTTTTTCATGGCAAAATAAGATTTTAGCTTATAAAAGAGATCTAATTTTCATAATTTTGTTTTTTTACCCATTTTACCAATGGAATGTGATCTCATGTTTAACCAGGCTGCTAATTATGGATTAATGACACCTTTGAAACCATATCCAGGGGAAACTGGAACATACTTTTACTTTCTCTCCTTAGATATACAGTAAATGGAACTGTGTTTTGGTTCAAAGAAAAGTACTAATCAGCTTCCAAAAGGAAAATACGATTTATAGCTCAACCAAACAGGAAGGGGGAAACAGTGCAATTTACCATGTGGTTCACCAGCAGCTAAATCTGTTCAGCTGACACAATAAATGATGTCAAGATTCTTCAACCACTGTGTCAACAAAATGGGTGTTGTCAAAAACATTAAGACATCTTATTGACAAACTCTCAAGTCATTATACTCTTTGAAGTGGTTTTGTCTTCTACCTAAAATTATTGCACAGACAGCATTGATTCATCTGAAACATTGATACTGCAGCAAAGGGCTTATGGGGGAATTCTGAAAATGACTCAAACCATGATGTACACAAAGATATTTTTTAAATGTAAGGGCCTGTAGCATTCTGAGAGGCCACGGTTTGTTAGTAATGAGTAAGCTCATTTACAATTATGCTGCTTTAATAATCAGCCCTTTGCTATAGAACTACTCCCATAAAGTAGCAGAGTTAAACGCAGGTACTATTATAGCAGAAACTACCCATCAAAGCTTCATTGCAAAACAAAAATTAAATACATTTTGTTAGCATACGGCCAAAGACTATTGCATATGATCTGAGCTGAAAATATAGCTTAGGTCAGTTTACTACACCTGGTGCTAAATCCTGCTCACCTTGCTCATGCAAGTAGTCCCAATGAAATCAATAGGTCTATCTATATGAATAAGACGTGCATGATTTGGCCCTGGATATGTAGAAAACCTGACAAAAAAGGATTTAATAAAAATGTATGAAATCTGTTCAGTGTTAAGAACTAGTAAGGAATTGGCACTAATAGACATCAGCTGAGAGTACCCACTCTTTTCCAGAAGTGACCATACAAAGTAAAGTTTAAGGCATATTGGCAGGGCAGGGTGAGAAAGCTTCCACTGCCTATTCCTATTCAGTATCTGTTCTGTGGAGAAACAGGAGACATCAGCCTTCAAGGGTATCAAGCCTGAACTTTTTATAAACACTAAGTTCAATATTATATCATTTTTTATATCTTATGGGCCTAATTCTCTTCTTATAGCACTGTGAATCAGCAATAACTCCACCGGAGTCAATAACAGCATAAAACCAAGGTGAGGAGAAAATTGATTGTATATGAGGTAGATTGATTATTCACCCTGGGAACAAACAGCCACTTTCTTCTGCCTATTCTGTCCCTTTGTACTGCTCCAGCAGGAAGTCCCCAACAGGCTTATAGGCAACAGAGCAGACACCTATACCATCCCTCTGCTGGCACTGTATAGGAGTTTCGCTAGGAGTGTGAGAGGGTGTGCTGCGGCATGGCAAGAACATGCTGTGTTCTAGATGTCTGCTAGTGGGCCTAGTTTAGAGCAACCCTCAGGCTGTTCTAATATTTATTGGGGATGGGGACAGCCTGGAACAAGCCCCAGAAGGGAGTCAAAACTAGCTCCTTTTTGTCTCCCTTCACAACTGCACCCAGCAGAATCCTGTGCCACGGCGAATCTGGTTCGTTGACTCTAATACACAGTACAGCACTGAAGATAGAAGCAGGGTGAGTGTGCCAATTATATCCACTGGAGAGCTGTAAATTAATACAATATAGAAAACCAAACCAAATTAGGTTTGGTTACAGTATATTTAAACCAAATTTATAGACCTGTGTAATATATGGATTTGCTTTACCAATAATCCATATTAAAAGTACACAGTAAAAATAAAGCTAAAGAATCTGATGTCAAAAATATGGATAGTACAAGTGAATTGCATAAACATAATTAATAAAGGCTTAAAATGCAAATCCCTGCTGTACAGCAGTTGATCCTCGGAGTATTTAGAATCCATAGGCTCACACAATGTAAATTACGTGAGAATGATTAAAAATAATTGTATTTCTTATTTAATTTACATTATTTAATTTCCCCAAAAGGATACAAAAGTCTCTATTTAAATGCACTTAACAGGACCAAACCTCCAAAATGTATCAGTACCAACTGCATCGTGTCAGGATGAGAAAGGATGTCTGTTAAAAACAACCTTGGAGAAGGAGAAATGCACACCTTCATACCCATGTCCACAGCTGGTATTTTATGCTGCCCTAACTCAGCATGTAATAGCTACTGTTTTGCTGTACAGTAGATTACAGACCATGGTGCATGGAAGAGAGAGGTCTGGTAATTTTCACATAATCCATTTGAACTTTGCACTCAAAACTCTTCTTCTGTCCATCCATCTTTTATTGAACAAAACTCTCAGCTTGGTTTGCTCTGGTTATATTGCACTCAGATTTTGCTACTAATGAAATCCAAGCAAAAAATAATTCTTGCATGGAGCCTAACAATCTTCATTTTAATAAAATCTCTTGAATTATGGAGAGAGCTCTAAAAGATGAGGCCTTGCTTTGTTATATCCTTCTCAACTCTTGAATTAGAAAGCTAGTTCTATATTTAGTAATTAAGAAACCCCATATTCAAAATAATGATAATGGATGGCAGTGCCGTCTGAGCTCTCAAAGCACTTTGCTTACATGAATTAATCAAGCCTGAGCACGTCTGTGAAGTAGCCAAATACTATTATTACCATTCGATAGGTGGGAAAACTGAATTATGAAGTGATTTGTCAAAGATCATAAACATAAAATCTAGGATTAGAACCCAGATTTTTCAGGATCCCTGTCCTGTGATTGGTGGAATAATCTCTGATTATTTTTCATATCAGAGTGAAATGAGCCATTGTAGCGAAAGGAACTACACGTGTGAATAAACTGCTCGCCAATGTGAGTAATGGGGTTCCCAATCTGGCCCTCAGTTTATAAAATATTCCATGACGTAGGGATAAAAATTCCTGGGGACCAGATTCTCTTACCCTTATTCACATTGAGTAGTGTCTTATTCCATGAATAGCTGTGAGTGAATGAATGTGAATAAGGCTATCAGGATATTGTCCTACATAGAATCATAGAATATCAGGGTTGGAAGGGACTTTAGGAGGTCATCTAGTCCAACCCCCTGCTCAAAGCAGGACCAATCCCCAATTTTTTTTGTCCCAGATCCCTAAATGGCCCCCTCAAGGATTGAACTCACAACCCTGGGTTTAGCAGGCCAATGCTCAAACCACTGAGCATTGGCCTGCTGATCAAATAACATGTGTTATTTGATTTTTGAGCATCTTTTCAACTGATTGCAACCTTCAAAATTCTATGAACATACAATTCACTGATTTTTCACTTTGAATCACAGCACAAATTTTTTGTAAATTCTCCTCAGAAATACCTATCAGACACCTTATGAAATTATCAGATCAATGGGTTCATTTATCCACTAGAACACTTTCAAATAAGCATGCAAGGGGACACCAATAAATTCTTTGTAATTTTCATAATAAACAAAGCCATTGCGAGCCACTGCTGAATAATCACCCAAGTAATTTCATCTCTTATTCTTCCTAACAACCTAATCTTATTTTGTACAAATTAAAGACCATTTCAGAAGGGAAATGAAAAATGATCTTTCTGTCTAATGCGACATATTAATCACTAAGGTGTGAAGAAATGCCACACTACCATTCTCCTGGAAATATACACAAGCATTTTAGTTATGATTGATTCTTAGTCAAAATCTAGAAGCTTTACAGATATATTTGTAATGTTGTTTAGCTTTAAATGGCATTGCTACTTTAATATCACTGTATTTTTAAGTACCCCATTAGATATTCAGTGGCATAAATTGCTATTTCTGGTCTCCATTGTGGCTTTGCCACAAACCCTGAACTAGAGGCAGCACGCAGTTGCCCTGTCCCAAGGGAAGACTAAGAGTCACAGTCTGTCCCCTAGCTTCCCTTTGCTCCAGGAGGGAAATTTTTTTTGTCCCACCTCTACTTGCACAGATTACTTCCACCTGCACATTGGCTCAGCTGTACTGGCTAGAGCATCAGGGAGTTGGTGCTCCATCCACTCTTCAGCCCTGCTCACCCACACCTGCATGAGAGGGGAAGCAGTGGCCCTTATATCAATGGGAGTTGAGGTCATTCAGGTCCTTTCAGGGTACAGTATCAGCACTGTCATCCCAAAATAGCACATGATGATCCTGCACCAATGACCAGTGGACCTTTTCCCTATGATGTCCGTAGTTGCAGGATCAGCCCCTTTATTACATGGTGACTTGAACTAAACCTAAGTCACTGCTCTAAATTCAATTAAACTTAATTCAAGAAGTTGACTCAAAATAATTAACAGAGGCTACTAGAAAATATTGTGGGTTATGGTCGAAGTGGTAGCCTCTATGGTAGAGATTCAATGGGAGTTAATACAAGAAATACACATTTTAATAATCTGAAGCCAGGCCTGATTATCCAGAGGCCACTTTAGTCCACAAAATCTGAAACATCTGTCTTAAATTATCTGCTAAAAATAATATGGTGAAAAGCAATCCACTTGGAAAGAGAAGTTTTAACATTGTTCTCTGATTTAGAAACATTCATGGGATAAAACTAATTACCTACATGCTCTGATCACTTTTCATCTTCATGTACTCACAAACAGGACACTTAGCAAAGTAAAGACCCCGTTCAGCTTCACTCTAAAGTCAGTGGCAAAAACCTTTTCCCTCCCTCAGGCCAGTGGACTCCTTCGGATCATAGCCATGGAGGGGCTGCACTGCCAGGCAGCTGGGAGGGTTGCCAATGTGGATGACCCTGGTTTCTGGGATCCTTTGGAAGCCAGGTAGATGTCTGGTGCTAGGAGGTTTGGGAGTAGTCCTCCTGGCCTTTTCTTCAGGGGAGGCAAACGTTGCTCCCCAACAGGATGATGTAGACGGATCGCTAGGAAGGGAACCTCAAGAAGACATCCTCTACTTCTATGGGTTTTTCCTAAGGGGTAGGGATGATCTGGACCAATGGAAGCACTCCTGGAGTCAGGAACTATGCAGCATGAGTACGTGTGGCAGGACCTGTCCCTTAGTGAATTGATCAGGACTCTATTGAGCAAAAAAGTGCAGAAAAAGGCAACATTCTCCACTTAGGCTGCACTTAAACACATTCCTGACACAGCTGCTGTCTTCTCTTATTTGATCCAGTTCCATCCCCTGCCCCGCTATTGCAGCTAATGAAAGAGTAATCATCTAAAAACTAACTATATCCTGTAGGTACAGTAGGTACTCCCCAATTTGGAGATACCCAAATCCCTCACTGGTACAGTAGTCTGGTATTTCTTACAGGATCTGTAGCTGAGAAGTAACATTATAGCACTTTAGAACATTTAGAGCCTATGAAAAACCTTTTGTGTGTGCATTTTAAAGCTCAAAACTCTAATGTAGGACTTGGTATATTTATCCAAGTCCTTAATTATTAATGTTATTGTATTGATTTGATACCTAAAACTCTAACAACAAAAATTGTGCAAACTAATTATGGCTGGCTTCCGACTTTACAGGGTTTCTCTGCTCATCGTCTAAGTCTTCCTTTTATCAATCAATAGGACCTTATTCATAAAAACATGCAGAGATGCCAGATGCTAACAAAATAAAAGGTTTTTAATTTAGATTGTGCAAAGCTACATATGTGTTGATGAAGGATTTACTTACAAGAGTGCTGCTGTTGAAGTCAAGTGAGTAAGTGCTCACCAATGTGAGTAAAGATTGCACAATATAACCCATGTTATTATTATGAAACAGAACTCTCTCTCTCTCTCTCTCTCTCTCACACACACACACACCCCAACATTTTCGTTGGCACTTACGTGCCTAACTTGTAATGCCAGTTCCTTAAGCCCAATGCCCAACTGGCTATATATGTCTTTCCAGCTAAGGGTCTGATCTTGGAATCTTAAAGGACACAGGTTATCCTATTGTTCCATTGGAACTAGTTGAATGTATATGTGTTGCAGCCAGGGTCTAAGATATCTTACTGCTTATACTTACAATTTAAAGAATTGTCTGCTTACTGTTTCTGACATTATCAATGTAAAAAATTCACCATGGCTATGTTGACACTTAACATATTCTGCCTATGCAGTACACATTAAGGAACCTGAACTACTGTATGTCTGCAAAAGTGCTAAAAGCTAGAAACTTTTTTTGGCCGAAAAATGCAGTTTTGGAACAACCAAAACATTCTGCAAACTCAGGTGACTTCACCAAACTGCTCTGGTAAAACAGAAATGTACTACATTTTATTTTTAAAAAATAGATTAAAACAACCTGAAACCTGAATGTTTAGTTTCAGGTTGAACAAAACATTTTATTCACTGGGAAATGAAATTTTAAAAAACTTTTTCAATTTCCCAAATGTTGTAAAATGTTTTGTTTCAGGTCAACTTGAAACATCTTAAAAAAATCATGTCTGCCACCAAATCAGAAAATTCATTATCCAAATAGTTCTAATTACAATGCTCGTTTGTATGCAAATAGCTTCCTAGCTGGTAATGTCACAATATAGAGAAGAACAACTATTACTATGTTGACAGCAGTGTGTTTGGCGCAGTACAACAAATGACACAAAACGCTATTTTGGTAATATTATGTGACTAGGACATTGATACAGAAAATCCTTAAGCCTTTCCAGAAAATATATTACTTCTATAAACATTCCCCTAAAATTAAGATGATGTCATGTAGGAGACTGATTGACATAAATAGAATGTTATATGGTCTTTAAAATTTGACTAAGGTCACTATGAAGCATGACTGAAAGCTTAGTGATACCAATAGCCCCTGGGTGACAAACATACCTGAAATCTTTTATCAAGAAGCTCTGAATAGTATGGCCATATAGGAAAGCTCTCTCTGTTTCCTGGGGATTTTTTTTATTAAATTCTTTTATAATTTCTACACTGTCAAGATAGAGAATACAGATTTTCTTCGGAGAAGAATATGCAGCATGATTTTTTTTTCATGTCAGAGAGAGGTGAGACAATTCCAGGGTCTAGTGACTCAGACACTGATGTAGCGGCCAGGAGACCTGAGTTCTATTCTTGGGTCTAACACTGACCTGGTTTGTGACCGTGGGCAAATTGCTTTACTTCTTAGTCTCTGTCTTTATCTAGAGGATAAGCGCTTTGGAGCAGTAACTGTCTCTCACCATGGGGCCTCAATTTCAGTGTTGAAACACTAGGAAATACTACTAATTATTATCAGGGAGCTTGTCTAGTTTAACTCTGTAGTGCATCTCTCTTTGCTTTGAAATGGATTATGATAATAAAATTTACCTTGCTAAGTTGTGACATGGTAAACTAGCTCACCTATTTCTCGAGGTGTGTATTAAAGAGGTTTCCTGTTTTATGTCTTTAATAATCAAGGGTGTCCTAATTACTTTCTTCCCACCATATCATAGTGTTTTCATTGCAATTTCAGTTATTGTGTGCCTTTGCTATTTTCCCTATGTAATATGCCATATAAATCCTGCCCCGAGCAATTGTTTTTATAAATATTTTTGGACATAAATGTACATTTGTTGGTTCTATCCTCAAGGCTGAAATCAGTGGACCTGATTCTCTACCGCCTTGTGTAGCATTTTGTTGTTGTTGCCATTCTGCATAGGTATAAATGATTGTACAAGTGAAGGGCAGTAGGGAATCAGCCCCCACCACAGTTTTGCAATGGCAACCATTATATAGTCAATACATACCTACTTACCACAGAGTGGTATCTGAGATACTGTAGTTGTTCCCTGTTCTCACAGTAGGGAAAATGGGGGCATCTCAGATTCTAAGGCCACCACTTTGACTACTAATGGAAAGCCCAACAATACTTCAATAGCTTTTTAATATAGTGAGGGAATTGTACACAGTAGTTTAAGAGAGAGAGAGAGAGAGAGAGAGGTGGGGGGTGGGGCTCATAGAGAAGACGATCATTTCATTGTAGTCTTCTTAGATTTATAGGCCCAAATCTCCTCTCAGTTATACTTCAGAAAGCACAGTATCTCACCTACCACAGACATAAAAAACCCAGATAATTTGGCTCTTATCTACTTCTGATCTCCATCTCCATCCAAACTGACTTATTTTATTGTTATTCTTAATTTTATCTAGACATTCATTCCTAAAAACCAGTCTTCTCTTACTCCACAGCCAACTCAGCCAACCTCATTCTTGAGCATGGGATATTATATTTAGCCCAAATTCTTTAGCTTCATTTATATAATCATTTAAACTTAATTTGCTGTGTTACAGCTCATTTAGAAAAAAGCATCCATATCCATCTCAATATTATTCTTGGATCATTATCTGTTCCCACTGACACGACCTGGGCAGGAAAATGCATTTAACAATGTGAATCAGAAAAGACCTGTGCAACTTCCTTGGTAAGTTGCGCACCCACAAATCAGTTTATGTGCTTGCACATAAGACAGCCAACGTCAAGTCTCAACTTCAGTGGAATTACTCCAGGTTTAGACGAGTAAAACTAAGTTCAGAATCTGGTCTAAGCATCCTCCTTATGAACAAGGTCCATTAGTTCTCCTGAACAGCAACTTACATCACACCAGGCGGTAATTTACAACAATCATCATCTGTAGTACACAACTAACCACATGGCCATTCTTTCAAAACATCAAGATAAATCAAGAGGAAATCAAAGGAGTATTTAACGTTTTATGACAAATGGCTAACAACAAATATTTATGGCAATGAATCATGTTCAAAATGGTGATTATTATGGGAGAACTGCTTAACAAATTTGATTAGAGTAATACCCTACCACTTACTGTAAACTCCCCCCCTCCGTTTGCCCCGCTTCTCTTAAGTGCATGGACCACCAAGTTTAATTTAATCCTATTTAATTCTGCACAGGGTAATTATGGCAAATAATAGTAAATGAATCTCATGCCCATACTGGAGTATCATAGCCATTGTGGCAGTTAGATGAATGCTGTGTCAGGTGGATTAATGTGGTATAATACCGTGTTCACTTTTGCAGCCTGTTATTTTAGTGAGATCCCTTTCATTAAGGTAGTGAAATACAGTAAGGTTACTGTAGATTTAAGGCAACCGGAAAGGATGTTGTGTGACATCTGAGTCCCTCAGTCCTACAGGGGACTCTTGGCAGCTTCTAAAAGTCTCATTTTGTGTATTCATGGGCGGCGGGGGTGAGGGGGGGGAGGGGGGAGAAGAGAATGTGCCTGCACTGGGGAAAAGTTGCCAGTGAAGTGACATCACAGGATGTCATTATGCCAACAAGGTACTTAGGTCTGAATATTAGGTAGAGTGCACCCAAGAAATCACAGGGCCCCAAAACATCACAGGCAGCAAGTAGCTGGCAAGGAAACCGAGGTATCCCTCTTTGAGGAGACGGGGCCAGACATTTGGCAGAGGGAGAGAACTAAATGGCGGTAGGGAGACAAGTAGCCTAGTGAAAACAGTTAAATCTAATGAATACAGTTGCACCTTTTTGACCCAAGGTCTAGCCAAAGTTCGGGGCTCTGTTTTAATTGGGATTAATAATTAGTGGTATCCAGGTATTTCTTTGGTGCAGTCTTGTTTATTTACAAGGAATGTACAAGTTCCTGTGTTTATGAATGCAGAAGGAATCAAGAACAAAGGAGAACAGTTTTTTAACTTACTTGCCCCCCAACCCTCTTTAGTCAAGACTAGACCCAAAGCTCTTTTTCTAGCTTTTTCCAGCATCACGCTATTCTTACAGGCTCCCGCTTGGCTTTTTCTTTCCTCTTCTCCTCTGCCCAACTCTCTGTTCTTGTCTGTGACTCAGTATCGGTGTGTTCTCTCAGACTCCCACATACACCTACCCAAAACAATACTCAGCCCCAAAACTCCTGGGCATGCTCCGGAGCACAGAAATATCTTCAGTTACAGCATTTGCTTACAAATCCGTTTGGACTGGATGCATTAGGAGCTCAAGAACCTCTGGAACTTTTATTATTTTGGAGGAAACTCCTACAGTTACTTGGCCACCAGTATCCTTTTACGATTTTCTGGCACTAAAATCTCTATTAATGATTGACAATTTGAGAATTGCTTGGAATAGAGATTTGGATACACAGCTGTCTCCTACTCAGTGGAATACAATTGTATCTAATTTTTAAAAAGCAGCTATAGACCGGAGCCTACTGCTTATTCACCAAAAGACATCTTTTCGAATATATTGGTCCCCATATAGGCTAATGGTATTAGGCCTCATAAATGCTGACTGCTGTTGAAAATGTAACTGTATGGGTGCTACATTCGCTTATATGTCTTGGGAGTGCCCCTGTGTCAAGAATTTCTGGTATGAGGTGGGTCAAAGGACCAATTTAAGATTGGATGCTAAGTGGGAACTCTCCCCCTTAAGTTTTGTTCGTGTATATATTCCTGATACCTGGAGGTTACCTGTAACAAGGCGGTGTGGTTCCAACATGCAGCTTTGATTGCTAAAAATGCAATCCTGCAAAAATGGGAAAGTCAATCACCACCAAACATGGATGCCTGGCTCCATGATATGACGGATGGCGCAGCTAATGAACAACTGGCATTCTGCAGAAAGAGAATGCCCATTAAATGTAAAGCATTTGGGGCTGGCTTTTTAGAGGTCTATGATTAACATAGAGCCTGAAGATAGATATGTCGCTTCCCCTCCCCTTCCTTTTTCTTAACCCTCTTTACTTATTTCATGTCACTGATCAGTCCATCAGCCCTCACAGAGAGAGCTGATCACAACACATCAGATGCGTTGTTCTTGCCAGTCCTCCAACTACCCTCTGGCCAAGCTGTCAGTAGCACCGGACACCCGATGTACATAGTGCACAGCAGCCTAGAACTCCTGAGCGATCCGCCAACCGCAGCCTCCCAAGCAGCTGGGATTACAGGTGCGTGCCACCACACCAGGCCTTTATTTCATGTATCATGATGAATCTGGTGTGTTGGTATATTTGCTGTATTTGGAAAAATTAATAGTATGTTATAAATAAATAATTATAATAAAAATTCTTGGGTCTGTTCATAGACACCTCTTGTCTTAGGTGGGGCTTATGTTTACAGTTATATTAATTGAAGGGTGAGTTCACACCTATCAACCTCAATGGGGTTTTAATCCATAACAAGGTTTCACCCAGCTCATAACAATATGATTTAAAGATGGGACTCTAGTCCAGGGATGAAATGTAAAAGCTGCTGCTCTAGTAAAAGAACACCACCAACAACTTTGATATCTGCCTTGACAAACTCCCTAACCCAGCTGACGTTAAATCCTTTGGTAATATACTAACTAATGGCTTCATGTTATAGACCACTGACAAACTCAGTTATGGGCTAGGTCGAGGGGTCCTGTCCTGATCAATATAGACATAAACACTCAAGAAATATTTAGAAGACAATGTCCTTTGATGAAGAACATGAGGAATTTAAAGGGCCAGATCTGTAGAATTAGCTATTCTGCCTACAAAATGACTATCACCCACACATTCCCAGCTTTCTCCTCTTTTGATTAATATGGGTAGCAATTATGAGGGAGGTGAAAAACACTCTAACAAAACAGGAAAAGGAGTGGGGGAATTACTTAGATAAGAAAGCACTTCCCTAAGCCATTGCCCCAAATGTGACAGGAACCCACACTTCCCTGAGGCTCAGAAACCTGTTAAATTTAAGCCATTAGTTTTTTCAAAAGAAGATGGGAAAATGCCAAAATACCTAAACAAAGCAGCTTTTTCACGTTATTTCCAAACCACTGGAAAGTAATAAGTACTGGAAATCTCACAAAGAAACCTGTTCTTGCACAATTTACTGCCCCAATTTACAGACCCAAGAAATGTGGACGGTTAATTTCAGGTTTGCTTTGGACAAGCATCTGCACTTAAGGGCTCTTCTCTAAACCAGATCTAGGCAACATTTTTTGTCCTGGGTTCCTGCCCTTTTCTACCACCTGAGCAGTGTGAGGATGATGGAACATGGGCACGGCTGCCTATTTAGAATTCTCCAGTGACATTTAATAACCAGAATCGGCTTTTATGTCAGTTCTACTCCTACGAACACAGAGGGTGTGCATGGCCAAGTGTAGCTTTGCTAATCCATTTCATGGCTGGAGTACGTGCCCTGGGCTGCTCTAATTTATGTTGGGGTAGGCTGAGAATGAAGGAGCCATGACCAGCTCCCAGGCTATCAGTCACCTCACCCTGCCCAGGTCTTAACACAAGAAATAATGTGGCCCACTAAGTCCAAACCCACTTAGACTGTAAAGCTCCCTGATGCAGGGACTATGCTCTCCTCTGTGTCTTTCACAGCAGCAAAAACAACATTGTGAGCCCTCAACATGGGCAATAAAACTTCAAACCATATGTGGTTTGCCCATAAGCAGGGTCAGAAAATCTTGCAATGCTTGCTTCATGAACTGAACCCCGAAGGTTTGCAAACCAACATCTGACAGAGCACTTTGAGATGTTGATGTCACCCAAAGATCTAGTGGAAAGGGGAACTTGATCTGCTACAGAGGGAATGGGGTGATGAAGGACTAGTATCCAGACCTACCTTGACTTTGGGAAAATAAAGGTGCTACTAACAGGACATTTTACATAGCACTTCCCATCACTAGTCTTGAAGTCTAGATAATGCTCTGGAAGTATGGACCTCCTGAAAGCACATGTTTTAGTTTCTAGCTTTACTTTTTTTCTTTAGAAATGAAAATCTAATTTTGTAGTATCAAACAAGGACAATTTAGCCATTGAAGGGTAATTTAAAAGTATACAGAACAAGACTAAATCGATAGAAATACAGTGACTAATCTATATATATTTGTGGACGATATAAAAAGAAAGAAAAGGTTTGATGACAGAAATTGTGTGAAAGGATTTTGAACCCAAGGACTGTATGAAAGGTGAGGGGATATTAACAGGTCATTCCTCTGCAAGGAAAGGGGAATTCTGAGTGACAGACATGAAGCAAACTGAAGTCACATTAGGCAAGCTAAAGTCACACAATTTGCTCCTGCACTTCACCTAGGTTATTACACTCACTGATAACTACACCATACTTACAGAAAGACGTGTTCGCTGACAGGCGGCAGAGAAAGCAACCATTCATGACACCTTAAATCAAGATATTGTATAAACATAGATTTGAATATGAATTTCCATAGGGAGGAAGGCTAAGACTGAGATTTCTTTTCCCATTATTTTTACATGCCAGTAATGTGTTTGATGATGTAAATGCCTTTAATTCATAAGAATGGATTTTTAAAAAAAATCTACAGGCATTTCTTCTGCTCTTACGCTGTAGTAAATCAGGAGTAGCTCTACTGTAGCCAATGCAGGTATACTGCTCTGTAACTAGGGTGAGAGAAGGATTCGACCCTGGAGTTTTTATTTTAAGGCTAGGTCTACACTAACCCCCCCCGTCGAACTAAGATACGCAACTTCAGCTACGTTAATAACGTAGCTGAAGTCGAAGTACCTTAGTTCGAACTTACCTGTGGTCCAGACGCGGCGCGCTGGCTCCCCCGTCGACTCCGCCTACTCCGCTCGTCGAGCTGGATTACCAGCGTCGACGGCAGAGCACTTCCTGGTTCGATTTATCGCGTCTTGACAAGATGCGATAAATCGAACCCAGAACATCGATCCCGCGCCTCCGACGCGAGAGGTAAGTATAAACGTACCCTTAGAAGTGATAATTTTCTATGCGCAAGTCTGCACTGCAAAGAGAAACCTGTGGCAATGAGTCTCAGAGCCCAGACAATTGTCTCAGGCCGACTGGGCTCGGGCTGCGGGGCTAAAATAGCAGGGTAGACATTCCTTCTTGGGCTAACGCCTGGGCCCTGAAACCTGGCACGGGGGGAGGATCTCACAGCCTGGACTCCAACCCAAGCAGTAACCTCTACGCTGCTATTTTTAGCCCCACAGCCCAAGCCCCATGAGTGTGAGTCAACCGTCTGACACTCAGAGCCATGGCTTTTTCTTGGCAATATAGCCATATACTATATCAGTGGCTCTCAATCTTTCCAGACACCTGTACCCCTTTCAGGAGTCTGATTTGGCTTGTGCCCCCCAAGTTTCACCTTACTTAAAAACAACTTGCTTACAAAATAAGACATAAAAATAAAAAAGTGTCACAGCTCACTATTACTGAAAAAGTGCTGACTTTCTCATTTTTACCATGTAATTATAAAATACAGCTGTTGGAATATAAATATTGTACTTACATTTCAGTGTACAGTATATGTAGCGGTATAAATCAGTCATTGTCTGTATAAAATTTTGGTTTGTACTGACTTTGCTAGTGCTTTTAGTTTAGCCTGTTGTAAAAACTAGGCAAATAGCTAGATGAGTTGATGTACCTTCTGGAAGACCTCTGCGTTCCCCCAGGAGTACACGTACCCCCTGGTTGAGAACTACTGCACTGTAGGGTATAATATGCACTTACTTGCTGTACAAAGAGGAAGGATGGTCTGAGGGTTATGGGACTAGACTGGGCTTTGAAAGACCTCTATTTCTGGTTCTGACACAGACTTTCTGGGGGCTGGTCTACACTAACCCCCCAATTCGAACTAAGATACGCAACTTCAGCTACGTGAATAATGTAGCTGAAGTCGAACTATCTTAGTTCGAATGAAAACGTACTTACCCGGGGTCCACACGCGGCACGCAGGCTCCCCCGTCGACTCCGCCTACTCCATTCGTCGAGCTGGATTACCAGCGTCGACGGGGGAGCACTTCCTGGTTCGATTTATCGCGTCTAGACAAGACGCGATAAATCGAACCCAGAACATCAATCCGACGCCTCCGACGCGACGGGTAAGTGTAGACCTACCCTGGGATACCGTGGGCAAAGCCACTTAATCTTCTCGTTCCTCAGCTCCCTGTAAAATGGGGATGATACTTTCTTACCTCAGAGGAGTGTGGTAGAGGAGAAAATCACTGAGGTTGGTAAGACTCTAAAAGTAACCAGTGACATTTAAAAGGGGAAATGTTCTCCCATTAAATAACATTGTAGCTTTACAAGCATATTCAGTCCTCTTCCTCTTGTTTCTTGCTTTTCCTGATACACCTCCTTCCTCCCACTTGGAGTGCACTGACACCCCCTTACCAGCATGTATCTATGTCCACCGCCATCTATATCATATCTGAATCTGGCTCAGTTACTTTACCCTGCATTTTATTACCTATTGCACTTTAAGATCAACACTTTGAAGTGTTACTTTTGGACAGGAAATTTGGGTATTTTGCTATTGGGTAGAATCCCGGGCTTACTTTTACTCAAAAAAACCCAAATCCATCAACCCTGCTTATGTTGTTTCTCAAAAACAAATGGGGCTTTATTTTTTAATTTTATTTTTTACAGTCCTATAGCCGATGCTGTGTTGTTCATGAAGATCTTTCAAAAACAAGACTCGGAAATGTAGTAGGTGATTTAAGAATAATTCTTTCCCCCCTAGCAAAACAATAGCATATTTCTTATTTCCATCATATAAATGATCCCACAAGGGACTTTAAACGCTTTTTGTCTCGTAAAAATAGCTTACACAGGTGCATATTTAAAGCATGATTTCTTGTTATTATTTTGCATGGTAAAGACGCAGCGGATTTAACTTCTTAGTTGCGATGAAAATGTGATGTGTGACTGGGATGCCCACCAATATAGATATAAGGCTGCAGTGAGGGCAAGGTGTTTTTGTGCATTCATTATGGGAAAGAAATAATGTACAAAAAGGCACTGCTCGTGAATTTCAGAAGAATTTGATTATTATGTATACTCAAATATGGAAGAGAGAAACATTCTTTCCATTTGATATAATAGAATCTGCCAGAATGATAATGAAATAGACCAACCTAAGTGTGACCTTACACCGCCCCAAAAACCTCCACCAAATTGTTATTTTTCTTTACATTTGTTTTTTTTTAATTAATTTTCCATGTGTAAGAGCCAAAGAATGTCTCATCAGAAGCAACCACAAATGATGCAAGAAATATAGATATCTGCCTTTGGACATTTGCACTGCTTGCATCCGAAGAAGTGGGTATTTTACCCACGAAAGCTTATGCTTCAATACCTCTGTTAGTCTATAAGGTGCCACAGGACCCTTTGTCGCTTCATTATATTTCAAATTCCCCCCAGTCTGAATAATTTCCATGGGCTTTGGATCAGACCCTATGCAGATCTAAATTCTGATACTGGTCTCATGGTGGGATTTGGAGGGAGGAAAAGGGAGTGATACTCAGACAGTGGTAATAATCCCAGAGTTATCGGAGGGGTAGCTGTGTTAGTCTGTATCCACAAAAACAACGAGGAGTCTGGTGGCACCTTAAAGACTAACAGATTTATTTGGGCATAAGCTTTCATGGGTAAAAAACCCACTTCTTCAGATGCATGGAGTGAAAATTACAGACACAGGCATAAATATATATTGGCACATGAAAAAGAAGGGAGTTACCTTACAATCCCACAGTCGTACAATGTCCATAGCTCAAGTCGTCTACAATATACTCCCTTTCCTAGGTGTCATAATTTGGTAAACCTATGTGAAGGACCAAATTATAAATAGTTGTTTTAAAAGTCAGTATGTCATCTCAGGTACTTCCTGTAAATTAGACAACTATTCCCCCAAAGTCTTGGTCCCCAAACAATATCTTTCTCGAGCTCACAGTACTTTTAGTAAATCTACTAATATAGAGGGGGACCAATCAAGAACTCAGCCATGTACTTCTATGAAGTTATCCAACAAGTACATTCCAAGGGTTTTCATTATGACTGGTTGAAAATTTTTGTAGAAAGGGTGTGCTTT
This sequence comes from Chelydra serpentina, assembly GCA_037349315.1. NCBI lineage: Eukaryota > Metazoa > Chordata > Testudines > Chelydridae > Chelydra > Chelydra serpentina. The sequence goes on from JBAIAC010000026.1 coordinate 30,479,027, forward strand.
TCACAGAAAATTTAGACTTTTCATCCAAAAAATTGAACACTGAAAATTATTTTGGCCCCAAACTGAAAAAAGTTATGACTTTCAGATTTTTTCAGATTTTCAGTTTTTTGACTAAAAAAATATTTTCCATGGAAAAAATCCATTTCCCAACCAGCTCTAATTTTACTCTGGATCAGTCAGCAGCCTAACAAATCCTTGGGAAGGGCCTTTATATGTGCTTTAATGCTGGAATAGAAGACTTTTAAAGAAGCATGTTTCATATATTCTGGAAACAAGCAGCAACGAAGTTGGTACATACTCCACAAGTGACAATGTGCATTCTAAAAATGTACTTTTCCTTTGAGTTAGAAACAGTTTTCCACATTGTCAGAGATCTGTAGACAACTGTGCTAGCAAAAATGCACATGCATAGGACTTCAGCCTGCATAGCACATGAACAGAATATTGTGAAAAGTGATGAGCAAGGCAGCAGGCATGAATCCCAGGAGAACATAATTAATGAGTGCTGCTGAATGGTCAGACTACTCCTGCTTAGTAGCAGAAGTAAATTGTAGGGATGAGAGCCTCACTCCCTACACTCAGGCCCCTTTGTGCCAGGTAAAAGGCTGAAATGGTATAAAGGAGCCTTGGATCCCTCTGGGAGAGGATTCCCTTGGCACAGGAACTGTGGAAGATATCCATAAGCTTGTCTTCTAAGGACCTCCTCACAAGCCCTGCTGATGTAGGGGACATGCTGGGGTAGAGCGGGAAGCAGTAGGGACATGTTGGAAGCCGGACCACAGCAGGTAGACTGCAGATATCCTGGGCATAGATACCACCCCTTTTTATTAACACTTTTTGAACTCCAGATATGTTATATCTATGGCTCACTACCATTCTATGGCTCTCTATTGGGAATCATGCACTTCCCTGGGCCTAGACTGTGAATTTAGACTTGTCAGTTTCCTTGTCTTCTTATGGTCAGTTTCACTTTCTGGTATTCATGCACTGGCACAATGCTGTGGTATATGGGATTCCAATGCTGCAGGGGATATTTAACTTTTATGCTGATAATCGCAGCGGGGGAGAAAACAAACTTGTTTATGACAATTAAGGTTGTTAATTTAGGCTGGTATTTTCAAAAGTGTCTAAGTGACTTAAGAGGACAAGTCCCATGGAAAATTGCTAGGGCTTATGCTCCTTAAACCATTTAGGTGCTCTTGAAATCCTCACCCATTGTGCCCTTTACATCAAACTGAATAGAATGCAGTAAGATTTCTTAATGAATAAATAATAGTTACAAATTTCTGGAATTTCTAAAATGCCATTGCTCAACCCTCTGCCTCTTATGCTCACCCACCATCCACCTATGGCAATGCTCACCTCTTCTGTCTGCACACTGTGTCTTGTCAACTGTTTGTAATGGGCCATCCTGATTATCACTACAAAAGCTTTTTTTTCTCCTGCTGCTAATAGCTCACCTTAATTGATTAGTCTCTTAGAGTTGTTATGGCAACCCCCATCTTTTCATGTTCTCTGTATATATGTATATATCTTCCTACTGTATGTCCCACTCTATGCATCTGATGAAGTGGGCTTTAGCTCACGAAAGCTTATGCCCAAATAAATGTGTTAGTCTCTAAGATAGCACAAGTACTCCTTGTTCTTTTTGCGGATACAGACGAACACGGCTACCACTCTGAAACCTGTGTTTATACAGTAGCTCTTAGAGGCCTGCTGACTTCTCTGCTGACCCCCTGGTTCTGTATGTACTTGGAAAAGCTTTGCTATTATTTTAACCTCTTGGGCAATCTTCTCTTTTGTTCTCCACCTTTGTCTTCCTTATCTTCTTTGTACACTCTCTTATCTGCATTCTGCAATCTTTATCATTTTTTTTTAATTTAAGATGTTTTCTTTGCTTGCATTCTATTAGCATAATACATAACCTCTGGGCATAGGTTAATCAAGTATCTAATCTGTCACTACCTATCTGGCCATAGGGGTATGCTGATATTTCAGATAAAATTAACCTTCAGGTCCTGTTCTTTCCTAATACTCAAACTCAGTTTCCAAGACCTCAAGCATATTTCTTCCAACATTTATTGGTTCCAACATGTAGAGACCGCCAGCATCCTCCCTAAGAGCTTGTTCACCCAAATCTTCTGTCCCACTACATGAAAAATATCTCATTTGATCCAGTCCTGGAGAATAAATATAAAACTATTTAAAATTAAAAGGAAAATATAGTCAGTGGGAGTATTTTCCTGCCTCTATGCAAAGGGCTGAGTTGTCTTTCTCTGCTGTATTTGCACAAGCCTGTCACTATAGACAGTCTGATAGCCACATTAATATATTAGCGGGTCCCATCAGTTTCCTTTCACAGCCAGGTGTTTCCTGGCAATACCTATTGTAATGACTGGTTGGCTGCTCCTTAGTCTGTGACACTTACTGTATGGCTCTCGGTTGGTTCTTTTGTCAGAACATAAACTGTTTCCATGCACTCTTTCTCACACTGACCAAGTATCTCTCATCTGGCCAGCATCAACCTTCCTTTCCTTTCTCACCTACCCTGCCAGATAGTGATAGGCTCATCCTCCAACAAAACCCCATGCAGTGACTGCATTTTACAGGCAGGGCAGGATGCTTGCCAAATCAACATCATGATCAGCGGTGCACTGTGAAACAAACAAGCACATTATTCCAAGTTTCAGCTTCCTCTTTCCTTTCATGGTACGGTATCTGCTTAGTTCATCAAGGCAGAGAGCAACGTGCAGTCCAAAAATGAGTGCCAACTTCCTTCCATTGCACATTAAAATTAAGTATCAGCTATCTGCACTAAATTAACTCCCATCTACTGCATCGAGCATTAACCACTTTAATGCCTCTGGATGTACAGCATAAGTCATACTCTGAAAAATGGGATCCAGATGGCTTTAATTTACACCACGCATATTGCTGGGAAAGATATCCACGCATCCTGCCTCTTGCGCCATTGAAAATAATGGATCTACCTTTAAAAAGGTGCCGTTTTTGAACTTGCACCTTGGGGACTGCAGCAGCACCAATTTAGCTCCATAGTGAAGACCAGCCCTCAGATTTGAACACAGTGTGTCCAACTCTCTTTATTTTGTTAACAGTCTCATGATATTTCTTAACACTTAAGCTCACAGTTCACTCCAATGTCATGATGTTTGCCAAATCAAAGACAAAAATGTCCTGATTCATTTCTGGCTCTTTCTGGTAGGTATGGTGTCTCACCAATGACCCCAATGTTTACTTCAGCACCAATCCGAAATCCTCTAGGTACAAGTTGGGCAAATTCAGGGAGAGCGGTGCCACCAGCCTCCTAATGGGTACAGGTATCTCTTGCATAATCAATATTAGTGTGTACTCCAAGGGCAGGTCTACACTACAGCCCTAAGTCAAACTATGTTAGGTTGACTTACAGCCAGCATGGGCTTCTCATCTCCATGAGCGGCGAGTACGGAGCCTCTAGACAGCAGCTCGGCTGGGAGTGGGGAGCTGAGCGGGCGAAGCCCAGCTGGGAGTGGGAAGCCAGGGCAACTAGGCTCTTGCTGCCCGGCTTGTTTGTCAATTTCACAGCGCCAGCATGGATGACATCAGCCCCATGCAGTATCCTGCACTCGCAGCAGAAATCTGTGTATTGCTGTTCTGACTAGTGGTCATTGCTGGGCCAGAATGTGGGCATCAGTTGACATGCGGGTCAAGCGACCCAACTCAGGCCCTCTCACATCTCTCCTGTCAGGATAGACTGTTAGACTGGATGTCTTCCTGTCTCAGAGAATAGCATGGACATCGTCAAGTGCATATAGATTCATAGATTCCTAGGTCACGAAGGGACAATTGTGATGATCTGTTCTGACCTCCTCTATGATACATGTCATAGAACTTCCCTAGAATAATTCCTTTTGAACTAGAACACTTTTTAAAAAAAAGTCCAATCTTGATTTAAAAATGGCCAGTGATGGAGAATCCACCGTGACCCTTAGTGGTTCGTTCCAATGGTTAATTAACTGTTAAAAATGTATGCCTTATTTCCAGGCTGAATTAGTCCAGCTTCACCTTCCACTCATTAGATCTTGAATATGTATGTGGCCTACTAGGATTTGGCCTATGAAAATCAGAGCTTTTCTTATGTTTTCAGTTGCTCAGAATCCATGATGTTGTCATCAGTGATGACAGTGTTGTGAATATGACAAATAATGAAGATGCCTCCAACATGAATTTGCCCATGCCTTTAATTGTGGAGCTGAAACCGTGCTGCAGTTTGAAGAAACCAATAGTATTTCGAGTCTGATAGTTTTGGAATACTGGCCTCCACTTTGCACGTGCTTCTTCAAAATCAGCAACCAGGGCTTTCCCATACACATTGCATTGCAAATACAAATATTAACATTGCGATGGCCTGATTTGCAGTCAGAAAAATCAGTTCTAATGCTAACATGAGAAGGGACTGTCTTATTGTTCTGTGTTTGTACAGCACCTAGCTCAGTGGAGTTCTGGTCCATGACTAGAGCTCCTAGGTGGAACAGTAATACAAATAACTAGCAATAATATCTGCACCCATAATTCACCAGCAGGTGCAAAAATTCTGCCAAAGAAGGAGGCTGGCCCTCAGCTTATCTGAAAATGTACCCCTGACTATTCAGTACAACTTCAGTCATTTACTTCCAAAGTCACATATGGAGCAGCTAGATGCCAAATCAATATGAAGACAGATAACTTCTTATCAGTAGGAACTGATACTGAGAAATAGCCTGAGAGTGATTGTATCACTTCATTAAGGAGGTTATCACAATTGATACCATATGGACACACTCTCATGTAGCCCAGAAAGAAGCAAAGGAGATAACTGTATGCTTTATAACTTCATAATTCTCTGTACCAGTTAATTATATAGAACAGTAAATCCACCTCAAAATAAACAAATACCATAATTATCATGAGCAAATTTTTAATTTAGCCTAATCAACCAACTTGACCTGGTGTAACCTAAACTGACATTAGAGTGCCTAAAATAGGTATTTAGGTGCCTCCTAAATTTAAAAATTGGGACCTTGATAAATTATGATGAAAAACATTAAATGGTCAAATTACTTGTGTTTGAAAACCTTCTTTCCCTATTTTTACTGCATTTTTACTATCTATTCTACATACATCTGGGCATTCATGCCACACAAAATCCCACTGGAATTAATGAGACTTTGTATTTTAAGACAAGCATTGTACTTCCATTGCATCCTATGTAGTCTGTAGGCCCAATAATATGTGACTGGATGAATTATGTCAATGCACAGTATTATCAACATGTAAATCACTGCAAATCTAATGGACCTCCAAGTGTTCCTTTCATATCATATTACATCACGTTCACATGGGGCTGGGACCCTTTCAAAATGTTGGCAAGTCAGTCGATCATTCACTCGGTTCATCTCTCTCTATCTCTCAATGGCTCCATTTATTTTAACAAGCTTGTTCTGATTGGCCGAGTACCCAGTCGTCCAAAATACTCGTCCCATCAAAGGGTGCCTCCAAATTCAGATGCACACAAAACTAATTTGGCCCATCTTTTCTGAGGAGGTTTAATAGTCTCTTTCAGTATGGTCCATATCACAATACTCCCTTTATTTTGTATTTTCCTTCTCACAGAGTAAATAAACCGAACTAATTAGGTTAAGGGATAACCATGAGTAATGTCACAGCTGCACTCAACAGTTCTCAGGAAGTAACTGTGGGATAGCTGAAGCATTTGGACGAGCACAGAAGCAAGTGATCGGCAATAACCCACCATACATCAAAATAATAAAAGGAGACAGAATTTGGCAACATTTATGTTACTGCAATATTAACATGGATGGAGATGTCCCAATATAAATATTTCAAAATGTTTTATAAATAATTTCTAAACACAACAGGAATGGCCAGGAATTGTACAGCTCAATTCTAAACAACACTAAGTTTAAGATGATCAGATCAGAGTTAGAATGGGAATATAAGGGAGTGGGGAATAAAGGAGAGAAAAAAGGTTTGCAGCTTAACAGGTCACTTTCAAACAAGCAGCATTGGTGCCAAATGGAGCTTTCTAATTACTTTTATTTTCCTGCTGAAATTGCAAGAGTGAAGCACAAAAAGCTGCACAGTGATGGGGTGATTCACATGTTTCTGAAATCTACAATCCATGCAGTCCCCTCCCTGGCACTATGGCTGTTGTCTGCTGAGTGAATTAGTGTTTAGTAGTTCCAGGCTGAACTCATTAAAAGAAGTTACAGATATTTAGACTATAGAATTTTAGTGAGCGAAAACATAGCCCCTTTTGCTTTTCAGACTGTTAAAAGTAGCTGAAGTGATTGTTTTTTCACATTTGGTCTCTATAGAAAAGTGTTGCTTCTCAAAGAGTGAATTGTGGTATCTGTAGCTTTACTATTTTCCCATACACATTCAAGACCACATTTTTAAAAGGCCTCTGATCTGCACTAGCAAATTTAGTGTAAGCGCACACTTGTGGGTGTGAAATGGGCACCCGTTTCAGTAGCACCCATACGACACTTTGCATCTTCAACCACTGTGAAAAATCCAAAAAACAGCTCTGCCCATCTCCCTCATCTATGGGTGTGTCCACACCTGGGCACTGCACAAGCTTCTGCTCCCACTCCACACGCCTCTTACACGTGTTGCCCTGCTTTCTTGAGAAGAGGCAGATAGCTTTTTCCTCCTCTAGTATTGGGTCTCATCTTTGGAGACGGACGAGAGAAGTTTTCTTGAAGTCGTATTTTGTCTTTTCAGAGGACAACCTGGAATCATTCCCCTCAATCCAGTTTGGCTTCATTTTCTGTAAGCCCACTAAAGCACAACAGAACCCACTGACCTCTCTCGTGTGCCCCTGAGGCTCGCTACTTAAAATGTTCAGGGCACTCTGGAGTTCATGCCACAGAGGCATAATCACAGACTGCAAAGTACCACACACCATGAGAAGTAGGAGATCTATCAGAGAACAGAGCAGGGTGTTGCACAATCCCTCAAGGACACAAGGAATAAATTAGAGGGGACTGGAACGCTGATGGGACTGGAGAGGAAGGTTTTCAGGGCCTCAGAAGTTTAGATTAACAGATTGAAAATCCCACCTATGTGACTTTCACTGGGAGATGTGCTCCGGAATTACTTTAGGTGCTTTTGAAAATCCACAGAACCTGGTTTCCACTCTGTTTCATTGATTTTGCACAAGCTATCACTTCACTGATTTCAGCTGAGTGATTCTGGTATAAAAGTCAGTGTATCAGATGGGGGGAGCATCAGGTCCTTGAACTTTCACATGCTTGTCTAACCTAACCGGACGTCCCAAACCAGGAGTTTCACTCTGCGCTCTTTTAAATTCAGAAATGTTTTAAAAGAAGCTTCATAAGGAAACATTTCCTGCTTTTACTTTTTGAAATAAAACCATCACTCAGATTAGTTTCTCTGGAGGGTGACTCCCAGGATACAACTGGCTTCGTGCAAGCCTAATTTGGTTGTATAAAGTAGAATTTATATCATTTGTAGAGAAGAATTTTGTTAATTGTGCAAACTGAAGGATGGTTCATTTGCATCAAACTCAATAAGCTGGCAAGAAAGCTCACCAACCTTGCCAGATATAAGGGGCTACTAGGACAGTAAGAAGAATTGGTTTAAGAAACCATTTATTTGATGAAATTGGAGGAACCCCAACTTCATAAATCAATTCCCAAATTGCAGGAAAAAATATTACCTTTTAAATGCCCCTAATTGTTATTCATTATTCTAGGCCCTCTAAACCTCACTAGAGTGGTTTATTGATGATGTAGTCTTCAAAGAACATTATTCAGGCAAGGGAAAGAAAAAAATAAAAGAGTACTGCACCAGAATAATGAATTACAGTGGATAACATCAAGAAGTTTTAGTTTGTTTGCTTTAGGCTAATTTAACAAATAGAATGATTTCTTTTTCCCACTCTTCTTTTTTTTAAAGTAAGGTGGAAAGAAATAAAATTATTTGAAGAAAAAGGGGCCTGTGTGTTCCAGGTAGAACTATTACATCTAATTCCCTTGGGTTAACCCTAGTAAAACCTAATCCTGCTAATGATTTAAAAGGTCTCTTTAGTCTGTATAGAACAGACCAAGGTTCTTTTGACATGGGAGTTCTGACAGAAGATTCTATGTTGCTATTTTTTTTTTCTGGGGGCCCAACATATAAGGCATGAATTCATGATTCCACTGAAGTCAATGAGAGTTGACTTTAATAGAGTCAGAAATGAGATTTCAACCAAGGACTCTAAACTGCTGTGTATCTGTCTGTAGTGAGTTTTGCATGCAGAACCATGCCCCATTTAGCGAGGTACTTGAGCATATGCCCAACTTCAAGCACGCAAGTAGTATAGGATGACCTGATAGAAAGTGTGAAAAAAACAGGGCTGGCGGTGGGTTGGGGAGGGGTAATAGGAGCCTACATAAGAAAAAGCCCCAAATGTCTGGACTGTCTCTATAAAATCGGGACATCTGGTCACCCTAAAGTAGTACCATTCAGTTCAATGGGACTACTCACTGAGTGAAATCCTGGCTCCATTAAAGTCAATGGCAAAACTTCCAATCTAAAGAAAGGTTACAAATTGGAACAAGAAGAGGGCGGGTAGTTCTTTATAGCTGCTTCCTTCACAGAATAGAAAGGAAAGAAGTGTGCTAGGCAAATATTAATCAAGAAGCCATTCCTGGCATAACAGGTGGAAAAGACAAAGGGATTGGTCTAGAGAAAAGTTGTGTGAAGCATATATGGGTTGGAGAAGAGATGAGGATAGAAATGTAAAGAAACAAGCTCTGAAATAGGGTTGGGTTTGTTTTGTATGTATTACAATATTGCCTTGGACTGCATTGTGCTAGGGCTGTACATACACATATTAAGAGACAGTCCCCATCCTGAAGAATTTATAATCTTAATAGATAAGAGAGACACAGGGTGGGAGGAAAACACTACTGTTGTCTCTGTTTTACAGAGTGGGAACCAAGACACAGAAGAAGCCCTTGGCAGAACCAGGAACTGATCCCAGGCCTCTGAGTCCCAGTCCCATGCCTTAACCAGAAGTCCATCCTTCCTCTTGAAAAAAAGAACAAGAATGGGTTGTTTCCTTTCATTTAGGAGATCCTGGGGTAGGAGAGGAAAGGAGGGAGCAGAGAGGGAATGTGTTCTTGAACAGATTGTGAATGTGTTATTTAAGCTTGTCAGGACTAAAGTGTGGGCAGTCATGCCTATTGGTCAGGTCTGGTGTCAGAGTCCAGGGGCAAGGGACCTACATCAAGGATCAGAACTGGGGTTATAGGCTAAGAGCAGTAGCTTGAGTTCAGGACTGGGATCAGGGTCCTAGTACTGATGCCACGGGTCAGGAAGAAAGCCAGTGTTCAAGAGGCAAAGACAGGGTGCATAGCCTGACTCAGAGTTCAAGCACCAAAGCTTGGGGTCAAAGCCAAAGTCAGAGTTGAGGTACCAAAGCCAGGGGGCAGGGGCAGGATCAGAATCCAAGTTCAAGGGCAGAAGCTGAGGGTCTGAGCCAGGGTCAGGAGTCCAAGATCAAGTCAAGATGCAGGTCTAACACTTTAGCTAGCAAAGGAGATGACCTCATTGCATAGACACATCCTGGAATGTCTCCTGGGCCTAAATAGGGCACCTGGACCAGGGGAAGCAATCAGTCCAGCTTTCTAAGGGGGTTCTTCCAGTGGTGTTTATCTCCACAGGGTCTATATGGTAAGGCATGCAGGCCTACCATGGCTGCCCATGTGGAGGCACTGGTTGTCCAGCAGACCAAGTTCCATTCCTGTCCCTGTAGGACGTACAAAGCTACTTAGAACCACAATTTAAACACTTTCAAACATGAGTGTGCAACACACTGGAACTTGAAGCTATTGGCATGCTTGGAAATGGAGCTTATTGAGTTTGTTTTCACTCTGCATTTAGGTACTTCTGAGTCATCAAACAGATGATCCTTCTGTCTTAAAGTGAGTGTGACAAACAGTACATTAAAGGACGGATGTCAGAAGAAAGTGAAATGCACTTTCTCAGTAGGAAAATCTAAAGTAGTGGCATAGTCAATATAATATAACAACTACCTGCCTCTCCTCTGTATGTATGCCCCACTTGGAATGCATTAATGGGTGGCTGGGGTTAACCACAAATAATGCAAACTGTTCTAAAGATGGTAATATTTGGAATGAAAAAAAAGTCTAACTTTTTGAAAGTAGTTGCCTGTGTGTTTTTCTGTGTGGTTGGCTATTCCATAGGGCAATTGGTCTTTTACAGTAAATGCAATTACTCTTATTTGTATACTCAGGGACCTTCATCATAGTACATCACTGCAATTATGCCATAATGTAGGTCTTTGTCTTCCATTAAGAAAATATCTTTTGGAAATGGCAGACATATAGCACAGCATATGCAGAAGAGAGATGCACAATGTGACAAGCAAGAACTGTACATGCAATCTCATTGCATCCATTACTTAACTTGTATACATAAACTTTCTGCACTTACATTATTTCTTTTAATACATTGTAATTTCTCAATGTCATTGTTCATTAATTACACTGTAGTTTTGCATAAAGACCAGGATCTGATTTTTCCTTTCTCTGACATCCGTGTTAATCAGGAGTAACTCCAGCAAAGTCAGTGGGACTACACTGGTGTAAAACTGGTGTGAGTGGAAGGAGAATTAGACCCCTATCTACAAACCTATGAATTCCATACTGAGAGCATCTACATACAACAATGACATTATTTACACACCATTGTAAATGTACATGATGTTAGGCCTAATCGAAAGTGTTTCAGTTACTTCAGTAGACTTAAGATCAGGTCCATTTAGAAAACATATCTGCCCTGAAAAACTGTTATTCTACCTGAGACCAACACAGTACATGGCATAACAGTCTGGGCTGAAGAACCTGGAGGACACCTTCAGTGGAGATTTCGGCTATATATTTTAAAGACGGGCTTGAAGGAAAAGACAGAAAGTTCTAGGTGCATGAGACATGAAAGGCTGATCCAGGATAGGTCATGGCCAGAAAAATAGTGGGAAGCCAAGAAGAGGAGACAAATGTCACTAGCAGGTGGGAATGAAAAGAATATATAGAGTGAATGGGGAAATAGAAGGAGATGAGAGAAAATATGTAGGTAGTAATGGACTTGTGGATAGCTCTTCGGGAGCTGGAACATTATGTGGAATTTAAGAGGAAAGGATTCTAAATTCATCTTTATGCGACTTAGGAAACCAAAAAAAAACCAAGACTGCAGAAAAGGAAGTTAATTATAATTAAAACAAAGAAGAGGAGAAAGTTCCCAGGCTATTTGATATCTCTTTCCCCACTAAAGAATCAAAAGTTTACAAATTGTTCATTTTGTCATCAATGTATATATATAATGGTCAGTAGATGACACTTTGGTCCTCAGTAAATAACAAGAGATATTGTTTTTCTTTAGATCAGGTCAGACATAAGGAAGGATCACACAACTGACACCAAGACTTAGCTAGTTTCAATATGAGGTGTCTCCCAATATAAAAATGGCTTTGTACAAACCTAGGGCCAGACTGCAGCCTATCTAGCAGGTGCATGTGGGGCTAAAAGGAGATAAAAGATGCCATTCCAGAGACTGGAGTGATCTTTAGTACTAGTTGACAAATAACCAATTTTGAATAGCAATGTGCCCACACCAAAACCTGGGATACAACCACGCATAGGTCTTGAAAGTGCCTGGAATCAGAATCCTGACTGTGTGCCCTGCGTGCCTCTCTGTTTTGACATGACTTAGTCGCTGATGGCAATTTCAGAGAAACTTTTTATCTTAATTGGCTACATTTTAATAACCTAACTAGAAGCTGGGCTGAGAACATTCAATTTCATTTGAAATCAGACATTTCAGAGCAGCTCCAGTTATAGTCACAAAACATGAAACGTATTCAGCCCCCTAAAAGTAACTTTAATATCAATCAGCCCTTTTAAGTACCAACGCATTTTCTTATACGCGCATTATGGGCTTATGCTATTGCACGTTAATTCATGTGAGACCAAGGGAGATTTTGCGAGAGTTAATACAAAAGGGGGAAAAGTGGGGGGAGCGGGAGTTTCCATTAATTCTCGTATTTGTTCTTCTGCTTTCTGTGCAGCAATCCAAACAGAACGAATTCTGATGTTCCAGGGTGTGTTGTCTGCCTCTCAGTGAGAACAAAACAAAAGCAGCATTAAACTGAACTATGTGGTCATCCACACACCATACTGGTTTGGATGACTCTCTGTCTATGTGGCTTTTTGTGCGAGTGCTTATATCAATGGCCTCCTTGTTGTCTGTTGAGCCCCATGGGGTTACATGAGTACTATCTCAATTCAATAGCCTCTCTCTCGACCATTGTCTTTTAATATAGGTTTATAGTCCTCAAGGATATATGCTGCATTACAATTAGTCATAATGTCCAGCAGTTACTGAGGCTTATTTGCAACACAGAGTTTATTGCCCTTTGTAAGGCTGACAAAGAGATCCTTGTTGAGAGCTGTATACAAAAGGCAAACACAATGTCTGAATTTCTCTTTAATACAAAGAATGAAAATAATAGTGGGTGAGTCAATGGCTATGTTAGTGACCAAATTGTAGAGTCTCCTCTCCCTCCTACCCTGATCCCCCATTCCTGGCTTTCTCATATTAATGTATCTGACCTAATTTTAAAGAAATAGCTAGCAGAGAAGAAAAGCAGATCAAGTTCATGCATTGCATAGTATGTTCATCTCTTTTTTCTGCTGTACTGTGTCTGAGAAGAATTGAACTGGAAGGAATTATGTTCTATATCCGACGCTGGAGGTCCTGTCATTTCTCAAGTTCAAAACCACATGGCAAGTCCTCTTTCCTTTGCTTAACACATTTTGACTTACAAAAGTAAAAAAGCACTTGCAACAGCATCACTTGTTACAGACACTCTGACGTGACAAAATAAAGTTCACTTTTGTAACAAAAAAGCGTTCTCTCTTTCAACAGAGACTCGGGCTATGCTGCTTCATAGAGTGCTCAGTTAACTCCATACGTCAGCCAGCACACACATTGCAGATACTGCCAGAGGATTTCACAGGCACACAAGGAAATAATCCATTGTGCGCTAACAGGGTCACCCAGTAAAAGAGATCAGAATTACCCTCGGAGATCTAAGGGTCATTAGGACATTGCTTCAGCACCATGCACAAAATAATAATTAGAAAAGTGACAGTCCTTTAGAGCTAATGCTGTTCCTTTTACACAACCTAGCATTCTCTTTTAATTTAATCATGAGTAAGGTGGGCAGGATTTGGCTCTTCGTTATTTTCCAGATTTAGATTAAATCTGTGCAAATTGCTGTCTGGCCCTGGAGAGCAAAGTACAATGTGATTGAGAAAAAGGAACAATCATATATCAGGATTTGTATAGTCTGTTTACCCATTGAAAATAACATCGCTTTTATTTAAACTGTTTGGACAAGATATTATAGTGTCATGGAAGAAGATGTGGGACAGGACCCAGCATAGAACAAACACTGGATCTATCTCCAGCCCCCAGGTCCTGAATTCAGGGAACATTCATGTCTGGATCCAAACGTTGTAAAATCAGGATTATTTGTGTTAAATGCAGAGGTGAAAGTGGGCCGGCACGGGCTGGGCACCACTGAAGGGCTGGCTGGGGGAGGCTGACCCTCACTCCGCCTCCTTCCACCTGAGGCCCCGCCCCTTCCAGGGGCCCGCAGCCGGGCCCCCGTACCTGTAAGACTTTTAAGTTATTTTCACTCCTGGTTAAATGGGCTGACCTGAGACACAAAATCGCAACACCTCTGAAATGTGGGGAAGTCCAATTTCTAATGCAAACTTCACAACTTGGGGCCTGCCTCTGAGAACTGCCTCATCTGGAAGAAGTATTGGGTTTGGGCTGAGCATGGCCAGCTTATTCAGAAGAAAGTGAGCTGAAATATTATCGCCAGCTTTGATCCTGTTTTTCTTTTGCTAAAGGCAAACAAAATAAAGCTTTACACGTAATACTGGCACTGGACCCCTTAAAAGACTTAGCCTGGAGACTAGAACATCATACTGTAAAAAAAGGAGATAGTACTAAAAATGACCTCTAGCCCTTTTCCTCCATCCCACTAGCAGAATCCCACTACCATCCTCGTTTGGTAATGTTCAGCATGTTGCAGGATCAAGTCCTTCTACTCAATAACATGCCTAGCTGGCTATTGTTGGCATTTCTTGCCCTCATGGAAGGGGTCAGGATTCATCAGCTGTGAGCGGAAACATTATGGGGAAAAGGCAGACTGATGGGGGTGGAGCTTCCCTGCCAAAAGGGAAGTAGGATGAGGGAGGACTGGCTCCGGCATAGAGTCTCAGCCGTATCTCCCAGTGATTAATAATACTTTCTTCCGTGGAACAGCATCCACCCATGCCTCCAAAAGCCCATAGAAAATTGCCCAGTCTCTGAGATGTTAAAGATGTGTTTCTTCCTCACCAGATCACTCTAGAGGTACTCATAGGGAGGATGTATATGAGCTTTATAGAATCACAGTAGACAAATGAGGGTTTGGATTGCATTCTAAAGTACCAACATACCACAGAATACAGCTTTAATATCAAAACTGATTTTACTTCAAGTTAGTCTCACACAGTCGCTAACTCTTTGTGCTAAAATAAAATATTGCCCTGATGGAAAAAAAAAACATTTATTTTTCAATGAATTCAAACTGATCAATAAGAGAGGCTCATCAGTTCAGAATACAATCTCTCTCCCCATGTGTTTCAGAAGAATGCAACATTTTATTTGAAACTAGCCTTTGAGGGCTAAAAGCATTCTCCTAGCACTTTAATACTAACATCATCTATCAGTTTTTTAGACCGGGAAAGATTTCACAGAGAATTGTAAATTGTAGTTCCCTACAAGCCATGTGCTATAGAACCCTTACTCTGAAAACTCCTAACAAATTGCTTACTTCTTAGACATTCATCACCTAGATCTAGATCAGATGCAGAAACTCACATATTTTTTTCACCTGCCAGCCTTCTGTATTTTAAATTCATCCTGAAAAAAAAGCAGCACAGCAATAGGCCATGAGATATGTGTGTGTATATATCTGAATGTGGTGGTCTTTGATCACAAGTTTCTGATCTATTTTTTTCTGTAACAGATATTAGGAGAATAAATGCATGTATTTCAGTGTCATTTTAGACAAAGGATTTGCCTTTAACAATGTTATAAAGATTTTATTTGTAAATTATGCGTTCGATTCCGACATCCAAGCATGGTAGCATTAAAAATTTAATTGGAAGTAGTAAATACTCATCATGACATATAAATCAAGGGGGGAAAAGAGATCTAACATGTGTATATATATATTTACATGAGGATCTAGTAGTAAATTGGTGTATGATTCAGCAAAATATAAATGGCCTTCATTAGATTTAATGGCACTGGAAGATTTACAGTTAACCCCATGCAGTTGGTATAAATCAGATGTAACTCATATGAAGCACATGGAGATACACTGGTGTAAAATTAGTGTGAGATCAGAATTGGGCCTGTGTCTGCAAATATGCAATTGAGAGACACTGATATAAAGTTAAATCTTGGCAGCCATGCAGAGACCTAGTGCATTTATTTTGTGTGGGTGACTGAAGCAGGAGCGGGTTGGGATGTTCCCCACAACTGCAGAGCCCCCAGGCAGCTCTGGAATCTTTACAACAGCTGTAAGGCAGTGGGTTAATTGCCTGCCAGCCCCCTGCCCCCAGAAGCATTTTGGCCAGTGGCTCCATGTAGTTTGTGGATTCATTACCTGTCCATAACCCCTCTGGGATGACCATCCTGGAGCCTTTTTGCTGTGGCACACTGGTGTTCAGGAACCCTTTCTATGTGGCCTCCTTGTGACTACACTGAAACAGATCTTTTGGGCTTTCTATCACTACATAAGGAGAGGGAGGGATCAGACTTTCCCTCAGGGAAATGAAACAGGCCATTAAAATATATTACATATTTCAGTGATTAAAAGAAAATACAGATGCAAACAGCAATGCAAAATGTTACACAACCCAAATCTCTCTATGCTGGACAAAGTTCAAAGCACTCTGCTGCACTTTTCTTCCTTCCTAATTTTTTTTCTTTTTTGCTCCCTAGCAGCTTGATTTTTCATTTTTTGCCTTTTACACTGCTGTTTTGGACACAGCCCTTCATACATGTGCTAGTTAAATATGCATGACTTCCTTTTTCCTAGCACCATGATATTTTCAAGATGGCAACACACAGGGGAAAAGGGGGAGAATAAGAAGCAGGTATTTGTTTGGGTGGAGGCACTCAACTTAAAATGCACAGGAATCTTCTGAAAGTTAAGAAGGTACTTAGCCTATTTTCAACTAGCAGATCAGTCTGTTGCGACCCCCTGGCAAGCTTTCACAGTCTGAATATGAGTGAATACATTTTTCTTTCCCTAGTTCACATAAACACTCCTATATGCAGCTGTAAATTTCCTACTAAGAGGCCAATTTTTAAAGTCAGTTTAAGGCAGAATCATAATATTCTCTGCTGTTTTACCCCCAAACAAGGGCCAGATCCTAAGACAGTGTAAATCAATGCAGTACCACGGACTTTAATGGAGTGAGGATAATTTATCTGACCCTCAAACCCTTTATTTTCTGCTATGAAATCCGGTTTCGCTCATATATTTATATCCTCTGAAACAGACTAAAATCACCATCAACTAAACCACAGGATTATCTGTCATAGGAGAACTAGCATTTTGGTGACTATAAGCATATGGATTTAGGAAGTAGGAAATACGTTCTACACACTGAATGGGGGGAATATTGCTTGGCTTCTTATTCCTATCGCTACTCACTGATGTACACAATTAGTGAGAGGCACATCCCTATTCTCCAGCTGTTTCTTCATTTTCTCCTACAATGCCAGGTTCCTGCTTGCTCTGTTCACAAGTCCTTTTAAGTTACCTCCCTGGATTAAGTCCTGAGCTCCTTAAATTAATATCCTCCCTAATAATCCCCAAGAAAACTGTGCTACTGGTGAGCCACATGTTTCTTGTACGTTAACTTTTAGTATTAAAACCTGGTGTAACCCGATGCAATCCCATTGAAGTCAATAGAGCTGCATCCGCTAACCCTGGGTCTAAACTTGAGCCTCATTCTGTGTTATTGCAATAGTGTCTGTGAGATTTATGGCTGTTTTGTTCTGGAAATCCATGTATACCTGCTTATGAAAGAGCCTTACAGACAGAGCTTACTGGCTGGGTGGTTACCCATTACCCTGGATCAATGCAACTGGCTTTGCATCTGTTGAAACAAGTCAGTCATCTGTTACAAGTGTCTCCAGCAGCCTTGCTTTGTAGCTTTCTCCAGATGCATCCAATGTGGCTTTCGTACTGTATTTAAATACTGCAGGAAAGAGGCAAGCAAACAAGAATGTCCTTTATAAGCCGAACAAAACCTCAGGTGGCCCTGTGAGTAGCGGACACTGGGAAGCTGACACAAGCCTGAGATTTTCCTCTTCATTGACCCCATGCCCTCTTTGCCTTTTGATGAAAACAAGTTACATCAAGGATCCAGTCTCGCTAGCACTGAAATCAAGCCAAGTTTTTGCCCTCATCTTGACTGGAAGCAGGATCTGGCCCCATTCACAACTGTGATGATGCTTTTTAATCCAGAAAATATATCTTTTACATTAAGGACATCTGGGCACCAACAGGCCACCAGGGCTCCATAGCTGTCTGGTCAAGAGGACCCATATCTCTGTTCCTCTGTGCAATGTCTCTCACACAGCTGAAGAGCCCTTCGTGTTTTGTTTGGTTGTTTGGTAAGGAGAGGGCAAAAGAATAAAAGGGAGAGAAAGAAATAATTCGAAAACAGATAAACATCTAAAGTTTTCATCAAAACACATGGTTTAACTTAAGGAAAAGTGATATAGCAATCACTTTAAAACATGTATTTCAGTTTTCCCCTATAAGGAGAAGGGGGGGGGAACCTCAAAGAAATAGACAGAGATATCAAGTGAGAAAGCAGAAAAATATTGAAATAATCATGGTTCAGTTCAGTTTCTGGAGCGAGCTTCTGGCACTTAGTGGGAGCGTAAATTGAGAGCCCTACCCTCACACGACATGCCGTTTAACACACAAACTCCTGTTCCTGGGGAGAGTCTTCACAATCCAAGCAGTGAGAAATACATTAATAAATGTCCTTGAGTCATTGAAAGGGGGACGCTTTCAGATAAAGGCTTTCTAGTGTCTCCAGTTTTTAGCCTAGAAAAAGAAGCATGAGCTATACTCAAGAGTCTTTAAAACAAAAGGACAAGCAGTCACCCACCCCTCATGTAAACACGTGAGCCCTGTATTATAAGTGGCATCCCCAACCACCATTCAACAGTAACACAGACTTGCAACAGAAGCACTTTCTTGTGGGTGTTTGATAGGCAGAAATAAAGTAGAGCCAGATAACTCATCCTACATATGAATAGCCCTTGTGCCAGTGCCACCTGTCCGGTGTTTTTTTTAGAAAGAGTTTCCATTTTGACAGGGTGCGCTAGTACTTCCAGTATATTAAACACATTCCTGAAATACGTTCAGGACTGCTGCACTGTGACAATGGGAGAATAAAGTCATGACATCCTAATACAATAATTGCATCTGGAAGGACAAACTTGGCAACCTGGATCTGTCCAATCATGTCATTATAAGAAAGAACCAGATGCACACCTTGTCCTCTATTCACAGTCATTACTTTTTATTGTCTCCTTTTCTTTAGCTTGCACTTTAATTTAGGATTGGTTGCACTCTACTGCGGATTTGACTGAAGCGGCTGTAAAATGCTGAAACTTGCAAATTGCAAGTGCGGTGTGCTGATATTTAACCAGATTAATACGTTCAAGCCACGGCAAAGTCAAACTCCAGGTGAAAATGATGCCATTCTGGGTGGGCTGATTTAAGAAGATCAAAACAAAAAAATGTTTGGGACTATGAAATACTGATTCAGAACCCACAGAGACCTGCCACTGCTATTGTGTGCTTGCCATGTAGTCTACGGTACGGCCGGGCTGTAAATTTGTCAGAGGTTGTTTTACCTCATTTGATATCTACCTCATCAAATGTGAATCATGAAACCACATAAACTGCAACAATGCTGTCCTCCTACTGACTTCATGGAACATAAACAATAACAACATAAATACAACTTACCAAAGTCTTAAGTAAAGCACTTAAAGGAAATCTATATTTTTATATAAACAGTAGCTGTTTACTGTGGTATGATTTTTCTGTTTAACTCTGGATAGCTGGAAACTGTCTCACTAAGCCAAAGATGCTACATTGTGTTAATCTCCTGGCTTTAGTGCTCCCATAACCTCAGCAATAAGATAGTACACATTACAGACTATAATATGATGCATGTTTGATCGCTTTATGAATGAAAATAAGGTATCAGCTCCTCACTTTGTGCAAAGTGTTAAGACAAGATGGTTTCTAACAACCATATCGATGCTGAGGGAAGAAGAATTCAGACGACTTCTTATTTGTAAGACTTTCCAGGCCTCTCCCTTAAGCACTCATCACCCTTATTGGATACTGGTTCTTAACCTTAGATGATACATAGTATCCTTCGATGAAACTGGATACCAACTCACGCAAGTCTCATAGTTCTATCTCTTGATTGTTAACCACAATATTTAAATTTGTGTTGTCTAAACTATAATGAGAACCTGGCATAGAATATTTACAGTTTGTGTTATCTGAACTATAATGAGAACCTGGCCTGGAAAAACTCAGACACTAAAATCAATGCTGAAACCATGTTAAAATTCTTAAGACAAAAGACAGAGGTAAGTCTGGAACATTGTCCTTAGAATACCCCGTTGTGCCTAGCTATTGCCTCTTCCAAAGGAAGTTCCTGGTATACCCCACAGACAGCATACTTCAAGATCTGCACACTACAGCATTTTGTCCACTTGCTTTTCCAGCTATCGTCAGTTAAAACAACCCACTCAACATTATTTTAGTACATTTTCTTGTGCCTAAATGTCTTGTGTTGTAATGAATTTGCTCTTTGAACGATGACCAAAAAAAGAGGTACTGACAAGAATCGACTGGCTTGAAGACAACACTTTAGGAAAATGTAGATAGTTTCTCTGAGTGGAAGGATCGTCTTGTGTTTAAAGTACTAAACCAAGACTCAGGAAAAATCTGAGTTCCCTTCCTAGTTCTGGTCCAGGCTTGCTACGTGAGCTTGGGCAAGTCACTTAATCTCATTGTACCTCAGTTCTCCCTCTCTAAAGTGGGGATAATAATACTTCCTTTCCCCCACCTTTTTCTCTATTTAGATTAATGTTTCACAACCTTTTGGGGCTCAGGGCCCATTTGTAAGTCTTGATGACCTGCCGTGACCCAGGACATAGCGAAATTGTTGACAACAGTTCATGTCCTGTGGGGGTGGCTGGGGGTGGCTCTCCACTATGGGCATTACAACCTGTTGGAATGTGTCCAAGGGTCATGTGGGACATCTGGAGGGGGTGTTGGTTCCTGCCCCAAGAGGGTGGGAGGCCCTAGGCAGGGTTGACCCACTCTCACCCCACAGCGACGGCTCCTGCAGCTCTGGTCCTGTGGGGTTGGCTGGGCTCATCTCCCCACTCTGGGCATTGTGATCTGGGATATGAGGTCATAGTTCCACTCAGGTTGGCTCATCTGCCTCTCCGTCATGATGATGTGGGGCTGGCCAGGCCAAATTTGAGTGATTGGTGTGGCAACTTGACAGGAGGTTGTAGTGCCACTCACTCAAATTTGGTCTATCTCCTCCCTCCCCCCCTCCCCCATCATCATGACAGAGAGGTGACTGGGCCTAACCTGAGTGGTGCCATGGGAGCAGAGAAAGAAGCCGCAGGGCGGGCTCTGAAAACCCCCCACCCCAGGGCCTCTCACCACCACCTCATGAGCAAGACCCAGGCCCCTCAGGGGCAAGACGCGGCACACACCCCTGGGCCTCCCATGACACTGTCCTCGCAACCCAATTTTGGGATGCAATGTATGCAATGGAAAACTCTGATTTGGAATGTAAACTGTGCAGGGCAGAAACTGTCTCTTGCAATATATTTGTACAGTGCCTATTTTAATTTAATCTCTGTCGTGGCCTCAAAGTACTACTGCAATACAAATTATTACTTATTACTAGGCTGATAGAAGTCCAAGGCGTTAGAATCTAAGAACAGAAAAAAACATGGATGTAAATGCTTTGGCTTTTTAGCGTGTAAGCTCTTGGGGTTAGGGCCTGAAATGCTGATTTACACCTGCTCAAGATCTGGCTCTAACGTTGCAAAATAATCTGACAAATGTACCAGCCCAGGAACAAAAATCTGCTTGCCCACATTTACAAGGTGGATAATGAAAAGTAGCTTTTTTAACTGCACCAAGCAAGAAGGAGAGTGGAATTTTACAGGGCTGGTTTATAGGTGATTCAGGGTGAAACTTAATGCCAAAACATTCAGATATTTTGAGTTGTGAGATCTGAACCATCTGCACTGAATAAAGAGGTTTCCTGAATGAGAAGATCAGTGTCACCACATATGTTAGATTAGGCTCCTGAAAATGATCTGTGCTGCTAACTGATAAAGAAGGGTTATCTCTACATCAGCATTGAACTGATGGTATCTCTGTGTCACCAAGTGCTGCAATGTTGACTGAGATGCCAACCACAAGTCTAACATTTGAAGTGAGTGCTAAGGAAAATATTTCGTGTCCGTGTGTGTGTGTTTGTGTACTCAAAATGAATTCTCAGAAAGATTAAAATAAATTACATGGCATCTGCAGAGGGCAAGCTAAGGTTGTTTGGAATTGCTATTTCTAGCCATTCTTTTTCTATTTATTGCAAACTACAGTCGGATGGAAAACAATTAACTATGACACCTTCCAATAGTTTGGTATCCAAGCTGCTAGAAGTACTCTCACTGGTGTCAGAGAGACTTTGTCTACACTGGATTTTCATCGGTAAAAATTTTGTTTTTCAGGGGTGTGAAAAAAAATCCTCCCCTCCCCCCTGAACAACAAAAGTTTTACCAACGAAAAGCACCGGTGTGAACAGCATTTTGTCGGCGAGAGAGCTCTCCTGCCGACAAAGCTACTGCCACTCGCTGGGGGTGGAATTTGTTTTTGTCGGTGGGAGAGCTCTCTCTTGCTGAGAAAGAGTGGCCACACTGCACACCTTTTAGTGGCATGGCTGTAGCAGCACACCTTTGTTGCTAAAAGGTGCATAGTGTAGACATAGCCTAAAAATGAACCAGCTTGGAAAGACCTATGATACTTTGGGACATGGAACCTAATCCTGAAAATATGCAGGATTGAGAATAGGCCCCACAACTGTGAGTACTAGTCCCATTCAAAACATGGTCAAAAGAATTATGCTCAGTAGTAAGTGTTTTCAGTATCAGACACAATGTTTGCACCATGTGATAAGAATGAGTTACATCATATATAAAGTCTAGGATGCCTTTACAATTGAATCATCATAGTTGATTGCTATAGTTGTTGAAAACAATACTGACATTCAGAGCACAGAATTTTCCATCAATAGGGGCTTAATCCTACTTGGTGAACCTACTTTTAAAACAACTATATAGGATGATCTGTGCCCCAGCGCAGTTAAATACATTTTGGTCTTGTAGTGCAAAGGAGATCATACTAAGTTTTAACATTATCCTGAATCACAACAACAACCAGCAAAGTCCTTTTCAGGCGCTATCATTTTGTAACCAGGACCAATGCTATGGTAATTTTACAATGTAGAGCGGACTATAGTTGAAGGAAATTGTGAACATTTCAGTGAAATACACATAGCAAAATCCTCTAAAAAAATCTGACACAAAGGTGGCATTTCACTGTTGCTAATGCTGATTCAACATCAATGGAATTAGCAATCTTGGTATCATCTAGCCACTGACTGCTGAGAGCATTTTAAGCACTGTGTCATCCAATGCAGGTCTAGTTAACACATGCAGCAACCAGCAACCCATGTGCACGTGGGCTTCTAATGTTGCTAACAGTACTGAAACTAACCTCTATTAGTCATGATGAAAATGTTTTGAATAATGTCCCAAGTGTAGATATCCCACATGTGACCCTGATGTAGCATAGCACTCAAGCAGTGTAGGCCAGTGCATGTGACGCTGGCCTGGGACTCAAGACACCTTCTTTTCTTAACCTTGGGAAAGTCACTTCAGCACTCCGGGCCTCAGTTACCCTATCCATAAAATGGTAGATAATAATCTTGACCTCCTGTGTAAAGTCCTTTGAGATCGACAGGTGAAATGGGCTATGTAAGAGTGAGTGGGGCTTATTATTAAAGGTAAGCATGTGTGTGCATCATGCCATGTTAGACAGGGTGCTTACATCAACATACATACCAAAAACCATACTGTGTAAAGGAAAAGTAGCATGGATGAGTTAATATTGCTAATGGAACCTAAATGTGTTCATTTGCTGACATTTTGTTTTAAACATGCATCAATATAGGTGCGGAGTGGGAGGTGCATTTGGAGTGTATAAGGATGAATCATTTGAACTGAACTAAAAGTAGGTGTCTCTGTCTATATGACAATGAGAATACATTTTACACTGTTTTCTTGGATCTGCTATTTTTGGATTTATTTATCTGAACCACTAAATTATCTAATTAGTGGCATATATAGTTGAAACATGAGCTATTGTGAATATTTACTGCACACTTGTTCAGGCATTTATCTGAATAGGTGGCATGCTAGGTCTATGTCATGAGGAATAATGATTCTTCAGAAGAGTTACAGGAAATTATAGAAGAGGGAAAAAAAGTTTTGCACAGTGGGTTGTAGATTCCAACAACATATATCAATTTTTTCAGAGAGAGAGCAATTGCATAGTAATGACAAAAATTGTATTGTAACGAGTAAATCAATACTTGCCCTACTGCAATCTCAGATGTTACTTTTATGGGTCTTCCCATGACTATTATATAAAACTGCCTCTGATAGAGTGTGTTAAATGACAACTGCTAAGGGGGGAAAATGGTACGGTCCCAACTCTCTGCACACTATGCTCTATCTGCTATTAATCACTATCTCGTTGCATGGTGATCCATTTATATCGCTGCAACAACAGAGCTGAGTGTTTTACAGTGATGGACTACATAGCACACTGGATGTTTGTTTTTACAATGGAACTGTCATCGAGTGCTCAGCAAAGTGGAAATACAAGGTATTAACAATTAAAAATGAAACCGAAGTGGCAGTAAGTCTAGAAAGAACGTCCCACAAGAGACCTATACAGAGAGAGAGAGAATCTGGGATTCTACTGTCATATCTTCTCCATCAGCTAAACTCACCCAGGATTCTACGCAAAACAGTCACAATCTCTGCGGCATTGGATGGGCTTGGCTCTGCTCTATTCTATTTCTTATACTGGGTCTATCACCATAATATCTAAGCATCTTCCAGCAGTATATTTAGCATCATGATGATTATCTTTCTAGATATGCCCCAGCTCGAACAGAAGTTATGGGGTGGGTTTCTATAGCTTGTTTTATACAGGAGCTCTGAGTAGATGATCATAATTGAGGCTGCAAGTTTGTCACAGAGGCCACGGATTCTGGGACTTTCTGGGACCTCCGTGACTTCTGCAGCAGCAGCCCCTGGGCCAGCTGCACCGGTCGCTCCTGGGGCAGTCTCTTTCCCCCCAGCAGCATCAGGAGTTTGGCTGTGGGAGGGGGCTTAGAGCCGGGATTTGGGGTGTGGGAGGGGGTGAAGGCTCTGGGTGGCACTTAACTCAGGGGGCTCCCCGGGAGCAGCGACATGTCCCTCCCACAACTCCTAGGTGGAAGTGCATCCAGACAGCTCTGCTCACTGCCTCCACCCACAGGCACTGCCCCCGCAGCTCCCATTGGATGCGGTTCCCCGTCAATGGGAGCCGCGGAGCTGGTGCTCGGGGCGGAGACAGTGTGCAGAGCTGCCTGGCCATGCCTCTGCCTAGGAGCTGAGGGAGGGACATGACACCGCTTCCTGGCAGCCACTCAGAGCCAGGAGGGAGCCTGCCAGCCCCACCAACTCCCCCACCCCAGATCAGTGGGGGTCCTGGGATGCTCCCCCAGAGCACCCGTGGTGATCCCCGGACCACCTCCACCCCCAGAGCACCTGTGGCACCTCCAGGCCGCCTCCCCCCGCCAAGATTTAGTCAGGGGTATATAGTACAAGTCATGGACAGGTCATGGGTCATGAATTTTTGTTCACGGCCTGTGACCTGTCCATGACTTTCACTAAAATACCCATGACTAAAACATAGCATTAATCATAATAGTCCCATCTGGCCTTAAAGTCAATGAATCTTTCATGTGAGTTTTTTTCTTCCACTCCTTGTGGGAAGATGACCTTGTAAGACCCAAAAAGCAGGTGGTGCTAACCAGAAAGGGAGGGACAGAATCCCCAGAAGATGGGAAGACTCAGCTCCCTGCACCAGTACATAATTGAATGTTGTTTCTTGTCCCACTTGCTTACATTTTTCTTTTAGGCCCTGTACTTACAAACAATGTGACAACAGGGAGCCATGCTGGTGGGGCGCACTGAGGAGTCTCTTTTAAGTCAACAGGACACCATGTGTATGCAGAATGTCATCGCTAGTGCAACCGTTTGAAGGATTGAGTCTTATCCCACCATAGAGAAATAATAACATGGTTTCTAGCAGAAAGGCTGATATAGAATGACATTTAGTTTTTTTATTTACACTTAACATTCTTAACAATATATATATTAATTTTAAAATACTATTTCCTTCACCAGGCACTACTGATGAGCAACCACATAATCACATCACTCTACCCCTGTCCTTCTTCCCCACTTCCTCTTCCCTACTCTTTAGTCACCTCTTCATTGTTTCCCATCTGAAATTAGATTGGATGCCTGACACATGTCTATTTGTCCCTAGCAGAATTTGGGCACTGTAAAAATAAATAACAAAACTATTATAAATAGCATTTCCCTGCTGCAAAAACATTCTGTTTGGGTCAGATTTTCAAACACGCATGAGCAAAACTGCATTAATGAGAAACCTGGGTTGTGCACACACATTAAAGTTTGAGAGTTACTTTAGCACCTTTGTAAAGCTAGCTCTATATGCTACCACCCATGAGAGAGGAATGAACATCTAAGTAGCTTGTACAATTCAATGTTTAATTTCCAGTTCTTTTCACTTTAGAATAATATATTTTTATTATTTTGCTGGAAAATAATATTTTCAGCCTATGAGGTGCCTGATTCTCAGAGTCACTGAGGAACTCCAGAATTCCCATTTGTCCATCAGAAATTTGCAGCCACACCCTAAAAACAGGAGTCTCAAAAATTAACGTACAATAACCATCTTTTCTCGTCTTACAACTTGCATATCTGACTTGTTTGGCTTATTTTATCAGATACTGGCTCAGCCCTGATATAATCCCCATGTACTGGAAAAAAACTTTGCACTGAACTTCAGTGCTTCAGATGGATATACTCTTTCCTTTGGAGTAGGACTAATTTATTCACCAGTATGCTAATTTCATTTGCGTATTGATATTAGTGAATATCCTGAAGTCTGAATTTGGCATGGTTTTTAAGAATGCTTGTAATGATAAATGACTAAATGGGCATGTCTACATGCATCCTTTTTCTTTTGCATTTTAATTCATTAACCAAATGAGGTCTTAAAACTACTTACCTATTTCCTAACCTTCTTATAGATTAGAATGCACTGCATAGTCATCCATCTAATAAAAGTAATGAAGCAAGATTGGTTCCTCCATTTTTTTGCAGGAAAAATTCTGTCCATTCCTTTCATTGCTTAGTTAAACTTAATTTTATCCCTTTCTCTATTTTTTAGTTGGTTGGACAGTCCTTTGCATTTGAGAGTGGTTCTGTTTGTACCCTGAAAAGTTTGTTGATAAGTGTTCAAACCAAGCTAGAGAGGATGAGACCACACATGCTGTGTTCGAGATGAACAATATGTGGTGAAGTTGTTCCAGTCACCTTCTTATTGTCTTTTAAAGCACAAACCTAAACAGCAGTTATTGGTCCCATTGCATTAGAATAGGGCAAAGAACTGTCATATTAGCAAGTCTACAGTACTTCAGTTAAGGACGGAAGTCCACATTACGACCCATCACTACACCTATATGGTACTAAATTTGGTCACAATTGGCACTGGAAGAATATAGGTTCAGAAATGAGCTAGAGTGAATATTGATTAATCTCTTCAGCAAAACTGAAATTCCTTCAAACTGAACTTGAGGACATTGAAAGCTTTCTTTTGTTGAGAAAAGGAAGCCATTATTTAAACAGTGTATCCACTTCTTCCGACACCACTCATCTCTTACACAGTAGAGAATACACAAGTATCCCCACTACAACATTCTGACAGTGGTCTTTTTTCTCTTTATTTTAACTGAACGGTTCAGTCATTTCAGGGAAGAATATTAAGGGTGGAATTTTCAAAAGCACCCAGGGTTCGCCTAACTCTGCTCTCATTGAAGCCAGGGGTGCTGGAACAATTTGTATAGTGGGGGTGCTGAAAGCCATTGAACCGAACTGAAACCCCCCAGCACCCCTAGTTCCAGCACCTATGATTGAAGTAATAGATTGATAGAGTTTAAGATTAGAAGATGACCATTAGATCATCCAGTGTGAATTCCTGTAATTCACAGACAATTACATTTCACCCAGTTACCCTGTATTGACCCCAATAACTATTTTTGGTTAATGTATATTGACTTCAAAAGGAGCACAATATACCCAATGTGCAGAGCTTTTGAAAATTGCGCCTTTCACGTGCTACCAATTTAGAAGGTAGGTCATCAGTGCCTCAGCATCTCTGGAAGTAACTGCTGCTCTCTACCAATGATGATCACCTTTTGCCATGTGCTCAGCCCTGTCTTCAGAACTGCTGCCAGAATTGCTATAGAGAGAAGGGCCCTGTTTTATGAAGTCAGAATTGAGCACTTCACTTTTTAGAAGACAAACCTGAAAACTGCCAGTGGTTCTTGTGCACACAACATGGTGTGCGATGTGCATGAAGACAGCATTATATATTTCAGTCCCATCCTATCCCTTTTGCTTTATTGAAAAGAGACAGCTTTTTAACTGAATAATTCTCTCTAAGTATTTGTAGTTTGCTGTTGTTACTATTCCACGGCTGAGATCACAGTGTTTTGAAGTAAATCAGATGAGAATTATACCATCTAGAAAGGATCAGCAGACATTCAATGCACCTATATTAGGTTAATGCATTCTTCTTATGGATTTATTTTTCTTTGTTCAAACCAAACAGAAAAGAAAAGGGAAAATAATAAAAGCCTTCAAACAAGTGATTTACTGTATATCAGGGATGTGTTTACCTGCCCTACTTAGATGGGGAAAAACATGTTAGCTAAATGTGGCAAGATATGAATATTTTCATCCTTTATTTCCATAAAGATTAGCTGCATATGGCCCCAAGAGTAAACAACATGCATTGGCTCATAAGCTCTATTGGGAAAGGAGGCAGCACTAAAGATGAATCTCTGCTCTTAGCTCCATTGCAATTCACACTACAACCAAGAAACCAGAAGAAATAAAAATGTTTATTGATTACCTTTTCCATAACTTTGTACAAAGACTACTGAAGTCCAGTCGAGTGTACTGATGACTTAACTCTTTTCATTTAGTTGTGACACGAGGAGATAAAGGGGAAAAAACTATTTGCTGAAATGAAATTTGTATTCAGTAAAATCGTTGTGTTTTGCTTGCTTTTAAAGTAGAAACGGATTCCAGAAAAATTCAAATATATCCTTCAAAATAAAGATTGAAATAGTAAGAGTTTCATGTACTGAATTCTGGAAAATAACATGATTGGACGCCATGTTTCTGAAACTAAACTGGCTTTGTATTAAGAGAACTATTTACAGAACTGCTGCTACTGGAACCAGCATTCCAACCATGTGCACACAGACTGAATTCCTTGTGCTTCCTCGAAACTTTTCCATTCTACAATTGCTGTTCCTCCCTTCAGGTTCCATGCAGGTTGCTACAATAAGTGAACAGGTAATATGTGATGTGTAAACATGAATGCCTTAATAGACCATTCGATTCTGCGTTTGAATAGTTAAATTAGCATCTAGGCACATTTAAAAAGTCATTTATGTACCCATCTAGCTAACTGAGCATCTAAATGCATGATTTAAAACATGGGCATTTGAAAATTGAGCTTATACTATACAGAGCTGTCCAAAACCAATGGTTTTCCTAGCAATGATTCTTTAAATTATTTCACCAGTACAGTTCTATTGTTCACATCCTCATAGTTGATCTGGCCAATTTGACAGTAGTAATGGAGAGATTCTGTCCAGTCCTCCTTGGACAGAGCTCAGTTGCACGGAGAAGGGCTTTGTGAGATGGAGGATTTAAGGGCTTGTCTACATTACCCACCGGCGCGATCGATCTTTTGGGGATCGATTTTTCACGTCTAGTGTAGACGTGATAAATCGATCCCCGATCGCTCTGCCGTCGACTCTGGCAATCCACCCCCGGCGAGAGGAAGAAGCGGAGTCGATGGGGGAGCGGGGGCAGTCGACCCTGCGGCGTCCTCACAGTGCAGTAAGTCAATCGAGGTACGTTGACTTCAGCTACGTTATTCACGTAGCTGAAGTTGCGTACCTTACATCGACCCCCGCCCCTAGTGTAGACCTGGGCCAAGAGAGAAAAAGTGGTGGAGGGCCTCAGGACATTATCTGGGATGCAGGTGACTCCCTCTTGGGGAAAAGAGACACTTAGAGCCAGTTTTGAAAGACAAAGCCTGCATATCAAAGTGTTTAATCATTGTGGCTACTAGACTATTTATCTTTCAAATCGGTGACAGCACCTTTTACAGAACTCATTGTAATGCCAAAAGATGTAGCAGAAAAAGATTAACTTTTTCTATAGATTTGAAGAATATGATATGCAGTAGAACTTTCATAAATTGGTATTATGTTATTCCCTCCAACTGCTTCAAAAACTAGAGGAGTATTGTTTTTATTAACAGCGAGTTAAATTAATGCAGCTACTTGGGTACCACAAGCTGAGAAGTTTTTATTTTTGTTTTTTTTTGGCAGCTGAATAAATGAAACCCTACTCTCAGAAGAAGCTGAGCAAAAATGGGCTTTGGATATTAGGCTTAGCCATTCCTGATGGCTCATAAGAACAAATAAACTCAACAACAAATATCATGTGTCTATTTTTATTTTATTGCAAATCAGTCATCCTAGTCCCATCTGCTCTCTTTCTCACTTCCAGGACATCTGATTGTAATATTGTTCTAAATTAACCCAATGTGGGATACTTATTCTTGTTTCTGTTTAAACAGCAGTACATTTTATTTTTTTGGCAAGATGAAACCTAATTTTTATGTAAACCAGCATGTCA
The DNA here is from genome assembly GCA_037349315.1 of Chelydra serpentina. NCBI lineage: Eukaryota > Metazoa > Chordata > Testudines > Chelydridae > Chelydra > Chelydra serpentina. The sequence goes on from JBAIAC010000026.1 coordinate 30,509,483, forward strand.
CTGAATATATTTTTAAAAGTTTTCTTTAAACTCAATGTCTGAATGTTCTGTACAACATAAGATCCAATCTTACTGATATTTGAAACACCATGACCAACTTCATTAAAAAGTCTATTCAAGCTGCAAGTTAACCCTGGCACAGGTAAATCGTACCCCATTTACTGCCTGGGTCATATGATCAAAACTGTGGCCATCCTGGCTTGTTGCAGAAGGATTGCTCAAGAAGTAACTGGAAGGGCATCATCATATGGGAGGATGGCAGGATCCCACTGCCCAAAACCACAAGACTTGCTGTAAGTCAATAACAATCACCACCATCAGTGAAGTGTTGCAGTGCAACTTGGTTGTAAACAAAAACAAATTAAACATGCATTTCACCATCTGAAATTCATGTGACACAATTGTACCATGTAAGCAACACGTTGAAGTTGTACTGAACAACAGTTTCATGTAAATGTTACAGGATGAAACATCAGAATGATCATAATTTCCAGGCAAAAACACTTTGGTGGTTATATAGCTCTTCGGTTTAAGGAACACTCAGAAGTTCACTGTGACTCAACAGACATTATCAATCAAGCTCACCAGAAGTAGTTATTACAGTTAGATGGTTCTTGGGGTCAGAGGAGTATATAATTTTCAGTTGCATTAATCAGAGATCATTTGAATTTAGCTTCATTTGGATTTATCCCAAACATCCAAGGATTTTATTTTTAACTATTGAACACAGGTCTCAGGCTTCTGACCAAAACAGTTTTATTTAAAAAAAGAACCACCCCTTTCCTTATATACGTAATGGAAAATTGTCAGCCTAATGTAACTTTGCAAGACTAAAATAACATGTGTGAAGGATTGTTATACAAGATGTGTGCAATTCTGCTCATAGAGTTAGCAATTGAACATGCTTATCCACTGGCAGAAGTTAGCCCGTGTGCATGATTTGCATCTTGTCAGTGTCTCTTTAGTGTTGCTGAAATTCCACGGTTAAGCAGGGCAGGAAGATATTTATTTATTTATTTATTCGTTTATTTAAAATCAGGCCAATTAATAAGACAGTTAATGCACAATCCACAAACAATATAATCTCAGTGAGTTTCTTGTATGTCCTTAAAGGAAAATATTTGCTAAACCACTATGGAAGGTCTGTTCCAAATCTGCGGGCAAATACAATTGAGAATGTTCATAAAAGGAAATAACGCACTGAGAATTCTGAATTCTGTTATCAGTCACTGGAAAACATGGGTGGCTACTCAGATAAACCAGAGGTCTGAGACTCTAAATAATTTCATGTGGTCATGTGCAGGGCTTATAACTGGAGAACAAAAAATACCTTCCTCACCCACTAATTAAAAATAATTGTTTTAATAAACATGGTGAAAGAGCAGAAATATAGCATTTAAAGAAATGTTAAATATTTAGAATAAGAGTCTTGGGCTCATAGCTAACACAGTTAGGCTGTGCACTTCATGGTGGTTGCCAGGAATCACAAAGATATTCAAGATGGTGAGCAGTTTTGTACAAACTGAAAAGTACCAAGGTAGTTTCCTAAAGCTGCCTAAACATTAGTTTCATCCAATGCTATGCCACATGCACAAATCCACACGCCTGGATCCATATGCCCCTGACCATTTAAGATGACGCACCCTGTCCAAACACTAGAAAATAGAAACTTATTCCAGCTCGCAAATGACAAAACAAAGGTGACAAGCTGACAATGAAAAAGAAGAAGAAATGGAAAATCACAGGCAACAGACTGAGATGGAAACATTTCAAAAGTCCAGGAGACCAGACAAGAAAATAACAACTATGGAAGGAAGACAGAAAATTTTGGGGAGGGGTAGTGGACAGTCATATGTGAGCAGTAGGAGTTCAGCCAGTCTCAAGAGTGATTTAGTCTCTGGTTGGCTCAAAAGACTCAGGTTGGCGAACCGGACTCTTTGTGGTTTTACTTTTCAGATTTATCTTTCCAATTTGTACTGGCTACGGTGCATTTAAAAACATATGGGAAATGGAGAACATGTCCTATGTAATAAATACGGTTTCTGCTATATAATAAATAACCAAATTCAATTAGCTTGGCATAGGAGCCATATTTTGTGTGTATAATTTGGAAACTTAACACCTTGTATGTTCTTTTTGGAGTAGAGAACTTTGCTGAAAACTTCCTCACTGCATAAAAAGATAATGAGCTATATCAAGATGAGAATCTGGCCCTAAATAGTCCATAAATCCAGACCATGGGACTCATATTGGTGTAAATCAGGAATAATTCCTTTGAAATCAAAGGCATTATAGTAGGGTATACTAGTGAGAATTCAGTGTGAGATCAGAATTAGACTCTTTAAGTCTTTGTGTAAAGGGGGGGGGAGAGGGCAGAGGAGTGTGTGTGCAAAATTGCACACTGGTCTAATTCTAATTCCATGACAGTCTTTCAGACTGCCAACAGCTTAGAACAAAGGTGGAAGACCAAGCAGTTTAAAATTTCAGGCTTCTCAAAAGAAAACAAAATTATAAAGAGACAACAATCATGAGGTTTTGAAATTCAGCATACAGCAGGAAAAGAAACCACACTTTGTTTTTGACTTGTACAGGCATTTTCAAAACACACTTGCCTTCCTGTTCCAGAGTAACATGTAGGTGTTTACTGCATGCTTATTTATTGGTCATATTGGATTAAGGTTTGAGACTTTAATGGTTATAAACCTCCTTTGTCTCATGATATTTGGGTACTTCCATTTCCAGCACTGGATGGAATTAGATACATGCAAAAATGTAAAACGACAGAGAGAAAAAGTAACTGAAATTAACGTTAAATGGAAAATATGTATTTGATAAAAGATATAGGAAGATGTGAAATTACTCCAGATGATGTCACACTTTTGAGCAGAATTGTGATTGAATAGCCAGGCCCCCACAAAATGCTTGAGGTAAGGTCTAGAAACGAAGTAAAGAGACATTTTAATTAATGCTAAAGATAACAGGTGCTGTTCTGTGGAATCTCCTGTCCTGGTTTCTTCCATTTGGGAAGTCTACACTGTTAAACACTTGCACTTTATTTCCAGTCTGCATTTGTCTACCTTCAACTTCTAGCTATTGGATCTTGTTATGCCATTGTCTGCTAGAAGGCACATCTAGAGCTAGTGTACAGTGTGAGGATGAGCCCTGCCCCTTAAAACACAATGGAGATAATTAAAAAGTCTCTACTCAGAAATATCACACTTATTTCCTATACTATAACGCCTATGACAAGTTGTCAATTAGTTATTATATTTCCTACAATAACTGTGGTATCTCAGAAACGATGATGTGATGACCATTGCTAAACAATGACTTTTTCCATAGCAGCCACTGTAACATGGCAAAACTTGCTCCAGCAGAACTAGGGACCTAATTTTCAGGGGCTTCCCTCCCCCAAGTGTAGCCAACATTTGTTTGTTATCCAGAATTTCTCTTTTGAGTCCTCACCTTTCAAGAGTACAAAGGTAAAGAGTTCAAGATCAAAGGACTCCCCAGCCTTTGTATTCAAATCAATGGAGTTACTCCATATTTACACTGGTATCTTTTGGGGCAGAATTTGGCCTCATACAAAGTATACAACGTGATGTACCCCCTATTGTATCTAGGCACATTTGGAGTCTTGCAAATGCTATGCTATTATTTTAAAAGAATTTGGTAGTTTGGTTTCTTGGGATGCAGGCAAGGCTGAATCTGGAAGCTACTGCAATCAATTGAGGTGGAGTTCTGGATCATAGTTAATTAAGTGCTTTCAATTTTGTAGACGTGTTCAAGATAACCAAAGTGCAGGGATTGAGAAGGAGACTTTTATTTTCATACTAATCTCTGTTAGCGTTATTATTACTTCATACTTCCAACCCCAGTCCTAATCCCACTTCTTGTATCTGCCACCTAGATTGTAGGCTCTCTGGGTGTGGGATGGTTTTCTATGTTACTTATTTTTCCAGTGCCTAGCACATTCGGGCCTTAATCCTTGTCTGGAGTTCTGGGCATTACTGCAATACAAATAATAACCAATAATTTATAATAGAATAGAATGCAACGTTTAAATCATCCCAAAACATTGTCCCATATTGAATGTCTATTCCCCCAGGTACATCTTCCCAACCCTCTGCAACAGGATGGAAATGCATTAAACACAAACCTCAACCCTCGTAAAGGAGCTACAAACAGTCTCACTCATTCCTAGGGTGACCAGACAGCAAATGTGAAAAATCGAGACAGGGGTAAGGGTAATGGGAGCCTATATAAGAAAAAGACCCCAAAATCGGGCTGTCCCTATAAAATCGGGACATCTGGTCACCCCACTTATTCCCAGCCCAGAAGTCTAATCCACGCCTTTTGCAATCTCGTAGCCAGCCTCTTCACTCACAAGCCCCTATTTTATCTCTGGGGACAGCACCCAGCAGGAGGCGTCTAAGAAAGAACCCCTCTTGGACTGCCAAAGACCCTCTAAGAAAGAGACCTTTATAACTGGAGGCTTATCTCAAAGAGCCCACAGGTGGACCACGTTTTCTTATTGCCTCTTCTGAATACAAAGGTCTTTATGCAAAGTGTTTTGTTTGCTTTATGATTAAAATCGCTGAACAAGGTAGTGGAAAGAAAGTGGACCAATGCATTGTTCAACTGCACTGAAGCATTGCGCAGTATAACAGGGAGTGCTGAGCCTTGGAACTGTTATTAAAGGGCCAGCACACCTTTTTACATTCCTCTTTAACTTTAACGAGGAAAGGCAGCATCAGACTCCATGAAGAAAACAGCTTATGATCAGGTTTCATGTTGCCTCATGTCTTTTGTATTTTCTACATTCCAGTAGTAAAAGGCAAAACCTTAGCAAAAGGGAAACTATCACCATTTATTCAATAATCTATATCCTGAGTATTAGCAGACGTGCTGGTTTTCCTAGTCTTATGCTGAGATACAAAGATGGTCTGGAAGATAGCACAGACAACTGATGCTGAATTATTGAAAATCTGATTTCAATTACATTATAATTTTTTAAAGTAATGTTATAACCTTTCAAAAATCATATGCTACCAGCATTGCCCCTGGGTCTAAAATTTTTCTGCTTTGGGAATCTGGATTGAAGATTAGTTTAGGTCATCCGATAAATAAAAGGAGTTTGGTAAATTCCTTATGGATACATGTGCTCAATTTACTTTAAGGGGTAAATTGAGCACATGTATCCATATCACATTTGGGCCAATTCTAGCCTCCTTAGTCAAGCTAAGCAGTACCTTAAGCCTGGATCCTGCAATAACTGATCCATGTGTTTAACTTTAACTTCAGCTCCAATTTGAGTACAATAGGACCGGCATAGCTTTAGTATTATTGGTACAACTCCCTGTATAGACACTGGGCAAAGGCAATGTTCACATAGTAACTTCATGTACTTTGTGACCACCTATACTCCTTGTGTAACGCCGACAGACCCCGGTCGTTGGTGGGCGGGATCAAACTTAGGACCTCTGGATCTTAGTGCATGAGCCTCTACTGAATGAGCTAAAAGCCAACTGGCTGTTAACTAAGGCTGTAGAGCAGACTCATTAATCTCTCTGTCTCTCTCTCTAAGTGGTCTCGGTGCCACTAGATAGGACAGAACACCACACTCAGGAGGTGAGTGAGTTACAATTGTTCAGACAAAACTCCCAGGATGACCATCTATATCTGGCTCTTGACAGTATTAATAGGGATCTAATTCAATCCCATTCAAGATTACCATTGTCAGTGGGAAATGTAATGAGTCCTTAAACAGCATTTTTCATAAGGATCAAAAACTGACATAGTTTTAAAAGGAAAAGAAGCCACGTATTAGATTTAAAAACAATTCATTGCAAATCATTTCATAGAGCAAAGGGGGGGACAATTTATATGCAACAGATTATGATAACATAAATTGTACTGATTTACTTGACAAGTCTATACAATAGCCTGACAGGGTTCAAAACCAAATGCTGAAACCTGGCCCCAAACGTTATTTAACACAAAGCCACAAAAATCTCTAAACCTCAAACTCGCATGTCTCACCAAAAAGGTGATGATTTAAATCCACTACATTTCACACAGAGTAAATGAACTGCTGAAGCTTGGTCTTTAACCAGTGTTTGGAGCAGTCTTCAAATTGCAGGGTCTGAGATGGAAGAGGGTTCATCCAGAGGCCACTGCAACAGGTCTGGGTGCAAACAGATATTAACAACCAATGGGAATGGTGCAGCTGCCTCATTATTATATTCAGCTGGCCAGAAACATATTTTATGTCTTGATGACGTTGTGAGCAAGTGGTGAGGAAAGCAGTTGTCCATTGTATGGTTTTTAAGATTATATTTCCCAAACATTTCTTTTTTAAAGTTGGAAGTGAGTTAAAAATAAAACAAAAGAACTAATTGTACTGAAGATATTCCTCAGCTGTAACTTCGGCTGTTGCTTGTTATATTCTAAGTTATTGATGAACAGTGAAAATAACTTTATACCTCTAAAATGTAATAGCCTTTAAGGAAAGCCACATTCCGCCAACTCAGACAATTGTGTGGTATCACGTGACAAATGTAAGGCCCCAATCCTGTACATACTTATGCATGAGTAACTTTATGCATGTGAGTAATTCCATTAAACTCAGTGGGCTGACTCATGTACATAGGCATTTGAAGGGTTGGGGGCTGGATTCTGCAGTTTCCCCACACAGCTAGATCACTGTGCAATGGAGCTGTGTGTGGGCTAGGAGTCTACCTGCCCACAGAGGAACTTGCATGATCAGGGTCTAAGTAGTAACATTTTAATTATATGCTTTTGTGTATAAGATTAAAAACCTTGAAAAACAGTCAGGAACAAGAAAGAGGTGGGCCCAAACCACAGACCTTGGTCTGAATTGGCAACTCAAATCTTTTTCAGTCACGTGTAAGCTTTTCAGACCATGACTTTGTATACGTTTGAGCTACACTTCACACAATGGAGCCCTCTTCCTAGTGGGGGCTCGGGGCGCTACTTTGGCTTAAATACTTAAGAATAATGAATACAAACATCAGATCTCAACACCCAGAAATTGTGGACCTCAAGAGCACTTTGGGGTGGCTGGTATGGAAAGAGGGAGTGGAGTCAGTGGAGTTGGCCCAAGGAACTGGCATCTGCAGACCCTGGATTTTGATGCAGGCTCATCTCTGCTATGAACACTCAGCAGCAAGGATTTTGTGATTCTTCTTAAAACCTTTTTGACTGATGGAAGTGAAATGAGAGAGGGATCTGATATCATCACTTACACTGCTGTACATTTGTCATAGTATCAACAAGCACAAGCTTGACAGCAATCACTTTTGGCTTCCTAGAAACTTACTCCTGTGTCTGAGGTCAATGGGAGTTTTGCCATTAACTTCATTGAGAAATGGATTGGACCCTTAAAACTTCCAAAGGCTGATCCAAAGCCCATTGAAGTCCATGGAAAGACTCCCATAAATGTCAATGGGTTTTGAGTCGGGCCATAAACAACACTACTGCTGGCAGTAGCAAGAAATAACCATTTGCCAGTTATTAGAAAGTTCTGAAAAAGGGCATTGGATGGAGATAAAGGGAAATGTAATAAAAGTTTATTTTAAAAAATAATGTTATTTCTAGACTACATGTAACATTTCACAAAAATAATCCAAAAAAAAGTTTCCAGAACTTCTTGTAACAGTCTTTCAATTTGCTAATGGAGCAGATATGTTGAAGGTGTCATGGGAAATCATAACATGCCCGTAATTTAAGCAAACAGTTAACTGAACAGTTAACATCCACTTTGTTAAGATAGCAGCCTGAAGCAAAAAATGTCAACAACTCATTGTAAAAAAATTATTATTTTTATGTACTATAAATAATGGAAAAGACCATATATTAAAAAAAAAAGAGGTGTTGTGGGATTTAGCAATTGACTTAAAAATCAAGTTTGCTGTAGCAATCAGTCACTGCTTGTCTATCTGTCACAAGTAGAGTTATTAGAAATTTGAACCTTTAGGACAGTCCTACATAAGAGGTACTAACAGAAAACTCTACACCTGCATAGCAATGATTTAGCCATGGAGCTTTGGATGCAAGAAGAGGGCCATAAAGTTCAATCCTGCCTCCATTGAAGTCAATGAGAATTTTGATACTGATTTCAATTAGACCAAATAAAGCCCATCAGTTGCTGCTATTTACTCAGTGCACAAAACTTAATTTTAATTAAGCCAAAGAACAATGTGTATTCTACATTACTGTGACACATACAGTGATGACACACATTCATTTTCAGATGTCAGATTTCACTAGATTAACTATGAAATTTCATGATGACTTTACAGTTACTGCAAGTCAACCTCCACAAATTCTAATTAAGTGATCAAAACCTGGTTAGCCCCCAAGAGATTTGTTAGTCATTTTAACAACAAAAGCACCACTGAACATATGTTTTAATGTGCTTCTCTTAGTGGTTTTTTATTAGTAGTGCAACTTTCTTTCAGTATTAAAGCTTTGTTGCATCCTGGCTGTTGAGGTCAAGTGGAGGTTTAAACATTTCTTACTGAAGAACATCAACATTATACAAAAGCACAGCCAAGGTCCAGTTGCTTGCAGGTCCTGTATAGAAAGAATTAACTGAAACTTGCAGTGGCCGGCCAGATTATAGCAGTATTTTATGTTTAAATAATGGTTGGTGGATTTCCTTACATTAACTACATAACACAAATTGATGAGGTGCTCTCAACCAAAGTCATTGCATTGTTGATCTTTTGCTTAATTGGATTTAATCTTGGTTTAGTTTAGTGTAATACTAGGTGGAAACAATTAAATACAATAGTGGAGCAGTTCATCAAACTTAAGGAAGATCCATGCTAAGTACTCAGATCTGATTCCCCCCGGAGGGTAAAATGTAAAATTGCAATGATACAGAGTCATACTCTTATTTCTATACAAAAACTTTCTACCTTCTGTACTTAGAGGAAAACAGATGAAGAAGATCAATCAATATATTTGATTAAGGAGTAAGGTCCCTCTGCTGGTGCAAATCAGTGTAGCTTCAATGGAGCTATGTTGATTTACACCAGCTGAGAATATGGCCCATTGCTTTAATTTTGATTAAAAGTTCAAAGTTTCAGATAACACCAATGCAAAGGATTTACACATTTACAAATTGTATCAAAGTACCTATGACTCTTGCTAATAACATAGTCTGTCAATTTCCCCCTTCCTTTATACCATGGGTATGTTTGCACTGCAAAGAAAAACTCACAGCACTGAGGCTCAGAGCCTAGTCAATTGACTTGGGCTTACAGAGCTATGGCTGTGGGGCTAAAAATAACAGTGTAGACATTTGGGCTCAGGCTGGAGCCCAGATTCTGAAACCCAGTGAGGAGGCAGGGTCTTGGAACCTGGGCTCCATCTTAAGCATTAACGTCTCCGCTGCTATTTTCAGTTGTACAGCTTCAGACCTGTGTGATGTTATTGACATTAATGGTGACCATATAGATCATTGTTGCAACCAAGGGATGCCTGAAAGAAACTGGGACAAGGACTGTAACTACGGGGGGTGTGAGTGATTGCTGGACTCTGGCCATAAACCACAACGTTAGTCTGAAAAGGATTGGGCCCAGACTAGGAAGGAGGCTAGTCTGTGAAAGAATCTTATCGGAACATCTCTGAGGGTGAGATCTACCTGTATTCAGTTTCCTACTGTTTTAGGCGTAGACTTGCATGCTTTGTTTTATTTTTCTTGGTAACTTACTTTGTTCTGTCTGTTATTAATTGGAACCACTTAAATCCTACTTTTAATACTTAATAAAATCACTTTTGCTTATTAATTAACCCAGAGTACATTAACATACCTGGGGAAGCAAACAGCTGTGCATATCTCTCTATCAGTGTTATAGAGGGCAGACAATTTATGAGTTTACCCTGTATAAGCTTTATACAGAGTAGAACGGATTTATTTGGGGTTTGGATCCCATTGGGAGCTGGGTGTCTTGGTGCTGGAAACAGGAGCACTTCTTAAGCTTCTTTCAGTTAAGTCTGCAGCTTTCGGCGGGGGGGCATGGTTCAGACCCTGGGTCTGTGTTGGAGCAGACTGGCGTGTCTGCCTCAACAAGGCAGGATTCTGGAGGCCCAAGCTGGCAGATAAAATGGGCTCAGAGGTAGTCTCATCACATCAGGTGACAGCCCAAGGGGGTCTCTGTGACCAAACTCGTCACAGTCCTGCAAATCCGAGTCGATTCACCTGGGCTCTGATGGTTGGTGTTGCGGGTTTTTCTTTGCAGTGTAGATGTATCTTATGTGGCATGTAGAGGTGGATCCATCTTTAATTAAAATCTGAGGAGGTTGTTCGGGGACAAACTCACCTAGACTCTAGGTGGCCAGACATATTTGTTTGGCACTTATTTCCCTCCTCAGATCAAAAGTCAGTCTACGTGGGCCATGGTCACTAAAGAAGTCCTATTGAAAGTTTCTGCGACTCAGCCTCTTACATCATTTAGGTGCTTTTGAAAATGCCATCCAAAATCCTCAGTGGTTCCATCTAGGGCATATATCATTTGAAGCACATGTAGCTCTATCTTTGTCTCTATCAATCAGGAGGAAATGATTGTGGCTAAAAGTGCCACCAAAAGTTGAAAACCTCTGTGTGTGTGTGTGTGGAGGGGGTTCTGAACTAGTTCAGAATATTAATTTTAATTTTGGATTTTAATTACAAACTTTCTGTGTTGGTCCCCAGAATGAAAACAGAAGGGTTTACGCAGATCTCCACTGTTAAGCTTTTTCCTATTTCTAATACATCTTGCTGCATTATCTAGAACATGAGTTATTCTTGCCAAGCGACTGCGATGGTGAACTGAACCTGAAAAGCTCCATTGTTTGTGGTAGTACTTGACAGAATTTGCAACAGATTGATGTGTCCCACATGCTTTATGGAGTCTGACTAGGACTTCTACAAATGGAATGATATTTTTTCATGTTTGGGAATAAAGTGGTTCTCTGCACCACAGTGTAACATTGATCATCTGAGGGTCATGGACATCCAGAATCTTGGGGTAACTGGAGATGACAGCTCTGCACACTGATATTTCCCCAACCATGCTCCCAAGAGAAAGTATTTTATTGAGGCAAGATTTTAGGTATTGGGAGTCTGATGTTAAGGGCACTAAGCATGGCCACAGAGTACACTGAAAATGTAAATGCAAGTGACGGAGGAGACAGAGCTCAGAGCCTCAAAGGGAAAAGAGACTTTTAATGGTTTGTTTGTTAGGTAAAGGAATTTAAACTAATTTGTAAGAGTCCCCACAACAGGTTACTTACGCCACAATGAAGGAAAAATAGCTCATGAGTTCGGGATTCAAATAAAAGTCTTCTCACAGCCAGACACATCCCCCCAAAAGGGATCTCGGTCTCAGCTCAGCCACCAAAGTGAGAGACATACAAGAGATTACCCTGTGACGGGTTGGGGTCACAGAGACCTGCTTGGTACTGCCACCTGGTGTGCCAAGGCTACTTCTGCCCCTGCTTCCAGGCCTTTTCCAGCTTGGGACTCGCGAATCCGGTCTGTTTTGAGCCAGATTCCACTGATCTGCTGCAAACACAGACCCAGGTCCGAACCAAGTCCACTCACAACTGTAAGGCTCCTGGAAGTGCTCTTGCCTTTGACACCCAGGTGTCCAACTCCCAAGGAGGTTCAAACCCTTAAGAAATCCGTTTTACCCTGTATAAAGCTTATACAGGGCAAACTCATAAATAGTTTGCCTTCTATTTCAAAGATAGAAAGATATGCACAGCTTTTTGCCCCCCCTCCGGGTACCAACTCGTACACCAGGAAACTTAATGAGTAAAAAGTGATTTTAATAAGTACAGAAAGTAGGATTTAGGTGATTCCAAGTAGTGACAGACAGAACAAAGTGAATTACTAAATAAAATAAAATAGAACACGCAGTTCTAGGTCTAATCGCCCTGTGTACAGATAAAAACCTCACTAGGTCCAGTAAACAGGCTATCTTCCTTCTAGCCTGGGTCCAGCAATCATTCACCCCCCTAATATCTTTGTCCTTTGTTCAGTCTCTTTCAGGTGTCCTTGGGGGGGGGGAGAGTCTCTCTCTTTAGCCAGCTGAAGACAAAATGGAGGGGTTTCCTCGGGGTTTAAATAGATTTTCTCCTCTGGGTGGACACCCCTCCCTCTCCCTGTGTAGCATCCAGTTACCAAATGGAGTTGGGGTCACATGGACAAGTCACCTGTCCATGCACAACTCAGTTCCTTCTCCGACCAGCCACATTCCTGGCAAAGCTCAGATGTGGATTGGTGTCTGCAAGTTCTATTGTCTGTTAAGTGCTTCTTGATTGGGCACTTAACCTGCACATTCCTTTCTCAAGAAATACAACCAATATTCATAACTTCAACTACAACAATGATACATGCATATAAACGGGAGGAATAAATTCAGTAGGTCATAACTTTCACAGAGATATGTTACATGGCACATGTAGCATAAAACATAGTCCAGTTACATCATGTATACATTTATAAGCATCTCCCCATAAAGTTTTATGGGGTACACCGTCACATACCCATTTTATACTCTCCTTTGTAGAAAAATGTATTCCAGCTGAACCCAGCCTTAGGCCCTTTATAGCTGGGTTCTCTGGCAACAATTTCAGTGAGGACAGAGACCTGTGGTAGATAGTCTATTCAAGGAGAACTTATTAACTCTCTCGATGCCAACCAATAGCCAAGGTCTATACATGCCCCATCACAGCCTCAGATACAAGACTTTAGATACACGAGCAGCCCATTAGTCATTAGCAATTTAAGACAGTCCAAAAATAATTATGTGACAACAAACTCAACAAAATTTGCTCTGGGGCACAAGAAGAAGTAGACAAGATTTCCATATTTTTGGAGGAGCATTTACTGTATTTGAAACAGATGAATTCTGTCTGTTTACATTAACCGCCTCACTATTTGGTCCAATTATTCCTACTACTTCAGCAATCATGTTATGCTTGTTCAAGAAGAAAGAAATAACAACAGCTTATCTTGTTGAGAGCAAAGAACAAACAGTAAAAAATCACTGGATGCACTTAAGCACTACAGTTGTTGCTATTGTGCTAAAGAGATGATTCATGTTCTCATAGCAACTAGGGTGAAAGAAAAATGCTCTTCTTCTGAAAAGGATTCTGCTGTAATGGTTAAAGAACACTTGAATAATCAAGCCAAGTAGAAGAAAAAGACTGCTCCCTATAAAATTATTTACACTAAAGTGGAAGACATGCTTGATCTTTATGCTGAACATTATTCCATATATTTTTCCAGTTTATAATTAACAATGTATATTCCATTAAGCTTGTGTAATGGCTAAGGAAAGCTCCCTAAATAAGGTAAATCTTCCAACCAACATCTGTGGCAACTAAATGTTTAAGCTGTTAAAAGGTATTGAATCATTTGCATAAATTATTACTATCAAGTTCGTATAATCTGCGCAACATATTCTGCATCTGTGTCCATCCGGCCGCAAATAGCAAACACTACATTATTTCTGGCCCTGCTGTCACAAGATGGTGATATGTCACTTTGGTCTCACTGCACGCTCATCACAGTCATAGCATATTGCAGTGTTAGCGGGAATGACAGAAGTCAGAGTGGACCATGGACACGTTATGCTGACTTCATAGTCTCTGTGCATTGTGATCTTGTCCTCACACAGTGAGGTTCATAGTGTTATCACGGTCACAATAAATCACAGTTTGTTAGCACATCACTGTCATGTTTTATTCATGCTGAATGTGCTTCCCCCCACCCCCGCAAGCCATGCCTGGCAGAGTGGTTTGTACAAAGCCACTTGATAAGTTGCTACAGGCATGGAGGGCAAACTTGGGCTTGATTTGCATTTTAATGCTACCCATTGTGGCCAAGTTTAGTCTCTCAAACATAGGGTGACCAGATGTCCCTGTTTTATAGGTACAGTTCTGATATTCGGGACTTTCTTTTATATAGGTGTCTATTACCCCCCACCCCCCACCCCCTCTCCTACTCAAATATGGCACATTTTTGAGCATTATTAGAATTAGGGATCAATATACCAGAACACTGTAAGAGACTGATCTTTATTGCCCAACATGTGTCAGCGGAACAAACGGTTATATCTTGGCCAGATGACCATAGTCAGTATCCACTGATTTGAGGAGTCTACTGTTAGAATGACCTTCATGAGGGGTGACAATAAGGTATCTAAAATTAGCACTCCTCTCCTTGCTCTGCTCTGACTTCCTTTCCCATCTTCATCCTCTCCCCTACCATGCTACTCTCTACCATACCTCCATTCCCCTCTTCCTGCTTTAAGGGCCCTCTCTTGCCATTGATCACTCTCCTTTCCTTGAACTATGCAAAACTGGCAGACTACCCTGCCAACAACTGCTAGGAATCACTGCTTCTGGCAGTACCAATTCAATGTAGCTGGGTTGAGGGCTACTTGGATCACAGCAGCAGCTGTGGGAAGAGGAAAAAATTATTAAATCTCTTGAACTGAGCAGTAGGCAATGGCTTATTGTGGAAAGTAACAGACCACCACCCACATTAGGAGCACTGGAAAGGACACCTTTTAATCTCAGCAAGGTATGTTCCCTTCATGCATTTGACAGGGTATCCAGCTGGTGCCCAACAACTAGCTGCAAGATGGGCTGCAACCTTTATTGCTAAATTTCATTGCAGCTTTGTGCTACAGATTCTGATACGTAAACAGTACAGAGCTCACTAGCAGGCCTTTCATTATTGGTTTCAGCCAAGCATTGCTCACCCCTTCCTTAGCAGCTGCTATCAGGGTACCCATGGTCTGGGCACTGAAGCTCTATTAAAACTCTCAGCAGTTTCTGATAGCTTTAACCCTGGGCCACAGAGTAGGAGAAGGATAGCTATTCATAGAATTATTGCATCTGTTTATTTAAAAAACACATCCACATCTTTCCAGGAATTGTCCAGAAAAAACAAACAGTCTTCATCTGAAGGTCTTTTTTCCCATTGAGGTCAATGAGAGTTTTGCTATTGACTTCAGCAGAGGCAGGATTGGGAGTTTATCAGTTAACCATATAACTTAAATTGTTGTCCTGATTCTGAACTCACTCCCACTAAAGTAAAGCTACAATGAAGTTACATTAGTGAAACACTAATTTGAGATCAGAATCAGGCCGTAGGGTTTTATTCTGTGCCCAATAGGTTTCTCTTCTTAATGCTATAGCCTTTGTTGCTGTTTAATATATAAAGAATTCAAAAGAATGCATAAATGAATAGACACAGTCCTTCACCTAGTCCTTTTGAGGTTGTACTGATTGATGCAAACAAGGTATGGACTCTACTGCATTGCCTACTTTCTAAAGCGGAGATGCCTGTTTGGAGGGAATCTCACAGAAATCCGATCCACTGTTTGCACCTGTTTTTCAAGTCTCTGAAACATAAAGAAATATACAACAAAGAAAACTTCCATTTCTACGCTGTTTTAGAGAGTCTTTCAAAGTTATGTCTGGTCACCTGTTGCAATATAAAATCAGGGTCCTATTAACAAAGGAATCATCAGGGGCTCATTTGCAGACATTCTCCCTCCCACCCCCCCCCCCCCCAAAAAAAAACCAGCCTGTAAGAGAGTCTGATCTTTGCACCACAGCAAGCAGCTTAGCCCATCTTTTATCTTTTGTAACATACAGCACTGAGTAAAATAACCCTGTCTAATCAGGAAACTTCAGTTTAGCTCAGCGTGGCCAACCATCCTAGTGGCCAGTATTACGGACTTGACCTGCAGAGGGCGCAACGGAGCTCCCTCCACTCCCACTGAGATCGGTGAGCTCAGCACCTCAAGGGAGTGCTCGTGGCAATGTGCTCTCTAGAAATATATTTAATAAATAAGCAAAAATGTATCTTAGCTGATTTTAGTGTCCAGGAAAGTTGGGATGCATCTATATGGCTCTATTATGAATAAATGATGCACATCTAAGTACTTCACAGTTTACAAAAAGAAAATTGTTATGAAGTGATTGTTTTCACTAGCTTTCCCTGTGCCTGGAGAGTAATTAACTGGAGGACCGGCTAGCCCTGGCATAAGTCAGAAATGATTTAAATGGAGATCTTTCAAATTAAGTGCTTAAGCTCCTGCTCACTGGTTTTATGGATTTCAGAAGGGCAAATTCACACAGTAGTGTCTTCCAGAAACTTTGGGAACAACACAAGAAATGGATGTTTCTTGCAGTACCTGTCTTGCTTGTCCATTCCCATTGCATTATAGCTGATGATTCATGATGCCTAGAGTGTTCTGCAGTACAATTTACAGTCCATGTTTGTGTCACTTCTTGACACAATAAGGAGTCAGTTTTATATGCTGTAGTTTGGCCCAAGGAAAAAAAAATCTCTCTCTAGTAACAGCAACTTGTAACGAGCAAGCTGTGGCATGCCAGATTGCTACAGCTCGCTTGTTAGCTTTGGATTTCAGATAGATTGAACCATTCTGTATATCACCGCTTCATTTCCAGTACAGATTGTTTCTCACAGACATGCACACCCCATGGAGCAATACATGTAGCACAAAATTGTCAAACGAGGGTGCCTGAAGTTAGGCACCAACATCCATATTTAGGTACCTCAATCAAAGCTTGGCTTCATTTTCAAAGGTACTTAGTATCAGGAACTCTCAGTGAGTCAACAGGAAACATGAGTGCTTGGCGCTCCTGAAAATCAGACTAAAAATGGGATCTTGGGGGATTCTTTATTCTCTCTCTCTCCATTGGACTTATCTGGCTTGAGGACAAAGTAATGTCCCTGTGTGGCGACTCAAAGCTCAGCAATGTCCAAACAATGTAGAAGGGCTACATTGAGCAACTTCAGAAGGACCCTGAGGCCATGTATAATTTGCATTAAATGGAGCACAATGCAGCCACCTTCTTTTTTACTGCTGAGATCAAGATAGAGCATAGCATGGGAGGACCTTTCAACTCTCTGAGCCTCACCTCCAATATAAAAATAGAAGACTGCACTGCAGATCTTCTGAACTGAGCAACTCCTGTGGCTACTCCTGTAATGGGTCTATCTAAGGGCTGGTCCACACTGCGGGGGGGATCGAACTAAGATACGCAACTTCAGCAACATGAATAACGTAGCTGAAGTCAAAGTATCTTAGTTTGAACTTCAAAGCACTTGCCGCAGGTCCACACGCAGCAGGCAGGCTCTCCCATCGACAGCGTTTCCTCCCCTCGGCGAGCAGGAGTTCCGCAGTCGACGGCAAGCGCTTCCAGGATCGATTTATCGAGTCTAGACAAGACGCGATAAATCGATCCCAGATTGATTACTACCCGCCGAATCAGGCGGGTAGTATAGACGTACCCTAAGGCTGCCTTCCAGCCACATTTACTGATATAAGGATTTGTCCAGCTCAAATATATCTCCGCTGCAGTTTAACTTATTTCTCTTAAAAGTCTCTGCATTGCCAAAGAACAAATCTCTGTTTATATTCCTCCAAGGTTGAGGGTGATATCTTGGAAGGTCTATATTGGAAGGCAATGACTTGCATAATGTGCAAAAGGACTTTATGGTGGAGTGTATCAAACGAGTGGAGTGCATCATCCCACAAGTAGATGCATTCTTCAGAAACACACCCGTGTTCTCCCATAGTGCCCAGAACAGAGCTGAACTCACTTGGATTGTAGTCAGATTTTTCTCTGTCTGCCACGAGGGCAGATCTAAAGTGGCATGGATTAACATTGGTTCCAAATGTGAAATGTTGTCATCTTATGCCTTAGCCAGACACATCTAAACCTAGAGGTTTGCTACAGCTGTATCCACAGTTCAGCAAATGGCAGTGCCAGAAATTAAATATAACATTGCTGGTTTTGGCTGCCATAGTAACTCTAAGGAACCATTTGCACTCGGTACTACAGAGTCCAATGGGTGGGAGGTATTGCCCAGAATGCAAGCGGAAATGTGAGAGGTTATGCCAGAGTGGACTTTAGAGCTATACTTTGGCAGCCTGTCACTCATATTGGAAACAAGGAAGGCCAAGGTCATTCCCATCATTAACCAACGAGGGTTAATTCCCCACCAGAGTTAGTGAAATTTAAAGCAAACCAAACCAAATCACCATACTGAGCTCCAGAAATTGTATCGCTATAATCAGATCTGCTGGCCATCTCAGAATTGTGTGCCAGTGAACAGTCACATTAAGGTAAGAGGTTTTCTTTTTTAACAGACAAACATCTCTTCATGGATGGAATCTCAGCCATACATCTGGTAGTATAGCAATACCATTTGAGTCTGGCACAGCTGACCTAATGCTAAGCCCATTAATTATCTTTATTTTACCTCTAGCTCATTTTTTGGCCTGATCCAGAGCCCTCTGAAGCCAATGAAAAGATGCCCATTGATTTCAATTTGCTTTGAATCAAGTCCTTTTGGGACTTTCTTCTCCGCTCTTTTTTATATGCACTGTCTTTTCATTTGGTTTCTTTACATTCTCTCTCATTCCAATCTCCGTGCTCTTTCCAGCTTCCTATACATACCATCAAAAAGCATGTTTCTCATAGATGCAGTATATTCATTGCTACATGTACTGTAATCACCTCTTCGTATGCACATCACACTTGCACTGTTTGTCAAACTATTTCTATTTTTCTACATATTACAGTTTAACACAATTACTATTCACACAAATATTGCTTTTAAATGCAGCAGGATGCCTTTGGTAGCTGGGATGCTGCCTACTGCCACATGCCACCTCTTCCTCAGCATTTCAAAGAGTACAAAAATATACTCAAATTTGGTTTATGGAGCTACCCAGCTATGTTTTACATTGCTGGGAAAACAATGTTTTCTTTCAAAACCAAACAGTGTTCTAAAATTTAGGCGCAGGGAACACAAAGGAAACAGGGAAACTGATTTTCTTTATTATTTTCTGAAATGCAAATCCCTGCCAGAGATCTAGATACATTTGTGAAAGTTCACAAGTACTACTGTATGAGAAAGAGCCAGAAGTCAGATCCCTGAAGTGTGTTCCATATTCTTTTCGGGGAAAAACAGGACACCACCTTCCTTAACCCATGTAAGTGCTTGCTAACAGTGTTATCTTGATTAAATGTTACATTGTATTCCCATTTCAATTCTCTTTGAACATTCATATGGCTCACCTCTGTATCTGAGTTGTAAGTTCATTGGTTAAACAACACTGAATTCCATGTAGTCTGCCTGCCTAATACATTTCTTTGCTGATGGCTTGCCTGCAACAGCCTTAAAGTCAGGCTGAGAACAACTTCTTGGGATTGGTTCAGTGTGTTACAGTGACAATTCTCAGTTGCTGTCAATAAAGCTTAATGGGTTGATCTTGAACCATTAATACAATGGAACCTTTGAATGACCCACACCTGCAGAACCTTTCAAATAGGTTGGTTCCAAGGGTAACTTAGGACCCATGAAATTAGAATGAGTTCTATTTGCTCTGGAAAACAATCAGTTTTAATTGCAGAGCACCAAGATAATTCTAATCCTGAAATTATTCTCCAGTTTGCTGACAATTTGCTCATCTTTTTCTACAGCTTTATTTACTGTATTTCCATAGTTTCATGCCTCTCTTTCTCTCTCTGCTCTTATCCCTTAATGCTCACACGATATATATATATATATATATATATATATATATATAAATGGAGATATGCCAATCTCCTAGAACTGGAAGGACTTTGAAAGGTCATCGAGTCGAGTCCAGTCCCCTGCCTTCACTAGCAGGACCAAGTACTGTCCCCTGACCGATTTTTTTTGCCCTAGATTCCTAAGTGGCCCCCTCAAGGATTGAACTCACAACCCTGGGTTTAGCAGGCCAATGCTCAAACCACTGAGCTATCCCTCTCCCCCCAAGGATCCTATTCTACTGGATATCTGAAGGACCAATTCCATGGAAGATTTATGTCCATATATAAATTGTGCACCAATAGAGCCAGATCCATGTCCTTGACATACTCTTTATGCCAACTCTCTACCAAACACCTCACGGTCCCCAGGTTTTGGTGGGGGTCGGAGGCATGGCCAGGAGGAAAGGCAGCGTTCTAGCCATTGCTAGCGAGCACGACAGCCTAAGGAGGGCTAATATCATCCAGTAAAATTTAAAGAAGCCCCGAGGCTGCTTTAACTTGCACAGAGGGTGAAACTGGACCCTGGTCAGCATCAGTATAAGGTGAGCATAAAGGAAACCTACAGATATTTTGTTCCCTGCCTTCCATCCCTTGTGCCAAGCACAGCTCACACAGACCGTAGGCTCGAGACTGACTTTTGGGCATAGTTACTTGAATTCTTTTGTGTATACTTGGCTATAAACTCTTCTGTGAAATTAGTGTCTAGCACTCCATTCTTGCTTCAAACCATCTGTCTATTTGTTTTCCGTTAATATTACCATAAATGGAAAGAACTATACCGGATTAATATTATCCCTTGTCCATTCCAGTCCCACAAGCTTTGCATTTGAGAGCTGGTCCACATACAAAAGTCGTACTGGTTTAACTAAAATTAGTTTTTAAATAGATTTGGCTAAACTAGTACAAACTCCTGTGTGGAAACAAATATATCAGTTTGTGACCCTTTTATATCAAATTAGTTCAATTAAAAAGGATTAATTATTGGTGTATGTTGCTATTATGGTAAGTGTCAGATTTAAGCTAATTTGATATAAACCAGTTGTTAACTGGTTTAAGTGTATCCAGTCGGTAGTATACACTGGTTGAACTAAACCAATTCTTTAGTTAAATTGTTGCTGCTATTGCATGCAGACAAGCCCTTAGAAACTCATGGGTCCCAATTCTCCATTGTCCTTCACTTTGTGCAATCATTGACACCAGTGCAAAGTGGCTGTAAAATGTTACTGGTGGCATTTCACGCCCATTTTGTGTGGCTGTAAATGACGAGACAAGAGATGCACAATCAAGAAGCCCATGTGCTCTCATTTTCTGTTCCAAAGTGATGCAACTTTTGCAATCCCACACAAAGAATAAATCTACACCCTTTCCCACTCCCCGGAAGGCAAGCAAGATTCATCCCATTGTAAGAATCCAAGTACGTGTCATATGTTTCAGTGGCAAAGGGCCTCATCTCCTCTAAGAATCACTGGCATAAATCATGCATAATTCCATGGAAGTTTGTTGGAGTTACACTAGTTTAAACTCAATGTAAGTGAGAACAAAACCAGGCCCAAAGTTTCCACAATCTGTGTGAGGACAGCAAGAAGGATTGTCCCTACTGCTGTAGCCCTTTTACACTACTGTGGCAGGACAAAGGGACCATAAAAACTCCAGATCCAGTGGGAGAAGAATTTCTCGGGTGTAGAAACTGACCTGGCCACCTCCACAATTTCTAGTGTAAGGGGCATGTCAGGGAGCAGGCTGGGTGTGGGGCCATCATGGATGATTCTACATGGCACTGCTGCACTTAGCCAGATTGGCTTGTGCTACGTAAATTCTACTAAATGGGCAGTTTGGCTTCCAAAGCAGCTCAGAATTAGGAGGGCACAAAGATGGCTTCAAGCCACCTTAGCCGCCCGTCTCCCTAGGCTGCGAGTTTGCACCACATAAAAATCACACCCAGCGTTCCTGTATGAAAAAGATACATTTGGCAACTTCCTTGTTTCTAGAAGGAGTGTCCAACTTTTGGAACTTCCTCCTAAACTCTCATTTGAATTCAAAGAAACTCCCAGTCAGATTAGTAGCCTTCTTATTCACGTATTACTAAGGTAGAACCTTTCTGGCACACATTTACTATTGACCTTGGGAATGTGGTTTATAGTTTAGAATGTAGTGGTTTAGAATTAATCCCACACCACACACACATAATAAAAATGCACTTGTCAAACTCAGAGTAAAGTTCTTTACGTTAAAACACTAGGTTTCCTCTCTGTACCTCTTTGAGTGCTCAGTGTATGAACAAGTCCCTCTAGCATACAGAGCCCAGAAAGACAACAGTCACTATAGCTGGTCTGTCAGTGGATTCGGTTTTCTGTGAAAAAAGGACCAAAATGAAACATTTGAATTGACATTTTTTTCGTAAAAATGTTTGAGTTTTCAGCATAAAAACTGGGTTTTTTTGGTCAAAAGTTTATAGAAACTGCATGTGAAAATGTCAATTTTTGTTAAAAATACATTTTTCATTTAAAAAAAAACATGACAACACATTTTCAACCATCTCTAGCAGTGATACAATTTTCAGTGCACAAAGAGATAGGCTCAATACAATAAGGCTACCATGTTGTGCTATATTACTGGCCTATGTTACTATGATCTCTTAAAAGCTTCTAGCATTTTTAAAGAGAAGAGAGGCCCAATTCAAAGTAAAGTAAAAAAGCCCTTAAGCTCAGAGTAGACATATATAAACTGACAGGCTGACTATGTCTAAACTGCTGTTTTATAGCCATATTACGCACTCTATCTAAAGAAAAGTCTAATGTAAATTTTTTTATCGAGATAAGACAGTCAGGGGATGGAGCTTTCCCCCCCTCCCCCCCCCCCCCCCCCCGCAATAGATACATTCAGTAGCATAGCCGGGGGAGGAGCAGGGGGAGCGGCCGCTCCCCCTGTGGCCGAAGCGGTGCCTTAAAAAGCGCCGCCCGAGCCCCGCTGCTGGAGCCAGGCTCGGGCAGCGCTTTGAAAGGCCTGTGGCTCCCCGCAGTGGCACCACCGGGGAAGCCGGTACGGTCCGGCACGGCGTACTGGCTCTTGCCGGTACGCCGGACCGGACCGGTGAGGACCCGCCACCGAAGACCCGGAGCGCCGCTGGGTGAGTACAGGGGGAGCCTGGGGAGGCGCCTTTTTATAGCTACTGGATACTGCCTCCGCTACTGGATACATTCTTTTATTCTCCTCCTTAAAATTCTGCAGTCAGCAGTATCTTAATTCTAAGTTATAATTAGGGTTATGTATTAAACCAGGACTACTGAGCATGTCTAACCTAAAGAAGTTCAACGCATAAATGAAAAACAGACTTGTGGCTGACTGACTTGGCATCAAGCAGGATACCAATATATAGTAACCGAATAAATGTAAAATGAAAATTAAATGTGGTCATTATCGTTTAAATTGATGTCATATTTGCCAACTGTTTATGAAAGGAAAATTGAAAAGATAAGCATGATTTTGGAATTGGCAGTATGCTCTGCTACACACCAGCTTGCTGTGATTTGGGGTGCACTTTAAAATAAATTAACACTAATTTTTACAGTCTACCAAATGATGACAGCATGTTTTTTTATTAAAAGCATACTATACATTCTCCAAAGTACACATGGAATTTAAATGTGTGTGTGTGTGTGTGTGTGTGTGTGTGAGAGAGAGAGAGAGAGAGAGAGAGAGAGAGAGAGAGAGAGAAAGAGAGAGAGAGATAGGGACTGTTTTATACTTGGGGAGACTTAGCTCTGGTTACTTAACATAGCTCTCTATTTCTGGATCTGCAAGTCAAACAGTGAAACAAAATTCAGATCCCCGATATTAAATCCTTGAAAAATTACGCCAAAACACCCATATTGGTGGGTGTTCACTTGGTTTTCTATTTTATTTTTTAATTTCTTGCAATAAATGATTCAAATCCTTATTCCTCTAGAAACACGATGTTTGTATTCTTAGAAAACTGAATGCAACAGCAAATATGGCAGCACAATAGAAATGTGTAAAGGACATTTTCAGATTTTCTTCTTTACACCAAGTATTTTGATCTTTGCAAAACGTTCATCAAAATATTTTGGTTTGGGGTCTCTCTAAATCAGTTGAAGTTTTATAATGTTTGGCAGTAGACTCTATGCCCAGGGCTACACTAGGGAAGGGGGGTCGATCTACGATACGCAGCTTCAGCTATGTGAATAACGTAGCTGAAGTCGGCGTATCGTAATCGGCTTACCTGACCATGAGGACGGCGGCGAGTCGATCGCTGCAGCTCCCCCGTCGACTCCGCTTGCGCCGCTCGATGACGTGGATTTCCGGAGCCGACGGGGAGCGCGATCGGGGATCGATTAATCGCGTCTTAACGAGACGTGAAAAATCGATCCCCAATAGATCGATTGCTACCCGCCGATCCAGCGGGTAGTGAAGACAAGCCCTATGTATCTCAGGCCTGCTATTTAATTCTTCAACTGAAGGGTCTGGTTACGCAGTCTTTATACAGGCAAAACTGACAGAGTCACATTTTCAAATGGACAAAGTTGGACCTACACAGTGTTTGGGTACTACAGTTATCTGTGCATTGACATTTGCTCACATATGTGATGGAATGTACATATCAAATGCCACTTACACATCTTTTCAACTCAGTTATGCCCAAGCTTGTAAACTCTTTATGCAGAGACTGATGGAATCCTGGTCCATGGCAAGAGCTCCTGGGTGATCTGATAATACAAATAAATCAATAGATTTATTTACTTGTGTTGTTTTAGCCGTTAACTTCAAGATGGGAAGATGACATCGTTAAACGTTTCGGACGAACGTGGAGAAGAAAGGCAAGAGTGCGAGAAGAATGGCAGACGTGTTGTGATCGGCGCAGTCTTAACGACAGCTGAAGTCCGATCGATCCAGGTGATCCAATAGATTTATAATAATTTGTGCATGCAAATGGGTTTTGTGCTTGTATTTGTGTGTACCCAACAGATACTTTGTAAATGTGTGTGTTCAATTGTACATGCACAAAAAGATTGTAAGCCCTTAGGCTCAGGAATATTAGGGTAGACCCTCCCTGGTGTAAATTGTCATAGATCTATTGACCTGGATGAAGCTATGACAATGTACATCAAGCTGAGGATAAGCTTCCATGTCTTTAAATGTCTGCAAAGCCTCTGCAAATAAAACGAACAGTAATAATAGAAGAGTTATTTTGAAACCATGGATCCTATTGTCATTAATAGGAGTTGTGTGTGCTTAATTAGGGTTTGATCCTTCAAGGTGCTGTGTGCTCTGGCCCTTACACAGCAGAGCATTTAAGCACATGCTTAACTTTAAGCACATGAGTAGTCTCATTGAAGTCAATGTAACAATTCGTGTTCTTAACATGCTTAAGTGTTGGAGTCAGAGTGCATAGCCTGTAGAACTGAGCCTTCATCATGTAGGTCCAGACCCTAATTTACAGACCCTATTTGAGGGGGGAAAATGTGCAAAACTGAAAGAACCTTCTTTATTATCACATCCTTTAACCTCTTGAGTCTTTTGGGAACAGACATCTTCAAATAGACCCTGTGGACATGCCTTTATATGACTGTTTCAATAAGGCCGAAAAGAGTTGGCCAACCTTCAAAGGATGTGGCCCTGATTATATCCAGAGACATACCATGAAATGAATTATAGTGAAGCAGAATTTTTTTTTGCAAGGCACCTATAGATTACATCAGTGTTTTGTTTTTTAAAAAAAAGTAATTAAAGGTTTGTTTTGATCTTTGACTGAAGACTTGATTCTATGAATCAACCTTGATAGTTAATATTAATATCTTCAAGTGGATCAGTCCTGAACCCAACACTGTCTGTATAGTCCTATGTGATATCACCAGCCACTGGTTGAGTGGGATAAGATCTGCTTCAACAAAACTACGTTTAGAGCTAATTCTGCATCCATTAAAGACAAAGCTCCCACTGACTTCAACAGGGGTATGATTGTACCCTAGATACCTATCTCATAATTCTAGATAAAAGAATAAGACATTGGCAGTTTATTGTATACTATCTGATCTTCAGCCTACAAAATACAAACTATCTTTTCTTCTGGTTTCAAAGATCTGAGAGAGAAAGAGAGCAATTATCAGAATTCCCACTTACACTAATTCCCTTCCATGATATGTTTTTTTTTCCCCAGATACAGCAGCTGGCTAAAGAGACTGAAGAACAGGTTAATCATCCGTCAATGATGCTTGTAAACATGACTATAAAGCTAGCACATAAAAATAGCAAGAATCATCCTAGATGTTTTCACCTATTTTTAATTAAATGTAATGCGGCCGAACCATTAGACATAGTCAAAAAAGTTAAAAGGCCAGATCCTCAGCTAGTGTAAACCAGTATAGCTTCATTAAAATTCAATGGGATTACACTGATTTAAATCAGAGGATTTAGCCTCAAAGCTGCAAATGAAAATGTCAATAATTACATTTCTACAACAAGCAAAGTCTGCCCTAATTTTAAGCAAATGAAGGAGGCTGGTATGCTACATGACAGCAGACATTATATTGCTATACAACTGACTTAAAGTTCTATAAGTTAGATTATAACTTTTGAAGAAGCAATTATGATTTTATTGCATTCATGCTGCTGATGATTAATACTGAGAGCCTGGAGGGAAATGCATCCTATCATTTGCTAACATGCACTATAATTATGCATACCTCTCCAGGTACTGTAATTTAAGACTTAAAAAGCAACATTCTGAATGAGGACTGCTGCACTTATAAAACATTACAGATGTGTTATCATATAAATGAGGTAGCTTTGACATGATAGTGTTCTAATAAATCCTCAGCTATGATTTGGAGACAAGATATGTCAAAAGCAAATCCACACTGTCTCTTAATCTTCTACATAAACTGTTTATTTTTTCTGAGCCCTACAATAATACATATGTCAAGGCGGCTTTGATGGTTTCTAGATTAAAGTAGGTTCCCCGCCTCCCCCTTGCAGGTCATTTTGAGAATACTCATTTTTGCTAAATTAACTCAGCTATTTGCAGGGTTTAAATGCAAACCAAAAATAAAACTGTTTCCATCAAATTGGGAACTTCTGAGATGAACTTCATAAATAACAAACTTAGTTTGCTCCATTTCGGTGGAAGTTTTAAATGCCTAATGCTGAATGATAGTCTGTCATTGTGAGAGCTTGCATTTCAAACCATATTCTCCGCAAAAAGTGCTTTGTGTTCTGCAAGATGAATGTATGAAAAGTCCTTTGCTTGATGCTCATGTTAGTTATATTATAGTGCTGCTCAAGAGCCTCAGCCGAGGTCAGGGTCCCACTGTGCTGTACCAACGTATCGTTAGAGACGGTGCCAGTTCCAAAGAGCTAACAATCTCACTAGACAAGGCAGAGAAAGGACGGGAGGGGAAACAAACATAGAAACAGCCATACTGGGTCAGACGAATGGTCCATGTAGCCTAGTATTCCCGTCTCCAACAGTGATCTATACCAGAACTTCAGGAGGAGTGTACAGAACAGCTCAGTCAGAGTGACTCACCCTTGTTTTCTCCTTTGGGCTTCAGGAGGTGATACGAAAGGCAATATGACTTGGTCAAGGTCACAGCAGGTAAGGAGCCAGGAATAGAACCTAGATCCCGGATTCCCAGTCCACTATCTACTCAATCATGCTCCTTCTTGGTGCTAGCCCTTTAGGCCCAGATCCTTGAAGGTATCCAGGTGCCTAACTCCCAATGGATCTCCCTCTTGGTACCTTCCTCCATTTAATATAACACCTAGTCATATGCCCCTAATAGCTTTGTATTGGAAAAAATTGTTGTGCTATTAACTAAAACATACTTGTACTTGGAACAGAAAAGAACTAACTTCAGGCCCTCCATTGAAAAAAGTAGCTGTGACCTTTTAGAATTATTGGACAGTTACCAAGATAATTTCTGTAAATGCTCAAGATGACCAAAAAAAAAAAAATTAACACATACTACTCATTTGGTACCACTAGTAATGAGCATAGTTCTCAGCATCCTATATATTATGAATTAGCCTCAAGACTCCCATTAATCATAAAATATCCACACACCTTGCAGCGAATTTGCCTTTAGGATTCTACATTAAAAGGCTGTGTTGGAAAATACTGACTAATAGCACTATCGGGTTAATGGGATTTTAGTGTGTTGTCTTCTCTTCCAGCTATAAATTTATTAGTCACTTCAGACATGGCATTCACATTAAATCTACATGCAAGACTCTGGGCAATCAGAAACAGTTTATGCTTAACACAGAGGAACTCAAAAATGTGTCACTTGTGACTTGCCTTATTTCTTTGATGCTTGTACTCTAAAAGTTCCAATCTAAATGTCTTTTTTTTTCAGAGAGAAAACAAAGAAAAGAGATCAATGCTGGGTAATAAGACATGCTTTGCCACTAATAGGAAATAAACAATAATACACATATTTAGACCCATTATGCAGAGTCAGAGTTTGCTGAATTATTTTGAGTAGCTGATAAAAGAAGAATGTGAACATTGGCTATCAAGTTTCTTATGCACTCTCCGAAGAAGGGCAAAGAATGTCTAATGGGATTTTTGTGCCAACACCATGTTAGATGTGAGACTAACTGAACATGAAGTATGTCAAACGGACAACTTTCTCCACTGGGTAGAAAGAATGACATATAGGGACTGCCCCTTCTTAATACTAAGTGTGAAATACATTGTTCTGTGATGTCTTTGGTAGTGGTGAACACAACAGTTAGTTTGCTCTATAAACCTGTTCTCAATCAAAACCACCATATGCTTTGTGCTTTGTGCACCATATGTGAACATCCCCCAGCCCGTGCCACTTCCCGCAGCCCCCATTGGCCTGGAGCGGCGAACCACGGCCAGTGGGAGCCGTGATCGGCCGAACCTGCTGCCGCAGCAGGTAAATAAACCGGCCCAACGCGCCAGGGGCTTTCCCTGAAGAAACGGTGGACCACAGTTGAGAACCACCGGTTTAGGTAGACTTGGTCCTGCCTCAGCATAGGTAGTTGGACTAGATAATCTCTTGAGGTCCCTTCAAGCCCGACATTTCTATGATTCTATGCATTCGTAATCTTTGTGCAGTGACTCAAACCCACAGCCCTTGAAAGAAGAAATTCAGCATGTTTACCTTGGTTAAAAGAAAAAGAAAAAACAAAACAGATAATCAAAAACGTAATCAAAAGGTTACTTCACAATCACTTCAAATCCCACTCTGGCACACCAGTCATTATTAGTCCTCCAGGAATCCATTGCCATTGCTCTTCAGAGTTCACTGCGTCCCACTGCTCATGTGGAAGGTGGTTAAGTACATGAAGCTAAATAAAAATCTCTGTGGTGTTGCTTAGGGGCCAGTCTTTAGAGTATATAATGAAAATCAACATCTGTGCATTCCAGAGACTTCAGGTGTTTCACATTTCCTGCTACTCAATTTATGGAACATGCAAATGAAAGTAAAACAGCTAAATGCTCTTTAACAACAGGAGCATTTTGTCATATTTCAGTCACATTACTCTAAAGAGTTGATTAATTTAGTCACCATGCAGGATACCATAGGTGATGCTTCTGGTTGAAATTAAATAGAGACTTACATATTTTGATAATGTTACATCATTTTGATAGCAACAATACAAGCAGCTTTCCATTTCTGTGCAGACCAATTTTCAAGCAGGAGGTGTCTTGGGCTTCCCCTTAATAATGAATCAAACGGAGTGACATTTCAAATGGCAATCATTTCCCCAGGAAATGCAGCTGCGATCTTAGTATTTTCTGTTCTTACTCTCCTTCTGATTTCTCTTATCCACAGTATGAGGCAGCTGAGTATAGTGCAGGCAACATTATCGGCAACAATGCTACAATTAATGCTGAAGGAAAATGAATATTTGTCTACAGAAGAATAGATTTTAGAATACCTGTGGGATCTACTATACTTTAAAAACTGAAGCCATTTTGCACATTTACTGAAGTGTATTTAACTTCTGTGGTTATGCTACAACTAGTTAACCCTATCAAGGTAATAAGTGCCATAAGGAGTTTGCATCCTCCTTTATTAAGGTTGTTTACTGCATGCTAAATAGTCTGGGTCTGTTAAAAACACAGGCTGTCTTGGCTGTGATGTCTCTACAGTTCCACACCTCACTTGCTGCATTGTCTCAGGAACCAAAAGTTCATGACAGCATCTCTTCTCCCAGAACAGATCTCAAAGTCGTATATGCAGTGCCATCCCCACAACCACAAGGTGGCTTGCAATGCTGATATAGAAAACATGTTTGGAGAGCACTGTTATTGGTTCATGGGCAAGGACTCTCAGACACATGCTGAAAATACGTCTAGAGCCATTGCCTGTCAGCAAACCTACGACGTTTTTCCTTATGCATGTGGCGCCAAATGTTGATATTTAGTGTGGTTCTACTACCAGTCACTACTTGACATAAAATGTTCAGGAGAAATGAGTCTTTGAATAACCACTAGAGTTGAGAGAGCACATATGTGAGTTTCTGTATGTGCAGGCTAGAAATTTCAAGGCTGCAGCTACATTAGGGCTAAAACCATGGTACCTTAACTGATTTCAAACACAGTTCTAAACCACCCTAGGGTAACTTGGTTTAAACATAGCTTAGCCGGTTAGGTAAACCTATTTTAACCTAGAGATGGGCTCAGGCAGCCATGTTTTGGTTTTACCAAAACCTTATTTACTGTGTTTTGCTTGGCAAGTGACAATACTTGCTACCTCCATCTGGAATCTTCTAGATACGGACAGTAGGTCTATACCCTTTCCTTAGCCTTCATCCCATCTCAGACTTACACCCTCCATCAGTCCCCAGATACCCTCATCTTTCTGGTGAAAAAAGTGGGCAAACAAAACTAAACAGCTATCCCCGTACTCAAGCTCGCTACCAACCACCACCAAACTGTACTCAGAAGTGATTATTAATAAAGATAAATAAGAACCAGGACTTCCTGGCCTGTCATTTCAATTTGCGATCTCGGGGCAGAATATTTAAAAAATATAATTTCTATAGAAATATTGAAAGCCCATAAACCTTGAGAGATTTGCCAAGATCATCAATCAATATGGCACAAATTAACAATGGCAGACTTGTGGCAGAAAAGTTAGGAGGGATGAGTTAAGATTGGATTTTATTAGAAAAGCTGGCCTTAGAAAACATTGGATTTTAACCAGCAACTCTTGATCAGTGTTGTTATTATAATTATGTTTATTATTTGCATTACTGTCATGTCCAAATGTCTCAGTCACACTGGGGATGTCTTCACAGCCAGCCTCCTAGGCCAAATTGACAAACTCAGGCTTGTGCTCTAAAAATAACTATGTAGACAGCGCTTTGAAGTTGTCGCTCGGGTTAAAGCTCAGGTGCTGAAGCCTAGGAAGGGGGATGGGCTTCGAAGTTTGAGTCTAGCCGGAGAACCAACTTCAAAGCACTGTGTACGCAGCTATTTTTGGAGCACTAGCCCAAGTCCTACAAGCTCAAGTCTGTTGACCCGAGCTGGGAGGCTCGCTGCCCTAGGCTCTGTAAACATACCCATTGGGGCCCTGTTGTCAACAGAGAGGAAGAAACAACCCCTGTGCGGAGATGCTTACCAACTAACCTAGGACAAGAGGCAACCAGTGTGTATAAGTAGCAAGCAGAGTGGGGAGGAGGGTAAGTGTTATATTTTGCTTCTATAATGGAAAGATCTACAGATTCCAACCTAGTTCAGAGCTCCATTGTTCTAGGAGCTGTATAAACACAGGAAGATGGGATTCTGGCATCCAAAGAGATTCCAATCTAAGTAGATGAGACATTAAAAAGGTGGAAGAAAGGAAGCGTTATTACCCTTATTTTACGAACATGGGACAGAGGCACAGAGAAGCTAATAATACCACCTAACTCTTATCATCAGTAGATTTCAAATCTTTACAAAGGCGATCACTGTCATTATTCCTATTTTACAGCTGAAGAAACTGACACAAAGGTGAAAAGTAACTTGCCTTAGGTCACCCAGCAGGCCAATGGCAACTCTGGGAATAAACCTAGGTCTCCTGAGTCACATTGCAGGGCTTTGCCAAGTAGGCCACATGGCCTTTAGATGCCTTGCCCAAGATACGCAAAGTCTGTAGAAAAGACATGAACCCAGGTCTTTCTCAGGGGGAGGCAAATTTTTTTTGTCAAGGTCCAGATTTCTTGGTCAAGGTATAGTCAAGGTCTGGACTCCAGAGAAAATAATAATTAAAATTAACAACAATGATGATAATAATAAGTAAATAAAAAGATTTTGGGATCCGTTCAAAAGCGTCTGGTGGTCCGTATTTGGCCCGCGGTCCACCTCTTGACTACCCCATCCTCGTCCAATGCCTTAGTCATCCTTTCTCTAGGAAGGCAGCTTATGTAGAATTTTTATGTGCACAGTTTACTTAAAGTATAAGCTCTTTGGTGCAGTGACCAATCTTTTTGTTCTGTGTTTCTCCAGTGCCTAGCACAATGGGGGCTTGGTCCATGACTTAGGCTTGTAGGCTTGCCATAATACAAATAATAAATAACAACAACTTGCAAGTTCATATTTAGGAAACTCTTTAAAGATGTTATCAAACGAGAGACATCGGTGGTGTCAGTGGTCCCTGTCTGTTTATGCTAAAGGTCATCCTTTATCCCAAACTCTAGTCTCTGGTTTACTTGTTGAGACTATCACAGGTGATAAAGGTTATCTAATCACTTCTTCCATGTGGCTTAGGAGAGTTTATCTTTCACTATATACCTGATAGTGCTGCAGTCTTTGCTCAGGGACAAGGTGATAAGGAGTCCACTCTGGTCAACTGGAAAACTCCCCTTGACCTCAAGGGGGCAGAATCAGGCCTTGTGGTAGCCACGGACAAATCCTGGTAGCAGCTTTTTAAGGAGGACTCTAAAAATATGACCCGTAGATTGGTTAGACATCATTGACCAAAAGTATGAGGTTATGTATTTAGATATTTAGGAAATGATGCTCATCCACTACACTAAATTCTTTCATAATAATTTAAAACTTATAGAGACAGATCTTTATTTGGTGTAAATGAGCGCAGCCCCATTGACTGCAGCCGAACTACATTGATTGCTGTCCAGAGAGTTATGCCATGTTAAACAAGCTGAGGATCTGTCCCTATCTCCAGCAAGTACCATGCAATGCAATCAATATAGCAATAGTAAAGCCAAAACCCACTGTTGTATAAATTCATTCCTGGATTAAAAAATAGTAGAGCAATATGTTAAATACAACCCTGTGATTGAATAGTTAACAGCAGGGTCTGTTTCTTTTTCATGTAAAAAAAAAAAAGAAAGACTTTTTCATCAAAAAAATAAATTGTTCAAAACATGTTGACCAGTTCAATGGGGAATGCAGCACAAGTGAACTGTTAGGGGACTTACGAATGAGTCAAAGGACTGAATTGAGGACAAATCAGTACTGGAAAATGAAGTGTCTGTTATTCAGTGAAAACTGGCAACCTGGCCAGCAGCTGTGCAAACTTCACAGAATGTCCCGTCAATGTGCTTCTTCCCTTTCTAAAGATATTCAGGTTCCTTGCCTATCCATTCTATGGCCTTTTTATTATTTTTCAGAAACACTCATTTAGAGTTAACTGCAGTCAGCTTTTATTAATTTGGACTTAGAGCCTTGGCTGGTGTAAGCCAGTGTAGTTCCATTGACATCAGTGAAGCTACACCAATTTACACCAGGTGAGAATCTCACCTAGGAAGTCAACTGAATTTTAGTGCCCAGGTTGATATAGTTTCTCGTTCTTATTTATTGCATTTTCGCCCTCATATACTCACGATCTAAAATAATAACAAATCCCTGTTTAGTACTTGTGTTGTTTCCAAAGACTATTTTTCACAGAGCTAAGAGGGGGAGGAAGCTTTTGTTTTAAACGGAATAGCACTGTTCTCTACCAAAAATATTTAATCATAATTACATTAAGAAACATTTACAAAAAGTTAAGTAATAAAATAAAATGGGTTGGAGAGCACAAAAGGGGAAAAAAAGGACAGAAAGGATTAAGTGGATTCATATAAAGAATAGATTCTACTTAATGAAAATTTCCACAGTGTTCAACATTTTTATTATGGTTAATAGCACCGCGCTTCATTTTTGTCTGCAGTAATTGTGTATCCTTAATGAATGGGCACTCTTATTTCCCCATTGAGCACTGACAGAAATTAATAAACCTAATTCTGTAGGTTTAAGTTTAATTCTGGTGAAATATATAAAGTAGTTACATTTTCACTTAGCGACTAACTGAAATAGAAATGGGCTTAAGCTTCTCAGCAACTTAATAGGGAGCAAATTGGGTTTTCTTTTTTTCCCCTCCCCGCTCCAGCTTGGGTCTATTTTCATTGCCTTGTGCAATAAAAGACATGTCATGGCCGGTGAGGCTGAACAGAACCTAGGGTGAGTGTTGTAAAAAAGTACAATTACTAGACTTAGTCCTTTATTCCAGCCTAGTCGTTAATGATTGGTGAAGACGATCTCATCAGTTTACAGTTTGATAGAGACAACAAGCAATCAAGAGAATCAAGACAGACAACTAGAAAACAAATGAAGCCACCACAGTAAATACTAAAATGGGGTGCTCTGGGGCTGAGTAATTGTCTCCTTGTCTGGTTGTATCAGGTGTCAAATGTAGAAATAAAACAAGGCTGCGTTGAAGGTGAGTAATGCGGTGTGCAATTATTTGGGATTGTTTAAAATAAAAATAGTATTGAGTTTGATTGTAGGTAAACAGGTCTGACGATGAAATTCTGGGATTGCACTAGGTGGAATATAAGGCAGAATCTGACCCCCTGAGGAGTTCATTTCACGCAGAATGCTCTGCAGTCAGACTGTCCCTCGGGGTAAGATCTTATGAGTTAAACAGAGTGGACCTAGTTTATACTTAGATAAGAAGCCTGTAAGGAAACCCCCCAGGCATTGCATGAAGTGGTGTTGGTGATTCACCAATGGCTGCTCTTCTCTCTGAACTACTGTGACACAAGGGCCTGGCATACTGTTTGCTGTTGAGAGTTGCCACCTTTTGGAGGCCAGCTGAAACTCGTGCCCTGATCACCTGTGGCCATTAAGAAGTCCTAGAATAGGGATGTCTTGGCAAAATTCCACATTGGGTAATAATGATATGCATTTTTCCTATCTACATTTCTACCCTGAAGTTTCACATATATAATGGGCCAGACCCCTTACCTAGTGTAGGTACAGACAAGCAAAAATATAGCTTGCCACCCTAATTTCCACTCTGTATTAGAGATGCTGGGAGCACAGCAAGCGTTGACAATGAGCAAAGATTGTGAGGATGGGAAAGGTTGCAAGAAAGGAATATCATGAGATTCTCCTATTGCTGCATTATCATCCAGGGACTTTGGTTAGATCCTCTTTATTGTAAGAGACTATAAATATAATTTAGTTAAATGATGTTTAATATTAAGACCTAGACCTGGGAAAGAGGGTGGGCTGAAGGACAGTGATGGAAGTGAGCCTTGAGGAGGGATCTGAAGAGGGAGAGGGAAGTTGCAATGGCAAACAAAAGAACATAAGAACAGCCATATTGGGTCAGACCAAAAGTCCATCTAGCTCAGTATCCTGTCTTCCAACAGTGGCCAGGTGCCCCAGAGGGAATGAACAGGGAATCATCAAGTGATCCATTCCCTGTGGGCTCATTCCCAGCTTCTGGCAAACAGAAGCTAGGGACACCATCCCTGCCCATCCTGGCTAATAGCCATTGATGGACCTATCCTTCATCTAATTCTTTTTTGAACCCTGTTATAGTCTTGGCCTTCACAACATTCTCTGGCAAAGAGTTCCATAGGTTGACTGTGTGTTGTGTGAAGAAATACTTCCTTTTGTTTGTTTTAAACCTGCTGCCTATTAATTTAATTAGGTGACCCCTAGTTATGTTAAGTTATAACTCCTTGTGTTATGAGGAGTAAATAACACTTTCTTATTTACTTTCTCCACACCCGTGATGATTTTATAGATCTCAATCATATCCCCCTTTAGTCTTCTCTTTTCCAAATTGAAAAGGCCCAGTCTTATTAATTAGTCTCCTCATACGGAAGCGGTTCCATACCCTAATCATTTTTGTTGCCCTTTTCTGAACTTTTTCCAATTTGAACATATCTTTTTTGAGATGGGGCAACCAGATCTGCACGCAGTATTCAAGATGTGGGCGTACCATGGATTTATATACAGGCAATATGCTATTTTCTGTCTTATTATCTATCCCTTTCTTAATGATTCCCAACATTCTGTTCACTTTTTTGACTGCCAGAAAGGTCAAGTTTGGATGAAAATGTTTTTATCAGCTCTGACAGTGACTCCCATGTAAGCCACTTATTCAGATTCCTAACCATGGACTTGGGAGCCTAATTTCAGGCACCCACTGTTGAAAATGTTGGGCTATATTTTCCCTTTGCATCAGAAAGGCATCACTCCTTCCCCGTTCTCCATTGCTCCCATCAATGCTCCTTCTACCCCTTTCATCTGGCCAACCTGTTGGGGTACCAGGGCCAAGGCTCCACCCAGTGGCCACCCCTTTCCACCTGCTTGTTCAGGGTGGCACAGTAATAGACCTGTAGTACTTGCTTAGGCTTAGGCATATGCACCTGAGTTACCATATAGGCTGGGCCATGATTTCAGCCTGAATTAATTTTGTTCTGGACTTAAGGAGATTGCACTTCATTGTTTAAAAAAAAATTTTAATGTGAAAAGTTCTATTCTGAACACTGGTGGGATGATGCAGAGGCAATGGAGACTGGCTCCCATAGCAGCATTTCCAAGTTTGGGCACTGAGTGATTTGCAGCTATTGGCAAGATACAACAAAAACCATGACTTCTATTCCAGCATTTCATCTAATAAAGATTGTAGCAATTTCTAGTCAAAGACTGTATCTTCATTCTTTTGGATAAAAATGGCATTTCCCCAAGGCAGAATTTCGTTCCATGTCCTACACATTTCCCTGGCAATAAAATAGTCATGCAAATCAGACAGACATACACCTTAATGTGCCACATATAAAAACTGCCCCAACATGTTGAGGATCAAATTCCACTGCCTTACATACAGTATTACTCTTTGATTGCCACATCCCTCAGAACACCCAGGAAAGGCAGCTTTCCTGCAACCACAGGGCTTTCTTGGCTGGGTACAGGATGATGATCTACCTGCTCAGGACGCAGTTGGACAGAGTGGTGCACCACCTGCTTCTCCTCCCTCCCTGACTTTTTCATTTGAACAGACACCGATCGTACTCCTCTGCAGAAGAGCTTTCCCGCACGCAGTGCCAGCAGTACTGTGAAACTGACTAGGATCATGTTCCATAGTCAATTTCACACAACCGCCGGCGCCACAGGTAAAATGCAAGTGCACGGGAATATGATCTGAGTCAATTTGTTTTTTCAGATGCTAGTGCCTGATCATTACATGGGGAGAGACGGTGACAAAAAACAGAGAGGAAGGCACAAAGAGGAGAAAAGGGGAGAGAAAAAGAGAGAAATGGAGACAGGAAATTCTGGAGGAAAAAGGAAGAATGGAAAAAAAGAAGAAAAAAAGAAACAAGGACACACAAAACTAGGTGAGAAAGAAGACCATGGTTGGTTCAAAGTCATTTCAGAGGCCTGTCCCACCAGTATAATGGCAATGCATTATGGGAAATCTCGATTCATTCATTGTCTCTTGGGCTGGTAGGCTCTGGGAGTGCTGTGTGATAGAGTACCTCTACCTAGGTGGCTCGTCTCACACTTCTCCAACTCCTCGGGCCAGTTCAGGAACAGCAATTATTGGGCTCATTATATGTGAGCTTGAGAACAGGAGGACTCTGAAACTTGCATTCTGAGAGGTGCTCAGAAGACCCCTTGGAAGACGGCACTTATGACGTACTTTCATATCCCATGTATACTTCACACTACAATGTTGTAGAACTACTGGTGGGCTTCCAAAGCCTGGAATCACAGATGATTACGTTTAGTTCTCTTCTGTTGCACTGAATCTCTTTTGCCATTGCAGCTTTGCTCTAGTGTCATCATCTGACACATGATGAAAGCCACTGCTCCCAGAACCACATATTTTCAGGAGGAAGCATAATAATTAATGAAGCAGTGTGACCGGGAGTACTCTGAAGGCTTCACACTTGGTTTAGTGCTCATGACAACAATAATTAGCCAGGACTTGTCATCATAACCATTTTTAAAAATTAACTTGAAGAGGGAACTAGTTGGCTCAGGGATTGGTAATGAAATAGAGAGTATTTTACTACCAGACCACTGGTTCCAATGCAGCCAGAGCTGATTGCAAGTAAATCTTAGTGCTCCTCACTAGGTCTAGGTGAAACGAGTTGGGCAAACACCAATTTCTAAGAAAGAGACGTCCGCATGACATGAATACCTCCTTCACAGGGGCATTTTCCACAAAGGCCGAAGATTGGCAGGGAAAATAAATGGCCTCTTCACCCATAATAATGGTCTCTCCAGACACTGCACATTGGCAGGACCATGCTAAGCTGTACTACATCTCTGGATAAACAGCAGCCTTTGAGCTCCAGGGTTATTATTCCTCTGCATTTTCCAAGTCATGCTTCCACCTAAAGTGGAAAAACAAAAGTGACGAAGGGCTTATCTCCCTGATGGGGTGATGCACACTAGAGGGGTGTGATTTCTAAAGCGCACAAAGTGGCACAATAATTGGTCCATGTAGAACCTGCTGGTGTGCACGAACGGTTCCCTAGCATCCTTTAACATAGTGCTGTTTGAAGGCCATTCTTCAGTGAATGCTATATGATTTTTTCACTTATAAACTGAAAATTACATGCTGATAATATGAACCAGAATCCAAATATCAGTTACACACTTGGGTTGCAAAATATCCACCGAGTCAACATCTAAATATGGAGATAGGATAGAATTCTAAATACTCCTGTCCATTTTTAATGTGCTTAGGGATACAAGAGTGGCACTTCATGACTTTTATACAAAGGCCTGTGCAATGCTCAGCTGTTTAGTATCATGTTCAGTGCACCTTATTAGCCTTGTCATGACAGATCACTCTCAAGCCTAGCACTTGTTTATGCAACATACAGAAGTACTGTGTTTCTCAACACCTGGGAATGGCTTTTTGCTTATGCTTTCTGAGCGGATTTATTTAGCTGGGTGTACAATATACATGGGCCAAGAAAGGAGCTCTAGTCTAAATACAGATGATCCAGGAAAAATGGAACGTGGGGCACATCTGGCCTCATTTCTGAGTTTGCAGAACAAAAATCCAACTGTTAAGATCTTGCAAGATCAAAACCATCCTGGTTTTAACTGAACTTTATTTGGAGGTGAAATGGGCCAAAACTGGACCTGTTGACCTAACTCTCATTCCCTCTACCCCTGTTCCTCTATATTTATCTACCCTAGGGAAATCAACTAGAATAAGGCCTGGGGAACCTGTGGTTTCAGCTTTAGGTTGGTAAAACTGAAACCATGACAAGGCTCTCTTTTGTCATTCTTTCAGACACTCATTTCTTCGCAAATATATTGATTTCTCTCTCCCTCTCTCACGCACACACAACCACACTCACAGAGAAAAGAAATCAACATGGTGTTATCATGTATTAATTCATAAGGACACACAGAATTCTAAATTTAACACACCAAATACACCTCACACATTCATATGAAAGCAAACAGCTAAGTGACAGCTGAGATTTGCTCCTCTGAATCTCCAAAACTGTAGCTACAGTCAACTGCATTGCCAACAAATTATAAGTGTACACTAGAAGAGCTGATCAAAATAGGATTACTAGGAGCACGATGACGTTTCTGTGTGCATAGCACATTCATGCTTAGGTGTACTTGTGCAGCTGAAATATACTACTCCATTGTGGGGTGCTTTTAACCAATTTTTGAGAGATTTAATCCACCATGTAGCTACTACCAAAGCTGCTTTAACGCGGTCTCGTGCTGCTACAGAGGATTTATATCTCCATTGAAATGCATCGGCTTGCATCACAGGCAACTCATATAAGAAGCTTTAGTGATAAAGGCAGGGGTGACCAGATGCACATTATAGAAGGATAATAATGAAACTGGGGCTCTAGTCAAAAGTTTGGAAGATCCTTTCGCTTCTACATTTCAATGAGAATTTGCAACGTATGATACTATAAATGAACTCTTTGGCTCTACGTAGATCACTGGCCTCCACTGGACAGGATGATAACTGCTCAGCAGTGCCCCTTACATCCTATATTGCTGACAGGTAAAGGAGACTCTCGCTTAGTTCAGGTGACAGGAACCTCTGCTTTTGGAAATAGGATGGTCCATACTCCGCCCTTGTTGTCCCCATGAAATTAGGAACAGACTGTAGCAAAGTGGTGCCTTTGAATTTTTTAGTGGAGGTGTTCTCAACTTTTTTCTTTCTGGGCCCCCCCCCACCCCGCCCAACATACTATAAAAACTCCACAGCCCACCTGTGCCACAACAACTGTTTTTCTGTATATAAAAGCCAGGGCCAGCGTTAGGGGGTAGCAAGCAGGGCAATTGCCCTGTTCCCCATGCCATAGGGGGTCCTGCAAAGCTAAGTAGCTCAGGCTTCGGCCCCAGGTATCGGGACTTGGGAGCCTTAGATTTCAGCCCCAGGTGGTGGGGTTTTGACTTTCTGCCCTAGGCCCCAGCAGATCTAATGCCAGCCCTGCTTGGCGGACTCCCTGAAACCGGCTCGCAGTGCCCCATTGGGTCCCGGATCCCTGGCTGAGAACCACTGATCTAGTGGTCGCTCACAGCAACCCAGCCCAAGTGTGGGTCAGGAAGCTGAACACATCTACTGACCTGAACTGAATTCTAGAGTAGACCACAGCATTTCACCTTGCTGGCACATCTCCTTCTCCATGCTTCTCGCTAAGAAATACATTCTACAGAGAGATCACAGTGAAACCTTTTATTTCTTAACTATAAAGGTATTTCCTCAGCTCAATGCACCAGGAGTTTTCCCCGAACTCTCAGGCCAGCTAATCGTGAAGAGAATCTCTGTCCAAGGGTTAAACTCCCCAGTTTTCAATTACTGTTACATAAAAACCCTTATGTTTAATTGCATTTATTGCCTTTCTTTCTTTCCGAAGCCCTTGCAGAGCCCCTGTGATCATCTCCAGCACAGCCTTTTATAAACAGGTCACACAGAGATGATATCCTGCTGATGCAGCCACATGCTGTTCTTCCACTGGGTAGCTCCATTTATCCTGGTGGCATCATAAGAAAGAGCAATAGCATTTCCTGGTACTGCTCATTTACGTCCTGTGGCTTGTCCTGTATTGTGTACTCCTTTACTCTTTGAAGAGTGAAGTATATGGGAGATCATTGGATTTCTTTTTGTTTCCATACAGGCTGCGTAGTGGGTGGATTGTCAGGTACATTCTTGTCCATACTGCAGGTTGAGGAGGAGGATTGGGTATTCTTACTGGAGTAAGAGGCCAGTGAAGATTATTTCTTGCAGCCTGTATTTCCCAAGCAATATTTTAACTATTTCTCGTGTAATAAGAAAATAGCTCCACAGCAGCAGAGCCACCTCTCCTTTCATTGAGCTAGTGTTACAAACAACCAGCTTTTTAGGCCATGATGTCTCCAAGACCTCCCACTGCATTGCTGAGATTTACAGTACCATGTAAGCGGATGCCACCACACAGGGCCAACCACAGGAATGTGCCAGGCTCACTATTTCAGAGATGTCAGGTGTCCCTGGGGAAGCTGGGGGAAGGGCACTCCTGGGACTAAGCAAGTGGCACTTGGTTTTCCCTACAGATTATCTTTCATTTTCAAATCCAATTCCTGCCACCGAGCATTCCTTTTAAGAAAAGGGAAAAACATCTCTCTGGCTCTTGCTACATGGGGAGCATTGTGCAGCACAGTTCTTGAATCAGTGTGGAGGGGGGGGGGCATATTGTTTCACACCAACCCTTCAGCCAGAAGCAGAGTTGTTTCCCCTAACAATGAAATTAAATTATATTAGATTACATGAATAGTCAAGATCAACTACAACTGTGAGCTACAAGCTTGTGCAAGTGGTCTCTTATTTAAATGAATCGCTGGGTCATTTTAATCAGTTAAGTGGCTTAGTCTAGCAAAGCCTGCCCTTCCTTTCAGTTTAAGAGGCTTCCCTACCTGCACTCATCACTACTGAAAGAACAATCCTGCAGCCGGGCCGCATACAATTGGGCCCCGATTCAGCAAAGCATTTAAGCACGTGATTATCTTTGAAGTCAATTATCTTAAATGCCTGGGGAGCTCAGGGGAGGCAAAGTGCAAAACAGCCGCTTAGAGAATGCGACGGAAGCAGAGATAGGGAGGAGAAAGACTCTGAGTTAACATAGTCTTTACCCCATGTAAAATTTTCAAAGGCAACTAAGTGACATAAAGAACTAAAGTCCCATTAACTTGGGATACTAAGTCACTTCGGCACCTTGGAAAATATTTCTCCCACCTACACAGCATAGCTATGCTGTGCCCATGTGTGCCTTGCTTTTTGGAGTGGTGTTCATAAAGTTCATAAACCCAAACTTGTTTTGCTGGCTCTGCAAACCCTGAAAGTATTTTGCAATGTGCCACAAAATTTCAGGATCTAGAAGGTTCTTCCCACCCTACTCCTAGCAAGCCAAGAGATCTCACTCTCACAGTTCAGGGCAACTGTATTCCAGCCCAGGGCCACTCCAGGCTTCCAGCTCCCCAGCTGTTGCGTTTCTGTGTGGACACCCTTGCATAGGCACCAACTCCGTGGGTGCTCCGGTGCTGGAGCACCCACGGAGAAAAATTGGTGGGTACTCCGCACCCACCGGCAACTCCCCGCCCGCCCCGGACCCGCGGCAAACTTACCGGGCACCGGGAGACGTTACGGGGCCCCGACCCCGACGCTGGGTGACAGCACCCATGGGCGGGGCTGGAAGTCAGCCCCTGTGCACCCTTGTCTGTCTCCCTTCTGACCAGGGGAATGTCCTGGTTGCTCAGTTCCCTGACTACACTATGATATTCTCAGCACAGACAGGTTGCCCAAGGACACTGCTTGCTTTCTCTTCAGAGATGCTTAACGGCTGAGCCTGTAACTGCTACAGTTATAAGATACCATGCAACATGTCCTATGCAAGGCTACTTTATTCTTAAGGTAAAAATCATGACAGAGAACACACATTAAAAACAATAAAAGAACCTTTACACATGCTAATAAGCTTACCAGAATCAACCACAATCCTAACATGGATTCTGCCAGGATGCAGTCCATCAAACCTCCACCCAAGGGAATTCCTTGTGGTTATCAGTTCATCACAGCTTCAGTTCAGAACAAGCACACAGTCCTTCCAACCCTACCCTGAGGATTGGGGCCCTCCATGAACCAGGGGTCCTGTGCA
The DNA here is from genome assembly GCA_037349315.1 of Chelydra serpentina. Lineage (NCBI taxonomy): Eukaryota > Metazoa > Chordata > Testudines > Chelydridae > Chelydra > Chelydra serpentina. The sequence goes on from JBAIAC010000026.1 coordinate 30,552,542, forward strand.
TTTGCTGGACTAAGAAGACAGACATGAGTCAGTTTAAAACTAAGTTATTTCTACAAAAGCGCTTTCTTTGTCTCTTGGTCCCTGGAGAATCCAGTTTGAAGTAGCATATACATACCTTTCCAAGGGGTGACTTCAAAGGGTCAATAAGGAAGGAAGTACATTAGCATCCCCCTTTTCTACTAGAGAAGGGGCATACGATACCACAATAATACATACACAATTGCATTTTCAATACCATGTACCCCACAGATATTAATCCTAATTCAATAGGATTCAACTTTCTTCAGTAAAGTTCAATTAAGATGTTGCAGGAAACTGTCAGTCTGTCACACTGCCCACAAAGACACTTAGTGAAGGTCCTTGAGGAAGACTGAGGTAGGGATTGGCTGGCTGGGGGAGTTCCCCTTGGAGATTAGTGTGACGGTGTTCCCCATAAAACTTTATGGGGAGATGCTTATAAATGTATATATGTAACTAGAATATGTTTTATGCTACATGTGCCATGTAACATATCTCTGTGAAAGTTATGACCTACTGAATTTATTCCTCCTGTTTGTATGCATGTATCATTGTTGTAGTTGAAGTTATGAATATCGGTTGTATTTCTTGAGAAAGGAATGTGCAGGTTAAGTGCCCAATCAAGAAGCACTTAACAGACAATAGAACTTGCAGTCACCAATCCACATCTGAACTTTGCCAGGAATGTGGCTGGTCTGGAACTGAGTTGTGCAGGGACAGGTGACTGGTCCATGTGACCCCAACTCCATTTGGTAACTGGATGCTACACAGGGAAAGGGAGGGGTGTCCACCCAGAGGAGAAAATCTATTTAAATCCCGAGGAAACCCCTCCATTTTGGTCTTCAGCTGGCTAAAGGAAGAAGCTCTCCACCCCGCAAGGAGACCTGAAAGAGACTGAACAAAGGACAAAGACATTAGGGGGGTGAGTGATTGCTGGACCCAGGCTAGAAGGAAGATAGCCTGTTTACTGGACCTAGTGAGGGGTTTATCTGTACACAGGGTGATTAGACATAGAACTGCGTGTTCTATTTTATTTTATTCAGTAATTCACTTTGTTCTGTCTGTCACTACTTGAACTCACTTAAATCCTATTTTCTGTACTTATTAAAATCACTTTTTACTCAAGTTTCCTTGAGTACGAGTTGGTACCTGGGGAAAGCGAACAGTTGTGCATATCTTTCTATCTTTGAAATAGAAGGCGAACTATTTATGAGTTTACCCTGTATAAGCCTTATGCAGGCTAAAACGGATGTATTAAGGGTTTGAACCTCCTTGGAGTTGAGCAGCTGGGTGTCAAAGGCAAGAGAGCTTCCAGGGGCCTTACAGTGGTGAGTGGACTTGGTTCGGACCTGGGTCTGTGTTTGCAGCAGATCAGTGTAATCTGGCTCAAAACAGACAGGATTCGGGAGTCCCAAGCTGGAAAAGGCCTGGAAGCAGGGGCAGAAGTAGCCTTGGCATACCAGGTGGCAGCACCAAGCAGGTCTCTGTGGCCCCAACCTGTCACAATTAGAATCCATCCATTTGACTCTAAGAGAACTTGAAGGGGCTGATTTACTTCCAGTCCCTGAGAAATGAAACTAACTCAAAAAATGTTGCAGCCAGCATGGGGGAGTTCTGTATTAGACCTTATCCTAACAGATAAAGAAGGACTGATCACAAAAGTAAAAATTAGGGCTGTCAAGCGATTCAAAATTAATTGTGATTAATCGTGTGATTAAAAAAATTAATCACGATTAATCATGCTGTTAAGCAATAAGAAAATACCATTTACTTAAATATTTTTGGATGTTTTCTACACAGAAAACAAAGAGCACAATGCTCACTTTATATTTATTTTTATTATAAATATTCGCACTCTAAAAAACAAAAGAAATAGTATTTTTCAATTCATCTAATACAAGCACTATAGTGCAATCTCTTTATCATCAAAGTCAAACTTACAAATGTACAAAAATAACTGCATTCAAAAACGTAAAACGTTAGAACCTACAAGTCCACTCAGTCCTACTTCTTGTTTAGCCAATTGTTCAGACACACAAGTTTGTTTACATTTGCAGGAGATAATGCTGCCTGCTTCTTTTTTGCAATGTCACCTGAAAGTGAGAACAGGCATTTACATGGCACTATTGTAGCCAGCGTCGCAAGATATTTACGTGCCAGAGATGGTAAAGATTAATATGTCCCTTCATGCTTCAACCACCATTCCAGAGGACACATGTCTGTGCTGATGATGGGTTCTGCTCAATAATGATCCAAAGCAGTGCAGACTGATGCACATTCATTTTCATCATCTGAATCACATGCCACTAGCAGAAGGTTGATTTCCTTTTTTGGTAGTTTGCGTTCTCTAGTTTCCACATTGGAGTGTTGACTTCTGAAAGCATGCTCCACACCTCGTCCCTCTCAGATTTTGGTAGACACTTCAGAGTCTTAAACATTGGGTCGAGTGCTGTAGTTATCTCTAGAAATCTCACATTGGTACCTTCTTTGCATTTTGTTAAATCGGCAGTGAAATTGTTCTTAAAACGAACATGTGCTGGGTCATCACCTGAGACTGCCATAACATGAAATATATGGCAGAATGCGGGTAAAACAGAGCAGGGGACATACGATTCTCCCCTAAGGAGTTCAGTCATAAATTTAATTAACGCGTTATTTTTTAACAAGTGTCATCAGCATGAAAACATGTCCTCTGGAATGGTGGCCGAAGCATGAAGGGGCATACAAATGTTTAGCATATCTGGCACGTAAATACCTTGCAACACTGGCTACAAAAGTGCCATGTGAATGCTTGTTCTCACTTCCACGCGACACTCTAAATAAGAAGCAGGCAACATTATCTCCCATAAATGTAAACAAACTTGTTTATCTTAGCGATTGGCTGAACAAGAAGTAGGACTGAGTGGACCTGTAGTATCTAAAGTTTTACATTGTTTTATTTTTGATTATGTAACAAAAAATCTACATTTGTAAGTTTCACTTTCACGATAAAGAGATTGCACTATAGTACTTGTATGAGGAGAACTGAAAAATACTATTTCTTATGTTTATTATTTTCACAGTGCAAATATTTGTTATTAAAATAATAATATAAAGTGAGCACTGTACACTTTGTATTATGTGTTGTAATAAAATCAATATATTTGAAAATGTAGAAAAACATCCAAAATATTTTCAAATAAATAAATCATTTAAATAAATACAATTAATAAATTTAAATAAATAAAATAAATTTCAGTTGGTATTCTATTGTTTAACAGTGCAATTAAAACCGTGATTAATTGTTTTGAGTTAATCGCATGAGTTAACTGCAGTTAATCGACAGACCTAGTAAAAATTAATGGTAGCTTAGGTACAAATTATCATTACTTGATCACATTAATAATGTGCAGTCAGAATACAGTCCAGGCTAGTAATATATATACTTGGTGCTTTAATAGAGACAATTACACAAAGCTGTAAACAATTATGAGCCAAATCAGCTGTGAGGAAGAATTTAATCAGAAAAATGTGAATGATAATTGGGAATCACAATCCCACAATCAAGGAAGAAGACTGTATTGGTTAAAATAAATACCTGGTTTAGAGGGGAAGAGAAGGCAGATGTAAATTAAAAAAAAAAAAGAATCTATAACAAATAGAAGAAAGAGGAAGTTGATCGTAATAAATATAAATCAGAAGTTAGGAATTATAGAAAACTAACAAGGGAAACTAAAGGACACAAGGAAAAATCTATGGCTAGCAGAGTTAAGGACAGTAAATACAATTTTTAAAAATAGTAGGAACAAAAAAGGATCCTGATAATGTATTGGTTAGGAAGAATTATCAATAATAATGAATAAAAAGGCAGAGGGATTCAATAAATATTTCTGTTCTGTATTTGGGGAAAAAAACATATGAGGCAGTTTCATCATATGATGATGATATCACTTTTTCCATTCCACTAGTTACTAGTATCTCTGGAGGATGTTAAACAGAAGCTACAAAAGTTAAACATTTTAAAATCAGCAGGTCCTGATAACTTACATCCAAGAGTTTTAAAAGAGCCGGGTGAGGAACTTGCTGGACCATTAATGCTGATTTTCAATAAGTTTTGGAGCACTGGGGAAATTCCAGAAGACTGGAAGAAAGCTAATGTTGGGCCAATTTAAAAAAAAGGTAAAATGGGATGACCCAGGTAATTATAGGCTTGTTGGCCTGACATTGATCTCAGGCAAGATAATGGAGCAGCTGATACAGGACTCAATTAATAACGAACTAAAGAAAGGTAAGGCAATTACTGCAAATCAACATGGGTTTATGGAAAATAGATCCTGTCAAACTAATCTGATAACTTCTTTGACGGAATTAAAAGCTTGGTTAATAAAGATAATAGTGTTCATGTCATATACTGAGACTTCTATAAGGCATTTGACTTGGCATCACCTAATATTTTGATTTAAAAACTAGAATGACATAAAATTAACATGATGCACATTAAATGGATTAAAAACTGACTGACTGATAGATATTAGAATGTAACTGTAATCACGGAATAATTACTAAGTGGCTCTGTTTCCAGTGGGGCCCCACAGGGACCGGTTCTTGGACCTCAGGGCCGGCTCCAGCTTTTTGGCTGCCCCAAGCAAAAAAAAATATGGCTGCCGCTGAACTGCCGAAGCAAAAAGAAAATGGACGCCCCAAGAATCCCGGACTGCCGCCCCTTACAAGGTGCCGCCTCAGGCACGTGCTTTGTCGTCTGGTGCCTGGAGCCGGCCCTGTTGGGCCTACACTATTTACCATCAGTCAATGGCCTGGAAGAAAACATAACATCACCACTGAAAGTTTGCAGATGACACAAAAATTGGGGGAGTGGTAAATAATGAAGAGGACAGGTCACTGATTCAGAGCAATCTGGATCACTTGGTAAAATGGGCATAAGCAAATAATATGCCTTTTAATATGGCTAAATGCAAATGTTAACATCCGAGAACAAAGAATGTAGGACACAGGGGGACTCTATCCTGGGAAGCAGTGATTCTGAAAAAGATTTGTGGTGGTGGTGGATAATCAGTTGAACAAGAGCTCCCAGTGTGACATTGTGGCCAAAAGAGCTAATGCAATTGTGGGATGGAATACTGTGTCCAGTTCTGGCACCCACAATTCGGGAAGGATGTTAGTAAATTGGAGAGGGTTCAGAGAAGAGCCACAAGAATGACTGAAGGATTAGAAAACATGCCATGCAGTAATAAACTCAAAGAGCTCACTCTATTTAGCCTAAGAAAAAGAGAAGATTAAGGGGTGACTTGATTACAGTCTATAAGTACCTACATGTGGATACATATTTAATAATGAGTTCTTCAATCTAGTAGAGAAAGGTATAACATGATCCAATGGCTGGAAGTTGAAGTGAGACAAATTCAGAATGGAAATAAGGAGTAAATGTTTAAAGGTGAGAGTAATTAATCATGGAACAATTTACCAAGGTTTGTGATGGATTCTCCATCCCTGTAACTTTTAAATCAAGATTGGATGCTTTTCTAAAAGATCAGCTCTAGGAATTATAGTGGGGAAATTCTATGTCCTGCGTTATACAGGAGGTCAGAGCAGATAATGACAATGGTCCATTTATGAATCTATGAAGGGCAGTGTTTACACACCACAGCTGCTGAAATGCATTCACTGTTATGCAGGGAGGAGGGTGGGGTTTTTAAAGTGGGACACAGCAGTGCTGGGAAGAAGAAGACGCTTTGCTGAAAACTTCACGCCTGCAGCTGGGGCAGAAATATGCACTTTATGTTTAATCAAATAATCACGTTGGCCTAATGCTCCCTGAGTCCCTGCTAAATATACAATGGATCTGCTAGGCACACATCCCCAACAGAAGATGAGTAAAACCAGTAATGAATAGATTTCAGGGATGCTCCTAAACCACAAAAATAGTCTCTGTTGAATTAGAAACTTTGTTTTATCCAGAATCTGACATCATAAACAGAAGAGCCTGACAAGATTACTTGCTGGGGGGAAAATGATGATTATGATTTTGTGCTGAATTAGCAGTGGGAAGTGACCATTCTTCTCTCTCTCAAGTTCACTCCTACTCATATACATGTTATGACTAGGTTAGATGTACATCTGTTGAGGATGGTTTAATCTGACCTCGGCACAGGTCGGAGCGATGATGTCTTGAGATCCCTTCCAGCCCTACATTTTTACGATTCTATGCTTTACCATTTGCAGATCTCAGAGTTTCTTTAAACAGCTAGCCAGGTGTGCAGTAAAGCATAGGTGCCGACTTCCCCTGTTTCCCGTGGGTGCTCAACCTCCACTCTGCCCCCAGCCCAGCCCCCACTCCACTCCTTCCATGAAGACCCGCCCCTGCCCCACCCCCATTACAACCCCTTCCCCAAAATCCCCGCCCCAACTCTGCCCCCTCCCTGCCCCTATTCCAACTCCTTCCCCAAATCCTTGCCCCAGCCCCACCTCTTCCCCTGAGCACGCCACGTTCCCGCTCCCCCCTCCTCCCAGAGCGTGCTAACGCTACCAAAGAGCTGTTTGGCGTCGGCCGGGCAGGAAGCGCTGGGAGGTAGGCGGAGGAGCGCGGACGCGGCGCACTCGGGGGTGGGGAGGAGGTGGGGCGGAGGGGTGAGGGGAGCCGTAAACTAGTTTCACTCGTCTCTGACTGTTCACTTTAAGAGGCCTCATTTTTGGGGAGTGGGTGCTGCAGACTTTCTAAAAAACTGCCCCCCTTAAGGTATCTCAAATTGGGCCCTTAACAACTGAGGCTCCCAGATGCATAAGTCAATTGACTCCGTGTGAACTTATATATTCGGGGGCTGAGGGAGAAGAGAGATGAATCACTGCAGGAGTGTGACCTCTAACATTTTAAGCAACAGAAGAGTCCCAGGAAATAGCCTTTTTATACTAACCTATGCCAACCACATTTCAAATATCAAAACCTCAAAAAATACCATAAAATAAATTAAAGCCTGAACTCATGCATCCAGAAATATAGATGACTGCTGGCATCTGCTCCTGGTTCTGCTGCTGACTTACTGTTTGACCTTGGGCAAGCCACTTATTTTGTGCCTCGGTTTCCCCATCCATAAAATCAGATGAAAGGCATTATAGCGGTACAAAGCATTCTTCGTCATTATAACAAATGTAGATCTCGGTTTTTTCCTTTCCCCAAGAGGTGATCTATGGAAGCCACTTTCTTTCTGTCTTTTAAAAAAGTGAATTGATTTTTTAAAATCTAACTTTCCAAAATAAAATCAAAAGAAAGAATAAGGCTGGAGTTATATCTGTTCAACGGGAATCCAACATTTAAATGAGACTGCACTCACAAAAAACAATTGTCTTACAAGGGCAATTGAAAATCAAAGTGAACGAGTATTTATAGCTACTGAGCTGTTTAAAACAACAAACTGAAACTGCAGCAGCAACCACTTCACAAAGTCATATTCTTGAAGAAGGGGAAAAAAAAGATCAAAGATCTGGAGGCAGCCAGCTCTGCATACAAGTGGCTTTATCAGCTCTTGGCTGTGTTAAAGAGAGTCAGGCATCCTGAAAGAGAAAATATTTAATGAGGCGATGAATAACACTTCTTGGCCTTAATTATAAGGCTAGTACTAAGCAACAATAATTGCAGGATAAATTATCATCAAGAGATATTTCCAAATAAAAAAAATGTATGTCATTATCAAACAATTATTTTAAGTCTCATTTACATATAAAAAAGAATAAATGGGATATTCTTTTTTTTCCCCTCCCTTCCATTTGTGGAGGTGGTGGAAATTTTCAGGGTGGTGCATGGGAATTAAATGCACAACACCCAGTATTGCTAATGACAGCCTAATTCGCCTCACACCATGTTGCGAGTTGTGCATTCATGTCTGAGGGCAGAATTCAACCGAAGAAAAACTCAAATATCTTTGATATATTACCCCAGATTAGGGTATGTTTAATAGTGGGGATGTATGGCCTAATATCACTTTACAAAATCATCATTGGAAATAAATGGAAGAGAAGGTATATCTAAGTTAGGGAATATTAGATGTTATGGACAGTAAAGTAGATAAATATGGAAGCCCTATTGACCTCAGCAGATGAGATTTTAAAAAGATCAGGATTACAGAGACACAAAAAACCATACACTCTCTTGGAACCAGCAGATCACTCAGAACTACAGCTGGCCAGGAAATGGTTTCCCCAGAGTAGGAAATTTTTCAAGACTTTGCAAAAAATTTCAATCCCAAATGGAAAAGTCAAAATCTAGAAAATTTTAATGAACCAACAACAATCCCTTCCCACCCTCAAAAAAAAAATCAGTTTGGGTCAATCAAAATGTTTTGTTTCTGTGATTTTGAAATGTTTTGTTTTGATCTTGATCATTTAAAATATATTTTTAGCTTCAATTTCAAAAGTCTTTTTGAATTGAAAAAGCAGAATTTTTCATTTTGAAAATGTTGAAATTGTTTGCAAATTTCAACTTTTTTTCCTAAAAATGTTGTTGAAATGAGAAATTCCATCAAAAGCAAAAATTTCCCACAGTTTGATAAATCAGCATTTTCCAATGAAACCATGTTTGATTTAAAAACTCCTGACCTGCTCTACCCAGAACCACCTCCTGAAGTATTCATAGCCCCATAACTTGGTCTCCATTAGCTATATATTTTCCTCTTCTCTCTCTGACACACACATAGAATCATAGAATATCAGGGTTGGAAGGGACCTTAGGAGGTCATCTAGTCCAACCCCCTGCTCAAAGCAGGACCAATCCCCAATTTTTGCCCCAGATCCCTAAATGGCCCCCTCGAGGATTGAACTCACAAACCTGGGTTTAGCAGGCCAATGCTCAAACCACTGAGCTATCCCTCCCCCCATGGACATACATGGACACACATGGACACTAAGCACATGCTGGGCTTAATTTTCCAATGTGTTGCATGCTCCTTGTGCAGCCAATTACACTAGTGCAATGTGGTGTAAAACAGAGAATCAGGCCCAGGGATTGTACATATACACACATAGCTACACAGCGATCAGAAATTAGGGGTCTGATCCAAAGTCCAAAGAAGAAAATGAAAAGTCTCCAACTGCCTCAACAGGCTTTAGATCAAGCCCTAGAGTCTGAATGCTTAAAAGTGGAATTATTTTTAGTTACAAAACAGATTAAAATTCATTCAGTTCCACTACTTTTTTTTCAGTATAAAGTTCACTGACAATGCGGCACAGTTAGTGCACTAGCCTCTGTTTCTTATAACTGAGAGCCAAAGCTCTCAAAATAGAGAAAAATGCACAGTTCCTATTTCAAAAGCTCCCTCTAGCTTTCCCCAACTGTTTGTTACCAGGATTTTTCCTGATGATCTGCTAGAAAAAACAGCTTAGAGTCAAAGGTGGTCTCATCAGCCTTAGAGAAACACAAGCAGATATTGTATAACCAATTTCAAGTGGGTTTTTAATTTGTAAAAGCCACACAGTTAAGAAGACGCTAAAAATCCACCCCCTTCTTTTGATTCAAGATCAAAGAGATTTTTATAAAAGTGACATAACCCTTAGATGTCCCAGAAAACCACATTTACCACTGAATTAACCAGCTTCAGTCTCCAAGCCTCTCTCACACACAACTAGAACAGAGGGGTGGGAGAAGCTGGTTTTATTTCAATTGTGGGCACATCTGAAAGAAACAAGCACAGGTCAAGCCCCCTGTAACTTAGTGCCAGCACATGATAGCTATTGTGGAGGGATATAAGGATCTCTAAATGACAGATGTAGGATAATAGAGCCAGATCCTCAGCGGGTGTAAATCAGTGTAATTCTATTGACTTCACTGATTTATACCAGCAAATCTGACCCAAAGGCTACAAACTGGTAGAAGCCCCGTGGTATTGCAACAGTGGCATGCTCACACTCTTATGAGACAGATACTCCTTTCTCTCCTTCCCCAATGACTGGTCAAAAGCTCTGGTGAAAATATTGACCCGAGTTGGGTAGAGAAACCCTGGAGCCTTTGTCTAATCTGTGTGCATGCACACTTGTGTTTTCAGGGACAAAGCTGGGATTTTGTGAGCATAGCAGGCCAGACCAGTAGCTATCTGGCCACATACATGCATATAATCTCTTATTTACATGTGCCTATACAGCAGTGTATAGACAAAGTTGGTGAGTAATTGCATGTGCAATGGTGCATGTGGACTTGGTTTGCAAGAATCAAATCCAAAACATTTAGGGCCCTGATCAGCCCCCTCTAGCAAAAATGTGGGAAGCAGCAAAATGCCCCCAAATTTACTCCCAGACAGTAAAATGTACTACACCCCAAACTGGTGCACATTTTCAATGGGACCACGTAGTTTTCAGTGAGAGTGGATGTTCCGGAACCACCTGCACTTACACCTCTTAGTGACCCATTCCATGTGAGATTTCCTGTTCGGCTCAGCCATGAGCATGCACATGAGCAGGGACAGCTAGGCGTATCAGCAAGAGACAGCGGGAAGACATTGCAAATGTGGAAGAAGAATGGGAATGTACTTCAGAATCCCCTCAGACATAGCACATGACACTGGAGGTAAATCAGAGGTATATGAGCGGACTTGCTCCCTAGTCTCAGATGTGAATAGCTGCTCACACTGATGCTTTTGTAAGGTATTGGCTTTGGGTGTGCATGTATATGCATGTGAGTGAATGACAGAGAGCAGTCAAGTTGCTGCGGGCCCGAATTGGATCAAAGCCCTACTCCTGATGAGGCATAATGGAAATTCTCTTTTAGTCCAAGCAGCAGAGACCTGTGGTTTTGGAGTAGAAGTGCCAAGGTGTAATCCTACTTCTGCAGGCGTGTGTATCCACCCAGCATGTAGGTCTCCAGCAATCTATTCTATGTCCTTATATGACCCTTATGTGAGTATGGATGTCTGTTTTCTGAAGCACATACATTCATTGCTCTAGATACTGCATTGAATAGTGCTGCACAAACCTGGCCAAATTTTCAACAGTCAGTACAAGTACACACACCTGGACATTCCAGGTGGAAACACCTGAGCATGTGCTAATACGTCCATGCTCTAATCTAATACTCACAAGAGTGCAGGTGTTAACATTTGTATCCAAAAACCCACTTCAGCTTTAATTAGCTCAATTTGTGAAGTGACTTTTAGAAAGCAGCTTGCTGACTAAGAGATTTGGCCTTGACCAGGCCTACTTATTGGAAGGCCATTTCACTCCACTTCTGATGGAGTGCTCAAAAATGAGCGAGTATGAAACTCACTGTATCAGTTCCTCGCTCCTGGAAGATGGGAATATGGTGGCATACTACGTAACATACCTAACCCACAGTTAGGAGCTGAAGGTGTTGGAATGAATCTCAGGACAGGAGTTAGTGAAGGAGGAGAGACCATCATAAATGGGCTGGCTTCCACACACTGAGTGCAGATCTATGCACCTTTGGTGGGAGTGGGTTATAGCCAGAGTGAGATCCAGCACAGCCGGTTGAAAATTGGAATTTCCATCCTGCAAGAAATTCCAATAGTTCGACATTTGTTTCCATCCTGAATCTCCAACAGTGAACCATGGTCATGTGACTCCCATCATGCACCACATTTGTTTAATCATAGGGAATACTTAAATGCTTCATGGGCGATGGAGTGCATGCAGTCTGTTAAGGAGAACGGAGGCAAGGGGCACCAGAGCAGCTCAGGCAATGCAGAGAAGGGCAACTAAAATGATTAGGGGTTTGGAACGGGTCCCATATAAGGAAACATTAAAGAGGCTGGGACTTTTCAGCTTGGAAAAGAGGAGACTAAGGAGGGAGGGAATATGATAGAGGTACAATATATAAAATTATGAGTGGCGTGGAGAAAGTGAATAAGGAAAAGTTATTTACTTGTTCCCATAATATAAGAACTAGGAGCCACCAAATGGAATTAATGGGCAGCAGGTTTAAAACAAATAAAAGGAAATTCTTCTTCCCACAGCGCACAGTCAACCTGTGGAACTCCTTGCCTGAGGAGGTTGTGAAGGCTAGGAATATAACAGGGTTTAAAAGAGAACTGGATAAATTCATGGAGGTTAAGTCCATTAATGACTATTAGCCAGGATGGGTAAGGAATGGTGTCCCTAGCCTCTGTTTATCAGAGGGGGGTGATGGATGGCAGGAGAGAGATCATTTGATCATTACTTGTTAGGTTCACTCACTCAGGGGCACCTGGCATCAGTCACTGTCGGTAGACAGGATACTTGGCTGGATGGACCTTGGTCTGACCCAGTACGGCCATCCTTATGTTCTTATTAACATCAAACTGACTTGAAACTAAACATTTTGATTTGGTTCAATAAACCTGCCCCAAAATGAAACATTTCATTTCAATTTTTCTAGTAGACGATCAAGGAAATTTTGATTTTGTGTAAACTGCATTTTCCATTGAAAAAAACATTTCTACAGAAAATTCACGACCAGCTCTGATGTCCAGCCTACCAAAGTCCAGGGAATGGGCTAGAATAGTAAAAGTCCTTAAACACAAAAGAAAAATCAAATAGCTTTTGTTTCTAGTACCTGACCTATATATATCAACCCAATCCAACTCCCAGTGAAGTCAACAGAATTACTCTTCTCTGGCGGAAAGGCATCAAGCCCTATATGACTAGAAAAATATGCATAAACTTGGTGATTCTACAAAATAAATCATCTGACTCCTTCCTTTACTATTATCATCCCTACTGACTCTTCCAATTATTTTATAGCTCTTGTGGATTACACAGATGATACATTATAACCTCATCCTATTTCTACAGGTATTCTCAGGAAACTGCAGTGTCTCGGCATTAAAACAAAGCACTGCACGTTATGCAATAAAACAGAAGTTTATAATGAAGTTAAAAATTGGGAGCTTTATGAGAAAGTTAAAATTGTCACAGAGAACGGTGCAGAAAGATTTATTGCATTAACAGTGTGCCCTAAAATGAAAAGATTAAATAAAAAAAGCAAAGTCTTTTATAAACCGAAGCAAATGTAGAGGCAATGTCAAAGCTATTCGGCCACAAATTAGACCCATCATTTTTGCTTTGCAGGGCCTGTCTTGCCCATGATTTTTTTTCTGCACAGGAACGGATACAACAGAATAAAGAGAACAGGGGAGTAGGCCAAAAAAAGAGATGGGGAGCACATTTCTGGAGTATAAAGGGATGTACAGGGCGTCCATGTTAGGTGTGGCAGTAATGTCCCTTGAGATCACCAATCACAGACTGTATAAGGTGTGCACAAAGGGTAGATCTACATTGCAATCTGAGGTGTGATCTGTTCAGCACGAGTAGGCATACCCACACGACTATAACTGTGCTAGCATGACTACAAGTGAGGATGCAGCAATGTGGGCTTCAGCAGGCTTGAAGAAGCACCACAGGGAGCCCAGGCATGACCCGCAATGACTTTGTGGATTGCAGTGTAGACGTACCCAAAGGCACAGCAACCAAAGTTCTCTTTACAGTTAGGTCAGTTTTTCCCTACAGAAAATCTTCACTCTTCTTCCCTTTTAGTGGAGTTATACTGAGGGTGACTTTATTTCCCAAAGGGAAAATGAGACACTGCGTGGGGCGAGCCCGAGGGCCTCCCCCCTGCACGGGGCTGGCCTGAGGCCCCCCTCTCCCTGTGTGGGGCTGTCTTGTCCACCCACTGCTTGCCTCCTGCACTGCTCGCTGGAGCCCTGCCTGCGTCCTGCTCAAACTCTGTTCTCCCCCCCACCTCCCGCTTGTTCCACCACACCCCACCAAGTTGGGAAGAGCAAATGGGACAAATGCCCACTTTTGCCAAAAGAGTCAGGACAGGGCTTAAAAAAGGGACCGTCTCAGCCAAAACGTCACCCTACTTTAATTGAGTTCAGCCTACGTGGGTGCCAGTGTGCGCGCACACACATGCACACACACTGGAGCCCAGTCGCAGGGGGTTAACAGCGAATGCAAAGAGCACATTTTCAGTAACGTAAACAGACCTGAAACCAGACTAACGGGGGGTCAAGAAAATCTGAGCATGCTGCCAATGTCGCGTTGCCATAGCATTGTCAGTTATCTCACTTAAATGTTTGATTCAGCCACCCTCATTTGCCCCATGGATTTGAATGGGATTTCTTGCAGAGGAAATTCCTACTCAAGAGGCGTAATGATGGCAGACCCTGTGAGATGTTGAGTACCCTCAATTCCCATCCAAGGGTTCTCACTTAGCACCCTGTTGGGTGCAGGGCCAGTTTGCATCTATTTTTTATGTTGCTATTATTATTATTAATTAAAAAAAATCAACAAAGCTCTGACAGAAATAAACGGTCAGAAAAGAGCGCATTCCTCTAAATTCAAAAGACTTGATAAGTATCTACCATGGGAAGGCAATAGACCAGATCCTCAGAAGATGAAATCAAAGCCAATGGAGCTTCACCAATTCACACGGGCTGAAGATATGGCCAGTATAGAGACATAACCCCGCCGCCCAAATTCCACAAATGTTTTCTGATTCAAAGTGACTAGTGCTTCCCTTTAAACAGTTACTTTCTCCAGCACGTCTCCCAACATGGGTCTTCTAATGTATTCTCATCTAGGAACATTTATTGCATGTGTATGTTTTCATTTTCCTTGAGATTTCAAAATAGTTGGCACTGTTAACTTAGAATATTGCTCGTTAATTGTTGGCTAGAAAAGACCAATTCTGAGCAAGGGAACCGTTCTGGGAGGATTTAGTGTATTTGAATTATTTAGACCCCTGCCGTTAATGTGACAGGATTGTTTTTCTCTCGCCGTAACCTGCTGCTACAAGAATTAAAACTGTCAGGGCACGCTAAAGCCTGGGCTAGCCCTTAGTAATGAGCTTGATCAGTCAATAAATGATTTTATACTGCAAATTAAACTGTACATGTGTTTTGGGTGGTAAATATTTAGAGAATAAAGATACCTAGCTAATGAGGAGGGCTGGGTGGAAAAAAATGTAACGCAAATGTCAGTCCTTTAAATCTTCAGCGTGGTAGGATTTTGTGGAAAGTTTACTGCCACTGTCTTCTTTTATTATGTCTACCTCTGCAAACAGCAAGGGAACACGCTATTTCTACTGAATTTACAGATGCATTGGGTGGAGGTGGTATTTGGGCTGCTGGATTTTGTGTTGGTCACAATTCCACAGACACATTTGGCTCTAGAGCTCGAACATCCAACAGCATTACGTTGAAAGCACTATCAGAAAGAATCTGCATTCTAGAGTTGTGTTCATAAAAATAGATGAAAGCAACAAGTTTCAGTAGGCAGTGTGGTTCAGTGGGTAGGGTGGTCGGCTTGTGGCCTCAGTTCCATTTCTGGCTTTATTCCCTTCCCCAAAGAAATTCACTATCTAATGTAAATGGTTTGGGGATCTGGTTGCATCTCTCCATGTGTCCTGCTATCACAGCTGCACTCAGCACAGACACTCAGACTGGACACCCCTCTTACAAACAGGAGACTGCATCCAGCAGGATGAACCTTCCATTCTGGAATTTATTTTTCCCTTTTCACCCACAGAATCATAGAATATCAGGGTTGGAAGGGACCTCAGGAGGTCACCTAGTCCAACCTCCTGCTCTAAGCAGGACCAATCCCCAACTAAATCATCCCAGCCAGGGGCTTTCTCAAGCCGTACCTTAAAAACCTCTAAAGATGGAGATTCCACCACCTCCCTAGGTAACCCATTCCAGCAGCTATCAAATCCCCCCTCATTCTTCTCTTCTGTAGACTAAACAATCCCAGTTCCCTCAACCTCTCCTCATAAGTCATGTGTTCCAGCCCCCTAATCATTTTTGTTGCCCTCCGCTGAACTCTTTCCCATTTTTCCACATCCTTCTTGTAGTGTGGGGCTCAAAACTGGCAACACTACTCCAGATGAGGCCTCACCAGTGTCGAATAGAAGGGAATGATCACATCCCTCGATCTGCTGGCAATGTCCCTACTTATACAGCCCAAAATGCCGTTAGCCTTCTTGGCAACAAGGGCACACTGTTGACTCATATCCAGCTTCTCGTCCACTGTAACCCATAGGTCCTTTTCTGCAGAACTGCTGCCTAGCCATTCGGTCCCTAGTCTGTAGCGGTGCATGGGATTCTTCCGTCCTAAGTGCAGGACTCTGCACTTGTCCTTGTTGAACCTCATCAGATTTCTTTTGGCCCAATCCTCTAATTTGTCTAGGTCCCTCTGTATCCTATCCCTACCCTCCAGCGTATCAACCACTCCTCCCAGTTTAGTGTCATCTGAAAACTTGCTGAGGGCGCAATCCATGCCATCCCCCAGATCATTAATGAACCCACCCCCGCCCCAGATCTGTTAACCTTTCAGTTATGCTCCAAGAGCCATCTTTTTTCTAGGGAAAGGCTGGGATGTTTTTTATCTTGGCAGGGGCATTTATTACCAAGATTAAAATTTTCCATAAAAAATTCATTTGTGTCAAAAAGTCACTCTTTGTCGAGAAAATGCTTCTATGAAAAAGAAAAAAATGTCCAGCAAAGAATCCATGGCATTCTTTCTAAAGCTAGGAATGTTAACCCAAAGTCCTTGTCAAATTCCAACTCCAGTAGCAATATTTATTCTGCCATTTCCGTTACATGCATTATTTTTCTATATGTTATGACAAAGAAAGTGTGCTCAAAACCCAATAGAGTCCAGTAGAGCAATGCTTTTAATTATGTATTTATGTATGTATGCATTCATTAATTTGTAAAGCTTTTAATCATCCAGCTAATAGGCACCCCTCCCATGCTCTGAGCAGCCTTACAACTTCTAATATTTACATTCTCATTAAAAAGTCATCTCAAAAGTATAGTGTAGATGTACACTATTAAAAGATGTACCTATTTGACACAACCCTATAGTGTTCATTAGATTAATATAAATATTTTAACAGAGCACAATCATCAAAAAGTAACACCGAGTTTCCAGATTTATATCTATAGTTTGAACAAGGAAGCAATTTGCTTTTGGTCAGTTCATTGGTATTTTTCTTCTTTTCATTATCGTTAGAAAACTGGTGGGTAGTTGAGGGAGAGTGGTGTTGTCTAGTGAACATATTGACTGGATATCAAGAGACATGAGTTCTATTCCTGGCTTTTCCACTGGATTGCTGGATGACCTTGGGCCAGTCACGTTGCTTGTCTGTGCCTCGGTTTCCCCATCTGTGACCTCTTTTGCAAAGCATTTTGAGACCTACTGATGAGAAGCACCAGCTATGATTATTTGTTCATGAAAATTTCATATCCGAGCCTCCTTTGTTTGGAATTTCAGCACTAAAGTACGCTGGTTATTCTCAGCTGATGCATTGCCCCCCCCGGGGGGCCACAGTCAGCTGGTGCACTGTAGAGCAGCCCAGGTCAGAGGCTAATGTAGAATCAGCCCTGGGATTTGGAGGCTGCAACCAGCTCTTTTGTGATCACCGCAGGCAGCTGAAAATCAAGCCATAAACTCAATTAATTCCACCCAATTCATCCAAGTCTGAGCTAAAATCCAGTTCACAGGGACAGAGCGTTCACAGAAATCCCCAGCTCTCTCCATGTCCCCACGCTCTAACATGGGTCTTATACTGAGCAAGCGTCTCAACTATACTCCGCTCAAGGCTGGCACTGACAATTCAGAACCCATTTGGTCTGGCAATGATTGAATGGTAGAGCAGCCAACTATTCCAGGCTTTACTATGAGTGTAAAATTTGAAAAGAGCCCAGTTATATATTGAAAGGAAATTGAGACACAGAATATCCTTGTAAAGCACAGTCAGAACGGCACAGAACACTCTCCAAATAATATGCTATTAAGTGTAGTAAATCCAAACAGCACCCTAGACACTTGTTTGGAGGTTCAGAATGCATATTATGAATATACTATCAATGCTTGTTTTTAGCATGAAATCCATCCAACCACAAACATTCAGTGCTATTGATATTAACTATTTCTTGAAAGAACTGATATACTACTGCAGTTTATTTGCATGGCAGGGAATGAAACTTCATGTTTCACCTTCTTCACGCCTTTCTTTGATTAGATTGCCTCAGTTTAATTACCAAATTCTGTTAAAAGACTTCAGCACAGATGTAATTTCACGCAGGTGTTACCTGGTATAATGAGGCCAGATGTTTCCCATGAAATAGGTCTGGCTCATTTGAAATGTGTGTGCTGCAATAGATTGATTTGTACCTCCATTAGTTCAAACTGAAAAAAATTGGTGAGGAATTACGAACAAGGTGCAATTTCAAATAGAGGAACCCGTAATAATACATATTTTTTCTCTTCTCTTTGTCCTTGGTTTCTTTCTCTGTATTTAAGCTTTACTTTTAATGACAGTTAAAGATCTCTCACTGCAGTGTCTATTTCAATTAGTTCAGCTGGTTGGCCAAAAGTACAAAAATCATGAGTGTCTGATGCAAATATGCACAGATCATGCATGGAATAGGCAAGGGTGTACTTGCCTGGACATTAAACTGACAGTTGCCTGTCTTGCATCATCAATATATCATCATCCATGTATCATCTCGCACTGTTACAACAACGGAGTTGGCCAGTTTCATAATATTTTAGGATGGGGAGGAGAACGTCAGGTTTCCACCCACAGAAACTCTTCTCTATTTGCAAAACATTGAGCAAAGAATAAAAAGCGCTTTTACTTGATCACAAATCCACCAACCCATGAATTTTCACTGTTAGGAAATATTTCATAACACAGCTCTCACGAAAGTTGATATCACGCCACAAAAATATGGGAGTGTTCAAACGGGGGAGGGGGGGGGAAGAAGTGACTATCTGCATGGATTGCTGTGAGAACCACATGATCAGATAAGCTACACAGTGGCTCATGGCATTTTGTGCTGCAAGGCTAATTTTGCTACTCTAATAAAGCGCATAGAAGTAAATAACATTAAGTGACTTCTGCTGTTATGCAATACAAGAGAAGCCAAATATTCCTGAGAGGCTTAATGGAGATGAACTATTTACAGCCTGTGCCTCAAAAGTTGTCTTAGCAACTTTGCCTTCTCATCCTTGCATCCCACATATTATAAGCATTGCTGTTGCCCCCAATCCAGAAGTAAAGCAGGAGTAACTCAACTAAAGTTCTACTGGTGTGAAACCAGCATAGGAGAGAGGAGAATCAGAATTTGTTTGAAAACCTGTGCCTCATTTACCCCCAAAACTTTCAGTTGCTTTCACACTGTGAGAATGCTTCATGGGACCAGGGGACCAATACATTTGTACCCTCCGGTGATTCAGATGGCAATGACCAACTGTGGGCAAAGTAAAAAACAAACAAACAAATCCAAAGGGTAGAACTGGAGGGGATTTTCTCAGGGAGGTATTTCCAATTTTGAGCTCACACATAGGGGTTGTTCTGTAAAATTCACATTTCATTCCAAGAGGAGCAAACCCAATCCCAGCTGTCAGAGTAAGTGAATCCAATCGGCAGTTCAAATACCAGAGCGAGTCAGGACCTTTTCACATTTCTCCCCATTGTTCTAGTGCGATGCTGCATAGATGACATAAAACAAACCCTGGGACTCAAACACATGGGACTGCAAAGCTCTGAACACCAAAGAGTTGAGCGTTACCAGAAAGTCCACAAACAGCAGCTAATAAGCATTGGCACAAAGGGGCTTGCCAAGCCGATATTACAGAAGCTCAAAACAACCAAGACTTTTATTCTGTGCAATATGGCTTACTGCTTTTTAAAATTAAAAAGAAAAAATCCCACAGGAGATCAAAATAATTGTAAACCACTCTGACCTTCCCATCTTGCAAATACTTATGCTTGTGCTTAACTTTAATCCCAATGGGGAAACTTAGATGCTTACAGTTAAGTACTTGGATAAGCATTTGCAGGGTGGCTGAGGGGCTAAAAATTGTAGAAATAAAGAATGTTTAATTAAAAATATAAACTTAACATCAGCCAAACATATTTATTTAAAATTAGTTGTTTGAATGGTTTGTTTTGTTTTGTTAGGTGGGGAGCTTAAAGGTACATGTCAAACAAAGTATTTGTAAAATAACTAACACCTACCGCTTTACTGTCTGCCCTCATTATTTCAATTCAGGAACTGGCAGAACAAGACTTAATATTACAATAAAGCAAAACTGGTGTCAGCAAAAAAAAAAAAAAGTTTCGATGACACACTGATATGGAACACTATGATACATGGATAAAAACTATGTGAAAACCAGAAACACATAAGACTGCAATTTAATCTTTTTATTTGAAATATAAATATTGTTACTATCAAGCTTGACAGTATAGAAAATGTGTGCCCTGCAGCCTTCTGACAAAACAAAATTTATATTTAAAACTTCCTGAAATAATGCCTTTCATATGTGGGGTTTTGTCACATTGCAGTGGCTCTGAGCCTACCTTATGGTCCTGCACCTTTAATTATTTTATGCCTAGAAGACACATTTTAAATAGAAGAGGCGGGTTACAAGAGTTTTGACAGCTGGGGATGATTAAAATACTGACAACATGCACTATATAAAATTCCCTGAGGTTTTAGCAGGGTACTCGTAGGAAAGTTAGAGATTAGAATTAAAAAAAAAAAGTATTTTTACCCACCAGCATGAAAAGTTCAGGACATTTCCCCCCTCCTCTTCCATCTAAACTTTTTTTTTTAATATCTCAAGGCCACATACTTGAAAATTGGTCAACAAATTTGATTTACTAATCTGTTCCCATTTAACAAATATGCAGCCAGGTTTCATGGCCAGCTGTTCTATATCATTTTGTGAATGGAGGGAGGGGAGAGCTGGATTTCAAACATAGTTAATGTTGGGTTTTTTTTCCTTACAAGGGTGTTACTGATAGTGCTGATTTTCTTGCTTCTTGACTGATGTGCTTGCGTTTCTCTTTGTTATATTGTTGTTGCTACTATAGTGGAGAAAATGTGGCCCTTGGGCCATGATCCATCAAGGTTTGTAAGCATATTCCTAACCTTAAGTATCTCAATAGCCCACACTGATTTCACATGCTTAAAATTAGGCACGTTTAAGTAATTTGCTGAACTGATGCCCTAATAATCAGATGTATTAAGTTCGTCCCGAACATTCAGACAATAATATAAAGGGAAGAGATGGGTTATAATGTCCATGGCTAAAATTCAGCAGTTGTAGTTCATAGGCGTTCACATGAAGCTTTTGAGCCAAACAATTTCTATTTCCATCTGTCTGTCAACATTGTGTAACCAGCAGTCCCTGCTCACCTGTATAGTTTTTGATCCAAACAAACTCGTAGAAGCAAATCCCCAAAACAACCAAAGCCATGAAGAACTGCAGAGGCCATCCATTGGCTCAGGCGAACGTGAAACTCGCCACAAGTTAGTGTTCATTATCATCATCATTCATTGATTTCAATTGCCTAGGACCGTGCTAGGCACCTCACAGCAGCAAGTGAAGCCACAGGGTGAAATCCTGATGCCACGTAAGTCAATGGCAAAACTCCCATTGATTTCACTGAGGCCAGGATTTTACCGCCAGTTCTAGCCCCAAAAAGCTGACAATCTACCATTCTACTTGACAAAGCAATCAATGCTCATGGGAGAGTGAGAATAATGTGATCATGGAGATACTCAATACGGCAGGTAGATAGATGGAAAATGAACCCCCTCAATTTTCTTAAGCTTCCTGGCAGAGATGAGGCTTTAGGAAGGATAGGAATGAGGCAAGTGAAGAACATACTCACATATAGGATGCAGCATGGAAGACAACCCAGTGATAATTGCAGGTTAAAGCAAAAGCAGTGTCAAGGCTTGGATCATTATTGGAGCAGAGAGAAGGACAGAAAATGGAAGTAGACCTGGTCAGAGAGGAGGACATGAGTTGTGCAGTACAGATCACTGTAGATTCAACCAAACCTTCACAAGTTTTGCTAGATACATGTGAGAAGTCAGTCTACTGAAGTCAATGGATTTACCCCCTTTTATACCATCAGAGGATCTGGCAAAAATATAAAATCCCTTTGCTAGGCTGCTTTTCCATGATGGAGAACGTGATACATTTAATAGGATACAGACCCAGTCATTCCACTAGGATACAATACCACCTTCAGTACTTACCTCCATCTCTGTATACTAAGGACCACAGTGAGATATTATTGATGCCGCTGCAAGATACATGTTTTCCCATTACGTCAAGTGAATCCTAAATGTCCTAAAAATCCTTTTTCCCTTAAGGAGTAGTGGAGAATAAGTCTTTGCCTGTAGTACACTATGAGAGCTGTTCGGTCTTCTCTCAAAGATCATGTCAAATACTAAGGGTATGTCTACACTGCAATGTACATTCAGGGTTAGTAGAACTCAAGTTAGCTTGAGCATCTACACTCATTTGTAACCCCGGGTTCAGATTTGCTGAACCCTGGGTCCCAACCTAGGGCTCTAGGGTCTATATTACATTATGTAGGCCCGAGTTCAGGCACTCATAACCCAGTCTTCTTAGTGCTCTCCCAAAATGTGGCCACTCTAGCCATTTGTTCATGGTGCAGTGTGAGAAAACTTGACCGTCCAGAGGACAAAGAAAGTCAGCCCATGGGATTGTGGGATATTTTTGGCAAACTTGCAGAGCATGAGGCCAGCAGAGTTGCATCCACACTGAAAAGCAATAAGGTTTGAACACTGGGTCCCTGTTTGTCTCGGGCTCGGATCCTCTAACCCTATGGGGTACTGGGACCGTGGATCTGAGCCCTTGGTGTGGGGGGAGGGAAGGAGGCCATGACGCTTTCACTTTTTGAAAGTGGATGGGCCTGACCCATCCACTTTTTGCCACAGGCCCCACCCCTGCCTCCTCTGAGGCCCTGTCCCCCGGTTGGAGCCAGGTCAGGGTAAGAGCTGCACGGGCAGCTGTGGGGAGCCGCGGACTCAGGGGAGCCACAGAGGGCCGAGGGCTGCTCTCAGGTTCCCCACCCTGGGCAGGTGGAGGGCCCAGGCACCCTGGCCCCACTCCAGCTTGGCGGGGGGCCTTAGGGGGAAGAGGAGGGGTGGGGCCACAGAGGGCGTGTGGTCCTCAGCCCCCCCTCACTTTTGGGAAGGCTCCATCACCCCTGGCCCTGGGTTACCATGATTTGTGTGTCAATGAAAAGAGGGCGTATACTTGAGCTAGAGTTCCAACCCTGGGCTGACATTGCAGTGTAGACATACCGTAAGTGTCCCATGAGAGGTACAATGCATCTGAAATAATGCAATTCATTCCAAGATAATTGTAGTGACTGTACAGTGGATTTCATAATACTGATATTAATAATGGGGTAAAGGACAAGAAAGGCCTTTTTTTTAAATGGTGCAATGCACGTTATTGAAGGAGGAGTGAAATTACATAAACAGAAGCCAAGAATAGTTGAAGTATTTGATTCGAGAAGTACAAGGACATATTGAGAATTTATCAAGTGTTCCTATATTATTTGGCTAGGATACAAAATACTCATTTTATTCAGTGTTTGTAAATACAGGTTGGATACATTTTTCTATGGAGGAACACACATTCCCCCATACCCCTCTGAAAATATGCAAATTTACCAATTTCATACGTGGGGAACAAACACAAAACATAACATAGCAGAAGCACTCAATAAAAATATTATTTGAATGCCAAAGAAAACTACAATAAGTATATTTGAAAGATTGTTTCCATAAACGGGTGTCTCATTTCATGAGTCTCTAAGATTTCAAATTACAACAAGCAGGCAAAGTGGAATATATCCTGTTTCTTGTTAAGGAGAAAAAAATTGGTTGGGAAGACAACTTATCTTAAAAGGGCAAAATATGAGCTCAGACCAGGTTATTACAGAAGTGAAAGTAATTTAAAAGGATAAAATGAGCCATTTGCTTTTTGGAAAATGTGCTCTGGAGAGTGGCTAACTTGCTGCCTGTGATCATTTAGGCTTGAAGAAGTGTTTTGACACCAATGCAGTAAGTGCCTGGTTTCATGGTTCACTTGTTAATACTCTTCTCACTGGACCACCGAATTCTGGATAGAAGCAGGAGTGTGTGAAAGACTAGCACCCTTTTTAACAGGTGAATTTATCCAACTGAGGTTTCATCCTGGGGAAACCTCTCCGATCGATGTTCTGTGTACTTTTTTTCAGAACAATAACTAGTCAAGGGCGTGCCCTCAGCTGTGCCTTAGGAATTCATGATATTGTAGATAATATGGAAAGATTCATACACAGTCTAAAGCACTAGACACAATAAATACAGGTCCAAAATAATTTAGAAGACGCTTCATTCACATGAACAACATGTGCTATAGTACTATAGAGTTACACTGGGGGTAAAGTTTCATAGCGCTGCATAGTGTTTTAGTTGCCTGACATGGGTTTGAGTCAATGAAAGTCAAGCAGCTTGAAATGTCATTCAGTTCTTTGAAAATTTTCCCCTATATAGTTTTATGAACTCTTGAACTGCTTAGCACTCAACAGTAAAGTTGTTATTGTTTCTCTATTGTACTATGATAACTTATATGTCCAAGAATCCAGGCCAAGATATAGTGGTTGCCAGAAACCCCCCTAGTATTTATCATGTAGCTAAGCCATGGTAATTATATCCTATTCTAAGTATAGAGATATAGTATACTAGGTACAGTAGCTCTGTATGGAGACTGGAGGCAAATATTGACTATGTGAGCAGCAACCACATTTGGGCTGTGATATAGAGAGGTCCACTATCTTCAAGGAAATCACCATACCCAGGGACAGCTATACCGAGCTACACCTGACCACCACATCTTCACCATTCCTAACGGTCCTGTTTTCAAAAACGCTGAATACCCAGCAGCTCCCATGAAAATCAATGGATGTTCTGCCCATTTGAACATGAGGCCATTGATAAAGAAAATGAAGAGTCATTGCCAGGGAATGGGCTGTGTGAAAGACAGACATCCATGTGCTTTAATTATACCACGTACACTGTGTGGGTATGAGCTCAGTCCAGGCAGCAAGCAGGAAAAATCTGAGTACCTCCACCCTATTTCCATCTGTCAACATTGCGTAGTCAGCGGTGCCTGCTCACCTGTATGTCACGTTCAGAAGACAAGAGGTATAGACTCTTCATCTAGCAAGCACCTATTGTGGGACTGAACTCCAGGTGGGGTTGGGAATTGTTTTTTACGATATGCTGTAGGCTGGCAGATTTGTATCAGCACCAGAAATTTGGGGGCAAATCTTAAAAAATCATTGCAAATTTAAGCATCAGTGCACCCCACCTTTGGGGAAATGAATGACTGAAACTGATGGAAGGTGAAATCTGTTCAAAGAGACATTACATCAGTGTCTCGTCTGCCTGCTTTTTGTTGTTGAACAAGTGCTCACTAAAGGAAAAAAGCCTAATATGTAACCTAGTATCCTTGTTTTCAAACCTTCATTGTTACATATAGGATGTGGCTGAGTATTTTATGGCTGCTGCTGTTTCCGACCCAGAACCTATCCAATACAGATGTTCAGTGCATTGGTCTATTAAATGCTTTGTGTATTAAAAGAGGCAAGTTGTCAAAGTCAGCTCTTTTTGTTAACTCGTTTTCCCAATTATTTTTATATATGTGTACATACACACCCTCCCCTTTACACACACGCACCCCTTTGCATTTAGCTGATTTTGGACTTTCACACTGTAGAACTTATTGTGCACATGCTGACCTGATCAGATTTTTCTCTCTTATCTTTTTTTGTACAGGTAGTTACATCTTAATATTTTTGTGTCCAATTACGAAGAAATACGAGAGAAAGAGAGAGAGATGTGAAATAAAAAAAGTGTGACAAGTAGAATTACAGCACGAAATGATATTATACTCTTGCTTGGTATTAATAGTTTTTTCCAAGTGCTTAACAACTGTGCCATAGCATAAAATAATCCAGTGAGAGTGGCCTGTTAGCCATTTTAGACAGACTGTTAGTCAATGTATTTTATTTATTTATTATTTCAATGTATGTAATGTATTCATTATCTGATTAATGAAGGGCAACATCCCGTCCTTAACACACACCTACTGAAAGAAACATGAAGGGATGTGCATTTAAGCGTGTGCACTTCAGTATCTATGTATGTTTCGTACAGAATGGGACACTGCTTACCATCCCACACAATGGGGACAGGTTCCTGGCATAGTGGTGATTTAATGAGCCAGAGAAGACACAGGTCAGACCACACCCTTTGCAACTTGAACTATGCAAACAAATGTAATTGCTTTGTGTAAATAGGATACAGAAAAATTAAGTCAGTCTGTGCCCAGATGACAACTCTGACAGTAGCCAAATTTTTACAGCATGACAACATTGCCCAGAAAGAGAGAGGCTCATCATTTTCTAAAATACCCTAATCCTGTTGACAGACTTTGCTGTCAAATGCTTGGAATCTGTTTGCAAAATTTAAAAAGTAAAACTCAAGAAGCCTGTTGAGTAATTTCTAGTAGGGCCTGATCCACAGCCTAATGGGAATCTTTCCATTGATTTCACTGGGCTTAGCCTCACATTGGAGGAAAGCATCATCTTCGCATGGACTTTCCACAAACAAAACCAAAGTCTAACTTCATACAGATAGTTAACTGCTGTAAATTATTTGCTTAGCTCTAGTACTTGGGGAGATATAGTATCACCAAGGACTTGTTCTGGTGTTAAAAATCAATCTAGCTAGCTGCATGCTTTGGTGATATATTGAGGCTCCAAACCCACATATGAGAGTTCAGCGCTTCTGAACACCACTGTTAACAATTAAATTATGCTCTACATAGATATTTCGTGTGGTTTCTGTGGTAAGGTGAGGCCTGAAACATAAATCCTTGTGTCAGAGGCCCAGTATAAGGCCTGAGCTAAAGTAACGGTCAAAACTTTGCTAATATAAAGCAAAGTTAAGCTGTACGCCAAAGGCAGGCCCTGCTCACAGAAGTTGGCAAGGAAAGGGCTGATGTTGCAAAAGTACACAAACCTAAAAGGTACCAGAACACTTGTACATTCCACACAGATAACAAGGAACAGGCTGGCCCATCCTAAAGACAGGGGCAAAAGGGTAATATGATGGAAGAGTTGTTTTGTCCAAACCAACATGTACAAGGTGGGAGGCGGCACCTTACTACGTAGAAGGGATTGTACCTTGTTACGTAGAGGGGTTACACCTCAATACATCAGAAGTGATGTGTAACTTGTTTGTTCCTGTGTATAAGAATTTACCCCCGAGGAGTTGTCTTTGTCTGGCCTAGGGGGCAGTGGAAAGTCCCGCCACTGACTGAGCCGGTCCATTGCCAGGGGGCACATATTTCATAGTATGTCTGGTAGAGTCTACGGGAAACTATTACTGTGCTTCGTTTAACAATAAACCTGGCCGACGTGCCTTCATACCTTACTAGAGTCTGTGGTCATTGGGGGTTCTCTCGGGTCTGCTGCGTCAGCTATCTGCGCAGAGCTGGGGCAGCACACAGAGGGAACACGCACGCAGCCGACTGATATCAACATTAAACAAAGCAGAGCACCACACAGGTAGCCGTCTGACAACATTGGTGACCACGACCACTAATCTGGTGAGTAAGCGAGCTGTCCGCTGTAGGAACCGCGATCTAACGTTTCGATTATTGTTATTGATAGAGCTTTTTAAGTCAGGCCAGCTGAGGTTTCAGACCTGTTGCTTCTCTTTCTTTTGCTGGTGAGCAAGTGGAAATGTGAACAATCAAGTGACAATACACTAATATGCTGTGGCCCAGTAGCTCATCCTTATACATGGTCTAGGTATAATTTAGAGACCACTGCCACTACAGTATTACTATCTACTCACATTTCAAAGTCTAATTAAGAAACGAACATAACAAAATTCTGATCTTAGTAGCTTCAGTGTCCTGCAATATTTTTACACTGATATTTTGTCTACTGTGTCCATAAGATAGCATATATTTTGTGGACTTAGTACTATGCAATTGGGTAGATAGGTTTAGAATATGTAAGTGATCAATGGTGCATCTAACGGGTCATTTGAATGCTCAATTTCTGCAGCTACCTGTGCAATCACAGTATACGTGTGCACAACTGAGGCCCTTAAAAACATGAACCTTGTGGCATGCACGTTTGTGAATATGTGGCCTATGTGTGGGAGTATGAGAGAGATTTTACCAGGCACAAAGAGCAGTTATTGCCTATTGACTTTCAATGAGACTTGGGTCTCTAACTGTCCCTTGTACCTTTGAACATCTTCACATCTAATGCACCTTACCCATATGGATTTTCCTTATTCAGCCAAAAAAGTTATTAGGGAAAAATAAACTCTGAAGGGTAGTTTGGATTTTCAAAGTTGGGCCCCTAAATTAAGGCACCCCGTATTTGGCTGCTCATATCAGCTCTCACTCATGAGAACTGGTGTTGTGGATGAAACACTGGTCTAATACTCAGAAGTCCTAGGTTCCTTCTCTGACTTGGGAAGACTTCTCTGTGCCTCAGATTTCTCAGCCACAAAACAGGACTAAAAATAATTACCTACTTCTCAAGGCTTTTGTGAAGCTTAT
Organism: Chelydra serpentina; assembly: GCA_037349315.1. Taxonomy (NCBI): domain Eukaryota; kingdom Metazoa; phylum Chordata; order Testudines; family Chelydridae; genus Chelydra; species Chelydra serpentina. The sequence continues at coordinate 30,581,015 of JBAIAC010000026.1, forward strand.
ATGAGAAAAATGTACAAGCAGTTTGCAGGACAGGACTGGAATTCAAAAAGATCCTGACAAAATTGGAGAATTGGTCTGAAATCGACACGATGAAATTCAATAATGTCAAGTAGGCCTTCACTTAGGAAGGAAAAATCAAACGCACAACTACAAAATGGTGAATAAGTGGCTAGGTGGTAGTGCCACTGAAAAGGATATGGGGGTTATAATGGATCACCAACTGAATATGAGTCAGCAATGTGACAGTTGCAAAAAAAGCTAATATCAACTGTGTATCAACAAGTGTGCGCTATATAAGACACAGGAGGTAATTGTCACACTCTGTGTGGCACTGGTGAGGTCTCAGAGGCCTATGTCCCATTCTGGGCACAACACTGAAGGAAAGATGTGAACAAATTGGAGAGAGAGGCCAGAGGACAGCAACAATTATGATAAAAGGTTTAGACAACCTGACCTATGTAGAAAGGTTAAACAAATGGGCGTGTTTAGTCTTCAGAAAAGAAGACAGATAACAACCTTTAAGTATGTTAAGGGCTTTTATAAAGAGGATGGTGAACAATTGTTCTCCATGTCCACTGAAAGTAGTATGAAAAGCAATGGGCTTAATCTGCAGCAAGGGAGATTTCAGTTGGATATTAGGAAAAACTTTCTAACTATAAGGGTAGTTAAGTTTTGGAGTAGGCTTTCAAGGGAGGTTGTGGAATCCCTGCCACTCTAAGTTTTTAAGAATAGGTTAGACAAATGCCTGTCAGGGATGGTCTTGGTATACTTGGTCCTGTCTCAGCTCAGAGGGCTAGATGACTTCTTGAAGTCTCTTCCAGCCCTATATTTCTATTGTTTTGAGATCTTTAGTTAGCAGGTGCTATAGAAAATCAGGGTGGTATTTGAAAAAGAGTTTGGGGCACTTAGGTGCTAGTTTGTGTTCACAATTACAGATATGGGTGTCTCCTGAGTTAGCTTTATATTTTACACACTTCTAAATTTTGTACAAGAATGGGCTACACATAATAATAGCTATTCCTTATCTAGCACTTTTCAGCAGAAAATCTCAACACACTTTACAAAGGAGGTCAGTAACAGGATTCCCATTTTACAGATGGGGAAATCGAGGCACGAGATGGTTACAGTGACTTGCCCAAGGTCACAGAGTAGGCCAGTGTCAGAGCTGAGCATAGAATCCAGGTCTCCTAAGTCCAAGTCAAGTTCTCTAACCACTAGACCGCTTTGTCTAAATAATGAACACCATGCCATGCCAGAGAACATAAGACAGGTTTTAAAAATGAAATGGAGCATTTTAAAATGAGTGATAGATATTTATACTTGTTCTGATTCTCTGAGATCTATTTTGAGATTTGGACTAGAAATGGCAAGGGTATTCCAAGACAAGCAAATTAAAATGAATTTGCATGTATAGTCCCATTATTAGAAGGCGCAGAAGACCATATGTGGATTAAAATTGTATGTGGATCTAGTAAATGCTGCTTTAAAAAAATTGAATCTTCTATTACATCACAAATTAAACTAATGCTAAAAATAATGGCACACTTTTTTCATTTAAATAAATGAAGAGCTGTGCTGTGGGACAATTTGCATTCTATACACTCTCTAAACTAAAAGATTTTTTTCCCATATATCATTTGCCATCTACTCATGATAAATGTTTCTTTCGAGAACACTAGCAGCATCACAGTTCCATTTCCTTGTCAGGTGAGCTATTCAATAACATCAGATAACCACGATGCACTCATTGCCCCAAATTTCCCCATTCACCTCAGTGGTGTTACTTTCTGTTGGGCCCTTCTTCTCAGGTAGTTTGCTAAATTAAAATCGAGACCACTCTGTCATTTCTGAAAGCATTTATAGAAAGCATCAGAGAACTGGATCACTGGGCAGGTTGAATAGCTTTGTTTGGTTGTTTTTTTTAAATCAGATTTTACTTCCAGAGTTTAACACAAGAGCAATCTGGATTCCAAAGAGACTAAGAGCTGCAAGGAATACTCGGCCAAATCCCAGTTTACTAACAAGAAAAGGAAGCAAGAAATCCAGGCACAACCCATACTTTCAAAATATGTTGCTTAACAGGGTCCTATAGGGGCTTCCTTCACCACAGTGTGTATCCTCTTTAAGGTTCCCAGCCTGCCCTGCTTTTAAAGTGATAGCGTCCCATCACACCAAATACCATTCTTACTCTCATTTAATTACTAGAATTGTATTATTTGTTAATATTATTGTGACTCACTTGTATAGCATTACACATTAAAATTTTTCCAGACACAGCACATCTTTGCACGCACCATTTTACTGATTGTGGATCACTCCTAGGGAAGTTGTCATCCTTATCTTCAAAGTGCTCCATGGCCTGGGCCCAGGAACTCTAAAAGATCATCTAAAGCTCTAGGACCAAGACTTGTCGACAACTACACTCCTCTGGCACAATGGAATTTTCTGCAACAAGGTAAAACTCATCTATGCGAGAGGCAGAACTTCCTTAGAGACTAGTCTGAGACTGTGCAATGAATGAACTCAACCAGGAACTGATGACCATCACAAACCTCTCCAAGGGACTATTTCTTTGAAATGCCTTCTCTAACAAACACAGAGCAACGGGTTTATATTTATATATACTAAGGAACAACACACTCCACTGCACTGTGGAGAGGGGGAGAGAACAAGCAACACATGACCAATGTGTAGTCACATTGCTTAATGCACTAGTGGAAGATGCTCAGATACTATGGTGATAAGTGTGGTATAAGAACCTGACTAGACTACGTTTCTTGATTAGTAGGGCCAATATATGTAGATGCCCATGCAGTGGGTGCAAACAGATAATGTAAGCAAAACTTTATAAATTGCACTGATATCATGTGCACTCTTTCAAATCCAGACCACTACTTTGAATCCAGCGGAGGTTGGCAATGAGCAGAGTTTGGCAACCTAACACGATTTGGTAGTCTCAGTACCTTTCCTATTGTGTCACCAACCCTCCGCCCCCACTCCTTTGGCACTATTTTTGGAGGCATGAAAGAGAAGTACCATCTCACCCCACTCAATCCCTTTAGAACAGATATAGACCAGGCAGGGGGCAGTGTGGTGAGTGGCCTGCAAGACAACCTAGTCTCCATTCCCGACTCTGTCGCATGACCATGGGCAAATCACTTCACAGCTCTGCTTCCCTTTCCGTGTCGCTTCTAGTTAGACTGTAAGCTCTGTGGGATAAGGACTATCTCTGTGTGCGAGAACAGAGACAAGTGCTATGGGGTGCCAATCTGCTGGGACTTACAGAGCTTATAATAGTGTGAGCAAACCCATGGGACCACTGATGCACTTAAAGTTAAGTGTGTGCCCAGGTGTTTTCAGAACTGGAGCTTATGTTTGTTCTGTGGACGAGGAGAGAATTTCAGATGTGAAGGCTACAAATCTGGCGTCTTCATCTAGCATTAAATTCTCTTAATAAAGAACGGAAAAAAATTGCTGCCTGTGCTTAGGAACTGTGCATTACCCCATATGAATATTTTGAACAGCATGGGAAAGAGAAGCCTTTGTGAAGAGCTGATTTATGTATACTGTTGCTTGTGCACTAAATATTATATCTGAAATTATATAAAGAGGAAGGATATTTTTAGTAATAGTTGGCTATTAAAGCCACTGAAAAAAGGTAGTTCTGTCTGTGGTTTTAGATACCATTGCCAATATTTCAATAATATATACGTTATGAACTGCTACAGCTGGCAAGGTGTATCCATGTTGTCTGTTCCAGGGGAGGATTTTGTTGCTTACTCAAAATGAATAGATTCAGAAGTGGAATTCAGCGTGGAAAATGAAGGAAGGTCAGGGGTAGGGTATTGATGGGAGATGGAAGCTTTTTAGTATGCTACTAGCTTCAGGGTCTAAAACACTCGTTTGAGCCTCCTAACTCCAAAAGCCTCTTGGTGTTCAAAAAAAGGGTGAACTTTTTCATTATAAGCCATTCTAACGCAGAGCATTTTACCCAAAAGAAGTAACGTGCAAAGGGGTGTTCCGGCCCAGCTTAGACCAATACTCGCTATAAAACATGACACACTTTTAGCAGTAAGCACTGCAGCTATAGTGCTTGCTCACTTTTATTTGGAACTGGGCGCTATAATCCTAGCTATTAATCATGGGCTTGGGAAACCAAATGTTAGGAATTGGATGAGTTTGACTGGCAAGGGGATATAGAGGATGGATGGCTGTGAGAGAAGGGAAAGAGGGTGTGGTACTAAATGTGGCACAAAGATATGCAGGGTTAAAGAATTCCCATCTGCAACGAATGCACAAATAAATGGTGAGGACTAAAGCACTGGAGGGTGGGTATAGGTTTTGGGAAAGCACAAGTGTTAGTGTGACTTCCAGAGCTGGGAAAACTATTCACAGGGAATGTGTGTGACCCTCAGAGCATCCCAACGCCAGATGGCAAGGAGCTTACTGATATCGGATAGTGAATTTCAGCTGGCCTGACCAGTTCAGTGTACCCAAGTCACTTATGTCATACGCTGTGTCTAATAGGTGTTGTGTAAGGCACCATTGGAAAACCAATAACAGTGATCACTAATATCCTTGCAAGGTGGATGTATGGTAAATGCCCAAAAGACTGTACAAAGGTGAAGGAAACATTGAACTAAAATGTATTTGAAGTCTGGGGAAGTGGGTAAACAGGTTTTCTCCAGACAAAGGAAAGGCCGATGCCACCATAGAGGTGCACTCACTGACAATTGGAAATCTTAGTCCAGTGGCCATTCATTGGTATATCGGAGGCTGCAGAGACAGAACAATTTGTATAGTAGAAAGCACTGGTGGGGAGGCAACCAACATGGAACCGTCTCCATTAGACTCCCTGGAGAGACAAAGACCCCCAAGTTATCTTTCAACTAAGGCAGTGGTTCTCAAACTGGGGGTCAGGACTCCTCAGGGAGTCACAAGGTTATTACATGGGGGATCGCAAGCTGTCAGCCTCCACCCCAAGCCCTGTTTTGCCTCCAGCATTAATAATGGTGATAATTATATTAAAAAGTGTTTTTAATTTATAAGGGGGGGTCACACTCAGAGGCTTGCTATGTGAAAGGGATCACCCGTACAAAAGTTTGAGAACCACTGAACTAAGATGACAAAGGAACCAAGAACTCTGTATTTTGTGGGAGATCCTGGCCAAGGGGGTTTGGTAAGAACCTTACCATGAACTAAGACTGTTGCTTTGTTAAGTCTTAGTCACTAGAAAGTGTTTTTCACTTTTATTTGTTTGTGACCATTTCTGACTTTTATCATGTACACTTAAAATTTCACTTTTTGATTCAATAAACTTTGTTTTACTTCTATTCTAAATCAACCCAGTGCTGTGTTTGATCTGAAGTGATTATTAACTCCAGTTAAAGCACCAAGATGCTGTGCTTTTGTCTTTAAAGGATCAACTGACCTGATTGTTCCTCTGAATGTTCCAGGAGAGAGCTGGACACTTCAGGGCAGATGGTTTGGGGAAAATTCTTCTATATGACAGAGCCCTTCTTTCATCCCTGGTAGGGGAAGGGAGGAAAAGAGGTGCTATGACGTGAGAAATCTGGGAAGACTGCATGTGTTTTGTGGATTAAAGAGAGGACTTCGGTCTCCAGGCTTCTCCATCTGGTAACGTCTAGGATGTGAAAATTAAAATAGCCCAAAAAAACCATAGGGGGAAATACAGCAGATATACCATATTTAGGGCAGCAATGGGTTAGAACCCACAGAGCAAGTGGGTTTTCCCATGCTCTCAAAGAGTAATGCAGTGGGTACCTGGTGTAAAATACATGCATATCAATGCTACTTTCATGTTATGTGCCCTTCAGAATGCTGGGATTTTTAATGCAACACCAATATTTCAAAGAATGGCAAAGAATCTCATCACGCCACAGATTAGCATGGGAAGGAGATAAAACATATGCACAAAATTGTTTCCACATTGAGCTTCTCCAAAGAATCCCTATTGATATCAGTTTGTTACACACAGAACACCTTACAAGTCACAGATAGTAAGAGAACATCAAAAAGCAACTCTCCTAGGAAATGCTCCGTCTCGTATTGCTGTCAATGGCAAAACTCCCGTTGACTTTAGAGAGAGCAGAATTGAGTCCCGATCTCTGTACCTTTTCTCATATGTCTTTGGGCCTGATTCTGATTAGACACCCATGTAAAATGAGGTGCAGCTTCACTTAAGTCATGGAGTTACAATGATCTGAGATCAGAATCACGCACAATGGGGTGTTCTACCTCTGCCCTTCTCACTTCTGTGCCCATATGCACACTTTGGCTCTCAGAACTGAATTGACTCGTGTAGACTGACTGTTCCTTTAGTGGAAGAAAGGGATAATTGTTTTTAAGAGGTTCTAAATTTAAAGGAACAGACACCCACCTACTGGGTCTTAGACATATTGGGTAATGCAATTACTCTTCTATGCCTCCTGGTCATTATATTATTCTGGAGAAGGCATAGTCTGCTTTTTAAGTCCTGAGACATAATAATCCTGTTATATAATTTACCAGGTACAAATATATTCTTCTTTCTAGCTAACCTAATCTGTGGTTATAACAAGCCATGTTTTAATGATAGTCCATTCACAACTGCACATTCACACACAGTGCACATAATTAAAATACCATGGGGCAGCATGGTCTGGAACAATTACTTCTCAGAAATTACTACACATCTGAATTGTGCATATTTTTAATCAGAGTCTCTCTCCCTCAATGAATCCAATTGAAATGCGTGACTCCACTCTGTAAACCACCACTCAGGTTGTCTTGCATTACAGTTTAAGTTAAAGAATACAGCCTCTTTATTTTTCACCAGATCAGACACCTGCTATCCATTTGAATGGTATCTGATAGAAATATTTGTGCAGGAAGGACAAGAATCAATTATTCATGAGAACTAGACAATGAACTGCATAAACACAGTTCATGAACCTGAATCCTTTACAACCTGGCTTATCCCCCATACATTTGTAAGGGCACTTGCATCTTTTAAACAACTGACATATTTATGGCACAAAAGACAGAAACAAATGAGGAAGCAAATGTTTTTTGTTAAAGAAAATGTGAAATGTTTTGGATTGGATGGAATTTCTTTTCTTTTGCTCTATATAAGTGGTAACATTAAACTATTTTATTTGATTAAACTAAACATCTCATGAGACTGTCATTACCATGAGATTTCCAGCCCAGATTCTGCTGAAGGAAGAAATCTGGGTAATTCAGATGATCAAATATACGTAACTTTTGGACACTTAACCTTGATTGTATGGGAGTTTGGATTCTTAATCTTTCTTGGCAACTTATTTGAACAAAACATTTTGAGGTTCTTCCACCCTTAGTCTCTTTTCACTATATGCATGTGTGTTCCTTTCCTGGCAAGCTCTTCATCTCTATGTTTCAAATACAATTTAATTAAGCACGGCCAGCTTTGCAAAGGTGATTTGGTTGAGCATATGCCAGCAGGAACCCTGCACTTTGTCACTTCATTTGAGCCTTGTAGTGCTACTACTGATGACATCTGATGAAGAAGTGCCTGATGTTCAAGCTATATGAAAACAGTCCTGATGTCAGAATGGAATGGTCAGAACAATACAGAAGCTTGGGCCCCAAGAAAATCAAATACTGCTAATACATTCTATTAATGTCCTGCTGCACTCAGAGCAGAGATGTGAATGCCACTGTCATGTTTAATAGATCTTTATGCATAGTCTCATTATACTATGAGAGTGGTTGAAATCCCAATACAAATGTTTAAAATATGTGACAATCAGAAATGTCAATATCTGTATTTAAAATCCCAGGATTGGTCAGTCCTTGAACTAATACAAGTTGAAATACAATCTGAATTAAAATCAAGCCTCCAATTGACTTTAAAGGCAACCATTAATATTTATTTATTTTTATGGGGAATGATACTGACAATTAATTTCTTTCACACCTTCAGTGTTTGCATTATAAAAACCTGTAATGTAACATGGCGTGCCAGATGAACAACATCTGAGATTATTTCTTTTATATCAAATGATTGACATGTAGTGATTTTTATAGCAAAATTGTGGAATGACAGACGAAGTGAGCACTACTATGGGAAGATCTGCTGTAGTAATAGTGCAGAAGGAACAAACAAAGTAAAAAAGAAAGATTCTATTGTGTTAAATATTTTTCCCCAGCATAAAATGTATTACCCTAGTTTTAGTAGTTGTCGCTTTAAAAAGAATAGGAATGAAAAGGTTATGGGTTCCCTCTTCCACTGTATCTCTTTTATAAATTAAAGCAGTAATTTATAAATAAAACATAAGGACTCAGTTCAATAAGACACACATCTGGATTTTGGCACTGCAGAGGTCTGCACCAGGCCACCAAAGCCACATAACGTTGATTTTCTTTGGTGTCTTTCACAGCCTCTTGCCAGCTTCTCATTGCAGAGGGCAGACATGTCTATTATGATATCAGCCCCTTTGCCATTAATTACAAGCAAATGCCTTTCCTTAATGATTTGTCAGTTGATAACACAGACTGGGACTTCACCTGCTATTGGTGTGCCACTTTTCCCCACTCTCCTTGTTCTCTTTGTGGGAGGAGATTTTGAGGCCACTAAACATTCACAACATGTATTGGGTGTGTGTGTAGTTCTAGGGCTTGGTTTTACTTGCTCTCCAGAGTAAAGTAAGCCTGACATGCACCCCAACCACCTTCAAGTGCAGGGAGTGTGAGGAGAGTCTCCCATTTCATACTCATGGGGGTGAAAGTCCCAGGAGCAGAGTCAATCCTACCACTTCCTTGAGGATGGAAAACTACCCAAACCTCTTGAGTTTGCAAAATTCAGGGGAAATAGTATTCTTAGTAAATCCTGTAGTATTTCTTCATTTCCACTTCTGATCCAGGCTAGTGAAGCATGATCACAGCAAATTATTTAAATAAAATTGTTCAAAAGTATTCATGAATTTTGGGAGCTCAAGTTTTTGGGTGCCCGACTTGAGATACCTAGGCCCTGATTTTCAGAGGTTCTGAGTATCCACCACAGCAAATATAGTCAATGGGAGAGGCTGGTGCTCAATATAGCATAGTGAGCAGTCCATATATCATGACTGTTTATTCTGGACCAAGACTTAGGCAGACCTTGTGCAGCATGAGCTGTGTTCCTCATTCAGGGAGTGAGAAAGCCTGGGAGCTACAGTGTCCATTTGTGTCAAGAATCCTAACACAGACCCCTTTGGGAAGGTACATTCGGCACCTGTGAAAATTAGGTCACAAGAGGCTCAATTTGGGCACTCAAGATTATTGGACATGCCTCAGTTTATCTGCCAAAAGGAGTGGATTCATATTTCACAAAGGTGTTGAGAGTCTTAATTATTGTTTGCCAAAGTGCCGTATAATCCTCGGGTGAAAGCTGTTGTAGAACTACAAAATATTATTGTCATTACTTTGCTGAACCTTCACAAAAGATTTAGTTCAGGTTTACTTCTTGCTATGGGCAAATATTTGGCATAGGAGGGTGCGTTGTTAATTGTTCCAAAAGAATTTGAACCTCACTAATACACCCATGTGTACAGGGTTTCTTAAACCACTTGTATTAATAAATATTTCTCATCAATTTCAGACATATGTGTAGGTTTTGCCACTTGAGTGAAGGGCCACTGACATGTTTTTAGTTGCAAAAAAAAAAAAAAGTGTTCCCACCAATTGTATAATGTATTTTGTGTTCTGTGACATAACCACTGAAAGATCTATCAGTAAGAGTCCTCATGATTGGCTCATTCAAAAAACGACACTCAAGAATGTAAAACAAGTTGGGTAAGAACCCTGCCCTAAAAGTAAAAGCCATAGCTTCCGCCAAAATCAATTCTGTTTTCAGATACGACAGGTCAATGATAAATATGCACAGAGATCTATGAACGGAATGGAATTTGCATTGAACTGTATGCCTCTTGACTGACAATGTCTTAAACTAACAAGGTGGGTGAGGTAATATCTTTTATTGGACCAACTTCTTAAAGTAGTCAGAAGAAAAACAGGATTCAGACTCCCTTTCTATTGTGTTTTAGTCCACAAAATATTTTCTGTTGGAGTGGCATTATTTTGAACATTCATTCATTTTCTCTGTCCAGGTATATTACCCAATGTTTGTTTTTCCTTGTGCATTGTGGAGTTTAGTTTATGGCATTCGTACTCCAAAATTAGAATTCTGTGCCTCCCAAAATCAACTCAACATTGGGGCTTTTTTGTTCTTAATTTATTTTAAGAAACATGTACACAAAGTTTAAATATTAAACTCTAGATTTGAAATCCTGTATATATATATACAGAGAGAGAGAGAGAGAGAGATCTGGTCGTCTGCAGAGCTGTCAGACAAGTTTGCTCATGCTGCCATGCCTGTGACCTTAACCTTGATGTGAAGTATTTGTCTCTAGGGGCAAAAGGTAATTCAGACACTATAAGCATTGTGCTAGTTCTTCCCAGAGCCCACACCCCTGAGCAAAATGCCTGAAAAATAATGCCAAATTGATGCTATTAGTCCCCAAATAAAACAATCAACAATATTGTTACAGTTTAGTGTTTAAGTTTGAGGGAAATATGGTTTGGAGTGGGGGGCAATAAAAAAAATCAAATCAACTATGTCTTAAAATGCATGGTGAATATGTCCCTGGCCTTATGTCCTTTATGTAAATTGTGCTTATTCAACAGATAACTCAGCGATGCAGTCAATACCTGGCAAATTTGATACTTCCAACGGCACTAAAGGGGAAAGTCAACCAACACTGATGAGCAGCTTTGAACCCAAGGCCTTTCAGATGCAGCTTGACAAGTTAACAGGCTTTTCCTCCTCTGTTGAAAAGAGGCTTCGGATAGACTGCATTTCCGTGAGTAAAATAAACTCACTTTCCAATGGGCACGTGCCTTAAAGGGATAGGATTATCATCCATTCTCAATGTGTACTATGTCACCGAAGTACATTTGTGCTGCATGTGGTATTTCTGGGAGGAAAAATGAAACAAACCAGTAAAATCTCTCCTGCGTGGGTGAGTGGGTTGTTAAGTGGGAAAGCTTGCAGACCCATTTTGCAAGGTGACAAAAGAATCTGCTGCCGAAAACCTGCTTTCATCCTTATCTAGCACAGAAATGCTGGTTAACTGTTACTGTTCTACAAGAAAGGGAATGTTTTACGTGTTATGGGGCTGAAATGTTAACTGGAAACAAACTACTAAATTAGAGCGCTCTTACCCAGTAGATCACAGGGAATTCCTTTATTTACTGTATAGTAGGCAATGGCAAACAGAAGTGCTCTAGTGGACTGCACAGTCAAAAAGATTAAGTTGGTCAGTCAGATACATTAACTTGATGACTGAAGTTATGTATCCATTTTTTCAGCCCAACTAACCTTTTAAACAACCAGAACCACCAACAAAGCAAAATGTACTTAAGTTAATAGGAACCTTAGTTTCACTAAACCTTTAGTTTTCCTAAAGGTCTAACTAGTTCTGTGTTGTCAACCTACCACAGTCATTATCTAATGCTTCAGAAGGTGAGAATCACCCTGAAATGCATTTGCCCATCTGTGTATTGGATGAAAGAGGACATTCCTTCTTGACCATTACAGGCACTGAATTCACAGAGTTTGATTACCCTTATTTTCTTAGCTTGTTGTTGGTTTCCATAGCTACAAATGTTATTTGTGGCTGTAACTTATCCAGTCTCTCATTTATCCCCAGAGCCCATAAATAGCTATTTTTAAATTTTAAATATAATTTCTGGTCCTTCTGTTAAGGTTTTTAAGCATATGTACAATATTTCCATCATGCTGTAAAATTGGGAGTATTTACAATTTTTGGAAGTAATGAGGATCCAAAGAAAGCTAAGACTATGCAATTTTCAAAAGTGGAATGTAGCCAAGACCAGCTAAAGGCTACATGGAAACCCCTGGAATGTATTCTTTAGCAACTTTGTTGTTTGTGTTGTGATATCTGGTAAAGTCTTCTGGGAAAACATACCACATATCCCTTTAAAGTCCAACCAAAATATCATCTGTCCTATTCTCAATACAGCAGCCTTACTGAGATAAACAACTCAGGGAAAAAAATCTTCCCCAGTAAATCATACTAACCAAACATAGGTTTTGCCAAATTCCCCATCCTCTACTCCAACCAGTGAGATGCTGTTTTACTCAACAGGGAGTCAGATTATATGACAAATTTGGGACATTAAAATTAAGACAACATATCTGTGGTCCTCTCAGAAATCAAGCAGTTCTTATTTTTTTAAATCTCTTTTTCTTGGCACCAGGAGACTTTGGGCCACAGCTAAATAGCTTATGAACTCATTTCCTAAAATTTCAGTCTCCCGAAAGCTTTCTTTCTCTGGATTATTTTTAATTCAGTCAATTTGTAACACATATTCAGGCCATATCCTCCACAATATTTTATGATAAATCCCATTCAATTTCACATGTATGGTTGCAAGCTTTATCGCTTAACAAACATTTCATCTACTCTCCCATAATTTATATCTGAATGGGTTTATTATAGACATAGCATTTCATTCATGGTGCAGTTAATTCTGTAGCATGCTGCCTGTTTTCTGTATGGCTGCTCTACCATTATGTGCTTTCAGTACAATTGAATTTTTTCCTTGGGAGTTTTATAAAATGGTTTATGAATATGTAATACAAATTGTATTAACAAGGCAAATGTACTTTTATTTCTTTTATGACCATTTCCAGTCATAAGAGAACAAGCATGTCTCACTCAATTCCTACACATCTATTAAATAGAGCTATCCATATATTACTGCTTTCAAGGGACAGTGCTATCACTTTAAAAACAAACAAATACTTGTTATAATGCTAGTTGATGTTGCAGGCTGCTCTGGAGTGGGGGTGGGGAGACTATGTAGCACAACCCTTCTATTGGTAGGCTTTTCACCCTTTAATCAGGCAAAAGAATCATTAATAAATACTACCAAGAGCTATTTTTTCAGGCTGCTTGCCCAGACAGTCTATAAACTTATTATGATGAGTTAATTGTATTGCAGTAATGCCTAGACATGGCAGCCATATGATGCCAATGTACACACACATAACAGAAAGATGCTCCCTGCCCCAGAGATCTTACAATCTAACTATAAAATGAGAGACAACAGGTGGATACAACCAATGGACAGGGTGGAGCAAAGGATAATAGCAAGAAGATTATAGTAAGTTTAATGGGCTGGGACGCTGCTAACCTACTGCCTCGCCACTGTCAAGCAATTTGTAGGTATCATGGCAAAGGTGGGGTTTAATGAGAGATTTGAAGAGGATAATGGCCTTGAGGATATTTACAGGGAGCTCCTCTTATGCATAAGGGCTAGCATGGGAGAAAGCAAGATGTTTGTTTGGAAAATGTAATTAGTAGGCAATGAAGGCTGACATCATTGTCAGTGAAGATGAGGGTCAGTTGGTCTCTAGTACTATAACAGATGTTAGGCGGGGTGTGGCAAAGCCATGAGCTCATTTAGCTCACTGTGTGTACCAAGACTTTATTTTTTGTATAAAGTTTTTGTAAAAATAGCCAGGGGAACAGAACCTCAGCTAATGTAAATTGTCTCCTTTCCATTGACTTTGACTGAGCTATGATAAATTAGACAAGCCGAGGAACTGGGCTCCAGAGAGTAGGATAGGCCCATTATTAAATATATGAATAGTACGTGCTGGGATTAATGCCACTGGATCTGCATAACTGAAGAGAGTGGAGCAATGGTTCGTGGGCTCTATTTTACCTAAGCTCACCTATACTTTGTATAAACAAATTTTATACTTAGAAGCTAAGGTGGGCGTTTCTTTCTGGCAGCTGAGAACACCCGCACATTGTGCAAGTGCAGGTACAATTTATATACACAAGGTAATTTTGATCTTTTGGTTCACCACAGTTACCTTCCTAAGCCTCCAAGGTGGATTCCCTAATGCATTTTACCTCAGGCATGTTCTCAGTCTTCTGATCTGACTCTGGATTAAGAACGCAAACCCTAAAAACACTTTGCTCCCATTCCACACCTTCGACTGCTGGTTACAAGAAAGAAACTCTCTGCACTGAGACTTTGTCCCTCTCACGGACCGGCCCGGACTAATGACTTTCCATTAGCTCTTCCTTACAGAGCGTGAAATTAGTTTCTCAGTAATGTCAATGGCTGGCCAGATTTTGAGGATGGCAGTAAGCGGTCTGGGATTGGCAGGCTAAAAGGAGGAAATAGAAGATTTTGAATATATTTCTGCTATGGTCACCATCCAGATCCAGTGCAGATATTTGCTGTGGGGTTTCAGAATGTTACCAAGTCTGGCAATATCTTGGTACCATCACTAAATGAGTAATCCCTACCCAAACCTCTAAAATTACATGTGCAGAAAAAAAATTAGAGAAATCAGTGGTCATATTTTGCAATAAATATTGCAGATATAGGGCCAGATTCTTCTCTGAGGTACACCAGCATACATTTGGAGTAGATCCACTGAAATTATTCTGGATTTACAACTGTAATCTAGAGCAGAATTTGACCCATATGCATTTTCATATAACATACTTTATGGAAAAACAGTAACAGCGGTGAATTACAGAAACAACGCCCCCAGCCTCTCCAAAGTCATCATCAGAAGCAAGCTCCCATAGGCCAGGACTCACCAACTCAAAGCAGCACCAGACTCTGCTAAACCTGTAGACATATCTCCACTGATACAATGATCAACAAATCTCACAACTAGGGTGACCAGGTGTCCAGTTTTCAACCGGAACATCCGGTCGAAAAGGGACCCTGGCAGCTCCGGTCAGCATCACCGACCGAGCTGTTAAAAGTCTGGTCGGAGGTGCTGCGGGGCTAAGGCAGTCTAGTCTCTACTTGTCCTGGCACTGTGCTGCGCCCCGGAAGCGGCCAGCAGGTCCGACTCCTTGGCGGGGGGCCACAGGGCTCCATGCGCTGCCCCCACCCTGAGCACTGGCTCCGCACTCCCATTGTCCCAGCCAATGGGAGCTGGGGGAGGGGGCAGTGCTTGTGGGTGAGAGCAGAGGCGGAGCCTCCTGGCCCCCCTGCCTAGGAGCCCGACCTGCTGGCCGTTTCTGGGGCGCAACGCAGTGCCAGGACAGGCAGGGAGCCTGCCTTAGCCCTGTTGCTCTGCTGACCAGGAGCTGCCCAAGGTAAGCCTGCACCCCAACCCCAGCACTGAGCTCCCACCCAAACCTGGAGCCTCCTCCAGCACCCCAAACCTTTCATCCCTGGCTCCATCCCAGAGCCTGAACCCCAAGACCCCCTTCCCAGAGCCCCTTCCCACATCCTGAACCCCTCATCCCTGGCCCCACCCCAGAGCCCTCACCCCCTCCTACTCCCCAACCCCCTGCCTCAACCCGCAATCCCCTCCCACACTCTGAATCCCTCGGCCCTACCCCCCAGCCTGGAGCCCCCTCCTACACCCCAAACCCCTCTTCCCTGGCCCCACCCCAGAGCCAGAACCCGCAGCTCAGAGCCCTCAGCCCCTCCCACACCCCAACCCCCTGTCCCAGCCCGCAGCCCCTTCCTGCACCCTAAACTCCTCATTTCTGGTCCCACCTCAGATCCCACACCCCCAGTTAGAGCCCTCACCCCCTCCCTCACCCCAACCCCCTGCCCCAACCCAGTGAAAGTGAGTGAAAGTAGTGAGTGGGAGATGGGGCCTTGGGGAAGGGGCGGGGCCTCAGGGAAGGGGCGGGGCTAGGGTGTTCAGTTTTGTGCAATTAGAAAGTTGGCAATCCTACTCACAAGGCACCTTTCAAGATCCATGGGCCCCATGTGATATGCTTATCACAACATGTGTTGTACCTCATCCAGTGCAATAAATGCCCCTCCTACAACTATGTGGGCGAGACCAGACAATAACTATGCTGTCAAATGAACTCACACAGGAAAATGATAATAAAGACCAAAAAAACCCAACACATCACCTATTGGTGAACAATTCACAAAGCGATCATTCTATATCTGATCTCTCAATCCTTATCCTCAAAGGAAACCTGCACAATCCCTTCAAAAGACAAGCCTGGGAGCTTAAATTCATACCTGCTTGATACTAAAAACCATGAACTGAATAGACACACCAGATTTATGACAACAATCTATAACCCACTAACAACTGCCCTCCTCCGGTTTCCTTTTTCTTTCTCGCCCTTCCTTTCCTCCCCTCTGTTACTAGAATGGTCCCTTGAAATGTGTGTTAAGGACTTATACTAAACAATCTGTTCCATCTTGTATTTAGCTGTGATACTCCAAGTATGTTTCCCAGACCTGAAAAGGAGCTCTGTGTAAGCTCAAAAGCTTGTCTCTCTTACCAAAAGAAGTTGGACCAATAAAAGATATTACCTCACCCTTGTCTCTCAGACTTCGAATAGGTAAAGTTTTCTCTGATTCAGCTTAGGTAGGTCCTTATGCCTGTGGCCTTCACCATGGTATCTAAGCATCCTAGAAAAAATATATTTTCTTATAATTTTAACAATTAAATAATAAATCTGAGGGCTAATCCTGTGATTTCTCCCCATTTTCCTTCCTTTTATCCGTCTTGAAAATGGTATTTCCCTAAGTCACCACAATCATATTTTGGGGTAGGGGGGAAACCTCTTGCAGAAATGGCCCCACCCACTCTCCAGCTTACATTAATGTCACTACAGAGTTTTGGGCCAACACTATAGAATGGTGCAGTGATTTTGACAGGAGAAAACCACAGCTCTCATTGATCAATCATCAACTGAAGCTTCCTGAGGTGACCAAACCTCAGCGGAAAGGATGGTATATAGATGGCAGCAATTGGCAATGCAAAGATAGAATGAAGCTACTTCTCATCAGAACACAGCGACAAGGTTTATTAAACTCAGAGCCCTCTCATAAGCTTAAACAACAAGGGGAGCCGATACATTCACCTTTCATATGTCTTATTGTACTATTATGTTATTACTACTTGCAGTCATAGCATCATTCCACCTAAGGTATTTTATGGCCCCCATTACCATAGTATCTGAGGATTTCACCATCTTTTAATATATTTGAGGCACGGAGAGACTAAATGACTTCCCCAAGTGACACAGGAAGGCTGTATCAAACCAGGGAATTCAACCCAGATCTCCAGAGTCCCAGCCCAACACCTTTCCCACCAGACCATCCTTCCTCTCCCCTCATCTTTCCGTTAGTTTTAGAGACATGTGAGGACAAGTACAAGTACCTCGTAGTAAATTGCTTACAGTTAAAGACAACATGCAAATAAAGAACATGAGCTGGGAAACAACATAAAAGATGCAAGAGTGAGTGAGTGACAAAGCTGTATGTGTATTTATGTCTCCTTTTTCAGTATGTTTCTCTACAGTGCATTGATGAGTCATCACCAAATTAGCTAATATTTCCCTGCCGGAAGCCTAGGCTTCATAGGCCTCCTGGAAGAGATGTTTTTAGGGCAAACTAGGTCATAGTTCCCGGAGTAGAGGGCAGCGCAGAAGTGGAAATGGAAAGACAGGGAGGAGGCAATTAACCATAGTGAAGGGGATATAGGGTGTGAAAGCAGATGAGAACAGAGGGGAAGTGAAGAGCTAGGTTAGTTCATACTATGATGGTTTCCAAACTGTATGAGAAGAGGCATTTATAGAGTCACATCCAGGCAGGACTCCCACATTAAATGTGCCACCTCTGTGGGAAGAAAATGACAAGGAGCCTGCTGTTAAAGCAAGAGTCAGTTCATTTGCATTAACTCCTAACACCCATACTGTATATGGGTGTGTAAAACTTGACTGAGTGTCAAAATGCTCAGCAGTTTCTAACCCCTTTCCTAGGAGTCCTATGGGTCAGATTTGTGGGCAGTCTCAGAATTAACAGCTTGGATCAGTGACCCATAGTGATCCTTTATTACATTCCTCTACAGGCAATTGTACTGTTATTTTATATTAGTGTTAACAAAGGGCCTGAATGAGATGTAAGTAAGGGATGTTATATTTTAAATACAAGTTCAGTTAATGTGCCACTGGGGAGCTTAGGATCAAATGAGCTTTTATATTTTTTATGTAGAATGTAATCACTTTCTTCATGATTGTGGTTGCTACATTTCTATTATTAAAGAGTTTATTATTCCATGGGGGATACTTTTCATTGGTATTACGTGCTTACAGACCAAAAGAGATCGTATCTGCCGATCCTTTAAATCACAATAAAGCCATGGGAAAACATAACATGATATTAGAATTGGCAAGATACTCATTGTGCCAACTCTGCTATGCCTGTGCCCAGTCCAGATCTGCATGCAATTTAAATGAAAAAACAGCATAATGTGGTTATCCGCTTTACAAACTTTAACAGTCTGAGTGTTTGGTGCATACTCAGGGGAATTTGCCAGATGCAGTATATAAAAAGAGGAGAATAGATCCAAAAAAGACAGTGAGAAATTTCGAAAAGGGAAGTAAGTGACCTAACAGGCCACTTACATGTATTCAAACTTGGAAAAACTGGGCGAGTTAGAACTTCCTTCTGAGCTATTGCACATCTGCCAATTATGAAGCAAGTCCACCTTTAACCTCTCTGACCTTGGCTCCATTACAGTGGCCATATGTTCTCACAGGAACTGGTTTTGAATACAGTATCTAATACATTAGGAAAACCCATGCTGTACTTCAGAGTCAGGCAGGTAGATACTCTCTTTCCACCGATTTATCTTTCAACAAGCATTATAATGGGTAGTACACAGTACAAAAGTGCTGTCATTTGGAACTGTCGGTAACTTTGTATTCTAAATCCTTTCCTGTGACAGTTGCAGCTAGCAGTCAGTCTTCTCTTAGATAAGAGGGTCTTTCTATTCTTTTTGCATTTCTATGTCTCCCACAGTGTCCCAGGGTACTAATGCCGTGCAACATATTAATCCCACAAGTCCAGCATTCTTGAAGTACCCCTTGAAGAACCCAGTGCCATAAATGCATGTATTGTGTGATTGCTTTTTTTCTAAAATCATTTTGGGTGGTTTGGGTTTGTTGGGGTTTTTTTTTTTTTTTTTTTTGGTTTGGTTTTGTTTGTTTGTTTTTGGTGGGGGAAGATGTCAATGTGACAGCCTAATATTGGAATGTGAACACTAAGAGGCCACTCAGATAAAATGGGCTTCCTTGTTAATAGCTGTTGTTTAAATGAGACCATTCTGGGAAGGGGAGGGGGGCTAAACGTCTGTTATTTTAACCTTTTAAGAGAAGCAGTTATAATATATTGGTCAATGGGTTATAGGAAGGAACAGGACAGAAGGCCTAATCTGTCCTTTCTCACCTTACTCTAAAGCCCAGCATCATACTATGGCTTCCTATCCCATTACACGCTGGAGTGGCTAGTGCAGAACACTGATCACTTTTACAGAGGAAGGCACAGTCCTTCCAATTAAAGAGAAGTGACTCAATACATTACCCTTATACAGTCCTCGTCTGCTGTCAGCAGCAGTGTTTTAGGCATTAAAAGAGGCAGCAATGGAAATATTAGCACAATGTGAGGAAGTCCCGATACCCTAAAGTGTATGTTATAATGTATATTATATATTGATATTTGCTGTATGCCCAGTCACCATTTACCAAACCTCCTTTCCGAGAGCTGATATTAGAGCTTCTGGTGCCTCAGGGAGATTATATTATATTACAGTGGGGTCACCATTACAAATGTAGAAACTTTCTTAGATAATTGGGATATTTCTAAGGGTTTGAACCTGAGGTCAGATATGGCAGTTGCTATTTGCCCCCCTCTATCAAATATGGCTGCACATTTAAGTGCCCTATTGCAGCTATTTTTTCAGTCTTCCCTCATAGGTCATGCTTTCTAGACCTTTAGGACTGCCATCTTTGGGAGAGGTTTCCCACAATACAAATGCTCTATCCATGCATTACTAATGCCCCCATCAGTAGGGTGTGTCTAGGTGATAATACACCACTTTCATCCTGAAAGGACCCCACCTTCTACCACTCCTTCAATTTCAAGAAAGATGCAGACAAATTGAAAGTCCAGAGAAGAGCAACAAAAATGATTAAAGGTCTAGAAAGCATGACCTATGAGGGAAGATTGAAAAAATTGGGTTTATTTAGTCTGAAGAAGAAAAGACTGAGGGGGAACATAGCAGTTTTCAAGTACATAAAAGGGTGTTACAAGGATAAAGGAGAAAAAATTGTTCTCCTTAACCTCTGAGGAGAGAACAAGAAAGAATGGACTTAACTTGCACCAAGGGAAGTTTAGGTTAGACATTGGGAAAAAACCTTCCTGTCAGAGTAGTTAAGCACTGGAATAAATTGCGTAGGGAAGTTATGAAATTTCCATCATTGGAGATTTTTAAGAGCAGGTTAGACACACGCCTGTCAGGGATGGTCTAGATACTACTTAGTCCTGCCATGAGTGCAGGGCACTGGACTAGATGACCTCTCAAGGTCCCTCTCAGAGCTATGATTCTGTGATTCAAGTTTCTGTGATTTAATGAGAAATTTTGTGTACTATTATTCATAATTGCTACTATTATTTGTCTGTGCAAAATATTACATGTCATTCTTCGGTCTTTGAGGAAGGGCTAGCACAAGAAGGGACTTGCATTGTGCCCTAAAAGTGGTCAGATTTGCACTCATCCTGACCTCTCACAGTAAGGAGTTCCATAGTCAGTGGTGTTCCTTGCCCACAGTCAGCTCCAGCCATGGCCCTGCTTCTTCCCTGTCCCCTTTTCAGAGTACTGTCTGCCAAGGTGAGGCCAGAGCAGGAGCAAGTAGTCTCTGAAACTTTGACAGCACAGGGAGCACAGGTACTGCTATTGTGTCCTGCCATGTACAGCCTAGCAAGAGGAAGGGAGCTTCATACTCAAGCTTCATGCCCTGTATGTCCATGCACAGGCCACATGCAATCTAGTGCACAAACCGTGTCACAGATTACTGAGGTGTAAATAATGCAATAAGGATATAGAAAGGATTGGACATTGATACGAATAGGAGTAACATTTGTAAGTTCACTACTTAAATTAAAAAAGTCATATAGGCTATCAATCCTCATGCTACTGGGAATAAACTGATCCAGCTGGGACTTCGGAGCAATTGTTTCCATCACAATACAGCTGGCCAAGTGCATTATGGAGATTTTCATCTTCTGAGATAGGATAGTGGATCACACAGACCACCGGTCTGCTGTGCTATGGAAGTAAGGAATTCTACAGCCCATACACAATCTCTCTCTTTGTACTACAGACCTTCTGTGTAATCAGCATGAAATTCATTTTTCATGTCAAAAAAGTATTCTGGAAAAGGCGGAGGAGTGCTCTAAAGGCCAAAGGAAGGCCTCTGGGGAAAAAG
Organism: Chelydra serpentina; assembly: GCA_037349315.1. NCBI lineage: Eukaryota > Metazoa > Chordata > Testudines > Chelydridae > Chelydra > Chelydra serpentina. The sequence goes on from JBAIAC010000026.1 coordinate 30,602,353, forward strand.
CTTTGTGGTTTTAGTGAATGTCTCCAGGTTTGAGATTAACAAAATCCTGTGAGTTAGAGATGAGAAAAAATTTACCTAATCTCAATGCAGGAGAGCTAGATTAGACAAACCAAATTAACAAACATTTTCCGCTGTCTTTCACAAAGGTCAGAAATTCTAGATAAACAAGCTGTGATTTTTGCTTTTCAGGTATATTCCAAAGACAGGAGTTTATCAACAATTTGGTTATTAGCCCCAATTTATTGCCACCCTAGTATATTGCAGATATTGCCAGTGTTCTAAGGGCCCAATCCTAATGTCCATTCAGGTTGATAGGATTCCTTCCTTTGACTTTAATAGGTACCAGATTAAGCCCCAGGAGAGTATTACTGGGGAATAGTGTTTGAGTAATTCATGCTTTGAGTAATATTTTAGATATAAAAGATTACCATGTTAAAGGCAGTGTGTATGAATTATATATATTTCATACTATCTCAGTAATGTCCTTTCTTATCACTTGGTTCAGAAATGGTATCTTGCTCAAAAAATAAGACTGTATGATATTACTGTCCCTCAGAGCTCAGATGAGCTTGGCGATACTGTCTGTTTTAATATATAATAGCCTCTTTACATTAATTTTCTGTACAAATCTAACGGTAGCATCGCAAGCAATACAATCCAATGATCCATATAAGTTCTGTTTAAAATGTACTTTCTCCTTTTCTGCAGCTTTTCCATTATTGTCAGAGCAGCACTGGCCTACCCACTTTCTATTGAAAGAATAATTGTAAATCTGCATGAAGTTCATGATGATTAGTTTCTTTTGGAGTCGGGCCAAAGAATAAGTCTTTCTCCAATACAGACTTTACGTGGAGTTTCAGTCAAGAATTCATTTATTAATCCTTTCTATCGAGCATGGATTAAGTAGTTCATGGGCCCTGGTGACATCAAGCAACTCTTTGTGTTGTGATATTCTTCCCAATCAAAGGTTTCCCTAATGCCAAAAAGAGGTTATCCCTGAAGATATTTAATATTACATCTGCATTTTATTACATAGGTCTATATCTATCTAGGTTTCAGTCTCTCCTACTGAAGTTCTAACAGGAACTGTTCCTTCTTAGGTCAGAGCATGTAATGTAACCACTTGAAATCTTGTGTAACTAAGAAAGTTTATTGAATTTAAAGGACCAGTGGCTCTTTAGAAGGGATAGTACATTGCACTGTGAAGGGCATTCAAACATCTAGAAGACCACCTCTGGATGGATCCATCCTGGATTTCTGGAGCTTCTACCCCCCATTCCAACAGAGACAACAAAAAGAGGAGAGAGGTTCTGTGTCAGAATCTCCCATAGATTTGTTTGTCCACAGTGTACAGTAATTATTTCCTTCTCACATGAGGTTCTGCTTCGATATGACAAATCATTTTCTGTAAAGCTTTGATAAACTCTGTGGTTTGGTTCTGTAGGAATGAATGTGGATATTAGTTCCTTAGGTTTCAGCTTTTACATCAGAGGGGGAAAAAATCAACGCAAAATTAGGTTTAAAACTGCAGTGTTTCACCTGGTTTTCTGTGTTTAAATTTTTGCATTTGAACTAAATGGATATGATTTTGTGCTGCAAACTTCACAACAGGTCACATATGTTTGAAAGGCTGAGGCACTTTTCTATGTCAGCTCAGCATTCCAAACGAAACCCCCATCCAGACAAGATTTGGTGCGAACATTCCACACAGCTCTAACATTCTGTGAACTCTCTCTTAGTTATTGTTGTTCCACAGATGTCCTGAGGGATTTTCAGAGCTGCTGTGAGAGGATGACATCCCTTGAGGAGGGCTCATAGACGGTCATTGTTTCCACTGGGAACAATGAAGGTCAGAAGTGCTGCCAACCCCTGGTCACGGCAACTTCCCTGCACTGCTCAGTAAACTGTTGAAAATGTGTATCTCTGATTGCCATTTAACTGTGATCATGTGGAATCAGTCCTCATAATGTGCTATTTGCTTTAGTCCTGAAGCCTGGCAATTCGTCTCAGCTCAAAAAACTCACAAGGTCTGCCAGTCCTGTTTCTTTCTCAGGACAAAGTTTATATATCCGGCAAAGAGCTAACCTCAGAAATGGAAGAAAAGTTCATAGCTCCTGGTTTCTAACCCTGAGTTTAGAGCCCTACTTTTCACTCTACCCAGCTCTCTTCCTGTTCTTGGAGCAGCTGCTTTTATAGCCTCATCCTGGAGCACCTGTGCAAGCCAAGAGTTGGTTTTAACCCCTTATTTGCCTAGGTTAAGGCAGTGCTCCACAACCTGTCACAATGCCTTTTGCTATTTTTTCCCTCCTTTCCTTGGGCCCACTCCACTGGCCATTGAATTCAATGAGAGTCTTTCCACTGAAATCAGCTGGATCAAGCCCTCATTCTTTAAAAGGAGTTCAGAAAAAGCCTGAGGGCCATGGAGGATTCTCTATCACTGGAAACTTTTTAATAAAAACTGGCTGATTTTCTAGAAGATATGCTCTACTTCAAACAGGAATTAATTCAGGGAAATCCTATGATTTGTGCTATTCAGGTGGTCAGACTAAAAGCTCACACTGGTTCCTTCTGGCCTTACAGTTTGGCTGATAGTTTCTGAGAGAATAGAAGCTATTTGATGTTAAACTCAACTGATATTCAGGCATTTGTTGATCTATCAGCGCTTTTGTTTCCGTACATGCCTGCTGCTCCTTTCCTTCTCATTCAGTAACAATTGTGCGTATTCAGCTGTAATTGGGGAACCTATAGGAATAAATGTAAAGCTGGCAGGGAAAGGATTCAAAAGTTTTAATAGAAAAATTGTAATTCGTAAATATTATGAGTACAAGGGAAAATGAACCACAGCTTGATCACACAACAAGAATAGCAATTAGGTGCAATCGTTGAATTTGGTTTAGGTATGCAGCATATGTAGGTAAATACACTGAATGCTAATGGTTTTATAATAGTCTTATTAATTCACACACACAGTTAATGTTTAAGATAAACTCCCCATCTTTAGAGTAATTTATGCATTCCACTTTTATAGAATTCCAATTGAATGAATATGAACATAATCATTTTACACAAATGCTCTCTAAGGAGTGTGCAGAGAGTATGAAGCAATGCTCTGACTCCCTACAGCTTTATTCATAATGGATCAGCCTATTCATTCCTTATTAATTTAATGGAGTACAACTGAGCAGCCTAGCAGCTTGAGCTTATGAGTGTTTCACAAATGGGGCTTTTTGCCTGTAATCGCTTAATCCTACTGGCTAGGCCTCATCAATTGAATAAAGGAGTGAACTAGGTTTTAATTAAGTCTCAGGAATGAGACTGTCTGAAAGATACCACAGCCTTTTAGGATCACCGTGCTGAAGTGTGTTTGTCCAGCACCCTGGCAGTGTTAACCATCCCAGGCTAGCAGGATGTAGACCAGCTGCTTTGATGTAGGAGATTTGTTAAAACATTTTTTTTTAATTAAAAATCTGTTTACCACTGTTCTTCAGTCTCATTAAGTCAGTGCCATCCAAACGCACAAGGGAAAGAAGGCCCATTGCTGTACAACGAAAATAAGAAAGAAAAACTTGTAGCACCTTAGAGTTGATCTGTTCTGGAGGATAAAAGATTTTTGGTCAGTCATTATTTCACCATCCATAAAACTGATATGCCTTGACTGACCACCAACCAGAAGGACAGACAAACATTTTGGCCCATGCTGTTTCTAAGCACTTCCTGATTGCAAGATGTGTTATGTAATTGCCATAACACCGGCCATTAAGAAATCAACTTTTAAATGTTTTTGGGGAGTGGGGGTGTCACAGTGTTAAATATGTTTTATAAATGCTAAATATACAAGATCCTGGTGAAGCCTAAAGCCAGTGCTAGCTTATATATGCAGGCCATTACTATAGGGGCTTCTGGATTTTGATACCGCTAGTGACTCTATGAAGCTTCTGAGCCAGATACTGGAAAGAGATAAGCATCGAAAAGGTCCCCCACTGGCACGTTAGCAGTAGCAATACAATTATCAGCACTGCTTAGGCATGGAGATCGGGACCCCCCTGTGCTGGGCACTGTACAAACACATGAGACTGTAAGCTCTCTGGGACTATCTAAATACTGCCTAGAGTGGTGTGAAGATTTTTAAAGGAAATCAGCTCTTGTTTCTCATTTTCTTTCCAGGCATCTGAAAATTATGGGTGGGAACTGTAAGAAATGAAATGAAGGAGAAATGAAGGGTAATTTACCTCACTTGCTTGCAGTGTGTTATCTTCAATTGGACTGCTGCCCTTTAGTTATATTTGGTATTATTGTGTTGTGATTTTCAGTTACGTGAAGGGCACTTAGGCTGGAATTTTCAATTAGGCACCCAGCTCTCACTGAAGCTCATTTGAAAATCTGAGCCCTAGAGCGAGTGAATGTACATTGGCAGAGATCTATGTAAGCAAATGAAATTAAATAGCCAAAATTTCAAACTCACTGGCCATCTGGAAGCCCCTTCAATGAGAGCTGATGGATGCTGAGCACTTCTGAAAATTCAGCCGAGTGCTGTCACTCCAGGTGACACTGGTTTATATAAAAAAGCTGGGGTTTAAGATGGAAAATGTATATTTTTTTCTGATCATAATAGAGTTTTAAATGCTTAAAAGATTCTGATGCGTGGGGGGAGGTAAAACAGTGCATCTAAGCTGTTGGCTTTTCAGAAGCTTAAAAATCATGGATGAATTTTTTAAAGAATGCCAGAGATTTAGCCTGACATCTTCCATTAAATTCAAATTAATTGGGGGTGCGGAGAGGAGGAAAGAGATGTGTGGCTAAATTTCCTGAGCTGTTCGAAAATCTCAACCTGGTTCTATGTGAATATTTTCATTTAGCTTCAAGTAACACCTAAAAGGACTATAACTAACGATGATTAAATAAATCTGCATGTTTTCAGGTCACACTGTACATTTGACAGTGCTTTCCATGTAGTCAGTTTCTCCTGTTTGGGTCTTTCACAGAGCAGCAGACAAGAGGAAAAACGAGAGGAAAGTAAATAGGAAAATATGGGTGTAAAACCACAAAAATTGCCAGTGGGATTCAGGGCAGGAAATGAAATGATGTTCAACTCCTTTTTAAAACATTGACTATATTTCAAGTTGACAATGTCCCACTAATGGGAGTTTTGTGAGACACTGAAGGGCTGGTATGACAAAAATCAGGATCTATATGTTGTTGATGATACAATTGCACCCAAATGGGACAAAGTCAACTGGTTTCAGTTTTCTGAACTTTATCAAACTGCCAGACTGGATGTGTCAATGTATCCCACTCATTACACTTCCCTGCACTTCCTTCGTCCTCACCCAGACTCCCCTTGCAGCCAGTTGCCTTCTTGTTCCATGAAACCAATGACCACTTCATCCCACTCTTTCACCCCCCATCCTTTTCCTTCTGAAGCAGGGGACCTTCTTGCCACTTTTCCTATGCAGCTCAAGGCTTCCCCTTGCTATCTGAATAATAAGAGTCCAGCCAGTCTGCTGAGCTGATGTGCCACTGTTGTACAACTCTCATTCACCTGTGTGTTCGCGCTATGCAGTAGAGGAGAGTGTGGAAATATGCTATGCAGCATTGCTCTAACTCTTCAGAACATTCCAGCTTGAGGTTACATGGATTTTGGAGCAAGTCACATGGTTAGATCTGAGTGAAAGGGATCAATCTATTGACACATTTTCAATGTGACTGGCTTATTGAGCAATGCCTTAAGTGCTTTATTAATAAGTGGCAAAATAGTTACACTGCCACTAGTCTTCTGAATAAATGCATAAAGCTCTCTAAATCAAAAGCTACACAATCAAAGTGTCACTGATCTATTTTTCAAAAGTGTGAACTGATAATTCTCTTGCATTAGATCAACCACACTTATAAAAGATAACGTGTATCAATAGGCTTTATATGCAGCATTTGCCAAGCTCCCGGCAAGATATTTTTTGGCATTATAAACACAGATTCATTGATTGATTTGCACTAATTACTTAAAGAAGATGTTCCTGGGCAAATTACACACACTGAGGCAGTTTACAAAGAATGTTATTTGCTAATTGACAAAGTGTGCACCTGCTTTTGAACAGTTGTCAGGCTGAAGAGAAAATAAATACTGAACTCAGAGAAAATACATTGAAAAATATTTTGGAGCCAACGTGGGATTTTCATCTCATTGTTAATTGCTAATGCATTTCCTGCTTAATTCCTCTGTTTCTCATCCTCCCGCAAAAGAAAAATGTACAATCAGCGCAAATGTTAAATTAGTAATGAAATGCTAATTTGATATTGCCCCGCAAAATATACTGTGGATCTCAGTGAGCACTTAGCATTTGTGACAAGGAAAAGGCCCAGAGCAGAGAGAACTTCTCAGCAGCACAATACATCTAAAGAAAGCGCTATGTGCCTCCCCTTTTCATTTTAAAATCAATAGCGTAATAACTGATTCAGTTTGGAAGCTGGGTTAAATTCTACTCTATTTTACACCTGAGTAACCCTATGGATTTCAGTAGAGTTGTCAGTGTGGAAACAAAGAAGAATTTGGCTCATTGTACTCTCTAGATATTCTGTAATCAGTTTTACCAACATTCTCCATCATTTATATGTAGTCAACATTCTCCAGCATTTTATTTGTAGGCATCAGCCACAACACATCTTTGCTAATATCAGATCAGATTTATAGCAAGCTAGGTTGCATCCTTACTCGAGGAAAAGAGAAGGCACACTTAAAAATCATTCAGGTCAGTCAGCCTTGAGCCGTGACTAATCTATCGGAATAAAATCTAAATTTGCAGATCAAACTTGTGATCATCTTCATCCCTGTCATAACTCAGTTGAGATCACCAGAGAGGACTATGGGCCACAGGGCCTAAAAAAAATCATTTAGGGCCAAATTCTGCCCATAAGTATGTTTACGTGGTTCCAGTTGAAGCCATTGGGAACTGTGTTTATTCATTTGAAACTGGCAGTCCAGGTGTAGTTACAAGCAAACTTCTCATAGTGATGAATTTATTCAGTGAATTCAGCCCTTTTCTGGTTTGTTTTGTTTTTCTGCTAGCAGGATACCTACTAGCCGACTTATGTGTAGGACCTTTCCCATGGTTTGCAATCATTCAAACACTTCATGCAAATAGATTTCAGCAGATTTACCAACAATTTGCCTCAGCTATTTCCCACTGTTTTTTTTAAATGCAAGCTGTGTTACTGGTCACTTGAGTCACACGATCTACTATTTCTGTTCTCTGATTGGCTGGCTGAACAAACCGATGGGCCAGAATGGCTGACCAGCAAATATCTATACTCTCAAGTGAATACAGGAATGCACACGAAGAACAGCCAATTTCCAAACACATATGCCACCAAAATCCCATTTGCATTAATGTGAACGGTAAAAAAGACACCCAACATGGGCTAACAGGTCAGCTATTTGGAACATTATCTGAACATTCATAAATACTGTTTTTACCCATCTCATAGCGTCCTTTATGGAAATCTCAGCGGTCCCCTAATTATGACTGATTTCATTATTTTTATATAGAGAAAAAACTGATTGCTCAGCTCAGTGGTACAAATAGCTCCCAATAAATATGTTATTCAGTACATTTCATTTTTTTTAAACTGTTCCTCCAACACAGTGTGAAATTCCTACACTTAACCATTATCTAAAATCACTACCTGTGAATTTCTGCAGTAAAACATTCCGTGAGCTACAGATTGTTCACAAAAGAGTTCATGGTGAACTGAGTTGGCCTCATGATATTGCTTCTGTTATTTGACTGAATGATTTATAGAGCTAAATGATCCACTGTGAATGGTGAATATTACTAGTCAATGTACAATTAGAAATCTGTACTGTGTTGGTTAATGTGGCATAGGATCTGGGCCTGTCAGTTTAAGTTTTATGGCGAGATAAATTAAAAGAAATTTTACCAGGGCTATATCCCAGCTCTCTCTGTGTCCAGAAGTAGATATTGGGTGTATTCAGCCAGAAGGTGTGGGAAACAATGGCATAGATCAAAAGTTGATCAACTGTACTTATTCTAAAGAAATTGAAATCCCTGGAACTATAGACATAACAGCCTCAGAGTAGGAAGGGTGGAGGGAACTCCCGGAGGAAATTAGGAGACAATTGTCGTGTGGCCTTCCCCTCCCCAAACAGGATGTCTAATCCAGGAATATTTTGTGTAAATGTTAATGAAACTTTACCCTGAGGTGCAAATGCACTCTAACACCTGGGCAGTGAGGACGCACTGTACTTGCCTATCTGAAAGGGTTTGATAAAAGAAAATGAATCTCTTGACATAGAGAGGAATGGGGCCCATATCCTCAGAGGCATTTAGGTGCCTGATGCCCATGGGAGGTGGGGTGGAAATCAATGGTAGTTAGACACCAAAATACCTTTGAGGATCTAAGCCAGGGGTTGGCAACCTTTCAGAAGTGGTGTGCTGAATCTTCATTTATTTACTCTAACTTAAGCTTTCGAGTGCCAGTAATACATTTTAACATTTTTAGAAGGTCTCTTTCTATAAGTCTTTAATATATAACTAAACTATTGTATGTAAAGTAAATAAGGTTTTTAAAATGTTTAAGAAGCTTCATTTAAAATTAAATTACAATGCAGAGCCCCCCAGGCTGGTGGCCAGGACCCGGGCAGTGTGAGTGCCATTGAAAATCAGCTTGCGTGCCGCCTTTGGCACGCGTGCCATAGGTTGCCTACCCCTGATCTAAGCCTTGCTCTCTAGACAGCAAGTGATGCTGACAGCCTGACCAAAGGGTGATCATAGGAGAGATTTGCTTTCCTGAGATGCAAGTTGTTCACTTGTGTCTTTTTTCCTCTGTAACTAAGCTGAAAATGTCTTAACCCTTCTCATATCTAAACTAGATAAGTAAACTATTTCTTTTATTGTCATTTTCTCTCCGTTTCTTATAAATCTGGTTCAGATTACTGTGGTCTGGGCAATTCCAGCAGATGTCCCTTGAGAAATGAGCATCCTGTAATTTCTAAGGAGAGGTGCTGAAGGATAAAGAATGCCCCACCTCCATCTCAACACACCAGTCTCAGTCAAGAGGCATTGACAGAGGTGTCTTAACCCAGTGAATTGCCATTAAACTGTGGTGGGCAGACACGAGGGGAGAAATGAAAGGACCAAAAAGGAGATGAGAGTTGGTGGGGTGCTGTTGCGCCAGAATGGGGTTGGGATGTGGTTAAAACCCATAAGAAACAGTAAGAAAATGTTTAACACAACCAAGCATTATTCTCTCTGCTCTAACTGTGGCTGAGACATAACATTTGTCTTGAGTTAGAGACAGCCTCATTTTTGTGTTTCTGCAAAAGGCACAATCTGGCTGCAAGGTCACTATTTCCATAGAAGGGGTTTGGGCTACATCATTTCTGGCTACGTTTAGCTGCTTTCACTATGAAACATTTTTTTAAGAGGTCTTAATTTTTCTGAATTTCTTTCACTCTGCTGAGCATCTGCTTCATTCAGGACCTCTCGGGAAAGCAAAAAGGCAGAGGGCCAAATCTGCAGCTGGTGTAAGTCACCAGAGCGCCACTGGCGTTATTGCTTAACATCAACTGAGGATCTAGCCCAGAAGCTTAATAAAGGAGAATATGTACAGTATTCTTGGGACAGATATAGTTTGCATAATTGTAGCCCGTGATGAGCCTAGCAGAGGCATGTTAATAAGGACCTGTACTAGCGCTAGAATGTTCATGGATAATGATATCGGTTCCTGCTGATAGAGATAGGTACTGATTTGACAATAAGCAATTTTGAAAAGTTGATTTGCTTCAGTGAGCTCATATTCTGCTCTTATTTTGAAGTGAGCTACGGAAGTCAGACAATCTCAAGTACAGTTATTTACATTCTTTCAGTGCACCCCAAGAGATGAGAATGGTGTCTGAAATACGTTTGAGAAAAATGTTGACCTGTGCCTATTAAAACAAATGAACCAAAAAGCCCTGCACACTGATAACTACAAGCAAATAGCTTATAATGAGTAGAAAAATAATTCAAAGCAAGCCCCCCTACTGGCTAAACACTAAGGGATGGATCATTGGCTGTGCGTGGTATGAGTGGGCACACACACACACATGCACAAATTATGTAGGAGATGTGACAAGGCATACCTGTGTATATGTAGGCAGGTTCCACTCCTAAACTGGGCACAAAAGAACATTCAGATAAGTATTGCAAAGAATTAGCCCAAAAGCCACAAATAAAAAAAAATGGATCTCCTCTAGTGTTGTGGTGGCCTCCAACCTTTCAGAGGCCTAGATTAGATAAACACCCAGATGTTTTATTGCTAATCCCAATCGTATCCAAACTGTCAGAACTTCAGTGAGCCTCAGACCTTCAAATCCAAGGAGAACAAAGCTTGGTTTCTGCAACTGCTCATGCTAGAAATACCACAAGAGATGGTACTTACCCTGCTGGGTGGAAATTGTATGAAAATGTTAGACAACATACCCATTTTCTCTTTAAAAAAAACAACAAGGAGTCCTTGTGGCACCTTAGAAACCAACACATTTATTTGGGCATACGTTTTTGTGGAACCCACTTCATAAGATGCGTGGAGTGGAAAATACAGGAGCAGGTATAAATACATGAAAAGATATGAGTTGCCTTACCAAGTGTGAGATCAGTCTAATGAGGCAATTAAATTGACAGCAGGATACCAAGGGAGGAAAAATAACTTTTGAAGTGGTAATTACAGTGGCCCATTTCAGACAGTTGACAAGGTGTGAGTAACAATAGGAGAAAATTAGTATTGGGGAAATTAAGTTTAGGTTTTGTAATGACCCAGCCACTCCCAGTCTTTATTCAGGCCTAATCTGATGGTGTCCAGTTTGCAAATTAATTCCAGTTCTACAGTTTCACGTTGGAGTCTGTTTTTGAAGTGTTTTAGTTGAAGAATTGCCACTTTTAGGTCTGCTATCCCTGGTCACTCAATAAAAGACCTAAAAGTGACACCCCGTGGCAACCAGTTCCACAGTTTAATCAAATGTTGTGTGAAAAATTTCCTTTAATCAACTTTGAATTTCTACCCTTTTAATTTAATTGAATATTTCTTGGTCTTGTGCAGTGTTTCCCAAACTTGGGACGCTGCTTGTTCAGGGAAAGACCCTGGCGCACCTTGCTGGTGGGTTTACCTGCTGCATCCACATGTTCGGCCGAGGGACGTAGTAGCCACCACTTCCCGCAGCCCCCATTGGCCCGGCACAGCGAACCGCGGCCAGTGGGAGCTGCAATTGGCCAAACCTGCAGACGCGGCAGGTAAACAAACCAGCCGGGCGCGCCAGGGGCTTTCCCTGAACAAGCAGCGTCCCAAGTTTGGGAAAAACTGGTCTTGTGGAATGAGACATAGAGAACAGAAGTTCACGATTTAACTTCTCTAGACCACTCATCATTTTCTATCCTCCTATTTGCTTTCTAAGGTGCACAAGCCCAGTCTTTTCAATTTCTTCACAGAATTTTTCCCTTGATCATTCTTGTTGCTCTTCTCTAAGCCTCCAGCAGTATCTTTTGTGACAAAGAATCACTGTACACTGAGTTCTAGATGAGGCTACCCCATTGATTTATACAAAGGCATTATCATATTTCCGGGATTATTTTTATCCCGTTCTTTATGCATCCTAACACCTCATTAGGGGTGTGTGTGAGAGACTACAGCAATGTATTGAGCTGGGATTTTTTACTGAGCTGCCTACAGTGATGCCCAGAACCCTTTCTGAGGTTGATACAGAACCATGTAAGATGTATGAGTAGTTTGAATTTATCTCCCCAATGTGTATTACTTTGTATTTAATATTAAAATTCATTTGGCATTGTGACACGAGATGGTGGTCCCCCATGTTAATTTCTAGTAGACACCTGTGCATGTCATCCCCCAAAAGGCAGCCCCAGCAGAGAGGCAAATGGACTACTTTCTATATGTACAGGTGGTCCTCTAGGGCAGATTTGATGCACGTCGATGGGCTGATGTGCAGCACACAGAAAGACTAAGCTATGTCTGCACTGCAAAGGAGTGATTGTAGCATGGGTAAGCATACCAGTGCTGGTTTCAATCTAGCTGGTGTAGGGAACAACAGTGTTCATGTGCTGGCACAGGGTTCAGCATAGGCTAGCAGAGCCAGAATATGTACCCAGGCTCACTGGAGGGCTTGTATTCTGGTTGCTGCCTGTGCTGAAGCTACATTGCTATTGTATTGAAGCTACATTGCTATATGTCTACATTGCTATTGTAACCCATCCAAGCTAGATTAAAACAAGCATGAACATGCCTGTCTATGCTACAATCACTTCATTTGCAGGGTAGACATACTCTAAGGGTAAAATCCTGGTCCTGGTGAAGTCAATAGGAATTTTGCAATTAACTTCAATGGAACCAGGATTTAAGAACTTTCAAAAAGATTATGGACCCTCATCCATATTAGACCCTCATCTAGTGTTAATCAATACATCTCCATGGATGTCCATTACATTTACACCAGCTGAGAATATGACTCCATCTATCAGTGAGAGCAAATTATTTTTGCCAAAGGTATGTGCTATTGCCACACATGCTCTGTCATGTGAATAAAGAGAAGGCTTTCATTTGCAGAGCTGTCAAATCTTGCACCTTTCGCCAGACCTGGATTCACATTTTGTTTTTGTTCTTTTTAATATGAGCGTATGGCAGAATGAAAATGATAAACTCTCTCATGTCCCAGTGGTGAATCACAGGATAATATAACAAGTTAAATGAAACATTAGGAGAAAGAGAAAGCACTTTGAAAAACATGCGCTGCCGCTTTAACATTTCAAATGTTTCTTTTAACATAAAATTACAACATAATAGAAATAAGGAATCCAGCGTGATACTTTATCACAATACCCAGCCAACTTTAACTCATCTCAAGTGTTATTATAAGAAACAGAATTTACTGGTATGGACTTATATTCAATAGCACTCCTTCCCTTTTTAATGAAATGTCATTATTCCAATACAAATCCTTTCATTCTGCAACCCGCTCCCCCTACCCCCATCGCACTATATTTCATTTCCTGCAGTTACGTGATATTATTGCCTTTTTCCCCCCACAGCTATTGATTTAGGTGTATATGGTTATTACAATGCAAAATAAAACCATTCCCCCATCCATTCTACCTTGTACCATTGAACATTAACTTAATTTGTTTCAAATCTGCATTTGATTTGGCAAGGAAACCATTTATCTTTATGAAGAAAGCCCTCATAAAGTAGGGACTTCAGGAGATCACTGCTTTAAAAATTTAATAGCCTTGTGTCTTATACACTAGAAAAATGAATTAAACCGTCAAATATTATATGTCTCAATGTAACCTTTTTGCATTTCATACTATGTTTAATTTATTATATCCAGAAAAAATTAGAGGAAATCTTACTATATTCCAAGCATGGGGGTTTTTTTTACATTTCATGATGGTCAATGAATATCATAGAGTAGTTTGATGGGGGTTTTGGTGGGGCTGATTTAAAAAAAATGAAAATCCACTACTAACATTGACTTTCTACCCTCTGATAGCATGTAGCATCTTTGCAGTTGGCTTTCTGGCATGACCAAAGGATCTGGTATAAGGGTCTGATCCAATGCCCACTGAAATCAGTTGGAAATCTCCCACTGAAGACAGTAGACTTTTGACTATACTTTAATATATGATGTGTTTTGCATACTTGATAAGGGAATAGGAAGCAGGAATAAATATCTGTGACTGTGATGGAAATGTTTAGGTTTAGAAAATTGACCTTAAACTCCCATTGATGAATAGACAGTCTGCCAGTATGAACATCAGTTATGAAACTAAAATAATCCCAGGGGGTTGCAGATTTGAGGACTAGTTTTGATTTCCCCACCCCCCATATTTCTTGGAATAATTAACATTTTGCATTGCAACAAATATATTTATAGCTATTTTAAACATCTCTTAAGAGAGTGGTGTTGCTTTTTCAGCCAAGTTTTTAATCCAGAACAATACATTTTCCTGATTTATGAGGCTCTATAATTCCTTTATTTATTAGGGTTAGTGTGATCAGTGAAAACAAAGTCCCTCTTCCAATAATTTGGGGACCAAAGGCCCAGTCCCTCAACCCTTATTCATGAGTTATTGCATTGAACCAAAAACTTGAAGTCTATGGGAGCAGTGAGTGAAAGTTAGGCCAGTTATTTAGGTAACTAAGTATGAATGTAGGTGCCTAACTTTACACACCCAAGTTTGAAAACTTTGGCCTTAAAACACTAGGATGAAAACGCTGGAAGATCCAATCTCAAAATGGCACAACAAGGATTAATGTCTCTTTGGGGGATTATTGTTCAAAATCTTCATGTTAACAAACGTTATAAGAGGAGGTTTAATGATGAGACAGTACTCATGCTGTGCTCAAGGAGGAGGAGAATGCTCCATCGAGAAGAGGCTTCATGGAAAAAGGGAAGATGACTGAAGTGGAAGGAGGATACTAAGAGGGTATTTAGAGGGGAAACTTGGATGAAGTGAAGGTAGAGGAAATGAGAGCAGAGATGTAGGCAGGAAAGGAGCTGTACAGATTCTGGAAGTTGAGGATGAGGAGCTTTGACTTTGATGTGGAAGGTAAGGAGAAGAGAGGGAAGAGACCGAAAAGGAGAGTAACATGGTCCAAGAATGGGAGTAGAAGGGAGAGTCCAGGCTGTGGCCAGTCTCTAAAGGCAAACATAAGGGTCAAAAGGATACAAGAAGTTCCTCCTTCTCTGCCATCCACATAAGGGCTCCCATCAACTTCAATAGGACTAGGATTTCATCCACTGTCTTTCTGAGGTCCAGTGGCTCCTGATACTGCCTCTCGGGTGATGGAACTATGTACAAGCTCTACCAAGGGAATGTAGCTAAAAGCCACAATTCTATACTCAGATTCTCATTCTCCTCTCACACAAAGCTCAAATCATGCATACGTCAGTGGAGTGATATGGGGTGAAATTAGTGTAAGCAAGAGGAGAATGAGCTCTACGGTGTTCAAATCTGAAAATAAATCCATCATCCAGATTTAATTTCCTTCAACGTGCCTTCTCATTTTGATAAGTGTGGCACTAAAAGCCCCTTTATGCCAACTCACTGCTATGAAACAGTAAATCCCAGCTGGTCTGACAAACTCACTATGCCCAACATACTGTCAGAATATTTATCCAAATAGCCTCTTGTAAGGTATCATATAAGAACTGGTGACATGCTGATCGTGAATATCATGGTGTGATGTAAGTAAGTGTTCTGGAAACATTCTTAAAATACATTTTGGAGGCAGCTGTCAAAGGAATATGGTTTTACCTGTCCGCATGGAACAAGCTAATAGGCAGATGAGAAAACAGCATGGCTTGATTACAAGCAAAAGGACAATAATACATTTGCATCTAAACAAAGTAATCAAGCCAATTCAAAAAGCACGTTGACCAGAGGATGAAGAAGGGGGCTTGCTGCCTGCATCCTGAATAACAGGCAGCAGAGGAGAGGAAACTTGCTTTTCAAAGAATACATTTCAAACGTTTTCTGCACTATACAAGGGAAGAAAGGGAACTCCTTTGTTATCCATCACTTAAAGAACAAAAGGGGCCAGTGCACTTGGAATCTGTGAAAGGTGGATCTCCCAACTATGTGGGTTGAGGATGCGGAGAACTGACTGTAGGTGAGAAATTGCATGAGACTAGGATTACATTTTAGACTCTAGAAAGCATAGTTTATTGGTTACATTTTCTGTTTCTATCATCTCTGCTTAGTATCACTTAAATTTGTGTTCTTTATTCATCTTATTTTTGAACTAGATGGACCTTTGGTCTGACCCAGTATGGGCCATTCTATGTTCTTGTTATAATTTCATATCCGTGTGGTTACTCTAAAATGAGGGGTGCATCTCCAGTTGAGCCAACGGGCCTGTGTATATTCTCTCTCTCTTTGGAGCAAGTGGATGTGGTAATTTCTGAGAGTGTCCAGTGACAGGGCCTGGATACCGCAGAGGAATGCTGTTCCAGCAGTTCTTGGGGTTCACTGCATGTTACCCACAAGGCAAGATTAAGACTGGAAGTGTCTCGGAGTTTGTTGGTGAGGCTGACAGACTGGTGTGACAGGGAACTGACACACACAATAAGCTCCGACAAAGCTCTCTTGCTGAGATGGTGGGGTAACCGTGGCTTACAGTTCTGGGCACCTGAAGAAAGAGGTGTCACAATGAGCTATGTTCCCCAAGTACCCCTTCATTGTGTTGGGTTTGCTACTGTAAAGCAGGCATAATATGCTTGCAATACATTGTAGTGAGCTCTACACAAAGCTCTGTATCTTTAGAATGTTGTTGAAGTGCATTTATCAAATAGCATCTCAAGGAGCTGATACGCTACATGCAGATGGCTTTATCTGTCCCTTTCTTCCCAGTAGGTAAATATTTTTTTATCACCATAAATAAAACCACAGTGCTGCTTTGTTATTAGTCACCTAATCCGACGAATTCCAGTTTCAGGAGTAATAAGCAACAATCTAATTTAGTGCCGATAGTTGACACCACCTCAGATTTCGGGGGAGGGGAGGGGGTGGCATGTTTTTCATTTTCTTCTCAGACAACCATGTTTTTATCATGCAGAGTTCCCTGTTAAAATATGATCTATGGAGAATGGTAACTGATCTATTAAAGTTGGCTTATTTTTTTGTACAAAGTGTTTAGCAAAGCCCCTAGGTGCTTTACATAAACATACATTAAAATTAGGAACAGAACAAATATATGGCTAACAAATTGGGACCACAGCTATATTTGTCTGTCTAATGGAGGAGGACACAGAAAGACCATATTACAGTGTTTGATCATCTCAAGTTAATCCCCCCCCCCCTCAGGTTTTTTATTTCTGTGCACATGGGCAGTTGTGAGTTTGAGGCAGGTTAAGCCTGTCAATTCCTTGCAGATCTCCATTTCATGTCAAATCCTGCCCATACCTCTGTGGGCATGGAAGATTTTTGAGTCCCGGTGAACTTGATGCAGTGCTCTGTGCATGGGAAGCAGGTGAAGGGAATCTAGACCAATGGTAGGGTGATGGTACACAATACGGCTCTGCAGAGACAACTTGCAGCCACCAGGGTGGCTGGTTTTGGAGCGTGGCATGGCTAGTGGACCCTTAATCCTTTTATCAGCAACTCCCCTATTTCACATGGTGAGGAGCCAGGGGCAATAGGATTTACTTCAGCCCTGAAGTTGTCCTACAAGCTATGGATAATTCTGGAAATGAGAAGGAGGTTCCTACCATCAGAGGAGTGAGGTTCTGGAACAGCCTCCCAAAAGGAACAAGCATCCTAGAGTGTGATAAATTTATGACTGGGTTTATATGATGGGTTGTCTGCAATAGCAAGGGCCTGGACTCTATGACCCAGGAGGTCCCTTCCTGTCCTACAGCCCGTGGTCCTATTTCTAATGATCAATGTGGATGCTGATTCTGTGACCAGAGTAAGCTAAGTAAGGTGACATATTAACAAGAACTGGCTAGAAAAAGGGTTACCCTATTTTTTGCAGTCAAATTTCAAAACCTTTCAACAACTGCTAAAATTGATATGGAAGAAATATGAATCCTTCTGAGCAGAGCTCTCAAACAATGCTTACTTTCTATTATAAAGCATAATGTTTACAAGCACATCTACAGAGGCTGAAATACAATTTCTTTCCTCACTGATGAGGAAGTTTGGACAGGCAGAAGCCTCATTCATTCTTCTACTAATAAAATATCAAAGTGCCATCATAGCTATAATTTCCTGTAGCATCAAAATTGTTTCCTGTTAATATTTCCATGTTGTTGTTGATACAACCTCCCCTAAATATTAGCATTTTCAGCTGGCAGAATGGAAATGCTAACGTACAATAGCTGACACACAAGCCTCATTGTAAGGCTCTTGATTAAAAACCAGACGCCGTGGAAGCAAAATTCTGGATTCAAACTACCCACAACTACTGGGACTGGAATACAAACCCAGACTTAGACCTAAATCCAAGTTTCTTATCCAGCTCCAAATTCAATTCCTATTCTCCCTCCCTCCACCCCCATTTTGGGGAAACAATTCGGTCATTTAGGCTAATTTCTAAATAAAATAGAAACCCCCTGTCTATTGTGCAACCCCATCATGTACCTTTGATCTGAACAGCATCAATGCACACCTCAGCGCCGCCTTCTTCTCATCTCAGCTCAAAATGCTCAGCTAGGAAGGAGTATGTTATTGAAAAGATCTGATGAACCTATACAGATTACAGCTCCATATCCTTGCTGTCACACTGCTTGAACCTACTAGGAGTTTGTGGTGCAGATTGGTTACAGGACACAGTACATTGGAAGCAAACAAATTAACTATTTTTAGTGAATAACCTATTCAATCAATTTAGCCATAAAGTTGCACAATTATGGGATTTATTCTAATAAATATTTTGAATATTCATATAACTCCCACTTTCCTATCCATTAAATCTATTAGATAAAGGAATATGGGCATCTGCAAATGGATGAGAACATAACTTCGTAAGAGAGATGCTCTAGGACAGGGATTGGTAACCTTTGGCATGTGGCCCGCCAGGGTAAGCCCCGTGGTGGGCCGGGCCAGTTTGTTTACTTGCTGCCTCCGCAAACTGGCCCAGCCCGCCAGGGGGCTTACCCTGGCGGGCCACATGCCAAAGGTTGCCGATCCCTGGGCTAGGAATTATTTTGAGAAAATTCTATGGCCAGTGTTGTGCAGGAGGTTGGACGAGACGATTACAGTGGTCTTTTCTGGCTTTGGAATCTATGCCTATACCCACAGGTATGGTCCAGAATTTGCTCTAGGGATTTTATTGCCCCAAGTAAAGTAGAAAATGCCTTCCCCTTGGAGTGAGAAACATACAAAGCAAACCACCTCTATTATTTTGCTGTTTCTATTTGACTGTGGTATCTGGAGGGCAAAACCAATCCTGATGGCATGAGTATTTATTGGTCTACCTTGTCCGCCTGTTCTAGTTACCCAGCAAAACACATTGGGCTGGATCCTCACCTGATATAAGTCACTGTAACTCAGTGACACCCAGTCAGTTTTCTTCAATAGAGTTAGGCAAATTAACACCAGCTAAGAATCTGCCCCTTTATTTCTATCTATTCTCTTGAGTGTACTGGGGATGTTATATTATGGGATGTGCTTTCAGGGAGGCCTGTAGAAGAGTTGACTCACCACAGGTATGCCCCCTCATGTCTGGGTGTGGCAAAGCAGGCTTTCCTCCTCCTCACCCTCTCAGGCCACAGTCACTCTGGTCCCACAGTGCTCTGCATCTTCTATTGCTCAGCCCTGAGGCCAGCTTTAGTTCCACATCCCTTTCGGGGTGCTCCAGTCTCAAGTTAACAGAAAATGATACCCACGTTCCAGTCTCAGCTCCTCTTTTTGGAGGGTTACTAAGACCCACACATCCGGACCCACGATCTGCAATGTAGACCATTCAAAGAAATCTCTGCTTCAGTACCACTCAACTCCCAGTATGTTATCAAACCCTGTCTCAGGCTCAGCAAGAACCCTTTGTCTCCCACCATCTTGCTTCTTCCTTCATCTCAGCTCCTGAGACGCTACTGAACCTTGTTTCAAGCCCGTTACAATGAGAATTACCATCTCCTGTATTCTTTGCCTTTTAACTGTCTGTACCCAGGGCTTTTCCTGACATCCTCAGCTTCCTGGGCCGCTAACCTCAGGGCTTCTCTCTGGGGGGCTCAGTCTAATACCTGAAAAGTTCTTTCTTGATTTATTTCGGAGGACTGCTTCCCAAGGCTCTCTCCCTGGAGTCTCCCCTCCTCAGAAGCTGTCACAGGAGCCTCTTCTGTTGTGCAGCTCCTCTAAGCAGTTCTGCAAACTTCACTCAAAATGGCCGTTAGGCTTTACTGTTACTGCTTGTTGGGCTTCACTGCCTCCAGCTTTCTCTTGGCTTAGAGACAACACACCTCTTGCCCCAGGCTTCACTGCCCTGGCCTCCCAGGTTTCCTCTGGGCTCAGGACCTCAAGTTCTGGCTTCAAACTTCAGGCCTCTGAGGCATCTCTCACCCTTAACCCCACAGATGAAACTCTCAACTACCTTTCTCCTAGCTCTCCTCTCCCTGATCTTTTTCACTGCCCTGTGCTCCTTCCTGTGTGAAGACCCAGCTTCTCCCCAGCTGGGGTTGATCACCAATTAAGTCTAACACACACCCCAGGTGCCACACAGTGGCCTAATTGGGCTCAGGCTGGATTAAGCCTGGGCAATGTCAAACTATGCAGGTGCATCAGTTTTGCAAGATTGTACACACAGATGCTGAGCTGTGCATGCAGTTTGGCCTGTGTGCATGTCATTACTCACCTGGGACTGGACTTTCAATAGTGATCTTTATAACTGTGGCCATAATTTTGATGTCTAACAATATGTGGATACAAATCAAGTAAACATTTAACAATTAACATCTGATAATTGTGGTCACAGAAATGGAGGCATAAGTGTTTGCAGGCAGAATATTTCCCCCTCAAAATAGAAGTTGAGGCCAAGCTGGCAGTCTAGTCCTGTGTGTGCTCAAGTGTGGGTTTTGCACATGCAATGCAGTAGCACTAATGAACTGTGCATGAGCAACTGAAGAGACCAACCCCTTGAAAAATTGGTCCTATGTACCTTTGGTCCTTTAACTTTAGTGCCTAAACGTAATGCTCTTAAGTAAAAATGGCTTTTTTTAAAAAAAAGAGTTTTATAGCCCCCTAGTTCCAGTGAAGCCAATGGCAGCTGCAAGTCTCAGTACCTAAGGAAAATGAGGTCACGCTGACTTAGGTTAATAAATCCATATCTAGGCCCTTAACTTTGGCACCCAAATTTGAAAATGTTGGCCATAGCTATCAACAAATCAGCAGCTCCCAATCCACAATCATTAGACATTAGACATGGACCTGAGCTTCAAACATCTGATCCAGATCTGAATTCAAACTTTGGGGCTGAAGCTTTAGATCTGAAGTTCCTGCTTGGCTCCTCCCCGTGTGCATATTACTCACCATTTTTGCTTCCCATCCCACTTCTACAGGCATACTGAATAATCTTCTAGGTACAGATGTTCACCAGCTTAATATCTCTAAACTATTCATGAAAAAAATCTCTACACAGATAGCAAGTTTAAAAGGGCAACTTTAGTGCAATGTGTTGGAGCACTAATTACCAGTATTGTAACTAGTTTAATATATTTTGTCCGGTAACAGAAAGACTGCAGTAGACTTGGACTTATATTACCAGTTATTAACTATATATTATTTAGTTTATAAACTATATATAATAGTTTAATGTCATTTTATATATACAACCATATTTCATTTGCGGATGTATACAGTTTCACCTTATTAGTGATTAACTTTCTTGCAGCAAGGAGTAAACCTCTTCTTTGTTCTCTATGATGAATTTTCTTGAGTTCTTTGCCTGTGTTGGCCCACTCAACATGCACTTATATGAAGGCAGAGCTAAAGATATACAACCAAGAGGTGAATGAAACAGAGAGCACCCACTACATGCAGGGATGGTTATTCAAGTCTAAGCCTACTGCAATCTTTCTGTTACAGGTCAAAACGCATTAAACTGCTTTACCACACAGGAGGTGTCACTAAATATTGTTGGTCAATGAATGCTTAGAATTTATTCATTCTATTTGCCAATGCCCCAATCTGTTTATATTTGTATATTGTCTGCATTTTTTATTTATATTTTCCTTTCCTGAAAAGTACATACTAACTTTTGATTTAAATTAAATTAATGTGCATTTGGTTTTATAAATGTACAGAGAATATACTTAAAATAATGTGATGCTTTTATGCCTTTTGGAGGGATGTTCCCATTATGGGTGGGTATTTATTTAAGCGAGAAAAACAGTCCATTATTTGAGGGGGGGGTTCGGTTTGTTTTTGTTTTTTTTGTTTTGTTTTGTTTTTTGGACAAATTTATGTGAATGCAGTGGGCACCTCAAGAAGTTATTCTCATGGTACGCACCATCAATCCCTGTGGAACCATCCCAGAGGCTGGCCCCAGCACCTCGCCCACAGAGTCCACACTGTGATCAGCCCTCGCATTCCAGCCCAGCCCGTCCAGATGCAATGTCACTCCCTATCCCTGACAGGGAATATGGGCTGCTGGAAGCAGGCCAAGGTTGGGCTGGCCCCAAGAGTGGAGCCCTGGTGCAGGAGCAGGCCCCACGGCATCATCAAGGAGGAGCAGCCACAGTTTAGTATGTCCAAATGAGTGGAACACTCTAAAATTTGCTCATGAATCCCCAAGACTCATCTGGTTTCAGGATCAAACACAGCAACAAACCGGGTGAGTGTGAAACAGAACTTTTGGGGATCTTTGCAAATTTTTGTCAAAACTCAACGTAAAGCTTTCTTTGCCGTTTCGAGTCAGGTACTGATGTTTTCTGAGAATGTACTTCTGGCTTTTTGTCATACAGTTATTTGTAAAATCTCCAGGCCAATTTTTAAGTGACCATAATATTTTCCCTGTTGTGCTGGAAAAGCCTTGTTTTAAAAGGGGCAGCTTCTGAGTCCCTTTGAATAGCATTTTACTCCACAAGCAGCCTCCGTGAAGTCAATGGAACTATTCATAGAATATGTCGCTATTCAGTTGTGAGCAGTCTCAGAAAATAGCCTATAGTCAGTGACTCATTGCTATCTGCGGAGATTGCAGAATTCCCTCCTCCTTCCCCCCCTTCATTTTGCATGGCCAACTGAAAATCCTTCAGCTGTTTCTGCCACTACAGCATAATGGAACCCTAAGGGCCCCAACCATTCGTAGATCAGTCCCTTAATGTGGCACCTATTGGGTTTCTCATATTTATGATCACACATGCAAACCTTGCTGTTTGTAGCTCTTCATATTTTGATTATTTAGATGCAAATCCATGCCACATAATAAGTTCCCCCTCTCTTCAAATGCAATTGATTTTAAAAGCAGGCAAGCAAACAAAATAAGCACTCAGATTCTTTGCAAGTGTCCATGACACAAAAGACTTTAAGTGACTGTAAGCTATTTTCCTTGCTGTCAAGCTGCCAGACACTCTTCGTGCCACAAACACTTGCCCATACAGGCCAACTAATGCTTGCCTTTTTGGACATACGTGATGAAATAAATGTAATTACAAGCAAGATGTAATCACAATTGCTTTCCTATTAAAACTGCCGTATGCTCTCACGGTTTAGTTAACAATACATGCAGAAGAGGGGAATTGATTGGCGTTCCCAGAAAAGGGAGAAAGGGGGGCAGCCCATAAATATGGCCTCTTTCATATTATATCTGTGAAAACACAACATTTAAATGCAGAATTTGACTTTTCAAATATCACACCAAAAACCTTTTAACAAAAACAGCAGGGAGAGAAAGCTCTTTAAACCATAATATCCCATGAAGGATTATGAAAATAGAAGTCGTTGCAAGAAAGAGAATTGCAAATATGACTTGAAAAGCTTCTCACATTTGTAAATACCTTGAAGAGAATTTATTCCTCTCTGGTTATGCTACCAGAGGATATTTACAGGTTCCGAAGGAAAAGAGACCAACAAAAAAAAAAAATCACATTTGCTACACTATCTGTGTGCAGTGCAACATGCTGATGTGTAGTAGTAACATTCAACTGAGCTTCAAAAGAAATGTTTCTTTTTAATCTGAAGTTACACATTTAGGGATCTTATCCCAACAATGAACGGAGCACCCTCTACTCCGACTGACTTCACTCAGCCCTTATGGGAATAGACCCTGTAACCACTGAAACCCATAGAGTTTTGCCATTGAGGTTTGTGGGTGCAGGAGCAGGAGAAAGAAGATAGAAAGGCTGAGTGTTGTGTGGGTTTACCAAAAAAGGACACTAGGAAGTGAATTTCTGTTTCGTTATTCAAACTGACCTTAATTCTGAGAGCATTGCTTCTCTACCCACCCAACTCCAAAGGAATAAATCACTTGTGGCACACACTACAGCAGATGCAGTCTCTTCAGTACTTATGTGATCCAAAAAGAAGAACCATTTCCCCATAACCCTTAATTTGCAAAGCATCTACTGATTTAAGATGCCTCTATTTTAGGATACCTGACTTGAAACATCTCGCTGAGCACCTACCCTACAACAATCAGGTCCCTCTCACCCAAAATCATTAGTCACTTTTGAAAATGTAGGTCTTAATTGTTGTTCTAAAGCAGCTGATATCATACAGTAAATTGTGTAACCTTTTGGAAAGTGTGTGGTATTGGTCTCTCAGCCATGCCAGATCTGCAGAGCATGTGAGTCCATTCAGCCGCAGCTAATGATCCGTGGATCTTACCTCATGCTTAGGCGGGTGCACAGGAATTTAAATTTGACCACTTTTGGAGGGGCACATTCTGTGATCCCACTGTGGGCCCAGGGCCGGAGGAGCCCTGTGACTCTGCTGCCGCCCCAGGGCTGGAGGAGTTCTGAACGTACTGATTATTGGGGGAGGGCATGCCCTGGCATACCCTTGCTTGCCCTCCTCCCCCCTCCTCAGTGAATGCTCCTGCTTTTGCTGTAACAGCTCATGCTTTTTGCTCTGGAGCTTGCTGTCAGCAAAGATGGCAGCCATCACACATGCATTAGTGATGGATGAACCTGAAAAGGTTCAGAGGTTGGGTTCAGCTGGAATAAGCACCAGCAGATCAAGGGACAAAACTCCCATTGACTTCAGTGGGGGCAGTATTTCCCCCCCGAATGCTTATCTGACCCTGTCACATCTCAAAGCTGGGCTTGAAATCAAACAAGACCATGCTTTTCTATGAGGCTTCATACACTTTCTGCATTCTCAAGGCATTTTGACCCTTCCCATTTTGGGTCTGGCCAGAAAGAACCAGGGAATTCTGAAATGCTGCAGCAATTGGAAAAATAATGGAAAAGGGGAAAAAAAGCACAAAATATTTTGGAATGCAAAGGAAGGTTTGTGGTTTGGTTTGAGCATTGGGCAAAGGTACAGGCTAGTTCTTATTTTATCTGGAGTCTGTGATTTCAGTGTGGCTATATAACCAAATGGATATTTTATATCCACGCTTCTTCAGAGCAAAGGCCCAGTCTTGAGCTCTTGTATGTGGGTATGTAAGGGATAAAGGCAGCAGAAATCAAATATTTCCACTATGCAAGTGGCACAAACAGTGGAGCTCCCATGCAGGGGGATTCTGCACCCCGCTTTCATTCCCCCACAGCCACCTGGCCACAGAACAGAATTCTCCACAGGAACTCCTTTGTATGCATACACCTCTGTGGCGATCTGCATTTCTAAAGTGCTCAGCACTGCAGAATCTAGCTGCCTTAGGTGAACTACAGGGAGAATTGATTTTCTATTTGACTCTGATTTGGATGCTGCCTTCTGCCCTATATACAGTCATGCTCGGGCAAGGGGAGGTTCTGGTATAAGGATCTGTGGAGAGCACTCGCAAATGCCAGAGTGCAACCAATAGTCCCTCAATAGTCTATTAAAATATTCTCTCAACTTGAAGAAAAAAGACCAGAACCCTTTTCTCCTTTCACAGATCACCTTAAAATGACAGAACAAATGAAAAGAGACAGAGCAGATACAAAGTCTACATGAGAGAGCATGGTGTGTGTTACTCGCTCTAAAACAGCCACCGTCTTGAACTAACTTACAGAGTACTTCTGCAGATGGGCTAGAAGTGCAATTTTACCCTTAAAAGTGCAAAGCCTAGAAAACAATATTAAAATTACATCGCTGTACATCCCACACTCCACAGGTGGAGGCGGGCTCACACAAACCAATGATCCAATCTCCCCAGTCCTAACTGATGAATAGACATAGTTAGATAGAGACAAAGCCAGACGTGAAGAGCAAATACCAAACACTATTGACCTTTGGGGAAGATTATATCCTGATTTGATTCTGACTGATCTTCATGACTCAGGCCAATCTCCAGTGCCACTTTTACTCAAATGCAATGGTTATTCTGCAGACCATGGGTGAAGGGCTGGCTCCCATTGACTTCAGTGGGGCCAGCATTTCACCTGAGGATTCTCTTCTATCTGGAGGACTGGGCTGAGACTCCCAACTGAACTTCACAGCAGCTAGCCATTTAACACCAATCATACTCTTTCACTCAGCCCAAGTTTCATTTAAACTGTGATTCTGTCAGTTTTAGATTTGTGTGATATAGATCTACCTGCTGTCACATAGGAGGTAATTTCCTTCAGAACTATTGGAAAAGGTGTAAAATACAGAGAGTTAAAACATAAAACCTCTGCTCAGAGTAAAGTGTCTTTGGCATGTTGCTATTTTATGTGTTTTTAGATATGTATCTACAGTACATTCCTTTAAGCAGGTACACAAGACCATAACTCTACTGGAGCTGATTAGGGCCAGCTTCTTGCTGTCAATGGGAATTTAAAAACCAAGGGCTGGCAAATTCTAGCAATTTATAAACCACATGCCAGCAATGTGCTGCAAGTGAATAGCTGTAGTGCACTTAATTTCAAAGTAGAGCCATAATATCAGGGGGGAAAAGTAAATATATCAAGTCAATATCTGATTTTCAACACTCAATTGTGCATGTTCCATTTCTTACTGGCAAAGAGAACCCAAGGCACAGAGTGAATGGAATTCTTCCTAGGATGTCAAGCATCACTACCATTTGCACAGACAGCATACATAGCTGTGAAGTAATTCTCCCTTTTCAAGCATAAAATTGTCCTGTAGAACTCTCGGTGGCAAACACGAGTGGGTATAGATTTTAGTTACAAATGAAGAGTGGTGAACAAATCCTCTGGAATCAAAGGTGAGTTGAAGCAAAGTGACATTTAGGGAGACATGGCCACTCAGACAGCTCATTAGCATCCTGATTGTGTCCCACTCCCCATAGACTGAACTATTACATGCATGACCGTCTCATTCACTTCTAACTATGGAAGCAAAGAGAAGCTTTAACTGGTGGAGTGCATTGTAAAGAGAAAAGGCATCCAATCCTCCTCTCATTTACACCAGTTTTACAGAGCTGTAACTCCTCTAAATCCGATAGAGGTAGTGCTGATTTACACTGGGATAATGAGAGGAGAATCACAGCCAGAGCATGCAGTGACCCACCAGTCCATTATTCTTGCAAACCTGCCTTAGATCACAAATGAGAGGAAGTTGGCGGGCTCTACTCCATTGTCTCCTAACATCACAAGGCCATATTGCTGTTTAGTGCAACTGGCCAGATACTGTAGCTGGGACCAAGGTAAAAACTGACACAGCTGTGTCCAATGTCCAAAACACATGGTAGTGCAAATAAATAAATAACATATACAATCCTCCAATTATCAGGAATCAGAAAAAGCTTCTAAACAAAAACAGATAAGGGAAAATTGCCAAATGCTGAGAGAAAGGAGATGCCATTTTGCTATGTAGCAGCATGACAGCAGGTCAGACAGGGACACTACTGCCAAATGGATGCAAGTGTATAACCCTGATTTTTAAACCATCCCTACCTCTGACACACACCCAAGCAGTCCATTTCTTATTAGGTCTTTGGCAACACTTCCATAGATTGTGCTAAAATATTCTCAACAAAAATGCCAATTTGTCGAAACTGAAACTGCTCTTAGGAAAGGGTCAATTTTAACTAGTTTCCTGACTCGAAAAAAAGTTGAAATAGTTTTGAAATTGTCAACAAATTCTGGGTTTTGATATTTGATAACAAAAATTACGTTTTGCTCAAAATGATTTTGTTTCAAAATGTAACTACACTAAAATACAGTTTAATAAAAGATCAATCTTGAAATTAAATTTTGTTGGTATGTCAGTTCTTTAAATTCTTTTTGAGATTTTTTATTTTCTGACCTTATTTGGGATGGAATGTTTTTTTTTTCAAAATCTTGCAGAATTCTTGCAGGATGGGAAAACAATTTCCTACTCAGCCTATCCAATAAATCCTTGTTGAATTGGGGGAATTTAATGATTCCTAACATCCTGTTTGCTTTCTTGACTGCCGCTGCACACTGCGTGGATGTCTTCAGAGAACTATCCATGATGACTCCAAGATCTTTAGTTGTAGCTAAATTAGCCCCCATCATATTGTATGTATAGTTGGGGGTATTTTTTCCAATGTGCATTACTTTACATTTATCCACATTAAATTTCATTTGCCATTTTGTTGCCCAATCACTTAGTATTGTGAGATCTTTTTGAAGCTCTTCACAGTCTGCTTTGGTCTTAATTATTTTAAGCAGTTTAGTATCATCTGCAAACGTTGCCACCTCACTGTTTACCCCTTCCTCCAGATTATTTATGAATAAATTGAATAGGATTGGTCCTAGGACTGACACTTGGGGAACACCACTCTCTCTCCTTTCTGAAAATTTACCATTTATTCCTACCCTTTGCTCCCTGTCTTTTAACCAGTTCTCAATCCATGAAAGGATCTTCCCTCTTATCCCATGGCAACTTAATTTACATAAGAGCCTTTGATAAGGGACCTTGTCAAAGGCTTGCTGGAAGTCTAAATACACTATGTCCACTGGATCCCCCTTGTTCACATGTTTGTTGACCCCTTCAAATCCACGTTTGATCACAACCAAGATTCTTCTACATTCCTTGTAAATCAGCTGTCATCTTTTACTCAGGATGAGTCATGATACATATTTATATTGTTTATCCTTGTGCCTGCGCAGAAACTGGGAGGTTCGGAAACATATCCATGATGACAAATATGGAGATTTCTCAATACATATTGTAATTTCTGCTCCAGGATGGCATTAATGCACACAAATGATACCTAAATGGAGTCTTAAAGATGGGCAAAGATTTAATTAAGAGAGACTCTAGATGTTCTAGCATATTTATTGGAAAAGATGAAATCACAATAGATTATGTCCAATGGAGCTAGATAGAGTGTCCATGTACATTTTAAAAGGAATATTATAGTATTTAAAAAAATATTACAAAATTGACTGTAATGGTAAGTGACATTTTAGTTCAGTCACAATTAAAATCAACCTGACTTATTCCTTGCATTAGTAGCTACATATTCTCTTTAAAGTTCATATAGGGTTAAGTTTCTCATCCTTGGAGATTTCTTAATGGCCCTTGTTATCTAAACCTTGATCCATAATGGTGGCTGTGTATTATGTTTTCAATGCACATCCTCAGACATATTAGGACATGAAGTGAACTTGACAGGAAGGAGAATATTTTCTTTCTCCTCTGAAATGCCCCATGAGGGTTTTCTGCAGGCGACCTCCTCAGACCTTGGCTTTACATTAGAGTTATTGTCCTGAGAGAAGATTCAGTTAAAGCACCCAATTCATTTCATATAGTGCTCTCTAGTTTATTCTTGGTGGCAGCTAACTTGTAAAATTTTATTATGAATTCTTTTTTGGTTTGCTTGATGGAAAACAATTATTCTATCATCAGTCCTAAATGCAGTTGTAGAAATCTTTGATATACCACGGTGAACCAGTCCTTCGCTGACAGTTACCCAGATAAAATGTTCACTGGCACTGTACAAATGCTTGCTAAGAGTGTGCGTGTGCCCTGAAAAGTTTACATAGTAAGTAGACAAGAAAGAAACAGCTTGGGCCAAAAGAAGTCCTATTATCTGTTTTACAAATGGGAAACTGAACAGAGAAGTTAAGTGACTTTTTCAAGGCCACACAGAAAGTCTGTGGCAAGGGTGGGAATGAGCCCAGCTCTATTGAGTCAAAGTCTAGAGCAGTGTTTGTCAGTCTTTTCAGGTTGGCAACCCCTTATTCAAAGTTAAAAAAAATTCACCCACCCCTTACGTGTACTATAAGAGGGTTTTTTTAAAAAAAGGCTCAATGATAACAATGCAAAGCCTATAGCATTCATTTGTGTGTTGAGAGGTTGACAGAGAATATTTGACCTTGACGGGTACAGGTGTGCTGGGAGTAGACAAGCAAAATGGTCTTTGCCTTACAATACAATAAAATTTTCAACCCCCTGACTGCATTGTGCACACACACACACAAAACATTTGACCCAGTAGTTGAAAAACACTAGCCTAGCGGCTTAACAGAACACTATCCCTCTTCCTTCCATTGACACTGGATGCTAGTCCCATGCAATGAGAAACAAATGTGGGGTTGGGGGGGAAGCCTTTGCGGCCTCTTTCATCCTAATTTAAATTAGAGAAAAGAATTCAACACTGTACAGGACATCTGGAATCTAGCAGGACCCCCACATCCTCAGAAGAGAAAGAGCTACAGTTATTCATAAAGAGTTTGCCCCAGAAAGATGCTGAGCACTCCTGTGAGGTGTACCCTAAATCCAGAATGAAGTCATTAGGAGGCTGATTCACTGATCCACAGAGTCAATGGAAAGACTCCCATTGACAGCAGTAGGCTTTGCATCAGGCCCTTGTAGTTGAGGATGCTCAGCACCTCACAGGATTGAGCCAAAAGGAGCCCACTGTGTTAGCCAGGCGAAAGCCAGCTTTTAAGATGAGATCTCTCTTGCACCCCACACATTTGCTGTTTCCAGCAATGCTTTCTCTTGCAAAACAATCTAACAGGCTGTCATCTGCTGCAAAACTCTTGGGTTCTTACAGAGCCATAATCCAGCAAGTAGCTGGTTGCTATATATCAAGTGAAAAATCCTAACCACTGGTAACGCTAGGCAGTTTCCTCAGTGCACTGCACAGCCAGATTGCTCTGATGAGATGGCAGATGTAAACTAGGAAATTAAAGTAAAATTAGTGTGGCAGATTTGTATTTAGACTTTGGTTGTAAGCACAAGAAATACTTGAAGCAGTACTGGAAACAGTGTGAATCCCATTTGTAAGAATGAATCCTCTTGCAATGAAGCTTATGTTGGAGTTCAAACCCTCACAAATAAGGAATCTGCTGGGCAAAAATGAATCTACACTGAGGCTATTTAAAGCTGGGCAAAAATGTCAGAGGAAATCAATTGCAGCTTTTTGTATGCCCGGGTGTGCACTTGAATATCAATTCGGAGGCATGTGTAAGTATCTGATCCCTTGGTAATCAACACAGTAATGAATATTAACATAATTAATATTACACCAATATGTGTCATGAAACTGAATTATGTCAAGAATGAACCAAATGTCTGATACCAACTAAACGCTGTGGGTCACAAGACAGAAATGCACAGCATTTTGTAATTATAAACAGTCACATATTTTCACCTATCCAGTGCCAATTTCGGAATAAAAGAACAGACCAGCAAAGAGAAACAACTTTGTAATCAGTTAATAGAAACATGCTTCCAGCATGGGCTTCCGATAACTGACCAAAAATAGGAGTCCTAAGGACCACATTGATTCCCAGCATAGACTCCGATGGAGGAGCCAGGGAAAGGGTTGCAATGATGCTAGAGAAACGTCACTTGGCCAGCACAGACCAATAGTGTGCGCTGCTGGCTGAGGCGAGTGCCCCTTTGAGGGTTTGTATTGGTTAAGCTCCCGTGGGGTCAGATCTACTGGCAACGAGAATCTTTCCATTGATATCAGTCAGCAATGGATCAGTCCCATGGATCACCTTGCAGAACATAAATATAACCTCCTTCTGCAGAAACCCAAAGGGAGAGCTTGCACTACTGCCTTCTTCCCCCTTCTCAGTGAATCCCAGCATTCCTCAGCACAACTCCCTGGGCCAGGATAGAGCAGGGAGGCGCAATATGAACCAAATAATCTGTACCAACAAGAGAGAACCTGATTCCAGAACTTTATAATCAAGGGGAGTATTCTCTTACGCCCTTATTCTTGGCAGTAGTACAGAGCCCAAGTGTTGGTTGGCCAGTGCATTGTTCTGCTCTAAGGGATGGTGGAGAAAGCAGCTGAACAGCCTACATACAAATTCCCACCCACCCCGGTAGACAGACTAACATGTACAACATGAACTAAAGGCAGCCAGCCAGAGACTGCCACATCTTCTCAACTTGGCAGTTCCACAGTCAAGGAACACCTTCAGCCAAGGAGATACTCCTCCAGTCTGGTCTTGTTTGAACTATTACCTTCTTAAAAATAATTTTTAAAGGGTTATTGTTTTATAACAACATGGGCATGCAGGAAAGCCAGGTCTCTGTTCTGAAAAGCTTCCAAGCTAAAGGAAAATCTGTCTTTCTAGAAACATACAAATATTTACATCCATACACAAAATCTGAAACCAGAGAAAGCCCTTAGGGACTCAGCAAATTCTAACTTGCCAAAAGCCCTAACGTGTTTTGATGTCACAAATGGTGTATTTACAAAGAGCAAGTCCAACAGTGAGAGTGAATGTATTCAAAGCCCAAGTTCCAGCTAACAAAGTTCTTGGCTAGAGAGGGGCCCTTTTTGTCTCATCTGGTCGGGCTACTTACTATGTAAGCTGATGGGGGTCATGGTTCCAGCCTTGGTTGCATTAATATGAAGGACATACACAAAGGCAAGCCTGGTCACCAGATGGACAGACCCTGCTAATGAGCTAGCTCCGCCTCCAGGGTTTTGCCATCACCCCTGAAGCCATCTGAGTTCATTTGTTTCTTATGCGAGTCGGAGGGACATAATTTATGACTTTAAGGGCCCCAGACTTGTAGGTTCAAAGCCAGCCTTGTGCTTTTGCTCCCAGGGAGTGAGCATTTCTCCTGATGTTTTTTGAGGCTTTTGGCTACTTATAGTGATTAAGCTACTAAAAATACTACGTTAGAGGAATGCTTAATAAGGCTTTTTTGTCTGAGTTGATATTGAGATGGTTTGTGTACATTTGTAAGTATGTGTAAATATGTATTTGGACAGTTGTTAAGAAACATGTATAATTTTTCCCAAACACCACAGCTCCTTCCAACCATTATAGTTTAATGGGATAATGCATATTTAAAGAATTTTGAACGTGTGTTTTATTTCTAGTTATTTACTTAACGGACTACATAAGGAGCTTTTACAGACAATTGTATAAAGTAAATAGGCATTCACCCAGTTTTTAAAAATGCATATTACTTACTCAGTGGAACCATCTGTTGGAGTCATAATAATCTACTGCAGCACTCAGAAAAGTATGGAAGTTTAATATAATTTAGGAGGAGTTACATGTATTGTGGGCCAAATTACTCTTGTGTAAATCCAGCGTACCTTTCCTGAAGCCAATGGAGTTATTCTGATTCAAATCTGGGTAAATGGGGGTGGAATTTACCCCTCTATTGTGTCCTGAAACACTGTGGAAGTTATTCCACATGCACATCCTCCATAGATAAAATTCCAGCCATTTCAACTTAAAATATAAAAGGTCATGGCCTACATTGTGGACAAACATTTGGCAAAGGAGCTAGAACATCTCCATGCCACCAAATTTTATTTGTGCTCCCACACCTGAAGATCGGGAAAAAGAATTCTTACCAATAAGGCACAAGTTTACCCCCGCCAATACCGTAGAGCCTAATTATAGACCGCTCTGCAAATGGGAACTCTACCATCATGTTGTTATTTATTTATAATTCTTTATTTTTAATAGCTAATTTAAAGTATGGAGCAATTTCAACTGGAATAAGAATCGCAACTTGTTGAATGATTTAATGTTTCAGGCTGCAATTTTCCAGGGCACCTATGGTAGCTAGACATTGAACTCCTACCCAAAGCCAGTATATGCTGGATGCCTAACTCCCATAGGCACCTTTGAAAATCTCAGCCTTCCTGGTGATATTTGCATAGAGCCATTCAGTAAGTGCAGTAAGACATGACACAATGCATGTCTGCTGGGCTCTCCTCATCCCTTCTGTTTTTACAGCTAAAAGCAGCCTTATATCTAATGATACATCTGAGGTAAAGCAATGTCCTTAGTTCAATACACACCCTCTCATATCTTATTGCTTTCATCACCATGCAGCAGGGAGAGGTTGAGAACAGAACAATGAAGAACCAACTGTTCTTTCCTGCTTCAAAGGATGAGACAATAATACCGATACCTTGTACTTAGGTAACACCATCCATCTGAGGATCTCAAAGTGCTTTATAACCATTAATTAATGAAGCATCATGGCATATCTTTGAGATGAATATGATCATCATTTCACATAAAGACCACATTTTCTAAAGTGACCTCTGAATTTGGGGCCAAATCTGAGACACGTAGGGCCTGATTTGCAGAGCTGCAGAGCACACACAGGCCACAGTTCTTTCAGATGCCCCTTCCTCAAAAGGGGATGGATCCAGTGGACAGGAGCTATGGTTTGAGCACCTTTGAAAATCAGGCCTCCGTTCTCAAGCAGGACATCCATAGTTAGCTTACAAGTTGGAAAATCCGACACTTACTGCATCGCGATAAACAAAAATACCGAAACAGCAAACAGCAGCATTCACACGAGTGAACCATTACAATTTTAAACTCTGTGTAACTTTTAAATATAAAAACATCAAAGATATTTAGTCTGGGATGCTCCAATTTTCCTCTGACATTTAACAAAGATGAGCAAACCTGCCAGTGGATGAATGAAACCAGAATTTTGGAACTCATTCTATGAGTTGTTCATCTATTTGTATTTCCCCTTTTCTACTTAGATGCAAAGTCTTTGAACTGGCCAGGGCTTCTAGAATGCCAAGTTGCGTTCTCTGACTGCTGGTTGAATCTGAAAATGGATTACAGTTACAAACCTGACCACTAGGAAAACCCATTCCAACATGGCTGAGCTCAGAGACGTCAAGTCACTGCTATATCTAATTACAAACCTGAGAGGGATTAACCTCTGAGGACTAAATTAATATTCTAAATTAAATGAATATGCATCATCCTGCAGATTAAGATTAAATGCTTAGTAGAATCTTTATGTGATCAAGTAGGTTTTGTGGTGCAGATATTAACCATTAATGTGGAGCAGCAAAATTATTCTTTATCCTTATAATAACACATCTCACTTCTAAGGCACACTGCATCTGAAAATCCCACAAGGCTTCAAAAATAATCAGCCCTTCTAGCACCCCAGGAGATAAGAGAGTGCTACTAACCCCATTCCACTGCTGAGGAAATAGAGGCACAGAGAAGTCATATATGTGGGCCCAAATCATCCCTCCTGGGATCTGTGCATAATGGGAATCTTACATGTATTGATCTGCCTATGCCTGCACACAAGGAGAGGGCAGGACCACCTGAGATCCCCATTCTCCTTCTCCTTTCCTTGCATTGGTGAATCTCAGACTGGACAGAGAATTATGGTGTCAGTGAAAGTGCAAAAGGATGTAAAACATGGGAGGAGCTGCTCTCCATGACACTATCCCCCAGGGTTCATTTTGGAAATCCACTGGAACATCACACAGTTATGAACTACATTACCTCCCTCTTGGTTTTCCCTCTTGGTTGCTATCACCTGGCCACATAGGTACCCAGACTATGGCAACCCCTTTCCTGTTGGAGTCTGGTAGGACAGTAGTTGTCCATGCAGGGCGGTTCCCATCTCTGTACGGAAGGTGGGAGGGAACTCCTTATCTGCAGATCCACAGCACTGGAAGGGGACACAGTCTCCAAATTCCATGCCCCCTAAAACGATGCCTAGCAGAGGGAATGGTTCCAAGAAAGCTCTGTAAGGTCACCTACAGACTACTCTCCACTTCCCCTCTTCCTGTGGGTTCTTCCTCGCTATCCAAAGTTTAACACTGAGTGATCAGTTTATATACACAAATCATCCTTTTTAGACCCAGCTATTACACCTTTTTTCCGATTTAATTAGCTTCAAGCATTATGGGGGTACTAAACTCTCAAAAAAGGTTTTCATTTAATCCAGTGAAGTCAGAAGAAAAGCAAAAAGACTCCCAAATTACCTACAGGCAAATGAGAATTCATCTGGATGCTAATTCCATCTCTTGGCATGATATTTCCTTACATACATTCAATGGTATTTTCCAGTGGGTAAATTTTTCTGCTTGTGCAAGTCAGTTTGATGGTGCTAAAAGGATGTTAGGTGTTGAAATCAAGGGATTTGAAAGAAGGCACCAATGGGTTTCTATTGATTTCAGTGGGTTTTGGCTGAGTTTCTGTGGTGAATTTGTCCCTAAATTCCCTGGCTTCTGTGAGTTTAAACCAGAAATTAATTATTCTAGAATATTTATATTCTACTTATTATTTTTGCAAGTAACTTCCATGTTTGTTGCAGAATTATGAAGTTAAACACCTAAAGGAATTATCTGGGCCTAATCCAACCCATTATTATTATAAATACAAAATGTATCGGGAGTTATAACCTACCAGTCCAGGTGGGAAACTTAGAAAAAGCAATTAACATTCCTCTATAGACTTTTGTATTTACATTTCAAATTTACCACTTAAGACTTTAATTCTCCATTAAACTGCTTAAATATACATAACTTCAGAGTTATTTAAATGTTTTATGAGCTTTCTGAAATGATCAGCTAATTAAAAACACTTACCTAATTTAGTACCTTAACTTTATAAAGCCTCCTTTTCTTTGGGAAGAAGTGGATTTAATGTGCACCTTTTGTTCTTTTTGCTTTGTTAGAAAATCTTAATTTTAAAAATAATCATGATTTCAAGGAGGGAAATGGGTTTTTCAGACCCAGAGACTAATGTGAGGAATATTATAGCTCATTACTTCCTCCTAGCCTGCAAACTTAAATTAGTAGTAATCATTAGCTACCATGTATGACATTGCGTATATAATTAAGAAATAAATTTATTACCGAAACTTGGAAATATCAATTAAAAAGAAGTCAGTGCAGTCCCACAAGGTCCTATATGATTACCTGTGTTATCTGGGCTGTCACTTCCAATGCTGGTTTGAATCTCAAAGACCTCTGAGGGGTGCTCAGTCTGTCAAGTTAAATAAGTTAGACAACCTTAGCGGAAAAATGAAGTGATACAAGCAGGTGCAAACACAACTGTTTAATAGAGGAACAAAGATGTCAGCTTCAGCCCGAGCATTATTGACAAAAGTGCTCTTCTCTTTTACTGTACTTTTGAACTGACTGACAGGACAATTCAATTTGCTGCTTTACCACAATCTGCTCATCTGGCTGGAAGGAGTAGAACCTTGGGGACATTCAAAGGACACTCAAAGAGTTACATTTGTTCGTACCTATTACATTTGGGAACCATGAATTTTAGTTCTTTTGTGTAACATTCATAGAGTTTAAAGCCAGAAGGGACCATTAGATCTTCTAATCTGACCTCCTGTATATTACAAGGAATTACATTTCACCCAGTTACCATTGTATTGAGCCTAATTAAGCCTTTAAGCGTCCTTCTTGGTGTAGAAAATATAATTAGCTTCTATCTACCCCACCCCGCCCACACACACACACACAAAATTCACTTTTTTGCCCATTTCTAGAAATGAACCCACTTAGAAAATTCTTAATTTTCAAATTAATTATTCTTTCCCCCCTCCCCATTTTTTCACATCTGCATTTCATCACATACTCTTCCAGATTCCGGCCAGGGCAGGAAATGGAACTGCTAGAAAATGTCACTTCTCATGGTTTTTCCAACCTGATCAGGATCAAGGAATGCCCTATATTTGTGGCAGTAAGGCTGTCATTGAAAACATTCAAACATTTTACATTTAGCTATGCAGACTCTCCAGTCCCGTCTATATTATGAATGCAGATGTCATGAGGGACCCAGTCATAACATAGATTGCCCACCCACATGAGTAAAACAGTCCTGTTCTGAAAGGCTATTAACTTTCTTATCAATACATAATTATCTGAAATCAATTAACATGGAAGGTACTGATATACCTTTGGACATACCTGAACTCTTTACAACTCCACAACTTCTCCATGCAGTACAGGTTTAGAGACAATAAACAGAAGCCGGAGAAGAGGGGCATGATGCTTTTGAGTTCAGTGATGCTCTTATTTATGATGCAACGCCTACAGCATCCCCTAGAGCTCAAACAATACCTTCTCCCGAAACGAGAATACAAGAAGCCAGTTTACTGTGCTTGTTTTCTTTAAAATCATACTGAGAGTATCAACATCATTGTCCAGTTTTGGCATCCAGGAGTGCCAAGAGGGACAATTTACAGCTACCTCACTCTTTCATGCAAATGCAATAATATCAGTATTTCCCTGGATTTGTCCCCTTAAGCCTTCCAAAATCTGCACATCAAACCCACATGAAACTCAGCTGATTTCAGATCACAGTACAAACTCAAAACACAAAGCAGATTCTTAGAAAGATTCGCTAGGGTTCACCAACCTGTTGAGTGAACCTTGGCTCAGTGCCAAGCAAATCTGTGCAGATTAATGTTTGCTTTAAGTCAACATCATCTGACATTCTCGGCATCTAATGTGAAGCTCAGTTTTTGCTTTTCTTGTTGAGATTGTGGGTTAGTTCAAACATACGTGCACAGTCTACATGGATGATACCTGATGAGTATGCTTGCATGAATTCTTGGAAGCCAGCCAATCTCCCTCCTGCTCCATTAGCATTCTGTGACATTACTGAAACTTTTGGGGGGGCATCAGTTTTGAACTGAACACTCATTGTGAAACAGAGCAGTAAATTAGTTGTTTCTACATTTCAAACACCAGGCCAGATTGTAATACCTTTACTACATTGAATAGAACTTTGCTCCCCGAATGGTTCCATTTAAGTCAATGGGAATACTTGTGGAATAACTATCCATTGTCAGTAAGGGCCACGGTAAGTAGTTTTGGAAATTATCTTCCAGCCATAGTTGTGTTTGACAGTTTATAATACTCCAGCGACTGGGAAGTCAGGGGGTGGAAGGGAGGACCAGCAATGCTCTGATTTCTGTTAGCACTGACTAAACATTTGTTCCAACTGTCTGGGCAATCAGAAGGCTACATAAATACCTTGCTGTGCGTGTGGGATCTCATGCTAAGTTATAATCCATCACTGGAGCAGGCAGCCGCTCTTGAAAACATTCTAAAGCATTTCTGAGGTTGAATGTAATTCATTGCTCCATTCTCTGGTTGCATGTTTATTTCACCTAGCAGGAGGAAGTGGCTACACATAGAAAGGTTGTATGCTCTAAATTTCACTTAAAATTTGCATCATATTAAACAACTATTGACTGCAGACTCTATAATTTATCATGTGATTTATTATCGCCTTACTGCTAGAATTCTTTGTCAATAACTTTTGCATGCAATAACAATACCTTGACATGCAGATTCTTTGTATTTATACCCATGTTACTTGAGATCTATAATAGTTCTCAGGATCAGTCTAGGCAAACCTACTTAGCTAAAACAAGAACTGACCTCAACCTTTTCTGTGGATTGAAAAAACACCAATTGTCACTTTGTTTTATTTATTTCTTTTCTTCCTCTCTGCCTTCTGGTTTTAGCAACGAACTGAAGGGAAAATACGAAATGACTGCAAGGAAGTCTCTCCTTGTGCTATTTCTCACCATTCTGGAACCAAGAAGGAGCACAACAGACTGTTTTTGCAATATTTTCTGGCCAATTTCTAGTCCCAGCAAGTTTGCACAAGCTTTGGATAAGCATGCGGGCTTGGGAGTGCTGATGTGAACAGAACCCTTGAACCTTTCAAGTTCAGCCCCTACTAGCACATAGTCAGCCTTGCAAAAATATATAGAAAATCAACACATATGAAGAGAGATCTGAGCTCCATCAGATTTCAAGGAGAAGTTTTTCTGGCAATTGAAAATCCCATTTGGTCATGGATGATGCATTGTTTCTGTCATTCCAACAGACTGCAATTAACCTTTGCATCTGAACAAAAAAACTTAATCATTTTAATGAAGCAAGACATAACTATATAGCTTCATTTCGTACTGATAATATTGGGGCCTGGACTGAGGGAGAGAATCACCAAACCACTGATATTTTAAATGCCTTTTAATGCCCAACAGACTTGTAGGATGACAGACATTCATTTACAGAAGTACAATGATGAAAACTTAGGGCTAGGCTACACTTACCCGCTGCGTCGGAGGCGTCGGATCGATCTTCTGGGTTCGATTTATCGCGTCTTGTCTAGACGCGATAAATCGAACCAGGAAGTGCTCCCCCGTCGACGCCGGTAATCCTGCTCGTCGCGAGGAGTAAGCGCTGTCGACGGGGGAGCCTGCACGCCGTGTCTGGACCCTAGGTAAGATCGAACTGACTTCGACTTCAGCTATGTTATTAACGTAGCTGAAGTTGCATATCTTAGTTTGACAGGGGGGGGTTAGTGTAGACCAGCCCTTAGAGGCAATTAAAGTAGTTGAGGATATATATGGTACTGTTCAATGCTTCTTTGTATGCACTAAAGTACATTTTCTGTGTCCTAATTTCCTGCCTTCTTTCCATGTTACTAACGGATTTGGTTATCTGTATCCACTAATGATCTAAAAAACAACTCTCAACATCCAGACTGTAAATACATCAC
The DNA here is from genome assembly GCA_037349315.1 of Chelydra serpentina. Taxonomy (NCBI): domain Eukaryota; kingdom Metazoa; phylum Chordata; order Testudines; family Chelydridae; genus Chelydra; species Chelydra serpentina. The sequence goes on from JBAIAC010000026.1 coordinate 30,642,668, forward strand.
GGGGTCCTGAGAGTCTAAGATGATGTGAAAGGCATGCAATGATGACCATGAAAAGAAAATATACATCTGCATGTGCTTACTGTAAGAATTCAGCACGGCTCACCTGCGGACGAACATGCCGTGCAATGTAGCTTTCTGCTACCTGTTCAATACCATCAGGACTGCTACTTAAGCCCTCTTACCATTGGGGCCATTATCACTGCCGCTAGCACCACCACATTGTGGGCCATTACCACTGCCATGTTCTGCTAATCCTGACACACCTGCAAAAGGAAAACTTGCTCAAAGAGTCCTCTCAGGCTATCCAAGATTCAGGGCCATATTTTCAAAAGTGGCCTCTAACTTTGCAGCTGCAAGTGTGTGTACAAGTTATTAAAGGAAGATTTGCGTTGTCTTTCCTTTTTTGCACCCACTTAGAGCCTGATATATAAAGGGGTCATGAAATGTTTGACTTTGAATAAAGGGTCACCGAGCTGAAAAGATTGAGAAACACCAGCGTTTTTTACATATTATATATATATATATTCTGTTTTCACTTTCTCCTTTGCAAAGCCAGGAATAACTCCACTGAAGTGAATATAAAACTGAACTGGATCAGACCTCAAAACTCTGTGCAGACTGAATTAGCAAATGCAAACTGGGAGATGTCTAACTCCAAATGCAGTTTGAGTCCATATGTCCAATTAAGTTCCGGCGCAAAAACCAACTATATAATTACAAGGCTTCTGTCAGAACAGAAAAACACTGGTGTTTCTCAATCTTTTCAGCTCGGTGACCCTTTATTCAAAGTCAAACATGTCATGACCCCTTTATATATAAAATTAAGAGTAAAAAATGTATCAATATCAACAAAGTCTACATCATTTATTTATGTTAGTGTTTCAAGAGGTTGACAGTGACTGCTTGACCTTGAAGGGCAAGGGTGTGTGGGGAGTAGGGGAGCAAGATTTTTCTCTGCGTTAGACCGTGATCCCAATTGACTTTTGTGATTACCCCTTCTCCCCACCCCCCGCTGCGGTTGTAACCCACTGGTTGAGAAACACTGATCTAAATAACGTGAGCCTTATGCTATCACTTACCTTACCCTACTGTCCTCCCCTTTCCAAGGACAAACTGATAAACTGCTATTAGGCCAGAGTCTACCACCATTGCCAAAGGAAGTTTTACAAATGGCTTCATTGGCAACAGGATCGGGTCCTAATGGGGTGTCTGACAGATTTTTGAATTCTGATGAATAAGTTGACAGGCTTGCACATGGCAGAGTGGCATCTGCTGCTGGCATTTGTCACTGAGCGTGCTGGTATTAGGTGGCACTAAGTTAGTGTTTTATGTGAGGCATGAGAGCACACCTTAATTGCACACCTGCACACTAATTAAGGACACTGTGGAAAGCTGTCCACTGGGTTTAGAGTTGGGGTTGTTACTGCTTTGGAACTTCCTACTGGAAAAACACACATGGTAGTGTAGTAATGCTGAAACTGGAGTCGGGTCCTCCATAACTGCTGGTAGTCACGGGTGAAGGCCGAATTGGGATGATTTTCCTGTTGCAGCTAGGATAAGGCCTAGGAGTGAGTGTGTTAGAAATGCAAGCAGCTACCCCTGTATGGATCCTTCATACAAAAGAGCTATTCTGTTGATTTAATGGCTGAGATTGGCACAGAGCATTGGGATAAAGGTACATGTGATTTACTTTATTTATTTATTTTTGAACGGCCTAGGTCTGTTCCCCATTGACAGAACTTCCCATGTTTAGAAGGTTTCTTAGTTGGGCTCAGTGAGAGAAAGCAATGTTTCTCTTGGGTAGGTCAGATAGGGGAGGTATAGCTTTTTTTCTTTTTTTTTTGTAATTGTTCTTTTTGCCATATGAGAAAGGTAGGGGCAGTGATAGGAATTTTCAGCAAAGATGTACTGCAGAGGTCAAAAGGAGATCACCAATTGTTTTATTTAAATAAATCAATTTGTTAAACATGAAGCTGGTGAGATTATGCAGCTAGGAGGGTGGAGAGCAAAGAAAGGTAATTATTTTTGTTTGCACAAATCATTTTCTTATTACTCAGGGATCAAGGAGGGATTCTTGGCTGGGAGAAGGGAGGGCAAAGGAAAATCAGTATATACCCTTGCTGAGTAGAGCTGCATGTGATTCCAGAGTTAGGACTCGGGGCAGGGGAGAGAGGAAGATCATTATTTTTATTTAAATAAATCGATTTGTTGTTGATCACGAATCCTGTGGGTTGTGATGACTGCAAGGAGGGCACAAGACATTTGCTTTTTATCATTACAATTATTGGTGTAAACATTGCTCAGAATCTCCTCTGCCAAAAAAAAAATTGTTTTACTGGTGCTGTGTTTTCGCCCCACTTCTTTGAAATACTCCATCTCTGGCATCTTGTGTTGGTGCAGGAATGAGGGTTAAAGCAACAATAGTTGACTCATGTTGAGCGTGGAAAGACATATTGCAGAAAAGGAGAATGTGCACATCAGATTGGAATTTTCTAATGCCCTATAGGGTACAGTTTACTCTGCAGCTGGGACCGAGTCTCCCAGCCCAAGTAGACCGAGTACCAGTGGGGCTCCAGTTAGCATGCTAAAAATAGCAGATACAAATACATAATAAAGACACCACCACCTCATATTATTACAGAACTTTATACTTGTATAGCAATGATCTCAAACTACTTTAATAGCAGGAATGAAGTAAACCTCACTGCACCCTAGGAGGCAGATAAGTATAATTACATTATTCATTTCCCCAAAATATCCTTGACTTCTTTTTACAACAATGATTGATGATAACCAACATGCTAAAAACATTGTACCTGACCATTAAAAAAACTAGTGTGGTGAGCAGGCAAAAATTTGTGAGGCTGGGTCGCATATATGTATGGTTCAACTTCAAAACTGCATCCAATGATTTTGCTTTTTATTAAAAAACTGGATTAATCAAGAGTGGCATTATTTAGCAACCACCAAGAGTTGGATCATGCAGGCACTCCCTGGGCTTAATCCAAACTCCATTGAAGTCAACCATTTTGGGTCAGGCCCCCAGTGCAGCACTCTCATTGAAATCAATGGGAGTTCTATGCCCAACGCACTTACAAGGTCCAATATTTGCTGCTTCTCCTTTTTCAAAGCAATTAATGAAGCGCTTTCTGTAATTTAAAAAACCCTTCATGAATTGACTGGAAATGTACAATTCTGAATATCAGTGAACACACATCCAAAACTAATGGCTTTGATACCATTGCCAAAAATTGTCCCAATGGCATTCTGCAAGCAGTATCCTGCTATTTGCCTGCAATGCATAATCTCATTTTACAAATACAACACATTGTTTTATGTACCCATTGGAGTGGCTGAATTAGGCCCTAGAAATTAATCTCGCTAGTTTTTGAATTTTTAGAAGCCCAACATGCTAGGATTTTTGAGGGTGGTGGGGGTTATTTTTAATTAGCAGAGTTTGCCATTATATAAAACTGGCTAAAAACACCCAACATGGTAGTTTCATGGGATCAGATGTGTATCATACTAATCCCGGGCAAATAAGCAAAAGTTGATCATTTTTTCCCTCCATACATTTATTGATAGATGGTTCAGTCATAAAAGAGATAAGGGATGTACAATAGCTGATAGTTTATGTCAAATGAAGGGATCGTCTAATGTTATATTTACTTACCTGTCCCATTTAAAACAAGAAAAAACAAGCTCTTTAATAAATGAAGTAATTTTTAAATAATTAGAAAAAATACTGGGCCAAAATCATCCCTAGAGGAACTGTTGGAGTCAGCAGTGTTCTCCAAGGGATGAATTTGGCCCATAGTTTCTCCTGGATTTTGAGTTTGTAACAGGGCTGATAAATCTATCCAAACATCTTTATTTTTACAGTACGTTTAAAGGAGCATTTTTATTTAGTGCTGTCATCTATCTCCACATTATTGTGAAGTATGATCCTTTATTGCTTTTGTGTCTTCATCATTGCCTCAGGAAAGCATCCTTTTCTCCCTGCCTTTCATTGTTGCTACCCTTGTAAAGTATAACATGCACAAACTTGATTGTGATTAATTGAGGGCTCCAGCAAATGATGTTTTTATTCTCTTCCATTTCAGACTTCCATCTGCTCAGGAAAAAAAAAGTGTAGGTGGGTGGTTGGGGGTTACATTTATAAGGACACTTAGGACTCACTAGGTAAATCATCAGAATGACTCGTTCAGCAATAATGGTTACAAGGGAAGAAAGCCTTCCTTAATAGGGCTTCTTGCTCTTACATCATCAAAATGTTTTTATATCTCTGTACCACCATTCAGGTCGATAGAAGACTGTAACTGTTCAAAACATGGTCTACCTAAGCTTTTATCGCAGAGGTAGAATTTCAAGCTGAATCAAGCCATGTTAGAATATTGTTTAATTAGAACAACCCATTGAACAACCACTTAATACAGATACATATTTAGTCTGTAAATATAAACACCTGCGTCTTTCTGGTAGTTTAGCACAGTGCAAGTAACATCAGGTATGTTTATAAGAGGTTCTACTGTAGTTCTTATCCAACTGCGTGCACTGGCCCCACTGAGCATGATATACCACATCGATAAGGCTTTTCCTTCAGGGTTTACAGTGCAAATATATAGGTTTGCCATCCCCTGGAACTTGGCAAACAAGGTTGCAGCTAGGCAGGGTGGGATTTTCTTAATAGAAAGTGTGATACAAACAAGAAGTCATGTTTCAATTAGATGAATGCAAAGGGAAAAAAAGTTACTGGAGTGCATAATGGTGCCTTTGGCTATTGGGAATGTGAAAACAAAGTCAAGCCAAATACTTTCATTTGGGAATTTATTGCTCACGAACAACATTTTCTTTTAACCAAGTCAAGCAATTTTTAGTAAGTAGATTCCAGGTATGGGTCTCCTCTTACAAAGCAGTGTAGATAGCTATTGGGATTGGTACTGGGGGACAGAGCCAGTCACACCTGGGGCACAGGTATTCTTAGCGATACTTGCTCAATGGGCTACGTGAAATGAGCTGTTGGTCTTGGTCCAGTTCCTGTGGACAGGTGTCCACCTCACTATCACAGCCACCATAGCTGGCACTCTTAGTAGTTTTAGGAGAGTGGCCAAGGATAGGCTGACAGGTTGGATTACCTTAAATATGGTCCCACCAGGTCAAGATTGAGGCACGGAGATGGAAGGTTACCAATGCCAATGCCTGAACTATATTACTTCTGTTGATATTAGAGAAAGAACCTTATATAGCCTGAATTGGTGTCAACAATCCAACCACCATGGATTATATTCTCCTATACATTCAAGATGAGTAAGGGAAACCGAGTTGATTTGCTGTGGTATGTCCTTGGCAACACATTACGACCTGTGTGGCAAAATTACAGCTAACTTCTTCAGCAGAGTGGAGGGGAAATGTATGGGAGAGTCCTTCAGCCCTCATTGTGGGCTGAATGGCTGATGATGGCATGTTATGCATGTGGATATTACTACAAATGGTATAATAAGAGCCATAAGAACAACATTAGACGGTCATATAAATAATGCATCGTTATACTGTCCTTACACAAGAATATTACCACCACTTCCCTTCAATATACTAACATGTAGTAAGGATTTTTATTCCCTACACATGCATTATTATTAATCTTAGTTAGTATGCAAAGTATAGGATGATAGATATATACTGTTTGTTTGGTAAAATGGACAGATTTACTGCCTAAAGAATAACCAGCAGTTACTGCATAGGGAGGAAGCATGGTCATGTGGTTAAGGCTGGGAAGATCTAGATTTTTGTTCCCAGGTGTGCCACAGACTCTCTGTGAGAGCTTGGTCAAGTCACTGAATCACTCTATGCCTCAGTTTCCCACTCTGTCAAATGGGGGAATAGTACTTACTTACCCTGCAGAGGTCTAATTAGGATCAGTTCATTAGTGGGTGAAATTCATTGGTGACAGATATCACACACAATACCTTCTGTACCTCTTCATCCTCATGGTGGGGTTGCAATGACAAGGCTGTGGGAGGGCTAGGCTGATCTACGTGCCCTCTGTGTATCCCAGAAACTGTCTGTCTCCTCTCCTGCCCCAAATAGGCCAACCCATATGGAGGCCTTGGGGGGCAAGGAAATCTGGGGACAGGCTACTGGATCCAGTGGCTCAAAAACCCCATAGGAAGTACGGAGCAGCAGAGATCACCATTCCAGCTTTCTCTGGGGTTCAGTAATACCAGGGGTGCTGTGCTGCAGTCCTCCCCGCTCCACTCCCCCTTGCCCCACTGCACACCCTCCACAAGTCTTCTGTAGAGATATCTGCCTGAAACCTCTTCATTTGGGCTTTGTGTGTGTGTGAATATCATCATAGGATTTGCAGGGTGCATTGAGATCCTCAGAATGGAGGCACTATATCAATGGAAAATGCATTATTATTAACGGGCAGCAAATAATTTGTTTGACAAACATCAGCCATCTTCCTGTTTGCTAGGTTGGTGAATGTATTCATTATTTGAAATTATGCTCTGAATAATTACAGCCACTAGGTCTTTATCTGAAGGTCAAGCTGTTTGTTCTGAACATTTGAAGCCCACAGGAAATGGTTAGTTATGGTAGGATATGTATGCCATGTGACTAGTCTGTTTTCTGATTGGATGAATAAGACTCTCTTTTTGGAAAATAAGAAAAAGAAACATTTTGCAACATCTTGTATGTTACGGTGCGATGGGAAGTGACAGGGACAGATAAAAACTATTCCTATCACAGAGAAAGTGCCAATACTCTATTTTTTCAACACAGGCAGTCCTTCAAATTAGAGTGAACGCGCAGAGTTTATAGCTTCGCTTATACAGACCTATGCAAGATGCTCTAGCATCAGACAGTGGAGATTTACTGCTATTGCTCCATTTTGTCTTCTCACTTTTGCCCGGGAGGGAGTGTAATAACATGTGTTCCAAGAAATGCTGAGGAGGGACGGTCTTGTGTTAAGGGACTTTACTGAAGCTCAGATGTGGGTTCTATTCCCAGCTCTGCCACAGACTTCCCATGTGGCCTTGAACAAGTTGCTTTACCTATTTGTGCTTCAGTTCCCCCTCTGTAAGACTCATAGACTTTAAGGTCAGAAGGGACCATTATGATCACCTAGTCTGACCTGCACAACGCAGGCCACAGAATCTCACCCACCCACTTCTGGAATAATCCTCTCACCTATGTCTCAGCTATTGAAGTCCTCAAATCGTGGTTTAAAGAGGTCAAGATGCAGAGAATCCTCCAGCAAGTGACCCGTGCCCCATTTAACATTTCCTTTCTCCCATCTTTCATCCGTCTTGTCTCTTTAGACTGTAAGCTCTCTGAGGTAAATTTTACTGTGTGTCTAGCACAGTGGGGCCCCACTCTCCATTGAGGCCTCCAGGAATTACTGTTGTACATATAATAAAAGAATAATTAATAATAAATAATGAGGAGGAGGACGAGTTAAAAAACAGAGAGAACTTGTTCTATATTCTCTAGAATGGGAATCAGATGGTGGCTGGACTTATATTACCACCAGCAGCTAATTTATTTATGAGAGGATTTATCAGGAGCTGTCAGGTTTAATTTTCTCTAATTCTCATGGTACGAAAAATTCCACTTGTCTGATTTTAATCTATAACCCAAAGATAGGTCTTCCCAGAAATAACAAAAATACAACATTCAAGGTATCCAAACAGTTACTGTAGGGCTGCAAAAAAAGATTGATTACGCCTCAGCCTTACACCTCCATTCTGCCCCTCCTCCATTGTCTGCTTCAACAATGTCTGCAAAGACCAGAAGCACTGATGCAGCAGATAAATTTTTAATGGTAAGAAAGAGAATTTCAAGAACTCAAGGCCCTTCCTTGGTATGCTGATATATAGGAAGAGTTATGTTTTTGTTGCCATATGGTTTTTAATTTTTTAATCAAGTCTATACATTTGCTAAGCTATCTTCTTGCTGTGAAGAGAGAGGAACACGTTAAAAAATTACTGTCATGTCAAAAAGGAACAAACAAAAATAAAATATGAATGTACGTTAAAGAATCTGCAGATCATTGTGGGGGGGGAAAAGCAAAGGAATTTCTTGACTTCAAACCAATAGGAAAAGGATTCAAAAGCAGGGCAATCAATACCACCCTGTGATCAACAGGAAATGCTAAGAATAGCTGTATATCATGTGTGGCTTCAAATTTACAACCAGGACATATAATCTCATTGTAAGTGAAGAGTCAAGTTCAAGAACTTAGCCTCTACAGTAAAGCTCTTATTTTAACTAAAGAAGCTGAGGTCGACGGCCTCTCAAATGAAATAGATAAGGCAACATAGGGTTCTTGTCAGAAACAAATGTTATGTCTCTCCCTACTGAAAAGCTTAAAGATATTATCAGCAAAAGTCTAGTTGGGCCTAAAATGGGTCCCAGAGAAGTAATATTAACCAGGCTTCTGGCAGATCATTTATTTATCTCAAGCTAAATTCAATAAAGAGAGCCATATATAAGTGAGGGAAAATAATGCAGCTGCTAGTAATTTATCATTGGATGGAAAGTCATTGTTATCCTTATCTCTCCAATGATGTTCTATTTCCAACTGGTAATGAATTATGGGGCTCGCCACATCTTTACTATGTGACAGGTCAACACTACCTCATGGGTACTGTACTGTATTTATGCAATCAATAGAGACTTTGCTGAGAAAATATTGGCATCCATTTTGTGTAAGTGACCTACTGCTGTATGGCCTCTAGATCGTTGATGGTGGTCGGCTCGTTATAATAGAATCTGCACAAATCTCCTTTAAAACGAAGATTTATCTGCATGCTTTAAAAACATTTTTCGCTTTGCCCTTAATAAAGCAAAGCATGTGATGGGAAGCACTGGATTGTTAATTGTAAAGCATTCTCCTCCTTTAAGCTGGCTCAGCCACTAAAGAGCTCCTTTTCTGTTCCTTTGTTGCACTTATTAGAGGGATTTATTAAACCAAACTTCTGTTCAGAGTTATCCAACATTATTTCTGCCTGCAGTGTGTGGGGCACAGCAAAGATACCAAGAGCAGAACTTTGGTCAAGCCATTGCTGAGAGATAAAAGCAGGATAACAAGTTACTCACCATGCCCCTGCAGAGTCCAGGAGTTCCTGTGTGGAGTTTCAGGCAGGAAGTGGTGCAACTGAATGATGTGTCACCTCCCTCTAGGTAACTGGGGTGGAGGGGTCCCTGACAGTAGGACTCTTGCAAGGGAGGCATTGGAGGAATAGTATTCCCTGAAGGATGGTTCCAGTCTGCCCAGAGATGAAAGGTTCCTTTACCATGGTCACTTAAGAAGGGACAAGGTTTCCAAAAATAGTGCCTTCCCAAACTCATCCCATCCTTAGAGGGATAGTTTGCATAAAACTCCACAATGAGACTCTCTCCACATTGTTTTCCTTTCCTGGCCCCCTCCCTTGGGTATTTTCCACAGAAAGGGGATACCTGGCCCAGAAGGAGAAAAGTGTCCAATATAATTGGTCAGAAAATGGTAATTCTGTAAAAAAAAAAAAAAAAAAATCAGAAATGAACTTTAAAAAAATTCTCAGATTTTTTAAATTAAAAACTGAATATTGAAGGGAAAAAAAACAGTTCTCAAAATGTGAAAAGTTCTCTCAGCTTTTGGTTGAAAATCCAGAAAATTTCAAAACAACTGAAGATTTTCCCCAAAAAAGTTCATTTAGAAAATAAAGAGCATTTTTCATCAAAAATGTCATTGACTAAAACATTTTGACCAGCACTAGTATCCAATTTAGGCCACTTGTCTTCAGCCCCACAGACTGGTTGTCGTTGATCAGCCCTCTTAGGCCCTATCCTCCATAAACCACTAGAGACTGTCAATTCACTTTCAAGCCAGTAGAACGATGACCCCTGAAAGTCACATCTTTGGGCCTCATTTTTTCCTTAACTGCATAAAAAGTTTGGATTTTGAAATGAGCTTCACATATTAGGATATTCTTAGTACTGGTGCATATTCCTGTCACAAACAGATAATCTTCAGATTTGTGAAATCCCTTTTCCTCCTATCTAAGGACATCTCTGTCACATGTGGCACCCTGTGGTCATATTACATAGAACTGATGGGAAATGGGGGAGAAGGAAATTTGGGGAAATGTCTCAATTTCTAAAAAAATAAAATTCAATCAGCTCTGTAGTGGGTCAAAAATGGGTAACATTTTTCACAAAAAGTTGCCCATTTTTCAGATTTTTTTTAAATTTGCCAAAATTGAAACATTTTGACTCGCATGTAGTCATACACAGGTTGGAGCAGTGGAGGCAATGCAACACCTGTGCAGCCTTCCACTTCTTCTTGCTCTCTGGGGGAAGAATTTGGACTTATTCAGAAAAACGAGAGGAAAAAATCTTTCCCATGAGAAGCAACCTTCACTGATGAAGTGGGATGAAAATGATTACGATCATTATTATATTGGCACTGGATCCATCTTACAAGCAGCCACTATGGATGAGGGGGCTACTTATATTTAATTGGCAAAAACATCTAAAGAAACATAGGGCATTATGATGCGACCGGAGCTGGACCAAAATGGGTGCAGGCTGAGGAAATACAAAAGATCGCAAAGGAAGATCTTAAACTTGAGAAACACCAGCTAGTTATAGCGCATTCATTTAATTAATTAGTGACCTAAATTACACTAACCAAGGTGTGTGATATTTACTCTGTTGAAAAACAAACCCCATCATAGCCACCATTTTTTATATAATGAACACACTTCCAGGTTACAGACACATACTGCACTTTCTGGCATGGACACATGTGTTAATACATCTCTTTGGCCGTGTCTGTACAGGAGAGTCTTGGTAATGGAAAAACAAGGTTGTTGTAAGTGAGGACTGAAGTCCTTTGGCAGAGATGTGCATGCAAGAACTCGAACAGAGCCTTTTGGATTGTGCCTTGGCCTAACCAGTGATATCAGTCTGTCAAACTCCAATAACAATAATTATTCAGGATGATTCAGAAAGTAAATGGAAGTATTTGCACTATGCTTGAGTCCTTTCTTCTCTTCCTACCCCAAGTAACATAATGTAGTTTTCCCATCTAAACTCTGAGATGAAATCCATATGGACTGGATATACCAGGAATGGTCTGGCCCAGAAAGCCACGACTCCTTCTCAATCAGTTAACTCAGAAGGTCATATTTTTCTGATAGAAAGACGATCCCCTCTTCTTCCTTAATGTCTGGGGAAATATGTTAAACCTTTTCATGCATGCTGGGTCACAGCCTACTTCTATTTGCCAAAGGGACACTGTGGGTCATACAACAGATGACCCATGCAAAAGGAGGAATGTACCTGTTGTTCCTGAAAAAAATAAAATAAAAAAATTGGCTACTAGCAGAAATGAATAGCCACAACAGACACCTGTGTTTTGGGTTTATCCCTTCTAGCAAATGAATGGGAGAAAGGAGAAAACTGGGATGTAAAATTAGAACATGCTGGTTTTTCAATCTAAAGGAAAGAAGTAGAAGAACGATTGCTTTCAGACTGCTGGTTTGGTAGCGTAGTGCACTGGCCAGTCACTTCATTCCAGGCCATTTAAAAGGAAAAAGGCAATAAAGCACCTGTGTCAAACCCTCTCTGTAGATGAACAGCTGAAACTGGACCATGTCGAAATGTTGGTCTCAATTAGTTTCTTTGTGGAGTGAGGATTAGCTGTAGAAGGAAGTTTATGTGTAAGGAGGTTTCCTCTTCTGGTGTGAATAGCCTAGACATGAGCCAGTTGGAGATTGGCTATTCAAAGTTGAAAAGGCCAGTATACACTTGTGTCATGTGTGTCCTTTCCTTAATGTTTATGAAAGCCATTATGTAGGGAGAGTGAAATCAGTGACTTAAGGGTTGATATTGGGAGCAAGAATTAAAGTTGGAAATGAGTAAGGTTTGAGAGGATTCTTGATCATTGTCATTTGAATGAGTCACTTCATACAGTCGCATTTTCAGAAAAGTTCAATAATTGTGTGCCCCCCCCAACTTGAAACACTTGGGGAGTTTTGCAATAACCTTCACTGGGGCCAGGATTTCACCCCAGGTGCATTATTCTCAGAGGTACTGCGGACCCATAGCTTCCCTTGATTTTAGATCTGTTTTTCCTGCATATATTTCCAAGAAAACAGGTTGATATATGAATAAAGGCAGGATTTTTGCTAATATACATACATTATCTTGGAGAGACATAGCACCTGAAATTGTATGGAAATGGGAGATTTATTCTCCTACTTTGCTATATGCATGTGCAGCTTTATTTACTTATTTTCCCATCTGGATAGTCAACAATCTACAGTAAACTTTATTTACTTGAACTCTTTGAATGTCTCCAAACAGTTCAAAGGCCCTGTGTTCACTACAGTATTACCTCAAGGTATAACTCAAGTGTTGCCCTTCTCCTGACTCCCTTTCACACAAACACAAACATCTCCAGCTCAAGTTAGCTGGTGCTTTAAATTCAAGCTAGCTGGCCGGGCCCATCAGGATTTATAGCTTGAAGTTCAAGCACTGCTGATGACTGAGCTACTAATACAGTGGGGACACAGCTACTTGGTGCTGCTAATATAATCACTCTGCACAGGTTGAGTGTTATTTTGCAACGTAGCTGCTCTCCTCAAACGAGGCTAACTTGAGCGGAGTTAATTTGAGAGTAGATTACTCAAGCTACTACTACAGTGAAGACAGACTAAGTTGTTTGCGTATGTATACAAACACACGCGTGCATACATACCATGTTGTCACTTCTTTACCACTTAATAGTAATTAGCATCATCTGCCATTCTAGGCAGGTGCTAAAATAAGCATAAAGAATATTTTTAATGGCAACCACTGAATCTACTATACGTGGGTGCTCACAAGAGAAGGAGAGAATCTGAATCAAAACTTCTCCAAAGATCAGGGATAATTGGGTGCTAAATAAATCTCCAAAGACTCAGAGTTTTGATTTTTGGTGTGCGAAAATTTGAGATTTTCATTTTTCATCCTGACCTGGGATGAATTTTTTCCCAAAAATCTTGAAAATTTTCACAGAATAGGAAAAATGTTTCCTCCCCAGCTCTAATTTCTAGGAGTCTGTGTGAGGTACAGATATAACATCAGCAACCTCAGAAGAGGTTACAGTGGTCTTTAGTTGGTGAACAGTTAGGTCTATTGAAGTCAATGGAGGAACACAGATTTATACCAGCTGAGGATCTGGCTCATTCACAAGTTCAGGGTGGCTTAACAGTTAAATATATTAAAGACTAATGACTCCTGACGCAATTATTCTTCTGAACCATAGGCAAAGCCTTAAATAAACTGACAAATATTAACTTTGGTACCAGCTGATAAGATGTTTTTCACCTTGCTCACTTACTATAGGCTTCCTTTATGAACTTTGATAAAACAAGTCTAGATAAAGAACTATTAAGGAGCGTGATCAATGCCAATAGTTACTTAATGTTCTCAATTACATGTAGTGGCTGAATATGTAATCAGTTCGGTACACTAGGGACATATGGGGGTTTATTTTCAATGGCTCCTTAACCTGGACCTTACATAGGACACTGACACCAGTGTGGTCCCTTTGAAAGAGTCTTAGACCTGTGTGCACAAGTGTTATCATACTAAAAATGGCCATGCTCAAGTGGAACCCAGGCACCCTTTCTTCCCAACACAGCTTGGGCAACACCACATTTCATTGAGTAGTCAGGAGTTGATGGTCAGGGAACCAAAATACCATTGGAAGGGGAGGCTCACTTAGTGTCTACTTGGTTAATCAGGATCATAGCAGATGTCACAGATCTTCTAATTACACTGAAGTTGACTAAAGCACAACAAAAAACCATAGATTCTGCTGCTCTTTGTATGTGTAATGCACCTCTATTGAGTGCAATCTGTCAAGCGGTGGCTAAGTTTTCATTTGCTAAACAGCACCTACAATTATAAAAGATGTTCCTTACACCATTCTAACTGTGCTATTCACCAAAATCAGGCCTCCGGGGATATTAATAAAGAAACCAGGGAGGACTGCCCCTTATCTTCAACTGCCAGAAAAGAAAGATATCCTGATTGTACAATAGATAACAACTATGAACTTCATTCAGATTATTTAACAAAATACATTCCAGATATCATAATGTCATTTTTAATATACTGTGTCTTTAAAATTCTGCAAAAAATAATAATTGTGCACTGCATTGTAGAAGGTAAATCTAGGAACACCCACCTGCTAGTTTGGGTCTCAAGTAATGTGAGGGTCTTGAAGGAACACACTTTTGCAGTTTGCTGCTGTGTCTTAAATTGAGACTAACTTTTGCAAGTCAGGTGTTTTGATCTGCAAGGAGGACAACCTAGGAGAGATAGGAAAGTGCTCAGGGCAAATTCTCCATCACCGGGAGTCTTTAAATCAAGATTGGATGTATTTCTAAACCGCATGCTCTAGCTCAACCACAAGCTATTGAGCTCAATGCAAAACTCACTGGGTGAAATTCTTTGGACTTGTGCTAGGCAGGGGGTCAGACACAAGGATCATAATGGTCCCTTATGGCCTTAAAATATATATAATGTAGCTCCTGGAAGTAATGTTAAATTCACTTCAGTGCAAAGCCCTGTGATAAAGCTTTGCACACAATTTTACCCAAAGTGCTTAGAAGGACCTAGGCCACCCCCCCCCCACCCCATCCCATGAAGATTTATGGGCAGTAGCCTAACTTCCATGGATTAAAGCAGCCATTCCAAGGCAATTCTCCTCCCCTTCTAACCTTCAAAGTTTTTATTGTGCTTATTACTAGAGGAAATAAAAAGCACAGCCTTCTTCCCCAGGGTTATGGCTGGGAGAAAAAGACCTCTTGTGGAATGCAGGAAGAGTTTAACATTTTTCTTACTTTGCTCTCATCAGTATTTATAGGAGGAGTGCAGTCTGCATTTAGAATGCACACTTCCACCAAAGATATTGTAAAGCTTTGCTAGTCTATCAACTAGTCAAGACATGCTGGGGCCTGTGATGACTTCTCTGCAGGTCCTAAGGGTTAAATATCCCATCTCCAGTGAATAATGCCCAGGATACAGTGAATGTGGGCAGGCATCCTGAAGTGTGGCAAGTGCAATGTCTTCTAAATTACAACAATGTATATCCTGGAACAGGATTTATCAAAGGAAATGCTGACTCTACAAGCTGCTAATATAAATCATCACTTGGAAAGCAGGACACATAAAACTGCCTTGACATTTGGAATGGTTTGGTGCCTGCATGTCTTCAAAGCAGTGCATGTAGCCAAGGAATCACTGGCTCCTGATATGGAGCAATGCTTTTGGTGCACACCTAATCCACACATACAGAACACTGGGTACATGGGCAGAGTCTAGCAGCAAACACACAGACTCTAAATGGGTATTAGTAAACACCCAGGTTCCACCACAAAAGGATTACATGACTCTTCTCTGGCGCCACGAATGCATATTATGTTACCAAACAAAGAAAATTATGCAAAAATAGGCCCAGAGGCAGAATACCCATGATCCACTCATACTTGTAAATACTGACTAAATGCTTACTAGCCACAATTAATTACCTGCCTCTGCTCATTTTGTTAAATGATCAAAGTAATGTATCCACTGATTCCAAATCAGAGCTGAAAGTTATTATGTGGCACAAGGTCACATTAATATGCCACTGGTGCAGAGCCCAGTCCTGCCACCCTTATTCATGGAAGTAGTCATGATTCACATAAGTAATCATGTCAAATAAGTCAAACAAGGGGTATTATTGGAAGGGTCACTGGGTCAGGCCTGGATTTCTGAAGGAATAAGGTGGTTAGGATGTACTGTATTGCAAAGGTGGAATACGTTCTTCACAGATTCTTCCTTCTCCTTGACACCCCCATCCTACACTCAATAAATATTTATGAAATCAATCACAGAGGGAAGAGTAGACCATTATGAGGAGTTTCTAAATGAAACTGGCCCACTGGCCCCCCTTTGAACAGCCCAGGAGATAAAATGGAGCCTACTCGCTTCCCAGACAATAGCCACAGTGAATACGATGACCCTTACAAAAGTTACTTGGTGCCTAAAGTCCCAACCCCTTTACCAAGTCAATACATGTCCCTTTTCAGCACTAACTATGCAAAGAACGCTTCAGTCCAATACAATCATGTGAATATTTTTTTGTATGGGACATGATTTTGTACCAGAAATAAAGCATTGTGGGGCTCTGTCACTTAAAACTAAGCTTTGTCTCCATGTAGTTTTCCTCAGTTGTCCTTCACTCTTTTGAAGTGGGTGGCCAGCGGCCTGCAGAAGGTGGAAGAGTGTCAGCATGTTGAAGCTGAGGCTCTGGATCTGAACATTCGAAAGCCTGCGGTGTTCAGAACTGCAGTTACAATGTAAGCCCAACTATAGTGGAAAGCACAGAGCAACACTGAGATCCAAAGACCACTGAAGTTAGTGGGAGTCTTTCCATTGATTTCAGTAGACTTTGGATCAGGCCATTAGCTTCCAACTCAAACAATTCAGCCAAGGTTTGCTCAGAAATTGGCCACGGTTCACTCCAAAAGCATCACAAATTTTAGCAAATCTGGCTCAAGTTTTGGATATTCTTATGAATGCTTTGCATATCTCCTCTCAACGAGATGTTATCTGGTCATGGAACTAGGTTTAAGGAGAATATTTTTTGAATGTGAGCATAAAAGGGCTGTGCACACTGACGATGCAGAGCCATTAAAACATGTGAATGAATATTTACAGTAATTTCCTTTTATTTCAGCAATTGTCGGGCTCTCTATTTGATCATGCTGCTTCTCTAGTTTCTTATGTTTCTGGATAATGTTATCGCTTTCATTTGTAATCACTCTTTATTCAGTGTGGAAGATGAATTTTTCCAATGTTGTTCCTTTGTATACCTTAACATGGAGCGGATTAGATGTGTATTGGCCTTTTTCTTTTAGTACTTATTTAACTGCTTGCGAGTTTCAGGGACTTATTTCCCAGTAGGTTTAATTCCAGGATTATAGGTATCTAGACATCCAGTAAATCATTTAAGACTTTAACAGCATATAGGTTTGAGTCATTTCTAAATAACCCCACTGATTAGCTATATAGCTAAAACTGTATTTAACTAGGACTGCCAGATGTGGGTAAGAACTATGAAGTAATACAGAATACTAATTTAGGGTCTGATCCTAGTCCTATTGAAGTCAATGACAAAACTCCCATTTATTTCAATGGGAATAGGAAGAGACCCTTAAATCTTATTGCTTTGGAAGCTTTTATTCTTCCTAGCCAAACTCTAATCTAATCCTCCTTCTTCTAATTTAAAGGCCAGCTTCTCTTTCCACAACTGTAGCACTCTTTTACTCCGATAAAGATTGTCAGGTTGAGTTGACTCAAACCTTAAGTTTCTAAAGAAAAATATATGAGCAACAGAAATGTTTCAGTGATTATTTTTGTGAATTCCAGTGAAAGCAATACTCTTGGTTTGGAGTTAAACTTTCCTTGGCATCATTTGCAATCCAAACATTGCAGCGTTGGGCTAGTGCATAAGAACTAATAAGCAATAGAAAAAAGCAAAACTGACTTCTCTGCTTTCATTGTCTGAGCTTAGTGAACAAAAAATAAACAGCATTAAAGATAAAATATTTAAGATCCCTTTGATCTGAGTAATTAAAATTAATTCCACATATAAGCCACTCTGTGTTTTTCACAATGGCCTTAAATTTGAGGGTGTCCATTTAGAGTAAGGATCTGTTTTCTGGAAGGAGTGCTTAGTCAAAGGATGAAGCCCTGACAGCTCTCATCAGGGATGTCTAAAGATTTGTCATTCTGCATGTTAGGTAAGGCGCTGTTTTTCTGGCAACACATCCAAGAGTGCTGGAGACATGTGGGTGTTTCAAGGCCAAGGTTCTGTTCTCGTTTTGAGAACCAAGATGACGATAAATTAATACATTCACGTATTTGCACAATTCTAAGTCTCACCCTCATCCTTTGTTTTTGGACAGTGGGATAGGGTTCATTACTGCCTGATTTCCTGATGTTAAATAGAGAGTGTTACTGCTCAGTGGTACAAACTACAGCACAGAGGCTGTTTACTTCATGCAGGGAAATAATCCAGTTGCTCCGACAGAGCCTGGAGGAAAGTAGCTCTGTGTTTGGGGTGTGGTGAGCTGGTAAATCTGGTAATCCCTCCTATGCTTTAGGGCAGGTGCTTGTTTAAACTTTATTTATACGGGGCGATGTCTCAGGCGTAGGCCTAGAGAAAGGGCTGTGGCAAGAACTACCCTGTTATTCTTCTGCTGTAGAAGAGATATAAAAGGTCATCTCCAGACAGAGATTTTTCACTGCTGTGGGTGTCAAAGTAGAGTTTACCTGAGGTAACTGTAAGGGTAAAAGTAAGGTGTGTGGTCTAGAGAAAGGTACAGTTAGGTGAGCAGCGCTTCTCTTCAAATCAAGTTTGAATGAAGGCCACATCTGCAGAGCTAGATGATGGCTTTAGGCACATCCCTGAGGAAATGGTGATGAGTCAGGTGCATCAACCAAGGAATAACCCAGGGAGGCACTGAGTCTCAGAGGCACACCCTGGAGTCATAATTCCCTCCCTTGTTTTGGGTGGGGGGATGGGGTTAGTAATTTAAAGATGACCTTCAACAGCATATTACAACATCCCATGCACTAGCTCAGTTGTGTAGGCCAGTGAGTAGGGTATGAAGGTATGAAACTAAGGCTCTTTCTTAGGGTGACCAGACAGCAAATGTGAAAATTCGGGACAGGGGGTGGGGGGTAATAGGAGCCTATATAAGAAAAAGACCCCAAAATCGGGACTGTCCCTATAAAATCGGGACATCTGGTCACCCTACTCTTTCTCCACCCACATGCTCTAGAGAAAGAGTAAGCAGCCCATGCAAGGATGTATATAAGGGGGTTTCATATTCCTGTACTCCTGTGTGGTCCAAGCCACAATCTTGCCCTCCGTGTTTTGCTATTTAATATTCTTTGCAAACTACTGCTTACCTAAGGCCTTGGCATACGCTATTCCATCCTTTTAGACAGGTTTGCCTTCAACTATGCAAGAATCCAGGTTTTAAGAGAATGGACACAAAATATAGTCTAGATGTGAAGAAATAATGCATTAAATTGGTATTGTACTTTCCTATTCCGATTCATACATTTCACTTGGACCAGACCAATGTATTTCCTGTCAAACACCAACACCTAAATCCACTGACAATTAGATAACAGATTTCACCCTAAGTATGATAGATAAGAATTTCAGAAATGTATGTCAAAGATTAAAAGAAAGTTACCCCGGGCTGCCCTTGTTTAATTTCCCTTCCAATTTCCTAAAAACCAGTTGCATGAATGAATGTCATTAGAAAGATAAAACGAAAATAAGAAAGAAAAACTTGTAGCACCTTAGAGACTAACAAATTTATTTCAGCATAAGCTTTCGTGGGTTAGTACCCACTTCATCGGATGCAAGAAAGATAGAGGGCCCAATTTATGGCCATTCCACAGAACTGCAATAAGCAGTTGCAGTCTATAATTTTCGAGTAACACCGCATTTATGCATACTGCAACAATCCCTTTTGCCGTGATTTGTGGACTCCGGTGCCAGAAGACCTAACCTCACTCTCATGCAACAGTGAGCGAGAGAGAAGGGAAAGGGAGAAAGAAAGAGACAGAGAAACAAACTGGTTGCTGCCTCAGCATATAGACTGCAAGATAAATAAAAACATTTTTTTAAAGTGTTAATAAAATACCCACTAGGAACAGAAAAGCAGATTAGAGCTGACAAGTTGGCCATAGGGCCTTCTGCAGGGTCTGGCAGAGAGAACTGAGCCAGGATGACAAGTCAAAAAACTGAACTATGTTGACATGGTTTGTATTTTACTACATTCCCTACTCTTTTTTTTCCCCAATACAAAATATTGTAAAATATAATGGATAGAATAAAAGCTTTGGTCTACAGTAAAATACAGATCTCCCAAGCATCTTCTGCCAGATCCTTGTAACAAATGAAAGAGCAACTGAAATATTCTGGTAAATATTCAATGTGTTATATTTGCCATTTCATCTCCTCTAATTTTTCTCAGCAAGGCAGCACTCCAACTCTCACTGAGATCAGTGGAAAGTCTTCAGTGTAACCTGAATTGAGTCCTACATTATTTTGAGATTTTTAAAAAGACCGCTGTTATTAAAATAGCTAATTGGGAAATGTTGGGGTTAGGTTTATTATCTTTTTGTCTCTAGATAATGGGTTTGAAGACAACGGAATTGGGGGGATTATTCATCCTGTGAAAATTAGCCAGGTGCTGCTAATCAGGGCCTCAAACTATAGTGTTTTGAACAATTAATGTCAAAAACAGTAGAGCTTTTATAAAAAGTTAGGCACATTAAACAAGCCTTTAAATCCCTTACAACTTCATAGAATTAGACCCAGGTGTCCACGCTGACAATGCTTGGCACACTGTACACTAGTGACTGCTTTAAAACAAAATTCCAAAGTGCCCCTTTTTTTCAGAGAAGCAGCTCAGTAGTAACTTAAATGGTATTTGTTCCTTTAAATTCGGTTTGGATTTCCCCCCTCCCCTTTGTTTTTTGGGAACTGGGAGCTTTTCAGTGTGAATCTTTAAATTCTTCACACGAAAAGGCTGTAACGCAAGATATTTTCCTATTACATATTTTTATTATTATTTATTAATTATTAATTATTATTATTATTATTGGCGTGATCTTTGTTTGGTATTTTAATCATTACCTAACTGAGACCTATACTGCTGTACAGCACATAATCTATTTTCACATTTTAAATGAGCACAGCCATGCAGAGACTGACGTTCCAAAGAGTTTATCAGAAGTCCATTTAGTATTTCTAATCAGTGAACTGCCAAATATCAGTACAATAGAGTCAAAGGCTGGCAGGTTAAAGGGGTATGCCTCATACAGCGAGCGTTCTAATGAGGGGATGTTTCAGACAAATGGGCTTTCATTTGCTTCAGTAGTAGATTTGTTTTATTGTTATTTTGGTGCTCCCTGCACATTCTTTGAGGGGTGAAGTAGCTATGGCTAGAGCCAGGTGTAGGAGCAAATTCGGATCCCCTCTGTGGGGACAGGTGGTCTGAAAGGCAGCAGAATCAGTCTGGTTTCACTGCACAGGGGGAAGGTGTGGTGTTCCGTGATCACTCAGCACTTAACGGGCTTGCAGAGATCTGCTTTATTTTGTGTCCGGTTCCAGCCGGCTGTGAGTAAGAACAAGAGCTTCACAGCTCCCCTCCCAGATTCTCTGTCTGTGAAGCTCAGTTCTTAAAAGCACAGCTTCTAATGCCACAGAGAAGAAGGAAGATGTGAAGAATGCATGCCTGGGAGTTCACACCCCTAAACACAGTGAAGCTGTGCTATGCTAGGCCCTCCTCCTTGCCAGCACTGGAACTGATCTCTAACCATGGCCCCTGGGGTGGTAGCCACCCCCAGAGTGCTAAAGGGGAAGAAGTCTCAATGAGGTTCTTTTCACACAGGTTTCTCTCCAACTGTTTTATCAGGGTGCATGGGGAGTTTTGGTGGGGCTGCCTCCAAACCTTGGAATTCAGAGGGATCCAATTGGGTCTATCGACGGCCAGAGCCATCCATGCAGTAATCTGCCTATGCACCAGCTCTGGGTCTCCTGCAACCCCACTTCCAGTCTTGGGAGATAAGCCAAGTGGAACTTTACTGACAGGGCTCATGCAGCCAGAAGAGAGCTTTGGCTGTATTTCTTTTCTGCCCGGACCTGCAGGGACAATGGGAACCCATTTTCTCCCTCCCTTTTACCAACCTGTCCACTAGCACAGATTCCAGCAGCCATGGCAAGCTCTTGTATGGCCTAGAGAGTGGGGGTGGATTTGGGGGTAGGTCAATGCCTCTGTGGAGGTGACCAACCCATTTCCCCATGGGATGGGGTGAGCTAAACACTGGGGGAGTCATATAGACCCACATTCCATATGAGGTCTTTAGAGCACCTGGGGGTATTACTGGGTAGCCCAATAACAAGCTTTGGCACCATGACACCATGGGGAGATATTAGAGCAAAGAAAGAGCTCACTAGTCCTTTCAGATCAGTCATTTTCTTACCTAAACAATGAAGGCCTTTTCAGGATCCTTTACTGAAAGAAGTTATTCAAGTGCAGACGGCTTGATTCAGCCAGCCACCACACTGGCAACAAGTTTACACAATCTCTCCTCCCAAATGCAAGAGGTTTAACTTGTAGGAATAATTGCACCCCTCTGGCCAGGGTGACAGGGGAACAGTTAAAGAGGTAATCAAAGCAGAGACAAAAGGGGAAAGCAACATAATTTTATATAATTAGAGCAAAGAGGTAATATAGATTTCAGGATCACAGGGACAGGATTGGCCAATACATTATGTATTCATTCTTATCTCAGAACTGTACTTATCAAACTAAACCATACTTATGTAAAAAGCAAGCAAATAAATCTTGCCTCATTGTCATCTGGCAACTCACAGCAACTGCTAATTGTATTATATATCTTCCAAAACTATGGACAGTCGTTGCCGGCTCTAGGTACATTACCATTTATTACACTCGCAAATATGATTTGCTCTTGGGGACCAGGATTTTTCTGCTCTATAAAGGCAGCAGTGCAAAATGAAACAATTAAAATAAACAGCCACTCAAGCAGGCACAGCATAGTGTCATCCAACATCTGGAAGAATCAAAATGGGGTCGCAAATCAGTCATAAGTAAACTATGAGGGTCAGATCCCCAATGGGGGTAAATCAGTGTAGCTCCACTGAAGTCAACACTGCATTGAGCAGGACTCCCACTGAAATCAGCGTGAGTTATTAACTTGAATGGAGCCACTCCACCTTGCACTGGCTGAGGATCTGGCCTTTAGGACTCAAACTTGTTTACCTGCTAACTGAGCCATTTTTCTTTGGTTTACTTAGCTGGGCCAATGACTACTTCAAACTTCCATATGGGGACAAACTCATCCATCAAAAGCTACAGAGTGAGACTGGGTCTGAATTTGGCCCAGAATCAGCTGTTAATTCTCCTGTCCATGGGAAAGAATCAGTGTCATCATTCTCTTTAGCTTAAAAATATCTTAATAAAGAGACACTTGGGCTGTTGAGTGGGAGGTACAAACTTCCAAGTTTAACTCCAGCTTTGATACGGACTTCCCTCCTTCGCCTAAGGGAGTGTTTATCTTTACCTTGGTTGCCCTGTTTGTAAAATAAAGATGAGAATAAAAGGAAATTGAGTAACCACAGGGTTGTGAGGATTAATAAATTAATATATGTTCAGCATTTGAAGAGGAAAAGTGCTACCATGCATAAATCCTAAATATTGTTTACACATATGTGCGAACAGCAATTTGGAAACAACCTAATTGGATCTATTCAAATTTATTCCATATCAATCAAGCACTGAGCAAATTCCTACTGAAACTGTTGGGAGTTACATGGGCAAAAGACTGAAGGATTAGGACAATGGGTAACATTTTCAATAGCACCTAAGTAATTTAGGACCCCAAGTTCCATTTTCAAAAATGACTTGGAGACTTAGAAGCCTAAGGCTCATTCGAAGTCAATGGAATTTAAAATCCTAAATCACTTTGGAGCTTTTGAAAATTTCACCCCCTGTAATTAGTCAATTTTAAGGCAAGCCTTCTTAAGTACAAAAACGTTGTTTCCAACAAAAGTGCTTAAGTATTAAATTTAGATAAATAATTTAGATCTTGAATTGTCTTAAGTTTTACAAGACCAAGTGATATCTTTATTTGCATGCCTATTTCTTGGGGTTTCCATTATTATTAATTTATTATTATTAATAATTATTATTATTCGGGGCAAGCCGCAGAGCTCTAAACCTAATCACCACTGATTATTTGGCACTGATGGCTGAAATTTTACTGTAGACAAAGCCTAAGCATGGTCTGTTAGTTAAATCAGGGAGTTGGAATCCCAGCTTCTCTTCCCAACTCTTACACAGATTAATTCTGTGAAGTCACTTTACTTTGTTGGGGACACAATACTATTTTGCAGGTGTGCCCATGATGCTCAGTGGGATTTGGCCCAGTGTGACCTATTATTTGTAAAACATGTTGATATCCTTGACTGAAAGGTGGTGTATCAGTGCAAAGTCATGTACTCATTTAAATGAAGACACTGTCATGTGTTTTGTTGTCTCAGGATCTGTTCCTGCAAGGTGCAGAGGGCCTTCCATTCCCGTTGAAGTCAATAGGGGTAGAGGACCTTCGGTATCTTGCACACCCATAGGTATACTGCAATCTGCAGGATCCCCATTAATTTCAATTGGAAATGTGCCTGGGTAAGAACTGCAGGAATGACGACTGGATCAAGAGCAAAAAGGAAACAAATGTGCAGGCGTTTCCAGCACTCTGCAGCATTTCTGATCTAACACTGAGCCGTGGAAAAGATTAAAGAAGCCAAAGGCCAAAAACCTGTTTCAACTAGTATAGTGGGTCCAAAGTTTCCTCTGAGATCTTGGGCTATAGCTCCCAGATATTTCAGAGGCACAGCCCCGAGAGAGTCCCATAGATAACACAGTATGTATTCTAGATGAACTGGAAAACATAGAGTGAACTACTTTGAACCTGGCCTGTAATTAATGTCTGATTACTACAGTTATCTCACTGCAAAGGGAGCTAAATATGACGTTTAAAAAACTATTAGGAGAAAAACCAACTGCGAGTAGGGTGAATGGGAGGGAAATAATTACCTTCCCTTGCCAAAGTCAAAGTGACAGACTGAATTTTGTTCCTGCTCCTATTGAATTCTGAGAACTTCCATCAACATATGAAGGGCATATGTTCAGGGTAGAGATGTAAGAAGCAGTAATACAAGACTTTTCCTTACCCACAGTTGGCATATGTCATCCCAGGGTTGTTTCCTCCACTCTGCTATGACATGGGTTTTAATCCTATTAATGAGCGTAATTCTGATGCCCATCCTCAGAGCTGGATCCAGCTTCAGTCAAATAAACAGGAATCTTTCAATTCACTTCTATGGAGTTTCACCCATGACAAATGTAGCCCTCTTTGATGAACTGCAGTGAACAATTTAACTACTACTGCTCCTTGAGATAAAAAGTGCCAGAAGCCTATTTTGCCATTCTAAACCTTTAGATACTGAGCCTAATATACTTTAGCTGCTAGATGATCACATGAAGTTGGTGGAAGTATTATTTATTGTTATTCCAGTAGCGTCTAGCGGCCCCAAACAAGATTGGTACCCCATTGGGTTAGGCACTGCACAAACAGAGTAAGAGACAAGAGCTAAGTCTAAAGAGACAAGATAGACAAAAAGTGGAAGGAGAAACAGAAAATAGTATTAGTTAAACTCAGCATTTTTTCTATAATTCTTCATATGTTATCTCAATACTTTACTCACACTCTCACAACTTTAGTCTTGAAGGAACTATCTGTGGATGTAAGGGTTTTTTTGCTTATTTGTTTAGCATACAGCAAAAGAGAGATTGCCTTTTTTCTCTTTTCTTATTTAACATCAACAAATTCCTTCTTTTCCCACTCCAGATTATCTATCTATATCTATATATATAGGAGTTATTTGATGTCCTTAGCAAATTAATTGCTGGATTTCTCCTCTTCTCATGTACCTAGCTCTAGGCTATGACATTTCTTGTCATATTACTTTTCTTTTACTTGTTAATCTCTGGCCAACAAAAAATGTACTGCTCTAACTTTGCTGAGAGTCAAGGAAACCCAAAAACTTTCATTAAGGTTGAAATCATCTAAGATCGGATATCCAACTTCTCTCCTATATAGAAAGATGTGAAGGATCTCTTTGACAGATGATAAACAGTGGCTACAGCTACCCAGCAGGCTCAAACACTAAGAAATGGATGTTGAGCTTGAATTCAGTTATTCAAATGTCATCAAGAAACAGATTCAAATCAGAAAATAGTTCCAAATCTCAAACTTGTAAAATTTCCATATAAATACAGTAGAACCTTACATAAAATGTGAATCTCCACTGGTGATTAGATTTGTAAGATCACTGGGAGAGAGCGCGTATTATATTTTAGGTTTGGAAATGCCACATATATGTACAGCACAAGGGGCATTTGCTAACTAATAAATAATCAATGGCATGAAAGTCGCAGACATCTTCAGTTATTTCAGTTAAGTCTTTGTCTTTTTATAGGAATTTCACTCTATTTCAAATAAAGATTCACCCCATTAGAAGCATATTCCACTGTGCTAACTGGCTTGGAATGGAACAATTCATGTCTACCAGCTATCTACCAGATAGGTATTTACTTTCTGCATTCCGAAGATGATATCACCTCCCCATTCCTCTCTGCTCTGGCTCTTTGAGAAGTGTTGCCTCTATTCAATGGGGGCAGCAGTTCCCAATCTTGCTGCAGCTACTCTATGGGAGCCTCCTCTATACATAAATAAATGGCACATTACATACTTCCATGATCAGATCTCTGTGACTGGGGCAGGATGTGAACTGGGTGTGGAATAATGCACAAGCATGCTGTAGGTCCTAGCTATACTGGCATGCTTTTGCCTGAAAGGGTAATTATGGAGATGATGTAGAAGATAATGGGGGATACAAGTCTTCCAATATTGGCTTTGGTCATGAAGTTATGTATAAGTCTTCTACATATTGTTCAGCACTCTTCAGACTATGAATGGTGCTTTTATAAACTGAATAATATATCAAAATCAAGTTTAACTAGGATCTCACAGACATTATAGAGGAGAAGTTGGAAAACAACCCAAGTTTTTAACAACCATTGGATGATGCAGAAAGGAAAAGCTGTGTGGGATTTCCTTTGGGATGTTCCAGGAACATGCACAAACCCAGGCATTAGGCCAGCATAATCTGGGCATATCACCCAAGTGCAGGGGAGAGAGGAATTAGTAGTTTGTGCAGAAACATGCATTTAATGTTCAGACAAGGAACAGCTTTAGTAGCCATTGTGGATTTGCCAAGTGCCCAAAGAAACATAGAATGGGGGAGAGGAAAAATAAAAAACAGGGTGGGGGAAAACTATCTGGAATAAATTTACTTTGTCCCTCTAGGTATAGGCCAGCGCATCAAAACCAATGGTAATCCCACTCATTGCAGTATCCTCCATCTTGTTCAGATTTCATCCATGAATGAACAATTGGATTTGTACCAGACAACTGGAAACCTACCAAAAATACAACCCTTTAAAGTGTTTGCAAAACTGGAATTAGATAAAACATTCATGAGAGAGATTTAGTAGATATGACTTTCATACATGTTGGTGTGCAAGGAAAGAAATTTTACTGAAAATATTTTCCCAGAGTTCACAGGGTCTCTCTCTAGAAACTAGCTATACTCCATGTCCTATGTATAGGTGACCGCATCATAGTTTTTCCTTTCTCTCTGGTATTATTAATTATTGGTTAAGTTTAAAATTCAGATACTCTATGGGGTTTGTGCTAAACTGGTTAGGTTTACTGTAATCACATTTTGATTTAAAATTATATCAATGAGCTATCCTGGGTGCTTGTGCTCCTCCCATCCTTGCGCACCTGTTGCCAGATGTTAGCAGGCTTGCAGGATGCCCAGGGCAGTGGCCATACTGTCATTGCAACTAGACACACCTTTTTGGGGCTGTAGACCATGGTTATCCATGCCAATTACCCCTCCATTCCCTCCTTGCACTCAAGGGTCATGGCAGCAGTATGATCTCCGTCAATCACATTTATTTTCTTTGGTCTCTGTGCAGAGATACAGCTGCCACCCCAACCACCAGCAAAACATATCAGATATTTTCTTTTCTGTTAGTGTTCCCCAGTTACTGCTACACCCTGTGAGCAGCACTATGTATGTCCAGTATTTGCTGTGTCACTGACACGCTTGCTTGCTTAAAAAGCTAGGACAAGACACTGTTAATAAAGCGATTCCCACTTAACTGAGAGCTGGCAGCTATTAGCATCACTAAGGATTTATCCGCACCGCCACTGCTCTTATGACAATCTGTGTCTCTTTGAACATAATGCAGTTTATTTTTCAGGCTATTACTTTCTGACAGTCTCCCTAATCAATTGGCAGACAAATCTATGGCAGTCCTTAGCTGGCACTTTCCTAAGTGACCGTTTTACCATTGCTGTCTTTATGGCAGTTAGGAGAGGGTGACTATTGCGCTTTTTGATTCTTTAAAAATTCTAGCTTGATGGCAATGCCTCTAACCCAACAAGAATCCTCAGCAAGTACACTGGCAGTGAAAAACCACGTATGCTACAGAAGTACTAGTAGTTGATAATGGAGGACTTTATAAAACCCATATCTCTGTAAATGTCAGCTCTTTGTGCTCCCTAAATCTTACCTAACCTAACATACAAAAGCCAGGTCACTGAGATATGCCATGTCAATTCTTGGCCAATGATGCAATCCCAGATAAAAGAATACAGACCCACAGAGTTCACAAAAACTGAGGCTATGTCCACAATGCTAAGCAAAACCCAAAGCTGTGGCAGTGAGTCTCAGAGCCCAGGTCAACTGATACTTTATTCCTACTGGGCCTGATTTCTACAGCTATAAACCGATCTCTTCAAACTATAATTAACTAATAAAATTGCTTTCTAATCTCCGAGATGCCTAGAGCACATTGGACTCCATGGACAGTGATTTTACTACTTATTTATCTCACTGAATAAAATCAGTTATCAAGAATGCCACCTGTAAAATAGCGGGTGTTGACAAAAGGACCAAAGTCCGGGATCAGGATATTTAACAAACATTAACCACTTCATCCCACTTCACTATTATTTCAATTTCACTTTTATTGCAGCCTGGTTAGTAATTTACCATGGGCTGCAAATTACAGGTGAAGCAAGCTTAGCTCACCTCCTATGGCCCAAGGGAGGGGAAACTCTCTTCTGTCTCCCCTGTGTGGCTGTTTACAGCCCATTAGGCAGATTATCTTTTAAATTGTATGCTTGTCGGGCCAGGGACCATGCCGCCCCTTGTTTGTGTGGTATCTGGCACATGGTGGGTGCTTTGGATAACATAAATAATAATTGGTCATTTATAATGATCAGGTTTGTCTCTAACTAGATGTTGGCATGTATACGAGTGCCCAGTTTATGGGTGAAAGACCATATATAAATACAATGTACTATTTTATTTATTTTTATTACTGGTTTTTATCTGAGAGTTAAAAAATATGTCAGAAAAATTGTGTTTCGTAATCAAATGTATGAGTCGAGTGACAAATTAGCATAGCCTTAGTTAGAGGAACATTACACAAAATGTGTTATATTCTGAGTAGCACCATTTCACATTGCAGGAATCTCCATTGGGAGTTGCACACATCCAAGAAATATTACCATACATTTTCACAAAGCAATTACAGTTCCGTGATATCCTTTCAGAATACCAGGAGGTAAAGGACAATGAGATAATTTTCTTTTTTATTTTCTCATCTTCCCTTTGTGCTTATGATTATTGTGAAAAGGTTGTGGCACCAAACTGTGCCTGGTGCACAGGCTAATTGTGTTGATGATCTCTTCCCAGTGTTACACGAAGACTGAGTAACCAGGCTGATGGGACTGGATGCCTCAGTAACATTCAAGAGCAATTCAGCCAAATAAACCTGTCACACCCCCAAAAATATCTTGTTTGCATTTGCCTGAGTTCCTGGACAGGTTCCCTCCCTTGTCACTGCTCTTGGAACATGACTGACACCAACAATGGTATAGCTGTGGAGTTTATAAGTGATGGACAGAGTTCTCTAAGCGCTGGAGTCCCACACCAAGGAGAAAATTCTTTAAGAACTGGTGTACTTTCAGCGTATGTCTACACTGCCGCTGGGAGTGAGCTTCCCTGAATGGATAGACAGACTTGCGCTAGCAGGGTTCAAGCTGGAGCACTAAAAATAGCCGTTTGAATGTTGTGACTTGGGTGGTAGCCCACCACCACCTTGGGTCTGAGCTAGGGTGGCTCGCCCCAGTCCTGTCAGAGCTGCAACGTCCAAACAGCTATTTTTTACACACTAGCTTGAGCCCTGCTAGCACATGTCTGTCTACCCAGACTAGAAAGCTTGTTCCTAGCTGCAATGTAGACATAGCCTCTGGCTACTAATTCCTCATATGACTGTTGGAGTCAATGGCTAAATATAGATTTCTTTGCTAAAAGAGAGGGATTTGCTGGCAGAATTCTCCTTCTGTCACTAGGAAATGGACTGCCTGAAATATCATCACAATATCTGCTTGATTTCATCTCTGCAACACTGAAGAGATTTCAAGGAAACTAGATGTTATTATATTTCCTCCATTTGGGTGTCCAAGTATCGTATAAAAAATTACACTATATTCAAACTGGAATTAGGGCCCAGACACTTGCAGCCGAATCTGGATCCAAAGTCAGAGGATGCAGTTTGGATCTAAGGATCAAGAACCTGGAATCATAGGTGCTGGAACTAAGGGTACTGGGGGTGCTGCAGCACCCGCTGGCTTGAAGTGGTTTCCATCATATACAGGGTTTACAGTTTGGTTCCATGGCTCTCAGCACCCCCATTATACAAATTGTTCCAGCGCCCCTGCCTGGAATCCCACCGAATTTGAAGGGCCGGGGCTGAATTTGTGTCTTTGTTTTTTGTTCCATTCCTAATGTAAAATATTGTTTAAAATAATAATGTAAGAATGGCCCTACTGAGTCAGACCAAAGGTCCATCTAGCCCAGTATCCTGTCTTCCAACAGTGGCCAATTGGTGTCCCAGAGGGAATGAACAGAACAAGTAATCATTAAGTGATCCATCCCCTGTCGCTCATTCCCAGCTTCTGGCAAACAGAAGCTAGGGACACCATTCCCACCCATACTAGGTAATAGCCATTGATGAACCTATTCTCCATGACTTTATCTAGTTCTTTTTTGAACCCAGTTATGGTTTTCACAACATCCTCTGGCAAGGAGTTCCACAGGTTGACTGTGCATTCTGTGAAGAAATACTTCCTTTTATTGTTTTAAACCTGCTGCCTATTAATTTCATTTGGTGACTCCTAGTTCTTGTGTTATGAGAAGTAGTAAACAACACTTCTTCATCTACTTTCTCTACTCCAGTCATGATTTTATAGATCTCAATCATATCTCCCCTTAGCCGTCTCTTTTCCAAGCTGAAAAGTCCCAGTTTTATTAATCTCTCTTCATACGGAAGCCGTTCCATACCCCTAATAATTTTTGCTCTCCTTTTCTGAACCTTTTCCAATTCCAATATATCTTTTTGGAGATGGGGCGACCACATCTACACACAATATTCAAGATGTGGGCATACCATGGCTTTATATAGAGGCAACATGATATTTTCTGTCCTATTTTCTATCCCCTTCTTAATTATTCCCAGCATTCTGTTCGCTTTTTTGACTGCCACTGCACATTGAGTGGATGTTTTCAGAGAACTATCGACAATGACTCCAAGATCTCTTTCTTAAGTGGTAACAGCTAACTTAGACCCCATCATTTTAGATGTATAGTTGGGATTATGCTTTCCAATGTGCATTACTTTGCATTTATCAACATTAAATTTCATCTGCCATTTTGTTGCCCAGTCACCCAGTTTTGAGAGATCCTTTTGTAGCTCTTCGCAGTCTGCCTGGGTCTTAACTGTCTTTAATAATTTTGTATCATCTGCAAATTTTGCCACCTCACTGTTTACCCCTTTTTACAGATCATTTATGACTACGTTGAATACGACTGGTCCCCCCAAAAAACCCTGGGAGACACCACTATTTACCTCTCTCCATTCTGAAAACTGGCCATTTATTCCTACCCTTTGTTTCCTATCTTTTAACCAGTTACCAATCCATAAGAGCACCTTCCCTCTTATCCTGCGGCAGCTTACTTTGCTTAAGAGCCTTTGGTGAGGGACCTTGACAAAGGCTTTCTGAAAATCTAAGTACATTATATTCACTGGATCCTCTTGGTCCACATGCTTGTTGACTCCCTCAAAGAATTCTAGTAGATTGGTGAGGCATGATTTCCCCTTACTAAAACCATGTTGACTCTTCCTCAAGAAATTATGTTCATCTATATGTCTGACAATATTGTTCTTTATTATAGTTTCAACCAGTTTGCCCAGTACTGAAGTCAAGCTTACAGGCCTGTAATTGCCAGGATCACCTCTGGAGCCCTTTTTAAAAATTGGTGTCACATTAGCTATCCTCCAGTCATCTGGTACGGAAGCTGATTTAAATGATGGGTTACAGACTACAGTTGTTAGTTCTGACATTTCACTTTTGAGTTCCTTCAGAACTCTTGGGTGAATACCATCTGGTCCTGGTGACTCATTGCAATTTAATTTATCAATTTATTCCAAAACCTCCTCTAATGATACCTCAATTTGGGACAGTTTCTCAGATCTGTCACCTAAAAAAGAATGGCTCAGGTTTGGGAATCTCCCTCACATCCTCAGCCGTGAAGACCGATGCAAAGAATTCATTTAGTTTCTCCGCAGTGGCCTTATCGTCCTTGAGTGCTCCTTTAGCACCTCAATCGTTCAATGGCCCCACTGGTTGTTTAGCAGGCTTCCTGCTTCTGATGTACTTAAAAAAAAATTGCTATTACTTTTTGAGTCTTTGGCTAACTGTTCCTCAAATTCTTTTTTGGCCTTCCTCAGTGTATTTTTACATTTCATTTGCCAGTGTTTATGCTCCTTTCTATTTTCCCCACTAGAATTTAAATTCCACTTTTTAAAGGAGGCCTTTTTGCCTCTCACGGCTTCTTTTGCTTTGTTGTTTAGCCACAGTGGCTCTTTTTTGGTTCTCTTACTATGTTTTTTAATTTAGGTATACATTTAAGTTGAGCCTCTATTATGGTGTCTTTAAAAAGTTTCCACGCAGCTTGCAGAGATTTCACTTTTGGCACTGTACCCTTTAATTTCTGTTTAACTAACCTCCTCATTTTTGTGTAGTTCCCCTTTCTGAAATTAAATGCCACAGTGTTGGGCTGCTGTGGTGTTTTTCCTGCCACAGGGATATTACATTTAATTATATTATGGTCACTATTACCAAGCGGTCCCGCTATATTCACCTCTTGGACCAGATCCTGTGCTCCACTTAGGACTAAATCAAGAATTGCCTCTCCTCTGATGGGTTCCAGGACCAGCTGCTCCAAGAAGCAGTCATTTCTGGAGTCAAGACTCTTTATCTCTGCATCTTGTCCTGAGGTGACATGTACCCAGTCAATATGGGGATAACTGAAATCCCCATTATTGAGTTTTGTATTTTAATAGCCTCTCTAGCTATTTCACCCTAACCCTAACCCTAACCCTAACCCTAAGCATTTCACAATCACTATCACCATCCTGGTCAGGTGGTCGGTAATATATCCCTACCGCTATATTCTTATTATTAGAGTATGGAATTTCTATCCATAGAGATTCTATGGTACAGTTTGATTCATTTACGATTTTTACTTCATTTGATTCTATGCTTTCTTTCACATATAATGCCACTCCCCCACCAGCACGACCTGTTCTGTCCTTCCGATATATTTTGTACCCTGGTATTACTGTATCCCATTGATTATCCTCATTCCACCAAGTTTCTGTGATGCCTATTATATCAATATCCTCATTTAATACGAGGCACTCTAGTTCACCCATTTTATTATTTATACTTCTAGCATTGGTATATATGCACTTCAAAAACTTGTCTCCTTTTAGCTGTCTGCCATTACATGATGTAATTGAATGGGACTCTTTTTTATTTGATTGTTTCTGATCAGACTCTGCCCGTATTTAATCATTTTCCATCCTCTTGTCCTCACTAGGACATAGAGATTCTCTATTAATAGATCCTCTCCTAAGGGATGTCCAAACCACATGCTCCTCCGCACCTGTCGGCTTTCCCCCAGCCCTTAGTTTAAAAACTGCTCTATGACCTTTTTAATGTTAAGTGCCAGCAATCTGGTTCCATTTTGGTTTAGGTGGAGCACATCCTTCCCGTATAGGCTCCCCCTTTCCCAAAAGTTTCCCCAGTTCCTAATAAATCTAAACCCCTACTCCCTACATGAATGTCTCATCCACACATTGAGACTCAGCAGTTCTGCCTGTCTAACTGGCCCTGCGCGTGGAACTGGGAGCATCTCAGAGAATGCTACCATAGAGGTCCTAGACTTCAGTCTCTTACCTAGCAGCCTAAATTTGGCCTCCAGGACCTCTCTCCTATCCTTCCCTATGTCATTGGTACCTACATGTACCACGACCACCGGCTCCTCCACAGCACTACACATAAGTCTATCTAGATGTCTCAAGAGATCCGCAACCTTCGCACCAGGCAGGCAAGTTACCATGTGGTTCTCCCAGTCATAGCAAACCCAGCTATATATGTTTCTAATGATCAAATCGCCCATTACTAATACCTGTCTCTTTCTAATAGCTGTAGTTCCCTCCCCTACAGAGGTGTCCTCAGTGCAAGAGGATACCACAACATCATCTGGAAGGAGGGTCCCAACTATGGGATTGTTTCCGTCTGCTCCAGTTAGATGCTCTTCTTCTCTGGAACTTTCATCCTCCTCAACAGCACAGTTGCTGTCAGATTGGGGGTGGGACCATTCTACTGCGTCCCAGAAAGTCTCATCTATGCAGGACCAGCTCTAGGCACCAACAAAACAAGCACGTGCTTGGGGCGGCACATTTCCAGGGGCGACAGCTGGCATTCCGGCCATCCTTTTTTTTCAGAAAAATCCCTCAATGTATGGAAAAAAAATAATACTTGAAGATAAAAAAAGTCTCCAGTAGTGCGATCGGAGTGTGACGTGAAAAATATCATGTCACTTCGTGACACGGTCACTCCTAATGTGAACGTGCGTAAATGTGTTAACATTAACGGTTATTGATTAATTAAATCAGGAATCACGATTACTTGTGTGTACTGTGCCGCCCTATCGGCACCATTCGTGCCAATTTCCGTGTTGAGTTGGGGCCAGTGGTTATAAAAAAGAAAGGGGGGCGGCCAAAAAAAGGGGGGGGGGCGGCAGCCAAAAATTGTTTTTGCTTGGGGCAGCAAAAGACCTAGAGCTGGCCTTGAATCTATGTACCTCTCTGTCTCCCTCAGCTCCTCTAGTTCAGCCACTCTGGTCTCCAAAGCCCGTACATGGTCTCTGAGGGTCGTGAGCTCCTTGCACTGAATGCACACATACGCCCCCTGCCCATAGAGCAGGTAATCATACATGCTGCACTGGGTGCAATAAACTGGTTGGCTCCACTCTGTTGCTGGACTTCTGCCTGCACTCTCTTTTTACTCCCGCAACTGGTTCCTTTGTTGTGGTTTTGTTTATATCAAGAGAGTGTTTTTGGCTTTTAAGTTTAAAGAATGTTGAGTTCTAGCTGCTGCTCACACTCCCCCTCTAAACTCCCTCGCCAAACTCCCCTGTTAGCCACTCCTGTTTGCTAGCTCCTCAGGTCACTTAGGAGTGGGCTTATTAAAGCTCTGGCCTCCCTGAGTAGCCCCGCCCTCTGATTAAGGGTTGATGGGTGCTAAAAGGCCTAGGGATCACAGCCTCATTAAGAAGCTCTCAGCCTTGCCTAGCAGGCCGCTGGGCTCAGCACACACATGGTCAGTACACGGTGTATTTCAGTCAAGCAGCAAGCAAACCACAAACACGGATACACACACTACAGACAACAAACGTACCCCAAGGGTCACGTAATCGCTTCTCCTTCACCTGGAGAACTCCCTCGTCAAACTCCCCTGTTAGCCGCTCCTGTTCTCTAGGATTGATGATTTTCACAATAATAACCTATAAAAATAATCTATAAAAGGCCCTGAATCCAAGGTATTAGATAACATTATATATTTTTGTGGAGATGTAAACTGTATGTAAATAGAAAAGGAAGTTTTTACCAGTCCAAGTTGGTTGGACTGAGCGCCTGAATCACCTCCCATTGAGGTCAATGGAAAGTCTCCCATTGACTTTGATGGGAGTTGGAGACATCCCTAAATCATCAAGTTATCACTATATCTTACAAGGCTGAATAAATTGCAGGATTTATATTTCTCAAGACATCTAAGAATAAGTAGTTTCTAGATGAATTACTCATTAAATCAAAGTAAAGTAAGTAATGAGGGGAAAGAGTCTCATATCATTTCTAGCAAATGTCTGCTGTGGGCTGAAATTCATGTGCCTGTAGCACAGCAGAGGTAAGCAAACACCACAAAGTTTCATCTTGCTTTTCCTGGAAAATAATTGTCCCAAACTGTCCTATAAAATGAAATCAAGGAAGAGAAGTAGTTGACTTAGGAACTCTCCTTCTAAGAAATGTCACCAGAACATTGTTACTATTGATAAATTTACAGTACAAATTATCCAACAAAATAGGTTTGCATTGGCAAACAGAATTCAGCCTTACATAATGCAGCTTTAAATTCCAGGACATCTTTACCAGCTTTCCCTTTTAGTTGGCAAGAAGGAATACATTCTCAGCACAGTTCAATTCGGTAATTGCATGGTTGCTTTATCCGTCTGGTAAAGTATATTTTTTCATGACATAATCAATCATGCTATTAAGGAGCAACTCATCCTTGATGGCCTATTTAGAGCTAACCAGAAACCTCAAAATTCTTTTACCATTCACAAATATGCAGCACTTTCTTTCCCTCGTAACAACCAAAATATCATAAGTGGTATCTCAGGAAGAGCCATTAGAATAATTTTCCAGTAGATTTCCTGATTTTTTTTTTAACTACCCTTTTAAAGTCAACACAGTATGTTTTGCGTGAGTTGGGAAGTTTGAGACATCAGTGGGGAAAATATCATTAATTCTGTGAATTAATGTTGTACTCTTTTGTACACTATGAATTTGCTACCATGTTTCCATTATTACAGAGTGGAAAAATCACATATATGTATCTACTTTATTTTCACCGCAATTGAGCTACATTCTTCTGTTTATCATTACATTTAGAAGTATTTTCTTCAATTCTTTAGTGTGGCAAATCAAATGATATTGCTGAATTCACTTCTACCATTCAGAGACCAATTATAAACTCAGAATCACAAATGAGGTAAATTGTCCATGCTCCACTGGAATCAAGCTAAACTTATTTACACCAGCTGAGAGGTCTCTTAACTTAGCTAGTTAATTGCAGGATGTCAACATCCAGAGTACATTTTTTTAAGTGAACTTGTGTCACTTGATCATGGACCTTGGTGCCGAAGATAAATTAATTGTTTAGCTTGTAATTACAGCTGGTTGGAGTAACTTCAATGGAACCATCTTCCATTGGAGAATGTAGTTCCATCAAAATAGAGATGCTTCACAAAAGTCATCAGAATTCCACCAAAATGTTGTTTTGCAGGAAAACGGTGTGAAAATGTTTCAACAATCTTGAAATGTCCCATTTTGACATTTTCATAATGAAACATTTTAATTTTCCATTTTGAAATCACTTTTAATGTTGAATATTTAAATTTTTTGTATTTCCATAACAAAATAAACAAGTCAAAAATCAAAACAAAACATTTCAAATGATCCAAAATGAAAAAAAAATCAGAATTTTCTTTTGCAGAGAATTTTGAATTTTTCAGGTTTCATTCCAATTCAGAATGAAGCCTAATTTCAAAATCTAAAAATTCACTAAACAAAATTTCCATCCGCTATACAGCTCAGCTCTACTTATAATAAGAGTGAGATTGTTCAAGCAAAACAGTCACATACAAAAACTCTGGCAAGCCATGCAAGAAAGTATACACATATGCAAAAAACAATCAAAAAGTGGTTCTTAGTTTACAGCCTGTACATCCAACCCCAAGACTTCTTACAGCAAATGTATGCAAGTATGGAAATATCCTCTATGCCACTGACCCTTGGGGTAGAAGTTATTCAAGTCTCATACTGTAATGTGATACATTAAAGTCCACAGAGCGATACTGTACCCATATCAAATACCTATCTATAACATTCTGGCCCAATGGCAATGCCAAACAAGAGATCTAAATTGGGAATTAACCTGGGTTCATACAGTGTAAGGGATAGCTAGTTTCTCCTAAATTTGATGGAACAGTCAGAAGTGGTCTGTGTATCCCCCCTGATATTTCTTACTTTAGAGGAGTCAAGGTTAATCTCAGCTTTCATTTGAAAAACAAAATAAATCCCAAGATTCTTTCAGCTCAAAGAACTATGGGAATATCAACACATCACTAGAGCTGAACATTTGTCCCACTGACTTTACCTTTAAGAATCTCACCTTTTTCATGCTCCTCCCTACAGCTAAGAGATGGCCTTTTGGATCTAGGAAATACAGAGCTGTAGGTGCCTGGAGTTTTGAAGGAAACCTGTACCAATTAATGTCTGGGGAAGGAGGGCCACCCAGGCTGCCTTTGACACAGTTAGGGTTCCTGGAGAGCTGTCTGCATCTGATCTAGGTTCTTTGCTGAGCAGCCATTGTCATCCAGATCAACACAGAAGTGTGAGGAGTGCAGATGCCTAAAATGGAAGCGGAGCAAGTTCTACTCCTGGCTCCGACATAGATTCCTGTGACCTTGGTCAGATCAATTAACCTTTCAGCCTTCGTTTTCCCATTTGTAAAATGAAAAGAATGAAGAAGGAATGCAAGCACGAAGGACAGAAAAGAGAGAATGGAGAGAAAGACAAAGGAATAGAAATAAAAGGTAATCACCAAGAGAAGACACACATCTCATTTTAGTGAATGCAATTTCATCTATATGTGTTCCTTGACTTCATTGTACTGACCTGGCAGGTGTCATCAACTTCTGTAAGCTTTCTCAAAAGTGAGGGGACATCTGTTTGGAGCATTTACATTTATATTACTGGCTACTCTGGATTTCATAGTTAAATAAATAAGAGAGAATAGGTTTGTAACTCATGAGAATGCACATGAAGCCCTGGGAGCTCATGCAAGTGAGGAAAAAAAAACAGTACCTCATTATCTGCTACCCTAATTTAAGGTGAGTAATTAGCAAAGCACCTTCCCTGCTCAAGTTACTGTGGTGGATATACGTCTGACATCTCTAATAAGTAGCTGAGCATCCAGCCACTAAGACGCTCCTATAAGCCGTACAACAATCCTCTTAAGGATTTAGGGAAATCAGAGGCTCAGCATTGCCATCTGTGGCTTAATAAATATTTTCTTTAGGAGCTTTATACTTTGTTTTAGCTACCGAGAAAATATAGTCATACTGGAATTTTTGAGGAGGTGGCACTGCTATTTATCTCCCTTCCCTCACTTAATCATTTCCCTGCTATTGTGGGAGTCTCAGGGACTGGGGACCTCAGTCCTTCCTATTCTCTGCCTGTGGCATATAATAGTCTTGTCTCCTGAGGGCTGTAATACTTTGGTCTCATGTTGGTTGTTGGGTTTAATGGGCGGGTGCTGTGTGGGGTTGGTGGCTGAAGACATACAGGAGGTCAGAATAGATGATCTGATGGTCCCATCTGGCCTTGAACTCTATGATTATCCCCCCAGCCAAAGCCTCCCCTCCCCAATGCCATCTTTTGTTAACTAACTAGTGAAAGAAACCATGCTGTACACCCTTAGGGGGCAGCGCTGTTCAGCCAGCTCACATGAAACAGGGGCACTTCTAAGCCATTGCAGGGTCATCACCACTTTCAATTACATGGCCTCATACAGTAGCGCCATCTCTAAACGATTGAAGTCGAGCACACCACCTCTTTCCAGTTGACCTACCCTCGCTCTGAAGCTACAGACCTCTCTGAATCTGGCTGAGGATAAAGGAAAGCAGAAGAAATCTGTCTGCTGTTGAGAGAAGAACATACTAAGGAAACAAAAGATTAACAGTCTTTTCCTCCGGAGTTTTAGAAGAAGATAAAGTGGAGTTTATATAGACCAGAGGATGCCAGCATAAAAGGTGCTGGTGTGTGAACACATGGGTAGAAGGCCACTTATGACATTCAAGCAAGAACTAACCATTTCCATTGCTTACCAGAACTTGTACCTAGAGAAAAGGGAATATGGAAATAAAGGCACATGAATGTGGCCAGGCCTAGAGAGCAGGGCACCATAACTGGGGTCAGAAGATTTAGGGATCTATTCCTGGCTCTGAACTGACCTGCTGTGTGTGACCTTGAGCAAGTTGCTTCCTCTTTCTGTGCCTCTGTTTCCCCTCACACCTTGTAAATTAATCTGTCTTGTTAATTTACAATGTAAAGCTTTCTGAGGCAGAAGTAGTCTCTCACTATGTTTGCATACAGTGCCTAGACCAGTTGGGCCCCAATCTCTGTTGGGGCCTGTAGGTGTGACTGTAATAAAGATAATAAGTGAAGAGGGCACTGTAAAGGTTTTTTAACTGCTTAAGATTCAACAGTAAGAAAAGAACAGCCTGGCTTTCAGAATCAGATCCTGGCTTGTGCACATAATATTTTTTGCATATGCTTTCACCATACTATCGCTGTGCATGCAAGCAATAGATTTTAACATTAGCGCTCACAGGGGTTAGAATTTCAAAATATGACCCATTTGCCTATTGGGCTTGGCACACTTAAGTCCTAGTGAGCACATGTGCAAGTTGAATCTATCACCCACACGCAGAGCAGTTCATGCATGAAAAGTGCCCACGCAACTGTATGGGCAGCAAGTGGAAGTCAGGATGAAGCCCAACATTTAAATGAAACCCTGTAAGTGAGTTTGGTACATTTCAAAATGAATCAAATGTAAATCAAGTCTCCCTTTTCTTACCTGTCAAGTTCCAGGTGCTGCTGCACTACTGTAAGCTAAAATGAATGACGCCCTTTGTTCCATGTATACATT
Source organism: Chelydra serpentina (assembly GCA_037349315.1). NCBI lineage: Eukaryota > Metazoa > Chordata > Testudines > Chelydridae > Chelydra > Chelydra serpentina. The sequence goes on from JBAIAC010000026.1 coordinate 30,683,411, forward strand.
TCTTGGACTTTTTCAGGGGAAATCTGTTCTTGACAAGCAAATCTACTTGCATCTATCATCTGGGATCTAAACGCCGGATTTTCCTCAGCTGCTCTTCACTTTACTAGGAGTGATAGGTACTTACCTCTGAAAATCAGGCCATACATGGATAGGGCCCGATTTGTAAACTAGTTAAGTGTACAAGAGCATGCTCAAATGTGTGTGTAACTGTATCTCTAATTTGCATATGCAATTACCACAACTATATGCAAATCGAATATTTTTGATAATTTGTATGTGCAATTATGTGATTTGCACATGCAATCATGGTAACTGCATGCAGAAAAGGCACAAAATTGAACACCTAACTTGTTTTAAAATCAGGGGCAGTCTGGCGGTACTATGTGCAGAGGATTCTAACAATAATTATAACTTGCTTTTCAAACCACTTAGAATAAATACAGTGTCTCCATGTAGTCTTTTCCAGCTGTCAGTTTTGTCTGTACTTTTATATGAATAAACTTTTTTATATAACCAAGAGAGATGGATGAATTTCATTTTTATTTGACTGAATGTTTGTATAGTATTTTTTAACAACCAGTATCATCAACAGCAGCAGATTATATCCCTGGTATAAGGCATGCAGATCTCTAGCAAAGCTCTTATCAGATCCATAAATGCATTAGAGATTGTGGTGAGAAGTCAATGGAATCAGCACTGTTTGCTAGGAAGGCCCCAACCGAGACTGGGCATTTTGCCTGGGACGGCAAACTGAGGATTAAGGGCTTTATGGGACATGTGAACTCACACAAATGCAAACATTAGCATGATTAAAATTTAGCAAACTATGATGTACAACCCCTTGGGCAATATCAAGTAGACACAGCTGTATTTATAGCTTGTTACAAAGAAGCTCTGTTAGTACTAACAGCAATTCAGTAACAGAGAGACTGGAGATAATTTGGGATCTCTGTCTCAAATGCTAGGATTCGCTAGATCTCATGCAGTGCATTCATCCTTAGTTAAGCTGAGTCTTTACTGAAATAACCTTTACTACAATTGCTAAACCGAACATTTTTCCTGTGCATCATTCATTGCATTAACACATACAACCAAAGTTGGAAGACCGAACAGCATCATCGTATTAAAGGCCTGGAACTATAAAAATGGATTAGATCATTTCTGGATAATGCTCAGTGTTGGCATTTTGTCTGTCTGAGGTGGTGATGAGGAGAGGAAAAGTTTGGAAACAGTAAGAATGATGACTGGAGATGCATGCATTGCCATTTGGAGGGGATGCAGAGAATGACATATAGTGAAGTGCTTAATTGAGCAATGAAGACATCTAAACAAATGTAAGCTAGGCTCCAATGTCTGCAAGAAAATCAGAGCTTTTGCTATCCCATTTTCACACTCAGCAGAAAGAAACATGTGTCTTTGATCTTCGGGAAAGAGTCAGGAAAGAAACAAACACAGGCTATTAAATCCCTGGGTCTCCGGCTTTCAACCGTTGACTCACTGTGTTGCACGCCTGCTATTGGCATTAGCTTTGGAGAAAAGTCGGAAGCACCTTTAGGAATTATGAAAGCCCATAGCTGTGTGATAGAAAATGGTCAGATATCTTTACCCTAAGGCAGCAGTCTTGAAGAATAACCACCATGTTCTGGACTGCTGACAAGATAAGAGAAATGGTATATTGTTAAAGTGTGGAGCAGAGGGTACTGGTATAATACAGACCAAAACCATTCCAAGCTCTGGTTTGGATGATTCTCCTAGAAGGAGAAAATACAACACATCCAAACCAAACTGCAGCTTTGTTATCACAGCTTCCTTTTTGAGCTAGGAATAGCTCTTTTGGATTGGGTAATGAGTAAAGAACACATGGTCTCCCTTTGGCAGCAAGGGCTGGATGTGAGTGTCTTTGGTCCTTTGCTTATCTCATAGACTCATAGACTTTAAGGTCAGAAGGGACCATTATGATCATCTCCTGCATGCTGTCTTGCCACTAGCCCACTCGCTCATCCCCCCCAGCTCCCTTTTAAATCCAGTATTCCTTACTCCCAAGTGTTGCATATTATTGACAATACTGGACAATATTTAGACTACTGTATTTTACACTTGCTTTGCACAGGGAGTAAATGTACATGCAAGGCTGTGGAGAAACAGGTCCCCATTCTTCAGGAACATCAATCTGTACTCCCCTGGTTTATTTTCTCCCTGGAAGGCAAGTCCCCATGCTTGTCTGAATGGAGGAATGTTACAGAGATTGACGGTGTTACTCTGATTTTGAGACTAATGATCTTTAGCATCTCAGTGTACTAAGGGAGGGGCAAGGGGAGAAATGGAAAGATCCTTGCCTCCTGCAGAGTCTCAGACAGGGTCAGGTATTCACCTATATCGGAGTGGCACTAGAATGCAGCTTTTCCCCTGATATAGAGAGCTGCAAAACACTGGATTACATGGCTATCATGACTGCTTATTGGCTTCTGTTCATTGCATACACAATGAAGGCTTGTAAGGCAGCAACAAAAATGGTACTACAGTGCTCTGCTTGGATGTTTAGGGGGGAAAGCTCAGACCTCATTCAGGGCAAAAACACAACAGCAGCAAAAAACGCAGAGCAGCTTTCTTCACAGAGAACCAAGAACCAGGTGCGCAGAATATATTGCACTTCATATAATAAAATAATAATAATATTTAATGATACTTAATAGCACCTAATTGCATAGCCTTTTGGAATAAATGGGTCTTCTCACACAAATATCAAAATCTAGCTCTCAGTATTTAGCCCCAGATTCTGTCATTCTTACTCATGTTGAGTAGTACCATGCTCCAAGAGTAGCCTCATTTATTAGTGAGACTCTACTGGAACCTTTGAGATAGTAGGAGTGGCAGAATCTGCATATCACACTTCTATTTTCAAGGTGCTATATAAACATGTTATTCATCACCGCACCCCTAACACTTGGGTAAGTTTTGTTTTCCCCATTTAAAAGGCAGAGAAGCTAACGGAAAGAGGTTAAGTGACATAGACTAAGATTACATGGTAAAGCAGAGTGCTGTATATTCTGATAACAATATAAATAAAATACAAAAGGCTAAAACTAGGGTACAGCAATTGCACCACCCCACACAAAATATGTTGCCCAGACTTCCACATGTAAGGCTGTGGAAATGCGAGGCCAGATTCCCAGCCCTGCTCTTCATTTATGTGATGTACAATGGTCCTACAAGCAGGTTTAAAACATCATCAACTTGAGCATTTTGTTCAAAGGGAAAGTGAAAATGAAAGGTGTGACTCCAAACTGGACCATCACGGGAGCTGTTCGTTGTGGCTGCTGTATGTCACACCAGCAGCACCCCTCTGGTCAGTGTGAGACAATGAGATGCAGTGATTAGTGAGGGTTTTCCCCTTTATTGGACACACCATTGAACTGTCAGAGACGCTCAATCCAAAATCAACTTTCAGAATAGCTCTGTACAGAATCCATGGTCATGTGGCCATGGATAAAGGTGTGAGGGGGTAAATTAGCATTCTGAACCTTAGACGGACTCTGGACACCTCAAAGCCCTGCCTGCCCTCCTCCTACACTGGATGATACAGCTGCTAAAAAAATAATTGTTTTCAAATAAAAAAATGGCCTTCTCCCCCAAACATGAAAACTGTGTGTGAAAATAATTCATTTCTTTTTAAATGTTTCCATTTTTCTGACAAAACTGGAAAAATAAACATATTCAGGTGTCAGGGGAGGAACAAAGGAAAAGCTTTCTCTTTTCTGTTTGTTTTCCTCTCTCATTGACAAAAAATAAAAATAAAGGGAGAAAGAAAGTGAGGAAGGGGACATGAAAACCTGAACATTTTCAATAAAAATGTTCATGGAAAAGCTATGAATAAACACAGAATCAGAGCTTTTCCAAACCTGCAGAATGTAAATGATTTTGAGATTGTAAAAAAATCTTTTCCATTTTTATAACCAACTTTACTCGTTGGTATGATTCAGGGGCAGACTCCACCAATGGGAATTGAGTGTGCTGAACATGGGCTCGGACCGTGTCTTTCTACCATGCAGATACATATTTCTCTAATACACATAATAACTGTGCCTTATGGGCTTCACTTCATCAAGCAACTTTTGTAGGGTCCTGCTCTATAATTATTATTATTTCATTGCATTTGTCTGAAGGTTGTTTTTAAAATGTTTTTAACAAGCTTCAGGGATTGACTTATTTGCAAGGGAAACAAAGCCAATGTGAATCTCTCTTTCCAGATGTTAGTATGAATCAGATGGCTACATTTTAACCCTTTCCTTTAAATACAAAAAAATTGCAAGTCAAAACATATTGGACTGGACCATTAGCTGATGCAAACTGATCTAGTTCTGTTGACTTCTATGGAGGCAGGCCAATTTACACCACATCAGTGTTGCCAACTGTCATGATTTTAATCAGGAGTCTCACAATACTTGGTGTTTTTCTTAAAGCTTCAGCTGCTGGAATGATGAGGTTGCATAAGAATCTCCCCTCCCCCCCCCCCTTTTTTAAGTAGGTGTCTTGGCATCAGGGTTGTGAGAAAATCCTGAAAATGTGCAGCGAGTGCACCCTAAAAGCTCAGAAACCAGCAAGCAAAGAAAAAAAACCCAAAATGCTATCTAAAAAGATCTCATCATTTTTAAACCAATCCCATGATTTTTGTGTGTCTTGACTCCTGGTTTCTGAACATCAGAGATCAGCAGTTCTGTAAATGGAGTAAATAAAAACCTGTTGTTGTTTTTTTTTAAATTGCCTTCTTCATTATCCCTGAAAGCAAGAGATAGGAATACTACAGATTACAATGGCTGCCCATATTGATGATAGATGAGATTCTCTTCTCATTTACATTGGTGAAAATCAGGAGTACCTCCACAGCACTCAATGGAGCCAAAGGGTTGTAAATGAGAGAAAAATCAGACCCCAAAACTATTATAATCTAAATGTTAGGAAACAGAATTTCACCTAATATAGCACCAAAGACTCGGCTTACATCTGCATTGGTTGGGTAGGAGTGTATAGGTTGGATAGGCAAGGTAACGTGTGAATGTGTCTCCACTGTAGTGACAATGTTGAGAGTCAGACTGTAAATTCTTTGGAGAAGGGACCATCATTTTATTCTGTGTTTGTACAGTACCTAGCTCACTGGGGTCAATGACTGGGGATCTCTGGTGGCACTGCAATACAAATAGAATAAATAAATAAAATAATAATAATAAAAGAGCTGATATGCACAAATTATCAGTGCATGTGCAACATGCATCTGGCTGGCAAAAGGTAGCTGGAGATGTGAGAAAGTCTCCCCCTTTCCCAGTTTGATTTTAATTTCACTTAGAAAACCAAGCTGAACTGGTGGAAAAGAATGCCCCTTCCTCCCCTGAAAAATATACTGTGCATAATAAATATGTTATGCTCAATCTGCTTCTTGATGTTTCTGAAGTGACAGCAATTGATATAGCCCAGAACAGTGATGAGTGTCTGAGTCCAACACCCGCGAAGAGAAGTTGAAACAAGGGGCGGATGGAAAATCCATTAGAGAAAAATCTATGTGGAGACAAAATATTTTGGTTTCTAGCATTTCTCAAGAGGTCTGAGTGAAGTGGGCAAGAGTTTATGATGGAAGTCAATCAGTTCCCAAGCGCATGTTATTTTGTTTTTGTAAAAGAATATGAGATGTTAGAACAATCACTTCTATTTTTACTGAGTAGTTCTTCTCAATAGTTTTTCTCAAGGGGAGCTGACTTTGAAATGTGGATGGGCATGGTTTATGGTCTACATAACTGTATAGTATGGAGGAGTAGATTTGTCTTGCAAAGACTATTACCATTATAATTATTTCTTAGAACATTTTTAATCATATGTTTGGATTTTAATTTGCACATTCTGATGATTTTTTTTTTCTAAAGTCTCTTGATTCGATGACTGGACTGAATCCAAAACATATGTACATTTAAAAGGAAAGCAGCATAAATAGCACACAACTTTGCTATTCACTTGTTGTATAGACTTGGGCAGGTCTTGTAACTGCTCCATGCCTCAGTTTCCCCACCTATACAATTAGGATACTTGTCCTCTGTTGTAACATGGTTTGAGGTATTTGGACAAAAAGCACAAGTGCTAGTTTAAATGCAATATAAATGCTTAGGTAACCCTGCCCCATTAGAAATAAATCCAATTCAGGAGTCAAAAATCGAATCTCTCTCTCATAGGATTTTTTAAAGTGTTATTCTCTCTTCATTTCTCTTTACCTTCCAGAATCATCTGATTCTACTGCTGTATTGGCACAACTTGAGCAGATAGATTTAGTCCCAACCTCATTTTATCCTGATGCAAAACTGTCAGTGTCTGGTATTTTCAAAAGGAAACTATTTTTTGAATGCAGTGCCAGCAATAATCTCTTGCTCTTTGACTCACTCTGTAAACCCATAGGCTTATATATTTATTCACTTATTTATTTTGATCTCTTTAAACCAACATTGCATATTGCTTTTACCATGCTGCATGATGTAAAACAATGGAAAATGGAATTGTTAATGTTGATTGGTCTAATTTTACGATATCATTAAAAATCCTGGAGATTAAAGGGTACTGAATAACATAACTGGGATTTTATCATAAGCAACCGAGTTAATGGAGTGAAAAGAAGGGATTTGATCTGGGACCAAATATTTAAAGCTCTGCACAACCAGCAATCAGCACAAAATACAAATTCATCTGTTGTGCACCCTCAGATTTGCCTGCACAAACGTGTGTGTATGTGCAACTGTCATGCAAGTACATGTGTGTCTGTCTGTGTAGATAAGAGGCTTTGTGGAGCTTTGCATTCATGTATCGTTTGCAAAACTCATCCATTACACTGGCCTTTGAAAATCTGGCCACCGAAATCTACATCAGCATATGACAGGACTGATCACTAGATAGTTTGTTCTGGCCTCATGGTGAAGTGTGAATAGTAATTTTCATATTTCATTCAGAATTGGTAAGGCCCTGTGTGAAAGAGCTTTAAACAATGGCATCTAAAAAAGTACTACATCTTGCACACTTGATTTGTTCATGCAATCATTGACGTTAGTTCAAGAAACCAACATTCCCATCTTTCAATACAGAATCATTGCCTGTCAAATACTGCCTAGTGTTTTCTTCAGTCTGGTTTGAAACATCTCAAGAGATAAAGTTTCAGCCTAAAGCATCTCATTTATTCAAGACATTTTAATTAATATCCAGCCTCGATTTTCCCTTTAATCCCACTTACATCCCATTACTCCTAGCAATCCCCTTTATAAAATCCAAAATAATGTTTCTACCTCCATAATCGTCACACCTCTCCAATACCTGTAGATAGCCACCATGTCCCTCCCTCCCAAGGTCTTTTAATCTTTTCTCATATATGATTTCCTCTGAACTCCCTCCCATTTGTTAATATCATCCTGGTTCTGAGGTGCCCAGAACGGAATGCATTGTCCCTCATCGGAGACGCAGAGAATGATTATCACCTCTATAAACAGATGCCTCTGCTACCCCATATCAATTTGGCCTTTCTTGCTGCCACATCACTGCAATGCAAACTCATATTTCATTTGCTCCCCTCCATCACCCCGATCCTCTTTTTTAACAAAACTGCTTTCCAGGTTTCTCCCATGCGGTGGGGTTTGGTCTAATTACCTCCAGATATATTTAGCTTGCAGTTCCCCAGATTGCATCTCACTGTGTTGTTTTCTCTCCATGTTTCCATCCCCTATAGGTTCCTTTTTATTATCTCTCTGTCCTCATTCTTTTTCACCCTACCGCCCAATTTAGTATCATCTGTGGATTTCATTAGTGAAACCCTCTTCCAGATCATTACTAAAGTGGTTAAGAATGGACCTAATACCTTCCCAGTGCAGCACTCAGCTATACACCACCCCACAGAACACAATGCATCACTGTTTAGAATTACTTTGCAGGCAGTTTTCAATCCTGTGTTTATACACCGTGTTTGTATCAAAACCAATTTGACTTAGTTTTGCAAATGAGATCTTGTGAGATGCCGCATCAAGTGTTTTCCTAAAATTCAACTCTATTATTGTATCTTTTATCCATTTGTTTTGTAATTCTGTCCAAAGGAGAGCATTTGTCTTGCAAGATGTGTTCTATATATCTATTCTATATACACCCTTGCTACTAATGATTATTGTTGACTTATCCTCTAGAATAGTATTCCATAGTGGGAGCTCTTTTCTATATCAGGACCTCCCTCCTATTTAGCTGAGGTATACCCGGGACCCCCCCCCCCTCCCCTTAATCATTCTGGGGAGGTTAGAGTTGGCATAATCCCCAGATTGAGAATAGCTGCTCAGGAGACCTACCCTTCACCACTGAAGCCAAGGAAAGCTTTGCCATTGACTTCAAGCAGTGCAGGACTGGGTCTTAGATTCAGCAAGATTTCTACCCTTAATGTTTGCTGAGAAACTTTATTTTGATTCTGAATCTTAGACAAATACATTTGCCAACAGTTACCAAATTGTGGTATCTGAAACACAGCAGTATTTCTCTGTGCTTGAAACTCCAGTTAACTGCGGTATCTTGTGTACTGTGATGTGGGAAGTGTTGGGAAATATTGACTTTTAAATGGCAACCACAATATATTATTATGATGACATAATATGAGACTGCACAGGCTAGCAACCACTACACCTGTCAGTGAGCAGTTTCAGGATTGGACTCTGATTCCGGAGCTGCCGTTGGATAAAGATTCTGTCACACATGGGATGCACTTGGTGCTGCTGGAGAATGCAGGAATGAGCTATCAATGGCTCTGACTCTTTGAACACTGCATGCACAGTGAGGAACTAGATGATCCCATTCCCGCTTCCAATGACTGTGTGATCTGTGAAACAGAAAAATCTGAGACTGGCTTAGGGATCACTGCAGCCCACATATTTCATCTTTCTTGGTGGAGGAGGAAGAAATGCAATTGCATTCGCAAGAGGAGTGGAAGAACAGGTAGGGAAAGCTTGCCAGGTCAGCAAGTGAGTAAACCTTATACACACCACATGGAGAGACTCAAGCCATCATCCCCACAAAAAGTGAAATGCACTGACCCTTTACAATCTATGGAATTGTGCCTGGAAATCAAAGGGCTGGTCCACACTGGGGGGGGGGGTGTCGAACTAAGATACGCAACTTCAGCTACGTGAATAACGTAGCTGAAGTCGAAGTATCTTAGTTCGAACTTAAAAGCACTTACCGCGGGTCCAGACGCAGCAGGCAGGCTCCCCCATCGACTCCGCTTACTCCTTGCGCGGAGCTGGAGTTCCGGTGTCGACGGGGAGCGCTTCCGCGATCGATTTATCGTGTCTAGACAAGACGCGATAAATCGATCCCAGAAGATCAATTGCTACCTGCCGAATCAGGCGGGTAGTATAGACGTACCCAAAGATGAGCAAATGGAAATAGGATATGCACAGCTGGCCGGATCATATGGCTAAGATACGGAATTTAAATGGTTCTTTCAAAAGTAGGAATAGCTGCTGTTTTCTAAGTTCCACAAGAGTAATGAATTGGTGAACAGCAAGAGACACCTTTCACACCTTATTTACTTCCCCAGGGCACCTTCCCCTCCACAGTCATTGCCGCATGGGTAGAGTTTGCCCTGTCATTCATATAACTGCCAGTTTTCTTCCTAGGAAGCTGCACCCGGCTCTACAGCTGCTGTAATTAATTTCCCATTAATAAATCAGTAAAGGGGTAGGGGAGCAGAGGGAAAGGGAATGACCTGGGGGGGGTGCCTTCCTCTGCAGCACGGGGCATGGGTCACTTGGATTTTCTGTAACTTGAAGTCTTTAAACCATGATTTGAGGACTTTGGTGACCCAGCCAGAGGTTATGGATCTCTTTCAGGAGTGGGTGGGTGAGGTTCTGTGGCCTTCACTGTGCAGAGGGTCAGGCTAGATGATCATGATGAACCCTTCTGGCCTTAAAGTCTATGAGTCTAATACAGTAGAATCACTGACACCTGATTCATAACCACCAACTACCTTGAAAGCAAGTGTCTTGAGTGCATCCTTATATCCATGTAGCAAGAGTATAATATGCATGCACATGTAACCCACACACCACCTGGGTGTGGTGTTCTGTCCCATCTAGTGGCACTGACACCACTTAAAGAGAGAGAGAGAGAGAGAGAGAGAGAGAGAGATTAACGAGTTTGCTCTATAGCCTTAGCTAACAGCCAGTTGGCTTTTAGCTCATGCTGTAGAGGCTCATGTACTAAGCTCCAGAGATCCCCAGTTCAATCCAGCCCGCTAATGACTGGGGTCTGTCAGCGTTACACACACACATGCTGTAAACCAAATATAACTCAGTATTTACATAAACTTAAATAAAAGAAAGACAGCCTATAGAAATCAGAACATGTTTTAAATATAGGGAGATACGTTAATTAAAAGTAACTTATTTTTCCTCATTAATACACTGGAAAATGTACTGAAGCCCATGACACACACTTGTGGATTTTTTTCTCCTGTACAAACATCTGTCTAATATCCCAGAAGCAGTATCTGACACATGATGAAGGAACAGGAACGTATTTCCAGTTGAAGTCTAGAGCAAACAGATGTGTGAAGCATCTGCCAACAAGTTACAAGGAAGTTACTCCTGCTCCAGGACATAATAACCTATGTACCTCGCTTTAGAAAAATCTTATCTTTTAAGAAAAGAATATTCCATACTGGGGTTCATTATGTCACATAGGAAATATTTTATAATTTTTATACTCCAGAGCAGTTCTTATATACATGGACAATTTTTTCAAACCTGGGTGCCTAGACCTCGGCATATACATTCACATTTAGGCACTTAAATAAAAGTGGCCTGATTTTCCAAGGTGCTAAGCAGCTACATCTCCCAGTTGAGAAAGCGGAAGTGTTGCGATTAAAGCCTTTTTCATTAATTCAGGCTGCCTGCAGCAGAATCTCCATCATCAAATTGTGTCTAAACAAAATTTCCATAAGAAGCTACATTTCAGTTTAGCGCTAACAAGAGCCACTCAAAGGAAACAGCATCCCAGAGCACCTCCTCCTAGTTTATTCCTTTAGTTTCAGTTGCAGTTTGTTACAACTATATTCTAAGACAGACACTGTACGGCACCAGCACATTACAGCTCTATAATAACTAATCCTAAAACAGCGATATACACAGATTAGATCATGCTGGATTAGACATGGGGATATCAGGTTCTCCACGAAGAGGGACTGGACTGCACTGCAGTTGGTTGGGAGGTTACAAGATTTAGACCTGATGACACAATAAAGGCAAAATATCCATGTTTGGGTGCTTTTCTAAGACATTCTCCCTTCCCTGCATCCAGAAAAGGTAGCCACAGCCTTGCACCTTCTAATGGACCATTCGCCTTTTAAGAATCAAAATGCTTTGCACACTGTAATTCTCCCATTAGCATGAGAACTATGAAATGGAAAATCTGAGACCTTATTAAATGAAATTCCTGGCTCCAGCTGTGTCTAGTTGCTCAGGCTGATGGAAAGAAGCTCACAGAGTGGAAATCTGAAGTAACTCAGTCTCAAAGAGGGCTTCTCATACCTACTGAAAAACCAGAGCCTATGATACTATACTAAACTTCCCTTTGCTGAAGTAACATAGCATAGTTTTTCAGGGATTATCCTTGCAGGAAAGATGGATGAGAACTCGAATAATTAACCTGCCATGGTACCTGCAGGCGTCCTGGTTAAAGGGTCTCATCTGATTCCAAAGAAAGGAAAAAACAGTCTTGTGATTAAAGTAGTATACTTGCACTCAGGGGACCTTGCATCCAGATTTTCAAAAGAGCTTAGCTCCCATTTAGGCCTCTAGAAGAAATAGCCAGATTTTCAATGTTGTTCAGCACCCAGAAACCTCATGGGAAAACCATTGTTTCCCTCATGGGAGCTACACACAAAATTCTCTTTTCTGATCCTCAGGGTAGTTCTCTGTTCGCACATTCTGTTTTCACTTTATGTTCTCAGTGATAGCTACTGGGGGCTGAGCACTTTCAAAAATCTGGATGCTGGGTTTTTTTTCTTAGCTCGGTCATAGACTTCCTGTGTGGTTTCCAGAAAGTCACTTCATCCCTGGACCTTGGTTTCCTCATCTGTAATATGGGGAAATAATATTTTCTTACCTCACAGGGATGTTATGAGGATAAAACCCATAAATGCAGTGATGAGCATGATAGAAAATATATAATAAAACATGAAGAGAAGAGAGAAGAGTGTCCCATGCCCATGATGAGTATAGAATATGCACTACAAGAACTACAAATCTTGCAGAAAGGAGAATTTTATGTGTAAGTACCATTAAGACCAGTGGGAGCCTAGCAAGTGTATCCAAAGTCAGACCTACTGTGACACTGCTGCTCACAATGGGAAGGTCCATGTGACCCATGAGACATGCTAGGGGTTCTACAGACTGATAGAGACACCAAGTTCCTGTTCCATGGATATTGCAATCAAGGTAGATATTATGGCGGTTGTACTTTCATGTACACAAAGAGCAGCCATATTGTTTTCAGGTTCAATCACCTAGTTTAGATGAAGGAAAGCAACAAGCAACAACTAAACTCAAGTCTTCAAGAGAGAGCACAATGTGTGTCCCTCTTCTGTACAAGCTGCAGCACCTATGAAGGGTGAGAAATTTAGTCTGAGATTTTCAAAGATGCTGACGGGTTTGTAGGCTCAATTCCCATTAAAATAGTAGCTTTGAAAATCTCAGCCTTAAAAGGTGGAATATACAATACACAAAGCCATCACATTGTATAGCTACATACACCACTCTAGACAAAATACAAATTCAGGACAGTGGTCAGGACACTGGGTTTTTCAACCCTAACGCTAGTGATTGCTACTTGTGACTGCATTAATCAGAGCCATTATAAAGGTGGTTGGCCACGTCCCTGAATTTCTGTGCTGCATTCACCTAACCTTGCCAATCTTTGATCTTGGATTATAACAGTGAGTAGTTTATCTCTTCTGAAACAGTAACAAAATGCTGTGGCTTTCAGACCTTTTATCTCATAGACTCTTATCTCTCCAACTTCCAAATGTGCCCAGGGAAAGGATGAGGAGCAGATGAACACCCAGGAACATAGCACATTATTAATTATTATTATTATTATTAACCTAAAGGCTAGGAACAAAAAAAATGTGTTGCTGTAAAGCACAGTGCTTGACTTTATCTTCCGATGCCTGAATCTCTCACATTAAAGCACGGTGTGGCTGTTTGATACCTGCCGCTGCTAAAGAGAATGCATAATGATAAAACCACCAGCTAAGCTCTTACATCATTTTACAATCAGGCATCTCAAAAACTGTTTATCTGATCAGCACCAAATTCTGTCAGAGCGTTGACATGTGCATTTCTAAATAATTTCAGTATGTCAACCTGAATAGACACACAGAATCAGAGAGTTAATTATCTTTGACAACTTTGCCAGCTAATTTCCTATTTATATGTACCAAACTAGGGGCCTCTTTTATCCTCCCTTGTCACAAAGGGTTTATCAATCAAATCAAGGCCTAAAATTGGCTGCCAAGGCGATCTGCCATCCCAAAGGGGAGTTTATCTGTTTGAAATCTTTCTGACTACCTAATGACAGCAACATTGACATGAAACATAATAGGCATTGTTTTTTGTTTTTTGTTTTTAACAAAAGAAGAGGACATTGCCTCCATGGGATAACAAGAGGCATTGTATGGTGCATCCTTTCCCTTCATTACTCACCGCCCTCCTGCCCCCGCCACTTACTCCCTGCTTCCTAAACATGTCTATGTCTCAATGCAGCTGTCAGGGCCTGATTTCAGATGCACACATTTCACCTCTGGATTTCAGCTGACAGGACCTGCCAGTGTCAGCTCTATCCTTGTCTCTGCCAATCCAACTGCGTTCACTCAGGAATACGAACAATGTTAAAAACTACCAGCTCCTGCTGACAGACATTAGATGGTGGAGGTTTTGGTGCATGTTGCCACTACTTTTCTTTGACAGGCAGTTATGTTTTACTTTAATAGCCATATATCTTCTCTCAGGTTCCCTTTAACTGTGGTGGAATTTTACAAGGATACCAACAGACTGTCAGCACACACGAGAGAGAGAGAGAGAGTATGAGTGTGTGTGTGTGTGTGTGTGTGTGTGTGTGTGTGTGTGTGTGTGTGTGTGTGTGTGTGTGTGTGTATATTCTTTACTAGCACTCACCTACTTGCTCTATGTAAAAAATATTTTATGGCCCTTGCTGCACGATCTCATGGAACGAATGGCCATCGTGTCTGATGCAACATTGGTCTTTTCCCTCTTATTTCGGTTGGAAAAGGGGCACAAGATCGTGGGTTGAATCCTGCTTGTCAGTAGAAACAAAGTAGGCAATTTCTCCAGGGAAATTATGAATCAGACAGACTTTCCTGTAGGACCAAGATGATGCAGCAGCCCCTAGCAAATAAAGGCAGAAAGTGGCAGAATTTCTGATATATATAACCAGGGTAATTAATTACATTACACTTACTAATTAAAAAAAAATACCAGACAGAACTTCCTTTTAAAGAAAAAGTATAGCTGCTCAGACAGTCAATCCTATTGGGACTGGCCTTGCTGGGGAAATTAGCTGACTATTCAAGCAAATAACAAAAAATGGTGGGTTTTGCATATTTACAGACTGTGCCACTTCTTTATTATGAATATTTAATACAATCCCCCTGAGCCAAATGTGGGATACTCCTCGGGCCATGCCTCAGACATGTGCTTCTGTTTGCAGTAGGTCCATAGAGGACAAAATTTACATAGGACCCTGCATATCAGATGGGTGCCTTTCTCCTCTGGGCGTGTGAAGGCACTGAGAACTCACTCCTGCCTCCATTGAAATCAGTGGAGGTGTTGTCATGAACTTCACCGGCGGCAGTATCAAGTCCTTGCAAGGCTAACGCTGGGTTTAGTAGCTCCATAGCACTGCAGGAAAGTATTTTGTGTCCCTTGCAAAGGGCACCCCCTTATTCATGTTCCAAAAATCCACCTCCTGGGACCAGTGTGGGTAAAGAATAGATAATAAGTTATGTGGTGGATACTAAATAATTCAGGTTCCTCTGTATTTCTATAATTGCCAGAGCAAGTCTTTGGCCTGCCCACCCCACTTCTTACCAGCATGAGTCCCAGGTTAGGTACAATCCTCTGAAATGAAGCATTTTTGTTTTACTGAACCCCCAAAAGCAGGTTTGTTTTTTGTGGTTTATCATTCAAAGGGGGGGAGAGAAATGACTGGCAGATTCTTTAATGTCACCCAAAGCCTCAAGGGTCCAATTAATCAGAAAATATGTTTGGCTTTCAAACTGCACTTGCCCTTTCCCTTGGGCTTCTGCAGTGTGGGGGCTGGACATATGTTACTGACTCAACCCTAAGAAATTCTATTTGCACAAGAAGTGATACCCACTAGTCAGACGTTAAGAAAGAACTTCTCAAAACCCCTTTCTGGCTATTGTTTTTTCTTATGTTTTGTAAGTTTTTAAATGTTTTCCTTGGAATTTCAGAAGTAATACATAATAGTGTTGCTTGGCTCTTAACTAGCTATTTTCATCCATAGATACCAAGGAAAGGAAGGAAGTTAAGTATCATTATCCCCATTTTCTAGATGGGGAAACTGAGGCACGGAGTGGGGAAGTGACTTGCCAGTGGTAGACTCTTTCCCATATTAACATAATCCCTATTTTTAGAAAGCACAACTGCATTATACAGTAATGATTCAAGATGTATTTTAACATAGTGGAATGGGAGTACTTGGGGCTAATAGGATGTATAATACTGTAGCATTTTAAAAGGGTAATGTGGCATATTATATAGCACCACGCAAATCCTAAAGACAAAGTGATTTCTGGTATATTACAAACATACCATTCTACCAAACATTGCTCTCTCACCCGTGACAAATTTATAGGTGATAGAGAAGGCAATATCTTCTCAAATAGACCTCTACTAGCTTTTAGAGCTTACCACAGTGAAAAATACTAAAGGGGAGGGGAGGGGGAATAATTGTCTTGTGCATGCCTCAATCACTAAACTCAATCCAGAAAACACACCACAGATGGAATCAGAAAAGGATGAAGTCAAACAAATATCAAGAATCATAATATACATTTACATGCCTGTAATCAAACTCATATGCAGAGGGGGGAAAATCTGACTGGATCACCTGGGAACTACAAATGGTCAAATGCCAGCACTCTTATCTAGAATATATCCAGAAAGGGCCAACAAAGCCAGTGAAAGCCTGGTTCATAACTTTCATTATTCCTATGAGAGACTGCATGAAGATCCAGCTGTCTGGATAATGCAGCTGAACAGGAAGTACTATAATGCAAGTCCTTACCCATTCCTAGTTTCTCATTGAGGACTACAGAACAAATCCCCTCCAAACAGTTCAGAGCGTAGCAAAAATGACGACATTATCTCATAAAATTCAGACCAAAGATGTTAAGTTATAGTCTGATACAGAGCTTCTGAGTCCAAGGGTGAAATCCAGATTCCAATTAAGTCAATGGCAAAACCCCTATTGCCTTATGTATTTGGAGTGAAATGTTGGCCCCACTTAAGGTATCGCAAGTCCATCTCAATATGCGTAGCAGGGGAAACTGAGCTGGTTTCTTCAGGAACAATGGGCATTGGTTCAGGGGGTTATTACTTTTTTAAAGGCTTGCTGGGATTTTCAAAGCAGCCAAAGGGAGCTAGGCTCCCAGCTCCCATTAAAATCCCAGTCTAGATTCATAATAAAACTCAAGCAACCCTTCCAATAGTTGTTTCTGGTTAGTCATGGGGTGGCCAGGAATAAACAGGAGGAGGTGACATTTTCAAAACGTGTCATGTCCTATTGCTAGCAGAGCAGCCCATCAGCGTTGTGTGTGCTGAGTGACATGGCAGCTATTCAGCCTGCATTCCTTTAAGAAAATCTTCCGTGGAATAGCTACAGGATGTGATCTGTGTAATCATTAGAGCATCAGCCAGCCTACAGTTCTGACTAACTGCATGGGTGCCCATACCCCCCACCTGTTTCTGTGGGACAAGGAATGGGATGATATTGGTGGGAATGGTTTGTGGGTTGGAGTCTATAAAGGTATGAATATTCATAAATATATCTCGGGTTTACCTGTTCCAGTCTTTTGTGTTTATCCACTGACATTGAGCCTAAGGTTATTCCAGCTAAATTCAGTGAAAAAGCCCTTGACTCCAATGGCAGCAAGACTGGGTTCATCGTGTATGTATGGGAAGGATGGTGTGGGTTAATACTGTGCATACAACTCAAATATATATATTTGTATAATTATGCTCTAAAAACATCATAATTAAAAATATTGCTCCAAATATGGAGCAAGGCTTCTGTACCCATTCCCCAAAGAATTCTTTTTCCATGCTGGTTATGGTAGTCAGGTGGCATGACAGGCCCTTACAGTCAATAAAGATTTCATTGAGTGCACACAGAAGATGCCGGATTGATAACATGGAAGAGTAAAGTTCTCTCTCCACTGAGTAAGTAAAGCACCTGCAGCAGTAGAGCAAGATCTCATGCTCTGGTCTACCAATGTTCTACAGGGCTTATAGATGACAGTAGAAAGGTTCATTCAGGTTTCTGCCTCTTTGGGGATTGCCAACAAGGATTCCAATTAGTGCCAAATGTGATGCAGACACTTCACTAGGAACTGGACTGAGACCACTAATTCATTTCACATTAGCCTTTATTGAACATCCATCACTAAGACCAGCATAGGCCAGATTTGAACCAATGACCTAAAGGTGAAAGGTTGGCGTTCCAAGCCAGTGACCATTAAGTTTTTGACCCAATCAATTACTCAAAAGAAGTCGCTCAGAACTCAATTAAAGTTTTGGTAACTTTACCTTTTCTTTGCTTCTCCTTTGTTTCAGGCATGTCCTGTTCTCCAGTCTAAATAAACTGAACACTTTTGTCACTGCACTGTATAATTCTGTATTCAAACTGTCAGGACCTACCCTACCCACCTCTGTCACTGTCTCTGCCAATCCGAATGCACTCACTCAGGCCGCTGAACAATATTAAAGCACTCTCCCTGGCAGACACTTTGATAAGACTAACAAGCAAATGCATTGAGGCAAATTCCTTTTGACAGCATTCAGTCAAACAAGCCAGAAACAGAGAGATACATAGATTTGTTTAGTTAGTTTGCTTGTGTGATAGATGTTATAATTAACTCTCTGTCTAATACTAAGACTATTGTTAAGTTTCATGGCCTTTGAAGATTCACATTTGTAACAGCAAACCTCTCAAATGAACACATTTAGCAATAACTGCATTTTCCGTGATTTCTTAATGTTGCCAAACAGCAGAATTGAATATTTATAAAGAGTTCCTGTTAAAAAATTACACACAGCATTGCTCATTTTTGTTTTGATCTAGGCTTTATTGTCTATGAACTAAAAGTTAAAAAGAAAAAAAGAAAACACAACAGAACATTCTTACTCTACATTACAACCCCAATGTGTGTCAACTGCTTCTTTTAAGGCATCCAGTAGATGCCCGTCAGCTCTGATTCCAGCCTAAAGCTAATTAAATTAATGCAACTTCTTGGACAACACAGTCCTGCATAGAGTCATTACTGCTGCAACCATTCTAATATTTATCACATCTATGCAGTCATCAATCAGGAATTAAATGCTTAGTCTTCTACTCTATGTTCACCTTAATGGAGCCGGTAACATGTTTTTCCCTCAACAGAGAAAATCATTACAGCAAGGGTCCTACTCTGACTATTCGCATTAATATGTCCATCTCCTCTTTCACTAGGGAGATCAGCTCTGCAACTCAACAAGTAAGCATTACTGCACTGAAGGCTTCCCTTTTAATGTTAAAAAACTGCAGGACAGGTAAAAAGGGTAGTGAAGCAGGACTGATGCAGAAACGTTGGGATGTAGTCAAAAGTGATGTATACGACTGTGGCAGTTATAAAGCAGTGAGTTAGTGTAAGTCTAAGGGAACTAAACGGTGTATCTTATGCAGTGGCAGACCAGAACCGAGAGGGACAGCACAAAAAGCAGCTACCAGAGGAGTGTAATTTATATGTTAAAATGGGTCTCTGCTACAGCTGCTTAAAATTACACCTTCTCCCACATAAGGTAGACTAGTTTAGATTCCCTTAGACTCTCTTACACATATTCACCAACATATACATTTATACCTCCTTAGATATCACCCTTGAATTTGGCCCACTAGATGGCCTAATATGGCCACAAGATTTCTCTATTTTAGGAGCATATGAGGAGACAAAATAAATCTTAGCACAGGGTGCATGCTTTCCATCCTGTTCTGCTTCTGAAAGGCAGCCTGTGTGAGAGGGAACTTCCCAGATTGATGGGAAATTGCTAAAATAATGCAGTCTACGTATGCTGAAGCTGCAAGTGAATGATAATGACTCTTACTGGAAAAGGATTCTGAACACCACCATGTGCCCCTTGTGGTCCAACCATTCCAAAGAGAACACCTCCACAAAGAGACACAACATGCATCGCTATTGCAGCCCTGAGCTATAGCAAGGAGGATACAGAGAATTCACTCTAACATATTGTTGAAAGTGTCTTACATTGTCCACATTCATTGTAGTATGTTGCATTAGTCACTAGGACTAGCAGGAATCTGTTACATTCCAAAATCTGTCTGCAGGCAGCTTGAACTTATGCACAATCATTTAAAAAATAGAAGACAGAATTAGATGAGGTTTGTTTTTTTTAATGACAGCAATGATAAAACAAAGATACAAACAACAGGCCAAGCAAATGAAGAGACTACACTTTTCCAGCATTGTTTGCAGAGTTGTTGTAGCTGTGTTGGTCCCAGGCTATTAGAGAGAAAGTGGATGAAGTAATATATTTTATTGGACCCACTTCTTTTGGTGAAAGAGACAAGCTTTTGAGCTACAGAGTAGTTCTTCAGTGTAGCTCGAAAGCTTGTCTCTTTCATCAAAAAGAAGTGGGTCCAGTAAAACATATTAACTCACCCACCTTGTCTCTCTTTTTTAGGGTGACCAGACAGCAAGTGTGAAAAATCGGAACAGAGGGTGGGGGGTAATAGGAGCCTATATAAGAAAAAGATCCAAAAATCGGGACTGTCCCTATAAAATTGGGACATTTGGTCACCCTACCCTTTTTCAGTATAGCATTTTAAACCTTTTAACCACATGCTAATTTTTTTCTGTATCCATTTTCAGGTCATAATTTATTCACAGTATCTTTCATTTAAAATAATGATTTTTGGAGTCAAGAGATTGATTTTACACAAGGACATGAAACTACTCTTTTATCAGAAAGCAGATTATCAGATGAGGTTTTTTTATTATTATTTTAGTCCAATGGCCTAGCCAAAGCACTGGCAATAGTCTTCCTCTGATGAAACATAACCAAGGGATTTATGGAAGAATTTGTGTTTTCCTTTCTTGTGACCCAGCTTGTTCAAATTTTGATTTAAAAAGTGGTAATGGATTAGTTGTGTTCATATTGCCATAGGAAAGTTTGTGCCCATAGTTCCATTAACAAATACTACTTCAAGAGTTTACTCTTCATTTTGCCTATAAAAATGTGACTGATGGTACAGAAGTAGAAGAGAATGTTATTTTCAAATAATAATAATAATAATAATAAAAAAACATTTCAGCTCCTTTAAACTACAAGAGTATTAAGAAAGCAGAAGTTAAGCAGTTTATGAAGCTTAATTTTTTTATAACCATTCTATGATATCAACTGAATAATACTTAAGGTTTTTTTTTTAAATGTACACTTATGTAAACTGCATAACAATACCTGCTTAAATTCAAATTTACCCACGAGGCTACAATATCTCTGAATTGCTTTCTGCTTTATCATGCAAATGTTTTATTTCTCCCACAAATATTCCAGTCTCAGGGATAAATAATATGCAGCAGAATTTCAGAGTTACAAACATCAGAGTTACAAACTGACCGGTCAATCACATACCTCACTTGGAACGGGAAGTACACAATCAGGCAGTAGCAGAGGCAAATACAGTATAGCACTGTGTTAAACGTAAACTTCTAAAAAAAATGAAGGGAAAGTTTTAAAAAAGATTTGACAAGGTAAGGAAACTGTTTCAGTGCTTGTTTCGTTTAAATTAAGATGGTTAAAAGCAGCATTTTACTTCTGCATACCAAAGTTTCAGAGCTGTATTAAGTCAACGTTCAGTTGTAAACTTTTGAAAGAACCTTAACGTTTTGTTCGGCGTTAGGAACATTTCAGAGCTACGAACAACCTCCATTCCCGAGGTGTTCGTCACTCTGAGGTTCTACTGTATATTTTAAAATTATGATGCGGTAAATAGATGTGCAACATGAAACTATCTAACAAATATGGCCCAGATTCTGATCCTGATTACAACTGTGTAAATCTGGAGTGGCTTCATTCACTTTGATGAAATTACTCCAGATTTACACAGGTACTGTGGACACCATACACATTAACCAAGAGACAGGTGTAAACTATATACTTTGCAAGATGTAATTTTGAAATACATATAACAAATCCTGCAGTAAAGCAGCCATAAGAGAGATTCTCTCCTGCACTGATGGTGTGGGGTCCTTAATGAACCTTACACCAGTGACAGGTGCAGCAGAATTTAGCCACATCACCTTCCCAGTTCTGACATACCCCTTACACTAGATGGGATAGGGGCAGAAGACACAGGTCTGGCAGCAACACACCCTCTACACCGGCAGCAGCTTCCCTCTCAAAGGGGAATTCTCTGCTTGGAATTCTCTGATTTGCGACCAGGTTCCAGCTGCATCTCTATACCGCAACTGGCGGTGTGATCACAGCTTAGGCGGGCAGACCCAGGATAGTTTTAATCTAGCTAGCACAGCTAAAAATAGCAGCAAAGATGTGGCAGCATGGACCCCGGCACAGGCTAGCAATGTGAGTACGTGTCCAGGGTTCCGGGCAGGCTTGTACAGTCCACATGGTCACAGCCAATCACATCTCCAATTGCAGTGTAGACATAACCTTAGAAGAGCTATGACATCAATTAAATCTAAATCTTCTAGCATACTGTTGTTAAGCCATGCAATGCCTGTGTTGTATCCCTCTACACATTTTGTCTTCACGAAGGCAATGGCAATGCCAAACAAGAGATGGGAGAGAATGCATCCTAAGTTTGACAACTGTGTCTAAGGGTATGTCTGCACTGCAATCAGAAGTTTGATTGTAGCTCAGGTTGGCAAACCCATACTAGCTTAAATCTAACTACCACAGCTAAAAATGGTTAGTACGGCAATAATATAGTAATATGGAAATGTCAATAATGAAAACCCCTTGGAATTTGTCCTGAGAATTTACACTCAAGTTGGTAAAAGTTTAATCTCACCCAGTTATAAATAGGTCAGTTTTCAAGCATGTGTGGAAAAAGGTGCTATCGCTCCCTTACATCAAAACAGAAGGTTTGAGACATACGATGTTTCATGAACTATAGTAGATTAGTCAATGTACCTGCACAAAGGGGATAGATCAACATGAGAGAGGAGTTGTACTGTTTTATACAGGAGAAATTGCAGACATGGTCTAGCATGGACCCCCACTTCCAGAACTGTTAGTACAGCACATTGGTTAAGAATGTGATGCCCTCCCTGCCTTTTTTTTCCAGTGAGGTGAATAAAGGACAGGCTGTCAGTCTTAGCATTGAATTTCTAGCTTTTGTGCATGTGTGTTGCAACCATTAATGCCATCAAATGCAAGAGAGAGAATCCCTGGAAGAGAGGCAGTATCTAGGATGATGTTGTGCAAGTTAATGATCAAGCTCACCGGTTCTAAATAGCTTTATAACACACTTAATTTTAAATGAAAACCCCTTGCCACCAATGCTTCTCTGTGAATCAAAAGGCTAAAATGAGCCACTTCGAGTTGTCTAGATGAAAGACAAGTGATTGTTCATTGCTGCCTTGCACATTATGTCTTAGCTACCAGGATACATAGAAGAATCTCTACATGTGCATTTGAGATAAGATTTAAAGATCTTTTATACCTGGGAGATAGGGCAGCAACCACATGGTAATAACGAGAAAGGTGGTTTCATTTTATACCTGAATATCAGATTGAAGCACAGAACTGCAAATTACAGTGCAGCTAGCCTTAGACCTCAAAAACAAATGTAATGCAGTAGATTCAGTTGCCTAAACAAAAGTAAGCAGAGGAAATTCATGTGCCAGTGAAAACAAGACTATAAGGTGATGCAAAGGTTTATTTATTTTTTTAAATCAGTATTTTAATAAATTTGCTTTTCATCAGCCATTCTGCAGCGAGAGCTGTTTTGGGGGAATGGTGTAGGTCAACTTTGACCTTGTAAAGTGAAACGACCCATAAGGAGAACACATTCCGTTTAACATTCCAATACCGTCACTTCAGTGAAACACAGACATATTGCCACATACACTGTGAAAGGAGGTGTGCATGGTCCGCAACTCCACCTTGCCTGTCGCTCCATTCAACTGACCAAGAGCGAGATGAATATGAATATGGATCAGCACTTTAGGGATACAACAGGCTACAGCCAGCTGCTCTTATTGGAAGCACTCCTGAGGCCACCAGAAGCAGCACCATTGACCTCAACAGCACATTATCACTAAACCAAGTTCTACCCAGGTGCATCTACTGTACTCCCAACTTCAAACTCTCATTTGCTGAACTGACGGGAGAACAAACATCTCTAGTTAGTCCCATTTTTGGCTGATGTGTGGGCTGATGTCCTGCTACATGTCTGCCACCAGAAAGCTATCATAATCTAGCCACTCCCACTTGCGATCCAACTAGGATCACAACCTCCCTGATGTCACCCCCTCCCAATAATTTATATTTTACCCTGTATTCTACGCTATGGTTTTATGTCAGACATGCCACTAAGGAATCTAATTACCTACAAGTCCTCGCTGTCAGGAAATCTTCTTGATACGCAGTCTACACTTTCCTTTGCTCATTTTTAGCCCATTACTCCTAGCTGGACCATCCTGAATTATTTGTCGTCTTCTTTAGTGTTTAAAAAGAAAGATGAGCCTTGAACCAAACCCAGGAGTTAAATCCTGACCCCACTAAGGTCAATGGCAAAATTTCCCGACTTCATAGGGACCATGATTTCAGCAAGGATCTGAACATCCACACACTCAGGATTGTCAGCATCCAGATAAGACTTTTGCTGGTCAGTCCCATCTATGGTGCATACCTTTCAGGAAACCTTTCAGTAGATGGCTACGTCCCCCTTAATTGGATGGGTACAATAGAGGACCCAAGTCCAATTTGTAACCAGCTACTGGAAAGACACTTTAGGGAAATGCCCCGATTAAATGGACCCAGGCACTTCGGAGAATTCTAGTGTGTGATCTGCCTGAAAAGTCAAACAGCAACCTATTATCCTTTCATGGGAGTCAGGGGACTGAAATGGAGAACATCCCAAAGTAGCTAGCAGTATCTTCTCCAATGGAGATGATGCACTCAATTTCCTAACACAGCTGGTGAGTGGAGAGAGCGCATTGCCATAGTGCAAAAGCACAGCTCAACCAGCTGTCAATGAAGGTCACTTTAAAGCAATCTGATTATGCATCAGGCCTTCTAAGGTGCCACATGGTAGCTGAAGAACTACGAAAGAAGGCACAAAAACAAGGAAAATAATGCTCTAGAATGTTCAATTTTTTTAAAACAAAAATCCTATGGCTGCTTTAGGGAAGTTTTTCAATGCATAATATGAACAAGGAAGCCCTGGAAGTATTCTCCTTCCAGAACACAAACAGAAAGAGAGAAGGGAGAAACAAAACAGGATTTTAAAGTGACAAGAGGGGTAAATGTAATTGGAGACAGTGGCTTCCAGCAGTTTCCTTTAGCTGGCTTGAGAGCTCAAGCAAGTCATCAGAATCTTTTTTTGTTTTTTAATCGCACAAGAGGGAAGACAACTAAGAATCAGCCAGGAGCAAGCAGAGAAGCCAATTCTAAACTGTCTGGGGGGCTCCAGTCAACAGTGCACCATTCCCAAGGATTAATATTGTAACAGATCTATACTCTTCCAATTTTATTGAAAGAAGGAAATGCATAAGCAGAGATCAATGTACAAATTACCCCTCATAAGTAACTGAACCAGTGTTCAGACTGATGGAGTATAACGTTATCTAATTAAAATATACTCATGCAAAGCATTATTGCTACCGCTGTTATATAATTGCAACAAATCTTATACAAAGTGTAACACATGGCTGGAAAGGGATAAGCAGCTTGCAGGCTATATAACCCAGAGCCAACCTTTAAAGTCATGTTAGGAAGGTATGTGAATGGTAATTAGGGCCATTCGATGCTAGATAGTCTAGAACATTGAAGTGCAAACCTATATTGTTAGAGAATTAGAGGTGATACTAATTGTGTGTATCTTAGATGCTAGCTATGTAAACAGACAGTTCCTGTCTGTCACTATAATTATTAATTCAGAGATCAAAAGGGAATATTACCATTTAGATGAATCTTGGATGAAATAATGTCATTGTCTATAGGTCTGTTAGAAGTTTGTGATAGATTGCCTAATGGATAAATTGCCCTATGTTAATTTGTGTAACTAATTACTGGTGGTGTTTAAGAAATAGAGGGTTACATCAAAAGCCTATTGTTTACCCAGGACTGTATGGTCAAGTGGATGCTAGAACACTGTATAAAAGACCCTTGGGTCTTGTTCCTGTCATCACAGATCTGCTGAAGCTTCATCAGGTGAAGTTTGAGTCGCAAGATTGAGATTCCAGTCTCATAGACTCATAGACTTTAAGGTCAGAAGGGACCATTATGATCATCTAGTCTGA
Organism: Chelydra serpentina; assembly: GCA_037349315.1. NCBI lineage: Eukaryota > Metazoa > Chordata > Testudines > Chelydridae > Chelydra > Chelydra serpentina. Next base: position 30,709,272 of record JBAIAC010000026.1, read on the forward strand.
CCTCCTGCACAATGCAGGCCACAGAATCTCACCCACCCACTCCTGGAATAATCCTCTCACCTATGTCTCAGCTATTGAAGTCCTCAAATCATGGTTTAAAGACTTCAAGATGCAGAGAATCTTCCAGTAAGTGACCCGTGCCCCATGCTGCAGAGGAAGGCAAAAAACCTCCAGGGCCTCTGCCAATCTACCCTGGAGGAAAATTCCTTCCCGACCCCAAATATGGCGATCAGCTGAACCCCGAGCATGTGGGCAAGACTCACCAGCCTGACACCCAGGAAAAAGTTCTCTGTAGTAACTTCTAACATCCCATCATTGACCATTGGTCCTATTTACCACTGATGGCAATTAATTGACCTTTGACTAAGATCATGTTATCCCTAAGATGAAACACCCTGAATATGATATTGGACATTGGACTATAACCTATGGACTAAATTCTAAAAGAACTCTTTGCAACTACAAATTTCACCATCTCTGCTATGAATCTGAACCTCAAGAATTGAACTCATGTCTGTATGTATATTGATCTTTTAGCCATACTCTTTCTCTTTTCTTTTTTAAATAAATTTTAGTTTAGTTAATAAGAATTGGCTGTAGGCATGTATTTGCGTAAGATCTGGAATATTCATTAACCTGGGAGGTAATGTATCTGATCCTTTGGGATTGGTAGAACTTTTTTATATGATTAATAAGATTTTCATGAATCATCATATCTGACTTAGGTGTCTAGATGGAGGCCTGAGGCTGGGTTACTTTAAGGGAACTAGTTTCAGTGTAGTAGCCGTGTTAGTCTGTGTCAGCAAAAAAAAAAAAAGAAAGGAATACCTGTGGCACCTTAGAGACTAACAAATTTATTTCAGCATACGCTTTCGTGGACTACAGTCCGCTTCGTCGGATGCAGAGAATGGAACATACAGTGGGACGATATTTATACATTCAGAGAAACATGAAAAGGTGGAAGTAACCAAATCAACTGTAAAAGGCTAATTGAAAGAACCGTTTCTGTGATACTGATGGTTCCTTTCAATTAATTAGCCTTTTACAGTTGATATGGTTACTTCCACCTTTTCATGTTTCTCTGAATGTATAAATATCGTCCCACTGTATGTTCCATTCTCTGCATCCGACGAAGCGGACTGTAGTCCACGAAAGCTTATGCTGAAATAAATTTGTTAGTCTCTAAGGTGCCACAGGTATTCCTTTCTTCTTTTTTTTTTTTAAGGGAACTATGTTCTTGACTTCTGAATAACCAGTGAGGAAATAAAGAAGCTGTTTTATGCTGGCTTGGTAAATCTAAGTATTGGAATATCCACCCGTTTTGGGGATTGTCTGCCCCATTCTTTGCAGTTCACCCTAATTGAGCGACCTCAGCTGGCTTCCATGGGATTCTGGTCATATGGAGGCTCTCATCAGGAGCATGATACATGGGGCTCTCTTCTTGTTGGACAAATCAGAAACACCTCTCCCTGGCTTTGTGAATGATAAAGACTGGAAATCTAAGCGCAAAAAGAACTACGATGAGAAACGGGGAGCTTCCCCCATGCTTTACCCCACGCAGCAGAGCTATGACGAGGAGAGAACCATCAGTTTATTTTTCTTTGGGCAACAGTACAATCATAATCTGGTCTCATCCAGCAAAACAATCCCACCTAGACAGTCCAAAATAAAAAACCAGGCCGAATTCTTTAACAATGTAAATTGATGCAGTGGCATTGACTTCAGTGGAACTGGGCCAATTCACCCCAACTTGGCTCAAACAAGTGCAAAATACTAACATTGCTGCTAATTATAATGATAATTAGTGGTGCCCCACCACCCCTTTTTGTGCTGCTGTTGGTGCCTTTCTACCTAAGTCTCAGCTCCTGTCTTGGTTCAAGCCTCTATATCCAACCCTTACAAACTCCTGCAGCCCAGAAGTACTTATGTGTTTTACCGAACCTATAGCGTCATAACTCTCAAATGCTTCAGGATTCGACCCCACAACTTTGCTCAGTTGTTCCTCATTTGTTTGAAAAGCTGGGAAATGAATCACATCAAATTCTCTCTTTGTTCAGGTGCATTTCAAATGTGTAGCTTGCTGAGACTCAGCTGGCTAAGATTTTTTCCCCCTTTTCTGGAGCCCCCTGATCTGCATTCCCCTTCACCACCAAGTTCCAGCTAAAACTGCGGAAGTTTCAACATTGCGGCATAATCTACTCCAATGTTTGCAACCCAAGTGCATGTGAAAGGACACTTGCAACTTCTGACTCACTCCATAAGACAATGTGCAGTAAATCTATGGGCTAACATGGAAAGGTGGGATCACAACCTTTATGATCCTACCCCACATCCACAGGCCTTTGCCATTTGAGCAAAAGGAACTCTAGAGCTGTAAGGACTGAAACACTAGTACCAGAGCAGGCATTTAGGAAGTTGGAGCGAGCAAGGCAGAATAAAGTGTTTTATTCATTTGCTTGTTGGCTTGTAACAGATTCAACCTTGCAAACAGAATTCTCACTAATGTATCTTTGAGAAAATTTCATTCCCCCTGGAAATATCTTTTTAAAATGTCACAAAGAGAATAAACAGCAAGTAGCAAATAATATCACTCATCAGCATGACATCGGGATGGAGAATACCAACAATGCAAAGAAACCTGGACCCCAGAAACCCTTGGGCCAGATCCTCAACTGGTGTAAATCCACCTGGCTCTAGGGACTTTGATGGAGTTGGACTGATTTACACTGGTTGGGAATCTGACCCCTATAGTCCAAGATACAGTCTAAGGAACCTAGCACTATATCAGAAAATCAAACTAGTTGACGACCCCCTTTTATCTCTTCAGTTTCTGTAAGCAAATAGGTGCCCACCACTAGTTTGAACAACTAAACCAAAATAATTACAAATGCATGTTATACTACAACTGCATATTAACAAAGGGTTGGGGCCAATTAATCATTACACCATCAATATCTAATTTGCATGGAACTATTCTCTTTAAAGACTCCACGTTTGAGGTGACAGGGTTAGCTCATTGATTATGTAAATTCAGCATTAAGCTTTACAGAAGCGGTCAAAAGAAATAAAAAGCCTCGTCTGTTTCCAGGCAAGTCAACATCCTGCAGCTCTTAGGCGAGACAACCTAAATAAATAAATAAATACATAAATAAAGGCATGATGTGCAAATACATTTCAAAGGGCTGGGATCCATCTCCAGCTTGGGAACATAGATCTGTAAAATTCATTTTTTATAAAATTCTACAATGCCATGTCCCAAATGTCACTAATAAAAGAGGGGCTCAAATATCAGTATTACTTCTTGCCACATCATCTAAAGATCCCTTGTCCTCAAATACTCATACCATAGGAATATTTCCCTCTTAAGGCAAACATAACTCCCACAAATGTTATTGGGAATAATACACATCCATGAAGGGAACAATGAATTTTCTTTATGACTCTGGGTATTAATTCTCCTGTAGGTTTTCTCAGGATGGACATCAGTTTCTTAAAATTAGTAGTTTTATTCTTAAAACTATTCTGACATGAAGAATTTTTGCACTCATTTCTGTCATCAAGATAACTCTAGAATTGCAATACCTTTTCACCAGAAAGTAGCACAATTAAATAAACTGGGCTGTGAATATAACAAAGCATGCAGCTCTAATCACTTCCAATTGGCTGTTTGCACTGAGACACAAAGGTCTATTTTCCTGCCACATATATCCCACGCATGCTGATGATGTTAACACAGCACAGCTCTGTTTTGCTGGTTAACTGCTGCTACACAGACAGCAGAGGGAGCACAAAACCACTGTGCTTATGTGATCCAACTAAAAGAGAGATGATGGTTTTGCTGATTCTAATTTCTCGGGGGATCAAGAGTGATCATGGTTTACCTTCAGCATGCACTAGGCTCATATTTTTACCCTGGCTTGGGAGTAGGAGGTGTTGTGTGTTAACTTTTAGGAATATCTTTTCCCATCAATGCACACTGAAAAGACATCAGAAGATGTTTCGAATACCAGGAACTCCACCAGCAAAATACATAACAGAGAATGCGTGGACATTCCATGGTACGTTCTGCGCAAGGCATCTCAGTCCACAATATGTCATACCCTGCATGCACTGTATACTTCTATGTCAACCTCTGCAGAGAGGGCCTTTCAACACCAAAATGGGGGCAGGCAAAGAGGAGTGAGTTTAAAGAGCAAGCAGCACTCTCCGCTCGAAGAAGCAAACTATGCTGATTCAAAAAGAAAAAAATGTTTTTCAAAAATGCCTGTGGGTAAATTTGAGCTGCCCACAGCTCCCCAGTGGCAGCTAGAACTTGCTGTCGAGCCATTTATGTGGATTTCAGTCAAATTCTAATTTTAGTGTTCATTAAACATGGGTAATTCCCAAGCCAATCCCTGCATCACCTCGTATACATAATACCTCTGCAATATAGGTCATCCCAGCTTAGAAAACATACACCGGCATCAAAGTGCAACCATTTCATTATAAGTATTAAGTTTATAAATAATTATGAACTTTATAAATCTTTTCAAGATGCAGTATAATTGCAAATATTTAAATAATGTTAGAATAGATCTATCCGGCTCAACTTGTATTTAGCTCAGACAATCCAATTTCTTCCCCAGACCCGAAGAGCTCAGTGTCGCTTGAAAGCGTGTACCTTCCACTGTCAGATGTTAGTCCAATAAAAGATATTACCTCACCTACCTTGACTCTCTGATATATAGATAGGTATTTACACAACTGTGGGTGTGCAGGTATCTACTTGTGGCCCCAATTCTCAACTGAGCCAGAGCTCTGTTTGGCACAGCAGGCGAAGGAGGAAAGGTGTCTGGAGTGCCAGAGTTTCTTGGTGCTCAACACTTCAGGAGGTAGATTTTCAGGCATGCTGAGCACTCATTCCTCTTATTGAAATCAAGTGGAGTTGAGGTTCCTCAGCACTTTGTAGGATTAGGCCCTGAGTTTGTAAAGTAGCCAAAGCCAGGCAATTTGGGGAGCTGTCCAGCAGATATTTTATACGGCTCTCTTGGCAGACAGATGCCTGTGTAATTCCAACCTGCCTTGTGTTAGAAGATGAGAAGAGCCTGGCCTTCCATGAGTGGCTTTCTGCAGTGATGAAAGGATTTACTGGACGTGTACATGGCAGACTAAGTGTGGCATACCTGCTTTAACAGATACGAAGTATTACTGAATTCTCGAAGTACTGCACAAAGTATTACTGAATTCACCCGACCTACCATACTGAGTGGGATTAGACAATTCATTATATTCTCCCAGATAATTATAGTGTTTGGTATGGTTTATTAAAGGAAGGAATATGTTTTCCTGATCTTTGTTCTGAGACCAGTGGGTGAAAAGAGAGAGGGGAGGCTTTAGGCTGCGAAAGGCACCTACATATTCACTGTGGTCTGGCAGCTGCAAACTGCTCCAAATGTGCACATTTTGGTACCTAATGTTAAGCACTGGAATCCACAGGCAGGCACTTAGGCATTGATTTTCAAAGCACAAAGGGCAGTTACATCCCTTTTCTTTAGCTGGCTACTTCACCTTTGAGAATGTTGCCCCTAGTTCATGTCCAGGAGTGGAGGCTACAGCTAAAAGTGACCTCGATGCACGAATGATGGAGTTTTTGCTGCAGGGCTGACCTATCTAGAGAGGTCCTTGATGATAAGTACAGTGAGGTAAAACGTGCTTTGTCATAATTCCATTAACTTCTTGATACCTACACATAGCTTACATGCTTGTATGATTCCAACCTATGTTGTCTATCACATGCTGATGGCAATTTCCAATACCCTGGGTTATAATCTTAGATCTGCCACAAATATCCTTGACGTGACCTATTACAATAACGTCCCTGATCCTTGGCTTTGCCATGTGTAAAACGGGAACGTCAGCGGTGGTGGAGACCGCCTTGTGCAAAGTCCTGGTTCGAGCAGCCTGCATCACTCCTGGACCTTTGCAGTGGTTGCTTAAATCAAATTTTGAAAAAGCAGATTCCATAAACATAAATGGCTCAAAGAGCCTTTGGACCAGAGGGCTTTTGTCTGGTAGCAATTTCAACTATCAAATGTTCTACCATTCATGTTGAACTGACCCAAAACAAAATGTTTTTATTTTGAACAACTAAATTTTTCCTTTTCCCCAACAGAAAATAGAAAAAAAAATGGCAGAATCAAAATTTGCCTTCAGGAAATTTCATATTTGTGGAAACCCCATTTTCCATAAAAAACATTTTGACAGGAAGTTCCTGAGCAGCTCCAGTGAGATTCTTTGCTTTATCCTACTATAGACACTCCAGAATATATGAACTCACTTGTTCATACAAATTCATATGTCCTTCTATTTTTGTATTATCTAAGTGGGTATCTTCTTTATGAACATACCAGGGCTGCTTCATCAGTGCTCTGCACCTGCAGGGTCATTTACACCAATTTGAAGTTGGTATGAAATGCTACCATTCTGGCTTGCAATGTTTTATACTCACTTTGCACTGGCGTAATGGTTACACCAGGTGATGAACAATGCTGATTCAAGCCCACGGCATTTATATTCCTAGGGTGAAATCTTGGCCCCATTGAAGTCAATGGAGTTTTGTCATTGATTTCAATGGGGCCAGGATTTCATCCCTAGTAACCAACACCACTTTATTAATCCCACTTTGTCAATTTGACTGCCCTTTGCCAATTAGAATCCAGTATTCTCCTTCATCCCAACAGCAGCAGACTCAAGAAACCTTAAAAAACTACTCTTACCTTGTAAAATTCAGACATAGTCGTGATCTTTTAAAAATGAGCAAATAAGGTAAGAACTAGGTAACTAAGTAAAAAATCCCCCAAAAATGAAAACACAGACACCCCTACACACACACACACACACACACACACACACACACCATCACCAAAAATTCCAGTAAAACCCCCTTGGACAGGGGAAGAAATCACACCTTTGCTGTGCTAATTCCAAAAGTTTCTGAACCTTGATAGTAGCTATTTCCCAGCTCCTGTGACCTTGATGCCAATACTTGTAGAACTGGGAGTGCGATAGGAAATGGATATGGATAGAATGAAAGTGATTCTGTTGTCCTTTTCACACTCTCTCAGTGAGATGTTGAATGTGTTTGAATGTGATCCATCAAGACATTGATCCCTTGGGGAAGTAGAGATGTGTAAAGAAACTTCAAGTGCTTGCAAACCAGATCTACCTATAGGAGAATGTACCAATCAGTATACTAAGATACATATATTATCAATAGTCTCATGGCACAGGAAAAGTTACAACAAAGGTGAGTGGAAATCAGATGTGTCCTGGGGCTTTAAAGGTTATCTATTTTGTCGAAACAGAATTTCTCCTTGAGATGTAACATGCAAACTATTCTTAGTGGTGGTCTTTAGGCAATCCTGCATGAAAATCCTATGCAAGAAAATGTGAAAGCAATATAGAACAATACTTTTAATAGACCATTTTACGAAACACACTGTACATACAGTATTATTTGTTAAAGCTGCCAAACTTCATAATTAAAACAAAAATGAATGATTAACCTTAAGAATGTTCTGCTTATGTTTAAGACCTAAAGAATTAAATCAAATTCCCTAAAAGCCACTGCTAAATGAAGGAAATGAACAGGCTGGCCCTAGCAGTGAAGTCTGTCACCAGTACAGACTTTATCCAGCTTAAGCCATTTCATTCTTTGATCAGAAAGGAGAATAAGTGGCTTGAGTGGGTTTATTATAGAAGGCTGGCGAGTGCCTCGGCTAGGATGGCTGCAGGTTCTGAGCTCCTCTGAGGAGTAATCCTGACTCCCTCCCACCCGCACAAACTATGGGGCCTGATCTTCCAGACACTTGCAACATAGTGTCATGCCTAGTACCAGGAGTAGCGCTGAAGTGGAAGGGATCACTCACAGCAGTAAGTACTACATACTTCGGGCTAGCTTGGGAGTTTACTCTCCACTTACCGCAAGGTGCAGCACATTGCTATCTTGCCCCGGGAGCAGACCGGGGAATGAATTGTGACACAGTTTCTTCCTGGGTTCCCCCCACTCCTTGTTCCAGGGCTCAGGATCCATACCAGGATCAGATTGCACCCCCACCATGCTGTCTCAGACGTGCTAGCTAGCCAGAGCACCGGGAGTCAGGCCTAATCCCAACCCTCCTTTGTGGGTAGAGAAATAGCAGCCCAGGAGCGGCTGCCTTACCCACAGCGCTGTGAATTGCAGAGTGGGTATTCCACACTTGGGAGTCAGGGAGTGCCTTCAATTTTCCTAATCTGCTACTTGGCATATAGGGCAATCCAGGATCTTGCCCATAAAGCCCAATCCCCCCACCTCCCTTCCCAGGCCAAATAGTGATACACTTACTCACACTGAATAGTAGCTTACACCAGAAGATATGGAAGTCAGTGGAACTACTTGTGAAGCAAGGTACTACTTAGTGTAAGGGTGTCACAATCTAACCAGTAGGATTAATGCCATAATAACCCCATTCTCTCAGGGTGCTAGGTTAGGCCTCATCTGCTCATGGTAGTGGCCAGTAATAAGCGTTTGCAGGATCACAGTATAGTTCACAACTAATTTTTTCTCCACATGGATTTTATTTAAAGCAAAAAACAAAACATCCTGCTTGATTGCTTTATGTATTTATTTTTGGTAGCTTTGATTTGTGCTCTGCTTGTTATTTATGATGGAACAGGAATTCAGTGATGGAGCTTTGGATTTAATTCAGATCTCAGTTTAATTGGCTAATTAATCAGTTATCTTTGTAAGGAACATGGAAAGACCCAGCACCGCGTTCTGATAAACAAATGGAGCCCCTGACCACGAAAAATGTGATGCTGCTCTTGGATTACCAGCTGGGATCTCAGAGTGCTTTTGGCCCACAGAGCCACAGGTTTTCAAAATACATGGCTACTAATATTTCATCACAGCTGGCAGGACTCCAGAAAATGGTTTGGACTGTATAGTGCATTGATCAACATACTGTATAGACTGAGCAGATGGCGGTTCAGGAGTTCACAATTCTCAGGTTTCCATCTGAGGCAGAAGCTGAATAATGTCTCAGCAGTCCCAGCAGGCCGTGACTAGGGATAGAATGCTGTCTTCTACTTTCACTAGTGGAGGGGAGCTAGCAGCTGTGGAGCTGGGCAACAGTGTGTGGAAGGAGGATGCCCTCTTTTCTGTAGCACTCTCTCTCTCAAGCCCACAGAAGCTCTTCTAAAATCATCACAGGCGGTTGCGACTCCTCAGCTGGGGACCCAGAAGGTCTGCGATAGGACAGAGTGGAACCCAAGGAGCAAAAACACTGTATACGATATGCTCCCATCTAAGCGTAAAGACTTTCTGAGCGGAAATCTGCCTTTTGGCAGCATGAACTCTCCCACTGAACCTTCAGATTGGGCAGAGATGTGCGAGGGACAGCCATGGGTAACATTGTTCCTGAGCTCTGCTGAAGAAGTGGGCAAGAAGAACCAGTCTCTCTATGATACCACCCCTATGGCTGCAGCCTGAATAACTCCTGGAGCCTAGAACTCCATGTGGTTTTCAGGCTAGCCTTCTTCCCCAGAACGCAAAGTTAGAAACCCTTCCCCATGGGGGAGTGAACAGAATAGAAAGTCGGTACTGTTCACCTCCTGGGTGTTCCCACAAGCCTTTTCCTCTCGAGGGATAAGGGATGAATGAGGAAGAAGCAGCTGAGCTAGCCATTGGTGAATTGAGGCTGACTAGTTTTTCTCTATGGTTACAGTTAGTCAATTTTGACTGTTCTATGAAAACACATGACGATACCAAGTCCAGAGTCAGGAAACTGTGAATCACTAATCTACAGTACTTAACTATGAATTTCCCACTGGAGAAATGGAGACCCTGAGCTGAAGCCAGGTCCCTTTAACCAAGATGGACATTAAAGGCTTACTCCTGGAAACCCTTACTGCTGCGAGTGGTCCAATGAAGTCAATGGGGCTTCTCACATAAGTAGACAGGAGTAAGGATGTGTGAAATCAGGCTCAGGAAATACCCATCCCAGACTTCATTGTTGCTATTACAAGCCATGGCAATATTTGAAGAAGAATGAAATCGGAGACCTTTTGAGATGCTAAACACGGAACTGCACATTCTCATGGATACCTTGTTCTTCTTAGAGTGCTGGGCTTGGCCTAACAATTAAAGTTGGTTTCAGTAACCAACAGGAAAGCAGGAGTTTATTCTCCATGTTCCATCTGTAGTGAAAATTAACCCTGGCTTAACCAATACACAATTTCATATGGTTCTTGGGTTAACTTTTTAAAAGCACTGAGGAAAACCAGGGAAACCAGCAAACATACCCAGCAAATCTTGGGAGTTATTAGAGCAAGGACTCTGATAACAATGTGCTAATACACTCCATCAACATATTCAAGAGCGGCTTATGCTTTGGGGTGCCTTCATTTATGGATGGCACACCTGAGACACCTTAGGGAGAGGCCTGGTTTTCAGAGGGTGAGTGTTCAGCACTTTCTGCAAATCAGGCCTCGTTTAGGCGTTCCAAGTTGGGCCCCCAAAGTCACCCTTTGAAAATTGTGGCATATGAGCCTGCTCTTGCAGTCCTTTAACATCCAATATTCTCACTGAAGACAATGCCTGAGTGAGGGATGCAGATCAGTGCCAAGATGGATGATGCATAGATGGTGGGGCTTGATCCTGGTCCCACTGAAGTCAGTTGTAAAACTCCCTTAGGCTTCAGTGGCAGTAGGACTGGTAAGGGAATAATTCATCGTTAAAAGAACTGCTACCTCTACCAGGACTTTCCCATCTTCCCTTAAATCAGCTGATATGAACTCAGGCTTTTTGTTTTCTCCACTAACAAGGGGGAAGGGGGAGGAGGAAACAGATGTTTCCAGAAATTAAATGGCAAGTTGTGTTATATTTAGGGGGCTAGATGACAGGAGGTATCACATTTGGAAGTGCTCACTTGATCAAAGAGCCCTAAAAGGATTCAGCAGCATTGAGCACTATATATCAAATAGGATTATGACAGAATTAAGGGACTGAGCCATTTATAATTTAGGGCAGTTTCCCTCTTTGAAGCCTGCCTCGGTAATTGATCCATTTTTCTATAAACCAGAACCATAGCATTGCATTAAAAAAATCTGCATCTATTCCAAAACTATTAGCTTTATACAAAATAGTTGGGGGGAAAGGTAACATTTGTATCTGATACTAGAATTTTCACATGAAAAAGAAAATAGTTTTGGCATCTAAATAGAGAGAACATTTTTCTGTCACTTTTACCGTGACCAACAAATTCTCTTCTGCAGCATGTCAAAGCAGCCGTTGTGCATTATGAAAACATAAATCACACAATAAATGTAAAAACTAATTGTTTTCGCATTACACAAATAATCAAAAAAGATGCAAAGGAATCAGTAGCACTTATTTCACTTCTTGTGACAATTCCATAGTATCGAGGGGAAATCTAAAGGTACATTCACAAATCAATCCAGCTAACCCTAACTCTCATGAGTAATCCTTACTCATGGGAATAGTCTCCTTGAGTGAAATCTTGGCCTTGTTTAAATCAGTGGCAAAACTCCCATTGACTTCAAAGGTGCCAGTATTTCATTCACCCCTTTACTTCAGAGGGACTAGTGAAGTCAAGATTCCTTACCTGAGCAAGGGGTTTATGGGATCTAGACCTTGTACTGTGCATGTGCATAGAAGCGGGCCTGATTTTCCACTGCTTTGTCGCATGTGTCATCAATTACACCTCCGCAAATACAAAGGGGAGATAGACTGCTAACTAGTCAGAAGGGAGCCAGTTCACAGCTGCTTGGCCCAAGTGTAAATGACAGAACAAGCTGCAACACAATCAAAATGTGAGTCCATCGCAGCACTACCAGAAAAATATATAAAAGCTGTTTTAAAAATAATAATTCCAAAGCTTCCAAAATTTCTGAAAAAAAAAATAAATAAATCTGCCAACCTGAGTCAAAAAGATGTCCCTAGTATGGGCTTTGGTTTAAAAAAAAAAATAGATCAGCAAGCTAACATTTAGAGTGAAAATGATCTACAACGGGAAGAACCATTTCTCATTTCATCACCATTCAGCTTGCAAAAACTCCAAACCAAGGAATCCACAAACTCTACAGACAAATCCACAAAGACTTGAAGACAGGATATTATATCGCTCTTCCCTCCAATCCCACCCCCTTATTGGACACTAAATATAAATGTTTGATGTGTCTACTTATGAAAGATTTGAAAATAATCGAAGACCTTAAATATCCTGGGGGAAAGCATACCGCGGTAAAGAGCTAAAGTACTTTCTGACCACAACTAGCCTGATAGGCGGCAAACTAAATGTACAAAAGAATTTAAATTCAAAATTAAGGGTTTGTTTGGCATTAAGGCAGCCCTATACTTGTTAATTTATTAGAAGCATTCGGCTGATAGAAGGAAAAGAAGGAAGAATTCCAAACTTCAAAAACCATATACTTAGTAAAAGCTTTCTCAGATTTCAAGTCACTTTTTATTTAATGTAATGAATGAGGACTCTGTTGAATCTATCCATCTATCCATCCATTGGCACATTGCTCCCAGCCCCTATCTTTGCAATGGGCTAGATCCAAACCCAACCAACTTTGGTATGTCTGAAATTCCAAATCTGTATACAAGGGTTGTGAGTTGAGCCTATGTCTTAAATTTAGGCATTTATAATACACTGTATTCATTGTAGTATCTAGATGTGTGCGCGCACTTGTGTCTATATATAAAATAGAAAAAATTAATTATTATTACAGTAGTGTACACACACAGAAATTCACACCAACTTGAAACTTGACAGAGTTAATACTGAATATGGCTCATAATTTACTCCATTATCCATTAAATATCTCACCTAGCAGACTAGGTTTGTGTATGGGCACACATATATTGTATGTATATATCCATATGTAGGATCTTTAACTGTAAATTGTCCTTGCAATGTAGTGATGCTGTGTGCGGGATTAATACACAGATCAACAGCCACATGTAGTTTTAAATTCATCAAAATATAGTTTATTTTCCATATTAAAATATAATTCACCATCTTCAGAATTAACTCCGGGCTCAATCTTGCACCATTAACGTTGATGGGAGTTTCACCACTGACTTCAGTGGGAGCGGGAGCAGGCCCTAAAATGACTAGTGTGCATCCACACTGAGGTCAGGTGCCTTTTAGTGGGTGAGAATTTGCCCTGCTTCTGCCAGCCTATGTTTACAATGAAACAGCTCCGCTTTTTTATTGGAAAACAATATGCACATGCATAGTGACATCAGACTAGATCAGCTTATTCAGTATGATGGGCTGAATGGCATCATGATGCAAAATCAAAAGGTGATTCTGAGCCTACATTATGTTTCATGATTTAGGAAAAACATAAGAGACGGTCACTCAAACTCTGTTCAATTTTGTTACCTTTCTGGATAAGGTAGATCCCAGGGGACTTAGATCCCAGACCAAAGTCATCCCAGAAGTCAGTAGAGCCCACTGACATCAGTAGAGCTACACAAGGGATGAATCTGTCCCCCGGTCTAGTTAGGGGTAAGCAAACATCATTTGGCTTTCCATTCATTTCTTTGATTAATTCTCCCTTAAGCCCTGTTCTGAGGGTTTAAGTGGAAGTCCATGATGCATAGGCCTTGTCTTGGCCTTTTGAACAGGGGTACATTTTTTCCTTTGTGCACAGTACTAAGCAAAATTATGAAAACAGTCCATTTTTAGCCACACTTCAGACACAATTACCATAGACTCCATCACAGCTCAGTCTAGCGGATCCAATCTAAATCAAAATCAGCCCAAACCTTGCATTGCATTTTGTCTATGTCATAACCATTCCAAAATATTTACATAGGCTTAAGTTCCAACAGTATTTACAGTCACAAAATAATAGTTTTTGTCAAGCCAGTTCATCCCAAATAGCGAAAGGCCGATTAGTGTGTTGGTGAAATCATTCTGTAGGGTTTAGTTAATTAATACTGTAACCTAGTTGTTTGTTTTAAATCAAGTTGAACTTTAGACATTTTTAAAAAGACATTTGGAAACAGCACAAACCAGGGAGCCTGGCAAAACCATGGGGTGGCTTCAGATGTGCAAAACCTCCCCACTCAAAGCTTTGTTTAGTAAAACAAAAGCCAAATGCAGGGTGAGTGAGAGCCAGGATCCATTTTATCCAAATCCCCAAGTTCAGGAGGAAGGTGAAGTACAGATAAATGGTTTCAATGCTAGCCCACACTTACATATCCTAGGCCAGGGGTGGGGTTGAACATCTGTGATAGCACACAACTCTTTGCCCCATATGCACTCCTGTGCAGAGGGCAACCACAATCCTCGGGTGAAATCACAGCCCCATTGAAATCAGTGGCAGTTTTGCCTGTGATTTCAATAGAGCCAGTATTCACCCACAGCATTTCCACCCCCTTGGGTGAAATTCACACCTGTGCAGAGAGTCAGCACATAAGAACAGTCATTTACTCAGCAGGCAGAATGCTCTCTGCCACTTCAGCTGGCAAAATGCATCTTTGCCCAATATGGCTTGAGTTTTAAAAGCCATGATCTAGCCCTATAGATTTAGGGCTTTAAAAAATTTGTGCTTAATAAGGCATACCATCAAGATGATATTTTTTTTACATTTCTTGAGCAATCATATTTTTACAGGAAATCTACTAAAAGTTACAGTGACATGGATAAATGGTGCCTTGAAAACATTCACTGATGCCTATATTGCAAGTGACTCAGGCCTACTATAATTTCAAGCAAAGAGGAATCAAGAACACAATGGACATTAGCATTCTAAAAGATGGTGTTTGGCTTTAAAAACAAAACAACATTCTAAAATGAACCTTGCATAGTTCGAATACAATATTCTCTGAAGTAGACTTTGATTGTATCATCTGGGTGCTAAAATAAATCACTGAAAGATACAAATAACAATTTTTTTTCTCCTTTGCATAAATGTATCTGGGAGGGAAAAAACCTTAGAAATAAATTAATGTTGTAATCCGTGTGGAACACTTTCCACTCTAAAATCTCAAAGCCACAGAATCCTTAGCTGGTATAAATTGCCATAGCTCTATAGAAACCAAAGCAGCTACTTCAATTTGTAAAGGTTGAGGATCTGTCCCAAGGAAGGTTACAAACACAACAAAACTTACCATATCAGTGTACAAACCAGTGAAATAGTCATGAAAGGAGGCTGACAAGAAAAATAGCACAGGACACTACAGCTTCCCGTTATTGTTAACTGATTTTTTTCTCCTTCTTGATTTTCATAACATTGAATAGGATATAAATCCCTAGTCCAGGAGATTGCCAGAGATCTACCACCACATAACTGTCTTTTGGTTGTGTCTCAGTGGGAATGAATTTGCAAATGAATTCTTCCCATCTGATGGGATTTAAACAAAATTGAGTTGCACTGTATGGGGATCTGGTTACAGTTGATCTCTGGGCTGATGTTGACTAGAAAATAACTAACAGGATGTTAAATACGACTTTGTAAACAGGACAGGTAAGAGAAGTCGTGTTTAACATCATGTCAGCTATGTGAAAACACTACTGGAACCATTGGATTAACTACATCCACCTAACCTGCCAGACCATGACTTGCCCATGTCTATACTGATTGCAAAACCACGTTTAACACCGTGATCTTTACCACGACTCCTCAAGGTTGCATCCTGCCAAGAGCTTATTTTCTAGCAAACCCTTTGGCGATTATGAGGATGAGTGAAGCAGAGTGAACGCTTTTTCCATCCCTTTATGATCTACAGCTCCATTCCTTTCCTGTCTTGTGAACACCACCATAGCAGAAAGTTGAAGGATAAATACCTCAACGGTTATTGTGCAACCCAAATTTGCTCAATATTTGAGCTTTTTATGTGTCCACACCATTGTACAGGCAGTCAGCCTGAACCAGCCCGATGAGCCTGGGGGTGAGTATTTTTGTGACCAGGAGGAAAGCTACACCCTAACAAGGATTTTACGTTAAGAACAACACAGGCTGCGTGAGAGATGCATTACATGTTATTTTAAAATGAGTAATTCATTATGAATGAAAGGCAAAAAAACTACAGACTAATTACCCAGCCTGCTCTTCCACTGCTTCTTAGCAAGATTATGACTGTGACTCTAGTAGAAAGGGGACACTGCAGTATAATTGTCTTAAAAGCTCTCTATAGCTTAGGGAGATTTAGCCTGTAAATGCGGTAAATCTGTATCAAACAGACACGCATAGGGTATCATACAGAGCTCAGGTAGTGTTTATTGTCTGGCTGCCTTCCTTCAGATGCTGTCAGCATGGAACAGTGCTAAAAAGGACAGATCATATGATTATATTTATTGTATAAATTGTATTTTGAAAGCAAAGCCAGTTTGACTGATTCTGATTTAACCTTAGCATTCAGAGTTCGCATATTTCAGGGCTGTCTTCTATTCAAGTCTCGGAAGGTAAGAACGGCATAAAAATGCTTAACATACTTTCATAGCAGGCAATTTTTCTAAGATTTATAGCATCTTTATAGTTTGTTTATTGATTGATTCATAAAGGAACAGAAATTAACACACACACACACCCCAGTTCCCCATGGTCAGGTTAGTATTTTGCAATGTCACCAAGTAAGTCGAAAGGATAAATTGCGAGGAAGGGTTAAATAGGCAATACAGTGTGCTGCCTTTTTATATTAACTGCATTCGTAACAATAATGATTGCAGTGATTGACAGGGAAGAGGCTAACGCGTTTTCCCTCTGAGCCAACCTTCCTAGCTGTGTCCCTGGCTTTTCTTTGGTGATTAATGCAAGCCTTTTTGTTTTGCTTTACTATGCCATTGCTATTACAAAACTGTTCATAATTGCCATGATCTCCCTGAAATCAGTTGTTTCTACAATTAATGACTGATTTCACACCGCATTAACCATCCCAAACAACAGTTCATTAACAACTGGTACCAGCCAGCATGAAAGGGCTCAGACTTAATTCAATCAACTTCGCATATAGTGCTAGGCAAGTGCTCTTCCTAGGGAAAGCGACAAGACTCATCAATAGTCTTTGATAGATCCATTTAAAAATAGAGCAGGGTATACAATTCTTCAAAGGGTCTTTGGGCCAAATTGTCATAGTCTTATTTGCCTGAGAATGGCTTTTGAAGTCAGTGGGAGTAAGGACACGTCTACACTACAATCTTAAATTGACCTATGTTAGTCGATTGACAGACACTGCAGTAATTACTCCGGTGGCGGATGTCCACACTACCCTCCTTCTGTCAGTGGTGCGCATCCTCACCAGGAGTGCTTTCACTGACTAAAGAGGGACAGCATGGGGGGCTGAGAGCCAGGGTTCTCAGATCCCCACCAGGAGACCAGCTGCCCTCCACAGCTTCTTGCCTCCCCGCTCCCAGCCGGGAGTGTGGGGGAAGGTTCCCGGAGTTACTGGCCTCCGACAGGAAGATTTTCACCCGGAGTCTGATCGGCTGCCATGCTCCCGTTGAGGAGCAGAGACCCAAGGGGGCAGCAGGGCTCCTGGCAGAGAGTCCACGGGGCAGCACAAGCTGGGAGCATGGGTGGCAGCCCAGCTTGGAGTGGAGATCCAGCAGCAGCCTGGCTGGGGAGCCAGCTTTCTTGTCAATTTCACGGCTCCAGCGGAAATTGTTTCCCCTTTGCTCCAGGGTCTCTATGACCCTTCCTGTAGAGCAGGGCAGGGAACGAGCAGTCCGGGGTGAGGAACAGGTGGAGCCGTGACTCCAGCCACTAGTCAGTACAGATGATCTCGCACAGAGAAGGGAGCAATCTATACCAGGTGTTGGACGGCACACCTCACTTCTCCCCTGGAGCAAAGGGGAAACCAGAGACTGAACTGTGACTCTGAATCCTCATTCGGTTCCTGGTCTGCACCTAGGGGAGTGCAACAATGCACAGACCCTTCCTCAGGGCCACAGTCTAGTCTGTAACATTTATGATTGTAAGTTAAGATGGGCCTGAGCCAAAACTCTGGATCTAAACACCCCTGAACTTTGAGGGCATTCCGAATCCTAACCCAGAGCAGAGTTCTGCAAATGAACCTTGATAACGGGTTGAGTTCCCACATCTGAACTGTGTAAATTAAATATCCGGATCCAGATTTGAATTCCACAGCTTGAGCCCTCTGTAGGTTGCAATGAGGGTGATTTTCTTTTGCTATGGTGTATTGCAGCACATCAGCTGTAATAAAGGCTAAGTATGCCATGTGATTTACATCATCCCGCAGGGAGACAGCTGTGGGCTAAGGGCAAAGCCTTTCCTTGGATAGGGTATGTGTCTCAGGTTTTATTTTAAGGAAGAGTTACTTGGTTTTGGAAAAACAATGCATTGATTAAAAATACAATGTAACTAATCCTGCCTGCCAGGTAGGGCAACTGGGAAAAGTATGTGTATTTCAACAGAGCGTGGTCCAGATTAATCAGTTAAGTAATGGTAGATGATTTATACCATGCAACCTCTGCTACTGACTTGGGAAGTGCAGAGAAACTGTGTGCCACAGTAGCCTTTCAGTTATTGGCTTGAGTATAGCAGGTCCAAGAGAGAGAGAGAACAACTAGTGAAAAATGGACTGAAGCGCATACATTGAGTCAATGACAGAGTTCAATGCTACTCATGGACTGGCAGCAACTTATCAGTTTCAATATCCAAATATAGCAAGGCAATCACACAGCCGATATATTAATTTTTCTTTCTCCACCTATCAGCATTTTTTTTTTTTACAATAGACATCCAAAGCCTAATATGAAATAGGAGCTGAGCAGCAGAAATGAAAGAAGGAGGAACAACAAACACTAATTAAGAGGATTTTGTTTTTCAAAGAAGTGGAAAAGAAATGCACATTTAGCACCTTGTCCAAAGCCCTCTGAAGTCAAAGCAAAAACTCCCATTGACCTCATTGGGGTTTGGATCGGGCTCTTAGGATGCTGTTGAATGCGCAAGGAAATGCTTCAAACCTCTATGACACAATCTCTCATTGCAAGGAAAGGATTGGGGATCATTTTTATGGGCCTCTGTATTATTCTGCCTGCAAATCAAATGTCATCTTCAAAAGTCCAAAGGAGCCTCTCTCAGGCTGTATTGAGTTACTACAGATGGCTCAGTTATCCAGAATAAAATCACAGTGACAAACTTGTTCACTATGCAGTTCAATATAATCTTCCAAGAGCAAGACTCCACATTGATTAGTCTTTAAGACCCTTGACATCATATGCTGTCCAAATGTAAGCCCTTCCAGTTCCAAGGGAAACCACTTATTAAGTATGTGGTGTGGCTGGAAAGTACACTACCAAATGCCTTTCTTAGTAAGGGGTTGGCTTGTGAATCCACAGACCTGAAAATTAGTTTAATCTGTATCACTCTCAGCATAAATAACTCCATTTCGTACCTCACATTCTCTGTAGCCAGAGCTCAAGTTTAAATGCTTTTGATTCTGCATTTATATGTACAGTAAAGAAAGGAAAATGCCTTTAAAGTCTAGAAGGGTTTGGGTTTTTTTTGCACCAGCCGCCATGTACATGAAAACAGTACTCTTTCACCATCACCAAGCTTCCGCCATACTCCCCAGAATGAAACACAATACTTGATCTGCAAAGAGAGGCAACAAATGACTGAAGGATTTCTGGTTTAAAACCAAAATGCACAGAACTGAATTAAGCCCAAAGGATCTATTGAAGGAAAAAATGCTATAATCAGTTTATCAGGATTGCCATGTTTGTGTGTTGGAGGGGATGTTTACTTGGTGTGTGGGAGGCTGAGTTCGAGGAAACGTTGACAGATTCTTACAAATTCCCGACTATACAAATACCCAAATGAGGCAATCATTCCCACTTCCTGTTAGGGGCCTGAACTAGGAGGTTCAGCTTGCTGGTGGTGCCCAGCAACTCACAGGATTGGACCTGTGTGATTCCAGGTAGCACCAA
Source organism: Chelydra serpentina (assembly GCA_037349315.1). NCBI lineage: Eukaryota > Metazoa > Chordata > Testudines > Chelydridae > Chelydra > Chelydra serpentina. The sequence continues at coordinate 30,729,221 of JBAIAC010000026.1, forward strand.
TGAGTCAAGTGTCATTCAACACACCAACCAGTGCTCTGTGGGGCACCTTTGAAGCTCCTCTTGCCAGTACAGTGGCCGTTCAGGATTTACGTCAAAAACTGTGGACTTCTTAAAGGGAGGGACAACTCAGTGGTTTGAGCATTGGCCTGCTAAACCCAGGGTTGTGAGTTCAATCCTTGAGGGGGCCATTTAGGGATCTGGGGCAAAAATCTGTCAGGGGACAGTACTTGGTCCTGCTAGTCAAGGCAGGGGACTGGACTCGATGACCTTGAAAGGTCCTTCCAGTTCTAGGAGATTGGCATATCTCCATTTATTTTAATTTTTATTTTTTAAATCCCAGATTCAAAAATATCACTTCTTAGAAAGTAGCTGTAAAAAGAAACAAAGGAAGGAAAGTGGGAGGGTTGTCCCACAAAGAGGGACAGTTCATTTGGGCATCTTAACTATGAATTTTCACATTTTCAGAAGTTTAGGTTTCATCTAAATTGAACCATAACTCTTAATTTCCTGAATCTAAATATTTTCTTTCTTCTCTCTTTAACTCTAGTGTTCCTGAAAGGTAATATACATCCAAAACACAAAGAAGGGCCTTAAAATCTCACAGAGTGTATGGGATTAGGACTTGATTGTGTGGGATTAGAAAACATGTGCGAAGGGAGACTTTTTACTAATTGCAACCATTTATATAACCACTGTTGCCTGGTGAACCCGGAAATATAATATCATAAAGCTTTATCCAACTCATCAGGACTATACACCTCGGTTAGCGATTAGAACTTTCATTGAAGTTTCATATTCCTTTCTCTGTAAATAGAGGGCAGATGACCTCATTAAGAATGCAAATGACCTCTAGATGGATGTGCTGCACTGTGCTGCTGCATGCTGAAAAGGAAGATGCAGACACAGTTAGATTTCTGTTTCCGTCCCAATCTTTAAACGTTGGCTACTGTCGCTATAAATATTTATAGTGGAGGCAAGAAGTGTGGCTTTAATAGAATGGAGGGGAGGAGGCAGCGAGAAACTTTTTCTTTCCAACTTTTGTTTCACTTTAATCCCTTGTTGCCAGGAGTAAAGAATTTTGATACAACATGTGATCACTAACAGCAGGGACTGTAGATTTACCAGTGCCCTGGGCCCCAAAGCACAGGGTTAGATGTCAGAAGCACGGAATGGAGCAGTCCTTAGTGAATCTGAATTAAGTTTTCTCTCTCTTGCCAAAGCCAGAAAAACATTTTCCACCACCAAAAGCAGTAAATTGAGAAGCAGCACGTTGTATTTCAGGGCAAGACAGTGAATAACCCATGCTGCCGTCATTGCTGGGTCTGCAGCACCATTTCTGAGCGGCATCGTTCACAACTGGGTGCAATATACACTCCAGCTTCATTACACAGGTACTTCCTTACAATGGTCTCATCGTGCATTGCAAATACATTACCATCTGGACTTACCAGGAGTGCACCAATAGTCTTATAAATGATATTAATAAATAATTCTCTGCAGAGGAGCCACATAAGAACTACGCACCACTTCATCTTAAGAGGGATTTAAGTAATGTGTAGGCCTTGTGCATGCCCTCTGCACCATGTGAGTTTTACCCTAGAGTATTTGGTACTACAGTTTGTAGGAAAGATGAATAACAGAGCGCTGGTCTGAAAGAGCTGGTATGCCCAGCACATGTGCCTCAGGATTACAGCCCTTTAAAACGGGGGTCGCTGGGAATTGTCACATAGAAACAAAAATGCAATGATATAGAAAGACTTTAGAGACACCGTTCTGTTTCTGAATTGAAGATGTCTTAAACACAGGATATTGTGAATGCATCACTATAAACACCCTAGATTCTCCATTGAACCAAAATATATCCTTTGAGATCATTCATGTCCGACCACTTCCTTCACTCACCCTTGCTGGAGTCTCACATGTAAACAGAGATTTTTAATTTAAAATTCAACTCCTAACATCCAGGCTATGGCCTGAAACATCATTAATAAGTGATGATTGACTTTATCAGCCCGTAACCACTTTTGCTTCACTTGCGATATTTAACTAGTGGCACAGTCAATTATCTAGCAATAATGACTGCTACAGGGTATGTTGCTGCTTCCTTTCACAGCCACCAATATCTCAGTTAAATACATCCCTTTTACAAAAATAAGCAACTTTCTTTTCAATATCATTTTAATAAAATACATATTTTAAAGTAATGCTGTCATTATGGCTTTTAGCATAGGAAAAGTTGGCTAATCTCTCCCCCATCCATGATTTCTTACTTATTTAGACAGCTCAGCCTGTTTGGTACTATAACAATTTATTTGAATGGCATACACCAGGACAAAAAAGGAACGTCTTTAGTAATACTGCTGCATCAGTTATCTAGTGCTTGTAAACCTGCCTTCCCGACCTCTTGACAACAAGGGAAATCAGACATTTCCACAGTCGTGGAAGAACTTATACAATTCTGTTTTATGTAGAACTCCATTTCAGGCCCCAAGGAACTGCTTTTTCATTTTACTGTTGCCCTTTTCGCTTCACCCTGACCTGCAGCTGTATTCCCCAGCCACTCAGCCTTTATCTTCATGTACAGAGGGCAAAAGCTTGCTCTTCCATGCTCCATTCTGAAGGGGTATTCCTGTAGAATGAATACTCTACTGCTGCTACAACTTGACTGCAATATCTCCCTGAAACATTATTACTGAACACTCGTTACATGTTAAAATGTATTAAATGAGGTGCTACGTGCAGAGAAGAGGGAACTGATAAAGGTCAATAATTAAATTTAAATAAAACTCGTGGCCTTCAGCTTACCAACTCTGCCTTTAGAGTGGGCAAAACCTGCAGAGGGAAGACATATTGTTAGGCTTTTTAAAAACTTCTGAATATGAAAACTATGTAAAGCTGCCAGGGCAATCACATATCACATGCTACTTATGGTGTGTCAAAGATAAAATGCAGCCCAGACAATGTAGTGACAATAGAAACACATCAAACACGTGGCCTAGTGAATTTCCATACAAAAAATGCTTCAAAAAGAAAAAGGTTTTAAAAACTGGGCTTGGAAAATCTACTTCCCAGAAGTGAGTAACTTTCTGTGGCAAGTTACCTATCTGTCTGTCTATCCATCCCTCCTTCCTGCATTTATACATTTGGCCACGGGGAAGAAGGTGTTGTCCAGGTCACCAGAAAAAGCTTTTTCATTAAAAAAAATATATATTAAGGTTGTAGCTGTGTGACATTTATCAGATGGAATTCCGCAAAATCAGTGCAAGATCAGCACGCAGCATGAATCCTAGCATCCTCCTTCATCCCAGTAGAAGGCTGAGTGTTACAATTTATTTCCCCTCCTTAAAAAACTCTTAACACCTTTGTGTCAACTGTCTGTAATGTAATGGGCCATGTTGATTATCACTTCAAAAGTTTCTGCTGATAACAGTTCCTTTCAATTAATTAGCCTCTTAACATTGATATAGACACTCCCACCTTTTCATGTTTCTCTGAATGTATAAATATCTGATTACTGTATGTTCCATTCCATGCATCCGATGAAGTGGGTTCTTAACCCACGAAAGCTTATGCTGAAATAAATTTGTTAGTCTCTAAGGTGCCACAGGTATTTTTCTTGTTTTCTAATTACAGGCAAGTCTTTGCCACTGATTCTTCCTGCTGCTGCTAGAATATCACGTAGAGCTCCCATAGCTGTTCAAGGCACTGCACTAGCCTGTTCCAAAGCCCAGTGAAATCAACTGGAGCCTTTCCACTGATTTCAATGGGCTTTGGATCAGGTCTGCAAACAGGAGCCCCTGTAAAATTCAGCCCATCATAGACTGATTCCACATTCGATGGCTGAATCTCCATAGGCGTCTGCCCCGGTCACACCTGCACTTGTCTAAGTCTGATTCTTCCAGTCCTGACTCACGTACAACAGAGCAGGCACCGCAATCAGCTAGTAAACATATGGGGGAAGCATCATGACCCAACAACGTCAGACATTCTTTTTAAACAAATAGAATTCTAAATACCAATAGATTGTTAAAAGGGCACTTACCAAGGTTTATTAAGTACATAGAATATAAATCCATTTGGCATGTAATTAATTCAAAATTACTTGAGCACTAAATGTGTAATTAAATCTGCAAGGAATGTTTAGGCCTTTAGTTGGCATTTACAAAGGAAGCTACAAGAAGTTTATTAGCTAGCAATTTATTGCTAAAATACTGGCAATTCATGAGTATGTTGATTGAAATCTAACTTGCTATCGCTGTATTGTTATAGGCCAATTAACGGCCTAAACAACCGTTTCAAGTAAATTAAGAAACAATAGAAGTTTTATGTATTAATAAGAATGTTATTAGCCAGAGCAGCTAGGTTTAGCTCTCTATTCAATCTCACCAAGTGCACTTTTCCCCAGATGTAGAGCACTCAATGTACAAGAAGTACCTGTTCAAATTCACTTAAATATTTAATCAACCTGTTTTTAAAACCTGAGGTTGTACTAGAGACCTGTCGGCAAAACTGTAGCACTGTTGTTGGATTAATATTGCACTGCACACTTTGTGCTGGTTTTAGTAACATACACTTTTCCAGAGACTCTTTCCTATCAAAAGCATAATATCAGCAGTGCTCAGCATGGACATGGAGACAGGATGCAACAAAACGGAGTCTTGGCATTGCTGTTTTCTTTGTCTGAAAAAATCTGCCCTCCATCCCCACAAACCCTCAGATTCATTCTCTTCCTGGTCATAGAAAAGGCAGTTACCTCCCCCACCCTTGAAAAGTCACATTACCTTTTCCAATATCACAGACACGCACACGCCTTTATCTTATTCTGGTGCTACTATATTGGTGCTACGGTGCTCTTCGCTGTGGTCTGCTCCAATATACACGAGTTCACAAATAATGGCCTTGTGCTCTGTCCAGACATAAGCATACAGAAATAGGCTCTGAAGCCTGGCAATGGCAGTGCAATGAACACCGCATGACTTTCTTGCTTTTTGTTTCTTTAAGAATCATACCAATGCAGTACACACAGTGCCCATACTGAGACTCCAGATTTCAAATCTCCTAAATTTTGCAGACGTTTGGATTCAGGTCCAAACTTCTTGGCTTGTGACAATCTTTACAGTGAACTAAACACTGAATCTGAGCACCCACAAACTTTGGGGAAATATATACTCAGGTGAGAACTTGGATACGTGTCCCACATTTTGGCCTTATCTCATACACATGTGACTGGGTCTCCACTTCCATGACTCTTCCTTCATCTCTGTGAAGCATAATCTCTCTACATATTTTCAACAGGCAACTCTTTCCAACATCTGCTGTACATATTTTGCTCCTATTCATGGCCTCCACCCTGTCATTCCTAATAACCTGCCCATTGTTGTTGACCACTTTGGTTACCAACTCTGGCCATATATGCCACTACTTTTATGGTATTTGGTCAACAAACCTATTTGTTGCCTGGCCTCACATGGCCACTGGCCACTCTGAGAGTTCCTCCCAGATCTCATGTACGTAGACCATCTTGAACAGAGATCATTCAGATGATACAGAGCAAGCTGTCTTCTTGTATCAGCTCTAGATGGGATGATCTTTTCTACCTCTAACATTGTGACATTGTGCTTCTCATTCTTTTGCACGTATTTGCCACCCATGTGCATTACTGTGCTATAAAAGACAAGTGGATTTTGCAGTAATAGCAGATTAGGAGGATCAATGGAAGGACAGAGAGAGAGAGAGATGTTACAGGGTTAATTTTTTGATGATGAAAGTCAGGATTTTCTTAGAAGGATATGAATAAAGAAATGTGAAAATGGCATTTGGGGAGAAAAAAATATGAAAGGAGGGAAATAATTCAAACTGATAAAGTGATTAAATTAAAAGGGAAACAGGCAGAAGACTGAAAGACCCTAAATATGAACCGGGCTTTTCTTTGTTACTCTTTTTTGGGGGGCGGGCCTCAGAGCACTGACTCTCACACATTGCTGCTTATCGTAACAGTACAAATGGGTCAAATCTTTTCACTCAGCCCATCATTCTAGTGCATTTTTATGACCCAGTTTTCCTCCTTTCTCTCCATCATTGATTACATCCACTCACTTCCAGCCAGCTCACTGGTTTGGTATGAACAACTCTTTTGAGGTCACCTTAAGCCTGGCACCTGGATCAGACAGAAGATACAGGAGTGGATGGAGAGCATTGTAGCTTGCATTCTGACCCAGAGACCAGCTGCATCACCCCGGCAATGCCCCTATCATCCTGTGACAGAAAATGCTACCAAACAAAAAAAGTGTGTAAGAAATAGTTGTTTTGCTGGCTCACATTATACTAAACCCAAACTGTCTGTCTTTAAACAGCAGCATACAAGTCATTCAAAGGCCAGTAACAGACTGTTCAACTTGGTAAATTATACTTCAGATTGAGTTACAGTATCTCTTTTTGATTGCTTTCTGTAAAAACAGGTCAGGCTCTGATCAGACCACCAATAATCTGCAAAGGGATATGCTACTAAACAGTATTTAAAATTTACAGTGGGTACAGCTAGAAATGGAGGCTTTGTCCAAATACAGCAGTCAAACAGGAACTACTTACTATAAATATGCATTTTCCAAAAAACAAATCCAAGAATAAAACCCAAGAAACATACAGCAAATAGAAATTAAAAGAATTTATAAATATAGATACTTCTATTAATGTTTCCTTCTGTGCCTAGAAGTTCTCTCTTTTCTTTCTTTCTTCCCCTTAGTGTTACATCTTCTGTCTCAATCAGGGCGTTAAGGACATGTACAGTCTATTTAAGCTGGAGGGTGTAGCAACCTTTAGCCTTTTATTTGTGGAGACCTGGATTCAAATGTATCCTAGGTCACAGGGGAAATAACTTTGTGGGGGTCTATTCTTAGACTGTAGAAGCTGTTTAATGATGTTAGAAAACACCACACAATGTAACACAACGGAGCCCAGTTTGAAATCCCTGCTCAGGAGATGCTCAATACGGGAATACAATAGGACATTGCAGATCAGTACTGGAGTGCATTGTTAGAACATGGCGCTTGCCCACACTACAACTGGTTTGCAATTCTGGGTTTAAACCTGCTTTCACTGAAGGCACAGGGAATTTTCAGTCGACGTTGATGAGGGCAGCATTAGCCCTTCTGATAGCGTTCAGTTTATTCATTTAATAGTCTCATATTTTTAAACAATAAAATAAATGTAATCAGGCCAAGCTAAACAAAAAAGACCTGACATACCTGTACTAGGACGGAGCTATTTTTTTATTTTAGTCATGTCTAGGGCTCTACAGAGGTACTCAAAATGAAAGAAAAAGAAATTACAATGCTTTCCTATAAGGTAGCAAATTGAAAGTCCCTTTTAAATACCATCTTGCCTGCTTATGTTCAGTCTTTTCAGTAATATAATGCAGATGTATTGGATGATGAGAGAGATGTTTAGTTTGGGGCTGCTACTGATTTTTTTTTTTTAACAGATCCATGCCAAGCATTGACAAGCTGCATGCTTGAACGACTAATCTCTTCTGAGCTTTTGTTTTACATATTAATGCTGCTAATTTACATGTTATTTTCATTGGATCCTGACCTGGTCTTCTCAGCTTCCACCTGTTCCTAAACCACAGGACAGTTGGATATAAATGTCATTTGTCGCTGGCTCCAACTGATTGAGCAGTGAAGAAAAAGTTGACAGGTTTGTTCCACGTAGGTATGTAACCAGAATAGATCTAGAAGGGGGGCTTATGGGGCGTACATACATATATTAATGAACACCACCACCAAAGCAAGATTTACTGTGGTGTGCCATCAAGCCCTGAGTTATGATGAGGACTGGGTCAGTTGAGTTACTTTCAACGTTCTTTTGTTTAGGGTTGATTAGGAGTGTGACATGGAGAGAACAGCTGACAAACATAGGGACAGTGGCTGTGGGGAATCTTCATCACCACTTCTCCTTAAAATATACAGGATTGAAATGGCTCTGATCACTCTGTAGTCAGGTCACCAAAGGAATCCAAAATCAAAAGGAAAGCCCTTGTTTTTCATAAAGATAGCAAAAATCTAGCAAGAAAAGCTTTTTTTAAAAAAAATAGTACATTTGCAAAAGAAATGAAATAATATGTGACTCAATAATTATAATCCTTAGCATTTATACTGAGTTTTTGTCTTTACAAAGAAAACATTAACCAATTACCCCAAGCTAAAACACAAGCTTTAGGGTCATATCCTGTAAATTTGAACTAACTCCGGAGACTCAAATGGGGTTACGGTGGATTTACAGCTACATACATGAGAGCAGAGTTTGGCCAGTTGGTTCAGTGCAAAAGATGCACAAAACTGTCAAGTAAGAGAGAGAGAGAGAGTGTGTGATGTACATGCAGTGTATCATTACAGTTTGCCACATGTTTCTTCTTGGGGTCATCATATACCAAGACAATTTTTCCACTGCTGTTTTATTACTGCAGTTAGCAGTGAGTAATGCTTTTAGAATTTGTTCATTTCCACAAAAAGTCTTTTTAAATAAACACCGATGCTTTCACCATATCCATTGCATCATCCCTGGCCCCTTCAGCAGATCTTTGGAGCAGCATGCATTTTCTTTTAAGCTCAGAGTTTACTAGGTCCAGAAAAAAAAAAGACTCAGAAAAACAGCTTACCGAACTTCCAAGTTATCTGGTTCAAAAACAAACATGCTTCTATCGCTTTAAATCTGCTTCCTCATAACCACAAACATGTATGTTTTTCATAAAGCTCTGGAAATTGTACTGGACCCAAGGGAAGGAACCAAGTGGAAACCCTGATACCTTGAGACTAGAACTCTACTAGTCCTGAGGTACAATGTGCTGTTTGTAACAATTATAATAATACACCTGTACTACCATTGTCAATGTGGAGTAGCCACATGGGGTCTCATTAGTATTGTGTTAGGACTGCATGGGGAAACGGATAATGGCCCATAATGAAAAATGCCAAATTTTCTATATAATAAAAATGAACTTGATTAATGAAAATCACTTTCAGGGAAAGAGTTACAGCGTTGTTAGAAATAAAAAATGATGTATTAATCCGGCACTCTTACAGATGGTCCCAACCTCCTGACAACTGCTATTCATTTGAGATGCTATTAGCATGCATAATTATGCTAATTAAGTTGTAATTAAGCACCAATTCTTCAGAGGGCTTTTTTTGTCTATCATTTAATACAACTCAGCTTCAAAGAGTGCTTAAAGCTTTACACAGTGTTTCATGCAAAAGGGCTTCCCAAGTTTCTTAGTAAAGATTAGATTTTGCAGCTGAGGCATGGAACAGGGCCTGTAATCTTTGTTTTGGTTAAAAGGAAACCAGTAAATACAAGCAGGGTCTGCCAATTGTTGATAAAATAATTAATACTTTCCACTAAAATAGCACAGTTCATACTGGGACAATTACTGAAAGGAGAAAAATGGTATAATTATCAATGGAGCCAATGCCAGTGGCCTATTAAGCCAGCCACCCCTTAATTTAAAAAGGAGAATTTACCGAGAAGTAGATTCTAGTAAACAATAATAATCGGCCAGATTCTGTTACTCTGAATCATGTTGAATAGCACCTTACTCCAGGAGTCATCCCATTTACTTCAATCAAACTGCTCATGGAGTAAGGGGCTAATTTAAATAGATTTTTGAACAGGTATAGTAAAACCACTGCCAATGCCTATGTAAACATCCCTATTTCAGTTTAACTTAAACCTGTTCCCAGCTGATTTAAAGTAAAGCCATTTTTACACCACATATAGGGGTTTGCACTGGTTTCACTATTCAGTTTAAATTCACAGTTTAGGTTATACTAATGCAACTTTCCTGTCTGGACAAGGCCTCAGTGTTGGTAAGGATGTCAGAATCAGACATAACACTAATAATCCCCACTTGACATTTCCTTTCTCACCTCTTTGACTAGAACATTTACTAAAATGAAAAGAAATCTCTCATAAAAACAAGCAGAAGCCAAACAAAACCTTGGTTCACAACTGCTGGTATTTCATTTCACTCCCAGGCTCTTTTGGAGCTATGCTGAGGTGCTCTCTGAAAGTTATATTATTAGAATTTCCCTGTTCCCTTCTTTTGGGGAAAATTCTGCAGTTCCTATTTGGGCAGAGCACCACAGTCACACTAAGCCAAGGGGAGATTCGATTTCTAACCAGTTCAGCTGATTGCTTGTCTTGTGAGCAAAGCTAAAATGGCAAACAGCTTTTTTTTTTTTTTTAAAGGAGTGAAGATCCTGATAAAAAATTAAACTCTGTACTGTACATGCAAGTTGACACTACAAATATCCAAACTTGGCCCATTTCCTGGGCCTTGAACATTTGGCTCAAATCCCCATGTAAGCAGCCTAGAGACCCTAAGAATTTTGCTTTATTTGAGATGTTTTTATCATCACCCCCAACCCAAATATAAAATACATTGCCAATGAAATAGATCAACAAGGTATGATGTTCAGGTTAAACATGAAGCGATTATCTATATAAATAAATAAATAAATAAATATATAAATAAAATCAAGAACATGTACAGTACAATTAAAAGACCCCACACTTATCTCCAAATAAACACAACTGGTTGCTGTTAAGGAAATGGTCCAGAAGGGTTATCTGAAATAATATTATGTTGCTGACAACTTGGCTGCCTTTTAAAAAAATTTCAGTTATTTGTTCTATTGTCTGCTGCAATTTCAGATTGGACTTTAGCTTTTCAGTTAATTCAGTTCTCAAATGCTGGAGCGGTCATTTACTCAGATTTCGATGAAACCTGCAAAAGCAGAAAAACCTGTTTGCCCTTCTGCCAGGATGCTTTTAACCTTCAAGGTTTTGAGGAATAAATTGGAGGCAGATTTTAGCTTTTCCCTTGCAATAAAAATGAAAGTTAAAAGTGATCTGGAGTGTTTTAAACACTATTGAAAATCCCACTGTAGCAAGGCGGAGTGGCCTCCCTCTGACACCGACAGGGAGGAACCACTCTGCCCCCTGGTGGGCAGTCAGGCCAGGCCCGCCCCTTATGGCGGAAGCAGAGGGGCAGAGCAGGAAGTCTAAGAGGCGTGGCCTCTAACTCAGTTAAGGGGGAGTCAGGGAAGGAGTTGAATGCTGCTGCCTTGTTGTTGGCCCTTAACCAAGGACTGAGCTATATCAACCCCTGCCTCTTGAGGAGCTGCCACCCAGAAAATACCCCGAGCAATGACACCCTATGAACATGGAGGGATAGGAAATAGCCCAGGGAAACTAGACATTAGTCCGATTGTGTTTGCTGAAGTGATGGTCAGCGTGTTTCGGCAAGATTTTCCCTGACCCAGTGGCGGGGTTCCCTGCCACTGTCTGGGCTGGAACCCAATGGAGTAGGGTAGGTCTGGGTTTCCCTACCCCTGCTGCCAACCCTACCACCTGGCCTGCGTTTGTTTGCTTCCTGCCCCCGCCCAGAGGGCTGGCTACAGACTGTTACTGGTGCTGATCTCCTGTTGGTCGGCTCTCAGCTGTTAGGTGGCGCAGCGAGGCAGAGTGGCCTCCCTCTGATGCAGACAGGGAGGAACCACTCCAAGACTACACCTGCACAGAGAGATGCCAGGGGAGAGCTAAAAATCCCTTGAGAAGTATGGCCCATGCAATTACGTGGCTTTTATAGCAGTACTACAAAGCGCAATCAGGTCAGTTTGCATGCACAGTAGTTACAACTACAAAAGCAATGATGGAAAATACATGCCCATTGCGATCATGCACATTTTGCCTGTGAATTTGCACATGCAGGGATCTGAAAATCTGGCCCTGTGAGCTTTCACTTTGTCCTAAGCTGGAGCAAAGCCATTCAAAATGTAAAAAAGGTGAACACTGGACTGCCTAACCCCATTCATTCAGCTGTCTGCTAACGAAAACCCCTGGTTAAACAAAAATCACTCATGTGACATATTCCTGACAGCAGAGTGCAGCATGCATTGCTCTCATGCTCATCCACAACCCATTTCCCCGGATTTGCATTAAGAATCTTGTCATGAGTTCAGCTGCTTGCATATCAATGCAACCTAAACAGGTGCAAGGATTTCCCATACTCCAGTGTTTCTTTTTACAAAGCTGACCATTTTACACAGCACCATCAGAAGCCAGTATAGCTTGTCAAGAATTACGTAGCAAAAGTCACAATCCTGCAAAGTACTGAGTGCCTCCTGAGATATGCTAAGTGCCCTTGTCTCCTACTGAAGTCAATAGGAGTCCATGGAGCCCACAGGATCAGGCCTCATAAATCTGTGTGATGATCCCAAAATGTGCCCAGCTGATTTTCACCCTTCAGGACTCTTACTGATAGTGGGTAGAATTTTCAAAAGTGCCTAAGTGACTTAAAAGCATAAGTCCAAAATAGCTCAAATGTGATGACCTTCAGGGCACTCTGCAATAGACATCTGCTGATAGGGTTTTTGGAGAGTATTGCTTTCCACAACAATGAAGGGGTGCCGCTGAGTTTCTATAGGTACCTGCCTAACTGAGGTCCTGCTGAAATGATTACTTGAATGCTGCTGGGATTTCATTGCATATATGGTATTTTTAAAGATTTGTTAGGGCACCGAGAGCCTTGGATGGGTATCTTGCTATTATTTTACATCAAAATGAATTCATTCATTCATTCCCACTGAAAGCCAAAGGGATTTGTGCTCTGAAGTCACTGAACCACTTTTGAAAACCCCTCCCGGACAAGGTATCTCATCTAATCTGATCTAACCAGCACCCCATCGCCACAGCGCTTTTTCATTCGAATACATCTCCTAGAACTGAAAGGCAATTAAACAACCTGAGGATGGGAAAGGAAAATAACCCCCCCTGCCCTTTGTTCCCATCTAGGCTATTGTCATGTGTCTGGTCTTTTCGACTTGGTTATTATGTCATTTAATTCTTTTCCCTGAGGCTCTGTTTCTTATGTGTTCTTAATCATTGTGCCCGTTGTTGATATTATGATCTCATGTGTGGGAGGGTGAAGAGGGAGGAAATAGCATATGTTATGTGCCATAAAGCAATCAAAAGTTTTCTAGATTTTTTTTAAATACCCTTTTTCTCATTCCAGAGCAATGTCATGGACTCTGAGTTAAGCATAGGGCCTACCACCATTACTTGGCTCACTATGGGATTTCAGCAATCACGGCTACTGTATTTGCTGGAGATATCCAGAGAAAGAGAGAGAGTTCACTCACTTGAGCATCCTATTCATTTAGGATGAAATTCACCACACTACACGCAGAGCCCGAGTAAACAGGCAGCGGGGCCAGATCCCTGGCTGGTGTAAATCCGTGTAACAGAACTGAATTCAGTGGAGCTATGTTGATTGACAGCAGCAGAGGATTTAGCCCTTTGTGGACAGAAAGAAGAGGACAATCCTGCAAGGTGCGCTGAGCACTATGTCCCTGATCCTGCAAAGAAAGCACTTAAGCACATGCTTAACTTAAAGCACATATCTGGCCCCAGTAAACTAAAGTATGTGCTTAACTGCTTTGCTGGATTGGGGCCAAAGCACTCAGCTCCTTGCAGGATCAAGCGCTAACGAAGAGCTGAAGTGGAATACACATCGAGTTCTCAAACTGAAGGCAGCTGAGAGGCTGCCACATAGCTACGATCCTAGTGGAGGGGCTGGAATAACAGCAGTGCTGCCCCTCAGTGCAGCCAGTGGGTCTGAGTAAGCAAGGACGCAGTGACCCCTTTCCTGACCTGCTCCCGGCCTCTACCAAATACTCATCTCCACAGTGGTATAATTGGAGCTGGCATGGAGCTCCTATGCACAGAGGCTAATCAGTGTTCTTTGTCTCCCTGCCACCCCTGGGAGGGTGTGTGTGTGTGCGTGTGTGTGTGTGTGTGCGCGTGTGCATGTGTGTGCATAAATGCCCAGGAGAAAGTTCACCAATGTGGCACACTGATTTAAGTGTGCCCCTACACAGTGTGGAGACCATGCTGGGGTGGAAAGGGACATGCCTGGGGCATGGTGGAGCAGTGCAGAGTTTACACATATCCTCCCCCTGGTTTAGGGTCCATTAAGGACTCTGCACCAGTGGTGCAGCTTAGAGCAGCTTGGTGGTTGCTCCAAGTTACTCTGGTACCAGCTCTAAGAATCAGGGAGCCATAACTTCCTCTGATGCCACCCCATGCCCTTAATGGAGAGCTCTGGCGCCAGTGAAAATCTAGCCCTTACTTTCTAGGTGATGTGACTGAAGTAAAGAAGATACCATTGTTTCCTGCTCCACAAGAAGATTCTGATTTTCCTGATTCTCAATATTTTAAATATGAACAATTAATACTTTTTGTTGGCAAAACTTGACTTAGTCTCCTACATCCCATTTTCAAAAGTGACTTCGGCATTTAGCACCAGATTTATGAATGTAATTTAATTGTCTAAAGATGAAGCTGGTCACCCAGTAGAATTTTTTTTAAATGCCTACGCAGGTTAGTTGTCTAATTCCCATTGGTTTCAATGAGAGTTAGGTACCTAACTCATGTGCTTTTGAATATCCCTCTAGGTGCTCATATGCATTTTAGGGTCCTGAATGCCTTTGTTAGGAGCCCAAGTCCCACTGACTTTCCATGAGACTTAAACTAAGTAACTTAGGTGATTTTGAAATTTTTGTCCTGAGGGCCTAAGTCACTTTTGAAAATGGGTGGGAATTAGGTGTTTTTGAAGATGTTGCCATTTATTCCCCCCCCCTACCCTACCCCCGCCTCACTTGATTACATGACCTTCTACAGGAGTCAGTCAGCTCTTTAAATGGCTCCTTACTGAATCTTCACAGTTGACCTAGAAAACATATAAATGTTGTACGAGGTCCTTTCTTCCTTGCAATGGGTCTTTTTCATCTCTAACCCCTAGGATTGTGTAAATGTACTAAAGGGAACAACCTTGCATTGGCAGAGAGATACTGGATAATTTAATAGGTTTTTTCCATCTCAAACCACTGTTGATTTTAAATTACTTAGTTGTAAGGCATGTAAGCCATCTAAAGCCTTATGTCACCTATGGAAGAATGATTTGCATCGTGAATGAAATCTCTTTGAATGGAATATAATATGAAAGAGACTGTCTGAATCCTTTAACTCAGAATATTCAGACCTCATTGTGTGTGTTACATCAAGTCAGTTGGAAACTTTCAAAATTGCATATAACTGGTTTGGCGCTAACAAATGTGTGTTGCTCTTTCAATACTAATTTTATTAAAGTCACATAGTTTTTGAATGTCAACATAAAAAAGAAAAACAAATCTGTTTACTTGCTGAAGCATTTTGCCTCCCAGCTCCAACTAGGAACTCTAGACATATGCAAAAATGTCTTGCTTCTTTTAAAAAAAAAAATGTATAAGCCCCTTTCCCCAGGTGTTCATACAGACTGAAATTCAGGGGCAATGTTAATATGTCTAATTCAAGCCCGAGAGACAAAGTGAATGAGGGAATATATTTTATTGGACCAATTTCTGTTGGTGAAAGAGACAAACTTTTGAGCTACACAGAGCTCCTCTTCAGGTCGTGTTGAGCTTGAAAGTTTGTCTCTATCACTAGCAGAAGTTGGTCCGGTAAAAGATACTACCTCACCCACCTTGTCCCTCTGGGACCAACACAGCTACAACACTGATTCAAGTCCGGACAGAAATACAGATGGACTCTTACGTTGTCCAAGCCTGTTTGCCCATCGCTAGTCTGTTCTTTGGATTTTATTCATTGTCTCTTACCCCACTATATACTTCCCCTAACAAGAAGAAAGAATCCCCTCCTGACCGCACCTAATAAAAATGAAATATGACTCAACTGAACTTGTTTGAAGAACACACCGAAAACTATCCAGCAAACTAGTTTCACATGCAGAAAGGAAACAATGGGAAATAATCCCCCACATTGCGGTGAACCTGAGAAGGGTCACAGTATGTTCTATATATGCTTTGACTGTTACAAATTAGGCCTGAATAGAAGTTGTTGTTCTGATTAAGGATTTAGACAAACCATAATTGTCAGGCTACCAGGAGTAAACAAGAAAGTGTGGGTGAGAAGCAGTTATTGCCAGGGAATGTTCATAAGTACTTCTCCCACTAGTGGTCCCCAAGCAGCAATCACCCTGCAGAATTCAGCAGAAATTCAGGATGAAAGTAAAGTGACCATATTTTTAAAATCAAAAACTTTTGTGATGAAATTCATATAAAAGACAAAAGTGACCTCTTAAAAAAAACCAACAGATGCTGATGTTGCCTGTACCACCTTCTGATTCACTAGCAAAACATGTGCATATATCAAGGTAGAGACTTTTTCCAGTAGTTTTGTGTCTGATTGAGTGGATCATGAAACACTGAACAAGCGACATTAACATTCACTTTGAGCAAAACAGCAGCTTTCATAGTGTCCCTGTTCATTCAGCTTTTCATTCCAAGCACTGTTCATCATGCTAAACACTCATCCACTAGACTGTTTGCTCCTGGTAAACACAGAACAAATATTATTCAGTAGAACAATATGTCTTGAAGAAACATGAAAACCTACAAATGTTTTGATCGGTGAAATGATATTTCAAGTTTCCTGAAAGACATTCTCAGGAGACTGGGATATCACATAAGAACCTGGGACTATCTCAATAAAATCAAAACAGATGTTATTTTAGATAATAGAAATATAGAAGCCAAACAATGAGTTGCTTTTATAATATGGTACAAACCACAGAATCATAGAAATGACCCAGAAAAGTATTAAGTCCTCTTGCCTGTCCCCTTTCCATGAAGGTTTGTTCCCTAGAATATATTTTCTAGTGCAGCGGCTGATCTACCTTGAAGAGCCCAAACATGTGGTACTTCCACCATCTCCTTTGATAAACTAAGTTTATGGGTTTACCACATATGCTTGTGACTAGTGCTTTCTGTCAGCAAGGCCTCGTTACTTCAATAGTCACAGGTTGCCTGAGCAATCCTCAAACAAGATGTGTTTTCTTCAGAGGTGGTTGGACTAGATCAGTGGTCCCCAACCTTTCTGTGGCCAAGAGCACATTCATCCCTTCATCAGAGTGTGGCGGGCAGCGACACTTCTCGGCGGCATTTCGGTGGTGATGGTTCTCCGCCGGAAGCACACCTCGGCAGCATTTCAACAAAAGCTTCTCCACCGGAAGCACTCCTCGGCGGCATTTCGGCAAAAGCTTCTCCGCCGGAAGCGCTCCTCAGCGGCATTTCAGTGGCGATGCTTCTCCGGCGGATGCTCCTCTCCTCTTCCTTCCTTGGCGCCGGCCCTGATGGCAGGCGCACATAAATGCCCCGGTGGGCACCATGGCACCCACGGGCACCACGTTGGGGACCACTGGACTAGATGTATCCAGTATCTGATGGTACCAAATGAATTACCTTCAGCAGAACTATAAAATTCCCAGCGTCACTCAGTGAGTTTGGCAGTCAGGGCAGTATCGTTCCTGGAGAACCATATTCAGAGGAGTCACACTGGGAGTAGTTACATTATTTAGTAACTAATAACTAACTGAGACTCAGTAATAATGGTTTCTATATTCCCGGTTGCCAGTGTCCGGCTGTGTGATCCTGGAACAAACACTTAACTTCCCTAGCCTATCCATCTCTCAAAAGGTCAAATTATACTTAGCGTGGATAACCTTAAAAAAACCCAAACACTTGCATTACCACAATATTAACATATACACTAATAAATTGTGATCCTTTCCGATACCCAATGTAAATAATATTCTGGTGAGGTGTTTATATCCTGGTATGGTTCCTTTTTAAAGTGCCTCCCTTATAGGGGCATCTTGTTGCTTAAATAATTCATGTTTATAAAGTATGTTAAGATCCTCAAAGAAATGGTCCCACATAAATGCAAAGTATTAAATATTTTGTTTTCTTCCCTAGAAGAGCATCCAAAACCTGATAGCGCTTTGTTGTTCTTAAGGGTCAGTGGAAAGAAGGAATGCCAGCCCTACCAAGCCTCCAAAACCAAGAGAGCTTCCCAGCCCCAGGTTTTATATTCTGCCTTCCTTTGATTAGGCAGATTTTCACACCATAAGTAGGATAAAAAAAAAATCAAACATTAAATAATGCTGTGGAATCTTGACAACAGAAAGGAGTCGATCAAATGAGCCAAGCAGAAATCCCTTAACTGGTCATATGAGCAATGAAAGACCTACCCCTCTATTCTGACCTAAAATTAACAGATCTGTCAAGTTTAAGAGCCAGCTTTCCTTGGAAAATAAAAGTACCCTTTTCTGAGCCGCCCCTTAAAGGAAATTCGTGTGGCCAGAATAAAGTTTGCACAGAGTGTTAGTGGCAGCTAATGTATAAGCCAACAATGTTTACTCAATATTATATAGGTTTGGCAACACACCACAGGAGTAAATTAGCTTGATGTATTAGTTCTGCGCTGAGAAAGTGAGACTGTCACTGAGATCTGTAAAGCACAGCAGGTAGTTCCCTTATGGAAGAAAGATACGGTTCTGGTCAGAGCAATACAATGCAGTCCAACGTGCAGTGCTGTGCATATGAGACACAACCAAGGCTGCTTTTGGATACACATGTACAAAACTTCCACTGACCTCAGAAACAGCTGCACGTATGAACCCTTATTTCCTTATCCCACTCCCATCTTTCATGCCTATTCCAAAGCAGTTCCATACACAGGAAGTGCCCTCCCAAAATCCATATACCATGACTCCACCCTCTACTCATGCAAATCCCTCCCATAGACTCTTTGCTTCCAAAATGAAAAATGACCAGACCATGACAGGAAAAAGAAGTACAAGCAAATCATTGCAAATGACTGCCATGCTCTGGGTCTTGTCTTGCACTCTTGCCTCTACAGCATGAGCTCTCTAAGGGCAGAAACTGTGGTGATATTTGGGTCATGCTCAGCATCAAACACACCATCAATGCTTAACAAATGATAAATAATAGGCCAACCCCTCAGCTGAAGTTGAGGAGTGCTTAGTGCACCTGAGGACGGGGGGATAAAAAAGGGGGGAGGGTGCAAAGTTGATCTTTTGTCTAAGGGCCACTCCGTGTGGCTCCAGGCCCTCAGAGAATATTAGAGCAACTTAGTGGCTGCTCTATTTTGTTCCAGCGGCTGACTGCAGGGATTCCCTGGTGATTGGTCCCTTTCTTTTGGCTATACCTTCTATGTTAGCAGCCAAGGGTTGGTATGGGGATGGTGGGGCATAGAAACCTCTAGGCTATCCAAGGATTCCTCTGCAGAAGGGGAATCTTTAGTGGCCAGAACTCAAAGTAAAACTCAGAGTGTGAGAGCTCATGTGGAGTGAAAACAAAGAAAATGGCCACTTGAGACTGGAAGTTGAAACTGTTGAGTGTTGCACAGCTTCACTGCTATCCTGTTCTGTGCATCTACTGTCCTTACAAATGGAGGACTAGCCTCCAAAAAGGCTCTTTTCTACCACCAGAGCAGCACAAAGGAGCCGTCGAACTGTCTTAGGCTAGGTCTACATTACACCCCACTCGCGGTGGCGCGGTCAGTTGCCAGAGCCTTCCCCTGCCGCTGGAGTGGGGGAAAGGCTCCAGCAGCAGGGAGTTGCCAGAGTCTTTCCCTTTGGCAGGGGAAGGCTCTAGAAGCGGGAAGCTGCCAGAGCCTTTCCCCACAGCCCAAACCTTTTCCAGAAGTGGGGAAAGGCTCCAGCGGCTGGGAGGCAACGGGACACGACACGGCTAAAAACATCAGTGTAGCCAGGGAGGCAGGGCTCGGGGCGGGGGGGAGGTATTACAGAGCCATGTAGGGCATGTACTCAGATACATGTGAGGACTGCCTCACTGTCTACACTGCTAATTAAACCTATGCTGATGGGCTACCCAGAGTACATACTCTGCACACCACCGAAAGAAGCGTGCCGTGTAGACATAGCCTTAGAAAGGTATCTGGGGATTCCCTGGTATGGGGCTAGCTCTCCTTCGCCATCTCTCCTGACACCTCCAGCACAGGGGACGTGAGAGGCATGTGAGGGAGCAGTGTCACAGCACACCGTACCAGCAATTACCCTGCCAGTGTAATGACCTGTAGGCACCCATTACAGGCCAGTGTGGATTACAGCTCCCCAGAGGCGCCTCTAATTTAGACTTGAGGTTAAACCTGCCCATGTGAACCCTGAATGATCATGAGAGCAGAAAAGTGGCTTAATGCCCTTTTTGCCCAACTCACCTGCATGGAGCAAGGGCTCTGGCCCAGATAATAGTTTGGGTTGGAGTTTTTCCAGCTTAAAAAGACAGAGCCAGAAGTAACAGAAGCATAAAAAACTATTCAAGGAGCATGGAAGATGCAGGAATTCATCTACAGGATGGGAAGCAGAGCTCTGTGTTCTCTGCCCTGCTCTGAAACAGCCTTCATGAGCGACCTCCAAAAAGTCACGTAACTGCTCTGTGCCTCAGTATAGCCTCCTGTAAAATAGGCATAACAAGTCTCTCCTAAGCCTCAAAGCATCAATGTGAGGCTGAATCCATTAATGATTGTCAAGTGCTTTGAGACCCTTGGATGGAAGGTGCTATCTAAGGGCAAAATATTATCATGATTTACAATTTAAAATAATACTGTGCCACTTGGTTTATTATAGAGAGTGTTCTGACATCTTCCACTGACATGCACCCTTTACTGTCAGTGTATAGTCATAAATAGAACAAGGGCAGCTAGTCACTCATTTAAAATCCAGACTCTGGACTGATCAGTCATTTATCAGTCCTGAAAGCATCGGTGTAGCCGGAAGAAAGAAATCATTACAGCCAAACTAATGTGTGTCATGATCACTGCACAATAATAAACAGCAACAACAACAACAAACCCAATTTGAAAGGACCTACAAATCACCACAGCTTCCAAAGAAGTATATTACCTTGTATGCTGTGGACTGACATCTTTTCAAATGGATGGTCTCTCTCTGATACTGTGATAAGTAAGAAGACGATAGAAACCATTTACCTGCCAGCTTGGGTATCTCTAATTGTTACCATGCATCAGATGGCACAAATCCTTACTGGAACACAGGGTTGGCGGGTTCCATATCTGACAGATAATGGATGTTTTATTGCTTTCATAACTGAAGTACTATATACATTGTACGATAGGGCTGGTGTCTTCTTGAGAAAAAGTGTGCGCACTCCAAGTATTCCAACTATCATCCAAATATGTAATTTTTTTTACAATGGCCCTGCTATTGCCAACAAAGAGATGCAATGCTTTGAGTGCACGCTTTAGTGGAAGCTATCATTAGCATGGTTGTCATAGCCCCAATTTGACTGCAGAACTCAAAATGTATATATGCTGAACAGATAAGTGTTAGCAGATTCTTCCACATTTCTATTGTCTGAACTCGGGAAATGCTTCTGCAGATAGTCTCGCAAATGTATTGATTTTATTTAAGGTTTACACATTTGACAAGGCAACATGCCAATCAGTTTGAATAGATCTTTGCTCCTTTTGCCTGCAGCATATCATCCTTCAAATCACCTTTTTAATTCATATCTTCTATATCATTTAAATTCTATCAAACGCCACCGTCCATGAATGTACCCTTTCTGCTTCTTGGTTGGTTTCAGAATAAAGGTTTCAGTTTATGTGCTGGGCAATAGACTTTGCAGTGTCAATATTAAAGCTGAGGGGAAATGGGGAGAAGGGGGAATTACCAGGGGGGAAAAAAATCAGTGGAAAAATTTTACTGTGTCAAAAAACACAACCTGGAAATATTTTGGCTGAAAACCAAAAATATTCTGCTTTTGATTTTCCTCAACGAATTTTCATTTTTAAGGAAAACAGACATTTTCCACAACATTTTTAATTTAGTCAAAAATCCAATTTTCCATCTAAACAAAAATTTCAACAAAAAACTTGTGGCCAGCTGGGCCCAATATACTCGTACTGGCAGCGCTTTCACTCAGACTGATGACTGGGGGTTTGGGTTTCACGCAGGCACTTGGACTCTTGCTGACTTTTGACACTATACTTTAGTTCCAGGAATGGAAGAAGCTTTAGTACTGTTAGAAGTGCTATCTTATACAGGAGTCAGTATTATCAATTAATAATGTCCTTATTTTCCACATCTGTTGGCAGCCAAGGTGGCAATTAAATATTCCAGAGCATATTTTGGAAAGAGCAGCAGACAGGACAGAACCCTTGGCTCCTATTGAAGTCAATTATATTTGAGGGTGCTCAGCATTTTCTAGAAGGAACAGGTCCTACCACATGTTCTAATGTCTAAGGCTAGGAACTGAGCTATTTGCTGAGTGCATAACATTTTCTATCTCTGTCTGCACAACAGCTGCACTATGGGAGTCTCTCTCATTGCTCTGTAAAGCACTTTGGCTCCCTTTGAGTATGAAAGGTACCGTACAAAACTACACTCTGTCCTGTAACAGTCATTGCAGTGGCAGTCATTAGAAGGCTTGTCTGATTCATGTAGTTTGTAAACTGTGAGAGTCAATTCCTGGCAGCACCATGCTGAAAGTGTGTGGCATCAGACCTTAACAACATATGAAACAGTTTCTTAACTGCTAGTGTCCTGCACTATAGTTTATAATGCCATTCCATTCATGGCTTTAGTCTGAGCAGCAATCTCTGCCTTTAAATTATCAGCACTATTTTTGAATTTCTTTCTTAAGTATTTATGCACCAATTAATCATCTTAAACCATCAGCACTGTTCAGACAGGGGATTAACAATGGCTAACACAAAACAACTAGTACCAATAACATCCTCTGATTAGTTAGTATCATCAGTGGAGAAGGTTTCAGACCTAATGTTTGAGTTAACTAGTGGCTCTTTAGGAAAAATAAGCCCTTGCCCTTCCTAATCAGACTTGAAATTCTGAGTAAACAAATTCAGAGTCCAAAGAGGCAAGGCGTGGACAGTGGTGAACAGATCATTAGACAGAGACTGGAGGCGACAACCTCAAACCGCATTGAGAGACATACTCTACACTCACAAGGTTCACATGGACAGCCACTTAACAGCAAGCAAGAAAAATCTTCTTTACTTGTTCTACTGGCATTGGTCAATTCCTCCTCCCACTCTTGTGCATTGTCTGCTGACTGGGACCTAGTTACTATGCTGAAAGCCATACCACCAAAATAATGTATTGTATCATATTAGAGCACACAGCAAAGCTCAATCAGAACTCATCTGCAGATTTCCTATACACTTCCTAGGCACTGGCAGGAAGTAGCACTGGTATTTCATTTGGTGTCACTCTTCCTTCTCATTCAGTATCAAACCAGTGCCCCAGCATGGTGTACAGTAGTACTGTGCTGTTAGGGCTGCTAACTTTTACATGAGGCATAAAAGAATGGTACTTCACAATTGTATTTAATAAAGATCTCAGGGCACTTTCCTAAAATGAGCAGTATTAAACCCAGTATTATATCCACTTTCCAAAGCAATTAATTATATTTTACCTACCTAAAACATGTATCTTTATTTCCTGTTCTTCACTGTTCTGTGATGTTGATGTGCTTTATTAAACAGCTGTTCTGTTCCCTCTGGAATTGGCTATATTGCAGAAGTGATTCCTGAACGGGTATGTCCCTTATTTACCTCAAAGCATTGTAATGATTAATGAGCTACTGTTTGCAAAGCACTTCGAGATCCTCAAATGAAAGATGTATAACTATTATATCATCATCATTGGTGGTCCAAAGAGAAGAGATTAGATCAGATTATCCACCAATAACTCACCCTTTAAAAAAATGTAAGAGCCAGTTTTGAGTAATGAAAGTATTTTTAAAATATTTTCAATCAGGAAAGTTTTGTACATTCCAAATGGTCAAAGAAATATTATGAGAACTGGTACATAAGCAAAAATTCAATCCAAAACAGAAGTTTTGACAACCAAAATATAGGAGACCTTCCAAATAGGTTTGTGCCTAGTAAACAGGCAGTTTATAAAATGAAAAACTATAGCAAAATAAGACAAGAAGTTACCTGTTTCTGTTTTGGTTTTAGAATGATTGACTTGATCACATCATCCTTTAAAGTGTCTCAAACACTACTGTGATGAGTGTGGATAAAATAGAACATTGGACCAGTCCTGAGCCCACTGAAGTCAATAGCAAAATTCCTATTGATTCAATAGAAGCAGGATCAGACTTATCTGAGTGGAGAGAAATATATTAGTAACAATTTGTACATATTACACTGGTTATCGGGGCCTCACTTCAACAAGGTGCTTAAGCACATGCCTAGCTTTAAACATGTAAATAATCCCATTGAAGTCTATGGGACTACTCAGGTGCTTAAAGTTGAGCACATGCCTAAGTACATTGGCGGATCAGGGCCATAGAGATGAATAAATTGCTATAATCTCTCAGCACAAATATTGTTACTAGTGGGTCATTTTGGTGATTTCTTAAAATTACAGAGAAAATGTAAAGCTGCTGATAAATAATTTCTATTGTGTTTTTGTGCGAAGTTCGTGCTTGAAAGTGAAAGGAGCCCATTTACTAAGCTCTGAACATATCTAATCAACACCAATTCGCACACGCATCAATGGAGCCATTGCTTTTCTGTGAGAATATTGCAGAAAGCCACGATGCAATTTTTTAATTCAAGGGCGGCCTGTTTAATCTCCTGGTTGTTCTGCTTTCTTCTTCTCATCGAATGCGGATATCAAACTTCAAACGTTATGATCTTCCTTCATGCCAGCACTGTGATCCAACAGAGCGCTAATCCAAATGGAATCCACTCAAATCCATACATTCACTGTTCTACTCCACCACAGTTCACATGAAAGATTACGCCCATCCTGCACTCCACTCCCATTGAAGTCAAAGGGAGCAAAAAGCACTCGTGTCTCTTGAAGGATTAGGCCCTTCATATAAAGGGCTAATTTGTACAGCCCTCCTGGACGCATACCCAAGGGCATGCTATACGGGGAGCTATCAGAGGGAACAAGAGCAAGCTTCACTATAAAGACACATGCAAGCAAAATATGAAGGAATATAGAACAGATCCTGACCAATGGGAAATCGTGGCAAGTGATCGCAACAAGTGGCACCATTGTCTCCATCGGGGTATCAAAATCCATGACAGAAGCTTGTTCCTACAGCTTGAAGAGAAAAGAGCCTGTAGGAAGCAAGCAGCTCCCAAACAATATACATACATTTGCAATAACTGCCAAAGATCATTCAAATCTCGGATTGAACTATTCAGTCACATGAGACATTGCAAACCATTTACATCATATGCTGCAATTCCCACCATCTCTGGTAGATGAAAGGATGCCAACAACAGATGGGTGAGCATTTACTCACCCAAGTAGTCTCACTTTCTTGATGCTCCAGACCATGGCAGGGGTCCAGGATTGACTTTACGGGGTCTACTCATATGACAGAGTGATCGTCAATATGAGCTAAAACAGTGGGGAAACCTCCAAGGATAAAATGATGGTTGCCAGGAGAGTAACATTTGAATCATCCTTTCTTCACTCTGTGCAAGGCAGGTTCCATTAAGCCAGCTCCCATATTATCTTATCTTATTTATAGAATTCATTTATTCACTGACCTCATAAGCACAATGAACGCATTGTTAAACTGCTTTAAATGGTGGAGATAAGTGGATTATTTTAACGCGGTGGTTAATTGTATATCTGATTTCCCTTTAACTTCTTAGAAGCAAACATATATCATTATCTTTAAGAAATGTAATACGGTATCACAGACTTGATCTCTGTGTCTATTTACAAAGGTTTAGGTTTAATATATACCAGTCTTGTCTGGCTTTTTCTATTAAGCAGTTAGTAATTTCACCAATAACATCCTTACCTAAGCTAGATTCAAACTGGTTGTTATAAGGTGAAAAGCTTCATATTCTATCATTGAGCCCTTGAGTGGGTATTCTGGCTGCTCCCTCCTGTGTCATACTTCTGAGCTTTTGTATTCGTTTCTCAATTTACAGCAATTAACACATGCAACTTCCATTCACATCGCTAGAGAGTTCTTAAATCCACGAGGGAATAAACAGACCCTCAGCAGTGAAATGCAGGATTTATAGGATTTAGACTATAACAAAATTTGTTTAACTTTTGTTTTCCCACAAATTGCAGTGACCCATGCCTAACAAAGCAGGTATTTTAGTCCTGCACATGTGGCCATTTTAGCTGCTTCACTGATTATGGCTCAGGAACCTGCAATCGGATCTGCTACATTGAATCCCTGAACTCTTGTAGAGCCTCACTGATGTCAAGGGGTCTCTGTCTGAGTGTACAGGTCAAGGGTATAAGATCCGACTGCACAACTGAAGCCTTAATATTCATTCATTATTTGCATGTGCACATCAGATATTGCGTGCACAAATATTTGTCCACCACCAACTGAAAATCTGGCCAAATTAAGCTGCTGGTGTAAATTTGCATAGCTCTACTGAACGCCGTTATCTTCAGTGTCGTTGTATACAATTATATATTATTATTTAATGTTTATATTCTAGTAGCTCCTAGATGCCTCAATCAGGTCAAAATATTTCATTTACATTTTATTGGAAACAGAAAATGTATTTAACAGGCTGTTTCATTCAACACTTACAATAAGACAGTCATAAAATTTTAGATTTTACACAACACTGGTACTATTGTGCAATCATAGAGTCATTTTCTGGTCCTAAACTTTTCAAGGACTACAAAAATAATAATAATTTCCCAAACTAACTGTTGCATTTGGGTTTATAACTAATCCTACATACACCGTAACATTCATGGCAAGCTTCGGATATCACTTACTTACTTTTATGTGTTTTATGTACTTTTTAATATACTGCCTAAATCATGCCATGGAGGAGTATGCTTGAGAAGGCTGACACTGCAAGGGCAAAGGCTAGTGGGAAAAGGGCATTAAGTTTGATGTCCTTTTGAGAGGACCTGCTTAATTAAAAGATGGCCTTCATTACATGAGGTTGCAGAAAGCATCATTTCAATGGAGCACTTAGGGAAAGTTTCTCTGACTGTGACAGTTCTGCCAAAAATCTAATTAGAGATTCATCTGGATGTATATATCAGTGTTATTGTGTGTCAGGCAGCCCCAATGTATCAAGCCTGAGTGGAGTTTTAATGGTCCAAATCTGTCTGTCTAAATATCGTAAAATAAGAAACAAATCAACAGACCAGAAACGCTAATAAAAGAGAGATTTATTGTAAAATACCGTTCATTGTATTAGGTCTCTAGAATTAGGGAAACAGAACCAAGTGTGTTAATCAGAGAGTTGTGACACCTTGTACAGCAAGATTATTTTACCTCTAATATGAGATTTGACAGTGTTCACCCCTTCCAACTAAGGTGATTCGGGAGGTGATCCACTTGCTGAGCCAATACTCCAGCATGCTGTTAGGAGGCAATGGGCTGTTAGAGGGGCCAGCCTTCAGAGGAGAGGTAAATCTGGGATCTTGGATATCAGTCTATACTCATTACGGTGCCTGGAGCACATGCCTCAGTCACTGTGCATCTTCTATGGTAAGCAGCGAATGCTCTGCAGGAACCTTTGTCTCCTTCAGTATGCATCTTGTGAGATGACACAGGCCAGATTTGGTAGAGGCAAAATCAGTGTCGAGAAAGCCATGTTTTCACCTTCACCAGTTAAACATAGCCAAATCCTTCAGTATAATAGGTAAGAGCAAAACTGAAGAAGACTTCCCTCTTCGGTGGCTGGTATAGATTACAGGTATGGATGGTTGGGACTTACAAACACACTTTCTGGTGCAGTTGAGATAGTGGCTGAATTTGTAAACAATCGTTCGGTGGCTGCTTTTCTGACAAGTCTCACGCAATAGTCAATTTTAACCCCCTTATTATAAATTTCTGAAAACAGATGTTTACAATAGAAATATTTGCATTAAGTTTAGCTGCTGCTCTCCTATGTGATTTATTATTGTTTATTATTAATTGTATGAGGCAGCATGTAGGAGCCCTAGTTGTGGAGCAGAACCCTATTGTGCTAGTCGCTAAACACAGATCAAAAAGTTGGACCCTGTCCCAAAGAGCTTACAACGCTAGTAGGTACATTGTCACTGAGACAGAGAAAGAACTGTATTTTAAAGGAACACATTCATTCTTATGCAATGCTATAGTTCATATGGAAACAAACCCAAAACATTATCTTGCCACCACCTAAAGTTCCAACTAATCAATTTTAAAATGCTACCCTTTCCTTTCTTAATTTGTCCGGATCTAAGAAGCTATAATGATTGAGCAGAAAACCTACACACCATATCCCACCTGTATAATGCACCCATCTAGCCAAAAAGTGAACATGTTCTTTGATATCTTGGGTGAAATCCTGTCCTACTGCAATGAATGGGAATGTTGCCCCTTGCATTTGTAACTGTCCATCTTATGTCAATCAGACCAACAGCACAGAAACACAAACAAGGGAGAGAAAACCAATGATGTGTTTCACACATAAAGTGCCACTGATAGTTGTAGTTTTCAAACAAAAATCATTCATCCTTTCCAGGGTGTTAACACTTTTTTAGTTAGCCTTGTCAAATTGGCATTTTCCAAATGGACAGCCAAAGAAGTGCCTGCATTGTCTCATTGTTATCTTGTGCTCCCCGTCTGTTTGTTGTACCGCCTGTTGTCTCTTATTTTCTATTTAGATTGTGAGTTCTTCAGGGCAGGGCCTTTCTTTGTGTTTGTACAGAACCTTGCACAATGGAGCCCTAAACCATGATTAGCATCCCTAAGGATTACATTATAAATAAATGATATCTGTATAAAAGCAAAAAAAAAAGGTCTCTAGATTGTCTGAATATGGTTTCTGGTGACTTCCTCTAAGAAAGTACTGATGGAGTGAATGTTTTCCTATGAAGTTTAGAAGCTGAAAAGTTTTGGCATTAATATAGAAAATGTAGAAGCAGGGAATTGCTCATCTACCCATGAGTCTGATAAGTATTTATTGACCTGCCCTTACAGTAGCCTAACAGAAGATGCATGTTGGGTGTGCACCCAAAAATCCCATTGAGTTTGATGGGAGTATCAGCTACATAAGGAAAACAGGATCAAGCACCTAGTACCTATGGTTTAAGCTGCCCATCAACCACTGTGCAGTGGTTTACTGAAACAGTGATAGTTGGGAAGAATTTTGGTTCCTGAAACTAAAACCTGAGTGGGATTACCACAGTGAAAGAACTGTATTTTAAAGGAATACATTCATTCTTATGCAATGCTATATCATCAATTTTGCATGAGCATAGCACACCATGTCAGAAATTATATCAGCTCCAGCTAGAGGGACAACGATACATATGTTAGTACAAAACACATGTTATGTTTTATTTAAAGTACGCCATAAATATTTTTGCCCTGAAGCAGAGTTTAAAATGAGCAGCCTCTGTAAGGTCTCATAACAAAATCTATGTTCAGAAAAGAGAAAGAAGGTGCATCTACTTCTAAATGTCTAATTTCATCTTTTAAAAAAAAAAAAAAAAAAGCCAGGATATTCACTGATAAAGCTGCCACTCTATTCTGAACTCACCAATACTTATGGAAGAACATACAAGGCCACATTTTCTGCCATAGTTTATGTTCATGCAGGCAACCTTTTGCTCCTGCAGGTAGCTGACCAAGGAGCACATTGCTGAGAAAAGTAAAACACTATGTTACAGACTATGAGTGCATGACATTGAACACAGTGCAATGTAGAAGGGAAACTAGTACCCCAGCCTTCAAACAAAGAGGGCATGGTCAGCAGCCCTGTCCCCACTACAAATCCCCAGGGCTACCCTGTGTATCCACTCTGCTCTGGTCAGACTCAGTAGTAGTTTCTCCCCATGTCTGCAAGAAATAGTATTAAATGGTTCCAGAAGCCTAACCCAAAATCTCACTCCTAAATGTAAAATGGCACAGAGTACGCAGTCCTTTATGCAATTTCTCATCACTAAGCAAAATTAAAGTATTATAGCAGAGATAGATTTGGCTTTTCATACACTATATGAAAGCAATGATCAAAGTGTTCTGAAGGTAGTGTTAATTGGAATAAAACAATAGGACCGATTCTGAGCTCACTTCCACCAATGTAACTCAGGAGCACTGACTCTGAAATGAATGAAGTTATACTAGGACAAAGCTGGTGAATGAGAGATCAGAACCATGGCCAAAGACTGAAAATTATAGCTCAACATTTAGTGTTACAAATCCAACTTCAGACAGCATAGGTTTGATCTGCAGAAATGCTGAGCACTCAGAACTCCATTCGAAGTCAGGGGGAGCTGCACATCTTCTCCACCCCTGAAAATCAGATCCAAGGGGTAGAATCCTGCCCCAATTGAAATCAATGGGAATTTTGTAATTAATTTCAGTGGGCTGGGATTTCACCAAAGGTGTTTCAGTCTGGGTTCCCAAAAAGTTTAGCAGACAAAAATCACTGGTGACTTTTGAAAAGTTGTTTCCATGTTTGTATTTTCTGTTATAAAAATTGCTTAGAAATGGTCTCATATGATACCAGTTCCTGACCAAATCATACTTGACTAAGTTATATACTTTATCTAGTTAGATAAGTATTAGAATTACAAGAATTCAGTGTATCATGCAGGTGATATGATTATATCCAGGCGCAAGACAGGCTTTTACTCCTGCAGCCCAGTGTAACACATAGGTTCCTCCCAGTTTGCCATTCATTTTCCAGGTGTTCCACATGCAGAAGTCCCACTGACATCTGGGCCTGATCCAACTTCTACTAACTCCATAGGAGTCTTCCCATTGACCTCAGTGGAGGTTGGTATGGGCCCACAAGGTGGCTGCAGAATCAGACATTTAGGTAGTAAATCAACTGAATATGATGGATTTCTCCATGAGCTAGTCACCATATAATTAAACTATCCAATCAGATAATGATTTAAAAATATAGACAAAAGCCTTGTCTCCCCTTAGTCCATTGTTGTCTTCTTTAGCCACATCCTGACTGAAGATCTAGGCATCATTCATTGCAAGGAATATTCTAGCTTCTGCAGTCCGTCTATTTTTTGTATTATCTGACCTAACAATGCTTTTCTCTTGATGGATCCTACCTGACGAAAATAAATATTCATATCACTCGGAACTGCAGCTCAGCTAGATTTTTTTTAAACACTTGTAATTGTATATTTGACGTGCAACCTAATTAGACCAGAGCATCTTTAATTAAGTGTGTCAGCCCCAGTGGAAGCCAGAGTTCAACGCTAATAAAGCTGATAAGGTTTCTGTTTTTCAGACTTCGTTTATTTAATGCCTCATCCATGTTAAGCCAATCTGTAACATATGGGCAATTCTCCCACTACGGATTTATCATTTGGGTGTTTCTTTCTGTGAATTGATGCAATCAAACTCCTGCCAGTGTTAATTATTTTTCTCCAAGAAGTAAATCCCGAAATTTAGCAAACAAAACATCTGTTATTTACTGCAAATGACATAAGCATAACAAAGGCAGTAATTCCAGAAGCTTTGGGAGAAACCAGAATAATTCCGGATTGTGCAAAAGACCTTTCAGAAAAGTTCTAGATATTTGACAAAACAGTGTCATTTTTAGAACTTTTTCTTAAGAGGGCAATCATCAGACATGAAACAAAATTCATTTTTAGAACTAAGCATGTTAGTATACAGACCATTTCAGACTTTAGAAATTTCTTATGTACAATCCATGTTTCCTTAAAAGGTAAGGGCTTGTGGTGGGGAGTTTAATTAGACACTGGAACAGATTATAGAGGGATATAGAATCATAGGGCTAGAAGGGACCACAAGGGTCATCCAGTCTAACCCCCTGCCAGGATGCGGGATTTGTTATGTCTAAATCATCCAAGACAGATGGCTATCCCAGCCTCCTTTTGAAAACCTCCAGCGAAGGAGCTTCCACCACCTCCCTAGGCTGTCTGTTCCATTGTCCTACTGTTCTTACAGGCCACGTCTACACTACCCACTGATTTGGCGGGTAGCAATTGAACTTTTGAGGATCGATTTTTTGCGTCTAATCTAGATGCGATTAACCGATCCCAGAACGCGCTCCCGTCGACTCCGGTAATCCACCCTGACGCGAGGCGGAAGCAGAGTCGACGGGGGAGCGGCAGCCTTCGACATTGCAGCGTCCTCACGGCGAGGTAAGTCAAGCGAGGTACGTCGACTTCAGCTACGTTATTCATGTAGCTGAAGTTGCGTACCTTACATCGACCCCCCCCTCCGTAGTGTAGACCAGCCCACAGTTAGGAAGTTTTTTCCAGGATTTAATCTAAATCTGCTATGCTGTTTTTTGAACTCATTGCCTCTTGTCCTGCCTCTGTGGCAAGAGAGAGAAACGTTCTCCATCTTTTTATGGCAGCCTTTCAAGTATTTGAAGACTGCTATTATGTTCCATATTAATCTCCTCTTTTCCAAACTAAACATACCCAGTTCCTTCAGTCTTTGCTCATATGGCTCACATTCCATCTCTTTGTCACTCACCTCTGGATCCTTTCCAGTTTCTCCACATCCTTTCTATAAATTGGTAACCAAATTTGGACACAGTACTCCAGCGGAGGCCTAACCAGCGCTGAGTAGAGCCATACTATCACCTCCTCTGACTTGCATTCTACACCTCTCTTAATGCAACCTAAAATTGCATTTGCTTTTTTTGCAACAGCATCGCAACTCCCAGATCCTTCTCAGCCGTGCTGCTGCCAAGCCAGACCCCCCTCCCCGCATTCTGTATTTGTGCATTTGGTTTTTCTCCCCTAAGTGTAGCATCTTACATTTGTCTTTGTTGAATTTCATTTTGTTGGCTATAACACAGTTCTCCAATGTATCAAGATAACTTTGAATTTTAGCTTATCCTCCATAGTGTTGGCAACCCCCCCGCACCCAGCTTTGTCATCTGCAAATTTGATCAGTATGCGATCTATGCCTGCACTAACAAAGATGTTAAACAACACTGGGCCCAGAACACATCCCTGTTGAACCCCACTTGAGACCTCCCTCCAATCTGACATCTTTCCATTAATAGTTACTCTCTGCTTGTGATTGTTTAACCAACTATGTATCCACTTAATGGTAGTTCCGCCGAGCCTGCGTTTCTCCAGCTTATGTATCAGAATGTCATGTGGGACTGTGTCAAAAAGCCTTGCTGAAGTCCAGATATATTATGTCCACTTCATTTCTCCTATCCACCAAACCAGTTACCCTGTCAAAGAAGGAAATCAAGTTGGTTTGGCATGATTTGTTCTTAGTAAATCCATGCTGGCTGCTAGTGATTACCCCTTCATCCTCCAGTATTCGCAAATTCAATGTTTTATACATTGCTGTAGTAGTTTCCCAGGTATCAAAGACAGGCCACCATAACCCTGGCCCTCCCTCCACTAATGCTTTGTTGCATCTGCCCATCTCCTTCATTGCATCATGCCTGCACTAGGAGTGTAAGCTCTGTGAGGCAAGGGTCTGTGTATCATGTGGCACATTGCACACCCCTGGGTGCTGCTGTAATATAATAAATACCATTTATATTGCTCTGCAATGAATTACATAAGTCACTTTATCTGCCTGTTCTCCTAGTCTCACCAAGTCATCTGAATTTCATTGCCCTTCTCCATCCTTACAAAAACCTAATGTAAGCATCAAATGGCTGGTATTGACCTACTGCCTGGCAGCAATTTATTTAGGTTTGCTGTTATTTATGGCTGTGTGTTTTCCCCTTTCACAGTTATGACAGCCTGTCAATAAAATGAGTAGTTCAAAATATATATTCAAAACTAGTGTCCATTGATGTTTTATGGAAACCCCACTGCAACCTCTAACACTGTCTTCTGTCATCTGTCTCTGAAAAATGTATCATTCAGGTATTTAAAATACTATTTGACTTATTCAGCTGCTCCTCTTCCAAAAGCACTTTGCCCCTGCTTTCTGTATTTTATTTGCAGAGGTGCAGAAGAGGGAGAAAAGGCAAGTCTTGTTTATGAATCCAACCTTTGAGGCTGATTTTAATCTTAGCATCCTTAAATCACCATTACTGCACTTGCAACGATTTGTACATCCCAATATCTGAGGCTAGAGTCTAGCCCTCAGGTGGAATCATAAGCAATTTTGAACAATACATAAATGCGATGATTCATAAGAGAAACACAACACACGGGTGTAGATGAACACAAGACATCATGAAACCCTGACAAGCATAAACTTGCAGTTGTCTGGACTGTGTTCTCAGGATACTCTCTCAGATGGAATTGACTCACACAATTTATTTGTTGCAGCTATCTTCATTGTATGAGATATTACTATATCTCTTATTCTTTACTTCAGGAGTTCTGACAGGATGCAGCTGACTAAACAAGTGCACTCTTAAGGTTACAAAAAGCAGATTCAAGCGAGCATGATCCCCTTTCTTAAACTTTAGTTTATTTCTATGATTTTTGCAATCTCCCTTTGCAGTTTTACTTTCAACAATCCAAACAAGAAGATACTGTGCGGAAAAGATCTATTTCTGTTTGTTCTATGGTTAATCTCTAAAATGGGGATGAGGTTTTAGGCACTGATCTTTTTAAAGAGGGATTTTATTAAATATAGTATGCTGGTAAAATAGCCGATTGGCCAACATTTTCAAAATTAGGCCCCAGTCCAGCAAAGCATCTAAGCACAGGCTTAACTTTCAGCATGTGAGTAGTCAAACTACTAAATAATTACTTAAGCTTAAGGGCAATATTTTCAGAAGTGACTAAGTGACAGAGTCCTATGTTCCATTTTCAGTAGTGACTCAGGCAATTTGGAGACAAAATCCCATTGAAAGTTAATGGGAATTAGGCTCCTAAATCACTTACACAATTGAAAAATTTGCTCAGTGTCACTGAAACTCAATGAACATCAAATTATGATCATCCGAAAGCTCAGGAGTGTTCAGATATTTTGGACCAGAATTCTTTTGACTTTTGTTCTCTTTGTGTCATTCAGGTCTAGATGGGCCTCAATCCTGCTGTAAATAACCCATGCCGGATTCTCCTGGCATTGAGGAACTCTCTGCTGGAAAATCTTTGTGGATTCTGGGTCTTGTGCCTTTGCTACTCCCCCTCTTAGCATAGGAGGTATGGCAGAGGCCCATTACACTATGGCAATACATCACTGGCAGCACCATTGGGATTGCCCCAGCCCTGAGAATCAAATCGTCATAACCAGCTTCCTGAGCCCCAGCTCTCTCTCTCCTGTGCCAACCAAAGCCACGGCACAAGAGAAACTCTACCCCACAAACTCACTTTGGCTCATTATAGACATAAGGGACATTGGAAAAATTGGAATGTGGATCCAGGTTTGAATTTATGCCACAAGAAGCACTGCTGCGTATCTGAAATACATCCTCATCATTGGGTAAAACAAACAGTGAAGGCCTCTTCTAAATATCAAACCCTGACAATGCTTTGTGGTGTTTAAAAAATACTAATTTCATGGTTTGGGTTTATGAAATTCCCTAAGTTTAAATCCCCTAAAAACAGAGAGTCAATATTTATATTATTAATAAAGAGATGGGAGGGGAACAAAACTAAAACAATAAAATAAAAATACAACAGTGATACCAACTCTCCTGATTTTAATCAGGAGTCTCATAATATCCAATTTCCTTCTTAAAGCCACTTGCTTCAGGTGTCATGTTATTATATGAGAATCTAAGTTTTCCCTTAAAGAAAAAAAATAAGTCTCTAACCCTCATGGTTGCAGGGGGTTAAAAATGTGAATTCTAAAATGCTCAAAAAATAGAAGGCATATAAAAAGAACCTAAATTTATTATTTGTGTATTATAATCGACCCTCATGATTTTCTGGAGCATGACTCATGGTTTTTGAATCCTTAAGAATGGCAATACCGTTTCATATAATCAATGTGTAGTCAAAAACAATTAGTTTACTGTTGTCTGATACACAAATTATTATTATCATCTCAAAACTCCAATTTTCCCTTGACATACCCAAAATTATTCCTGCACTGAGCAGAAAAAAAATCAATAAACAGATTAACTTTTAAAATTTCTTTCCTCACCATCAAATCAGGAAGCTACTATCCCCAAAATATGACTGTCTTCTATAAATTAAAACATTTCCTTGACCATATAGTTTTTAACCTGGTTGATTTAAATTCATGATAAGTTCTAAGAAGGTTATAAAATCTAAATGCCATATCCTGGGGTCAAAGTTAGGTATGGATGATTATCTTGAGGTATCATATTAAGCATTCATTTAATTTCACTGTACTTAAATTAATTCCTGCTTAAGAAAAGGAAGAAAGGAAGGAAAATCTAGAGAGCTAATAGGCTATTTTGGGTTTCAACTCTAATGATCACTATTTTACGACACCACTTAAAATTCTTTTTTTTTTTAAACCACTTGATCCAATCTTGTCTTATTTTGTTCTACGGCTCTCCATTTTCAGAAGTCTCAGCCTTAGTGTATTCAATCAAAAAGTGAATCATCAACTGCTTGAAAGTTGTTCTGGTGGAATTTCTCTTTCGCACAGTATGCAACCACTTAAGGCAGCCCGATTTCTTCTTTCTGATCCCAGTAAGGTGACCACATGGAAAGTTGAGAGTTCCCAGACCTGCTTTGCTAGTGTGCACAGGACATTCAGTGTGCTGAGTGGCGCTGCATGGGCATTACAACTGGTCTCAAGCAGAGACTTCAAATGTCAAGTGTACAACTAAAGAAGCCAAGACAAACACATGGTCCCAAAATGTACACAAGCACACAGCAGAGTAAAATAACGGGCACTGGCTGTCAAAAGATACTGCAGATTTCAAGCTGTCCACAGACATAGAACAAGTTGATAGAAAAATGCAAAACTGTTCTTAGTCTCATCATACTGTTATAAACAGGGATCTAGACAGCTGTTTAACACCATATTGGGCTCTCTAACATACCCTCGCTGTCCAATGTGTGTCTGAGCACTGGAATACAATTTTTGTTGTTGTTCATAAATAAAAGGCTGCTGTTCACCGTAGGAGCTGAGCCAGAAAAAAATCCCCAAAAGATTGGGAAAAAGTGTTTTGTATGGCATATAAATAAAAATCTTCGAGTACTGGAGGTCTCCAGGGCTTAGTCAGATCTCTTCTATGGCTTGATCTTAGAGCAGAAGATTTTGAGGTTTCATTTCTTGGCACCATACCATAGTTCAGACCAGACATGCATCACCTCTATCTGCATTACATTCTGATAGTTACGCAGCCATTAATCAAACAAATTAGAACTTAGCTGTTCATATAAATTGTTCAGTTGTCCAAGAGGGGTCTGTAGTTATTTTTTTAACATGACTCTCGGTGTGTTCTATTAAAGGTTTATTGCGTTTTGATACTGAGAGGATATTGCTTGCCATTGCAAGAATTGCATTAGTTACAAGATACTGTTCATCTAGCATTAGTGTTTCCATTAGTGTGGACAGTTCAAACTGGGTAAAACGCACATCTCATGCATAATTTAACAGACTTCATATAGTGAGTCAAAAACTGTTATTATAACAACATAAAAAACAGACTATTTCTTTGGAGACTCATCACTAGGGGATATTAAAAACCAAGGCAATCATTCTGTAGAATTATTAATCATCTTTGCATGCAGCAGCAAAGATTAGAGTGGAATGCACACAGCCTTTGCATTACCTCCTTTGAGGCTCTGCCCCAACATTTGTAAAGGACTCCCAGATCCTGTGAAGCAAATGACTTTCTAGGGCTGGCCTTACCATGAGGCAAACTGAGGCAGCTGCCTCAGGTGCCAGACTGTGGGGGGGCCAGAGTGTAGAAAATTGTGTCTGCTGCTGGTACAAATGTATTCTATCTGCTCCTAGATGTACAGAGATGGTGGAGTGCTGTGCTGGAGGAAGGAGGGCACAAGAGACATAACAGGCAGGCAGGAGAAAAGGTGAGAGGGAATAACAGAAAGCAGCAGTAGCTGCAGGGAGATAGAGGAGGAGGAGCCTCTTATGTACCTCTCTAGCACCCACAGGCACCTGGACTGATTAACACCAGCTTCTCAGGAAGCTTCCTGTTTCCTGCTGCTTCCCTGAACCCATTTCAGGAGACAGGCAGTCAACTGAAGTAGTAGGAGCCAGTTAGGCCCTTAAGACACTGATATCTTCCCTCACTCAGGCCCTGCTACCAGCCCGCTTAGTTGTCCCCTTCAATTGAGTGTTGAGAGCCACTATAGCTGGCACAGAACAGCAGTCATGAGTGAAAGAAGAAAATGCCCCTCTGGGGCAGCATTCAGAAAAAGAAAGAAAGCAAAGGAAGCTTTTCTGTCTAAGCAGGAAGTAGCTATCCTGAGATACATGGACACAAATGTTCACGGTGAGCCTTCCGGCCCCAGTGAGGATGTGAGTGGTGAGGAGATGCCTGATCTTCCAGTTAGTCAGAGTGCAGGTGACTTGACGGCTACTGCAGCATCCATATTTCCATCTCAAACAGATGTAACCATGCACATTCCTGAAGAAAAGTGTAGATCAGAGAAGAGTGTGGTGGAGGAGCAAGAAACAGCTGCCGTTGAGTTTAATTCCTTAAGTCTAGATGATCTAGGACTGTGGACCCACTTGAGCAGTAGCCTGAGGGACATCCTTGTACTGGATGGGCCATAGCAAGTGAAAAACTTCATGTTCCCCAAAGACAATGAAAATAGAAGTTTCCATCCAACACATTACTGGCGTGAAATCCCCAGTGGTGACAAAGTGGAGAGGCCATGGCTTATGTACTCAAAAACCCAGAATGCTTCATACTGTTTTTGTTGCAAACTCTTCCAGTCTAATGTTCCAGCCACATTGGATTCTACAGGAACAAAGGACTGGAAAAATCTGGCTAGAAATCTGGCATGCCATGAGAAAGCAACAAATCACCAGAGAGCATTCCATGGGTGGAAAGAGCTTGAGATGAGACTAAGGTTAAAGGTCACCATAGATGATCAGCATCAAGAGAAGATTTCATCAGAGTCTCTTTACTGGCAAAATGTTCTGAAAAGGCTCATTGCCATTGTGAGAATGCTTGCTACCCAAAACCTAGCACTGTGTGGGACTTCAGATCAACTATATGTGCCAGACAATGGAAACTTCCTTAAAATTGTGGAGCTGATGGCTGAGTTTGATGCTGTACTCCAGGAGCATCTAAGAAGAGTCACCACCCAAGAAATGTACACACACCACTACCTTGGAAAAACAATTCAAAATGAGATCTGAAGTCAGCAAGATATTACTCTGTTATTCTGGACTGCACACCTGACATCAGCCATACAGAACAAATGACTTGAATGGTGTGTTTTATAACAACAACAGAACCTAGTGAAAATGTCCCTGCAATGGTGACTGTCAGAGAGCATTTTCTATAATTTATTAACATTGATGATACTACAGGAGCTGGTATGACAAATGTGCTTCTTAAAAAGCTGGAAGATATGGGAATTGCGATAGCTGACATGAGAGGTCAGAGCTATGATAATGGTGCCAACATGAGAGGAAAGAACAGAGGAGTACAGACACGGATCCGAGAGTTAAACCCTCGAGCTTTTTTTGTCCCATGCAGTTCTCACTCAGTGATGCAGCGGCAGCTTCTAGTGAGGCTGCTGAATTTTTTAATGTAATTCAAAGCATCTATGTATTTTTCTCTGCAGCAACTCATTGATGGCAAATTTTGAAGCAACATCTGGGAACTTCCTCTCTGACAATGAAACCACTGAGTGCCACATGATGGGAAAGGCGAGTGGAAGCGATAAAGCCTATCAAACACCAAATTGGGAAGATAGATGATGCCAGCGACGCTGACTTCCATCAGCGTCGGTGGGTGCTGACGCCGGGCCCCGCCCCCTGACGCCGGTGACATCACGCCCCCCCCCCGACGCCGGAGACGTCACGGGGCCCCGCCCCCCCGACGCCGGAGACGTCACGGGGCCCCGCCCCCCCGACGCCACCGCAACGTCACCGGCGTCGGGGCCCCGGAACATCGCCCGGTGCTCCGGTAAGTTGGGCACGAGCTCCGGGGATGGCGGGGAGTTGCCGGTGGGTGCAGAGCACCCACCAATTTTTTTCCATGGGTGCTCCAGCCCCGGAGCACCCACGAAGTTGGCGCCTATGGATGATGCCATAGTTGTCATTATGGAGGATAATGCTATGACAGGAACTGTTTGTGGGAGAAGAGTGGCAGAGGGAAATGGAATCACCAGAAACATACATAACTTCAAATTTCTGTATGGCTTAGTGTTGTGGCATGACATACTGTTTGAAATAAATGTTGTAAACAAGAGACTCCAAGGTGTTGACCTTGATATATCTGGAGCAATGGAACAACTGGACAAAGCAAAATCATACCTACAGTCTTACCAGTCAGATGAGGGATTTCAAAATGTTCTAAAGAGTGCACAGAAGTTGGCAGAGGAACTTCACACTGAAGCTATTTTCCCACCGATTCAAGAATACAAGAGGCACCGAAGAAGACGACATTTTGATTACGAGGCACGGGATAATCCCATAAGAGACCCCAAACAATTCAAAGTTGAATTCTTTAACCAGATCCTAGATTGTGCAACAGTCAGTTGAAGAATGTTTCATGCAGCT
Source organism: Chelydra serpentina (assembly GCA_037349315.1). Lineage (NCBI taxonomy): Eukaryota > Metazoa > Chordata > Testudines > Chelydridae > Chelydra > Chelydra serpentina. Next base: position 30,769,702 of record JBAIAC010000026.1, read on the forward strand.
CAAGGAACACAGCAGTATATTTGGGATGTTGTATGATATTCCAAAACTCCTCACTATATCCGAAGAAGACCTACACCAGCAATGCATGGCACTCGAGACAGTGTTGACACATGATGACATGCACGATATTGACGCGAGTGATTTAGGTGATGAACTGAAAGCCTTTTCAAGATACATTTCACCAGGATCAACTCCAAAGGCTGTTCTGGAATATATGTGCACAAATAAGATGACCACCCTCTTTCCAAATTCTTTTGTTGCTCTGTACACACTTCTAACACTTCCTGTATCAGTTGCCAGTGGAGAACGCAGCTTCTCCAAGCTGAAGTTAATAAAAACACATCTATGTTCCACAATGACACAGGAGAAGTTGGTCGGCCTTGCAACCATCTCAATAAACCAGTGTTTCCCAAACTTGGGACGCCGCTTGTTCAGGCTTGGCGTGCCCGGCCGGTTTGTTTACCTGCCGCGCCCGCAGGTTCAGCCAATCGCGGGTCCCACTGGCCACGGTTCGCTGTGCCCGGCCAATGGGGGCTGCGGGAAGCGGCGCAGGCCAAGGGATGTACTGGCCGCCGCTTCCCGCAGCCCCCATTGGCCAGGCACAGCGAACTGTGGCCAGTGGGACCCGCGATTGGCTGAACCTGCAGATGCGGCAGGTAAACAAACCAGCCAGGCGTGCCAGGGGCTTTCCCTGAACAAGTGGCATCCCAAGTTTGGTAAACACTGCAATAGAGCATGAGCTGGCCCAGACTGTGGACCTTCAGAAAGCAGTTCAAATCTTTGCAACGAGGAAGGCCTGGAAAGCACCACTTTGATTATTCAAACAGATAAAAATGCCAGTGTTTACTATGCAGACAAGAAAAGTTACATTTGCTGTTCAGGTGTTTTGAAAGTTAAGTGTTACTTAAAATTTTTGAACAAGGCATTTTAAGTTGTTAGTTCTCCTTTATTGGGGTAGGTAGCAGAGGAGTACCATGAGAGGAGTAGAACAGAAAGAAGGCAGAATTGAGATCTTTCAAAGTTTTGGCCCAAGCGAGGGGGTATGGGGGCATCATTTGAACTCCCCATCTCAGGTGCCAAAATGTTGTGGGCCGGCCCTGACCTTCCTTTTCCTCCATCAAATTCTCTCTTCCTTTCTCTTCACTCCCCAACGAGCTACACTGCTTCCTGCACTCTGAACTGTTATCCAATGTATAGGGTTTGGCTGAGTTAGACTGCAAGGTCCTCCGGGCCTGGACTCTGCCTTCCTACATAGTTTTTTTTTTTTTTAAACCGAGAATCACATGCATTGTAAAAATCTGGAGGCGCAGGGGAGGAAACGAAAAAACCACCAAGCCGAGTTTTTACACCAAAAAGGGAGACGTGCCAGAGACTCCATGAAATCCACTAAGGACTTCGCTATCACTATTGATTTCACATAGAAGACACTCAGATACTACGGTGATGGGGTCAGAATAAAACCCTAAAAAGATAAAAGATACACATACGTACATCACTCTGTACATAATCATAATCCTAGCAGGGCCTGAATCATAACATTCAGATCTGAATCTGAACCCGTGCAAACTTTGTGGAGGTTGAGATCTAGGGGTTTACTTCATGCTCTGCCATCTCAAATAATCTTTACCTGCAAGCCCATGTTGTATCTCTGTATTATAAAGTGTATACCTCTATTTGGGATGGCAGCAAGGTCTAATGGATAGGGCATGGTACTGCAAGTCCTGTGCTCTTCCTGGCTCTGCCACTTACCTTCAGTGTGCTTCTGTTTCTCCTCCACCCTTTGTCTGTTTGTCTATTTTGATAGTAAGTGCTTTGTTGCAGACACCATCTCTTGGTAGGTGTTTGTACATCACCTAGCACCAGTGCCCCAAGCTCATTGAAAGTCTCTACTAACTTCTGTAATACTGCTACCACTACCATAAGGCGTCCAGTACCTGATTTATATTTTCTCTGTTGTCTCTTCTGATTTACTGTGGTGTAGTCATAAGCTAAGTCAATAATTAGCTCATTGTTTCCAAGAATCTCCAGACTTTTGTAGTGGTTCCTAAATAATACTGGCTTAAATTGCCTGGGAGTTGCAGGAATTGAGTTCTGCCTTTTACCCGGGATGATTCAGGTAACATGGCTGAATTCTTTAGCTGCTTACATGACTCAGTGGCCGAGGGAGGGGGGAAGTGACCACCATTCACTCCCTCTAACTGCAACTGGGAAACACTCCAACTGCAGAGAGAGGAAGTTAGTGATAGACTATGACAGAAAGGTGAAATTTTACTAATTGTTACTGACTTACCCCATCCTCTTCCTCCTTTCCCACTACCGCACTGGTTTTACCCTCTGCCCTGACTGTCCATTCAAATTGTGTGTTGCTTTAACCTTTAGTACTATACCTCACCATTTAAATCCCAGGAGCTATATATTGTCCGTCTGTATTGCTGACCTTAATGATCATCTGTTTACATTTAGAAGTAGCAGTTTCTAGCGGGTCTAGGATAGTTTTGGCAGTCAGGAACTCCTACACTCTAATCCTTGCCTCCGACACTGGCTGGGTGAACCAGTCACTTAACAGCTCTGTGCCTCAGTTTCCCCATTGGAAAAAACACTTGCATATAGCAGCTGCATCACAATGGTACGCCAAGGATTACTCATCTATCTGAACAGCTCCAAAAGTATTAAGCGCTAGCTATGTCAATTATCATTATGATAGGGTCACCCAAAAGGATCCATAGCACCTTCTAAATATACAAATTATACCCACTGCTCAAATGTAGCTACTTCTAAGGTAAGACGTGTCAGCCATTTCACAGCATACATAACAGTTGAGAGCACAAAGTGACGGATTAGCCAGTTGGGGACCGACTATGGATGGTGTTAAACCAAACAGCAAGCCCTGTGAGTTACTATGAGTAGTAAGTGAGGACACGCTGAGCAGGAATTCCATGGGTCAGCTGTAAAAACTAAGCAATCTCGGTAGCACGGAGAACATATTCCTTGGGGTGGGGATGGTACATTTAGCCACCAGCTAATTCTTGAGTACAAATGGCACAGACCTCACTTTCCCAGGAAAACCACCAGAGAGATTGTGCTTGGGGCACACACAACCTTCCCCAGTGAGATTCTTGCATTTGGTGGGTGACATTTTGCACCTGCTCTTTGTAGTTCTGAGCTCAGCTCAATCACGCACCTGCTATGTGACTTTGGGCAAGCACTTTGTGCCTCAGTTTCCCCAGTATAAAATGGGGGTGACAACTTACTTTCCTTTGAGATCTATGGAAAAAAAGCATTACATAGGCGCTAAGTATTATTGAAAGATCAGCAGCATAGATTTTAAAATGAAACACTCACGGTCTGTCATTCTTATCTAGAAAGTCAGCACAGTTCAATTTCCAAGTTTAAGCTCTATGACTTAGGATAAAAGCTGGCTGAATACCTGTCCATGATAAAGTCAATGAGAAAATGACAATGGTAACATAGTAAGGAAAAGAAGAAGACGACGACGGCAGCAGGGAATGTCACAAACTGAAGGATGTCAAGAGAAAAAAGAAATAGCTGTGATTCATAATCAAGTGCTAAATGGTAATACATAAATCACACAGAATACTCTGTATGTATTCACCAATGCACTGAATTTTCTGTTAAAAATTAGAAAAGTTGCCTTAGGTACTATACAGTAAACACAAGCCCCTGTGTGTGAAAGGTTCATACGGGCTAATCCGAGTGATCACTTATGAGACCACTGGAACTCAGCTTTCAATGAATGCAACTTGGATAATGATTTCTCTCTGGTCTCAAAGTCAAGACTCTTCAAAACAGGCAGCAGGAACACAACAGCAATAGATCTGATTTGAAGATAGAAAACAAGAATCACTGTTCATGCACTTTTTTTCTGCAGTTTCCCTACTGCCAGATCCATTCACATGAACAATGTTTGAAGCAAGCTACCAGCCCCAGATCAAGTACACTTGATGTCAAAATATGACTCGCTGAGGGAGACAAGCAGTGCTTGTCGCTTGAACTCCAGAGTCACAGAGAGGTTTACAAAAGAGAAATTGGAATGCAGGGACACAGGGATGGGGGGGATTGAGGGGAAGGTATTGTTATGATGGAAAAACTTCCTCAGATATAGACAGGTATGGGCAAAAGGCAAATACCGGCTAAAAAGTAAAGGAGAGTATCTCTACCCAATAACTGCCTTTGGCTAATTTAAGTGCTGCTCCTATTAATAACCAGATTTTTCCACCCTTTAATCACATTCAGAACAGACGCATTTTACTCTGCAATTATTCCTGTTGATTTCAGTGGACCTTCTTGTGGAGTAAGCTACTATTCAATGTGAGTCAAGGGTGGTAGAAACTGGCTCAAAGATACAACAAAGTGCATTATGGGAGCTAGTTCCCCCAAGTACTGTGAGCCATCCTCCTCAGTACCCATAGATGATTCTTGTCCCCCTCTCCCCGTGTATCTCACTACACTAACAACAGGACTGTGGCTCTGACTCAATAAAGTACTTAATCATGTGCTTAACTTAAGTGCTTTCGTGAATAGAGATTTCATCTTGAATTGATGAGGCCCTGCCCTCAGGAAGTAGCATTGGGTGGGAATCCTGCCCTAGAATGGTAGATGTAAAAACAAGAAATTATACAAGCAGTTTGTCTTCTTGATGACTTATTATGCTCCCTGAAAATAGTGGAAAGCTCATGTTCTCGGTCTCAGACACTCAAGAGCAGGATGCTTTATTGAAGTGTTATAGTGTTTTCGTTCTATGATTTATAACCTTATATACTCCCACATGTACTGAAAGATATTCCCAGAGTGCATGGGCAGTCCTCGGTTTAATAAAATGCAGACACTATTTTAGCTAACTGTATTACCTGCACAATCCCTCAATAACAGCAATGATATGGCTATCCGAAAATACAAAAGATAAACCTTTTGCAACAGGGTCAGATGTCCAGCTCGAACGTGTTTGAGCATTAGCAGGATTTTGCAACAGGCTGCCACAATCTAAAATCAGTTTGATAAACACCAATCAGGCTTTGATAAAAAAAATCAGCTGTGACCTGAGATTAGCCTGCCAGAGATTAACCAACTAGTAACTGGGGAACTTTAAACTGACGCCTTTTCAGCTGGAACTCACTGGTCTGAAAAAATAAGAGCATCTGTTGGGTAAATAATAGGAGTGTGTGTACAGATTGAACATAATGTGTTACAAGTATGAAACCAAGGAATTATATTCAACAATTTGTACGAAAGGAGATTAAATTTGGAAATATCATCAGTGGAGACCTCTGCTTTTTTCATGCCAAAGAAAATCCGCATGAAAAATATGTCCTATGCCTATTACTCGTTCATTTTTGTAACTGGGAACTGAAAGAAAAATGAAGAACGTGAAAAATAAAAGACATTAAAACCAAAGCATATTTGAGTTATTCTGAGTAGTTTGAGGAACAGGTGCTTTCTTCTATAGGACTCAACTAGCATTACAAAAACAACTGAGAGCATATGAAATAACCAGGAACCTAATGTCTGCAGGAAGCTAACTGTCCCTTAGTGGGAGGTAGCTAAAAGAAATCATTATCATTAAATGAGAGGCTTCTGTTCTATGGTGTTTGATAATAGGCAAAATTAATTGTTTATTGGAGAATGCCTTTTAGAAGGTTTGTTCTAAGTTTCTGTCACAACATATTTTTTTTTTAAACGCAAAGAAAATGAGCTTGAATTTAAAAGTGAACAGAAACATCTAAGGAACAACTCTGGCCTTGTAAACAGCAGAGCCAGCATTAACGAGCCCATTTCTGATTGCTACCCAGCCCCACGCCATCCTCTAGAAATAGCAATCTATACAAGAGGGGGTGAAAGGAGAAGGATTCCATGCATACACACCATTGGTGGGTCGGGCATGCGTGTGCAAACATGCTGACCATGCTCCCTAGCTTCTAGGCTCCGTAACACACCTCAAGTGTCTTCTGTGGGCGAATCACAATGAAAGAGCTCTGCTGTAGGTTTCTACTGCCCAGATTTTGGTAGAGCACTGTGCATTGGCATTGATCTAATTGGCTAGGTACTTACATGGTCCCATCATTGTATTATCTCAGAACCTCCGAAGTACTTCTCACAATACCCCTGTGAAGTAAGGGATAATAATGTTTCCTGTTTTAGAGCTGGAGAAATGGGGCACAGAAAGATGAAGTGCCTTGCCCAAGGTCACCCACGACGCCTGTGACGGAGCCAGGAACTGAACCCAGAGCACCTGACTCCCCAACCAGTCCCAGAATCATAAGACCACCTTTCCTTTATTACTCATTGGTGCGAATGGTCCAAACCAGCAAGGTGCTGAGCATTGCCTATGCGGCAGCGAGAGCTGAGGCTGCTCAGTGCCTCGCCCAATCAGACTATAAGTGCCTAAAGCTCATAGTTTGCATTAAGTAAACGTCTATTTCACTTATTATTTAAAGGTATTTGTTTATGTGGTAAAGTCACACAGAAATTACCCTTTTCCTTCTCCACTAGACTATAATTATTGAGCTGTAATTTCACACACAGTCCGGCAAGCCCATGGCAAGGACTTCATTTATAGGCACATATGTCCTCTTTTCTATACTCTGTACCCTGTGAGCAATGCAGCAAAAAACTTGTCTTGCCACATGTACCCAACGCTACATTAAAACAACATGAAACAACATATTGGAGTCACTCCTCAGTGTAGCGGGGTTTACATTCAGAACTAGCATTGGAGTCAATGCATAAATCAAAGTAGTCAATGTTCCCAAGGGTCTGACAGTAAATAACAAAAATGGAGAATGTTTAGAATTTAAAATTGCTCCAGCACCTAGACGCCATAGGGCACATTTCAGCGCTAACTGCACATACGTTTTCTAATAAAATCCAGTCCACAACTCTTCTGCTAAAAGCCGTAAGAGATTATAAACAAGGAGGAGATGGAAAGTGGACTCTGTTTGGGAATCCATCAGTTACGCCAATCAGCTCTGAATACAAGCACTGTTGAGTAAAATCTTAAATTGCTGTTCATTGGCAATGACATTCAAACATCAGAACAACGTGTTTGAAGAAATTGGTAACAATTAAATAACTGATTGAGAAAACTCAGTTGGAAAATCTCCAGGCAGTCAGCTCAGTCATCATTAGCAGTTGCCAGTGTTCTTAATAACCATTACTGAAAAGATTTGGACACAATCTTTTCCTAACCTGTATTATCTGCTCCCTTTTCAGAAGGGATGTGTGAAATCCTGGCCCCTATGAAGTTAATGCCAAGACTCCATTGACTTCAATGGGGACAGGATTTCACCTGATATGTCTTCTTCCAGACATATTAGCACAGGATGGACAAGGGCAGTTTGAACAATACAGCACAGAATGGGCAAGTTCTAATATTATGCATGTTTCTAGTGATGAGCCTTATTTATTCCACCCCTCAACCTGATCTTGCAGCTTGACTTCAACAAGAGCTCAGCCCCACAGCCTTCTGCTCACTGGCACCTCTTTTAAACCAGTGTAAATCCACTGACATCGGTGGAATGACTCCTACATTGCACCAGCATATGCCAGGGGAGAATCTATCCCAGAAGTTACTCCGCACTTTGCAGGATCAGTCTCTATTACTGGAAAGTAATAGACACATGGACAAAGTAACCTGAAACACATTCACAATCTTTTCCCTATTGTACAGCTTAATGTTCCATTCTTGCATCCACTCCTATGGTTTCACGGGACTTGTGCTGGCCACACGAGGAATTGCACCAGTGATAAATTTGGCCCACCACATATACTCTTGACAGTGAGGAAAACTGCACAAACTCTAGCAAGCTGCACGGGTTTGTCCTAATCTATGTTTTATTCTTTCACATACACCTCTATTTGCGGTGAAAAGAAATTGATATCAGATGTGACAAGGGTATGTTTTTTTCAGATATCCGACTGTTCATTTTGACTTGGAAGGGCTAGAGCACCTTTCAAAAGTTTTAGCCCTCTGTTTCTGAGGAATTTATCCTTGTGGCATGTCTGTCACTTTTCACAGTGCTCCAGCAAGTCTTTGCGATTTTCCCATAATGGCAGTTGTTGACAGGTTGTTAGGGCTGACAGTGAATATGTTTGAAAAACTGTCAAGCTGGTGGAAAAAAAATTAGGAGAGAGAGGGAGCCTCCTTACATTTGTAACAGCATGTTAAACTGTAAATGCACTCTCAAAATGCATAGACTTACTTCCAGTCAAGTTATTTGCCCTACAATGACAGCATATGTGAATATATGATCTTTAAAAATTAATGTCAGATTGTCACTTCAAAGGTCACAGCCACATTACCGCGCAGCTCTATTTATCTGTATAGAATTGATTTTGCCTTTAATGCTCAATAATAGCCATTCCAAGCAAGCAAGTTACTTGAAAATATGGCTCTATTGATACAACTAGCCTTTAATTAGTCTAATATTACTACGGTCAGAGGCATAACTGGCCAATAAGAGCCTAAAGCAATGCACCCAGCCTGGCTACCATCCAAATGTATTTGTTTGCACTGCATGGAAGGGATATAGGAAAAGATTCTCCCAAGGATTCTCTGAACAGAGGCAAACAGACTATGCAAGCTATGGCCAGCCCTCGCCCCCTCTCGGAAAGCTCTTTAGTTAACTCCATCAAGTGCATCTGAATCTTCACATAGACTATTAAAATTTTCTGAACTCACAATTACAGTAGCTACTTACAAACTGATTAAGTGCCAGATTACATACATGTTACTCAGATTGAGTAGTTCCGTACTCCACAAGGAGTGCCTTTGAAGTAAATGGGACTAAACACCAACAAATGCTACCAAAAGCAAGTAAGGGATCACAATCTGGCTTGAAGACGTTAGGCCACCTATTCTCCCTGTGCATTTCATTTAGGCCCATGCAATTTCACTACAGCCAGCACAATGGACACATGGGTTAGTGAGGCATAATCGTTCAAAGTTCGGTCTTAGCATAACCCAGAGGTTTGGTATGGCTGATTTTCCTACTGGGCTAGTAAATCGTAGACTGAAAAAAAAAGGCATGCTGATCCTTAACCAAACTCCTCTTTTGGCTTGGGTTTCATTTTTAAGGCTTAAAAATGTGTTCTTTCATTCTTTTTAGAATGCCGATTTGCTGGGCCGCTCACGAATAACACTGCTGATACTGACAATCTGTCCATCTGTGGTATTTCTACAGGGCTTATCTGTGTGGCATAAACTCTAAAAACAGAGGAAGAAATAAATTAATGTGCAGATCAATGTAATCATGGGCACAGTACAGGACTACCAATATGTAAATGAGAAAACTGAATGGGAACTTTTCCCAATTAAGTGTCCAGTTAAATAAAAGATATACCTGGAGATTTAGAAGCAACATCTCTCAATACACAGTAATTACATTTGTAATGGTGTAAAAAATGAGACTGTATAGGAAAAAATAAGGATATTGAATAAAGGAGATACATTTTTGGAAAGTTCTGGGGCAGAGGAGCTGGACTGGATAAATCAAGGAAGCAAATCAACTGCAGAGGGGAAACAGAAAATGAGCTCACACATAAAATCATGTATTTTCTAGGGTTAAGTGCAGCATCAGAAAACAAATATATTGGGACTGAAGAAATAAGACAGTATGAGAAATGTAAAAGAAAGGCACACACAAGGTGAACAAATACATTAGATATTGTACAGAGTTATCATCTATGATGATAACTTGAAATATCACAGAATAAGGTAAAAGTATGCAATTAATATGACAATTATGATACATTGCATGTATGAAGAGAGAGGTCCATTGGATTGAGTGTGGTTTGGAATCCAGGACTTCCTGGGTTCAAATCGTACTTTGGCATGTCTGAGAATGCTTAATCCTGCCCTGACAGACGTTAATGGCAAAACTTCCATTAATTTCAACAGGAGCGGGATTAGGCCATTATTTCCACACACACCCCCTCCCCCGCTCTAACCAGTAAAGTGAGGATAATAATTGCAGTGACAGGTAATTCTGTCTCCCAGGAGAACTGTAAGGATGACCTAGGATATGTACTGTGCTGTGAAATGCTAAATATGATTATGCAAGGATTTCTATCCAAAGATCTCAAAGCACTTTCCAAACATTCATAAATGAAACTTCAGAATATCCTTGGGACCACACATGTAAGGAAGGCAGGCAGGATTCAGCCCCCAGCAGAGCAGTGATCATTATTTTACATCTGATAAACTGTGAGATTAAGTGATTTGCCCATCGTCACTCAGCAAATCATTGGCACTGCGGAAATAGAACTCAGGAGGCCAGATTCCCTGACACTCTTGCAGTAGGGTGTGAACCTGTGAGTTATCAATGGAATCTGAAGATACTCACCTTTTCATAGGAGATGCTCAACAGCTAGCACTGGTGCAGAAAAGATGATTTCATGAGAGGACAGGGAGGATAAATATGTTTTTTATTGTAGACACATAAACAAGATGCAACAGCAGAAGAAAAGTAATACCTTAAAGACTCAGCAAAGGTAATTTATTGACAGACCACTACAAAACTAAATGAATTCTTTGCCTTGCTTTTCAGCAAAGAGGATAGGGAACACAAGTCAGAATTCATATTAAATTTCCCTGGGGAAGAAAAAGAAATACTGAAGGAAAAGAGGATCATGCTAGAAAAGTAATCAAGAAGCTGGAATGTCTGAAAACTGATAAAATTTCAGGACCAAGCAGATTCCACCCAAGAATTTCAGAAAGAAAGAGTTAATAATTTAGGGAATTCTTTACAAATTGTATTTGAAAGTCATTTAAAAGGGGTGTAATAGTGGGCTAGAGAAAAACTAATGCAACATCTACAATGCATTTGAAACTCAAGACACCTATAGCAGTTCCAGGAAATTACAGACATGCGAACTTGACATACTGTAATAGAGAATACTAGTAAAGTAATCAAAGACAGATTGGGAGAACATCTGAAAGAGTGTGTTTAATTGTCAACTGTCAACATGATGTCACAAAAGGATGATCACACCCGGGAAATATGGTCAAATATTTTAATGTGAAAAAGGCTGATGCGTGAATCAGATTTACATTGAATTTACGAATACATTTAGATCCACACAAAACTGCTAGGCTATCAAGGACCAGATGCTGTTGTGGCTCTGAGCATGGCACCCTCCTAAAAGTCAGCAAGAGTTCAGAGTGAAGGAGGGCTGCAGGATCATCAGTAATATGGTACCCAGACGAGGCACCTATGTGGCTAGAGATCCATGACAGATACCGAAGACAAAAGTGAGGGGTAGCAATTTGAGATGAAGGTCCCTCCTTTGTATTCCTTGTACACCCAAACCTCTCGCTGACTTCTAGGTGTGTACGGGAATGAAGGGTCAGCTCCAAAGTAAGTAATTATGGAGTGCTATGGGGACCCGTTTGAAGATATATGTTGTTAACTGTCATGTTCATTATGACAAAGATAACCCATTCATGTGATGCAAAACTGAGGAGAGGAGTCCAAAGACTATTGGATTTTAGCAGCTGTAAAGATTGAAAGAAAATATTATAAATCTATACAACTATAGGTTGTTTGCTTTATTAAATAAAGAGGAAATTAAGAGAGTACCTCATTGAAATACATTACAGTAATTTCAAAAGAAAATATAGAATAGAAGCTACACTGTCACATCTACATAGTTACATAGATACATAGAGAAATTAGAAGAAGTTGTTTTTAGAAGTCAAGCATTTGGAGGAAAAATACATTGGAATAAAACTGCTAATTCAAAAGTGGGGACAGATTTCAAAAGGTTTCTCGGCTTCTTTCAATGGTATAAATATTCAGTTTCTAAATGGTGGTGGTGGTGAGGAAGCACTTAGCTGGCAATTTCTTGGTGGGGGGCGGCTAAAACAAATAAATACACAGTAGTAGGGGCCTACATTTGTTGCCATCTATAAATTTTACCTCTGTTATCTAATGCTGGTCATTTATATTTATTAGATAATATCTAGTAAATGCTTAGAAGTTCTAATGAATATGCATGGTCCGTATTGACCAAAAGGATAAAATGCAAGACTCCACATCTTCTTCTCTGTGGGGGGGAACTGAGCTAAAGATGAGCAATAAGATTCATTGTAGGAATGAGCTCTGTGCCTAGCTTTGCTGCTACTACTTTGTAAACATTTATAGACTTATGCTTCCCAATTCAAAACTAAACTAAAATTCTTAGAGGAATCAAAGTTTTATGTTAAAAAAGTATTTAAAAGCCAATGTGAAAAATATTTAGAGGCCTTTCCCCATAAAGATATATAATGTCATATGAAGGGTATGGAAAGCAAAGGGGAGATCTGTGGTAAACAGATTTTAAAACTACTCTAAAATAGCATCTCATAACATGTCTTAAGGGCTGATCCAACTCCCACTGAAGTTACTGTGTGACTTTCCATTGATTTTAATGGAAGCTGATCAGACCATCATTGCAAAAGTACAGGTACAAACGAAGTTTATATATAGAAAGACAACTAATTTTACCTTGATCTGCCTTTTTTTTTTAAATTAATTTAGGACTCAATCTTCTTCTAACTTGAGTTAATGGGAGTTTTGCCTCTGATTTCATAAGCAGCAAGAAGAGAGTCCATATTTTCTGTTATTAAAAATATAACTAACTTAGCTATGCTGGTTCCTAAATAAAATTAAAGCCCTTCATTCTGCTGTAAATACAGTATATTCTCACTGTGACTTTTCTTTGACATATGGGGGCTGTTCTCAACCCCAGAAAGTCTGTTATAAATTCAGTTTTGATAAAATCTACACTTTGCAACCCAAGAAATTTCTCAGATATCAAGGGAAAAAACCCACATACCACCACCTCCTGCACTCCTTACTTCCATGGGAGTTCTGCCAGAATAAGGAGCTTTGCCAGAATCAAGACCATGAAAAATTTAGTAGTTATCCAATATTTTCTTATATACAAAATGTAAATAAAATGCATTTTGGATAATGTATATTTAAAAAATAATGAATGCAATGACAAAGGACAGTAAATAAAAACAGTCACCAATTTACAATAGATTTCTATCTTTGGGATAAGATTACACTGGAACAGGCTTCAAAGTTTTAAAATGTATGTTGTTTTTTTTATTTTCCCCCCAGTACTTTAATTTTTAGAAAGTATATCATGAAACTACAAACTCTGATACCTTCATAATGGGAAAAAAGTCTGTATTCTATCTGTGTTAGTCCAGAATAACTCTATTTAAATTCTTGGAGTTATCCAGCGCAAATAGAAGCAGCATTTGGCTCTAATAATATAAATACTGTACTATGAAGTGGTGAAGAAATAAACTCCAAATGCAATAGTGGTGCCTTCACCTTCCACATTTGCTCTTTGCTATTTTTGCAATGCATGTCATTGTTGCCATTACTAACAAAGTCCCTGTTCCATAAAGGACCACTGAGGCCCCTAATTCTGGTAACATAACACAATAACATTTAAAAAAATCTAATAATTATTTGCATAAAATAAGCATTTTTTGCCATTCGTTACCATTAACAAGCAACTTGTGATCTAACAAATGTCACAATCAGTTTCATTTAATTAAAATAATAAATATTGTACAGTAATGCAGATTGACATTTATATATTCATTTACGTGAAGCTGGATTTATGGTCAATGCTTTATTTGATGGAGGCCACAAATAATGGCTATTAAACTGCCACAGGATGGACACAAGATCATATTAATGAAATTAGACAAGGCAGGGCACTGATATATGGAGCCCGCCTGCTAGAATATAAAGTAAGTCATGTCCAAAGCAGATGTTTTCTTTGGCTGCAGTTAACTTTGCTAAATTTTTACTAGGCAGTTTAACTTAAAATATGTTAAGGTGTAAGGAAACAGAATCCCTGTGACAGTGCCCTTCGAGATGTATTACGAGTAAATTAATGCACCACGTTAGTTCTCTTTTTCTGATCTCAGACACAACCATGCAAAATGAACTCCTAAGTACAAGATATGTCTATTATATCAATAGTAGTCAAGTTAGTATTAAGCATGTGGGTGTGGGGGAGAAATTACTCATTTTTCTAATTTGTTAACTAATATATGTATATCCGGGTAATGAAATTAACTATAGATCCCTCCCATTTTTAGGAGTATATTAAATTTTTTGGAATAGGGGTGGGAGGTTATTTTAGTGCAAATAAAAGTGACCAGAGGGTAAAGGTATTTCTACAGGGAAAAGTTTCTTCTTACCTCCACAATTTGCTCTCCTATCAGACCGTCTGCCCCATACTATAACATGATGAACTGTGTGATAATTCATTGCTCCTCACTCCAAAGCTTTTCATTAAATATAATACTGCAGTTTCCATCCTTACAGTGCACTCATAACAAATCAGGCTAGTCTGTGGCTCTGTTGCAGTGAATAAATAATCCCAAGTAGCAGAACATGGTGAAAAATGAAATCAAACTTGCCTTGTGGGCAAATTATCTAACTGGATGCTGTGTGTGAAGTTCAAATAAACATTCAGTAAAATGGAATAGCGTCTCAAAGTTTGATATTTATCTTTGTGGATTTATTTACACCTCAGGATCTTCATGTGCCCTGCTCATATGATGCCAGACAGGCTCAGGGGGGAAAAATATAAATTGCTTTATGGCCATTTGGGCAGGTAATACCTAGCTCAAAAAAGAGCTGAAAACATGAGACTCGTGTGTGTGGAGGTTAATGACTTAACAAGGAGCTCTCAGACTGGATAGATGGCTTACAAATTGATGGGACATTTTAACTATGGAAAAAATGAGCATTCTAAAGAGCAATTCATAAGACAGATTTGGATACATGGCTCAGTTTGGTTACTTATGCTGAAGCTTGAACATAAAACCTCTGGCCAGATGCTCAGATAGTATAAAACAGCATAGCTCCGCTAACACTCATAGATTTATGCCAATTTACACCAGCTGAGAATCTGGTCCTGAATCTGGGGTTGACCACAGCATTGTAAGACAGTCAACTCCCACCTCGGCGCCTTCAGGTTCATCTGAAAATGGTACAAACATGGATATTTTTTGTCCCTTTGAAAGTCTGTGGACAATTGATCCAAAATATCTTGGAGCTTCTTGATCCATTCAGCATGGGAAGTGTTCATGTTTCTGGAGAATTATTTGTAATGCAGGAAAGGCCAGTCTGCTGAGGATGTCTATGGGAAAGGTGTGAATGAGAGCCCTCAGTCACTTCTGCTCCTATAGCACAAAAACATGTAGCCTTGAACAAAACTAAAGGTGGGTCAAATTGTGACTCTTAGCCTTTGTCTGAAGTGGCCATCCCTTGGCAAGGTACAATCTTTCTCCAACCATCCCAGTGCGCAGTGGGCTAGGTAGGCTGCACTATTCCTTTGGTCCAGTGCAGGTTGCTCTACCTCAGCAGTTCTCAAACTTTAGCAACCCCAGGACCTTCATTTTGATTTAAAATTTTCCGCAGACTCCCAAGCCTCCCACTCAGCCCCAAGCCCCACCCCTACTCCACCCCTTCCCCCAAAGGCCCGCCCCCACCTCACCTCTTCCCGCTCCCTCCCACAAGCATGCCCCATCCCCATGCCTCCCCCTCCCTCCCAGTAGCTGCTGCACACCGCGAAATAGCGGTTTCCCGGTGTGCAGGAGGCACTGGGAGGGAGGGGGACAAGTGGATCAGCGGAATCTGTGGCCGCCTTGGAGTACCCTCATGGACCCGCCCTCCCCCCACCAGGGGTCCACAGACCCCAGTTTGAGAAACGCTGCTCTACCTGATACAGCAAGTCTCATCTGCAGGCTGGTGTGGAGATGGGTGGGACTATGGCCCTACTCCTCCTCAGAGTGCAGCTATGCAGCAATCCCCAAGCTCCTTCAAGCACAAGGATTACAACTGTGACCGACCTAGGCAACGGTATGAAAATACCTCATTCACTCTGCAATCTCACGCCTGCAAACCTACATAGGAGACTATAGCAACCAGGCCTGTGGAATTTAGACAGGTGCATAAAAGCCCCCAGAAATTTCTAACCTCATCCTGAGGATTCCTCCTTCCAATACTGAATGGCGTAGAAAGGTAGTTTCCCTCTGTTCTGTGACATAAGAAACAATGCCTCAAATCAAAAACCTAACTCCTCTTCCTTGCTGACATACCATTTCCCTTCCTGTAGGTGGCCAGGGTGCATTTCCAAATGTGACGCTAATAAATGATGCTCGTGGAACTGTATGTCCAAGATAGGCCACACTACGCACAAGCATCACAAAGGATTGTGAAGGTTTATTTCAAGGACGACGACAGAGACCGGAGACCTCTGCAAGCAGAAAAGAAGATCTTACCCCCAACTGAGAAAGGGGAAGAGGAAAGGTAGAGACATTGGGAGAAAAGAGCTTGGGGAATACCATTGAGGACAGAAAAATAAAGAATATTTAGCTGTTCTCAGAAAGTAGCTTGTTTTAATACGCCAGTTACACTATTTTAGGCTCAGTTCTTCCTTTACTCCGATTTATGCCAATACTAAAAACCCATCCTTATGCTACAGGTGCCCTTGTAACTTACAAAGGCGTCACAAAAATACCTTTTGTGCAGCAGAGTTCAATATAACCCACCACCAGCGAGACAGGCAATTTAAATTCCCCAGTGTGCAGCCCCTGCCAGCCCTTATCATTTCCCCTCATTTTCAACTGCCTGGCGGAAAAAAGATGAGTTTTGAAAAGCGCCCTGAAGATCAACACAGCCAGGCCATTTCACACCAAGGGTGGGGAATTAATTCCAAAGCTGGGGACACTTCACCGAGAATGCCCTTCCAGCAGCCTGTGTGTTGATACAAAGAGAGCTCCAGCTTGAGCGCCCGTGCTGAGGTCAGCTGCAGCTCTATGGCATGGGGAGAGCACCAGTCTGCCACAGCGGTAAGTAGACCGTAAGCCATTACAGGGGACCCAATGTTAATGACTGTGGTAGTCGCCAGGTTGCAGGCACAGCCCTTCAACAAGAGTTCTTGAAGTCATTGTGCGTCCAGGTAAGCTCATCTTCTCCAGAGACCCTAAGAGTGACTCCACTGTCCTACTCTTACAGTGGGTGCAGCATATATTTCCACCAAAGCTGGGCCAGTCCTGCTAATAGCTCTGGGTGAGAGGTTTGGGCTATGGCTCCCTCCAGGGATAGAGAGGTCTAAAACTAGCAACAGCACAAGACAAGTTCTCTCTGCATTCAAGGGAACGTCAATGGCCCTTACAGATGGGGCAGGGAGACTCCTTGAACCGCCTTCCCTCTGGTGTGTGTGTACTGGAGCTGGATACAGTTTTGCTCAGGATGTTTAACAGCAGTGACATATTTTCAATACCTTACACTAAAGCGCTGTGCGAATTTATTGCTATTGTTAGAAAACGGCACCTGAGCAGTTCCTGACTAGTCTAGAAAGAATGCTGCTTTCATTTTTTTAAAAATCCAACTAAAATGATATTTAAATCTATTTTAAAATTTGTATTAAGTCAAGAGTCCGATTTTGATCATTGGTGAATATCCAGCGCAGCTGCATGAGAATGATAGAGTTCCATTACTGGATATTCATCTGTGCAACTGAGATAACAGTCTAGCTCCAAGCATCCGAATTATGACATTCAGTAAAATTAGTGTATTCATATGCAGAATTATGCAAAACAACAAATTCTTATATGGGATACTCACTCCTTTTGGAGGGCATGCACCTTCTACCCCACTCATATGATCAGTGTCTTCTAAGGACATGCCACAGATCTTACACTTATGCCTACGCTGCACTGCTGAAGTGAATGCGTTTCACTGCTAAACATTTCTCTGTTGGTTACATTACATTAAAAATCTAAGATTTACACAGGGCAAATATGAAAGCAGAAGAGGCCCCAAGTGAACATTCTAAGGCAGTATCAGAGCAGCTAGAAAACCATGTAAAAGCCCAGTCCTACAGTCCTCACTGAAACAAAACCCTCAAAGACTAACGGACTGAGCCCTTTCATTTTGGTCAGCTTCCCTTTCTAAGTATTGGAATCATATACTCTCTGTTGCCTCTTTTACAATTAAAGGAGTCTATTCCCTTGATGCTTGGAACACCCATTATCATTTTATCATTAACGGAAGGGGATGCATAAGCATCAAAAGTAGAGCAGGCTCCGCATACTGCAGCCTTATTTCATCTTCTCTCCATAACTCTGATTTCATTAAAAATCCAGTTTACCAAATTTATTTATTTTTAAAAAGAGCTACAACCGACAAAAAGCCCCAAACTAATCTTCTCTTGCAATTATGTGGTCCTTACAGGACATTCTGCTAAAATAAATCCTGAAGGAAAGAGACATGCAACATGTTAAAATGTTTTATCAACTCATGCATATCAGTCACTGGAAATGTAAAGTTTCAGAATGCTGAGCACCACGCCCAATGAGAACCTTTGCAAGTACGTTTGAAAATCAGCCTCCAACCTGGGATGCATGTGTGCACATAAACCCTGTACCTATAAACTCAGACATAAATATGCACAGAGGATCAAATCCTGATCCCAATCAAGTCCACATGAGTTTTACCACTGACTCAGGCCTTGGCCTGGAGTGTTTTAGCCTACAAAGTACTATTATTGAACTAGGCTACAGAAAAGACATGATGTTCCTTTAAACAAATAGGATTGCTTCTACAAGCAACACCATGTTCCACTTTTCTCATTTACCATGCAAGAGTTAGGGCAACATTTCTCCTGTCAGACTGCTCAGCATAAATAATAGATACGTCATTTTTTTAACTGTCAACAACATATCTGTAAGTGGTGTACTTGGTGCTTTTAAATATCTATAGCAAACCTTTTATTTGGCATTATATGTAGGTAAAACTATCCAACTAGACTGGAAATGATTACAGAGTAGAGATGCATATGCTAAACTATGGAAAGAGTCTCTCACACACATTGTTATCCTTATTAAATATTTAACTATCCCCTCTCCATCAACCTCTGTTCCACCAATGCTATCTTCAATGAAATGCCAAGAAGATATTTAAAAACAAATTAGAGTGGCTCTGGATAATATTCGTATAATAATGTTTGTGTTTATTTACCAAGGGTCAGATTCTCAGCTGGTGCAAACAGGCATAACTCCACTGAAGTCAATGGAGCCTGGCCGATTCACACAAGCTTCGGATTAGGCCCCAGTGCTGTCATCGAGAAACACATCTGTTTACAGTACACATTCTTTTCTGAAGTAAGTATTAAAACAGAGAGTGGCAGACATAAAGGGTAAGGGACAACAACAGAGATGAGGCTGTATTAGTTGGGTTATGTACATGTCGGGGCATATACTGAGCCAGATCCTCAGCTGGGTATAAATGGTCATAGCGCCATTGAAGATCAGCTGAGAATCTGTCCCATTATTTTTTATTAAAGCGATATTAATTCTTTTCTTTTTAATCAATGCATCTCACTTGGGCTATCTTTCTTCCCACAGTTCAGTTATTCCTCTAATACCAGCAATAAGCCACTCAATTTCTGTTCGTGCTTGGGCAGAAGTGTCCTTTTCAGGTGATTCTTAACATTTTTGAGCTGTCATTGCAGTTCATTCCAGTGTTTATCTGCCATTTGGAGAAATAAAATATTTCCGCTCTTCCTTATGTGGGTACTTCACAGTGGAAATCTTCCAACACTTTTAAAAGACAACTTTTTCTAATAACCCCCAGTGTTTATATGTAGCTGTCTGAACATTCACTTCTTAATCTCTCTATCCCTCCCATGAGATACAGATCAGTAATTATTCCCATTTTGCAGATGGCAAAACTGCAGCACGTGAAAGATTATGTGATTTGTATGTGGCCACAGAGCAGTCAGTGGCAAAGGTGGAATTAGAACTCAGAGGTTCCTAGGTCCCAGTCTCATACTAACATGATAGCAAACACACTGAAATCACAGCTGCTTGTGCGTTAGTAGGCAGAGACTTATACCCAAACCTCTGAAAAAATGCATTCAATGTACAACATCAACTCTACCATCCATCTAGCATTTCTGGGTTCTTTTGCCTAACATTTTCCACTCTGCTTTCACCAGGGATACCAGTGCTGAAAGCACTAATATGCACAGTGCCTTGGCGTCTGCCAGCTTTTAAGCACTATGTTGGAGCAGAGTTAGATGACAGTGTTTAAAACACCAGCAACCCACTTGGAGCCCTCCCTACATTAGAGTTCCCATTTTTGCTACCTCTGGTGGAAATGAATGGTTGGAAGCCACAGGGAAATTTAGGGCAAAAAAGCACAGCATAGACAACCCCCTTAGGCTGAGGGGAGCATTACCGTAACTTGTCAGGCCATTAAAAAAAAAATGGTCATTCTCACTTTAAATAAATGAACAAATTAACAGAATACACCATGTTCAGCTACATGATAAGAAGCGTTAATGAGATCCAGGAATTGCTTGCAGTTTGACTTCTCCCTCTCTTTAAATAAACATGGGCTAGTGGAAATGTTATACAACAATGCAGTCGCCATAAGTGTAGCTCCATCTCCTGTCACTCCTGCAGATGAGTTACAAATCTTCAAGAACTTGTTTGCTCCATGCTTCCAGCCACCGCTAAACTTAAATTAGTAACAATGTGGGCCTCTTCCAAGGCATATCAGAGACCAGCTGTGCAAGGACCTGTCACCTTCTTGTCAGTGAAAGTTTTCTGTCCAAAGAACTTTCGTCATCCCTCGGTCCTCAAGTAGCTGGGTGTCACTTGAAGAGACAGCTGAAGTCACTTGCAATGAATGGTCTCAAATCAGAGCTCACTGCCCTTGTCACAGAAAGTCTCACCCCGCAGCTAAAACTGTCACTGATCATGTTTAGATATGTACGCTGAGGTATCAGATTAGAAGAGAGTATGCACGAGATGGAAGTTTAAAAGAGGCCAAGTTGCAAGGAAAATCTTAATAGGGAGAATTGAGGGCTTGAAGGGTTAGCCCTTTTCCAAACCCAATTTATACTTCCCATCAAATCCAATAAAAAATATCTAGTTTCTAACAACGGCATCTTTCCAACCAACATGTTTGAGAAGCAGCTAAAACTTCAAGGGCTGTGTCCAGAAAGCACATAGATTGCAAGGATATTGTGGCATTTCTGCAGCATAAGTTACTTCATTAAGAGAAAAATCCCCAAAAGGCATATTCCAATCTCAAGATTAGTACTCAAGATGGTGGATATACATGCTGTAGCTTAAAAAAAAAAAAAGAGAAAATTATATTTGGTACATTTCTGGAAAGGGAAAACTTGGAACTACAACATTTGCAAAGTGTTTCTGAATCTCCTCTTCGCTCTAATTTGCTTATGTCCGAGTAGTGTGGTCTAGTGGTAATGGCAGGAGAGTCAGGACTTCATGGTTCTAGGCCCCGCTCAGCTACTGACATGTAGGGTGACCACAGACAAATCACTTAACCTCAATGGAACTCAGTTTACCCATTGGTAAATTGAACAGTGTATGGTTGCCAGAGGGCACTGAAGGACACTTGTTTCATAGAATCATATAATATCAGGGTTGGAAGGGACCTTAGGAGGTCATCTAGTCCAACCCCCTGCTCAAAGCAGGACCAAGCCCCAATTTTTGCCCCAGATCCCCAAATGGCCCCCTCAAGGATTGAACTCACAACCCTGGGCTTAGCAGGCCAATGCTCAAACCACTGAGCTATCCCTCCCCCCCTCTGAAACTTCACCTTCCCATGTCAAGATAACAGAGTGAAGCTTGACAGGGAAGCTAGCAAAAAGATGAGGGAGTAGGGACTACCTAGAAACAGTAATTATGCTGCCACATAATTCATGTTAAGAGACCATTGAAGCAATATGGCAGAAAAGCCAGGTGGAATGGAATGTTCTGTGGATTCCTTAATAACACAGTGCAGCCTGGGGCACCTCTCATTCTCAGACTGAGGCAAAAAAGGACAGTAAAATGGCGGCAGGACTAACAGCGGTATTTATAATCTTGCTGCTGCCAAATGGCAGGGCTCCCCCTGAATACATTTCCAAAAGAGGGCTTTTGTTTGTCTGTTTGATCATAACAGCCAACTAAGGATGTGGCAAATTGGCCAGTCAGCTGCTCCCAAACATATTGGGAAGAGTATTGCATGCTATGCCACCCTCCCAACCACACCAATCCTCAGAAGACACTGCCAAGTACAAAGGGCTGCTGGCGTGGGGCCTGTGGTCGGGGGAGGGGAAAGGAAGGATCCCAAGGACAGTTGTGGGATGGAGAGTCCCGGGCCCAGTCCCTGCCAGTCCAATTCTTCTCTGAGATTTATAGTCTCCTTGAAGAGTTTGGCAACAGTCTGCATGTCCAGCCTTGGAAGCAGACACATTCTCCTCAATAAGGACTATGGGTCACATATCACAGCTAAGTCATTCTCATATTATCCAAGTGGGGAAAGTGAAATAATTAGTTCCAATTATTTAGTTTAAAAAATGCAAAAACTGTTTTGTGTCCACCTTCAAAACATGGCCAAAAGAGTTTTTCCCCAAAATGTGACACGCACACAAACATTCTCCTTGGAAGAGAAACCAAATACAGACTATTATAACTCAAAAACTGATTTTAAGTTTTTCCCATAAAGTTATGAGTATGTGAAAATGTATTCATTCTGTAAGCTCCGCCTCTAACGTTTGCTACCAGCTAATCCCTAAATAGAGAATTTACACTTGGGACCAGCAGGAAGCGACCATAGTGCACTTTACATTTAATGGGTCAGAAGAGTGAATAACTAGGTTCCCAATGGAGTTGTTAGCTGCTTAGCCCTTTTGGAAAAATCCGGCTGAGCTTCTTTAGGAGCCTAAACATAGGCTAGGGAGTCTACTTCAGGCTCCTATTTTTTAAAAATCTTAATCTTCATATTATCGTGAACATCTTTTTTTCTTCTTCATAACAAAACATTTTGGGCTCAGAAGTTTACTGGAAACATAGGTGACATCCAAACAGAGTTGACAAAAGAAACAGAGCGGACAGATCAGTTTCAATATCAGCACAGTACGGCATGAATATTTTACTCTTCCTAGGCCAAAAAAAATACTTCATTAGCTGAGTACAGTAAATCTGTGAAGGCAGGATCACAAAATGCTTGGAAAAAATGGATCCTCTAGACACAGGATTTAAAAATATATGCATTTGTTTTCCCATAGACAAATATCAGTATGAGCAGAACAGAACAAGACAACAACTCCATAGACAACAGGCACTCTGCCTTAAATGTCTCCACAAAGAGAGATTAAGGGAACACAATAGACCTTGTCTATGTTCATTAAAAGATTTCTGGAGGGGAAAAAAAATCAGATTTTTGACAAAAACAAAAAACCTAAAAATTCAAATTTTTTGTCAAGATGAATATTTCCATAATTTTCAGCACACAAAAATTCATTTGACATGCACACAAAAATTCTCCTTGAAGGAGAAACAAAAATACAGAATATTGTAACCCAAAAACTGATCCATGGAAGTCATTCTGCTAAAGCACCATGTACCCATTGAAATAAATGTGGCATTTTACATTAACTGTTAACTATACTGGAGACATGCTCTTTGCATGCTGAAAGGTCATTCTGCTCAAGTTCCACATGTAGACTGTGTGCATTAGAATGGACTTCATACATTATGGAGATATAAGGTGGGTAAAGTAATATATTTTATTGGTCCAAGTTCTGTTGGAGAGCAGATATCTGTGTGGCTCAAAAGTTTCTCTCTCACCAACAGACGTTGGTCCAATAAAAAAATATTACCTCACCTACTTTGTCTCTCTAATATCCTGGGACCAACACGGCTACAACTACTCTGCTTTCATACATTTTGGTCATGCAAACATCTGTTCAGAAGGACTTTTTACTTACAGTTCTGCAGTCCTTCGACACGCAGCTCTAACAATTTCAATGGGGATCAGGACAGTTGTTAACATTGAATGGATGGGGCACTGTCAAAATAAAGGAGACGAAGTGTTTATGATTGGTATATGAGACTATGAGATCTATGAGAGATGTTGGGTGCTGTGCTATTTACGTTGTTTCATTCTTTTCCTATGTAATGATCTTAATCTGGCAAACACATTTCCACTGCCAAAATATGTACGTTTACAGGTGGAAAATTGAAACGCATGACTTCCTCGGTGTCTATATGAGAAACCTTGGCAGTAAAGCATATCTTTATTGTAGCATCATACTTCGTGCCAATATAGTTAAGTGTCTGAATCTGTCAGCATTTCCATTATAAACCCTGATCATAAATATCTGCTTTGGGCTGAGACTCAGAAGTCAGAGGGTTCAATTCTCCACTCATTTACACTGGTATGAATCAGAAGTTATACTAGTGTAAAACTTGTGTGGTGGGAGGATTATCAGACCCAAAGGCTCTGAGAATATTTGTGCTATACAGACAGAGTTACAGACCTCTATATACATAGCTGTATGAACACTTCAGCACCTAAAATGCTCATATCCTTGCTTGCAGTAGCTATATGTGCAAATGATTGTTATAAATCACTGATGTGGACATGCAAATCCTTGTTTTTGTCCTTGTTAGCTGTAGGCTTACCTGTATTTAAAAAAATTGTGACGGCAACAATGTACCATTTAATTTTAGAAGCCACTTCTGAAAACTGGGTATTCAACGAAAGATAGTCTGATCTAGCAAAATAAGCATAGGACGGTAGAGACAGCAATTCTTGAATACTTGTCCCTCTGCTGCCAGTGATTTGCTGAGCCACTGTACTCTCTCATTCTGCTATCTCGCTTTCTCTAGTTTTTAAATGAGGACAATAGTACTTGCTTACCTAACTCAGCGGGGTGTTCTGAGGATTCACTGAAGTATGCACATGTAAAGCATCATAGGAGCGCTAAGCAGCTGCAATGTCTGATTTAGCGTTCCCTCCTAAACAGTTATGCTTTTCATTCCAGGCTTACCTCTTATTGCTTTATCTTGGTTACTGGAAAGATCTGTCCTTAATTACATAGCATGCAGTATTTGTTGTAAAATCAAGACTCACTTGCTTTAGGGTCAAGAAAGAGCAGCTTTAAGAAGCTAGGAGCCTAGAGCTGACCAAGTACTCTGGTCCCTAGAGTTACTAGCTATTCCTCCCGAGGAGTGGATTTAATTGGCAGATGGGTGTGCCATGGCTTAATTAGGCAGGAGGCTGACCAGCCAATGAGATCAATCAACCCATCAGCTGGGCACAGTTAAAAGACAGGAAAGAAGGGCCAGGGGATACAGGATCTCAGAATAATTAGATCTTTCCTTAGCCCACTATCTAGGGTGGGAGAAGGGGGAAATGTATTGTCCACTTGCATGTTGCTGCACAAGGCTGTACAGATGAATTGGTAGCAGGGGCCTAATAGATAACACACTGCTGCTTATAACCCTGGAACACATTCAGCCTGTTTGTGGAGATCCAAAAGGTGGAGAAGGGAGCCTTGTCATAAAGCCATTAGCACATCCTGGTGAACTTGAAAAAAGCCATACTGATATTTTACCCAAACCTTATTTAAAAGGTATGTATTTTTTCTGTCTCTCTTTTCCCATTGTTGCTGCCCTCTCTACTCAGACATTGTGTGCATCCACAGCCTTCTCCTGCCTCATTTGCTCTATTTGTGACATCACAAGTCACCATCCCCATGGAAACAGTTCTGTTGTCAAACACAGGAATGTGGCATGAGAGGAGGAGTTGTCCAGTTAGAAAATCTTCTGTTTACACACAAATATCTTGGCAAACCACAATACTGGGAAAGGAAATAAAAAAAATAGTTCTGTGACAGTTTAAATGAGGTTTTTGTAACGTGTTGTAGTCTTCCAGCTGTGCCCCAATGTGATCAAGGTTCTTAAATTCCAAAATATCCTTACTTTTATGGACTGAAACAGAAAAATGCAGCCGTTTTGCTCAGCACAGCAATAGGAAAGTTTGCATGTCTGATATTATTTAACATGTAGAAAAGAATTGCATTTGAACACCTGCCTAGGAAACTGCCTTTTATACAGACAGTCTACTGAGATATGTTTGGAATTTTAAATCCGTGTTTTGTTTTTTCTCTAATCTTTTATTAATGGTTTGTGCTCCCGTTAAGTACTATGTTGCTGGAGAGAAGCGCCACTCACCATACAGAATCCGGGGAATTTATTTGAAAATAAGGGGGTTTTAGTTGATTAAAATTGGCATTTTTGCGCTTACGGCTGGTGATGGACATCTTACTGAAAAAAAGGAACATCACTGTGACAGCAGCAGGATGGGAGGCAGTGCGAGAGACTGCAAACCAACTCCCACCTTGCTTTAATTCTGGCTTATCAATCACAAGAGGTTACTTTAGGACCGAATTCAAGTGCCCTTTGCTGCTTTTGTGACAGAGATGGGCATAAGTTACTGCTGCATTCTGACTCAGCCACAGCTCCTCCCAGAGTCCTCTCATGCAGTTTAGTTCCTGCAGGGGAAAAAGTAATCTGAGCAAGATGGACAGGTCAGTGAGCAAACGCACTAAGATACACATTCCATGCTGAGGACCCTACATTCCATTCTGGAAAGCCACAGAAGTCCTCGGAGTGTGGCTTCCTGTGGGCTGTAAGGAGGCCAAAGCAGTCTGCAATGGAACTTGGGACCTGCTTAACTACCTTTTTGTCATATATGAAAGAGGCGGCCAGAATTTAATCCTTAATGTTTAGGCTCAATTTTCCAACCTCAGTTGAACCTCAGCTCCTTGAGCTGGATAAGTAGTGGAATAGTTTCAATCCAATTCTCTCTCTCCTGATTTCATGACGAATACAATCAAGATTATCAGATGGTAAGAGAAAACCACGGCAGTGTGTGAATTCTCTCAGCAGGTCATGAAAAATTAGATTCCTTCACAACCCCTTGCAACGGCTTCTGAACTCAGTCTCTGACGCAGATCACCCAGAGATGGTAGCTGTAGCAAGGAGCTATCTGTTTGGGGTACAGACAGCACTTTTCATACATCCCTTTCGCTCCAAACCCACCCACCCCCCAAAAAAAATCCAAACAAAAAGCCCAAAACTAAAAAACTATCCCAGATCAGTGGAGGCAGTAGACCTGTTTTGGGTTGGTTTTTTTTTTTTTTTTTGCATGTGCATTCTTTCAGAGGGAGGAAGGAGTGAAAACAACAATCCCTTGAAGTTCTGAACAAAGAAGCAAAATTTTCAGGTATTCAAAATTTACTCAAACGAAAGTTCTAGCCCTATTTCATCATTAAGCAGGTCTCTGAAGAAAAATGCTTTTCACAAACCATTCAGTTTGCTCTGCAAAATGCAGATTTCATGCTAATTTCTCCTTATTGTTTACTACATCCTCCTGATGAAGCTCTTCTTCGAAGCGA
Organism: Chelydra serpentina; assembly: GCA_037349315.1. NCBI lineage: Eukaryota > Metazoa > Chordata > Testudines > Chelydridae > Chelydra > Chelydra serpentina. The sequence goes on from JBAIAC010000026.1 coordinate 30,797,005, forward strand.
TCTCCTTGTGTGGTATGAAAGATGCATGTGTTGTGTTATAAAAAGAAATATTACACTTGGCACGAACAGAATTGGGAGCCTCTGAGCAGCATCATATCAGATGTATTAAAGACATTTTAATGAGGGAATTGGAGTACTTCATATTCTGTAAAACTAGAGTGTGTGTATATATACACACACACACACACACACACACACACACAAAAGAGAGTCCACTACATCACCTACTATAACTTCTGTCGTCTTGTTTATATTGTGTGTATATATTACCTAATTTTGACATATACATTTTGCACTATCGATTCACAAACAGAAGAAATGATAAATAAAATGAGATGAAATTTCTATTACTATCAAAACCAATGTTTGGAGATTATATGCTGCCTCCTATTTTTCTAGCTACTATCTTGAAATTTGAATTACAGCACATAAGTGAAAACAGAAACATCAAAAGAAAGTAATGTAGCAACAATGCAATATTCTAATACTTAGTTGAAAGACCCAGGCAGCCAACAAATGATTTATTAAAAACTACAAGATAGATACTGATAATGTCTTAAAATTGTGAGGAAAGTGCAATATGTACAATATGACAAAACCAAAGTGATTAATTGAAGAATGTGATGCATCTGAAGAAGTGGGGTTTTTACCCACGAACGTTTATGCCCAAATAAATCTGTTAGTTTTTAAGGTGCCATCAGACTCCTTGTTGTTTTAATTGAAGAAAGGGGCATTTTTCCATAAAAAAGACACCCCCTACTTTTCTAGGAAAAATTCTAGAGTTGTTTTTTATCTGGCAATGGTCCCACAAAACACAGTTAAAATACATTTCTAATAAAACATTACAAGCAACTTTGCTCAAAGCTTTTTTACTTATGTCTACGTTGAGCTCAATTCTCCATTCTGTTATGCCAGTTTTATACCATAAAAACATAAGAACGGCCACACTGGGTCCGACCAAAGGTCCATCTAGCCCAGTATCCTGTCTTCCAACAGTGGCCAATGCCAGGTGCCCCAGAGGGAACGAACAGAACAGGTAATCATCAAGTGATCCATTCCCTGTCACCCAGTCCCGACTTCTGGCAAACAGAGGCTAGGGACACCATCCCTGACCATCTTGGCTAATAGCCATTGATGGACCTATCTTCCATGAACTTATCTAGTTCTTTTTTGAACCCTGTTATAGTCTTGGCCTTCACAACATCCTCTGGCAAAGAGTTCCACAGGTTGACTGTATGTTGCATGAAGAAGAAACTTCCTTTTATTTGTTTTAAACCTGCTGCCTATTAATTTCATTTGGTGACCCTAGTTCTTGTGTTATGAGAAGGAGTAAATAACACTTCCTTGTTTACTTTCTCCACATCAGTCATAATTGTATAGACCTCTATCATATCCCCCCTTAGTCGTCTCTTTTCCAAGCTGAAAAGTCCTAGTCTTATTAATCTCTCCTCATATGGAAGCTGTTCCAATACATCTTTTTTGAGAAGCGGCGACCACATCTGCATGCATTATTCAAGATGTGGGCGTCCTATAGATTTATATAGTAGAGGCAATAAGATATTTTCTGTCTTATTACTATCTGTGGGTGACAGGCGCTGCTGCGGCCGCTGGACCCCTAGTTGTGCGGTTTGGTGATAAAGATTTTGCTTTATTATGCCCCATGCAGGTTTCAGGGCGGCTGAGGAGGCGGTATGTGTTATTCAGCTTCCTGGGTTCCTCAGTAATCTCTCTGGACTCCAGACAGATTACTAAACTCAGTAGCGCATACTGCCTCCTCAGCCGCCTCCCCCCACCGCTCCCCGAACCTGCATGGGGCATATCAAAATCATCTCCAAAGAGACACTTTTCCCCAGGGCGGCATGGGTCTGGGGAGGGGAGGGGAGGCTGCAGCTCCTCCGAGCATGTGGGCAGGGCACTCAGGGCTTCGGACAGACCGGGACTCCTCTGGCCTGGGGGGCAGGCACTCCAGGCTCCAACTGGCCTCTGGGGTTCCTGCGATCGAGGGGGAGCGCTTGGGGCTTCTCCGGGCAGAGAGGGGGGACTTGTGGCTCCAGCCGTGGGGGGTGCAGAAGGGGTTGAGCCGGGGGTTAGCCTCCCCAGAGGGGGAGCTCCACCCGCTGCCCATGTATCTATCCCTTTCTTAATGATTCCCAACATTTTGTTAACTTTATTTTTTTACTGCCACTGCACATGAAGTGAATGTTTTCAGAGAACTATCCACAAGGACTCCAAGATCTCTTTCTCGAGTGGTAACAGCTAAATTAGACCCCATCATTTGATATGTATAGTTGGGATTATGTTTTCTAATGTGCATTACTTTGCATTTATCAACACTGATTTTCATCTGCCATTTTAGTCCAGTCACCCAGTTTTGTCAGTATAAGCCAAATAACTGACTTTTCCCTGGAATCAAAAACAGTGAATTAGAGTGGAGAATCAGACCCAGTATATTTTGTAACACAATTCAGGAGTGATAGTGTGTGCAATGAATTGAAGATAAACTCATACTGGAAACGTGCAGCATATCAGCTCTCCTCTTACTCTTTCTTTGCTGGACAGCTGCTATTGTTTTTCTTTTGAATCTGCTTAATGGATGTTGTAAATCTTTAAATTCAATCCCAGGGGTTGGACTTTGCTTTGCCAACATGTGTATATCTCAGACTGCTACATGATGGTGCAGGCATTCAGTTATCTCTTTGTCATCTACACTCTTTGAACACATTATGCTTATGTTCTTACGCTTATGGAGATCTTTGTCACTACCAGGAGAACCGCTGGTTACAAGTAAACATTCTAAGTACTCTCCTCAGGCGTTCATTGTAGTTTATACGAGTCTGTGCTGAGAACCACTTGCTTCCTTCAAACCCTGAAGTGAACTCAGCTGTAAGTTTTGTATTCTGTAATTACTGCCATGCTTCAAAGGCTGTTGGACTCTCTTTTGCAAGAAATTTACATCACTGTTGAATCAAATGTTCGGAGGCTGTAGTATGGCCTTTATTCTCGGTTCACATACACATGCTGCACAAAGAAAATCGACATATTATATACTTTGGAATCTCTTTTTTAAGAGAAAACCTTGCCCCTACTTCTGCAGGTACAGGAGGCCCCAGCAGTGGACGTCGTGTGATTCTACTGAGTAAGGATGGAGGAAGGTGTCAAAATCTGGGGGAGCCATGGAAGCAGCATACAGAGGTTAGCTTCCCATGCATCAGCTTGCAGGAAAGGGTTGGGAAGAAGCCACAGAAAATGAGGACCAGGGAAAGGCAAGGCTGGAGGGCCAAGGAAGATGCTCAGATATCATGGTGATGGGCAACCCTATAAATAGATAGGCAGACAAAACAGAGAAATACCACTTTTTGCTTAGAGTATCAGAGCAGAGATGCTCTGTCTTAATGTGTTTGTGAAAATCTTCTTCCTTGCATGAATCTCATCAGATGGGATCTGCTGTGGGTCCTCTACCTCTAAAGTGCTCTGTTTAATGCCATATCCTCTATCACACCACATGCTAACATGCCTAACTTTATGAGATCCACCACTCCTTCCTGGGTCAGCCTCTCTGTCTTCTTCCTGCAGTCTTGCTTTGTTGGACTCTTACACACATACTTGTCAGAACTGCACTTTACATGACCAAGGCATCTGAGCCTGCATCCCCTCATTCTTTTTGCTCAAAGAAACACGCCAAACACGACTGATACACACATTCCTCACGTGGTCTTTGTGTCTTACACCACTCATCAATCTCATCATTTGCAGATCTATGGAACAGATCATCTGCTCATGTTTCTTCTGAGTTTCCCAACACTTGGCACCAGACCTTAAATCTGGATGGACCACCATTTTATAGACTTTCCCTTTTAACCTCACTGGTATCTTCCTGTCACATACATCTTATCTTTCTTCATTTGATCCAGGAATTTGTTATCCTAGCACTAAATTTCATTCTCCATTTTCCCAGATTCCGGAACCCAGATCCTGAAACTTTGCATTTTCAGCATTATCTGCCCATCTAGTTTCAAGGGTAATGCTTCAGTATTCACCCTTAGTGAAATTACATACCAACTACATTTCTTCTGCTGCTTATTTTGGGCTCATGTCTCTCCAACACATCTCTCAATTTACCAAGAGCCTCTTCTTGTGAAAACAAAGGATTTCAGAAAAAAGTGTATTCGTTAATATCAGAGGTGAGCAAATAATGAATTCACGGAATTTCACCTTTTGGTTTGCACAAGCTGTTTGAAAGCAGATCATGGCATTCTTAGATTTATCCTTTTACAAATGTATTCACCTATCAATGTATGCAAATACTTGTTGGTCTGCAGCTCATTCGCAAATATTTCATTTTGAAGTATTCAAAATCTGAGCTGGTCAGTTGGTCACCTAAATCACATGGCATTTTTCTGTTCTTCGATTGGATAATCGTATTCCTGGTATCAGCTTTCTTGTGTGTAACTGTTCACAGAAAAGTGAATTTAAATTTCCTATTCAAAGAGTGTCAAATCTCCCCTTAAACATGCTGCTTTCCTTTTGTGAACTTTCATGGTACTGATGTTATTTACAATACTCACACAAAGCAAAACACAAAGAGGGCACCAATTAAAAATGAATTAATTTTGATTTGTAAGACAAACAAACATTCATGGAAACTTTCTGCAATATTTGACCACTTCTAATTAGTCTCTCTAAATGGAACAACAAAATCCCTGGTAGGACGTTCATGATCCACAACCATCAATAGAAATGCTAGAGCAGCTAAACCCAGCAAATCACAGGGATTCAAGACAAAGTCATCTACTGGAAAATAATTTTCTTACCGCTGAAATATATAAAATCTCCAAAGGTATGTCTACACTGCACACTAGACCCAGGTCCCACAGACCCGGGCTTGCGGAACTCGGTGTTTCCAAGCCCATGCTTGAGCATCCACACTGCATTGTTAATCTGGGCTTACAATTGTTGGACCCTGGTCTCCCAGCCATACTAACATGTCCATACTGCACTACACAGACCTTCTGACTCAGCCTTACTGGTTGACCTGCATCCATGCTGCAAAATAACTGGGCTTGGACCCAAGTCACAGCAGAACTTGGGCTCTGACCAGTAGCGTAGGCAGGTCCGGCGCACAGGGGGAGCTGCGCTATAAAAAGGCGCCTCCCCAGGCTCCCCCTGAACTCACCCAGCGGCACCTCCGGCAGCACTCCGGGTCTTCGGCAGCACTTCGGCGGTGGGTCCTCACTCGCTCCGGGTCTTTGGTGGTACCCGCCGCCGAAATGCTGCCGAAGACCCGGAGCGCCGCTGGGTGAGTGCAAGAAGCAACGCTTTAAAAGAAGCAGCGCCTCTTTAGCTCTACTAAAAAAAGGCGCCGCTTCCTTTTTAAGGCGCCGCTTCTGCTCACAGTGGGAGCGGCTGTTTCCCCCCCCCCCCCCCCCCCCGCTATGCTACTGGCTCTGACCCACACCCTAGAAGGGTGGAACTTGGGTTCTGAGTGCTTGCTGACCCAAGTCATACTGATTCATGTGTGGGTAGAAAGGGTAGAATGTGTGCCGGGTAGACATACCCCAAGTGCTTACAAAAGGAGGTCAGTATCATTGTCCCCATTTTATAAATGGGGAAACTAAGGCACAGAGAAGGGAAGTGATTTGTCCAAGGCCATCCAGCAGTGCAGTGGCAGAGCCAAGAATAGAACCCAGCTCTCCCAAGTCCCAATTCAGTGCATTACCCACTAGGAAACAATGCTATATGCACTCCATTCAAACAGCAACAAGGCAGCCATACGTTTTCATTTCCAGAATATAGTGTTGTGAGAACAAAAGCTACTGTTTAACCAAAGGGAGGAAGATTCTTGACTTGCCCCTTGGTTTATTGCTTTTATCACCTGTGATATTTCTGAGATTTGATGCAAGCAGGATAGCTATTATATAGAGGACATGAGCATGTGCCTCACCAAGTCCTCTATTGTCTCACTTCATTGGAGATTATGGATGGGCTTTCCCCATTCCTTTTTGCTTAACTAGTATTAGTCCTCGCTTTCAAATTTTTAAATGTGCTATTTATTGAGCAGTCCTTGAGTGACCTAAGTCAAATAAGAGCAGTTGATTCTGCGAATTTACAGCACTAATTACAAAGGAAACACCACCATCTGGTGGCCTGTCTGAAAATACTTTACACTTTTTAGAAAAAATCAATACACTATTCTCACTTGTTCCAACACCCTACAAAACACTATTTTTGTCTAGCACTGACAGAAACATTAAGTATTTCAACCAGAAGGAACATGAACTGAGATCTCTCAGAATAACAAGTTATTTTACCCTAAGTCCCCCAGCATTTTCCTTTCTGGGATATTTAAGATTTGATTAAATCCTGCATTCAAATATTGATTCAGATTCTCACCAGTATTGCACCTGTGGCACTTTTACACACCCATTGTCCTTAGTCTGTGCAGGGTGTAAACAGCTACACAAGGTGCAAGATTGTGGAGAATCAGGGCCCACAATGTAGCTCTCTTTTCCCCTCCAAACTATTAGGAAAGCAAAAATGGGTTGGTCCTGAAGGGCAGGTGGTTTCTATTGGAGAGAAAGAGAACTTTTGAGAAGTTCAGGTCAAAAGTGAAACACCAAATACAAAAAAACCCGTCAGACTTTGGAGGAATTTGGCCCTGGATCCAAGTTTTGTGATTTAGGTCCATCTCCGTCCACACGGCCACCCTGTTCACACTATATAGTCCTCCTGGCCCCATTCTCCTGCAACTACATAGAGTGGATTGAAGACAGATGAAAAGGACCAGCTCAAAGGTCAAAGGACATCACCACTTCATCACAGTTCTAACTACTTCAATTAGAGATGCATTTAATACCTGATTCCACACCTTCCACGTGTTACAAAGAGAAAGATTGGACTACGTAACTTCTGCCTTTTAAAAAGTAAGCTCTGTGTTTTCATTTTGTTACTTTATACTCTAAAATCTTAAAGACTAGCAAATTTATTTGGGCATAAGCTTTCGTGGGTAAAAAACTCACTTCTTCAACATGAAAGCTTATGCCTAAATACATTTGTTAGTCTTTAAGGTGCCACTGGACTCCTCATTGTTTTTGTGGATACAGACTAACACAGCTACCCCTCTGAGTCCAAAATCTTATTATTTCAAGTATGAAATCACTCCAAAATTCAACACCTATCTGTGCCAAGAGAATGGAGTTAGAGATAGAATCTTCCAAGATAATATAAAACTATATTGTTATTTTTCTTTTAGCCATTAACGATTTTCATACCCTTTATATCAGTTGGGAACTATATCTCACAGATATAAAGAGAATCTCATTTGTTTTAATGGCTAAGTAAATGGAAAATGGAAATAACTAAAGCAATTCTTGTGCTTTTTTTCAGAACTTCCTTTGCGTCAAGTTCGGCCTGACCCTCCATTGTGTAGGTCATTTACATTTGTGCACAGTGGGTGTAAGTGAGAGTCTGCAGAGTTCTGTTTTACAATCCACTTTGCACAGGTCTAAATGGGAGTAAACAAAGGGCAAGTGAGTGGAGAATCTCACCCAGAATTTGTAATGCCTCCTACAGTTGGCATGTTAGCAGTTTATTGGTATGATGCCAACTTTAAAGGCCAGATTCCCAGCTGTAGTAAGTAAGCATAGCTCTACCAACTTCAAAAGAGCTAAGCCAATTTATACCAACTGAAGATCTGGCCTTAAAAGCTCTTTCGCCTTTTACCAGTAGTTAGGAGGCAGTGTTGCCAGTTCCAGCAGTATTCTCCATCATGGGCTAGATTCACAAAGAAATTTAAGCATGGTGAGGCCCAAGCCTAACTTTTAGGCTCCCAGAAAAACCACTGGAATTCACAAAGCCCATGTGTGGTACCTAAGCTGCCTATACAATGAATAGGGAGAACTAAGTGCCTTAGGCCACGTCTACACTACCCGCCGAATCGGTGGGTAGCGATCTATCTTTCAGGGATCGATTTTTCACGTCTAGTATAGACGCGATAAATTGATCCCTGATCGCTCTGATGTCAACTCCGGTAATCCACCCCGGTGAGAGGTGGAAGCAGAGTCGACAGGGGAGCGGCGGCAGTCAACCCTACGACGCCCTCACGGTGTGGTAAATTGATAGAGGTACGTCAACTTCAGCTACATTATTCACGTAGCTGAACTTGCATACCTTACATCGATCCCCGCCCCTAGTGTAGACCAGGCCTTAGAATGGGATTCACAAAAGCCAGCATGCTATGTGGCTCCTCACCCTAAGCTAGCCTATAGGAGATGTCAAGCAGAGGGGAATGGAGTGTTAAGCCATGCCCAGTCTTGGGCCATGTCTACACTTACCGGGGATTGATGTTGCTGCGATCGATGCAGCCAGGGTTGATTTAGTGGGTGTAGTGAAGACCCGCTGAATGGACCACAGAGCACTCTCTGGTTGATGCAGTGCGGTGTAGACACTGCAATAAGTTGACCTAAGCTACATCGACTTCAGTTACATTATTCACATAGCTGGAGTAGAGTAACTTAGGTCAATTTACCCCAGTAATGTAGACAAGGCTTTAGAGACAGATGCTTAAATCCAGGCTGCAGGCAGGTGCGTCCTTCTGCTTGGGATTATCAGCCGCAAACCCTCTCTTTGCATTAGATGCCTATGTCATTTTTGCAAGAAGTTGTGGGGTAGGGAGAACCTCCTTCATAACTTTTAGCTCCATATGTCAGGTACTCGCCTGGGATGTAGGAGACCCCTGGTTCAGGTCACCCCTCCACCTGAGGCGGAGAAGGGATTTGAACAGGGATCTGCACCCCTCAGGTAAGTGCCCCAGCCAAGATACTCTGGTGTGGGGCTGCCTCAGTTTCTCCTGTTGAAGCTGTGCCACTGTGGAAATGTACTTTTAAAGAGAGTCATTGGAGCTGTGGGACTGGACCCTTGGCTGCCAGGTGACTGCTCTAACCACCTGGCTACAGAGTCCTCCTCATGCTTGCTTGGCCTTGCTCTCTCTGGCCCAATGATTCGTTTGTTATTTATCCCCAGTGGAACAGCTTCAACATGAGAGATTGAGGGAGCCCCATGTCAGAATATCCCCTAGCCCAGTGGCCGGGGCACTCATCTGAGAAGTGGCAGATCCCTGTTCAAATCCCTTCTCCCAAGGAGTGACTTGAACTATGGGTCTCCCACATCCCAGATAAATACTCTAACATACCAGCTGAGTGCCCTAACCACTTGGCTAAAAGTGGTGGGGGAGGGCCTCCCCTCTTTCCCAGCTGTTTTGTGTAAGCTCATCTATAGGGACCCCATCCAGTAGGCAAGCTATGAGCACGTTCACCAGAGCAGGCCCTGCTGGCAAGCTAGGCCGACTAATGCCTCTCATAAATCACTCTGAGGCTTAGGTGTCTTGGCACCTCATGAGGGGCTGCAGCGTGCATTCTCAGAGGCAGAAACATAGGACCTAGGGAACTTTTACTGCAAAAAAATGTAGGTGACAAACGAAGTTAGGTGCCTCCAGGGTTCAGAGACAGCAGGGGCTTTGTGAATCCCAGTGGGGCCTGATTCTGAGATTTAGGTGCCGAGAATGCTAGGAGGCACCTGAGTCCTTTTGTGAATCTAGCCCTATAAATTTATGGAATTTCTCATTAAACTGGTAATATTTTGCCCACTGGTAAAAAGCTAAAAAAAATGAACAGCAACTGCTGCAATTCACTTATTTGTCAATAAAGTCACATCAGGTACTGTAGCAAGTTAGTATAGGTTAAAATTAGAAGCTTGTATTCCCAATAGGTATTCTAGTTTCCCATTTTAATGTGACATTCTAAGCTTTGGGAGGTAATTATCAATCATGTGCAATGCTCATCATATCTCTACACTTGAGTTAAACAATCTGCACTCTACAGTGAGTGACTACAATTCTAGCACAAGTTGTTTTCAGAATTGATAGTACTATTAAGGCTCTTTACTGGACTACCAAGCTAGCCGTAAGCATGAAAATGCATTCTGATTATCTAAAAGTTCAAATCTTATAAGAAATGTTTTTTATCTAATTTAGTTTACCTTTGTTTTCCTTTTATGGAAGTGTGGATGTGAGCCTCTCAAGGCCTGAAGCATGTGCTTGCTGAAATACACCTGATCCCATGGTTCAATGGGTACTCTTAATTCCATCATTATTTTCAGGTTACTTGGCAAAGTTTTAACTTACAGTATGCAACATTTCAGTCTTGCACAAAAAGCATTTCAGAACATGCCAATAGTGGATTTTATTACACAAATCTATGAGAAGTATGGACTGTCTCATAAAAGAAAGGAAAACTATTCCTTTCATTCAGATATGAAAAACATATCTGAACCAGCTCCAAAAACTGTATCTGGGTTAAAAGTTAGATTTCCAAACTAACAGGGTTTAGTGCATTTTAAGTGTTTGGACCTCTTAAAATTGTGTGTATAGTTATGCAACACTTTGTGCTAATGTGGGACTGCACAGTGTTCATGAAAAAGAATCCACATAAGCACGTCTGCCTCTATAACTCACGGTGGGATGCATCCATTTGTACTAATATGTACTGAATATAATGACTTAATAAATCCCTAATCAAATCAGTATTTCCATAAGGGTCACTATCATTCATTCAAATTTAGCACAAGTTGATATCCTTAATATGTTTGCAGATGGAACAGTATCGATTGCTGTATTAAGACAAGAAGAAAGGAAACCACATAGGACCAGATTCTCACCTGGTGTAAATCAGCGTAGTTCTATTGAAGTCTACTGACTTGTACACTAGTTAAAAACCAGGCCCCAAATCAAGACAGAATATGAAACATTAAATGACATGAGTAGTACTGCCTGAATAACCACGGTACAACTACTCCATCCTAAAAATACAAGATGGATATAATTTAGGCTTGTTTTAAGAAGCCAAACAAAGACAGATGAACAGATGTACAATATAGATGACACATAACCACTAGCGTACCTAATTAAGCCCATGTGTGAAAAATATAAAGGTCTGGATAAACTATGAAAAAGGTCACGAACTGCAAAATGGATTTATTCTGATTAAGAAATATAAGGAGGTAATACAGAACATGGTTACTGGAGTTTCATATTGTATAACAATAGAAAAGGAACTCAGATGCCCCTTAGGGACAAGAGTTCTACCCACCCACATGCAGCTTATATTTCAAGTCCTCATTTTAAGGCCAAGGCATGACCTCTATTCATAAACACATACTAAGGTCTTCGCACAGTATCAGATGCCTAGAATAGGGAAGTTTCATAAACAAATTTAGTATATGGAATTTTACACTGGTCAAAAGTAATTAGCTACAAGGTCAAATTACAGCCATTAATATTTTGCACTAGGAGTCAAAGCTTTCTGGTTGTCATGCAGGCGACTATTAATTATTGCCAGCATGAGATTATTTAAAATCCATGACTATTTTGGGGGGAAAAAAAGTCATTTTTGCATGTTTCCATAATGACAGTAAATATTAAAATGAAGTTCAGCTGCTCTCCATATAGACACACAAATATCCCCCTTTCAGCCAACTACGGTTTTCACCGATAAGACTTGTATTGAACAGAAGTTTTCTACTGCAAACGATAAGATACCATGGTTAAAGCTACATTCCAGGGGTGAAATCCTGGCCCCACTGAAGTCAGTAAATGGAAAAACTCCCATTGACCTCACTTGATCTCGGAGGATTTCATCCTAGAATTCTACAGCCATGTCACTAACTCCCACCCAAACAGCCTATGAATTATTCCTAGGGCTCCAGTAGATTTGGACCCAATGCTGAAATCCACACTCAGTTTTACACATTCCCAGTGGCATCAGCTTTTACATTAAGGCTCCCATACAATTTGTGCCCACATTTTGCACCCATATAATGAACTGCAGGAACAAACCTGATTACTTGCATCTCTACGTACTTGATTGTGAGCCTATATCAAGCAGAGGTGCAAATACTCGGGTTTAGGGTGACCAGATGTCTCGATTTTATAGGGACAGTCCCGATTTTTGGGTCTATTACCCCCCACCTCCTGTCCCGATTTTTCACATTTGCTGTCTGGTCATCCTACTCGGGTTTGCACCCACAGCCGAGTTGGATGAGCATATGGAAAGCTAACTCTTTGGAAAATGTGGCCAAAGATTCTCATTTCATCAATGCTAGTACAGAGCCACATGGTGTCACTGGCGTTTCCCTATGAAATCTATTAATAATACAATACATTTATTTCCAAACACTGGGTGGCTCAATTGATCTGTGCATCTCTTATGGTGGCAGAAATGTACTTCATGCAGGAGTTCTTTAAGGATTTTGGCCCAGATTCAAGAAGGTATTGAAGCATGCAGGTAACTTTAAAAATGAAAGTAATCCCACTGAAGTTAGTGGGATTATACATGCTTAAGTATCTTGCTGAATTTGGGCCTTTACGAACAAATTTTCAAGCTGTACCCTGCTCCCATTGAAGATTATGGCAAAACTGCCATTGACATCAGTGGGAACATGGATGAGCCCTTCATAAATTTAATTTGGGTCTCTCATAAACTAGTTCATTTTAATAACTATTCAGATTTTCCACTTCTTCCTATGGATATTAAAAAGCTTCTACTACTTGCAGGAATATATATATCCCATTATACCAACAAAATGTTGAACCCCATAATTATATGAGGTACCAAGTACTAAAACAAGTCAGAAAATGTGTCAAGAGTTTTCTTTCAGAAAACGTCATTTTGATTAAACTTTCACAAAATCATATCATTTCAAAGAAAATTTGTTTTGAAAAAATTTCTAAATGTCATTTAGACATATTTGGAATGAAGAGTTTCAATTTTTTCATTTCAAAATTACTTTTTGTTTAGAAATTTATTTTAGATACTCTTCTTAAAGGGTTGAAATCAAAACAATTTGTTCAGATTATTCCAAATGAATATTGCAATTGACCTGAGACCAAAAAATCTTTTGGAATTTTATTTTGTTAAAAATTTCTGAAGTTTTTCATGGGGTTGAAAAATCTGTCTTCCGACCAGCTCTACTGATTATCATCATTTCCTATTTTACTGGGCATAAAGAGAATTGAGATACTTTTATGGAAGTTGGGGATGTCCCGTATATTTTAACTGGTGTGCTGGATACATAAGTAAATGACATTTTGAAAAAAAAAAACCCACCACCCAAAAGTCCCAAACTCCACTAAAAAAAAATAATTAGATCAAAATATATACCACACTACCTGCAGCATCAAGAAGACTGAATTAAATACACCAAGAACTGAAATAACATAGCTCAGAACTTGTTCTGGTCAATGCTGGGATTCGATTCAGTCTCCTGTTTGTCTAACAAAGCAAACATATTGAAAGCATTACATGTATTACTGTGCTTGCCACTTACAAGTCAAAACTTCCACTGACATTAATTGGAGCTTAGACAGAACAGGATTTGGCCCTAGAGCATCAGAGAACCAATCCCGAGCTACTGTAAATCGGGATACAACCATTGGCTTCAGCCACTGAGGAATCTTCAAAGGGAATCTCTGAACTATCATTTGGAACCAGTGCCCTTGGCAAGGGCAACAAACGGCCTGCACCTGATATTGTACATTATTTTCCAAATGTCATCCTTACCCACACTTCCCAATGTCTTTTGAAAATTGTGAGGCTATTGCTTTGAAGGAGGAAGACACGTAGTTATTACATGGCTGGAAAAGTCAAAAACACATTGCCAGTCACAAATCAGAACTTTAGGGATCGTTATCCAGGAGTGCTGCATCAGACGCTGTAGGGCTGGGAAGCTAGGAAGAGATGGAACAGTTAGGTTACTATAATTACTTAAAGTGGTAAGAAAACAAACACTTTTGGATGGGCATAAAATAGTATGGAATAGAAAGTGTTAAAAGCGGGGGGAGGAGAAACAGAATCAGTGAGTACAAATGTAGATTATTAGGTTTCAAAATTAAGTATGGTAGATTATACCTAACACTGCTGACATGTAGACATATGCTGACAAAAACTACCAGAAAATAGGAAAGCAGTAAAATATTGGTAGAGATGGTAAAGAAGTTTCACAAGATTTATAAGATTTTTTTTAATTAAAAAAAAAAATGACCAGCACTATAGTTACTCAAAAAGCCAGAAAGTTTTCAACTCAATTTTTTGTCAAAATTTTTAAAGCTTTTGTGGGGGAAAAAACAAATTTTAGTCCAAAAAAATTAGTCAAAAGCTTGAAATTCAGGAAATTTCCACCAACTCTAATCACTAGATCTGGTATTAAAGTGTAACCGTTCTACCTACAAAGTTTGTCAAAGTTCAGATTTGGATCTGACACTCACCAGATTTTGTCTTTGGACACCTCTGTAGTAATTACAGAGGGTGGGAAAAACAGAATGTTATGAGTTACTGTGCAATCTATGGCCCTGCTTCAGGTGGGTCCTTAATCACGTCTCAGCATGCGAATAGTCCATGGACATGCATAGTAATAACCACTTGTGTAAAGTGAGGCTTATGCATAAGTACCTTGCTGAATTGAGACCTCTGGAACATAAGGTAAGCCATTCAATGAATTATGTGCACAGAGAAGCAGGATAACACAATACATGGGCAAGAACCCGCATGTAACAACATGAGCAGGTAGGAGAATATAACAAGCCGGAGAGTACAGAACAGAGAAAGGAATGAAGATGTGATAATGATGCAGCACTGCAGAGAGAGGTAAGACAGTGTGGAGGAGGAGGAACTGAAGAGTACATGACAAATTGGAGGCAGAAAAGTCAAATGATATGACAAAGTAAGAAGGTGACAGTGAGAGAGAGGCTGTGATGCTGAGCGAGTTAGTACAACACAGTACGTAGGGAACAAGCTGCCACATTAGTCCAATGATATGAAGTGAGAGAATTGGCAAATAACTGGCCAGAATATGGGGATTCATTAATAATAATCACAGGATTGGGCTAAACCCCAAGCTGGGAAGTTTTCCTTTTCCTTTCAATCAATGTTAGCTTCTTTTATTTCCTTGTTATAAACAAGGAACTCTGAGGACAAATCTTGCTGACCCTGACTTTTTTGGGTGGTTGATTTACAGGCTGATATATTGATAAAGTACTTTAGAGCCACAGCTGGTTTAGATAATATTCTTTAAATAATATATATTTGATGAATTTTGTGATTTTTTAAAAAAAATTATTCAATATGATTTTGTTTCTATTATTGGTACACAAGGTGACAAGACAGCAAGTGTGAAAAATCAGGATTGGAGGTGGGGGGCAAAAGGTAATAGCTGCCTATACAAAAGACAAAGCCCCTAATATTGGGACAGTCCCGATAACATCGGGATGTCTGGTCACCCTGTTGGTACAATTTATAAAATTGGGCCAGTAAGTCACAAAAGCACCTGTCAAGGAATTTATTTTAAAATATTTCTGACGTTATTCAAAATATTTTAATGAATAATTATTGAAATTATGCACCAAGGGCAATTTAAACCTCTGCTTAAGTTGGTCTGCTCTGTGCATTTTGTCCTGAGATTTGACTGAGTGGTCAAAAAAGCTCTATTCAGTACTTTTGATATATATTTTTTTAAAACAGTCTGTGCCATGAAAAAAATTGCCATTCAGGCATCACGGACACACAGTATTTTCCTTTACCAGGGCATTTCCCAAACACTTTACTTAGGAAGTACAATAAATATTATAGAACGTTAAACTACCAAGGCATCTCATTTAGTATTCACTGTAAATAGTATTCACTGTAAACTCTAAAACTACCAAAGACACATAACATAAACCTGACCTAGTTTTCCACTAAATGTGATCTATCCACCTCTAGGATCTCTTATCTCCATTCTTTCCATATGTGTAACTAGGGTGACCAGATGTCCCGATTTTATAGGGACAGTCCTGATTTTTGGGTCTTTTTCTTATATAGGCTCCTATTACTCCCCCACCCCCGGTCCTGATTTTTCACATTTGCTGTCTGGTCACCCTATGTGTAACTTTGGTTCCTGTGTTTATACTTTTCTTTGTACCTTTCCTTTTTGCTTTTTTCTCAGTCTTTTCATTTCTATATATACTGGCATGAGAATCAGATTATTTATTCAGACCCAAAAATCTAGACAAAATATGAATCTGCTGAAAAAAAGGATGGAGATAATATAGAGTAAAGACACATTAAGGAGCATCATAAAAACCTATCATGTTTGTAATAAATGCTCAGCTGAGAGCCACAGAAATGACAAAGGTAGGTAAGGAGCTCCTTCTTCACTCAATATTTCTAAAATGATATATTGAGTAAAAGGGCATTTTCAAGCCACACAAAGGTTTGAATATTGCAGACTCCTGAGAAATCCGACGGCATGTAAAGAACACAGAGAAAATAAACTCCCCATCTGCATCAGAGCATTGGGAGAATGCATGTTTTTTTCCTTAAAAAAAAACAACCCCTCAGTGAACTAAGCAGGTGTTAAAGCTCCTGTCTGAGAGCAAAGAAAAGATTTATTATTTAACTCCCAAACAAATGCTGAGATTACTATAGAAAGGGTTACAATTTATCATGCATTGAACCAGGCAGCTGGTGAAACATTAAAAGAAATTCAAATAATTTTAATGACCCTATAGGCTTTTTAAAGGAGAGCTAGTAAAGGATTCCTTCTTCAAACTAAGCAGTGAAATGCTGTCATTCAGAAGTCCTAATGTGATGGACAGAAGTGTTGATAAGAGGACTTTTAGAGTTGAAACCTGTTAAGCATAAGTTTTGACAATGCGGATGACAGCTTTGAAAAGTGAATGTATCTGAAGAGGCAAGAAGTTTAGATTCCTATCAGCAGCCTGAAGAACAGAAAATATCCAGGCTGTGAACAATTCTGTCTAAAGACGCTCAAAGCTATACTGTAGTTTTACATGGGTCAGAACTGACCTTTACAATGTGAGAGGAGATTCAGATGCTCCCTGTCAGAGGAAGCACCACAGGAATGACAGAATGGGGGGGGGGGACTTGTTTTGATAAGTCTCTCTTTTAAGTAGTAAGACCAGCTACTAATATACGATACTACACTTCTTTTATTGAACGAAAGGCCTGAGCACTGCGAATCTGAGAGGTAGTTTCCATCTGTAACCCTCCGTGCAGCTCTTTAACTAGTTACAAATCAAAACCCCTTAATTTACTCACTTAAAAATAAATTTGCATTCAAGCTTAATCTGATATCCACGGCTCCCCCCACTGAGATGAAAAGCAGATCTTTCTAGAAAATGTTCACCACTCAAAAAATGCAACAAGATTGCAGTGCTGGGTATCAACATGGTAAGGGACATTAAGTATTTAGTTAATACTACAGGTTAAGCAAAACATATGTTGAATTTAATTCCAAAATACAGAAATAGCCATCAATCAAATTGCAACTCTTTTGTCCAAAGCTGGCATGAATGGACCGCTTACTACCAGAGCATAATCCTAGTCTTCCATTTCTGTATGGAAGCTTTAGGACTGGCTGGGCAAGGGAGTCCTAACCTTAAACACACAGCATTATTTTTTAAAAAGTCAAAGTTGTACTGTAAAATCAGTTTTCACCCAGATAATCCTAACCAACATGAAATGCCAGATAAAAAGCAAGGCAAACACACTTTTAGAATACCACTTGAAAGGACTTCAAATGGCAATAGACTTCCCCTTCATATATATTTTAATCACCTGTAAAATATTTGGGAGGGGATTGTATGGTTATAGGTTAGTCACAATGCTAGCTATGTGATTTAAATATATATTATATTAAGCTTGTAAGTAGTAACCTAGGCGCAGACCCTGTACCGGCCACAGAGGATAGTACAACCAGCCTACCCCTGCCCCCCAAGACAGTCAAAGCCAGAAGATCAAAATAAAAAGTGGAATGGGTGAATAGGAAGGTCTATTTTATTGATGTTGCTAGGGTGAAGTAGTGTGCTTCCACCTGTAGTTATTTATAAGCCTCTGAGACCCGTTTTTGCTGTCTCTGAAGCAGCCTTTGCCCATCCAATTGGCTTCTCAGAGGAGCCTGACCACCATTGGACCCTTCCATATGGTGCCAGAAACCCTAAACTATATATGACCTCTCCAGTGACATATCCCAGGCGGGCATCATGTACACATGCTGGATTATGCCCAGCAAAGGAGAACCTCAAGCCAAAAAAAAAAGAGCCTGTATTTTGATATACATCATTTTAGGACTAAGGAAACATCTGCATCTAGAGTTTTATATCTGTAAACTCTTGCCATATTGAGGGGCTGAATCACTGTCAAATTACAATCCCAAATCACCTTCCTATTAGTCATAGAATATGAAAGGACATAATCTGTTAGTATCTTGTTTATAACAGAAGTGATGTCGTATTTCAGAACTCAGATTCTCATAGATAGAATCATCATCAAAAACACAAAGAACCAAATCCTGAAGTCCTCACTCATTTTTTTTCTCCTTCCAGTCCTCGTACATTGGAGCCAGTAGGAGTTTTGTTCGTGATAGCAGAGAAGGGGGAAAGGAAGGGGGAAAAAATAAAAGATTGAAAAACTTTGCCCAATAAAAAAGTAACTAAGTACAACTATCCTAATCCTGCAAACCCTCATTCATATAAGCAGTGTTACTCATGTATGTAGCTCCATTCATCTTGATAGGACTACTCAACTGAGTAAGGGTTTACGGGATTGATCTCAACTTCTTTAAAAGATTTCCATAGTTTGTGTGTTGTTTTGCCCATTTCTTGTATATCACCAGGAATTCAAAAAAAAAAAAGGTAGCATGGTCTAATGAAAATGTAAATATTCCTTTTGGCATAGAACCTACACGAACCAATTGGGGTGTGTGGTGAAACATTAGAAAGGCTGTACGGTACAAAAAGATTGTCTCTACCAATTTAGAGGTTAATATTTTAGTGATCCGCCCTTAAATAATACATCATCTTTTGAACAAGCTCATATTTTATAGATGAGGCTCTTTAAACCAAATTGAATTGAGCTACAGTGTTACTGTAGTGGTGTCCCCTCATCCTGAATCTCTCTTAACACTCATCGATTCCTGCCAGACACTCATTGATAGGGTTAATTAATTTATGAGCTTGTCATTACAAGTCATTGATTAAGATGTCCTTCTTAAAGATTTAATTATGCCCAAAGATAAAAGATTTGCTAATTATTGTCTTTTATCTAATTGAAGCTTTGTATTACAAATAAAGTTCAAAGGTTTAAGACAGTTGCCCTTTCAACCATTTGGACAAAGATGAGAATTTAATTAGAGGAGAGACCATGTTCTCACTGGCATCTTCAAATATGTTCCAGCAGCCATTCTGGTAATAGAACTGATGACTGTGCAATATGGAGAGACCCTGGAAAAATCTTTTAACCTTTTTTGTCTTTCTAATGGTGTTACAGCATTGTTCCATTCTGGATCTGGTTTATCAAGCAATTTGATAGTCTGGCACATGTAGAGGAATAGGTTAGATCAAAGTTTAGTCATTTCCCCAACACCCCCACTCCTCCCACAAGTGTATATCCTTAAAACACTTATATGCTTGGAAAATCCTCACAATACTGTTGCTTTCATTCCTTCAAAAGAAAAGCAAAATGTGGGTTATAAGAAATTGTACGTATTTGATGACTAATTCTTTAGGACCTCAGTGTCCAAATGTTAAAATTTCTTAACATGAGTGACACAAGAGAATTCTCTTTCTGTATCATTAAATTGACTCAGTCTCATGTGTTGATTCTGAAGTTATTTCACAGAAGCACAAATCAAGAAGAAATAATATGCATGTGTAGAGAATGACAAATCATAACACAAGAGGCCTCATTTTTTTATTTAATTCCTAGTGTGGGATTGCACCAGCATTAAATTTAAGTATACAAGCACCTTGATTCTGCAAGCAGTAGTTCTAGATGCATATGGTATTTGTGGGTGCATACATGGGAACTACACATACAGATACTCATTTCGACACCTACCGGAGCACATACTTAGATGTCAATGCTGACACAAGTTAGCTTTTGCACACAGTTGCAAATATGCACTTCTTAAGAGGTTGGCCAAATGAAGATACAAGTTGGAAACAAAGTATTTACCATTATGAAATATTAGCACATAATTAATACAATTGGAAACAAAGTGTTTTTCACTAGTAGGGTGGTGAAGCACTGGAATGGGTTACCTAGGGAGGTGGTGGAATCTCCTTCCTTAGAGGTTTTTAAGGTCAGGCTTGACAAAGCCCTGGCTGGGATGATCTAGTTGGGGTTGGTCCTGCTTTGAGCAGGGGGTTGGACTAGATGACCTCCTGAGGTCCCTTCCAACCCTGAGATTCTATGATTCTATGATTGGGCCAAGGTACCAAAGGTACAGAAGTTCAAGTATCTAGGTTTCAATAGTACAGGACAGAGGTGAACTCAATGATGAGCTTATAAGCAGAACAGGAAGGGCATGGACTAAATGGAGAGAATGGAGCAGACTGGTCTGCAATAGGAGAACACCTATCAAATTGAAAAAAGTAAGATCTACAAGACTGTAATTAGGCCTGCACTTTTGTATGGCTCTGAATGCTGGGCACTGATGAAGAGACAGGAGCAGATCTTGAATACAGTCAAAATGAACATGTTAAAATGGATGGACCACATTTGGAATAAATAAATTATGGGAAGTGTGAAGGTAGTACCAATTATAGAAAACCTGAGGGAATCCATGTTTAGGTGGTTTGGGCATGTGAAAAGATCAGAAGAATATATAGGAAATAGGGTGTTAAACTTAGAAGTGGAGGGTAAGAGAAAGGTTGAAAGCCCCAACACAAGATAGATGGATATCATACTAAAGGATTTGATCAGCTGTGGCATTTGCAAGAAACTGCTTCAAGACAGACTGGAATGGAGAAGAACTTGAAAAGCTGACCCCATATAGATGGGACTATGACAAGAACAAACAAACAAACAAGATTATGTTATTTTGACATCAAGGCTGTATCTAGACTTACATTGTTGCCAGAAAGAAGTTCCTGCTACCCATGTGTGTGGACAAAAGCCCTGACAATACCCATTAAATAAAATATTGTTCTGAAACTACAAAACATTCCAAGTAGGTATTTCGTCAGAATAAATGCCACTCTACCAATTAATCAAATTGTTTGACATGTATATATATTATTAATCAAGTATAAATCAATTCATTTGTATAATCAATACAAACTGAAGTTCTGAAAATCTCCCTCATTTATTGCACATAGTTTGAGAATAGAATATTTAACAGTTAAAAGAGATTATGCATTTCCTCCTCTTTTCCAGTGTTCCAAATTAATGTTTGTGGACCAAAAGAAACAAAGTGGATTTTCTGAGGGTCTTTCATAGAAGTAGTGACCTCAAACTACGACAACCATACATTTGGGGGCATTCAAAATCCAAATTCTTATCCAGATCCAAATATGTGCAAACATCTCATAAAAGGATTGAACTTGTAAATACAGTAACTCCTCACTTAACGTAGTTATGTTCCTGAAAAATGCGACTTTAAGTGAAACGATGTTAAGTGAATCCAATTTCCCCATAAGAATTAATGTAAATAGGGGGAGTTAGGTTCCAGGGAATTTTTTTTCACCAGACAAAAGACTATATATACACACACACACACATACACAGTATAAGTTTTAAACAAACAATTTAATACTGGTACACAGCAATGATGAATGTGAAGCTTGGTTGAGGTGGTGAAGTCAGAGGGATATTTCCCAGGGAATGCTTTACTGCTAAATGATGAACTAGCAATTGGCTGAGCCCTCAAGGGTTTAACCCATTGTTGTTAATGTAGCCTCACACTGTACAAGGCAGCACGAATGGAGGGAGGGGAGACAGCATGGCAGACAGAGACAGAGACACACACCGTGAGTGTGTGAGAGAGAGATGCGCATTTCCCCTTTAAGTACGCTGACCCCACTCTTAAGTACACTGCCTTGTTAAGTAGATCAGCAAGCTGAGACCGCAGCTGCTGCCAGGAAGCTCCCTCGGTCCTGAGCCCTGTCGTGTGTTCCCCCTGCTCTATGGAAGATGGGGTAAGCGGGGTGCAGGCGCAGGGGGAGGGGACACCCTGACCTTAGTCCTCCCTCTTCCCCTCCTCACCCCGGCACAGCAAGCAGGAGGTTCCGGGGAGCAGCTCCAAGGCAGAGGGCAGGAGCAGCACATGGCAGTGGGGGGAGGGACAGCTGAACTGCTAACAATTGATAGCCTGCTGGGCGGCTGCCACACAGGGAACTTAGGGGGGGCTACCGGTCCACCCTGGTTCCAAGCCCCCACCAGCTAGCTGTAGCGGGCTGCTCTTCCTGCAAGCAGTGGACAAAACCGGTGGCTGCCAAATGACGTTATAAGGGAGCATTGCACAACTTTAAATGAGCATGTTCCCTAATTGATCAGCAACATAACAACAAAACAATGTTAACCGGGACAACTTTGAGTGAGGAGTTACTGTATGCATGCACACAATCTTGCAATAGGGATTTTTTCTGGGTGGAGGAAGTGGGGAGGAGAGAGATTCACACAACTTAACCAGCTGCATGAGAATTTCACACTGGAAGTTAGTTTATGAAGAGTGTGACAAGGTCACAAAGTTTTTACATTTTGTTAAATAATGTAAATCAATAGCCAATGAGCTGTGTTCAATAGCATAGTGGCATTCAGAAGGCTACTCATCAATAACAAAGCAAATCTAGCTCCCTTCTGAAAAGGTAACAAAAAGCACAGCAAAGCAGATTGTGCACATTTCCAATTCTACACTCTTACAATTATTTACTGAATGCAAAAATATTATAAGCCAGTCGCAGAAGAACCTCACTAATCCACATTAATGGTGTTTGGGGAGGAAGGAAGATGTATTCCCAAAGTTTCTGTAATTACAGGATGTTGACAATGAGACCAGGAATTTCATGCTGCCCTTGAAACAATGGGCCTGTTTCCACTCTCACACCAGTACAACGTCACTGAAGTTAGTGGTGTTTGGTCAATCATAATCTGACCTGAGATCAATGTGGAAGTCAGTAGGGGGAATTTGGATGCAGGCCTCTATATCAGCAAGAGTCAGGCTAACTCTAGCTGTAATAACGCGAGATTTGTAGAAGCAGGGCTCACGTCAGAAGCGGGTGAAAAGGCAGCAGAGTAGAGTCAGCGTGACCCAACCTTGAGATAGCTCTGTTTTGAGAACAGAAGTGAGAAAATACAGGAATGGGCAAGACATAATATAAACAAACTGTTGATCATTACTGTATGTAACAAAAAGTATAAATGCTTGCCTTAAATTGTTTATCTTTTGAGAGACCTGCCTAGGAGGGGGAAACCCTGTGTCCTAGTGCACTCTCTCCCTCTGCGCAATTGCTTGAGTTAATAAAATGTATCTGCCTTGCTGCACCCAAAGAAAGAGTGAGAACTCTGTTTTTCTCCGACATCAACATTCAGGATTTACACCAGGGAAATCCAAAATCCAGGCCAACAGACTTAGAGGATTCCTCTTTATTCGGTTTTGGAATTATTATTTTTTTAACATTCTCTAATAAAAGAAGGAACTTCACCTGTGCTCTTCATTCAGCACTGGAGGAGGGTAGCAACTAGCCTGTGGCTCTATTGTAGCAGTGAATTACATATCAATATAGACCATCATTAAAAGTACAAAAACATGCTGTGGAGCCAGCCCGCTGCTTCCCACACCTCCCATTGGCAGGGAGCGGCAAACCGCGGCCAGTGGGAGCCTGTGAGCAGCCGTACCTACAGAGGAGGCAGGTAAACAAACGGGCCCGGCGCGCCACGGGCTTACCCTGAGCAAGCCGCGGCGGACTGAGTTTGGGAACCACTGATCTAAATCATTGATGAAGGGAAATTGAACACAACCGGACCCAGAACTGATCCCTGTGGGACCCCACTCGTTATGCCCTTCCTGCCTGACTGTGAACCACTGATAACTACTCTCTGGAGATGGTTTTCCAACCAGTTTTGCACGCACTTTATAGTAGCTCCATCTAGGTTGCATTTCCCTAGTTTGTTTATGAGAAGGTCATGCAAAACAGTATCAAAAGCTTTACTAAAAAGTCAAGATATACCATGCCCACCACTTGCTCCCTATTCACAAGGCTTGTTACCCTGTTGAAGAAAACTATCAGGTTGGTTTGACACAATTCGTTCTTGACAAATCCATGCTGACTGTTACTTATCACCCTATTATCTTCTAGATGTTTGCAAATGGATTGCTTAATTATTTGCTCTATTATCTTTCCGGATACAGTCAAAAGTGACAAAAAAAAGAGTGACTTGGAGTTGCAGAGAAGCCTGCATCTTGTCAGTCCATATTTTTGTGGGGGTTTATTTATTTTCATAAGCTCGGGGCATCTCAGACTATTATTTATAGGCATTTCTATAGAGCTTATAATCACAGTATCAGAGCACCGCATACTGTTTAGAATATGCCATTTATCTCTAGAGAATATAACTCTCCTGCTTTCTTCTCTGAAGGTGGTTTCTTATAGCAATAAGGTACAGTAACTAATTCCTTCTGCACATGGCTGTTTGGGGAAATGCTAGTCTTGCATCATGCTCTAAAGTAGGAGGTTTGGGGTCAGTTTGATCCTTTGTGGACCGTATCATTTTCCAAACATGATAGCTTTTTAAAATGTGCTCTCATATGAAAGGAACTGTACAGAACAGGAAATTGCATAAGAGAATCACTGTATGCATTTTCTTTCCTAAAAAGTGGGGGAGGCACCTATAGAAAATATTTAAAACAAAAACAAAAACAAGAACACCAAGCCTAAATGAGGTCTCCAACTTCTCAGTTACCTGAGCACAGATTATGTACCAGCACTCCCCATGGTAGGTAAATATTGCTACTGTGGTAATGCATTTTGTACATATGTCAATATTCCAGGGAAAGTCTTGACTCTTCTTGAGAAGGTCAGGGCAGAGCCGGCTCTAGGCACCAGCAAAACAAGCAGGTGCTTGGGGCGGCACATTTCTAGGGGCGGCATTCTGGCGCCGGCCATGCCATCAGGAATGGAGGGGGAGAAGCCGAGCGGTGGCGGCAGAGCGGAGGTGAGCTGGGGTGGGGAGCGGTTCCTGTTCCTCTACCCCCATTACTTCCTGTGCCCCCCTCGCCCTAGCTCACCGCCGCTCCACCTGCTCTCCTGAAGGCGCCACCGCTTTGCTTCTCCCCCCTCCCTCTCAGGCGAGGGAGTGGGGAGAAGTGGAGCAGCGACATGTTCATGGGAGCAGGTGGAGCGGAGGTGAGCTAGGGCAGGGGGTTGCGTCGGGGGACCCAGGAAGCAATGGGGTGGGGGAAATGCAGCACGTGCGGGGGAGGAGGCAGGGCTGGGGATTTGAGGAAGGGGTTGGGAAGGGGCGGAGTTGAGGCAGGGCCGGGGTGGGGGGAGCAAGAAAAAAACCGGGGGGAGGGTGGCCAAAATGTTTTTTGCTTGGGCCGGCAAAACTCCTAGAGCCGGCCTTGGGTCAGGGTATTTCCTGGGAGGCTGAGGGATGGAAAATGAAGCATCTCTCATATTGACTGACACTAAGCAGTAGTTCTCTTGCCTGGTATGAACTAGTGCTTCCAGTGAAACCATTCTGAGTTGATTGGTCTTGATGAATGAACTCAGCTTCCTCAGATCTAAGATGGACTCAAATTTGTTCTTTATAGAAACTTCATATCTAAAGATGTAATCATCTGATAAACAACAAGGCTTTGACATGACTTGACTTTCTCGGAAGAGATTTATAAAAAAAGGAAAATACCAATCAGATTCACCGTGATGCCAGAAGAAGTTGTTTAAAGGAATGACATTCATTTCCTTAGGAACATTTTTTCAAAGGTGACAGAATGCTATGTTTGAAGAACAAGAAAGACCGTAGCTAGTATAAATCTTATTTAGTTACGCTGAATAAAGCTCCCCGAGTCTGAAAGAGTTCATATTCACAAGGATCTTATTGATTTTTGGAGATATATGTTCCGGGGGCTAAAGAACAATGAGAACTAGAAATAAAAGGTAACCTAGATAGTATGCTCTTTTAGGCAGGGACCTTCTTTATGTTATGTTTGTGCAGTGCTTAAAATAACAGGGATTGGCCTCTAGACACTACTGCAATAATTATTTTTTAAAATAGTAAAGCTGAGTGAATACTGCAAATGATTTCCTGTGAATATTTGTTCCAATTTTAAAATTAATTTACTTGGACCATGGCTGCACCCCTTCTGTGGTCATTTTCAGCAAACCTTGTTGTGATCAAGTTTTCAGATGCAGTTATATTTCATTGATAAATAAAACAATTCCTCAATATATGGTCTCTAAATGGTTTAATATTAAACAGTTCTGACCGAGATTCGCTATGGAATAGCACCTTCAGAAATTTAGCTTAAGTCTCTCGTGCCCCCGCCCCTCCAGAGGAGGGAGTTGCAGAATAAGCTAGCCCTGCACTCACCCTACAGTGGCATCCTGTCCTTCAGGGCTGGGCCCAGTTCCCTGCTCCAGGCATTGTGACCCAGCACTCAGGGTTGCAGTGCGACGCAGGTTCAGCCTGGCCATCTCCGTCATGAGCAGTGTGGGGTAGCCAGGCCAAATCTGAGTGAGTGGCACTGCAACCCTTTTTTCTAGGTCATAGCACCACTCACTCAAATTTCCCCTCCCATATCAAGATGTAGGTGCGGCTAGGCCAAACCTGAATGGTGCCCAGAACAGGGAGCCCGGCCCAACCCCACAGGGCGGGAGCCGCCGCTGCAAAGTGAGTTTTTCATTTCATAGGTTGTTTTTCATTTTATTTTGTGTTATTTCACATTTGTCAAAAACATGGAGCGCTCTCTCTTTCTGTAGGAGGGACAACACAGAGAGAAGCTACTGGGTAAAGAATAAATTGGCAAATAAGATCTTGAGAGGTATAAATAGAGGTATGGAGAATAAATCTCAAGTTGTTCGGGCATCATTATAAGGCACAAGTAAGTCTGTGTTTACAATATTATGTATCATTCCATTCACACTTAGACCATTTGTGAAACTGAAAAGGTGCAGAGGGCAACCACAATAATTCAGCCTTTTGAAGGAGGTATGAATGATGATTAAAGATTAGCTGAAGTTGTCCTGTATAGCTCCGGAAATACAGATATGACAGAGGGAAAAAAAAGGGGGATTCAATTTCTCAGAGCCAAGGAAGGCAAGTGATTGACGCAGCTCATTTGCATCAGTCTGAGTTGCTATTTCAAAACCTAGGGAGCATCAGCTGAACCCTGGGAGAGGGATAACCAACAAACAATTCAGTTACATTTCATAAATTGTGGCGGAAATATAGAACAAGAAGTCAAAGTCAGTGAGAGATGTAAGCAGCATAAATCAAGCAGCAAATGGAAACAAATGAGGCTGGAGTCTCCTCTCCAGTGAGAATCTGGAAAGACCGCAGTGATATCAATCGAGTTACAAGAGCTTAAGACAAGTACAAGGGAGAAGAGAAATCAGGCCTGTGAGGTTTGTATTGTTGTTGTTGTTGAAATTGCAAGAACATAATTAATAAGATTCGATATCCTGGCAAAGGATAAGGTGCCAAGTGCTCTGCTGGTGCAAGTGGAATCCATTTCTTACGGGTATGGGCGGGGAGGGACACATGGGGCACATGACCTCCTCACGTGACTCGTCCCATTCCCGCCCCGCTCCCAGCCCGGGGCCCCCACGCTCTCCCCATCCCCATCCCATGATCCACCCCATTACCTGGGAAGGGGGAGGGCTCTAGCCTCCTCCCGCTGCGCCGGAGACTTCAGAACCGCAGTGGGGAAAGGAGCAGACAATGGGACCACCAGGCGGCCCCATGCCCGCAGCTCCACCAGCGCGGCTCTACTGCCCCAGCCCTTCCACGCAGGGTCTCCTCCGTCTGCACAGCAGCAGCCCCACCGGAGAACAGGGCTGGGGGTGGTACAGCCGCACCGGAGGAACTGCCAGCGTGGGGTTCCTGGGACAGCCCTGCTGTTGAGGGAAAGGAGCAGAAATGCCGGAAGCTCCTCCGGCGGCTGTACCGCCCCAGCCCCGCCTCCCTAACCCGGTCCTCTGGCAGGGCTGCTGCTGTACAGATGGAGCAAGAGGAGATGCAGCTCCGTGGAAGGGCGGGGGGGGGGGGGCGGGGGTTCTGCTCCTTACCCCATTAGGAGTGGCCGCGGGGAAAGGAGCAGAACACCAGCAGCTCCTCCCGAGGCTGTACCCCCCACGCCCAGCCCTGTCCTCCCGGGGGCTGCTGTGATACAGGTGGAGGAGACTCTGCGTGGAAGGGCTGGGGGCGGTACAGATGCGCCAGAGGAGCTGCGGGCGTGGGGCCGCCCAACAGCTCCACATTCTGCTCCTCTTGTGCCTTTCCGGTATGCCGTAGCAGCTATAAATACCTTGCTGGTACAGCGTACCGGACCAGACCGCCCTATTTGCACTGCTGGGTACAAGTCAGCTATAGATGTCGGCTGCGTGCTATTTCTTTCATGTTGCAGTGGTCCCTTGAAGGGGCTGTGGTGCTTAGAGATTAAATTCATTTGATGGCAGTGGGGGGCACCTGTCTATGGTCCTGCACTGCAGTTTTAAAAATCCACTAGTGTTCTCTCTTCTTTTCTCTTGCAAAATTCTAGAATCTGCAACAATCTTATGGCAGCTCTCAGACCACAATATCAATGCTTGGCTTTAGTAGTATAAGAACAATGGTTTATTTGCTATTAAATCTAGTAAAAGCGATCAGTGTTTTATTACTGTTCCAATTGTCTATTGAACTATTCACCCGACTTGTTTATTTTACGAGAGCAGGAGGGCCACACTCTTACATTACCATTTTGTTCAAAATTATCATTTAAATGCATTGCATGGTTTCTATTACGTACAGATGTATTTTCCTTGTATTGCATTGTGCCTGACTAGTTATTTATAATCATTTGATACTCAGGAAATTAGCAAGACTTCGGTGTCTCGTTGTCCTGATCACTCCACTTTACCTTCGTGCTTTATCCTGTGTCCCCACCCTCCTTCATCAGTTTTCTCTCTTTAGACTGTAAGCACTTTGGTACGTTTTCTCTGCACATCCATGTACAACCTGATCCAAAAAGCACTGAAGTTGATGAAACTTAACTTTGGATCAGGCCTATAACAATCTATGCACACCCAGGCATTGGGCATGGTCTTATCAGGTCTTTCTTTCAATCTGTCTGCGGGTACCTATTGGCTTTTGAAAACCGGTTAGATTGGGGGGTAGGGGGCCAGAATCATAGCTGTGCTTTACACATGCAACAGTTTCCTTGGAAATGTAGTCCTGTAGTACATTATGCATAGGATGTTTTATTCTAAAGCAATAGAGTTTGCATGTTTCTATATATAGAAAGCATGGGGCAGAGGTTGGAAGAGATCTTACATTTTGATGCAACCTGATGGGCATTTTTGCTCCAAATACGCTGTGTTCACATAATGCTTTGTAACGGATAAATTTTAATTGTCTCAGATTGGGGAGAGGGTGTTTGTTCAGCTATTTTAACGTGTGTTTTATATGGTTCCAGATGCTTTATGCTAGTTTATTAGGAAAAGCTTCTCATTATGATAAAATTTACATGCTTCATGGGCTGGGTTGAAAGATGCTCTTTGAAACAACACTAAAAAAAAAAAAGCACAGTAATTTGACAAAAATATTGCTCAAATGATCATACAAAGATGCTATAGCACACACAAGGACATAAAAAGTGTTCTTAGTTTTGTAACTAGAAACCTGATGGCGAATACAATGGAGCTTGTATGCATTTACCCTATTTTGTTGTGTTTTCCTTCATTTAAGGTATTTCATTAGAGTGAACAAACAACACTTAGCATTTCATATAATCAAAGCATCATACTAACATTTTCTGAATCAGTTCTGTATATTAGTTTACTAATTCTTTGCTAAGCATATATCAAACATCTTTTGACTAGTGCATTAATAAGACCAGCCATTTATTATTATTTGTAGTAACTATCAAGTTGCCACAGAACCATGCACACAAAGTGTCTGGCATTAAAATCATACAATACACCATGTCCTTTCTTCAGGATATTGAGAAAAGTTTTCATAAGCGATTGAACACTTCTAAAACATATTATCTGGCAGGAGATGGGGTTCAAATGCACCATTAAAAACAACTAGTAAAATGTCTCCCCAGCAGCAACATTCAGGTTTCTGTAACAGGTTTATTTCCAGACATTTAACCAGGACTTGGCTCTACGCCAAGCGTAAGTCTGCATTTATAATTAATATAGTAAATGTACCATTACACAGCCTACAAAACAACCCAGCCTTGTTAAATGATCCAGTCAAATAAGCAAATGAAAGATATCCTTATTTAGTCATGTGATGAATTGGGGCTATGTTTGCACAACTTACGAATTCTGGTTGATATTGTCAATTTATATTTTGAAAAATTGCTGTGTCATGAATGCCTGCATGTATATGGGGATCCAGTACCGCTGACAGATCATGAGGCAGGAACACAAGGAAATATTTCAGGTTAATGTGGTACCTGGCCCTCAGAAAAGTTATGCTAAAAAGCAACTCAAGCCTTAGAAATCCAGATTTAGCTTAACTCCCTGATAGGACTGAGGAAGGTAGGAGCCATGAAAACTTGCCAAGTGTAGAACAAAAAAAAAGACCAAGTGACCAGGAGGGGATTAAATAAATAAGGGAATAGGGGAAACCAGACAGGAGGAGGAAGTAAGGGCAGGAGAGAGCACGGTCACAGAAGTTGGGTAAAGGGTTTCAGGAAGAAGAGGTCACCAACCATGTAGCAACTGCATGGAACAGGGGGCCCTGCCTGCTTTCGTGAGCCCAGATTGCCCAAGGACTCTGGACAAACCAAGGGACTCAAATCCCAGCCCAAAGAATGTCCTGGAGTAGTGAGGAAATTGAGGCATCCATTTAGTATATATTTTGTATGATCTGTCCTCTTCTGTGTTTTATATGATTAAGAGCATAAAAGTGTAAGACTGTGCAAAGTGAGTGAGAGCGTGTGTGTGTGAGAGAGAGAGAGAGAGAGAGAGAGAGAGAGAGACTGCTTTACAACTACTGCCTGTCCCTGAGAGAGAAACTGTGAACAGAAGCTTTGCATTTTTGGGTGGAGATCTGGGGGAGGGATGGGTTTAATAACTGGAGTATCTTGAAGGGGTCATCACTGGTGCCGGAACCTAGGCCAAGTGGGCTGGGGAGCTCCAATGCTGAAAAAGTGATAACAGACAGAGTCAGTGCCCAGGAAACGTGCCAGAGAGGTCAACGGAGAAACCAGCGCTGCAGGCCGCTGAGGCTTCATAAGCTCAACGCACCTTAGGGAACCCGAGCAGGAGAGGCTTGGATTTTCCTCACAGCAATCCCACTGGGTGGCCAGGAAGGGGGCCCTCATTAGGTTTTGGGACAAATCAGTCCCAGAGAGAGGAGTCAGATGAAGGGAACTCACTTGAAAACCTGTGAGCCCGAGGTATAAGTTATATGACCACATGGTCAGAATAAGGAGTGATAGGCTATTGTCTTTTAATCTAAACACAATGTTTAAAGTAAAGTCTTAGCTGTGGATATTGTCCAAGTATATGTGTAAGGCCCTTTAAGAAGCTTTCCTCGGGCACCATGCATTAACCCCTAAGCATCTGGATTACACATCTACAATACATTATTTTGTATAGCATTGGTCACATGAACTATTTAATGTTTTTGAAAGCTGCCTTTTCAAAGAGAGTAAAGAACAGCTATTTTCTTTTATTAAAATGTCTCAATGATCAATAAGAAAGTGGGGAGATGAAAGATGCACCATTTTTACATTATATCCAACAGAACACTTTCGATTTACCATATTACCTAAAGTCAAGCACATATTTTCTGATGCGTGCATTCCTGGTTGTAGGCACGTTTATGCACATACATAACCTCAATTGGCATATGTCATTGGGTCTGATACATACAAGTCAGACATATGCCATATCAGCTTTGACATGGACACTTTTGAAAATGTGGGACCTGTCATTTATCAAGAGTTACCATCCACTGTAGTTCTGAGATGTGACATCTGAGATACTCAGCATAGGAACAATGTCAGTAACAAAAAGAACTGAGATATTTCAGATAACTATATTAATAATGTAGAAAATTAACACTGATGGAATTTCTCCAACATTCTTTTTAACTAGAATGAGTTAAAATAAATTGCTCGATTTATTTTCCCCACAAATCAAAAGGAACTCCTAAAAGCTACTCTTTTAAACTAGCTCTTTGCTTCCTTGTGCAAAAGAGTTGTAATCAGGACAAACCAATGACAGAACTAACTACACAGCATCATTAGTTATTTCCTAAAAAGTATAGGCATTCCTGTAACCAACCTGTACTCACGGGTCATTTTCAAGAAACTAACATTCTAAGGCTAAACGGTGCTTATTTTCCAAGAAGAATTCATACCAGTATGTGCCAATTTAAGTCTAACACATGTAAGGTATGCCATTAATTAATGTGATCTATTGTCATATGGTTTTCTAGAGGTCAGTGTTTCAGGGTATAATCTGTATTTATTTTTGCTGTAAAAGATTATACCATTATCTTGGGCTACATTCCAGGATTGCTTAAATTTGTACTTAATGGGTGTATGATTTATCACAGCCTGTAATGCTTCTGTGACAGGTGTCAACATTTAAAATTCTTCTCCTGACATACCAAAAAGACCCATTACTGAAGACATATGTTCATTAATAGGGGCTCTCTCCTTCATAGCCTTCCCCCATCCCTTGCCTGTTCACAGCACAAATTCATAATCCCATGAGCATGTTTGAGATTGCAGCCGAGTCCAGAGCAAGTGTTTTGCACAGCAACCAAAGAATTCTGAGTTCTTAGAATGAACAAGAAAGGGAGATCTTAAGAAGGAAAATAATCTTGAGACTAGGAATCAACTTTCATCTTGATCTAAGCAGGTAACTTGCATTGATGTAACTGGGAGTTTTACGTGCTAAGTAAAAAAATCAGGTCCCAGATCCTGCAAATTGGGCACTGAAAGCCTGAGGCTCCCAGTGGGAAAAAAAATTCAACATAATGCCTATAAATCACCCTGGTATTTCTGCATGGTAAGACCTAAAAGAAAGTGTTAGAAAGGGGTACGGATTTATGGATATACTTGAGCACTGAAGTTCAGCTACAATAGAAATGTCACTATCTGCAGGTGTGGTGGCGTGTTGTGCATTTCTATTAGCTCTGTCACACTTCTGACCACAGAAACTACAGACTAGACAGGTTAATACATTACCATTTATTCAATAGCCTATAGCATTTTTGGAGACCTATCAGCAGCAGTGGCTGGTCCCAGAAATAAGTCGTCAGGCTGTAGAGAACAGGGTTACAAATCTCTGCACCCGCCTCAACCTAACACACACACACACCAGCCTTCTACTGGGTTGACCAGATTTTCAAAGTAAAGACCTAGGACAATGGAGGTGAGAATGTGAAGAGAGAAGGAGGAGAGTGCAGTGGAGCAGGTTGGCAGGATAGTGGGGAAAGAGTAGAGCACCCTCGTCCTTCTCCCACCACCAGCTTCCTTTCAGAATGAGGAACTGGGACATAATTCAGTCAGAGGCAATATTTATCCCTCTGTAACCAAACCTTTTATTCTTTTCTCTCAGTCACACCCTTTTCTTTCTCACCATGCAATCTAGCGGTTACCCTTCTTTCTGCACTATTGATTTCCTCTCACTGTACGACCTCTTGAACAATTTTCTTCCACCCGCTGTACCCTACCAATACAACCCTACAGCCTCTCAACCAAGTCCCTTTAGCCTCAACACACATCTTCTCAGAATTCTAAGCCAGCTCAAAAAAACCCCACCCTTCTCTATCATCCAGCCCCAGCAGACTCTCAGACTTAGGTCCTTTCGGAAGAGGGTCTGAGCTTTCTCCAGCTCACCACACAGCATTGCACAGCTCTCTCGACCCCCCAGTTCTGAAATACTCTCCAACCCCTTCCCCCATACACTCAGAAAAATCACTTCCCCCTCCCCAGTGTTAACAGCGAGTCAAAAAACCATGGTGGGTTGGAGGGAACTCCCTCACGTGTGTGTGATGTTTCATTTAAATGTTTTCAAACATTTCTCCCCTTACCCTTTCCTATGGCTCCTCCCGCTCAGAACCCATCGCCTTCTCTCTGAACTCTCATACTCTAAAGGCTCACCCCAGCTCACAGACCTCAGCCCTTCCTTACCGCCCTGATCCATTGCTGGGCCTCGAGGAGAAGGAGTAGGTTGTTACTGGCACTGCAGGGAGCCCCACACTCAGGGGCCATAGCTACTCTCAATTAACTGATGAGGGGGCTGCAATCCCTGCTCTGCACTTCCTTTTCTTTACTGTCCATGTGCTGGTCGAGCCTCTGCTAGCAGCTAGTAAAACTGCATCTTGCAGTACAGCAGCCATGCCAGAGGCATAGCTCCAGGAGCGGCACCCGAGTTTTTGCCCCCCTAGGCGGCAGCGCTCCTCCGCCGTAATCAGCGGCGCTGCGGCAGCAGCTCCTCTGAAGCTGCGTTCTCGGCGGCATTTCAGCAGCCGCTTTTCTTGCCACCGAATTGCCGCCGCGAAATGAGTTGCCGCCGAAATGCCGCCCCCCAAATCCTGCCGCCCTAGGCGACTGCCTAGGGTCACCCAGTGGAAGCGCCGGCCCTGCATAGATCCACAGTGGGCCTGAGTCTCCTCCCATTAATACTGGTCAGCTCCATTGCTTTCACTGAACTTACCCCTAATTTGAAGCAATGTAGAACAGAAGAGAATCAAATGGTATCGCAAGGCAGCCTGTTGGGGGTAATGGTGGGGTCCAGTCCCACTAACCCCTAATGACTAGCTGACATTGTACTTGTATCAAGTATCTACACCAAGCGAAATGTAAATAGTTACTAACAAAAGGTGCCAGTAGATGGCACCCAATAAAATGTAGCATAGTTTCTGGGATCTGTAGGAGTAATAAAACATGTTGCCATGCACTGCTGATGTCTCCCTCTGTGTAGCTCTTTACATTAGCTCTTAACAGTATTTCTTTACTCTGAGTCTAGAACTATTTCAAAGAACAAGCTTTCTTCACCTCTTGGTTCGAGCTATATTTGGAATAAACTCCTTTTCAAGAAGCAAGAGTTTAAAAAGTCACTGTAAAAGTAAACGGATGAAGAATAAGATAGAGTTGTCATTCCTTGCAGTTGGAGTCCAGCACTTTGCTGCTATCTTTTAAACTGAAAAGACAGTATTGCATGCTACTCCCGTAGGAAATCTTTTCACACTTGCTAATGTCACATTTTATTAACAAGACAAGGAAAAAATGTTGTCATTTATTTAGATAAGGAGTGCCACCAGAAAGGAGATATTGCACAACATAGCCAGTAAAAAGAACAGGAGTACTTGTGGCACCTTAGGGCTGGTCCACACTAACCCCCCGGTTCGAACTAAGATATGCAACTTCAGCTACGTGAATAGCGTAGCTGAAGTCAAAGTATCTTAGTTCGAACTACAAGGTACTTACCGCGGGTCCACACGCGGCAGGCAGGCTCCCCCGTCGACTCCGCGTACTCCTCTCATGGAGCAGGAGTACCGGTGTCAACGGCGAGCACTTCCGGGATCGATTTATCGCGTCTAGACAAGACACGATAAAAATCGATCCCAGAAGATAGATTGCTTACTGCCGAACCTGAAGTATAGACGTACCCTTAGAGACTAACAAATGTATTTCAACATAAGCTTCCATGGTCTACAGTCCCACTTCATCGGATGCATATAATGGAACATACAGTAAGAAGATATTTATACAGAGAACCATGAAAAGGTGGAAGTACCTATACCAACTGTAAGAGGCTAATTAAGAGGAACTATCATCAGCAAGGGGGAAAAAAACAACGTTTGAAGTGATAATCAAGATGGCCCATTTCGGACAGTTGACACAACTATTCTCACACCTTTGTGTCAACTGTCCAAAATGGGCCATCTTCATTATCACTTCAAACATTTTTTTCCCCCTGCTGATAATAGTTCCTCTTAATTAATTAGCCTCTTACAGTTGGTATAGGTACTTCCACGTGGGAAAAAGTCAAGGAGAGAGAGTTGCACACGCAAGGCAACCCCAATCTCTTTTCCAACCAAGCAATATATCCAGAAAGTCCCTACTTCAGAATACATGGAGAAAGTAAGGCCCTGATCTTGCAATAAGATCAGCATAGGTAGATGCCTGTAACTTTGTGGAACCCTAATAAATTCAACGGGGCTCTATACAGGTGCAGGGGGTCTGTTTTCTTAGGTCCTTCAGTGAGACCATGCACTTACATTGGGTACATTTGAGTTGACATGGATAGATAAAATATTAGTGGTACCTTTTATCCTAGTTGAGGATTTCTCATTCTGCTCAGTGAAATTGAGCGTTTGGAGTAGAAAATCTTTGCCAGATTTAGAAGTAATTTTTTTCTCTGTATCTAGTTTTCTCCAGGGCTGGTTTGACCATATTCTTACTATGTAAGGAAAGCTACCTCAGCAGGAGAAGGAGGATGGTCCAGTAGAAGAAAGGATGGTCCACGGTCAGGGTACTACAGTAGGATTCTAGAGATCCGGTTTAATGAGGATAATGGTCCTTCCCTATTTCACAGGAGTTTTAAGAGGGTAAATATGGTAGAGACTGTGACGCATTCTGATATTACAGTGACAGGGACCATTAAGAACCTTAGAAAGAACAGAAGAAGAAGAGACCAGAAGCTTCAGTTTTAAACAGAAGCTTTAATTCTATGGAAAAATAAGTGAGTTCTACATTTATAGTTTTTCCATGCTTCTAACGTCTAGCAGCCCCAACATCCTCAACCGTGAGTTAACAAAAACAACAGGGAGTCCAGTGGCACCTTAAAGGCTATTAACAGATGTATTTGGGCATAAGCTTTCGTGGATAAAAAAACCCCACTTCTTCAGTTGCATGGAGTGAAAATTACAGATACGGGCATAAATATATATTGCCACATGAAGAGAAGGACGTTACCTTACAAGTGAAGAACCAATGTTGAAGGCCTTGAGTCAAGGTGGATGTAGTCCACTCCCAGTAATTGATGAGGAAGTGTCAATACAAAGACAGGGGAAATTGCTTTTGTAGTGAGCCAGCCACTCCCAGTCTCTATTCAAGCCCAAATTGATGGTGTTAAGTTTGCAAATGAATTGTAGCTCAGCAGTTTCTCTTTCAAGTCTGTTTTTGAATTTTTTTTTTTTGTTGAAGTATGGCTACTTTTAAATTGGTTATTGAGTGTCCAGGGAGATTGACTTGTTCTCCTACTGGCTTTTTTATGTTACCATTCCTAATATCTGAGGGCCTTCAACATTGGTTCTCCACTTGTAAGGTAACTCCCCGCTCTTCATGTGCCAATATATATTTATTTCTGTATCTGTAATTTTCACTCCATGCATCTGAAGAAGTTTTTCATGGGTTTTTTACCCATGAAAGCTTATGCCCAAATAAATCTATTAGTCTTTAAGGTGCACCAGACTCCTCGTTGTTTTTGTGGATACAGACTAACACGGCTATCCCTCTGATACTTGGAACCATGAGTTTAGTCACCCAAATTCTACTTTAAGAAGCCAGATAAACTACACAGGGATAGAGGGAATAAAAATACAGTTGAAGCCAACAAAGTTCTATGTTCAGAGGTGTTTAGATATCATAGTTTGTTTAGGACTGAATAAATTCATTAAAGTGCAGTTACCACTATAATGCATGTAGATGTCGCTAATTACATACTAGATTTTAAGTGCAACTTAAGTGTCTCAAGTGGCCTTTAAAACAGTTTAAAACCATAGTCAATTCAAACTTGATTAAAACTATTGGTTTAATTCACTTTATATTTACAATAAAAAGAAACTAATAACCCACTAACTCCATTCCAAGTGTCCCCATTAGATAGAGAGGAAAAACCTTCCACATCCATTTCATTCCACACTAGCTAATCCTGTTAGTTTATTTACCTTGTTGCCAGACCATGATTGCACATAGTCTTAATTAAGTAAAGAACAAAAGATGAGTGTGCAAGTTACCATTCAGTACTCAGAGAATTAGGCATGCAAATCCTGGTAACTACAGAATTTGCTTGTCTCCAAACCCAATGTGTTGCACTGAAAATCTCTCATTTTGTTTAAAATTTGGATAAGTTCCAAAGGAAGATTTCTGGGCTCTCTTGTAGTGATTCTAGGGTTATGTTCCCTGTGCTGTTCTCCAAGAGCCCAGTCCTGCATCACTGAAGTATGATTGGGTCAACTGATGGGCCACTGCCCACTCATTTGTATTAAGCTTATGACTAGTCAGGCATGACTATCAAAGGACCCATGGAAACTGGGCATCTAAGTCTCTTGGGTTCCCAAGCCCAGAGACCGAGCCTGCAGCCTTGTGTGTGAGAAATCTCATTCCTATGTATTTGTATTATGGTAGAACTTAGAGGCCTCAGAGATCAGGGACACACTGTATTAGGTACTGTACATATAGAGTAAGAGATATTCTCTGCCCTAAACAGCTGGCAGGCTAAGTAGACAAAACAGACAAAGACCTGGAGGGAAAATGGAGGGAAAACAGAGAAATGAAATGACTTGCCCAAGATTGCAAAGCAGGTCAGGAGCAGACCCAGGATTAGAACTCAGATCTCCTGATTCCCAGTGAATTCAACTGGAGTTGAGGGATTAAAAAAAAACCTAACTCTTCAGGACATAAGACAACCTCTGACAGAGGGTCTAGGAAGACACTTTCTTTATGGACAGTATTTTCCATAACTCTTCACTTCAGGGTTTTCTGCACCTTTCTCTGAAGCATCTGATACCAGACACTATCATAAACAAGGTACTAGACTAGATGGACCACTTGTCTGTTCTAATGTGACATTTGGAATGTAGATTGATTTCAGGGTCAGGCTTTTACCATGTATGTTCATCATCCATTAGCAAGAAAGCAGAATCCCTTACTCTTTATTATACTATATTCAATTTTCTCCAAGTATTACTATTGATAAACGCTAATTTTCTGGAAAGAACACACACTTTCTCCAATTGCAAGAAGAATCACTGCATGGGGGAGGGATAGCTCAGTGGTTTGAGCATTGGCCTGCTAAACCCAGGATTGCACGTTCAAACCTTGAGGGGGCCATTTAGGGATCTGGGGCAAAAATTGGGGATTGGTCCTGCTTTGAGCAGGGGGTTGGACTAGATGACCTTCTAAGGTCCCTTCCAACCCTGATATTCTATGATTTAGTTAGTAGACAGTAACTGCACAAAATTCCAATAAACAGATCTGCTTTTCTTAAGGACATTTTTCAGTAACTAAGGTATTGATTTTTCTTAGCACCACTGGCAGTTTTTATAGTCACATGTACACTCCACTCTCATCCTTCTACCATTTAAGAAGTCAAGTACATTGAGTGCAACAGAGGCGTGGCGGTGACTGTGACAGAAAATATATGATGACTAAACTTACTCAGAGGCAAAAGAGGGCAAGGTACAAAGACTGCTACTCAAGACATTTAAAAGAAAAACCTTGATTAGGTGGGTGGGGTGCATTTACATGCACATAAAGAGATCATAAAAAGGAACTGATTGGAGTGATCGCTTTGGCGCACACCCAATGTGCTGGGGTCCAAATTCTGAATTCACTTTGAAGCCTTTCAACACTGCTTTCTTCCAACATTGCTTTTTGTCCTCAATAGAGGCCATCTACTTCCTCTTTGGCTTCCTTGGCCAATGATGGCTTACTGGGACACCATCAACACCATTACTAACGTGGCCAGTGAGGGCACTTCAGAGTCCACTTACATGCCTCTCCAATAGAGATCCTTTACCTTCTGTCCACATGAAAGAGTGTTTGCATGGCCGCAAGTGAGACGGAGCAAGCCGTGAAACTGCTGATTTCCCCTCCACTTTGTGCAATACATAGCAGGATCCTATATTTTTAAATAAATACGACATAATTCCCAAGACGTGCAATGTCATTCACAATGCTGCTGTAGGCACCTTAATGGTTTCATTGCTTATTTTATTGTAATTGGACAACCTTCATCTTATATCAAGATGATTTTTTCACTTAAACATGTGACTTTTGTGACAGCCAAACATCTGTCTGAGTTCCCCCCTCCCCCAGGAAGCTCTACTGTCCAAAAATGTTTGTTCTAAGTTGACAAAAGTTTCAAATATTAATAATTTTTCAGTTATACAGCATAGAGATAGAGGGTTCAGACCTGCAAACCTTTATTCTCCCCCAACGTCAGAATCTTAGCCCATGTTACGTGGTGCAAAGGCAACTTAAAGCTACTGTAACAAGGCAGCTGGAGTTGCCCTGCCATAAGAGACGCTTTGTGAGCATTACATCAGCTCTACACTACACTCCTAAGGATTACTCCTCACAAACATCTGTCTCCTCTCTTGTGCAATTTTACGTATTACACCAGGCTAAGTGTCAGAGGGGGTCCCAAAGGCACGTGCACGGACTTCAGAAGTCTCACAGGGAGTCATGAGTGAAGACCCAGTTTATAATAGCCCTCAAGTAACGGGAATCCTTGACTAGCTACAATAGTATAAAATATACTGTTCCTTTCCCGGAATTCTATGTGGCCGTGTACAATGATGTATATGGGAGGACCCCTGCACAGTGCAGTGCTGTATTAAAATCAGCTCCGTTTTTGTAATGTCATGAACTGGGACTTCCAAAATGGATCATCTTGCCTATGTTTGTAAAACTGAAGTCCTTGCAACTGTAAGAGGAATCTCTAGGATTCTCCTTGTGTACTCATTTCAATAAAGGGTTGGTTTGGTTTTTTTTAAGTCTCCCATTCAGCCCAGCATGACAGCTAAAATTCATTATGTCAGGCAACCCCAGCCAAAGAAAACGAACTTAAGCCTAAAAGCAGTGCCTTCTACTCTGCTATCCGCACTGTGCCTTTGCTGATCAGATCTAATTTTCTCTCTGTATGTCATTCACCAATTTGAAAACGCTACGGGTAGAGGGTGAAGAGGAAGAAACAGAGCTTTGTGTGGAGAAAAGGGGAAATAAAACCCAAGTCTCCCTGCACGTACTTAGTAGTCTGTATTTTAAAAAAAAAAAGGGGGGGGGGGAAATATCACAAGAAGTTATCCCAGCAAAGGTCTGATATAGGGAAGTGCTGAGTGTCCTAAATAAACATTGAATTCAACAGGCATTGCGGGGATTCATCTCCTCACAGGATGGACCTTAGATGGCATTCTATCGTTTTATTTCTGCAATATGAATTTGTTAAGCTAATCTTGCTGCAGTGAGATGTATTTGTACTTTCCTTTTATTAAGTGGACAGTCGGGGTTTTATATATATATATATATATATATATATATAATATGAATTTTGCATATGTTCTATATAACAGTGTGGTGCTACATAGCATTTTACATAACAAAATTAGATACTTACTGGAGAATCAAAGAACCCCATCCTGAAATCCTCTTTTAGGCAAAATTTGAATAGAATTGAGTAGCAGTCTTGCTTGTATTTATGGGATTTCAGGCAATGCTTCTCTTAATCATTAAAATGATTTCTGCTGTAGGTATCTGAGTCTATTGTTTGATTGTATTTATCTTCTCTTCTTACAAATGGTGATAATAGTTTATCAACTTGCTATTGAACTTTATACTGTTATTTTCTCATAACAGCTGCTATGAGTAAGGATACTGGCAAATGTTTTAGATTTGCATTCATATGTAACTACAGTGGATGAGGTGAGGAGACAATTCCAAAATGAAGAATTTTAAATTGTAAGAAGGGAGCCTATTGCCAATAATCAAAATAATTATTCTTTGCATAATAAACACTGTAGCACAGCTGGCTGCAAAGAGATAACACCAATGGAAGCAAAAATGTAAAACACAGCCGTTTTTCTTACATTACCTTTCACAATAAAGTTGGACTATGGGAGGATTTCTAAGGTGCTTTATTGAAACCTGAAACTGAGATTCCAAGAAGCAGAAAAATCCACCCACCGGCCCATGTACAGGCCTATGAGGTCAAAGCTAGGAAAAGTGTTCATAAAGGTGCCATTTTGAAGAGAGTTATGCATACAAGCAGGGCTGTAGGGAAGCTGAGTGTCACATTTCAAGACAGGTACACCCATATTCCCCTCCATGATCCACCAAGGTTACACTCTAGGTTCCAGCACCTCTCTTGGGCAGAGGCCCATGTCTCTTTCCCCCTGATCTGGGTTTTTCCAGCCTGTACAGTTCTCTGTCTACACTGTGGTTTTCCCAGCAAGCCAAACTGGCTAACCGGGCATGTTGCTTACTCTTCAAACAGTTGTAAGTTATCATAGAGGTCTATATAAGCAAGCACATTTATTCTTAAGGTGAAAGTATTACATAGAAAACACACTAAAACAGGAGTTTCTGTATGCATGCTTGAAGCTTATGAGAGGTCACCCATCAATCTTATGGGGCCTCAGTAGGCCAAAGTCCTTCCAACCCTTCCCAGGAAGGATTGTGCCCCTCCCCCCTTAGACAGAACATCCAATCCATGTGCTAGATCAGAAATAAAGCCCTAAATCAGTTTAAACAGAGTATTCATCCAAAAGCCCTTTTTTCATTTGTGGGTCTTTGGATAATCCAGTGTGAATTAACATATGTGAGTCTTTCCAGGTGGGGGTACCTCTCGGGAGGTGTTACAACCTGAGTAAATATGTCTACTCACCACCCACTGTTCTTAATTCCTGGAGGGCTGTGGTCACCCTCCTCCATGGAATTACATACAATCCCTGGCTCACAATGAGACAAACTTAATAGAATAAGATCTACAAAGATATTGCAGGAAATTGCTTTATCTGTCACAAGGAGCAGCATCAGTTACAGGAACCATGTGGGCAGAGGGACCTTTAAGAGCTACTAGTGGA
The DNA here is from genome assembly GCA_037349315.1 of Chelydra serpentina. Lineage (NCBI taxonomy): Eukaryota > Metazoa > Chordata > Testudines > Chelydridae > Chelydra > Chelydra serpentina. Next base: position 30,839,877 of record JBAIAC010000026.1, read on the forward strand.
CTAGCAGAGGGCAGCAAGAGAGAGTAGCAGGCTATAAAATCTGGGAGGAGGAGTTACAGAGTCGGAGGAGAAGAGGTGGTGCCATGAAGGAGGGTTGTAGCATAGCAGGGGACTGCATGCCTTTAAGCTCTGAGCTATTCCCAGTGCATCACAATAGTGGAACATCAGCACCAAAATATTGTTAATATTGTTGGGGCAGGTGATTGAATAAAATGTTAGGGCCCACTGTTGCTCATGTAGGTTGATCCCACCTTGTCCACACCTTCCCCTTTGAAATGGAAGGAAGAATGGTCTTGCAGGTAAGACACTAGACTAGAGGTAGGAGATCTAGGTTCTGTTGCATTTTTCCTGTGCGATCTTGAGAAAGTGGCTTACTTTCTATGGAGAAAGTTTTTTAAAAAGCCTAAAGGCATTAAGGACCAGAAGTCCCATTTTCAAAATGAAATAAGCACCTACAGGTGACATTTTCAAGAGCTCCTAAGCAAGTTAGATGCCTAATTCCCACTGACTTTCAGTGATACTAGGTTCTTAAGCGCCAGAGTCACTTTTGAAAATGAAACTCCAGTTTCTAGACATACAAGCACTTTTTTAAAATTTTCCATCTGTGTTTCAGTTCCCCATCTCATAATACTTCCCCACCTCATTGGGTGTTGAAAGGATAAATGTAATAGTGAATGTGAGTTAGGCTTTTCAAAGGTGCCTATTAAATAGATAAATTACACTGTAACTCAAAGGAGATGACATCAAATCAAAAGAAGCCAGAATGCAGCTGTGGGAGTAGACAACAGTGACCTAGTTTGAGAGAACATTAGCAACACAGTCAAAATGGAAAGGAAAGCTGGGATAGATTGATAGTTGGATCAGTATCTTCAGCAACACTGTTCAACGTTCGGCACTTGAAGTTGCTGTACTCCATGTCGTGGATTGTGTGATATTGACAATGCATCAAAGAATCCATTTGAAGTCGGACAAGGAATCCCACGAGTCATGATCAACAATGTAACACAAGTGGTGTTTGGAAAACATGCATCCTCATTTACATGTCATGTGCCAATGGCTATTATTTGTTTGATTTACGTAGAAAAGCCCATGGAAACATTTCCATCACATGAAAGATGACAAATAATTTTGCTTAAACTATAACACCCCATTGTAGCATCTGGTTCCTCTCCAATGATGTCCGAGTTCTACGTTATTTATTAACTTGCTTACCAATACAGCACTCAGTTTTGAGAGCACCAAGTAAATGCAAGTCCATCAAAGGAAAGACTATTCTGACATCACTTCAAGGGATACAGAAAGAGATCTACCCCTGTCTCTCTGCTGGAGGCTGGGTTTCAGCTTACTAGCTGCAGAGGGATTGAACTGAATCATGTATTTTGCTGGTGAACTTTCAGGAAGCCAGAGTAGGTAACCAAAGCATGTAAGGGTTCACTAAATTATGATGACATATGAGGAAGGCATTTGACTAGAGAGGTTGCATTGCCCAGTTACAAAACAACTCAATAACTAAATCTAGTGTAAATCCCCATTGCTTCTGAGAAGTTTTACACTGACCACCTATCACCATTGAAATATCTGGTTTAACTGCTGGATTTCTTGCTTCGATTTGCAGAGTGACCCAGCCATATAGTCCATGCATCCATATTGGGGGGGAAATGTTAAAACAATATATACAATTCATTAGCCAATAGCAAACTAAAGAGATTCTTGCAGCATGGTGTCTATAATTCCCTCCAAAGCCCAAGAAACAGACAGGTTTAACACCTTGGTTGCAGGTCCAGCTTTGGGTTCTGGCAGACAACTAAGGAACATGAATGCAAGAATAAAGGGCCTTCCACCAAAAACTGCCCTCCCTCTATCTCCCAACTACTCCAGTGTAAGGGTTGTTAGCAAAAGAATGCCTCAGCTACCCTCAAGTAGCAGCACTGAGGGAGACAGGTAGTGTCTTTGGTAGCCAAGTTTGGTTTTCAAAACACATCAGTGATGCGAGGAAAAAGTTACAGTTGCACTTGGTCTTCCAGGAAACCAGGAAATTTGACTTGCCACATACAGCAAGTCAGCAGATTATGACTGTGACGGTGTTCCCCATAAAACTTTATGGGGAGATGCTTATAAATGTATATATGTAACTAGAATATGTTTTATGCTACATGTGCCATGTAACATATCTCTGTGAAAGTTATGACCTACTGAATTTATTCCTCCTGTTTGTATGCATGTATCATTGTTGTAGTTGAAGTTATGAATATCGGTTGTATTTCTTGAGAAAGGAATGTGCAGGTTAAGTGCCCAATCAAGAAGCACTTAACAGACAATAGAACTTGCAGTCACCAATCCACATCTGAACTTTGCCAGGAATGTGGCTGGTCTGGAACTGAGTTGTGCAGGTGACTGGTCCATGTGACCCCAACTCCATTTGGTAACTGGATGCTACACAGGGAGAGGGAGGGGTGTCCACCCAGAGGAGAAAATCTATTTAAACCCCGAGGAAACCCCTCCATTTGGTCTTCAGCTGGCTAAAGGAAGAAGCTCTCCACCCCCCAAGGAGACCTGAAAGAGACTGAACAGAGGACAAAGACATTAGGGGGGTGAGTGATTGCTGGACCCAGTGAGGGGTTTATCTGTACACAGGGTGATTAGACATAGAACTGCGTGTTCTCTTTTATTTTATTCGGTAATTCACTTTGTTCTGTCTGTCACTAATTGAACTCACTTAAATCCTATTTTCTGTACTTATTAAAATCACTTTTTACTTATTAAGTTTCCTTGAGTACGAGTCGGTGCCGAGGGGAAAGCAAACAGGTGTGCATATCTTTCTATCATTGAAATAGAAAGCGAACTATTTATGAGTTTACCCTGTATAAGCTTTATACAGGGTAAAACGGATTTATTAAGAGTTTGAACCTCCTTGGAGTTGAGCAGCTGGGTGTCAAAGGCAAGAGCGCTTCCAGGGGCCTTACAGTTGTGAGTGGACTTGGTTCGGACCTGGGTCTGTGTTTGCAGCAGATCAGTGGAATCTGACTCAAAACAGACAGGATTCGGGAGTCCCAAGCTGGAAAAGGCCTGGAAGCAGGGATAGAAGTAGCCTTGGCACACCAGGTGGCAGCACCAAGCAGGTCTCTGTGGCCCCCACCTGTCACAATGACGATATAGGTGGATTTATTTTTTTTACTTAGGGAAATGATTACAGGATAGCTCATTCACTGTTCTTCCAGTGATATATTCAGGAACTCTCATACATGGCCCTAAACAGTTTCTTTAATAGCAACCAAGACCTTTAGGAAAACTAATGACAAATTGGGTTTTTAAGTACTTTATATATGAGCAACTTTAAGGTTAATCGTTAGTGCTGAGAAAACCTCATGAAATTCAGTTTAGTAAGTATTTGAAAGTTCAGATGTTTGTTTTGATTCTTTCAGGATTTCCAAATCACAAATATTGTTTTTCTTATGTTATTTTGGTATTTCTACTTCTTGTTAAGGATGTAAATATTGTTTTAAAAAGTTAACTGTTTACACAATTAAAATAGTATTATTTAATAGGTTAACCCAGGGTTTCTCAAACTTCCTTTCACCTCGACCCCCTTCTGACAACAAAAACTACAACATGACCCCAGGACGGGGGACCAAAGCCTGAGCCCGCCCAAGCCCTGCCACCCCAGGTGTAAGGCCAAACAGGGCCAGCACAAGGAAGTTTCGTGCCCTAAGTGAAACTTCCTTGCACCAGCCCTGCACGCCCCCCACCCCACACAGCTAATGCCACCCTCCCCCCCCCCACGGCAGCCAGCTCCACACACACCCCCACAGCAGCTAACCACCCCCCCCCAGCAGCTCCCCACCCCCCCACGGTCCGCAGTGGGCTCCCCACCCCCCACAGCAGCTCACCTCTGCCGGCAGCAGGAGGCAGCAGCTCCTCTCAGCGGCGTTTCGAATCGGTGCCGGGAGTCACTGCCCCCCAAATCCTGGTGCCCTAGGCGACTGCCTAGGGTCGCCTAGTGGGAGCGCCGGCCCGGAGGCCAAAGCCCAAGCCCCACCACTCTGGGCGAGGAGTGGAACCAAAGCCAAAGGACTTCAGCCCCAGCAGCGGGCCTATAACCTGAGCCCCGCCATCCAAGACTGAAGCACTCTGGTTTCGACCCCAAGTGGTGGGGCTGGGCCCCAGCAAGTCTAAGCCAGCCCTGGCGACCCGATTAAAATGGATCACGCCCCACTTCAGAGTCCCGACCCACAGTTTGAGAACCACTGAGTTAACCGATTAAAGGGAGAGGGGCGGGGGCTGCTCCGGCCAGTGTGGAGCTGGGGTCACTCCGGCCAGCCCGGGGCCGGCGTCAGCGGGTTAACTGTTCGGGTGGGTTAACTGGTCAGACTAATGCTTACTGTTTAACCGTTTTATATTTTATATCCCTACTTCTTGTCCTACCCGAAACTAGGAAGCAATACCGGACTATTGTGGCCCTGGACTACTACATTGCATTTTAACTGGGAATGCCCTTGAAGACCCAGACACCTCATATCATGGAAACAAGCAACTCACTTGTTCAGGAAAGTCAACATGTGCAAATACACCTCCATCCAAAACTCTGCAGAGGCTTCCTATTCACATCTAGTTGTATTCCCAGATGATCATCTATAGACACGTAAATGACCTAGAGCCCAGCTTCCTCCAATCCTTTATCTCCCATGGTTACAATTACAGCCAGCTGGGACACACTATTCTCAGATTTGAATTCCCTAGGGTGGGAAGGATGCTAGCCCAGGCTCCATCTCTCACTATCACCCACGAGCTGCCAAATCTCAAGGTTAGCCACTTTAAGAAGGTTGTGCAAGGCATTTGTTTAATCGGATTTTTAAAATTTAGCCAGGGTTTAGGGGTAGGAGTAGAGAGATAATTTTTTGGCTACTTTTGTACCTGAGCGGCAATACACTGTGCATGTATATATAAAAACAACTGAGAGATCCTACACTAAGCAGCCTGTCATCCCGAAGATCTCAAAAGCACCACACAAATATGCAAATTTTTCAGATGTTCACTGAACTGAAGCCATTTTGAGTGGAACACAAGCGTGGTTTAGCACTACATCATAGTTTAAGGAAATGATATTAGACCAGATCATCATCTGGTGTAAATTGGCATCTCTCAATTGGCTTCAGCTGAGAATCACTCCCATCTTATTTAACAGATGCTACAGAGGGATTTTGGACAGGTTGTCACTACCCAAGTTAGAACTTGGCCAGGAACTAAAGCCCCTATTGTTATGAGGAGTGTTATAGGTTTTTTTTAAATTACCTCGAGTGGACAGGACTTTTCCTTTGTCTCATAAAAGAGAAATACAAAGTCATTTTAAAATTATTGATTTAGAAAACGTTTACCAAAGCATGTTTAGCCTCAGAAAGCATCTGAAGTGCAAGATGCCAGCCTACCTCAGAAAGGATGCAATTATCTATGTGAACCAGAAGTTTTAAACTGTAACTCCATGCTCATGATGTTCCTTCAGCACTTATTTTCTGAATAAGTATGTGCAAAAAAATAAACCTTTCATGTTATGGCCAATAACAAATGCTAATCTTAATCCTAGCCACTGATCCTTGCTCAAAACTGCTGCTTACAAGGGGCCTTTCCTGTGCAAGGCAGGATTGGGAAACATCAACAAGTTGTGTTGCAGAATCTCTCATTCGGTACCTTCCTCCTGAACCGTAAGTAAGGCTACGATTTTATCACGGAGGTTGCGGAAGTCACGGAATCTGTGACTTCCAGAGATCCCCGTGACTTCAGACCATAGTGGCTGGGAGCTGCAGGGTCCCCCCTCAGCTCCCAGTCACCTGGGAACTCCCAGCCACTATGGGCAGCAGAGGGACCCTGCAGCTCCAGCCAGTGGGTCCCGCAGGAATTCCAAGCTGCCGCAGGCAGTGGGGGTCCCCAGAGCTCTGAGCGGGGCTCTGCAGCTGCCCAGCCACTGCAGGCAGTGTGAGCACCCCGCAGCTGAGCTCCCCATTTTGCAATGCATATTTGTAGTAAAAGTCACAGACAGGTCACAGGCTTCCGTGAATTTCTCTTTATTGCCCATGACCTGTCCCTGACTTTTACTAAGAATGCTCGTGACTAAATCTTAACCATAAGTCATCATACTCTTATATTCTCTGCAGATCACACAAAGCAACTCACTTTTATAATGGAATCTCCCTGAGAGACGTCTACTCTTAAGTTTGATTTGCTTATTTCTGACTAACTTTTCACCCCTCTGAAAGACTGGGGGGGCAGAGGTTTTGGGTGTTTCCTTACACCTGGGATTGGGGGTGGGGGGGAGGAGAGAACACTACACACCTGCAAGAGTGGATCCATATATAAATCAGCTGGAAAAGTGCCAGGCTGGTAGAGATTGTATTTAAAGTGACAGGCAGGAATGGGCTTACGATTCAGGGTTTGCTCTAATAGGAGAAAAGTCAGCAGAATAGCAAATATTAATTTTGCTAAAGCTCTGCATAAGCTTATCACAATTATCAAATGAAGTGTCTATACAGTTTCTGCCTCACAACAGAGCCAAGGTTATTATCAATTTGCTCTTGCTATAAGAAGTGATTTTCATGTACTTATATCAGCTCTCAGAAGGAAGGGAAATGGTTCATAAAGTTTCCATTAGCATACAAAAGCAGCAACATCTGCTGAGAGTCTTAAGAAGCTGATTGCCTTCACTTAATCAGCGGCACAGGTTACACTAGTTGGTCACTTCTGCCCTCATCAGCACTCTAGGTATGGAAGCATTAAAGAGTTCTTTTATGGAAATTTCAAAGGATGATCTGGCCACACAACTGCTTCCTACAGGTAAATTACTTAGATATAAAAGTGTTCCACCCTTTCTAATTAGCAATGGGTACATGATTCGTGTACCCGGATTCTTCCCTGAATAGACCTGTAAACAGTATCAGAGCAGAATCTGTTAATACTGTAGTACAATGCCTGAACAAAGTTATTTGGCATTTACCAAGTTAAATATTTGTTTTGATAGCTAGCAGCTTCTTAAGCATAGTATCATTTCCATGGGATATAGCTGTAGCACCATCTAGAGGATTTGAGAGAGAAACTCAAATTTACCTGGAGCTAATTTCTTGAGGGTAAAAAATTAAAACTAAATAGCCAGTGGCACTAGGGTGACCAGAGAACAAGTGTGAAAAATCAGGACAGGGGGTGGGGGGAGGGTAATAGGAGCCTATATAAGAAAAAGACCCCAAAATCAGGACTGTCCCTATAAAGTTGGGACATCTGGTCACCCTAAGTGGCACCAACTTTAGAAGTTGTGATAAGTTATTTGTGCCACCCAAAATTTTGAAAGGACTTTCATTACATTGTCTATACATTGTTTTCCCTGTATTAAGTTATGGATCATGCTCACATGATTTTTATTTTTTTTAAAAAAATCTCACTATAGCTTACAACTTTTGGAATCACCAAGATAGGATTACAGCAGATAGACAGGGGAAGAATATTTATCAGCAGCAAGTGGGGTTGGGAAAGCAGTCTGAATCTGTGCCCTGACAAGCAATGTTGTTCATATCCTGCAGGATAACTGGCTTTACTCGGGGGCTTCCTGAATTCCACCCTTTAAGAGTAGTTCTCTGTACTGGAAATGTGACCAAAATTTCAATGGGAAAGTACTAACTTTAGCTGAATAATAAAGAACTGTGTTTTGTGATTGTTATTTCACCAACAGAAGTTGCTGGTTATCAGTGGTTGCAAGCCAACAAGAAATGACCTGTTCCAGCAGGTTGCTTTGTTGTGTGCGTTCCATGTCTTTTCCATCCATCCCTTTGGCCCCCTAAGGGTTTGACTGCTCAGACCACATAAAGGTTTCCTTTGCTCCAGGAGTGCAGGTTCTTCAGTTTAACTCCATAAACCAAAGTTATTAAATATGCCACAAAGTTCACAATCATTTGCATGCCCTGTAATTAAAGTGTATTTTCCCCAGTTAGTTCTTATTTGCTCTTCCCTTTGAACTGTATGTTCATGTTCCAGACTTTTGATCTTTGGTTCTGTGATATGGTGCACATCCAGTAAGTGGGATCTGTGATACTGCAACAAGGTATTATGCTGAGCTGCATGGAAATCCTAGCGCAGCATCCCCTTGAACAGGGACTCGGGGGGAAATAATTAGACTAGGCTGTAGCCTTCAAGCCTGTCAGACAGTCCACGAGCAAGGCCAGAAATATTACAGGGTGGAAGCTCACCCCTGCAATGCTGCAGAGCTAGCTGAAGGAATCAAGAGGAGGCAAACTTTATTCACATGTGCCAGCCCTCAGGCTCCCCTAACTTCTTCCCTTTCATGTAAGAATGCTGCTACTCCTCCTCTCATCCTTTACTTTCCCTGAGCCATCACATGCCCTCCTGCAGGAAGGAGAGGGAGAGCAAAGCTGCCATCATCACCTCTGACACCTATACAGGGTCTCTTGAGACAGGAGTGTTTCCTGTGTAGTTACTTAGTGGTGTAACACATGCACAGGGGTCACAGGTTAATGATGACTTGGTCCCTATAAAAGAAGTTGTTTAGAAAACAAGAGTATGTAATGAAGTAAGGACAACCCCAAACACTGTGCAGGTGGGTGTTTTTCTGTTGTGTTTTCTTTAATTATGTATTTCTGGCCATGAGATCTCATTTTCATGTAATTATTACATTCTGAACACCGGTGGGGGGGGGGGAATGTTAAGGAGGAACATGGGTTGCCTGCAAGCCTGTTTGTATAAAAATTACTGGCACATATAATCAGGTAATCACACTTTTATGTTTTAGCATCTGATTTTAATCAGATCACTCTGCAGCCTCACCCTGATAACATAAACCTATATTTTGAAATTAGCTGGGATCTAACCATTCTTAAAGTGAATTAAAGCACATGAGCTCAGGTCTCTCCACTGGAGTTTTATATCCATAGCAAATCTGTGAAATACATTGTTGAATCTAGTGTAATTACCCAACACAGCAACAATTCATTCAAATCACTCCTATAGAACTTTAAGGCATTTTTTTATTTATTATTATTATTTGGACTCCTTTCATGCAGAGTTTTATATAGCACAAGCAATTGGGGGGTGGGATAGCTCAGTGGTTTGAGCATTGGCCTGCTAAACCCAGGGTTATGAGTTCAATCCTTGAGGGGTCCACTTAGGGATCTGGGGCAAAACAAAAAAAAAAATCTGTCAGGGGACAGTACTTGGTCCTGCTAGTGAAGGCAGGGGACTGGACTCGATGACCTTTCAAGTTCCTTCCAGTTCTAGGAGATTGGCATATCTCCATTTATTAAAAAAAAAAAAAGTTAACACCCAAGTTATGACCCCGGGGACAGATAATGGGATTCTCAGCTGTAAGTCACTGGATCAAGTTCAGCTAGTAGTGATAAAGGCCAAAATCAGCTGCCTAGATCTGGGCAAATCATTTGTAATGAATACTTTGATGGATTTTAACTCTTGCAAGTTGCCAGACTATGAAATCCTCACCTGTATTTCTTAGTCTAACTTTTCCAGATTTTTTGACCAGATAGAGAAAGACCTGCAGGCCAAGAATTAACGGTTTGCTAAGGAAGTTAAAAAATATTCCCACTGTGTGTTATGAAAGGCACAGGATATTGGTTGTTCTCTGATTGGAGATTGGTGTATAACCCACCAAATACATAATTTCAAATTGCATCTTTACATTTAAAATTTACATTTAAAGCATCTGACAGACAAAATCTTTTATATGTCAGCTAGACTATACACTGGGAAAGAGTAAGAGAGGCATGTACACAAAGCAAGCTGGTTTTCAAATCCAAATGAATATCCAGTCAGTTTTATGAAGGATTCACCCAGTTCTTGCGCTAACTGGCCCCGATCCTGCAAGCAAATCTGCCAGCATGGACTTCTGTGCCCGTTTGGGGGAGTTTTACAGATTCTACTAAATTCCTCTAGTGAATATTTAGTTAAGAAACCAAGAGCCAAGAAAAAAATTGAAACTTTAAGGGTTAATTTCTTTGCCCAGGTAAAACAGTCTCTTCATTTGAAGAGCCAGAATTCACTGGAGATATCTTTGGGCATACTTTCTTCTAGGTGAATGGGAGAGGCTAAAGGAAGTTGAGCTACAGATGGTGATAGCTTGGAAGTGGACATTGAAGTTCATGATTATATATAGTGAACAGTTCTGGTAAGAAGGTGTAATATTAACAGGATGGTGAAGCTTTAACCATTAATGTCCTATTGTTCTGCCACTGCCCAACATAAAGTTGTCTATAGTGTCTAACCAATGTATTTCAAGCCAGATTTGTCAAGCATACCTCTAGAGATGGGGATGCACTTAAAACCCTGGGCCAGATTAATGCTATTTAGGAGGCTAATGGAATTTTCAGAAGTATCTAGGCCCCTAACACCTATTGAAATCAATGTGTTTTAGGCATCTACATGATTTTGAAAATCCCACCACATGCTTAAATACCTTTAAAAACCTGGCCTCATCTATAATGCCACCAATTCTGCAATTGGAACTGTGAACAAGGGCCCTTGTGGCTTATGGGGCTTTGTTCAATTTCCATAGGGAGTTTTGGGTCCACCAGGAATGAGAATTATTTATCTGTTAATTAACTGTTTAATTAGTATTCCCACATCCCTTTCTCCTAGCGCTGAAGAAGGTATATAAAAAATGAAAGTCACTAGCTTAATATTAGTCTTGCAGCACTGGAGTCTTTACTGTTTTGCATACCCTTATCTAAGCTGGTTTCTTACCATGTAATTCATTTTACTGTGCCACACATGCACAAGGTCTTCACATATTATTCCCAAAAGCAAACTATTCATATGAACATCATTAAAATGAAGAGAACCTCTCCCCAGGTTTGGTGAAATTTCCCCCCCTTCCTTGATCCTAAAGTAGGCACAGGGCACATGCCTGGTTTCTACACTATATTCCCAAGCACTCTGCACATTCCATGACACACACGACTATTAATTTGCTTTTTTTAAACTCGCTTACACCTGAAGCAATTCACCCCCCACTTCATGCTTCCAATATCATTTTACACAACACATCTGGGTATGCCATTCCTAGCTAACCCACTCCATCACAAGTGCACATTCTTTTCAGATGTTCAAGGACAATGGTGGTCAGAAATATAAAACCATTCTTCCTATCTTTCATAAACACACAGCTTGATGGTTCTTCATGTGAGTTTGTGTCCTTTTGGGGGATTCTCTGTTGCTATTCTGGACCACCGGAGTTCAAGTGTCTAGGTCATGATCTTGCTTTCACTTGGTAAAAAATAAACACACTGTTCTAGAATGCACAATACCAAAACAATGTGAAACTTGAGCACTTTTGTATTCAACACATACAAAAACCTCCAGTCACATTCTACCATCTTTGTGTTCTCAGCCATGCTAACAATTCCCCTCCACAGCGATTTAAATAAAAATAAAAGCATTATCTAGATTTTTAAGGCCTGAATCACTTTTCATAGAATATCAGGGTTGGAAGGGACCTTAGGAGGTCATCTAGTCCAACCCCCTGCTCAAAGCAGGACCAAACCCCAGATCCTTAAATGGCCCCCTCAAGGATTGAACTCACAACCCTGGGTTTAGCAGGCCAATGCTCAAACCACTGAGCTAGTCCCCCCCCTGCAGTTTAATGCCAAGGTAATTATATTGAAAAACTCCCATTGTGAGTTTCTTCTATCCAGAGGGAAGAAAGTCACTGTACTTCAGAAGATCCAAGCCTGATGGTGAACTCCTGGCCCCCATGGAAGTCAACTGGAGTTTCATCCCAGGGATAGATCTTCTGAAAGGACAGGGTTATTCACTCTAAGAATAGGGGACAATCCTTGCCCTGATATTAGGTGTACCTGAGTATTAAAATAAAGTGTTTATTTTAAAAACACTTGCTTACTTTTCAACATGTAGATTGTTTTCCCCCTTTTTTCCCCCACTCAGTTTGGAAAATAAGCTCAATTAATCAGTTTCATATCTAGATCCTGAAAACTCATATGCACTTGAATGACCTGCCTTCAGTAGGATTACTTGTTATCAACTCTTGTGAGACTCATGACAAATGCACAATACATGGTGGTTTACATAAAGCCCTGTCTTCTGGGAACATATGATTACATGAGAACTGCAGCTTTCTTTAAGAAAAGAAAGTTTCTGACCCACATGGTTGCAGAGAAAAGCCTGCAAATGTGACACAAGTGCTCCCTCAAGGAGCAAAAGTCAGATGGCAAATAAAGAGACCAAGTATCTTACCAAAAAAACAACAACAACCACCACCCCACAATCATGATTTTTAACTGTTTAGGGTGGGCAATACTGAAAGTTACACACATGTTGTGACAGAGTGACTCAGCCAGCATGCCCGCTCATGGCTAGGCACAAAATGGGTCTTCCTCTCTCCTGCCTTCCCCACATCAAATGGTCACCAAGATGGTTCACTTTGTCTTGTGACTCAAAACTGATCACCTTCTAGGGTAAAAAAAGGGTCCAATGCAACAACAGTCCTGCAACTTCACACCAGGACTTCAGACTTGCTAATGGCTTAATAGTCCTTCCACCCATTTGTTTGTGAGCCTGTGGAGGGACCCAGCACCTCCACATGCCCTGCAGTCTAGTCCAGGGAACCTGTAGCAAGCAGTTAAGAGCTGCCTCCTCAACCCCCTTGCTTCCTCCCTCAGCCTGTCTCTGGGCCGTTCCCAGTATCAGAAGCAAACAAAGGAAAACCAACAAAAACCCACAATCCCAAACATTTCCTGGATGGAGGAAGGGAGTCTGCAAAATGTCTGAGAAAGAAAACCAAACTAACAAAAGTAAAAGGTTAGTAACAGACCTTCTGTCTCACAATTGACCTCCTGCCATTTAGACTACTGCTCAAGTTTGACAGGAGTCCTAAGGTAGCCATTTTGGTCTGGCTCCCCTTCTGCTCAAGAAGCTACAACCACTATTTGTCCTCAGCCATACTCTTCCTCTGGGAACTGAGAGTGAGAGATTTATACTCCTTCCCACTGAGGTGGGGGGGTCCCTTTTAAGGCTCCTCCTCCAAGCCTGACATGCTGTTCAGGTGCAGGGCTGCCTAATCTTAGTTGCTCTTTAACCCCTTTCTGCCTGGTGTGGGGTTTGCATGCTCCATTAAACATGGGCAAATATTTGCAGGGTTGGGGTCCTAGTTTGTGGACGGTTCCTGGTTTTCAGGTGTAACTACAATACTGTGGCATGGCACATATATCACTGAGTAGCAGGGGAGTGTAAACATTTTTAAAAGCTGTTTTCAATACAATTTTAAAAGTAATCAAGAAGCTAGTTCTTTTGTTTTTATATATCTAGATTAAAAACCTAAAATTTGGGGCTTGAACTACGTAGTAACACAAAAATGTTACCTCTAAAAGGGTGTGTATTTTAAATTGTAATGCTGGGCATAAATTATGCTTCTTCAATTACATCTGCTTCTCACTTACTGTCACATTAGTTCCATTTGTAGGATTCCCTACAAAGATATATTTGATAATTTTAAAAAGAGTTTAAAAAGACAGTCCATACCCATGCAGGGAGGGATTCAAGGGCCATTGAAGATGGAGTAGCAGCTAAACTGGAGGATTCCTTATTCTTACCTCCATAGATCTCAGCAACTGAATTCCAGTTATGTGGGATGGGCACTGGGCAGAGAATTTCCCATGAAAGCCCATTAGTATCTTACACTTATAGGAGATGATCCTTCAACCCCCATTGACTGCAATGGGACCGCATGAGTAAGGATCACTCCTGAAAATAAGGTTTTGCAGCATTAGATTCATGAAATATACCTTTTCATTCAAAAACATCTACAGAACTGTGCTAATAAAAAGTTGCCAGCCAGATGTTCCAGTTAGATTCAATAATCACGTACCAGTGCTTCCAATTGTTTAAAAATGGGGAAATCTCTGAAGGGATATCTCACTTCCAAGGATTCAGAACATTGTACTTTCTATTATGTGAAAACTGTTTGGGGGCATCTTTGCAGATTTCATAGTTGGCAGGTCTGAATTAAACATTTTGCAGAGAAATTAATTCTTTCTGTTTACAAATAAAATGCACATCATATGGACCCAGTCCTGTGCATATGCAGAAATCAATTACACCAGTGTAAATCCAGAGCAACTCCATCAATTTGATTATCCTGATTTACACTGGTGTAAGAGACCAAAATATGGCCCCCTGTTTGGGGAAATTAAAATTATAACTTCAACATGTGGGGCTCTCCTATCTAATACAACAGTATTATACGCAGGTGTTATTTTAATTCACTCATTAATAAGTTTTAAAATGAAGTAGACAAATAAAGGATCCACCAACTGCAGAATAGCAACAAACTGTTTTTCTGGTGGGTTGGCTTTTTTATTTGGTTTGGTGCTTCTGGTTTTGCTCCGTTGGTTTTTGGGAAGGGGTTGATTTTGTAGTTGTTCTGTATTGGGTTTTTGGTGGTGGTATTTGTTGGGTTTGTTTGGGAGGATGCTGGTGGTGGTTTTCGTTTGGGTTTGTTTGTTTTATTGGTTGGTTGGGTTTGTTTGGGAGGGTGCTGGTGGTGGTTTTTGTTTGAGTTGACTGGTTGGGTTTTGGGGGGAGGGTGACTTTTGTCTGAGTTGGTTGGGTGTGTTTGTTTTATTAGGTGGCTGGGTTTGTTTGGGGACATACTGGTGGTGATTTTTGTTTGGGTTAGTGGGGTTTCTTAGTTTGTTCGTTGGGTGGTTGGGTTTTTGCGAGGGATGTGGTAGGGTGTACTTCTAGCTTGGTTGGGTATGTTTATTTCATTGGGGGGAATGGTGATGGGATGTTTTATCTGTGTTCGTTTCATTGGGTGGTGGGGTTTGGTGGGGGATGGTAGGAGTGGGTTTTGTCATGGTTGCTTGGGTGTGTTAATTTCATTGCGTGGGGGGACGGTGAGGGTGGTTTTTGTTGGGGTTGCTTGGGTGTGTTAGTTTCATTGGGTGGTGGGGTGTGGTGGGAGGATGGTGGGGGTAGTTTTTGTTGGGGTTGGTTGGGTGTTAGTTTCACTGGGTGGTGGGGTTTGGTGGGAGGATGGTGGGGGTAGTTTTTGTTGGGGTTGCTTGGGTGTGTTAGTTTCATTGGGTGGTGGGAGGATGGTGGGGGTAGTTTTTGTTGGGGTTGCTTGGGTGTTAGATTTCATTGGGTGGTGGGAGGATGGTGGGGGTAGTTTTTGTTGGGGTTGGTTGGGTGTTAGTTTCATTGGGTGGTGGGAGGATGGTGGGGGTAGTTTTTGTTGGGGTTGCTTGGGTGTTAGTTTCATTGGGTGATGGGGTTTGGTGGGGGTGGTCAGGGTCGGTTGGTTGTGGGTTTTTTTTAAAGGAGCTGGCTTTCCAGGGCGGGTGGTTTGTTTAACAAAGAGAGTCTACAACTGGGGGCCACCCCACGGCTGCTCCCCACCCTGCGCGCAGCTCGCCCCCGGTTGCGGGGCCCCAGCAAAGAGCAACGTGCCGCTGAGGCTAGTCACTGGAGGGGGTCACCGCGGAGCCGGGTCTGGGGCGGCGGCAGGAGCCGGCAGGGGCCCACGCCTGGCGCTAGCCGGGGAGGAAAAGAGACGCGCGCGGGACAGGCAGGGGGCGGGGCTTTTCCTCTCTCCCCGCCCCCACGCAGCTCCCGCACTTCCGCTCCCAGCCGCACTTCCGGCCCTGCCCCATAGCAACCGTTGCGAGGCGGGAGTCTCGGTCTCACGCTGGTGACTCCTCCTGCGCGTCCCTGGCCATGGTAACGGGGCCTCCCCGCGGTGGGAGCGGGGCATGAGGGGCGCTGGGCAGCCGCAGTTTCAGGGGGCAGGGGAAGCACCGAGCAGCACTGGGGGGAGCACGGGGGGGGGGGGGCACTGGGGGGAGCACGGGGGGGGGGGGGCACTGGGGGGAGCACGGGGGGTACCGCGGTCACTATCACCCGCTCTGTTACACAGAGTGGTGCTGGGCATTTCTAAATGTCCCCGTGGGGCGTGCGCTCCCAGACCCCCTCCTTTCGGTGAGCAACGCCCCCCTGAGAGCCTGTGGTACCTGAGCCCTCTGCCAAGATGCTGCTGACCTGCTCCTCTCTAGTCCCTGCCTGGGTAAATGCTGCTGGGCAGATCCTCGTGCTTTGGCAAGCAGCACTTTTCTGCGGGGATGAAAACCAAGAAGCGTAGTCAGCCCTCGGTGGGGTTACATGGGTAAATGATGCTCTCGCACAGACACACATTTTGATATGAGAGCTGGGACACAGCTGTGTGACAAGAGGGTTAATTTTCTTTACTTGTGTGATTTCATTTTTTTTTTTAATAGGCAGAAGTAGAGGAAACGCTAAAGAGGATTCAGGCACACAAAGGGGTTATTGGAACTATTGTTGTTAATGCAGAAGGTAAATATACTGCAGTTTATAAATCCAAAATAAACTTCATAGAGGCACTGGATGTAACCACTTACATCATTGCAATATAGCCAGTGTTATTAAACAATGTAACCACTTTACAATATTTTGCAAAAATGTAATCATTATAGGATAGACCAGGGGTAGGCAACCTATGGCACGGATGCCAAAGGCGGCACGCAAGCTGATTTTCAGTGGCACTCACACTACCTGCATGCAGTCTGGGGGGGGCTTTCCATTTTAATTTAATTTTAAGTGAAGCTTCTTAAACATTTTTAAAAACCTTATTTACTTTACATACAATAGTTTAGTTATATATTAAAGACTTATAGAAAGAGACCTTCTAAAAATGTTAAGATGTATTACTGGCACGTGAAACCTTAAATTAGAGTGAATAAATGAAGATTTGGCACACCACTTCTGAAAAGTTGCCGACCCCTGGGATAGACTTTCAAAAATGCACACTCAAAACTGATGCATGCAAACCCTGAATTGTGCAACAAAAATGCACGCACTTCTGTAAATCTGACCTTATATTTTTAATATCCTGCAGCTTCTTTAATTCAAGATACTGAAAGCTAGAACATGGCAAATTCCAGAATTTTGTGAATTAGGAATTAAGTGGAGAAACAATTGTTAAAAATGCATCACATTTTATTATTTTTGTCAACTGTAGTTCTATTTTTATAACACTTTATAGTCTGCTAGTAAGTATTAATATACGCATTGTTATTGCTGTGTTGGTCCCAGGATATTAGAGAGATGAGGTGGGTAAGATAGTAGCTTTTATTGGAGAAGCTTTCGAGCTTGCACAGATCTTTTCTTCAGGTCTGAGAAATGTAATAATATTGATAGTCTGAGACCTTGCTACTGCATCTGCCATTAAGTCTTGCTGAGAGTTGGTCAGAGACCACCATTTTTGCATGGCTTTTTAAAGTGTGATGTTTAGCCAAATGTGGGTTAGCAAAATCCAACCATATGATGTAGAGTTGAAAGGCCGGGCTTACAGTACTGGATGGTTGGCCCTTTAGCATAGCTCAGAAGGTGAAGAGGGAGCAGTAAGCAGCCCCTCTTGGAATCATTCCTCTGTTTCATACCAACTCATTTCACATAATATTTTAAAAGGAAAATACATTTGAAACTCACTTTCTCCCCATTTCCCCCACCCCTCCAAAAAAAACCCAAAACATTGGGAGAAAAATATCCCACAGCCAAAAATTAGGCTTAGCCTGCTAGGCAACAGCCTCAAGGCTGCTCTAACTTCAGCCATTTCAGAGGTCTTCAAGTGTCTCCTTGGGTCATCAGGGATTTGGTGGAAATAGTGACTCCTGTGTTATGCCACCTGGTCCTTGGCCATAACCCTTAAGTAGAGGGCTGTAAGTGGGGATGAGCGGGGCATGGCATGTAGTCAAATATGTTAGTCCTGTGTTCCTAGAGGAATCCCCTGTTGTTCACTTAAGCCTGTTTGTGGGGCCAAGGTTCTGACCTAGAATATTTTTATTCTAGTCTCCCCGCTCTCTTTCCCCCCCCCCCCCCGAAAAAACACTGCATTAAATAGTTGAATACAGTATACTGTGGTAAAGCTCTGACAATCCCTTGTCACTTTCACAACCCAGTATCTATCTGTTGCCCTAGTAGCAGTTCAACAACAGAAGGGAGAAAAACCAAGAGGGAATTATAAGTGTTCTTTCAGAGTTTGGTAAGTCTAGATAATTAATTTACATGCCTGGACAGGTCAAAAATGGTTCACCGGGTCACAGAATAGCTGTTGCAGGTCAAAAGAGAAATGCATGCACTGACATTAACAGTAATTGAAGAATTATATTGTGCCTGTGCATATTTGTGTCTTTCTATTAACTGTTGTTTACTAGCTTGATAGTATAACTTGGTTTTAGGACAACGGTTTAAAAATAATAGTATGTGACTTGGTCCAGTGAGCAATTATGCCCTGACTAATTTGCACACTTAAACTGTGGACAAAACCAACCATTTAAATGGTGATGGAAGAATGATTGATCAGTGTTTGGAATTTGCAGATTGTTTTAGTTTTTTGTTCTTATGGAAGAACAAATATTATGAATGGATGTTTAATTTGAATAGGAAAATAACTCCAGTATTTTTAAAACTTTGTTAATTTCAAGAGTAGTGTTGCTTAAAATGTTGCCTACTTTATGCAAACAATATTTTTCTCATTTTTGTTGTCTTAAATTTTTAGAGGAAGAATGTTTTCTTTATTCAGATTATGGAAATTTGAGTTTCTACTTTGTCTTTTTAAATATTGTGACTCTTGTTTGCATGAAAGAAAACACACTTCTCAGCACAGGTTCATCGACATAATACAAGTACAGTATGCTTTCTGTCACAGATCTGCTAATGTACCTCTATCTTCACCTACACTTTTAGGCAGGCTCTTATGTCATTGTTTAGAGGTTATCATGGTTGTACTATCTTTAAAGTACAATCATCATCAGATTTCTGTTCTTGAGTCTGTTTCCTTGCACAGGCAGGTCAGAACATTTTCTCTCTCTGGTTTGACCCATTGGGGCACTGACAGCTGAGATCCTCCCTGTGTTCTGTTCCAACTGCCATCTCCTCACCTCCCTCTAGAATCTTTTCAGGCCAGAGTCAGTCAAGGATCTTCCAGGACATGTGCATTTACTTCAGAGATGTTGCATCCACTTATACTGGGGGCAAATATAACAAACTTGCTCTTAAACTGTGGTCATATCCAAGATACGAGAAAGCTAGAGTGACCAGGCCACTGCCTTTCAAGGAAGGCAGGTGCATGACTGCATGCCTGACTTGTGTAACTGGTTCCCCAACTGTCCAGAATCACCATTTGCATGTACTGTTACCTGAGACTTTGCCCACACAAATTAAAGATACTTCTTTAAAATAAATATACAGTCATTTTTCATGTGCCTGGATGGAAAGGAACAGATTTCCAAACAAGTTAGTCACACAAATTAAATGTACATTTGTGTGACTAACTTGTTTGGAAATCTGTTCCTTTCCATGCAGGAGCACGAAAAATAACTGTATATTTATTTTAAAGAAGTCAGTATTTGAAGTCAGAAGGCCAATTTGAATTGGTGGTTCAGTAGCCACTTTATTTTTTATTTTATTTTTTGCCATGTCTACATTTTTCTAAAGTGATTAAAGTGCCTATTTTTAAAGAAAACAAACTTGTTTTAATCTTTCTTTCAAAGTGGTTAACAATGTAAATAAAATGGTGATAAAATTCCTGAAACAAGCATATAATATTGAACATCCTGTTAAAATAATATGTAGTAGAGTTAATTTAAGAAAAGAGTACAGTTTGTTACACCTGATAGAGCTGTATTCAATTGTTTGACTTGAAAATGTTTCCGGATTGATTCTGTCTTTCACACATATCAGATCACAAACTGAGCATCAATTCCTTTTAATCTAGGGAAGTCACTAATGTCAACCATTCATTTTCAGGTTATTTTTGGCCAGACATTTCACTTTATTTACACCTTTAGAGACTGACAGATTATTTTATTAAAGATGCTGAGTTTGGTGGAATGGTCATTTAGTTTCAAGGTCATATAAACTTGATTTTTTAAAATTCATTGCTACTTTTTAATTGACTGTTGCCCTATCTACACAATATGCGATTATGCAGATATTTTCTCACTAATGTAATGCCTGGGAACACCTGTCTTTGTCCTTATTAAATCCCTAATTCCAAATTTGCCTGAGTTCAGTTTCAACATACTAAGGTTTCGTAGATATGAGAGACAGAATATATTTATTAGGTCATCCTGTTATATCCTTTTGCAGTGAAAGATTATCCTTGAATAGGATAATCAAAAACTGAGAGCATTTTGGGTTTAAATTGCTCAAGTAATGCTTTTCTAACGAGATTATGGAATAGTTTAAAAGATCTAACTCTTGGGAACTTTTTCCAAATATTAGTCCTCAATGTTCCCTTGATCACTTTCATCCCATTATTTCCTTTTATATTTTCACTTCTTCTTTCTTCATATATCGCCCTTCAAATATATTTGAAAGTTGTTATATTCCTTCAATACTTTTTTAGCCAAGATTTACAGTATTTGTATTTTTAATCTTTCCTCATAAATCAATCACTCTTCCCTCTTAAATTTTAGTTGCTCCTTTCTGGATTATTTATAATGTCAAAATGTTTTGTGGCACTGGGATATGCAAAATTCTACCCATTATTTAGGAGCTGTATCATCATCAGTGTGTAAATAGGAAATATTGTCTCACGGGCTTGTAACATGACGCCTCTGGAATAGACCAAAAGCAAGGTAGCTTTTTATAAGTGAAGCAAAAATATTAAGCCATAATAGTTTTGAGTTTTGCAGTTACACCATAATTGTAAAGACATCTTTTGTTCTGACTGCATAGTCTGTCAATATGGAAATTATTATTTGACAGAAGATTATGGTTAATTCATCAAAATGGATGTTGATGTTACATTGTCAGACTTTTAGTAGTCGCTTGGATCCATATATTGTCAAACATGCATAATATTTTGGATCCATATAAATGTGGACTATCTATTGTCAGCATGTTGTATTGCAATTTTAAAAGAGCTGTTCTAGAAGGTGCAATATGCCTACCAAATGCAAATACACCATTTTACAATAGTTTCCTTTGGTATTTGACAGAGATTATAAACTTCCAATCCGATTCCATCATTAAACATGTAAAATGCTTACTATATACAGTTGGCTAAAATGATTGATAGATGGTTGTATTTAAAATACACATAGTGGAAATATGTAAAAAGCAGCAACATTTAATGTAATCTTAAACAGATGAACCAATTAAACTTGTAAGCACTATGGGCTAGATTTTTAAAGGTATTTAGGTGGCTAAAGATGTAGACAGACACCTAGTGAGATTTTTCAAAAGCTCCTAGGCATCTACTGCCATTGACTTCAGGTTCAGAGATCCTTTTTGAAATCTGGTTGTATGTATTAGTAAGGCTAATATTTTGTCACAGATATTTTTTAGTAAAAGTCAGAGACAGGTCACAGGCCAAAAAAAAAAAAAAAGAAAGAAAAAAATCACGTAAGCCAGTGACCAGTTCCTGACTTTTACTAAAAATATCCATGACAAAATGGGGAGCTCAATTGCGGGGTCCACACAGGCCCACAGAGGCTGGGCAGCTACAGGGTCCCGCTCCGGGGGAGGCCCCGCTGTCCACAGTGACCGGGAGCTTCCAGGGTCCCTCTGACACCCACATAGCTCAGAGATCTGGGGTACCCCCACCAGGCAGCAGGGGTACCCCGCAGTTCGTTGCCGCCACAGGCCGCTGGGGCTGAATTCACAGAGGTCACTGGCAGTCACAGATTCTATGACTTCTGCAACCTCCGTGAAAAATCGTAGCCTTATGTATTAGTATTAAGCAATGTAATTGTTTTTCCTATACAATATAAAACCCAAAATATAATGAAAAATGTCTGTCTTGTTCTGTTTGTCACTTTGTTAATGTGACAGACAGTAAAAGATTTTAATAATAAAATTGCTTTACTGTGCCTGTTTGTTTGCAGGAATTCCAATCAGAACAACCCTAGATAACTCTACAACAGTACAATATGCAGGTCTTCTTCATCAGCTCACAATGAAAGCGAGGAGCACAGTGAGAGATATAGATCCTCAGAACGATCTAACCTTTCTTCGGATTAGATCAAAGAAACATGAAATCATGGTAGCCCCAGGTAATTTAAGATTTCTGTTCCTAAAATATTGTTAAAATTTTATGTGTGCTGTAAGTTTCTCAAAGCACAAAGCTACTGTAGAACATGTATATGATATATGAAAACAAAAGTATGAGGTAACTTCTTGCTTTTGCTATAAGTCCTTTTCATTTGGATAGGGTGCACACAATATTGTTCACTTATTTTGTCTACATAGACAGCTACACTAGCATCTTGATGCATAAGGATTATAGTATACAAGACAAGACCAGATCTCACAGAAATGTAGGGCTGGAAGGGACCTCAAGAAGTCATCAAGTCCAGCCTCCTGCACTTAGGCTGGACCGAGTATCCCTGACAACTATTTGTCCAATCTGTTCTTAAAAACCTCCAGTGACTGGGATTCCCAAACCTCCCTTGGAAGCCTATTCCAGAGCTTAACTACCCTTATAATTATATAGTTTTTCCTAATAGCTAACCTAAATCTCCCTGGCTGCAAATTAAGTCCATTACTTCTTTTCCTATCTTCTGTGGGCAGGGATAAATATTGCTCACTCTTCCCTTTATAACAGCCTTTAACACATTTTGAAGACTTATCAGCTCTCCCCTCAGTCTTCTTTTCGCAAGACTAAACATGACCAATTTTAGCCTTTCCTCATAGGTCAGATTTTCTAAATAATGTATCATTTTTTTTCTCTCCCTGGACATTCTTCAATTTGTTCCCATCTTTCCTAAGCTGTGGTGCCCAGAATGGGACACAGTACTAGAGTGGAAGCTTCCCTAGTGCTCAGTAGAATGGGACAGTCACCTCATGTGTCTTATTTACAACATTCCTGTTGGAGCTAATTAGCTTTTAGTAAACATGGCAGATGTGATCACTTTTTTCACAACAAATACCAAACAAACCATTAATGATCATCCATCTATTGTTGTTTCTAAGAACAGATTTTTCACTTGATACTGTACAGTATGTACCAAGCTTCTCATTGTTCATAAGAGGGTTCATTTTACAATATTGTAGGTCATTGATCACACAGGTGGTATTAGCACATTAATATAACAATTATGATTGAATTACTTATTTGTCAATAAGAGAAACTTGTATAAAACTATGTATTTGTCTTGTTCATCTTAAGTACAAATGTTTTGGATTTGCTTTGGGTTGTTTCCCCTAATTAATATGGATAAGGGACCAGATTCTTAGCTATGGCCAAGGAGCATACACCAGAAATTGAGGCAGCCGGGACGGGCATGCAAAGGTGCTGTGATTTTGGGTGTGTGATAGACTGGTACCCCCATTATATATTATGCTGGCTGCCAACAACCCCAATGGGTAAAAAAAAAAAAATCAGATGAGAATGTGTAGGGTCTATAAAGAAGACCCAACTATGCTCCTAATGTTGTCAGTAGGGAGGGAGGTGGCATTGGATTCACTATACAGTATTTGTACCACCATAATACCCCTTTCATTGAGGTAATCCTCACAGTGCCAGATATACTGATTCTGTCAGATTCCACCGGCAGCACAGTGCAAAGTGGCAGCACTGATGCTACTGATCTCACTGTTCCTACTAAAAATCATAACTTCAGTGGAGACAATGCAGTTATATTGGTGTAAAACCAATATAAGCAGAATCGGGCCCTATTACTTTAAGTTATAGCAATTAGTCGACAGTTAATAGTAAAAGACTGAAATTATTTTTGTCAAGCATGTTTTAGGGTATAAATTCAAAAGTTTCTTTCTGTTAAGATAGGAATAAATCAATCCGGGCAAACTACTAGTAAACCAGTAGACAGATGTTAATATTTTTAATTTAAATGTTCTTTTTTCTTGATGATTTTGTTTAAAATGTTCTTGTATCTCTTTACAGATAAGGAATATCTTCTGATTGTTATTCAGAACCCATGTGAATAGACTTGCTGCAACAATATTTTTAGACACACTGATGCAACTGTACTTTTTAAAGTAATAGTCCTTTATTGATATTTAATTTCAAACATACCACTGAGTTCTTACATAATGTATGTAACTTGTCATTGCTGAAACTTTTCCAAGCTAATATTCTCTGTTGTAGCTGTACTTAACTTATGCTTGAGCAAAACAAACATTGTATGTGTAGATAAATACTCAGAAGAGCAACAATAGAACAAAATGTATAAAGTTTTGTTAATGGATTTTCTGGCTAATTCTTGTAACTAAAGAATTCTCTTTACATCACAAGTTTAGATTTTTTTTTTTAAGCAGGAATCACATTTCATGGAAATTAGTAATTTGTGTATGTACTTGTAACTGTACCCATGTAAACCCAAGAATACAGGATTAAATAGCGATACTCATCTCTGTTCCATTGGGGGTAAAGAGGACTGTGTTCTGTCTCTGTAACTTCTGCATTTTGATCATTCTAAAGAATTAGTTTTACTTCCACCTTATGCTATCTTAAGTGCCCTTCCGTTTCTAATGAACAAATGAATCACAACAGCTTCAGTTAAATATTTTAAAGCTAATGCTGAAGAAAGGTCCTGATGGAGAGAATGGCCCTTCCACCTTGAATTGATGCACACTGTTATTAATTTGTGTTTACTGGCAATTCTAAATAGTGCCTCTAAGTAAACTCATCAAAACTCTTGATAAAACACTCAAATGTGTCCACCTTCAGATCCAGCATGCACTGAATACAGTGAGCCATTTCTTCCAGCATATTATGCAACACTGCCACAGATGTTGCAATTCTCTCCAAAATTGGAAACCTGTTCAGGCCGTTGTTTTAAATCAGAAACTTAAAGTGTATGTAGATTTTCACATTACTAATGATTCTTTAAGTTTAAAGTTGAAACTTTTCCAGCATCACTAGGTCAAGAACAGTTTTATGCTGATATTTCATCATGGGACGGGGAAAATCTGGAAATTGGGAGACGAAAAAATAAGTGGCAGAAAGCCTGGCTAAAGAGACCCTGGGAGAAAATGAATCCAGTTGCTTGGGAATAATAGAAGCCAAAGGGATAGTTATTGATGGTACAGCCACCATATAATATCTGCTTGCTGGGTGACAGTTGATAATATGAATGGCTGTCATGAAAAGAACCATTTACATGGAAATAAATATAGCAAGTCAATATCTTTACATACTGAAGTAAAATAAAGCAGAGCATATGTTTGAACATTACTAATGTACTCTGTGCTGTACAAGAAAACACTCCCTACTTCCTATGGTCTTTCATCTAAATTATTAGTTCTAAATTATTTTAAATGACAATAGTTCATTAGTGAATGTTGGCAAATATGGCCATGCTGTACCAAAACTAAGTTTTCTATGTATTAACTTCACCAGTTCTGTGGTACTAATGCTTTTTAACAGCAAACTAGTTAGTCAAATGTCTAACTTTTATTCATAAAAGAAAATACTTTGATATTTTGGGGGATATCCTATGTAACAAGTCAAAGTCAGCGTGTCTGGCTTTCCTTTCACTTACTCTAGTTAGCATCTGGACTAATTCTACTGAAAAACAATCTCAGCAGTCTTGAAGGGAGGAGATTTAGCCCCATTCTTATTATTTAATGTCCATTTTAGATTATTCATTTTCTTTTTTGTTAAATTACTACATTAATATCTAATATATTGTTTTTGCATTATATTACTCCAGCAAACTGCTGAAGTTAGTCCTTACTGTGTAATATTTTCTTACTTGTCAAAAATAGCATAGATGGCATCACCTCTTAACACCTTCCAGAGCCATGAAAAATGTCCTTCAGTCAGACACGGCAGTACTCTCGTGCAAAGAGAAAAGCTTTGTACGTGGCATTATTTGTTCTTCATTTGTATCTTTCTTTTGTGTGTGTAAATTTATTTTCCAGACTTTAATCTGCTATTCTTGAAGCAACTGATGATCACTTTGGTTTGAGTCCCAATTTATCAAAGCACTTGAAGGGATTAAGTTCATTCCTATTCAATAGGGTACTTAAATTCAAAGTTAAATTTCAGCATGGATTTAAGGCCAGTTGAAAGTAGACTTAAGCCCATGTTCAAAAGTAAGCAGAGACTTAATTGCCAAAAGGGGGCTTTAATGTACAGAAATGGCTTATCAGTCATTTTATGCAATCTTCAAATGTCAAAATAATGCCCACAAATTAATTCTCATCCCAACTCATGTTAGAAGCCCTGGGAGTCATGGATGCAGATCTTAGGTCAAAGTCTGGTCCACTCTTGGCGGTGTAACCAATGACAATTGCAATGAAACTACAGGCTGAGTTCTGTTCCTTAGTGTACTCTAGAGTCTTTACCAAGGCTCCTTCCAAGCTGTGCAAGTATATGCAGTATTAGCAACATCCTCATAACAGTAGATACATATATAATTAAATATCCTGCCATTTTTATTTCTCTTTTCTGTCAGAAGAGCTACTGTATAGCTGTGGTTTTTCAACAGAAAAAAAGTAAAAAATGTGTGAGTATCCATAATCTCAATGGAATCTGCTGTTAGCAGATTCATCTGAACAAAGGTGGCCAGTAATAGGAGGAAAAGCAGAATCAAAGAATGAGAAAGTAATTTTAAAATTACAGGACAAAACTATTACATAACACTGCTCGGGCTATGGTGAAGTTGTTGTTTAGGTGATAGAACCACCAGTGTAATCTCTACCAGCCAATTGGATTTAGAATCCTGATAACATTTAACCAGGAGAAAAAGATCATTTCAGTGACACATCCATAGTATTCTTTAAAAGACTAATTTTATGGATAATCATTGGCTGATGGACTAAACTAGCACGTTCTGAGTTAATCAAAATGCTGCTTTTCTCTGAGCAACAATCACTCTAGTGTTCCAACATCCACCTGACAAAATGATATCAACGTCACACGTTTGGGATGATAAAAATAAACTACTATAATTGTAATAGAAATCTGTCACCAGATCATCCTCCTGCTTTAAAAATACAGTAAACATCTTGGCTTTGCCTCAACATTTATTTTTGACAAATGTATAAGCTCTCCTGAGACACCAGCTAGTATCAGTCATCTGTCCCATTTACAGTAATAATGCAACCAGTTGTTTATCCACTTCAGGTTTTGCTTTTCTGTTACTTAGCCAGATTTTAAACATTCAGTTTAGTGCACAGAAAGGATGAACATCTTTGATCACTATATTTGCATAGTGTAGTTTAAATAAAACAAATGGAGATATGCCAATCTCCTAGAACTGGAACGACCTTGAAAGGTCATCAAGTCCAGTCCCCTGCCTTCACTAGCAGGACCAAGTACTGTCCCCTGACAGATTTTTATTTTTTTTGCCCCAGATCCCTAAACGGCCCCCTCAAGGATTGAACTCACAACTCTGGGTTTAGGAGGCCAATGCTCAAACCACTGAGCTATCCCTCCCCTCTCTTTGTTACAAAGAGGGCTGTGGGCATGTGTAATTCAGCTGGATAAGATATACAGTTAATGAGTTCATGTACATTACATTCTGCATGTAGAAATATTCAAGTCACACATTTTTCAAATGTACTTTCAGCTCAACCTTTCTGAATTTTAGGTTTAACATGAGTAAAGCATTGTTAGAATTCTTTAGGAATTGATGAAAGAATGATTCACAAACTCCCTGCAAGTGACAAAAAGTACATAATCTAAATAATTGTCACCTGATTTGTCACCGCTACAGATCTGTAGGAATTTACAAGTCACCCTTCTTGCCAAAACAAAAACAGTGCATCTTTATGCTACAGAAGATTTTTAAAAGGTATTTATTAGTGTAAAAGAGGGTATTAAATATTCAAAGCAGGCTAAAATGTCCCATATTTGCTAACAGAATTTAGTGTCTTCATAGATCATATAGAGAGCACCAAAAACAAATTGGAATTCCCCTAACTCAATAATATTTCAGTGCCAGTGACTAAAGTTTCAGATCTTTGTTTTTTGTCATGTGTTAATAATACTCCCGTCTAAATCCCAGTGAAAAAATGTTCACGTGTGCTGAAGACATCTCTCTATAAGCACACCAATTAGAACTCTTCAGAAAGTTTGCTTTTAACATCAGCTATGTATAGTGTTTTCTTATATCACATCCTGCTGTAAATTTCACCTAAGAAGGTGAGCTATTTGGACAACAGCAGATTCCCTGAAGGAACACTGTGTGATCATAAATAATAATAATGAATTTGAAAAGGCCAGCTTAATAAAATACCTGAAAATGCAATTAGACACTATTACTTCCAAGAGTTATGCATGTGGTTTCAATGTTACATGGCAACAGCAGCATTTTCAGTCAATTTAGGGTTTCCCTAATTCAGGAACAAGTCCTGCCTCTATTATGTGCATCAGTCCTCCCTAACAGCAGATGTAGCTGCTGTACTGGCCCCATAGAAAAAAAACAGACTATAAATATACTGGTGGTTGCCCTTTTATTATGTTATTGTCTAGAGATTAACAATACCTCGACTGCAAAATAATTTTTTGAATCTCAGGCTGTCAAATTAGAGGAGTCAACAGTATTACAATAATTTTTGTTCCCTTTTCCTGGACAAATTAAAACACACAGTTGTATTAGTTACTAGAGAGATTTAGGTCACAACAACAAGGCTCAGTTGTATGACTTTGCAGTGGCCTTGGGAGCAAGGGTGACAAATACTCTTGAGAGATTACATTGGGTGTTTCACACTTCACTTTTGATGATTTGGAGCTTTGCTTGAATCATAACATGGATATTTTTCAAAGAAAATCAGCATTTGGCCTGATTCGCCTTTCACTTGCATTGGTTCTGCACCATCGATTTCATTGGAATTATTCTCAATTTACTAGTGGTGAGGGAGGCCACTCTGCCTCTTGTATTGGGTGGTAACCCTCGGGCTTGGGTCGCACTGGTGGGGCTGAGTTGTAAGTAGTCTATAGGTCTGGGCCCATCTAACACAGACAAACAAGAAATAATAGGTGCTCATGGTCCCACCCTTGGGCAGGGCAGAGCACTGGGGAGTCTTTAGCTCACAGCCCCTCAGCTGCGACTCTCAGTACTTAACAGTTTGGAGCTCTGGCCCTTTGGGCAGGGCTGAGCACGGAGCAGGCTGTAGCCTAACCGTCCTGGCCAAGACAGCCAGCTAACAGACAGTCTAGGGCTCTAGCCCTTTGGGTTGGGCAGAGCTGGAAACAGGGTGCACTCAGGATTAAGTTAATAGGAGCAGCAGATGCTCATCTTATTTTGGTGCCTATGAAGTCCATAGTTAAGTCAATGAAGAAGATGGATACAAAACATGGCAATCTACATTCAAACCAGCCAGAGCAACTTTTCAAAAAGTGGACATGAAACTCCGGGGTCTGGTAAAATTATTCCTCTTAGCAGAAGGGCAACGTACATTTGTCAGATGGGAAACCATGGAACAGTCTTGCCAAAGGCTACGTTGGACAATATTAGTTAGCAGCTAGTACTAAAACCAATGTCTGAGGCGGTAGTCTAACATCTTATCCACTAAGTCAGAATCTCTGTCATACAAAATTGCTTCCAATCTCTGCACTTAGACCCCAGTTCAGGAAAGCACTAAAGTACGTGTTTAGTTTTAAGCTGGTAAATAGTCCCTTTAAAGTTAACAGAATGAATCATGTGCTTAAAGGCAGGCATGTGCTTAAGTACATTGCTAATGAGGGCCTTAGTTAGGTAAAACAGGAAGGGTTCATCCTGTATTGTAAAGGTTTGCAAAATTCTGCTGGAAATCTCATGAGAGACCTCCACGAGATTTCTGGGATATGAGTGGTTCGTGGTATTTCAGTGTTTCCAGTACTGGCCAGAACCCTGCACAGATGATTCAAATAAAGATAATATATAATGAAAAATGTTTATTCAAACCTATTCAACATGCATCCTGCATAGGAAAATAATTTCAATTAGTAACGGACTGATAGCCATGGAGCTGGTGTCTTAGTAAGGAATTATTATTGCCAACTGTGAAAAGCTGCCAGTTTCATTCCAATCTACTAATTATCTGCAACAATTTATGGGTTAGTGTCCACCACCTGAATTATCTGCTTGTCTGCCAAGCAGCATGGATTTCAGCATAAAACTTGAACTAAACTGGCAAGCTAAGTGGACCCTTGAAAACAACAATGTTTCAAGCACATGTGACTGCACCAGGAAGAGGACATTGTAAATGCTATCAGCTCCTTTACGGGAACAGACTGAAAAATGCAGACTATCCCTCACAGGTGCTGGAACTAAGGGTGCTGCTGCACCCCCTGGTTTGAAGTGGTTTCCATTATGTACAAGGCTTACAGTTTAGCTCAATAGCTCTCAGCACCCCCACTATAAAACTGTTCCGGCCCCTCTGCCATCCCTGGTTAAGCAAGGATTTCATTTGCTGTGCATGTTGTTAAAAGGATGTTTAGCACTAAAGCATAATTCAGAGGCAGAAGAGAGTCTAGTCTAGCCTCTTTCCAATGCCAGATTGTTCATTGCAGAATATTGTCCAAGGCAGATTGTGCAATCTGATTTTGTTATTATTCCAATAGCACCTACAATGTCTATACACACTGTCTATACATTGTCTATACACACAAGACGACACAGCCCTTGACCTGAAGACCTGACAGCCTAAGGGCCTGATTCTCCGCCTTTACACAAGTTTATCACTTATTATGTGTAAAGCCCGAAATGCACTACAATAGCCCAGCTATGGTCCTTTATCGCTCATGAATCCTTTATCACTCATGAGTATTACTGTGGCTTCAGAAAATTTAAGCACCTGAAAGAGAGCTGTTCTTCATAATTCCAGCTCTACTGAGGCATGCTCAGTGATAGCCATTTCTAATATAGATAAGAAAGAGAGCGGATATTAAACCGGAACATCTCCACATCCTTCTCTCGTAATCCTAACAGAAATTTACCTCAAGCACTTTCTCAGCGCTGTGGAGCGAGTGTCAGTTATTGCAGATGGCACTGTGGGCTGCCCAAAAGGAAGACCCAGAGATGTGAACTGACATGCTACTGTCAGTGAGGAATTTGTTTTACTGCATTTTAAAATCCAGCATAAGAGAAAGAAGAAAAGGTGTTGTTGAATTTTGTTGCTTTTTTTTTTCTGGGGGAAGGAGAGGGATTTCTGGTTTGGTTTTGTTTGCTTTTTACTCAAGAAATAATCCTGGTTTTAAGAGGAAATCTCAAATTTCATTTACATGAAGATCGATTTTTGCATTAATAATACACAATTTAAAAAGAAAACATGTTAATAAGCACTTGTTTAGTTATTGCACTTTATAGGCTGGCCACTAGATGGCAGATAACAGAAAGAACAAATAGTTGATCCAATAAGCAGGAAAATGGTACTGCTCTATAAGATGACAGGCTTCACATCCACGGACAATAAAATACACTTCCTTCCAAAGTCCTCTAAAAGTCTCTCTTGATCTTCACTTGAAGACCATACACCACAACAACCCAAATCCCCTAATAAAATAAATAACAGTAAATGCTCTTTCTTCCCCTTGCAGACAGGGTGTATCAAAGTTTTGGCGGAAAGCATCTTCCTAACCTCCTGGCCATGCCCCTTGCCGTCCCAACTGGTCTCCACAACAAGGTAATCGGTCTCAGCTGAGCCCAGGCTGATTTCCCCATGTCCAGATTTCTCAACAGTGAGAGAAAATGCCTGACAAAGCTCTCCTAAAGAACAGAGGTTTAACCCTCTCCCTGCCAGCCATGGGGTGGAAGTCTGTGACCTCCCCCAGCCCCACCCCCACTCATCCATCACAAGCACAATAAAGAAAAAAGAAATCCAAACAGCATGGACAATATGAGTGGTATGATTAATGAAGCTAATAGTATCAGGAGAATAGAACTGCACATTCACAGGCCCATTTTCAAATGCGCACCTCCACATTTGCAAGTACATCAGTTTGTGAGCTACAGTCTCTGCACTTGGTGCCTGCAAATGCTAATTTCTACACACTATTGCCTATTTTGTGAGCACATTTGCAATGCCTGAATACACATTTCCATAAGCAAATGCAAGATTGGGAGCACACAAACTTGTTTGTTCAAATAGGCCCATTATGGTTTGTTTTTAAATATTTGGTCCTAAATGTAACTGTGTCATTAATATTTATGAAGAGTCAAAAGGTGAACTTGAAATGCTTCCCTCCATCACATTAATGATGGCAAATTCTGATGTACTATAGCATAAGTGAAGTGTGACGGATTGTTAATAATGTGTCTACTAATTGAATACAGTTATGAACATGACCGTCAAAAGTGTAAGATCTCAGCTAAAATCAACAGTGAAACTCGTTTAATACATCTCTTGCTTAACTATGGCCCAGGTTGCATGTAGATAGAACATGACTAAATAAAGTGAAATTCTTGCCCTTTTCTTCAGATGACAATTGTACTCATTCTTTCATTTTCCTGCCTCTATGGAAGAGGCCTATATGGAAGACAAAGTAGAACGTCAAACCTATGCATTGTCTTTTGAGCATCTGTGACTACTGCTCTATATACATCCGAGTGCCCTGAAACTGATCTCTCTCACTGCATAAGAGTTTAGCTTCTATATTTGCAATTGCACATACATAGCCTATAGTTATTCATGCCTTTGTTGTCTGTCAGCTGAACTACAGCAATACAGCATACTTGGGTCTGAAGCAGGGGCAGGCAAACATTTTGGCTTGCGGGCCACATCAGGTTTCCAAAATTGTATGGAGGGCTGGTTAGGGGAGGCTGTGCCTTCTCAAACAGCCAGGCGTGGCCTGGTCCCCGCCCCCTATCTGACCCTCCCTGCTTCTCACCCCCTGACCACCACCCCCCCGCCCCCGGGACTCCTGCCCCATCCACCACCACCCCGCTCCCTGTCCCGACTGCCCCCGGACTAGCACAGAATGCTGCAGTGCATCCCCTCAGCAACACAGGCTACCGCGGACACATCAAACCTGTCCTCTGCTCTCCTCACAGGCTTCCCATAGGATTTAGAATCAAGTTCAAGGTCTTGGTCCTTATCTTCAAGGAGCTCTATGGCCTGAGTCCAGGATATCTAAAAGACTGCCTAAGGCTCCAGAACAAAGACCTTAATTGACAATTCTACTCCCCTGGCACAGTGGAACTCAGCAATAAAAGTAAAGCGAGTGTGTGGGGGAGACAGAACTTTCTCTGGGGGCAGCCTGAAACTGTGGAAAGATTTTCCCCAAGAACTAAGGACCATCGCAAACCTCACCTCCTTTCACTCCAATTGTAAGGTGAATTTGACCTTGCCTTCTCTAACAAACACATAGCAACAGGTATATTTGTATTAAACAAGCAAGCCAACCCACCAAATAAGACAATCCACTGCAATGCTTCTCCCCATGGAGAGACGATGAGTGAACAAACAAGTGACAGAGGTGTAGTCACTCTGCTTAATGCACTACTGGAAGGTGCTCAGAGACTGCAGTGATAACAGTGGTATAAGAATACAGATGGCCAAGACCAATTTACTTCAAGAGGGGTTTTGCCTGAATAAGGACTATAGGATTGAGGCCCTGATTAAAGATAATGGGAATCTTTCCATTTAATGGTAGTCTTTCCATTGTCTTCAGTGGGCTTTGGATCAGACACTTGGTCCGGTCCACAAGGTGTGTTTGTGGTGGGGCTACACACACACAAACACAAACACAAGCATATTGTTACATGATATCACACTCTGAGTATCTTCATTATCGGAGCTAAAACCCAATACCCTGTTATTTCTCAAAGTTAATTATCATATTTCTTTACAATTATTTTAAATTACTCCAATACTACTGAAAGGTGCCAGACTGATAGCACTGGAGTCTGAAGAATCCTCCTTAGTCCATACAGTAGGTTCAGTAAGGGCAGCCACAGTGCCTTACACCGACCCACAGACATGCAGGGACCAGCTGTGTATGTGTGTGTGCACAGTTCGGTGTGCCAGTTCAATCCCTGGTGCCTCCACTGAAACCCCTAACAAGGGTGCCAACAAGTGCCAAGTATAGTACAAGATTCCGCCATGAAACACAAAGGTCTAAGATCACTGCAAACCTGGGCACCTTCTGTACAGACTCTGGGCCTGATTTTGATCTTGTCTTCATTGGAGTTACCTGTACTTAACTGGTGTAAGTGAGATCAGAATCAGGTTCCTTTTGATATAAAAATCTTTCAAAGTTTAACTTTAACTGTATTTCTGTCTTACTTTGTAGGTGCACCAGTAGATATGCAATGAAAAGACACTATCCACAATCCAATGCTGTTGGAGTATGGATTTGCAATTACCCATCCAAGATTCAGTAACTGATTCAACACTTTGAACCATGTAAAGCAGAAACCTTGCCCACTTACATACCCACTAAATCAATTAGCTGGTGATTCATTCATCTGCTGTAAAAACAATTACTTCTGCATATTAAACTCAAGAGCTACATACTACATTATCTTGATCAGGCGTTGATACTGTGACATGCCAAGATTTAATTTTTTGCCCAACAAACACACAGCATAAAGCTGACTGTGTGTATTAATGTGTTGCATAATATTACCAGACCTGTCTACAGCTTAAAGTCTTTTACACCATATTCTCCACCAGCCCACAATACAGCCTGGCCATTTCTGAGCAGCATTCCCATCAGCCTCAGAATACATAGGTTTACGTATTACGGTTATAGAATTTGCCACTTAAATACAGAGCTTATTTTTGAATCTCTCTCTTGGGAAATGCATAGTATTGTGTTTTATTTCATTAATAATTTTAATAGATTATGAAGTTTTTTCTGCTCAGCATGCTCTGAAAATGTTAAATAACAAACAGATCCAACATCAGAATATATATGTGTTGGTTGAGCAATAGACATTATCTACTTATGTTGTTAAATATAGGAAAGGACAATTATGAATCCTGTGCGTAGGAAATTTTTAATACTATAGCACACTGGAAATCTTAGTGAATAGGCTTATAATGCATTATTCATTACAGACTGTCCTTGAACAATGAATCAGAGTTCCCATGACTACAAGATAAAGCCAACTAATGCTATGAGGCCAAGAATATGCTCCAGCATATCTGCCCTTTTAAGTCACCTCATAACAAGATAACAGTGGAGGGTATTGGTATTGTTTGCTTAAAAAATGACTAAACATGGGTCAAAAAGTCTGGGTAAATGTGATCATCCCTATGTCAAGTATCTTTCCAAATCAAAACCAATACAAACAAGTGTAATAGGTACCAAGAATGGAGTTCCAGTAACAGCTTGTGATGTAGCTGTGTATGCTTCACTTGCTTCCAAAGCAGTCAGAGCCTGGGAGGATGGCTCGAAGCAGCATGGTCCAGTGGACTCCACAGACTAAGACTCAGGAGACCTGGGTCCTATTCCTAACTCTGCCAATGACCTGCTGTGGCCCCTTGTACCAGTCACTTCCCTTCTCTGTGCCTGTTTCCCCTCTTGTCTCCTTGTATTGTAAACTTTTCAGGACAAGGATTGCCGCTTAATATGTGTTTGTTCAATGCATAACACAATGAGGTTTGGTTAGAACCACTGAGCATTACTGCAATGTAAACTATAAAGATCAGCCCAACAAGACCCTGTGGACATTGACATCATGAGACAGAGAGAGATTTTGAAAAGTGCCTAAATGACTTAGTAGCTTAAGACTCATTGACTCCTATACCTCTTTTGAAAATGGTATTTAGGAGACTAAGTCATTTAGACAATTTTGAAAATTTTAGCCCAGATTTTGAAAGCCTGAACTTAGAATTTGAAACTGCAATTGGTAGGCAAAAATATTTGTGGATACTAGTTTGCATACACAGTTTAGGTCACTGAGATGTCTAAGTACTCAAATGAAGTGTGTGTGACCTATATATTATAGAACTGTTTTAGTATCTGTTTATGTTAGCTCCAAAGAGCCCAACTGCATATTTATATTCAATTATTTTCACACTCCCAGCCAATCTCTGCTGAGGAACATTTGCCCTGGCCTGTTATTAGAAATAATTGCTATAACTGAATTTTTTCCTGATTTTTCCAATCTATGAATACAGTGAAAATCAATTTGCAACTATTATTCCCAGAGTATACCTGAATGGCTCATGATGTGTTGATGACCAGCATCTCTATCTCATACACAAACAAACACAGGCCATAATAGCTGGGTTTAAGTGTTCATTCCCCCCCATTTTGGATTGTTACATTCTGAGGTGAATGCTAAATTCACAGTTTCCCTTCTTATAGCCCCTGTGCTTGTGGTAATTTCTACCTCTGAAACTACGGCAATTGGCTGCTCACAAGTGTGATTCTGTTCTTATTAATATGCTCACTTCCTGTGTCACTTGTTCATTTCAGCGGGTTTGTTTCAGACTTTCCTTTCTGTCTTTATTGGAGTGTTTGGCTATTATCTATTTACAATCTTGGTCAGGCAGCAGATGATAACAAAAAAGCAGGAAGACAAGATATAAAATAAAAGAGGACAGGTAATTCTCAGGCCATAAACAATCCCTTTCAACAACCTCCACTTAGAAATTGAGATCTGAACAATGACATTATTATTATTCCATCTTTGTGTAGCATCGTATTTGTGCCTGGTGCATTCCAGTAGCAAAGCCACACAGTCCCTGACCAAAAGAGTTTAAAATCCAAGGACCAGATTCTGATCCCCTTGCTGATGTTGAATATAGTCCCTTATGGAAGTCAATGGGACTATTGTAGAGTCAGGTGATACTCATCATGATTAAAGGTAGTAGAATCAGCATTAAATGTCTGATTCTGTCACCCTTATCCATTCCTGAGTAATACTTTACTCCAGGAGTCGTGGCAACAAGTAAATTTTATTTTGCATATCATTTTTCATACAAACTAGTTATTTCCGAGGTCTTTGTCACTGTCAAATCAATTTTAAAAAATGAAAGAAAAGAGAAGTGAAAGAAAGGAGAGCATTTTCTATCCAGACTCCTCTGTTCCCTTTTAGGAACCTAAATAGCTAATCATCAGCGCAGAATGTTTTCAGTCCGCAAAATCCCAGATAAGTGGGGGCACCTTTGGCGCAGCTTTAAAGTAATCCTTCTATGTAATTCAAAGGTAACGGTATTTTGTATAGCTTGTGCACTGTGAAAATTGTGTATCATGTGGGTGGCTGAGCAGACTTCCAAAGGCCATGGAGAGACACCACTCTTCAAAATTAAGTAACATTGCAATTCTCTTATTTCTGTTTGCAACCGTCAAAGCTATTAAACTCATTGGTAGGGTGAAGGCTCGACTGTGTTCTCAATGAAGTCAAAGAAGGTTTGGCCATTGACTTCAGCAGCCTCAGGCCACAAAGGCTTGAAAAGCAGTTTTCAAGTTCCAGCTATTTGTTTCTCCAGCACCACCACGCTAGAAAGAAAACAACATCTGAAACACCCAAGAATTTGTATTTAGAGCAGTTCTGCATAAAAAGTGGAAAGCTTAACTTAAAGGAATATAAAATTTGTGTCAGAGCCGAGGGCATGTAAGGCAATTTCAGCTGATACAGTCTGAACTGGCAACATTATAAACCCTGGGGAAATGAAGTTTCTAATGCAAATGGTCGATCCTTGAAACTCCCATGGCGCTGCTGCAGTGAAGAAACAAGAGGTTACAAACATCAGATTTTTTCCTTGTTTAGTTGACATTACTCTGATAAATATTATCATAACCACCAATTGTACATTTCTCCTGGGCCTTCCACTCTCCTGCTTCACGCATTAGCCTTTACTGATTAAAACCATCTCATTACTGAATAGATGGAGTCATCCAAAAAACTGCTTAAACATTTTCACAAGCTTTTTTGTTTAAAGCACTGATATGCCACTATGCCAATGAATGCACCTCTGGATCATTTTACTGACTAATAGCAGCAATTTTTTTAAAAACTTGACAGATGTCAGCTTAGCATCCTATTGAGAAGATAATCATGTGTAACGTATGCTATAACTAAGTAAATTGCAGTAAACAGGAAGCATAAAATAGCTGTCTGTAAACATAGCAAACAACTACTCTAAAACAAAGTCCATGGCTTTCAAAGATCCAGCATGTCATTTTACTCGCTGATCTGAAACCAAGGCAAGTTATCACTTCATGCACCAGCACTAAGCTGGATGTTTATTAGCTGAGTTTCATACTTTATATTCTGGATCAGAATTGTAGTTCTAGAAAAATAAAATGATAATTCAGACTAGAGCTAGTTGAATAAATTATAGCAATTATTCTATTCTATGAATTTTGCATTTTCATCTATTTGTGACCTGTCTGCAAACAGATTTTAATCTTTTTTAGATTTATTCATTATTCATATTGTTCACCAAATAATTCCTTCTTATGGTGCTTGCTCTGTAGTTGGTTTGTGAGCAGTACGTTACAAGTATTTGACATTCAAAATGTGAGTTATTTTGACTGGACACTTGGTCAAATGATATGTCTAACCAGTTATTTGCATATGCAATTATCATGCATGTGTCTGCATGCAGAAAAGGAAAAGAGAAAGGAAGTTTAAACCTGAATCCAGATGTTAAAAATCACAAAAGTTATTTTAAAAATGCTGAATTACAATCAAACTATTCTAATTGTTTTTTAATGACCAGGATCTGATTTCATTTTTTGATAGTGAGAGAGCTGGAAACTGGATGAGGGAATGTGAAAACCCAGACATCTGTCATCATTCAGCTACTAAGAAGAGAAATATATACAAAGCCAAGGGAAAACCAAAAACACAGGATCCTAGCGCACTGCAATTTATGAAACTAAACCGGACCACTCATGAGTCGCTGCTATAAACATTCAGCAATGGCCACTAGATGTATCATTAAACATTCTCTGCTTTTTCCTTTCATGAATCAAGACTTTCAGGCCTATGTACATTTGAAAGAGGAGAGAAGGTCCCCTAGTAAAAGAACGACAGATGATGGCTGAAAGGCTGGTGGCTGAGAGGATACAGAAATAACATCATGACTTTTCGCATCCAGTGACAGTAGCTTTGGAAACCAAAACAAGTGAAAATGAGGATGGAAGAGAAATTGCTGAATTCCAGTCTCTCATGTGAAACAGTAAACCAGGTGATCAAAATAAAAAGACAAATTGTCAGCTGGCATTCTAAATACTGAGATGCCAGTTATGAAGTCCTTAGGAAGATATACAGCCAGGCTGACAAAAAATAGGCTCACTGCAGAGGTGGTCCTGTCAGAAACTCTTTGTTTACACAGACATGCTCCTGATATCCCAAGAGCTATGAGTATTTAGAGTGCCTGATTCTAACTAATCTCACTTCTAATTTCAGAGCAATTCCACTAAAGTCAATGGAGTAACTCTGGATTTAGAGTGTTCCTGACCCAGTGACTTTTACTCTTCAGTGAGATTTCAGGGGACCAGGGCTTTTAGCCTTGGGGACATATATTCCAGAACTATTATACTTAAAGCTATAACCACCGTATCACATATGTTAGAAATCAAACAACAGATTCCTAAATCACCCTGTTACTGCTCTGACTCTGTAAAAAGCCTGCTCTCACTCCAGACCAGCATCTTAGGAAAAATCATGTTGCTATAACTGCCAGAGAGAGAGAAAAGTTCATTTCTATATTATAGGCTATTGTATGGTGTATTGCCTTCAATGGGGCTAGGAGTTCACCCATTGTAGTTTGTTTCTTATCACTACTTTCTACTGGAAGTCATGTAAGACTTGCAGAAATCTGTGCCCAAAGCCCTAATACTGCTACAGCTGTAGTTCAAGAGTTAGGAACCTGGAGTAAAATAAGTCAAGTGCAGCATTTGCACTTAGGTGCGTGAGATGCTAACTGGAACTTAGCATGAATCCCAGTATAGAAAACATCTGTCTTTGATGTGTACATTTCTTTCATTTTGCTATTAATAGCATGTGCTGTCATGACGCTAACTGCTTTTGACACCATTTGTCATAATGAGGTTTGTTTCACCGCAGTAGTAGTGGTGGTACAAAATTGTGATTCCTCCTTGCAGCTCAGCAATACTGTAGCCTCCACCAAAGGTCCTGGGATGCTGCAAACTTTCTACAAGACAGATGATAGCTACAGGTTGTCCTTCCTCGTTGACCTTCAGCAGCATTGCAAAGCAGTTAGTGGCTTCATATTGTTCAGACATTCATTCAAGCTTAAAGTGGGTGGAGTTCCACCTGTTCAGGACGTGCTGTTTGACACAGTACAAGGAAGGTATTTTTCATTGACAGAGCATGACCGGCTAGTAAGGAAGAAGCAAATTAACCTTAGATTTTCTTTGCAATGGCCGGCATGTTACTCACATTTATTTTCTGTTGAAGAAACTGTGCACAATCAAAATAAAGCACAGGGCAAAACCTGTAGCACAGATAAATTGCTCTGTCTTTGGTTGTCTGTAGCAGTAGCGTAGCGAAGGGAGGAGCAGGGGGAGCGGCCGCTCCCCCTGTGAGCAGAAACAGTGCCTTAAAAAGGAAGCGGCGCCTTTTTTTTTAGCTCTGCAGAGCTAAAAAAAGGCGCAGCTTCTTTTTAAGCGCTGCTTCTTGCACTCACCCAGCAGCGCTCCGGGTCTTCGGCGGCATTTCGGCGGTGGGTACCACCAAAGACCCAGAGCGAGTGAGGACCCCCCCGCCGAAGACCTGGAGCGCTGCCGGAGGCGCCGCTGGGTGAGTACAGGGGGAGCCTGGGGAGGCGCCTTTTTATAGCGCCGCTCCCCCTGTGCTCCGGACCTGCCTAGGCTACTGGTCTGGTCTGTAGTGTTGTTGTAGCCATGCTGGTCCCAAGATATTAGAGAGATAACGTGGATGAAGTAATAAGTTTTATTGGACAAACTTCTTTTGGTGCAAGAGACAAGCTTTGCAGCTTGCACATAGCTCTTCTTCAAGTCCTCAATAAAACATATTACCTCACCCCCTTGTCTGGCCTTAGTGCCAATCAGCAGCCAGACCTTAAAGTAGTCTCCAAGAAGTGCTAGGTCTGTTATTGCATTTGCCCCACTTTAAGTCTTGCATTTTGACAACTCTGAGCTCTGTTACATTCTCTTATACATATATCTTATGTGTGAATCCCTTATGCTTAATCTATCCCAACTTGTATTTAGCTTAGGCACTCTGGTTCCTCAAACCCGAAGAAGAGATCTGTGAAGCTCAAAAGCTCATGACTTCCACCAACATAAGTTTGTCTAATAAAAGATGCTACTTCACCCACCTTGTTTCTCTCATATCCTGGGACTAACACCACTACAACAACCCTACACCAACATTCTCTTGTCTTGAACAGCATATTATCTGGTGCTCCATTTAATGTTTCTTAGGGCTTGTCTTCATTAAGGGGGTAAGTCGACCGAAGTTATGCTACTTCAGCTAAGTGAATATCGAAGCTGGAGTCGACGTAGCTTAGGTCGACTTACCCCAGTGTCTTCACTGTGCTGCATTGACAGGAAATGCTCTCCTGTTGATTTACCTTACTCTTCTCGGAGAGCTGGAGTACCAGGGTCGACCAGAGAGCTCTCTGCCATCGATTTAGTGGGTCTTCACTAAACCTGCTAAATTGATCCCTGCTGCATCGATTGCAGCAGAGTTGATCTCCCCGTAGTGAAGACCAGCCCTAAGGGAAGAAAATAACTTAATTTTTTCAACAATTGTGTTTCCCTTTAGTGTTAGTAATAAAATAGCAAATATGCTAATTCTTCAGTATTCATTAAATGAAAACCCTATATAACTTATGATTACATTTGAGATGGTTCTGTTCATATTCATATTAATGACCATATATTTATGGTCATTGCCATTTGACATGCATTTTACAGTGTATTTAATAGAGATGTTGCACCGATGAGCCTGAGTTGCAAAGATGATGTGTGTTTGGGGATTCAACTTTCAAAGTTTAAATTTGCCCAGAGTTTAAAAGTGTTCTCATCTGGGATTTGCTTAGGCACCATCTTCAAGAGTTATAAATTCTCTGGATGGTAATTTCCTGCAGAATTTGTTTAGCGTATATTTAAAATGCATATGTTAAATTAATCATACTGGGCCTGACTGATTTCATGACATCCTTTTGCAGCAACCATTCATAAATTCATGTCCAGTACTGCCGCCCCATTGCCAATCTCAGATGAACAACTATTGGCCCTAATATGCCATGTCCACACAAAGTGGCAGCAACTCTGGGGCAGAGAAGCAGGCATGCTAATGAACTTCAGAAGCCCTGATTTACATTCACCTGTTCTCAACCTGGGATGCAGATCCTTGACTAGGCTGAACAGGCTGCTCACTAAAATGGCCAGAGGGGCTGTCACAATGCAAAAATGTGGCTTAGTTCCATCTTCACAGTGTGCCTGCAGGTCAGTGATGTGGACGGTCAAACATGGTGGAGGAGAACGTAATTGGAAGATTGGAGTGTGGGCTGCAACACCCTTCTACCCTTGATGATGCAGAAGTCAGATGCTGAACAATTTAGATACATCCCTGTTCTTCTTGTCTGTTTCACACAAAAGAAGATCATTTGGGACCAAATTCACTTTATCCTCAGCCCAAGCTAAGTCCCCTTTGTGCCACTCTAGCAGTAGCGATATAGAGGAATCCCCATGTGACATACAGCGAGCATAGCTGGATCTATGCCAATCCCTCTTTACCAATACCAATCCCCCCCCCCCACACACACACACACACGGCACGCTCTAGAGCAGGGTGGAGGTGTGATGAAGGATGAGGATATGAGGATGGAGCTTATTGCACGTTGGCAATCTTGGACCAGCAGAAAGATTGCTAGGCATCCAGGTGGCATTAGTTAGTGCATTCCTCTAGCTGCTATATTTATGTCAAGGGCTGTCTCCACGGTTGGTAAGTGGAAAAGGTGATTTAGAGTCTGGTCTGAGGATCCGAACTACTGACTTCTATGAAGTTATATCTGGGATAAATTTGGCCCATCATGTTTCTTTGGTGACCTCTTTTAAGCCATTATATTGATTTAAATTAGAACGGACAGATTACTAGATGGTGTAACGAAGTGTGGAACTCAAGGCTGTATTTGATTCACTTGTGTTGATTGAAAGTTCTAGTTTTAAGGAGGGGAAACCCGTGTGGTGAGATCATTATCATTACTTACAACAAAGTCTGTAGAAACAGACAAGAAGAACAGGGATGTGGAATGTAAGATAAGAGAATAAAAGAGTAATTTGCAGAAGTCTTTTGGAATCCTGATTTTTAAAATACACATTCAAAAATGTGTTGTTATGTGCACAACTGCTGTGAATGCACATGCAAATATCCAGTTAAATGCATAACTGGTCATTTGCATGTCTAATTACTGTGATTGTGTGTGAAAATCTGATAACTGACAGCAAATTAGGCATGCAAATAGCATGCATTTGTATGCCTAAACCACTGTAAATCATAGGACTGTTACAGAGGGCAGAATGCTCCTCTTGGCTGTGAGAGAAAGGGAACAAAAACAAGGAAATGGGAGTGCAAAATCCTAAATTAAAATTAGAAATTAAGCAGAACATGACTTAATTATCAGATTCCAGGTTACACTTGCAGGAGTGGCAGCTGGGAAAACCTTATCTTGGTGTGTAAACTCAGAAAATTTGCTCAGGAAGGGCATTGACAAAAAGTAAATATGGAACGGCAAGCAGGCTGGCCAGTTTGCTCGCCTCCTTTCACATGCAACCCGCACTCATATAAATCTGCAAACAGTCCCCTGCAAATAAATCAGCTATCACGCATAAAACTAGCATATGGAAAAGGTAGGGTAAAATCAAACTGCATTAGTGGCTTTAATTTAATCCCATTATCCCTGGTTATGAAAAATTCTGTCTGTCTCTCTCTATGTACTTATCTGGCCCTCATCACCATCGTATCTGAGCACCTCAGGATCACTAATGGATTTTATCCTTGCAATGCCCCTCTGAGGTCAGGAAGTATTTTTCCCATGTTACAGATGTGGTATTGAGGCACTGAAAAATTAAGTGACTTGCCCAGTGTCACACAGGAAGTCTGTAGCACAGCAGAGAACTGCACCATGTCTCAAGTCCCAATCGAATGTGCTATCCACTAGTCCACTAATTCATCTCCCTCCTCAGTACTTACCCGTGCAACTGTTCATAAATAGTTACAGTATCTCCTCTTAGTCTTCCCTCGGCCAAGCTATACATCTTGTTCTAGTACACTGAATAAAGTGAAACCAATTCCTCCAAACCAATCCTGACTTTTGTTTGTGTTCTCTGACATCCCTCTAGTTTGCCCACATGTTCCTAATGGGGTCCCCAGACATGAATACATTATTCCAGATGCAGTCCCATATGAGCTGCCTAGAGAAGGACCATTACCTTTCCTTTAATTTCCTCTCTCCGTTTTGAATAACTGACTCCAAAGAAAAACTCTCCTAACACCACTGCTGCCATTCTCAGGACA
Organism: Chelydra serpentina; assembly: GCA_037349315.1. Classification (NCBI taxonomy): domain Eukaryota; kingdom Metazoa; phylum Chordata; order Testudines; family Chelydridae; genus Chelydra; species Chelydra serpentina. The sequence continues at coordinate 30,884,285 of JBAIAC010000026.1, forward strand.
AACCCTGCCATCCTGGTGATATAAATGCCCACCATACATCTATGCAATATTAATAGCCTGACTCCACCAAGCAAGGACAGTCCAAGTTAAAAGTGAAATTGCACTAACATACCAGGTTTATCCTGTACTCTTATGCCTTCACCTCTCTTTACATTGCAGCTAGAGTTCAGGGCAATGAATGAATTGCAAAATTGCAACCTTAACTCTGAATGTAAGGCTTGCAAGTTGAGTCATGCAAATGAACAATGCAACAATATTTTGTCCTCTTACATTACATCACAAAATATTGTAGGTACGTGGTTAGGTAAACACAAATCATCAATTCCCCAAGGCTCATACTATACTATAGTTAACCAAGAGGTATGAATGATTATTTATTAATGCCTATACTAATGTAAAAGAGTGGTCTCTCTATTTTAATGAGCATACACCCTGGATGACAGTGTTCGCGTCTCTTGCTTTGACTCCTCTGTAACTATTTGGAAGAAACCAGCATGAGATGATCTTCCCAATATTAGACTAAAGCTGCTTGTCCAGTTTTACCTGAACTTTATTTATAGGCAACAAGGCTCACTGTCCCGTGCAGTCTAGGAGCTCTTTGTATGCAGAACAGGGCATAGTGACCTACCTCTGACTCAACTGTATAATAGTTTCAAAACAGACAGTGTAAATTGAATCTAATGTGACTTGAATTGTGACACTTCATAATTCCCAAAATAACAAGGATTTATCTCACTCAATGAAATTCATTTATTTTCATTGGTTGCAAATAACCAAAGACTGATAAATCTAAGTGGATCATGAGTCATACTGTAATTCCTTTAACACTTAAAACACACACACATCATCATCATTATTAACTGTGTACATTTACAACAGCAGAACTAATATGATATTATACCACTCAGCTGTGGAAGGCTGCATAAAATATCTTGCTCAGCTTTACAATTAATTTTCAGGGACAAATATTCACAAAAAGCAAATTTAAAGTTTCCCACAAGTTTTCAAGGGTGCAAGCTTAATATTTGCACAAGCAAATTTGCAAGGGAATGCTAAATTTGTATAAACATCCAAGCAGGACCGGTGCAAGGAAGTTTCGCACCCTAGGCGAAACTTCCTTGCACCGGCCCTGAGCCCCCACAGCTAATCCCGCCCCACCTCCGCAGCCAGTCCCCCCCGCATGGCGGCTCCCTCCCACCGGCAGCTCAGCACCCCCCTCCGCGCGGCACCCCCCCAGCTCCCGGCTCGGCTCCCAGCTCAGTCCCAGAGCTGGGAGGGAGGGAGGCAGCTGCCGCCAGCCGCCCTCCGGCTCCCGGCGACCACCTAGGGTCGCCTAGTGGGCGCGCCGGCCCTGCATCCAAGCATGCAAATTTAGCATTCCCTTTCCACAAGTATTTGAGTATGTGAGCTCTTTCCATGTGCATCTTAATAGACTGTACAATTCAATTGCAGGACTGTCCATGGAAAGTGAACACAAAAGGGGCACAAACATTGCTTATGCAAATGAATTTAAAAATCTGAATCAATATTCACATATTTTACAGTATTTGTTCAGCTCTCATTGAGTGTTAAAATTACAAGTTACCACTAAGTTATTATAAGGGGTTTGCTGGCCTTGCTTACAGGCTAGAGGGCTCTATAGTGGGAAGCATGTGATTTCTGGGTCCTGTGCAGTCAGTCTGCAAAGAACCAGCCTACAGCAAGGTGGGGTAATTTGTGCTTCTCTGCCTGAGGGAGCAGCCTGATTTCTCTCTCTCTGTTTTGGTTCATGTGTGTTAAGTTTTCGGATTTTAGGAACTAAAGTAGTGTTATGTTGCAACCTTCCAGCAGGAGTATTTTATGTTTTGATCTAATTTCTCTGTTTGTATGCCATGAACATCATAAAAAATGGTTAAATAAAAATATAGAGTTGCTTTCCAAATGATTTTAAATAGACAGGTCTTAAATAATTTAAATATGCAGGAACAATGTCCAGCTCTAGTGGTGACCCCAATCTGATTTTAATATCTTGGAAGTCCATTGAGTTTTTTAAAATGAGGAACAGTTGCCAAAAGTTTATTTATACCAGTTGTTATTACAATCATGTTGTCATTCAAGAACTCCAATAAAGGTTGCATGTTTTTGGTTTCCTTTCACATATGAAACACTCCATGGACCCAAATGGATGCATCCTCTGCAAAGCACTTCCTTTCAGATGTTTGGATCATGTAATAAGAGGGTATAAAATAGAATGAAGGTAGAAATTTGCCAGGCATATAAAGGAGCTCTTATATGTCAGGCACAAACACAAAATTACACTTACATTTAAGTGGGTTACAGCTTGGGAAACAAATCCAGATCGGATTATGTCATTGGCACTTCACTGACAATCTCCATATTTAATCCTATAAATTATGGAGTATAGTAGCGAAATGATAAAACAGCTTGCAACAAATTCAGAAGGAATGCACATAGGCAATGCTATCGGCCACACTTTGAAAATGCTTATTAGAAAGTACATCCCTTAAAAAGCAAGTGACGTGATATCTCCCCTAAAATATCATGGTGAAGGCAAATTGGAAAACCAGATGGACTGGTTTACACCCTCTTCCAACTCTGCTGCTGCCACCTCCAGTCTAACTCCTGTAATGTCAAGTCTGGCGCTCCCCACCCATAATGGCTGGCTAAACATACAGATTAAAAATGGGTATGGTACGAATACATGGCAAGCCATTCTGAAAAGGCATCGGTCTGTTCTTTGCTGCAAAGACATTCATTTTTGTCCTATTTACAAATGGTGCTATCTATCCAACCAGCCCAGCCCATTTAGATGATGAACAGGGAGGAAGGGAGGAAGACTATAGCATGAGATGGCAGCTGCTGACAGAACCATTGCTGTTTTGGGCTGCATGCGGAAAGGCATCATGTCACAGACCAGAGAGGTAATAGTTTCTCTCCATATATGGCTTTGGAGGTACACCTGCACCACATCATTAAGGGCCTGATCCAACTTCCATTAAAAGTAATGGGAGTCTTTCCATTGAATTCAGTGAGAGTTGCACCAGGCCTTTATTTTTAAGTACCACAGGGGCAGTCAGGAAAATTAATCCAAAATAACTTTTAAAGCAGATTACTTAAACCACTTTAAACCCATGTGGACACTTATTCAGTAGCCTTAATTTGGTTTAACTTAATTCACTTCCAAAGGAGGGAGTTGAGTGGAAAGCAACTTTGACTTTGTTCTCACGTGTGATGGTTTTGTTGGTTGAGTTCTGCTGCTTTTAATGACTCGGGGACATTTTTTGTTTGCTTACCTCAACCACATCAATGCTGTTGCTGTATCATGGACCCTTCATGGAAATCTGTGAAACTGCTTCCCCTCATATATCATTTAATCTCCTGTTCAGTGATGACACCTCAATTAGCTCCTGATTCTTATTTATATTAAGGCCCTTTACATCACTCTGGCAATATGAATGGGCCTTAAAGTGGATGTCAATTATGTTTTTAGGCCCTTTTACACTTCCAGAGTGGTCAAAAAGGGTCTTAGTATCAATGAGAACCAGGGCAGAGTTTTCCTGTTTAGTAGCATTATCTGATAGTAATTGATGGAGGGCTGTGCTTTATTAAACTGATTATGCATTTTATGCGAAGTTAGTAGATGCGCTTGGTCTTTTTAAAATGTAATGGCCTGGGTTGACTTGTAATTGATTTCTTACATGGCAACTAGTCTATTTGTAACCCTTCTGCCAGGTGGAGCCAGCAGCAGGGTTCAATATCTAGGGGTTCCTTTCTATTAATACAACACAGAACCAGCTCGATCCCCCACCCAGTAACCCGGGAAATTTACACACTACCGCTCTGAGAAGCAATACTTCCCCACTCACAAGCACAGAATCGGAGTGAAGAAAAGAAACTTTTAATAAAAGGAGGGAAGTAACTGGGTGTTCATTTGGGAAAACACCACAAACAGAGTTTACAAACATAAACCATGAGTAGAAGACCCACCCCCAAGTAGGTTGGGCAGTGTCCTTTGCCCCTCAGGTTCTTAAGTAAGTCCCTTTCATGTGCCCAACCTTCTCTGCACCCCACTCACAGTCGCTGTCCTTGCTTAGTGCAGACCCAGAGTTCAGAAATGCATCTGCAGAGTTCACCTCCAGCCTGGGTCGGGTAAAAAGGTACCTTGCTCGCTCTGCTGCTTGGGCACTCGCTTGCTGCCCCTCTCTGCCAGCCACCCTGCTGGCTGCTCCTGCTTCCGCCGGCCGTCTGCTCATCACTCTTGCCGCGCCTCTCCACCAGCCGCCCTGCTGGCCGCTCGTCGTAGCTCTCCGCCGCCGCTCTGCTGGCTGCCTGCTCACCGCACCTCTCCACCAGCCGCCCTGCTGGCTGCTTATTGCGCCTCTCCACCGCACCAGCCACTCGTTCACCAGCCTTCTGCTGCCACCTGCCTCTCTGGGTAGAAACACTGCCCCATCTCACGTGATTGCAGCTCTCAGTGATTTTTATCTCTTAGCAGGCAGGGCAGAAACACAGTCCTACCATAACTGATTTCAGCTCTGATTGAGTATTTAACATACCAAAGGGGCTCCTGATGAAGCCTATTAGGTCCATTCTTTAAGCAGTGGGGGGGGGGAACAGGTTAAACCAGTTTAGGGAGGACCCTTGATGAGGGCATGCAGACTCCTAACTGGGGATACCTGTCCCCACCCCTTACTTTCACAGGGCTCTGGCATTTGAGCCCCTGGCTGAATGACGTCCTTTCAGCTAAAGGTGACCCCTCCCCCCCTCATTTGGGATAGATTAAGCACAGTCCTGCTTCCCTGTATTCCCACAATAATTACATTTTGGTAAACGCATTTCACTACCCCTGCATTCAGTACTAAAGTGATTTGTACCCAACACCAGCAAAAATTGATTACTTTGACACTGCTCTATGTGCTGATATCTAAGCAGAGCAGGAGAAAACTCTATTTACATAAACACACCCAAGTCTCTCCCCCTCCCAGCTAGCTGTCAGGGAAGCATTCATTCAGACCCTGCTTACATATTCATTTATAATGATTATTTATTTGATACAAAAAGGCTCCAGTCCTGCAAATTGGACCCACATAGGCAGACCCCAGTGTCCAGGCAGAGTCTTACCGAAGTCCCACATGGATAGGAATGTACAATCGGTGTAGGTGATTTACATCAGTCAATAGTAATGTCTGTGCCCCAGTCCTGCAATTGGTAGCACACAGGTGGACTGTTGGCTTTCATGGGGCTCTGCATGGGTTTGGCAGTCTGGTTGCCTGCTTCCAACTGCAGCATCAGAACCTGTGTTGATAGCTCTGTTATTGATCATGACTTCTAGCTGTTGTATGAATGAGGCTCGAAGGAAGAAACCTGTGTGTTGAGATGTTAGCTCTGTCTTCTATATAGCCAGCATTCCTTCTTCGCTAGTAACCTAATAGCATATGACTTCCTTTTTATTTATAGTATTTTGAGCTATTTTGCCATGATTTGTGGTGGAGTACAACAGTCTGTTTATTGTAATTGCTCATTTCTTCCTGGAAAACCACTTAGCTATATGAAGCTTATGTAACACATTTTTATAAATATTTCTAATTGAGTGTGTGTCTGATAGATTTGATTCTTGTTATACAGAAATTACTAATGGGTGAACCTCTAAAGATCCCAGGTTTGGATTTAGTTCATGTAAATTAGCAAAGAGAAGAAAGAGTGGATATTTTGGGAGAATAGCCTCCCTTGTGAAAAGTTTGGTGCTTTGGTTCTGGCCAGAAATACCAGATGATGAGAAGCCTTTGTGGTACTTTCGCACATACAAACACAAACTGATCCTTTAGTGTGCTGCCCAGTTAGTTCAACAGAGCTCCACCAGGATGGCAGTGCAAAACTAAGTGATCTATACGTTTCAGAACCTCAAGGCAGGCTTGGTTGCAATTCCATTCTAAGGAAAGGTAAAGGCAGAGGTGAAAGTGGGCCGGTGCGGGCCGATCCGGCATACGTGACTTATGAGGAGAGGCTGAGGGAACTGGGGTTATTAAGGCCTTGGCTACACTTGCAGATGTACAGCGCTGTTAGTTAAACCCGTGTTCGTACAGCTGAGTAGGGAAAGCGCTGCAGCCTGTCCACACTGGCAGCTGCCAGCGCAGTAAGGTGGCTACATTTGAGGCATTTGCAGCTGTATTGGGAGCGGTGCATTATGGGCATTCAAGTAGCTGCAACGTGCTTTTCAAATGGGGGGGGTGAGGGGGACTTTGACAGGGAGCGTTTTTGGAGACAGAGTGGGTTTTTGAAATCTCCACAGAGTGTCAGCTCATTATTTCCACACCTCCACATCCCCTGCCTCTCTCTCAATCACTGAAAGCAAACAGCAGGGGCTTTGTTTGTTTTTAAAGAGCAGATAAAAGAGAGGAAACGGAGCCTTCCCCCTCCCCCCGCCGTTCTTCTCCCCCCCACACACACACGCCGTCTCTGTCCAAGGCAACTTTGCTGCCGGCATTCCTAACGGAGCCCCCCCCCCCCCCCCCCCCCCCCCGCCTGCAAACAGTAGCTGTGTTTGGTTTTTTGTAAAGCACCTCAACAACGGAGCTCTGAACTCCAACCCGGAAGTGCCGTTTCAAAACAAATGCAGCTTCCGGAGATCAGTAACTGCGTTGTTCCTCGGCTACACTGAAAGACCAACGTTCCACCCACTTCGCAACAGTGGTTATTCCTCTCGGGGAGGTGGAGTACATGCAGCGCTGTATCTGAGGAGATACAGCGCTGCACATGCCTTGCAAGTGTAGCCAGTTAGTGAGTTACAGTGCTGCAGGCAGTTTTATTGCGCTGTAACTCGTAAGTGTAGCCAAGGCCTTAGTCTGCAGAAGAGAAGAGTGAGGGGGGATTTGATAGCAGCCTTCAATTACCTGAAGGGGGTTCCAAAGAGGATGGAGCTTGGCTGTTCTCAGTGGTGAGAGGATAGAACAAGGAGCAATGGTCTCAAGTTGCAGTGGGGGACGTCTAGGTTGGATATTAGGAAACATTATTTCACTAGGAGGGTGGTGAAGCACTGGAATGGGTTATCTAGGGAGGTGGTGGAATCTTCTTCCTTAGAGGTTTTTAAGGCCCAGCTTGCCAAAGCCCTGGCTGGGATGAGTTAGTTGGTGTTGGTCCTGCTTTGAGCAGGGGATTGGACTAGATGACCTCCTGACATCTCTTCCAACCCTAATAGTCTATGATTCTATACTGGTAAGAAGTGGCCACTGGTACGGCCTGTACACAGCCAACGTTAAAGCGCTGCCCCTTCCCCCTGCCCCGCAGGGCCGCCGGAGCCCCGAGCCCTTTAAATCACCGCCGAAGCCCAGTAGTGTAGGCAGGTCTGGAGCACAGGGGGAGCGGTGCTATAAAAAGGAGCCTCCCCCTGTACTCACCCGGCAGCACCTCTGGCAGCGCTGGGGGTCTTCGGCGGCACTTCAGCGGCGGGTCCTCACTCGCTCCGGGTCTTTGGTGGTACCCGACACCGAAATGCCGCCGAAGACCCAGAGCGCTGCCGGGTGAGTGCAAGAAGCGGCGCTTAAAAAGAAGCGGCGCCGCTTCTGCTCACAGGGGGAGCAGCCACTCCCCCTGATCCCCCCCTGGCTATGCTACGGCCGGAGCCCCGGGCAGCGTGGGCCAGGCAGCCCTTTCCGCGGGCCCGGAGCCAGGCCCCCATACCAGTAAGACATGTTACTTTCATCCCTGGGTAAAAGTTTGAAGGAAAAGAAGTGAGGGAGGAAAGGGTCTTACTATTGCCAGACTGGTCAGCCAGTCCCTAACTGGAATGATTTTTCTTTGATAATTTGCTGCAGGTTTGGGAGGAGGGGAGTTTGGCCCAGTGCACAAAAAAACAAAAGAAGGAAGTTTGAGGAGAAAAGATCTTGGGTAAGAGTCTGTGCTGAGCCTCACAGCTCAGGAGGAGAGGGAAGCTAAGGTGGCTTTAAGCCACCTCTGTGTCCTCCCAATCCTGGTCTGCTCTGGGACCTGGAGAGGCCCCCTGGTGGAACTTAGACAGCCTTAGGGCTACACCAGCCAGCCTGCGCTTTTGGCCACAACAATGAATGGACTCTCTGCAGCACATAGGTCCCTGACACACCCTCCCTGTCCCCTGCATGTCTTCTATGTTAAGGCTTGCAAGGGGGTCCTCCAGAGGCAGTTTTGTAGCTGTCTTCCATGGTGCCTGCTCTGGGGAAATCCTCTCCTGGCTGAATGGCCCTTTTCTGCAACATAAAGGAGTCAGAGAGGGAGTGAGAAGCTCACTCTTGTCCCAGCCTGGAAAAGAACACCTGAGAGAAAGACATATTATCCTCATATGTTTCCATATGTGCTGCATATACCAAAAAGTTAAAAATTAGAGTGGATCTTAAGTGAACCTGAAGGCCAAAGTAGGAGAACAAAATTTAGTCTTATTTTATTAGTTGCATTTCCATTAATGTGTTTAATAGGCACTAACATTTACATTTTTCTTCATAATGATCATTTTAAAGCCACTTATGTTTGCCAAGTAGACATTATTTTTGGCACGATAAATGTACTGCAAAGGATAGATGCTACTGCACATTGCTTTATTTGGGAGCAATTAAGGGGCCTGAGGAATTAATTGTCCTGACTCCAAACAAAGAGATTAGATTCAGTATGTTTGCATGGGGTCGGGAAGAGTGAAGCTGTTTCTGCATTTGTTATACATCAGTTTAAGAACACATTAAAGCCACCTTTAAAATGAAGTTGCCTTGCTCTGAATAAATAATTCTTCATTAATTTATGCATAATACAAAAATCCTCACTGAATGTGTACGTATACAACATCAGTACAGTAAAAGCTTTGTTATCCGGCATGTTGCGGGAATGGGGGGGTGCCAGTTAATCAAAACTTCCGGTTAACTAAGAGTTATACTTACCACTGGAATACCAATTTTCAAAGAATTAGAATACAATAAAATGAATAAAGTATAAAATAGTATACAGGTACTTACCAATCCAGTAGTAGCACTGAACTGCAGAGTGGTTGGTTTCTTAAAGCACTTAGGTATATACAGGTAAATTTTTCTATACAGTAGGTTACCTTATGACTCTACATATCACTATGGGCAGTGCATGGCGTACACCCAGATCACTAACAATACACTTAACACTAAAACAATACTGAACATAGTTTAATCTTTCTTTGATGATTCAGAAGGCATTTCAGGATCTTGCAGTGCCTTGGGGTCATCATTATCAACAGCAATTATCATTGTAGATGTAGAAGGTGTAGGAGATTGGGCTGAATCTGTAATGACACACCCTGGAAGCTGCTTTTTTGAATAAATCCCTGATATCAGCTTGCTTGTCTTGTCTTCTGTCTCTTTTGCATAAAAGTAGAGTGCAGAATGTGCAATTGCATAACCTCATGGTCCCTGGTAACCTACTAGTCCCGGTTACTAGATTGAAGATTTGTATAGGGAGATATCAGAAATGCCAGTTAATAGAGCTTTCTGGTTGATAAAGTGCCGGATAACACAGCTTTTACTGTATGTTTCAGCTAAATGTTGTCTATTTCGCTTTTTATTTTCTATCAGTATCTAGCATTTGAAATAGGAATAAGCTGTGGGAAAGGGGTGGAGAAATTGTAAAGAAACTGCTACATTCACATAAAGAATTTAAAAAGTCTCATAGCAATCATAAAATAATAAGCAAATACATTGTCAAGGGGGGGCAGGGGGAAAGGCATCACTTTTCATGCGAATCCTGAATGTATGCTAGCTCTCTTTTGAGAGTAGCTTTATTTTTAAAATGTTTATGCAAAGTAATTCAGACAGGGTGCTCTAACTGTGCAGACGAAGGCAGGTGGCCACATCATGGGAACATAAGAACAATCTATTTTGAGATTAGAATAGATATTTTAGGGTTGCACACTCTCAGTATAAACAAAACTGTTTATGTCTTTAAAAGGGGCATTAGTGAACTAGAAAACTGACCTAAACCCTATTGAAAATAGGGAGAGGAAGGATAGCTCAGTGGTTTGAGCATTGGCCTGCTAAACCCAGGGTTGTGAGTTTAATCCTTGAAGGGACCATTTAGGAATCTGGAGCAAAAATTGGGGATTGGTCCTGCTTTGAGCAGGGGGTTGGACTAGATGACCTAGAGGATCAGAGCCTTGATGACTCTAGGGGTTGGTAGTGGGACAGAGGAATGAAAATGTTCAGAGTTTGCCTTTTAGTGTACGTGCCTCAAATTCGGCGGGGGATGGGGCTTACTTTAGACCCATAAGACCTGATTATTAAAAATCCTGAGTACCCACAACTTGGCTTGAAATTGTACAGATACCAGGACATATGACCATACAACTATCCAGGTCGTCTGCATTAGGAGTCAAAGAGCAAGATTAGAATGTTAGACACACCAAAAAAGTATTTGGACCTAAATCAGTATCTCTGGGGTGGTACTTGGTGGAATTCAATTAAGAAGAGGTACTGTGTGTAATCTAACTAAAACTCAAAGAAAAAATAGCTGATTTTTAGTACAAAATATGGAAGCAGCTCAGAGGTGGCAGCTGAAAACAATGGCTAATACCACAACCATACTGAACTCAAAGGATAAGCATCTATGTGAAAACTGGAAAGGTCATAATGTTCAATTTATTTTTTAAACTTAAAAGGAAGTGTTTAATAAAGTACTTTGAATTTTGCATTGATAGTATTTTTTTAAAGACGTCTACATTCAAGTAAACAGAGTTTCTGACATCTCTAATAGTGCTTAGATAATAAAGATCTCTAAGACACAGAGATCCTAGCTCACGATTGTACAGTAAACAGCACATCAGAGTCCTGATCTTGACTAAACCTCTGGGCAACAGTGTAAGACAAACAATAATAATTACATTAATTTAAAACGTCTAAGAACACTTAGTGTGTCATATTCATTTCCACTAACCCTAGAATCTGTAGGATTACATCCCTAACATATCTCTCTACCTACAACATAAATAGTTACCTCAACCAAATTAATGAGGTCACTAGAGAGAAAAGAGAACCCACAAGAGATATTAACTAAGTAGCTAAACCACCTCTAATCTGAAAGGAAAAGTCTCTTACTCTTCATCTAGTTATTTCTGTACTCAAATGCCAAAAAACTCCATTCTAGAGCAGGAATTTAGAGCAGTTTATGGGGTTCGGATTATGCAGACTACCTCACTATATTCTCCATTCCTTGCTGTTTTCTCACTTTTTCAGTCTATCATTACTGTGAAGTGCTTTCTCCTTTCCAGCCATCCCTAGCATATCAGTTTCATAAATTAATCCTCTTCCTCTGTACACATCCCCTAAGAGGGGGTATTTATACCACAGATGCTCCTTAGTTATCCCAATTAATCTAAGCAGCATCTGCAATCCAGGATAAGTGGAAGAGGGGATTTAAAGTGACAAGCCACCCTTCTGTGATGATATATAGTAACTGATAAAATACAAACAACATAGATTGATTATGAACAAAGATATGATCGCTTTGTGATGAATCATATATGTTATTTCTATGCATCATTTCATTTCAAGGTCTCAAAGTGCATTCCAAAGCATGACTATATCCCCATTTTGCTGATGGGGAAAGATAAGTTATTTAAGAGGTACCATCAATTTCTATCTGAAATATTTGCTGCTTATGAGAAGGGCTCACTTGGAAATCATAGAAATGCAGGATTGCAAGGGATCTCGAGAGGTTATCTAGTCCAGCATTATCCATGAAGGTTCATGCTCACCAGAAAATTAGTACCTACCAAGGTTTTAACCCAATAATGTTTTATTATAATTACCATATTTATTAATTATTTTTATTGGGGGGGAATTTAATTTCTTTTCATGTAATAAGTTCAACTGCCCCATCCCTGATCTTGCCAGAAATTAGGGCCAAGATTTTTAAAAGAGAGGAGCTTAAAATTTAAGCTCCTAAACTTACATTTGGCCTTGTAGCTAATGCAATCACATGGGTAACCCAATGGAGAGATTTTCAAAATTGCCCAGAGGAATAAGGAACTCAAATCCCATTCACTTTTAGTAGGATTTGTGCTCCTACATTCATTGGTCTGTGGATGACTAAAATCAATCTTTAAAATATAAGTCTACGGACTTTGAGGTGAGAGGATGAGTGGAAAGAAACTTCCAAACTACCATTCAGACTCTTAAGGGGATATTCAGCAGACTTTAGAACTGGCAGCGCTTGTATTTGACTACCTACACAGTTCTAGGATTGACTAAGGGCCAAGCTTAGCATTAATATGTTTGTGAACAACTATACTTTCTTCTTGTCTGTCTTTGGCACATTTTTTTTCCTGCAGGGTTTCATATAGGAGCCAATTCAGTTTTTCTGGGTACAGTTTAAATATTTTCAGGGGAGAAAAGTAATTTGTGTTATACATTTTTTTCAAGCTTCGTAAGCATTACCAGCTCTGTACAGCATTACTCATATCCTTACGGTCCAGAAATGCTATAATCACTGCTTTACTATGCAAACACTATCACTCATGCTTAGACTTTAACTAACTCTTTTCTCAATGCATTCAGACTGCTAGAAATCTTGCCTGACAGGTCCTTTATATCTACACAGTGTATTTGCAAGCCTTTGGCAACAAAACTGAAGTATATACAATCCTTGACAATGTCTCATCTGATTCAACTGAGGCTTGAGTTTGAACTTCAATTATTTATGAACTATTAGTTTTCTGAGCTAAAAAAAAATAATTTTACCTAAATAGTTGAATGGCTTTTACCACGTAGTTCAATGCTATTTTTTATAATCCATCTCGACAATCCACTGCTATAAGTAACAAAGTACGGAATGTTCTGCATGTGGCACATGGTGCTAAAATGGATAAACATCAATCTTCCACACACATTAAAAGACACAGGTAGAAACCAGTGCCCAACATAATTTCAGACACCAGAAAACCCCAAGCCATTTCACCATAGCTTTGGAAGCAGATTATGCTAAATCAGATAAAGGTTCTCTTATTCCATAATAAGTGTGTCTACTTGGGGAGCTATTCCAAAACAGCTATTGCAGAAGAGCTTATTTTGAAACAGCTGTTCCAGTCAGTTTCCCTGTGCAGACAAAGCCTTACAGTGGGACTGCTCTCATAAGAACAGGTTTACCAACCCCCAAGCATTCAAAAAATCACAAGTCAAGCCCGCCAAAATCAAAAGATGGTCTTTAAAGACCTGAAACACACCAAGAAATCTGTTAGCTACATCCAGCCACCCTGAGAACCCATGATTACCTCTACCCAGGTCCTGGTGTGGATTTGCAGACTGCGGCCTGCATTTCCCTGTCATAGAAAACCAGGCTGGGGAGATCACCCAGTGTGAGAAATATCTACTGGTAGAATCTCTCAGGAAGCAGGATGGAGAGCTACAGGAGGAGGTGGCTAGGCTGAGGAGCATCTGTGCACACAAGGAATTCATTGAAAACATGCATACGGAGACCTCCAAGAGTGAGGAAGCCATCCAGCTGGAGAGGATTGCCTAGCACCACCAGGAGAGGAGGGAACAGCTCCTTCACAGGGAGGAAACTGACTGCTGGTTACTTCTGGCATCAGGCAGTGCTCCACCCTTGTCCCAACATACTGTCCATACAGTATGCTGCCCTGGCAATGGGGGATGTGGAATCTCTCCCAAAGGTGGAAGAGGAGAAGCCATGTGCCCCCAAAGTTGGGAGGATCGTGGCCACCCACTCCCAAGAGGAAACAAAGGGTGGTGGTTGTCAGTGACTCCCTTCTAAGGAGGACAGAGGCATCCATCTGCTGGACTGATATAGCATCCCAGGAAGCGTGCTGCCTGCCAGGAGCCCGTATCCGAGACATTATGGAAGGATTGTTGAGGCTCATCCAGCCCTCTGACTACTACCCTGTGCTGCTCATCCATGTGGACACTAATGATACTACAAGGTGTGACCCTGAGCAGATCAGAAGCGACTACAGAGCTTTGGGAGTGAGGATGAAGGAGATGGGGGCACGGGTAGTGTTGTGATCTATCATTCCAATCCTGGGGAGAGGCCCTGACAGAGACAGTCATAGCATGGAGGTAAATCAGTGGATGCATGGATGGTGTCACCAGAAGGGCTTTGGCTTCCTCTACCATGGGATTCTGTTCCAAGAAAAAGGATGGCTGAGTAGCGATGGGGCCCACCTGTCAAGGAAGGTGCAGAGTATCTTTGGATACAGACTGGCTAGCATAGTGAGGTGGGCGAGCAGGAGACAAAACCCTACAGGTAAGTCCAAAACATGGAGACCTGGGTGAAGGGTTGGAATCGGGGGGGGTGGGATGCAAACACGGGCAATCGCAGCAGAAACAAAGAAGAGAAGGGAATATAGAGGGGAAATCTAAGGCTAGGTCTACAGTAACCCCCCCCCTGTCGAACTAAGATACGCAACTTCAGGTACGTTAATAACGTAGCTGAAGTCGAAGTCTCTTAGTTCGAACTTACCTGTGGTCCACACGCGGCGCGCAGGCTCCCCCGTCGACTCCGCCTGCTCCGTTCGCAGAGCAGGATTACCGGCATCGACGGGGGAGCACTTCCTGGTTCGATTTATCGCGTCTAGACAAGACGCGATAAATCAAACCCAGAAGATCGATTGGACTCCTCCGACGCGACGGGTAAGTATAGACGTACCCTAATAGATGTCTAAAATGTCTGCATACTAACGCAAGAAGTATGGGGAATAAAGAGGAGGAACTAGAAATATTAATGGATAATAACAATTATGACATAATTAGCATCACAGAAACTTGGTGGGGTAATTCACATGATTGGAATATTGGTATAGAAGGATCCAGCTTGTTCAGGAAGGACAGACGGGAAAAGGGAGGAGGTGTTGCCTTGTATATCAAAGATCTATACACTTGCACTGAGGTTGAGATAGAAGAGGGAGGCAGACCTGTTGAAAGTCTCTGGGTAAGGATAAAGGGGGTAAAAAAGAAGGATTATGCCAGGGTAGGTGTCTACTGTAGACTATCTAACCAGGAAGAAGAGGTGGATGAAGCTTTTTTTAAACAACTAACAAAATCATCCAAAACATAGGACTTGTTAGTGATGAGGGACTTCAACTACCCAGACACCAGTTGGAAAAATAATACAGCAGGGCACAGATTATCCGACAAGTTCTTGGAATGCACTGGACACAACTTTTATTACAGAAGGTGGAGAAAGTGACTAGGGGAGAGGCTATTCTCTAGATTTGATTCTGACAACTAGTTGAAAATTAGTTGAGAATTTGAAGATGGAAGGCAGCTTGGGTGAAAGTGATCATGAAATGATAAGAGTTCATGATTCTAAGGAATGGTAGGGGGAAATAGCAGAATAAAGGAAATGGACTTCAAGAAGGCAGACGTTAGCAAAATCACAGATTTGGTAGGTAGGATCCCATGGGAAGCAAGTCTAAGGGGAAAAGAATTCTGGAAAGTTGGCAGTTTTTTTGAAGTTTATTAAGAGCACAAGCACAAACGATCTCTGAGCATTAGCAATTATCTCAGAGAAGTTGTGGAGGACAGAAGAGATACCCAAGGACTGGAAAAGGGCAAATATAGTACCTAACTATAAAATAGGGAATAAGGATAACACAGGGAATTACAGACCATTCAATTTAATTTCAATACCTGGAAAGATTATGGAGCAAATACTCAAACAATCAATTTTTAAGCACCTAGAAGAAAATAAGGTGATAAGTAACAGTCAGCATGGATTTGTCAAGAACAAATCATGTCAAACCAACTTAAAATCCTTCTTTGGCAGGGTAACAAGCCTTTTGGATGGTGGGGGAAGCAGCTCACTAGTCAATAGAAAGACTGCCATTGACTTCAATGGGCTTTAGATCAGATCCATTTTGCACTTATCACAAAAGATCCCAAAATACTTCCCTATGTTCATCTATACAATCTAAGCCAGATCTCGCAGTGGACCTATGGCAGTTTACACCAGCTGAGAATCTCATGCTCAGGAGTCTAAATCAGTGTAACATATATATTGTTGAAGCCAGATGTAAGTTATAACATCTTAGCCCAGGTCTACACTAACCGCCCCTGTCGAACTAAGATACGCAACTTCAGCTACGTTAATAACGTAGCTGAAGTCGAAGTACCTTAGTTCGAACTTACCTGTGGTCCAGACGCGGCGCGCAGGCTCCCCCGTCGACTCCGCCTACTCCGCTCGTCGAGCTGGATTACCAGCGTCGACGGCGGAGCACTTCCTGGTTCGATTTATCGCGTCTTGACAAGACGCGATAAATCGAACCCAGAACATCGATCCCGCGCCTCCGACACGACGGGTAAGTATAGACATACCCTTAGATGCTCCTCTGAAATTGGCCCTGTGAATCTGTGGCTAAGCTTTCATTGGTGTATCTACTGAGCATAACTCTTACTAATAACATATTTTATATAATATAATTACATTTCATAAACTATGCTTTTGATTTCTGTGAGATTTTAACTAGTATTCAGTGTTTTCTATCATTAAACTTCTGCTAAATACAAATACTGTTCTCCAGCCTCCAGAAATACTGTATTTGGTTCACTGGGTGAAATTCTTTAGATGCATTTAATGCTAAAATTCTTGGGCTAGACTGTGAAATTGTTCTGTTGAAAAAAAATCCCAGCTTGATAAAGAGAAAGGGCTAAAAATGGGATGTAACGCATAACTACAAGGATTTGGAGTACGTATTGATGTTCTGCTTCATAGTAAGTTTCTATTTATAAATGTAATGTTATGCTCACCAGGTGAATATTGGAAACTCATTTGTAAATTAAAGTCTGAGTCAGAATGCTGCCTTGTTCAAGTTAAAAAAGAAAAGAAAAACAAAAAAGAAAAACCCAGCAATTACAATTTGGAGACAAAAATAAATGTCAATATGTGTGTCTCTAGAGAACATGTTGTTCCTCTAGCCCCATCATACTATATCTTTTAAATTTGGTACATCTAACTTCTATCATCAGCTTTTAATTTCAGTCATAGCTATGGGTGGTTTTCACATGTCTTGAGATTTGATCTGGCCTTCCACACTTGACGTAGGGCAAAACACCCCATCCTATAGTTTCTGCCACCTTTATTCACATTGTGTGCAACGTACTTCTGTGCAGAGGGCCAGGAAGGCAGCTGTCACCTTGACCAACACCAGGGACTGGACCAGGCACCAACAGAGATAAAAACATGGATTTTTACAACTAAAGCTAAACAGACAGCCTCTCAGGCTGAGAGATGTAAGAGACCCCTATCCTCTGTCGGTCAGAAATAAAAGGGTGTTTCATTAGCATTACGTGATGCCGCAAACAGGCAGATTGCGGGAAGCATTGCACACTGACAGGCCTATGTTTGTCTGGGAGCAGCACAGCACAAGCTTGTATTCCTGAGTCTCTGGTGTCACTCCAAACTAGGTCCCTCCTGAAACCTGACCCTTTCTTCAGTTCCACTCATTATACTACAAGGGGGATATGTAACACACATTGACCTATGGGCTATAGCAACACAAGGCCTATGCACCACTTCTATCCCATTTAAGCCCGTAGACATTTTTCCTTCGCCCATAGTTCTTAAGTGGTGCATAAGCATTATGATTAGGTCAGAAGAGCCTACTCCTTCGGGGGGTAAATCCTCCCCATCCTGTTGGTGGATGCAAATAAAAATTCTGTGAGTTGAAGTAGACTGAGCTTCGGACCCTTCTGTGTGTTTTTCTAGCCAGAGACTAAGATTTAAAGTGCAGAGCACTCAGCAGCGCCAGAGACCTTACACGTCTCATTTAAAGAAAAAGCCTATTTTGTTAGCTGGGAAGCATCTCTCAGTTATTGCTAACTTCAATCTTAGATCCTGATCCTTTGTGTAATCTGGGAGCCATTTACACAGCACAACCGCAATGGTTTTATTGGCATTACAAATATATGAACAGTGTTAAATACCCCAAAGGCCAGTAGACAGTGCTCCTTATATTCATTATCTACTCACATATATACAGCTTTATCCTTCTGATATACAGAATTCCTGTAAAAGTCCCAAAAGGTGCATCCCTTGTGCACCCCAGAGCACCATAGATCTAACTGGGGTTCTTTCTGTGCAGAGCTCACTGACCACCATCCCAGACAAGAATATCCTTGTCGCAAACATTTTGCAGGAGCAATAGGAAAGCACTGGGTTTGTCCGTGACACATGACACTTTTCCCTGCATCAGTTGTCTTGTTGGTATCTTTCATCTGCTGTTATTTTCTTTTTGAATTATGCAGACTGTCCCCTCTCTAGTAACTGTGTATTACTTGTATTCTGTCAGGTAAGATCTGTTTGTCTCCTGGGGAAACCATTCTTAGGAGTAGGAGAAATAACTGATATATCGGACGGTCTCGGTCTCTCTCTGAATTCTGGATCATTGTAGATGTGCGTGGACCTTGCCAGTAACAATCCACATTCAACATAGAAAAAAAATTAAAAGGACTCGATATGTACCCCCCGCGCGCGCGCGCACACACACACAAATTAGAAGGCCAATTTTGACATGCAAATGTATTGGTATGCCAAAAGAGAGAGCATTTGGGAAATAATTACAGAAAGCTTCCAGTGCATCTTGATTAATATATAAATATATATAAACCCTTAGAACTAATGGCTTTCTGCCCAACAATTATTCAACACAGTGTGTTACAGCTGCTTATTCAAATATTGATTCCAGAGATTACAGGAGCAATGGAATGTAAGTTTGTGGAGCACTAAACCATCACTTTCAAACAGCACGCACATCTTTCAACTGTTCTGTCACTGGGTAGCTGGGGATAGACTGAGCCCAGCTCCCCTGGACAGGAGAAGGTGAGCCTTATCTAGCTAATTAAAGAGGGATGGGTTATACCTAGTCTTATAAAGGGCTACTAATAGGCAGATGTGGGCGGGGGGGGGAAGACCCATGACAAGCTGAGCCCTTGGTAGCAAAGGCCATACAGGAGTGGAGCTAACTCCTGTGTGAGTCCCTGGGAGCAAGCGGGGGCTTAGGGAAGCAGCCCTGCTGCTGCTGCCCCAAGAGGGGAGCAGAGCTGGTTGAGGCTAGGAAGATGCCAGGAGTTGGAGTGTAGGAGACCCGTGGGAAGGATTGCCCAGAAGCCTGGTGGCTCGGAAGCCTATGTACTGACTTAAGACTGCATTCTGGTTTGTTTGTTTTAACCTTTGTTGTAAACGAATAAACCTCCTTAACTGGGCATGGGTGTGGCAGTGCATGTTTGGTGCCAGGGCGCAGCAATGGCCATCTCGGTGACACACTCATATAGTTCTATATTAACAAAAAATCTTGGCCAATAAATTGATGTCTCTCATTGCTTTACAGTCTGAATTCCTGGAATCTGCAAGAGAAGTTATGTTGGCCCCAGCACGATAGCCAGAAGATTCTAATATTAAGCATACAGGAGACCCCCGCTATATCGCGCACCACTATAGCACGAATTCGGTATTAGCACAGGGGCAAGCATGGATCCCAAAATAAATTGTTTACATTGGGATCCGCGGTAATGCACATGGCTCCCAAATGCCACGTTTTAGCGGAGGTGCAGTGTATTTGTCCATAAAATGAGTAAGTTATTACACAAAGCCACAAAGAAGCCTGTGGCATTGTTTTACAAATACATTTTCAATTTTTTATTCATACAGTGTTCATGTATTAAGCTGTATAAAATCCATGAAGGATAAAAATGTAGAAGCCCTTTAAAATGTTACCAATACAGTGAAATGTGAAGAATTGCTTGGTGCACTTCAGACTAGTTGTGTCCAAGTATTCAACAATTCAAACTTCTATTCCCTGCTTTACCTCTTGGCTATTTTCCATCAGTATGCAAAAAGAGCTAGTGAGAAAAAAAGCCTTGAATAGTTTATTATATTATTATTTTAGCTATGTTATATTCTTGAATTACTCCACATTTTATTGTCACAAAATTTCACATGTGAATTATAATTTAGCAAAAGGAGAATACTTTTCTTAAAAGTTATGTACAGATCAGATGAGACAATGCTTTTTGCTATAACTACAACTGCTCTTCTAGGTATTTGAGATAGTGTATTGACAAGCCTTTATATAAACATATTAATAAGAATAAGTAATACCACACATTCATTCAGCTGATGTTATCTTTGCCAAGTTCACAAAATAACATCAATGGCTGCTTTATTCTTGAACATTATTCAAAAGTTGCTAACCTCCAATTAAAGTTATATCTAGCACTTCATATACAGAAGCAGTATGTGCAGGGAGTTGGATCCATGCAATGCTTAGTTTGACTTACAATCGAAGGAGTTGACCCATCCCTACAAGTGTCTCATTAAGGCTTCCCAGATAAGTCATTTATATCCTTCTATTTCATGAATGTGGTGACGTCTGTGACGTTTAACTGACCCAATCTAGTTTCCTTCTGTTGTTCCCAAGTTATTTCGACCCATTTCTGATTACCAAGAGCAATATCACGTAACTTAGAACTTTTTTGTCCTTAAAGCTGTAGTGCTGGAATTCCCTGTGCATCATTTACCATTCCAGGAACAGATCTTCACATCACTTGCCATTAGCGTAACACAATACCAAAGGAAAAATGGCCTATGCCGCTGCCTACAGGGCCAATGAATCTCTCAACAAATATTCATGATATAGTCAGATATTCCTGAGGGTTGATATAAAACCAGATTTAGAGTTTTAAGAGGGTCAGCTCTACAGTATAAGCAACACTATATTGTATTTCAAGAAAACAGCCCCACCGCCAAACAAAACAGCAGCAATAAATTCTCAATGCTTGATTCTCATGTACACAAATGCTCCTTTTGACCATTCTGTCAGTGTAAAACTCCTCTCGAACAAATTCTTGCTGCTTGTTAAATATAAATACTCTGACTCGTGTTCTTTGGTTAGACTAAAGGGTGTAGCACTCTATAAGCATTTTGGACTGAACATTTCAGTCACATGTAGTTCAATTAGTGTAAAGCATGGAGAGTAAAATACAATCTTTGTTGTTTGCTTTGCTTGTTATGGAGTGGGCTGATGGAAAGCAGAAGGTATAAATAATGTCAAGTTGGTTAAAAAGTAAGGACGATATATTCTACTTAGAAGATTTTATTTGTAAGTAAAGGAGGCCCTAAAGTGTTTCTGTAAACCAAAGTAGGACAGATATATATTTTTTTAATCTATAGTTTGATGACTAATAGCTAGAGCTGGTCAAAATCAATCCTACAACCCTTACTCACATGAGGGTTGACTTCTATTGACTTTGTATTGACTACAAGCGTGAATAAGGATTACTCATGAAAATAAATGCTGCAGTACCTGACCTTTGGTGTTCTGTAGGGTATGACTGGATATAAATATATAATGGTAATTCATCGATGTCTCAGCTACATGCTTTTAGTTGTATGATAAAAACATATTTTTTAGCAAGCCATGACAACCTACTACCAAATTCAGAGGTAGATCCTTAGCTAGTCTATATCAGCATTGACTTCATTTCCAATTTACCCTAGCTGATGCCCTGGCCTACTGTGCCATAATCGTGTCCTCCAAGTATCATTTATGTCAGTGGTGTCCAGACTACATCATACACAATGCCAGAAACAAGATGAAAAATCTTGAGGGAGCATGTGTCTTTCCAATAAATGGCCCCTTTTCACATCAGATTCCAGAAAAGCTTTTTTTTCTTTATAGTTTGTCATCACATAACTGTCCCTTTCTTGTTGGCATGGTTTCTGTATCAGTTTGCACCAAATAGTTAATATTCATGTAAACACATATTCTGATATAGGCTAATGTGGTATATATATATTGCATATACTTCATACATGTCAGAGACAATATTTTCTAACCAGAATTATATCTTTCTGCCTCAGAAGCTGTAAACATACACACCATAAGAGAGACAGACTAGTGTGTTCCAAGGAAATCTAAGCTGCAAACTGGAAGGACCAGGACTTGAATACGACTAAGATACCTGACACTCATTTTCAACTGAGCAAAGACCGAGGTAAGAGAGTCGTAAGTAGGGACACAGGTATGGGTTTCTCAAACAAACCTTCTTCTGGCAATCATTACAATATTTAATCCCAGATCCTCAGCTAGTGTTAAACAGCACAGCTCCCTGAATTTCCATCAACTTTAACTTACAGTGAACTCAACATTCACTATAATGGAGCTATCCTGATTTACACCAGCCAAGGATCTGGTCCATCCTCATTGTTATATCTGAATAGTATCTCATGTAGCCCATTCCTGGAGAACCCCTGATCCCCAAGAGTGGTAGAATCCCTTAATTCTCCCTCCATATGAGCTCAGTGACCCACCTTAGGACCAATGGGCCCTGGTTTCTTTATAGCTTTAATGTTCTTTTCATGTAGATATTTTATGTAATTTATATATATATGCTAGAACTGGGTTGGCATTTTTTTCAAAGCTAGACATTTCTGTAAATTGAAAAAAAATATGTTTGGAGGCGGAAATCAAAATTTCAGGAATTTGATAGGATTTTTTCCAACCAGCACTGGCATTCTCCCTCTCTCTTTGTATCTCTCTCTCTCTCTCTCTCACACACACACACACACACACACACACACACATATAAAAGAAAGCATTAACTTTTTACACACAGAGATGAACATAGGAATCATTTCACCCACCTTTGGAGAGAACATGGCAGCTATTTACATATGTGTAGTAAGAACTGAAGAATATTATACCCAACTAAAACTGCAAGGGGAAAATTAGGTAAGCAGAGTGTAGTCAGTCAAATTAGAATTTGTTTGGGCCACTAGAATCAGTGCACCAGCTTTTGCAAACAGAATCATTAGATCTTTAATGGCAACAAATGGGTAGATCTTCTATTTTATGTTTCCAAAAGATCCTGAGAGAAATGCATCCCTGGTGTGACTGACTGCAGTGGTGTTAGACTTATTTGACCCATTATCTTCAGCACCACGGTGCCCCCTTAACACCATGCTGAGATGTTGGTTTAATAATGACTCAGATGAAAGAGCCTCAGGTATTAAATCATGAGTACCACTTTCAGAGTGACCTGAGTTTACTCACAGGTCTCTCATCCAAGTGCTGCTTTATACAACTAGAGTTTTACTATCCAGGGGAATATTAGCTCTGGCTTCTTATTGCTTCAAATGCAGGAGTAACATTAAGCAGTATTAATTCTATTTGTGAACCCCTAATGCAATTCAGTTTCACTGAATATTATGTGTTATTTGATCCTGTAATTTCTGCAGCTCTTCTAACTATATCTGACATTAAATGGTTTAGCTGAACCCACTCTGAACCAAACCAAGCCAAAATATTGACTTTGAGGTTATATGTTTGATTGAGGGATAATTTTCTCCCTAAATGAAGATAGAATTAAATCAATGCTCTTCAGCTATAGGATCATCATAAATTGTAGAACTGAGCTGCACATTTTCTCCATTCAGTCATGTGTATACTAGAAAGAGAAAATTTCTTTAAATAGTTTGGTTTTAGCAGTGTATCCAACTTAGCCTCAAATAAGCTTACATGTATAACTGAAAATACAAGCAGCAATAAGTATAATGAGGCTGGCATTACCACTGCCTTATAGATGGTCTTCAGTTATATGTATGAATGTCACGCTGTAATTGAATTATACATATACAATTAATCACAACACACTAATCTTCCCTGAATAATGTGATATTTGCCATTACAAGTGGCTCTATTTGTGATTCAAAATGTCCAAAACTATAAATTTCTGGATGTACAATTATCAGTTTTAGTGGTTATGGATATACTTTTCATGAAACTGTTTAATAGTTTCAGGTGGTTAAATCCTATTGTGGCCTTATTTTTTGCTTTCTATACATTGCAGTCAATGACAAAATTTCCATTGACTTCAGTGGGATCAGGATTTCACCCTTATCCCTTAAGAATTCAATCCAGTGGCAATTAAACTCAATAGGAGTCTTTCCATTGACTCAAGTGGGCATTGAATCAGGCACTTAGGGTTCAATCCTGCCTCATTCAAGTCAATGAGAGTTTTACAATTAACTTCAGTGAGAGCTGGATTACACCTAATCTTCTGAATTTTTCTACTAACAAAAAATTTACCTCAAATCACCATCCTTTGAATCAGTTAAAACAATGTCTGGCTCTAAACCCTTACTTTCTTGGCTTTGTAATTACAGAGTATGATCCTTCCCTGAACTATTACGGAGGGATAAAGTGCCTGCGAGACGAGGTGTCTGAGGTAAAATATCTTTTATTGGATCAGCTTTCGAGCTATCTGAACAACAGCACACAGATGAGTCTATAGTAGCCTACTTCACACCAACTGCTGCCTGAATTCCCCATTTCTGCTGAGTCACTTCATTTTTACTGTATACCCTAGGTTTGGGGGTTTTTTTAAGTTAGGATCTGATCTTGCAACCTTGACTCACCTGAGTAAGATCACCTCAAAGTCATCTGTTTTTTTTTCTTTTCCCTATCATGCTATCCTACCATCCTGTCAACCCCTGTGTTCCTCATTCAGTCTTTACTCAGGCCTTCCTTGGGGCAAATTTGCAACTGATTTGGTCTGAAAACTTGACCCCATGAAGCCAGAGTTGCATGAGGCTAACATACTATGGTGATGAGGGCCATATAAGTTGGCTGAAGGATGGATAGTAACTAGGGAAGACTTTGACCATAATTACCTAAATAACCACAGCGAATAGACAGTATAACAATATGAGTAAAGATGTTTCAGTACAGGAAGAAGCCAAATAAGAACGTTGTATGCCCCGCTTTGACCCACAATTAAGTGTACATCCAGTCAAATTTGAAAAAAAAACTGATGGGGGAGGGGAAGATGACTGCATATGTTGATGGTAGGGAGACCAGATAGCAAACGTGAAAAATCGGGACAGGCGGTGAGGGGTAATAGGGACATCTGGTCACCCTAGCTGATGGTGCACCCTGGATATTTTAACTTGCTTTCCAAGATATGCTGGGGGAAGAAGGGGTTGCAGCTATTGTGTTTACTCTTTTTGTTCAATAAAAAAATAATTAGTTACTGTGGCAACTTCCACATCGAACCAAGTTTATGTTATCTGGGATAAAGAGCACCTTCTTCAAGAAATTGTGAGCACTGTTTTGTTGGTTGAAATTGATTCTTTTTAGAACACATTGGAGAAACAGTTTTCACACTGTTTTATACTGCATATTGTTCCTCCAGAAGGCAATATGATTGGGTAATGTCCTTTTCTCTATATTGGACAATGTAGTTTGCAGGTTCATTAGCTAATGGACCATCATATCTGATTAAATAAAATATTATTCGGTGTGAATCACTTTTGTTATGTAGTTTTTTAATGCAATCAAAATTGTAAAGCAATTGACTCATCTCTATGAACACAAACTTTTGTAGCACATTCCCCTGATTGTGGCATTATGCTGAACTTTAATTGATTTAATTTGTATTAATTTTGATTTGCCATGAAGTAGAAAGGAGAGCAACTGAGAAAAGCGTGTGGTGGGATTTTGGGAACACAAAGTGTCAGGAAGGGGCTGTGCATAGAATAATGGCTAGTCTTCTGTAAGGCAGGATTCTGGTATTATCTTTTACAAGATAATCTTCCTAGAAAAGTTCTTTTTTAAAGGACATGTTCATTAATTAGACATAAAAGTCTGATCCAATTTTGTATTGTCTTCAGTAAGTGGGACGTTGGCTTTCATCACTTGAGGCCAACATTTCAATAGCTGTTTCGATGTTTGTACTCACCAAAAGGCACAGGCAATGTTTTGGCTATGTATTTTTTGGTATGTCAGTTTGGGGTAGTCAGCATCTCAGGTGCATATGCAAATATAATTTGCCCAGACAAATAAGGTAAGTGAATGTCAACATACCCAATTTATACTAGTCTCCTACCTGATTTGTGTCTGAGATACAAATATTTGGGTGTGCAATATTGGGTATGTATAATATAGTTTAAGCAGGTATAATGGCTATGTATAGGCTACTTTAAAATGTGGGCACTTGTTTAAACCCACAAGAATATTTCTTTATATAAAAATCTTGATTCTACATGACATCATTTTGAAGTCTGGTGCTTATTTTACAAGGAGGTGGGCCCACAATAACGCTGCATAAAACAGAGTCTAGTATATGTAATGAGAGATAAGGTAAAACTTTAAAATGATCTCACTGGGCAGAGCGCTATCAATAGCTTGAGTCTTTCCAGACCTGTGATAAATTAACGTATCCTTGAGATTGACAGTCACGGTTAGTGTGACACATGTACAGTAAAACATGCCTTATCAAAGAGCAAAGGAGCTGTGACTCAGCAAGTGAAGAACTGCATCTGCAATCCAGCACTGCCAACCCATTGCCCAAGAACTGTTTCTAATGATAACAATTACAGAACCACCGGAGGATTCAATGAATGTACCAAAGCATCACTAGCTGAAAGAAGTAAGCACTAGCCATAGACAAAATTTATATACACACAAGAAGATTACACTACAAGAGTGTTATTTAAGTTGCAAAGTGAGGAAATCTCAGATTTATGGTTGCCTGCTGAATGAGGCCAGGGTCTTGTGGGAAAAACAGTAAGTGATTATGTAATTAGCAAAAACAGTGGGGGGTGAATTAAGGTTGCATAAGGAAGCATAATTCTGGCATTTCCTAACTTTTGAGCACTTCACTTTGCAATCTAACAAATTTAATATATTTTATATGCAATTTACTAAATTTACCTTTTTAAAGATAAAGGTAACAAAATAATTGTATTATGCATAAATATAAAAATCTTCCCCTACCACGATCATCATGCATCACTAGCAGGGTCTGAATTCTGAATCTTCAGCACAGACTTCTACCTCTTGAGCTACAGGACTAACTACATTAGCTGGTAGCAGGAGAAGGCTGTTATCCAAGGGCTGGTCTACACTAGCCCCCAAGTTCGAAGTAAGATACGCGACTTCAGCTACGTGAATAACGTAGCTGAAGTTGAAGTATCTTATTTCGAACTTAAAAGTACTTACCCCTGGTCCACATGGCGGCGCGCAGGCTCCCCCGTCGACTCCGCCTGCTCCGTTCGCAGAGCAGGATTACCGGCGTCGATGGGGGAGCACTTCCTGGTTTGATTTATCGCGTCTAGACAAGACGCGATAAATCGAACCCAGAAGATTGATCTGAAGCCTCCGACACAGCGGGTAAGTGTAGACTAGCCCCAAGAGTCAGGGGGGATGGGCTGCTGACATCATGTGCTTCATCTATGTGATGCTCCCAAAGAGGGGGATGAGTTGCAGGGGCCAGGTGTTAGATAAGGTGGAGGTGGGGTTCATGGGGGAAGCTCAGCCTTGTGTGTCTCTCTCACCCCTCCTCCCCCATCACCCCCCGCCCCCGCCAGCTGTTATAGCTGATCTGGTAGCTCTCAGGCACTCCCAGCACAACATAGGAACTTATGTAAGAGAAGGGAAATTGTGATTTTGGGCAGGGGCTAACACTTTGCAACTGAGCTAAATCTGAATTGAATTTTAAGGGACAAAGAGAAAGCACGTCCACAGTTTAAGGGGTTCTCCCTGCTGATTATCAAAAGGCTACTGCAAGCAACGGAGGCATTAATGCTTCTCATAGAAAATTCACAAGAAACTTCTAGAATGGAAAGTGTTAGGCAACCTAAGTATGGGAGGTCACTACCAGCCCTCCTAAATTAAATCTATTCTAATTTTACTACATAATATACAGTGTAAAAATTATATACAGTATGTGTAGATTTATTCCTAAATTAAGTAAGCTAATAATAGAGCTGATCAAAATCTTTCAAATGAAAGTTTTTTCCCATAGAAATAGCCATTTGTAAAACAATTTTTTGTGAAAAATTGTTAACTTCATTTTTTGGAAAAAAAAATCAATACAGTAGAACCTCAGAGTTTCAAACACCTCGCGATTGGAGGTTGTTCATAGCTCTAAAATGTTCATAACTCTGAACAAAATGTTATGTTTGTTCTTTCAAAAGTTTACAACTGAACATTGACTTAATACAGCTTTGAAACTTTACCATGCAGAAGGAAAATGCTGCTTTTAACCATTTTAATTTACATGAAACAAGCACCGAAACAGTTTCCTTACCTTGTCAAATCTTTTTTTAAACTTTCCCTTCATTTTTTAGTAGTTTATGCTTAACACAGTACTGTACTGTATTTGCCTCTGCTGCTGCCTGATTCCATAATTCTAGTTCCAAATGAGGTGTGTGATTAACTGGTCAGTTCGTACCTCTGAGGTTCTACTGTACTTTACAAAAAAAAATTGACAACAGTATGAAACCTGTTATTGAAAAGGTGACTAAAATGAAAAAGTTGTTAACCAGGTCTATAACATTTTTGATGTTTTTGAGAATTTTGGGAACCTTTTTTTAAAAAAGAAAAAATCAGGAATAATTTTTGAGGGTTTGGTTTAAAAAAAAAGTGGGTTCATTTAAAAAACAATACAAAATGGAAACAATTCTGAAATTTTGCAAAATTTTCCCCCCAAATAGGTTTTCATTTTGAACAGCTCTAGCTATTAGTCATCAAACTATAGATTTTTTTAAAAAAATATCTGTCCTGCTTTGGTTTACAGAAACACTTTAGGACCTCCTTTACTTACAAATAAAATCTTCTAAGTAGAATATATCATCCTTACTTTTTAACCAACTTGACATTATTTATACCTTCTGCTTTCCATCAGCCCACTCCATAACAAGCAAAGCAAACAACAAAGACTGTACTTTACTCTCCATGCTTTACACTAATTGAATGCTTTACACTACATTTGACTGAAATGTTCAGTCCAAAATGCTTATAGAGTGCTACACCCTTTAGTCTAACCAAAGAACATGAGTCAGAGTATTTATATTTAACAAGCAGCAAGAATTTGTTGGAGAGGAGTTTTATTTTGGCATTTTGTTCAAGGACAGGCTTGAAGATACTCAGTTTTACTATGATATCATTTTTATAGACTCAGTAACAATTCATGTTATGACCACGTCTTAAAATGAACATGAGCTGAGCACCGATGCATAGGAAGTATAAGTAAAAGTTTATTATTGTTTCACATGAACAAGAAAAATATAATTCAAAGATTGAAAGAATGGAATGGTTTATGCAGTTCATCTCAGCTGGTTATCAGTTGGCCACAACTCACCCTTGTGGTCTATAATATAGAAGGCTATGAGATTCAAGCAGAGATGATCGAGTAAGGTAGCGGATAGAGTCTCTACAGGATGATACAAACCACTAGGGTTAAATGAAATAAAATAGGGAAGAAAGAAAATTGGGTAAAATTTTGATTGTATAATGTAAATCATTGTGAACAGCAGCATGTGCACAGATAGCCATCCCGTACAAGAAAAATCTATCCTATGCTGGAGGAGATGTGAAGTTGGTCTAATACTCTATGAAGAATTGTTTGTTTCAGAATATTTTGTTTATGGCTCTTACAAGTCTCTTTCCTTGACTGAGTTTCTTGCTGACAGAGTACCTAATGGTGGATACAAGACAACCATAGTATTACACTTCTCTGCCAGCTCTGCACTCTTGTGTATTGCACTACAATAGGATACCACTCCTATTTCCACAATGTTAACAATGCTGTTTCTGTTCTACATATCCCTGATCCAGAAAACCATCACTGTTCAATAAAGCACACATTGAATTTCATGGAAATGAAGCACATATTTAAAGGTAAGCACATACTTAAGTTCTTTGCTGAGTAGGGACAGATGGAACCACACGCTTCAGTGTTTTGCTGAATTGGGGCCCACTTGTGTACCATACTTAGCATTTTCTCCCTTTGCACCTGCATAGGCACTTGCAGGACGTATCCGAATAGACTTGCCAATGTTCACTCCTGTTCCATCTCCACTGGTACTCAGCTGTGACAGAGTGTGGTTCCCCACTTCTATCTTCTTGTACAAATGGCTACAACACCTCCAGTTAGTACACACCAACATATAGTCTGTGTTATCTCAAACCACCCTTAACAGAACTGTGCAGCAATTCTGTTTCCAATGACATACAAACATCAACCCCATTTGTGAGAGGGAAGAGATCTACTTTTATACTGGCCCTGCTAGTTAATGGGCTAACTAGCTCCTTAACTCTGCCCAGTTAATACTGATCTAATAATTAACCCCATCTTCCCTCAGTCAGGCCCTTCTCCAGGGAAACTAATTGAGTGCTGGTTCTCAGCTATGCTCTAGCTATGACCTTCTCTGTATGACCTACAGGAGTTGCCTCATTTCTTTCTTCCCATGTAGATCAAATTCCCCCAAGACAAGGAAATCCAGAGATTACTCTCACACTGCACCATTGTCTATTCACCATTGTTGGTGCTTAAATATTGCAGAGACCTGACGGAAATCTGGTGTGATCTTCCGTGCCATGCTTGGTCCAATACTTAGTCACAACTGAGTGAAAAGTTACTTTATTTCCCTCTCCCCACCCCGCATTGCTGTTTTCCTCCTCCCCTCATAAATTAAAGTCAAATCAACATTTTCTTTTCCCTTCATCACCTAGACAAATCAGTTATATACTTCCTACACTATCTTAAAATTATCCTCTACCAACATAAACCATCTTGTCTTATTTTT
Source organism: Chelydra serpentina (assembly GCA_037349315.1). Taxonomy (NCBI): domain Eukaryota; kingdom Metazoa; phylum Chordata; order Testudines; family Chelydridae; genus Chelydra; species Chelydra serpentina. The sequence goes on from JBAIAC010000026.1 coordinate 30,914,861, forward strand.
TCCCATTTGGGGTTCACTTTCACCTTACTTAAAGAAGTAATACCTTTGTACATCACAGTCACTACTAATTAGATTTCCCACACTTTTTAAATCTCCAGTTACACTCAAAACTCAGTCAAGAATTATGTCCATCTTGGTTCACTCATTTGTTAATGGGAAAGGATGGTCTTGCATCTAAAGTTTGTGGATTGGGATTCAGGAATTCTGGTTTCAGTTCCTGGCTTTGCCAAAGGCTCCCTGTGTGCATTTAATCTCTCTTTGCCTCAGTCCCCCCCATCTATAAAATGGGGCTAATGAGCTTTTGCCTGTCTTGTTTATTTAGAGTGTAAGCTGTTTGGGGCAGGGATCATCTCTCACCGTATGTATGTACAGCAACTAGCATAGTGGGACCCTCATTTTGGTTGTAACCTATAATCCACCTATAGGTACCACTATAATAAATACTAATAAACAAAACATGTATCAATAATGTGTATAATGTTCATCCCTTGTTTATTTGTCCAACAGCAGCCTGTCCAACATTGCTCTGTGTCTGCATGCAAGTTCAAACACATCTGGGATGACAGTTACTGCAATTGACAAAACAATGTTTTCATGGCTAGTTGGACAGCAAATTATTTTCTCCTTCTACTTTCATTTTTCAAATTGTATTCATCTGGCTCATGCTGTCCTATTAAATCAAGAGTCAGTAATACTGTTTAAGTATTATGCATTTCTATGAGAGCCCCAATTTAGCCTTTAGCCACAGTACTATGTTTTCACATAATTTAGCAGTGAACACAAACAATGAAAATCATATAGAAACTGTCACAAATAAGTGGTGCTTGGAGTCATGAAAGCTGTATTTATAGAACCAGCTTGAAGTCTCACAATAAATTAAAACTGAGATCTAATTGTGCAGACACTTCAGTACACTGAAATCCAAAACAATTATGAAAGCCTTATGTGCAGATGTGTGATGGAAAAGATTACTATAAATATAGATTCAGCAATAATGAAAGTCTACTTTATCATAAGATATCTGAAAAAAAACACTGGGAAAATATTGATCCACTATTTGAGACAACCACATCTTTCATATATAAGAAAATTAGTTACCACTGTCAGTTCCACACTGACACTGTTATCAAGCTAAATTATCTTGACATTCTCTAAAAATACTGAGAAAGCAACAAGTGCTTCTCATTGCTCACAGTATTAAGAAGCTAAAATCTACACCCCCGCAAAAAAAAATTACTCCTAGGTGGTGTCATTTCATTATTTTTTAACTCCATGACTTACTTATCATCTTGAACAACAGACTACATTCTGCTTAATAATGTACCAGCATTTTATTAGAATTCAGTTTCTGATCACTCTCATGATGTATTTCCTTATTAAAAATACACAGCAGAGAGAGGGTTTGACAACTGATTCCCTTTAATACCAACTCATAAAAACCAGACAAATATGTTTATGCAACGAATAAGGCAAATCTGTGAACTGCTCAGTGGATGAAAATAGTTTGTTTTAACCACCAAGCAAATTAAATAATCAGAATCTGCACTTCTAGTGTTATTTCATAAATTTATTTTCAAGCAAGAAGACAGATTTTCTCTCATGGCCAAAATCTGAAGGCTGAGAGAATACAAAAGCTACATTTTCAAATTCACCAGAACTTTGTGGTTTCCAGAATGCTGGAGAGTGAAGTTTGCCTTTGCAGTTAGAATTCACTTTAGATTTAATGTTGCCAGAGACCAATATATTATAGTACTAACACATTACCAACTAGATTGTTCCACCTTTACTCATGTTGAATAGCATCTAGTGCTATAGTGGTCCTATCAAAATCAATGGGGCTACTCCTTGAGTAAGGTGCTACTCAATATGAGTAAATGTATCAGATTCTGACCCTTAATGAATTATTTTGAAAAAACTTGTATGCTTGCATGTTACATGATAAACTGTGATGGCATCAGGGTTTTTTAATCTTGCTTTTTCTTTCTCAAAGATAATTTAGTGTATCTAAAAGGTGATAGAACAACACAAAAAGCTACAGGTCAGATACAATACAATAAGATAAATAAAGTTTAGAGTCCTCTACCTGTGTGTTATAGATTGCAAGCCAACATGATCGGGCTACATATATCTCCTTGTTTAGACATCAGTGTCACAGATGAAGTAAGAACTGACCAAGATATAGAGATACTCCAATTCTGAGCTAGTCTATCCTGGCAGAAATGGAGGAGCAACTGTCCTTCTGCTTCCTGTAACCTGGACCCACCCTTTGGTAGATCTTTACCGTGTAGATCAGCATTTCAAGAAAAAAGTCCAAGCAACCAACATGGGAACAGAAGGATTAACCTTGCCATGATTTTTTTTTTTAAACTTTGAAACAGAATCTGCTCTCAAGTGAGGGTTCTGAAATTACCCTGCTCCTAAACTTGGCGACTAGCTGATTTCATGGTTTCTCCAGGACATGGTTTTTCCAGACTTTCTAAGGGAGTCAGAAGACTTTTCACATGCAGTAGGGAGGTTTTACTTTCCTAGCTTGTTCTCCCACCAGCTGAACACCTTTATCATTCCACTGATTTCAGTAAAGTTGTTCTTGATTATCCTTACTCTAACTGAAAGGAAAACCAGTTTTTACTGTGCACCTAATAGATGGGACCTGCAATCAAACTGATACTGCCTATTGCCCTTGCACGGCATGTTGGGCAGAGAGGGAAAGCCTTAGATGACCAAGAAGAACCTGTTGAAACCACTCTTCCCCCTTTTCATACTTAGCATTCATAGCTTCCCGGCCATCCTACTTTTTTTCCTTCTGGTTGTTTTCTCCCTTACTGCAAATAGCAGGACTGTTCTGATCTCACTTACACCAGTGTAAATTGGGAGTTGTCACTCTGCTGAAGCCAATGGCATTAAAACTGGTGAATGCAACATCAGATCGGGCCAAACATTCCCATTTTGGATACTTTATATAGAGGGCATGTATATAATGTGTTAATAAATAGGTAATAGATGTTTTAATAAGCAGCGAATCTATCTGCAGAAAAGGACCTAGGGGTTACAGTGAACGAAAAGTTGGATATGAGTCAACAGTGTGCCCTTGTTGCCAAGAAGGCTAACGGTATTTTGGGCTGTATAAGTAGGGGCATTTCCAGCAGATCAAGGGACGTGATTATTCCCCTCTATTTAGCACTGGTGAGGCCTCATTTGGAGTACTGTGTCCAGTTTTGGGCCCCACACTACAAGAAGGATGTGGATAAATTGGAAAGAGTCCAGCGGAGGGCAACAAAAATTATTAGGGGGCTGGAGCACATGACTTATGAGGAGAGGCTGAGGGAACTGGGATTGTTTAGCCTGCAGAAGAGAAGAATTGTGATTGCAGAGCCATTGGCCATTATCTTTGACAAATCATGGCAATCGGGGGAGGTCCCGGATGACTGGAAAAAAGCTAATGTAGTGCCCATCTTTAAAAAAGGGAAGAAGGAAGATCTCGGGAACTACAGGCCAGTCAGTCTCACCTCAGTCCCTGGAAAAATCATGGAACAGGTCCTCAAGGAATCAATTCTGAACCACTTAAAGGAGGGGAAAGTGATCAGGAACAGTCAGCATGGATTCACCAAGGGCAAGTCATGCCTGACTAACCTAATTGCCTTCTATGATGAGATAACTGGCTCTGTGGATGAGGGGAAAGCAGTGGATGTGCTATTTCTTGACTTTAGCAAAGCTTTTGATACAGTCTCCCACAGTGTTCTTGCCAGCAAGTTAAAGAAGTATGGGCTGGATGAATGGACGGTAAGGTGGATAGAAAACTGGCTGGATGGTCGTGCTCAACGGGTAGTGATCAATGGCTCCATGTCTAGTTGGCAGCCGGTATCAAGTGGAGTGCCCCAAGGGTCGGTGCTGGGGCCGGTTTTGTTCAATATCTTCATCAACGATCTGGAGGATGGTGTGGACTGCACCCTTAGCAAGTTTGCAGATGACACTAAACTGGGAGGAGTGGTTGATACGCTGGAGGGTAGGGACAGGATACAGAGGGACCTAGACAAATTAGAGGATTGGGCCAAAAGAAATCTGATGAGGTTCAACAAGGACAAGTGCAGAGTCCTGCACTTAGGACGGAAGAATCCCATGCACTGCTACAGACTAGGGACCGAATGGCTGGGCAGCAGTTCTGCAGAAAAGGACCTAGGGGTTACAGTGGACGAAAAGCTGAATATGAGTCAACAGTGTGCCCTTGTTGCCAAGAAGGCTAATGGCATTTTGGGCTGTATAAGTAGGGGCATTTCCAGCAGATCGAGGGACGTGATTATTCCCCTCTATTCGGCACTGGTGAGGCCTCATTTGGAGTACTGTGTCCAGTTTTGGGCCCCACATTACAAGAAGGATGTGGATAAATTGGAAAGAGTCCAACGGAGGGCAACAAAAATGATTAGGGGGCTGGAGCACATGACTTATGAGGAGAGGCTGAGGGAACTGGGATTGTTTAGCCTGCAGAAGAGAAGAGTGAGGGGAGATTTGATAGCTGCTTTCAACTACCTAAAAGGGGGTTCCAAAGAGGATGGATCTAGACTGTTCTCAGTGGTAGAAGATGACAGAACAAGGAGTAATGGTCTCAAGTTGCAGAGGGGGAGGTTTAGGTTGGATATTAGGAACAACTTTTTCACTAGTAGGGTGGTGAAGCACTGGAATGGGTTACCTAGGGAGGTGGTGGAATCTCCTTCCTTAGAGGTTTTTAAGGTCAGGCTTGACAAAGCCCTGGCTGGGATGATTTAGTTGGGGTTGGTCCTGCTTTGAGCAGGGGGTTGGACTAGATGACCTCCTGAGGTCCCTTCCAACCCTGAGATTCTATGATTCTATGATTCTATCATTATAGAGTCCAACAAATCAACAGATTGCCCCTATTAACGGTGGCTTATATCCATTAATTACACACTCTACTGATGTGCTTATAATTATCTGTAACTCAGACTACTCATGCCTATAAAATGCTTAGGGCACCTGCTAATCATTTATTAACCATTTATAAGAACTATTTATAAATGTATCCTTAATATTAAGTGTGACCTGTATTTCTTTTCAAAATAGATTTATAACACTAAAATTCTCCTTTCTGCAAGCTTCCTCCATTGGTGCTAATGACAATCAGCTCAGCATGTATTTTCATGTTCAACCCAGAAAGAAAACTGCCACATTGCTGCTAAGAGTTACTACTGATGTTTCTTGCAGTATCAAAGGATCCTTATGAAGGCTCAGATTTCCTACCTCTGTCCCTTAACTGCCTGCACTGTCTTTGACTTTTGACCGGAGATCAGTCCGCTTTTTGACACTTTCTTTTTCTCTTAAATGTTCTCATAAAATCATGTGTCACTTCAATGGTCGAATAATTTTTCTGGGCTTAGCTTGCATCTGAAGCAAGAGCCTTGTGGCCTCCCCGATAACTAGTGCTTTTATAAAAAAATATATTTTTATTTTAATATGTGATATATAAACATTTCTTTTTATCCATGAGCAGATATAGTGATAGTGTAAAGAAAAGTAAGAAGAGAAACAAGCTGGAGACATGAGGTGCTCAAGTGTAGTGAAATGTATAAAACACACAAGTGCTGAGAAAATACCCTTTTAATTCTCAGGGTGAAGACCTGTGCCCCACTAAAATAAGGCATATGTGTGACTTCAGCGGTGCTCAGCTCTTTGCTGGCCCTTTATACTGGGGTGTATGTCATCCGTAGAGTCAGGTGCTGGTATCCTTATTCTTGCTGAATAGCACCTCACCCCACAAATATCTAAATAGGAGGAAGGATGTCAGAAGCCCTAACCATCCGGTTAGGAATGGTCCTACAGGTTTAATATTTTGAAAAGGCAGGGTTGGGTGGGTTTGGATGAGGAAGTGTGCTACTATCACAGCATCTAAAATGGGCATGGTCTTGCAGAATTAGTTACTCCCCTTTTTGCCAGCCATTTGCACTTCATGGATGAACTGCATTTTGTACTGATGCAAACCCTGTCATGAAGAAGCACTTTGCAAGCCTCTATTTCTATTTTTTTGTGCACTCTGAAACTTCTGCCTGCCTGTTTTGTTTTGACTGTACTAATTTACATAGTATTTCCTCTTACTGTGTAGATTTCAAGGTTATGCTGGGGTCAAGCTGTACCTTTTGCAAAATCAGGATGTAAACAAGTCTGGGTAAGGCATGTAATACTGCCCTCCCCTCTCTGTTTTTTGTTGGGTTTTTTCCTACTTGTATTAGCATGAACAGTGGCTTGTTTATTTGTTTTTAAGATCCGATTTCTTACTTTCCAGCCCTCAGCAAAGTGGTTGTAAATGCCAAATGCTCTGAAATAATCATAATAAAGGAAGATAGGGTAAAAGCCCAGCCCACCAACCATGTAACTGTCGTGAGTGTGACATTCTGACCATTTGTATTTGCTCATGTAGTACAAAGTGCCTGAAATGTATATTCAAACAGAAATGTCCACACAAATCACCTGCATTTTTAAAAAGGTGCTTTATTAGAGAGAGAATATACACAGAATAATTTAAGCTTATGTATTCCTGCCAGCTGTACTCCTCCACACATTCCTTTTGCATTCTAATCTCATTATGCACCGAGTGAGAAAACTAGCTTTAGTGGAACAGTTCCTATCCAATTGCATCCCCTTCGTATTACTCAATCTGAGGGAGAAGGTATATTTATAACTGCCAGCTAGATGTGGTTTGGATTCACACCACAAAGACAATATGTAGCATGTGTGTGTTCGGTAGCTTTAAGCCATGGGATATTTTGCATAAAAAATGCACATGGGTATTATCCTACTCCCATGATGTATGCTGCCAAGGCCGTCTGCACTTGAAATAGACTTGGGAACTGCACTATGCTTGATATAACACCTTATTAAACCAGATTAAAATGCAGGTTTACATTCATGCTCTCACACACTGATGTTGAGGTTGTGCTTGTCTGCTCAACTACCGGGGCATCTATTGGTGGCCTGAGAATTCTTACCTACTGAGCCCACACCTCTGAATGACATTATGCGTGGCCTCCAGAGGGATATATCCGATGTCATCACTGCATTGTCTGAATTGATTAGCTGCCATGGCAATGTCATATCTGGAGGATCTCTCCTGTTAGGTGACATGTCCAGTGTTACACAAAAATATGCAGGTCAGATTTATAGTTGCTCTGTGGCTCTTTTGCACCAGCTAGGTCAGCACAAAAGAACCAACGGACAGTCGTAAACTTCCCTTTCTAGGAATATTCCAGACACAGGAGGTGCTCTCGGTGGGGCAGGCTGGAGAAGGAAGGGGACATGTCACAGGTTGGAGAAGCCATGGCAAGGGCATTCCTATGCCTGGAAATTCTATGTTCTGCAATCACACTGAAAGATCACTGTAACAGGTGTGCAAGTCAGAGCAGTTCTTAGGGCTGCTTTAGCCTGGGACCAAATCATCCCCAGCAGTTCCCGAACAGGGGAGGTATAAGATGCACCCCTCTCTGTCCCTGGGCTGGTGAATCTGGCACAATATGAACATATGGGTATAAAAGGTTGGAGTAAATGAAACCATGGGCAGTTGGGTAGATGATGCATCTCAAGTACCATGAACGGCTGTTGTGTGGATAAGTATGGAAATACTAACTTTTTCCTATTCTATAAACAGATTAAAACAAAAGACAATTTTGATAGCTTTAATATATACAGTGCTTGCCACTAAAGAATCCAAACTTTCTCCCAGTGTTGTAGTAGAGATTACCCCCACACTTAGAAGAGAAACAAATGGGAAATCTCTGATACCACTGCATGGTAACTTCTGACAAATATAGACCATTACAGACCCTTGTTGGCTTAAATATTGGTCCCTCTAGAGTGTTTCATTTCAAACAATTCCAAACTGGTTTACAAATTTAACTATATGCATTGGATGGGATCACTGTGTCTGCTCTCTTCCCCTATCCCCTCCACTTGCCCCAGTCACGCCATCCCATCCCGATTTCATTCATACTCACTCTCATCCCCATCCTGTATTCTTCTTTTTAAAGTCTCACTCCCTTCTGGCTCTTTTCCCCCTCACAACAGAAGCATGCTGCAGTCTCTCCCATCTTAAAAAAATCCATCTTTGACCCCACTTGCCTCTCCAACTCCCATTCCATCTCCCTGTCATCTTTAAGCTCATTGAAGGCACTATTTGCAATCGCTGTCTGGAGTTCTTCTTCTCCAGTCCTAGAACTTTTCTAGCCAAGTCTCCGAACAAGTACTCCATCTTCATCTTGCTTGACTTGTCAGCCTCCTTCAACACTAGCAACCATGCTTCCCTTCTTAAAATTTTGTAATCCCCTTTGCTTTTTGACTATGTTCTCTCCTGATACTGAAACGCATACGCTGCATGTCATCTTTGACTCATAACAGTGTCTAGGCCCTCATATCCATGCGATAGCTAACCCATGTACATTTTTTCTGCATAACATCTCTAAGATATGACCTTTCCATCCATTCACATAGTTTAAGCCAGTGGTGGGCAACCTGCGGCCCACGGGCCGCACACAGCCCATCAGGGTAATCTGCTGGTGGGCCATCAGACAGTTTACATTTGCATGGCCACCCGCAGCTCCCAGTGACCACAGTTCGCCATTCCCAGTCAATGGGAGCTGCGGGAAGCGGCAACCAGCATGTCCCTGTGGCTCACACTGCTTCCTGCAGCTCCCATTGGCCCATCATCTCTCATTCACTATTGAGATGCCAATTCCCACCTCCCATCAGCCCATGATGACTGCTTCCATCAGCCATTTGTTACATTTTCAGACAAGCACCTCCATGCTTTCTACCATGCTGCCCACATGCTTGGGAAGAGCTCTCCATAAACTTCTACAAAGCTACCTCATTATCCTCTTTAAAATTCTCCTCTGCCATGATGCCTACAAAAAAATTGATAACAATTAGACTGCTGGTGTGCTGACACCACTGCCAGTCATGCTGAACAATACTGTCTGATGATTTCCTTGTACTGTCTGTCTGTATACATCTCTTGTCTTATTGTAGATTGTAAATTCTTTGGGGGCAGGGACCATCTTTTTTCTGTGTTTCTAGCATAATGGGATCCTTGTTCATGACTAGGGCTCACGATAATACCAATAAATAACTATACCAATAATTTCATCCTTCCCTGCATTGCAGCCACTTCTGGAGTGGAATGTGGCAATGTGTTTAATAATTTTGTATTGGAAGCAGAGATGATTCTATCCAGTTGAATCTGCAGGGGGAATTTGGATCAGATTTGCATTCTGTGCAACCCCAATGAAACCAATGGAGCTGCAGAGGGAGTAAATCAGCACAGAAGTTTGGACCTGGAATTCAGCCAGAAAAACAGAGTAACCCAAAGTCAGTCATGCCACATTAAAGAGAGCTTGTACATTACTATTATTGAAGCAATACATTTGCTTTGCTACACAAGGTAAATGTATTTAATTTAATCCACATTAGTTCTATACTGTCGGCATGAGAGTTATTTTATTACTATTAGGCTGTTACTTTTCATAAATAGACTCTTGGCCAAGGGCTAAAGTAAAGGACCAGAGGAAGATCAGACGATTGCAGTGAGCTCAGCTGATAAGAGAATGGGTTAAATAGAAACTATTCTTATTCGTACGACAATCATTCTTGTGAGTACATTTTCAGGCCCTGCTATTTTTGGTTGTCAGTGTGATCTGTTACCAGAATATGGAATTAGAATTTGAATACAGGCAAAGTAAGAGCACTTCCCACACGCACACACCTACACACCCCTCTCTTCCATCAGAGAAGAGCTTCATGCCTCAACAAGGTCAAATTGCATCAATAAGGTGCTACAAGAGAATGACCTCACCACACATTAAATTGTGGGGGCTGTTGTCTGGTGTGTAGGAAAAGGTGTGCGGCCCCTGGAAGGGTTAGATAACCAGAGAATGACTCACTGTGGCAGCTTCAGACTTTGTCAGCATGGAGATGCTGACCCATCCCCCCACAGGTGACCAGAAGAAACTATTTAGGCACTAGGAAAGCCCTCTTTTCCTGGACAAGGTGGTGCAGCACCCACTCTCACACCTATTGAAGTAGTTAAATCCCAGGTTTTTTCCACGATCCACTGTGAACTTATGCTAGTTGCTCCCTTCTCAAGGGCTGGGAAGGAATGTTTTCCCTGATCACTGGATTGGCCAAGGCAAGGTGGAGGGTTTTTAACCTTCCCCACAGCGGGCCAGGGACTTAGTTGGACAGACATGAAAGAGGGGCTAGGCTACGATGTTGCAACTTGTTATGTAAGCATGGGGAGGATCCACAAGGAAGAGATGCAGTGATCTGATAAAATGCATTGGTAAGGAATTTAAGGGAGGTATTCTTTAAAGGAGTCGAAAGAGGGGATTTTCCGAGCTCCTCTGACTGGTACGGCCAGTCATTTGTAGCCCCCCATTCTAGAGGTGGGAGGTAGCGAGGTCCCAGCAATGGGTTGGCTAGAGGGCTGACAGCATCCCTCTACTGCAGGTATATGTAAATGATTATGGAATTAGCTGCACTATACACTTTTATCTACTCCCTGACATTTAGGAATAAAGTTGCAGCCTAGTTAAACTGCATCCAGTCTCTTCTGTCCTCCTTCTGGGATAGCCAGAAAATCTCTCATCTCCCTGGATCAGTGAGGGAAATGAAAGCAGATAATCTTGGATCTTCATATCAGAGAATTCTGTTTATTTTAAGGGTCGATGGGGCATTATAGTTATGACAAGTTACTCACTTGGGCTTGAAATTCCATGTCAGGTGAGGATGATGTCATTCTCAGAGGGATCTGCACACTAAGAGCCAGACTCTGTCTGCCCCTACTGCTGTGGTATAGTGGGACACAGAAAGTCTGCACCTCCCCTTGCCTAGCAGGCAAATTTGATAGCTAAACTGAACTGCAGTCTGTAATTCTTAGGCAAGTTGCTTCACCTCAGTGCTTCTCTTTCCTCTCCCATCCTTGTCTGTCTCATCTATTAAGACTGTTATGGGTAGGGTCTTTCTCTCACTATGTGTTTGTACAGTGCCTAGCACAATGGGGTGTGCAACGCAATGCACAGAGGTGACTGTAATGTAAATAATAATAAAAGGGAGCAGTTTTCACCCACATGGGTGGGTAGAAGTAGATGTGGTCCCATTGTAGGATCTATGAAAATATCATGGTTTTCTTGACTATATTCATTTTTGAGAGAGAATTTGTGAATAATTGTTGCAAATACTTCTCGCGCTGTAGACCGCTGGTGAGCAGTTTGTTGCAAGCAGTCAATATTCAAAATTACAGTTGAGTATGGACCGGACACATTGATAACATGGTCTATTCATTTTTCTTACTGGATGAAAGTAAGTCTTAGAACACTCAACATTTGCAAAATCAAAATTTGTTTTCTGCAAATATTCTCCTGTGTTGTTTTAAAATTTATATTGCCACAAAATGTCACTCCTAGACTCTTCATGGAAGGAAAACACAAAAATACCTGTGAGAGATCCTTGGTCTTGTTTGGGGTGCAGAGATGTGGGTCCAAGGTATTGCCAAATTGGTTCTATTCTTCTCCAAGATTGACATGGCCTCAGGTTTCACTATGAAGCTTTCATTGAGCCATAACTGTAATCTCCCTCATTCAGCTCCATAGGTGTTGGAACTGGGAGTGCAGGGGTGCTACCGCATCCCCTGGCTTGAAGTGGTTTCCATTATATGCAGGGTTTACAATTTGGTTCAATGGCTCTCAGCACCCCCACTATACAAATTGTTCCAGAACCCCTGTGCAATTCAGAATGTGCTGTGTGATTCACAGATATGGGACTACAGAGGGGGAACAATGCTGCTGTTTTCTTATATCAGGAAAAAGCTGCCGGGAGCCAATAGCATCACTTTCCTTTATAGCCCCTCAATTACTTACACAACATTTTGGTCAAAATATGAATTCGCTATTTACATTGGCAGCCTGTTAACAGTAGTATAAGGGCCATTAATTCACTGGTCAGATTACAGGATTTGGGAAGTCAGCATTACATCTGGTTCCTAATAGATCAGGCTCTTCTATTAAAAGGTCTATGACCAGAAAAAAGTTCAGCAGTCTTATACTGGTTTTGCAGACACAGTTATTACGCAGTAGTTGATCTGATCCAGTGTGACGGGAGCTGTACTCATTTGAAGACTCAAAAAAGAGGCCTAACTCCAATCTGTTTTGCCTTGATGCAAGATTTTAAAATTAACTTCCTTAAGGGAAAGTCTACTCATGTAAACAGCTAGAAAGGTCAATTTGTCCTACTAATGCTGGAAGTGATACTCCTACTGAAAAAGAGTAATTTTTTAAAACTCCATGGTCGTAATGAAAACACAAGGTGCCTGATTCTGCTCTCCCCAGATTTAAAAGCATCAAACTCAAGTCAGACTTCTGTAAAAGTGGGGTCAAAATTGGTTGGTTCATTGACAGATGCATCATACTTGTACTGCATCCATTTGATTTTTCAATCACAGGATAGACTATTTGTATTACAAGCTTACAAACAAATAACCCAGTAGTAGAAATTGTAGCATTTTGAGGATTTAGTAAACTGTTTCAAATTCAGGCCTCATTTGCTTAACAAACATGATCATCATAATAGCTCAATTAATAACAGTAGTAATAATAAACAATAATAAAAATGATCATTTGATGTTTTCAAAGCTTTTTACAAACATTAACTGATCAGTCCTCACACTGGCTCATGAGATGGATATGTTATTATTACTGTAGTACAGAACTTAGGCAGGGACGTTAAGTGACTTGCCCAAACTACACAGTAAGGGTATGTCTATCCTTACCCGTCGCGTCGGAGGCGCGGGATCGATGTTCTGGGTTCGATTTATCGCGTCTTGTCAAGACGCGATAAATCGAACCAGGAAGTGCTCCCTCGTCGACGCTGGTAATCCAGCTCGACGAGTGGAGTAGGTGGAGTCGACGGGGGAGCCTGCGCGCCGCGTCTGGACCACAGGTAAGTTCGAACTAAGGTACTTCGACTTCAGCTACGTTATTAACGTAGCTGAAGTTGTGTATCTTAGTTCGACAGGGGGGGTTAGTGTAGACCTGGGCTAAGTCAGAGTGAAAACCAGCACTTGAATCCAGGACTTCCTAATTGCCTGTCTCAGTTGACAGTGACTCCTTAACTAGCTTATTTCATCAGAAGCTTAAAAGTAAATGGATGAAAAGTAACGAGAGATTAAACAATGCTGCAATTGGAAAAAAATAAGTGGAATGAACCAAAAGCTAAATAATGCCCTGTGATTCTCTTTGAACTGTGAAACTTACTTGATCTGACTGTCTCTGATCTCATCCCCCACTTCCTTCGGACATCAGTCACCCCTACTTCCACTTCTGACATCACCCACTTTCCTCACACAACACCCCCACGAGGTTCACTGTGGCTGCAAGGGAAGAATGCAGTGTAATTACCTAATCGAACACCTGAAGTCTCTATAGTCAGCAGAACTATTACCAAACTAGGTGTTCATGCCTGTTTCATTAAAAAAAAAAAACCCTAAAAACTAAAACGTAAGTCTTTAAAAATATAACACCACCATTTCTCCACCAACAATGAAATCTCCTCATGAAGCACAGCTTTTATGGGAAAGTGTAAGGCGCTATTGGACATGTGTGATCAATACATTACTTCATGTCTCAGGTGTGCTAATCACACACACACACCCTGCCCAAAGGTGACATAACAATATATGGTTTATTACCTTAATCCTGGCCTCAGAATGGACCCATTCAGAGTGGCAATGAAGCCATCCCAGAGCTTCTTGCCAGATCAGAGCCTTCATGATCATATAGATGGAAAATTCAGGTAGATAAGAAAGATGTAGTGATGGATAATAAAAGTCCTAATACACAAAGAACATCTTTTCCCTAGAAAACTAATATTCTGTGCAATGGCACATGCCAACCTTATACCCACACTGGAGGTCTCATGAAAAAAACAAGGTTTTGCTCATGGCTGCTACGCCGAGAGTGAATTTGAAAATTCCTGTAGAGACTGAAATTCATGTGAAGTTTCCAGCAACAAGGGAAACAAGAAAGGGAAAATGCTGTTATAGGCACTAACAGTAAATAGATTTCACTAGATCTTGTTTAGTCTTATTTAAGTTATGATTTGACTTATCATTTTTGTTTTGTTTTCACCAGAGGCTGAGGGACTCAGATCACTTTTATGTGCGTAAGACGCAAATAAATAAATAAATCCCAGCGTTTACTACCAACTGAGATTACTATATCCTTTCGCAAGGATCAGAGAGGACCCAAAGCAAAGACTCATAGAAAGGAAACATCAGTTGCAACATATGCTTTCAAATGCAAATACAATACTTTAGAAAGCAACATTTTAGAAGACTGTTCCTTTTACTACCAACTGGTTTCACACATCCAGCCATGAGAAAGAACAGGGTGAGGCACAATATGTCACTCTGAATTAAACTGGTTTGTGAAAAGAATGCTTTAGTGAAAAGCCACAGTATTGGAGTTTGCTGCAACATGCTTCTAAGAATAAAACACTATTATTTTCCGCTAAAGGACAAGAGGCTTTTCAGGGCAAAGGAACAGTATTTGCTTTCTAAAGTGTGGATCAGTTTCTTGAAAATTCTTGGTTGAAATAATAAAACCGATATGGGGATAAACACTGGCCTGACTTGAATTTCTGAGGGGCTAGCACCTGCTGCAGCTCCATTATGGGCAGCAGAAGACGTAGGTGTGCATCATTTTTGCAAATTAGGCCATTTCAAGGATTAATGTCAGGAAGGAGAAAGAAAGATTATGAGCGAGATCCTGGGGTGCGGCTGATTTGCAAAGAGCACAGGTGAAGATGTGGGCATGTCGGTCTGGAAGTTCATGCATATGTAAAACCGTAAAGGCTGCTTAGGAACTATGCATTTCCCTGACCTTGGTCCAGCTACGTGCCAGGCTGGTCTCTGTGTCCTGGGTTAGAGGAACCCTAGGGCTTCTCTAGTTTATGTCATCTGCAAATAGCCGCAAGGAGCTGAAAATATAGCCAAAGACTGATATGGCAGAGGGACATCCCAGTCATATCCTCCTTCTTATGGGCACACTCCTTTTTCCTTGTTTTCCAGCAGCAGAAAGGGTGTGGTATTATTTGTATGAGCCACTACTTCAGCTGTATGCCACTAGAATGTCACCCATGCAACTGGGATGATCCTCTCTGAACAAGTGATACCGGCATTAGGGCCGCTGTATGGCCATACCAGATGAAAAGCTGGCCCTCTAGTCAAATGATGTCCAACACCATGAGCAGACTCTATTCTAGGTTTCATAGGGGAAAAGGTTCAAGAGAAGAATTTACAAATTTCTGCAGAAGAGAAGAGTGAAGAGGGATTTGATAGCAGCCTTCAACTACCTGAAGGGGGTTCCAAAGAGGATGGAGCTTGGCTGTTCTCAGTGGTGGCAGATGACAGAACAAGCAGCAATGGTCTCAAATTGCAGTGGGGAGGTCTAGGTTGGATATTAGGAAACACTATTTCACTAGGAGGGTGGTGAAGTACTGGAATGGGTTACCTAGGGAGGTGGTGGAATCTCCTTCCTTAGAGGTTTTTAAGGCCTGGCTTGACAAAGCTTTGGCTGGGATGAGTTAGTTGGGGTTGGTCCTGCTTTGAGAAGGGGATTGGACTAGATAACCTCCTGCGGTCTCTTCCAACCCTAATATTCTATGATTCTATGAAAAAGAAACTTCCTCTAGCCCCAATCCTGCAGTCCTTGCACACCCAAGAGTCCCATAAAAGCCATCAGGCCCTTTGTCTACTCTGAAGTCAATCTCTAAGGCCACTGATTCTGCTAATTTTGCTTTAGCTCAGACATATACTGTCAACACAAGAGCAGCTCAGGCTGCAGAGAGATTGGTCAAAAAAAGTAGGTCAGCCTGTGACAAGCTGTTCTCTGAGTAGCATTTCTCTCTCCTCTCATTTCTCCCTTTGTAAAAGAAATGTGCTAAACCAATTCCTTTGAAAGGCACAACAACATTAATTGTATCAAATGGAAGTAGAGACATTTAACTAAATATGTTGCAATTTGAGCCTTTTTTTTAAATGAACAATTAAAACAGACTATCACATATTCTCCATGGTGACTTTCTAGAACAAATCTAGCTGGCTCAGCCATTTGACTTGTCTTGGGTTCTGCCCAGTCTACAACCATGTCAGTGGAGCTCTGTTTACGGCACAGAAAAAAAGAAGTTGCAAATAGAGCTGGGGGAAATGTTTCAAAAATTTTCCACAAATATTTGCTTTTTTAATTGTATATGCATTCATTTGCTTCGCCCCTCCCTTTCAGAAAACATTCACAAGATCACGTTTCGATGGCATGAAAGTTCACACAAAGTGAGTTTCACAGTTGCATGTGCAAGAATTCACAGAAACTGAATTTTAGATTTTTCCACACAAGTATTGCTGCCAGAAGTGTTTGTGCGCTAATCCAATCAACAAACACTCCCAATGTGATTTATCTGACCTACCACAACTAAAACAACTCAAACAGAATATTTGAATCTCAAATACTTGCAGAGAACTGTTCAAGATCAATACAGATCTAAAAAACAATCTCCAAAACTTCATCAATACTTTCAAATGACAAATAAAAGGAAATCAGGAGTGCTCACAGATGGAGCCTTTGCCAAACAGAATACCAGAGGTTAATTTATTCTAATAAATTATTTGTTGCAAATTATTCACTCAAATCAAAGTTTATTTGTATTACATTAGCCCCAAGGGACTCTAATCAAAGTCAGGGTCCATTTGAACAGCTAGGCACTGTATAAACATAGCAAGAGATAGTCACCCCTCTAAAGAGCTTACAGTCTTAATAGACAAGACAGGCAATGGGTGGAGGAAGGAAATACTCTTCTCAGCATTTCAGAGAGCGGGCACTGACACACACAGAGACTGAGTGACTTGCACAAGCTCATACAGGAAGTCTGTGACAGGTATGTGTTGAACCCTAGTCTCTTGGACATTAGTTCAGAAATATTCACAACGAAACTACATCCTATCCAGTTAAAGTCTATGGATCCCTTACATTTAAATATATTGCTCCCCTCCACTTACTGTAAATCTGACCATACGTTAACTCAAAGATTTTTTCTTTGTTTCCCCCAGCCCTTTGCTTATAGCGATTGTGGCTACACGTTTCCTCCCTTGGTTTGTTTAGTAGCTCAAAAAAAGACGACAACGACTAAATCTGATGTGGGAACACTTTTTCTTCTATATCAAAGAGCCATCTGCTAATACACAAAATATAAACAAAGTTACTGGATGTGCATGAGCCACCTGTGGAGAAGCAAGGCACAAGCAGTGACTGTACCACATCAGGGAATGTTTGTGTTTATTCTGGACTGCATATTTTTCTGGTTTATTTTATCTTTGGGTATTTCCCCCCTGTTCTCTAGTCTTATTGTTTTACGTTAAATGCAGCCAATTCACTTTAGAGAAATAATAAATATTGCACTTTTAGAGAACATTGTTCCTCCTATCAAAGCCTGACTGGCGCAGAGTGGGGAAATGGTTTACGGCCCTGCCCCTCTCCAAACCTAGGTTTTTGCCAGTCCTAGGTTTTCGGAGCTGTTGAGGGGTCTGAGGATCAGATTGTGTCCAACAGCTCCTTTCCCCATCTCCCCCACCTTCTGCACTATGCTGGGCAAGGCATAATGCAGTGCTCAGAAAATACCTCAACCTTGTGCTTTTGCAGTTGTGTGGTAAGCATGAAAAAAAGATACCTTGGATGTTCTTAATCACCAGCAAACAGAATGATCTGCAGCAGTTAATGTGGTCAGCCAGCTCACTGTGGTCTCACCACAGAGGGGTAAGAGAAAATATCACGCTACAGGAGACAGACAAGTATTCCCCTACAGGAGATTTAGGGGAGGTGGACAAGTTAGGGGAGGTTTTTATTTAATTTTCAGTACCTTTTCTTCATTTGGTCAGTCCTGAGGTTTTAAAACAGCCAGGAACTTGTGTCTTCATGTATATAGGCCTGCAAACTGTAAGTCTGCCTGGCTAAGATAAGCCTGTGGACAAAATATCACCAATACAACAGTCAGAGAACAGGCTACCGAATGACCTGCTTCTTATAAATTGGGTTACACTGCTTTTGAATTTTTTATTCTGTTTATCTTTTCATGTTAATAGTACTGGACTGACAAGTCTGGACATTGGAGTCTTCTACTTACAGAACAGATACAGTATAGACAATGGCGATGCAAGCTACTACACGCTGCCTCTTCACTGTGCCTCGACCCAAGCTGGAGGAGCCAGCTTGAAAAGGCAAGTGGCTCTGAGTCTCTGTGTCTATTCAGTCCTGGGCTTTTCTATAGAGAATGCCAATAAGGGTGCCAATTGTGACATCTTGGTGTCCTGTGTTTGTACAGTGCCTAGCACAATGGGGTCCTGGCCCATGACGAGGGCTCCCAAGTGCTACAGTAATACAAATAATACATGATAATAATGGCAATGGATTTCTATGACATGGACACCTATCCACCAGAAACTAGACCAAGACCACCACATTCATTACATATAGGCCACTGTTGCCAGCTGGTAACAACTTCCAGTCATTTGTGACTCTGGAAAGATTTGAACTGTTGAACTAGAAGCAAAAGGCTCTAGCTTAACAGCAGCAAAAATCCTTAGCAATATAGCACTCTGGCTTTAAATACTATTAAATCCAAATTGGTCATTTAAAAGCTGGAAATAGTCTAGATACACGAGTGCAAAAATGTGCTTGATAATGAGGGATATTTCATGTCGAAGAGCCCAATCCTGCACGGGATGTGTATATATATTATGTATATGTCGGCCCCACTGACATGAAGTAAGTACATGTAATGGTCATCATCTTCGCTAACACACCAGCGATTGAACCAGGGAAAGCACAAATTGCTACAGCTAGAGCTAAAGAACCACGCCCCTTTAGACAGGCACGTAACAGACTCCTATCTTCTGCAGATCAGGCGTACAGGCAGACCAGTAACACACTCATCAGTGGGTTAACAATGCAAATCAAAGAGCAGATTTCTGGTTTTTACGCCCCAACATAAATGTGCTGTGCATCCTCAGTCTATGCCATGTGCTAATATTTGCAATGGACAAGACAGTGCAATTTTCTCCCCAAAATAATGCATGCGGCTTGATTGAAAAAATAGTGGGTGAAATCCTGGCCTGACTGAAGTCAATGAGAGTTTGCCATTCAATGGAGCCAGGATGTCACCCAGCATATTTTAACAAATATAGCTAAGTACACAGCAATGTTCATTCCATTGGCTTTCTGACTGCCTCTCAGTAGAAATGGCTACAGTGTGTTCTGCATGCTGTTGTGAGAGAGACTTGTTCACTTCTGCGTTTAATTATAATCTGTAATAAAATGCAAAATGAATGCATTTCAAGC
Organism: Chelydra serpentina; assembly: GCA_037349315.1. Taxonomy (NCBI): domain Eukaryota; kingdom Metazoa; phylum Chordata; order Testudines; family Chelydridae; genus Chelydra; species Chelydra serpentina. The sequence goes on from JBAIAC010000026.1 coordinate 30,934,294, forward strand.
TCTAGCCCTGACAACAGTAAATAGCAAAAGCCAGATGTGAGTTTTGCTGTACCTCCCAGGACTAGCTATCATTCCCCCCCCCCCCCCCCCGCCCCACCACACACACACACACACACACACACACAGAGTCAGTTCTACTCAGAGTGATTTCCATGCTGACAAGCCAGATTTATGAAAAGGGTACTTAAGAACTGTTGAGAATGTCATTCAATAAAATCCTCTGAATGAAATACATCTACATCTTATCCCTTTTCCAAAAAATCTACAGCCAGATCCTCAGCTGGTGTAAGTTAGCACAGTTCCTTTGAAGTCAATGGAACTTCACCAGTTAATTCCAGAAAAGACTTAATATTATTTTCATAGAGAGATGCCCTATTTGCTGTGAGAACAGGAGACCAAGGAACACTGCAGAGCACTGTTCTCAGATGGGGGGTGGGTATGACCTTCAGTAGAGTCTTGAATAGGTGTCAGAGGATTCGCGACTTGATCTTACCATATTAATAAATAGGAGGGGGATCCTGGCTAAACAAGAGTCCTGGTTCCCAATATGGAAAAGGAGGTCCTGGTATGGAAAACATTGTGTATCGTTCCTGTAGAGACAAGTGAACAAATACTAAAGATTCATTTAGTTATTTAATTTCACCTCATTTTTGGTTTTATGGATATCTGATCCCAATTGTCTCAAGTTCACTCATTACTCACCAATATTTTTTCATGAATGTCTAACTTTCTATTTGAACTTCATCCTGTGAGCTGTGTCCTTAGTTGTGACTGGCCACAGACATAACATGATATTGTTTTTCCTGTTACTTGCTTGGAGTAGTGCTAAGAAATGCTGATTGCATGAATGTTCTCTGAAGGTTAATACAAAGAGCACTAATACAACTAAGTCTACTCATTCAAATATTGAAACAAACACATAATATCTTTTTTCCACTGAAAGTTCTACACAGAAGGCACGAGATTGGAACTGCTTCAAATATTTTCCATTTCTTTATATACATTTCCCTATCATTCTCTGGGACTATTCCATTATGGCTGTCAACCACTACTCTTATGCTCCCATCAGATTTCAAAAGTTATGGAGCAAATTCTGTTTTCACTTACCCTGGCAAAACCCCACTAAAGCGAATAGGATTATACCAGTTTATCCAAGAGCAGAATTTGGCCTCAAACAAGATTGGGCTGGAAATGTAGTTTGAGGGAGCACCTATGTCCCACAGAGAATAGTGTAGAGATTCAGGAGTTAGAATTCTTCCCAGATTCTAGAAGTAAGTAGTGCACTAATGTCCATACGTGATTTTAGGAAGTGCTCTTTCTGGGAGTGCCATCTTTTGCGTGGGATTTAAAATCAAGGTCCTGATAATTTCTAGCTATTAACAAACAAGCACAAACAACCCTGGTAAAAAAGGTGACATCACTAATGGAGGTTTCAGACAATAATGATCCATCATGGTGCCGTACCATGGGCCACAGGCAATGACAGATTCCATCTACCTAAATTCCTACTGCAGATTATAATCAAGGGATTATAATTCTCTTTCGCTTCCTATCTCAAACTGTTTATTTCAGACCCGAGGGGCTGCATTTCAGTTAATAGATAAAAGTGTATAGTTTGTAAAACATTGTGGGATTCTTCAGAATGAAAGCCATCATTGATTAATTTAAAATATTATATTATTATTATTTCAACATTATCATGCATGCCATCTGTTTCTACCTCTGTTAGTGTCCCTTCTTTTTAATGTTCCAGTCACAGACTCTGACTGGATTATTACTTGGTAAATTGGTGAGAATTCTGTTCAAGCTATCTTTGAGTTATATGTTTACCTCAATGACTGTCTGCCAAGAGCGATGTTTATGGCATATCTTGCATTGATTTTAGAATTTCAGAGAGTAATAAAATACTGAATGAGGTTCATTTATTCTCACAAATTAGAAGCAGTCATGTTAATATAGAGTAATATAATTTTGTCATTGCTTTTATTTGTTTCCTCCCTCAGATGGAGAGGAAAAAGAATCTAACCAACTTTGTTTAGGCTGTTGGTTTGAAAAACAGAGGAACCTGCTGGATTATTTTTAAGCCTTTAGAAATAATCATTTAGGGTCTGATTCTGACACCCTTTGCCCACACAGGGTAATCATTATTCTGCAACTGGTTCCACTGGAATCAAGGCAGCTACCCACAGAGCAGGGTATGCTTATTTTGTAAGGGGGACAGAATCAGGCTCTTGTTTATTTAGGGTTAGGTTGTGACTTGGATGGACTACACACCCGCAGAGGAAAGTAAGAACATCCTGCTCACACTGCTGCATGGTCTACCTAGTCCTGAGGATCAGACATACTATTTCCTCCTCCTTACCCCCAGAATGTGGGTGTAGAATGAGGGGAGCCATGGCTCCACCCCTTCAACATGCCAGCCGCCACAGCTGAGTCACTTGGAACATGTTGTAACTTCCTACTGGTGAATGTTAGAGCACAGGAGAAGCAGGGAGGATATCATTCCTCTGAGGCATGAGGTCTTCTGGGCATACTCCTGGGGTGATGCCGTTTACCCACCACCCCTTGCTTAGCGCTGTACCTAAAGACTTCATCCAGCCCTGATCTATCTTTTTAAAACTGCTGAAAGAATAAACAGTTATACACGCCCACAGCTAGATCAACTTGAAACACATCAGATATCACAAACTATGCAAACAATAAAAGACCTGTAGTACTACATTGTTCAGAAAAAAAATTCCAAATTGCATCAGTGAGATTTTGTTAGCAACTATGCAGCAGATTCAGTGAATAAACTAGTGTATCGCCACCACCAGCCTTCACTTTGCAACAGCTGCCTGGAATTTTTGTCTTCTTGGTTTTCACTTCATAACTCCACTTTCCTTTTCCCTCTTGATTTCTCTTGGCTGACACACTATAGCTGCTGAAATGATCCTCTAGCCAGGAATGCTGGATGAGCGGCTGCCTGTGGACTGGTGCCAATGCTGCACTGAAAACTGGAAAACAAGACGGGCTGGCCTGCTCCCACATCTCCTCCAGGAGACAGATGAAGAGATGGACCCATTCTCTACTGGCCACTGATCTGGGGACTCAAGTCCACCTCCAAACTGCCGCTGAGATCTGAATTGACAATGGCAGCTCCCCTTACTAAACATGAATGATATCAAGTTATGTTTCCTATTTTTATGGCAGGATTTTGATCATTAAAGTCTCAAAAGTGAATGCCAGCTCTGTAGTACACCAACTTTAACTCTGAATGCATTCCTAGGAGCGAAGGTTCTGTGCATTATGCAGCAGGTCACATAGTAACATCACACAGTTCAAATTTCTAGGAGAGGGAGAGAGAAAGCCTGTTTCCAGTGTGTCAGATAATAATTCTGCTGTAACACCACAATGCATACATGAATAAATACAATTCTAAATCCAGTGAAATATTTTCCTTCCTCTGCTCCTCCCACAGTAAATGAATACACTAGCAATTAATTACTGTGCTCAGCAACTCACTTCAGCAATTATTTAATGGATTCACTTCTAGTCCCTGGCCTAGTAACCTTTCAGAGAATTTTCAGGGGTCTGAAATAGAAAGCATAAAAATATATGTTTTTGCTCATTTTAATATTTGTAAGTGTTACAGCTTGCAAACATTGGCAACAATGTTTTCAGAGTTCTACTGTTCTGTTTATGCTCATTGTAGTGTATCAGAGCACCAATATCAGGCACCTATAAAACTCAAAGTAAGTAGTCATACTCAATCTAGTATACTTATATGTAATCCTTTAAAACTAAAATACTAACCAATATCTGCTACCGCATCATCCTAATTTTCAATTATTAGAGTTAGCAGAGAAAAAGGATTAAATCGTGGATCCACGAAGTTAATGGGAATTTTGCCATTGACTCCATTGGGGCCAGGATGTCACCCAATGTCTGTTTTGTACATTTCCTGAGGATTAAGAATTAAAACAATTGAAGTGGGGCTCATTTTACCTTTAATGTCTTTAGTGATTATTTCCAGGATGCCCAACTGCATATTTCCGAGAAACTCAGCAGGTAGGAAAATAATTTCTGAGTCATGAAAAAATAGTTGTGTTCTTTCCTGCTGAGATTTTGCAAGTGCCTAAAAGTGCTAAAGGTTTGGTCTCTCAAAGAGGCCAGGTGATTTCTGCCTAGAACTGACAACATTTTATAGGATGAACATTGGACAGTGCCAACAAGTGGTGAAGTGTAGTGCAAGGGTGTGGTGACCTGGTAAGATTATTTACCTCTACATGTGTGCCTCAGGAAAGGCCAAATTGCCGAAGTTCTCCCCAGTAGACATGACTTCAGTAAGGAGGCAGAGAGGAGGTGAGGAAAATGGCCTGCAAGAACATGGGTGAAAACCTGAAAATCCAACTCTGTCAAATCTGTGTCGATCACGAGAAGTCTTTTCCTCTTTGAGACAAACTGTAGGTTGGAGTTGGATGAATAACAAGAATTGAGTGGCTGCCAGTGCTTCCCACCAAAACCAGAAAGATAAATGCACTGGGCTCAGTGCAAAACCCAGTGCACGTTCTCTTGGGAGCAGCATGTTTATCTGGTTGTTCCAAATTCATAGGCAGGAAGCTAGAGGGGATGTTACAGACCTGAACTTCCCCAATGCTGAACAGACTTTGGTCCATTTCACTGCAGACATAAAGGCCAGTCATGCCTTATATAACTCAGTTCAGATCCACACTTCATGAAAAGCCACAGTTCTTCAAATATGGGATTTTAGTTCAGACTCATCTCTACACATAGTGTAGAGAAATATGCAGAGATTCAAATTTTTTCTCAAGTGGTCTCTGAATTAATCACTTTTAATTCCAAAAGGTTTATAGTTTTGGGTCTTTTTCTTCCAAGGGTGGCTAAATGATACCATAGAGCTTTAATTTCCAGCAAGGTGCATCTTAACCAAGCATTCACTAAACAGAGTCACACAGGTAACTCCCTGCACATCATATTACAAATATTCCCCCAGATACTCTCAGTCATGTCCACCCACTTGTGACAGCCTCACTGCAATATAGCCCAGCCAATCCTAACCTCATTTCCATGCTGCCTATGCCTCTGACAACAACTGAAACTTGAGAAAATCCCAGGAACGTTTCCCCTCTTTCTAATGCATTTTCTTACCAGGACAGCATGTAAGTCAGAGTTGAGACTCCATGTGTGTAGACAGACTATGTATCCAACTTAAACCATCTACAAATAGACAGAGTCATGCAGCAATCAAACAGGCTAAGTAAACAGTAAAGGAGAAGCAGGAAAGCCTGTTAGGAAACCAGAGGGCACTAATATTACATTCATGCTTATTTTTATTTTGCATTTTCTTTCTTTGAAAAACAATTTCAAATTTCATGTGTTCATTAATTAGAGGTTTACAGCTACACCTTAAAGCCAACCAGTGGTGCATCTTCTGTGAGCACATGGCATCAGTGCTCTGGGAGCTGCGTATGGCTGGCTTTGTGTTTCCAGGTGGAGTTTATAGATTTTGACCAATAAAACTCTAAATGGCTTAGGACCTGCGCACATGAAAGACTACCGGTCTCCTTGTGCAATACTGACACATCTGCAACCAACGAAGCACCTGAGTTGGATCCCACTCCATGACCTGGGATTTAGCAGGAGAACATTCTCTATATGGGGCTCTCATCTGTGGAATAAGCTTCTGCCTTTGCTACAAACCCATTTGGAATTTTTGCCCTATGAGGTATGCTATCTTTTTTGCCTGGCTGGCTGAGTTGATTGGGGCTTAATGGGGGGAAGGATGACTGTTTACATGATGGGATGGTGGTTTGGTGATGAAAGTCCTGCCTATCGTTCACACCTTGTGTTGGGAGTATTGTCCTGGAGATTTTCTAGGGGTTGCTGCTTGTTTGGATTTAGTTGCTTTAAACATTATCAAGGGCCCACAGGGTAGCATATAGGCACTTTCTTCATGTATTATAAATTGCAGAAAATTCATATGCCTACTGCAATCACACACCTTGCTGTCCTAATATTTTTCTTTAAAACTAGAGTTGCCAGAAGGAAGGTGTAGAATCATTGTGGGGAGGGGAGGGTAGTAGAATCTCTGGGAACAACTTTGAGATCACCAAAGTGGTGTACTTCAGGAATATCTCCAATGAAGTCAATGAGGTTACAAGAGTCTAAAACCAGTGAGAGATCAGAATCAAGCCCAATACCTTAAACAAGGACCACAATGCAAAAATGTTTGCAAACCATTGCAATAGTGAGGGGGGCTTCATTCTACAATCCTATAATATTTAAAGGGAATGAACACCTCTGTAAAGTTTAATCCATCCGATAGAATTCTGTAGCAGTAGATAGTATAATGTTTCTAATGATTGCACTAGCATTGTCTTGTGTCAAGTGAACCTCTGAAATTTATATAATATATGGATTCCACTCTGTCAGCAGGTGCACCTTTCCCAGTTGGATAACAGATGCCTAGTGTAACACCAGGGCTACATCCAAAAGCAGGGGAGTGCTACTTGTCTACATTGGTTGCTCAGTTCCAGTCATTTTGCATTTATTCGGATGTGTATAACTGTAGATTATGCTCTTGCTAGCCATGCCTCGCTGGCAGGGGGGCTCGCCCATTTTTGCCCTATGCTGCTCAAAGTTCTGCATGCCAGCAAAAAGCCACCTCCACTTACTTCACAAGTCCCCAGGATCAATTAAACACACCTGATCCATCTCTGTAAAAAAAGTACTAGCTTGTACTCCCTTGACCCTTTACACTGGTGTGTGGCAACCATCTGGGGGACCAAAGCCAAGAGCCTAATATGTCTTATGCAACATAAATAATTGTAATTACTTCCCTGATGCGTATGTAATGAAAAACGCATTGTATCACTAGAGGATTTTGTTTCCAAAGAAACTGTTGCAATGATATTGAGTTGTCTATTACAATATCAGTCTCCTCTGAATTTCTTCCTTTTTTTCAGCTTAATTTGGGCCCCTTTGTACATTGATAGTGAAGGTCATCATGAAATAGAATACACTGTATATATTTAAGAAGGCTCCTCTATTCTTTGAATGTTTTTTGGTATGATTTTACTTTTGTTGACTAAGGCCTGACCTACACTTAAAATTTAGGTCAACATAGTTACAGCATTCAAGGATGTGAAAAATACACACTCTTGAGTGCCATATGCTGACCTAACCCGCATTGTAAACAGAGTTAGGTCAACAGAAGAACAGAAGTTATCCCAAAATAATCACTGAAGTGTAGACATGATCTTAGCACACTTTTATCTGTCACTCTTATACCATGAGTTTTTTTTAAACTTCACCCTACTAGGTCATCAGTCTGGGATAACATATGCAAATTGAACATATTAGCAGTGATATAAAATGTTAAACATTGCCATTTATGTGCAAAATGCATCAAATATTAATGCAAAAAAACTATAAATAGAATGAATAAATAGTAAAACATGACCATGTATCAAGCATAGAAAATGAAGATCCTGAACTGTCTATTTATTAAGCTAATAAAGAAAGCACATCCTTAACTGGGCAGGAAAAGTAAGAGAAAATCATTGTGTTCAGGAGTGATGCCGATAGCTGTTTAAATCATCTCCCTGGTGTTCCAAGATGACATATGCTGGTGAATGGGAAACTGGAAATTAATGTCAGAGGAATTTCAGCGATTGTGCTGGTTGGAAGCTGGTCACAGAAATTCAAGAGATAAGCCCACTGATTTAGTGTGTATGATGAAGCTTATCACAGATCACTTTGGCATTAAACAAAATAATTGGCAAAACTGTGAATCAAGGAATAATTCTCTTATACCACTTAGAGCATAGATTTTGAGGGTCTCAGAAATAAGTGCCTCTGTTTGCAGGCACAGAATGGGATATCACTCTTATATAAGGTTCATGATGGACAAATATTGTCCATAGGAACATCTTCACTGAAAATGCGAGAACATCATAGATAGAAATTGTATTGCTGAGAGCAGAAAGAATGTTTTACCAGTACTATTAAATGTAACAAAGTGGTTCAGTCAATGACAGCAATGGGTCTTCAGTTGCTTTAGTTCTCATATTGCATGAATAAATATTCTATCATCATTGTAAGTCCCTGGCAATGAGACTTCCACCGAAACTCGTATATCCAAATGTAATTTGGCATAACTGGCAGGCTTTTCTAAAACTGAATAACTGAATAATAATTAAGGTATTTAATGATGATTAGAATCATTACAAAAAGTGAAAAATTAGTAATAGTTTCTCATCTTCAGATTGCTTATGAGAGGAACATTTCTGTAGAAATGATGCATAATTATTACTCAAGGAGAGAGTATCAAAGCTAAATTAGTTGAATTTTCATTTTTAAAAAAATGTTTTCATTATGATAGAGCAAATTGCAATATTTGAGGATAATAGTTAATGTCTCTCTTTTTTGCAAATGATTCATTTTACATTTCTTTACTCAATTGTTTTAAGTTCTTCTATTTGTATAGTGCAAGAACTATTTACACCATCACATTCAGATCCTTTCAGGAACCAGACATATGCTCTGCATGTTAATTTTGTTCTGATGACTGCTGATTTCAGTGAAGCAATTCTTACAATTTTTTTTATTTCAGATGTCATAATTTATCTTCCTCTAACAGAAAATGCACCTACCACTTTGGAATATACATTGCTAGCCTTTATAAATCATAATCATTAGCTAGCAGTGTTACCTTGCATCTGCTTGTCCTTTTAACAAAGAAGGTGTAAGCATTGTTTGAATGGCAGTTTTATCTCTCTCACAAATAGCGAGATCATCACTTTTGGGTGATGCATGCTGCAAGAGCAGAATAATAAATCACTAAAAGTTAATTTCACTAATAACCAAGTGTCTTGGGGTGTATGTACCCCACACTGGCCCAGCAACCAAAGGGTTAATACAGGCCCTCCCAGCCACTGCTGATTGGAAGCCTCACAACAGCTGGGAGGATAAAAGGGCTGGGAAACAGTGGGGGTGATGTGGTTAAAAGAGTAGTGAGCAGGCTGGAGAAAGGAGCTCCTGCCAGCAAGCTAGTAAAGAGCTTCCCAAAGATGACAGCCCAGGAGGGGACAAATGGACCAATAGGCTGGAGAGCCTGTAGAGACCCGGGGGAAGGTAGGAAGAGGCTCAGGGCACTGTCAGGGTTGAAGAACCCTCATCCTGCCTACCTAACTTGAAGGCCCTGAGCTGGGACCCAGTGGAGTGGGTGGGCCTGGGTTCCCCTATCAAACCCCTGATGGACTGGGGAGTAAAGAAAAGCTTTTCAGACTCCTGGGCACCAGGCACAGACTGACTGTCCTGCTGGGCTATGTGAGCCCAGAGCTGTGCCAGCCTTGGCCAGAGGGGGTGCTGTTGCACTGATGCACTGCCTAACACCAAGGTTTGTGCAATTGACTCAGGATGTTCCAGATGTGGTCTGCTTTCCTTATACTTGCTTATGTGCAAGATATAAGATTTACGACACTGCAGAAGTAACAGGTGATATATATATTAGATGACCACTTTCACCTTCTCTAATTGGAAAAAAAGCTCTGATACCCAGCAGTATTAATGGTATAAGCCAACTTCCGCTAAAAGGTACTTCTACTAACAGCCACTAGTCCAAATCCTGCAGCCCTAGCTCAGTCCTAATAAATAATAATACTTGGCTCTTAACGAGCCTGATCCAAAGAACATTCATTCAACCTACTGGTAAAAAAGGAGTTTTGCCTCTGCAACACCTACAGAGTTTGGTACAGAGGTATTAAAATAATTGACCTTCACTAGAAGGAGTTCTGTATTTGTGTTACTGTGACAGAATATGGTAGATAAAAATCCTTATAGAATGTAACAGAAAATAGACCTTTTCATGGATGTTTGGAAACACCCTAAAGAATTGAACAGAAAATTATATTCCTGCTATCAAATTCTATAGGCCCTTTGGTCACACTTTAAATTAAGGTTCTATTTATGAATAGTTTATAAAGTTTAAAAATTGTTAATATAAGTCTTCTTAAATGGCTAACTGTCAGAGACCTTATTAAGTTGCTTATAACCATGGCTTATAGCTATCAACACCACAAACTACTTATGTCTCTAATGTGCTTATAACTTATATTAGCCACTTATTAACCATTTATAAATGGATCCTTTATATGAAGTGTTACCAGATATTTTTAAAAAGCTACAGAAACAATATTATTCTCTAGTATGTTCTGTAGGTCTTCATAATATTGTTTTTTGTAAAATCCTTTTTGTTTCATCACTAATTAATGTAATATGTTTTCCCCCATAAGTTATTGGTGTTCTCTTTAAGATTAAATCATGCTCACTTACTAATGCAAGGAGTCTCACATAAGTCAGTAAAATTACTCACGTGGGTAAGGCAAATGGGATATAGGGCCAGATTTTTAAAAGGTCTTTAGGCACCTAACTCCTATTGCAGAGAGACTGGTTGTTTGGGTTTATAAAAGGAGCATACATAATACTGTAGTGGAAAACGGGCAGATTCAGCCAATGTTGTTTATGTACAAAGCAAACTCTTCCATCATTCCCTAGTTTACTGCTGGGGTCCCCACCCCCTAAAAATAAAATGCTTATTTATGTTTTGTCATCTGAGGATCTGATTCTTCTGTCACCAAGCTGTGAAAATATTTCAGGAGAAATCTACACAGAAGGGAGGAGCGATCTTGAGAGCCTCCACGTGATGCAGGTTGCTATGCAACCACTTCCCTGCCTGTACATGTCTGGAACAGCTGCTCCAGGTACAGCCAGTGTAGAGCAGCTTATGGAATTGGGAAATTAGATCAAGGGGAAAGAGCAGTCAAAATCTAATGAAACCACACACCAAAGTATAGGTAATATTACTGGGTACCAACACAAATCCAGCACAGACCCTGGCATAGGAGTTCCAGTGGCAGAAATTCCAGGGGGACCCATGCTGTCTGAAAATTGACCACTGCCGTCTAGAAAGTGGGGGATGGCTAGAATGCCCAGGAGATGCATTTGCATTACCATTCTCCCAGTGGGGCTCCTATGGGAATTATAGCTGCTTCCTTTTGGCAGAACCCCCCAAAAAGGCAGTGGCAGCAACATTGCCTTTCCTTTCCCTGGAACAAGTCACTCGTGAAGCACAGTGGATCAGGGATGTGCAACTGGCATCTCCTTGCACAAGCTGAGGTAAATTTCACCCTGTGTTAATGATGGTATGTGTTAACCCTTGATGCAGTGTTACCACTACTATTCTGCAGTCCAATCCACCATAGCAACACTTCTCTAAAATACTACCTGTAGTTTACATTAATAGCTAAATCAATAGCTTTAAGAGATTTCGTGCACCAAGCAGCCTAGTCTCCCATTTTAGTTAATCTCTTCCTTACCTTGATGGGTTATTCAAGAAAGGATCTTAGATACAGTAAAGTGTGCACTAGCATGCTAGCCTTATGCTGGCTCAGTTGGATCATAAAATCCAATAAACTCATTGTGGTGGATAGTTAACTGAACATACAGTATAGTCTAGTCATCTGTTCATGAAACCTGCTATGTTACTTCTGAAAAGAAACACTTATCTCCATGAACACTCCCCAAGGTTTGGGGGTGGGGAGGAGAAGGGCAGAGATATGGTAGAGTGGGAGCCAAAAGGAATAAATTCAGACATGCTTCAAGAACTGTTAATTTGAGACAATCGACCAACAGACCAGCATAGCAAGGGGCCAGTATAAGGAGGAAAAAAAAGATGAACTACCTTAAGTAAGGAAGACTGTTCCATGAGGAAAAGTCTCAGCAATTAATAGGCATGAAGCCAATAGGTTTCTGTGGAAACTACTCTAAAAACCAAAGAAGATTTTATAGAAATTACTCTGAGGCTCTATATAATTGAATAGGGGATTATCTCCTTTCTATAGTTTGTTGGGGATGGGAGGGCTTAATATCCTTTAGAATTCTATAACAGGGTGATACATTTTCCATTAAATTCCTCAGAATGGTTAAAAAGATTATCACTTTCTACAAAATTCTACAGGATGTTTCCTCAAAGAAGATCTTGGATGACCAACTTTTACATCCATTCTGAAACCCAGATGGCCTCAAAACTATCTACTGTTAATACCTTCCTCACGTCTGTCCTTTTAAAATATTTGGGTGAAACCCTGTTACTAAAGTCAATGGGAGTTTTGCCAATGACTTCAATAGGACCAAGATTTCACCCTTGGTGCTAAGGGAGGTCTTCATAGGGTATTAGCTCCGTATTTCCAGGAATTATTTTTTCTCTCAGTGTAAGCCATGTACAGAAAGGCCATCACTAAGATGCACACCACATGAACATCTATAATAAATGAACAAACCCCCGTGTTTCTTGAATCTTTTAGTTCATAAAGAGCATAGTGAAAAACACCCCTGGCAGAGGAAAGAGCTTGAGCTTGTTTGAGAAATAATCAAGATGGTAAAAAGGTAATATTTCAGCTATATATAGTCTGTTAAACAAAATAAATTGTACTTATACGTATAATACTGGTAATGTTGTGGGAGGAAAAAAATCATGGCAGAGAACTAAGTAGTAGAGGAGAATGTATGGCCAGGATGAGAAGTCACTGACTTGCTTACACACCAGAATGGGTTTGTCCAGTACTGCATCTTCAGAGCCCTTCAGTGTCTCTGATATTGGAATAGATTTTCAGCTAGTTCTCAAAAGTAAAAAATGGAGAGTCCAGAATCTGTCACAGCTGCGCTTTATCCAATACGAGTAAAAAGTAATGAAACTATATGAAATTTGGCTTTGGACCCAGATTTGAATAAGGCTATTGCAGACTAGACTAACGGTGATATATTCTTTGGTTTCCACAGAAGTATTCTAAGTCTTCATGGCTGCAGCAAAAACCCACAATCCTCTGTTCCCTGTCAGACTTCCTCCTCTAAAAAGAGCTGATTCACAGCAATAGGAGACTGTGCACATATGAGCATGCATGACCTAGAAATGGCAAAAGGGCTTCAGGATAGTATTGCCATGATATTTCCATGCACTATGAGAAATTCTCATTTAGAGGATGAATGCAATGTGTATTTAGACTGTGAAACTATTCAGAATAATACATCAGCATGAAGTTCATAAGCTTTTTGATATTAAAAGATAGCACAGCACAGGTAGATGAGTAATAATAGGCTCATCTGGGATCTAGTTTGGTCTGACAGACATGGTTTCCCATATTAAATTGGGTAAGAGTTTCAATGGAATAAAGAAGAAGAAAGGGAGACAGACTCACTAAATAATCCACTCATAATGGCCACAATATTGATGCTTCCTAATCAGAATGAAACTCCATGTTTAACAATCCCCATTATGCCTCAACAAAATTATCATGAAAATCTCTTAAAGTGAAACACAGACAGGATTAAGGTAGGAGATGAATTATAAGTGGGATTTTGATCTCACACCACTGTAAAGCAGAAACTCCATTTAAGTCAAATGAATTATTATATCAGTGTAAAAGCAGTCTGAGTGAGTTCAGCATCAGGCCTTATGTGAATTTATGCCAAATTTCAAAGTTCAGACATTTCTGAGTTACTTATCTATATTGGAAAAATGTCTGAATTATGTTTTAAAGTGAGAAAATCAAAATCTTTCAGCCTTGCATAATCCAAAAAGGAGCATTTAAAAAAAATTGTGACAAGTAAAATTGTGACAAGTAAATGGTATCAAAATATTGTCAGTTGGAACACTGAAACTCAATGGACATTTTTAGGCAGGCTAAAAACAAAAAAACCCTGATTAATTTAACAATAGCTTGTGAATCAGACACAATTGCAATGGTCATAATGACCCATCTCTAGCAATGTTCTTTTTTGTAAACAAACAAGAATATTACCTGAGGAGTAAAAATGCCCCAAAACAAATGTGTTTCTAATTTTACAACCATGGAAATGGAGAAACTGAGTGTTACCACTTCAGTGTCATGTACATTTGAACTGAAATGGGAACAACAACAATTATCCTTGGTTTTACCACGTATCTAACTATAGAAATATCTGTTGGAAAGAACAATTTGCTGGCTAATCTGACTCAGTGAAGTCTCTTGCAGCTAATCAATCTTTCGCAGCACATTATAGGTCTTGCAATTGTTTCAAACTGACACTGGAAAGTTTTATGTTTCAGTTGACTTTCTCTAGTTATGTATTACCTTGTAAAGTATTATACTTTACATTTAATGTGCTCAAAGCCTATTAAATGTGAAGAACACTTTCATAAGGAGGAGGAGAGTTTTTCAGGAGGTCAATCTACAGTTGTTCTAGCTATGTGCAATTTTATAGGAGTTCTTGTGTAAGAAATGAATATACCCCACAGCAAGTAGGGGCTTATCCTTTTTCATGTTGCTGACAATCAAATGCAAGAGAGTTAATTATTTTTCAGATCATGCTTGTTAGTTGTATTAATTCTCAAGGCATCTGGAATATACTCTGATCGCTAAGTGTTGTTGTCACCCATTTGCCATTTCTCTTCTAGTTTTCAAGCATACCAGTCCAAGTCATGAGAGGGTATGGTAGCTGGCAGACAGAAAAAATATGCATTGAGTAAATTCAGGGACTCTAAGCATGGCAGCCAAAAGTAATGAAGAAGGAATGTTCCAGCCATTGATTTTCTATTGCATTTTCATTTGATAGAAAGATTTGCTATTACCACCAAAAATGAATAGCTGTATTATGCTAGTTAATTCATGTTTACACTGATTTTCCCTAAAATAGGGTTTTCACAGTTGCTGTTTCCTATTCTAATTCTCTCTCGGGGACAATTCCCAAGAGGTGATGAACACCCATCACTCTTATTACAGGCAACTGGAGTTGCAGGAGCTCTGTCCCCTTTGGGACCACGTACTAATTCACTAGTGATAAACATTAATCTTAAAGGAGCTGGTCCAATGCCTATCAAAATCAATGGAAAGATTGCCATTGACTGCAATAGGCATTGGGTTAAAACTTTAATAATGTAGACCAAAATAAACACTGGGCATTTTAAATAAATGGTAGACAATTTTTTCAAACCTTAATTTCATTAGAAATATTTCTGGGATTTTTTCTTTTATTTCAATTACTTTTGTGTTTTGTTTTGTTTAATTGAAACATTCCCCCATAGTGGCCGAAAGCTAGTGCCTGGTCACCAGAAAGTCAGACAGACTGTAAATAAGAAATTGACCTGTCTAGTCTCACTGTCCAAACTGAGTGATTTGCACTTACAAAAAATGTGTCTGCCTCCTAACTTAGGGCGACGGTGCCTTGCTTATTAATTAGCGGTGTTGAATATATACATTCTTAATACAGAATAATTAATAAGCAAGTGGAAGAACTGAAGCTAGAACTGATAAATCTCCTCCTGACTGCCAGCCAGACACTCCTTCATACAGGTCAATGAGGTGACTGCTGCTGCTGCGTCCCATCTGGGGCAAGCCTCAAACAAGCACGCTCTACTGAGCATGTGCAAATGGCAATTTGCAGAGGCTTAAACTTAACCAAATAGAGTTGAATTTTCATGGGGGACAGTAAAAGGCATCTTCCCAACTCCAAGACCATCCCTCTTCCAAAAAAAGTTTCTGGTCCAAACCCAGGAAATGCTAGAACATTTTTAACATTGTCAAAACTACCTATTTCCCCCTAACTTCATACTCTGAAGTGACTAGCATTTTTGGTGAAACTTCCCCCCCCAAAAATTAGCCAGTCAGATACCAAGCATGGAAGTGTTCAGCCCAAATCAGTAATAGTTTGGCAAAGTTATAAGCAACTAACAACAGGGACTTACAATGCAGAGTGTTGCAATGTCAATTTTAAGCAATGGATTTCATTGTTTATTCATCAAATACATTTTTCATTACAACACTGTGGCCACCAATCATCAGCTGCAATTAAGGAGTGCACAGCACAACGCGGGGAGGTAGGTATGCAAAGGTGGCTTTAAGTCATCTGATCCAGGTTTGGCTGCAAGCTGGGCCTGAGGCCTGCTGACCTTGCTTGGCTGCCATCAATCCCAAGGGGACATTATTGAAATCCAGGGATCACTGAAGCACGGGGAACCTCCACTCATGGCTTATTTTCACTGGCCATGTCACACATGTTGGCACTCAGGATGAGATAGTATAGGAGACGCTATGATGTAACCACATTACTCGAGGATCCTCCTAGGCTGGGGTGATTCTCCCATGCCCCATTATGACAGCATAATGCACTGGTCAATGTGTAACGTGTCCCCCTCTGTACCCAAATCGCAGAGGATGTGAGACTATTACAACCCTACCAAGAGGACTGAGCTCTTTAGCTCAAGCAGTAGAGAGAGTGAGAGACTCATGCTTTTAGCTCTGGAGGCCCCTAGTTCAATCCCTGGTGGCTGCCATGATGGTGGCCATTGCACCAACACAATGAAAGCAGCCACAGCACAGACAGATTAAGACACTAGCCTCAGTTGAGCTGAAAAGCTACCTGGCATGAAAACAGTCTGACTCTCACGTATCGAGTAATTCCAGCCTTTCTTAGCATTGCTAAGTAAACTAGTAGGTGATATTTTTTAAATCTGTGTTTAGCAAGAAATAGATCTGTAGGACATGCATACTAAAGTGTCCTTAACACCGTTTCAAAATTAAATAAATATGGACCATTTACATGGTGCCTGAAATTGATCTGGATTTAACAGTAATATTTTAATGTATTTAACAGCCAGTATGCCAGGGGGCAACTTGTCTTTAATAGTAATTGTGGCACAGATCAACCACCTGAGACAAGAGCTTTGCTGCTTCACAGATCTCAAAACACTTCCATGATTGCTGTCTTTGGTTATGAGAGAGCTGATCAATCTGCTCTGGCAGGAGATAGGGTAGTTTTAATGTGTTTTGGAATTGTACTATTTGACACTTGGTTCTTCCTGCTTCTGTATAGGCATGACAGAACCTTACTATCATTGAGGTTTAATTTATGATCAATTATGGCTGCAACATTGATTGTGTAGGAAGGTGATTCCATATGCGTCCCAGTTTGTCAGCTAATCTTATAAAATAATAATCAGCATGTTCCCTGCCTTTTTCCCGCCCAAGCTGTAATTCCAGCTCTAGCTGTTTTGGGGACAGACCTTTTCTATTCTTAGCAAACAAGGGCAGTATGCTTTGTGGGCTTTTTACATTACTCTCTTGTAAATTCATTTGGCTATGATTTTGCCTTCAAGTGCCTGTCATGTTGGCAAAAACCTTGACTTTGGAGGCTGGGAGTGGAATTTTGTGAGAGAGTAAGGGTATGTCTATACTTACCCGTCGCGTCGGAGGTGCGGGATCGATGTTCTGGGTTCGATTTATCGCATCTTGTCAAGACGCGATAAATCGAACCAGGAAGTGCTCCGCCGTCGACGCTGGTAATCCAGCTCGACGAGTGGAGTAGGCGGAGTCGACGGGGGAGCCTGCGCGCCGCGTCTGGACCACAGGTAAGTTCGAACTAAGGTACTTCGACTTCAGCTATGTTATTAACGTAGCTGAAGTTGCGTATCTTAGTTCGATGGGGGGGTTAGTGTAGACCTAGCCTAAGGATTATATCTGTGTTGGTTTCCTTATACAGTTAGAAGTCAGGGCTCCTCATGCTCCTACCATCAGAGTAGTGACTTAGTGCACCCATAGAGACTAATGGACCTATGTTGTTGCTAGAGAAACAATTAACAATTACATCTGTCAATGGGATACAATGAGTCCTCATGTCCTTGATTGCCACAGGATTCCTAAGCATGCTCTCCTGGGCCCTGACTCTGCTCATATTGAAATCAATGACATAACTCAGTTACAACAGTGGAATAGGGATCAGATCCACAATGAATTATTGGCATGAGTCAGACTAGTATATAGACTAACAGTGACAAATGAAATGTATATGACAAAGAACAGAGAACCCTTGGTAGTCATCCTATTACAGTGCAGAAAGATTGCAGAATAAAGAGCTTTGTAGGGGCTGGTGAAGAGATTTTCTTGCTTATTTGCATTCATGCAAACTCATCCAGCAGAAGTGCTCTAGGCGGTAGCAGGTAAAAGTGGTCATCACTTGGAAAAAGTTGAATATTTTTTGCTCTGAGGATTTCTCTATGCCACAGCCTATTGGGAGGCACTAATATCCATGAGATTTCATTGCGGATTTCAGGATATTCAAGCATTTGTAGAGTCTTAATCCTCTTTCCCTTTGTAGGATGACACATTCTATTTTCCTAATCAAAGGATACCATGGAAACTCCATGGGTTGTCCTGCAGTTTTTCCCTTTTGACTTTATCCCTCTTGAGGTTTTTCAGCAAATCTGGCCCAGAATCTATTAATGGGACACTGGAAATTGTACAATGCAGCACACCATTAAACTCAATATTCAGTGTGTGCAAGTCTGCCCTTTTCTATGCACCTGGGGTCCATACAGGACAAAAAGCATGTCGCAAAACAGGAAGCATCTGCATATCAAACAAGTACCTTGTTCTTACCCATGTTAAAGAAATGTATAAAGTTTAAGTCTGTATAAATTAAAATGGCTAATGCTATTCTTGATTTACAAGCTAACAGTTGTTTGAAATGTATATAAGATATTAAGATACAGAAAACCTCTGAAGGAAACATTAACAGTAATGTTATGTGTAAGAGTTGTTATTAATTACATGTTTGGTTAGGGGTTTTTTTTTTTTTTTTTTTACAAGAGTATCATTTCTAAACTATTTAACATAATAAAAGAGGGAACATCTAGTCTACCAAATCTGTTGCAAAAAGTACGGGGAGACTGGGTATCTATACTCAACTGATGGTATCTGAGCTACCAGTGTCAACATTTTCCTCACATTTCAAATTGTAGAATGGCAGGCTGTGCTACTCCTAAAAAAGTAGGAAGGGTCAATTCTATCCCATATGCTTCATAAAACTGGTCTTTAGCTCTTCTCATTTGGTTCTTATCATTCTTACCACTTTGAAAAAAGATTTCATACCTCAGAGTATTACAAGAAATAATAAACCATCTGTCAATGTTGGGGAGTTATTGTCATTTGCCAAACTTTCCAGAATCATCAGTCATACAATAGAGTTACATCATAATATTTTACTCTGGAGCCACATTATTGCTGATCCTCTCCCACAGCAAGCAAGGTAAACTCAGTAGTTGGATGCAGTTCCAATCTTTCCAGTCATATACATTTTGAATAAAACTACTCTTCTCTTTTGCCCTATTATTCAATAAAACGTTCCCAACACTATACTTTTCATAAACAACAAGTTAATGTCATTTAAACAATAGAGTTTGAACTGAGGAACAGCGAGTGGGAAATGCAAGAGCTTGAGTCTTATGTCAATTAAACTAGTATTATTACTTATTTGTATTCCATTATCACTCCAATACCCGAATCCAGATTGAGACCACATTGTGCTAGATGCAAACATATAGGATGATGTGGTCCCTGCCCCAAAGAATTTTCAGTCTAATCTGAGACAAGACATAATGAGAAAGTGTAACAAAAAATAGGAAGGACAACAAAGGAAACAGTAATATTCACATGGGTTTATAGCAGTTCTAATGTGTACGTCTCCAAACTATGGGATGTCTCAGAGGTCCCCATATGGGATTCTAGCCCAGTAGATCGGCATAGCTCATTGACTAACAGCTCTGCCCCTGACTTCCCGCATGCTCCAATGGAGAGAGGATGACTTTATGGTACACATGAGGCTGCACAGATCCACTTGAAGTCATCTCTTCTTTCTGGATTCCTCTGCACATCAGAAAAGCATTTTGAACAGTTTGTGCATTTGCAGGGGCTGCAAGGGTAGGCCCTTTGTGGGTAACAGTCTGTTAGTATAGATTCTGTATTGTTAAAAGAGGCATCTCCAAAGATACTTTGTTGTAACACAACAGTACAAACTCATTCCATCACTGAACATTTCACAAATGTCATTAAAGACACACCTGTTACAAAACCAACTATGATCCTATATACAACCACAGCTGCATGAGCTTAAATTGCTAAAGACAAAGAACTCAGTTTCTCTTTGGGGACGATGACAAGTCAGAGATTCAATTCAAGGCATAAATAATGAGAAAAGATAAGATGATGGAAGAACATCATGAACCATAAAGCCTAAGAGCAGATATTGTAGGTAATAACTGTTATTTAAATATGGCTTGCAGTTGTATTGGGAATGGTGTAGTTATACTGAGGAGGATACAAGTGCTTTTCTAACTTGCAGTCAAGGGGTTAAATTTACCCCAGTGCAGAGAGCCTGCACAAATCCTTATGCACTACAGAAGAACCATATTAAGGAACTAAGTGGGACTTAAGTGCTACATAAGGTGTGGTGTTGGCATTTTGCAGTGGGGTTAATAGCACTCTGGGGCAAAGTTCACCAAAGGTACATATTTGTCTGTCTACTCTCTGAACATGTGTATGAAGCATGCAACACACAAACATACCTCAAGAAACAGAAGTGGGAGAGAACGGCTAACTCCACTTAATGTATACAACACTCATGTAGGAAATCCCCTTAAGGACTTTGCATTGAAAATTACTGGGTAAGCATGTCTGACAATGTGAATTTGAAGAGCCACACTGGAAGTGAAACTGCAGGTTTCATGAGAGGAACTAGTTTCTCATCTTTCTTCCTCTTGCCCTTCATTTTTCTGATGTGTTAGCTAGATAATGAAAACCCATTCCAGACTCTCTCATTTATTGCTGGGGAAAGAGTGGGAGTGTTAACTAGTTGAAGATGAGTAATTTTTCCACTGACGGATGGTATAAAAAGGTAGCAAATGTTTCGCCTCGTCAATTCATACTGACATAAAAATTTCCCAATTTTCAATGAGCTGCATAGAATGTAGCCATTCCGTTGGAATTAACTCACGTTAAGAATAATAGTGATTCAGTAGCTAAACCCAGGCATTTCTTTGAAAACGTAGGGCATATTATTTTATGGAAAATCATTTATTTAACATGGTTTTATAGTTTTATTTTTGCATACCCATAGGTATCACAATTGGTACACCGTGTAAATTAATATGGATAACATCACCGAAGAAGCTGAGGCAGCTGCTGAAAGAGGTAATAGTGACACACTTTACCAACAAAGTTCCAACTGCTACTGCTGAGCTTACACCCGTTAAGGATAAACAAAGGAAAGACCTTGAAAACAGAAAAAGCAAAGAGCAATGGGCAGAGCACTTTCAAGAGATGCTACACAGACCAACGTCAGAAGAAACTAGTGACTTTGACAAAGGAATTAAACACTCAGAATTAGATATCATAACATTTCACATCAAAAAACAAAAATTAAAGATGATAAAAATAAAATCATAGTATCATCTTAAGTAGAAGAAAGGAAGTGATTGAGGCAAAGGGAAGAGCATGCTGGATTTCATCCCTGAAGACGGTATGTAAACCAGATTTTCCCCTAAGAATAATACTCAAAGAGACCATTGAAAGGCAAAAACCACTCGTCATAAACTTCATAGATTTTTTAAAAAACATTTGAAAGCCTTTGTTGCATTCACTCTTGAACTTCAAGTGCTATGGTTAGTCAACAAAAATAATTATCAAGGCTTTATATCAAAGGTGCAGCTTGCACCGTTAATATAAACTCAGGCTTGAGTGAATAGTTCAATGTAGACAACGTCTACATTGCATTATCTCACCTCTGATGTTTGGCATTACCATTGACTTCATTATGAGGAAGTGTAGATGGATACAACACAGGCACTGCATAGCTTAGTAACAGTACACTGGATGACTTACAGCTATGTCATCAGCAAAGTCTAAGTGGCAGTTCAGCCAATATGCAAGTGAAGACTGAAAGACTGTCCAGCCTTGAAAAAGATATCAGATTATTAATCAGTTATTAAACCAAATCTAATGAGAATCCCAGCAACTCCCAATTCAAGCATTATTTTAGAAGGCAAAGGAATATGAGAAGTGAATCAATTCACATGCTTGACAGTAATGTGCAAATCAATGGATATATCCCGAAGGAAATAATGTCACGAATTGGCAAAGCAACAGCTGCATTCAAAAACTTAAACAAGATTTGGACATCTAAACTCTACTACTTGAAGACCAAAGTATGAATATTCAACTCAAAGTTATTTCCACCTCAACATCTGGATACGAAAGCTGGAAGTCCACCAGAGGTACAGATGTCTAAATGCCTTAGAAAGCAAATGCTTCAGAAAAATATTAGGTATTACACTGAATTAATTTATAACAAAGGCTAAGATTAATCAGAAACTTCAACAATCCTTTCTCTTCAAAGTTATCTGGGACATGGGCTAAGAATGAAGCCATGACAAGTGTATGATTGGGCAGCTGCAGGAACATGCAAAAAGGGCCAACCAAAAGAGTCCCTCTGTTGAACAGTACTCAGAGAGGGAAAACTATCTGGGACTTAACAGAGAGAACATGCAAAGATTGGCCCAGGATTGACAAGGATGATGGGGTCCTGTTTGTGCCCCATGCAAACTTTGACGGCATGGGAAAGATTCAGATTCAGAATTACCAACTTTAGAATTTGAATTACCCCCGCAATAGTTACAATGGCATCTCTAATGACCAGGATCTCAATTTTATGTCACATCTAAAGATACTTACAGAAGCATAGGTGTCCATGATACAATTTCCTTCTGCTGAATCATCAGCACACTTTCTACAGCCCCTAAAGTGCCATTTTGTTTGTCTCCAATGCAACAAATGACCCAACTCACTGCTGGTTAACTGTGAAGTTGAGCAGGATCACTACTCAAGGTGGCATGGTGACAGACTCTCCAAAGGTACTTCTAATCAAGCAAAGAACCAACAGCGTATTTACTTCATTCACAGTGTATCACTGACAGCTCACCAATGAAGCAGCATTATGTACAGTACCATTCTTAACCCTCTAGACTTCTGGATGGGAAGCTGCATATTTAAATTCATGTAGCTTCTTCTGGAATCTATCCTAACATTCAACTACCTGGCTTGTCAATCTTGACTATTTAATACAAGCCCTCCTTTGAAGTCAGACAGCTGAAGCAGCACCTTTCTGTCATGTGTAAAAAACTATTGTTCTGGAAGTACAAGAGCCATTAAGCAGGTTAAACCCACATTCACTTTGTTTCTTATAAGGAGAAATTTCACCAACAATTACAACTCCAAATTTGATTGATAGTTTTCTGTATAAAAACAGAAAATATTGCCACAACTTCTCTGTACAAAAAAGCCATGATTTTGCCTCCCTGAAGAATGGCTAGGATCCGGTATTACTGTACTTCTCAAAATATTCTTCATGTTAATTTGATATTAAAGATAAGTAAGAAAGCTGGATTATATTTATAAATTCTAAATGTATGTGGTATCATTTTTCATAGAAAATATATTTGTAGATTAATGATCTCAGGGCTGGTTCAGTCGTGCTTTGAGGGAAACGGATATGCAGTGTGTGAAGATGAATTAACCCATTGTCTCTGACCCCAGTATTGGGCCACCGGATTCAACCAAAATCAGACTAAGCAATTTTATTGAAGCAATCAGATTTTATGTCAATGCAGCAAATTATTTAACCTCAAAGGTTTCCTAGAATTAATATAAAACAATACTTAATAGGGACAAGATATAGGATCTTAAGTCCATATTTAGGCTGCTCAGTAAGTGCCGGGACTTTCAAAAATACTGAGTACTTGACTTCAAAGGGTGCTGCTGGGTGCTCAACACTTTTGCAAATCACACTACTTATTTCGGAGTCTAACGTTTGGCTTCTTTTTCTGAAAATATTACAGATTCATTGGTGTTTGAGGCCAGAAGGGACAGTCATGTAGTTTTGCAGAGCACACAAATTCAACCACGGATTCTTGTATCTAACCTAAAAACTTGAGGTTGAACTAGATATTTGTTAAACCAGAGCACTAGGCACATGCAATACCCAGCATTTCCCCATCCAAGTACTAACTAAGCTTGTGACTGTTTAGCTTCTAAGATCTGCTAAGTCTAAGAGTAAACACCTTCAGTCTTATATGGCCCTCAGTCTTGTCACTTACTCTAGGCAAGGACACATTATACTTGCAAACACTTTTACTATGCTCTACCTGGTCCCAGGAACAGTGCAGATCATTGCACGTGTGTAAAGTCAACTTGTGGCAATGGAGACTAGAACACAATGCACAATTTCAACTGTTAGCTGGTTAGTTTAGACATTTTAATTTATGTGATTTAATTTGTCATTAATCCAGCTGTAGCCTTATCAAATTATACTATTTGTAAAATGTTTGTCATCTCACAAGTTTTCTCGAGATAAAAAATCCTTTTGCAGTTTGTATATAGGGTTATGCTTTGGCACAGCGCCTCCTTCCGTACCCCTGCCAGATGCTGCAATGGTTGAACAAAGAATATTTCATTCTCTACCATAAAAAAAAATAGAGAAATAAAGGAGCAGTTGAGGAAACCAAGCTGCTAACCAAAGAGATCACTGTTTGATTATAGACACTCATCTAGAATAGACTGCCTCATGGAGAAGACATGACTGCATTACAGACTTCCAAATGTAAAACAGCTTTTCGTAACATAAATATGTAACCCTAAATAGATTGCCAAAGAAGGAAACCACATCTTTTCTTTATTTTGGCATTGTGTGTCATCAAGATGGCCTTCTCATGTTGAGTTCACACAGTGACACCTCTAAAACAACCTACAGACAGACACTAGGTTTATATTTCTTTTTCCTTTAAAAGAAAATAATGTAAAGAACAGTGTCGCTGTGGCCAGCAAGGCACCTCTCCAGCATGCAATTACAATTGAAAAGAGTTACAGCTGCAATCTAGCTGAAGAAATTGTCTTATCTGCTTCACGAATGTACCCTGGGGAGGATTCTTAATGCTATTTTATATCCCCGGAGAAGTGTAACAGAGACAATGATGAAAAAGGCATCTGTTTTAGATGTGTATAACTCTAACTGCTAACATGGGCTGTGTGCTCTGTCTGGGGATAGTACGACTTTTGCTCATTAACATTTAATCATGTGCTGTTCCATCTTTTATTCACCATTTACAAGTTTAAATGAGACCTCAGTATAGCCCATTATCAGCATTCAGTGAAGGTATTTTTAAATCAGTGTTGAACCAGGGCATGCAATTCATTCAGTTTGTTTAAAAAAAGAAAAAAAGTCTTCAAGTTCATTTAATTTCTGCCAGCTGAATCTTCCTGAGTTGAGTGAAGCACCATAGACTGTAGTTAGGTAAGAAGGACTATCCCAATGACAAACAAGGCCTGGGATAGGACCAGTAAAAAGCAGTTTCAGCTGAAACTGGTTTGGAAAGTGTTCATCGAATTAATGTTCCTGTTTTTTTAACAGCTCTAGTTTCAAACAACGTATATTTTTTAAAGCAAGTTTAAAAAAAAATCTGGAGCATTTCGAGCCTTTACCAGATCACTAAGGAGGGGAGAGAGATTTTCTGTCACAGCCAGGTCATGGGAGACCTGTGGGCATGGGGTGAGCTGCTCAGTATCTGGGCCGAAAAGTCAACGATCAGTCCAGGGCCGGGCCAGGTCAAACCCGCAGAGTCAGAGTGTGTTACCAAATTAAGAGCATGAGGCAAGAATTGGGGTCAGGCTGAGCCAGGCCAGGCCGGGATCTTTCACTGGGGTCAGCAATAAGCCGAAGACAGTAAGCCAAGATCAGGGTTGAGAGCTGGAGCAAGGACAGGAGCCAGGGATCCAGGTGAATCACAGTGAGGAACAGCGAGCAGAGTCTGAGGCAGAAGCATACTGAAGGTCTGCGTTGCTCAAACTACCACCAGAAATGGCTTCCTGGTTTATATGGGGAGTAGTGCAAGCCAATCAGGGAAGCAGAGGGCTGTTGCTCATGCCCTTAGGACAGGACTTCCTGCTGGGCTTAACCTCCCATTACGTATCACTGGCAACCCTTCAAGGGCCCCAAAGGGAGATGAGGAACCAGCACCTGCCTCAGATCCTGCAGTCCCCACTTCTAGGCCCAGAGGGTCTTACGTTTTCTCACAGAGCCATCTCCCAGCACCCCAATCCCCCATTGCTTGGTTCTCAAAATATTTCATTCTACAAGACACCAGGAAGGACTTCACAGAATACCTGGACCACATGGTGAACTGTAAAATGGCCTATCACCCATCAGATCATTCGGCTACCCCTGTGGCCAAACTGGCCTATGCCTATTCCCCTGTGGACACAGTATATGGAGGAAAATTATCATTGTCATGTATTATTTATATTGTGCTAGTGCCTAGGAGTAGGGTGACCAGATGTCCCATTTTTATAGAGACAGTCCCGTTTTGGGGGATTTTTTCTTATATAGGCGCCTATTCCACCCACCCCACCCCCCGTCCCATTTTTTCACAGTTGCTATCTGGTCACCCTACCTAGAAGCCCCAGACATGAAACCCCATTGTGCTAGATTCTGTACAAACACAGAACAAAAAGATAGTCCCTAACCCAAAGGCAGATACCAGGACAAGACGTCACTCAGATTGGATAGGATTCTGAAGTTGACAGGCAAGGATCCATAGTTCATATTGGCACTAATGTCATTGTATTGTGGGATATCTCACAAATAGTAGATTACTTCAGGGAACTCAGAAGCATGCTGAAGAAGAAGAATGTTCAAGCAAACTTCTCTGAGTGAAGGAAGACAGAAGGCAGAAGATTCTGGAATTGAATTGCTGGCTATGTAATCAAATGTAGGTAAGGAGTGTAGGGGTTTGGTTTTGTGGAACATTGGTTTATCTTCTATCAGGAGAGGGGGCTGTATATGTTTGATGGCCTCCACCTTGGTTGACGGGAACCAATCTCATTGGGTACAGTCTGTCTAGAGTAATCTGGAAAGGGTTAAACTAAAAGCACAAGGGGAGGGTAAAAAGAACAAAATTAATCAAGGAATGAAAGAAATGAAGAGAAAAAATTCTTAAAGTGCCTATACACCAATGCTAGGAGCCTGGGTAACAAACAAGAGGAATTCAAATTGCTCATTTATGAGCATAAATTTAATCTAGTTGGCATTACTGAAACCTGGGGGGATGATTTGCAGAATTGGTTAAAATCAGTGGTTAAAACCTATTTAGGAAGGACTGAGTGAGCAAAAGGGAGGGGAAGTGGCACTCTATGTTAAAAATGGCATTACCTGTTTCTGAGTCACTGATAACTCAGAAGGAAATGATCTTGAATGCTTATGGATCAATGTTCCTAACAGATAATGCACAAGATAAGGTACTAGTTGGTGTCTGCTACAAACCACCGAATCATACCAGAGAACAGAAACGGCCTATCTATAATGTGTAGAAAAGAAACAGAGATCATGGGAGACTTCAGTCTGAGTGACATATGTGAGTTTCATTATAAGGTGATGAGTCATCCCTAAACTACAGCTGATGAGTCATTCCTCTGCTAGGCTTCAGCCAACCCACAAACCAGGAGCTAGTCTGGTGACTCAGGCAGCTATATAAACCTCACAGGAGAAACAGCAGCTCAGTCTGCCCAATGCCACTTCATGGCTTGGAACTTTCCCCTGCCTGATAGTGGTAACAGACTTCATAAGCCTTAGCCTGTTCCAGTCTTCCTCTTGCTCTGGATGTTTCTAGCCCTGCTCCAGCCTTGTCCCACCCCTAGCTCTGGATTCCTAATTCTGGCTCTGAAGCCTGGCTCTGACCACTAGGCCCAACCATCGCCATTCACAGTTTCTGACATGCATGCTGCCAGTACTAAAACATCCTTGGAATTTCTGAACATTACAAATGACAGTTTCCTAACTCAAAAAGTGTTGCAGCCAGCATGGGGAAATTCTTTATTAGACTTTGTCCTAAAAGATAAAGAGGAACTGATCAAAGAACTAAAAATTAAGGGTAGCTTAGGTAAAAGTGATCATTACTTGATCATACTTATGTGCAAGCAGAATACATTCCAGACCTGTAATATATGTACTTGATGCTTAAATAGGAACAATTTCAAAAAACTGAAAACAATTATGAGCCAAATCAGGTGGGAGGAAAAATTTAATCAGAAAAATGAGTGACAATTGGGAATCATTTAAGAACACCTTACTAGATGCCCAAAAAGCTACAACTGAGGAAGAAGGTGAGGAAGAAGATTGGTTAAAAATCCAACCTGGTTTAGAGGGGAAATGAAGGCAGCTAAGTGTTCAATAAATATTTCTGTTCTGTATTTGGGGGGGGGGGGAAACGATATAATCTCACATATTGTGATAATGCTCTTTCCATTCCACTAGTCTCTCAGGAGGATGTTAAATAGAAGCTACAAAAGTCACACATTTTTAAATCAGCAGGTCCAGATAACTTGCATCCAAGAGTTTTAAAAGAGCTGGGGGGGGGCGGAGCTCGCCGGACCGTTAATGATGATTTTCAATCATCCTTGCAGCAGCGGGGAAGCTACAGTTGTACCAATTTTTTAAAGGGTGACCTGGGTAATTAGGCCTGTCAGCCTGACACTGATCCCAGGCAAGATAATGGAGCGGCTGATATAGGATTAAATTAATACATTAAAGGAGACTAATGTAATGCAAATCAACAGGTGTTTACGGAAAATATATCCTGTCAAATTAATTGGATGAGATTACAAGTTTGG
Source organism: Chelydra serpentina (assembly GCA_037349315.1). NCBI lineage: Eukaryota > Metazoa > Chordata > Testudines > Chelydridae > Chelydra > Chelydra serpentina. The sequence goes on from JBAIAC010000026.1 coordinate 30,962,880, forward strand.
GAGATAAAGGGAATAGTGTTGATGTAATATACTTCGACTTCTGTTAAATATTTGGTGTGATACTGTACAACATTTTGATTAAAAACCTAGAATGACACACAATTAACACGGCACACATTATAGGTCTAAAAATGTAATTGTAATTGGGGAAGTGTCATCAAGCCAGTGTCCAACAGGGTCCCCCAAGGATCGGTTATTGGACTTTTGCTGTTTAACATTTGTATCAGACATGGAAGAAAACATAAAATCCCCGATAAAGTTTGCAAAGACACAAATTGGGGGAAGTGGTAAATAATGAAGAGGACAGGTCCCTAATAAAGAGCTACCTGGATTGCTTGGTAAATTGGGTACTAGCAAATGAACAATATGTGCTTTAATTCGGCTAATTGTAAATGTATACATCTAGGAACAAAGAATGTAGGACGTACTTACAGAATGAGGGACTTTATCCTGGGAAGCAGTGACTCTGAAAAAGATGTTGGTGTTGTGGTGGATAATTGGTTGAACTTGAGATCCCAGTGTGATGCTGTGGCCAAAAGAACTAATGTGATCCTTGGACACATAAACAGAGAAATCTAAAGGAGGCGAAAAGAAAAGTTATTTTACCTTTGTATTTGCCACTGGCGCAACTGCTGCTGGAATACTGTTTCCAATTCTGATGCCCAGAATTCAGGTAGGATGTGATAAGTTAGAAAGGGTTCAAAGAAGAGCCACCAGAATGATTAAAGAATTAGAAAACTTGCTTTATCATGACAGACTCAAGGAGCTCAATCTATTTAGTTTAACAAAGAAAAGGGTGACTTGATTACAGTCTATAAGTATCTGCATAGGGAACAAATACTTAATAATGGCCTCTTCAATCTAGTAGAGAAAAGTATAACATGGCTGGAAGTTGAAGCTAAACAAATTCAGACTGGAAATAAGAAGTACATTTTTGACAGTGAGGGTAATTAACCACTGGAACAATTTACCAAGGGTCATGGTGGAATCTCCATCACTGACCATTTTAAAATCTAGATTAGATTTTTTTTTTAAGATATATTTTTGGAATTTTGCGGGGGGGGGGTGGAGTTCTATGGCCTGTGTTATACAGGTAGCCAGTCTAGATGATTACAATGGTTCCTTCTGGCAGTGGAATCTATGATTCCACTGCCCAGAAATATCATTCTGAATGGATTATGATTGAAATGAACATGGAAAGTAACTGCCCATTGTCATAAACATACAGCTAAGGGTAGCCTTAAATCCCTCCTTTACCTGTAAGAGGTTAAGAAGCTCAAATAACCCGATTGGCACCTGACCAAAAGGACCAATAAGGAAAGAAGATACTTTCAAATCTGTGGTGGGGAGGTTTTGTTTGTGTTTTCTTTTTGTTGTTCTCTCAGGGACAGAGAGAGACCAGGGCATGAAAAACCATCTCCTAAAACCCTACCTGAAATAAGCATCTAGGATTACAAAAATTGTAAGTAAAGGCAAGGAAATGCATTAGGTTATCTTTTGTTTTAGCTTGTGAATTTCCCCTATGCTAAGAGGGAGTTTTATTCCTGTTTTTTGTAACTTTGAAGCTAAGCCTAGAGGGGAATCCTCTGTGTTTTAAATCTTTTTATTTGCCCTGTAAAGTTACCTTCCATCCTGATTTTACAGGTGTGATTCTTTGACCTTTTTAAAAAAAATAAAATTCTTCTTTTAAGAACCTGATTGATTTCCAGTGTCCTAAAGACGCAGGGGTTTGATCTGAGCTCACTTTGTAACCAATTGGTTAGTACATTATTCTCAAGCATACCCAAGAAAGGGGGTGAAGGGATTTGGGGAGATATTTTGGGGGAGATAGGGCTCCAAGTGGCCCCTCCCTGAATGTTTGTTTAAAATCACTTGGTGGTGGTGGCAATACCATCCAAGGACAAGGAAAGGAATTTGTGCCTTAGGGAAGCTTTTAACCTAAGATGGTGGACTATAAGATTACGGGGTATTTCATACGGGTTCCCACATCTGTACCCCAGAGTTCAGAGTGGGGACGGAAACCGGACACCCATGTTTGCCATGTGCCACCCTCCCCCCGCCCCCAGAATCATTTGTACAACAAAACAAAGGTATCTCAAAGGAGTTTTCCAGGAGAGAAAAAGTTAGATAATTTAAAATACAGGCTTTTTTGTCAGTTCCTGCAATTTAGCTGAATTCTCTGGCAGCTCGGCCTTTAGCTGTAATGTCTTTCATTAGCAGGATAGTCAATGTCTGCAACTGTGTGTAGCTGAAACAAATGATTGTGTTTCTATAGTAAAAACTTCTTGGTACCAAAGAAATTTATTCAATTTCCACTGTTTTATCTCCATTTTTATAAAAACTGTTCCATGCCTAGTATGTTATATATATTCATGACATCTACCTGCTTTTGATATTTCACAATATAACTGATTTGGTGTGTGTTTTCTATTCTATTTGAAGATGTCACCATTATACATTTTATGATAAATGCCTTCTAAAACTGTGTGGTTTTCTGTTTTGTTTTGCTTTTTTCCCCCTCACTGCCATAGACATTTATTGCCAAGTGCACAAAGGATAGTTAGGTTACCAGTTGATTGACAGTGTAATAAAATATCACAGTCCATCTTTCTTATCTCACACAAAGTAATGTAAGCTAGTTTTATTACAGCAAAATGAAGTCTGTGACTCTTGACACAGCTGTGTGTTACTGTGGCATGCAGACAGCATACCTTTGGGTCTATTGCCTTACTACTCAGCACACACCAATGTGTTTTGAATTTGCCAGAGAAGAATTTTATTTCTCTACAATTGTTAATATGATTACAAGCACTTACTTATAGCATCAGAGTGAAAAGGCACGCTAGAGAAAAATGCCCACCAAAATCAAGAGCCTAATTACCAAGATATAAGACCCAACATTAAAAACTGCCCTATCGAGAACAGATCTATGGAGAGACTTGTCAGTCTTCTGGAGAAGGATGTAATGGCTGTGAAGAAATGATAGTTAGGTACCCTCTTTCATCTAGATTTAGAGAGAGACACACGAGAGCACATCATACTGAGTATACAGGAAGTGAACAAGTTCTGGCAACAATAGAAAAAAAGGCTAGCAGATCTACAGCAAGCTATTCACCAGATGCTGTAACTGTTTTCACTAGCAATCACCTCCTTATTCTTGAGCCCACTGTTGTTCATCTGTTAGGCACCCTAATGAAGCTACCTTCAAATTCAAAATGCCAATGCAGGGACCCGCAGCTCTACTGCCATATCTTTTACTCAGCACCAAGCCCAAACAAACAGACTGGGCAGACAGGAAGAACAGAATCTTCCATCCTCATAAGGGTACCAACGGGATGCTCCATAATCGTGTATGTGAGGGGTAATGGTCCAAGCAATTGTGGATAGGATAGGAAAGGAGTCAGTCCATGAGACATCCTATAAAAATGTGTTCCACGTCATGAAAACATTTGATGAGACATTTGATGAGACTTGGACAAGATGACCTAACAGGCCTTTCTGATTTGAAAGGGGATGGAAAAAATAAGAAACATCTTGGTCATTCATGATGGATCATTGAAGGAAATAAATGAAACAAAAAAGCAAGGAACCTTTGCCCACTCCTCCCCTTCCAAATCTACCATAGAAGCTCTATATGACAGAGTATGGTGCTGGTAGCTAATTGCACTGGAAACTAACTTCAACTGCCTCAAAAGCAAAAAGCCATCCATCTCTGAGGAAATGCTTTTCAACCAACTCAGGAGTGTTTTGACCTGCACCTTAGCTGAGCCAAGTTTTTGCCCAAATTTACATATTGGATAAAACATTAATTTCAGCAAAAACAATAAAGCAAGCAAAATACTGTTTAAATAATCCAGTCCTTAAAATGGTTATTAAAATAACCACAGTTGAGCCTTTTGGTTATCTGCTAGGTATGTGTATGTCTACAAATGACTCATGCTTGATGTAATGCCACAGTTTAACACATCATTTTGATCACATCTGAACCCACACAGTCTCGTGTTTGTGTAACACTTAATAAAAGAAACCTTGAGACAGAACAAGTACTAACATGCACAGAACAGCTGTGGTGATCAATGGACAAGTGGGGAAAAAAATGACTATATGACTCAAGAGACCCTGCTTGCCTTGCTCATTCAAACAGCACATTCTCAGCCCCTGGAATTAATTTTCAAAAGCACTAACAGTATATAGTGTTTTTGCAGTACTTTGCATTTTCAAAGCGCTGTAGAAAAAAACTAAGCCAAACAATAACCCTAAAAGGTAGGCGTTATTTTTATTGTATAGATGGGGAAACGAAGACTCAGTTATATGTACTCAAGAAATCATTCCTTACTTATGTACATGTGCTATTGAAGTCAATGGTATCACTCACGTAAAGTGACCATAATTTTACCAGGACAGTCTTGTGTTTTCAGATAATGTCTTGACATTCTAGAAACTTTTCAGGACCCCTGAAATGTCCCAGCTTTTCATTTAATTAGCCAAATTTCCCACTGGCTTCAATCTTAGGGTACTACCTGGGACTTATGAGATGCAGGTTCAGTTTCCTGCTCTGCCATAAACTTCCTGTGTAATTGTGAGCAAATAACTTACGACCTGATGCAAAGCTCACTTAGGTCAATGGGTGTCTTTCTTTTGACTTCAGTGGTTTGGGATCCTGCACTTAAGTCTCTCTGTGCCTCAGATCCCCATCTGTACAATGGGGATAACAGCACTTCCCTACCTCGTAAGGGTGGTGTGTGGATGAATACAATAAAAATATTTAAGATGCTCAAACACTATAGGAATGGGGGCCATATAAGATAGACAAGTATAACACCACCTTGCAGGATACACTTAGCTCCTCATAATGGCACCTCCTAAATAAGCCATATGCAACAAAACTCTGTCCTTGTCTCTGTGGGTCCTGCGTTTCCTGGTGGATTTCACTAGCCTCAGAGGCTCACTGTGACCTTCCAGGTAACCCTTCTCTCTCTAGAGACCAGGGTCACAATCTACAGAGCCATTTTCATCATAAGCCAGCGAGGGAGGTAAGGAGAAGCTATCCTCCCTTGCACAGTCTCTGTTGTCTCCCAGTCTCAGTGATTAATCAGGGGGGCAAAGAGGGGGAGCCCGGGCCCGCCCTCTACTCCGGGCTCCAGCCCAGGGACCCTAATAGTATCAGCTATGGTAGCTGACCTTTTAGAAACACGACACGTACAATTCCCTGGGCTACTTCCCCACAGCAGCCCCCACTTCCTCAAGCTCCACTTCACCCTTACCTCAGGGCCTCCTTCCTTGTGCCTAATATGGTGTGTACAGCTCAGTCTCTCCAACAGTGCAACTTCCTCCCACAGCTCCTGACCTCTACACCCACCTAACTGGGAGGTTTTTAACTAGTTTCAGCCAGCCCCTGATTGACTTCAGGTGTCCCAATAACCTAGAGTTCTCCCTGCCTTCTGGAAAGCTCTTAATTGGCCCCAGGTGTCTTAATTGACCTGGAGCAGCTGCCATTTACTTATCCTGGTACCAGGGATTTGTTTAGCCTGGGGCTAATATATCTATCCCCCACTACTTTCCTATAGCCATCTGGCCTTGCCCTGTCACACATAGCATAAAAAACAAAGTAAATTAAGTAGATTTTGTAAGTCTTTAAATGTTAGCAATAATCTGAGATGACATTAACAAAACAGAGAAGGAACTTTTTTTTAAATTGGTTTCTATTGTGACAGTGTCCATATCAACCACCCCAATAAATGCACAGACTCCCTCCTTCCGGCTTCATTATCACTGAGCAAAGAACCAATGTCGAACAGTGCAAGGTGGCAAATTAACACCTTTATGATGATACTTTGTACACTGCCTGAAATTGCTGGAGTATGATTTTCTAGAGAGCAGGTGCAGTGATCCAGTACACTGGAAAATTAAGAGTGAAATTGAGTGGGAAATCCTCTCCCCTGGGAGATGGAATTCTCAGGTGAGTTGTTGGGTAAAGCAAGTAGCTAGATGTCCCCAGAGTACAAACAGGAAGAATTTTGATTTTTGTGTAAAACTGCTCCCTCTATTGTTGATTTGCTGAGGGTTAATTATTGCTGAATTATTTTCTATGATGAAAGGATTTTTTGTTTATCTTCTTGCCTGATTTGTTCTGTTTTGGCTGGCCCTGCCTAAGGTTGTTGGTTTCTTTCTAACATGTTGTATTTCCACATGACAATGGAGACCACTTTTAGTGGTACATTTATACTCCACATCTGTATTTCTCTGGCGTGTGGTGTGACCCCTAGTGGGGTCACATATTGTAATCAGAGGGTCAAAAAGTGTTGAAAATGTTATTACAATATAAAGCAAAAAAAATCTCGCTTCTCCCACTCCCTGCACATCTTTGCCCCTCAAGGTCAAGCTCCAACAAACCTCTTGAAATAAAACACACAAATTATCTAGATTTATCATTGATATCATACTCTGACTTTTGTCATAAATGTAAGGGGATCATGAACATTTTTATTTCAAATAAGAGGTCAACAACTTTAAGAGGCTAAGAAACTGCTCTACACTGAAGATCCATTCTACGGAGAAAGAACAACATGCTTTCTTGTATGGTACAGTACTAAGCAGGAATGAGTTAATAACCATGCACAGATGTTCAGCAGGGAATTTTTGTTTTAAAATACAGTTTTCCATGGGTTCCAAATGGAAACACACTCATTCTTACACGATTCTGCTCTAGGAGAGCAGAAACCTCACTAGAGTCGCTGATGTCATGAGAGTTACACTATTTGCAGACTATATCTAACAAGAACTCCTCCTGGGATTTTGGCATTGTCATGTGTGAACAAAACCTTTTGCCCATGAAACCAAATGGCAAACCCGTCTAAACCTAATCTGGGCCTGGATCTAAACATAACTTCCTTGAAACATCTCTAATTTATTATCAGCTATAATAATAGGACCATTTTGGCTGAAACTGCTCTCATTTATGGAAGCTGTCCTTCCATTGCAAGTGGAGGATGTTGCCTGAATATTAAGAAAGCAGAACTGGACTGTGGACTGATATAGTACATCCTAGTGACATGCACACTTCATCCAGGAATGCTGCTACGTCCATTGATGTTGACACGAGGTAGCTTCTGACACCAATGGCAAGGAAAGGTAATGTCAGCCTGAGAGGCGGTCAAAGAACTGTCAGTTCAATAGCACAAAGAAATCTGTTGAACATGAATCCCTGTAGCACAAGAGCAGCACATCACAGGCTTGACTTTCCTGGCTCTGGCTGAGGCAGACTAAAAGGCCAGCCACAGAATCAGTTAAATTGATTGTCAAGCTTGCAACACAATTAAACTCCAAAATCCTGAAGACTTTCCAGTTAGTTGCAAGGCTTTTTTTTTAATCCTCCATTGGATTAAGCATAATTTCTTAGTAAAGGAATTTATATTAATTATTATAGCTGGGTTAGAGACAGGGGCTATATCATGAGAAATACAGTAAATTGCAACTGGGAATATAAATTTTGCTATCTTGACACTCGTACAGTTTTTGAGAAGTAAATCCAGACACACAGAGGAATGGGTCTGATGCTGCTATTGGCAGATCTCCAGAAGCTGGCTTCAAATTCTGCAATAGCTCATGTCCTGCAAACTGATTCAGCCAACAGTGCAGGAGTTCTCAGAATGGTCTTAGAGGGACACTTCATTACTTTCGAAATATCAAGCCATTAATGCTTCAAATCTGCTAATGGGCAAAAAACTCAATTAACTTTAGGTTAAGAGGGCTACCAGACTGAATTCTATACTGCCACTGGTGAGAATTTGCTCATGCACGCAGTCCCATTGACTCAACAGTTTTTGAGAAGTAAATCCAGACACACAGAGGAATGGATTTCTAAGAGCTCACCATTGAGAAGAAGGGACCTTTTGTATGTACACCAAGGAATGTTACAATTAAAAATACTTCCTTTCTGATGGACCAAATCAAATTCCTTGTATTCACATGTCCCAGAATTTTTAGGTGTTCAAAATCTGGACCTGGATCTGAATTTGAATTTAAAATGACCTTGTATCCATTTATCTGCCTCTCTGACAGGTGCTTCTTACAGATGGCTGAAAAAAAGTTTCATCAGAATTTGCCAATACACAAAATCAACACATTCCATGGAGACGGTCTGATTTAGATGAGGTTCTGACAGAACTCTGCATGCCAGGTGGGTTTCAAAACCTGCCTGGTTTCTTGCCAGCTTGACTGCCTAGCTCCTCAGCAGTCCACCTGCAAAGCTGCTGGGGACCCTGAGCTTCTAGGCTCCCGCCAGATGGACTGGCTCATAGCCAGGACTCCCAGGGCTTCCAAGGTCCACTGCTCTGGGACAGCCCCAGGGCTGGGGTTCCATTCTCTTTCATAGAACATTTTAATTTGGGGGGGGCTTGTTCCAAATTGGAACACTGAATTTCTAAATATCTAAATCTTCCAAAAAACAAAATTGTTCTTCCATCCAGATCTAGTGCTTCCTTTTTCCAAATTAACTCAGCCAGGGTTCTAGAAGGAAATGGCAGTAAGAGCAGACAGCAAGGAGGAATCTGAAGTCCAAAATTTAAGAAATCAAAGAGTAATTAACGTTACTTTTAGAAAATGAGGAAGTGGCCAAGGTCACACAGTGAGTCAGTGGCAAAGGAAGGAATAGAACACAAGAGTACTAAAATTACCCCTCCCTTGCACTAACCATGAGACTACATAGTAATTTGATTATTTGAATTGAGTTATGGAGTAACAACACACTTCACTTTTCATTATTTTTCACCAAAAGCAAACTCAGTATTAGTGTCTGATTGACAGAATTATTAATAGTATTTAGAAGCAGTGATAATTTGTAAGGCATGCAGAAAGGTCTTTGCCAAACATTGTTTGTTATGTTTTACTTTCCTATTGACTTTTGCTTATATTTGTCAAGCAGCTTTTATGCCAATCAACATGTGAAAATGCATTATGCTGAGAACAGATTAGACACTTGAAATATAATAGGCTGTTGCTCATAGCTATAAAGAACTTTATTAAAGTAGTTATATTAGGTTGTTTGAGAAAAAAATCAGAGTTTTTTGTCAGGCAAGATGTAGACATCCATATAATGCAGGTTGAAAATTAACTATGGTGCCATTATAGTTAATAAAAAGAACCTATTACTCATAGATATTGATCAAATACACAGTGCACCTATTACAGCTCTATTAGGTACGCTGTGACCACTGTAAATGCATTATTATCTGTTAAATATAGATCTTATTAAAAGGATTTCCTGCAGATAGTCCTACGGGTAAATTTAATATGCCTTCAATTATTTTAGCTACGAAGCGGAGGATTTCACAGGGATTTTTGTTAGCAAAACTTATTTAAAACTCTCCAGCACTTCAATACAGGTATTCATTTTAAAACCAAACCGCTGCTTCCAGTGTGCCTGCCTTTAAATTACTTTTATCCTTTTTCATCTAACTAGGAGACTTTCAGTAGTTTTTCTTTACTAATACAGTGCACATCATCTCTTGTTGTAGAGATATTTTTAATGGGGGGGGAATCTTTTAAGCAGTTTATCATCGTATAATTTGAGAACATATTTCCAGCAGAATATTTACAAATATGATATCATTTCATACTTGCCCCCCCATCTTCTCACATAGGTGAAGTACTAAGAATGTGAGAAAATAAACTAATTCCTCGCCATAGCATCACTTTAAAATGTGTGACAAATAGTGGTGAGAGACGATGTGTGTGTGATGGTCGAGAGTGGGACAAGGGGCAGAGATTTTCCTGCACACGTGAGCATGAGCCATAGAAAGATCAATCTATACACAGATCAAAGAGAGTGACAGAAGGTTCTCCCTTCCTAAGACTAGTATTTGAGCAGTTTAGAAGAGTAGAAGAGAAGCCTGAACCCATTCAGATAGCGTATACTGGAATAGACCTCACCTATGCTGATGCTTGCAAGGGAGCCTCTTCACCCATACAGCACCCTATCGGTTTCAATGAGGCTTCCTCCATACAGCTGCTGGGGCCGCATTGACATGCATCACAGCCTGCTCTGAAAACTACACATTGACATCAGACAGGCCTTATGGGATAGTTTGTTTCCATCCAGTCATCACTTCCTAACCTCCCCCACACAGCGCCCGTGAAACAGATCATCATTATACTTATAAACAAACAACTAATATTTTACCAATGTTCAGACTTGAGGTCTTGGTTGATCTTACTCCTACAGTGATCTGATAAGTGCTAATTCCACCCCAAGGCTTTCCAAATTCTGGTAGAAACGCTGTTGCACCCTGGTAAGACGGCTCCATTTATGCCTCTATTGAAGTGTGTGTTTGTATAAGAATTAGGAAGGCAGCTAAATCTGACTTAGGGACCCATCTGGCTTCTGGAGCTATGTTTATTTCAAACTGGGTGCCCCTGATTTTCAGTCAGATCCGCCGAACCTGCGGACGCGGCAAGTAAACAAACTGGGCCCGGCCAGCCAGGGGGCTTACCCTGGCAGGCCGCGTGCCAAAGGTTGCCGATCCCTGGCATCAGTTCTTATACCACCCTCATCACTGGAGCACCCGAGCATGTTCCAGTCATGCATTAAGCGATGTGATTAACATCTGTCACATGTGATTCATTCTCTCTGTCATCCATTCTCCCAGCGGGAAGAGCTGTGTGTGTGCGCACAGGAGGATTTTGTTTCTGGATTTGTTGTTTATTTTTAAACATATTGGCAACATGTACAGCACTATTATGTTAAAGGCAGGTCAAAGAAGCGTGCATAGCATTTCCAACCAACACCCTCCCATCTTTTCAGAGCACTATGAATGAAGCTTTTAAGTAATTTCCACTCATTAAAGGCAGAGCTCTAGCAGCCCACAGTTGGAACCAGCTTTTGTCTCGGTACCCAGTCGCTAATGGGGTGTCAAAAGAATCACCTGTCCCCAAGTAAATCAAGCTGTTTTTTTAGCCTCTTTCTAAACATAAGAGGCTATTCTGCTGCCTACCTACAATCAAAGGAAAGTTGTGATATTGATTTAATTAATGGTTTGTTTACCAAACTGAACTGAAATCTTCCTAAGTCATGCGCTATTGAAGACTGTCTGTCTTGTCACCAAGAGTTGTGGGGTTTTTTTAGTTGAAATTTACTGGGTTTATGGTCATTACACTTCAGAGAAAATGCAGATATTTTGCAAAACAAGAACATTTTTGTGAAATAAAAAAATTTGAATTTTCAACAGCGAAGAGTCATTTGAATTTTCATCTTCATGGTTGGGGGAAGTCAAAAAAAGTGGAATTATAAAAAAAGGATGTTATATTTTAGTAGAGCAAATGTTGAATGAATCATGGAGTACTGCTTGATGAACTCCAGTGGGATAGCACCAGAGGATACACAAAGGACTAAGATGATATATTATGCCCAAGGATTCTGCATGCTATGTGGTAATAATTATGCCAAGAGTAAACCATTAAAGGGCAATGTAAACGAGTGAAGAAGTGCAAGAGTTTATCAAGGATAGATAGATTTTAAAAGAAGCACATGGTATGTATGAAACATCAGGTCTAGGGGAGAACAGGAGAGATTTTAGAATGCAGTTATATGGAAAATAAAATGACAGGAAACAGTAAAGCACAGAAGAATGGCCTCAGCCAGAGTGTTTAAGACAAGTTAGATATTATCGCGCAAATAAAGCAAGAGAGGAGTGAAGGATATTATAAGGCGTCTAAGAGATGATGATGGGGCAATTTTCAGAGGAGCTGGTGACATATGAAATAGGTCGCAAACCTGACACTGTCTTACTAAACCCTAATTTGTGTATGTTTAGTTTTGGAGAGAACAAAATAGGTTTCTAACAATTAATTTTGTGTAATATCAGACAGCAAAGTCTACACAAAGGCAATCTGAACATGCTGTGCGACTTCCAAAGAGTTCTTCCAATAAAATTCTGCCCCCCTGACTCAGGCTGAGTAGTGCTTTGCTCCACAAGCAATCCCATTGAATTCCATGGGGCTGCTCACAGAACAGAGGTGCTGCACAGCATGAAGAAAGACGGTGGAAGCTGGCCCTCAATGAGCAAAGTATACTGTGGGTATATCTAAACTGCAATTAAACAGAGCAACAAGAGCAACAAGAATGATTAAGGGTCTAGAGAACATGACCTATGAAGGAAGGCTGAAGGAATTGGGTTTGTTTAGTTTGGAAAAGAGAAGACTGAGAGGGGACATGACAGCGGTCTTCAGGTATCTAAAAGGGTGTCATAAGGAGGAAGGAGAAAACTTGTTCATCTTAGCCTCTGAGGATAGAACAAGAAGCAATGGGCTTAAACTGCAGCAAGGGAGGTTTAGGTTGGACATTAGAAAAAAGTTCCTAACTGTCAGGGTGGTTAAACACTGGAATAAACTGCCCAGGGAGGTTCTGGAATCTCCATCTCTGGAGATATTTAAGAGTAGGTTAGATAAATGTCTATCAGGGATGGTCTAGACAGTAATTGGTCCTGCCATGAGGGCAGGGGGCTGGACTCGATGACCTCTCGAGGTCCCTTCCAGCCCTAGAATCTATGAATCTATGAATCTGCGACTGGCCTGTGTCAGCTGATTCAGGCTCAGGCTACAGGGCTGTTTAATTGTGGTGTAGATGTTCAGGCTTGGGCTAGAGCCTGGGCTCTGGGACCCTCCCCCTCACAAGCTCAAATGTCTACACAGCAATTTTTAGTTCCGCAGCCTGAGCCCCAGGAGCCTGTGTCAGCTGACCTGGGCCAGCCATGACTGTTTCACGGGTCTTTTATTCCATGTAAATATACCCTCCAGAGCCTGGGCTCCAGCCTGACCCCAGCCATCTGCACTGCAATTAAACAGCATCATAGCCCAAGCCCCGTGAGCCTGAGCCAGCTGACACTGGCCAGTCACAGGTGTTTAACTGCAGTGTCGACATAAAAGGGCTAGTCCTTATTCAGTCATACAGGCAAGCAAGAGATCCGCTGCTCAGTCCTGCTCAACTTGTTACCGAAATATCGGGTCCATCTAGCTGTGACTCCAGCTGTGGAGGCAGAGCAGGGGATATTCTCACAAAACTCCCTGCTGCAAGTGAGTGGGGAGGGGGATAGATAGGGCTGTGGAAAAGGAGAAGCCCCGGCTCCGCCATCCCACTCATGAGTCAGGCTGGCTGTCAGATGCACAGGACAGAGTAAGCTGCTTCACAACAAAAAAAAAATGGTGGGATGGATGCGGGAAGGAACGGACTTCATCCCCAGAGCAGGGAAGGAATTGTGACCCTAGTCTGGAACAGCTACATGGAGTTCCTTACGCAGGGCAGATTGTAAAGATACAACCTCGCTCTGATTGTAAAGGAAATCAGCTTTTCCTGCAAAAAATGACAAGCATACACTTTTTTAGATTGTCATTAAGCCCAGCCCACTTGTTAGAACAGTGAAACTCAACATTGTAGCACTAACCTCATAGTCTGATCAAGTTAAACTTCTACCACAAGAATCAATCACGTATGTTAATTAAGATCTGATATTTTCACTTAACATCTCATATTGAGAGTTACCTAGAGCTGAAATTGAGGCCAGGAAATGTCTATCTTTTAACAAATATTAATATGAATTAATTCAGCTGAAACAGTCATTTTAAATGGTCCTCTTTCTTAAAAATTCCCATTTTCATTTGCCATTATTAGCATTTGATTACTGATTTTTTCAGACATGATTGCAAAATGAGTTGTCTGAGGGTTTATAGCTAACCCTCTGAAAGACAAAAGTATGTGCTGGGCAAATGAACTTCCATCACTGGAAGTTAAAGTTTTGTAAAGAGAACAATAATTTATCTAGTATTTTAATTCCAGTCCTTTTAAAATCAAATTGCATAGCATGAAGTAAAATATATTTCCTACTGAAATATAAATAATAAATAATAATAACAAACAACAACAATGCAATTTTGTGAATATTAGTAAAGGAAATAATGAATTGTGTGGCGGTTTAATTTTGTAAGTGTATTATAGGCTGCACCAACCTTTCGCAGAGAATGAGAGTGCTCCCCTTCTCACTGCGTCCCATTTCCATTCCCGTCACCCCTTCTTCTCCCTATTTATGGGCCCTCTCTCCTACCATCACCTAGTTATACACAAAAACAAATGAAAATACAGTATGTAATAGAATGTATATAGACAGGTAACTAGAAGACATGCACTTTACCTAAGTAGTCACATACCCTGATGGCCGCAGTCCTGCAATCAGATCTGCTAGCATGGACTTCTGCACCAGTAAAGAGTCGGAGGATGACCAGACATCATTACTTGCTGCATCTACCTACCTACTTATATGGCCCTAGTCACCTTAGTGCCTGTGCACTTAATGAATAAGAAGGAGTATTTGTACAATCATATCATTTAATTTCTAACCTTTTGGGGTGTGCCATTTTGTCAGGGATTTCTGGTCATGGCAACATCCCAGAATATATTCATAGATTCAAAGGACAGAAGGGAACATTGTGATCATCTAGTCTGGCCCCCTGTATAACACAGGCCACAGAATTTCCCCAAAGTAATTCCAAAATCAGATCGCTTATAAAACTTAGATTATGGGAACCCCTTGTTCTGTCAAAACGAACTTGCACAACATAGAAAATAAAATAAAATAAAATAAAATAAAATAAAATAAGAGATTTAGTAAACTTTCAGCTCTGCAGTATTTATAAGAGCCAGTTGTTGAATTCTGTATCCTAGTGATTCAGGGCCACACCTTCCTAGAACAATTGGGGGGGAGGGGAGGGACACCAAACCCTGTCTAGCAGGAAGTGCAGCTTCCCAAAGTGCTGATTCATGAGAGAGAAGCAGGAAGGAGAAGGTGAAGAATAAATATGTCAAGAAGAAGGGAAAGGAGAACCTACCGAAAAAGAAAGGGGAGGCCTGGGAGAAAGAGGCTAGAGGTGGCGGACAGCAGAATTTGAGAGGGAAGGAGGTGGCTAATTGGCATGAGAGGAAAAAAAGGCAACCATGGGAACAAAGAAGAAGGGAACAAAAGGAGAAATTACTCAAGTAGGGTCTGATCCAAAGCCTGTTATAGTCAATGGACTGAGGCCCTTAGAATTCGGTCATTCTATTCACACTGAGTAGAATCCCTTACTCTGTGAGCAGTCTATATAGGACTGGGCAGAGGCAACGCATGGAGGGGCACGTGGGGTCACGTGTCCCCTACAGATCTGCTGCTTGGCTTGTACTGAGCATGCTCATATGGACTGAGCATGCTCAGTAACATCTCTGAAGCTGATGCCCTCACTCTGCCTCCCCCCATTATCAGCAGGTATGGGTCATCTTTGGAACCAGGACGCAGAAGCACGTCTTTGGCTTTTAATTCATAGATCCATTAGCTGATGCATAAAACATCAGTGTCAACCTAGCATGGCCCCAGACATTGTTTAAAATAATGTCCAGTAGCACAGACTCTGATCTCATCCATTAAAGCCAATGGGAGTTTTGCCATTGATTTCAGTGGGTATAGACTCAAGCCCTTAGAGAGGACAAAATAAAAGATGAGATAGGTGAAGGAAGGAAGGAAGAGAATTCACTGCTGGACATAAAGTAAAGCCTGCAATTCTCTTCCTTTGTCTTCCCATAAATGTTTGCTGTGGATTTGTGGAAAATCCTCCAAGGTCAATAATTTCCAGTCTCTATGGGACCAGAGGTGTATGTGTGACCAAGCAGGGCATCCAGACTACTCCACAGGTATTTGCGGTTCTGTTCCAGTCTCCTCATGCTGACTTCTAAATTCATCTGTTTCTAACATTAGCAGCAGCTGGGGAATCAATAGAGACAGCTGAAAGTTATTTACAGAGGTTAGCAGGAAAAATGGGAAAACCACAGAGCAGAATAGCATATACAACTTATCCAATAATAAAAAGTGTTCTGCTGTAATTAAAACAGGAAATATTTTATGTAAACTCTCAGCTTCTTTTTGTGAGGAACAGGACTAATCTCTGCAATTACTGTCCCAATAGCCTGACAGCCCTGACAATAATATAAACTTCTGAATTACAAAAGATAAAATCAAACTACCTTAGCACCAGTTCAACCATCTACAATGGTTGAAATTGCAACACCTTTTCCATCTGTTCAGGTATGTCATAACAACATAGTAATGGTCTCGGCCAATCACAGGATACTGATATAGCTTTGAAGAAGGCAACTGAATGCAGCAGCTTTCAATGTCATTTTTGCTAGGGCCATCAAACCAAGTTTACATTTAAGTCCACTGTTGACTTTGATCCATCACATCTTTCCATGCTTTATCCACGTCTTATGCAAATGATCATTTAGGCCCTGATCCTGAATAAGTATTTAAACATGTGCATAATATTGGTCAAGTGAGTAGCAGTCTTATTACTCACTTCAGCAAAATTACACAAAAGCATAAGTGCTTTGCGGGATCAAGCCATAAAAATATAATCTAACCCTATTTATATTCAAGGCAAACACAAATAGCGTAACAATAAGTATTACAACACCTTACTTCTTACTACTGTCCATACATGAATTCACATATTTGAGCAATACACTGATATCTAGTTTAGAAAATCTAAAACAAATTATGATCTGTTTTAATAGTTCGTCTCCTGCCCACATTTATTATGTAGATCAGGGGTCTCCAAACTTTAGGAGACGAGGGTCACATTAGATTTTTAAAGGGGCTTCGCGGGCTGGCTTTAGGCCCCGCCGCCGAAATACCGCCGAGGTGGCGGCAGCTTTTGAGCTGCCGCCGACATGCCGGCAGCTTTTGAGCTGCCGCCGACATGCCGGCAATTGGTTGGGGGGCTGGACAATTTGAAGCCGCGGGCCGGATCCGGCCCGCGGGCCGTAGTTTGGAGACCAGTGATGTCTATCTATATGAATGCCACTCTCAGAACAGGTCTTTAATGTCTTTTCCAACCATTTGGTGATGTATTCCTAGTAGAGTTTGATCATATATAACACCAGGCCATAAATCTATATCAGTTACCTCTTCATCAATATGGGCAATTGTAAGAGCATTTTTGACCACACGTGGTCCTAAAAAGTAAAGACGTAAAGAAAAATGTGGGAGAAAGTTAAAAGTCAAACTTAGTATTTTCATGGGCCCACATTTTCAAGATTACACACTCACAATTAAGCATGAAAAAACAAGCGTGCATAATTTGTGTATGCAATTACTGCAACTAACTACACAATTGTAATGAAATGCAATGAAATGTAATGAAGTCACCATTTAAATGTCTACTTGGCCTTTTGTACATACAATTACTTTGATTTCCATACACATTTTAGGTAACTGCATGCACAGTTTCTACACACACATTTTTTCAAATGTAGTTCTAAAAATTGGGCTCAGTGTGCTGTGATGCCAGTGCTGTGAGAGAACTGGATTTGATATAATCCACAGCCATCTTGTGCACTTAACCTCCCTCACCAAGATGGAAGCAAGGACACTACATAATCAGGAGAAAAATCTGGCTTTGCTTAGGCAGACAAAACCAGCTGCAAGGGGCAGTTTTACTGACTGGGATAGATAAAGTGAAAGGATAGATTCATGAGAAGGGGATGGGGAATGTGGAAAACTGACCTTGATTCTGGTGTACTGGTTTTACGTTTTTTTGCTGAAGCGGCTTTGCCGATAAGGAGAATAATGAATTGTTATTGTCTGTTGCTAGGGAAATTGTTAGCCTATTAGGGGCTGTTCTGAGTTATGTGCTTTGTACAGAGAAAATTTATAAAGAGTTTAGTTAGAAAGTGTGTTTTGGAGCAGTCCGAGGAAGCTTTTTCTTGGGCAAGGAGCTGACACCTAAATTTCCCAGCAGCTGGACGGAAGGAGGGCCCCCGGAAGCCTGGTTGCTGATTAATCAAAACCATCTCAGACTGTGGGTAAATAAAGGTTTGGGATGTTCTGAACCTACTACTACAGTCGGGTGTGTGTGTGTGTGTGTGTGTGTGTGTGTGTGTGTGTGTGTGTGTGTGTGTGTGTGTGTGTGTGTGTGTGTGTGTGTGTGTGTGTGTGTATGTGTACGCTAATAAAGTAGTTTTAGGTAAAAGCACTATTGCTTGTACCAATCATTTATCAGACAGAGGAGCTGTGTCCCCTTTGATTTATTCCTGACACCGCCTGAAGACAAACTGTGAAGTTACCACTGCTTTGGGTTCTGAAAACCCTGTGTGACACCAGGACTGGCCTTGATCAGTGCTGTAACTATTGTCACAGCAGGATTTCATTCTCAACATTCAATTAGAGTCATAATTAATTCTGCAGGTCTAAATGTTTTACACCTATAACTTATTTATGCGTCCAACATCTTCCTCACATCTTAAATTAGATTTACAGCTCTTTAGTTTCCTCATTCTTCCCTTGCTCATTTAAATATATATATAGCTACTAGAGTTAGTATTCTTAGTCCTCTGACACATTCAGGAAAGGCATCTAGTGGACTAGGTCTCCAAATGAGTGCTGTGCGAAGCATGTCACCCAGAATAAGGTTTTATGCCAGTTATCTTCTCTGAAAGGCTAACTTAGTGTTATCATTTGCTATCCCTTGTTTTAATTTGTCTCAGATAAATGGTCAGTTTGTCTCAAACTATACACTTATTTCTAAGATTATCAAACATTCAGATTTCCATTAGTGTACTTTTCCTAAAAATTAAAAGTGGCATTTAGAGTGCACAGCCTAGTCCATTGAGATATGTTTAATATTTGCAGACTCTGCTTTTATATATTTGTATCATGGTGGGTTTTTTGAGAGACCCAAAGTATACCTACAAACCAATCTACCTGAATTCATGTCAGTGGTTTAGGACTGTTTATGCACACACACAAAAAGCTCACAAAATATAAAACCTTTTAATGTGGCATGGGATTAAGTAACAAGACAACTCAATGCCTTCCAGAAATCACTAATGCAGCCCCACACAGGTGGTCACAAGTGCAATAATAAACAAAATAGGAAAGACTAGAAGAGATGTGTATTACTGTATATTATACAAATACCCACATATGCAGGAAGATTATTTACTGCAAAGCTAAAGTTATCAATTGAATGAGCCTTACATTTATTTTTTTAATATCTAGTCTCTCTCTCTCAGGTAGCCTCACAGAAAATATTAATTGTTCATTGCTTTAAGATGTTAAAAGAGGCATGAGATCTTTAGGCACAGGACAGTGGTCCAGGGCAGTAGCGTAGCCAGGGGGGAAGCCGGGCTCGGGCAGCACTTTACAAGGCCCGCAGCTCCCCATGGTTGCAAGAGCCGCGGGCCTTTTAAAGCACCGCCCGAGCCCCGCTGCTGGAGCTCCGGCGGCGCTTTAAAGGGCCTGGGGCTCCCCGCAGCAGCTGGAGCCCTGCGCCCTTTAAATCACCGCCGGGGAAGCCGGTACGGTCCGGCACGGCGTACTGGCTCTTGCCGGTACACTGGACCGGACCAGCGAGGACCCGCGGCCGAAGACCCGGAGCGCTGCCGGGTGAGTACAGGGGGAGCCTAGGGAGGCGCCTTTTTATAGTGCCGCTCCCCCGGTGCTCCGGACCTGCCTATGCTACTGGTCCGGGGGATAAGGCAAAAGACTGGGAGCTGGAAAACTTGGGCTCCATTTCCAGTTCTGCCATTAGTCTTCTGCATGAATTTGCACAAATCACTTCACCTTGATCACTATGCATTTGTACAGTTCTAGCACAAGGCTGGGGCCTCTAGGCATTACTATTATAATAAAGAAACGTCATTGATACTAGAAATACCCCAACTAAAAAGAAAGAGGGTCTTATGCTATGCAGCCTATTTTTAAAATAATGAGTATCTCCATCTGTTCTTCTATTCCCTTCTACCTGTATTTACATTTGTTGCCTCTACATATGGAATACCCTCTCAATCCAAGTTCAGTGAACAACCACCATCTTTGAATTCAAATCTACCTAGAAAAACAACTCATCCAGGATACTCATAAAATTGTGTTTATTATTTTAGTGGGGGAGAGAAGACACAAACCTTTTTGTTGTCCTGAATACAGCTCAATTTCAATGGAATTATGCCAATTTACACCAGCTAAGGATCTGTCCCTCTGTGTCCATAAAATACATCATGTGCTATTCAGGACAGGGACTGAGCTTTTGAGTTTTCTTTGTCCAGCCTATATGAATTTACATTTGCTGTTCATATGGTTAAAAAAAAAGGAAAGCCACTTGACTATATTCCAAGTCCCTAGGCAAACTGTAAC
This sequence comes from Chelydra serpentina, assembly GCA_037349315.1. Lineage (NCBI taxonomy): Eukaryota > Metazoa > Chordata > Testudines > Chelydridae > Chelydra > Chelydra serpentina. The sequence continues at coordinate 30,983,087 of JBAIAC010000026.1, forward strand.
TCATATTTCTAACGTCAAAGCAACAATACCATCCTAAGTATGCATCACCTATAAAATCATAGAACATTCACCATGATCTGGAGTTTCATATCCAGATTTATGTCAAATTCACCCTCTCAGCTCAGAAGCACATTTGGTTAAGAGAGAAAACAAGCAATGATTTTAAACAACTCATTTAAATCTCATCCAAAGTGGGCTATTGTATTCTAATGTTAATTTAGCTAAAAGAAGGCATTTCATTCTAGTTTCATTTTTTATGTGTGGAAGGCTGCAGCTATTTGATTCTGTAATGCCAGAGTTCCTAGAGTACATTTGTATAATCAATCAATCTAGCCAGACATTTACTTGATGAGGAAACAACAGTAAAGGGTGGGACTGGTGTGTGGGTAGAAAAGAGAGCTGAAGAGCTGTCATGAATGTACATGAAAACAGCAAACAGTATTGGATACATCAACCGTGAGGCCATCTTCATGTAGAAATAATAACGCCAATTTAACCAGGGTTAGTAGAAAGAAAGGAACATGGCAGTGGGGTCTGAAGCTAAAGAAAACAAATGGATGGATTTAGATGAGATGATTCAGTCACTAAACTGATGGAAATAGGAAACAAAACAGGTCTGAGAATAGGGTGACCAGATGTCCCGATTTTATAGAGACGGTCCCGATTTTGGGGTCTTTTTCTTATATAGGTTCCTATTACCCGCCCGCCCCTCCCCCTTCCCGTCCTGATTTTTCACATTTGCTGTCTGGTCACCCTATCTGAGAAGGAGCACGGAGATCTGCTGGGAATCAGGTTTGGTGATAAATCAATGATAGGGACAGAAACATATACGAAGGTTCTAAGGTGACAAGTGTGACTGGGGACAGGGATACAGGATAAGTGATTATATTTTTATATAGGTACAATATGTAAATAGTATCAATGAAAATATTGAGTGTCTGAAAGAAACACAACAGCTTTATTTCCAGCCTCCACATTCTGATCATGCACACACCTGTATTCGTGGGGCCTCCTTGACACTTGCTCATCAACCGAAAGAGTCTAATGCTTGTGCCCACAGCTGATAGAATCTCCATGCACAAAACCCCACTGAGACTAAGGCATTGAGGGGAAGCCCTTGCTGCCTGTTGTGTGGATAGGAAGATTCAGTCTCTAGAGCGGTTAATCTGGCACCGTCATGAACACTATGTTCATACATTTTTTTTTATAAGACATTCATAGGTCAATCTGAGTGCTATAGAATTATGTTCATCATTAGTGGTATCACTTTAAAGACACTTGCTGCTTTATGTGACTGAGATGTAAGATGTGCAATAGCTGTTTCACACTTTATTCAGATCAAGTATGATGCCAAGATTTTCAGATGCTTAAGGTTACATCAACAATTTTTTCACTGAATTATCTTAATTAGATGAAGCTGTTCTAGGTGTGGCCCCAAATCACTTGTTACAGCCAAAGTGGGAAACAGATTCTATGCTTACTACTCTTCGGCAAGGTTTATATAGCTGAGATAGCAACACTGCTCCCTACTTCAGTAAAAAAGCAGACAGGAAGCTGCAAGGAATAATTTAGAAAAATTCAAGCCTGGAATATGTGTAAAGATCAACCTCAAATAAACAAGACTGTTCCCCCTAAGACTGGGGAAACATATTTGGATATAGAGAAACCCTCTGAAATTTGGCTGTTTTAGAACTCAATTTTAGAATCTAAAATAAAATAAGCACTAATATAAAGATATCTCACAGTATACTGGCCAACCTCACACTGGATTAAGAGGAAAGGGCTCCCCAACCCAAATTATTTTCAGTTTCTGCTTTAGGGTGATCCCACTCTTTTAGGAGATGGAGAAGACAAATGGACTTGAGGGGTGCTACAAAAAGATGGAGAGGGAAGAGATGTTACCAAGCCACTATTCAGCCGTTCTGGGGGAAGATCACAGCCATCAGGGCACACCTGAAGATACCGGAGAAGAATTTGGGTGTGACAAACTACTAGCTGAAAAAGTCAATGAGAAAGAGAAGTCCTTGGGCGTCTTCCATAAGAAGGGAAAATTAAATAGGGAGAATTGAACTGGGATGATCAAAAAGTTCCCTGAAAAGTTCAGATCACTTAGCAGAGCTGGTAAATAAATAAATAAATACATAAATAAATAAAAAATATATATATTATTTCCTACCAATGAAAAAGATCTATTTTAATTTTTTCAACAAAATAAAAAATAATCCTTGAAAATGTGCATGGAAATGAACATTTTCGCATAAAAATTCCCATTTTTCCAAAAAAGACTTTTTGTCAGAAAAAAATTAAAAACAACATTTGACAAGCTGTGTCATGTAGGTCACTTCTAGAGCAGTGCCTGAGCTCCCTTGCAGGTTCCTTCAAATGAGCCATCATCATGGCCTAAGCCTATGAGACAATTAAGCTCCTCTGGAGAAAAAAAAAAGGGGGGGGGGGCGGGGGTAGAAAGACAGACAAATCCTCTCTTTTCAAATGAAAAATGTATTTTAACCCTTACCTACTTACTAAAACAACCATGATTGAAACTCCTTACAAATACTTAACTTCTTCAAGTAGCAATAAAATGACACTTCTAATTAGAAAACTAAATTAAAATAATCAAACATGAAAACATATTATTCTAACTTTTTATACAGGTAACTCAGTGTCACCTGTATATTACTGAATTCAGCTATTTGAAATATCATAATTTATCCGAGCCAGTAATGTCAAAAAGAAAATCACCTCACAAAATCTACCATATAGATTCTTAAGTGATTTATTTAAGCTGTAACCCTCAGGGAAATAAAGGTGAGTTGTCAGTTTCATTCCAAATGCATACAACAAAACTCTTTCAACCCTAATTTCTCAAACTGCAAGATCAAGGGTGTGTTGCAAACCAGGGTGTGTTGCAATGCTCAGGTATTCCACCAATACTGCAGCAGTCACAGACTACTTCCTCTTCCAGTTCCAAAAGAGGCTCCCAAATAAGACACAGGGCTGCCCAGAGGGGAGGGGGCCAAGTGGGGCAATTTGCCCCAGGCCCCGCAGGGGCCCCCACGAGAATAAAGGTTTTACTCATCTGGTGCTTTTACGGACGGGGCGGTGCTCTGAGCTTTCAGCGGCACTTTGGCGGCGGGTCCTTCACTCACTCCGAGTCTTCGGCGGTACTTCGGCGGCAGATCCTTCAGTGCCGCCGAACACACCCGGAGCGAGTGAAGGACCCGCCGCCGAAGACCCAGAGCGCTGCCGGGTGAGTAAATTGCTTTGCCCCAGGCCCCGTGAATCCTCTGGGTGGCGCCGATAAGACAAACTCTTTGTATAAACAGTCAAGCAATTGTGCATGCATAGTTCAGAACACTCCAAAAATGACACACAAACCCATAAATGAAGCAACATTTGCTAAACCCATCAATTACAACTAAATCAAGCAATTGTACAGTGACAGGTGCATTAAGTGGGTATGGGCACTACTGTACATTGAACTGTAGCACTGAACTACCCCCACCCAGACAAACTCATAAACCTACTCTCCTTTACTACATGCAGCTGGCTTGCTCTAAGAAAAGCAAAATTGTTTCAGTTAATGTTCAGTTAATGAAAACTTGTCTCTTTCACCAACAGAAGTTAGTCCAATAAAAGATATTATCTCTCCCACCTTATTTCTCTCATATCTTGGAACCGACACAGCTACAACCACTCAGTTAACGTTGTTATTATAAGTTCTGATTCTTCCACCCTTATTCATGCTGAGTAATATAGTACCTAACCATCTGAGCAGTACCACTGAACTCATAACATTTGGGATGGGCTCATGGAGTGACTCATCCCGAGTAAGAGAGGTGGAAAAAGTTACCATGATGCATTTTTGACTGAATGATAAATTACAGCTAGGCAAATAATCCAAAACAAATCCCTACAAATACGCCACTGAATTTTTAAACAAATCTGCTTTGACTGTGTTTGCAGCCTTCTGTGATTACTTTCCATGAATATTTTATCAGATGAAGAATGTTCACTGGAACATTGAGTTTTAAAGCAATGTTGCAGAACAGCTGAGGAAATCATATGAGAAACTATAATTTCAAGTATCCATACTTAGAAACCTGACTGTAAAAGTTGCTCTCTTCCGATCAGAGAAACATACCATGTGACCTACAAGTCCAATTAATACAACTTGAGTTTTGAGTGCTGAATACGAATAGTGAACTACTCATGAACAAGCAATAGATCAAGACTATTAGAAGTTTAAGTTTTACATCTTCTGACACTCAAGTGTTTAAAATTGCAACTTTAATAGCAAGTTATTTTATTATTTAGATTCATTTTCCTTGTTTGATTTTTTTAAAGAAAAAATTTAAAAGGAAATTAAAATGACTGATTTCACTGTAGAACAATAGTAGCCCAGTAACAATTTATGCAACTAAAGCCTTGTCCAACTCCTATTAAAGCCAATGGTAGTTATTCCACAGACTTCAACAGGTTTTGGTTCTAGTCTATATAGAACTTCTCAGTGAAATGAAACAACGGCAACTATACAACTAACATCAACAGCATGTGTTTACATTATTCTATAGCCCCATAAGTGGTATTTATGGTCCCATAAATGGTATGTTAACTCCACTGGCCCAGAGCTTTCCCCACAATGAACCCTACTTAGCTACAATATTTCATTCTATGAAATGCAGTCATTTTTCCATATTTGAGTTTTGTTAATCTTTTTATAATAGAAAAGTGTTGTTTTTCAACTTCACAAATCCCACAAAATGTGTGAACACATTTTGCTGATCGTTTCCAAAACAATGTATTTGGGGGCTGTTACCCAAGCTAGGAAATTTTCAGCTGAAGAGTTTGGTTTTTTTAAAGTGTGACAAATACGTGAAAACAGAGAGTTATCGATCACAAAAGTTATATCAACATAGCCTTGATGACAGCTTTCACTAATAAACAACGATAATGTGCAGAGCATGGAGATATTTCCATGGGTTGTATGTCTGGTCCAAACCCACTCGTAAGTTTTTGCTGGTGCAAGTTATTAAAAGCTTGATAGTGCTCTGGTTTGATAGCATTAAGTCATACCAAAAAAATGGTGAGTTGCTGTATCAGCAATGCTGCAATTTCTTTCATACGGTCTTCCACTTAACAATTTCAACAGTAACCTCCATAATTCACTTAGTAGTAATCTAAGCATTTAAGTTCAAACGTTTACTTGACATTCAGCCAATCAAAATTTTCCATTCACAAGATTACACAAGTCCTCTTAATTTTCCCATTTAGTATCCCCTAAAGGGACAGTCTCCCCTTCTTCCAAAATTTAAATAGGAGGAAAACTTGAACAATTATTCAGTGATTTATTTGAATGAGGGGGAGTGGATATAGAGAATGGAAATACATTCTCTCTATTTTGTTCTATTTTCCAGCTTTAAATAATCGATAGTTTCCCAACTAAAAAAATGTAGGTGAAATCCCAGCTCCACTGAAGTAAGTGGGAGTTTTGCCATTGACCTCAATAAGATCAGGATTTCATCCTGTATTGGGACCATTAGCAGCTACGTTAGAGCAGTGTGAAGATTTCTCTAAAGTACACTGGAGGGGAGGGGCAGCCCAGCACACAGCCAGCTCAGGGTGAAGGAAAAACACAAAGCTTTATACCACTTTTGTACCCACCCCAATTTACACTGTGTACTCCTCAGAACTGGGTCATTTTGTGCTACTGTTTAACTTGAGCATCAGCTTTGAGCTGTTTCAGCATTTGAACAATTAATAGTAGTTGGGAAGGGTCCATGCTGTCCATGCTGACCTGTCTAGTGAGGCAATAAAACAAGTGTAGTAATCAGATATAATTGCAGAGAAGGGAATTGATCATTCTAGAGATTACTAGTGTAGACCTTCCATAAGGAAAAATGCTCTCTATTGTTGGAAAACAAGGAGGCCAAACATAAAACAGGGAGACAAAGCATTCCTGTACAGGGCTAACACCAAAAAGAAGACGGAGGTCAAAAAAGGACTAAACTAGGGTCTAACACCCCGAAAGAGAAAATTTCATGTTAGACTTCAAGGAAGGAGTTCCTAACCATGAGTGCAGTTGAGGCCTTAACCCTTAGTAAGAACTTTACCCCATTTTCTTCCAGAAAGTCACTGGGAGATCATCTCTAGAGGAGTGCAGGAGAGAGTCAGATGGAACACTTTGTAATTCCCCAATAGATTTATAGATTCCAAGGCCAGAAAGAACCACTGTGATCATTTAGACTGGCCTCCTCTACAAACACAGGCTATAGGATGTCCCCAAAATAATTCCAGTTTGAACTAGAGCATATCTGATATATCCCCAAACTTGATTTTAAAAATTGCCAATGATGAAGAATCCACCACAACTTTTGGTAAATTATTTAAATGGTTAATTATCCTCAATGACAGAAATGTACACCTTATTTCCAGTCTGAATTTGTCTAGCTTCAATTTCCAACTATTGGATCTTGTTCTAACTTTGTCTGCCAGATCAACTCTTCTATGGTAGGACTAAAGCCTCTGACTGCCAGAAGCTGGGACTGGATCACTTGATGATTGCCCTATTCTGTTCTTTTGAAGCATCTGGCATTGGCCACTGTCAGAAGACACTGATGGTCTGGGATAGATGGACCATTGGTCTGACCCAGTATGGCCCTTCTTATGCTCTTATGTAAAGGGCATGGGAAAGTAGTTCAAACCTTAATATCTACAAGCTACTATGTGTCTTAGGTACTTATATGGCCCCCCATCACTGTAGTAGCTGAGTGAATCTTTAATCATAGAATTGTGGGACTGGAAGGGACTTCCAGAGGTCATCTAGTCCTGCCCCCCGCACTCAAGGCAGCATTAAGTATTATCTAGACCATCCCTGTCAGGTGTTTGTCTCTTAAAAATCTCCAATGATGGAGATTCCACGACCTCCCTAGGCAATTTATTCCAGTGCTTAACTATCCTGACAGTTAGGAAGTTATTCCTAATGTCCAACCTAAACCGCCCCTGCTGCAATTTTTCTCCCTCCTCTTTGTAACAACTTTTTATGTAATTGAAAACTGTTATCTCCCCTCTCAGTCTTCTCTTCTCCAGACTAAACAAACCCAATTTTTTCAATCTTCCCTCATAGATCATATTTTCTAGACCAGGCATCAGCAATCTTCGGCACACGGCTCGCCAGGATAAGCCCCCTGGTGGGCCAGGCCCGGTTTATTTACTTGCTGCATCCGCCAGTTCGGCCGACCACAGCTCCCACTGGCCGTGGTTCGCCGTCCCCGGCCAATGGGGGGTGCAGGAAGTGGCGCAGGCCGGGGGATGTGCTGGCCGCCACTTCCCACAGCCCCCATTGACCGGGGACGGAGAACCGCGGCCAGTGGGAGCCGCGATCGGCCGAACCAGTGGATGCAGCAAGTAAACAAACCGGCCCAGCCCAAGCCGCGTGCCGAAAGTTACCGATGCCTGTTGATTAGACCTTTAATCATTTTTGTTGCTCTTCTCTGGACTTTCTCCAATTTGTCCACTTCTTTACAGAAATGTGGCGCCCAAAATTGGACACAATATTCCAGTTGAGGTCTAATCAGCGCGGAATACAGCAGAAGAATTACTTCTTGTCTTGCTCACAACACTCCTGCTAATACATACCAAAATGATGTTTGCTTTTTTTGCAACTGTTCACTCACATTTAGCTTGTGATCCTCTATGACCTCCAGACGCTTTTTGTAGTACTTTTTCCTAGGCAGTCATTTCCCATTTTGTATGTGTGCAACTGATTGTTCCTTCCTAAGTGGAGTACTTTGCATTTGTCCTTATTGAATTTCATGCTATTTACTTCATACCATTTCTCCAGGATAATGCATTTATCCTCACAAGACCCTTGTGATGCAGGGAAGGATTTTACAGACGGAGAACACAGAAGCTATGTGATTTGCGCAATGTCACATATGTAGTCTGTGGGAAGCAGTTTTCCAAGTTCCAGTGATTAAGGCATCCTTCCTCTCCTGGCTCAGGCTCTGTCCTACACCATCGTTTTTCACCTTTTCAAGTGCAATGCCCAAGCAGACACAACAGGTAATGTCTCATTGCCAGTACCCTTTATTACCTTGCTCTCCAACTAAGTTTCAGTGCATTTGGAATAAATTTTCCCCCCAGTTCAATCACCACTTCTGCATTCAGATCTTTGCAAATCTTTTATGAAGATTTACCCATTAGCTCCTCTTTTTATAGACATTAAGGGCTTGACTCACCACTGCCCTCCACCTTGTGCAATCATCTGCACCAGTGCAAAGTGACCAGAAAAAACTATCAAATCAGAGTGTTAGCATTTCACACCAACTTTGCACACAATTTCACTGCTGTCAATGGCTGCACAAGTCCAAGGGTGAAACAAGCCACACACATCCTGATGGAAACATCATGGAAGAATTTCAAGTCCCACCAGTCTTCATAACCATTTCCTTTAGCAAGTTCTTTGGATTTATGTCATACAACCCTGCACCTTCTTAATGTAAGATCCCCTGACCTTTGAATAAATCTTTTCTTCCATTATTCATGATGTGACCCATGAAACTACCAAATGCCCTTCTTTCGTTAAAAAAAGATGCATGCATAATACCTGTTTAACATCTATGCGATTCCCTTATCTCCTTTCACTTGGTTTGCCACTGTCATTCTCAAATAAATAAATGAATCCTTTTTTCTTCCTCTTTTCCCTATTGTGTATGCCCTGAAAAAATGTTTACTAATTGCTATAATATTCTCAGCCACCTCATGCTAATATTTGGTGCTCCGATTATCTTTTTTCCAATGCATTAATTAAAAAAAACTGTGCAAGTACACTATTTACCAGATCATTTATTTCCTTTACAGTTGTCTGTTTATTCTTGATACTGTTTGTTTTTTCTTTGGTTGATCACATTGTCATCTGTCACCACATCTGTCATTTACATCTCATTAATGTAAATTGTACCCTCAGGGTCAGATCATATAATAAAAAAAAATAGCACATAGGGCCTGAATATAGCAGAAATATCAATAAACTGGGGGGCAGGGAATTGTCAGAAAAGGGATGCTACTTCTTTTGTCCTCCAGTACCACAGAGGCATCTACATGTAAGCACTGAATGTTTGTGGTTTTCTCCTTATTAAGGCATGAATACCTTGTATTTAAGTACACTATATTTATTTAAACACTATATCACAATCACCACCACAACCTGGTGTTGACTGCTGCCTGCACCTCCCTGCAGTCCAGAACACTGCCTTCCAAAATGGAGAACATATTTAGCTCTGCAGGCACACCCCACCACTTTACACAACAATGGCAGCTGCTCTACATAACATTTGGGCAACACAGTTAGAGGGAAGTGGCCGGGCAGAGCCAGAGGAGATCACTTTCTATAGTGTCATCCTCCAGGGTAATATTCACGTAACGTTGGAACATCTGAGCATGCAGGTTAATTCTGACAGAATTCAACATTAACTTACAAAGATCTCTGACAGCACCATGTTTGTGGGTGCCCTGTAGCCAGTCTTGTGACTCCAGGAGCCATGACTATCCCTGCAGCCTTCCATCCTGCTGCTGCCTGTGGGAAAGAAACAGAAAGTACCATTTGGAGAGAGCTGTCACAGCTGTATTGCAAACTAAGAATTCAAAACTCATGGGTTACCCCCCAAAAAAATCTTGAGATTGGCTTAATCGTGAGATTAAAAAGAACAAAAAAAATAAAACAAAAAAAACATAATACATGTAGGGTTCTTATTTGCCTTCTGGCTTAGGAGCCTTTAGGATGCATTTGGGTCACATTTTCAAGGTTTTCCTCTGCAACCTTGAGAGCTAGAAATTTACTATGGTTTTTTTTTTTAATCAAAGCTGAGGTTTTCACATATGTGGCTTGTGATATACAGAAGGTCAGACTGGAAGATCTGGTGGTCCCTTCTGGCCTTAACTCTATGATTATGTTCACATAATTTCAGGAGCTGGGGCTTTAAGAAAAGCATTTAATGTAATGAAATATGGTAAAATTGGGATAGTTGACAACACTGTCACAGTGATGTGACCCAGTGCCTCTTCCACTATTGTGTAGCTGATCCAGAAGGCTACTCCCTGATATGTTCAGTACCTTCTCTCTACCATCTCCATTGTTGATAGTTACAATAAGTACAGGGTATTAAAGAGGACATGCTGCTCTCCTCCCTCAAAATTTTACTGTGCTGTTTACGTTTTCTGCTTCTCTTCAGTCCTCTCCCAGAAGAAGGTTTCATTCATCCTCTTCTCCTTTCCCTTCTGCCTCTGATCCACATTCATAATTCCAAATGCAGACAAACCCAGATGAGATATACAATTTAAGGCTTTGAAAAGTCCATACTTTTTTCTACACTGGGGTTCTAGAACAAGCCCAGTGAACGTGGGTTCCCAACTCCATTCAATTTCCCTGAAATCTGAGCACCTTCAGGATCCTTTGAAAATCCCAGCCCTATCTGCTAATTTTCATAAATTTCATCATAGTCACTGCAGGCTCATAGGTGTTTCATGCCTAAAAGTGATGAGCCCACCATGGCCAAGATATCAAATCAGTTTTAAATTATTTACATGCTCAGCTCATTTGCTTAGGAATATGTTTAGGAAAATTTGTATTCCTCTTGAGTGTTCCATCAGTCGGATGTTGCCTCCAGAAATATACACGTTGAGTCTTATCAGTGAAAGATTCCACTATCAGTAGCCCAACACATTTTAGGGTAACTGAAATCACTGCTGTGCTAAGGAAAGATGTATGACCTACTTGCATTAAAAAAGTACTTGCTTTCTACTTTATTCCAAATAACCCCTCCTAGATTGTTCAAGTATATATTTCATACATCCTCCATTACGCTCACCAACATCCCCAAACTCTTTATCCTAATACCCCTAGTCAGTTTCTGATGTCTTTATATATTACATTAGCATCCAGTCTATCCCATCATTTCCACTTCAGTGGCAGTCCATCTCTCTGTGCTATTCCAGTTTATACACAAAGCCCACACCTTCCATATTGCAACATCAAGGTGACCATTCATCCAAATAATCCTGGTCAGCACTGTCACAGCTTTGACAACAGATGACTGTACCTGTCACATTAGATAAGCTATTCCCTTTGATTCAGATTAAATGGCAGGATGACATGTAGATATAATCTGTCACATGTGGAGCCTTGGTGAAAAGACAAATCTATCAAACACGAAGTGCATGAAGAGAATGAAAAAGCACATGAAATGTAATGAAATATGTTTTAGTATTTGAAAGATCCTCCTTTCCAAAGGAAAACTTAATAGAGGAGAAGCTATTAAGCCTTTTACCGGTGAGTGCAAAATCTCGCTCTCACGCACATACGAGTGCCCTTAATACACTGTGGTCTTCACTATTGTCTCCTATTCATACTCCCTGCTTATTTCTTCCAGCCATTTTGTTTCCATCAGCAATGCTAATAGGTTGAGATGTTCAAAGCAGTGCAAGGGAATTGTCCACATGTCTTCCATTAGTTAACAGATTGTGTTCCTTCTATTCATTCTAATGGAAGATATGTGGCTAAATCCCCTGCACAGCTCTGAAAATCCCAACCCTAATATCTAAGCACAGTCAAGGGAACAGAAGCACGGTCAGATGTCAACATCTTTTATGTCCAGCCTCAATTTATTCATGCCTGATCTATGCCTTTTTAGTAAGTTTCATATTGCCAGGATGGTGTAAAGGGGCCTAAGTGTAAATGACAACCAGGCCCTATCTTTCCATCAACAAAAGCAAATAGGCTCCTACTTCCCTGGTCATAGAAACTGCAGTAACTCCTCAAGAAAGAGTCCTCACAGGAAATGCCAGATGTGTGAGGCAAAAGGCACCCAGATACCACTGTGACAGCCATCTACCACGCACTGCAAATATCTGTAGTAATAGTCATTATACATAAGTCATCCTTGGTGTAACAATTTATGTAAATGGAATTACACCAAGGATTAATTTGGCCCCTAATACTTTAATTTTTGTGATCTATTTTGAGGGAACACACTGGGAATTACTCTTATTCCAAGATATGTATTGAAATCATCCTTTGTACACAAATGTCAGTGAGCATGTGACTCTCATTCTAACTTCAGGAGGCCATGTTCCAGAGGCTAAGAAGTCATCCTCCACACTGAGGGGCTTGGAAGAGATCCAACAAGCAAAATACCCAGTAAATGTGACTGTTAGGCATACATGAGGGAACATGTCCTCTCCTTCAAAACTGAGCTGGGGAAAATGCAAGCCCACTAGGATTTAGGCTCCTCAGAAATGTAGGTGCTTTTGAAAATTTCATGCACAAAGTATATTACAAGCCCAAAGATTTTCAAGAATATCCTAAACTTAGGCTCCTAAATTCCTAATTTCCCCCCCAATTTTCAAACTGAGGCATCTAGAATTCATGCCTAAATTCTATATTCAGGTATGTAGGATGGGATTTTTAAAAGTCCTCAGTGAAGTCCATGAGTTAGGCCAATGTTTTTGAAAATTGCACCCATATGTTATTTATGATAATGTTAGACACCGAAGATTAAAATTTGAGGAAAATATTCGTAGTAATAAACTAACATGGTTCCTGACATAAGGGGCCTGATTTTCACATTAGCTGGGGGAAATTAAGTCAAAAGCCATAAAGTGACAACAATCTTATATTCCTTCAAGTCATTTTTCAAAATTCACTGTTTCTGTAGTGCACACAGAAAACTGCAACCTGATACTGAGTAGGAAGATAGCCAGTTGTTATGACTGTTCCTGACTGGCTAGGAATTGCACACATTTTGTGTAACCCCATGACCAGTAGCGTAGCCAGGGGGGCAGCAGGGGGAGCGGCCGCTCCCCCTGTGAGGAGAAGCGGCGCTAAGGCGCCGCCCGAGCCCCGCTGCGGGAGCGGGGCTCGGGGGCGCTTTAAAAGGCCCGCAGCTCCTGTGGGGAGCCACGGGCCCTTTAAAGCACCCCCCCCCAGCCCCGCTGCCGGACCCGGGCTGGGGAGGGCGGTTTAAAAGGCCAGCGGCTCCTGCCGCTGTGGGGAGCTGCGGGCCTTTTAAAGTGCCCCCCCTTCAGCCCCGCTGCCGGAGCCCGGCTCGGGCGGGGACTTAAAAGGCCTGGCGGCTCCGCAGCGGCTGGAGCCCCGGGCCCTTTAAAGCGCCGCCGGGGTGAGTACAGGGGGAGCGGGGAGGCGCCTTTTTATAGCACCGCTCCCCCTGTGCTCTAAACCTGGCTACGCCACTGCCCATGACCCTCACCTGGCCTTCTCTGCCTGCTTGTCTGTTTCACCCACCTGTTACATATCATCTTTTAGATTGCAAATCTAAATACAAATAGGGATTGCTATTTTGCAATTGCAATTACAAGAACTGTGCATGCAACCTTCCTATTTGCATGTGCAAATGGCCAGTTAGACACAACGTGTGCAATTATACATGCAACTTTGAAAATAGCAAACTTCAGTTGATGTGAAAATCAATGCTCAAATTTATTTATTTTGACTGAGGGTTTTTTGGCCTTGGGAAAGTCACTGACCCTCCCTAGATTAGCATTCCCATCTATAAAATGGGGATATTCTTTTCTTATTTAGTTCACAGGGGAATTGTCAGAATTAATCAGTTCATATTTGCTAAGTGCTTTAGAGATTAAAAATGCTATGTTATTCTAAGACAGATACAAGAAATCACATCCACAGTGATGAGAAAACAGACATTATACTGAAGAAAAACAAATAAAAATAACATGACCAGAGCATGTGTTAGCAGTTTGTTAATAACAGTTATTTTCTTTTAAAGGTTTTTAAAAAGTTAGTTCTCAATGGCCGTAGCTCTTTAATAACTCAACTGCTTCTCCCTCCCTTCTCTTTCTCCTTTTCTTAAATGCAGTGTGTGATTGATTGCTTTTAAAAAAAACAGTTTCATTTTTTAATGTGACTCATATACTGGAAAAGTAGAATCAGTCATGAAGACAATTGTGTAATTAAGCAAAACATTCATAGAGCAGGGGGCAGGAGAAAGAGAAAGACAGAGCTACTGTAGCTATTTTAATCAGCAAAAGTAGTATCAGTAAAAGAAAGCCAAGCCAGCCTCATAGCCAGCAGAGGGAGCCAGGAAAAGTGCTTACTATGCAGAGTTAAAGAATAAAGAGAAACTAAAACAGATGCAATTTTTTTCACCTCCTTAGGGCTTTGCAAGCATTTATACATTATCTGGGTTTTTTTAAAAAATGCATCTGTTTGTAACATTACAAGTTTAAAATCATTAAGTAACTTTAAAAGGCCTGACTGATTTTCGGCAGAAGAGTAATATTCGATTTCTACAGTTTACAGAGATGCGGCAGAATGTTTGATGAGCTTTGGTTACTTTGTTGCCAGGAAGTCTAATCTTCATTCAAGAAACAGAAGTTCTCCTGAAGCGGTCTGCAGGACTCAGATACAAGGAATACACACACAATGAGCCAGATGTTATGTTTTCCCCTACAAACTACACTATAGAAGCCTGCCTGTACTGCATAATAAATTAATAATACCTAGCTCTTATTGGCACTTTCCATCAGTTGATCTCAAAGTCCTTGACAAAGAGGTCATTATCATTACTGCCATTTTATAGTTGGGGAAACTGAGGCACGGGGAAATGAAATGACTTGACTCAAGTGCACATGATGCTGATACAGACATACAAGCAGAGCTGGCTGAATACTGTTTATTCATCTAACATACTCACTGATTCCTGCTGTTATTCATCAAATAAGATATTGGCCAAATATCTTTTCCATTAATCCATTAACTCTGCACAAGTGAACAATTTTCGTGGACTGATTAATAACATCACCCTGGTCAATGAATCTTAAAAATGAAAGGGCCAGATCATCAGCTTGCATGAATGGGCACGGCGCAATTGACTTCAATGCAGCCACGCTCATTTGCACCAGACCTGTGGCTCAGAGACGGGCAAATACTGCCAAAAAAAAGTTTCCAGAGATATCCATAGATGATTTTTTTTAATACACTTGCTTTAATTTTGAGCCTCTTTTGTGCTCATTACGGGCCCAATCCTCCAACGACATGAGTAATTTTACTTTTGAGTAGTCGTGTCAGGGGCAGCTCCATAGGTTTTCCATATGATACGCACAACTGAACCACTCTCATTTTAATTAGCATGGCACAACTCAGGTTTGGCCCGTCCACCAATTCCACAATGACCGAGGGACCACCAGGCCAAATGTCAAAGAGCAGTGTTGCAAATCGGTGCACCGGGTCGCAATGTCATTCGGTTTGGGGGCCCTCTCAAAGGTAGAGTCTGGGGCAAATTGCCATTTTTGCCCCGCAGGCAGCCCTGCCCCTGCCAATGGCACACACTGTGCATCATGTGCATACAGCTATGGGCGCCACTGAGTAGTCCCATTGACTTCAGTAGGGCTAACCACTTGAGTAAAGCTGGTCCTGCAGGTAACTGCAGGGTGGAATCAACACTGCAAACAATCTAGTAAATGGGTTTGTTGGTAAAAGGCTCACGGAAACAGTACATTTTAAACAGAATTTGCAGAATGTTTAACAGAAAGGGAATTTCAGACTCATGATAATGAGACTTGGCACAAGAAACCTGATTAGTATTACATTCCTCCAATCAAGGAAGAAAATCGTATCACCTGACGTATGTGTCCAATCAAAACCAACTCAGATTGACAGTGAACATTCACAATATACGGCTTATAATGAGCTACAGACCAAGATATTTTCACAAACTATGTTTTGAATCTAATTGTTATTCCAAAGTATTTGCAAGGAAATCACAATCTGCTCATGGACAAGCTGTTAACAGAATGAGATGAAGTTTGATTAATAAAATCCAGTTCTCCTTAAACTGCATGTCTTCCTCTGCCCTTTGGACTGCCACTGACAAAGTAATAACAAGCAGTTCCAAGTTCTGCAACTAGGTCATGACTGTGTTTAGGACAGAAGTGATCTACTATAAATTATGTCATGTGCTATTATCTTCAACTGTGACACACCACAAGAGTTGTTCGTCCAATAGCAATATTCTGTAAACATCTTATATCCTTTAGCATTTGCTTTATGGCAAGGAATGAACACATTTTGCTTTGAGCATTTACAAGTAAGGATAGGAAGGCATTTTATTAGCTGAGCCGATAAAACAGTCATCCGCTTGTATTTATATGGAGACTTCTTCAGTCATTATATAAAATGCAGCAACGCTTACTGCCCCCTCAGAGCTGCTAATGCCACTTGATATATACACAATGCTAGAGTGCTCAGAAATGCACACATCTGAATATACCTCTATATCTAAACTCACATTTGACGTATCCATTACCACCGTATAGCCTCACACTAAAAATGGGGATGAAAAGTGGCTAGCAAAATATAATCCAGAAACGTTAACAAGAAGGTCTAGATTTTTTTTAAAAAGTTTGCTTATTATAATAGATATTTTTCTTCCAATTGTGAAAAGTATACAAGTTCCTAAGGCATATTTATGTGTGCACCTGTACGATATTCTTTACCTCAAAAATAGCATTGATAGCACACAATGTAATAGTTGCTTTGGTAACTGGTTTTTCCCCCTTTAAAAGCAAAGTAAACAGTTGTGTGCATATGAGATTGCCCTGCAGCTAAAGCAGCTCTTACATCATCATTTTCCTTGTGCTTTTTCCATGAATATGCACAAACTGCAAAGTACTACATGCTAAATAAGTAAACAACTGGGGTCAATTCTGCATGCTGCTATTAAAGGAGGTTATTCTAAAAGGCTTTAATTTTGGAGAGGAACTGGAAGTTAACTGCTCTGATCAACAGAATTTGAAATAGATTCATTTTAATAATAACCTTCCTCTTAATGAGAGTCCCAGCTACACATGAGCATATGTGATCAGAGATTGAAGTAACTCCATCATGTACATTTTGAACTAGCTTCTATGCTAGAATCCAGTCCCTTTTGAACTGCTACAGTGGTGCTAAGGGACTGAAAATCAGCCAGACATCCTAGGTAGCATAGAACTGATCTGACAGGCTCCTATGCTACATACCTGTAGCCTCACTGTAGGGGGCTCAGATAGAGCTCTGGTTAGTCTCTGCAGGTGGACAGTGCCCTTGGGGACCATGGCCAAGGGGTGAACTTCAGAAACAAAGTCAGTCAAATATGGCAAATCTTCAGACTCTAGTGAGAACAGCCAATCATCTCACACTGCAACCTGTTCTTTAGGGACTGTGTGGAGCTGTTTCAATTTAACATTTACAGTTTAATCTTCCAAGAAATCAGTCTGTAGCCAATCATAACACAATATACAAATACAAAAGAGCTCCATAATAGAGGCCCAGTCCTGTCCCATTCACTTTTATACCAAATTGCAATTGACTTCAATGAGACCAGGAATAGGCCTTTGCTGCATTGGTTAAAATAGACACTCATTACTAATTTACAAAATTACAAATACAATCATTCCAGGATTATGGACCTACTTTTACATAATAATGGGCACTCTATGTATAACTAATCTAAATAAATCATGTCACTATGGTTCAAATGAAAATTAAATAGTTTCCAATTTCGCCCCAAGCCCTTGTATGAATTTGTTGAGATCAAATGCATTTATAACATCTTCTAACTATCTGGAGGTTTTTAAAACTTATTGAGACCATTAAAACATAATTTTTACGCAGTAAAGGTTAAATTAAAATTTAGACTATAAATTATAATTTGATAGTTGAAGCATCAAAAAACTTCTTTTGTTTAATAGATTTATAGATTCCAAGGATGGAAGGGACCATTGTGATAATCTAGTCAGATTTCCTGTCTAACACAGGCCATAGAACTTCCCCAAAATAAGATTAAGAGCAGATGTTTGAGAAAAAACATCCAATCTTGATTTTAAAATTGCTAGTGATGGAGAATCCACCATGACCCTTGGTTAATTGTTCCAGTGGTTAATTACCCTCACTGTTAAAAATCTACACTTTATTTCCAGTCTGAATTTGTCTAGATTCAGCTTCCAGCCTTCAGCTCATATTATACCTTCTTCTGCTACTTTGAAGATCCCATTATGAAACATTTGTCCCCCATTTAGGTACCTATAGTTTTAATCAAGTCACCCGTAAGTTTCCCTTTGGTAAACTAAATAGACACAAAGAGAGTTTAATCTATCACTATAAGGCATACTTTTTAATCCTTTGCTTATTCTCATGGCTCTTATCTGAAACCTCTCCAATTTATCAACATCCTTCTTAAATTGTGGACACCAGAACTGGACACGGTATTTCAGCAGTGGTTGAACCACAGCCAAACATAGAGGCCTTTTACTCAAGATTCCCGTTTACGTATCCAGAGATCCCATTAGCCCTTTCTGCCATAACAATGTACTGGAAACTCATGTTCAGCTGATTATCCACTTCCATCCCCGCAAAACTTTTCAGAGTCACTGCTATCCAAGATGAGGATGGGGGACTATACATATGGCCTACATTATTTGTTCTTAGATGTATGCATTTAGCCATATTAACACATATTGTTTGCTTGCTTACCAAGTGATTGCTCTGGATCAGTGACCTGTCCTCTTCGTTATTTACCATTCTCCCAATTTATGTATCAACTGAACATTTTGTCAGTGATGATTTCGTGTTTTCTTCCAGGTCATTGATAAAAGATGTTAAATAACATGGGGCCAAGAATCAATCTTTGCAGGACCTCGCTAGAAATATACCTGTTATATGTTAATACTACCTTAAAAGGAGACTACCAATACAGATATTCTCATATTTGTCAGAAATGTGTCAAAACAGGTAAATTACAGCCAAACATGTTCTTATGTTTGCCCTAGTAAGGACATGTTATACAATTAAACCTACTTTAGATGAACCGTATGGAAAATGGACTTTAAAAAAAATCAGTTACTTAATAGGGCTGGTCTCCTTATAAAAATGGAGCCTAAATGAACTCAATATATCAAAGGTTACTTTGGAGTGGATTTTTAAAGGCCAGAACTAAGGCCCATGTGAATCAATGGAAAAATTCCCATTCATTTCTGAATCAGTGCTGAACAAAGGAGGCTGATTAATAAGAGTGGTGTTGGTGGGCTGTGAATTTGCACATTAGCATGTAACATGTTTAGCTCTACACCTGCATTACTTGGCAGCACAAGAAAGTTAGAAAGAATTCCATCCACTTCTCCTTTTTCACCAACTGGTGGCATTACACATTTCCGCATTCATTATAAATACACATGTTAAAGAACATCAGATTTTGAATTTGATTAATAATTCCAAGCACACATAATGAGGATTCTAATTTTTTTTAATGACTGACTTATGTAATTCTCATGTCCTCAACCATTCATGTGATTTTCATGTTTCTAATGTTCATTTAATTCTCATGTTTCATGCAACTTTTTTTATTCTCATGTTTCTAAGATTGCAAACTAATTCAAAACATTTAGTGTCATTAAATTTCACTGATGCCTTTACATTAACTAGACTACATATGTCAATTTTACCAAGTGATGCATTTACCCTTTTATCAGTATAGGCAGTGTGTGTCATGTGATCTTATTTTCAACAGCAAATTACTTCCTGTTGTGAGTTCAACTGTTTGAAATACTCTGCAAGAATCCTATGCTGCAGGAAATAGTCCTGTTCTATTAAAATATTTTCTAGTTATACAAGTTATTTCCCTACTGAATTGCTTTGCTTTTCCTAACTCTTTAGACTCTGTTCAATTTAATCAGATTATTTTCAAAAGCAGGATAGCTTTTTTTTATACTAATAATTTCAAAGGTTTTTTTTAAGAGCTGATAAATATTTACATTAGATCCTTTCCAATATCAGCAATAAGAAAATAAGATAAATATAGTAACAATACTCAGTATATTTAGTGAGGATAAATCTCAAATGAAAACTTAACCCTGATTTTCCATTCTGATAAAGACCAACCTATTCACTTCAATCCTTAAAAAAATATTTCATTTTTTCATGCCAAAGGCAAAACCTATTAGTTCTATAGTAATTGGGGAAAGGAGACATCAAAGCTCTAATATTCTGTTATATTATACCAAGTGTATAAAGTGTTTGCTGTGATATTTGTTTAAACAGAAGCCAATGCATACCAACCTGTGCATATTGAGGCAGCATTCAGTACAAACAGCTCTGATTTGATTGAAATGAAACCACTTTCAGATACAAGAGCTTATTTAGAGAGCCCACAGTCATAACAAAAGTATTTATTTGGGGTTAATTCTGAAAGCTTCTTGCTCTGCAGGCCAGTACACATCAAGCAGTGATGAAAGTGGTTTAATTAAAGTTTAGTAGCAATGGCTTAAATTGGTCACTTACATCTGTATCTAATTACAGAAGACTGGATCATGGGGTTATTCTGCCAGCTTTGCCCAACACACCATCCAGCATGGTGGAGAGGGGTAGAAGTTGCTACTCATATGGGCTACCCACCTGGCAGGTGTGGATGCAGAAAGGAACCATGCCTCTTTTAGGCATGGATTACATCCCTGGATTGTTCCTGGGTCAGTGCAGAATAGCTCCACCCCTTAAACAGGGCAGATTAAACTCAGCCTGGGTTAAATGAAGTTCTGACCTTTCAAATGCACCTGTCTGAAGAGGACAAGAATGACCAGAATTGTGGTTATTCTATGTGATCTCTCACTCTTTATTTATTCAAACCACAAACACATGCTTTCCCCACAAGTATGTTTAAAGAGGTCTAATTAAATGAAGTGCAGTGTGAAATAATTAAAAAAAGAAAAAACCCAGTTTAAGTAGATTGTACTTAATTATTTCATTGTCAATTAAGGGACCAATTCTGCAAGAGTTTTTTCATCCATGGAAGTTCAGATGTTTGCCTAGACTGAAAGCGCAGACCTGAAATCTGCTATAGAAATTACACCAGAGACTTGCATTCTTTGTCACTTTACAGGAAACTCATCTGCTGTGCAATGAAGTTGCAAAAGGACAAAAGGCTGCGAGACAGGGAGAGCACTCGCAGTGTTGGCAAAGGGGGATGTTTGCTCCTAAAACTAACAGAATCCTGCCTCAGGAATGCAGAACCTTCTGATTTTTTTATTTTTTGCCAAAAAGTCAAAGTATTAAATTATAGCTGACACAGCAATCTTTGCATACAAAATGAAATGCAGGTGTTGGCAATGCCAATACTACCTTGGCCTCTTTGGCGCCACTCCCTCTCTGTTGGACTACAGAATCCTGGATGTACATCTGCCAGACAATGTTTTAACTTTAGCCCATTGATTGCAGTTGAGTTATACTGGTGCAATTGAGAGCAGAGAGGTTGGCCAAGTGAATTTTATTTCTCAGAAGTAAGAGAGGCTGGTAGCACAATGCTCCTCTGGTATTTTCTTTGCAAGCAGTACCATAAATGTCTGCCAAGACCGCTCAGCCCTGATCCGCAACATTCCAGCCCTAGGCCTTTTTTGATCATGTCAAATTTTTGCTGCTTTTGTGTTGTAGACAATTGTTCACAAGAGAACAAATTTGAGGCCATCGGATCTACAGATCAAGAATTGGAGGCTATCAAACTCTTCTGTGAGACAGAAGGTTTCAGACTCTGGTGCACCAGGATGAAAGATAGTGAGCTCTGAAACTAAACATATTGTGATGAGAGTGTCAACATTAACAGTATTTTCAATGGAGGATTCCACTGGTTGAAGGTGTCTCAGTGAAAAAACTACTGAATGTATTATGTAGTCAGGGCCGGCTCCAGGCACCAGCGCGGGACCGGCGGAGTGCTCGCAGGAACGCTGCCGAATCTGCAGGACCGGTGACCTCCCGCAGAAATGCCGACGACGGCTGCCTGACTACTGTGATTGGGGCAGCACAAATCATGCCCTGTATGTGGCATGCAAATAGTAAAAAGCATCTTCATCCAAGAAAGTAAACAAGAAGTTCCAGAGGTCGGGCGGGGGAAGATCTTTCCATTTTTCCTTTAACCTACGTAATAATTTAATCTTATTGTGTTAAAAAACAGCAGGTCGCCAGTGATTGTTGAGAAAAATATTGTTTAAAGATCAACTTCCACAGAGATCAATGGGGTTTCAGAAGGCTGGCAGAATTTGGCTCTATTGGAGGAAGCAAACAAGTACCTTGTGCAGGCTGCTAATGTTTTATTTGATACTCTCCTCAACTCCTGGATGTTTAGTGCATAAGCTTTTAAACATGAAGGGCTCAGGCTTTGTGCCAAAGTAGCAATCTCCCAGGAGAAACAATGTATTACTACAAAAGAAAGGCAAGTAATGGAAGGAATATTAAAATGGTAGCAACCCTTGCCTATATGGTAGCGACCATTGTATGGCAAGTAACATGGGTTAATTATTACCAAGAGGATAAATTTAGACCCTGGAAGAAAAGGGATAAATTCAAGTGAGAAGCCTGAGATTCCTGTTGGTTCTTCAGAAATCTGCAGGGGTCAACTCTCCATCAGGCAGCTAACTAGCTTAATTGTGCTGTCAAACAGTAAAGAACTAAGAGTTTGGAAATGCCAAATCATCAATGAGGACCACATAGTTTGCTCATGTAAATGGCATGGCTCCAGTCACTTCACAGGAATTCGTCTTATTCATATTAGAACAAAAGTTGTTTTCTGCTAAAGGATATCACCTTTATTTTTGTATCTTCTAGCCTTCCAAATAAATGTTAATAGATCATGCTGCAGTTTTTAAAATAAATGTAACTGGAGGAACTTGTAACAATTAATACAGTAGGAAAGCTCATTTTAATGGTGTTATCCAAGAAAACAATGATAGGCAACTTAGGTTATTCCAGTTAGGGAAGGTTTTTTTAAGTTTAATAGCTAAAAGGGAATAAAGATTCTTTGGCTCCATCAAGTACTAAATATTTAATTGAAATGGAAGCCCACTGTTTTTATGTACCTTTAAATGATCCTCGGTAGGTCCTTATTATAATTAGTTTGAATGCAGAAAAATTCTCCAAAAAATTACACTTCAATATGCTGAGACAACTGGCCATCAGTAATGAGTCACCAGCATACAATGCATTCTGATTATCAATATCTCCGACTTTTATACCATCACTACAACTGCTGGAGTTAATTCTTTGAACCAGAGAGTTACCATAGTCAGAACAAACAATTATGGAGGTAAGAGACAGCCCTGCCTACCTTCAAGTTTCAATCCAAAACTGTCGGATTAATAATCCTTCATAAGGATCTTGGCTGTTTGGAATCTTATCTAAGTAAAGAATTTTGGTCCAAATCCCCTGACTTTACAGCAGTAAAAGAGTAATGACCACAGAACACAATCAAAGGCTGTTTTGGAGTGTAGGGAAAGGATCACTCAGGTTACTGGAGTGAATTGCGCTTAATAAACTTCTAATGTTCTAATAAAACCCATGTCTCTCCTGTATAACCCTACTTGATCATAGTGGACTGTCCAGGGAGAAATTCTTCTAGTTTGCATGTTAAAATTTAGGATAAGACTTTTGTATTCATGTTGAATAGATACATAGACCTATACGAGTCTCACTCTTTAAAGACCTTTATCCTTCTTGTCTTTATTAGTAATCATGTTGGAGACAGAGACACAGTTGAAGGGAAACTATTAGGCAAAATTGGAGAAGATTCCCTTGTGTGTCAAACCTCTGCTTAGTGGGGGGCAGGAGGAAGTTGCAGAAAAGATTCCAGCCCGTACTCCAATGTGGTTAGAACTGCTTCCAGGCTGTTCTAATTCTGACACTCGTGTAGAACAAATGGGGAACAAGTGTCTGAGAGGTCGGCCACACCCCCTCCACATACCTGCCATGTCCCCTGTGCCAACAGAGAAGGGAGGGCAGAGGTATGGGGCTTAGGTCCAGTTCAGATGCTGCAACAAAGAGAATTCTCTGCTGGAAATTTGTGCACAGAATCCAGTTCCTTTATACCACCTGAGTGGTGTATGGGGACAGGATCTCAGGATATAATCCATCCCAAAGAGTTGATTCAGAGATCAACTAACATGGAAACTAAGTTTTTTAAATAGTTTATAAAATTCAGTGAAGACCTTGAGTTTTGCCAGAGGGTAATTTTGAAATATACTATTCTTCCTCTCCAACAGAAGGTGACTTTTTCCAATCATGATAGACAGAGTCAAAGGCTAATAAGTTGTATCTAATAATTATTTTCCCTCATGCATTCAGAGATGCAAGTGATGTAAAATGGAGCATAATACAAATTAAGGTCTTTTGAGAGTCACTATATTAGCATTAATACTATTCTCAGCATTTCTGATAACAGTGTAGGGTGTTTCTCTCTGCTTGTGTCTGTTAGTGGCATTCAATAAGTTTTATCTGCTTAACTACATTTTCCATACCATCCTGGTTTCGTTCATTGACGTTTGCCTCCCCTCCCCCACTTAACAGATTATTCATTTAGATATATATTTTAATTGAAGATCCTTTGATCCTTTCCTCACAGATCTAGTCTAACATTAAAGGTAGTGTAACTGCTGCCTGCATTTTCATTTACTAGATAGTAAATGTATGGGTAGAATTTTCTAAAGCATTTAGCATTGGCTTAACTCTGCTTGCATTGAAGCCAATGGGTGATTTATCACTGACTTCAATGGGAACAGTTAGACAAATGCCATGCACTTTTGAAAACCTCATCTTTCATCTTCAACTTTGATAAAGCATCTAATTTTTCATTAGTGTAAACTGAAGATCTGATATCATACTGCTTGCTGACAGCCATTTTTTAATAGCACAATATTTGACCTCTGCAACAGGTATTCTATTTGAGCAGCTAATGGAAACCTCTATGGTAAGTCCGGGGTTCTCAAACTTCATTGCACCGCGAGCCCCTTCTGCCAACAAAAATTACTACCCGACCCCAGGAAGGGGGACTGAAGCCTGAGCCTGCCCAAGTCCTGCCGCCCTGGGTGTGGGGGGGACAAAGCCCAAGAGATTCAGCCCCAGGCAGGGGGCGTGTAACCTGAGTGCCGCCACCCAGGGCTGAAACCCAAGGGCTTTGGCCCTGGGCGGTGGGGCTTTGGCCCCAGGTCCCAGTAAGTCTAATGCCAGCCCTGGTGACCCCATTAAAATGGAGTCATGACCCACTCTGAGGTCCCAACCCACAGTTTGAGAATCACTGTTCTAAGTATTTGCCAACTTCCTTTCCACATGTTAAAGCCCACATTTGAGAGCAATGTACTTAGTATATTCAGAGTATCCTAAGGAAGGCAATTACTGGAGAAATACTGGCTGGAATGTAACATCCTATAAAGTATAAAAGCATTAGAAGAATCACTGAGTGAAGCTAAGAGTTTGCAATGTGAGGGTTGCCCTTCAAAATAAGCTGTACCAAAAGGAGAGATTACTTACCTTGTATAATTACTGGTGTTCTTCTAGATATTTTGTCCCTAAGGGTGCTCCATGTGAGGATATGTGCATTCCCATGCACTCTCACTCTGTGATTTTTCTGCTAGTAATAACCATGGATCTGTGTTTGTGCTGTACACCTCCTCATGCTACAGAAAACAGCATATAGAGAAGAGCAGAGCCACACCAATCCAGTTCCTTCTCAACCTCAGAGCAAGATAAAACTCCAAAGCAGAAAGAAAAAGAGAGTAGGTAGTGGAGCTCCCATTGTGACAGAACATCTCCAGTTACAGTCTAAGGTAAGTAACCACTCTTTCTTCAAGATATTGTCCCTATGGGTACTCCACATGAGGAGACTCCAAAGTAGTACCTTAATATAGAGGAGGGTGCTGAGGAGGTGGATCCAGTACAGAGTATAGAACAGCTTCACCAAAGGCCACATCATTTTGGAGACATGGAGAAAGGCACAATGCTATGAAAGCCTGTGAACAAAGGACCAGGTGGCTGCCTTGCAAATGTCCTTGACGAGTGCCTTCTTAAGGAGGGCAGCAGAAGTAGGTTGCCCTTGTGGAGTGAGCAGCGACTCTCAAAGGAGGGTGCATCCCAGAGGACGCATAGCATACCAAAATGCACTCCAATACCCACTGAGAGAAGATTGAGTGACCCCTCATTCTCTTGGCAAAGGAAACTAAGAGACTGGGAGAAACTCTGAAGGGTTCTGTTTGGTAAAGATAGAAAGCCAGGTTTTGTTTTACATCCGGTGTACAAAGACTGGTATCTTCTTTGGATGAGTGAGACTTGGGCTAAAATACCGGCAACTGAATGTCCTGATTGACGTGGAACTGTGATGACACTTTAGGAAGGAAATTTCGGTAGGGATGCAACATAACTGTCTGGATAAAATACCGTATATAATGGGTCAGCCATGAGGACTCCTAGTTCCCCTATTCTTCCGGCCAACGTGATTGCCACTTGGAACAAAGTCATGATCAGGATGCCATGGGCTCGAAGGGAGGTCCTCTTAAAGCATTAAGTACTAAATTGATATCCCAGGATAAGGTAGGGTTCCACATGGAAGAGAACAGATTATGGAGGCCCTTAAATAATCTTGCTGTCATTGGAGGTGCAAAGACTGAGAAACCCTCAATTAGTGAATGGAGTGCCATGATGGTGGCTAAAGGAACCTTAATAGAGCTCAGGGACAGTCCCAGCAATTTCAGGCTTAGTAGACAGTCAAGAATGGACACAAGGGGAGAATCATCCTGAGACATGGAGTGCCAGGTTCACCAAAAAGCACTTCCACTTCTGCATATAAGTCCTGTATGTGGTAGTTTTCATTCTATTTAATAGGACTGACTGAACTTTGGGCAAATGTTTCTGCTCTAGACCTGAGAACCATTGAGTAACCAGGCATTGAGGTGCAGGAATGATAGGTTGACAGGGTATGGAGCCAACTCCTGGATCAGAAGATCCGTCATTAGAAGAAGGTGTAGAAGTGGGTGTGTGACCAACTAGGTCAGGAACTACATCTGCCTCAGCGACGCTGGGGCTATAAAAATAACTGCTTTTTCCTGTTTCAATTTGAGCAGAGCTTCGTGGATCAGCAGAGGTAGAGGGAAGGCATATAGAAAGACTCTAGGGCTAAGAGGCAAGGAGGTGCCTCCCAAGGAGTTGTGACCATGTCTCCCCTGAAAAAAGTAGTGGTATTTTGAGTTGGAAGGCATGGCAAAGAGGTCTGACTGCAGAAGACACCAAGTAAGGCAGATCTCTCAAAAGATCACATCAGTCAGCTTCCACTCGTGGTCTTGATGGAAAATTCTGCTCAGCGAATCTGCAGTGGTGTTCTGTGATCCCAGCAGATAGACCTTCAAGATTTCAATTCACTGGACTATGCACCAATACCAGAGCCTCACTGACTCTTTGCATAATGATCAGGATTTTGCTCCTCCTTGGCGGTTTATATAGAAGATGGCTGCTTGGTTGTCCAGCCTCACTCTGACCGACTGGCCCCAGATGGAGAGGCAGGAACTGAAGGCAGGCATAACTGACTGCTTCAAGTTCGAGGATGCTGATGTAAAGCAACAACTCGAGGAATCCATCTGCCTCAGGCTGTATGAATTTGTAGCTTAGAAGGGAGGCATCCATAGTGACGATGTACTAGGGAAGTTGACGTGAGGAGGGGGGTCCCACACAGACTTTTTGTGGGTCCTTCTATCAACTGAAGGAGTCGAGTACCA
Source organism: Chelydra serpentina (assembly GCA_037349315.1). NCBI lineage: Eukaryota > Metazoa > Chordata > Testudines > Chelydridae > Chelydra > Chelydra serpentina. Next base: position 31,010,672 of record JBAIAC010000026.1, read on the forward strand.
TCTGAGGAATTGGCGCCTCCCAGGACAGACTGTTGTGAGTGAAAGCGGTCTTGAGCCAGGCTTGAAGCTGCCGGAAGGGCAGCCTTACGTGGGGATTTATGAAAGTACAGGGTGCCACGTGTCCCAGGAGCAGAAGGCAAGGCCTTGGCATGATTCATGGGCTCTCCTGTAATGTGCAGATCGGGTCAGACATTGTGGCAAACAGGGTCAGACATTGTCTGCGGGTAGGTGTGCTTTAGGTGCCACAGAGTCTAGGGTGGCCCTGATAAAGTCTATGCATTGCACAGGCATCAGGATTGATGCCTCTGTGTTGAAGCAAAGGCCTCGGGAGTGGAATAGAGCTAAGTCCTTCTTGGTGGCAGACTGGACTTCAAGGAAAAAATAGCTCTTGAGCAACCAGTCATTCGGATAGGGGAAAATGGCTATATACATCTGATGGAGGTGGGCTGCAATGGCTGAGAGGATCTTGACAAAGGCTCTCAGGACAGTGGATAGGCCGCAAGGCAGAACCCAGTACTGGCAATGATCAGTGCCCACTATGAACCTGAGGAAGCACTAATACACTGGGTGTATGGCTGCATGAAAGTAGGAATCCTGGAGGTTGAGGGTGATGAACTTCTCTGTGGGATCTAGTGACAGAATGTTCATTGCTAGGGTGACCATCCTGGAGTGCTACCTATGAATAAAAGTGTTTAGAGACCAAAGGTCTGGAATCAATCTCCACCCTTCTTTTGTCTTTGGGACCAGGAAGTACCTGGAATAGAAACCCTTTCTGGGGAAGTCTGGAGGAACAGGTTTGATTGTCCCCGGTTTCAGGAGGGATACTACCTCCTGTTTTAGGAGATTCTTGTGAGAAGGGACCCTGAACAGGGGCAGGGAGGAGGGGATGGAGCTGCGCATCAAAATTACTGCCAGCATTCATTTGTCTGAGGTGATATGCCCTTAAGAAGGGAGGAAAAGGGCAAAATGGTCTCCAAAGTGTGGGTGACTGGCATATTGCAGCTGAAGATCCCGTGGTGAGGGTTTGTGTGTCTCTACCAAGGTGTCAAAATGTTCTTTTGTGTGAGGTAGCCATCTGAGGTGATTGTGGAGGATGGGCCTTTCTTGTATCACCAAGCCTCTTTCTGGGCAGCTCAATGTTTCTTTGGGGCACCTGATAGTACACAAGATGGGAGTGTTGCACTGTCTGAGACTTGCTGTATTTTCTCTTTGCAGATGGCATGTAGATACTGAGAGAATGCAATATCCCCCTGGCATCTCGAGTAAGTGAAAAGATCTGTCTGTGGCATCACTAAAGATTTTAGGCCCCTCAAAGTCCTCCACAGTGTTCTGCACTGCCCTGGGTATGCAGGATTGTAGCCAGGAGGCCCGGCACATGACTACTGTGGAACAAGAAGCATATCTACCGCATCAAGGGGAACCTGCAAAGAGGTCCAGATTATTGCCTAGCTCTCTGTAGTAGGAGTCCATACTGGGACTTACATCAGTCCTGGAGACCAGTGAGGATCTGGCAATTGTGATGGTACTGCTGGGCCGATCTTTACCTGAGGCTGCAGCAGTATCAGGAAATATGCTTGGTCGGGGTGGGAGACTGGTGCAAGCGGAAAAGTCCTCATGGTACCTCTTAGTAAGGAGGACTCAGGTTCCTCCATAACATGAAGGTCCTCGTGAGAGAGGAGCCTGGGAGGTACTGGTGAGCCTGGCAAGTGTTCCTCCCGAGGAAATATATCCAGTAGTATCGAAGAGGGCCCCAGTCACTCTGGGGAAATCTGGGTGCTGAGGGACAGCACTTGCACTTCATGAGGAGCATGTTCAGGCAGTCTTCCCTCATTTTTCAAGATCTGCTCTTGAAGCCAAAGCAAGTCTGACATTTAGAAGGGACATGAGCCTCTCCAAGGCAGCAGAGGCAGCTGGTGAGCCCATCACTGAGGGGGAAAGCTCTGTAGCAGATCTGGTGGGGCTTGATTCCTGGGGTTTGAGAAAACCCCACAAGGAAAGCCACCAGTTGAGAAGGCCCAAGAGAAAGAGAAGGGTCTCAAAGAAACCAGGAGGAGAAGGGAGAGAGAAACCCCTTTCAAAGCACAACTGCACTATCAGGATAACTTAACAACAACAAAACCCTAAAAACTAATTATAAAATGAAAATCAAGAGTTAAAGGGGCAGAAGAAAAACTGAGTCTGCTTGATAGCGGACTCCACAGAACCCTGTGTTGAGCCACGGGTGGCTGAGAAGGAACTGGAGTGGCAGGGATCCACTGCTCCCTAAACGACCGTGTAGCGAAGCACCAGGAAACGTATGGTGCAGGTGTGGACTCATGGGTACCACTACTACCAGAAAAATCACCGAATGAAAGTGTACAAGCAGGTGCACATCCTCACATGGAGCACCCTTAGGGACAATAACTCAAAGAAGCAGCCAGCTTTTGTAAAGAGGTCCTAAAGCATTCCAGTTAACAATTTCATGATTGTATCAATATGTCTCCTGTATTCAAACTGAACCTAGTGATTTTTACTGAATTCACATTAATGTAGGTTGGCTCATAAATGGTGAGCTGCTGACATTGCTTTTGTTTTAGGAAACAGAGCATTAAATCATTTGTTCTCTTAGAAAGACATATGTAGAATTACAGACTCGTAAAGAAATACAGAAACAATACTTATACACCTCAGCAGCGTCTCCTTAAGTTCTATGGAGGTGCATCTTTGCTTTAAAATACTTAGCAGATTTCAGTCCAGATGGTCTGCAAGTCTCCAGAAATGACTGCAAGGGTCAGGTTCGTAGATCAAAATTATCTTCTCTGATAACATCAACAATAATAGCTGTATATATAAAGCACAGTCATACTGATGCACTCAGGGTGCTGCATGAAGTAATAAAGGTAAATTAAAACACAGTTGAAATAACACTCCAATTCAAACAGATCAAGGGAGAAGATTCCAAACTAAAAAGAAGGGAAGCAAAGAAGAGAAAATAAAGGGTATAAAAATGGAGCCCAGCAGTGATTATTCAAGCATCATTTAAAATATGGGTTAGTTTCTTTTTTTAAAGTTGGGAGAGATGGACTAAGATGGAGTCCAAGGCAGGGTGAAGCTTAGAACTTGGAACCAAGTACACCAAAGGCATTATCATCTGCAAGCTTCTGAAATGATGGCAAGGTCCTTCACAGATGAGTAGTGTTTATGTATATACTGCCAGGACCAGGCTCAAGGAAATCAGACCGTATACCAGTAAGGTTGACATTAACAAGTGTTCAAGTGCCGAGCACACACCATGGATCAAACACAATTATACATTATAATATATTAATAATCACATCAATGGATCCTGCAAACTGCTGAGCGCTCCATCCGCAACGCAGCAAAGCAGTCAAGCATGGTCATAGTCCCACTGTCAAGGACCAGATCAGGTAGGACCAGCTGCTGACCTGCTTCCTTACTGACTTTTTCTGCTAGACAACCAGTAAGCCCAGCTGCACTGCCTTGGGACTGGCTGTTTATCTCGTTGCCCTGCTTATAAGCCTGGCCCCCAAAGTGGATCAGTGGCTGCTCAATGCATACTATCCATGCCTTCACTTGCCCTTGTTCCAGTCCTTGCTCCTGCTTTGTTCCAGCCCTTGCTTCCAGTCCCTGTTCCTTCTCTGCTCCAGGACCTGCTCCCCTCTGGCTTCAGACTTCTGGCTTTGATCCATGGCTCTGCCTCTGGTTTATGACTCTGGTTGACCCTCTTTCTGGCATTTGGCTTCCGTCCCTCTGGTACTGACCCTTGGCTCGTTTCCTGGACTCTGCACAGCCTGGACCCAACTCTAACCAGTAGGCCAAACGCTTACTTCCACCATTAGGCCTGACCACCCACAGCCTGGTTAGCCACACCCACTGAGCTCAGTGGAACTACTCATGTTCTTGAAGTTAAGCATGTATTTAAGTGTTTTGCTAGATCAGGACCAGCACCCTGCAGGACACCAAGTTATGCCTGGAAGAAAAGGTAAGATTTTTAGACTGGAATTCATCAGAAATTACATGTGGGTGGAAGGCCACAGATCAGGCTTCCACACCCACATGAGTAATTCATCTGAACTCCACTGGGCAACGGGAACTTGTTTGTTTTGTTTTCTCTTTTATCTTTGGATGCTTATCATAGCACTTTCTGGGCAACATTTGCTCAACCAGAAGAGCAATCCTCTTATTGTATTATATTTCAGTCCAACTAAGTTGAGAGGTCTGAGGCTCTGTCATGGTGACCTAGCACCATTTTACAAGGCTGCATGGTAAACATCTTCCCCACATAGGAAGGCACAAAGGGCCTTTTGTCTCTCTGGTGTTAACCCCTCCTGGGAAGGCAGCTTTTCTCATCCTTTCCTTTTCATCTGAATCTCAGAAATCTTGTGCGTTTTCCCACAAAACTTCTTCATTTCTTTCCTTCCATTTAGTCTTCCAATCTTCCTATCCCTTAGAGACATACTTCAGTTACTGACTCAGAACACTCATGTGGAGAGCTGTTTAGACAGTGGAGACTTCTTTTAAATGGAGAACAGAAACAAAACTTTTTCAAAGCAGGGTAACAAACATCGCCATCATAAACTGGACTTAAAAGCTCCAGTACAAAAAAATCCTATGGAAATTAGAAAAATGATGAATTACACAAGATGTTTAAAAAAAAACAAATTTATGGAAAGAGTAATAGGAGAATGATACCCCCACTATGGCACTTTATAGTATGGCACTTTATAGTGTGCTTCCCTATGTGAGATATCATAAAATCATAGAAATGTAGGGCTGGATGAGACCTCCTGAGGTCATCTAGTCTGGGCCACTGTGACCATCCTAGACCATCCCTGGTAGGTGTTTGTCTAACATGTTCTTAAAACTTCCAATGATGGGGATTCCATAACCTCCTTTGGAAGCCTATTCCAGAGATTAGCTACCCTTATATGTAGGAAGTTTTTCCTAATATCTACCCTAAATCTCCCTTGCTGCATATGAAGCCCGTTACTTCTTGTCCTACCTTCAGTGGACATGGAGGACAACTGATCACTGTCCTCTTTTTAACGCCCTTAACATACCTGAAGACTAATCAGGTCCCCACTCAGTCTTCTTTTCTCTTCTAAACATGCTCAGTTTTTTAACCTGAGGCCTCACCAGTGCCAAGCAGAGTGAGCCAATTACCTCCCATGTCTTTAAGGTTGCCAACCCTCCAGGATTGGCCGGGAGTGTCCCGGAAGTGGCATCAATCTCCTGGTGACTATTGAAAGCAATCCGGTAGATTTTAATAGGATATTTAAAGAAAATGACATTACATCATGGGGGGGTGGGGAGGTCAGGGAAATCTCCTGGAATAGCTTCAGTCAGAGTTGGCAACCCTACATGTCTTACATATGACTTTCTGTGAATACATCCCAGAATATTAGCCTTTCACAACTGCATCATGTTAATTCATTTAATTTCTTATACCCCACTCCCCCCCATCCTCTTCAGCAGCACTACTGCCTAGTCAGGTAGTCTCATTTTGTAGCTGTGCATATGATTTTTCCTTCCTACGTGTACGTACTTTGCACTTGTCTTTATTTCCTTTACTATTCCATTCTGTCACGGCCGGCATGCCCACTAGGCGACCCTAGGCAGTCGCCCAGGGTGCCGGGAGGGCAGCTGGCCGTGGCTGCCACCCGCCCTCCCGGCTCTGTGGCTGAGCCGGGAGGCCGGCTTACCATGGCAGGGCATAACGGGGCGCACTGCTGGCAGGGGCGCCCTGTCCTCCCCCGCCACCGAAGCCGCCCCAGCTTACTTGCGGGCGGTCCGCAGTTCTATCTGCAGTGGGCACAGATCTTTGCACCAGGACCAGCGGACCTCCCGCAGGCAAGCGGCTTCGGCGACAGGGCAAAAGTGCTGTTAATAATACCCTCCGCCGAAACCGCTTCCGCTTGCCTGCAGCTTTGCGGAGGGTATTAGCAGCAGCACTTTCACCCTGCCACCGAAGCCGCTTGCCTGTGGAAGGTCCGCTGGTCCCGCGGCTTCGGCAGCAATTTGGCGGAAGGGGCCTTCTGCAGATAGACCTGTGGACCTCCCGCAGGTAAGCTGGGGCGTCTTCGGCGGTGGAGTAGGAGGGGACGCCCCTGCCAGCTCCCTGCCAGCCTGAGCAGGGAGCCACCCTGCTGCCCCCCCGCTCAGTGCCTGAGTGGGAAGCCAGGGGGCACCCGCGGCGAGCCACCCACCTGCCCCCAGCTTCCCGCTCAGCTCCCGCAGGTGGGGAGGCTGAGCGCCCGTGGCCCGTGGGGGGGAGGGGAGATGAGCTCCCGCAGTCGGGGGGGATGAGCACCTGCAGCCTGCGGGGGCGGGGGGGGGATGAGCGCCCGCGGGAGGAGGCTGGGCGCAGGGCTGGCGCAAGGACGTTTCGCCAAGGGCCCAAAACGTCCTTGCACCGGCCCTGCATTCTGTGATTTATTTTAAAAGTTTCTATAGAACCGTATGAAGTTCCTGTAGAACCCTATTTTTGTCTCTATTAAATGCTATAGGACTATTCCATAATGCTTTGCATAGACTATTAAAGCAAAAAGCTGGATATATTGGTGAAAGTATTTAGGGGTGGAAAATGAGTAATCATTAATTTATAACTGACTTCTTAAAGTAAATACTGACAGTCATTCTCAAAGATCTGTGCACACTGTTTGTGCACAAAAGTGCCATTTGCTCACATAGTTGCTCTTATGTACATGCAATCACAGAAACTATATGTACAGATGTAGCAAAGTGCATGTATTTGTGCATGGATCTCAGGCCTGTCTGAAAATCTGGCCCCAGAATAACAGCCTCTTTCCCAAATTAGACTGATCCATTCCTAAGTAAAAAGAACTCACTACTTTCTACTGTAGTATGTAACTCAATAAATTGAAGTTCAGAGCTAATAACGTATGCCAGCGTTGCGCCACACATCAAGGATTTTTATATTCACGTGGATTTGGTCTTGGGGAAGCATTTAAAAAAAAAAGGCTAATGTACCAGAAAGAATGAGTCTGATCTTCTATTACAATATTACTGTATCACAAACCCTTTGTATTTCAAGAGACTCTGCTAATCGTGAACACATTTTTGAGAGAGAGAAAGTGGCTCAAAGTTTGCCCGCTGGTTTGAAATTACCTGGTCTGTTGCCCTGAAGAAGTCTGTATTGGACTGTGTGCCCAAAAAACACCCACCAGGTGTAACTGACCTCCTAGATGCTCCCTATTGTGCAGAAAACCCAGTCTTTGGGTGAGACTCCTCCTCCTCCCCATGCTCAGATTCTTCATTTGCCTCCCAGCCAATTCCCACCCTGAACTTGTAGTATGCATAGGCTCCTCCTCTCTGGTACAAGAGCATAGCCAGGATGATGATCCAAAGAATCTCAGCAGAGACTATGCAGAAGTGCAACCAGGCAGGGAGATGCTAGGAAAGCTCTGTGACAATCCTCCAGGCAAGAGGAGGCTATGAAAGGCCAAAGAGAAGGCACATTCAGGAGTCCCATTTTGAACTAAATGACTATTTGATGAAGTGATAACATTAATGAAAATTCAGCATTATTGACCTGAAACCCAAAGTAGCTAGATAAAGCCAAAAAAATGTACAGGCATTGTTAGCAAACTGCTGGGAGGACACCACAGAATATCCACCCCTTTCACAAACAGAGCGGCAAACACATAAATGAAAGTATCTGCTATGATAGGAAACCTGGGTCCTAGCCACATATTTTGGTTGCTTCCACTAAACATTTGAATGAAGAATTTCCTAAAATGGTCACTGATTTTGGGTGCTCAATGTGAGACACATGGAGCATGACTTTCAGAGGTGGTGAACATCCAAAAACAACAAAAAATAATCTAGAAAGTAAACATTGTGCTCTGTAGTCTAGCCTGTCTGAATTCTCTATCTCAGCGTCTGTCACTAGTGCCTCTCTCTGTGTAGTAGAGAGTCTGTGGAAGTCAGTAGGAAACATGGCACCGCATAGTGTCTTGTAGAAGGTGTGACAACTTCTAACTTCCTGCTGAAACTTGTCTACACTGCTACTTTACAGTGCTGAAACTTTCTCGGTTGGGGTGTGAAAAAACACCCCCCTGAGTGCTGCAAGTTTCAGCGCTGTAAAGTGGCAGTGTAGATAGTGCACCAGCACTGGGAGCCATGCTCCCTGCTCTAGTAGCTATTACTCTCGTGGGGATGGTTTTTTTACAGTGCTGGGAGAGCTCTCTCCTAGCGCTGGTGCTGCAACTACACAGCCACGTTAAAGCGCTGTGAAGACATACCCTTTGTGACTCAAGAACTAACAGAGACATCAAGTAATTTACATCTAATCCACTGCCAGCTGAAGCCAACCAAAAGTAAACATCTTTATTGTAAAGCAATGACTAACTTAACTGGAAGGAACTTGGTGGGATCCTGAAAGGACTCCATGTGGAATCTGTTGTGGGTGGGGATGAAAGATGTCAAACATCTGCTTTGTGTAAAGACAATGCTTTTCCCCCCCTTTTTGTCTAGATGTCCCTTTGCAGGATTCCAGCATATATCAGATGCTGTCTCTAGTTACACAGGAGGATAGCAAATCTTATAATTTGGTACATTATACATTTTCTCCACACACTGTACATTTTGTAGACAAACCTCTGAGACACAAACCCTCACAGCACATTAGCATTAAAATATCATAACATCAATGCCACAGTGAAACAAATATAATTTTAAGAAACATCAACATCACATCACCAGCATATCGCCCCAGAAAAAAAATACTATAAACATCGCTGCTAAAAGCATAATTTTTATTCTTCTTTTGTCACACACACAGACAAAACGTCTCTACTCTCAAATTAATGCCAATAGATACAGGCCCTACCCAAGTACTGCTCTTACCCTCTCTGCAAGGAGATTATTCCCATGTTTTCCTCATGCACAAGTCAGCCAGGTTGTGACTTTTATTGATCCACAAAAAAAAGAGCATCATGCTTAATAATATTACATGAAATACAACAAAGCCTGGTTCCCATGCACAAAAGCAAGAGAATTCACAGTGAAGAACGTACAGCTTCTTTTTCAAAGGGATCTTTGACCTGTGGTCAGTTTGCATCATTCTAATGTCAATCTAATGAAGATAGCAGACAAATTCTGCTCTATGTTGTATCCACTGAATATTGGCTTCACTAGTAGCCACAGTTACAGGAATATCCAATTTGTGGAGTTCATCAGGGTCTCATTTCTGCTAATGATTACATATACAAAAGCTGCCATTGGTTTCAATGATATTTAAGTGCACATAAACACAGGCAGCATGTGACCCTGGATTTGTATGATTTCCCTCTGGTCTGAGACCTCGAAGAGCATTTAATTAACAGGGTGATAAGCACTTTTTGGAAAACCTAAAATAGAGAATTTTAGAAGTTATAACACCAAAGGTTCCTGAGAGAAGACCAAACCTTCTTTAGATACAAGGATGCTGGAACAATTTGTATAGTGGAGGTGCTGAGAGCCATTGAACCAAACTGTAAACCCTGTATATAATGGAAACCACTTCAAAGAACGGGGTGCGGCTGCACCCCCGGTGCCCCTAGTTCCAGCACCTATGTTTAGATATGTCCATAGGCCAAGTACCTGGAAATATGACACATTCCTATGCACCAGGCAATGATGGAGGGCTTCGCCATGTGAAGTCCTCAGTCTCAGTTTATAGGGACTCTGTTACCTTCTGTAGTTTAAAATAGGAATCCCTGTGCATAATTTCGAGATCAGTATACAGTTTGGAGAGCAAGTACAAATGATAAAACCCATCCCTAAGCAAGTGCTTGGACTCCCTTCCCCCCTACCCTCACCCCTCACCCCACCCCCACACTTTTGTCTGTAATAAAGCACAGCTTCTAGCATATCCTTTTGGTCACATAGGAAATCCACAGTGACAAAAATACATGTGTTGTGAAACACAAAGTCCCAACCAAAACTACCACTGATAGTGACCTTATAATTCACAGTGCAACAGAAAACTATTACTGGCCTTCATTTGTTACTTTTAAGTCTTTTTCTCCAGCAATTGGGTATGAATCGCAAACTAATATTACTAATCTGTGTTCCCCACCCCCCACCTGTTGTGACATACTATAGATTATGTAGTCTCAAATTTGACCTTTCTGTAATTTATCTGCATTTTTGTGCCAAACAGCTTAATCTAAAATATGTATTTGTTCTTGTCAATCTATCAGAGTGTTTATTGGTGGGGGGAGGGAGTAAACACTGCAATTTAGTTGTTACTCAGAACAGTGTGACCGAATATTAAGCTCCTGGTATGATAACTATGAATATTTAGCAACCAAATGAAACCTCCGAGTGAGTGGGTCACTGTGGTTCAAAAGGCTTTTTGGCCTTGCACTACATGAAGTTGATGTGTTTTGAGGATTTCCTGCATAGATTCCTGTCAAGGTTCTTGAAGCTTGTTTGTTTCCTGCCCATAATCTTTGTTTTTATGCTTTTCGCTTGGGCATACCATGTTGCGCAATGTGTATGGGAAAGTCTGCTCCCCGAACACAGGAATGAAAGTTGTGGGGGGAAGCATGAAGTACTGTTCCTTGAGTATATTGGGAACCAGCCATCCTATGTGAAGCAAAGCAGAGTTATTGTACCAATGCTGTTTCAAATGTCTTTCTATACTTCCTCATTGTTGGGCTCAAATGTAAGAAAGACATGCCTAGGCTAGAACCAGGTGGAAAAGAATTTGAGGACCCTAAGTTTCTATGAGTCTGAAAAAGACCAAAAAAATCTAGATGCACAAGGAAGAGTCAGATGTGAGCTGCTCTGGACTCTAAGCTCACTGATTTGACTCCATTCAGATAAAGAGAGAAGCAGGGGAAGAGAGAACTAGATGAGCAAGTGCTGAGATGCAGGGGAGGGTTAGAAGGAAAAAAAGAATAGCTTCTCTAAGTGAAACTGCATGCAAGACACGAAGAAGTCTGAAAACTGAAAGTAGCAATTGAATCAAGCCTTTTCCCACAGTGTGAATCACTGCCCGGCTGCAAACCACGTCATCATTGGAACAGGCAAACTGTGAAAAGCACATTATAAGAGCCTCTGAATAAAACAAGTACAATAACTTTGGAGAATCTGCCTGATTGGCTAAGGACAATTCCCACTGTAGTCACTAATTAACAGGGTCCTGAAAAAAACAAAAAGGTGCTGTCAAGAGATACATCTGAACCTAGGAATTACCATATTAGAACAGATCATTAGTCTATATAACACAGTATACTGCCTTTAACAGACCCAATACTTTAGGTGCATTATTTTCCTCTGAAGAACCAATACAGGACTGCCAAAAGCATGTGTCCCAGCAAGAAGGCCAATTGAAAGACCTAGAACACGGGGACTAGTTCTTCCCAATGGGTGAAATGCACTCATGAAGCAAAGTAACACAAGGCCCAGGCACCACTTAAATCCTACTTATGCTGCATTGTCAACTCTCATGATTTCCTTGGTAGCAGTTTTGACTAGGGCTGGAACCAATCTTGCAATGACAAAAAGCTGCTCCAGCCCTTTCATAAATTTAAGCCACCACCACAAGGCATCATGGCAGCATTTCTAAATCAAAATTTTCTGTATTAAACCAAAAGTTTTTGGCCTGGTCCTCCCCTCCATGCAACTGGCACAGACCTCCTCAGCCACAACTAGCTGATCCACACTACCCCCCAAGTTCGAACTAAGATACATGACTTCAGCTACGTGAATAACGTAGCTGAAGTCGAAGTATCTTATTTCAAACTTAAAAGTACTTACCCCTGGTCCACACGGCGGCGCGCAGGCTCCCCCGTCGACTCCGCCTGCTCCGTTCGTGGAGCAGGATTACCGGCGTCGACGGAGAGCCCCTCCTGGTTCGATTTATCGCGTCTAGACAAGACGCGATAAATCGAATCCAGAAGATCGATTGGACGCCTCCGATGCAGCAGGTAAGTGTAGACCTACGTTTAAGTCCTAAGTCCATTCTTCTTCTCAACTGCTGTAGCCCATATGAGCTATGCCCTGGAGGACTTGCAAAGCATCACATGGGTTGGGTGGGGAATGTGGACTGAGGACAATAGAGTTGGTTTTGTCTGGGGAGAGACTCATGGATTGAACATTTCACAACAACTGGTCAGTCAGTCATTTAAAAATTAGTTCAAATGGAAAAGCATTTGCTCAATTTCCTCCAAGGTTTCCAGAAAAGTTCCCTTCTCCCTCAGAATTAGCCTTCAAATGTTGATAAGGACTGGGAGATTCTAGATTTGGATCCTGCTTTATTATAGAATACTGGCTACTACCTTAACTCTGGAGAGACTACTAGTCTTTCCATTATAATTATTTTAATCCTCATTTTTAAATGTAGACTGTCACTCTGGGCTCGAGCTTGCTCTCATTAACATCAATGGGAAATATTTCATTGGCCTCACTGGCGGCAATAATTTGTATGCTGATTATTGCCATACCATTGATCCTAAACATTTTACAGAGAGCAAGCACTGAAGACGACTATCAACAAAAGTGCAACATTTGAATCTTTAATTTTTCTGATTGCTGATTATATGATATTCACTCATTAAGCAGTGAACTTCCACGGGCTTTAAAACAGCTTACTTCTGTATGCCATCATCTCTGGCAACAGCCAATCAAATAAGATACTGTGCCACCTCTTACCTTCCATGAAAATGGAAGATCACTAAATAGGTAGTTGCACATTAATTACACACACATTTTCTCCAATCCATGCCTACTGGGCACTGTATCAGTCAAAGATTTACATAGTACTGACATATGTCTTCTGAGATTCCACCCACACCCAATCACGGAATATGAGTTTATTGGGGTCAGATTCACCTGCTTTTGCTTCTGTATCTTTTCTGCTGATTTGATTTTATTACCTAAAATATATCGTTCAGAGCATTTTGTTTTGTTTTTGTTTGGGGGCTGCCTTTGAACACTTGAACTGATTTAATATAATATTTAAAGGATTTACATGTACTTTTCTGATCAAACAACATTAATTTGAAGAGGACTATACTTATTGCCAAAGTACAAATTTCCAAGGAGCTCCCTAAACTCCTAAGGGAGGTCCTATTCTTTTCCTGTCCCTCTTGATAAGCATTGAATACGGTTACGGGTCTGATCCAAATCTGAGTGAAATCAGTGGAAAGTCTTCCATTGATTTCAGTGAACCTGGATCAGGTCATAAGCGGTTTTTCTGCAGTAACACAAGGATACACTGGCTGTCATGTCAGTGCTGATCAAGTACCAATGCTTTTGTCTTTACCCAAATTTCTCCAAATGCCCTTACTTGTTTCATGTCCTCTAGCCTTGATTGTCAAATAACTTTGTACAATTTAATAAGAGCAAGAAACACATTGGTGCTTATTGCACGCTAAAGTGTAGTTAACACCTTCTGGTATAATTTTGCCATGCAACATTATGTTCACCCTGGTTTCTTCTGTCAAAATCTGCATGCTATGTTAGTCTTCCTTACAGAGCCCATAAAAAAAGCATTGCTAGACCCCACAGGTGGATCCTTTAAATCTGATGAGCTCTCAAAAAGATGAATTCTTTGTTAATACTAAACCATATTATTTTAGCCATGGTTTTACCAACATCCTGGCTGCATATAATGCTATTTATTCTAGTATTTGGCTGTTTAGTAGAACGAAGATGTAAGATATTACCCTTGTCTCAGTGACCTACAACTTTCTATCACACACAAAGTAGATTGTCTCAGGGAATTCTCTGGGACTAAGTCATCCTAAATACTGAAGCAAATACTGAACTAACACTGACATTTGGATCTAGTTGCATATTTGGCCATTCAAAATGTACCATCTTCTACTTAGAATTTATTGTCCTTTTCTTTTTATGCTCCACATTTATGAAAATCTATTCCACCCAAGATGAAACAGGTTTATCTGAATCTTAATCGCATACTGAATCTTACCTAAAGCAAGTTAGATTTTCAGCTTTTCTACAATCCTCTGAATTGCTTTAAATCAGTCTTGTCTATATATTTGAGAATATCATTGTAATGTAATTCAGTATTACTGAATATGACCCATATAAATTATACTGCCTCAAATTGTGATTATGGTCAGAGAATTGACAGTAGCCTGCTTTGGTGATAAAAATATGGCTTTACTATTCTTTACTCTGCAAAGCCAATAGAGCTAAGGAAGAGTGAGCTAAGGTCTGTTCTCACTCCTGCATCATCCACAAACTTTATTAACTAAGTTCTGAATGCTGGATCTTTATAACTGGCAATGTTGCCCAAGTCAGAAAAGAGACAGCTGGTTTTCAGATCACAAAACAGACTTTGCAATGTCAGGCAGAACAAACTCCCATCTTTTTTCTAGTGAAATAATCAATATGTATATACTTACTGAGAACAAAACAAACAAACAACTCCACAATGTTATCATTACGGTCACTTTTCAGAGTATAACTGCACTTTAGAAACAGAGGGGGAAATGCAAAACACTATGTTAAAACAGTCTTGGAAAGGGTGGTGGGGTTCTCACTTAAATGAACAAAGGCCAAAAGAAGTTGAAGTTGGGTTAGTCCGCTGTTACAGCAGCCTCATTCAACTTTTGCCATCCAAGTCAGGAATTGTAAGTCATGTTGTATCAGGAACTATGGGTGATCCATTCTACAAGCTGTAGGTACAACTGGTTGATTTAACAGCATATTAACCTCCAGGCCTGAGACCTATCTGATATATTTCAAATCTACTCTGACTCAATTTTCTAAACTGTCTTCATTTGGTATGTTTTTAAAAAAATCAAGACTTGTATAATTTTAACAGGGATTGGTATTTATTCTTATGTTAATAAAAGACTGCAGAGGTTAGAATGCAGCAGCATACACAGAACCCAGTTCACACCCATTTTGTGTCAGTGTAAACCTGCTGGCTTCTGTGGAGTGACTCCTACAAATAAGAAGCAGATCAGGTCCAAAATATAAAATTTTGCAATCTATACAGTTTAGAAAAGTAAGAACAGGATAAACATGACACAGTAAAACTGTGAAAAATGAATTTAGTAGGGAATATATTTTCCATGGTTCAGTCTGACCTCCCCTCAAAGGTTTGCAGAAGGCACTTCATGAACCATTAGGAATCAAATGGAATATTTGTGGCACAAATGCATAAAACATAAAATATTTATTGAGCTTATATACCAGACACAAAACACACTGGATACAAAATGTGAACAGCAAGATCACTTCGAGTATTTTGTCTCCATTTATTTACCTGACCAGGACACACCACTGGGTTTTGCAGCTCATTTATGATGGAGTCTTGGGACTATGGCAACCATGTAAATAATAACTTGAGTCAAAAAGCAAGGCAATAGCCATGGGAAAAGTAAAATTGCTTTTCACAGCAGTTCTTAATCAGCATTTTCCTTACCAAGGAAATATAAACAAGTTAAATATATATGAATCTTTAACAGTCATGAATAGAAGATGTATAAGCTTTATAATGAAAAAGAATGGACTTAACAAAAGCTTTGTTCCATAGCAATTTGATATCATAGACCTTATTTGTGACAATATTATAGCTTCCAATATAAGTGATTATGATGTGGGTGAAAAGAACTATGATTTCACTAAACACAAAAGGAGGGTTAGAGCTAATGTCTTACCTGGTATAATTAGTAGGGCTGTGAATTAATCGCAGTTAACTCATGTGATTAACTCAAAAAAATTAATCACGATTAATTGCAGTTTTAATTGCACTGTTAAACAATAGAATGCCACTTGAAATTTATTAACTATTTTTAGATGTTTTTCTACATTTTCAAATATATTGATTTAAATTACAACACAGAATATAAAGTGTACAGTGCTCACTTTATATTATTTTTGAGTGCAAATATTTGCACTGTAAAAATGATAAACAAAAGAAATAGTATTTTTCAATTCACCTCATACAAGTACTATACTGCAAGCCCTTTATCGTGAAAGTGCAACTTAAAAATGTAGATTTTTTTTGGTAACATAACTGCACTCAAAAACAATGTAACTTTAAAGCTTACAAATCCACTCAGTCCTACTTCTTATTCAGCCAATCGCGAAGACAAACAAGTTTGTTTACATTTACGGGCAATAATGCTGCCGACTTCTTATTTAAGTCACCGGAAAGTGAGAACAGGTGTTCACATGGCACTTTTGTTGCGACATTGCAAGGTATTTACGTGCCAGATATGCTAAACATTTGTATGCCCCTTCATGCTTTGGCCACCATTCCAGAGGACATGCTTCCATGCTGATGACGCTCATTAAAAAAATAATGTGTTAATTAAATTCTGACTGAATTCCTTGGGGGAGAATTGCATGTCTCCTGCTCTGTTTTACCCGCATTCTGCGATGTATTTCATATTATAGCAGTCTCGGATGATGAGACAGCACATGTATGTTTTAAGAACACTTTCACAGCAGATTTGACAAAACTCAAAGAAGAAATCTCACACGCAATGTGAGATTTCTAAAGATAGCTACATCACTCAACTCAAGGTTTAAGAATCTGAAGTGCCTTCCAAAATCTGAGCGGGACGAGGTGTGGAGCATGCTTTCAGAAGTCTTAAAAGAACAACACTATGATACGGAAACTATAGAACCCGAACCATCAAAAAGGAAAATCAATCTTCTGCTGGTGGCATCTGACTCAAATGATTAAAGTTAACATGTGTCGGTCTGCACTGCTTTGGATCATTATCGAGCAGAACCTGCCATCAGCATGGATGAATGTCCTCTGGAATGGTGGTTGAAGCATGAAGGGACATATGAATCTTTAGCACATCTGGCCCGTAAATATCTTGCGATACTGGCTACAACAGTGCCATGCGAACATCTGTTCTCACTTTCAGGTGACGTTGTAAACAAGAAGCGGGCAGCATTATCTCCTGCAAATGTAAACAAACTTGTTTGTTTGAGTGACCGGCTCAGGACTGAGTGGACTTGTAGGCTCTAAAGTTTTTCATTGTTTTTCCTAATGCAGTTTTTTTCTACTTAATTCTACATTTGTAAATTCAACTTTCATGATAAAAAGAGATTGCATTACAGTACTTGTATGAGGTGAATTGAAAAATACTATTTCTTTTTGTTTTTACAGCACAAATATTTGTAATCAAAAATAAATATAAAGTGAACACTGTACACTTCGTATTCTGTGTTGTAATTAAAATCAGTATGTTTGAAAATGTAGAAAACATCCAAAAATATTTAAATAAATGGTATTCTCTTGTTTAATAGCGCAATTAATCATGATAATTGTTTTTAATCGCACACTTTTTTTATTCGCTTGACAACCCTAATAATTAGCAGTAATTCTAACCAAAAATAATAGATGTAGATCTCTCTTTGTCTGAATTGATGGTTAAAACATGTTCATCAGTGGCTGAAGTTAGTTTTTAATTTGCAGATGGACCTTAGCCATAGCTCATTATGTGCCCACAACATTTTATACACATACATCTGCACATTTCATGGACTAAACACTTGATGCTGAGAGTTGCTATAACTTGCACAACACAAGTAATTACACTGACGTGTGCAAATGTTAGTGTCTGTCAATCACACACACACACACAAGTGCTGGCATTTGCAAAGGCATGCCCAGGTGTTTGTAAGTAAAGAATTACAGGTGCAAAATGGGTTGCGCTATTTTTGGAAAGTCAACCCTTTAAGAGTCATTGCCAAGGGCACAATAGGCCAGGCTCCATTCAAAGATTCAGAGAGTGTGGCGAGGAGGACAGCTGGAAGCATCCAAAAGCACTCCCTTCTCCCTTCACTTTTGAAGATTCTGTAGGAGTCTGCACAGTCTGACCTAAGTATTACTGATGAAGTCAAACTCCTTGGCTTCTGTAGGTTTTTTTTTTAAAACTGCACCAACTATCTCAGAACACTATGGTTGGACAAACAGCTGACTCATCCTTCCTAGCAGAATACCCTTCTCTGAAAAACTGCTGACTCCATTCATCATACACTGCTGACTGACACCCCATTCAGCAGTATCAAACTGAGGTCTCCACAAAACCCATGTCTATTTTTTTTAATAAGTAGCTGCAGTGCAAATAAAATATTCTACCCCTGCCAGTTCAATAGGCCATACATAAAATAATGGTATAACCTGAAGGCATAAATTCCCTCTCCTACCAGAATATTCATTTTCTCTGAAATCTCAGCGAGAAACTTAGTTCTTAATGGAGAAAAAGAAGAGCGAACAGCTCAACTCATTCTGAAAAAAAAAAAGTATGATTTCCTACCAAGAAACTCCTATTTTCCAGCTAAAATATTCAGTCATGACAATTTTATCCTAATCCTCAAGGATGGAACAAGTCCATATAACAGCTAATCATGGACTATTCTTTATTCATGAAGTCTGATTTCCCATTACTGCTATTTTCCAACAACTGTGGTTTAAAAACACAATATTGCATATTTTACTTAATTTTTCTGCCATGGAAATAATGAAAAATAGGTTTGTCAGTTACAATAAGAACAATATATGGAAACTGAGTTTTTGTCAGGTGCTGCCACACTGGTGCAAACCCGATGACTTCAAGATGTGGCTTTATGGGCAACAAAGAATGGAACTGCAGTTACAGTTTCACCATAGACAATTTTTGAATGAAAAGGCAGAATTTATTGGACTATAAGCAACAGTATGAGGAACATGTAATTACATTTTAAAGCTGAGCTATGACTCAAAATACTTATTAATATAACTCTTGAATATATTAATGTCACTAAAGAGGCATTAAACCATCTTGCAAGTTGTGTTAACATAAAGATCACTCAATTAGCAGCATAAAGCACCCTACTGCACTTTGGAGTACTTCAGTGTTTGTAATGGATGCTAGAAGACAGGCCAGATTTCTTTTAACACTTTTTACCAAAAACTAAATAAGAATATCCTTAAAGTAAAAACATTCTAAGCACATTTAGCTTTCTCCATATAAGAAATGCTGGTAAGCGTGTGTAACAATGGGGTGGTCTCATTGGTATTATCTTTAAAAAATGGTTTATAACTGAAAGCTGACACTGACGCATTGCACTGAGCAATCATGAAAGCCTAAAGAGTAAAAAAGGAGTTTTTACCATGCTCACTGCAGCTATGTGGACTCAGCCTCTAACAGGTGAGCTCTACCTGTCTGAAAAGGCCAACAGTAGGGAGCAGAGCTGGTTGCAAAGTAATATTTTTCTCCTGTGAAAAATGTTGATGAAAATGTTTCTGTCAAAAACCAAAAAAAAAAGTTGGCTGCCAAAAACTGTTACATTTTCAAATTTTCTTTTTTTCAATGAAAACCCTAAAATAATTGACAAAAATGGAATGTTTTGGCCACGAAAATTTCTCTTTATTCAAAAAGCCATTTTTTGTCAAACTAAAGTTTTGACCGAAAATTTCTGAGCAACTGCATGAGGGAGTTTTACTTTTCTAATTAAAGGCCTAGGAGCTACTGACCTTGGTAAGTTCACCAGAAGCAGTGGTGTAGTGCTGCTCCTATCTTTTCCCATTTATTGGCATCTCTCAGAGGGACTGCAACCACCACTACATCTGCTGTCCTTGTGCAGCTTCTTCCCAACTCTCTATTGAAGAGAGTTCTCAAGGCTACTCCCAGCCTCTCTAGAAGTCCCCAGCTCCAGAGTCTCTTCTGCTAGTTCACTTCAGGTCTGCCTGTATGGTGCCCCATCCTCCTTCTCAGCTGGCCCTGATACTAAATTGGGCCTGCCCTTCTTATCTCCCCCAGGTGTAACCTGATGGGCTACCTAGGCACTACTTGTCCTATTAACCCTTTATTTGCCATTATGGGACATATGACCCATCACAGCATCTCTCAGGCAACCTTCACTGAAGGTCTCCTAAGGAACCTCTGCTGGACTTCAGTACTGCCCATCCCTGCAGTACTACCACTGGCGCTAAGGGAATCCCCCATCCAGCACACTTGCCACCACAGGAACAAGGAGACGCAATTTGCACTCTCTTGTGTCTGCAGGGAAAAATCCAACCCAAAGCAATAAATAGGACAGTTCCCACAGAGAGCTGGGGGGAAGGAGGAACTAAACAGTTTTGCATGCAAAAGTGACTGTAGTTCAATGTATACTGTACCTTTCCCCAGTTTTGGTATCCTTTTTCCAGGGGGAATTCTGCAAGTTTTTGCATCAATAAAAGGTTTATGTGTCAGTAGAGAACCTCTGTGCAGTAGAGCAGGAAAATTCAGTTCAGTGCGTTCACCACTCTGGATCTGAAAAATCATAAAATGTACCTTTTTATATATTGCACCCTTTATCTTGAAGGCTCACAAAGCACTCTTCAAATAAATTGATGAACAAACACATTGCCTATTTCTTAGGAGTTAAACAACTGCCCTGTGCTTGTGAACTGTGAATTTAATTGCTACAGAACAGACTTGGATCAACAGTCATTCACATTAGCTAGTTCATGATTCATTTTCATGTATGTGGCTTACCCAAATCTTTGCTCAACAGAGCCCCCTGAAAGTCAGAACATAAATATTTTTCTCCCTGGTTTATCCTTTCAAAGTCAGAAATTATTTTTAAAACTTTAACATTATTGCCTTTAGTAACCTCTATATTTACATTGCCTACCATTTTCCATTATAAAAGATTCTGCAAATAGTTTTGTTAGTTTGTTTGTTATAAACCTCACAAATCTCCATAGTTTGCAGCAGGCCCTTGAAATTCAGTAGGGAGAAAGCACTCTGGCTAGAGAAGTGCCTTTTCTTTTGCATTCAGGTTTAGCTGATTTGGAGCTCTCCCATGCTGATAGGTAGGAAGTCCCTCAGAATTCTCCTATATTAGCAAAGAGCCCCAAACACAACAATTAGAGTAGTGAGGCTGGACTCGTTCATCATTGAAGGAACAGAATCCCCATTAGAAAGAGGGGCCCCTCAGGAGTCTAATCTCACTCCCATTGATTTTGTTGTTGTTATTGTTTACATTCAGCATATAAACTGGACCCAACCACCCGCTGTCCCTAAAATGAAGCTACGCAGAGACGTTAATCCCAAAGGTTGTTAAACAGCAAGTAGGCAAACGGACTGTGCTGAAGGCTGGGGGCGGGGTGGTGTTAGTTTACCACTCATTGGTACAATCTCTCTTTCTCTTGGGCAGCTCTGTAATTTGCCACCAAGAAATTGACTTATTATGTGGGGAAAAAGTAAGACTTCTACTGCAGAATAAACTGTGCCCTGACAGAGTGACCTATGAAGCTTTTGGGGCTTACACAGACCAGGAGTTCTGTTTCTATGTTCATGCAATCCCTGGCCTGTTTTCTAACACTGCCTCCAAAAGATTTACTGTTTTTTGTGAACTGGAAAACATCCAGTACAAATGGGACTGAGACCCCCAAACTCACTTCATGTAGGTCACCAAACAGCTATCAGATGATTGCATCTGTGGGTCACTATTGACCTGAAATGGATTTGAACTGCTGATCTTTCAGAAAATTTCAAAAAGTGGATTTAGGAATAGCTTTACACCTAAAGATTAAGGTATAGATGTGAACATCACCTTGATTGGTCCATCAGCCTTTACAGAGCGCTGATTACAACACGCCGTTCGTGTTGTTCTATCTAGTCCTTCAACCACTCGCTGGCCAGGCTGTCAGTGGCACCAGACACCCAATCAGCATAGCACACCGCAGCCCACAACCCTTGAACTCAAATGATCCACTAGCCGCAAACTCCCAAGTAGCTGGGATTACAGGCATGCGCCACCAGAGATGTGAACATACAGCTGCACAATTCAAAGGCTGGCCACTTACAAATTCTGAATGCCCAATTACAGGTTTGCTTTATTAGCAGAGGATCGGCAATCACACATTTTATTAGTCTGAGAGCAACACAGTCATATCATAATAAACACAGCCAACTCATGCACAACACTCTCATGATTATCTGGCAGCTTTACCTACTCCCTTCCTCTTTTCTTTAAAGTTGCACTAGTACTTTGTACAAAATGCAGTGAAGGAAGACAGTAGAACAATGTGAATAGCAGCTGCTCTAGTAAAGGGTACATTCTGCCACCACCCCATTTAATTACTTTTTGCTGTTCAAAGCTGTGTAGATTATCTCCACCCACACAAGATAATTTGATCGCTTTATTTCGTATACCCATGTACTAACATGACATTAAAAATTAAACATTTCAAAAAGTAAAAACCTTATGACTGCAGTTAAGGATCCTGCAAAAAATCTCAGAGCCTTTCCTTTGGGTTCTAATTATTTTATCACCTGTAACACAACATGCAGATCTAACGCAGTGTTTTGTGGACAGAAGGATTAAACCTTGTCTCTATGAGCATATTGACAACTAGGGTGAAATCCTGGCCCCACTGAAGTCAACTGGAAAACTCCCATTGACTTCAGTGGTGGAGAGCGAGAGGACAGGATTTTACCTCAGGTGTTCGCCTTCATTACAGAAGTTAAAGATGAAATCCAGACAAAGGAAAAGAGGAGGTAGGGAGTCGGTGTCAAAGATTGTTCCGTCAGGGAGGAAGAAATAGTATAAACAGCAATAGTGGGATTGGAAGCCATTTACATTGCGACTTTGAGTTGTACATAGATGCTCTTTAAGTCAATGTGCTCAAAGTGTGGAGTAAGACTGGGTGATGGAAACCCAGCTGTAAAAGCTCTCTCCTTGATGCCTGCCAGCACACGATTTATCTCTAGATGAAGACTTTGAGCCAGATTCTCAGATGATGTACATAGGTGTAGTTTCACTGAAGTCACCAATTTACACCTTCTGAGAATCTAGTTTTCAAGCTGTTAAGATGTCCCAATTTATATTTAAAGACCTTAGTTGTGTTGGAAGCCTGCTTTTGTGCTTAAAGATTCGGGCCTGATTCTCTTCTTACTCTGGTTTTACACCAATGTAACTTCATTGACTTCTACAGAGTTACTCCTGATTTACACTAGTGGAAATGGGAGGAGAATCAGGCTCTCCATTTTAATTAGGCTTATAAGTAAGCTTATTCCTTTTAACTCAGGCTCCAAGAAGTCATTTCATCATTGCCCCAGAAAGCCACCTTATTAAGTGTGTAGGCTAGCCAATACCCATCACAGACAGAGATCGTTGGCCACACCCTTATATAATCTCCATTAAAAACAAGGTAAGTTAGATAGATTACTATTTGTAAATCACTTTTAACATGGAAAGGGTCAAGTTCTATGGATGAATTTCAGATTTTTATTGAATTTAAGTCATTCTGGGTGGAAAAATTATAAAAATGAAGGGTGGGATCCACGAGGGATGTAGGCAATGTTGAGCGTCAGGACACCTAGCTTTTAAGCCCTGAGAACAGTGGTGGGCAACCTGTGGCCTATCAGGTTAATCCGCTGACGGGCCGTGAGAATTTGTTTACATTGACCGTCCGAAGGCATGGCTGTCCACAGCTCCCAGTGGCTGCAGGGATGTGCTGGCCACCGCTTCTCACAGCTCCCATTGGCCGGGAACTGTGAACCGCAGCCACTGGGAGCCGTGGGCGGCTGTGCCTGTGGACAGAATGTAAACAAACTGTCTTGCAGCCCACCAGCGGCTTACCCTGATGGGCCGCAGGTTGCCCACCACTGACTTAGAAAATCACAGGAACAACTCCGCCATCCATAAAGCCTGAGTTAGGTGCCTAGGTTTCTAATCAATTCATTGGGAGCAATCAACACCTCTGAATGTGTTTCACAAGGCCAACACAATAGGTGAAGAGAGGTCTAAACTAGCCAATGGGATATAAAGAGGAGAGGGGTGTGGCCTAAGCCCCGCCCATCTCACAAAGATAGGCACCTAAATCTGGGCTCCAGGGAGGCACCTATCTCTGCTTGCGATCCATGAGCCAGGGAAGACAGGTGACCGAATGCCTAAGACACATGCAGGCCCTGAAACAAAACAGTCAGGGGGAAGAGGAGGACACTCTCCCTTATAACCTTTAGTCAAGTGGATAGGCTGCTGTGACAGGATGGCACTCTGCCCTGCTATGTGGTATCACAGAATCCTGCTCAGACCCCAGTGGTTAGATATTCACACCTTGCTGTTTATTTCAGATTCCTCTGCAGTTTTATGCAGCAAAACTATGTACAATGTCCCTTGTATCCTCAGACCTTTTCCCAGGGCCCAAGAGGAGACGTCTCCCTTCCTGCAGATCTCTCTGACTCCACGCTCAGCTTGCCATGCTCCTCCCTCTTTCATGATGGGCTAATTAATCCTTTAGTTCACCTAGCCTACTATAATTACTTTTCACCCCCCCCAATCAGCCCTCTCTGGGGAAGCCAATTAATGCCAGAGTGATCAGCATGCATGCTCACCTGTTAATTCCCAGCACTGTCACAGATGCTCACCCAGGATGTGCGAGACCCCAATTCAAGTCCCTGCTCCTCCTGAGTGGGAGAAGGGCCTGGACAGGGATCAGCCACCTCAAGTGAATGCCCTAATCACTAGACTATGAAATCTTGCAATATGACTCTCCCTCAATCTCTGCCGTTGACGTTGTTCCACTTTAATTAAATAATAGAATGATTAAATATTAACTGGGCCAAAGACAGCATTGAATAACTCTACAGCCTAGTGGTTAGAGCACTCACCTGAGAAATCACTGATCTCTGTTCAAATCCTGTCTCCCCCTCACAAGAAGTTGGGGAGGGGACTTGAACAAGGGGTTTCCCGCATCCTGGATGAGTACCCTATACACCAGGCTAAAGGCAATAAGGGAGCTCCGCCCCTTCCTCCCTACATTATGTGCGGTGTTACACAGCCTCTAAGCATAGCTACTGGATTGGGCCTGCACAAGCAATTTAGGGCGCTGAATGCCTATCTTCCCCAGTTTGTGACTTGCTCTGGGGCTTAGATGGGAGATAGGTGCCCGGGGAGGCAGCAGTGCACATGCTCAGAGTCAGAAACATAGGTTCCTAGGGAGCTTTTATTACAAAAGCTTGGGCACTGAGTGAATTTAGGCACCTGCAGGGTTAGATGGCAGCCAAGCAAGCATGTTTTGCTTCGCAGTGGTGCATAACAATGGGACTTATGCGTCTAGGTACCTTTGTGGAGCCCACCTCAACATTTTGAAGTTTACAGCTGAATTTAATTTCACAGACTAAGCTTCCCAGTATATAAATAAAGCAGTATCTACCTAATATCTGAGAACATGACCAACAGGACATCTGCTTTTTTGCAGATTCTCTTTCCTAAAAACCATTCTCATTCAGTTTTTATGCTATTTTACTCCATTTTCAATGCCCAGCCTTGTAATCCTTACTCTCAATAGTAGTCCTGAGGATTGGTCCCATGAACAAGCACACTTAAGTACGCACCATAACATTGAATAGTCACTTACAGTGGTCACACTGAAATATATCATTCCTGTTGTATAGCTATCATCAGTTCCAGCAATACTCCCTATACATAAAGGGAGAGTTCCACTAGCTGGTAATATTCTAGTGCACCCACTCTAATAATAAGTAATTAACTAACGTATGTAATAAATTACTATTTTTAAAGAACAATATGGGTCTGACTAAAATATAAAGCACCATATACAGTCTACTGTCTAAAAACAGACAATATATTCAATAAAATAAAAGGGACAAGCTCTTATTTCTGCCTTTGTTAATCTCCAGTCTCCCAAACAAACTTCTCATAAATACACACAAGGCCAACAAGATAGCTGAAGCCTCCATCTACATAACTAATCACAGTATAAATCTCAGAATAGACTTCATAAAAACTCAAGGCTCTCCATTTCCTCTTGCCTAGCCTAAAGAATCATTTTACTGTTTGGCATCATCCAACAGACCTTTGCTTCAAGCTCCTAGACAAGAGTAGATTATTCATGTCCAGCTGACAAGTAATAGTAATATTTTGAGCCACTATTGCGATCCTTAAGAACCACTCTTTTTTCCCCATTTATTTTGAGGCTCCAATGCACGTGTTTTTCCTAAAAGCAATCAAAGTGAAATCCATGGCAATTTTCCAATGTCCAGGTCCTCTTTAACGGCAAAAGAGGTTTCTTCAAAATAAAAATAAAATAATCATCTAACTAGTAATGCAGGAAGCACAATTAATTCAGAGTTAGGAGACCTGGGTTCCATCCCTGTCTTTGCAACTCTTCATGAGCTTGGGGAAATCATTTAGCTTTGCTGTGTTTGAACTTTCCCATGAGTAGGTTGGGGACAATAATACATCCATACATTTGGAAAGTACTTTGTGATTCTCAAATGAAAGAAACTGCACATGTGCAAATAGTTAATATTAAACATAGTAATAAGTACAACAAAATTATGAATTTTTGCATTATTCTTTGTGTGTACTGCCAATTTGTAATGAAATTGCATCAATATGTCTTTAGCCGTTCTTTTTTCTGAAATGACATGTCTCCTGGCCTGGCTTCAGAGCCACTGGCATATTTAAACACACAGATTTCTTACTATTGTGCCACTATAACAAATACTATGTGTGCAGCGGAATTTTTGTGGGTTGCAATTAAAAACACAGAGCCCTAATTTGAATCCATGACTGAAAAATGAACAAAGAAGAAACATACTCTGGGTTAACATATAAAATGTTATTATCCCTGAAATATTAACATAATTTGAAATATCTGCATAATAGTAGATATTGACAGCTTGTTGCTACATATTTTATTGGAACCAAATGTCGGGGGAAGCTATCAATCTATTTCTGTGCTTTATTATATCAAGACTTATTGGAACGTAGGGTAAAGATGGCAGATGTTTTCTCAGGAAGTGACTCTTATTTAGTTCAGGTAGATCTACTGGTGTTTTCCAACTTGTCTGTTTACAGATGGCTCCTTCTTAATGATACTAATATGTCTCGGTGTGAGTGACCCTAAATCTCTGACTGCCAGAAGCTGGGTCTGGACTACAGGGGATGGATTGATCACTCAGTAAATTGCCCTGTTCTGTTCATTCCCTGTGAAGCATCTGGCACTGGTCACTGTTGGAAGACAGGATGCAGTGCTAAATTAACCACTGGTCTGACCCAGTATGGCTATTCTTATGTCCAGACAGCATGTTAACTCTTAACATTTTCTCTATTTGGCATGGTGAAGGTTTCAATTTCCTTATTCCATTATAACTTCTGCAATTCCAATCTGTTTATATTATTTCATGCACCACTTGATAGCAGACATGACCCGTGCCTGCCGAGAGTGGGGGTGCAGAGTGAGGGCAGCCGGCTTCAGCAGTGTTACTGAGCATGCTTAGTCCATGTGAGCATGCTCAGTACAAGACAAGCAGCAAATCTATTTGATAGAATAGACCACCATAGCCATCCATTTCAGACTTGCAAATTTCAACTCTTATAAAAGTTAGACAGTTAACAGATGTCTCTGACCATGCTCTCTCATTTTATGTTTAGAACTTACTAGAGAATTAAAAAAGAATGCTTCTCATCTGCTTCTGTGTGTCATCTGAGCATTTCCTTACTCTTGCAAAAATTCAGCCATTGAACTGTCATTTTTAAAAGCTTTTTGTAGTATAGTACAGTAATTTTCCATAGGATATTGACATTCACCTGATCTACATGTTCTACTATTTTCCCTCTTTATTAGGTATTTTGTCTACGGAGGAAGCCTCCTGTCTGCTTAAACAAGAATGTTTTGGCATCTGTGTATTATCTATCATGACATGCGAGTAAATACAACTGCACTTGCAAACAAGATGGAGCAGAATCTGAAAAGATATATTCTTGATGTCACAGGGAGCAACCTGAAAAAGAACATGTGTGTTCAGGTGAAAAGCAAGGTAAGAGATATCTCAATAGCAGAGAAGAAACTAAAGTGGTTATTTTCTGGCATTAGTGCAAGAAGGTCGCCTACACTTCTAAAATAAGATTGTAGGTGGTACAATGAATGGTAAATACAGCTAAGGGAATCAAAAAAGAAGAGGGAGAGATTAACTAGTAACCTGGGTAGAATCCATGCTCCACTCCAAAGCCCATAGAACTCAGAGGAAAAAATCCCATTAGTTTCAGTTGGGGTTTGGATAGGCCCTTCATGATCATACTTGTCCTAGAACAGGGATACCTGCTGGTAATGCATCTTCTGCAGTGGCTGTAATGTTGTTGTGATGATAATGAATCAGCAATGTACTTTCCACTGACTCACATCAGAAACTAATCACGAGGTATAGTCCTACCCACTACCATGTTTTCTTCTTATTCTTTTCAGTGACTGCCATTACAGAATGGTACTTTCAGTTGTTCCGGAAAACACTGTTTTGACAGTGATGTGTCTTTTTCTAGTGATGTCTCTAGGGTAATTTCTGTCTTTCTTTTTCTATATGGCATAGCAATGGCATATAGTATCTCTGCTTTATTTTCTTATGGTCCATCACTCCATGCCCTATTTTTTGTAAATCACTGCAGCCTTCTCTGAGTCTTTTCCTGATTTTCCCTATACAGTTCCAGTCTATCAAATTGATCCATATAGTAATACCAGAGAAACTCCATTTTGTGTCCCTGGCTTCCATTTTAAATAAGCAAGCATCACTCCACCATTAAATGGAGGCTAAAGGTCACATAGCACTAAAAACCAAATTGGCGAGAAAAAGGTGATAAACAGATCATAACACTGTGAGCTATTTAGAATATAGGCTAAAGGTTACATAGTAGAATTGGTGGGGAAAAGGTGGTGGTAAACAATTATTGACAAATAGAAATAGTAGTCAAATGGTATGATGTCGTCTAAAAATAGAATTGAAATGGTATAAAGGTCAGTGTGTCAGTTTACTGCTGACAGTTTAGAGGTGACATGCTGAGAAGAGGTTGAGAAAGCAGCTGATCAGAGAGCTGAGAAGGCAGAGAAAGGTGTGAAGGTGGTGAGGATGAGATGAAGGAGAAGAAGCAGCAGCAAGCAGAATGACAAGAGAAGGATGCAGCAGAGGAGTGAGAGAGAGAAATAACAGGAGAAGATATTGTGCAATCAGCTGAGTAAGTTTGTCAAAGTAATAGTTATAGCATAGTATAGTGTGTTAGTGTATAGAAGTGTGGGAGGGATGGTTAATAAAGATGTATGTATGTGTGTTGGTAGTGAAAGGGATTTATATATGTAAAACCTAATGAACATCTAAAAATTGCTCTCAGCTACCTGTGAATGACTGATCACCATAAGCAGGGACCAGCCACTTAATATCATTTCGAACTATAAGGCAATGTAGTTTCAACTACTTTAACTTGTTATAAGGGATTTGTGTTTAAATTGTTATTTTGTCAAGGAATATTATTTGTGTCAATAAAAGGCATCTTGTTTTGGAAAGACTACTGCATATGTCAATCATTTATCAGAAGGCTGTATCCATGTCCTCCAAGTATTCCCTTAGCCACCTTGGAGACCCATACCTAATGAAAACAGATTGGTTATAACAAGTAAACAGGTTATCAGTTCTGGGGGTATGCAAATTCTGTTTTTGGGATAACAGTTGATAGGTCCTTACGATGGACAGGGATCCATTAAAGTCAATAGATCAAATGGATTAACTTGCAATATCAAGGCTATGGGCTGTCTCTGACCTGACACATTTTCCAAAGTAGATAACTGTCCAATAGGGTCTATCTTCCTCTATAATTCCTTTTGTCTTTCATTTCTATCTTTAACCTCTCAAATTAATTCCAAATTAAGTGAAAGTATTAGAAAAAAATATCTCCAGTATTTCCTTGTCACATATCTACTATTGCAAACAAATGGATTTCCAGTCTTTGGTAGTCAGGCCTCCTCCTTCTTAATTCCTTAGGTTATATGAATGGCAATAAGAATACATAACATTGGCTTATTAGATTCTGATTCAGGGTATGGCTTGTTATGACAGACATCTCAGGGTGGTTTACTAGATATTTTTCTTAACATCTATTTTCTCACACATCCTGGGTCAAAGTATTGAATTATTCCCACAAAACAGAAAGACAAAATAGTATTAAGCCATACCGTAATTTTTGTGAAAAGCAGCGAGCATACTCTAATGGAACAGGGTTGTACAAATTAAAGTGGCTCTTACCAACAATTGCAATTAAAGTATACTTTCAATGCTGGAAGAGCTCCATTCAGTCGCATATGAAAATCACTGGATTCACTCTGTCTTTAAGTTCTATACAAAGTTGTTAGATATTAATGCCTAAAAAGATAGATGGAATCATGTCCATTTTCTCAAATTATATTTGTATTACTTATTCTTACCTTATATTTGCTTTAAATACACTGTGATATGTTGGGTAGCCTTTATAAATGTTTCTTTAATTGATAAAGATTTGCACTGTATACAATTCAGTGAACATCTTTTGAATTTAGAATCAGAACCAAATGATCACAACCATTTGTTTACCTTTGAAATGACAACTGTTCAGCATTTTCATGAGTAGAAAGAATACTCCTTTTTTCAAATCCATTTTTTCCCTCTACAAAATGTACAAATTAGTGACCCAAAACTTGATCACCTCCTATTTTGCCTTCATACTCACCTACCCGTGCACTTTTAGCTACCATCTCTAAGTTGATGATTCTGATATCTTGCTGTCCAGCCTCTGTTTGGTCTCATGTCTTTAACAGTGTTTCTGGCATCTTTCCTCACCAGTTGAAAATCAACATATGAACACCAACTGCATTTCTCCAGCTGTGTCAAAACTTCCATTGTCCTGCTCATCACCAAGTGCAAAACAGTGGTGTCACAATAAACATTCCTCTTTCCTACTCTAGACAATTGCCATATCCTGCCAATTCTTCCTTTACAAGATCTCTAAAACTCATTCCTTCCTCTTCACCCCCACTGCTAAGACACCTGTTCAGGCTTTGGTCACCTCTAACTTTTCGTCGTGAAATCTCCATGTTTATGGACTCCTGTTCCTCACCTCATTCCTCTACTGTATTTCCAAACTACTGCTGCTGCTAAAACACTCTAACATTCCACTTGGATCACGTCACTCCCTTCTTCAGATCCTTTCAAGGGCTTCCCTCCTCCTTTTTGCATCATTATCAAATTTCTCATCTTCAAGGTTTAGCACAGCTCTGTCCTTGCCTACATCTTTGGTCTCTTGTCCCCCTGGTCCCATTCCCATTACTTCTGCTCATCCCCCCACCCTCCTTCCTGAATGCCCTCTTCTGTATCCTTCTCCCATCTCATCTTCATGCCTTTTTTCCTTCCTGGCCCAGATTATAACTCACTCACTCCCTCTCCTTCTTCACCTAACGTCTTTCCTCTTTTCATTCCCATTGGTCTTTAAAACACAATTCAGTCATTTATGGTGCTTTTCTATGATAACCTGACAAATGCCCCACCATCCACCCTATATATCCTATATGTTAAGACTATTACCTGTCTCTAATTTAAGGCCTGATCCTGCTAAACTTACTATTTACTGTCAGTTGCAGGCACACTGAAGTCTATGGAACTAATCACAGTAGAAAGCATTTTGCTCAATAGTGATTAAATGTATGGTTTAGGCCCTTATGCCTTGATTCTGTACTGGGTTCCATAGGAGCAGAGTGGCCCACCCACACAGAGTTCATTGCAAGATTGGGGCTTAGACTGTAAGGTCCTTGGGGCAGGAACTATATTGTTGGTTATACGGAATTTACACAGCACTGAGCGTACTATGACCAATCAATAAATCAATACCACAGACATGCTACTATCTTTATTTTAAAACTAAAAATAGTACAATGGTTTCACTTAACAAGTTTCTTCCATTTTGAAAGATTCTGCCAGTTTGAGAGATATTGAATGTACTTAAAATGGAGAGTACTGCTGGAACCCAAAATATCTAATCAAACCAGAAACACTGTGTGATCACTTTGCATCATCCTCAGAATCTCTCTGCCTTCCTTCTACTGTCTCTTAGTATGGAAATGGAAAGAAGTGGGGAATAATTAAGAGGATGAATAAGTGCATATTTTGCAATGAATATTCAGTCTAATGTTTGTAATAGTGTCTAAAAATGTGATTTTTACAACACAACTGCAATTTTGCAGTAACTTGACTTCAGAATAAAAATGTGTATTCTTAAATTTTAAAAAAATTGTTAAGATTTAAAAAAAATACTCCCTGTAAAAACTGTCCACAGAATCTGAAACACGGTTTAATAATAAATTTCCATTGTTGTCAGACATTCTTTCTGGTTTATTCAGAAAGACTCAAATGGATGTTACTCATACAAACTGATTTGTTAAAAACAAGTGTGTGTTTCACTAAACAGATAAACATCTCTTGCATTTTTTTTGCCAAACGTACTTATAGGTGGAAAAAAACCACTGAGACCATAATCAACTTTTCATGGGATAGATATTCATAAAAGTCCTCTTCCTACTCCTTACTATTGACTCACACTTTACTGCATACCCAAGGGACTGCACATTCTAAAAACAAGGAATGAGTAATCAGGAAAAAGATGTTTCCCCTCTTCATAGTATTCACTAAAGTATTCCTCTTTTTAAAGTATCCAACACGTGTTTGCCTGACTTGTGATCCAACTTGTACTATAACATCTTCTATAGCAATTTTATCGACAATATTCACTTAACTTAAACATGGTGTAATATTCCTGCAAGTACATTTAAAATATAAACCACCTCCTAGAAGTTTCTCCAAGTGTGACTAGAGGGTGGTTGTTCTAATTCTCATTGGTTTAACAACAATATGAAATGGAAAACTAGAGATATCTTTTTAGAGTATCGAGACGTACCATAAGGTATCAATGCATGTTCTTCAACAACTAGAGAAGGGTCATTTTCAAAGACATCTTTGAAATTAATTCTTAGAAAAATTTATGAAAAGGAAGTCATAGGACTCACTTGAGAAGTGACTCACTTGTTTTGACTGCCATTTTGGGTTTTTTGCTGTGGAAAGGAGCACAATGGCAGGCATGTCCTGCAAACTAGACTCTTAAGGGCAATGAATTAAAAATTATCTACATCTAAGGAGCATTCTGCTCAGTGAGCATTCTAAAGGGCTGAGTTGCTATTGTAAACTACCAATCTCAGTTTATTTTAGCACAAAATGATGTATTTGTTTTCTGACAAAGGAGTTTTACAATAACATCAAGGCAAAACCATTGGGTGTGATTATCAAGTAATACATTTCTTGGGCATAAAGGCATTTCTACTGTGCCAATTACTAATTATGCTCCAGTCATGGGTAGTTTATGATATTTCTTAATTCTTTCAACATGTTACTACTTAAATATCAGATCTCAGAAAATTCAAATATTGCTGGCAAACTGATAAACCTAAAACAGAGCTCCGGTTACTCCCTTGTACAAAACAATTAGCTTTTCGGTAAACAATCTAGCTTTGTTCTTAGGAATTTAAAATTGATCATATCATCCAGTAGACCACATGAACCATAAATGGCTTTAAGCTCCAAAATACTATACTATATAATTTTTATTGACCCATATGTCAATACTAAATTGGTTAGCTGGCAAGTTCATAATCACCAGATGTAATTCAGGATACTGGTAGGTTTAATAGTCAGTCAAGATATATATAAATATTTCCTATTGTCATGGTAAAGAAAATACAAAATTGAAAAAAAAACAATTGTAAGTACTGAGCATTGGTAAATTTCTGTTACTTACTACAGTATTTAGTTATACCATATTTGGTACTTATTCTATTTGAATCCTTCATTGTAAATGAAAATTCAGAAGACAATGCAATGCCAAAAATAGCCATATTTACAAGTAACAAAGTAGAATTACTATATAATATTTAATCACTGGCTTCCACCTTCTATTTAAATCTGTCTCTATTAACAAATCTCACATTCATGTGTATTACAGAAGCATTCAAAAGGATGACATAATACAACCAAAATGATAAATACCAATCAAGTGAGGGCAAATAGAAAACAGGGCCAAAACATAGCCACACCTGATAGCATCCAGTGTCATCTGTCAAGGCACTGTGACAAGGACCATTCTATTTACGGGTCAATGGTGCCTTGTAGAGAGGTGAAAACATCAAATCTGAAACCAGGTAACAGTGCTTAATGACAACAGGGTCTCTATGAAGTCAAGATGCAATGGTTCTATCAAAGCAGAATCTACTTGCTTTCTTCTCCATTGTCAAGAAAGCTGTTATTGAGAAGATGATCACTTTTTAGCTGGGGAGATAAGTCCATCTGTTTGGGTAGATCTGGGGTTGTGAAGTCTCACGAGAATCATTTATGTTACTGTAATGGCACCCAATTGCAAAAGAGTCTTTTGCCGTCTCGAGCATTTTAATCAAAATGTTTCTCCAAAATGTAGCCCATTTCTGGATGGTTTCCTTGCACACAAAAAAATGCAGCTTCCAACACATCCTATGGAAAGCAGAGGCTCCATGGGTGTTCAGCACATTACTGAGGCATCGAGGCTAAACAGATCTAGGGAAAGAATCCTAGTCTGGGCATTCTGGAGAATGTCCCATCAGGATCCATTCAGCTGGAATCCCCAGTTGCTTTTTTACTGAACAACGTTGCCCAAGGGCAAAGCTGATCCATCCTAGCCTGCTAGCACCTTTCTGTTCTAATAAAATGGTAACAGTTTGACATTAAGCATGGACCTAAGACTCCTTCATCCAGTGGACTCCCCTCATCCTCTGCATGGGCTCCAAACCCTAATGGGTTTCCCAAACATTTCAGATTAGAGGCAAAGCAGAGGTGGAACACAAGGTACCTAGCAAGTTTCCTCTTCTGAGAAATTTCTCTGCACGACACCTCACCTCTGACACTTCTGTTGCAAATAAAGGTGGGTCTGAGGTGGGAAGAAGGAGGTAAATGCCTTTCAGAGCAAGTTGGTGAGACTTCCCTGCTCCAAGAAAGGAGCAAAGTGGAACGGAGAATCCGTTCCATATTTCACTCTCCATAAAGACATTGTTTCATGAAGTTGACTACCTGTCTGTATCTACTGGAGGAGGGTCTTGAAGCCAGACACGGCCAGCTCCATTGATGGTGGCCACTCCAACTGTGGGATGGTTGCAAGAAGCCATGAGAAACCCTCCATTGTCCTGGTGGTGGCTGTTGATGGGGTGGGACTTGGAGGAAGACAGCAGCCAGTGGAGCAGAAGAAAAGGGGAAAGGGGCTTTGAAGGGTGCCATTGCCTCCTCATCGTTCCCTACGGATGGCCATTGGGGGTTCTCAGACCTCCATGTCCTTGATAGCAGTCCTTGAAGTAAGCCCTGGCCACCTTGGGTTCCTTCAGGGTGGCCATCCTGTCCCTGAGGGAGATGGCAGGCACCACCTCCCCCATGCTCCCAGAAATCCCTAACACTCAACTACCACCCTGCGAGCCCCCCAGCCTGCCCCCAACTCTCAACTACCACCCTGCGAGCCCCCCAGCCTGCCCCCAACTCTCAACTACCACCCTGCGAGCCCCCCAGCCTGCCCCCAACTCTCAACTACCACCCTGCGAACCCCCAGCCTGCCCCCAACTCTCAACTACCACCCTGCGAGCCCCCAGCCTGCCCCCAACTCTCAACTACCACCCTGCGAGCCCCCCAGCCTGCCCCTAACACTCAACTACCACCCTGCGAGCCCCCCAGCCTGCCCCTAACTCTCAACTACCACCCTGTGAGCCCCCCAGCCTGCCCCTAACTCTCAACTACCACCCTGTGAGCCCCCCAGCCTGCCCCCAACACTCAACTACCACCCGGGGAGCCCCCCAGCCTGCCCCCAACACTCAACTACCACCCGGGGAGCCCCCCAGCCTGCCCCCAACACTCAACTACCACCCTGCGAGCCCCCCAGCCTGCCCCTAACTCTCAACTACCACCCTGCGAGCCCCCCAGCATGCCCCTAACTCTCAACTACCACCCTGTGAGCCCCCCAGCCTGCCCCTAACTCTCAACTACCACCCTGCGAGCCCCCCAGCCTGCCCCTAACTCTCAACTACCACCCTGTGAGCCCCCCAGCCTGCCCCCAACACTCAACTACCACCCGGGGAGCCCCCCAGCCTGCCCCTAACTCTCAACTACCACCCTGCGAGCCCCCCAGCCTGTCCCCAACTCTCAACTACCACCCTGCGAGCCCCCCAGCCTCCCCCTAACACTCAACTACCAGCCCTGCGAGCCCCCCAGCCTGCCCCCAACTCTCAACTACCACCCTGCGAGCCCCCCAGCCTGCCCCTAACTCTCAACTACCACCCTGCGAGCCCCCCAGCCTCCCCCTAACACTCAACTACCACCCTGCGAGCCCCCCAGCCTGCCCCTAACACTCAACTACCACCCTGCGAGCCCCCCAGCCTGCCCCCAACACTCAACTACCAGCCCTGCGAGCCCCCCAGCCTGCCCCCAACACTCAACTACCAGCCCTGCGAGCCCCCCAGCCTGCCCCCAACACTCAACTACCAGCCCTGCGAGCCCCCCAGCCTGCCCCTAACTCTCAACTACCACCCTGTGAGCCCCCCAGCCTGCCCCCAACACTCAACTACCACCCGGGGAGCCCCCCAGCCTGCCCCTAACTTTCAACTACCACCCTGCGAGCCCCCCAGCCTGCCCCCAACACTCAACTACCAGCCCTGCGAGCCCCCCAGCCTGCCCCCAACACTCAACTACCAGCCCTGCGAGCCCCCCAGCCTGCCCCCAACACTCAACTACCAGCCCTGCGAGCCCCCCAGCCTGCCCCCAACACTCAACTACCAGCCCTGCGAGCCCCCCAGCCTGCCCCCAACACTCAACTACCAGCCCTGCGAGCCCCCCAGCCTGCCCCCAACACTCAACTACCAGCCCTGCGAGCCCCCCAGCCTGCCCCCAACACTCAACTA
Organism: Chelydra serpentina; assembly: GCA_037349315.1. Taxonomy (NCBI): domain Eukaryota; kingdom Metazoa; phylum Chordata; order Testudines; family Chelydridae; genus Chelydra; species Chelydra serpentina. Next base: position 31,047,432 of record JBAIAC010000026.1, read on the forward strand.
CCACTCTGCGAGTCCCCCAGCCTGCCCCTAACTCTCAACTACCACCCTGCGAGCCCCCCAGCCTGCCCCTAACTCTCAACTACCAGCCCTGCGAGCCCCCCAGCCTGCCCCTAACTCTCAACTACCACCCTGTGAGCCCCCCAGCCTGCCCCCAACACTCAACTACCACCCGGGGAGCCCCCCAGCCTGCCCCTAACTCTCAACTACCACCCTGCGAGCCCCCCAGCCTGTCCCCAACTCTCAACTACCACCCTGCGAGCCCCCCAGCCTCCCCCTAACACTCAACTACCACCCTGCGAGCCCCCCAGCCTGCCCCTAACACTCAACTACCACCCTGCGAGCCCCCCAGCCTGCCCCTAACACTCAACTACCACCCTGCGAGCCCCCCAGCCTGCCCCTAACTCTCAACTACCACCCTGTGAGCCCCCCAGCCTGCCCCCAACACTCAACTACCACCCGGGGAGCCCCCCAGCCTGCCCCTAACTCTCAACTACCACCCTGCGAGCCCCCCAGCCTGTCCCCAACTCTCAACTACCACCCTGCGAGCCCCCCAGCCTGCCCCCAACACTCAACTACCAGCCCTGCGAGCCCCCCAGCCTGCCCCCAACACTCAACTACCAGCCCTGCGAGCCCCCCAGCCTGCCCCCAACACTCAACTACCAGCCCTGCGAGCCCCCCAGCCTGCCCCCAACACTCAACTACCAGCCCTGCGAGCCCCCCAGCCTGCCCCCAACACTCAACTACCACCCTGCGAGCCCCCCAGCCTGCCCCCAACACTCAACTACCACCCTGCGAGCCCCCCAGCCTGCCCCTAACTCTCAACTACCACCCTGTGAGCCCCCCAGCCTGCCCCCAACACTCAACTACCACCCGGGGAGCCCCCCAGCCTGCCCCTAACTCTCAACTACCACCCTGCGAGCCCCCCAGCCTGTCCCCAACTCTCAACTACCACCCTGCGAGCCCCCCAGCCTGCCCCCAACACTCAACTACCAGCCCTGCGAGCCCCCCAGCCTGCCCCCAACACTCAACTACCAGCCCTGCGAGCCCCCCAGCCTGCCCCCAACACTCAACTACCAGCCCTGCGAGCCCCCCAGCCTGCCCCCAACACTCAACTACCAGCCCTGCGAGCCCCCCAGCCTGCCCCCAACACTCAACTACCAGCCCTGCGAGCCCCCCAGCCTGCCCCCAACACTCAACTACCACCCTGCGAGTCCCCCAGCCTGCCCCTAACTCTCAACTACCACCCTGCGAGCCCCCCAGCCTCCCCCTAACACTCAACTACCACCCTGTGAGCCCCCCAGCCTGCCCCTAACACTCAACTACCAGCCCTGCGAGCCCCCCAGCCTTCCTTCCCCTTGGGCTGGAGACCAGCCTGTCTCCCGCCTCGCTCCCCTGCCCTGGCTGTGCCGTGTCACCCCCGGTCCGGGCTCCCCACCAGCTCTTTCCTTTTTTGGCAGTGGGAAGAGTCAGAAGCGCACCCGGGCTGTCCGGGGAGGGAGGCGGGCACGTCGGAGGGCCCGGGGACTGTCCCCGCGGCGCGAGGCGGGTGCAACCCTCCTCCTCGCCCTCCCCTCTAGGCTGGAGCGGGGTGGGAGGCGGCTGAAGCCACAGCGCGCAGCGCCCTGCTCCGGAGCGGGTTACGCCAGCCAAGCCCCGCTGCCCGCCCGCCTGCCTCCCTCTCTCGCCGTCTCTCCTCGCCTCTGATTCTGCGCACAGCCGGCCCCAGCGCCTGTCATTCTGCACAGCACAGTTTACTCCACGGCGAGCGGGGGAGACAGAGGGAGCGCGGTGGCGAGGAGGCAGCCGAGGAGCCCAGTCCCGCAGCCCAGCATGGCTTCGGGGGACCTTTACGAGGTACCGGGGGAGGGGCGGGGGGGGCAGCTGCGCGCCGCAGCCGGGCGGGCAGCGGGCAAGGGCGGGCGGGGAGGGAGGGGTGGGGAGGCGGCGGCAGCAGCAGCGGGGGGGTTGTTTCGGAAACGCTTAGCGGAGCCTGGTTAGTTCCTGAAGAGGGGAGGAAATCGCCCAGGCGCGGGGGGGGGGGAGAGCCGGGCTGGCGTGTGCGCTGGGGCCGGCCCGGAGCGGGGGGGACCGGGATGGAGGGCTCCCCTGCCTCGCTCCCTCGGTCTCCCCGGCTCCCTACTTTCCGTGGGGCTGGAGCGCAGCAGGCCTCGCAGGAGGGAGAAGGAGGAAGGCGCGAGCGCGGAGCCGGAGTTCGCGGTAGGATGGGAGGCGGCAGCCGCCCGGAGAGTGGAGAAAGTCCAGGTAAAGTCAGCGGCGGCGCTGGACGTGCTGAATCTGCAGATTAGTGCGGAGGCGAGGGGGGGAAATGCGCCGCGGCGCTGCCGGGGAGGAAGGCGCAGCGCGGCGCGGCGCAGCGCAGCGCAGGGATGGAGGCGGCTCCGCGCCCGGCCGTGCAAAGTGCAGGAGCAGGCGCCCGGGTGCTTCACCTTGCGCCTGGGGGCGGCTGGAGGTGGAGGCTCGGGGGGATCAGGGGCTTTGCGGGGAGGGGATCGGGGCAGCGGGGGGGGGGGGGATGACTGTCAAAGTTTGGCAGGTCCCTGGTGGCTGGTTGGACCTCAGCGGCCAGGGGAGAAAGGGAAAAGCTGGAGCCCGTTGCGTCCTGCCCGTCTTTGGTTCCAGGCTCCCAATTTGTACCATGCACAAGTCTGGCTGCTCCTACTGCGCCAAAAAAAAAAAGGCTGGACCTCCGACTAAAAACCCGAATCTGGCCGCAGGGTCTTGCTGGATCCAGCCACATTTTGACCCTGAGCAGCCGATTTTAAACGTCCAAGTCTCGTCCCTCCTGCTGGTCCACAAGAGAATTTGGACCCAGGCACTGTAAACACCTGGGTCCAGCGAATGGATCCAGCTGAATCTTGGCAAAATGTGGTCCAAGCCCCAAATTCTATCATTGAAATTTAAAAAAAAATCATATCTGGTCCTGTAACTGCTACTGGGTCAGGATGCATCAAGGTCCACCTTTCCTCGGGGAAATTGGAATGGCTAGACTTCTTCTTTGTTTACACTGTACAATTGGAGACTAGCAACCAAATATTGTCATGTTCCAGTTCCATCCAAATGTCAAGGTTTTTGCAGCGCTCATGTACCAGGATGTGCCTGGGTCTGGCAAGAGTAGCTGTAGGGTGACCAGACAGCAAGTGTGAAAAATCGGGACAGGGGGTGGGGTGTAATAGGAGCCTATATAAAAAAAAGACCCAAAAATCGGGACTGTCCCTATAAAATCGGGACATCTGGTCACCCTAAGCTAGGCGTGTTCTCTATTTTGATCATAGAATTTGGGGGCTTGCATCTAAAACTCACAGGATCTTTGATCAACTTTTCTCTTTTACCATGGCCATTGCCTTTGAAATCCCCAACAAAGGGCGTAATTAATGTCCGATATTGATCAGTTGCATCTTTCTTGTGCTGAACTGGACTTTAAGTTTCCTTGAAGTAAATAGAACTTGGACTCTCATAGGTGAGCTTAAATGCTCAGAGACATGTACTGATCTAAATTAATATTGTCAACTTGTTTTCCCCAGTTCTTCATAGATTTTGTAGTGTCAGTTTGTAATTAGTGATTAACGGCATTGTGTCAACTTTATCTGTGCTCTGACTCCATTGTAGATAGGAGATCTATCAAGGATGACTTTGGCCCATAACTTTCAGTGAAGTAAAGGTTTGGTTGGGCCCTTCTTTTACTGCCTATTTGTAACATTTTCAGAGCATGGAGAAGTTTTAGATAATCTTGCACCCTAGAGACATTTCATTACATGTTTAGATTGGTTCTGGAAGGAAACAAACACATACCGCTAACATTGACATTGGCTGTGTTATTACAGCTCTTATTCATTAATTAAAATCTATGCTCTTTTATGAGCCCTGTGTTACTCTAAATGAGCAGATGGCCTATAGGAATGGGAGATGAGCTCTGCATTTAATATTGTGTATTGTGTGGAAATTTTGTAAGTAACAACATGCCATGAAAATGCTATGTGAAATCGAGACTTGTAACCTAGGAAGCACTTAGAAGCATGATCATTTTAAAGGCAGTAGTCTAGGCTGTGAAGCCATCTTTGACTGTACCATGAATTGCACTTAGGCAATGCTGAATGCTATAGTTTGCAGCCTCTGGATTATTCTTTATCATTCCTTTTGGACTGTTTTTGCTTATCAATATATAATAGAGATGAGTTGTATCTATCAGGACAGGAAAGTGAAAGACTGGATCTCCACCTCTACTGTGTTGATATGTCTAGAACATGACCTTCTGTGATGGTACATGGTGTAAGATCACTGCATTTCTGTAAAGCTGCTGAGAAAAGTATGTACAGTGCTTAAGCTAGCAATTCAATCTATGCGGTGTAAAAACCTTTCCACTGTGAAGGTACTTGTGACGGGGGCCAGAGAGAACCAGTGGAAAGCTGAATAGTTTATATTCTGATATGCTGCAAGTTGGCAGTTTTTAGGCTTTGGTTAAATGACTGCTAAACCGCCCCACACACGCACACACAAAACTCCCACATCTAAAGATCTCTTTGGGTTTTCTAGAGTTAGAAAGAGGCTTCTAACAGTTGTGTAGGTAGTGATGTCAAATATCAGTTAGGTAGCATGAGAGATGATATCACCATGAACATGTGGTGTGTTTGGAGTCCATACCTTAATTTTTGTTTGTATGTGGCATTATTCTGTTGCTTTTTTGGACAGATAAAATGTTCTGATGTCAAGATGCATATTAAATAGCTTATGATTGTCAGCTTTAACGGGTTGCACTTCTGAATGATATAGGGCTTAAAGCACCTTGCATAACGTTTTTAATTGTAGAATCACCTTATGAATCTACTAAGTATGTGTAGAACTGCCTTAAGGATATCTCAGTCCTTCAAAGATTTTTACTGAAGTTCAATGAATCAGGCAAGAGCAGTTACCTCTGTAATAGTAAGCAATTGGTATTGGATACAAATGACTTTACTACAGCTGATTATGGTTAGAGTAGTCATGACTAATAAGAGAATATTTCATTACCACCCATCTAACCCATGGTAAAAATTTTCCTTGCTTGTGTAACATATGAGATACGTAATTTAGTGCAAACCCTTAAATTTTGAAAACAAGATATGTGATGTATATATACACACACATATATATATATTTAATAATTCATCCATTTTGTGTTGTTAAATTATTTAAAAAACAGATTTTTTCAAGACAATGTTGACTTAAGGAGGTTGTGTCGAAGTTAAAGGATATGTAAGGTTACAGTCAAAACAACTACAATATTTTATGTTGTCCTGCTATACTTTTCAATATCAAATGGTTTCTAGTCATCTCTGCTTGAAATATATTCTATTTCTATAGGATTACAAATTAGTTTTCATTTATTCTACAAAATGAAGAGCATCCCTAGAGATTTCTATGCTTACTGATAATAGGGTTCTAGGTTTGTGCATCTTAGAACCAAGATGTGTTACATTTGGGGATAATATCTTGCAGCAGATATTTTTAGAAGGTAGGTGCTAATTTTGGAGACAACAGAAACAAATATTCCTTTTTGTGTAGAAATTCAGTTAAGATTTTCCCTTTAAGAAATTTTAGATTAAATTGAAGTGTGGAGAGGCACTCAGACATTACGATGATGAGCACAGCTAAGAACTGGAATGGAATAGAATAGAATAGAATAGAATCTCAAGCACACCTATGTATTCACAGGTTGAACAAAAGGCCAGTTTTGGTTTGCTTGTTTTGACGGAATTATGACTCTGAGCTTCTCCAGGTGGGTGAGAAGGTTCTTTATTATGTCTATATTTTCTCAGAAGATGTAATCTTTTAAAATATTAAGGAATATATAGCACATATTTAGAACAATAAAAATTTAAATAAAAGCTTTGGCAACAGCATATCCACAGTGACCTTCAGTAGCATAGCACTGTTGAGCTTTCTAGTTTAGACAACTTGTTGAATGTATTGATATAATGTCTTTATTAATCTCAGTAACAGAGAATAGGTAAAATAATCAAGAGTAAATTTCAATATTTCTCATTGGTGCTGTGAATTTTGCTCTCATTGCCTTGGTATATCCTTTTGTATTCTCCATCTTAAGTTCAGTTCCAACACTTAAGACCCTCTCTTAACAGAATTATGTCTCTTGAGAAGGCTATTGCACTGGTATTAAATATGAGATGAAAGTATAGGAAACAAAACTTTTACTTCAAACCACTGCACACAAGTTTTTCTAGCAAAGAGAATGCAATTTGGTGCAATAAAACATAAGCTCTGGTTTATGATGATGAATATCTGATATCATTTATCAATAACGTGCAGAAGCTTTTGAAGCTCATTTGGGCATTTTTGTTTTGAAGTGTAGTTTTTGTTTTGAGCTGAAATGTTCTATATTTTCTCATTGTTTATAATAAACCAAAATAATCAGAGTTTTTGGAACAATGAGATTAAAATTTAAACATTTTCTCATAGTTCTTTAAAACTACCGGAAATCCCAATTATGGTAGCTTATTAAACAATATCTTAATTCAGCAATCTAATGAACTAGCAACTAAGTCTCTCGAGAGGAATGTGGCAGGTAGATATCTCTGGACCACAGTAATTTCATCATTATTTAAAACTATTAGCCACTAATGGACATTTTTAATTAAAGTGCTGTTTTACTTGGAAAAATGACTTTTTAAAAATGGAACTGTCTTAATCAAGAGATACAATGCCTACGTGTATTCACATCTATCTACTTCAGTGACAAAAAAAGATTTAACTACATTTTACTCCTGTTAATACGGCTACGTGAGAGTGAGCTGCAGTCTATTCCCGCTCACATCATCAACAGGATTGTTAATTAAGCTCCAACTGAGTTGCAGTGTCAAATTCTTCTCTCAATTATACCTGTGCTCACTGCACAGCTATCAGTGAGGGCAGAATCTGAAAACAGTGGTTCTGCACAGATGTAAATGAGGGCAGAATATGGCCCAAAGAATATTTGTACCTGTCTTGATGTGTGAATCAGAAAGAATAAAATTTGAATTTCACATTCCCGTTTGAATTGACAGAACTAGGGTTTAGAAATTGACTTTTGGCTTGTAAACTGAGCTAATGTGATTACCAGTCCATAATAAAGATGGAATGCTCTTCCACACAATGCTCTTTTCATGGAGTCACTTTTCAGTATAGAGCCACACTTTAAACTGCTGTTATCTTAAGGAAAACATTTGGGAAGGGGGAATCTATTTTAAAACAATTTCATGCCCTCCTCTTTCATTGCAGAGGCAACTTACTTGAAAACAGAATGTTTCTTTAAGAAGTAAATATACTTATTTCTAAACCGAAGTCAACCTCTTTATTGACATAATTCATTGTTGTGGGAATATGTGTGATGTCACAAGCAAAGAATGATGACTTCAGGTGGAACATAAGGAGCATATGATTTTATAAATAATGAAAATGAGGGCAGAAAAATATAGTATATCAAGCCAGATTCTCAGCTGGTGTAAATTGGTATATCTCTATTGACTGTAATGTTGATTGCAATAGAAATAAGCCTATTTACATTGGCTGCTGATCTGACCTTACTACATGTAAGCAAAACTGCTGCTAAAGAGAATGCTTTATCTAGTCTCTTTATGAAGAATCAGCTATTTAACTGACCATAAACTTACTTCTGTATCATTGTGTCACTGAAGGATTATAACAACCAATAGTATTTGGGAGACTTAATTTTACTTAAATTAAGATAACTTGTACAAATGCTACTCTAGTTCAGTTGGTAGAAGTCTCACAGTGGAGTGAAGCTTTCTGGATATAAATCCACATTAAATTGATCTTGTATCCAATGGTGACAGTGTTATGTAGCTCTAGAGTGGGTAATCTGCTGGATGAGAGGTTAAATTTAGGTGTCAACCTTTCAGTAAGAAGTTACATTGAGGTTCCTTCTACTCACATCTTGTAGTTCCGCATATTAAAGAAAAAGTTTCATAATACTCTCAGAAAAGAGTAGGGGATAACTCTGCCAATATTCCCTCTCAAGACACGTCTTCAGAATTGCTGCTAGAGTGGCACTGCAGCTATGCCGCTATACCGCTGTAGTGTAGATGCTTTCTACATTAACAGAAGGGGTTTTTCCATCAATAGAGTTAATTCATCTCTCCAAGAGGGGGTAGCTATGTCAACAGAATTCTTCTGTCGACCAAGCCACACCTACACTAGGGGTTAGGCCAACCTAACTATAATACAGTACTCAGGGCACAAGATGTTTCACAGCCCTGAGCAATGTAGTTGGGTCGATCTAATTTTTAAGTGTAGACCAGGCTTAGTAAGAGACTCTAGTGTCAAAAGCTATGTAAAACATTACTGTGCACACAACAGCTGTCGTGTTTACCTACGTTGTCACTATGTTACCAGTATCCAACTTCCTCATTGCATTGGAAATTGCTTTGGGACATTTTTAGTATGAAAAAACCTATTGTAAACCAAATGATTTTCTATCTCGTTAGTGTTTTATGACCATCTTGATGAAGTTCTTTCATCCAGAGCATGATATATTTCCTCCAAACGTAGGTTAACTCAGGAATGTGCATGCAATAACCAGGTTCCTGATTGGATAAACTATTGGAAATATACTTTCTATTATAGTTAAACCACCATTAAATATACAAGATGAAGTACATTTCCCGAAAGAAATTAAACTGAGTATATTTCTGTTCACTGTCTAGGTACATATCTAATCATATCATAACTTTTCTGATAGCATTTGGTGAACTACAAAAATGTAAAAATACAAAATGTATTGCACTTAGATTTGTGTTTTATTCAAAATTGCCATGTAATTATGTAATTGTTTGTGTTTTGTACGTTAAAATATATTTAGAACAAACCTAATACAAATAATTGTGAAATTCAAATGTGATCTAATATTGAGGAAAATTAGCTGATCTTTTTTTCATCAAAGGCGTAATTGTAATGGCTAACTACTCAGTGAATAATGTTTCTTTGTCCATTCATTTGACTTTTAGCAGTATTGCATTTTCTTGGCTTTGTACATTTTCATCTATGTAGATTATTTGTTGTCACCTTTTATAAAATTATTTCCCAAAATATATGGATAATATATTTTATGCCATAAGCATCTTGGTATTGTCAACAAGCTGGATGAAAGACTTAACTATTCTTTTTATTTGAGTGGAATCATGTCAAGTTTGTATCAAACTATTTAAACATGTATAATATTTACAGCGGTAGAAATGATGATCGAACTGTATGAGCTCCAACATGTTTTACATAAATAAAAATAAGATTATTTTTCTTTGTCCTGGAGAAAGAAAACTGGTCTTTTGATTTGTTTAACAGTGCCACAATAGCTTTGTTTATTCCAAAGCCCTTATCCTATAGATTGCTAGTGTTGTAAGGCTGTGGGGGAAATATGGTGTGTCTATTTTCTTTTATCACTCACTAATTGTAATTTTGTCATCAATAGATACAGTGTAGAATGCAGTCTTCTGTAGTTATCAGTTATAATTTAAACAGTGGTCTGTATATTGCAGGGTATATTTAAGAGTTCTCATATCTTTCTTGACATTGTTTAGGTTGATACAGATGGACAGTGGAGGAGCCAGTGATTCTTGTTGTAACTTAGCAAAGCAGGGGAAATAGATCACTCGTTAAAGTACATCCCGATACATGAATAGCATGGGGTTACTTAGTGAGAGACAATGAAAATAGCACTGAAAAAATGTCTACCGAAAATACCCTTTTCTTTGCAAACTGCTGTTACATCACTTGGGGTGTGATTTTTGCTGTGCTTCTTGGAGGTCCAACACAAAATTTACAGCCCAGAGGGAGTGGGGACTAAACTGGCTTTAAGCCACCTTTGTATGCACCTGTTGCTGGGTTGTTCCAGAGGCTAATGCAACCCCTACCACAACTTAGGTAGCCCATCCCCCACTGCCCATGGGTGGCAGTGTCACCCAGAATCTCCACATGCTGTGGCATGTGCAAATATGTTATGCTTAATAAACAGTAGTAATAAACTTGACTGACCACCTCAGTTCTGGCTGGAAATCCTTGCAAAACAAATGACGATAAATTAAAAGGCATGTTAGTGATATGTGTAGAACGAGTTAACCTGTAAAGTCAATGTTGTTGTAAATATATATTAATGAAAAGTGTTTCTAATGACCTAAAATAGCTTTCTCCTCTTTTATAATTTTGCTTTGAACAGATAAATCATTTCAAGATCTGTGCTGGGGGAATTTATTCCAGGGCTTTCCGTTAATTTAGATTTTGGGGTGCATCTTCAGAGGTATCACTCTCTATAGAATTTTATGTTTTCTTCCCATTAATCTGAAAAGGCCTAGTTTGAATACACTACCACTTGAACACAACAGCAAACTTTTATTTTAGTAACATTTCACAGAAACCTTATTAAATGGCTACATACTTTTTCCTTATTACCTTTTTTATAAATGCTGATTATCAGTATATTTTAATGTAAACAGCTACCTCTTGTCCAGAAAATCTGCTCCACTTTCAGTGAGGCCAAAATTCATTTTTTACAGCATCACATTCTCATTCACTGTGGTGAACTGTGATGTTATGAGCTATGTTCTGACATCAGTGAGTATAACAGGCCGATTGTAAAGGAGATAGCTTCTGTTCACATAGCTTATTAGTCATCCATCATAGGGAAAGGAGGACAAAAAAGAACATGACTGTATAATAAGGTTTGGTAAAAGATTACTTTTTTTAATGTTTAATGCTGATTAAATTATAACTGATAACTACAGATGATTGAATTCTATACTGTATCTATTGAAGATTACCTTCTTTTAATGTTTCATGTTGGGAGATGTCAATGGATCTTTCCCTAAAATGTTGTGTGCTTGGAGTTTCCTCAAACTAATAACAGAATGTCTTAAATTATTGAAACCTCATTCATGTATAGGATTGATTAACAAGATGTAGTATAAAATCATTACATTTAACAAATGAATATACTGGATGAATTCCTCTTTCAGAAACCTCATTGTGACAGAACAGCACGTGTTTCAGTGTCGGAAATGTGACAAGAAAGGTGGAGCATATCCTGAATACTGCTGGGGAATTCCTGCTGAGTGTAGCTCATGTAGGAACAAAGTGCAGAAATGGAGTTTTGCTAGAATCAAGAATGACTTCTGGAACTTTTGAAGAGGGAGTCAAGGCAGGTGATCTTCTCAAAAAAATGTCTGATGACAAGTGTGAGTAGAGAGAAAATATTGGAGGTTAACGGATAGAAGCAAGGATGGAGGAGAGTTTGGTGTTCACGGATCATCAGAATGCTTTCTGTGATGAGAAGAGATTGTATTTGATGGTTTCCACTTAACCAAGGATGCAGTAAATTCCCAGCTTTAAAAATGGCAGGTATTGTTATGGCAGCTCTAAATGAAGCAGTCACACGTGAGAATGGATGCTTTAGCATAACTCCAATAATCAAGCATGTATTTTCATCATACACCATAAGACAGAAGAGGAATACACTCTGCATCACAAGTAAAGTACTGTAATCAGAACGACAGGAATTATAGAAAAAAGGTGCATTCATGTATTAGTGTCTCCACACAAATACAAGGAGAATGGAAAATAACCCAGAAATTCCTGAAGTAATACTAAATTATGGAGATTATGACAAAGAGGACATAACTGAAACTTTGTGGGTTGAGTCCAATAACTGAAAACTGGAGCATAAAAATCTCAGTTGGGGCATGATAATTTACCTTTTTGGAATGCCAGATGCACTCTGTGTAGAAAAGGAAGTGGCAATGAGGAGTCAGAACTACAATATTTACCAAGTCAATGAAATACACTTTAGTGGCAAAAATGGTAAAGAAATACTTAGAGATACAGGAAGAGAAAGACAAAAGAAAATACAATGGGCATTTGCTGCAAATCCTCAGGATTGGAGAAGAGTAAAAATGAAAACTTCTTGGCACAAATTTCAGTGAACTCAGTACTGCAGAATACCTTTCAGAGGAGACAAGGTAGTTACCCATATAGCTATTGAGTAGCCAGTATGGCTACATGTGCATCAACGTTCAAGAGGCCCTCACTTCCAGCTTACGTAGAGGGCAACACTGTGATCTAAGGAGACAAGAAGTGGAGATTCCAACCCTGTGAAAAACCATCCTGAATCCACATCTTGCTGGTGAGAACAAAAGAAAAGGAACTTTTTGAGAACACAAGGATAACAAGGAAGTTCTTCAAAAACAACAAAGAGTCTGGTGGCACCTTAAAGACTAACAGATTAGTTTGGGCATAAGCTTTTGTGGGTAAAAAACCCCACGTCTTCAGATGCATGGAGTGAAAATTACAGATGCAAGCATAAATATACTGGCACAGGAAGAGAAGGGAGTTATCTTAAAAGTGGAGAACCAGTGTTGACAAGGCCAATTCAGTCAGGGTGGATGTGGTCGACTCCCAAAAATTGATGAAGAGGTGTCGGTACCAAGAGAGGGAAAATTGCTTTTATGTAGATAAAATAAAATACTAAATATTTGTAATAAAATAAAATACTAACATTTAATTTAATTTTAGTATTTAATACAGTCTCTTTTAGTAACATTTCACAGAAACTGGGAATGGCTGGCTCACTACAAAAGAATAAACGGATACAAATCAGACATCAGGAATGGTAACATGGAAAAGCTGACAGGAGAACACTTCAATCTCCCTGGACATTCAATAACAGATTTAAAAGTAGCCATCCTTCAACAAAAAAAACTTCAAAAACAGACTTCAAAGAGAAACTGCAGAGCTACAATTCATTTGCAAATTTAACACCATTAATTTGGGCTTGAATAAAGACTGGGAGTGGTTGGGTCATTACACAAACTGAAATCTACTTCCCCATCCAAGGTCTGTGAGAGTGAGGGATCGTTTTCCAGGGTAGATTGTAGATCGTTGATGATGTGCTGGAGAGGTTTTAGCTGGGGGCTGTACGTGATGGCCAGTGGTGTTCTGTTATTTTCCTTGTTGGGCCTGTCCGGTAGTAGGTGACTTCTGGGTACCCGTCTTGCTTTGTCAATCTGTTTCCTCACTTCCCCAGGTGGATATTGTAGTTTTAAGAATGCTTGATAAAGATCTTGTAGGTATTTGTCTCTGTCTGAGGGTTTGGAGCAAATGTGGTTGTATCTTAGCGCTTGGCTGTAGACAATTGATCGTGTGATGTGTCCTGGATGGAAGCTGGAGGCATGTAGGTAAATATAGCAGTCAGTAGGTTTCCGGTATAGGGTGGTGTTTATGTGACCATCACTTATTTGCACTGTAGTGTCCAGGAAGTGGATCTCTTGTGTGGACTGCTCCAAGCTGAGGTTGATGGTGGGATGGAAATTGTTGAAATCCAGGTGGAAATTCTTGGAGCAAGTTCTTGAAGTTATTGATTACAAGCTACTTGAATGCAGCATAGTAAGGAATGCTTCACGGAGTGCAGCCCAACTAGAGGATTAGAATTCAAAGCAGCAAATTTGGGAGAACTGAGAAATTTAGTGAGCAATGGGGAAAAGTATGAAAATCCCTGAGTGTTGAAAAAGACTGGAGAATCCTAAGAGATATCAGAGAAAAAAAATCCTGTGAAAAAAGAAGAATGCAAGGAACAAGAAGTGATCATTGTAGCTTCACAAGAGACAACTCACAAATGTGAGGGTAACAGCTTTGTTCAGGAAATGAAAAAGAAGGGAGGTAACCAAACAACAGCACACAAAGTCCATTATGGCTTGCAGGAAGAAGTTAAGGGCAGCAGAAAATAGAATTTGTTAATGTTAATGTTAGGATTTAGTGGACTAAAGGAAGAAAGGAAGCCTATTAATGAATGAGGAGGGGGATGAAATCCTTGATGGCTAAAATACAAAATGGTTTTGTTTTAATCTATCTGTATAAGGAAAACTAAAGAAAAGAGGTTGGGGCAACTAGGAGGGAAAGAAAAGCTTGAAAAATTTAGTTATTGGGGAGAGGGAGAGGCAAAGAGACATTTGGGAAAACAATTAAGCCAAAATATTCAGATTTAGGTGCCTAAAGTCAAGCTCCTAGATCCATATTTAGGAACCTAAATAAGTAGAGATTTTTAGAAGTGTTAAGCACCATGGAGCTCCATCTAAACTACTGTTAGGTGCTCAGTGCTTTTGAATATTAGGCCGCTTATTTAAGTGCTTAAATATGGATTTAGGCACTTTGGGCATCTATTTTTGAAAATTTTGGCCAGAGGCATCTACTCACAGAGCAGGTAGGTGATACTCATAAGAGTGACTGCTGAAATCTCCCATGAAATATTGCATTTATGCTACGATTTTCAAAGGCACTCAAAGGAGTTAGGTACTCAACTGTTATTTGATTTCAATAGGGTACATGCACCTTACTCCCTTAGGCTATTCTGAAAATCCCAGACTTGGTCCTGTGTACTAGAAAAATTTTTACAAACTGAAGATGTTCCAAGAAAAGCTACCACACAAAGAAGTAGTGGCTGTATTGATTGATTTGTGGAAAAGGACTAAAAGGACTAAATTTTGTGGCAAAACAACAAACAATGGCCACGGCATATTATAATCATCTGCAGATGCCCACACCTGCAAGCGCCGCCCGTGCTTGCAAGCGCCGCCCCCACAGCTCCCATTGGCCGGGAACTGGCCAATGGGAGCTGCAGGGATGGTGCGGGGGTGGGGGCAGAGCATGGAGCTGCCTCACTCCTGCCTGAGCCCCTGCGCTGCCAGACTTTTAGCAACCCAGAGATCCCAATCCACTGGCCGAAGCTCCAGGATTGACCACGATCGACAGGTTGGTGACCACTGACTTACAATGTTAAATTTTTACTTACACTAGGAGGATTCTCTCCTGTACTACACACACAGACACGCTCTCTTCCCATCAAAGTAACAAAGGAATGGTTCTGGCACAGCTTTTTTGAATACTGTTTGGCACTTCATATCAGGCATGGTCGTCTGCAGTATATTGTGGAAGTCATGAGTGTCCCACAGAAAGGTTCAGAGGGTTAGAACAATAGAATCATGGAAGATTAGTGTTGGAAGAGACCCTCAGGAGGTCATCTAGTTCAACCCCCTGCTCAAAGCAGGACCAGTCCCCAACTAAATCATCCCAGCCAGGGCTTTGTCAAGCCGGGCCTTAAAAACATCTAAGGATGGAGATTCCACCACCTCCCTAGGTAACCCATTCCATTGGACTCTCTCCAGTTTGTCCACATCCTTTCTGTAGTAGGGGGCCCAAAACTGGACACAGTACTCCAGATGTGGCCTCCCCAGTGCCAAATAGAGGGGAATAATCACTTCCCTCAATCTGATTGCAATGCTCCTACTAATGCAGCCCAATATGCCGTTAGCCTTGTTGGCAACAAGGGCACACTATTGACATATCCAGCTTCTTGTCCGCTGTAATCCCTAGGTCCTTTTCTGCAGAACTGCCGCTTAGCCAGTCGGTCCCCAGCCTGTAGCAGTGCATGGGATTCCTCCGTCCTAAGTGCAGGACTCTGCACTTGTCTTTGTTGAACCTCATCAGATTTCTTTTGGCCCAATCCTCCAATTTGTCTAGGTCACTCAGGACCCTATCCCTACCCTCCAGCTTATCTGCCTCCCCCACCCCCCATCTTAGTGTCATCCGCGAACTTGCTGAGGGTGCAATCCATCCCATCATCCAGATCATTAATGAAGATGTTGGACAAAACCGGCCCCAGGACTGACCCCTGGGGCACTCGGCTTGATACCGGCTGCCAACTAGACATCGAGCCATTGATCACTACCCGTTGAGCCCAACGATGTAACCAGCTTTCTATCCACCTTACCGTCCATTCATCCAGCGCATACATTTTTAACTTGCTGGCAAGAATCCTGTGGGAGACCGTATCAAAAGCTTTGCTAAAGTCAAGATATATCACGTCCACTGCTTTCCCCATATTCACAGAGCCAGTTATCTCATCATAGAAGGCAATCAGGTTGGTCAGGCATGATTTGCCCTTGGTGAATCCATGTTGACTGTTCCTGATCACCTTCCTCTCCTCCAAGTGCTACAAAATGGATTCCTTGAGGACGTGCTCCATGATTTTTCCAGGGACAGAGGTGAAGGTGTCCTTCTTCCCTTTTTTAAAGATGGGCACTTTTTCCAATCATCTGGGACCTCCCCCGATTGCCATGAGTTTTCAGAGATAATGGCCAATGGCTCTGCAATTACATCAGCCAACGCCCTCAGCACCCTGGATGCATTAGACCTGGACCCATGGACTTGTGCATGTCCAGCTTTTCTAAATAGTCCTTAATCTGTTCTTTCACCACTGAAGGCTGCTCACCTCCTCCCCATACTGTGCTGCCCAGTGCAGCAGTCTGGGAGCTGACCTTGTCTGTGAAGACCGAGGCAAAAAAAGCTTTGAGTACTTCAGCTCTTTCCTCATCATCTGTCACTAGGTTGCCTCCCCCATTCAGTAAGGGTCCCACACTTTCACTGACCTTCTTCTCGTTGCTAACATACCTGTAAAAACCCTTCTTGTTACCCTTCACATTCCTTGCTAGCTGCAACTCCAATTGTGCTTTGGCCTTCCTGATTACACTCCTGCACGCTCGAGCAATATTTTTATACTCCTCCCTAGTCATCTGTCCAAATTTCCACTTCTTATAAGCTTTCTTTTTGTGTTTAAACTCACCGAAGATTTCTCTGTTAAGCCAAGCTGGTTGCCAGCCATATTTGCTATTCTTTCTGCACATCGGGATGGTTTGTTCCTGCGTTCTCAATAAAGGCTTCTTTAAAATACAGCCTGCATTCCTTTCCCCCTCATATTAGCCTCCCAGGGGATCCTGCCCCTCAGTTCCCTAAGGGAGCCAAATCTGCTTTTCTGAAGTCCAAGGTCTGTATTCTGCTGCTCTCCTGAACTCAACCATCTCATGGTCACTGCTGCCCAGGTTGCCATCCACTTCTACTTCCCCTGACAATTCTTCCCTGTTTGTGAGCAGCAAGTCAAGAGGAGCACGGCCCCTAGTTGGTTCCTCCAGCACTTGCACCAGGAAGTTGTCCCCAACACTCTCCAAAAACTTCCTGGATTGTCTGTGCACTGCTGTATTGCTCTCCCAGCAGATGTCAGGATGATTGAAGTCCCCCATGAGAACCAGGGCCTGTTTCTCATAGTTGCAAAGACCTCAGTAATTTGCTTAGTAAACAGGTGCTTTGCACCAGGTTTTTCCCCTTATCAGTTTTTCAAAATTTACCCCAGATCTTGTTGAACCCATTAGTGGTCTGTTAGTAATTTGGGGGGCACTAAGGGAATAAATAATGCCCTCAGATTTAGTACTAGGGATACTGCTTTGTGACCTGACAGTAGCAGGAGGGACAGTAGAACAATCTGCCCCTCCCATGTCCTCAGTTAGTAAAGAATGTTCTGATGTCACTGCAAGAAGACTCATCAGTCTCCTCTCTGCCTGTTCTTCTCCTGCCGCGTCCTCTCCAGCAATAAATGACTTCTGGTGCCTTTCTCGTGCACTGGCATGCACTTGCATCAGATGACAGACTAAAGCAGGGGTGCCAACGTGGCCTTGCCATCTCTCCCTGCTGACTAAGGCTTTACAAACAGCATGTTGCACCACATTTATCAAGTAGATCACTGTTGAAATTACAAGTTAATAAGGAGGCAACATTTTTTTTCTTTCACGTGTAACAGATGTGAATTATTGTTTTTGTCAGCCTTTTGCTTGAACATCAGTAGGACACACATCTGTCAATAAACATCACTGCTCACCGTATGGATTGGGTCAGTCCTGGTTCACAGTCTTGTATGAACTATGGATTTTGCTGCCCCTTCAAGGAATTGTTAGCAGAAGTGGAGTAAGACAACCGCTCCTGGATGAATAACTTGTCTGTCTTTTCCCAGCTTTGTCACAAGTAGGATCCTTTTCCCCATCAATATTCTCTGACCCTGTAACAACAAACTCGCTTTCTGACACCAAAGATAAGTATTTGCAGTGATTGTCAATGCTATAATGCTATAGTGAGAGCTGTACGGCGTGGTATCAAATATCACAGTAACTGTGTAGTTACCAGTTGTTGACAATCCAGTGTGGGCTGTGTTTTAAATTCTTCCACAGCTGTGCCACTGTTATTTTCTCTACTGCATCTATTCTAATCAAATGTCACTGACAACCTGCCATGTTTAGAAAACAAAGGCTACTTTTGCTTGTGAACTGGACTTGCGATTTGCACACTTAACTGTGCACATTTTCTCCAGGGCTGTCAACAACTGTTCTGGTAGCCTGTGTAGTTCACAGAGAAGAGGGACATTGCATAATCAACAATAAAAATGATTGTGCTACCCAACTGCTTTTGGACTACCTCCCCTGTCCTTCAATGTTAGAATGTTCACACCCCAATTCTTCACAATCCATTTCAGGATTTGTGACTAAATCACAAAATCTATAGGCTAAGGAGAAAATTCTCGGTAGCTGCTTCCATTCCAAGGCTACAACCAAAATTCCTTCAGTAACATCTACCACTTTTGGCTCAGCATTACATTTTCTGGTGAAATTCTAGATTCCCAAAATAAACTGATTTCTTGTGTATCTGACAGCATCTAGCCACATACAACCCCATTCTCTCCCCCCCCCCCCGCCCCAAGTGTGCTTTTCTACTTGCTGTTACTCCTGTTGTCCTCAGCAGATATCCAAAATCTTGCAACATCTCTGCTATTTATGGGCTGAAATATGATAGCAGTTGATCTGATAAGATCTTAATCTGCATGTATACCAGAATATCACACCTGAAAGTTTAAGACCTAGGGTAGTTTAAGACCTAAAGCCAGAACTGTAGGGATGTGTTGAATGTGTATTTGAACACATGCACCCCTAAATGCAATGGCATTTGATTAAGGAGGTGTCCCACCAGATTTGTCATATTTGGTGTATCACCTTCCCAGGACTAGGTACTTATTTGATTGCTAAGCCTCACATCTACTAGAGGAGCTAATAGTAAGGCCTAACTTTTCATTTCCTCTCCAACTGATTCTTCTTTGCTAGAATAGTAATAATAATACTCTAACAGGTAGCTTGGAGGGCTGGGCGGCCTAATGGTTAGAGCATGTGGATCTCCGACCCCTGCTTGGTTGAGGAGCCTCAGTCTTTAAGGCATAGATGGACCCAAACCCTCTCTCTCCACTGGGTCCCAGTCCAGGGTACTGTGTATGTCTACCCCTGAATAGTGGTGGTGGGGGAAAGACCTCTCCTAGCAGAGAGTCAAAATCCACTGCCCTAGGATAATTCCTACCAGTCTGTTCAGTTTGAGGTATGACCCTGCTAGTCCAATTTACTGGGTGGCTTGCTCTCTGGAGGGTCCTCTCTTGGGTCTTGGGCAGCACCTTACCAGGGTCCCAGGATACTTAAGGCAGGGCAGCCGCAAGTTGGTGACGGCGAGCTCCACAATGTCTGTGGGGTTCATTCACTCAGTTAGCTCAGGTACTGGAGGCTCCTAGGTCCCCTTTGCAGTTTCCCTTGGCTGGGGAGACCGTGCTTATTCCCTGTTGGCTGCCTTGACTGGCTAGGGAGGCAGTTAGCTCCTGCCTCTTCACCAGGGCTGGTCTTACCATGAGGCGAAATGAGGCGGCCGCCTCAGGTGCCAGACTGGGGTGGGGGGCCCTACTAGGACCCAGAGTGTAGAAAATTGTCTGCTGCTGGTGCATATGTATTCTCTCTGCTCTAGATGCACAGAAATGGTAGAGTGCTGCCCTGGAAGAAGGAGGCCACAAAAAGACATAACAGGCAGGCAGGAAAAAAGATGAGATGGAATAACAGAAAGCAGCAGGAGCTGCAGGGAGAGAGAGGAGGGGGAGCCTCTATGTACCGCTCTAGCACCCCCAGGAGCTTGGACTAATTAACACCAGCTTCTTAGGGAGCTTCCTGTTTCCTGCTGCTTCCCTGAACCCACTTGAGGAGACAGGCAGTCAACTGAAGTAGTACGAGCCAGTTAGGCCCTTAAGACACTTAAGATATCTTCCCTCACTCAGGCCCTGCTACCAGCCTGCTTATTTGTCCCCTTCAATTGAGTGTTGAGAGCCACTATAGCTGGCACAGAACAGCAGTCATGAGTGAAAGAAGAAAACGCCAGAGAGCATTTTCTAGAATTTATTGACATTGATGATACTACAGGAGCTGGTATGACAAATGTGCTTCTTAAAAAGCTGGAAGATACGGGAATTGCGATAGCTGACACGAGAGGTCAGAGCTACGATAATGGTGCCAACATGAGAGGAAAGAACTGAGGCGTGCAGACACGGATCCAAGAGTTAAACCCTCGACCTTTTTTTGTCCCATGCAGTTCTCTAAAGCCTATCAAACACCAAATTGGGAAGCTAGTTGATGCCATAGTTGCCATTATGGAGGATAATGCTATGACAGTAACTGTTCATGGGAGAACAGTGGCAGAGGGAAATGGAATCACCAGAAATATACATAACTTCAAATTTCTGTGTGGCTTAGTGTTGTGGCCATGACATACTGTTTGAAATAAATTTTGTAAGCAAGAGACTCCAAGGTGTTGACCTTGATATATCTGGAGCAAATGTCACTGGAATAACTGGACAAAACAAAGTCATACCTACAGTCTTACCAGTCAGATGAAGGATTTCAAAACATTCTGAATGGTGCACAGAAGTTGGCAAAGGAACTTCACACTGAAGCTATTTTCCCACCGATGCAAGAATACATGAGTCACCGAAGACGATGACATTTTGGTTATGAGGCACGGGATAATCCCATTAGACCCCCCCCCCAACAACAATTCAAAGTTGAATTCTTTAACCAGGTGCTAGATTGTGCAATACAGTCAGTTGAAGAACATTTCATGCAGCTCAAGGAACACAGCAGTATATTTGGGATGTTGTATGATATTCCAAAACTCCTCACTATACCTGAAGAAGACTTACACCAATAATGCATGGCACTAGAGACAGTGTTGACACATGATGACATGCACGGTATTGATGCGAGTGATTTAGGTGATGAAGTGAAAGCCTTTTCAAGATACATTTCCGCAGGATCAACTCCAAAGGCTGTTCTGGAATATATGTGTACAAATAAGATGACCACCCTCTTTCCAAATGCTTATGTTGCTCTGCGCATACTTCTAATACTTCCTGTAACAGTTGCCAGTGGAGAACGCAGCTTCTCCAAGCTGAAGTTAATAAAAACACATCTACGCTCCACAATGACTATGGGGAGGCTGGTCGGCCTTGCAACCATCTCAATAGAGCATGAGCTGGCCCAGACTGTGGACCTTCAGGAAGCAGAAGCAGTTCAAATCTTTGCAACCAAGAAGGCATGGAAAACACCACTTTGATTATTCAAACAGATAAAAATGCCAGTGTTTACTATGCAGACAAGAAAAGTTACATTGGCTGTTCAGGCATTTGAAAGTGAAGTGTCACTTAAAATTTTTGAACAAGACATTTTAAGTTGTTAGGTCTCCTTTATTGGGGTAGGTAGCAGAGCAGTACCATGAGAGGAGTAGAACAGGAAGAAGGCAGAATTGAGACCTTTCAAAGTTTTGGCCCACGTGAGGGGGAATGGGGGTGTCATTTGAGCTCCCCGCCTCAGATGCCAAAATGTTGTGGACCAGCCCTGCTCTTCACCAGTCAGCCCCAAACTGAGCCTGTCTCTCTTTTTTTCTCCCCACCTCCAGGCTAGCATTGGCTGCAGTTATAGCTGGGCCCAAAGGCTCTCTTTAATCCCTGGCATTTTCCCTGCTTCATCACACACTCATGTCTAGTAATACCAAAAGCTGAAAAGCATGGTAAATATAACAAATAAAAAGCCTTATAGCTAAGTATGGTAAGAATTCCATTAAAAAAACCCTTCAGCTGAACATGGTTGACCTTACATTTCAAGTGCTAGAGGGATTTGGTTCCGCATAGTTATGAACTTAGCATAGTTTAAATGATCCATCAAAAGCTAATAGTGGTGTAATGTCAATGCTTTTTGACTTCTACTAAGGCATCAGCCACAGCCTTCGGCACAGATGATTAGGGAAAGATCTGATATAAAAGAGTCTAGTGTTTCTTAGGGGAATATGTCATTTACATATTTTAAAACAAAAACTGCTAATGCTATAGTCTGATCTTTCCTTTTTTCCTCTTTACGAAGCCTCTTTAGAGGGGTTTTCAAACAGACAGTGAAAACAAAACAGGACTACCTCAGGGCCCAACCAAGCTTCCCAACCTGTGCAAGCCCCAAAAGGCCATGTGGATGCTAGCTGAATGGCAGCCTTTTCTATTCAAGGAAAAGGATGGCTACTTGCAATAGAACACATGTGGAAAAAAAACAGCTCGATAGCAGGGAATTGGAGAATTACTTTGGGGGAGTGAAGAAGAGGAAAAGTGTTCATGTTAATGGGCTCCCATTTCCCTTCGACTGCACAGTTCCTTGTGCCTGATCTCGGCCGCTGCTTTTCCCTTCACCTTAGTGTTCACAACCCATGGGTATAGACCCATGTTGTAAGGAAGTAGTAACCCTCCAGTGCAACTCAAGGATGGGAGATAGGTGGATCCCAGCCACCTTCCTGACCAATAGGGACAGGTAATTTAGGGCTGGCTTCCTGTTCCTGATCAGCAGAGCTGACATGAGGGGGGACTCCTTCCAAGTTATCAAAATTCCTTCCTCCTCCCTTTTGCCGGGAGTTGGGGGAGAGAAATCTTCAACCCAGTGTCTTCACCTTTAGTGAATTCTAAAATAGATTTGTCAGTGCAGAACACTTCCACAGGCCCAACTTTACTAAAACTCTTCCCTGGCTGATTGAATGTCAGAAGGCAACTTGTACCTCATTGTGGGTCACACTGAAAATGCCGATACTCCACTCCCACCTGCAACATTATCCCTATGAGCACAGTTGCCATAGTTTGCAATTAGCTGGGGAAGAGTCACACACTTTGTCCATGAGATGGGGATAAATAGTAGGCTATTGTATGAAGATTGAGGCATTGGCAATGAGGACGTGTCTTTGTGGCTGTAGACCCAGGGAAACCTTTTACAGTCAAGCAGGGAAGCTTTTATGGGCTTTATACTTTGTTAGATAGGTGTTCAGATGACTTCCAGAATGGCAACAAGTGCGGTCCAGCTCTGTTAGATCTGTGACCAACAGGTGTTGTTCCCTTTTACTTTAGTGAAGGTACCAAGGTTGTATTCCTTCATCTTATGCTGTATCCTGTATCATCCTGTCTTTGGAACTTCAATTGGACTTCACGGGAGTTTTGTTTGCAGATCAATGGCAGGACATGCTCTTTGCTTTTAGAGTGCATCTGACAAAAAATACTGATGTTTTAACCAATTGGACAAAAATACATACTACAAAGAGACATGTTTTCTCACAATAGCGACTCAGAGAAAATCGCTAGAAATTGGAAAGGTATGGTATAGACCCATGTTGTAAGTATAGCTAACTGATGAAAATTATATACTCTCTGTGATGTTTACAGACCGTTTGTTTTAGTGAGTACAGATATATGCACATTTTTCTTTGTAGATTACCGCCGTGAACATTCCCATGAAGCCTTAATTTTACACTTGGCTTGAAGACATGAAGTCTCTAAGTATTCATTCAAACAATTAATGTGTAATAACCTAGGACATGCTTTTAAGGACATTAAAATGGTATCAGTAAAGCTGGCTACATTATTTCCAGACACTATAAAATTCCTAGAAAATATTTTAAAACTTTAAAACGTATTAGAAAACAGTTTTTCAGATAGCCATTTCATGTCCCTTCTTGGCACTGAGTTTGACAACTTCACCTCTGAGGGACTGTTTTAAGTAGTGTGACAAAGTTCCTCCTCTACCTCGGTGGGTCCTGCGCTTATTGGCGGATTCTGCTTGCCTCAGAGATCTTCCCCTCTAGTAGAATCCACAGTCCAGGTTAACTCCTCCTGTGTCTGATCAGGAGTTGGGAGTTTTGGGGGGAACCCGGGCCCGCCCTCTTCTCCGGGTTCCAGCCCAGGGCCCTGTGGATTGCAGCTGTTTAGAGTGCCTCCTGGAACAACTGCACGACAGCTACAACTCCCTGGGCTACTTCCCCATGGACTCCTCCCAACACCTTCTTTATCCTCACCACAGGATCTTCCAGCAGTATGCCCTCTTACTCTCAGCTCCTAGTGCCTCTTGCTCCCAGCTCCTCACACACAACCTCCTTCCACAGCTCCTGACATGCGCCCCTCACTGACTCACTGGGAGGCTTTTAACTAGTTTCAGCCAGCCCCTGATTGGCTGCAGGTGTCAATTAACCTCCCTGCCTTCTGGAAAGTTCTTAATTGGCCCCAGGTGTCTTGATTAACCTGGAGCAACTGCCATAAGTCATCAGGGATTTGTTTAGCCTGGGGCTAACATACTGATTCCTTACCACTTTCCTATAGCCCTCTGGCCTTGCCCCATCACAGTAGTGAACTAAGGTATTTTATCAGTCATATAAAGCTGGCCAGGACCAGTGAACTCATGTACCAATAAGGCAAGGCTACTTGAGTTATTTTGCCCTGTGATGTTCACTGATCTCTGAAATGCAGAGACCTGGCTCATTTCAGTGGAAACTCACTAGTGGTGAATTTCAGTGGAAAAAATTACTAAATTTTTGTTCCTTCATTCAAAATCTGCTCTAGGAGTTAAACAACAATATTTCCAAAGGTGTCTTTATGTGTATCCAAGTGGTATAGTCTCACCAAGCCATCTTTTAAAATTGACCGTGATAAACCTTTCTAATTCCAGAAGAAAATCTTCCTTCATTCAAGCGTAAAACTCTATGAGGGAAATGATTTGTGCCTTGTGAAAACTTTTCAGGGGTCAGCTTAACCATGCTCTCCTATTTTCAGGTATATTGGAGGGATACTGATCTTGATAATGCTGTAAAGGTGTAACGACCAACTCAGCTCAAGCTCTTCCAATGAGTTCTGCACCACACTGTGGAAATTTGAATAAAACAGACATCTAGAATAGAAAATACATTTGATCTCCTCCCTACATGTTGATCATCACATTATGTGCATCCTTTTAAAACTAGTGCATGTAGAAATATTCTTTGCAACCACCTATGTTCTGAACAGATTACCATATACACCACATGTGTGGGGCACGGGTCACTTACCGGAGGATTCTCTGCATCTTGAAGTCTTTAAACCATGATTTGAGGACTTCAATAGCTGAGACATAGGTGAGAGGATTATTCCAGGAGTGGGTGGGTGAGATTCTGTGGCCTGCATTGTGCAGGAGGTCAGACTAGATGATCATAATGGTCCCTTCTGACCTAAAAGTCTATGAGTCTATGTGTTTTACAAAAATTCAGCAGATAGACAATTGATTTTTTTAAAAGGCAGATTATTAAACTCTTACCGAATTTGTTACTCAGATATATGACTTGTTTTTTTAGTGACTCGGACATGCATAATGCAGTAAGTTTTTTAATACATTCAAAGAAACAATAAGCACTTGGATTTTTAAATGCAAATGCGTAAGGTATGTATTGTCATCCCACTTTAGAAAGGAAGGTTAAAGATGTATGCAGATATAAAGCAGAATGTGGGCAAGTCTATAGGTATGTGCAGTGATCCAATATGGCAGGGGTTCTCGACCTTTAAAATGTTTTCTTTAATTATTTTTAAATTTAAATACAACTGTGTGGGTTTTTAAAAAAAATAAACATTTAAAATTAAATCTGAAATTATGACAACCTATGTTAAGGCCTAAACTCACTATAATCTATTAAAATTATTTAAATGACATTAAATACTATTAAGTGGTACATTTGCTGCCAAGTTTTAAAGAAAGTCAAACCACCGCACTAGGGGAAGTCATTGACTAAGCTCCTGGAGCCAGAGTTAGATGAAGTGCTAAACCAGCTTTCAACAGCAATAGCCTCTTCTGCAGGTGCAGAGAGAATATTTTCTTCGTTTCAGTTTATTCAATTAGTGCAGTTCAATGACTAGTTCATTCAAAGTTAAGAAACCAGTAGTAGTTGAAAAAGCAGGAAAGCTTGTTGACCTTTTCCAAAATCTTGAAGGACATAGTGACCAGAAACAATGTTGCATGCACTAACTACAGCTAATACTTCCTTTATTTAATAATTCAGTTAGTTTTAAATGCAAAACATGTTTTGATATACTTCCTGATAACCTTTTTTCTTATGTATCCAGCAGATTGAAGATAGTGTTATTTAACTAATAAAAACACATTTTAAAATGCTGTTTATGCATTATTTATTTAATTTGAATTTCTACCCAAATAGAGTTTGACACAATTCACAAGTAAAAAATTAATTATTCAGTAGATAAGAAATGCACCATTCACCATTTTCTCACATAATAAAAAATGTAAAAATGTAGACTGAATAAATATAAATTAAGCTATATAATTGTTTAAATAAATGTGTACAGATATAGTGTATCCTCCTGGTTAGTAAACAGAAGTACTAAATTTAATGTAAAGGTTACATTTAGTTTCAAATCAACATGTTTTAATGGCTACTAGCCAATGAGAATCAACCTTTAGAAAAATAACTAAAAAGTACAAATGCAAAACAAGATTAAAATCAGTTATTTAAATCAAGGTTTCCTGATTGTTGATTTAGATCATGATTAAAAGCGGTGATTTAAATTGAAGCAATTTAAATCAATCCACCCTGCTTCCTTATACTCAAAACTTTGTTTTATCTGTAATTGGAATTCATCACTTTCTAAAAAAATTTAACATTTAAAAAAATTATAGAAGACAGAGACAAAATAAGTAACTTGAATTGAACTAATCTTTTAAAGAAAATATTGCAGCCAGTACATTTATTGGAAACAGCTCTGTCTCCTAAAATGGTTTATAACGTACCTTTTTTAAAAAATGTGCATTAACCCGTCAAACCTGGGAGATATTGTTTTGGGAGCTGGCTGATACCACTTCATTACAGAAGAAACAGTATTTTAGACTACACCATCATATTAGCTCTGAGATTCTAAAGTATGTACGGAAATATGGAGATAATCTATTTAACTTACTTTAAACTAGCTGGATCATCATTACAGGGGAATTTTCATCAAATGTGGGAGTTCTAGATGCATGCTGTAGGGATCTGTTCTTGGCCTCATAACGATATCTTTCAAAATATCTATTAAAAAGTCAATACCTTTATCAAGGAGGGGAGCAAAAGGATTTTTGTCTGTTTATGCAAGATCTTTGAAAAATCATCTCCTGAAAAATGTTGCTGAAAGGTTTCTTCAATTATACATATAAAATAATTGCTTGTAAACTTTGACACATAGACTGATGACACAAATATTGATGGGGGGATAAGATGCTGCGGCTAAGACAGCTAACATAATTGTTGGATATATAGGGGAATATTGAGTAAGAAAGTAATGTTCTCTTTATGCCATTGATGAGACCATCATTAGATGTCAGCGATCTCTCAGAATTTGAGGATGGTTGTCTTTTGTAAAATGGTAGCCAGTTATTGCTGGTGGAGCCGCAGGTGGCTAATGAGACCAATCTGAGATCCATAGATCTTGTCACAATTGGGGCAGACATTTCCCAATGGAAGGGGCAGATCTGGATTGTTGAGTCGGACTGAGTCCTTTTCCATTTTTCCATTTCCGTTGTTTCCCGAAATACTGGGATCCTTGCCACATGGTTCTTTTTCATTTTGGTCAGTCGACGGCTTGGGTTTCCCATTAGTTTATGTCAATATTGCACTTTTTCATGTTGGCTTTGAGGGTTTCTTTGAAGTGATTTTTTTATCCACTCCTTATCCATGTGCCATGGCTCAGTTGTGAGAACATGACCTGCTTCAGGAGTCACTTTTCTGGCATTTGAAGAACATGACCAGCCCAACAGTGGATGATCATGGCTTCAGTGCTGGAGGTTTTGGCTTGGGACAGAACACTGATGTTGGTATGTCGGTCATCCCACTTGATTCGGAAGATCTTGCAGAGGCACCATTGATGGTATTGTTCAAAAACCTTCAGGTGTCTATTGTACGTGACCCAGGTTTCAGCACCATACGAGACAGCAGGGATAACAATGGCTTGGTACACGAGAAGCTTGGTTTAATTCTTGATGTCACGATCTTCAAAGACATGTTTTGTCAAATGTCCAAAAGCTTCACTGGCGCATTGGCGGTGGTGTTGAATTTCTTCAGCGGTGTCAGCTTTCTGTAACAGATGACTGCCGAGGTAAAGGAAGTGCTCAATATTCTCCAGTGTCTCTTTATTGATCTGAATTACAAGAGCAGGATCCTGGTGATCTGGAACATGTTGGTGGACTTCTTTAGTTTTCTTGATGTTGAGTGTGAAGCTAAGTTAGTTGTAGGCCTCACAGAACATGTTGACTATTTTTTGAAGATCTTCTTCCGAGTGGGCACACAGGGCACAGTCATGTGCATATTGGAGTTCAATGATTGATTTTGTGATAGTCTTTGTCTGGGATCAGAGGTGAATGAGGTTGAAGAGCTTGCCATCCATTCTGTATTGGATGTCAAGTCAGGAGAAGAGCTTGTCAGAGCTTGGGGTTCCAAAGAGGATGGATCTAGACTGTTCTCAGTGGTAGCAGATGACAAAACAAGGAGTAATAGTCTCAAGTTGCAGTGGGGGAGGTTTAGGTTGGATATTAGGAAAAACTTTTTCACTAGGAGGGTGGTGAAGTACTGGAATGGGTTACCTAAGGAAGTGGTGTAATCTTCTTCCTTAGAGGTTTTTAAGGCTCAGCTTGACAAAGCCCTGGCTGGGATGATTTAGTTGGGGATTGGTCCTGCTTTGAGCAGGGGGTTGGACTAGATGACCTGAGGTTCCTTCCAACCCTGATATTCAATGATGAGGATGACAGCAAGGAAGATGGAGAAAAGGATTAGCGTGATGACACAGCCATGCTTAACTCCTGTCTTAAGTAGAAAGGGGTCTGTTTCAAATCCATTACTGACAACCATCATATACATGTTGTTATAGAGGAATCAGAGGATGGCAACAAATTTTGGCGGGCATCCAAATTTAAGGAGAATTCTCCACAAAGCCTCATGATTGATCCGCCCCAGTGGATCGCAACCTTGATGTATTGAAGCAACTTAATCGTTCCCATGATCCTGAGAGCAATGGTGGGAAGGTCAAAGGTGAGGTTCCAGATGAACAGCGATCTATCACTGGAACACTGTGTCTCGTTCTGGTGTCTACAGTTTTAAAAAATATACTGAAAAATATGAGAGGATTCAAAAAAGATCTATAAGAAGGATTCAAGATTTGGAAATCTTGCCTTACAATGAGAGACTTACGAAGTTAAATTTAGTAGAAGTGACTTGATGATCATCTACAAGAACCTGCATAGGAAGAATACTTCTGATAATAGAGGGTTCTTTGATCTAGGAGGCAAAGGCATAACAAGATCATATGGCTGAAAGTTCAATTTAGACAAATTCAGACTAGAAATAAGGTCCATATTTTAGAAGTGAGAGTAATTAGCCATTAAAACAATTTACCAAGGGTAGTGGTGGATTGTCCATTACTTGAAATCTTCAAATAAAGGTGAGATGTTTTTCTGAAAGATATGCACCAGCTAAACTAAAAGTTCTGGGTTTGATGCAAAAATTACTGGATGAAATTCATTCCTGTGTAATGCAGGACATCAGATTAGATGGCCATAATGGTCCCTTCTGGCCTTAACGTCTAGGAGTAAGTGAATCTATAAATACTGCCATGCATTTCATGGACATCCATCGCAGATAAACAATTGAGGCTGGGCAATTGTGCCTAAATTGCACAATGCATTACTCTTCAACAGGTCCTAAATCAACAACATCATCGGTGGTGGGCCCTATCATTCTTATCATGCCATCTCACATGCAACTTATTGATGTGCAAATCCAGGGTACAATATGGATAATTCTTGGCCCCTTTCCTTAACAAAATATTACTAGGTCACTGCATTCCCAAACGTTTGATGGTTGAGGGTCAATTATTAGGCAAAACCCAATTTGCTGAAGAAAAAAAATGTTTACGTTCTTTAAAATGTTCTGAATGGTTATTACCATATATAAACTCTTACAGTTTTTGTATTTTATTTTTCAAACTTTAATATGCAAAGAATGTATCTGAATATCTGTTATACAAATATGTGCAGAGCCACAGCAGTACTCAAAACAGCTTACTTAAGAGAGAAATAGGACCAAGGTTTCATCGTTCTTCTAGGATCAGCTAGTAAACAAGGTAGTGGCCCTGCATTTTAACCATTGTGGATGAAAACCTGCAATTTATTAAAGAAGAATGTCCACCAACTGAGCTATGACTGCAGAATAAGTCAAATTTTATTTTATTTTGTGGGTTAAAAACACTAACCCAGGAACCTATCCTTGCAACAAAGCCCGATGCCAACTCTGTCCGCATATCGATTCAAGTGATACCATCATAGGACCTAATCACATCCGCCACACCATCAGGGGCTCATTCACCTGCACATCTACCAATGTGATTTATGCCATCATGTGCCAGCAATGCCCCTCTGCCATGTACATTGGCCAAACTGGACAGTCTCTACGCAAAAGAATAAACGGACATAAATCTGACATCAGGAATCATAACATTCAAAAACCAGTCGGAGAACATTTCAACCTCCCTAACCACTCAGTGACAGACTTGAGGGTCGCAATTTTACAACAGATAAACTTCAAAAACAGGCTACAACGAGAAGCTGTTGAACTTGAATTGATATGCAAACTAGATACCATCAACTCAGGATTAAATAGAGACTTGGAATGGCTTGGCCATTACGTTAATTGATTCTATTTCCCTTCAGTTAACGATCCTCATTCACACCTGTGTGTCAACTGTCCACAACGGCCATCTTGTTTATCACTTCAAAGGTTTTTCTTCCCCTGCTGTTATGGTTCCTCTCAATTAATTAGCCTCTTAAGGTTGGTATAGGCACTTCCACCTTATCATGTTTCTCTGACTGTATAAATATCTGTCCACTGTATGTTCCATTCTATGCATCCGATGAAGTGGGTTCTAACCCACGAAAGCTTATGCTGAAATAAATGTGTTAGTCTCTAAGGTGCCACAAGTATTTCTTTCTTTCTTATTTTCTTTTTGCTGACACAGACTAACACGGCTACTACACTGTAACCTAAGAAATAATAAACTAATTTAAAATACATATACTACCTGTTTTTGCAGCTACTATTTACACACATCTAGTGTCTTAGTTTACAAACATTCACAGCTTGGTAGAAATAAGCACAGGTTTCATATCCAATTCTAGTGGTTTCTAAGAAAATCTTTAGAATTGAAAACAAGACAAAGCATCAGCTAATATTCTCTTTACCTGCAACATAGTGAAGTTATTAGAGTATGTTACTCACTGCACACTGACATTTAATATTGTTGACTTATTAATTCCACAAGTACCTGGTTATTATATTGGTAAAGGACATTCTCAGATTCCAAAATGCAAACCTTGTGGTTGGAACAGAGACAGGAAAATATTCTAAAATTATTTTTCTTGCCAGTTGGCCCCCAAACACCTACCATCACATGCAGCAGAAAACAATAGTAAATGGAATGGTCAAAGCCATTCAGATTGTCCTGTTGAAGAAAAACTAAAATGATGCTCCTCTAGCAAAATTTAAGTGGCTTATTGATTAACTTGTACCTGACTCTCCACTGTCGTGCACTCATTGATATGAGTGCAAAGTGGGTGTAAAACACTACTAAAACGGAATGTACATAAGAAGACAGTATCTGGTTGAATAATGTAAGCCATTCAGATTGTCATGTTGAATTTAAGATGAAATGATGCCATATGGCCAAGTTAGTATAAATTGTTACACACCTAAGAATGCTCTAGTCATTGAAACAACTCTTCAATGAGCCTCTTAAATTTAGTTTGATGACTTTATATACCACATATTCCTTAGCAGCAGCATCTTTAGAGCATTCTTTCCATCAATAAAGAGATAAATTTCCCAATATTTCCTGTGGCTATCAGTTAACTATGTATCTTTGAAAAACTAATTACTTTTGTTCAAAGAATCTCAAACTTCCCTTTAAAAGTAACTCTCAGCTCCCAAGTACTACTCTTAAAATCTGTACCGATTATTTGCAATTGCTTGTATTAGTAGAATCAGCAAGACAGGAAAAAATTGAGATAATGTAGCACACTGAACTGCATGCCTTGTATTTGCTCCTGCACTGCATATTGTATATTTTGAACACTGCATGTGACATTCAACAGCCCAGGGGAAGGTCTTTGTCAGAGCAATAGAGAATCTGACATCTTTTGTGCTCACCAGTACTACTACAATTCAAAAGCCAGTTCACTATTTGATTTTGTCATCCGTGTGTCCTGACCGTTTAACCAAATATACATGTTGGATCATTGTGGCACACAATATATTACATCATGAAGTGTTCATTGACCCAAGTTACATCTCTACTATTATTAATAGCTATTCTTAATATTCATAGAGTACCATAGTTGTGTATAGTGCTTTACAAGCAATAAAAATTAAGTGTCAAAGATCAATAATTTGGGAACGCTAAGCTTTGTGAAGTGCTCTATTAAAAGACAGTTGTTCAAATGGTCAACTTCACTACAGATCATTTTCTCATGATCTACAAATGTAAAGTGGATTCTTGATTCCTCTTCAAACAGCACAGAAATAACATTCTTAGACATGTGCACATACTCCTAAAATCCTTAGTAAATCCATGTAAAATATATTTTGCCTTATTCTAATCTGGAAGGCTAGCTAATATTCCTATAAAGATTCCAACTTGATTGAGGTTTAAGTTCTTAATATTAGTCTGCACCTGACAACCATAATATGGGTAATGCTTTCCCCAATATTTACCTTGCTTACTGTAGTAGCTCTGTTGCAGTAATAAGCCTATGATATCCCTTCACCTTGTACATTATCACTTATTTTTGCATTATTTTTCCTATATGTGCCTTTGTAACCCATGTACTCTTTGGGGGAGAGGACAAGCTGATACAGGATCATAAATTCTGTACATAATTGCATAGTCATCTACTCTTGGATGGTACATTTTTGCTCTCAGCAAAGAAAAACTTGCATTCATCATATGAACCTGCTGTTCCCTCCTAGCATCCTTGGATCCTCCTGGTCTTTTCAGGACACTACATTGCATAATCTACTCACATAAACGCTAAATGCAGGTATCAGCTGGCATAAATGCTAAATACAGAGAGACAACATAAATTAATGATCTTTCTTTTCTTCCATTTTACGCTGTTTCCTAGGCTTCCGAAGAAATAGCTTTACACATTCTCTTCATCATAATTTTCAACTTGCAAATGGATTTAGATAGACATTTATTTAACAGTACCTTCCCAACCTCTGATAATACCACCTAACTATCATAGTAATTTTCATCTCTAGATTTCAAATCACTTTACAAAGAAGGCAAGTATCATTTTACAGATGAGGAAACTGAGGCACAGATAGGTGAAGTGACTTGTTCAATGTCACCCGGTAGGCCAGTGGCAGAGCTGGGAATAGAATCTCAGTCTTCTAAGCTACAGTCCAGTGGTCTGTCTACTGGACAAAACTGCTTCTAGGCTAAACATACAAGCAAACACTAAAAATAGACTACTCCTTCTGTATCCTTTAATGAGGAGACTTTAGCACCAATAGCTACTTCACAGGGTAGCCCATTTAATATCACAAATTGCCCATTTAGTGATTAAGAATGCACCCTATATAAGACCCTGCAACAAACTAGTCCAGTCCTATCTTGCCCTAAAATGTCTGAGAGAATAGATGATTCTCGCAATGTGACCTGAAAGTCAACAAATCCTGGCTCCAGGATCAAGAAAGGAAGTTCCAGAGTTGCTCATGGAAAATCCCCTGCCAGCAGCTTCCTAAGCCTGGCATCTGTTAGCTCAATCACATTAACTAATTACAAATACCATAGAAAACTTGGCCAAACTTTATATTAAAGTTCCATTTATAAATAGTTTATACAGAGTTAGTAAATGATTAATAGATATTATAAACATGTTACAAACATGAGTAATATATGTTATAGAGGACTATACGCACATCAGTAGAAAGTAGTATAGATGGTTATAAGCCATGTTTATAAGCAACCTAATTAGTTGCTAGGCTCTGACAGTCTCTAATAATTAGTCATTTATTAAAACACATTTTAATAATAAATTATGTATAAATGGAACCTTAATGCAAAGTGTGATCCAAAACTTTATAAATCAAAACTAAAATCTGAAATTCCACCTAGAAACTAACTGGAAGGCAATGTAGATCTCAGAGCACCAATATAAGTGTTCTCTGCATGAACCTTCACTTAATAAGGAAGCAGCTGCAACCTTTACCAACTTAAGTTTGTGAATGGTATAGTGCCATGGAGAGCACACTGCAGTAGCCTAATCCCAATGTGACAAAGGCAGGGATAACTGTAAAAAAGTCCCACATCAGAAAGTCCTGTGTCTGGGCTATTACTTCTGTATGTCCATTCATGAGCAGACAAGGATCTAAATCAATCCTCATCCTGCTAACAAATGGCAGAAAAACTCCCTCAGTTAAGGGGACTGCTATAAATCACCATTTCCTCTGGTTGCTTTCTCCAGCAGCACAATCATACCACAGCCATGCCTGGATGGAGCCAGAGCTTCATCTGAGCTCCAGTTTCACCCTGACGCTGGATAAGTCTCTGTTCACCAAAAGGGTCAGGAAACACAGATATGGGTGTCATCAGCATAAAGACATTGTAGGCCAGGCCTCCTCCTTAAACCTGCCTAGTAGTCTCATATGCATGTTAAACAGGATGGGCAACAGCACAGAACCCTGTAGTACTCTGCATGGGAGAGCCCTCAGGACAGATGAGCAATTCTTAATACCACCCTGTCAGACTTTTCAGAATGAAAGAATGGATCCATTCCACAGCAACGCCGTCTATACCTGGGAGGTTCTGCAGACATGTCACTGAAACCCCATGATCAAGAATAATGAAGGAGGCTGGCAAGTCTAAAAGAAACAGCAAGCAGCAGCTAATGGTCCTTGGCTTGTGTACAATACCGAGACTGAAACCAGATTTAGTGGGGTCAAGGAAAGCTGAAGATTCTGGATATTGCCAAAGTGGCCTCACGATAGGGTCTGTTTAGCTGTCCCTGAGGAGAGCAGAAGGGAACATGTGATTGTCTGACTCTGCTGCGTACCAAGCTCACTCTATCCTCCCTGTGGTGTTTGTACTTCACTTTCTGCTGCCATCAGAGGTCTGTGACTGCATAATAACTTCTTTATTCAACACTCTAGCTATGGTTAATGGGGGGTGATGGGAAGAACTGACTTCACTGCCTGGTTTTGGTCTTAAAAAATAGCAGAGAGTTCAGACTGATTAATGCGGAGGACTCTATTCTGAATTTACAAAGTGTTACTTTCTGCATGATGACATAAACTCTGCAGTTTGCCATGCAGCATGGTGTAGAGTCAGCATATGGCTCATTTCACACACAACCAACTTGTACAAGCACGGTAGTGTTAAGGCTTCTTCATAGCAAGTGGTCTTTCATTCACATTGTGAGGAAACGGTCTTTTACACACACATTGCCTCTGATGACCCCAGAACATGTACTTACATCAAATCAGTTAAATACGCTCCTGCTCCATTGCTTCATGGCCTTTGCAGACTGCCAGTCTCTTAATGTAGCCTTCTAATCAGCTATGATGTGGATTCTTGGAAACACATCAGCCTGATATCTGCTGACAGCTTTCATAACTGTCTTTAGCACTGTCAGTAAGGTAGTAGTTTGTTCCTTCCAGGCACCCATAACATATTGATTTTACATTGGGATAGATTCTGATCTTAACTACACCAGTGCAAATTTCGAGTGACTCCACGGAAGCCAATGTGATAACTGAGGTCCAAATCTTGCCCAGTGACCCTGCTCACCTGAATACTGTTTCTGAGCGGATAGTAGTCTGTCATTCTTCCTTCTTGGTAGTTATTCTTATGCTGATCAGTATCATCTTGTTATCTTGCACTTCCCCTCACCTATCTGTTGTACCCACCTGTTATTTCTCATCTTATAACTAGAGCATAAGTTCTCCACAGCCAAGAAACTGCCCCTGAAGAATACCTATTCAAATGTCCCACTGCAAGAAGGTGGAAGAGAAGAGCCTCTCTGAATAGATAAAGTTCCCATTGACTTCTTTGGAGTTGTGGGTGCTCCGTACCTCTGAATATTAGATCCATGGGCTCACCCACTATGAACAGACACTTTCAAAAGTTGGGCCATACCCTCTTTTTGCTTGCATTTACCACTCTGTTGTGCAAGACAGCTATACAAATATTTACCTGCCACACAGGAGTGAGGAGGCTTATTTTATTACTGACGCTGAAAGAGGGACACTACAGCACAGAAGTTCAAACAATTATTAATATAGCATTAAAAGTGCACCTTCATTATCTTTCTTCACTGAATCACCACTTCTGGCTGATTTATGGGGTAGAGGCAATAGGGCCCATCTGACGTGACTGGTAGTATTTCTACTGGGTTCAGTGGACATTAATCAGGTCCATAGGGAGAAGGAAAAGACTGGAAGAAATTTAGAAGAACAGGAGACCTAAATAACCTGCAACTGAATGGGGAAATAGAAGCATATGAAAGACAACAGACAGAGCTAATTAACTCGAATGGTTTCAGGTACAGCATTTACGCAAACTAGTAATTGCTTCCTGCATTTCTGGACATTGTAAAATAACCCCCTAGCATTTAGTTTGATGCTAGTGAAAAGCATCTTTAATGGCACTCAAGTTAAAAATATCACTGCTTCTAATATGTTCCTGTACCTGTTTAAAAAAATGATTAATGTTAACATCTTTCCAGCATATTCCATTGTTATAGCTATGCTACTGTCACAGAAATACCGGCCCTCGTAAGGTCTTCACATCCTGCCTGCATCCTTCTTACTCGAATTATTATCATTGCGATGAGTAGTACTCCTGAAGTTGGGCTAAATCCTGCTTCTGTGGAGGCAGTGGGAATTTTATCATTGATTTCCAGAGAAGCAGGATCAGGCGCTTAGCAGAAAGAAAATATAGCCAAATCCTATAAAAGCAGTTAGTATAATCAGTCAAGTATAGTGGTATTTCTATGTGATACTGAGTTTGAAATTACCTCTTTACATTTCAGATTCTTCAGTTGATATATATTTTCTTTTCAGGTAAATTGGCCTTAACAGATAAAACTAAGATTCTCAAACAAAATACTATGGGCCAGAGCCTCGGTTGGCCTCAGTATAGCTTCATTGATTTCAATAGGTCTATACCAATGTACACCAGCTGAGGGTCTGTCCCGACATGCTTTCCTGGTCAGCAGGAGTGCAATGAAGAGGATAGAGTAGTGGGTAGAACTAGGCAGTAAAGTGGTAGAATCTGTAGATATTTAATTCTTTACAGACTTTGTCAACTTTTTTAATGAAACAAATGTTCTCAATTAAAGATAGATTTGTGCATTTTCAGTAAAATACTCCAATAATAATAGTCTCTGTTCTTACTGTCAAGGTATCTCAGCAGGCAACCAGTGAGTGTTTTGCACAAGACCTTCAGCTGTGAAGTTTAAAAAACAAACAAACAAAAAAAACAACCACCACCACTCAAATTCCCTAATTTTAAAACCAAAAGAAATAAAAATAATTCTGATCTCGCACCTGTGTAAATTAGCAGTAACTCCATTGACACTAATGGAGTTATGACATTGGAAAGCCAGAGTAAGTGTGTTCAGAATCAGGCCCTTCTTAATGCTTATCAAAGTTGTCATTAACTCTTGCATCCTCATGCACCCACATCCTGTCTCATGTTTCACTCCCTCAGTACATATGACCAAGCTCAGATGGGCCAGATTATCAACTGGTCCAACACTCCATAGCTATGCTGAACTCAAGGGGAGCTATGCCAATTTACACCACTTAAGGATCCTGCCCACAAAAGCTGAAAGCCGAACTTGTATCTTCTATGGTAGGCTTTACAAAATATAAAGTCTAATTCCCCGTTGAAAAGTTTGATGCCTCATTCCCCTTGTATTCATCAATATTAATCACAAAAATAGACCATACAAACATAACTCTACAAACATAGCTGCACTTAAAATAAAGTTTATTCACTTCTCAAATCTTTTGCATTAACACAATGTACAGGCTTTATTTTTTAATCTCACTAATAGCAGTAAATAGGAACCTGTACTTATTTTTTCCTTTGTTAGCATGTATGCTGAAAACACATCTATTGTTTCTATATTTAAAGTATGCACTACAGCATTACAAAACAAATGTAGTTGAATAGTAAAAACTACCAGCTTTAGCTTAGTAGTGAAATAAAAATAAGTATTCGTCATCAAACTCAAATGTCTTGGGTGGAATTCTAACAGCTTCATTTTGAAATAAATCATACTAGCAGGATTGTGGAGTGTGCAGTCCTAGCCAAATTCTAATTTTTAACTCAACAGAAGCTGAGACATTGGGAAGCCTGGCTTCTTATTTTGTGCTTTTTGTAAAAAAAATAAACACTGAAGAACATTCAGTGGCTTTCTTCCTGTACAAGGGAACAGTTTATCCCTGCCTTAGAAAATGGTGAGTTGGCAATGTAATTGCATCATTATTCTTTAAAATAAGTGGGAAACCCATCTTCATTATCTTTCCACATGTTGTGCTTTGATGCTTTGTAAGTGAGAGAGTTTTGAACTACTTAGGCATTTTCACTTTTTGTTATGAGAGAAGGGAATGTGATTATTTTGATGGGAACGTATTGCATTCAATATTATTTTTGAACAGACTAGATTACTTCACAGAACTAGTTAGCAACGACTTTGAAAATTCTAATCAACTACTCTTTGATTAACCTAAATAAGCCTCATTCATGGTTATGCATCCTAGTCCTTTTCATGTAATGGTGCAAGGGTGTGGTCTATGTTTTAATCTTTTTATGTATAAGGAATGTTGTCTATGTAAATTAAACCTATCCAAAACCAATAAATTTTCCTACCGACACGGTTCTTAATGCTGAAAAACTTATCAGTTTTCCAAAATTATTTTCCAAAAATAATTAAATGTATGAGTTACCAATTGTTCTGCTAAGCAACCTATCAAGAAGACAACCTGGGCACTGTGTGTGTATATACAACAGAAACATGTGCATTTCCTGTCATCCCTCTACTCCCGTTTTCTGGCTCTGTTCTTGAGAGTAGTCACAATATTGAATTATACAAAAATTCCCTTCTTCCAGAGTAGGATTCTTGTATATTTCATTACCCTGACTGCTCACATGAATAGTCAGCAAACACAGCACTTTGACAATAGGTGGTGTTACAGTATGTTCACCCACAAGTAAAAGCTTGGTAGGTCTCTTTTTTTCCCTGCCTGTAGCCTTGGCAGTATTCCTTTTAATAATTTAAATATTAATACACTACAATGGCAGATGGAATTTCAAAATCCACACATTGCATTAAGAATCTGCCTTTCAATGAATGTACATTGGAACCCTCTATGTAAGCTTTTAAATGAGAGTCCAGCTAGCAAGACACCCTCAAAAGCTACAAGTTGATGACAAGATTAGGAATGGGGGAAACGGCATTTTACCTCCAGTTGAAATTAAATGGACCTTGCCCAATGGGAAAGGCACCTTAGCACTGTGGACTTTCCTGAAGGATGCTAATGTATTTTGTATGTACTAATGCAGTCAAGTGGTTTTGAAAATCCCCTTGAGATTAGGGTGGGAGAGGAATATGGTTTGAACACAGGCATTATTTTGACAAATTGGAATAGGGAGAAGGGACAGGCAATTAGATCAGACCAGGAGAAAATTGCAGTAATCAAGGTGAGAGAAGACATGGGAATGAAAATGGTTTTGGTAGTAGAGACAGCAAGTAAAAGATATTAAAGAGGAAGAAGCATTGGACCTTGTAAGAGACTGGAAATGGTTGAAAAAGGAGAGAGGGAGAGAGAGAGAGAGAGAGAGAGAGAGATTACACTGAGACTATGGGAATGAAGACAGGAACCATAATGACAGTTGTTGAAAAGAGGCAGAGGAGAGCAAAAATTGGAAGGCAAGATGAGAAGTTCAATTTTAAAGAGATTGAATTTCAGATAGTGGTAGGACTTCTAAGAAAAGATGCTAGGAGGCAGTTAGAGTTGTGAGCCATAGTTGTGGTCTGTTTAGTTTTTTCAAACACAACAGGCTGTGGGCCGCAGCCTCCTTTGGTGTAAACTAGTATAAAGAGGAGCTGGCCAGCTCTATTCCCAGGTTTCAGCCTCAGAAAACCAGAAGATTCCTGACACAAAGAAAGGGAGAAAACTGTATTGCCTAGTTTCACACAGTGTCAGGTTTATGCTTCATTTTCTTTAGTGGAGTTGGACACTATGCTCATGTAGGAAAGAGAATAGAGTGTACCTAAAGTAGGCAAAACATGAGGCCCTTATAATATAGAGAGGTGTGTGTGTGTGTACTGTACAGTACATTCCTCTAATGTTTACACTCCTTGTCAGAACCAAAGGTCCAGGTACACCATAAGCGTGTAGACTGCCTCTGAAAAATCTTTGCTTATGAAAACTCCACCTGGCACCTATGTGTCAACCTTTAGTCCTGATGCAATTATTACAATAACTGACCCCTCCTGTGCCCCGCCCTCCACTCTCCTCGTGGGCATGTGCATCTACCCAATTCATAGCAATACACATACAGAAACATTTCAAGTATTTCCAATACTATTTTGAAATGTCATTGTTTCACTTTTATATTCTGAGTATTCTTTGTAGTCTGCTAAGACATCACAGCAGGCAAACCAGTGAACATTTAATGGGCATTTGTAACGGCTCACTCGTTTCAGGAGCGATTCCAGAGGATTAGAAATTGGTACGCCTAGAAACAGAAGCTAGGAAGGGGAAGAAGTAGAGCCTTGTTAGTACCAGAGCTTTGTCTGTTGAACTTCTTCCCTGAAGATGTCTGTTGAAGTTCTGTCTGTGGGTGATTTAGAACAAGTACATTTTCCTTTTACGTATTCATAGCTATTTCGCTTTTCCTCTTTCCTTCTTCACTATGCAGGTTCAGTAGGAAGGGTTTTTGCAGTTGGGTCACTGGATCGCTTCTAGTTTTTAAATTTTGTGTTGGATTTTCAAAAGAGGCCCAGCACTCAGATGTCCCCATTGCTTTAAATGTGGAGACTGAGTAGGGCCGGCACTACCATGAGGTGACCCTAGGTGGTCGCCTAGGGCGCCAGGATTTGGGGGGCGGCATTTCGCCGCCCTCAGCGGCTGCTTCTTTGGCCGCCGGGGTCCTCAGCAGCACTTCGGCAGCAGCCTTTCCCGGTGCCACCACCTAGGGCGGCAAAAAAGCTGGCACCGTTACTGGGGCTGAGCACTGTTGAAAAATTGGTCCTGTATTTTTACTACACGTTGCCCCGATGTTTGGACAATCAGCTTTCTGTAAATTAAATCCAAAGGTCAGAAATATGTGAATGAGTTACAAAGGAAGGCGATGGAAGCAAAATTCATGAGACACCTAAGATTATTTCTGAAGAAGAGAGGACTGTAAGTGATCGAGTGAAAAAGCAGGAAGTTAGTACAATAATTAATTTTTAAAAGGCAAGTACATTGGATCGGATGATCTTTGGCCGTTTCTTTACTTTGGCACCTTCTTCACAAGCCCTTTCCATCTCACAACATACTGGGGTCCAA
This sequence comes from Chelydra serpentina, assembly GCA_037349315.1. Lineage (NCBI taxonomy): Eukaryota > Metazoa > Chordata > Testudines > Chelydridae > Chelydra > Chelydra serpentina. Next base: position 31,089,138 of record JBAIAC010000026.1, read on the forward strand.
TGTGGGACAGAAACTCAAAATGAAGGGCACACACAAAAGTAGTGCAGGTACTATAACTCACAGTAATGAAAGGCAATTCTCCCAGTCCATGCCAGGAAGTCAGTCTGCTCCTCCACATTGCATGTTGACGGAGGCTGTTTTGGTGTCACAGATTACAATTTACAGCATCTGTCCACATACATATATATGTGGTCAAAAAAGAGGTGATTTCTTCTGCCCATTCTGGAAATCAGGATTTAGGTATGTAATCTTCCAACCATATCCTGTTGGAAAGGTGATTCGTTTCCATGGTTAGGCAGGCTGAATTATATGTGGTCTTGCTGAAAATGTGAAGAGTTTTTTATATGCTGTGTAGATCTGATGATCTGAATTGTGACAGGATGCACAGTGCTTTAATTATACACCAATGCCTGTTGAAGTCATTGAACTGATAAAATTAAGTTTTAAGGGTTGAACCTACAATTTCTTTGAGATTTGATCTACTACTTCTATATGATTTGCATGTTGTATTTTTTATGAGTGAGCAAAATGTGCATGCTGTGTATGCAGTATGTATCATCTCTGTTCTGCAGTCCATGCTATACAAATTTTGGAAACCACTGATACAGAAGTTCAAGTGTTAATTCAAGAACATGCATAGACATGACCTGTGCAATTTCACTAATTCCATTTAACTGGTTATTTGCTCATGCAATCATTGCATGCACAAATTCTGCATTAACATTTTAGCTTACAAAGTTCTACAGATCTGTACCATTGTTTCGTGATCTAATACTAATACTGTGTCCCCATATATGTGTTTAATCAAAAAGGATGGTATTTCATTTATGTCATTCCTCCTAACCTATATAGGTGAGAATACTGCTAAGATTACGAATCACCCACACTTGAAAGTTGAAAAGTAGCATTAAAAATGCATTTCCACAGATGTCATAGTTTCATTCAATTTCTTCTCTTAAAACATATTTAGTAACATTTTGATTCACCCAGAATTAGCTTTTATGCCTATTGTATAGTCAAAGGAAGTAATAACACATGTAAAATTCTGACACTCTTAACTATGATACTTCTACAATGTATTTGTGCTTATTAAAGATAGAACAGCAACGTAATTAGGTAATGTCATTTTTATTAGATTAAATATCTAGTTTCTCAAACCAAATATAATCAATTCAAGGGGCCAAATACAAGACTACCAAGACTGCTTTTTGAAGATGTTATGCATTGTTCATTGAAGAGTGAACTGATGGGAAATACAGAAAATAAGAAGTGGAAGTAACAGAGATTTTTACATACAATCTACTTAAACAGAAATTGTGTATTCTGGAAGAAAAACTAAAATATCATTTCCATGAATCACTAGTTGTCAGAATTATTTATTGAGAAAAATTCCTATGAATTTCTGAAAGCTTACAGTAAATGCAAGAAGATTATTACAGAGCATTTTTCAACTAACAGCAGAAATTAAAACTAATCATTTTGGAAAAAATATATGGCCAATCCTGCTGTTGGTGTTCACTGCACATTGAAGGAAAATGGTGGAAGTTGTACCATGTGATGGGGAACAAATATGAAACTCATATCCAAACTGAAGCACTGCTGTGCTTCTTCTGAATATATTTAGAGGGCAGAGCAGCACTCCAAAGGGGGTTGACATAAATGAAGGACATGAAGCCACAGGGAAAAGGGGGCCATGTTGAAAGGCCCAGTAATTGTGCTATATTCAACAGTGCACAAAGGGACAGCAGTGAGGGGTAGGCAGGTATCTAGTCATATGTGTTGTGCATCATTTGGTGCCTTTTTTTTTTTTGCTCTCTTGTTGCACGTATATATTCGTGATACTCTTATCTGTCTGTCTCTCTGCTCCTATGTTGTACTGGAAGCAACTGTGTGTTGTGTGGACCGCTTATCATATTCTCCATTGCTACTGTGCTATTCCTTAGCAATAGAGTCTTCCTATCCTCCCTTCTTGTCTATGTAAACATTTACAGTGCTCTATTGCTGAAGTATCTGAATGCTTCCCAAATGTTAAAAAGAAGAAACAAAATGATCTCTTTTCTTCTCAGAGGTAGGATTACACTTGAGTGGTTAGTAGAAATTTTGTGTGTGAGTTTATTATGGGAAAGCTAGGTTTAAAAGATCTTTTGTATGTAATTGTGAAAATTGTGAGGTCCTTTGTCATCTATGTCTCCTATGAGAGTGAGGTCCACAGTTAGCTTCTGTTAACGATCTGGCTTTTGTAATCAATAACTTTCCCTAATGGTTAACAGTTCCATTGTTCTGGTGGAACATAGCTGTTGCAGAGGTCATGGTAGCAAAGGGAGAGGTGATCTCCCAGGTCAGTGGAGTCAGCCTGATAAATCTTTTTCTGTTTATCAACACAGAGATCTTGAATTGGACTTTGCAGGCAATGGGAAGATTACCAGTGTGATGTGATGTGTCTACAGCAACATTGTTACTTAGCAAATGGACTTCTCAGTTTTGTACCAATTGGAGCTTGTCCAGGGCACATGACTTCTTGCCTTGATATAGTGTGCTGCAATAATCAAGATCATGAATGCGTGGCCAGGACTGCATTCCATAATTTGATCATATATTTTCTACCCAGCCACAGACAGAAATGGGTAGGGGTTTTTTTTGCAGCTAGTGTCATGTGGACAGCTGGTAACATTAAATTCAACAGGATCACAATGCTTCCAAGCAATTTAACAATTGAGGACATAGGCGCCGACTCTATGGGTGCTCCGGGGCTGAGACACCCACAGGGAAAAATTGGTGGGTGCTGAGCACCCACCGGCAGTTCCCCGCCAGTCCCCCCACGCCCAGCTCACCTCAGCTTCAATGTTCCGCTTCCGGAGGCGCGCCCGCGAAGCCGCTTTTTTTACTTCACAGGCAGGCCTGCCGCCAGTCAGCTGTGCAGCGGGCGGCAAGTGGGAGGAGGTATGGGGAGGAGGCGGGGGGGGAGCACCGCGGCAGCACCTCGGGGGAGGGGTTCGGGGAGGAAGCGGAAACCTCACTATACCTGATGAAGACCTACACCAGCAATGCAGGGCACTAGAGACAGTGTTGACGCATGATGACATGTGCGATATTGATGCAAGTGATTTAGGTGATGAACTGAAAGCCTTTTCAAGATACATTTCCGCAGGATCAACTCCAAAGGCTGTTCTGGAATATATGTGCACAAATAAGATGACCACCCTCTTTCCAAATGCTTTTGTTGCTCTGCGCATACTTCTAATACTTCCTGTAACAGTTGCCAGTGGAGAACGCAGCTTCTCCAAGCTGAAGTTAATAAAAACACATCTACGCTCCACAATGACACAGGAGAGGCTGGTCGGCCTTGCAACCATCTCAATAGAGCATGAGCTGGCCCAGACTGCGGACCTTCAGGAAACAGAAGCAGTTCAAATCTTTGCAACCAAGAAGGCATGGAAAGCACCACTTTGATGAGTCAAACAAATAAAAATGCCAGTGTTTACTATGCAGACAAGAAAAGTTACATTTGCTGTTCAGGCATTTGAAAGTGAAGTGTTACTTAAAATTTTTGAACAAGGCATTTTAAGTTGTTAGTTCTCCTTTATTGGGGTAGGTAGCAGAGCAGTACCATGAGAGGAGTAGAACAGGAAGAAGCAGAATTGAGACCTTTCAAAGTTTTGGCCCAAGCGAGGAGGCATGGGGGCATCATTTGAGCTCCCCGCCTCAGGTGCCAAAATGTTGTGGGCTGGCCCTGTCTACAAGTCACCTCCACCTTGCCTAGATCCACCTTTAGCCAGCTGCTCTTCATCACTGTACTTATCTCAGCATGAGAATGCTGGGAGAAGGTGCTGTTATATTCAGTGTGAAGGAGATGTTGATTCACCTATTTCCCCAGTGGCTTTCTGTAGATGTTAAATAAGATAGAAGATTAGAATGAGCCGTGATGGATTCCACAGGTGAGTGCAGTGGAGATGGAGGAACAGGTGAGTGCAGTGGAGATGGAGGAACAATTTTCCATCACAGCCCTCTCAGCCTCAAGCTATCACGAGGTGCCTCCTACAATCCTACCGCCTCTTGGAGGTGGAACTGAAGTGTTTGGGGATCAGTACTACTAAATGCCATTGCAAGGTCCAACAGGATGACTATGGATGTACTGCCCCAGTCGATAGCCAGGCAGAAGTCATCTACCTCTACCATTCTCTGGCCTGAAGCCAGTGCAGAAGGGATACTGGCAGCTGACAGGTGGCATGGGAGATTGTGTTTTTGCTAGTGCTGTGACATCGTGTGGAGGAAAAAAAGAAGAGAATCTAATGTGTCTTTTAGAAATCTATTTAAGCTAACCTGGACCTCAAACAGTACAATTGTTTAATCCTAACCATATGCTTATTGCTTGGTGTAATGCAGAGTTAAGGTTGTTTGTATTCTAACTGTACATTTCCATAACTTAAGATATTTAGATTCCCCCGCTCCTCCTCCCCCAGTTTAACCTTAGATTTGAATTGCATGGGTTTAGAATGCTTAGTTTGGGGAAACCTACAATAACCATGCAATGCATTTTAACATAAATTACTAATATGTACTCTGGCCTTTACTACATCTCAACATAATTTTGAGCTGGGAAAGGATAAAATATGTGGGATTGGTTTTATATTTAATCTGGAAAAGCATTGGACACTTTTGTTTTATACCTTTTAAGAAACACACCTCAGTCACTGATAATGGGTGTTGCACTGTAGTTGTAATCTTTTTAACTCTAATGCATTATTTTCTGTTTTCCAAATGGATCTCTTTCCTTCAGGATTCTATTGATGCTGCACTAAACAGTTTGATTTAAAACTCTGAAAAATCAAAGATAAACATACAGACTCAAATTCCTTGGACAGTCCTACACTTAATCTGTATTCTCTTTCCCATAGTTGCCCATTAAAATGTGTAAATACCAGCTTTCCCCTTTCTAATCTCCTTTTGATGCTCAGTTCCTTCAATGATTTCATACACCCTATTATATAAGTGATTGTGATGCCTAAAATATTAAACTGACTCATCACTGAAGGATGCAGGTAGAATCATAGAATATCAGGGTTGGAAGGGACCTTAGGAAGTCATCTAGTCCAACCCCCTGCTCAAAGCAGGACCAATCCCCAATTTTTGCCCTATATCCCCAAATGGCCCCCTCAAGGATTGAACTCACAATCCTGGGTTTAGCAGGCCAATGCTCAAACCACTGAGCTATTCGTCCCCCCCCGAAGAAGTAGCAGGTTGCTTATATTATTTTATTATTCATTGACGGCCACAAGTGTGCTCAGGGTGGCACAAACATAAATGAAGACACAGTCACTGCCCAAGAATGGACACGGGTTTCTTGGAATTTATTACTGACAAATATTCCGGTCAGCAGTTTTTCAGCATGCTTTTTTAAATCATGCCTTCAGAATTTGAGGGCACCAATTTTATGCATGCAAAAAAATGTAATTGTGCAAACAAATCAATATATGCATGTGCAAAATGAGTTCAGTTGGACATTTTTGTGGTCTAAAGGGTCGTTAAGGAACTAATAGTAGATATGTCCAGAAAGGAATGGGAGATAACTATTAAGCAGGTATTTAGTTTTGGCGGGGGAAAGTGAAAATAAGCTGAGGGAAGTGGCACAGTGCACATAAACATGCCAACTTTTCGCCTCAGGGGGATCAATAAAAGTTGTTGCACTAACCCATTTAATTTTTTCTTTGTCTGTACCAGTGCTGTTAACTTTCGCTTTATACATCTGGAGACCTCAATTAAGTTTGGTGTCAGATGCAAATCAGTTAGTTTCAATTTAGTGTCAGCCATCAGAGGCCAGATTTTCAAAAATAAATGTACTAAATTCACATACACTTATGTGTGTGCAAACTTTCAGTGCAAACACTGCATCCATAGAGACATCTGAGTTGGGGAGAGCTGCTAAGGAGGATGACAATATGGTCTCATTTTAGAAATGCAGTTTCAATAGTAACACACATTCTTTACTGATCCTAAGCCTCATATATTCCCAGAATTAGCCATACTCAGAAAACACGGTTGTACATTATTACAATTAAGATTCCTTCACAGGGAAAACAGGTGAGTGCCTGCAAATGGGATTGCTATTAACATACCAAATGGGCCAGCTAAGTCCCTCTATATATACACACAGCCAGATCTCCTTGTGAGCATTCTTTGATAAATGAGGACATTTAGCTGTGATACATAAATGGAATATCAATCAGTATATGCAGGAGCCGGGTAGGCCACATCAACAGTCAGCCAGGGTCTGTTAAGGATCTGATGGGACTACAAGTGTGGGGAGGGGATTGGAGAGGTTTCTAAAAAATGATAACATGTTTGATCTGTTTGGCAAAATTTCTGGTTAGCCTGCTTAGACAGTACACAGCGTTCAGTGCCAGAATGCAATATCAGTTTATATTCACCTGATTCTCATTTACACTAAAGGTCCTGGTACACAGCCTCTGGCAGTGTAAAGGCACCTTGGTGTAACGGAGGATCAGGCGCTAAATGTTTTTCATGACTGAATTGTTTTTCTTTCTAACAGCTAATGGAATCTCCTCTTTTTCTATTAGGTTGAGAGGATTGTTGACAAAAGGAAGAACAAAAAGGGCAAATGGGAATATCTTATCAGATGGAAAGGCTATGGAAGCAACGAGGACACCTGGGAACCTGAGCATCACCTATTGCATTGTGAGGAATTTATTGATGAGTTCAACGGACTACATGTCACTAGAGAAAAGCGAGCAAAACATGGGAAACAGACCAGTGCGCCAAAATTTTTACGAGAAAGCCGAGGGTCATCTGTTGAGAAAATATCACACAGACCTTCTGAAACTGGGAAGGCCAAAGGGTCAACCCATAAAAGAAAGCGAATTAACCCATCTCTTCAAAAACAGAAAAGAGGGTACACAGCAAAGCCGGCACCTGCTGGCGACAGGGCCGCTAAAACTGTCACTTACCGAACTACACCCAGTGGTTTACAGATCATGCCATTGAAAAAGCCTCACAATGGCCTACAGAATGGAGATGCCGGTCACGAGAAAGATTCTAGACATTTTGGGAATGGCTCACAACAGCAAAACATGGATATAAATGGCCACGAAGGAGAACATGATTTGCCCAGCATGTTGGAAGTTAATAATGATGTACCTGTTGTGAATGGAATCGGTATGTGATTTAAACAGCAACCGTCCTTTCTGTTGAGTTTTAATTGTGACAATTGATAAAGAGCCCCATTCATGGAAAAGTTATTGTCATGCTGCATGAGTAATAAGCACATGAAAAAGGTCCAGACTCTTTGCACACAATTTGTACAATTTTCCATCGATCCACTTCTTTACCTCCCTCCCTTTTCCTGCTGAGTCATGTGAGGCAATGTGGACTGTGTCACACACCTCTCTGGTGTGTTTTATTTACAGGTATTTGTGGGGGAGGGATACCGAGGAATGGTGTGGGGGTGACAGTTGAGGTATGTACAACACTGAAATTCTGGCTATACCTCTTACCAACTCACTAATTGCTTCTCAATTCCACAAGTCCGGGCCCAACATTCCAGAAAAGGCAGGATCTTGGAAACAATCTTAGTATTAATTTGTTGCCTAAACTTTGTGATAAATGTGCCTGGATAATTGTAAGGTACTTATTACTGCCACTAGTAAATTTCTGAGATAATTATTCAGGATTGCCATTCCAGATGAGCCCAGAAGTCAGTATCTCTGACAGTGACTTGATTCATAAGAAGGTGCAAGGCAAAGATTTCATTGGAAGGTACAAGGAATCCTGTAGTAGACAATTTATAATAACCTGCCCAGAGGGGATGTTTATTCCTTACCCCAGTAGTTAGTGGTTGGCTTATGCCCTAGAGAATGGAGTTGATACCCCTTATAAAAAAAATCATCCTGTTTAACATAATTGCGGAGTTTCTCATTGCCCACAGAACTGTCAAATCCTTTTTAAAATCATACTAAGCACTTGGCATCAATGATACCTTGTATAATTTCCATGGGTTAATTATATGTTATGTATTTCATTTGATAGGTTTCTCCCTTTCAATTTCATTGAATATCCACTTGTTCCTATATTCTGTGAAAAGGTAAATAGGAGCAACCAATTTACCATGCATTGCCTCAATAAGCCAAGGAGTGCCAGGTCTTTTCAATCTCCCCCCATCTAACAGTCTTTCCATGCTTGTAATTATTTTCATTGCCCTTCTCTGGCCCCTTCTGTTTCTGCTGTATATTTTTGGAGACCGTGTGAGCAGAACTGAACACAGTATTCCAGGTGAGGGTGTACTCCTGACTGATATAATAGCACTATACGGTTTTCAGTATTGCTTTCTATTCCTTTCCTTATACTGCCTAACGTTTTGTTTGCTTTTTTGACTGCTGCTGCACAGCAAGCAGAGGTTTTCATTGAGATGTTCACAATGAACCACCAATCTTTTTTTCTGAGTGATTACAGTTAATTTAGAATCCAGCAATGTGTATGAGTAGTTCAAATTCCTTCCATTGTGCATTTTCATCTATCATGTTGCCAATTCACATATCTTTGTTAGGACTCTCTCTCTCTCTAGTTCCTCACAATCTCTTCTAGTCTTCACTAACCAAATTTTGTTCAGTACAAATGTTTCTGTCGCTTCACTTCCTTTTCAGATCATTTATATGTATATTAAACAAACCAGTCTTACTACAGGTCCTCGGGGCAGCCCACTGTTAATCATTTGCCATGATGGAACAAATGGTTTCTTTTCCACTCTTTATTTTTATTAGCCAATTTCTAGTCCATGATAGTATTAGTTTCCTTAATAGCCTCTTGTGAATGACTATCAAAGGCTTTTCGAAATTCCATATAAATCATATCATATCACCCAGTTTTCCATTATCCACTACATTGTGGACACACATTCAAAGAACTCTAGTAGGTTAGAGAGGCGCAGTATTCTTTTACAGGAGCCATACTGGCAGAGGTGATAGTAAGCTGGTACGGTATGGTACGGCGTACCGGACCAGACTGGCTTCCCCAGGCTGGCAATTTAAAGGCCCTAAGGCTCCCGGCAGCGGCCAGAGCCCCAGGCCCTTTAAATTGCCACCAGAGCCCCGCTGCTAGAGTCCATGGGTGGCGGAGGTGGCTCAGGCAGGTATTTAAAGGGCCCTTTAAATCACCACGGGAGCCTAGGGTCGCCACTGCTACTCCAGGGCTCTGGCAACGGGGCTCGGGTGGCAATTTAAAGGGCCCGGGGTGCTGGCCGCTGCGAGGAGCCCCGGGCCCTTTAAATTGCCCCTGGAGCCCCATTGCTGGAGCCCCAGGGTAGCAGCAGCGGCCCAGGGCTTCCGCGGTGATGTAAAGGGCCCGGGACTCTGCTGCGTTAGCTGCGGCTGGAACCCCAAGCCCTTTAGATCACCCCCGAGCCCCGGGGCTCCCAGCCGCCTCTGCAGCTGGTAGCTCCGGGGGTGATTTAAAGGTCCCAGGGCTCCCAGCCACCACTACTGCAGCCGAAGCCCTTTAAATCTCAGGTACCGGTAAGTCCTTTAAGTTACTTTCACCCCTGCATACTGGGTAGCCCCATCATGGCCATCAAGGTGATTTTCATTCCTTAATTACCATTTTGGTATTGTTTCAGTGACATGAGAGTATGCAGTATATTTCTTTGCTAATCCCATAACCTTGATTATTATAGTTACCCCAGCAATTGCCACACTACACAACCATTGCGGTTATTTGGGTATTACATAAGAAGTTCACACCTGCGTTTTGTGAATTTAAAGCCTCACAAGTGAGACACACCGAAATGCCCATTGACTTGAACCCTTTCAAGTGTGCACACAGGCATTAATGCACCAATGTGCACGTTAGCCACTGGACGCCTCAGGCTGAAAATAAGGCACTCGTGTTCCTATCTGAGCATCCAAATGTCCTGTCCGGTCCAGAGAAAGCTCATCTTTAAGCATATGAGCAATCCCAATGGCTTCAGTGAGGCAACTCTCATGCTTAAAGCTGAGAGCCTGGGCTTCTGTGCTTTTCTGGGTTTGGGTGAAGGAGTCTGTTTGAAAATTGAGCTTCAGCTGTGTTGTGTGTATAACATTTAAGTTATTTTTCTTTTTTGTAGTTATAGGTTTTAATGAGTGAAGGTTTTTAATGCCTAGTGCTCTTAATTCATTTTCATTTTCCAGTACACAATATATTTATTCAGAATGCAGTCGTTTTTACACATACCTTCCTTTTATATTTTAAGATTGTTTTGTTAAAAGGGGAAAGTAAAACGAGAACTCGAGGGGCAAATAAACTTTCATTTGTCCTCACAGGAAAAAAAATGGTATCTCCCATTCCTTGTCTGAATAATGCCCATGACAGGTCTGTCCTGAAAAAAAGCCCTTCCTTGCCCTGAGCTCCCAGGTGTACAGACACTTATGGATGGCTTATGGCATAACAGCAGATGGCCCAAACTATCTGAGAACATTTCTTTATAATGATTTTTACATCGTATCTCCCCAACTCCTTCACTTCTACTCTTGTGCTTTGCACTCTTGTCTTGCTCCCTTTACTCCATTCTGTTCTTCCTGCAGCCAGAAGCAAAGTGAAGCTGAATTTTGATCTCTACATCTTGAGCTTAGATGCATCTTCTCCAAAAGTTCTGTGTCTAGCAGCACTCCCGAATTCACGATATCCAGTCTCACTTTGCCGTGGCCAACATGCACAATGGAGAAAAGAAAAAGGGAACAAACTATGCAACCAAAATAAGAGGGGAAGGGATAGAAAACGGGAGAGGAGGCGCAAGCAAGACAAGATTAAAAGTAGTACTTTTAAAGTTTTTACTATAGGCTTTTGAAATTTCTTCCATTCCCTGGCAGGAAGAAATTAGAGAGTGTGACAGAAACCACAGGTAAATCAAAGAAATCTGCATCGCTATTCATTTCCAGCCGAGACGAATATGTTCTCCCCTCAGTTTGCACACTTACAGGAAGGCTTATTAGCATTAATACAGATGCCAGTTGTGATGAGGGCATATGTCCACTTAGAACTGGACTGACATCACCAACTCCTTTTACATAGGACAGCAGCTAAGACTTCAGTCATCCCCAATCTTGGCTATAGTCCAACCCAGAGCCTGGAAGTGAAAGGCCCCATATCACATCACCCTGAACCAAAAGTGCCTTTCAGACTATAGTAATAATGAATAATTGAATTAACCTGATGATTATAATTATGCCATAAGCTGAGTAACCCTATAATTAAATAACCGGTATTTTGTCTATAAAATACCACACATACTAATAGTGCTGTAGAAATAAAATGATATATGTTCGGGGACTGAGTTTCAATGGCTCCCTAAAGTGGCCTCCACTAATGCATGCCCAGCCTTGTATGCACATAGCCCATCCAAGTGTATCACCTGCACACCGCACTGATACAATTTTCACAAACCCATAGTGACTTGTAGTGTGTGTGTGTGTGTGTGTGTGTGTGTGTGTGTGTGTGTGTGTGTGTGTGTGCGCGCGCACTCACATTACTGGAGGTTTGGACCACTGTGCAGCCGTGTCAGACTCAGCAGAGCAGCTGGGATAGCCACAGACACAGCTTTTGCCTCTGCAAACCATGGACTTGCTTTCTTCCCAGGATCTGCCAGACTGGGAGACTACACCTTTTGCCCACAATCTGCACCCTCCCTCCTGAGGAGATAATTGCCTGTAAAAATACTGCCTCTTCCTTAGACTTCTCTGCTGAAGGGGAGAATCCAACCCTGACCTTGAAAGCCCAGATCAAGTAGTGCTTACCATCTTCTCCTATTATCTTTTAAGGGAATCAACAGCTGGTGATAAAAGCTTCAAGCACCTCACACTGTACATTAATATCTGTATCTTTAAAATTCTAACGTTCAACCCCTCCTTTTAATACATTTACCAAAATAAAAAGAAGTCTCTATTCTGCGTTCCTCCACTTACTCTTAATTTTCCTTAATCACAAGATTACTGTATTTTATTAGTTCTGTTACCTAGAACAGCGGAACAGAACCGTGTAACAAATGACTATATGAATACTTACATTTGCCTCCATTAGGGTAAAAGCTTTTTGCCTGGTGGACATTAGAGGACAACATAAATCAAAATGCCCTAAGCACTGGTTCTGTCCACTAGGGGGGCTGCACTTGCCATACACACTAGCTAGTCCTTTTCAACACAACATTATAATTCCCATGAAATAGCCACATCCTCTCAGCTCTTTCCTGTCAGTAAGTGTAAGGGTGTGATGTAGGTTAATGTATGCTTCTCTCTTGTTTCCTTTGCATCTGGCCTTAAACTAGGAACACCTATTATCTTGACATTGCTGAGGAGATGCAAGCTGTTAGCCTTGCTCTGGACTCTTTTGCCATTTTGAATGGCTATAATAGGCCAGGCGATGAGGAAAACAAACACTAGCTAAACTCTGGAACATCTTTTGAAACTTTCTATAGCTTGCAGCAGTATCCTGATGACATTTGTTGTCTTCTGTTATTGCACTGCTATCTGCTTCTTTCATGATACTGCAATTGAGAGTGATTTTTGTGTCAAATTCCTTGACATCATATTTCTCCCTTTAAATAGTCTTCTTCCTGCCCTGCTCTAGTTCTGCACACCGTCTGCTGAAGAATTCCAGCTTGTTATGTATCACTAACCACTGTATCTTTCCATTATGAAAACCTTCATAGTGTCATGGCATCCTTAATTTAAATATACTCTATCAACCCAATCTCCTGCTTCCTTTTTTTCCCCTTGTTCTGTTAATTATAGGAAACGGTAAAATGCAACCAAAAATATTCACTTTCTTAGTGTTGTAGCCAAGTTGATCCCAGGATATTAGAGAGACAAGGTGGGTGAGGTAATATCTTTTATTGGACCAGCTTCTGTTGGTGAGAAAGACAAGCTTTTGAGCTTCCAGGGCTCTTTTTCAGGTTTGGGAAACATACGCAAAGTGTCGCAGCAAATACAAGGTAGAATAGATTGTTTAGCATAAGTAGTTAACACATTTTAAGGGACCATTCAAGGTGAAGTGGCCTGTTAACACCCCTCCTGTTATGGAGGAGAGGAGGGAAGGTGAGGGAGGCAGCTGGGGGAGTGGGGGCTATGTGGGTGAAGCCAGACAAATCACTATGCTCTCGAATGAACTCACACAAGAAAAATTATAACGACAAAAACATATCACCTGTGAGCGAGCACTTTTTACAAAGTGATCACTTCATATCTGACCTATCAGTCCTCGTCCTCAAAGGAAACCTGCACAAGAACACTTTAAAATGGACTGAATAGGGACATTGCAGTAATAAACCATAAATCCAATCTATCACCCAATAACAATCCCAACTCCCCCGCCGCCTTTTTCCCCTTTCCTTCACCCACCTATAACTAGAGGGGTGTTAACAGGCCACTTCACCTAGTATGGCCCCTTGAAATGTGTGTTAACTGCTTTAGATAAACAATCTGTTCCACCTTACTTAGCTGTGACACTGAGTACGTTTCCCAGACCTGAAGAAGAGCTCTATGTAAGCTCAAAAGCTTGTCTTTCTTACCAACAGAAGTTGGTCCAATAAGAAATATTACCTCATCCACCTTGTCTCACTTTCTCAGGTCAGTCTGGGTAGAAATGTGTTTATTTAAGAAACCCTGCAGGTGCATAATTGATTACATGGCTCTAAAACTATTACCTAAAAACACACCTGAGAGTTTAATGCAACAGAACTCTCTCAGGGACGTTCTTATTTTTACTTGCTCTTCTGGAACATCCTTTGCAACAAGTGAGTAACAAACTTGGTTAAAGTGTGAGAGACTCATCAATAGGGCCCTACCAAATTCATGGTCCATTTTGGTCAATTTCATGATCAGAGGGTTAAAAAAATCGTTAATTTCATGATTTCAGCTATTTTAATCTGAAGTTTCAGTGTTCACAGTAGGGATCCTAACCAGAAAAGGAGTCGTGGGGAGTTCACAAGGTTAGTGTAGGGGCTGGGGGGTCGCGGTATTGCTACCCTTACTTCTGCACTGCTGCTGGCGGTGGCGCTGCCTTCAGAGCTGGGCAGCTGGAGAGCGGCGGCTGCTGGCTGGGAACCCAGCTCTGAGGGCAGAGCCGCTGCCAGCAGCAGCACAAGAGTAAGGGTGGCAATACCATACCATGCCTATCCTTACTTCTGCGCTGCTGCCTGCAGAGGTGGGCCCTTAGTCAGCAGCCGCCACTCTCCAGCCGCCCAGCTCTGAAGGCAGCAGTGCAGAAATAGGGGGGCATGGTATGGAATTGCCACCCTTACTTCTGTGCTGCTGCTGGCAGTGGCTCTGCCTTCAGAGCTGGGTTCCCAGCCAGCAGCCACTGCTTTCCAGTTGCCCAGCTCTAAAGGCAGGGAGGAGTAAGGGTGGCAAATCGTGACCCCCCCCCTGCAGCTCCCTTTTGGGTCAGGACCCCCAATTTGAGGAACACTGGTCTCCCCCATGAGATCTGTATAGTATAGAGTAAAAGCACACAAAAGATCAGATTTCACGGGAGGAGACCCGATTTCACAGTCCGTGACACATTTTTCCATGGCCATGAATTTGGTAGGGCCTCATCAATTCTTAGCTAACATGGTAGCTAGAGAGACAGTGTGGTCTAGTGCATAGGGCACTTGACTGGGTTCCGTTCCTGGCTCAGCACTGAACTGCTGTATGACCTTAAGCATGTCACTTCTCTGTTTCCTTTCCCACCCTTTGTTTCATCTTTTTAGACAGTACATTTATCAGAATGAGTTTTGTACAGCACCTTGCATAATGTGGCCCTGAAGTCAGCTGGGATCTCAAATCCTAATGTTCCCTTGATGACTTTTACCAACTCTTCCTCCCAATCTTTACATGGCTCTTTCTACACACCATCACAAGTTTTACTGCAGATTATTAGTAACCCAGTATTTAATGTATAGACCTAGCTAAATTAAGGAAACATTGTCTCGTGCTCTCTTTCACATATAAGCTGAGAGCATCAAAAAGCTGAACTAAATATTTCATCTCTGTGCTTAGGCAGGGAAACCAAGTTCAGAGGTAGCTAAAGCTTCCTGTGTTTCTTTGTGACATCTCTAATTTATTTCACATACATTATTCATTGTTTGGGGGATGGTTAGCTTTATTCCATGCTACAGTCATTTTTCATCTTGACATATTAAGGTGTTAACTGTTACCCTACCATGTACTAACCAGGTGATCAAAGTTAGGCACCATTTTGTCCTAGGCTGAATGTTCAGTAGGAAAATACATGATTTAATTATAGCTGCAGAGGTTGATATTCACTATCTTGGCCCATCTCAAAGTAGATAACTAAATTATTTCTAGGTTCCAACAACTAGAGAGGAGCGTCTGTCAATATCAGTATTCCAATGTGGAATGCAGACAGGCAGCATTGGTCAGAATTTTGATACAGAATTGCACTATCATGGGACTATCAGACATTCGTCCCATAGATAATCCATGGATAGTTATTTGTATTTATATCAGTTTTAGGTTTCATGCAAAAATGACCAGACCGATTTTAGTTGCATTGGTGTAAATCTTTGCATGAAATCTAAAACAATTATAGGCAAAGTTTGTGTCAGCTGACAGGATTTTAACCAACAGAAGGTCTATATGTAATCTACAGTGTCAGTTGAGGAAAGCATAAATTAGAAAACATAGGTGCCATTGCAGATTGCATATACACCTTCTGTTGGTCCAAATCCTGTCAGCTGACACAAACTTTGCCTATAATAATTGCTGTGACGTTAACAGCTTCTTTTGTCGTAGCTGTAACTTCCCCACTTGGCGCACTATTTGAACAAAATGAGATGCAACAAATGATGATAAACTGATTGACGAGAGGCTTTTTGTTGTGCTGGATTTCCCTTAAGAATTAAGCCCCCATCCTTCCCTTACCATCTGTACTTAGAACAGCTGTTGCTTATTCCTTAATAGTATGCAGATTACCAATGCAGTTAGCCTGAGGCTGCTTCCATCTCATGTCCATTCTTGCATCTAATTTCCTAAATTCTTTAGACTTTATTGCAAAATCTCCCTCTCCCGCAGGCTTGCAGATGGACCAAACAACGTAGTGAGCACGAAGCAGAGCACATAGTGCACAAAAGTGGTATTGGAATCTTTGGTCCAAAAAATGATGAATTATTCTCAACCCCAATTGTTCATTTTACGTGAACATTTTACAAGAAATTTTGTTTATTAGAATGTTTGTGAAAAATGAAATTGATGAATAGCTGTCTTAGTATATGCTTGCTTAAAGATTCATACCAGAAGTTGTTCATAGATTTAAAGGCCAGAAGGAACAACTATGATTGTCATGTCTGACTTCTTTCCTAACAAGGCCAACTATTCAAGTAGACACCTTGAAATTTCTTTGCTTTCCCATTAGGGTTGCCAACTTTCTACTCGCACAAAACTGAACACCCTTGCCCCGCCCCCTGCCCTGCTCCTTTTCCAAGGCCCCGCCCCTATTCACTCCATCCCCCCCCTCTGTCGCTCACTCTCCTCACCCTCACTCACTCATTTTCACCGGCCTGGCTCAGAAGGTTGGGGTGCGGGAGGAGGTGAGGGCTCTGGCTGGGGGATGTGGGCTCTGGGATGGGGCCAGGAATGAGGGGTTTGGGGTGCAGGTGGGGGCTCCAAGATGGGGGGGTGGAGCCAAGGGTTTTGGCATATGGGAGGGTCTCCGAACTGAAGCAGGGGGTTGGGAGGGGGTATGGGCTCTGGGTTGGGGGTGCAGGTTCCAGAGTGGGACCAGAAATGAGGGGTTCAAGGTTCAGGAGGGGGCTCTGAGCTGAGACAGGGTTGGAGTACAGGACTCTGGTGTGGGGCTAGGGATGATGAATTTGGAGTACAGGAGGGGGCTCCGGGGTGGGGGGTTTGGAGTGCGGGAGTGGGATCAGGGCTGGGGCAGGAGGTTGGGGCATGAATAAACTACCAGAGAAGTCATTGTGCTCTAGGAATGAGTCACTATAAACAAGGAAGGAGCCAAAAATGTACAAGTTGTAATTTGTAAAATTTCAAGCATTAAATGACATGTGTTGTTGGTTTGGGATTTTTGCATTTGAAAATAATTTTTGTCCAAAAAAAACCCCCAAACACACCCAACCTAAAGGCTTCAAATATTCTTTCTAAACTAAGGAACTAATTTAAATTTAATGTTTCATTTAATAAACCATTATTTAATTGAATATATCTGCTAGAGCTCTACTAGAGACTGTTTATAATTTAACTGTAAAAAGAGTTTTATTGAAACTCTGAAAAAAATAGAACAAACAAATATGTATATATTAAATCAGGCCAAATTCTATCAGGTGAATACTATTAGACATTTAATATAGTTTAGTACTAAATATAATAATTGCAGGATATAAACGGATATTTTATAGAACGTGAACATTTGCAGAGTCCAGGGTTTAGTGACGGCTATTCATTTAGTTGAATTAGCTACTCAGATATCAAGTAATGAAACTATTAAGACTATCGAAGAAAGATGCTGGCTGCTATTAGGGGATCTTTCACTATAAATTCAGCATTACAGTCGTCTGTAACAATGTGTTTTTAATTGGACAAAGATGATCTAAGCTACAAAATTTAAATCCATGTCCTAATTTCCATCCCTTCGCCTCAAAAAAAAAAAAAAAAAAAAAAAAAAAAAACCACAACACCCCTCTTAGCTTTTTAATACCAAAACCAGGAGGTTGGTTTACTCTGCTCTAGAGGTAAGAACAAACAATTAAATACAGATTTAGGTTTGGATGCAGACGGCACTCCTCTTTTTCCTTCCTGCATGTTTGGAGTATTTTAGGCCCCTCTCTTTTTTTTTTTTTCTTTTTTTTTTAAAATGGCCAGTATATCAAGTAAATTGAGCAACTTTAACTTCTGCTTTAGTACTGTCTATATAAGAACATAAGAATGGTCTGACCCAGTGTGGCCAATGGTCCATCTAGCCCAGTATCCTGCCTTCCAACAGTGGCCAGTGCCAGATGCTTCAGAGGGAGTGAACAGAACAGGGAAATGTATCAAGTCATCTACCCCGTCATCCAGTTTCAACTTCCAGTAGTCAGAGGTTTAGGGACACTCAGAGCATGGGGTTACGTCTCTGACCATCTTGACTAATAACCATTGATGGACCTATCCTCCATGAACTTGTCTAATTATTTTAATTTACCCACAATTTTTAATGGTAATGACATTTAAAATATCTATAACTGCAAAAAGGAGACGACTTACAGAAAGCATGTGTTTAGGATATTTTTATGACTCCATAACAAGCCTTTGGGCTACTTGTGTATTGTTACTAATGACAACATATTTCCTGAATATCCCATAGGAATTATAAATATGAACAAAGCAGGAGTTACAATTTTCTGCAAGCAGAACTCAGGATAAAACTGAATGTTTCTCAGTAAGATGCTGTTTTGTTGTGGTGCTTTTGTTTTTAAAGAGTAAACATGTATTTCTTGTAATTGATTTGGTGTTTTCCTGTCACTGTGTGTTCTTCAAAATGGCACCAGCATTAATACTTTTTTTTTTGCACAGTTTAATGTTAAAAGTTCAGGTGATTAAAAAGTCAGTATTTATCTACTGTTACTACACAGTGGTATATGAGATACCACAGTCGTGTACCAGTCCCCCTTTTGTGTGGAGGGGACTTTTGATTAAAGTTACAATAAGACATTAATAAGTAATATATAATGAAGTATGTTAAGGATCAGATTAATATTCAAAGAACCTGGCTAAAGATTCTGGCTTCCTTGCTGGAGAGCCCTCATCCTCTGACTATGCTAAAAAGGGTGACCAAATTTCTAAATGAGCTATCCTCTTTTTGGCACTTCTCTTGTGTATATACTTAGTAAATATGTTTGCCTTTCCTTGCAGCCTCTCCCATGGAGCATCTCATATCAAGTTGTATCCTATTTTGAGCATAATCTCAGATACCACAGTGGGTAGTTTAGGAAGAGATGATATGGACTAGGTCAGTCATGCCCAGCTTTGCCAAAGAAAACTGAATTAGAATTTTCCCATGAACTTGAGGGTCACCCCAAATTCACATAAAAGAGCAGGGTACAGCTGTTCTCATTTTCCACTACAGGCACATCTGTAGAAACTACCAGTCCCAAAATGCAATGATTGATCTAGATCTGAGCGGTCTTCTGCTCAGATCATGATAGAGCATTTCATGTTGGGATATGCAAGCTGAACCGCTATAGTAAAAATGAACAGTCGGGGACACACTAGAATTCATGGGCCACATTTGGTTGCTGGACACATTTTTGCCCACCCTTGGAACAGGATGATCTAGACATCAAGTGAAATTCAAGTTAATAATACGCTACACTGTTTTCTTTGGAGGTATAGACATGATCACATGTATCTATTTTGGTTGTTTGCATTTGAAAGGTTCCTCTCTGGCCAATGGAGGGCTGAATCTGCACAGCACTGTGAAAAGGAAATTGGATGGGGAGAAAGATTATGTCTTTGATAAGAGACTAAGGTACAGCGTGCGTCAAAATGAAAGTAACTGTCGGTTCAGGGACATTGTGGTCCGGAAAGAAGATGGTTTCACACACATTCTGCTCTCCAGCCAGACTTCAGAGAACAATGCACTGACCCCAGAGGTAAGCATGCAACCATAAAAGCAAAAGAAAGCCATCTTAATAGATGGGAATATGGTTAACCTGAAAATTAAGGCAACTCTCATATCTGTATTTTTGGAGGGTGGGGTTCCCTATTGAATATCTTTTTAAAATGTATGGTGCTCAAATATTCCACCTTTCCATTCTTGGAATTTTATCCAGATGGATCTAATTATTACATGTAATGGAAATTATTTTTTTAAATAATCTCTCCCTAAATAAAAGAAAAGAAAGAAAAAGAAAGATGTGATCACTAATCCCTGCCTACAGTTTTAAGAAGTAGTTGTTCAAATGTTAAAATTACCACCCTTAGTGGAAATCTGGCCTCTCACACAATATGTTTGATTACTATTGCAAGGATTTATACACATATACATCTCAAATCACGTATCTCAGGATAAAAATTCAAAAAATTAAAAGTCATCTTAATCCTTCACAGCTTTTATTTAATTGTCCATTTGACATTTTCATGCACTGTATTCTTTACAAACTGAGGCCCCAACCCTGCACTCAGATGCACAGGGATTCAGGATGTCTCTGTATAAGTGATGTTATTGATTTCCATTGAGTCAGTCATTCTACATCTAGGATTTAGGATTGTTTATAAAGTCTTCTGTTATTAAGTAATAAATGTGTCATTTTGAAATTAATTCCCAATAATTGAACACAGCTAAAACCATTGCCAAGCATATTAGGCCTTAAATTTTACCCCCACACACACACTAACACTAACGGTACCATACAAAACTAGACACTTACCACTCACAGTTTTTGCAATATTTATAAGTAGGGTCCTACCACATTCATGGTCCATTTTGGTCAATTTCATGGTCATAGGATTTTTAAAATAGTAAATGTCATGATTTCAGCTATTTAAATCTGAAATTTCATAGTGTTGTAATTGTAGGGGTCCTGACCCAAAAAGGAGTTGTGTGGGGGGGATTGCAAGGTTATTATGGGGGGGGGGGTTACAGTACTGCTATACTTAACCCTGCGCTGCTGCTGGCAGAGCTAAGGATGATATGGTATGGTATTGTCATCCTTACTTCTGCACTGCTGCTTGCAGAGCTTGGCCCTCAGTCAGCAGCTGCCACTATCTAGCTGCCCAGCTCGGAAGGCAGCAACGCAGAAGAAAGGGTGGCATGGTATGGTATGGCCACCCTTACGTCTGTGCTGCTGCTGGCGGGGTGCTGCCTTCAGAGCTGGGTGCCCGGCCAACAGCTACCGCTCTCCAGCCACCCATCTCTGAAGTCAGCACAGAAGTAAGAGTGACAATACTGCAACCCCCCTAAAATAACCGGGTGACCCCCCCCCCCCCCCAACTCCCTTGTAGGTCAGGACCCCCAATTTGAGAAACGCTGGTCTCACCTGTGAAATCTGTGTAGTATAGCCTAAAAGCGCACAAAAGATCAGATTTCATGGGAAAGACCAGATTTCACTGTCAGTGATGCGTTTTTCATGGCCATGAATTTGGTAGGGCCCAAATGATAAGGAATACCGTAGTAAAGGTAAATCCTATAGAGCAACAAACATCCATTTTAATGGTACTCCCCATACTTATAAACATTACATTAAATCCATCATTCCTATAGAATCCATTATGAGGCAAACAACCTTCTGTATAAGTATGAGACTGCTGTACTATAACTAAATGAATGCTGACTGAAGCAAACCAAAGATTTGCTGTGTTAACTTTAAAATCAGACATAGCTTTGTGTTGCTGGCCCTGAGAACTCATCCCCGGATCGCCAAGAGGAGTTCGAGTTCATTGAGCAGTGTGGCGAGAGCCCAAAATTCTCCAGACACGCCATACCTGGCCTACTCCTTTGAATTTTTTCTGTAACCCAGCAGCCCACCTCTATGCATGAACCACACAAACAAATATGGTGGACGCCTTCTCTCAGATCTGCAGCACTGACAGTCTTCCCGGTGCTGGGCTGAGATCATTGCTGAAGTTGGAAACAAGGAAATAAATAGCCTCTCTTTCTAAAGCTACATTAATATCTAGGGTCTGGATGGTCAGGGCTTAGTAACAGGGTAACTAGCTTTTCACATCCAGCTTGCCTGTTTAAAACCCACAATTTCAGCAAAGAGACCCAGGGCCATGCAGTATGGAGCAAATCCCGGGTCCCTAGCGTGTGGTTTCTCCTAGGCAGGGTTGAGACAATATTCTGTGAGTGAACACAGAGCTTCAGGCCCCAGGGCTGTGAGTTTGACACCTTTTACCAGCACTAACCACACATATGCAGAACACTTATAGAGAGTGGGGAGAGGGTTTGGTTTTGTTAAAAGTTACTATGTTCATTTCAGACTCTATTAGAAACATAGGAAAAAACAATGTTTGCTCAAATCTGCTCAGGGCAGGTCTAGCTGACATGGAAGTTAAAACCTGAGTGGTCTGGCTACACTGGAGCTCCCATGGTTGCTACCACCAGTAGAGTAAGTAGACAAGGCAGCAAGGCTTGTGCAGCCCAGAATCATAATAAATTATACATTACACAAAGGCCCACTCTCCCCATAGCTTCTCTGCTTTCCATTGTGATTCCTCCTGACCCAGCCACTGCTGGGCATCCTTTGGGCTTTAGCTGTTTTGTTAAACTAGTGATTTACGCTGTTTATCCCCACTTAATTAAAGATGTCTAAAAACCCAAAGGTTATATTATAGAGTTCTCTGCACGTGTCAAAGCAGAGCCAAGCAAACATTTGCCTGACAAAAGATTAACCTCAACTATGGTATGTAATCACTAGGCTTGTTGATATCAAGAGTAAAGGGAGTAAGCTAAGACTAAATGGAACATCAGAATTCATTGCTAGTAACTACATCACAGTTGAAGTTCGTGCACGTGATTTTAGCATAAAACATGCTTATGTTCCTTTCTTTTAGGATTTGCATTGACTGAAATTGGCTCAGTGCCATTGTGGTTTTTGAAAAAAAGATTCAGATTACTAACAGGATTATTTCCTTTTATCTTTAACTAGAGATTATAATTTTTCAAAATGAGCAATTTTGCTTTGATATTTTATTTCATTTTTTAAAGAGAGTCATGCAAATTTTCAACATAAATTCCACCAATGGATTATTTAAGTTCACAGGTCACTTGCTAATTTTGAAGATTTCATTCCAACTTTTTTCAAAAACCTATTACCTAAATATATAGAAAACTTCTGTTATTGTTTTTTTCAACTCAACAGCTTTTGGTAATCCAAAAATCTGTTTCAAACCCAGGAACATGGTTAATCTATTGTTTTTATTCTTCCTGGTTAGGGTAACAATACTTCTGGGGATTAATAATCTACTGAGTTAAAAAGAAGAAGAATAGATGAGAAAATATATTCTAGATTGCTAATGGTTTTGGTAAAGATTGACAAAACTACTCCATATGCATTACGAGTCAAAAACTGAAAGGGAAGATACACATATGAAGTATCAACAGTCATTCTTCTAGCAATGAAAAAAAAATGCAGTGCTTGTAGTGTTATGGATATATGTCACATCATTGGTTTACTTGCACTCTTCTTCTCATGAAATATGTCAGGTACAAGTTGACAGCTATCTGTTTATTCTCCTAGCAGACAGATTGCTTCTTATGGCAGACCTGAATCACAAGTATTGCCCTATCATTCCAGTAGGATTTATCATCCCCATATAATTTATCAGCTATCCTTGTACTGGAAAGGACTCAATGTGCTTACAGGGGTGCTGAAGTATCAATAAATAATAGAAATAAATGTAGGATTAACAAGGCCATCAAAAGTAATCACTGCAGAATAGTTATAAAAACGATAGCAAAGATTTAGAATGTTTTGCTCATTGTAACATTTTTAGAGAATTTTTTTTTTTAAGAGAGAAACAATCAGCAAATGGACCATTACAGTTTCAAATAAATACATGAAATTTAATTTTTTAAACCTGATACTTCTATTGATTTATACAGGTCATGTGTAGACAAGTTTAGGGATAAATTCCCAATTCACTGAGTCTTCCTGATTATAAGCAAAGTTTAGAGAGAAGTCTTTAAAAACTCCTATTTGTAAGAAGGGCGTGGGGAGGGAATAACCCAACTAAGCTCTTAGAAAGATAGTAGTCTAATTTTTTTTTGCAATTTAAGTACATTTTATATAGGTTTATAAAAGGGAAATCTTGCCAGACAAACCTGATTGCTAATTTTGTAGTCCTATAAAAAAGCAATCTAGAGAAATCAGTAATTTTAATATATTTGGATTTCAGCAAAGCACTAGATGCAGGACCAAGCCTCAGATGGCTTAAATTGGTGATTTGGCTGATTTACACCAGCTGAGGATCTGGATCTGATCTTGTGAATTTTTGCTCATAACATTAAATCATTAATTCAAATCGGATTTGGGTAGGAATAATCTCCTGTCAAATGAAAACTGGTTGAAGGGCCATAAAAGAAAAGTTAATGATAAACAGCAGTGTATTGAGTTGGGGAAGATATCTACTGGTACTGGGCCACTGCAGGAATCAGTGCTGGATCTGGTCTGGAAGACAAAATAAACTACATTTTAATGAATTTCACAAATTATATTAAGTGGCAAGAAGGTGAAAATACCAGAGAGGCCAGAGAAATAGTAGGGACCCTATGGAGAGTCTGGAAAAAGACAGAAAGTAATAAAAGAATATATTATACTGAGTTCAGTGGAGAGTTCTGCTTAAAAAACAATGGCATGAACTGGACCAAAATGATACTCATTTTGGAATATTGCTAGCAAATACACAGTTGTGTAGCCCGAGAAGCAGATTGTGCTTGTCCTGTATGATTATCAATAAGTATGCTACGTCTGTTTATGTGTTTAAACATCTGTAGGAAAACAATCTAGAACAGAGATATTCAATGAGAAGTGTGAAAAACGATCATGCCAAAAGAGACTTAGAAGAGTCTGATAGCGAACTACAAGTTAGAGACGAATGTGCACCATGGAATAGTAGAAAGGCCAATAGAATTTTAGGCTGCACAGGCATCATATCACAGAACCAGGGAATTCTGGTAATCCAAGTATACTCTGTTCAGCTTCTGAGCATATCTTTATTAAAGAAGTATTGACAAATTTAGAGAGGAGCAACAAAAATTATCAGGAGACTGGAAGGGCTAACCTACGGATAGGTTTTCCGGGGGGTTTTTTCTTCTAATTTTGGGTGTTTATATTAATATGAATTATGTCCCATTTGTAGGAGCTCTCATTTATAAGTTCTCATTTATATTTTTAAAATGTTTTCCCTGAATGTCAGAAATTTGGCCTCCTCTGATTCAACTTGATCCCAGAGATCAGTTCCCAGGGACTGACCTTTAAAGTCCTTCGGCTCCCTCTGCAAACAAACAATCTTCAGCACTGGAGGAAAAAAAAAAAAAAGAGAAAATTGGGATGGGGGAAGAGTGTTGTGTACATTTAATAAAACCTTTTCTCAAATTGCTGCTTCTGTGTGGTTTTACACATCAAAACATAGATATTTGTTCTGAGGTCCAGAAGGAGGTGGGAGGCAGACCAGTTGAGAGTCTCTGGGTAAAAAGATAAAAGTGGTAAAAAATAGGGTGACATCATGGTAAGGGTCTACTGTAGACCACCAAATAAGAAGGAGGTGGTGGATAAGGCATTTCTAGAACAAATAACAGAAATATCCAAAACACAAGACCTGGTAGTAATGGGGGACTTGAACTATACAGACATCAGCTGGAAAAGTAATTTGGCAAAACACAAAATTTCCATTAAGTTCTTGAAATGTGTAGGGGACAACTTTTTGTCCCAGAAAGTGGAAGAAGTAACCAGGGGGGACAACCATCTTAGACTTGATTCTGACCGACACGGTGGAATTGAAAGTGAATCTGAAGGTGGTAGGCATTTTGTGTTCTTATGTTCTTAAGGTGGAAGGCATTTTGGGTGAAAGTGAGCATGAAATGATGAGTTCATGGTTTTAAGGGAAGGAAGGAGTGAGAGCAATAGAATAAGGATAATGGACTTCAACAAACTCGTAGAACTGGTAGGTAAGGTCCCATGGGAAGAAAAATTTAAGAAAAAAAAAGTTCAGGAGAACTGTCAGTTTCTCAAGGAAACAATATTAAAGGCACAATTGCAAGCTATCCTGAGGTGAAGGAAATATAGGAAGCATAGTAAGAGTCCAATATGGCTCTATCAGGAGGTTTTTTATGACCTGAAAAATCAAAAAGAAATCCTACAAAAAGTGGAAATGAGGACAAATTGCTTAGAAGGAGTATAAAAGAATAGTCTAGTATAAAAGAATCATGTAGGAATAAAATAAGAAAGACTAAGGCACAAAATAAGGTACACCTAGCAAGGGACATAAAAGGCAATAAGAAGAGGTTCTTTAAACACATTAGAAGCAAGAGAAAGACTAAGGAAAGTGTAGGGCCTCTGCTTAGTGGGGAAAAAGAGCTAATAACTGATTACATCAAAAACGCAGAGGGGTTTATTGCCTATTTTGCTTCAGTCTTCACCAAGAAAGGTTAAATGGGGACCAGATACTCAACACAATTAATATTAACAAGGGGGAAAGAATGCTAGCCAAAATAGGGAAAGATCAGGTTAAAGAATATTTAAGTAAGCTAGATGTATTCAGTTCTGCAGGACCAGATGAAATTCATTATAGGGTACTTAAGGAACTAGCTGAAGCAATCTCAGAACCATTAGCAATTATCTTTGAGAACTTCTGGAGAATGGGTGAGGTTCCCAAAGACTGAAGAAGGGCAAATATAGTATCTTTGAAAGGGGGAACAAAGAGTTCCCAGGGAATTATAAACCAGTCAGCCTAATTTCAACACCTGGAAAGATAGTGGAACAAATTATTAAACAATCAATTGGCAAGCACATGGAGGATAATAGGGTTATAAAGGAATAGCCAGCATGGATTTATCAAGAACAAATCATGCCAAACCGACCTCATTTCCTTCTTTGACAGAGTTACTGGCCTAGTGGATAAGGGAAAGCAGCAGATGTGTTATGCCCTGATTTTAGTAAGACTTTTCACACAGTCCCACATGACATTCGCATAATGAAACTAGGGAAATGTGGTCTAAATGAAACTACTATAAGGCAGCTGCACAAATGGTTAAAAGACCTTACTCAAAAAGTAGTTAGCAATGATTCAATGTCAAACTATCAGGGGAATTTGTGGAGTCACCCAGTGGTCAGTCTTGGGGCTGGTACTATTCAATATTTTCATTAACGACTTGAATAATGGAGTTGAGAGTATGCTTATAAAATCTGCAGATGACACCATACTGGGAGGGGTTGCAAGTAGTTTGGAGGGCAGGATTATAATTCAAAATCACCTTGACAAACTGGAGAATTTAGGGCTTTGGAACAGAGCCCGGAGCTGGAGCAGAGCAATTCAAAAATCCCTGGGAGAATTGGTCTGAATACAAGAAGATGTGAAATTCAATAAATCCAAGAGCAAAGTACTTCACTTAGGAAGGAAAGATCTGCACAACTACAAAATGGGAATAAACTGGCTAGGCACTAGTACTGCTGGAAAGGATCTGGGGGTTACAGTGGATCACAAGTTGAATGAGTCAACAATGCGATGCAGCTGCAAAGAGGGGTAATATTCTACAGTGTAGAAACAGGAGAGTCGTATGTAAGACACGGGAGGTAACTGCCCTACTCTGCTCAGCACTGGTGAGGCCTCAGCTTGGGTACTGTGTCCAATTCTGGGCACTACGCTTTAGGAGAGATGAGAACAAATTGGAGAGTCCAGAGGAGAGCAACAAAAATGATTAAAGGTCTAGAAAACCTGACCTATGAGGAAAGGTTAAAAAAACTGGGCATGTTTAGACTTGAGAAAAGAAGACTGAGGGGGGACCTGATAGTCTTCAGATGTTAAGGGCTGCCATGAAGGGGACTGTGATCAATTGTTCACTGAAGGTCAGGCAAGAAGTAATGGGCTTAATCTGTAGCAAGGGTGATTTAGCTGGGATATTAGGGAAAAATTTCTAATAAGGTTAGTTAAGCTTCCTAAGAAGGCTGTGGAATCGCCATCTCTGGGGGGTTTTAAAACAGTTTGGACAAACACTCTAGGTTTAACTGGTCCTGTCACAGCGCGGGGCTGGACTTGACTTCTCAAAGTCCCTTCAAGCCTTTCATTTCTATTATTCTATCCATTTAAACCTAAATCTAGAAATGTTTATGTGGGAAAATGAAGAGATCCAGATATACATATCTGGGCTAAGAGCGAAACAAGGATTTGAAGGATGAGAACATCAAGGAAGAGAGAAATTATAGATGTGCATATAAACATATGGGGGTGGGAACATTACAGTTGAATATCAGGAGGAACTAACTGACAGGAGAGTCATATCCTATCATCACATTTGAAGCAAAACTTCCCATTACGATCAACAGGAAGTTTTGCTTCTAATTTGACTACACAATATTGCCCAAAAATGTTGACTACATTATAGAATCTTCCAAGGAAACAGTGGAAGTGTTGGGGACACATAAAACATTAGAAAATAGACTGACGAGAACAATCCTATAATAGCAGGGAGTTGGACTAGTCAATCCAATAGATCTCTACCTTACACAGTTCTGTCTCTTCTGAATAAATGTTTAGCTTTGATCACGTCTAAAATCACATGCAAAACTTAATGAGTAGATTGTTCTCCCTTCACAGCTACAACAAAATTTGCATATCCTGTTCTACCCAGCTTCATTTTCGCATGAGTGTGGATTAATAGTCTCAAAAGGACTGAGGCTCTGCCTCCATGATTTGGGTGTAAATTGCCCTCACAAAATTGGTGCTGCCATTTTTGTACATGAATTCTAGCTACAGAGCTGAGAATTTCTGCCTCTAACTACCGGATTTTCACCCACAGTCAGGATTGTAAGCACTCAAATGTGCACCTACAAAAGGGAGTTTTTACCTTCTGAAAACTTACACTGCCATTTCTCATGTCCAAGTTTTATACACACTCCAATTCAGATCTTTGTGTTTTCACATGCAGATCGGATAGACAGACACCACGCTACATGATTTGCACAAGCAAATGCAAGTTTGTTCCCATAAATCATAGCATTTGTGTGTGCAAAGCCTGCCCAGAAAAAGTGGCACCTGAATAAAATTGCACCTGTACATTTAGTGACATTTTTTAAAATAGATTTGAATTAGTACATGTCTATACAGCACTTCAGAGATATAAAGCACTTTGCAAGCATTAAATAGTGAAAAGTAGTTGCCACCTGAATGTCGTATTTCTTTACATCTGTAACTCATCAGGCCAAATTTTGCAGTCTCTGAAAATTTACCTGTACATCCAAATCTTTCAGCATAAATGAGAGCAGAATTTGTCCCACCATGCTTAGGGTCCTGAATTGGCAAGGCACTTAAATATGTACAAAAGTTTAAGGCTATGTGTAGTCTTGCTAAATGAAATCATATTCCCACTGGAGTCGATAAGAAAATTCACATTGATTTAAATTGGCAGGATTTCACACGTAGAAGTCAATAAGAGTAGTTAGTCAACAGGGCTACTCACATGCTTAAAGTTATATATGTGCTTACACACCTTGCTCAATCAGTGCCGGAATGAAAACTACCTGCAGAAATTTATGAAATATTATTCCCCTTTTTAAAATGATTAGGAAAGATGTTATTCTTGCAATAATAATAGCCTCTTATTTCAACACCAGTATGTCAAGGTCTTAAAGATTTTGACTAGTGTTTATGAATAATTTGATCTAATAGTAAATCAAGCAGTAAATTAGTCATCTTTCTAGTGGCTTTTATTGTGATAGCATTTGTAGACTTTTAAAATGTCACTGACCATAGTACTATAAACAATAAATTAGCCATAAATCTGTGCATTTAAAGCTGTATTGTTCCACCTGACTGATACAGACTGCCCTAACTGAACTGGTGGAAGAACTGAAGGCCAGGGTTTATATATTTCACTCAAACACACAGAGCTTACCATGCTATTGCTGTGGTAACAACTTTGACGGTACAATGATGTACATCAGTTTATTTTTTTTAAAGTCATAGGAGCAAACAGCCATTTGAAATCTGTTAAATATCAATAGAACACCACAATTTAGGTAACCAGAATTTCCCCCATAGGATAAGCAAACAAATATCACCTTGTCAAAAATTAATCTGAACTACTGCATGTCCATAAAGCACTTCAAAGATGTAAGGGCTTTGTAAACACTATTATAATTCAAAGTACTTAAGTTCCAATGGCCAAAATATACATCTCTAACAACAAGTACAGTTTTATAAAGCAAGATACATTATCTTGCAAAGGAATGCATGTCAAATTGTTTACTTTTCTTTACCCACAGATCATGAAGGAAGTTCGGAGAGCATTGTGCAATGCATCAGCTGATGACAGTAAACTCCTACTTCTCAGCGCAGTGGGAAGTGTATTCTGTAGTGGCCTAGATTACTCATATTTAATTGGCAGGTTATCCAATGACAGAAGAAAAGAAAGCACTAGGATTGCAGAAGCTATAAGGTGACCCAAGCTTACATATGATCTCTAAATTATGAAATGCAGTGTGTGATTATAAAAAATATTTGTCAGGTCCAAGACTGTTGTATATTTAAGTGTTGATTGTATGCTAATTTCAGTTCTACAAATTCATTTAACAAGAAAAAGGAATGGGTTTGCTGTAGCTTTTTCTTATGAGACAGAACTCCTTTATTTCCAGTACAATGAGTTAAAATTTATTTAGTTCCACTACCTCAGTGTATTTCAAAATTCTTCCTCTAGTCTCAAATACAAATTGAGATGTAACTTTGTTTTTTAAATTAGCTGTGGCTTCGTGTTTTAACATTGTTCCTCGAAGCCAGATATTTTACTTGTTTCCGTGTTCATCATTTTAATGAGTTTTAGTACAAGTGGGGATCTATGTCTTAGTAGTGTTATATTAATATAGAAGACTTCTAATGTATTTCAGAGCCTTATTAGAAAGGTTTCTGATATTTCTCTTGATTTAAATCATGTAATTTATATGTAAATGTAGTTCTGTTTTGATAACTAAAATGTGGTTTTGCTTAACATATCAGATTATTTTAATAGAAACCCAGAGTTTATGAAGTGCTGTCTATAAATCAGTCTACACAATAAACCATCAAATGTTCCCATTATCCACAATGGTATAAATATATGACCAGATCTTCGGCTGGTGTACATCAGTGTTACTGCATTAGAGTCAATAGAACTACATATTTTTATACCAGCAAAGGACCTGGCTTAGACTTATTATTTCCTACAAAATATGCATTCTTCTTTTGAGAGCTTTCAAATTGTGTGGAGTACATTCTGACATTATTAAGGAGGAATCCAACTAAAGGGGATGGTTTTCTATAGATCTGGACTTCAGCTACATTAGGACAACTTGTTTAATTGTTTCATGATATAAATTAACAGAATTATCTAACAGAAGCCAAGCCATTTTAGTAATTACCTCTGTTGATTACCAGTGTCTTGGTTACTGCTGTGACTATTGTCAGTTTCAGGGCAATTACACCTATATTTCTTAGGGTCCCAGCAGTCACCTCTCTTGGGCAGAGACCCACATCTCACTCCATCCTGACTGGGGGTTCTTTAAGGCTACCCAGTTCCCTGCCTACACTGTGATCTCCCCAGCAAGCTAGACTGCCAAAAAGGCCAATGTTGGTGCTTTTCTTTCTCCCCAGGGGCTGCCACCTGTGTATTGCCCTCAGTTATAAATTATCACACAGCTCATTCTAAGCAAGCACATGTATTCTTAAGATAAAAGCATTACAGGGAAAACATTAAAAACAATAAAAGAATCTACATCCATGCTTAAAACACTTACCAGAGCTTACTCCAATCCAACCTTGAGCTCTGATCAGTCCTTCAAAATCCACAACTGGGTTTTCCCTGTGGTAATAAGTTCATAACTGTCTCAGATTCAGAAGCAGAATACCAACTGCAATACAGCTATTTCTTTATACAGCTTGGGCATGTGATCTGCAGTCTCCTGGAACAGATACTCAGCAGACAAGTACCCATTCCTCGGGGCATAGCTTCAAAAGGCTGAGGTTTTGCGTAACTGGAAGTGGGGAATATGCATTAACCCAAGTAGATTTTCTGGGGAAGACCTCACATTTAATGTTCCAAAGTCTATTCTTGTCTGGCACATTTTCAATGTAGACCTTTGAACTCCCGGGCCTCACATCACATCTGCCTCCTGGAGAGGTTACATACAATCCCAGATCACCAGAATATATAAGATATGCATTCAATACAATGGACCCCAAAGACACTTCAACTTAATTCAATAAGGTCTCCCAAGAATACACAGGAAATTGCCATATGTGTCACAACTACTACAGTACAATTTGGATACTTCTATTAGATATTTCTGAAACTCAGGAAAGTAGAGAAAAATGAACTTTTGTAAATTTAAATTATATAATATTATGGCTTAAATTTTCAGAAGTGTCTTGTGAGGCTGAGGACACCTAAAAGAGGCCTGATTTTTATGGGATGGATGTTCAGCACTTTCTGAAAATCAGGCTCCTTCAAAGTGTGTCAAGTTGGGGGACCCAAAATCACTAGTTATGTATGAAGTGTGTGTGTGTGTGTGTGCGCGTGTGTGTGTGTGTATACACACACATTCAATATGTAAATACTTGTTTAATGTTTATTGTTTTATAAATATGAATGACTAAATAAACATACATTTATACACACAAAAATCCCATAGATGTATAGAGTCATACATATCCATTCAACATTTAAACAAGTATGAACCAGACTGTGATACTCTGACTCACATTGGTAGTGCCTTACTCCACAAACAGTCCCATAGATTGTAAGCTACTATTCAGTGCAAGAAAGGATATTGCAATATGGCCCTGTATAAACTGTTCAATGAAATCTGGTATGTCCCTCATATAGGGCCTGACAACAAGCAGTGAAGTCAATTGGATTCTTATTTCAAAGGGGTTTGGATCAAGTCTGTATATAGTCCATTTCACCATCCTTTCTTATGCTGAAATCAGTAGTAGTCTCAGAATAACGTCATTCCTCTCAGCAAGAATGTCAGATTCTGGCCCAGTGGGATTAGATTTTATGAGCATGGAAATACAATATTCTTAAACTTTTAACTTAACTGTCAATGCTTTTCTGTTGCTCGATCATTCCCTGAAAAGGGAGAAGCAGTTAATTGACTGACACAAAATAACACTGTAGTGAGAGAGAAAACGTTGCTTTGTCAGTGGTTAGGGTGCTCCAGTGTATAGTAATTTACTCGTGTCCATTCTCAGTATCAGCTGAGAGTGGAATGTGTTCATATTGATATTATGAGAGGAAAAGAAGAATTCTCACAGTGTATTCCTTCTGTCTGTGCTATAGCTCTCATATGTTGATCACAGCCTAAAACAACGGGATTGCAGTTTATTTGTTTCACAGGCCCTTTGACGGACTACAAGCCCTGATCCTGCAATGAGAGCGCTGTCTCCATGCCAAGCTCATTGGAAGATTCAAAAGTGCACATGAAGACCATATTTTCACGTTTCCTCTAGTAAAAACAAAAGCCTTCCAAACATAACATTTTCCCCTTTCACTGTAATAAGTTCCACTGTGCAACAGTGTTTACAACTTTCAGTGCAATTCTAAGAATGTCCCCTCACATTCTGCTCTCCCCTCCTGGGGTCCCCCCTTTCTCCTTGTAAGGCTGTCTTGTTTCTGCCAGGCTGCAGACTGTCTCCCCATGCAGCACGTTTAGCTGCTGCCTCTGATCTATGAAGGCAGCGGCAGGGGCAAAGAGAGATTCCTCTGCCTTCTGCACCTAGCAGTCTGGAAGTCTTGATTTTCCTCTGCATTAGGCTTTTCCAGTTTCTGCTCTGTACCAAAAATCAATAGGCTTGTTCCCACTGGTGCCCAGAATACTCTGAAATTTTGGAATTGATCAAGGTTGTCATATTACAGACAGAGAAATGCCATTGAGTTAATCATTGGGCCTTGCTTTGCTCAGCCAAGTGTGAACTATAATTCCCCTTAATCCCCTCCTTTTCCAGTAATACATCTTTGCCTTCTGAACCCATTGACACAGTACTCCTTACTATACTTGCCTTGCCTGGTGACCAGTAGCGTATCTAGAGGGGGAGCAGGGGGAGCAGCTGCTCCCCCTGAGCACATTTTCCAAAAGTGGCGCCTTTTTAATTTTTGAAAGAGTGGAGACAAGT
This sequence comes from Chelydra serpentina, assembly GCA_037349315.1. Lineage (NCBI taxonomy): Eukaryota > Metazoa > Chordata > Testudines > Chelydridae > Chelydra > Chelydra serpentina. The sequence goes on from JBAIAC010000026.1 coordinate 31,122,968, forward strand.
GGACGGAGGTAGAGCGACAAAATAACGCAGGGGTCCCGCCACTAGCCCCACCAAGAGCCCGCTGCTGCCCTAGGTGAAAGAACCCAGACTGGCAACGGGCTGAGAGACCCCGGCTGGCAGGAGCCCGCTGGGGGAATCCTAGAGCGGTGGCTGGTTGAGCCGCTCAGCCCACCCCGCTCTGGGATTTCCCCCCACGGGCTCCTGCCAGCAGGGGTCCCGCCGCTGGCCCCACCAAGAGCCCGCTGCTGGCGTGGGTTCTTTCACTCAGGCTGGGAGCGGGCTGAGAGACCCAGGCTGGCAGGAGCCCACAGGTGGGATCCCAGAGCGGGGTGAGCTGAGCAGCGGCTCAGTCAGCCGCCGCTCTAAGATTCCCCCCGCGGGCTCCTGCCAGCAGGGGTCCCGCTGCTGGCCTGGGTTCTTTCACCCAGGTCAGGTCGGGTGGCGCCTTTTTTTTATGTGTTCGCTCCCCTTTATGTGCCACTGCTGGTAACCTGTTCTTATGTTTTATTGTCCATTGTATGAGGTGGAGCTCCTGAACTCCCTCTTCACTCCTTATTTTCTCATGTTCAAGCTCAGGCCTCTTAATATTGATTATACTGTACCTCTTTGAAAAACACATCACTGTCGCTGTCAGTCCCTTTAATTCTTTGTAAACGCTAATGTTGAGTCAACTCAAAGTCTCCTCTCTTTTTTTATTTTATTGTTGTTGAAAATAAACCCCTTTCTCTTATATCCCAATCCAGCATAGTACCTAAGGACATGCTTAACTTTAAGCCTGTATGTAGTCACATTAACCATGTGACTAGCCCCATTGAAGTCAAAGTTAAGCATACGCCTGTGCTTTGCTAAAATCAGGGCCTTAATCTTTCCATGAGATCTGCTATCATCTCCAGCATCCAAATCCTGCTCTCAGATGCATAAGTATAGGTCCCATTGATCTAAACAGGAAATCTGCGAGCACATCCAAGGACAAATGTCTTTAAAGGAATCATGTTCTTCCACAACATACTCCATATGAGACTTGGCCAGTAACAGTATCACCTCTTACTTTGCATTTTCCTTCTGCTAATATAATTCAGTATTTTGTTTGCCTTCTCTCTTGCTGTACACTGGTTTGATGGAACCCATAATTTGTCCACAATTACACCCACACTTTTTCCTGATCAGTGTACGGACTGTTCCATTTCGCACAGATTCCATACCCTTTTTCCTAGAAATAAGTCCAGTTGACTTATTTCTAATCTCTTATTGCACTACATTTACTGTGTTCTAGCCTTCTCACCTAAATCAGCCAAACCATTTTGCATTCGACTGCATTATTTCCTCTTCCCCCCTCTTATCTCCCCCCATCACTTCAAATTTGCTGTAAGAGGCGGGACATGGAGATCTTTGTTATACCTTAAATCTAAATCACTTCTAACAAACATCCAGCAAGTGACCTCTGGATACCACTCTTATAATCTCATGTCAATGTAGTTTTTTCCAATCTGTGGCTCCCCTTCATGTCTCTCTTTCAGCTTGGGTGTACTCTTTAGATCACCCTGTTTCATCTCTATTCCATGGCTCAGTAGGATACCTTACCATTATTCTTTGATGCAGAGCCTTGGGTTCTTTAACGTAAGTATACAACAGTGCACCCATTGAGTTTCCCTCCTCTTTCATTCTACAATATATTTAAAGGACTCCATCAAGTTAGCTAAGCAAGACTACCTGAATCCATGCTGGCTTTCCTTGAATAGAGTAAGAGCCACTAAATATACAATCCATCCCTTTCTGGTCCAGAAATAATACTAGCCCTAACCATACCGCAAAAAGGTACCATGTTCCAGGCATTCCACTTACTCCACACAAACCAAATACAATTTAAGAGAAATCATTTGATATTCTATGGTATTCTTATAAATTAATTACAGACAAATCAGGTGAACTGTCCATCTGGGGAAAAGCCCAGTTGGAAAATAGAAGGCATAAAAACTGAGCACGGCGTTTGTAAGTCAAATCTGTTTTCAGATAAGTAGTTTAAAGTCAAGAACTAATTTAAGTGTTTCCCTATTCAAGAACTTCCTTTTTTTTATTTTAGGGATTTTGTAAAAGCTTTTATTCAATTTAAGAAGCCAATTGTAGTTGCTATCAATGGCCCAGCCCTTGGGTTGGGAGCGTCTATCTTACCGCTGTGTGATATCGTTTGGGCAAGCGAGAAGGCTTGGTTTCAGACCCCATATGCAACGATCCGACTCACTCCAGCTGGTTGTTCATCGTACACATTCCCACAAATACTGGGTGTGGCTCTGGTAAGGCACTTTTCTCCTAGAATTGCTCAGCAGGCTTGGTTAATTCCATACTGTTTTGCACTGTTTTTATGACTGTCACAGAATTTGACACATTTTACAGTCTCTGGTGAAGAGAGGCCCAAGGGGACATGAGAAGAGGGGCCATTTTCAAGGATGTGTCAGCAAAGGGACAAAGTGTTTTGGCAAAGCTAATGTGGGAGGTTTCAAAGTATCTTTCTGCACCGTGCTAGACTCGTGCAATGGCTAGTAGTTAATAGGGTACACTGGGGCTTGACACTGTGCTGTCTGCTTCACAAGTGTAAATCTGGAGTAATTCCATTAGTCACTTAGTTTACCCCAGTGTAAAAAAAGATCAGAATTTGACCCCCATATACCTTATACTTGCTGTCATGGATCAGTGCCGTAGCATTGCCTATATACTGACAGTAACGCTTGTAAAATCACTGACATCAGCATGCTGATATGAACAGCTAATGTATTTTTTTTAATTTGCCCATACAATGCTTAGATGTCACTGCCAAAAGCACTTCCTAAGTACTTCTCACTAAGGAGAAGGATGAAAATATTTGCAAGTCTTATTTGACCATAGCACCAGGCATATGTGGCGTAGGAATGAAGGAAATCACCACCCAAGATCTTGAGTGAGCCTTTTCTTTTGCAGGCAAATGAAATGTTGTTCTGCGGGAGAAAGCTAACAGCACAGGAAGCCTGCAGCAGAGGACTTGTGTCACAAGTATTTTGGCCAACAACATTCAGTCAAGAAGTGATGCTGCGAGTAAAGGAAATGGCATCTTGCAGCGCAGTGGTAAGAAATCTATCGGCTTTTGTTTCTGTCAGCTAGATTACAACTCGTATTAAGGAATTAAATAGAAACCTGTTCAGTTATAGGCAAAAAGAATGTATATCTATAACTTCACTGAAAACAGGGAAGGTGTGCTACAAGAGCTAGTCATGTACTAGAGAACCCGATTCTCAACTCCTGTAGTAAAACCTCTGGAGGGGGGGGGGCGCTAATGGAAGGAAGTCTGTGCAAGGATTGCTCATGGGTTTTTTCCCTGATTGTTTCATTAGGGAGGCAGGTTTTTTCCACTTTCCCCTTCCCAATATGGAATGGATTGTAGGGCTCATTGATGAACCTGGGGGATCCACACATAGAGCCAGGGGGTCAGCAGGAGACCTGCACCTCCATGCTGACTCTGTCTCTCCCTGAAGCTTCTCCTCTGCTCCCTGCTGCATGGCTCCAATGGAGTTGCATTGCCACAGCCTTTAAAAGGGACCTCCTCCACCACCCCCAGTGAAGGGGAGCCAGTGGGGGGGAGGGGAAAATGTGCTCTCCCCCCCCCCCAGCTCCTCGTTCCATCCATCACCAGGCTGCCAACTCCCTATCTCCCTCCCCCACACAGTTTCTGACCCCACAGAGCATTCTCTTGAGGTCCATGGGGGAGAGGTGAGATCCATGCAAGAATCTTGAGAGCAAAATCTGGTCCAAGGGGTTATTACTTCCGTTTTCTGATTGCAGTTTAGTGGCTGTTAAAACCTCTGCATAGCCCTCATTTTCCAAGGCCCTTTTCCTTGAGGCATATATATTCCTGCACCAGCCCCATTTAAGCTTTTAAAAGAAATGTAATGCAACAATGAAAACCACAGCCTCCCTAAAACAGCACTAACAAAATGAAAGCAACTGGTAGCCATTTGTACTTAATTCCTTAGTTATAGTGCATGTCCCTGGCAGTCTTAGCATTCCTTGACTTCACTTAAAAGACCTGTGTCGTTCAAGACACAGCAGAGGCAAAGAAGATTTTTAATTAAATCAAGTCTAGATTACATCTCAGAAAAGACACTCACAACTAAACCCACCATTAATTGGTCTTTGGAAATGCAGCGTAAGCTTATCAGATCAGGCTGATACGGCCTATATTATATGAGCTGGGAAGCACTCTGAATCTCATCCTGCATTCTCCATTCCCCAGATCAGATGTACAACAGCATCTTCTACTGAGGTCTGTTAGATTGAAGGAAGGTGGTAAGATATGACCAAGCATGAGGCTACCTATCAAAAGGGTTAAAAATTATAAAGGAGTTAGGAGTCTTGATTGAGCTCAAAAGTAGAGTGAATATAATGGTCTCATTCTAGTTAATTGTGGACAATTGTGCATAAAAATACAAAACAAAAACCAACACCAACACCACCCTAACAACCCTGCTGCTTATAATTGACCCGTTTACAGTCTATTGAGAAGAAACACAGTTCTGTAATAGCAACGAGTTACAGTCAAAAACTGATAGGATACCTTAGTCTAGGACTCAGTTGTTTGGTAGAGCTTGCTCCCTTGTGTCTCCCTTTTCTACAAACACTAATATCTTGTATTAACCCCCTGCCCTTAGAACACAGTGAAGCATGGAACATATCCCAATTTTGTTTAACTAATAAGAGCTCCTTTTGGGTTTTGTATGTAAAAATAAGTAAAGGGAGTAAGGTGACCAGATGTCCCAATTTTATAGGGACAGTCCCAATATTTGGGGCTTTTTCTTATATAGGCACTGATTACCCCCCATGCCCTGTCCCGATTTTTTACATTTGCCATCTGGTCACCCTAAAAGGGAGACAACCTAATTTGGCTTAAAACAGTTTCTAAATTAAGGTGGCCTAAGTAAGACCCCTGAAATCACCATTTACTTTTCAAAATCTTGGTGCTAGTGCATAAATACAAATGTCTGTGCTGAGTATCAGCAGCTTCCATCGACTTCAGGAGGAGTGGTGGGTGCTTAATACGTCTGAAAAATCAGGTCCAACTTCTCTACACCATGGAGATAATTATTTAAGTGGTAAAACACTGTTAATACTGCTGTCCATAATAAGTTAAACAGATCCAAAAAAAAATCTTTGCTAATATTTTCACTTTAGGTATTAGAAGAGTCTAAATGCCTGGTGCGGAGCTTCCTGAAATCTGGACTTGAAGATGTGAATGAAAAAGAGTGTCAGATGCTAAAACAGCTGTGGAGTTCTTCCAAAGGACTGGATTCATTATTCAGCTACTTGCAAGACAAAATTTATGAAGTCTGAAGTCACAGTTTCACGTCAAGAGAAAACATTCCAAGTGTAAACAGAGTTCAAACATTACCTGTGTTTGAAAAGCAGAGGGAACGCATCCTTGAGATGAATTTGTGACAGTGTATCTTAATACATATGGTTGTGTCAATTTCCTTGTGAGCTAAATTGAGAAGTTACACAGCTGCTTCTAGCTGGTTTGATTTTGTGTAATCAAGATGGAGGCAGGCTTGGTCATCGCACATAAATTCTACTGAGTGCTGCATCATTCACATGCTCATCCAGTTAGAAGTGTACATTCCACGTGCTGAAAAGCACTACTGTGGCCCAGTAAGGCACACCATCTGTAAAGACTTATTTTGTCTCTCTCTCTCTCTCTCTCTTTTTTTTTTTTTAACTTATTCTTGCTTTGCAACAAATGTCTATGCTGACACTGGGGCTGAATCTGAAAATCAGGTCACAGTAATACTCTGCAGACCCAGATTATTATACTTCAGAAATATTTTAATTATTTTTTTAATTTCTAACAATGTAATGGAAAAACCTGATAATTTATATGTATAATATGTAAAGTTAGTTTTGGGAAAAAAACTACTAGGATTTTTTTCTTTCATTGAATTTATTTAACTTATTTATTTTGTGTTTGTATGCAACTGTTTGTTGATCATATGGATATTATTTTCATACTTCCCTTGACTGGATTAATGGTTTCACATGAGAATGCAAGTGGCCCAGTGCATTTTTAGCGGTGAGCTGTGTATACAATAAAGAACATACAGAAATCACCAAATGTTGGGGCACTAAAAGTGACAGCCATGTACGTGTTCCTTTATGTGTGAAATTGTACAAATATGTATTGAAGTCAAGTCATAGTCTGTTAAACTTGTTAAGGAAAATCAGTGGAAGCTGCAATTGTGAGTCCCATACAAGTCTCTCTTCACTTCCTGCCTTCTTGAGGAGCATCGAAGGGCTTGCCAACAAAATGCTTTAAGTTTACTATTTTCCTATTAGCTGGACATTAATAACAGGGTGTGTGGTGCCCTTATGTGGCATCATATTGTTCTTCAGGTTTAAACATCTCCTTTTGGTCTGAAGTCTAGAAACAAACCCTTGTGAGCCTTAGTCTAACTGCCTGATTGCTCAGTTGTGAGATAATTAATACTCTGGAGGCGTCTGGGTCTGGGATAGCAGTTTTATAAAAAGGTGCTAAGTTTTGAACTGGGTGGAGACAGAGTTTTTGTTTTGCTTTTCCAATGCTCCATGACTGGCTACCCCATGATCTGGTTGGGGGTGGGGGAGGGAGAATATATGGCTGTCCAGAAAAACAGTCCATGATAAGTGACAAAAAAAAAAAATCTAATTTGCTGCTTTAAAATGTGACCCTAATATTTTTCAGTGATACTGACTTTTGAACACTGGGTTCAAAAGTCTAGCAGGCAGTTAGGGAGGAAATAACATGAACACATTCAGTGAATCGAACTGCCATCTTAGTATGCCCAAATCAAAATCTCTCAAAGCAGAAAATTTGCACCTTTGTCTCTTTAGTGATTTGTGCACTTGCTCTCCATCGTTTAGCTCACTGACCAGATTACAGTTTAAAAGAACCAAAAGTGAGCTGAGGGGGTTGTTCGTTTTTTCCTTACAATCTTTCAAAAAAAGAGACTCAGTAAAGTCTTTGTCAGATTGCAAACCGATAGTTCTAGTGAGTGGTAGGTTTCCACAAAGTCCATCCATCTTTTCCTTTTTCGTAGTTAAATGTAAAGTACCTTCCATTTACATTCTATACATGTTCCTAGGGCCAAATTGTGCCATTGATTTTTTTTTTTTAATCAGAGCGCTATGTTGAAGTCAGAACTCCTTCCCGCCCTCCCCGCCCCACAGTTCTGCTTAAAGTCAAACAAACAAACAAAACAAAACACATGGCAGAATCTGACCCATAGTTAGAATTTGTTTAAATGTCTTCGAAATACAACATTGTACATGATTATGAAGTGACTCTTATTTTTCAGTGGTCTAAAACAAAGGGTAATTCTTTCAGTAAAAATATGAAATGGTTGATATAACAAGTGCTGTATGTTAAGGGTTGCTTACTTCTTAGGCCCCCTAGCAAAATTTAAATGTGTGTTCAGGTTACGCACATGCTTAAAGGCTTTGCTAGATCAGGGCCATAGAACCCAACCTTATAAGCATGCACACAAGTCACTTATTTCAGTAGTCCCACTGACTTCAGTGGGATTAGTCACGTGCATAATAAGTGTTTGTACAATCAGGCTTCCAGTATGGAAAGTTAGAAAAATCAGGAAAAAGTATCATGATGCCCCAACTTCCATTTTTTCTTATACTGGTCCAGAGTGGTACAACTCCAGGTCATGTAAAATGTGTCAATAAAATACTAGAAAGTTTATTTCAATATTGTGCTTGTTATATGCTGATATATCTAGGAAAATTGCTCTCAGCAGTATGAAGATGCGTTTTACCACAGAAAGTTTTAGAACAAAAAAGAATCATAATTCAATCAACTTTTAAAATGCACCATTTCAATTGCATTTTCAAATATTCACATTAATATTTTGTTTGACAAAGGAATGGTTGAAATGTGTTTTTCGTAAAAGGCACTAATCATATTTAATGTTTTATTATTCACATCTAAACAGTTATAATCTAGTTTCCATAGAATTTGTTTTTCTTTCAGAAAAAGGCTAATAATTTCAAAAGCTTCCTTTTTGAGTATTTAAGGCTCAGAATTGATTCTCTCTTCTGTTTCAGTCTTTACTTGCTATTCAGATACATAGATGTACTGTACATATTAGTCTGGGTACCTTTACTAATATTCACAGTATTTAAAAATATAAATGCAATTTGTTGTTAAGTCTGTTATTTTATTCTTGTGTAAATTGTTTTGTACAATCTTTACAAATCTGCAGTTTTGCATTTGTAGATATTCAAGGTAAGCAATTTATTTTGTGTTGTCTTGCATGTATATTTTTTGCTGTAGATAAGTGTCGTTTAGTTTACTACTTCAGTACATTTCTGTTTAAATAAATAAGCTTACAAACTTTAATACAGTATATATTTTCAGAATATAAACTTTTATATTTCTGTGGTAGGTTAGGGTATGCGTTTTAGGCAATCTTTTTCACTACTATTAATTGTTCTTTTAATCTATAGTATACTGGTTTTGTGCCAATAGTTTTTCACTAGAATAAAATGCTCTGTTAATGTTAGGGATATACAGACAGGTTTCCTGGTGGTGGTGGGCAGGTCTTCTGTTTTCTTTTGTTTTTTGCCAGCCTTGAAGTAACTGAGTTTAAAGTGTGATTTGTAAATTTATTGCATTTGTGAATAAGCCTTACCATTAGGTACAACAAATCTTAAAACTTTGCAACTGCATATGTAGTATTAAGGACTTCCCCAAATAATCTCTATAAAACAGTTGGCAAAATCAGAGTACAGGGCCTTAAGTTTTTCTTGTGAAAAGGATAATACGGGTTGGTTTGTTTGTTTTTAAACAACATAGTTAGAGACTTGTCAGTTTGGGCTTTGTTCTATATAAACTGTGCATATTGTTCTCCCAACCACAGTCGTTAATCTCAGGCTTTTTGTGGCTGGGTCTATAAAAGTCAAATCTGGCTAAAGCCAGCACTCTTTAGGAGACAGTAAAGAAGTTTACATAAGAGACTTATAGACAATCTTAATCATAGTACATTTAAGTATTCAGTATCCTGGATGTGTTATCTGTGTCTACCCAGTTAACCGTATGTTTTAAGCCATATTAAATCTCTTTACCACTACTTTAAATACTACACTGAAAGTCATTCCCTAACTTACCTACAGGTTGACAGGATTGTGATTTCTAGTGAATAAAAATATGCCTTCCATAAAAACAAAGGACCAAAGAGCTACATTATTCTAACAGAGCATTAGTTACTTAGCAGGTGAACTAGTCTGACATTTATAGTGACGATCAAATGGTCTCTTTCTGCTACAAATATTTCATTCTCATTCATTTTAAGCGTAAGGGGGAAAATGTATCCACTAGACTATTGGAAAATGAGCAATGTTCCGCTAAGATGGCATGTCTATTGGTAAGGCTTATTACCAAACCTCTGAGATGAAGCAAAGAACCAAAAATTCACAAAATCTGTCTATGTAAATTTATTTGATTTCAAACTAGTAACTTGCACAAGAAATTAAAGGTAGAATTTTGCAAATTAGGCCCTTACGTTATTTTGTCAGAACGTCATGGAACAGACTAAAACCGTTTCTAATATTTGTAATGATGAGTACATAATATAATATTATAAGGGTACAGGCACCCCTTTATCACAGTGTTGTAAATATTTTCTGAAACTGGTACAGTACGGAGGGACTTGTATCTTGATATATCAAATATTGACTGTCTACATCAAATTGTACACAATATATTTGTTGATGGTCCTGTAACTAGTGTATGGACACATTTCTGGGTGCCTTAGAAGTTGTATTTTTCATGTGTGTTAATATGCAGTATTTATACATTGTGAGAAGCTGCTTTGAATAAAAACATTGAAACTTCATTGCAATTTAGTGATTTTCAATTTTACAGGAATCAAAATGAATTTGGTAAATAGATGCCATACGGAAAAGGGGGTATTATAAAGTGATATGGTAAAAACAATTAATAGACTCCTACATTTTAAAAGAAATTATGCATACAGAGGTTTTTATTATGAGTGGACATTACATTTAAAACTGATCATCCATCCAAAAATTGCAAAGATCACAGCAACGAGAAGTGCTGTTAGTAACGTAATGAGTCTGGCTTCATTCCACCTGACCTGTTCACATCCAAGAAAATTAGCAAAGAATCATTGTCTTAAATATAATGTTCTAAGACTGCTTCTACTCCACCATCACTACCACCCTTGCTTTGACGTATGTGAGTCATACAAAGCATGACACAATATGGCTCATGCCACTCTAGAGCCCAGGACTGCCAGCAATGATGCTGTTCTTAACACAGGCGTGGCTAGGCTAAGAGATATCTGGCTTTGGGAGGGTGATTCTGCACACAGCACTGCACTGTGCAAGTGGCACAGAGACCTGTGTTGCAGCCAGTGTGGAGCGGCACCATGCCAGTGGAATTTCAAAAGGGGCATAATCCTGTGACTTCGTCTGTGCACAGGGCTGATGTGCAGTCTGGGCCATGCTTAGTGCCTCCTCTCTGACCCACTTAAAAAAGAAGAACACCTCAGGGTTATAGAGAGGGAGCAGTTACTTAGTTTCCCCCGAGCAGAACAGCAATATGAGAAACCTCTTGCGATGAGGCCTGGCTTACCGGTGGTGCTGCGTAGTCGTAAGGTCACTGGGTCCCAACTCTCCCCCGTCTCCAGCGTCCCTCACCAGCAATCGCTTCAACATTGTGGTAATCCACCTTTTGGTGGGTAGTGACTGGGCCCTCTGGCTGGGTCGACAATTGCGTTCGCCCCCTTCCAGGATAATAGAGTCCAACAAAACATATCGAGGCCAAAATCCTCACAAAAAAAAGGGTCTTCAGCCTACCTCTGGGCCCCTATATGTGGCTTGCCCTTGAAACAGGGTTTATAAAGTCTCTATCCTCTCCTCTGCCAGGGGTGGGGGAGAGGGAGGGATTTATGCCCCCTCCACAAGTTCCCAGACTTCCCTCTCCATCAGTCTCTATCTGAGAGCACTAAGACACCCTGGAGTGCTTCAGAGCTGCCTCCCTGGGCTGCTTCCCACCACTGGCTTCCCCACAAGGCCTCAAAGTCTTGCACTTAATGTCTAACCAAAAATAGCACAAACAACTGAGTGTTCAGTCCAGCTGGGCTCAGCTGCTCGCCATCTTCTTTCCAGGCTAGCTCAGCTTCACACTAGCCCTAGTGCCCAGGTTTCACTCCCACTACCCGAGGCTATCACACTCTCCCTCTGCCCATGGCTTCAGGCAGGCTGCAGGCCCTGATCAGCCTCTATCTCCAGTCAGGCTTCCAGCTCAGGACTCTGCCTCCCAGGCTTCTCTCAGCCCAAGAGAGAAAACTCCCCGATGCCTCACACCTGGGTCTCCTCTCTGGCCCCTCCTCCAGTGCTTAGAGTAGCTGCCATTTGCAGGCCTCACCCTTACTCAGGCACTCCCAAGATAGGTCTCACCTTCTCTGCCATTTCATCTCCCTTTCCCTCCCCTTGCCCCCTCTGGCTCCTTGTTAATCTCCTCCATCAGCTGCAGCAGGCTCTACAGGTGTGGTGGGGGTGGAGTCACCTAAGCCCAGAATCACTTGTTAACCCCTTCTGGCCCAGTGTGGGGTTTATATACGCCATCAAACGCCCTGGCATGAGGCATAGAAAGGAGGCAGTTTTTGCATAAGGACCATGAACAATATGGAGCCAACCCTAAAAGCAAATCTCTGTACCCACACAAAGCCCCCTTAACTCTTGATGTGCTTGGAGATGTGCAGTATCAGGGCCTTGGTCGTTACTATTCTTTATTTAACTGCACACATTATCTGGTTTCTGCAATCAGTGCAACACTAACCTACCTCACAGATTGGCAACTCTTGGTCTGAAAGGGATGAAACATACACGGCCCTTCCAAAACTGGAAAACCATTTTTTTTTCCCTACGGAGACCTAGACAAAAGTGCCTAAAAGTGCAAACGTATTGATAGAGATTTTCCTTAGGGGAAGGGGGAAGCAGTTTCTAGCCTTCATGGTTCTGGAGAAAAGTTTGAAAACATGACCCAAAAGCAACCTGAAGGCTAAAAAAAAGAACCCAAATCTTAATTTTTTTAAAACATCATGCTTTTTAAGCCAATTTCATTTCATTATTTTTGAAGAGTTGGGGTTGGCAGTACTGGTTTTTATATTTATAATTTATTTTACATAAATGCATGGAAGCATGTACTGTACACTAGTATTAGAGAAACAAGCATTATTTACTCAGAGGCAACAGTAACAGCATAAAGAAAAGATTGAAAATGCTGAAATTCACTTTAATGGAAAGCTGCATAGGATAAATTATGTGTACAGTTCCAAAGGCATCCAAACACTTCTTTACATTAGTGCTTAGTTCCATTAAATTATCATTGCAACATAGAAGCTAAATTTAAACAAAAGAACTAGAAAACAGTCATATGCTATCACCAAAAAAAATGTGCTTAGCTTTACAGTTATAGCTACTGTTGGTAGGTAGTGGGGTAAGCCATCTATAGCAAGGGACTGGGAGCCAGGATTCTTGGGTTCTATTCCTGGCTTTGATTGGACTTGCTTCATGCCAGCCACTTAAATTTTTATACCTCAGTCTAACCAGCTTTAAGAAAATGAAATAATACTTGTCTCTTTCACCGGAGTGTTATGAGACCTAATCAATGTTTAACACTCGGAGGCCTAATTGATGTTTGTAATGCTCTGTGGTTGCATTTATATCTAACTTTTCCTCTGAGGCCACATATAATATCATCCTCGGAGGACTTGAACACACATATAATTTAGTCTTGTTTAACCAGCACCATAGGCCAACAATTATTGATTTATATTTAGTAGCGAAATACTGTACTCTCGTCATGGGTTAACACATTGCAGTTTCCCTTGAAAGATTATAATTTCCACATGGTCTGCAAGCTAGTTCTAAATATGTTTATGTAGTGTTAACGACACTGTCAACTTAAAAAAACTTATGTTGTACACAAACACAGTCCTTCATTAACAATACTAAAAACCCCTTACTTTATTAAAGGTAAACAATCTAGTTTACATAGCACTACTTATGTTCCTTGTTTCCTTTCAGTATTTCTCCCACTGGGAACAACGGAAATCAACAAAGTCAAATTTACTTCTGTTTTCACTCAGGGGCTGCCTACACTACATCTACACTACAATTCAACTTATTCATAAATGATTTGGAAGAAGGGGTAAACAGTGAGGTGGCAAAGTTTGCAGATGATACTAAGCTGCTCAAGATAGTTAAGACCAAAGCAGACTGTGAAGAACTACAAAAAGATCTCACAAAACTAAATGATTGGGCAATAAAATGGCAAATGAAATTTAATGTGGATAAATGTAAAGTAATGCACATTGGAAAAAATAACCCCAACTATACATACAATATGATGGGGGCTAATTTAGCTACAACTAATCAGGAAAAAGATCTTGGAGTCATCGTGGATAGTTCTCTAAAGACGTCCATGCAGTGTGCAGCGGCAGTCAAAAAAGCAAACGGGATGTTAGGAATCATTAAAAAAGGAATAGAGAATAAGACGGAGAATATCTTACTGTCCTTATACACATCCATAGTGCGCCCACATCTTGAATACTGCGTACAATTGTGGTCTCCTCATCTCAAAAAGGCATTAGAAAAGGTTCAGAAAAGGGCAACTAAAATGATTAGGGGTCTGGAACGGGTCCCATATGAGGAGAGATTAAAGAGGCTAGGACTTTTCAGCTTGGAAAAGAGGAGACTAAGGGGGGATATGATAGAGGTATATAAAATTATGAGTGGTGTGGAGGAAGTGAATAAGGAAATGTTATTTACTTGTTCTCATAATAAAAGAACTAGGGGCCACCCAATGAAATTAGTGGGCAGCAGGTTTAAAACAAATAAAAGGAAGTTCTTCTTCACACAGCGCACAGTCAACCTGTGGAACTCCTTGCCTGAGGAGGCTGTGAAGGCTAGGACTATAACAGGGTTTAAAAGAGAACTGGATAAATTCATGGAGGTTAAGTCCATTAATGGCTATTAGCCAGAATAGGTAAGAAATGGTGTCCTTAGCCTCTGTTTGTCAGAGGGGGGTGATGGATGGCAGGAGAGAGATCACTTGATCATTACCTGTTGGGTCCACTCACTCCGGGTCACCTGGCATTGGCCACTGTCGGTGGACAGGATACTGGGCTGGATGGACCTTTGGTCTGACCCAGTACGGCCTCTCTTATGTTCTTATGTTCTGTGCTGGTGTAGTGTAGACACTTCCTACATGGGTGGAAGCGGGTTTCCCTTAGATCGGTGGTTCTCAACTGTGGGCCACCACTTCTTCAGGAAAAGCCCCTGGCGCACTGGGCCAGTTTGTTGACCTGCCGCATCTGCAGGTTCAGCCGGTCGCGGCTCCCACTGGCCGCGGTTCGCCGCTCCAGGCCAATGGGGGCTGCAGGACACAATGGACAGCACATCCCTCGGCCCACGCCGCATCCCACGGCCCCCATTGGCCTGGAGCGGTGAACCACGGCCAGTGGGAGCTGTGACCGGCCAAACCTGCGGACGCGGCAGGTCAACAAACCGGCCCGACATGCCAGGGTCTTTTCCTGAAGAAGCGGTGGACCACAGTTGAGAACCACCGCCTTAGATGTAGATAATCCACCTCTCCGAGAGGTGGTACCTAGATTGAGGGAAGAAGTCTTCTGTCGATCTAGCTGCACCTATACTGGGGGTTAGGTTGACCTAACATAACTATGTCACACAAGGCATAATATTTTTCACAGCCCTGAGCAACATAGCTAGGTCAACCTAAGTTTTAGGTGTAGACCATGCCTCAGTTTGACATCTCAGATCTCAGTGCTGCAATTTATACATTGTGAGCAGTTGCTTTGGATAAAAAACACTGACACTTCATTTCCATGTACTTTCAAAAACTGCAAAGGAGTGTTTATTACTTTAACAACTTCCTTTTTAATTGGAATTTTTTTAAATTGGGTACCACTCCTTTTGAGCTTTCGCTTATAATAACTTCCCTTTACAATATTTAACGATGCATCCAAATTATCTGGATAGTGCCTATAATATATACAGGGAAGAAAAAAAGGGAGAGATTATAATTTTCATTTTTAAACATTTGTGAAATGCTCAGATATTATGATGATAGAAATATCAGGTAAAATTTTCAAAAGTGCCTAAATGTCATGACTAAGATGTGGGCAATCTGATCTAGTGGCGAATAGCTCCATCCATGGCTATTATATAGGAAGCAGACAGGGTCAGGCTACCAGCAGATCAGAGACAGGAAGTAGGAGCAGGAAGCACAAGAGAGGCTGTCCTAAGCAAGGGAAACCTAATTGCATGGACATCTTCCTGTTCCTGTGCTCAGTTTAAATACAAGCAGGGAACCAGTCAAGACCCCCACCATTCTGCCAATCAGATCTGAGGACTGGAGTCCTCTGTCAGAGTGCAGCTTCTAGTTCTGGCAACTGTAAGAGCCCTGTATACAAGGGTTTGAGACCTCCAGTTCCTGACATCACCCCTCACTAAGGGGTGCCCTAGTGTAAAGTGGGACTTTTGAGGGTGACTCCTATGGAACACTTGTGCAGGGTGAGGTGTATATTTTCCACCGGCTCGCAGGTACTCTCCTCAGGACCATGCTCCTCCCAGTCAGTAAGTAGGGTGCAAATGTGAAAAATCAGGGACAGGGGGTGGGGGGTAAGAGGACCCTATATAAGAAAAAGACCCCAAAATAAGGACTGTCCCTATAAAATTGGGACATCTGCTCACCCTATCAGTAAGATACCAGAGCCTGCCACGTTTACATTTAGAGTCCAGGATCTTGTGAACCATGTATTCCTTATTTTTATGGACCCCAAATTAAATTCAACATATACATATATGTTACTAATACATTTAATTAGAGTACTAATTAAATGTTAACTTGTGAACTTGAGACCTTGGGCGGAGACATTATGTAACCTTTTGACCATTGGGCTAACGTGCTTATTTTGTTTTGCTGCTAGCCTATGTGTGTGAACTGCCCACCTCGTTGCTTTTCCCCGCCCATGGAAAATTCATATATTTCATTGTAATTAATTGATTAACAGTGTTTTTTCGCCTAATAAGCAAGGTAACACTTTGTTAGCGCTGTACGTAATAAACGTTTATGCTTGACCTTTACACGGTGTGAAATTTATGTCCTTCAGTTTGGGGGCTCGTCCGGGATCCAAACAAAGGCAGCATTAAAAAAATGACCCAAAGCACCATCTCACTATGACAAACCCTTTTTGGTTTTGAGCCCTAGTCCTTAGACAGGGACAATACTACATGTGGGAGGAGCAAGGAGAGGCTTTGAAGAAAATGAGGGAACAGCTCATGAAAGGACTTCATGGACATCATGGGAAAGCATTTTCGCACGCAAATTGGGTGATCATCTAAATGACCTGAGACTCCATAACATGGAAGAATGGGAGGTTAGGACAATGAGGAGGAGAGCACCAGGGTGAAATTTTGGCTCTGTTGAAAAGTTGATGGCAAAACTCCAAGAGTTCAATCAGACCAGGATTTCACACACACACACACCCATTCCCCACCAGTATCTTGCTACAGTTGAGAGGACTCTCAGAGGGTCAACTGAGCTTAAGAAAGTGTGACACAGTTCTAAGTACGACTCTCATGTCTGATTTCTCCATCTTAAAAGTCAAAAAGCTCTGCAATCGTAGCCTGGAGAGGGTTTCAAGTTACCAATAAAGCTGGAGAGATAACCAACTCTAGCGTTCATACCATTTGCACTGTGCGTGGAACATTTTGCTTTAATTCATACTGTTCTTTTTTTTAGTTTTACAAATTTGCTCATTACTGATTTATCATAAAAATAGAATACTTCAGAGCTGTGTTGGATTCCAATTATTGTGTCCGTCTGGCCTGACATGGTAATTTTCACCTGGAGCAGTCGAAGTGTATTTTGTGAGTAAGAATGGAATTTCTCATTTAAATAAAAAGAAAGAAGCAGTTTGTCATTTAGCAAGGAATAAATTAATTACCAGACAAGGACTGGGAGGGAAAGACACAGGAATATAGAAGAAAAGAGGAAATAATTTTTGTAAAGAAAAGTCTGTATTGAGAAGGATAAGCACTGAAGATGGATGTGCTAGAATATCTACATAAATACATACAACAGCTTTCTCCTATAAACAATTTTGAGTTTACATTTTATCATAAGTGAGGCTCAATTGTTTGAATGATCTTAAACTGGACACATCATTTTTGTGTAGGAAGTTATTTGCAGGATGTCATTTTACTGGTTTCTGTGAAGCTCCCAGCACAAAAATAATAAACAACAATTATGCTGCTTACTGTAGTAGGTACAACCCTGGTGGGGCTATAATTCTACCTGTCCTGCAGGCAACTTCCATGGAATAACATGAAGTTCCTGTAAAGCAAACACTCCCTTTCCTGCAGGACAGGAAGGATATTAACGCTTCAGGATTATACACGGTACATACACTACCTCCAATGTCTCCTCATGCATCAAGTACATCAACAATGGTGTGCCAGGATTCCAGTGCAAAACTTGCTTACTTCCCCCTCCCTGGCTCTATAGACCAGGGAGATCCTTGGCCACTCTCACAATTTGTCTCTACCTCTCTGTCAAGAGCATGTTTTCCCCACTGATGGTAATTCACCCTAAGAGCTCTTAGGTCTTGCTCCATATTATCCTGTCATCTTCTCTGAACTCCACAGCACCTCCCTCTAGCAAACTATAGCAGAGGCCAGCAATGAACAGGGTGACTTGAAAATTCCTGAGCCAAACAATACAGTCTTTTCTACTGCACTCAGTTTTTATTCACTCCTTACTCAGATAAAAATATCATTTGTTTCCGTGGGAGTTTTGCAGAGGAAAGACAGCAGAATTTAGCCACCTGACTCTCGTCAGTTGAAGTCAGCCTTTTAGTATTTATTAAATCAGTATTTTATTATTGTGATTTTTGTTGTGCTCAGCCCCCCAGAATAATACTTCCCAAAATTCTCAAAGCCGAGTTTCAAAAAATGACTTTCAAGGGCTCAGCTGTGGTTTTGCCACAAACCCTGAGTAAGAGGAAGTGCGTAGCTGTACTGCCATTAGAAGCAGACCAGGAACCATCCCTTGGAGAGAGATGTCTGGTCTCTGGTTGCCCTCTTGCTCCATGGGATAAATATCTGCACCATCCCTATATCTGGATCAGCGGAGCTGGCTGGTATATTGTGGGGGAGAGAACTAATGCTTCACTTATTCATCGTAATACCAACTCCCCATCCATTTGCACAAAAGGGGAAATGGTGGCTTTGTGGAGCCTGCCCTCCCGTCACCATGCTGCTACCCATAATATGTCCCCTTACTCCCATGCACAGGCACATAACCAGGGCATAATCTGCCCCTACATTTTCACCTGCCACACTTTGCAATCAATTGTTTGTGTTTGCAAAGCTCAGAATCCATGGGTCTAATTTTTAGAAAGCTAGAATCCCAGGAGTTTAAGCAAAAGAGCATGGTGATACAGTACATCTACATTTCTACATGCAATGAATAATTACACATACAAATGGCCATTTAGGGACCGACCTTCCATCTGCTTTCACAAATACCTCACTCTGTATGCAATTACCACGACTGAACAAGTAAAGCAAAATTAGGTGCAAAATTGCGCACAATTTCTCCACACAAACTGGGACCTCTCTATTTTTCTGTAAATGTGATCCTACCTGTGAGAATTGGCTATTTGTGTGAAAAAATTCTGTTCTATCCTACGTAGGTTCTTATTCTACCCTTGTCACCACTGTACTCCTCCCCACAGTGCCTTAAGTGACATGACTAACATCTGACAGATGTGGTTCATTCTCTCTCTTATCTGCTCCCCAGGAGAGGATCGTGTGTGAGGTGAAATTTTTGGACTGGTTTGGGAGGGTTTTTTTTTGTTTGTTTTTAAATGCACACGCTGCTTTTTGTTTGTTAAAGAAGGCAGGCTAAAGAAGTGCACTTTGCAGGAGGTGCAGAAGGTGGGGAGGTTTGTGATGGTCCTTACTTCCCATGGGAGTCCACAGTCTTGCACCGGCTCCTGCAAAAGTTCCGTCTGCTGCACAGACAAATCTTACCCTTATGTTAATGAAGCAGTCAACCATGGTCCTCATCCCAGAGCTTTAGGCAAACTTTTACGTATCCCAAACATTTGAGACCCTTGAAAATAAGGACTGAAACCTTGAACTTGACTCAATGATGTTTGAGGAGTGGAAGACAGGTTTGATATGCTCGCAATAGCCCATGTTGCTGAGGAGAAGCACTGCAGTGCTCTGTAGGCCAGTTGGAGTTTCCTGAGGGCTGATGGCTTCATGCCAATAGAAGCTGAAGGCAAAATTAATATCTGCTTCAAAGCGAGAAGGATCTTTTGTGGTCACACAAGTAAGACTGCAGATGCACATACTGAGGCCCATTTTTATATTGTCCCAAAGATCTTCAACTATGAACCAAATTTTGATAATGAGCTTAGAGTTCTCTTCAGGATGACATCAGCATCACCTGTGGGATGAATCAAAGCCCACGGAGGTCTTTTCTCTGACGTTGGTGGCTTTTAGATCAAGCGCATGATGTAGGCTATGGTATCCTCTTTCAACATGGCATGTAGTGAATAGAAAGCAGTCAGATTGTTAGAAAGATCACATGGTGCTGACTAATAACACTAAGCTTATGGAGAAGGGATACTCCATATTTAAGGAGTGTGGATTTAGCCACAGAGGCTGAAGCACTGAGACTAGGGGCTAGATTTACAAGGGGGACTTAGGCATTGCTCCATTCAGCATTGCAGTGCCTAACTTATAGACCACCTAGTGGAATTCACAACCCTGGCTTAGGTGTCCATGCCCCTTGTACAATACAAGGGGATGTAGTCTATGCCCCACCCTCAAAAGGAATTAGGCACCCAGCTCCAATCAGGATTCACAGCCATGCACCCTTTCCTGGAGTTAGGCACCTAAAGACAAACCAAGGAGAAGGAATTGGAACCCAGTCCTCCTCCTTCCCAGATTGGTGTGCTAATGATCAGGCTACAGAGTCATTCTCTCTCTGGTCAAATGAATATCTAAGTATTTATACACAGTGGAACAGCTTCAACACAAACAAACAAACAAACTCACTCTGAATGCCCTATAGGTGAGTGGTTAGAGCACCCTCCTAGGAGGTAGAAGACCTGCGTTCAAGTCCCTGCTCTAAATGAGGCAGAGTGGGGATCTGAAGCTAGGTTTCCCATACACTGAGCAAGTGTTCTTAGCCACTGGGATACTGGCTCAAAGGGGACCGAGCTGCTCAGTGGTGTAAGGACTGAGGCAGCAGTGCGCATGCCAAGTGGAAGAAATGTAGGCACCTCGGAAGCTTTACAATAGAAACATAGACATCTAGGGACTTTAGGCACTTCCAGTGTTAGGTAGCAGCTGAGTGGCAGTTTTGTGAATGCCACTGATGCCTAAAAGTTGGACTTAGGCACCTTAAGGGGCAGCTAGACACTTACATTTCTCTTGTGAATCTAATCCCAGGTCTCATAACAGTTAGAATATAATTCTGCATTCTGAATGTCCCATCCTCCCTTGTGAGCAAAGAAATGCTGTGCTTTGTTTAAACCGTTCTCAGCTTCTCAGTCACATTTCCCATTATGGACTTTACTCTTCTTCTCCAATACAAGCACCTAGCGGGACTGGGCCCTTTGTCTTGCTCAATGTGTCCTGCTGGTAATTTAGCCTGAGACTAAAGTATAGAGACAGGAAAGAAAATGTCCTTTGCAGCTAAGGGATAATAGCAAAAAAAATTTAAGTACATCAGAAGCAGAAAGCCTGCTAAACAACCAGTGGGGCCACTGGATGATTGAGATGCTAAAGGAGCACTCAAGGACAATAAGGCCATTGCAGAGAAACTAAATGAATTCTTTGCATCAGTCTTCACGGCTGAGGATGTGAGGGAGATTCCCAAACCTGAGCCATTCTTTTTAGGTGACAAATCTGAGGAACTGTCCCAGATTGAAGTGTTAGAGGAGGTTTTGGAACAAATTGATAAATTAAACAGTAATAAGTCACCAGGACCAGATGGTATTCACCCAAGAGTTCTGAAGGAACTCAAGTGTGAAACTGCAGAACTACTAACTGTGGTTTGTAACCTATCATTTAAATTAGCTTCTGTACCAAATGACTGGAGGATAGCCAATGTTTAGCCAATTTTTCAAAAGGGCTCCAGAGGCGATCCTGGTAATTACGGGCCAGTAAACCTGACTTCAGTAGCAGGCAAACTGGTTGAAACTATAGTAAAAAACAGAATTGTCAGACACATCGATGAACATAATTTGTTGGGGAATAGTCAACATGGTTTTTGTAAAGGGAAATCATGCCTCACCAATCTACTAAAATTATTTGAGGGGGTCAACAAGCATGTGGACAAGGGAGATCCAGTGGATATAGTGTACTTAGATTTTCAGAAAGCCTTTGACAAGGTCCCTCACCAAAGGCTCATAAGCAAAGTAAGCTGCCACAGGATAAGAGGGAAGGTGCTCTTATGGATTGGTAACTGGTTAAAAGATAGGAAACAAAGGTTAGGAATAAACGGTCAGTTTTCAGAATGGAGAGAGCTAAATAGTGGTGTCCCCCAGGGGTCTGTACTGGGACCAGTCCTATTCAACATATTCATGAATGATCTGGAAAAAGGGGTAAACAGTGAGGTGGCAAAATTTGGAGATGATACAAAACTACTCAAGATAGTTAAGTCCAAAGTAGAGTGCAAAGAGCTACAAAGGGATCTCACAAAACTGGGTGACTGGGCAACAAAATGGCAGATGAAATACAATGTTGATAAACGCAAAGCAATGCACATTGGAAAACATAATCCCAACTATACATTATAAAATGATGGGGTCTAAATTAGCTGTTACCACTCAAGAGAAAGATCTTGAAATCATTGTGGATAGTTCTCTGAAAACATCCACTCAATGTGCAGTGGCAGTCAAAAAAGCTAATAGAATGTAGGCAATCATTAAGAAAGGGATAGATAATAAGACAGAAAATATCATATTGCCCCTATATAAATCCATGGTATTACCACATCTTGAATACTGCGTGCCAGATGTGGTTGCCCATCTCAAAAGAGATATATTGGAATTGGAAAAGGTTCAGAAAAGGGCAACAAAAATTATTAGGAATATGGAACAGCTTCTGTATGAGGAGAGATTAATAAGATTGAGACTTTTCAGCTTGGAAAAGAGACGACTAAGGGGGGGATATGATAGAGGTCTATAAAATCATGACTGGTGTGGAGAAAGTAAATAAGGAAGTGTTATTTATTCCTTCTCATAACACAAGAACTAGGGGTCACCAAATGAAATTAATAGGCAGCAGGTTTAAAACCAAAAAAAAGAAGTATTTCTTCACACAACGCAAAGTCAACCTGTGGAACTCTTTGCCAGATGATGTTATGAAGGCTAAGACTATAACAGGGTTCAAAAAATAACTAGATAAATTCATGGAGGATAGGTCCATCAATGGCTATTAGCCAAGATGGGCAGGAATGGTGTCCCTAGCCTGATGGACCTGCTTTGAGCATGGGGTTGGACTAGATGACCTCCTGAGGTCTCTTCCAACCCTAATCTTCTATGATTCTAGCCTCTGTTTTCCAGAAGCTGGGAATGGGGGACAGGAGATGGATCACTTGATGGCTACCTGTTCTGTTCATTCCCTCTGGGGCACCTGGCATTGGCCACTGTCGGAAGACAGGATACTGGGCTAGATGGACCTTTGGTCTGACCCAGTATGGCCATTCTCATGTTCTTATGAAAGGGATGTACTTGGAATGAGGCTATTCAGCTAACGTTACCTATCTGAGATGTTAGATAAACAGCAGCATCTAGCATAAGAGTTTCTATCATGAAACAAATTATTGGAGCACTATGAACCAGTGATCATGACGTGTTAGAATTAAGTTAATTACCATCTTCTAAAAGTAAGTTATTCACAGTCAACCAGACGTGATTTTGATGTGTCTCTAAATAAGGGATATATTCTCAGCTACACCAAAAAGATCAGCAATTTGATACGGCTGTGTCTTTCTAGCCTTCTGGTTAGTGATTACATATGCTGCCTACCAAGCTCTAGGGTATTCACTTTCTACAAGAGGTTCATTAAATGGATAAAGGCATTCACGTAAAGCTCTTCCCATGCCTAATTATTCAAGATCTGTATTATCTTAGCCCCTCATTTGTTTATTTTGTATGCAGCTACAGGAAGCTGCTTGTCAGAGATTCAGATTCTGGCAAACAATCCCATCCAAGTCCACTGTTTGGTCATTAGGCTCATAACGAGCAACTCAAAAATCTTGCCAGCTGAGCCCACCAGGGGATTTCCCTTCTGCTTCAAGGTTTGGGGTCAAATGAACACTGCTCCCTTGAGAGGCAGCTACGTTTACTTGTCAGAGGGCAGAAGTTGGAATCAGCAACTCCTCAATTCTAATCCCAGCTTTATTGCTGAAAGCTAAGCTGCTATAATGTTCAGGGTCCAGCCTCTAAGGATTCACCTAATGTAAGGACCCTATATCTCCCCCTTAGTTTCCAGCACAGGGACTGTTCCCAGGAATAGCTACTGAGAAGTATGAGCAGCCAGATGTAAATCAAAGCAGTCTTCAGGCTGCTCCAACTTATGCCAGGAGCCAGGCAGGTCCTAAACTTGAGAAGTGCAAAGGTAGTTTAAAGCACCTATCCTAACTCTGCCCGAACTATGCCCTGTTCAGTCCAACCAGAAAATAGTTTATATATTTAGATATCAAATGACCTAAATAAATAAATAAAATAAATAAAAGGCATTTCTTCTGGGGCCTAATCCAATGGAAAGGCTCACATTGACTTCAGAGGGCTTTGGATCAGACCTCTAAACTCTATGTACCTTTGGCAATTAACATAAAATCAAACCCAGCAACCTTTTCTTTATATGGCAGTAACTAGTCATAACACAGGAAAGACAAAGAGAAACAAGCCCTCCCTCTCTAAATATTGTCCATTACGCAACAGCTCCCTCTCCCAAAAGCCCCCATAAAAAACTTTATAGAAACAGCAGGCCACACTGTAGCTGATTTAAGGTTAAAACTTTCCCAAACTGTTTTAAGAAGTAAACCCACCAACACTCCATTAGGGTCTAAAATATTTATTAAATACACTCCACAATTGTATGATGGCTTTGCACCAACAAAATGAGTCAGCATTTTGCAAGGGGAGACTCAAGCGTCAGGAATGCATTTAACCGTCACTCTAGAGAATAGTTTTCTGGAGAGTAAGTTGGTAACACGCCAGAGCGAAAGAAGTAATTTAGTGGAATTTTTTTCCAATGTGCAGACATGCGCTGAGTTTTCACAATACTTGCAGCTGCTCTCCAAACTTAAAAGAGGAGAAATGCTTACAAAAAAAAAAATGCAGAATAACAGAAACATACATGCAGACGTACAAGAGGGTCCAGCCCTGCAGTCCTTGCTCAGGCCAAACTCTACTGACTTCACCTCAAGGCTGTGCACAGAGTGGTTTCACGACAGCGGTTTCATTAGGACCCATAGCACTGCACACTGCCTATACACACAGAAGGGTTCAAATGTTAATGAGGAACATATCCCTCAAATGGTCTGCGATACTCTCGGTACAAAGATGGATGTCTATGTGAGTGGTTTTACTTCATAGGTTTCCTGTCTTGTGTTTTATACATATGATGGAGTCACAAGATTTGAAAAAGGAGCATTATTACTGAATCCTTTAAAACATGCTGCACTGCAGGGTGTTTCTTGTAAAGTTCTGTTACTCGGAGATTTTTCTATTGTGACAGGAAAAACTAGAAGGGCCCAATTGTCCACTCCCTCACTCCTTGCACAGCCATTTACACCAGTGCAAAGTGGGTGTAAAACATTACCAGATCAGTGGGGCAGCATTTTATGTCTCTTTGCACTCACTCTTCACTGATTTAAATGATGGTGCCAGGTGCAAGGCAGTGGACAATGAGGACCGCGTTGTTACTTACACTCCCAGTATTATTTACAGATAATGATAGAAAGGTTAAGAAAATAAGAATGGCCATAATGGGTCAGTCCAATGGTCCATCTAGCCCATGCCCTGTCTGTGACAATGGTCAGTACCAGATCTTCAGGGGAAGTGTACAGAAAAGGAAAGTTAAAGTGATCCACCCCTGTCTTTCCCTCCTAGCTTCTGGCAATCAGAGATTTTTTTAGGGTCACTTCAAGCATAGGGTTGTATCCCTAACCATCTTTGCTAATAGGCATTGATGGACCTCTCCTCCATGAATTTATCTAGTTCTTTTTTTGAACCCAGTTATACTTTTGGCCATCACAACATCCAATGGCAATGAGTTCCTCAAGCTAACTTCGTTGTGTGAAAAAGTACTTCCTCTTATTTCAGTGTAGTAGCCGTGTTAGTCTGTGTCAGCAAAAAGAAAACAAGAAAAATACCCGTGGCACCTTAGAGACTAACAAATTTATTTCAGCATAAGCTTTCGTGGGTTAAGAACCCACTTCATCGGATGCATGGAATGGAACATACAGTAATCAGATATTATACAGTCAGAGAAACATGAAAAGGTGGGAGTGCCTATATCAATGTTAAGAGGCTAATTAATTGAAAGGAACTGTAATGGGCCATGTTGATTATCACTTCAAAAGTTTCTACTGATAACAGTTCCTTTCAATTAATTAGCCTCTTAACATTGATATAGACACTCCCATCTTTTCATGTTTCTCTGAATATATAAATATCTGATTACTGTATGTTCCATTCCATGCATCCGATGAAGTGGGTTCTTAACCCACGAAAGCTTATGCTGAAATAAATTTGTTAGTCTCTAAGGTGCCACGGGTATTTTTCTTGTTTTCTTTTTCCTCTTATTTGTATCAAACCTGCTGCCTATTAATTTCATCAGGTGATCCCCCATTTTTGTAGTGTGAGAAAGGGTAAATAACACTCCTCTATTCACTTTTTCTACACCATTCATGATTGTATAGATATCTACCATATCTCCCCTTAGTCATCTCTTTTCTAAGCTGAACAGCCCTAATCTTTTTTGTCTCCCTTCGTATGGAAGCCTTTCTATGCCCTTGATCATCTTTGCTGTCCCCTCTCTGAACCTTTTCCAGTTCCACTATATCCTTTTGGAGATGGGGTGAGCCGACTACAACACTTCTAAGGTTTACTTTATATGGCCTGACCCTGAAATCCTTGTGCATCCCATTGCAATCGAGGAGTTTGGAATGTGTAAGGAATAAGTGCTTAGTTAGCTAAGGAAATGTATTAAATTATGTTAACATGACCCGAGATCCATTTTGACTGGCCTTGTGTGTGCGGTAGTGTCAGGGCCAGGCAATGGGTGGCCTGGTCTAGAGGTTATTGTTGAGCACAGGGTGCGGGACCTTGAGCCAGTTACTGGGTTTGAACACCAGGAGATCAGAATTAAGACACAAATTGGAGGGCAGGGATCAAGAGTCAGTTACCAGGATGAGTGTGCATGCTGGCAGTTAGAAAAGACATCTTTGTATTTGTAAGCTGAGCTCTTTGAGGTGGACATTGCTAAAGGACAATAAACATGGAGTCCCAACAAGCCTTCAGAGGAGCCATATTTTAAAATACAGTGTTGCTTAACACTTGCGACCAAATGTACCAAGGAACTTGACCTCTGTTGCCCCTCTAGCCTTTTGTACGTCTTGTCTATTTAGACTGTAAGCTCCTAGGAGCAGGGACTGTCTATCACTATATGTACATACAGCACCAAGCATAATGGGCCGCCAATTTTGGTTGGAGCCACCTGCTATTGCCATAATACAAAATAATAAATATAATAACTAACAAACACACATCAAAGATCCTGTGTACTCATAAAAAAAAATAAAAGAGCCTGAGAGGGAGAGAACATGACAATGTCTAACTACCCAAAACAACTTGTACATTAGTCTCACCACAATTTCCCCCTTATGAAACACTTACAGGATCAGACAGATGGAGCGAGGATGGGATCAGCAACATCCACAGAGGTTACAGCTATATACTGTACTTGCAACATATTGAACACATCAGAAGAAGCAGAGATCAAACAAAAATGCTAGAGACCTGTAGCTGACACTCATGTTAATTTAGCAACACAGTTATGGCAAAGGGGCTGTTTTGATGGCTTTATATCTTGGCTGTTTTAATTCCCCTGAGGCTAGCGTTTGGCACACAGGTTTCCAGCCCAGATGGAAATGTTAATTATTGTATAAAATTTGATTTGAATGAGTTCAGCTGTTTTTATGCAGAGCGCATCAGAAGAGAATATTTTAGATTATTTCAGTTATACGTTACAATACTACCACATATTCTTATGAACTGGGATGCATTTAATCAGGATGGCTGCTTTCCTGGAAACCAGTCTCAGTTCGGTCATGGCAAATGGCAAAGAATTAGCAAAAAAAATTATTCTAATTAGGACGCATTTGGCCAGTGCCAGTGTTGAATAGGGGTTAAATCCAATCCGAGTAAAAAAACTGACCCTGATTCTATCCTCAGCTGCATCCATCTATCCCCAGTAACATCAATGGTTTACACTAATCTAAATGAGGGCAAAATGGACTCCAGCATCCGTTGTGCACATGCACTTCTGGTAAGATTAGCACAGATATACTTTTGTGGGGAGGGGGTATCACCCTTCAGCTAAATTATTCCCATTGCAAGTTAGAGAAGTAGAAGAGAATTAGAGGATTTAAATATCCATACCAATGATTTGTAAACTGTATTTGAGGTGAAAATTGCTAAGGGACAATAAATGTGGAGCCCCACCGAGCCTTTTTTACAGAGTCAATAGACAAACACCTGTCAGGAAGGATCTAGTTATTACTTAGTTCTACTTTGAGTGCAGGGGACTGGACTAGATGACCTATTGAGGTCCCTTCCAGTCCTACACTTCTGTGATTTTATTATTCTATTATAAGGATTATTTGCAATTATCAGTGTTGAGTGTTCCCTCTCAGATGGATCAAACTTCCAATACTACTGAAAATATCCATTCCGTTTATACTCCCAATGCACCAACAATGAGCGGATAGAATAGCAATGGGGCCAGCAGCATCTTCAACGGGACCCCTAAGGAATACTAACAAACACCTGTTGGAAAAAAGGAAGGGAGTTCCAAGGCATGCACATTGTATGCTGCTCAGAGCAGTGGAAGATGCAGCAGAAAATAAAAGCCTCCAAATATTACACTGTAAATGGCAAAGTTTCCTAGCCAAAAGATAAAGAAATCCCATTTCCAACTTTGGTTGACCAAAAATGTATGTACAGAATACCACAGGAGAGGGTGATGCTTGCTTTGTGGGGAAAACCAAGAAAGAGTGGCACATAATAAACTAGCACACGGCAGATGCTGGCAAAGGCTCGGCCAACTTTCAAGTAAGAAAACATGTTACACCGTAAACACAGGAGCTGGAAAGCTCACATCCCACCAGAAAATTGAAAAATGGAATAAGGAAAGAAAATATATATATATTCAGCAAAAGAAATTATATCACCAGGATATCTGTATTTGGCACCCCTGCGACCACTGCTGCTATATTGCGTTCAGTTCCGGTGTCCACAATTAAAGAAGGATATTGATAAATTGGAGAGGGTTCAGAGAAGAGCTATGAGAATGATTAAAGGAGGATTGGAAAACATGCCTCCTAGTGATAGACTCATGGAGTTCAATCTATCTGAGGGAATTATAGGCCAAACAGCTTGACTTCGGAACCTAGAAAGATAATAGAGCAAATAATCAAACAATCAATTTGTAAGCACCTAGAAGAAAATAATGCGATAAGTAACAGTCAACATGGATTTGTCAAGAAAAATCATATCAAACCAAACTATCCTTCTTTGACAGCATAACAATATGGATGGAAGGAAGCAGCAGATGAGATATATCTTGACTTTAGTAAGGTTTCTCACATGGCCTTCTCATACACAAACTAGAGAAATAGAGCCTAGACAAACCTACTATAAGATGGGTGCACAGCTTGTTGGAAAAGTGTACTTAGAATAATTTGTTCTTAGGTAATTTGTTCACAGAAAAAGAGCCTGGAAATTCCCCTCATTTTTGCAATAGAGAGCTGCAGGTCAGGTTCTAGGGTGCCTGGCACGACAGCACTATTTGGTTCTCCAAAGATATTGCCATGGACAGGGAAATGAGGACCTGAGACATCTAATATAAAAATCAAGTAGGGAAAAAAACTTTTTAAAAAGAAAGACAGGCTTTCTACATGGTTAAGAACTAACAAAGGGACAAACCAAATTTCTTGCACCATATGGTTCACCTTTAAAATACTGTAGTGTTCTGGTAATAATCCCTAAAACTACAGATGACAACTGCTTGGATACTAAAATGCTTGACATTGTGACTATATATCATTGAAATGTTGCCATTAAGGGGTTTATTAGAACTACCATTAATAATAAATAATACTTAGCTCTTACTAAACATAGGTGTTTGTGTATGAGATACACAGTAGATACATTTAGTGTGCAACATGTATGTATAGAAGCAAATGAAAATATCTTTAAATGAACCCATTAATATTGTTAACAATTAATATTTCATAAACAGGGCTTTGTGATTAATGTTAACATTTTCCAATTTCCTGGTCTCCTCCTAGAATCTGTTTTACAGGATATTGCCTGTGCTTACGAAATAGGAATTGGTTTATTAATATTAAATTGGAGCTGTGCCAGGACTGAAATATGCACTTTTACCCATTGGGTAATAGACAACGATCTGCCTTCCATTAGAGTTAAGTAGTAGAATTCACCAGCAAGGCACAAATAATGTCTAATCTGAAACTATCCAGAGGCATGTGTAACATCTTCTCATTTTTTAAGTTACTTTTTTCCCTTTGAATTAATTTTGAAACAAATGTATTATCAGAATGGTTCCTCGTTGCAAAACACTGTAACCGAGTGTAAAATGTTGATTTATTGCTCAGTTCACAACACAAAGTGTATGATCCTGCAAGGTGCAGAGTGCCCTCAACACTCCTTGAAATGACCACCCATTGAACTGAGTGGACCAGACCCTCGATGGCTTAAATTGGCAGACTTTATTGACCTCAGTGGAGCCTCTCTGATTTAGAACAGATGATGATCTGGGTCAATACAAGTTAAGACTTCTCAGCATCTTCCAGGATCAGGTCTAATGCTCTGATCCTGCCCCATTGAAGTCAATGAGACCGTCATCACTGATCTCAATGGACATAGGATCAGGCCCCAGAAGAAGGATTGTAGACTAGTCATGTGATAAATGTTACAGATTATATCTTTGATTGATGTTATTGTTCAGTATTATGGGCCAGTTTCTCAAGAGTCACTTCTTTGTTTTCCACTTGCAAAACTGCATGGCTGGAAATTTGACTGTTTTCGTAGGTGGGTGGGTGATAAATGTAGTTATACACCTAGTAGTAGTAGTAGTATTTGTATTACCATAACGCCTGTGAGACCTAGTCATGAACCAGGATCCCATTGTGCTTGGCACTGTACAAACACACAATATAAGGGGGTCCCTGCCCATATATAGCCCCTATCACAATTGTATCTGAGCACACAATAATCTTTAATGTATTTATCCTCACAACACCTCTGTGAGGTAGGGCCATGCTGTTATCTCCATTGTACAGATGGGGAACCAAGGCACAGACAGACTAAGGGCTTCACTACATACACACAGGGACACACAGGAAAGTTAGTCCAAATGAATTTTTAAAGTGGACTAATTAAACTGCATTAAACCCCAAAATGAATTAAACTAAATCGAATTAAGGCCACTTTAATTCTGAATAAGAGCATCTACACCAGGGTGTAATGCAGTTTAGGAATCCACTTTAAATTCATACATTTAGTTAATTCAGATTAACTTTCCTCAGTGTCCCTATGTAGGAAAACCCTTAAGTACTTTACAAGGTCATAGAGGGAGTTGGTGGCAGAGCAGAGAATTGATGCTGGGTGTTCTGTGGACAAGGCAAGTGTCCTAACCGCTGGACCATCCTTCCTCTCTGCCCACTGGTACCCAGATACTATGGTGTTGGGTGTCTAGAAATGTATATGTGACAATAAGGAGAATAACATATTTTAGGCTGCAGCTATCATATTCCAAGATAACATGATGTAACAGATTACATCTGCTGCGCTGTGGCTGATTTCAGCTAGATCATTTGGGAAAAAAGACTTTTTTCATACAAATATGATTTTTAAAATGGAGCAAAGCTTCTGATAATGTTCTGCTAAATGACTGGTAATGTACCAAAAGTTCTCAGCTATTCCACACTGCAAACCATTCTGCATTCCACCAGTCCTTGAGGCTTTTAAATCACTCTTTGTCTACCACCAGGTGGCCTCATATTGGGATAGATCTGAATTTGGATGGACTTTCTGGCTCATGATCTCTAAACTCTAATCAGTCCCAATGCAACATTCTTCTATTTTTCCAGTATATTTTACACGTTGAATGCTGTTTATAACATTAAACCTGAACATCTATATATCCAGATGTTCTAACACTAATCAAATGTTTCTTTGCAGGTTAATAGCATCATTCATTCCACGGTTCATTTTCTCAGTGTACTTACAGCTCTGCTATTACATTAGCAATTGTTTTAAATTCAGTAAACATTTTGTAAATTAATCCATTTGTTGCACTGTTCCTTGTGTTAGGCCATATTTTGTACCTTTTGCAGCCACAAGTCGAACTCCCATTGGCTCAAACTTTTAGCACCAGGGCTGAAAACATCCCCATACACAATGAATTCCTCTTACTCTGATTTTGAGACACAAGTTTTTATTTTCTACCAATGCCTTAGAAAGAAGCATCCTCAAGTCGTCTTTCTTGCCTATTGCTGTGCCTCTCATTAAATCAATTTACTGGCTACCCAGCTTTACCCTACAAGCTTCTTGTGTTCACACACCATGGTTTCCCATCCCATTGGTGCTATGACAATCTGCACTAAGTGAGGATCTATCCATATGCCTCTTCTTACTCATCTTTCATCATGTTTTCCACCCTCCCCTAGCCTCATCCACCCATTTTGTCAGCATTTCATGCACACATCGTCATGCCTTCTGCTTCATCTTGTGCCTTAGATCTGTGACAATTATAATAAATCAGCCAATTTATGTTGGCAAGGGGCAGAATGAGGAGAGTGTTACGGTTTAAGAGTTACTGTACCTTTGACACCCCTCCATGGTCTGTTCAAGGAATGTCCTCTCAAGGTCTCTGGCCTTTAGTTGTCCCCTCTCCCTGGCCAGGAAGCCCTATCCCTTCTGATTGGATGCTTAGGCTGCAGCCCACCTGTAATTGGTATCCCATCAGGTGTGACTAGTTATGGGTAATGCCTGATGTTTTAAAAAGGGAACCAGGATTCTCTTCTATCTTTAAAAGTCTATGGATCTAAATCACTCTTGGGCTTAATTCCTGGCTTTACCACTGACTCACTGTGTGACCAGGGGCAAATCACTTAGATTTTCCATTCCTCGGTTTACCCATCAAAGCGATAAAATCAGTGATCTTATCATACTTATTTCAAGGGGGTCTTGCAATTCTGACTGAATTAATTAATGGGCCCAATCCTGTATTCTGTAGGAACATGCCCAGTGTTTCTAGAGTGCTTTGAAAACCTTGGATTAAAATTGCTGTTATGGTAATTAAATATTATTAATATTGTTTATGAAAGTTATATGTGCCTGGTAAAGGGGAATTAGATGTGTTTGTTTCTATTCTCCAGTAAATCAGAAAATGAGGAAGAGTATTTACAGAGATGCACCTCTTTTTATTACCTGCCAAAATGTTGTGTACCCTTCTCTTCACTTTGACCCTGAAGATACTGGAGGTGCGTCTATGATTACATTTGCTGTTGCACTACATAGAAAACACGAAAAACAAACTGCCGTGCACATTGCATAGTATGTAAGGGAAGCAGTGGATGGAACATGGCGACTGAGGAAACAGTGTTGAGATTTGCAGCTGCATCCTGGAATGCTATGGTTTGGTCGCTCTGGTTTAAGTGCCCCTGAGGCTTAATGTGTTGAGGAAGCAGCACTCTTGGGTCACTCATTTACATCACATTTGGTTTACGCCACAAGTAAAGTACTACTGTCACTACTAAAGGGAATTTTTACATTAGCATAACACAAAGTCATACTATGCTGGTTGTTACAGGGCTGTTGTCTTGTGTAGTGTGCATTCTAGATTTCGCTCTCTTCGGTGTAGTTTGTTTTGTGTAATTCTGTGGGGATTTGGAGGGGGGGAGGATTTTTGCTTCATTCTGGTATTTCCCTGCTCTATGTCTTTGCTATTTTCTTCATTTCAAATTCTTTACTATGTTCTTACAGTAGAAATCCATCCTAGATTCATAGATTCCAAGGCCAACAGTGACCATTCTGATCATCTAGTCTAACCTCCTGCATAACACAGGCCATAAAACTTTCCCAAGATAATTCCTAGGGTGTATCTTTTAGAAAAACATCCAATATTGATTTTAAAATTGCCAGTGATGAAGAATCCACCATGACCGTTGGTAAATTGTTCCTACGGTTTGATTCTGCATTTCCAGTCTGAATTTGTCTTGCTTCAACTTCCAGCCATTGGACTGTGTTATACCTTTCTCTGCTAGATTGAAGAGCCTGTTATCAACTATTTGTCCCCCTTATAGACTGTAATCAAGTCACCCGTTAACCTTCTCTTTGTTAAGGAGCTCTCTAAACCTTAGAAATCTTAGAAATGTAGGATTGAAAGGAACCCCCATAGGTCATCGAGTCCAGTCCCTTGCATTGAGGAAGGACTAAGTATTATCTTGACTATCTCTGACAGGTGCTGGTCTAACCTATTCTTAAAAACCTCCATTGATGGTGATTCCACAACCTTCAAAGGTAATTTGTATGAAACAGGGACCACACTGGGGAAGAGCTAGGAGGGCAGGGACAAAAGGGAGACACAGATTAGAGGAATGAAGTAAAGAGATGGGGGTGTTTGCAGAGGGAATGTCAGAAGACATGGGGCTTGAATGTGTCCCTTTTGAATATTAAAATTATTCAGGCAACTGTGAATTGGATTCAAGGTAGATAAGAAGCTTTGCATAATTTCAGAAAGGTAAACTGATCTTGCTGAAAATTTAAACACAATCATTCTTCCAAGCTTGAAAAATTTCAGCCAAATAGGAAAAGATTTCCTTAGCATATGAGAAAAGGGGGTTATAATGCTAGCTAGTCTCAGCACAACCACAACTATACTATTTGCTACCCAGAAGACTTTATACTATAGGACATATTGTATCCTGAAAAAGTTTCACCTAAAAGAAATAACTTAGTTCATCCAGACTGCCATGAAACGTCAAGGTTTTGCTTTTTCCCCCCCCTCCATCGGGCTATTTTCAATGATGCTTTGAAAATCCAGAGTGGTTATGACATGAGCTACCGTTAAAGTAGCACTTAAGCAGAAGACACTTGAGAATGCCAAGCATGAATTAACCCTTTGATTATCTCTAAACCTATTTCCAACACTCAAGGTGCTGCTTTGTTTATTGAGCGGTGTCTCTTCCATCACTGTGCATGTTCAAGAACGATAAGGTTGGGGGTGTTTTAATGGCAGCTAGTGAA
The DNA here is from genome assembly GCA_037349315.1 of Chelydra serpentina. Taxonomy (NCBI): domain Eukaryota; kingdom Metazoa; phylum Chordata; order Testudines; family Chelydridae; genus Chelydra; species Chelydra serpentina. The sequence continues at coordinate 31,157,671 of JBAIAC010000026.1, forward strand.
ATAGTCAGTGTGAACGTTCACAATGCTAGCTTGTAAAACAAGGGGCAAACACTGGTAACAGGGTGCGTGCTAGAATAGCTTTGAACTTCAAGTCTACTGCACAGCAGCTGAGATCACTATGAACAATCCCAGTGGATACCTGCACTTGCAAGACCACATTGTCCCCAGGCTTCAAACCATCCTCTGATTTTTGTCACTTATAAAAAGGTGCACACAAATGTTTGCACCTGCAGAATTGCATGTACATCTGCATAACAGTGCCTGCGAACCAGCTGGTAGGACTGCTCAATTCCCCAGTTCATACGCAACAAGAGGAATGCCCATGAAGGAAATGTGTCAATGGGTAATTTTGCAGGCACAAAAGATTGTACATCTTGCACATTTTTGCAAGTGTACAGATGAAGGCCACAGCTGGAAGTCTGCCCCAGAAATGGGGAATGTGAACAATCAACTATAAGATGACAGCTGAGGTTAACATGCCGTAAGTAAAAACACTGAACCCTATAAGCAGATATGTATTGGACCTGGTCACTTCTAACATGTCCTTTACACTCTCTCTTATGCATGCCAAATTTCTGCCACTGTGGGGCGCTTGTCAGTGATTAACAATCGCTCATACTACCCCCTCCCACATACACACAAGTGAACTCAGTTGAATTATTTTCTAGTAAAGACATCTGTCCACTTAGCCTTTCCTCTCTGTGGAGCCAATGCAAATATCATGGATCATATCTATCAACAGTATAATATAAATTGTTTTAGTGTAACTAAAGGTTCATATATAAAAGATTGTCTATAAAAAATTGGTCATCAAATATTGTCTCTAAACAAACTGTCCCATTTCTTTGAGTACCTGGAAAAATATATAATCCCTGAGTAGCTGAGGCTTACAATTTATTTCCACCTGCTCACATCAGCCGCTTTAGAAATTCAAAACCAGCAGCCAGCAGCTCCCACTGTCTTGTGTAAAAGCTTCCTCAGGTCTGCTTGTCATTTAAATGCATATTATTATAAACACCAGTGTCACTGCATTGAACACCTCTCTCCGGGGGAGCGTCAGGAGGCGAAGAGAGTTATGTTCGAGATTTAACTAAACAATAGCTCAGGCTTTAAAGTTGTGTCTACATTATGGAGGCTATACCTGCATAGCTATGCCAGCAGAAACCTGTGGTACAGATGCAGCCTACACCGACAGAAGGGATTTTTCCATCAGTGTAAGAACTCCATCTCTCCGAAGTCAGTTACAGCTGCGTCTACACTTGAGGTTAGGTCAGGGATGTGATTTTTTTAACAGCTGTGACCAACATAGCTATGTTGACCTAACTTTTTATTAAGGTAAAGTTACAATAAAACTTTAACATATTACATTGTACAGACCAAGCCTAAGAAACCTCCTTGCTACAGCTGGCAAGATCAAAATGTTGTGTGTGCATGTACACGTGGTTAACCTTCTTTTCCATCTTGAATCATAATCACATGCTTTCTACAACATAAAACTGACACAGTATTATAGGCATGCAATACATCACCATATGAATAGAGATTTGGGATAACAGGTTACTGAATACAGACAACTCCTGAAAAACCCTGTGCTCCTTCAAGATTCCTGTGAGGCACTGAGAGGAGAGCCTTCAATCACGACTGGGAACTGAGGGTGCCGAGCGTCTTGCAGGATCAGGTACTAACTTTAAATTAATCTCCCTTTCCCCCATTCCCCTCTCTAGAAAGGTACCTAATTAACATTTGGCTACCATTCTAAACAGGCCCCCAAGTAAGGGAAGTTCAGAAGTGGACACATATTTTATTCCTCTCTGTCTTTATTTTACCTCTACAGAATGTATTAAGCCCAGTATAATTTGCCAGACTAAACAAGCTTTATGCCCCCGACTAAATATGCCTTTGGGATGCATGGCAAATGAATACTCTGCATTAGAACAACCACAGCCATGCGCTGGCAAACATTTAAGATTTAATATTTTATTAAACCTTAATTAAACTATCGGGATTTGGTTTTGTGTCTCTTTCCCCGTCTTTGCTAATCACCTAGGTACTTCTGCGTAAACACTCTCCTATCTGACTTCAGCCTGCCTTACTGAGCGATGCTGTACACCTCACAGCTGTTTTCATGATAATGAATTAATGATGTCACAAATGATGGACAGTGACATCACTGAACAAATCCAGGAAGGTGGAGTTAGCTGGTGAGAAGAGAGATGCAGAAATAGAGCCCAAGAGGTGAATGTCATTTTCTTTGCTTGTGGCTGAAGGGCTACACCTATGCCCATATATAACAAGCTATGCCAGTGCACAGACATCTTAGTTCTCAGAAAGGATAGAAATGTGGACTTCTTGCACAAAAAATAAGAGCTCTCTACTACTTGAGCTAAAAAGGGAACTCCTTTAGCTCTGAGTAACTACTGTAGCTGGCTGTTCTAATAGCAAGGCCAGGCACCAGAATGAGATATGATCTCACATAGTAAGCCAGTGTATTACACACATACTATCACACAAAAAATAATATGGGCTACATTAGGCTATACTCCTTGCTCTCACAAAAAGCACCCAGGCTGGGCGTTTACATTATACTTCTAGTCAATAAAGCTTTAAAGGTCTAACTAAGCATCCCTTACAAAAACTACAATATTTTATGGTAAAAGCCCAATAAGCCAGAGTAATGATAATTTGTAACCTGCATAGTTTTGGACCATTATTATAATATATTTATATAAGGGATCTTGCGCTCCACAAACATTAGAGTCAGCAACACAAATAGCACAGAAGCAACTTCAAAGCCAGCAATAAGGATTTCAGCTTTCCAAGGACAGGTACATAAATGTGGATTCGCAGGGAACAAACTAGGGATCTGACTTTTTCACCTACTGCAAGAAGGGTGCTGAAGTTGAACATTTTGTTGTATTGGCAGCAACCTCCCCCTTCCTTCTGATATATAGTTATACGATTTTTCAGGAGAACAGCTTTTTATTGTCACTTCATTTGGCTATACAGTGGGTGAAAGCTAAAGAAGGGGTCTTTCTGCTTCAAAAAAAAAGGCGGGGCACAGGTAAAAGCTTGTTCCCACCTCCCCCCATTTTTTTAAGGTACTGAAATCCGAACAACTGCTTTTTAATAAGTTCAGACTATAAATGCCCTAAAGGTCATTGACCCTATCAACACACAGCACTTGCTTAGTGAGAGCAGATTTACTATCACAAGCTATATAGCTTCCTCGTGTGCACACACAGTTTTGTTGCACATGTAAGCAGAGTCAGGATGAGCTCTACCCTGACATCTGGTGGTGAGTTGTGGAAAGGGATGTCAGGGGCTAATCTTGTTTGCATGGACACACCCACCCTGCAAAGCATGATGGATCGCTTGCCCAAATGGTCACCTTGACTGCTGTGGGAGCCCCAGTTTCTCTGTTATTGGGGCAGGAAGACTAAAGTGTTGTTACTCTGATTATGTGAATCAAGGACAGTGGGCTTTTGTTATGATGAAGGGACTCGCCCTTAGCTAAGCAGCACTTGCTAGGCGAGGGACATGGATTCCAAAACCCAGTGAATTGAGAGAGGTTGGGGATAGAGATTTGTACCTGGTGGCATGGGCCTCTTCTGAGGGTCCTAAATGTCAATTGCACCTCCTTCTCTCTCTCTCTACACTGTGGAATATCAGAGCTAATTTTGAGTTCCTTAGGAGTCTATTCACAGGCTGCTGAGTTGGAATTACTCTGGACTAAGTGTGTAAATGAGCACGAAGGCTCCCCTAACTACAAGCTGAAATCACTAAAAAGCTGAAATTGTTATGAGCTGAAATCACTGAGCACTGTGTTAAGTAGTGGGGGAGCCAGAAGCTATATTGCTGAGCAGCTGGTGGAGCGGAGCTGCTGGCGGAGCAGAGCAGTTGGTGGGACAGCCGGAGCGGCTTGCAGGACAGCTGACGGAGCGGAGCTGCTGGCTGAGCGGCTTGCGGGACAGCTGAGCGGAGTGACTCGTGGGATGGCGAGCAGAGCAGAGCCCCACGAAGGGACGGGGGCAGTCAGCTTCGAGCCACGTAAGGTGCCCCTTACCTCTCCCCTCCCCATTTCTACCCAGACTGGAGGGGTGTAACACTCTGCAGATGAACTTTTGAACTCTGGGTCTGGACTTTTGGGTTGTTGGACTTTTGGGACTTTGGGTGATTTTTGGGGTTGATGGACTCAAGAACCAAAGGGAAAGGACATGGCCAATTTGCTGGGGTGGGTCGTTGCTCACAGTTTGGTTTACAAATCCTAGATGTGGTGTTTCCCCAGCAAAAGGCCGCATTGTTTCTCTCTGTCATTAAAAGGTTTTTCTACACTCAGACTCTGTGCTTGCGAGAGGGGAAGTACTGCCTCTTAGAGGCGCCCGGGGGGGTGATATATATTTGTCCCAGGTCACTGGGTGGGGGCTCGAGCCGGTTTTGCATTGTGTTATTGGAATGGAACCCCTAGATACGGAACCTGGCCCTTGTTGCTGCCGACTCTGACTGGCAGAAGGGTTACACACAAGTAGAACGAGCACCTGGAATAAGTGTTTTTGCCACTGCTGAAAGGAGGAGGGAGGAGCACAGTATACAATGGAAAGAGAGAATGTGTGTGTGTGTGTGCTAAACAGAAGCCCAGAATGCATTTTTCTCTCTCTTTTACACACATACACACACACAAAACTACAACAAGGCCTACAACTGTCAGTAAAATGAGTCTGGATTTTTTTTGTTTGTTTGCCTTCATTGGTGCTCATCTAATCATGTTTTTACTTTCACTTTTGCACTGACATACCCTAGATTCTAGAACTTCACGTATTCTGATCACTAGACTACTGCTGCAGTCCCAGATTGAAGCCCAAAGCCCCAATGCTACAGTCACTGCATTCTAGCTAGTAAAATGCTCTAATATAATATCTGGAATAGAAACATTGACACGTATCTGGATTGCAGTTGTGGCATTTACGTAATGATATTCAGATTCAACTCAGACACATTTCATTCCATTTTTCTTTCCACATCAGAAAATGGGAGAGGGGGTGGAGGGAAAGAGGGCAACTGAAAAGATCACTCCTTTGAGAATAACTACAATAGTTTGTGAAGATAACATGTTTTAATACAAGGAAAGACAAATGCACAGCCTATTTCCAAATGGATAAATGAAATAAATCCTTCTAAACCAATTCCTTGTTGTTTACTGATTTGGGGAAAACTATGCTACATTTTTACCAGTCTGTATCATCTACTATAAACAGCACTAATCTACCCAAACATATTGAGAGTCAATATCCATTTCCAGTTGTGAATGAACACAGCAGGAAGCTGATAAAACACCAATGATTCAAAATGATTCAAACACCAATGATTCATAGCCCAGTTTTAAAATGGGATACATGATCTGGGCTATGTCTTCTGTGATTTTCATAGGGAGTACAATGTGTGAAGATCAAATATTATGCTTGGATTTGCTATTACTCATTTTACATGCTGTTCAAATAGAATTTTTCTGTTAATAAAAATAACAATAAAAAAAGATTTAGGCCATTTGTTGGTTCCCTAATTTCTTCTAGCATCATTATTCTTGGAGACTGAGAAAAATCCTCATTGCCTCAAATATGGTAAACAACATTTGGGGCCAGATCCTCAGCTGGTGTAAAGTCACCTTTTCTCCAGTGAAGTCAATGGAGCTACACCAATGTACACCTGCTGAGAATCTGGCCTACTGTCTACTTGTGTTAAAGCACCTTTTCTTTTTGTCTGAGGGGTGATTCAACAACTAATTCTAGCATATTTTCATTTCACAGATTTCTCTTGTATGTGCATAAGTTACTGAACCTTGACAAAACAAAACAGCCAGAAGAAATCATGTAGCTAATTTCACGACATGTAACTGATTTTTATCAGATTTTAATAACTATTCTATTCTCTGATCATAAAATATCAACATGCTTTCAGAAACGCTATCATAAAATCCTCTAACACCAAGTAGTGTGATCGACACTGCTTTAGTAGAAGATATTTTCCTCTATCTCTTTCTTTTATTTTTTGGATGCATTGATTTCTGCTGTACTAGAAAATCATTTATCCAAGAGAAAGTATTACTTTCCAAGCTCTGTGCTATTGGCTTTTTTTTTACAGTAGCTTTTCTGGAAGAAGATGATCTAAGAAAATGTTAATCTTTCACCTGGTTTATATTGGTCTTCAGTTGCAAAGCTTGGATTAACACTGAGCACTGCCAAAATGCTTTTTATGTGCGGTGTGTTACTAAACTCTGGTAATGACACTTTACAAATCGTAGGCACTTTCATTTAAGATTGTGGCACTGAATGGGAGGTGGGTATAACAGGCAAGGGAAGGCTCTGCCTTCCCTGGCTGCAGCCACTGCCGCGGGACACTGGGCTGGGGCTCCAATGGCCCCAGGCAGGACAGCACAGCTGGGGCTGCTCCAGTCCCAGGCTGGCCGATGCAGTTGGGGCTGCTCGGGCCGGGCCTTGGGTCAGTTGGCTGGCTGGGGCTGGCCCGTGGCTCCTCTGGTGGCAGGAGGGGAAACGGCGGTCTCAGGGCTCTGGCCGCGGGGAGCAGGGCCTTGTGCAGAAGGGGCAGGGTCACAGGGCAAGCCTCCTCAAAGCGGGGGGTCCACTCTCTGCCCATGTGTCACTGGTTTGTTTCCTAACACGAACAAGAATTCAAAGTTTTAAAAGTATATAATATGTTTCTACAGTTGATGCCAGATAACGAAACAAACGCCAACTACATCTCTTTAAAAAGCTTGGACCAAATCTCAGCAAATGGAGCAAGAGGCTTTGCCTGGTGGTGTGGAAAAGTCATGGTGCTCACCAGGGCGTCCATAAAGATGGCAAACAAGCACTACTGCAGAGTATAAGGGAGTAGCAGAGACGGTAAAATTTTGCCTGAGTGGATCCGTGCTGTGGACAGACTCACTAGCGACAGCCCTGGCCAATCCACACTCTCTCCAACCCCTGCCATGAGCTGCAGGCACCTCTTGCAGAGGTCTTCACAGCGTGCAAGAAGTTGTGAAGTTCCTCTCTGCAGTGGTTCTATCCCTCGCACAGCTGACACACACTTTGTACACTGCTTTTGCTGTTTACGGACCCCCGCAGGAGTGGCCCAGGGGCTAGCCTATTTTGAATTTCAAACATCAAAAATAATTAATTGGGATCTAATTGGCAGCAGCTGATCCTCACAGGTGGTACCACAGGGGCAGAGAAAATAGACGGGGCAACCTTCACAAAGGTTCAGTTCAATAAGAAAATAAAAGTTCCAAAGGTCATTCCAACTGGTAGAACTTTGGAAATAGCCAGGAATTTCCCGCCAAACTGATTTTCTCACGAAAATGAGATTTCTGAAAAGTCAAAAACTTCTGTGAGAAAATCTTGACTTTACCTAAAAAAAAAAATTAAAAAACATCAGTTTTCCATTGGGAAAATCAAAATCAAATATTTTAGTTTTGGCTCGGTTTGACACCGATCTGAATATTTAATTTTGATGAACTGACCTGAAATGTTTTCTTGTCAATCAGATCAATCAAACATTAAATGGCATTTCCCTGTTAGGCACATTGTCTTATGGGAGTTGTAGTTTGAGCCCCCATTCCCTCCTATGGGCGAACTTCCTGGAGTACTACACCTCCTGTAAGGCAATGCTGACTTCCTTCTGACCAACCTCTGCATGGTGCATCATGGGAGTCACAATTCTGGGTGCATCAAGGAGCCTGGTTATTAGGGGAAAACAGGAGCATCCATCTTCTGAATTACAATTCCCATAAGGGAATGCACCACAATGGGAGAATGCAATTTAAAGTTTAACTTAGTTGAAATGAAGCATTTCAGGTTATATCAACAAATCAAAATGAAACGTTTATATTTTTGGACTGTTGGGGGGAAACTGCTTGAAAACGCTGAACCAAAATGTTTTGACATTTCTGAACCCTCATTTTTCAGAATTTCCATTCCATGAAAGAAATCAAAATTTAAAATTTTCCTCCCAATTTGGGCCAAAACCACATGTTGAAATGTCAGAATTTCCCACAGGATGGAAATTCCAAATTTCACTCAGCTCTACAACGCTGCTTGTTTCTCCTCAGTTGCAAGCTCTTTGGGGCAACAACTGTTGTTTATTATATTTGTGCTCAGGCTGAACTTAGTTAAGGCCTCTAGCTGCTACTATATTATAAATAAATAGTAATATTACATAATATCTGCCAAAAAATCACTGGAAAACTTGTGATAATGGGCTTTCTGCTCTTAGAACAGTTTCTCTCATGGCATGTTGGTATAAGCAGGTTCTGATCTTGGTCACAAAATGGAGATGAATGGACACGTAACTAAACATTTCAGAACCTCAACAAGAATCGATTCTAAAACAGGGCAAAGGTTCAGGTTTGTGGATTTTATTTTCTCTAAAATGGCTTTCTCATTCAGAAACCTAACCTAATAGTTTTTAGCCAGCTAGCATCAGATACCAGACTGCTGTTCCTCTGATCTCTAGAGTGTGAGAGACTGTTCCCAACAAGTTTAAATGAAGAACTTGGTAAAAGAGATGTCCCAAAGGATTTTAAATGTGCATGCTCAAAGGTGAAGACTAATTACAGCGGAGATGCTTTTTCTTTTCCCTTCCCACTTTGGAGAGATGTGATTTTAGCTGATACAAAATATTGTGCAAGGAAATATTAGTTGTCAAAATATGCAAAGAGCAGGTAATGCACAGAGCAGACATAACCTCAGATAGTTATGCACCCTTCCACTAACTAACACTTCCCATATGGAATAGTATGTATACTAGTCCCAACCCTTCTCTTATTAACTTAATGAGAAATAACCCAAGCTTCTGTCCAGGGAATAAAAAGTGCTAAGTTAATAAAAGGAAAAATTTAGATTTAGATAATTAGATATGTAAATACTAGTTGACAGAGACTTTCCACCTACCCAGGTCATCCTCTCCTACACAATCAAGGATGACCTGGGGTAGATGGAAAGTCTCTGTCAACTAGACCAGACTAGACCAATGCATGGGATTGGATTCAGTTTGTTTTATTTTACATTCTCCAAACCCAAAACACCAGACCGAATAATTATAACAGTGGTGACCCTTGCTATTCGTTTTAGAATCCTCCAGGGCAAGCTATTTAATTCTTGCTTCCAAAGCTAAAAGCTATTTTTCCTTCCTCAGAAGCAGCTTAGAAAACAGTAGGGTGTTATCAAGAAATATTTGCACTAAGGAATAAAAATAAAGACTTTATTATAGGCAGGTGCTGGGATCTTTTTTCACCTTGCCTCTTTTCTTTTTTCATAAGGAAGACAAATCACTAAAGTTTAGATATAAAAAAAATAACAGACGCATCAGTTTTGGGGCAATATATATTGCAGCAGACAGTACATCAGTCAGTTTGCGTTACTGAACCTAGGAAATGATGTTTTAAGTTTTAGTATTGCTTCTGTCAACATAGAAAAGATGTAGTTTCTCAGCTCTGGAGTACAACAAATAATACTGTCATGTTCAAAATTACACTTATTGCCTGTGCTGTGCCTGTGATAACCACAATTTGTCCCACGTTTAATACTCGGCCTGTGTTCTATTTTTTTTTTTAAACACATCATGAGTAAAGAACAGTAAAACCTGTGCAAATTTTGGGGAAGCTAGTTCAAAAGCCTGCTATAATGGAATCCTAAAAGCTGATTATGCCCTAGCTATTGCAGCTGCACTTCTGTGATACAATGGCAACAAGCTCAGACCAAAACCTTCAGAGCTCTTCAATTTCCTCCTGTCCGCTGCTTGGATAACAATCGCAGCTGAGTGGAAGTCACCCTTTGTTCCTAGTATTAATAGAGGGTTTAATGCATTCTGGGAAAGTCTTGAGATGAGGAATTTAACCCATTCCAGCAAAGACACCCTCATGCAGAGGAAACCCAGCACACACTTTTCTCTCAAGATGTCAAGCCAGAAGGTATGGCCTTTGTAACAAGTTTGAATGGGCATCCACTGTATTTTAGGCATCTATAATTTTGACTGTTTAGAACGCAGCTACATGGGACAATGCCCTCTGAGTTCATATAACACCGAGCACACTGTCTGTGATCAATACATAACTGCCATGAACAGAAACAAGGAGGAAAATCTAATTTAGATCTGGCTGTGAAAACATGTCAGTTCAGTGGCTCAAGTCAAATCAAGCTAACCTCCGTGACTTTGGATCCTGCTGGCAATGAGGTAAGAGCTGGGTTTAGGACTAATGTTACTAAAGAGAGAAACGTACAAGAGGAAACTACATATTCTCCACTGGAGTGGAGTGGTCTCCCACTCTGCATCCTGTGCAGACATTTATGGGCTAGATTCTCAGCTGGTGTGCACTGGCTACACCAATTTACACTAACTGAGGATCTGGCCCTTATACCTCTGCAGAGTGGGATACAAAATGCTGCCCTTCTGATTTGGAAGCATTTTACAGATTTTCACAGATATAAATAACTGCACAAGGTGCTGAGCAATGAAAAAACAGGCCCTGTACCTTTGGACAAGGACAATTAACAAAGGCCTTTTACTGCGACCTCAGTAAGTACCCATGACTGTATGACTCAAGCACATTCTTAGTCATTCTCTGTGAAGTGAAATCTGCCTTGCAGTATCTGAATCCGTGTGGTTATTTTTCAGATTGGACAAGTTATGAGAAAAGGGCTTTGGCAGAACAGTGACAGGAAAGGGTGTACCATTACACCCCAGGGGGGAGGGATAGCTCAGTGGTTTGAGAATTAGCCTGCTAAACCCAGGGTTGTGAGTTCAATCCTTGAGGAGGCCATTTAGGGATCTGGGGCAAAAATTGGGGATTGGTCCTGCTTTGAGCAGGGGGTTGGACACTAGATAACTTCCTAAGGTCCCTTCCAACTCTGATATTCTATGATTAGCCAAGGTGAGTGAGAGTGAAACCAAAAGACTGGTGCAAACTTTCCAGGCATGTTAGATTCAGCTGTCCACTACTAAAATGAGAGCAACGGGTTGCTGTAGTACTGAATGCTAAGACTCTAGAGTCATCTCAGATGTCCTCTTGCTTATTTTAGTACATTCCCGCTTTTATTTTAGTCAGAATCCACCCCCTGTATTGTACTGGTAATTTTATGCTTTCTCAGTTGCAGTGTCAGAGTAAACGCACAATACTGTACTAAGCACCAGCTCTGTTGTGGGGTTGTAGTGATGACATGATATTGTCAGCACTAGTTTTAATGTGCTTTCAGTTCTGTTGCAAAACAACACAGGGCCCTTCCCTATTGAAATACAGAAATGAAAGGCTTCTGTTCACCCTTATTTATCACTGAACTAAATGTTAGAGGGGGTTCCAAAAGAAAAATTGAAGGTTTGCTTCCCAAAAGGCCGTGCAGATGGACAATGTATCATGTACTGTATCACAAATATCAATCAGCCTTTTACTAATCATGGTACAAATGTAGGCACCCACTAGAGTTGTCAACTTTCTAGACCAGGGGTGGGCAAACTTTTTGGCATGAGGGCCACATCGGGGTATGGAAAATGTATGGTGGGCCATGAATGCTCATGATATTGGGGGTAGGGGTGCAGGAGGGGGTGAGGGCTCTGGCTGGGGGTGCGGCGGGCTCTGGGGTGGGGCCAGAAATGAGGAGTTCAGGGTGTGGGAGAGGGCTCTGGGTTGGGGTGTGGGGGGGGTGAGGGCGCTGGGGATGAGGGGTTTAGGGTGCAGGAGGTGGTTCCAAGCTGGGACCGAGGAGTTTGGAGGGCGGGAGGGGGATCAGGGCTGGGGCAGGGAGTTGAGGTGTGGGAGGGGGTGAAGGCTCTGGGCTGGGGGTGCTGGCTCTGGGGTGGGGCTGGGGATGAGGGGTTTGGGGTGCAGGAGGGGGCTCCAGGCTGGGGGGGTGGGGCTGAGGGATTTGGAGTGCGGGAGGGGACTGCAGGGTGAGGCAGGGGTTGGGATGCAGGAAGGGGTGAGGGCTCTGGGGTGGGGTCGGGGAGAGGGGTTCAGGGAGTGGGAGGGGGCTCTGGGCTGGGACCGGGAATGAAAGGTTTGGGGTGCAGGAGGCGGCTCCGGGTTTGGGAGAGCTCAGGGCTGGGGCAGGAGGTTTGGGGCTTGGGGTTGGGACGTGGGCTTACCTCGGGCGGATCCCGTTTAGCAGTGCGAGAGGGCAAAGGCAGGCTGCCTGCCTGTCCTGGCACCACTCTGCATGCACCCTGGAAGCAGCCAGCTGGTCCGGATCCTAGGCAGGGGGGGGCCAGGAGGCTTCACACGCCGCTCTCGCTTGCAGGCACTGCCCCCCTCCCCAGTTCCCGTTGGCTGGTGCTCGGGGCAGGGGCAGTGCGCGGATCCCTGTGGTCCCCCTGCCTAGGAGCCGGACCCGCTGGCCGCTTCTGGGGTGCAATGCGGTGCCAGCCAGGACATGTAGGGCCTACCCTGCCTTAGCACGGCAGCACCACCGACCAGACTTTTAACGGCTCGGTCGGCGGTGCTGACCAGGTTTTTTGGTTGAAAACCAGACACCTGGTCACCCTAACACCCACTCTACAAACTGCTCCATGCAGGAAAACCCTGCCCTCTTGTGAGATCTCACTATCTTCAATGGGGGTCTGACAATGTAGAGCAGTTTACAACTGGACTTGTTGTTCATGGTTATTAATTTATTCAGAGCACTTCAAGGCGTACTTGGCTCCATAATCACATACACAGAGGCAAGGCCCTCCTCAGAAAAGTCTACAGTCAACACAACTAGGGATGACAGAATGGTGAGGTGGGGAGGAGAGACAGCAGTCATAACAATATTTACTCAGTTGGGGCGTAGCCCTGCACCCAGTGAAGTCAATGGCAAAGTTCCCATTGGCATCAGTGCGCAGGAATAAGCCTTAAAAGACATGCACATGGCATAGTTGAATTCATATTTTTAAATGCACAATAGCTTTCCTACGCTTTAAAAACTGGAAAATGAGGTTATTGCGGATAATTCAGTTTTCTCATGTCTGCAGATGAAGTGGATGTTTTCCATAGGGCTTACATTACCAATTAACGTTCCCCCCTGAGAAAGTCTGCCTCATCTGAAATATATTCCCAAAAGAAACTCAGAAATCTAACAACCCAAATTCGGCCCGACAATTAGTTTATTTTAAAAAGTATTTTTAAAAAGCTATAGCAATAAAAATCAGACATTTAAAAAGTAGCTTAATAAGAATGGACCAAATTCTGCTCTGATTTGCAATGCAGCAATTTCCACTGTAGTTTTCCTCTAGGAGAAAAATTTCATGACCAGTGAAGAGTGTCATGTCAACATTAAGAAAGGCAACAATATTCCATTATCCATGCTCCAGTTTGGTAAAATAAATCTGTTTGTACTTAAATTGTTTAGCCAACTTCCCTGGAAAACAGTAGAAGCAAACAGGTTTTGAGTGTTAATTTGCAGTTTGCTACCTTCAAGACCCTCTCAATTTCACATATATTAAAAGTAGTGAAATTTATGACTCTCTTTGGCTTTTATTCACCGGCATCACAAGAAAAACAACCGTTTGGTGGCAAACCATTTGTCTCGCCATAAACATATTGCTACTCCACAGGACTGACCCTCCTTTGACTGGAGCTGGTGTAAATCAGAAGTAATCCTATTGAAATTAATTGCATTATGCTGGTGTGAATGAGAGAAGAATCAGGCCTGTATTTTGACACATTAGATTCCACTGTTGTTGAAGACAGCTCTATCACAGTTTATGGCCTGAACTATATATTTTAAGGGATAATGTTCTTCTCAGAAGAGGTTATAGTACAATAAATGGCTCTTGCAGCTGATTAAATGCTAAATACAGAAGGAGGTGTTTGATAGCCACAAAAAAGTGCTTTTTGATGCCTATGCATCAACGTCACGAGCTTTGTTTCACCGGTGCAGAGGTCGTGGCTGGGGAAAAGGTTAAGTGGACAGTGTTACTACATCTTCCCAATCCAAGGTATTAAAGCAGCCCCTTGAGGGAGGCAGCTGGTGTAACTGAGAACAGCACTATGACTGCTTTATCACGCAGTGGGGACTGGAGTTAATGACTGTGCACCCCACAATCAGGTGCCTTAATGTCACCTTTTCCCCCCTTCCCTTTCCAGACTCGTTCAGAGCACAGCACAGCTGGTCCATTGGGCTTAGGCCACAATGTTTTGCTAGCCCCACTAGGGTTTGAAAGTTCTCTGATGCTTCTTTCTTGGCAAAGGAATGATGGTTTTTGGTGATGGGGATCACATGAAGAACTAGCTGAGAGCATATAAGACACTTACCAGCTGTTCAAGAGCTGGGTTAAAAAGTTAATAATGGCTTGAAGAAGTAGCTTGAGAGAAAAAATGATGCAATTACACGATTTAAAATGTGGCCTCTCAAACTGCACCTGAATTTTTCACACTTAAGTTGTTGCTTATACATAGATCTATGAATGTACGTTGTATTTGTATCTGTAATTTAGGTAGACACATGGTTGCATCAACAAACCTGACCTCTTGCACACATGGAAAAAAATTACACTCACAACATTGCAGTGGCCAGATTAGAGGCAAATTTTGTTCCCAACATCAATAAGGCTTTCAGTGTCATATGTGAGGGTAACATTTGATTTTTCTGAGTTGGAATCCCTCTCGCTGTATAATATAGACCCAGTTTTCAACGTTTGGATGTTGCAAAGGGTACTGCACACACAGCTTGCTGGCTTCATAATTTTTTCTGTCAATTAACTCAATTTTTAAACTAGTCAACAAATCTGGGTTTAAATTATTATAAAAATATCTGACTTAATCCCATGAAAACCAAGAAGTTCCTAGTTCTTGTTCCATCCTTAAATCCCCCATTTGGCAGCTGCCCATGAAGAAGGCATGAGGCTTAGATACCACAAGCGCAGAGATGTCTGGGCACAAGAGGGTGTTGGTGGGGGAAGGAAATAGAATCAGCAAAGCATGACTGAACAAAGCAGTCACATGGATTAGAGGACAGATCTGGTTTTTTGATAGTACAGTATTTGCAAACTGTTTCTTTCTGACAAGAAGCGCGTCTCGCTGTTTGAGTTTTCAGAGTCCTGTGATGAGTAGCATGGCAGCAATTCTCTTTGAACTCAGAATATCCTGGTTTTTGTGGGTCTCAATTTAAGCCATATCTCTGATAACTTTTTGTGGTCAATTTATAAGAAGAGCAGGCACAGGGAGAGAGAGACACTTAGTGGAGTGAAAATAATAATGCTTTGTACTTGTACAGTACCTTTTGCACCAAGGACCTCAGAGCATTTTATAGATGGGCAATGTCCCCGCTTTACAAATGGGGAAACAGACACACAAAGAAGTAAGTATTTTGCCTTAGGTCATACCCCTAGTCGGTAGCAAGGCCAAGAGTTTAACATTGTTTCCAGTCCCTTTTCTAAGCACTCAGCCACACTTCTTCTTGGTTAAAAAACCCAAATGCACACAGGAACACATCCACAGAGGGAGAGAGAGAATTATTTAATTGAAGTAAGTACTTGTTTTTGGAGATTACTGTCTGTCTTGCAATGCCCTAGTGACAGTCCTGTCTGCACCCATAATGAGGGAAAACCCATCTGTGGCTGCATGAGGTCATGTTTTTCCGTGAAGCAGCACTAAATTACCATATTTGCTGTCATTTCCCCCACAACTCCTTCAAAACATTAGATTACCACCAGGGCATCCTTTATTTCCTCATTTTCGGCGCTGCTCTTGATACGACAGAAAGAAAGGCTAACTTGACGTACCTGCATTTGGGGGGTTGGGTAACAAAGATATTCAGTGTTAGGAACAGAAAATAGAGATCTTCCTGGAACTGCCAATTTTCTGGATCCTTTGAGGATTAGATCCAAGTTTACAATTTCAGCGAGCAATTATCTAAATAGAAATGCTCTAATTGCGCTAGGATTGTGTTTTCTCTGGAGTGTTATTTCTTTCACGTAGCCTGCTGTTTATTTATATCCAGCTAAATAAAAGGTATGCTGAGCTACTCAGTGATTTACGCTGAAGCAGGGATTCAGCCGCTGGTACACATGAGATTGCAACTCTGGTGCACAAAACCCTCCAGGGGCTGTTCTTATTTACTGAACCTGGGCCCATTCCTCTCTTTGCCCCTCTAGATTCATAGCTTAATAGAAAACAAAACACAATTCTCCCTGGGTGATTGTCAGCGAACTGACTTGCTGCTTCTGAAACTGCTGCCAGCTTGGGAGGGAGAAGGGGACCTAGGCATCATTGAGAATGTTCAGATGATGTCATCTTATTCTGCATGTTACACCTGTGTCTGAAAGCAACAGGAGGGAGGAGATGAGAGACTGCAAAGCGTGCATTGTGCCTCCACCACTGACGACAGCTCACACTGATACAGTGGCTGTCATCTCAACACGTTTGTGCAGTCAATACTGCAGCCATTCTGCGATAGAGGTCAGCACTGAGGCAGGCAACCAAAATACTGAAGACCAAACCTGACTCTGAAAAAAAATGCTATTGAATCTTTAATTCCTAAAGAGAGCAGCAGGTTTTCAAAGATTAGTACCCTGCTGTTTAGACCATCAAGTCATCTCCTTCACCTAAGAAAATAAATCATATTACTTTACCCTATTGTTTAAAAAAACAATAACATTATATTCCACACATCTATCCTAAAAATTGTAATGAGCTTGTGGAACATGTGTGGGTATATACACATATATAGTGAGGAGAGGCAGTAACGCCACCACAATTAAAACTACAACCTCTGGCTGCCTGGCAAACTGAGCTCATTGGGTCTAAAGGGCCCCCAATCTCCTTTGTCTTGAAGTATAGCAAAGGATGTGATGGGGTGGGCAGGGGAAAGAATCCTCAACACCACAAGGGCTACAGACTGGCTCCTTGGAAAACAAAATGGGTGTCACAGGCCCAGAGATTCTCAATGGAAACCCATAACCATTAAGCGGCACATGATTTTTAAAAACTGAACATTTCAAACATTGACGTAGCAGCAGGGGGAGACTTCCTATTATGCATCCCAACACTAGCAGCCACTTCTTACCTTCATTTGACATTTCTATAGTCTTATAAGTAGCAATAGAAGCACCTGTAAACCACACCTTAGATAATCTCTATGGAAACCTGCAGCTGATGGGCACAGTTTGATAAACTGACCCCACAGGTAAGGAAAAGCAGAAGTAGAAGATATCCAGAGGGAGTGGAGACCTGGTGTAGCTAACGAAGAGGGGACTGCAAACAGGGGAGCTTGAGAGGGGGAGAAGGAAATCCCCGTGCTGAACAAGCAAGGTGGAAGTACTAATCTTGGAGTAAGTGAGTTTGTTTGGCTGTTTGTGGTTTTCCTTTCTCTTTCAGGTTATTTCAGTTACAGGGTCAGTTGGGATTGTGTGTCTGGGGACTGCCTTTGTTCCCTGGATCATCCTTGATCATCTTTGATCAGCCTCAATCAGCCTTTGATCACCCTCCCCTTGTGTGATTAATGAGGGGGTAGGGCTGACCTAGGAGAGAAGGCCTTAAAACCCAGAGGTTAAGCAACCAAGGGGAGCTAGCAAACAGGGAAGTTTGAGGGAGGAAGTGAGTCATAATAAAGCGACAAAGGGTCCTGTGGCACCTTATAGACTAACAGAGGTATTGAAGCATAAGCTTTCATGGGTATTTCACTGCTTGCATCCGAAGAAGTGGGTATTCACCCACGAAAGCTTATGCTTCAATACCTCTGTTAGTCTATAAGGTGCCACAGGACTCTTTGTCGCTTTTACAGATCCAGACTAACACGGCTACCCCTCTGATACTTGAGTCATAATAAAATCACTATGGTTAGGAAGGGCTGTATGGCCAATGCCAGCATGTCTTCTGTCTCCTCCACCTGCTCCTGTATCCAGACAGACAACCTAACCATGGATGCCTCTACCCTAGGGTGACCAGATGTCCTGATTTTATAGGGACAGTCCTGATATTTGGGGCTTTTTCTTATATAGGCACTGATTACACCCCCACCCCATCCCGATTTTTCACATTTGCCATCTGGTCACCCTACTCTACCCAGATCCTGGTGTGGACTTGCAGAGACTGTGGCCTGCATTTCCCATTCACAGAAAGCCAGGCTGAGGGGACCATCCAGTATGAAAAGTGCCTGCTGGTGAAATCTTTCAGGAAGCAGGTGAGCGAGTTACAGGAGGAGGTTTGCTAGGCTGGGTGAGCATAGTGGCATAGGCCTGTCCCCTAGGGGAAGGGGCACGCTGGCAGCACAGGGCTAGGTGGGCCACTGTATGTCTGGCAACTGCCAGTTTGTAAACAGTGCCCTAGTGCTGGGCTGGGCAGAGCGGGGCCACCCCAGACATGCCATGCCCCATTGCCACCAGCTGACCCCTCGCTCCGGGGACCGACCTCTCCACACCATGCTTCATTGCCCCCATGGGGGCCTACAAAAGGTTAATCCGGCCCTGCTTATAAGCCTCTGTTGCCTGGACCCTATGGTGAAGTAGAGGGACTATCCTCCCCTTTTGAACCCTGGGCCCCTCAGCCTAGACCTCTCAGACCCCTACCCAAAGACTATTTACCTTTTGCCTTGTGAGAAACACTGGGGTGACCGAGGACTGCTTAGTAAACTGCAGGATTATTTTGTTTGCCTTTTTCTTTTCTTTGCCTTTTGCGGTCATGTCTAGAAGCAGGGGAGCCACCTCCCTCAGACAAACAGCCAGAGGACCTCACCCCGCACTCCCAACCAGTGCTATAGCAACACCTACAGCCAGGTAAGAACGTCTGGGACAAGAGAAATGCTCACCCTTTCTGCAACGGGGTGCCTTACAGGTACAATCTCTGGCATTGCTTTTAATAGTGAGGAAGAAGACTGGGGTAAGTGAATAATAAGATATTTTTCTTGGCCCCCATCAAGAGATGTTACCCCAGGTGAGAAAGCAAATGGAATTTTACATGGCTGAATTTAAGAAGTAGGTGCAGTTACTAGCTCCTTTTGCTGCACCTTGTGTATGTTGCTGTATTGGTGTCTTCTATAAATATCCCTTTGAAACCAGTAGACTGTTTGCACCTGGTGTATTCAAACAGCTGAGCAGGCAAGTTCTGCCTAGGTACTGATGGAGTGTGAGGCAACAAACAAGCAGTTAAGAGTCAGTGTAACTAGACTGCACTACAACTGTGCGTGCTGTAGAGAATAATCCTGGCCACTGGGAAATGGACTAGGGAAGCAAATAGGATTTTTCTGTCTGTAAACTTGTGTGCTGGATTATCCCCCTCCCCCCACCTTAGATCTATGTGCAGAGAATACCCTCTGTGTGTACATCTCCCTCTCGCCATGCGGAATGGGGAGATTGTTCCTTACCTCAAGTGAGCCCTCAACAGGGTTGGGGAGCCAGGTGTGGGGAAAGGAGCAAAGGAACGGTGTGTAAGATCATAGTTCTTTGGATCCAGCAAAAAATCTGCTGGAAAGTCATGACAGCCTGAGGCCATACTGCTTTCACCATTCAGTCCCTCCCTGTTGTGAAACCCATTTGCAGAGATACTAGGGTTAACGCTGCCAGCATATCTCCACTGCAGGGCAGAAGAGAGGAAAAAACATGGGGGTGCAGGCCTTCTACATAGAGAGCCGTGGCAGATTGCCACAAGGTTTAGAGAAATCACAGGGGATATGTGGATTCTGGGGGGCTGAAGTCCTTGCTCATTCTGCAGGGAGACAAGTCCTACCCTCTCAGTGGGATTGGGAAGCTCTGAGAGGCAAACCTTGCAGCATTTTCTTTTCCCCACATTTTCTTTTGTGGGTGGTGGCAATTTGGCCCTACAATTCTGCATTGTCAGATACCATTCTTAACCTGGGGCTTTCTGATGACACTCTTGCTTGTTTGCCATTGGTTTTCCTCTTCATCTGTTTAGATGATGTTTACCTGCTCAAAGCTGATGCTTTTTGTAGCATCTTTGACCTGGTGGTTTCTTGGTCACCCATTCTGCAAAGAGAACCATGCAGGCTCTGTTAACACTCAGGGGTTCAGGCATGCCATTCTCTTTGCAGGACTGGGATTGTAGCTCCTAATATTCCGGTATCACCATGTTCAGAGGTGGAAAAAGAAGGGACCCCTCTATAAACACCTGTGTGGATACCCTTCTCCCTGAGCCTGCCTCCCACAAAGACTGCCCTTCAGAACAGCAGGGCTCAGCCCTGAAAGCACACACCAGAGTCTCTGGAATGCTGCTCTTGTCAATAGTCATTCAGAGTTAACTTCTTTTGTAACTCAAGTCCAGTCAAGAAAATCAGATTTAAAGATGAGAACCTAGAGAGTGTAAATTCCATTGGTCCCTCAACTCTAAATGGAGTTTGTGGAATCCTACAAAATAACTTTTATCTTTGATCAAGTCTTAGTGTGAAGCAAGGATGATGGTTTATTATACCTGGTTTGCGGCCCAAGTGGGTAGATTTAAGTCATTTCAATCCTTAGTATATTATTACTGTCCTATTGTAAGCCTAATGCCTTTACACCAGTTTATTTCTGCAACATCCTTCAGGGTATACAGCCTGAAAGATCTCACTTATATCAATATGAATCCAGAGTGACTCCACTATAATCGGTGGAATTCTTCTGAATTTACACTCCTCTCAATTCCATCTCCCTCCACTTTATAATACATAGACATCCAGATGCAGTCATCATGCTTTTTGCCACAAAGACTCAGTTAATTACGCTTTTAAGTGTTACCTCCTGAGACACTGGACGAGGCGCTACTCAGCATAAGTAAGGATGGCAGAGTTGGGCCCTTCGTAAGTTTGTAGCTATTGGGGGAGGGATAGCTCAGTGGTTTGAGCATTGGCCTGCTAAACCCAGGGTTGTGAGTTCAATCCTTGAGGGGGCCATTTAGGGATCTGGGCCAAAAATTGGGGATTGGTCCTGCTTTGAGCAGGGGGTTGGACTAGATGACCTCCTAAGGTCCCTTCCAACCCTGATATTCTATGATTCTGAACCCAAGTTTTAGCTTTTTTTTTTTTTTTTAATGAAATGTAAAACAGGAATATTATTTCACATAATGGCACAGCAATATTTTTTTTAAATAATTTCCTTATGTCAATACAAGACAGATCCATTTTAGAAACCTACAATAACTCACACTACAGACAACCTTTCAGCTAATCTTTCTTCAACCTCCTCCATGGGTCATCTGCAGGAAACGAACTGTGTTTTAGTTTATTGGGAGGTGGTGAGGGTTGGACTATTTATATTTGCGCACCAAGTACTAGTACTTGTACTACTCAGCATCAATAAAGATAGAAGAATCGATTGCATGGCAAAAAGAGAGTTGGGTGGGGGTTAGGCTTCTCTCTCTTTTAAGAAAGATGGAAGACTAGAAAGGCCTCTCTGTCCACGTGCACCAATTTAAAATGAGTAACGCGGCCAGTGAGAACAGCTTTTCTAATGACTGGCCTAAATTTCACCAGCATCAGTTTAGTCTACCTGAGGATTAAATCCATTTGAGATTTTGTTAGGTTTAAAATCTGATTTCTGGATTAGAACCTTTTTTGGGCCTCAATCTGTTTAGGTTATTTCTCAGTCTTTTACACTGTTGGCTTTTATGCTAAATGCTCCATTACATCAAACTTCACCCAGAAAAGGAACAGTGCTCATTGAATTAATCCAGGTATTCATTCATTCCCAAAAGAATATAAGGAGCCGGTTAGGGTTAGGTATTGTATTGTATTGACATAATGAAATTATTTTTTTTAAAAATCTTGCTGTTCCATTATGTGAAATATTATTCCTGTTTTACATTTCATTAAAAAAAGATAAAGCTTGGGTTCAGAAATTTCAAATTTTCTCTGACTTCTTCCAATCATCCCATACTAAAGAGAGAGGCAGCAAGATTCCCTGAGAAGCTGCAAACGGTGTCTAAGTGGTTTGAAAACGCTTTGGTCAGAAACTAGGTTTTCTCTTATGTTCATATAGTGCCTGGCACAACTATTTGTGAGGGAATTCTGTGCTTAAAAAATTAAATTCTGCACACACTTTTAAAATTCTGCATATTTTATTTGTCAAAATGGCACCACATAATCATGCCCATTTCAGTTATTTTTAGTAATTTCAAAATACCTGTCAGCAAGTATGTCTGTAACAATTCAGACAAAAACTAAGATTTAGGAAAAATTTTTGACAAATAGATTCCTTATGAGACACATTAATACAGAACTTTGAGTAATATGTTTCTGTATTGGAGTTTAAATAAATTTCCTGGATATCTCAGAAGCAGTGCAAAGGCTTGGGGGAGTCAGGGCTAACGGAGGAGCTGAGGGAAGGAGCCTGGGAGTGAACCTGCAGGGTTGTTGGGTGTGGGTAGGAAAAGTATGTAATGGGATTTTGGGGGGCCTCCCCCATGCAGACCCTGGCTGACCGCCTAGCCTCTCCTATTGTCAGGTACATCTGCCCCCTTTCCTATGTGGCCCTGCAGCTCCTGTCCCATTCATCCTGTCTCAATGCTGTTTCCGCGCCCCCCCCACACACACACATCCCGCACTAGCTCCTGAGCCTGCACCCCAGTCTGTCCTTCCTATTAGCCTTTCTGAACCTGAGTCTGTGACCCCCAGCAGCTCTGTGTGCTCTGTTCTATCCGTCCTATGCCGCCTCCACCTGGCCCCACTGCGAGGAATGCAGCCTCTCCCCCTACCTCTCTGCTAGCTGGCTGCCCTCTTTTCTGGTGCTACAGCAGCCCCTGGTAGGAGAAAGATGCAATTGCAGCACCTCTCCAGCAGAATCTATATTCTGCAAAGAAAAAAAAATCTGCAGGGGATATGAATTCTGCATGTGCGCGGTGGCACAGAATACCGTCAGGAGTACACAATGACACTCCAGTCCCGACTGGGGCTGCTGAATATTGCAGTAAGATGTATTATAAATAAAAATAGAGATCCACTTTGTACTTTCATCACCTTGGTTGCTAAGGTTGCTCTTTAAGTCAGGGGAGATGCGGGAAGCCACATTGTGATCTGACTTAAACTTAGATTAAGCCAAATTCTAAATCATGTTCTAGGCCAAGAACCTAAATAAACAAGCACTCCTTTATCCTCGGGTTTGTTTGTGCCTCCAGTTTTTGGATTAACAGCCTCCGTTTATTTAATTACATTCTGATATCCAAATATGCAGTGCTGCCAACTCTTGCAAACTGATTGTGAGTCATGGGAGCTTGCTCCCTGCAGGAAGAGCTCTTGCAACGACCCAAGAAGCTCCTTCGTTCCTGTGATTTTTCTTCCCACCGCCACACCCTTGGGCTAGGCATACATGCAGCTCTGTATGACAGCCTGAGATCTAAGGACCCAAAACCTGCCTTGCTACTGAGCCCTCCTTTGATTAATGTGTCCTGAGCAGAGTCAGAGTTGGGGCAGCAGAAGGCTGAGGAAAGGGGAGACACGGGAAAAATTGCTGTTGGGTCTGGGCCTCCTGCTGCACCGGGCTTCTCCTCTGGCCAGGGTCCATTGGCAGCTTTTCCTCAATCTCTGCACGACCACCTCCTACTGCCCTGGGAAACTTCTCTTCCTAGGACTTGGGGAGTCTGTAAAGTGATGCTTCTGGGACCCAGGCAGAGGAGAAGCCTGAGCCAGCAGGAAGGAAGAATAATTTAAAATGTAATTAGTTTGAGCTATTTAATTTGGACAAATAATTCTGAGATTTTTAAAACTTCAATATCTTTGTTACCAAAATTAAGCAGAATGACTTACTTTTTATGCAATGTTTTGTGAGTGAAATTATTTTAGGAAACATCTGAGCATTATAAATACAATTGCTGCACTGAGGAATAGCCAGCTCTGCTTGGGTAAGGATTTTCCAGCCGTTTGCAAGGTGGCTGATATTGCAAAGATGGTCGCAGCTCACAAATCTTTATTGGAAAACTAGTTACACAGGGAGAGTGCTCTGTGTTTCTTAGACAGTCATTGTTCATTTTCCAGCTCCGTTTTATAGCCCTTGTACAGTATATTATAAAACAACATGATTCTTTCTTATTTATGATGAAGGTGCAGATGACTGGGCAGGAGACTGGGGAAGGGGGATAGTCAGAGCCCCACAAATCAGGGAGGAAGGTTGAGGAGGGAGATGGGGGGTGGGGGAAGGAAGTGGGGAAACTAAGGGGAGAAAGTGAAGACTTGTAGGAAATGGAAGACAGCTCCCCTATCTCAGGGGAAAGTGGAGTCTCCATCTGAGCAGCCAGGAAGAGATGCACATTTCTGTGGTGCCCTAAAGGTTGACTTTTCAATCAGAAACTACTCATTTGCCAATATGTATTTGATAGAGGGGAATTAAAATCAAATCATAATAAAACCCATGAGTTGATGGGGAGTGGCTTTTTTAAATCTTGTGACTTTGGCGCTAATTTTTTTTTTTTTTAACCTTACTTCTGATTTTGGATCTCTTGAGGTTGGCAATACTGCAAGTGTTTCCTGTTGTCTTAATGACATTGTTGCTGAAGACTTGGGACCTGATTTTTCCATTGATCTGCACCTTATGGAGCCATTTATAGCAGTGAAAACTCAGTGTCAACTGTCAGCAAATCAGAATGGTAGACTTCTACACCACATTCCACTGCTGCAAATGACTACACAAATGCAGGGCAAAGGAGAATCAAGGCTCTTGGCATCTGAAGGGATTTTGTTACCATAGTTTGACAAAGGAGAATGCAGAAGCTAATGTGCCTCATATTTTTAGCAATCCATGTTCCTGCTATGAAGTTCTCAACCAAGTTCCAACACATCTCAATCTGTAAGTAAATGCCTTTAGTTAAAAGGGTCTCTTAATTAATCTAACAGTGGTTTAGCCACATTCTGCTCTGTATTACACCAATCAATTCTGTTGACTTAAGCTGTCAGGTAAACTTGTACAACTTTCACTTATTTGGTGTATTGCCTCTGAACTCAGGTTACTCTGGAAAATGTCTTAAATTCATTTCTTGGCCTAAATTCTCTTCCATGAAAGTGGTCCAAAGTAATGGAGCAGAATTTTGTTGACTCATTGTGGACAACTACACTTGTTTCCTTGGGTCTTAAGACACAATATGTAATTGCTATATACTTTTCTTCTTCCCTTTTCTGTTCTATTAGGTTGAACTTTGCAGGGAAGTGCTTTATCTCAAATAAAGGCTCCATTCTGGAAAGCTTACCTAACCCTTATGACTTTTTGGATTGTATCCATGTACCCAGATCAGCCATGTAATTTTGTTTATAAACTATTCCTTACAGCTTTTGCAGACTCGTGTATATTAAACACAACACATGCTATAACTTGCATTAAAGTGTCTGCCTCAAGTTGTTGTCTACACTTCTTGTGCACCTGCCTTCTGGTTCAGCAATTGGTATACAGTAGCTCCTTGCTTAACGTTAGTTATGTTTCTGAAAAATGCGACTAAGCAAAACATGAGGAGTTATTGTATCTGCATGATGATTCATGGCACAGACATTGCCTGTCTAGCTATCATTCTAAGAAGCTTCCTATTTCATACATTCAAGGTAAGTGCCTTTCATCCACATACCTGCTTTTTACAAAAGAAAAATAATCAAGAAGAAAATGGCTAGCAACTCTGACTAGGATCTTGGAATTAAATTAGTGGTGGCTTTCATATCAGCCCAATTTTTGTTTAAAATCTTAACTTTCAAAACAATTCTGTCTCCAGTTCATTTTATAGTTGATCTTCCTTAATGGGATTAAAGTGTTGGTATCCAGGATGCTAAATCTCAGATTGGATAATGTCTGCTTTAAATTCAGAAATCAAAGATATTTGCATCCTGAAGCCACAACTTTTAATTTTATCCTGAGCTTAAATTTTTTGCTTCAGCGCTATACTTCAGTAGCTGAGCTTCAATGTAAGACACATAAGAGTATTGAATCATGTTACTGAAAGTGGTAATGTTGTATTTATGCACAGTACATGCTCTGCAGGCTTTTGTCTGGGTAGTACAAATGCTACTGACTTGATCAAAATATGTTCTTTGGACTTTGCTCCTAATTTCCTCTGTGTATGAGTATCTCATTTGCAGTTGACAGACTATAAAACAGACTTCTCTCTTACACATACTCAGACAATATATTTTACATTAGTATAAAACCAACACTTTCAACATGAAAACCCTTTCAGTCTCATATTATAGCCTACTATACACTAGAAACATTGGGCCAAATGTATTCCTGGGGAATTTCAACTAGTGATTAATTTGACCCATTGGCTAATAAATCCAACAGTTAACCAGCCTCTTTTCACAGGGAACACAGCCTTATTCTTCTGTAGGTGTTCGAGGACTATAGAAGCTTCCACATTCATATTTGTATTACAGTGAGATGTTAGAGACAAAGTTGCTTACAACTGAGTCTTTCCACAGTGCCCAAGGAATTAAAAAAACCAAACAGATGGTAAATATGAGTGGAACATTAACTAAAAGAACCTAACATACTTTCCAACACTTCTGTTCCATTATCAGTCATGTCCTTACATCCAGAGCTGGTCCAACACATATAAACAGTCAAGCAAATAAAATGTTGCAATGAAATGGGAAAGATTGTTTTACTTATCTAGAGCAGCAAACAAGATATTGCATGCACACACTTAACACCACTGTTACCATTAAGGGTCTGATTTGTGCTGCCCTTGAATGCTGCGCCAAAACTCTGTACTGACACCTTCTTTTTTCCCATGCCTTACTCTAGTCTTCAAGCCCAGGTGCCTTAATTCGGATGCTAATTCAGTTGTCTAAAACTGGGATATAGGTGCCTAAACGTGAATTTAGGCAAACAACAATTGCACCCAAATTTGAAAATTGAGCCTGTTGTGTTTGCAGTATGGGGCGAGTGGAGAAGGCACTAACTTTTGTTGGTTTTGTCTATTGATGGTATTTAATCATTGCCTTGGTGATTGTGGGCCTAGCTTTGAAAACTGGTTGCCTAAAATTATGTGCTATTTAGGCACCCAGCTTTGAGAAATAGACTGACAGTTGCTATTGTAATTATTGTTTAGTGATTTGCTACATGGGGGCTATAAAAATAAGATGGAATGTAATAGCCATGCTGATGGGCTCTGAATTCATCCAACCATCTTCATCCATAGGAGGTTGCCATGATGTGGGAGAGAGACCTTTGAGCATCAGGGTCTTAATCTCACATTTTGGTTTTTGACATGTATCTGTATGTGCCAACCTCTTGTGTGATGGGATGAATGACCACAAAAATAGTAATTGAAATAATAGAAATGAAACCAGAGTTGAATCCCAAACAGAGAGAATTGCCAGAGATACAGAGAAAACTGGAGGGGAAAGGAAGAGAGAATCGTACGTGGAATCTATAAAAATAACGTAAACATGCCAATACTTAACAAAATCAAGAAAAGGGAAATTTAAATTAAACATCCAAAAATAAATGGAATATTATTTATACACTGTATGTCAGAAAGCTGGGAAGATGTTATCAAATGGATTTGCATTAAACAAGAAAACAACTTCAGGAAAAACAAAAGAACAGTGGCATAATTTAACAAATCTGTATTGGGGGTAGCGCCAGCTGTAGGCGCTTTCAGAGGGATTTCTTACAGAATTATTTTTAAAACTCATTTTCTGGGAAAGTGTAAAATGCTGGTAGTTTAGTATCTCACAGTAAATACTCCAAACATTGAGGGACATATTAATTCTCCTAATTTTGTATTAAATAATACTTAAATGTAAGCTGCTTTGCAAAGGAAGTTTGGCACTCTGCCATTGAGATTACATTTAAGTATTTATGACATTACAAAATGTAAGGACTTGAGGGTGTGTCTTATGGGTGGAATAACTACCATCTCCTGTGCTAACTACCCACAGACTCTGGGAACTGAGGAATTTCTTCATCCACGGAATCATTCTCACTGAGTTAATGGCAAAAACCATCAAGCCACTCTATTGAAAGGTATCCTCCAACCCTCCCTCTGCAAACTATAGTGATTAGTCACAAAAGAAGAGCCTGTGAGTTAGTACATCTAAATGTGTCTTCTCCATACTTGTTCTCTGCTGCCTTTGACAGTATCAGCCAGCCATTTCTCCTTGAAACCTTCTCCGCCTAGTTTTTCTCTACACTACGTTCTGTAGATTCTCTTGGCGTTTCCCAAGGAGCTGTTGGTGGCCCCTTCCTTTTTTACATTCTCTGCACTTGTCGTCTGGTTGTCCTCCTTCACTCCCAGAGGTTTTTTTACCTACCAGATACCAATAACCCTTAAATCTACTTTTCCCCCTCCCTGACCTCAGCTCTGGTTCCCATTTCACCACTTTCTTAGACTAAATATGAAAATTTAACTTCTCATTTTTCCTACAAAAGCCTCTTCCGATCCTGCCTAATTCTCCAATAATTTAACTTTCCACTGCGTTGCTACAAAAAAAATAGGGGGCTACATTAATAACAACTAGTGTAACGCGTCTAAATATGTCTACCACCATGTAACAGATGGATTTTGCATGTTTATGCCTCGCTGCTATTTTTATCTTGTATTACTAATATCACTTGTTTGTATTGATAACAATTATATTAAAACAGAGAGAGAAAAGCATCAAGCTCACATGTGGGAGAGATTTTCCTTCTAAACTGCAATTCCCAAGAGACAAGCGGGGTGAGGTAATGTTGTTTATTGGACAAACTTCTGCTGGTGAAAGAGACAAGCTTTCAAACTACACAGCATGTCTTTCACCAATAGCAGTTGGTCCAACAAACAATATTACCTCACCCAGCTTGTCTCTCTAAGATGCTGGGCCTAACACAGCTATAACACTGCAAATGATATTCCAAAGGACAGATGAAATTAGATACCCAGAAAAAACTATTTGGTTCAGAAGAGAACACAATTTTCATTGGCCGCAAGTGAGTTTTAGTCAGCGTACAGCTGATTTACACAAAGGATCTGATTAGTTTAAATGGTTTCATACCTCTATCAGTAACCTCAGTGAAGCTTTTTCTGGGTGTTTTTTAAAAGCAGCTTCCTGATTCAGTACTCTTTTTTCGGCCATTCATGAGCCAGGATTTTCTACCTGTACAATAAATTTACCAAGCCTGGCAAACTCCTCCAACCGTTGTACTTTCCTACAGGTTATTGTCCTAGCTCACTATAGTTGGCATAATGTATTTCCTCCATTATGGCAAAATTAATCTCATTACCATTGTAACGGTTAAAAACCAGACTGAAACACATGGTCAAAGTCTCCAGGTCACTGGTATTATACTTGCCACCCCTACTCCAACAGCTCTATGTCAGTGGGCAGTATAACAGCCCAGCTGAAAGCCAGTACCATTCATTTCAGTACTTTCAAGTAACATACGTCATATGGATAAAATAATTATTTTTAAAAGTTACAGCTGTTATTTTTGGTGCCTGGTCCCTGGTGGGCTATAAAGGAAACTTATGAGACTAGATAGATCCTAGCTGGGAATTCTACTACAGGAGTTTTACTGCTGGGAATTTTGGTCCAACCAATCTGACTGTTCTGTTTTTGCAGCCCGTTCTATTATAATGAAACAACAATGGCTGATAACCTTTCCTTGTAAATGCTTAAGTATTCCCAGATGACTATTGTATTTTGGTACTGTTCATATTGTTGCAATGAAATCCTTATCTTTGAAACCATGGACCTTAGTTACAACGGTCTCTCGTGCTAATGGATTTTTCCTAATATTTAAACAGTGTAAAACTTTCCCAATTTAAGGACCATTCACCTGGCCAAATTCTAGACTTTGGCTAGGATTTCTGGGGTTTCAGCACATTTCTCTAGCTACCTAGCCTCCCACCACAGTCCAATTTTCTGGTTCGCCACAAAATCTTTCTTTTTAAACTCTTTGCCTCTCTGCCATTGGAGGCACTTCCTGGTCTGTTGTTGGGAAGCAGAAGGTCAGCAGTACTGAAATTCACACAAAAATTGTAGGAAAAAAGAAAACTACCTATATATACATTTGAGGGAAATGTTGCTAACGTAAATGATGAATATTCTCAGCATGAGGAATCAAACACCAAAACAAACATCTATCTGGCTGTTGGCTGTACTGATGCAATGCATAGATTGTAACAACTCCAGTCTTCTCAATACACTCTTTGTTCTGTAACGTTGAACCTAGGAGCCTGATTGTGTCATGTTCTGAGCACCTCCTGCCAACTGCTTCATGCCTTCACTTGACAATGCATTGAGTGCACTTGACTCTTGTCAGGGTGAGACCCTTAATAGTATCCCTTCTCCCCCCCAGCACTTAAGAAATGCCCAAGGAAGCAGGCAGGCCAGGTGTTAAGAAGGAACAGATAAGATAACAAATGAGAGATAGTTCAGTGACCTGAAAGAGGCCAGACACTATAAACAGGAGGTTATGTAGCTGATCTAAAAATAATCATTCTATTTTTGTGTCTTGACATTCCCAGCTGCTGCCTGCGGACCCAGGAAGAAAGGGCCTACAATGGGGAAATCAAGCCCAGCTCCCACTCAGCAATGCAAAACACAATACCCTAGGCTGGTCCCAATGCCACTTTCTAAACCAACAGGAAAGCTGTTTGCAGACAGCTAAATGTTTTCTAACTGAATGAACTGACCCGGCTATTAAATAAATACAACAAATCCTGCAGAATGACAAATAATCATCGGCTCTGGCTACAGCTTCCCTGCTGTCCACATGGCAGTCAAGACACAGCTACTGGTGCCATTTTATAACAAGAAATCTCTAGGGTACCCGATCCCATCCTTTACCTTCCCTTTCCCCCACTCCATTGTATGCACATCATCATCATCATATGCCATCCGACAACTCAATATAATTGATAGTCTCTGATCGAGAAGATCCCAGAACTGGAATGATAGCTGATGTTGCACGTCAGGGTAAAACAGCAAAGGCAATTATCTGGGAAAAGCCTGGATAAACACGTCAGCACTATGACCACCTCTAACCAGCTCCAAGAAACCTTCACTTTCACGGGTACTAAATTTTCTCAAAAATCTGAGTATCATATTCTGCTATCGTGGAATGGCTGCTGCTGTGACCAACAGTATCAAATGGTTTTTATATTTTGTTTCATGCAGATTGAGAAAATTAAAGATTAGCCCAAATCAAAGGATTTAGATCATATCAAACCCAGAGCCTCATCCCAAAGATGAGAGGTGCTTGGAACGAGGGGGTTGTTCCAGCTTACAACAGAGAGAAGGGGTAACCACAATAAGCAAGAGTCAGGGCTTTGGTTTGGGCCCAATCAC
This sequence comes from Chelydra serpentina, assembly GCA_037349315.1. Taxonomy (NCBI): domain Eukaryota; kingdom Metazoa; phylum Chordata; order Testudines; family Chelydridae; genus Chelydra; species Chelydra serpentina. Next base: position 31,188,864 of record JBAIAC010000026.1, read on the forward strand.
CAGCTAACATTTTTTCTCCACAATAAAAGTTTAAGTAGCCATGAGTTAGTTCTGTCTTTCATGGCTGACTATTGGCTCGGTTTTAAGGTGCCATGTACACCAAGGGACCCACATCCAAATGTTGAACCACTACCATCCTCACCAGAAGCAGAAAGAGCACCACTGATTCATTTTAGGGAGCAATCTGTAGTCTCTGGAACCATTATCCTTATAGAAACATTAATATAATAAAAGAAAAATACTGTATATCACCATCCTCAAAATATCAATGTTAATATTGTATTGGTTATTTGTATTCAAGGAACACTTAGCCTTTATACATAGTACTTTACTTACTTCAAATCAGAAACATTAACTAATGGATGCAACATCATGCTCAGTTTGTGCAGTAGTTTTTGTGAAGTGTGAAAACTGGAGATGAAGAAAAGATTCAAACTCTTTTCTACTTGTGAGCCAAGGCTGGATTTGAATTCCAGTCTCTAAATGGCAACGGCCAGTACATTTAGCCTAACAAACAGTGAAAGAATATCAAATAGTAAAGCTGGCTAACAAGGAGCCACCATCCCACAAGATGAAAGTGCATATACATTATATGAAGCTGTCTCCTACACAGAGTTGGCTCTCAAAGAGCTAAGGAGGCAGAAACACATTACCAATAGAAATAATTTTCTATTTCAGCTTTGGTTTTTTTTAATTCAGCATATTAAAAGGAAAAGATCTATTAAGATTTTTAAAATGTCAAAATACACTCATGTCGCTAATGCCGTTCTCTTTGAGAGACAGAAAGCAAGCATTGTGGCTCAAACAAGCCAAACTCAACACTGACAATCAGGGAGGCTAAAATAATATAGGAGCAATAAGAAATATGCTTTGAACTTTCAGCCCCTTCGCTTTGTTAACTGCACTTAGGATCTTATTTACAAATAGAGAAATATGTCCTGTTTCTTGACATTCCTAAAACAAGCAGAAGTACCAACACTAATGAGGTGTGAAAAATATTATACCAGGGCAATCCTAGGCCAATAGGGGATCTGATACTCTGCCCCCATCCCTCCAAGTTCCTTTCCTCCCAGCAATTTACCATTAAGGAAGACAACTGTAATTCCTAAATGTCCTCCAGACTCCTATCAGCTGCTATCCTGGTTCACTGGAAAATGATATGACAGCCAATACAAAGGATTATGGGAAACATCTAAGACCAAGGGGCTGCCGGAATTGAGTTCCAAACTGCAGCACCATTGTGCTAGCAGAGACTCGAACACCAGGATCAGTGTTTCAGGTTCCCTTGTTGCTACTGCTCTAGCCTCTATGCCATCTATTCTTGGTCCTTCTGAAAAACAAAACCCACAGACCTTTCTGCAGCATGGCTGTGTATCAGAAGATGGGTGAAGAGCTGATTGGAGGTTTTCCAGGATAAAATAGCTCAAGACTTTTACCTGATTAAAAAAAAAAAGTCATCTCAGTAAAATCCAGTCACTTTGATGCATCAATATGATGGCAAATGGTATCCTACTGTAAACTTCTAGGGGCTATATACTGTACCTTTCTATTTCATTTTATTAAACACACATCCCAGGCCAATTGTGGAAAAACCTGTAACTTCACTTGGAATTGCTTTGTTTCTGTTTAGTTTTTTTGTGTCTGTTCATTTTAAACTAGAATCAAGACCCTTGACACCCCCCAAATCATAACCCTTCTCTGTTGCACAGCAAGCAGTAAATGCCAGCATGCTGATTTAACATGCTTATCTGGAGAGTATGTGATTATAGCCACTTTAAAATTAGCACAGCTTGGGTATAAAATACTTTATGATGGGTATATTACCAGTGATACTAGAATGCAAAGCTAATTCTTAGCTTTCAAGGCCAGAAGGAACCATCATGAACATCTAATCCAGGGATCGGCAACCTTTGGCCCATGGCCCACCATGGGGCCGGGCCGGTTTACCTGCCGCGTCCGCAGGTTTGGCCGATCGTGGCTCCCACTGGTTGTGGTTTGCCGCTTCCAATGAGGGCTGCGGAAAGCGGCGGCCAGCACATCCCTCGGCCAGTGCCGCTTCCCGCAGCGGCCGAACCTGCGGACGCAGCAGGTAAACAAACAGGCCCGGCCCCCCCAGGGGATTTACCCTGGTGGGCCGTGGGCCAAAGGTTGCCAATCCCTGATCTAATCTCTTCTCCTGCATAATATAGGCTCATAGAACTTCCCCAAAATACTCCTAGGGCATATCTTTTATAAAAAATCCAATCTCAATTTTAAAATTGTCAGTGATGAAGAATCCTTGGTAAATTGTTCCAATGGTTAATTACTCTCACTACTAAAAATGTGTGCCTTATTTCCAGTCTGAATTTGTCTAGTCTCAACTTCCCAGCCATTGGATTGTGTTATACCTTACTCTGCTAGACTGAAGAGTCCATTATTAAATATTTGTTCCCCCTGTAGATACTTATACACTGTAATCAATTTATCAACATCCTTGAATTGTGGACATCAGAACTGGACACAATATTCCTGCAGTGGTCGCACAAGAGCTAAATAGAGAGGTAAAATAACTGCCTACTCCTACTCGAGATTCCTGTTTATGCATCCAGTAAATGAAATACAGTAAAAATATTCTATATGAGCTTTAGCTGCAAGTGATGAAAAAAAGTTATAATATCAAAAGGGATTTTGGATAGTTTTTCAATTCACAGTGATAGGTTATATCATCAGCCAAGCACACAGTCTTATGGGGTTTGAAAGACTGAGGGCTAGTCTACACTTACCAGCTCTGTCAGACGCGTCGGATCGAACCAGGAAGTGCTCCCTCGTCGACGCCGGTAATCCTGCTCCACGAACGGACCAGGCAGAGTCGACGGGGGAGCCTGCGCGCCGCGGTGTGGACCAGGGGTGAGTACTTTGACATTCGAAATAAGATACTTCGACTTCAGCTACGTTATTTACGTAGCTGAAGTCGCGTATCTTACTTCGAACTTCGGGGCTAGTGTAGACCAGCCCTGAGATGTGTTGTATTAAAAAATGGATACAATTATTTTTGCAATATACATTAGACTACAGTTTGATCCCAAATATAAAATTCTAGATAAAAACAAGTGCAATGCAGATGAACTATAGAATGGCCGTGTATGTCTGGACGAGCCTTACAACTAGAGCAACAAGTTGAAGCAGCCTATTAAAATACTCTTGAAAATATTGCAGTCAGATAGGAGCTCCTGTATTCTGTACATTTAAGGACTATTTCCAAAATACCAGCATATAATCACTATGATGCCAGTTATTTAAAAAAATAACATCAGAGATAAGGTCTTCTATCCTTGCCAAACAGAAAGGAAAGGAGCATTTATAAAGTCAAAAACACGGTTACTCACCGTAGTAAATAGTGTTCTTCGAGATGTGTTGCTCATATGTATTCCAGTTAGGTGTGCGCGCGCGGCGTGCACGATCGTCGGAAGATTTTTACCCTAGCAACACTCGGTGGGCCGGCTGGCGCCCCCTGGAGTGGCGCCGTTAGGTGCCCCGATATATACTGCAGCCGGCCCATCGCCCCCTCAGTTCCTTCTTGCCGGCTACTCCGACAGTGGGGAAGGGGGGCGGGTTTGGAATACATATGAGCAACACATCTCGAAGAACACTATTTACTACGGTGAGTAACCGTGTTTTCTTCTTCGAGTGCTTGCTCATATGTATTCCAGTTAGGTGACTCCCAAGCCATTCCTAGGAGGCGGGGTCGGATTGTGATACAGCAGAGTTTAGGACCGCCGAACCAAAAGCGGCGTCGTCTCTAGAATGTTGCACTATGGCATAGTGCGAGGCAAAAGTGTGTACTGACGACCATGTCGCGGCCCTACAAATGTCTTGTATCGGTATGTGTGCCAGGAAGGCAGACGACGAGGCCTGAGCTCGGGTAGAGTGGGCCGTAGTGTGCATGGTGGGGACACCTGCCAAGTCATAGCATGTGCGGATGCACGACGTGATCCATGACGAGATGCGCTGGGAAGAGACGGGAAGGCCTTTCATCCGGTCCGCCACGGCGATGAACAGCTGGGTCGACTTCCGGAAGGGCTTTGTCCTCTCGATGTAGAAGGCGAGGGCTCTCCGGACATCCAGGGAATGGAGTTGCTGCTCCTTCCTGGAGGCATGGGGCTTAGGATAAAAGACAGGTAGAAAAATGTCTTGGTTAATATGGAAAGCCGACACTACCTTGGGCAGGAAAGCCGGGTGTGGCCTGAGCTGTACTTTATCCTTATGGAACACCGTATAAGGTGGTTCCGAAGTAAGCGCTCTGAGCTCAGAGACGCGTCTAGCCGAGGTGATGGCTACTAGAAAGGCCGTCTTCCATGAGAGATACAGCATGGAACAAGTGGCCATGGGCTCGAATGGGGCACCCATGAGCCTGGTAATAACTAGGTTGAGGTCCCATGTAGGGACCGGGCGGCGCACCGGTGGGTGTAGCCGTTCTAACCCCTTAAGGAACCTAGTGACCATGGGGTTGGAGAAAACAGAACCCGCCCCGTCCCGGGGGTGAAAAGCTGAAATTGCCGCTAGGTGGACCTTTAGCGACGAGAGAGCCAGACCCTGCTCCTTTAGTGAGAGGAGGTAGTCCAGTATGGTGTGAACCGGCACCTGCAAGGGGTCAATGCCCCGAGTGCCACACCACAAGGAAAAACGTTTCCACTTAGCTGAGTAGGTGGACCTGGTGGAGGGTTTCCTACTGCTCAGCAGAACGTGCTGGACCGGGCTGGAACATCGCAGCTCCGACGGGTTCAGCCATGTAGCATCCACGCCGTGAGGTGAAGGGACCGCAGGTCGGGATGCTGGATCCTGCCGTGCTGCTGCGTGATCAGGTCCGGCCATCTCGGTAGAGGGATCGGGTCTGTCACGGACATCTCCAGGAGCGTGGTATACCAGTGTTGCCTGGGCCACGCTGGAGCAATCAGGATCACCCTGGCCTTGTCCCTGCGTAGCTTGAGCAGGACCCTGTGGACCAGTGGAACTGGTGGGAAGGCATAGGCCAGGTTGTCTGTCCAAGGATGGAGAAAAGCGTCTGTCAGGGAGCCTGGGGAGCGACCCTGAAAGGAGCAGAACACTTGGCATTTCCTGTTCTCGCGAGTCGCGAAGAGATCTATCTGGGGAAACCCCCACTTCTGGAAGACAGAGTGGATGACGTCTGGCCGAATGGACCACTCGTGCGTCTGGAAGGACCTGCTCAGGCGGTCCGCCAAGGTGTTCTGGGCTCCTGGGAGAAACGAGGCCACGGGGTGAATGGAACGGGCTATGCAAAAGTCCCAGAGCTGAGTTGCCTCTCGGCAGAGAGGAAGGGAGTGCGCTCCTCCCTGTCTGTTGATGTAATGCATGGCCGTCGTGTTGTCTGTAAGGATGGAGACACAGCGGCCCTGTAGGTGCTGAGCAAAGGCTTGGCAGGCGAGTCGTACCGCTCGGAGTTCTCTGACATTGATGTGTAACGTCAGCTCTTGCTCCGACCACAGGCCCTGCGTTTGGAAGTTCAGCAGGTGAGCCCCCCAGCCGAGGGATGAGGCATCCGTAGTCACGGTGCAGGAAGGCTGAGGTGGATGAAAGGGAATACCTGACATCACATGTGCGGGGTCCAGCCACCAGTTGAGGGAGGCTAGGACTTGTGATGGGACCGTCAGAATCATATCGAGGTTGTCCCTGTGTGGTCGGTATGCGGAGGCCAGCCATGCTTGGAGGGGCCGCAGGCGTAACCTGGCGTGGGCTGTCACGAAGGTGCATGATGCCATATGACCCATGAGGCTGAGGCAGCAGCGGGCTGTCGAAGTTGGGAAAGCTTGGAGGCTGCGTATGGCGGCTACAAGCGTTTGAAAGCGAGCCTCTGGGAGGAAAGCCCTGGCGAGGGTAGAGTCCAGTATAGCCCCTATGAAGTCTATTCTCTGTGTTGGGAGCAAAGTGGACTTTTCGATGTTTAGTAGGAGGCCGAGACGGTTGAACATGTCCATGGCCTTGTGAATGTGGGACTGGACCTGGCTGGCGGAGTTGCCACGGAGGAGCCAGTCGTCGAGGTAGGGGAATACCTGAACTCCTTGACGCCGAAGGGCGGCTGCTACCACTGCCATGCACTTTGTGAAGACTCTCGGTGCTGTTGAGAGGCCGAATGGCAGGACCGCGAACTGGAAATGTCTCTGGCCCACCACGAAGCGCAGGAAGCGTCTGTGAGGTGGGTAGATGGCAATGTGGAAATACGCGTCCTTCATGTCGAGGGCGGCGTACCAGTCTCCCTGATCCATAGAGGGGATAAGGGTGCCCAGGGAGAGCATACGGAATTTCAACTTTACCATAAACTTGTTGAGACCCCGTAAGTCCAGGATAGGACGGAGCCCCCCCTTTGGCTTTGGGATTAGGAAATAACGGGAGTAGAATCCCTTGCCTCTGAGATCCCTTGGGACCTCCTCCACCGCTCCCAGAGTAAAGAGTTCGTGCACCTCCTGGATAAGGAGTTGCTCGTGAGAAGGGTCCCTGAAGAGGGACGGGGTGGGAGGGTGGGAGGAGGGCGGGGAGACGAATTGCAATCGGTATCCCCCCTGGATGGTATGTAAAACCCAGCGGTCCGTGGTGATATTCGACCACGCCGGGGAGAAGGGGGAGAGGCGGTTCATAAACAGGAGTGCGGGATCGGAATGGACTGGTACTCCGGCCTCGAGCGCCCCTTCAAAAATTTTGTTTGGGCCCCGACGATGGCTTGTGGGGGCCCTGCCTCTGGCCGGTCTGCCGGCCAGGTTGCTGTCTCCTACCCCCTCGACCACGCGGCCTTCTGTAATAGTCTTGACGTGGCGGGGGGGGGAAGTAGGTGCGTCTCACGAACGGCCTGAAGGGCCTACGCTGCGTCGCAGGGGTACTGCTCTATCTCTGGCGGAGGCCTGGAGACTGTAGCCTCTGGAGGGCGGGAGACTGTAGCCTCTGGCTCTCGACGCTCCAACGTGGTAGAGGCAGGAGCTCTTGCTGGTACCCTCTGGGCTTCATAGTATGCCATGGGGGTCCAAAATGGCCACCGCTCCTGAACCTGCCCGGTCTCTGGCAGGTGACCCTGGTCGCTGACGGTGCGGTCCTCCGCGTAGAGGTCGCTACCAGCTCTGGAAGAGCGGGATCCAGAGCGCGAAGGCCAGGGCGGGGCAGAGTAGCCATGCAGTGACGTCTGCGTGGCCAGGGTCTGCCTCCTTGGTGGGGTCCGGTGCCGGGATGGTATCCGGTACCGGGAGCCTGATCGGTGCCGGGATGGCGTCCGGTGCCGTGAGCCGGACCGGTACCGGGATGGTGTCCGGTGCCGGGAGCCGGATCGGCGTCGAGAGTCGGATCGGCGCCGGGATGGGGAGCGGCGTCGAGAGCCGGATCGAGGGCGGGACCTGGATCGGTACCTGCGATGCTCTCGGTACCGTGACACGGATCGGGACCTGGAGCGTCTCGGCGATCTGCGCGTCGACCGGCCGCGGGACCGGGAGCGGCGCCGAGAGTCAGGATACCTCCGTGCCGATGGAGACCTGGAGCGGTACCGCGAGTAGGAACGGCGCCGGGATCGTGATCGGTGCCGGGACTGCGAGCGGTACCTTGGAGACGCACGTGGCTGCTGGCTGGTCTCCTCCTGCGGCACCGGGTGGAAGATGGCCGGTTTGCCGCGTGATGTGATGATCCGCACCGGCGGTACCGTAGACGGGGTCGGTACCGGAGCGGTCATCTGGATCAGGTCCCGCGCCGCTGCGAAGGTGTCCGGCGTGGACGGCAGCGGGAGCTCAACCACGGAGCGTGCCGGGGAGCTAGCGGTTACCGAGCTCAACGGCCCTCGCGGGACCGGAGTCGTCGGTACCGGAGCCTGCGGAGGCTGACCTGCACTCAACGGCCTCTCGGGTGCCGGAGTTGGCAGGGCCGGCGCCGGTGTTGACGGCGGCGCCGGACTCAACGGCCTAGGGAGGGCCGGAGTAAGTGGCACGGAGACCACTGGCACCGAACTCAGCGGTCCTTCCGGTACCGGAGTTGGCGGTGCGGGCGCCTCGACAGACCTAGGCTGGCCTGGAGCTGGCTGCGCATGCAGCGGCGCCTTAGTCGGTCCACCCGACTTCTTGGCTCTCGGGGACAGAGAGCGGCTCTGTGAAGTCCCGGGTAGAGAGGGACGGTGCCTGGGTTCTTTACCGGAGGTTGGACGTTCCGGTGCCGCAGACGTTGAGGCCGCCGGGGTCGGTGCCGTGATACGATGCGGGGCCGACATCGGGCTAAGAGACGCCTCTAACAGGAGCTGCTTCAAACGAAAGTCCCGCTCCTTTTTGGTCCGCGGCTTGAAGGACTTACAAATGCGGCACTTGTCCGGAAGATGGGACTCCCCGAGGCACTTGAGACAGGAGGCATGCGGATCTCCTGTAGGCATCGGCTTCTGGCATGCCGAGCAAGGCTTGAATCCCGGTGAGCCAGGCATTGGCCCGGTACCGGGTTGGAGAGAAGGGGAGAAGCCCCTAATCTCCAGCTACAAATGCCAATGAGTCTAACAACAACTATTAACAACTAATTAACGGTACTTTAACGGTACTTAAACTTATCTAAAAGATAAACGAGTGCTGTAAAGCTAGGGCTGTGGAGGTCAGCGAGCTGCTCTCCACTGTTCCAACGACCGACACGGGCGGTAAGAAGGAACTGAGGGGGCGATGGGCCGGCTGCAGTATATATCGGGGCACCTAACGGCGCCACTCCAGGGGGCGCCAGCCGGCCCACCGAGTGTTGCTAGGGTAAAAATCTTCCGACGATCGTGCACGCCGCGCGCGCACACCTAACTGGAATACATATGAGCAAGCACTCGAAGAAGAAGTTATATTACTTGCATGGTGGTAGCACTTAGTTGCTCCAAGCCATGTATCACAGCACCATTGTGCTAGGCACTGTAAAACAACACAGTTGCGGGATAAGAGCTGAGGATGACAAAGTTCAACTAAAGTTACCTATTCTACCAGTGTTACTTGGAGTGTCAAGTAGACTAAAAAGACAAGGCGGTAGAAAATAAAGCATGATTGTGTGAATGGTTTTGGGCATCAATTATTAATCTCAACCAATAATTGTATTTAACAAACAACAATAAAAAAAATGCAGAATGCTTCAAGATACAGACACATTTTAAAAATACAGACTTTCAAATGACAAAGGAATACGTGAGGGGGCAGCATCTATATTTAAATATTCAAGCGTCACTGCTGAAAGGGATTCACCTGTGTTACCAATAGTGGTTAGAATGTACACGCTTGATTTTCAACCTTTGTAAAACCTCACCCCAGTCTAAAAATAGGAAAAGGTTTCAGGCCCCCCAATCTAGCCATCGAAAGAAACAGGTTGGGTGTGACACCCTTAGACCTGATTGTGACCCTGGAGTTGCGAGTCCATCATGAACAGTGCTTAGTACAACAGGACCCTACCTGAGGCCTCCAGGCAGAACCGAGATATAAATTTTAGGTGGGTCAAAAGAAGAGCTGCTCCCAGCCTCTCCATCCCCCACGACTTCTCTTTGTGCTGAGGGGGCTGTGTATCTCCTGAGCAGTTCATACCCCCTAAAGTGCCCCTCTGGCTGAGGCCTGGAAACCCCATGAGGGCTTCATCCCCCCAGCTCCTAGAGCAACTGCCAAGATTTCCACAAGTGATTTTGGGTGCCTGGTTTGTATGAAAAGGGCTGGACTTGCGGGAGTGGTGGGGAGGGGTATCGAGGCCTTGCTTTAACAACAGGCCCCTTTGGGGGGGGTGTCTCACATTGGGACCCCAAACCTGAGGCATCATAACTCACTCATCACTGCTGAAGGCCTTGGACACTTGCTCTAGGTTCACAGGGGCTGGAGCAGTCACCTCCTCCTCCCCTGTTATTCTGGGTCTCTGCCTTCCCAACCAATTCAGTTCACCCCCAACATCATTTTCCCCTTGCAGTGCCCTGACCTAGGCTGGGAGTCAGAAGGAGATGGGGTGCCCCTGCATTGCCAGGATAGGCTACAGGCTACGGCTGCTGCTGGGCTCAAGGAGCTGCCTTTGCCCCCTTGGAGCCCAGGCTAGGCTACTGCTGTCTGGCTCCAGTCTGGCCTCACCTCTCCCCCTTGCTGGTCTGCCGCTGCTGTGGCAAGCTTGGCTGTACAATGTACTAGTGTCCATGAAGCGACACTATTGTGCAATTCTCCAGCGCAGCTGCAGCCACACAGAACCCAGGGGCTGGGCGGGACAGGACAGGAGGAGCCAGGCCCGCAGGGCAGAGGAGAAGTGAATGATCAAAATGAATCACACTTGTTATAGCTCAGACTAGATTTTGTCTGTTTCAATAGGTTTCTGTAGTTACAACTCTCGAGATGGTGGTGGGGGGCGGTGAGTAATACTGCAGCTTGGCATTTGCTTTCAAGTAGAGGGCCTTTAGTTCAGGCTGTACTCAGTTATGCCCAACTAATGCCCCACTGTTAGGAACTGTTGGTTAAATAGTTATTAGACAGCAGGCTGTAGGGATTTCTGAGTCCAAAACTTTTTCTTTTTTTCAATAGCCCTAGCACTACACAAACAAGCCTCAGGTGAATGCAGTAGCAGGGGAAGTGCAAGTAACTTCCAATTTGTGTCAGTATTACCTAATGTTCCAATTAACTAAGTAGCAATGCTTCAGCAGTGATAAAAAGGTCCCGCAAAAGACTCATGGCACCACTGAAAAGCACTGTAAGGAAAGATACTGTAAGGTACATTGCTGCGGTTGAGTAGTCAGTATGCTAGGAATGTTATTTCTAGTGCAGTATATAACAGCTCCCCCTGCTTTATCTTCCTTCATAGCCCATCACGGACATTGCTGTCAATTACCTCAGTCACTAGCTGGAAGCACATGTAATAAAATAAGATTATATACCTACCTAGGTGATCAGTCACTGTGACACCAAATGTTTTTAGTAAGCTGTGTCAATCAAAGCCTCTCTACAGATATATGTAAGGCAACTGGTTTAGACAGAAGCTGTTTTGTTTCTAAACAAAACTATTTTTGACATTTAAATGGCACAAGCAAGTGCAATCCACACTACTGAAAGAGCTACATTTTAGAGTATACAAATCCAGCATGTTGCAGTTTAGTAGATATGACTAGTCTTTTGCATACCTATTTCTCTGGAAGGAGATAATCTTTTCAGTTCCAAAGCATATTTCTAGCAGATTTCATTATAACAATAAAATAGTACAACAGCATGGTGGCAAAGCCTCCATCACCATATTAAAATTCTAAATCAGACGTGGTGCTCTTCCTTTCAGTCTTTAAAACAAAGAGATGAACATCTGAGGGGACAGAGAGAATCATTTGCAAGTGGCAACGTACCATCTAACAAGTTGTGTTTGGAAAGTATTCCAATTACCATTTAAGGATTGCGTTTCAAAACACCAATTTGAAAGGAAATAACTGTAGAATGAAAACAAAAGAGCACTGTTGATCAAAATGTGGAAAATAACCGTATCAAGATGGCTCTGGAGAAGTAATTAGTTCTGTGTTTTGCATATTTAATCAAATCCAACAAAATGATCTTGCCCCATGTTGTCACAGGTGAAGGTCAAGCCTAGTTTTCATCATGTTTTTATACAAATGCAATAGTGTCTTCATGGAAAATAGGTGGCTCATAATTTCAGGGATTAAAGGCAAACAGTTAAACTACCAATTTCACCCAACCAAAAGAGCACTTCTGATCTTTCAGCATATTAGTGTTATGTTGGAAACGAGATTGTTTTTTGGGAAGCGATGTGGGGGCGAGCAGCTTTTATTCAGTTTCATAAACAGGAAATATTTCATAGTACTCAGCCCCTATGAGACACACCCAACTTCTCACAGTGTATTCAGCGTCTTTTCCCTGAGCCAAAAAAAAAATTATCAGATTATAGGCGCTTAAGTATTGTACTAGGGATGAATTTTGTGAAACCATCAGCGTGATCTTTTCTAGGTAACGAATCCTCCAAAAGATCCTTCTGCACAGTTACGTCTTTTGAAATGTAGCATGTTTTTATCTAGTGATTTAAAAACAAAAAAACCCCACACCGTCCTGCTGGTTAAGAGACATAGCTCTATCTCAGGCTTTGAAGCCCTAGAAGTATTGTTGACTTTTTCAAAGAATAATTTTAAAGCAAGCACAGGTTTCAGCCTAAATTTAGCAAAAAGTATTTTTTCAACCAATTATAATTTTGAATCACAGCAACATAAATGGCTTTTGGGGGTTGGTGTGAGTTTACAGACCCTTTAAGGTGCTGGCTTAATGGTCCGTTTGCCACACAGGAGGCTCAGTTGGGCAACATTCCCTGCACTGTCCTCTGAACACCTGAGCGTGGTAAACCCACCCCCCCCGGGAAGTGAGGCAAAAGTTCAGTCTCTATGAACAGTCACACTTTTCTATATATTCAGTGGCTAGTAGCTTTTGTGATGGGAACACTTATCTACTGGGAACTCGACAGAGCAAAGAGCTATCTGATAATTTTACTCTTAGCACCCTGAATAGCATTTGAAATGCAACTTGCCGGTGCAATGCTCCATATTAGTTACAAATAATCAGCAATTCTAATGAGAAAAACTGCCAGAAATAATTGGTATGCATCTTATTTCCAGTGGATATCAATACAATTGAGTGCATAATTTAGATTTACAATTCTGAAATCCATTAACTGTCCAGACAGATAACACTTGTATTTAAATGAAGTGGGTTAAGTTTTTTCTTTAAATGAAGAGGAACACTTATAGTCGGTCAGATTTTGCTATCCCATTTTCTCCCTCAATCCTATCTATTCCACACTATTTTGAATGAACACTGAATTTCATACTAGTCTACATCATATGTACTGTCAAATGTTCTTTTAAAATGCAGAGGTGCCAGCAACACTAGACTATTGAAGGCATTTCATTAATGTGGCACAGGGTTTTACCAAAGTCTATAAATAACACATCAGAAATACTTACATTACAGAGATTTACAATTATAATATGCATAATTCCTAACTTTCCAGCTGCATATTTTAGCATTTTTTCATATTCCTTTCATCATTCCTAGGGTGTGTGCCAAATAATGCTAAATATTTTATGTACATATTTTTCTCAAGAATATCACCTGATTTTCATGAAGTTTGGCTCAGAATCAATGGGCCTAAAAATTCATGTCCAACTGTGTACCATGTCTGTGTATGCTGTTACAATGATTGCCTGGAGAAAGAGGACATTGGTTGGATTTCAGGCACACTTGGAGTGTAAGAAATTAAACCAAAAGCATTAGTAGGATTTATAAATGTTATTTACACATGGGCCAAGGCTTCTAGTGCCCCATATGGCAGGACCCAAGGATTGGTATGCAACCTTTATCCTCCACAAACAGCCTACCAGCACGCAGGTCACACCCTGAGTGTCTGTGTATAGCTGCAGCCTGCCAGCCACACATCAGTCACATTGTGGTTTCCCCCAGCCTTAGTCACCACTTGACCCCAACACATTCGCAGTCCTGGATTTTCCCCAAAACGTGCGTTCTGCACTATCCAGCCCTCTCCTGGGCAGTCCAGATATATTAGGTCCATTGCCCCTCTAAGGGGATCAATATACAACACTTTGCTACCTGAAATGGAGTTACCCACACACAGTTCACAACACTGGATTAGTTTTGATTAAAGAATAAAACAAATAATTTAACTACAAGAAAATCGTTTTTTCTCCTGACTTTCTCAAGATGACTTGTTTTTTAAAAGGTAGAGAAAAAACACTTGAGACATACACTGTAAATGAATGACATTAAAAAGAAGATAAAACCTCAGGTTAAGATTTTGTAGCCAGTTTATTTTACTTAAAGGTCCCACCCAGTTTATAACTTATCTTGTTTAGGAGCCCAAAACCAGAACATGCTTATTATTTTTATTTAACCGTTTTCCTCTCAAATATAAGTATTGTTTGCACTACGGCAACCCTAGAAACATCAGTTATATTCCACTAAATCTCTTGGCAAATAATTAAAGTATCTTGTCAGCAATAAGTGTAAACTTCAGCAATTTTTATTACAAACATTAGCAGTTGAGTAAATAGCATTTTATATCCAAGTGCATAGAACACAAAACAAGATACGTTCCTTCAGCTTTCAGCCAAATGTCCATATGATGTATAGCTGTCCAGCTGCCACATAGCTCAGCTCTCAGAGTGTTTTGAAGCATTAATGAGCCTCTGCCGCATTTCTTCAGCATGTGCCCGGCTCTTGGCTCGGTTTTCTTGGTACTGGAAGACAAGGAACTAAATGAATAATAGATAAATTATGTCACTGAATTTAAAATGCAGCACAGGTTTATCATTTGGGAAGAAAACAAATGTTTTTGCTTGACAAATTATTAGGGCTGTCAAGCGATTAAAAAAATTAATTGAGCGATTAATCGCACTGTTAAACAATAATAGAATACCATTTAAATATTTTGGATGTTTTCTACATTTTCAAATATATTGATTTCAATTACAACACAGAATACAAAGTGTACAGTGCTCACTTTATATTTTTGATTACAAGTATTTGCACTGTAAAAAAAAAAAGTATTTTTCAATTCACTTAATACAAGCACTGTACAATCTCTATCATGAAAATTGATCTAACAAATGTAGAATTATGTACAAAAAACTGCATTAAAAAATAAAACATAAATTGTTAGAGCCTGCAAGTCCGCTCAGTCCAACTTCTTGTTCAGCCAATTGCTCAAACAAGTTGCAGCAGATAATGCTGCCTGCTTCGTGTTTACAATGTCACCTGAAAGTGAGAACAGGCATTTGCATAGCACTATTGTAGCCAGCGTTGCAAGATATTTACGTGCCAGATGCAGTAAAGATTCATACGTCCCTTCATGCTTCAACCACCATTCCAGGGGACATGTGTCCATGCTGATGATGGGTTCTGCTCAATAACAATCCAAAGCAGTGCGGACTGATGCATGTTCATTTCATTATCTGAGTCAGATGCCGCCAGCAGAGAGTTAACTTTCTTTTTTGGTGATTTGGGTTCTGTAGTTTCTGCATTGGAGTGCTGCTCTTTTAAAACTTCTGAAAGCATGCTCCACACCTCGTCCCTCTCAGATCTTGGAAGGCACTTCAGATTCCTAAACCTTGAGTCGAGTCCTGTAGCTATCTTTAGAAATCTCACATTGGTACCGTCTTTGCGTTTTGTCAAATGTGCAAGGAGTGTTAAAATGAACATGTGCTGGGTCACCATCCGAGACTGCTATAACATGAAATATATGGCAGAATGCGGGTAAAACAGAGCAGGGGACATACTATTCTCCCCCAAAGAATTCAGCCACAAATTTAATTAACGCCTTTTTTTTTTAAACAAACGTCATCAGCATGGAAGCATGTCCTCTGGAATGGTGGCTGAAGCATAAAGAGGCATACGACTGTTTAGCATATCTGCACATAAATACCTTGCAATGCCAGCTACAAAAGTGACATATAAAATGCCTGTTCTCACTTTCTAGTGACATTGTAAATAAGAAGAGGGCAGCATTATCTCCAGTAAATGTAAACAAACTTGTTTGTCTTAGCGATACTGTAAGTCGCACTTTCACGACAGATTGCACTACAGTGCTTGTATGAGGTGAATTGAAAAATACTATTGCTTTTGTTTATCATTTTTACAGTGCAAATATTTGTAATAAAAATACACTTTGATTTCAATTACAACACAGAATACAATATAAATGACAATGTAGAAAAATATTCAAAATATTTAATAAATGTCAATTGTTATTCTATTGTTTAATAATGTGATTAAAACTGAGATTGTGATGATTTTTAATCACGATTAATTTTTGTTAGTTAATTGTGTGAGTTAATGGTGATTAATCAACAGCCCTATAAATTATGTTTTCATTGACAAAATTATGTTCATTATTTCATGTTTTTATTTACTCAGTTTACTTTAAAATTAACAAAGGGTCTGTTTCATAATAAAGAACATTTTTCTCGGTCTGAAATGAGTACAAAAACTGAATAACAATTCTAGTAAGAGTACAGCATACATGCTTATGGGGAAAACTTGTCTACCAAGCCATCTCCCGGATGAGAAATTAGCTATCTTTGGATCACGAAGATACTTAGAGAGGTGCACCTGTGTAGAATGTAAGCACCATGCTAGGGCACTGCTCCAGACAATTCCACCCTAATAATAAGATGTAGATGCAGAAAGTAGAGGAGCCATCCTGGACATGAAGTTGTCCTCTTTGTAACTTAAGTATCTGTGATCCACACATATCTACATTTCTAAACCAGAAAGATGATAGCTTTATGCTCCTGCTGGTATATTTTGTCAGACAGATGATGGTTATAAGTTAGGCTTGGAAGGATTAGATTTTTATTAGTAACTGTCAGGAAACATTGATTTCACCACACACACAGGTTGACAAAAAAAATATTTTCATTGATAACTGAAATTTACAGATAGGCAAAGTAACAAAAATACTGTTGGAACACTTAGTCTGATTTTAAAATATTTACTTTGTATATCTGGACATGTGATGATGACAATTTGTGTTTTGTTAAAGCTTTAACTTTTTGAATCTCAAGGTATATTGTCATTAAATAATTACTGTCTGACCCTTCCCTCAATTTGCTGCAACTTTGAAAATTTAAGTCGAATAGAAAAAAATGCTTAAAAACAAACATCGCTATGATCTGCCATTATTATTAAAAACAATCTAATTCCACCAAGCCTAGTTATAATGTTCCTTTAGCAGTCCAATTGCTGAGCAACACATTCCCTCACAGAATTCTGGACATCAACAGGAGCCAGCCTGCTATGACACGCCATATTAACAGAACTTCCCCGCAATGACATCTAAAGCCTTGTTTTCAGCTTAAAGGATCAAATGATCATGACCAGATTCCTGACAACATCCCATTCCAAAAAATCATCTCTCAAGTGTGAGTGTTGATCTCAGCTGAGCCAGAAACAAATTGGAATAACCTCATGAAGTTCATGCAGTCTGGAACAAAGACACAAGAGATTTGGCCATCTTCAGTGTCTTGGATGACCACAACAGATAGTCTTGGTGACTAACATCAGAACCAGCAAGAGCTCACTAAACTCAGGTAGGAACTTGTAGCCTACACATAATTCAATTTTCAAATTCATTTTATTCCAGGACATTCATTCACATTTAAATAAAGCCCAGACATGTCTGATGATATGGCATAAGTAAGACTACCCTAGAACACTGTGTACATTTCATTTCAGGAAAGAACAACAAAATCAAAAGATTGGGGGGTTGGGACAGGAGTGGCGAGGCATTAGATATAATTTCTTCATAAATCAAAACAGCATGATTTAACACAATTACAAACCCAATTAAAAGTGATAGTTCTCTGACTATCTGAAAAGTATGAACACCAAAACGGGGGAAATTGATTAGGATGACTAAGGGAGCATAGTGAAAGAAAGTGAACAAAGGAAACTTTCCCTTATTCAGCCCACACTTTCCTAACAAGTCCTCAAAGGTCTGAATAGAGAAAGACTCAGCTGTGCAATAGTCTGCCAAAGAAATGATGAAAACCCTTTCACTTGAGGGATTTCATACTAGACTAGACAATGTACTTACAAATATACTTTTAGGGACAATCTTCAGCATTAATAGGAGTCTGGACAACTTGACTTAGGTCTTTTCCATCACTGTTTTCTACAATTGGGCCCAAACTATTTTTATTTTTGTGCTACATTTTGAAAAATGCAGTCTGTGTTAAGCAATTGCCTGCGTCTGCAAAGCTTTGCTAACTTTCAAAGAGCAACAAATTGTTTATTGCTACAGTAGCTTCCATACAGCTGTAAATCTAAGTATTGCCAGTTTAGTGATAGATATTTTTAAAGCAGATCCACAGGGGGTTGCTGACTACCAGAACTTGGTCATTACTGTTTCATGTTGTATAATGCACAAATAAGTATCCTATTAAAAGCAAATACCAAGGAAATTGGCTTTATTTTTATTTTTTTTAAGCAGGAACAATCTGTGAAATGTTAATCAGTTTCTGTCTGGAAGCATTTTATTTTGTTAGAGATGCTTGGGGGGGCGGGGGAGAGAAGGTATTACATATCTACCTACTTTTGGATCTCTAGAAAAGGCTCCTGCCATTGGTTTAAAAAAAACACAACAACATTGGAGTAGAAGAGGCACTATTTCTTTTGAACGTGATGTCACTATGAGTTCTGTTGTCATGTGCAGTAGAGCTGCATTAACATTTCTGCTGAAGAGGGACCAACATACTGTCAAGCTTAAAAACACCTACAAAGCAAGCGTAATTGCCAAACAACAGTGTTAATGAAAGAGACCTTTCTGGGTGATATACACAATGGAAAAAAATACTATAATTATTTGTGAATTAAAAAGTACATAATGTACTTCTGAGCTATTTAACAGTGCTGCTAACCCAAAGTAAGGGTAGCAAGATAGAAAACTGATAATGCCTGATTCAATTTTATGGAAGAACGAATAATATTCTAAACTTTACCTAAGGGTTATTTTAACTAGTGCTTTATATAATATCAGAGTCTACATTTAACTGAAAAAGTATCAAAGTTAGGCCACTATCCTGCAACTGGATCCACAAAGGTAGACATCTATGCCCTTATGGCACTCTGTTGGCTTCAGCAGCGTTCTGTGTGAGCTCAGAGGTCTGTCCACGGGGATCCATTTTCAGGATTGGAGCCTACTACTGATTACAGAAATAAGACTGCTGTCAGAGGGCTTTGATTCGGTATCCTTGCACAGATGGGTCATAACCTGGTTTCTCACTTTGCACATACAATTTTCCATGCACAGACCTTTGTCACAACAAATTGTATATTAGATAAAAGACAACTACACTGTTGCTATCCACTTTAATATAACCTTTGAAAACTTTAAGTGTTTCAGTTACACTTTAAGTTAGTACCTTACCTCCTTCTTTAAGCATTTCCTCATCTCACGGTCAAGGTCATTGCAGTGGCCAAAAAATCTCAAAAAGTTGTGCTAAGTAGTTATGGGAGAGAAAACACAATTTGACATGTTATATAATTCAAAGTTTCTGCTTGAAAAGCATTACAGTTTCTTAGAAATGTATTTGTAGCTTATATTGTGTTCTATTCTTCCTTTCATTTCCTCTCTTGTAAAAAAGTCACGTTTTGTAATGGGTTTTTTTTAAAGTGTGCTGAGTTTCAAGAAAATTTACTCTATCTAAAAATCAGAGCTACTTCTTTGGAAGGGTTGTTGCACAGTTAGGGCCCAAACTTTGATGGTGCTTACCCTTCTATTTACTTTATTGGGAGTTGTTCAACATGTGTTAGGAGGCACTCAACACATTGCAGGATCAGACCCTTAAATAAGATATTCAAATTGAAGTCAGACGCATGGTTTGTTGGCAACATATTTAAAGCATGTACTTATTAACTTGAAGGTCAATTCTGTAACCTTTACTCACCAAACAGTATAGCTAGTTTCAGTGGAACTGCTCGTGTATATAAAAGTCTCTGGAACAGATTCTTCCGACTAGAGAGGTTTGCAACCATTGTGGAGGGGATGTGCTCAATCCCCAGGATAAGGCACAGTCTACACTGCTTCTCCTTCATAGCTCTAGGAGGTGTAAATCCAGAACTAGAGTTTCAGATTAAAGTGCATACCAATCTGGGCACATAAGAGTGTGCTACTTGTCCAAAATATCTGCAGCTGCTATACAGAGGGAGACTGGTACTACAAAAGTGGACGTAACCCAAAAGGGAAGAGAAGGTGAGCCCCTCCCACCTACCATTCAGATCAGCCCTAATTTCCGATTTCACCAAGCCCATGATTTGAAACTGCATTCACTCTGGTTAAGAGTCAAATCACGGCAATTTCTGGGGCTTCATATATATTTAAATCTTATCCCATTTCTAAGATACTGATGGGGAAACTATGGCCATTGTTCTGATTGGCTGTCTATAGCTACTTTCCCCAAGTAAGTCAAGTGTCTGTCATGAAAATATGGCATCTAAAGACAATACTTTTTGAAGCAATGTCACATCAGCCAAAGAGCATTGTCCAAAAATATGCCTGCACCTCCTAAAAATGCCATTTTCACAGACTGATCATCAAGATGACAGTACCAAGTGGTTTGGCAGTAGAATACTATATAAGACACCCAAATTACTCAAAAACCTACAAAAACTCAGATTCAAAAATACTTGTAGCTATAGGCTGGACTGAGTCTGCTTGGTCCACCTTGTGCAGAACACAGCAGTAGCAAAATAGAAAGTGAAGCAGAAAACAGAGTACAAAGAGGGTTTGGTACACAGAGATGGCTATAAAAAAACCTGGTCTTTACTGTAACTCCCTTTATACCCCAACTTGCTTACCCATGCCATTCAATATGGAGGTGCTATAAGGAGCACAGAAACTGAAAAAGTATGGTGAAGTCCATGGTATTTTAATGAAGAGTAATACATCTCTGCTAAAGTTTGGTATGCATATATATGCATATATTAGCCTGCATGTGTGTGGTATACAGAGACCATGTTAAATGTTGTTTTCAATAAATCAGGTTAGTTATTAGTTTTACAGAAATCAGCTTCTATGAAGAAATAGTTTTGACTGTTGAACTCTAGGCTATTTAAAATAGAAACCAGACACTTGCTTCTCATTTAAATTGTAGCAAATTCTTTTATTTGCATTCCTGTGACTTATAAGGAAACATGATTTATACATATGTGGGGTGGGATACCATTAATGTGTGACATTTCAGCCAGAGTTACAAATTTCAGCGTTACAGACTCCTGGGAATAGGAAGAGGTTAATGAAGATGCTGACAGACACTTCACTGTAGCAGTGCTATAATTAATTAATTTATACCTCTCTGTACTTAATAGGAGGACATCAGATGACACCACACACAGCAGTTGCATGTGATAAGCCCTCACTCTCCCCAATTTGAACTCTACTACAAGCAAATCCTGTTTAAAAGGAACATTTTCATTTTAACTAGTACAGACTTTGTTTAATTCTTAACAGAATATACCCTATATTTGCACTTCAATTTTTGTGAGCTCTCATACCAGGCTTACTCCATTTTTCCCAAGGTGCTCTGCTGCAAGCTATCTACTCAACATGAATATTCTGCAGAGCATTTAAGATGCTGTAGTTCACTCACACTGTCACCTAAAGTCTCTTCCTTTCATATAAACATTTGGTTCCTAGGGTTTCCAACGAAGAAATTTAGTTGACAGACAGAATTAATTCAATAAATTTCGAATGATAAGATTTCCACAGAGCCCTATTTAGAGGGAGGGAAGGAATCTGGAAATATTTCAGATAAATGTGTTATGTTACAATACCCCTCCACCCCAAATATCCATAACATAATCCCTTTAGCAAAATGAGTTATCTTTATTGTGAATCACATGAACCAATATGTAGTCACATGAACCATGAATCACATACCAATAGCCAAACCTCCCTGACTCCGTCTGCCTTGCAAATTGTTTAAGTAAAATATGAATGGGGAGAAAATTATATCCTGTTTGTGTCTGACTATCACAAGTGAACACCTCCACACACAAACATTAAGAAAATCCATAGGTCATGACTGCAATTGTTACCCTTAACTCAGCCCCTTTATGTTTAGAACTGGACATTACAGCTTACCTCACCATTATAAAATACCACAACAGCAAGCAACTCATCACACAGTATAAAAGGGCCAATATTTAGCACATAAATTAAGTCTTCGCAGGGATGTAAAATTTGTTTTAGCCTGATTAGTACTATAATACTGCACTGATAGTTGTTTACAGCATGTCAAAATATAAAATATTTTACAAGTACAAAAATATTATAGATTTACATTTATATTTAGATACAGTGCATCATTCAAGTGCAAACATGTGCTTACTGTATATATGTACATACATGGACACTGATTATCTTCCAGAGGCTTTAGACTTCCTGAATTAGAAGAATTCAAAATTCTTTTTTTTAAAGTAAATATTACACTCCTCTGGCTAAAGTCTTAGTGTTAGCAACTATTTTTTCCAGTATGGGAAAGAGCTAAATTATTTCTAGTGAAGTAGCACAGAAATATTCCCATGCAGACAAACTGATTGTCAAAGTTTCAGCCCAAATGTTTTACAGCTTCTGTACAACCATACCTGCCCATTTAGAAATCCAAGATTATTTTGCAGTTAGTACAATTTAAGTATGAAACAAAAGAAGGCTTTGAAAAGTGTTGCGCAATGCTCCCTTATAACGTTGTTTGGCAGCTGCCTGCTTTGTCCACTGGTTGCAGAAAGAGCAGCCCCTTGGAGCTAGCGGGTGGCGGCTTGCAACCAGGGTGGATCGGCAGCCCCCCCATCAGCTCCCCTAAGTTCCCTGTGCGGCAGCTGCCCAGCAGGCTATCAATTGCCAGGTAGTTCAGCTGTCCCTCCCCCACCACGTGTGCTGCTCCTGCCCTCTGCCTTGGAGCTACTCCCGGGAGCATCCTGTTTGCGGTGCGCACGGGGGAGGGGGTGAAAGAGGGGAGCTAATGTCAGGGTGTCCCCACCCCACTCCTGTACCTCATCTCCACAGAGCAGGGGAGGGGGGGGGAATATGACAGGACTCAGGGAGCTTGAGACAGCAGCTGCTGCCAGTAACTTGCTGATCTACTTAAAAAGGCAGTGTACTTAGAGAGGGGTCAGCATACTTAAAGGGGCAATGTGCGTCTTTCTCTCTCTCACACACACACACACGGTGTATATCTGTCTCTCTCTGCCATGCTGTCTCCCCTCCCTCCATTCCTGCTGCCTTGTAGAGCATGAGGCTACATTAACAACAATGTGCTAACCCTTGAGGGCTCAGCCGAGTGCTAGTTCATCATTTAGCAATAAGGCTTTCCCTGGGAAATATCCCACCCTCTGACTCGACCAAGCTTCGCGATCATCATTGCTGTGTACAGTATTAAATTGTTTGTTTAAAACATATATACTGTATATATATGATGATGTCTTTTGACTGGCCAAA
Source organism: Chelydra serpentina (assembly GCA_037349315.1). Taxonomy (NCBI): domain Eukaryota; kingdom Metazoa; phylum Chordata; order Testudines; family Chelydridae; genus Chelydra; species Chelydra serpentina. The sequence goes on from JBAIAC010000026.1 coordinate 31,211,847, forward strand.
AAAAATAAAAATAAACTTTCCCTAGAACCTAACCCCCCTGCCATTTACATGAATTCTTATGGGGAAATTGGATTTGCTTAGTATCGTTTCACTTAAAGTAGCATTTTTCAGAAACATAACTGCAACGTTAAACGAGGAGTTACTGTATTAAAGATAATCTCAGAATGTAGTAGTTGCAATATATAATCTCGGCCTTATTTAATTATAGCATGTAAGCGTGTGCTAGGTGCCTCACAATACAGATAAAGATTGCATGATCCCTGCCCAGAGGTGCTTACTAACTTCAGACACAGTGCAACAAGGAGAGTTACAAGGCAGAGAAAGAAGATCAGGGGTAACATCAATAAGATTATGTGCTTACTCAGTGAAGGCTAGTGTACAGCATGAAGGAATAACAAAGCGATTTTTAAACATAACTAAGAAACTGGATTTATTTTATTTCTTGTAGGCATCATACAAGGATTGAGTCTTCAGGAGGGATTTTGAGGAAAAAGGGTAACGGCCTTATGGACCGGCTTGGGAAGGTCATTCTATTTGTTATTCCTGGAGGAATTCTACACCAAAAAATTTTAAATTGTGCAAAATTCTACATATTTTGTCATAATAAACACAATATAATCACTGCAGTTTCAATTATTTTGGTAATTTATTTCAAAATACCTGTCAACAAGTATGTCAACAATACAGACAACAGCAAAAAAGATTCCCTCAGGAGTAGAGAGTTAAAGAAACCCCTACAACAACTCAGTTCCAGTTGTGGGGTGCTAGAGAGGGCTGTGTGGGGCCCCCAGTCCCCAGAACTCCCAGTCCCCCAGAGCCCAGCTGCAGGGCACCCCCTGGCCCAGACACCCACACCCCTTCCCCCCAGAGCCGAACCACGGGGCACCCCCCCGGCCCAGAAACCAGCCCCCCTCCTCCCCACAGAGCCCAGCCGTGGGACAGCCCCCAGACACCAGCCCCCCCTTTCCCACAGAGCCCAGCCATGGGGAAGCCCCCAGCCCAGACACCAGCACTCCCAGAGCCTTTACTCCCCCCAGCTTCTTTACTATCTCTCCAGGGGACATGGTGTGGTGCAGCCTTGCCCTTCCTCACCCTTTGCCAGAGCTGGCTGGATCTCCCAGGCCCTCTCCCCTCCCAGAGAATGAGAACCAAAGAGCATACAGCCCTCAGCCCCACCATGCTGGGTGCTCCACTCACTGCAAGCTGCGTTCTGCAGAATCCTGCAGGCCCCAGTAGCAGGGAAAAAGGGAAATTCTGCGGGGGGGGGGTGGAATTCTGCAACATTCTGCATTCCGCAGTGGTGCAGAATTCTACCAGGAGTAAAAATGTGTGTAGAAGAGCTGCAAGAAAGTATGGAGACAGCTGTGTGAGAGAAGTGGACAAAACGGACCCCAAAGCTGGCAACACTGGCAGAACAGAAAGGGGTGATGGCAGTATGTGAAGGCTGCAGTAGCTGAATCTAGTGCCTATCTAGACAAAGGCAGAGCAATCTGGGGGGAAACATTCAGAAAGAAAGGGATAAACCAAAGAATCTATGAAAGAAAAAAAGCCATCTTAGCAAAAAAATATTATTTCAATGGGAAAAATAAATAAAGCCAAAAAAAGATTAGAGGATGACTATTGTCAGTCCTCTATGGGGAGCACAATGAAAAAGTGACCAGAAAAAGGGAAACCAGTGAAGAAGAAACTGCATGCCACAGGATGTCTGGACATGTTCTCTCCACAACAAACTTCATGCTCTTTCAGATTCATCTCCCCTAGTACATGTTTCCATAGATCTAGTATGAAATATTAATGGGGAGCAAGACATTGATAGGAAATTATACTCTGTCTGCTTCTGGATATTGCAAATAGAGGGAAAAATGAGTAACACGAAGTTAGGATATGAAAAATGCTTCTTATGAAACTTCTCAGTTTCTCTTTAAAACTGCTTGCCTAAATTATTCTTGTTTCACAAGTGAACCTTTTCAGGAAATGTGCAGCTCACTTCACTTTGAAAGATGTTATTGTACACCAACAGTATTATTTTATAATATATGTACGCTATATGCTCTGGAAATTTAGGAGTGAGAGCAAGCTAAAAAAGCAGAATTATTCTTTCCCCTCTCTTCCACTAGCAATCAAATTTACTTGTCAAATAAGATTGATCATAGAACATATCTTGTTAACTTCTAAGTGTGTAACATTTCAGCTTCACTGTAACATGAAAAGGCTGTAGTCATAAATGACTAGCTGTTAATTCAAAGAAAAGGAAGGGTTCCATTACAGCTGCAAGAAAGAGCTGGATGTAAGTGTGTATGTATTCTACCAAATTAAAGCCAAGTTTGTTATCCGTCTGCAGCATAATCAGAAGGAAGTGTCATGCTTCTCGCTGCAAAGGCAAAAAGAGATCAAACAGGTGCACAAAGGGTGCGAGAGAGGCAACACCTCAACTCTCAGAAGTGAGATTATGCCTGCTGTATATGTGCACTTGAGATATTTCTTTTCTGGTGCAGCATCCTGCCAGGGACTTCATTTGGAAAAACAGTAATGAATCCTACTCTTAAGATTTATAAGTATACCATCTGCAAGCCCAGCTCAGACACAGAACAGCAAGGGAAAGTTACAAAAATAGCAAGAGTGACAGGATGACAGACCTGAAGATAATGTAAAGAAACTCCCCTGAAAGTATATTATTTCACTTGGAGCCAACCCTTTATGGAAAGTTAGAGGAGAGTTTAGAATGTCTCAGACTGGACATGAAATTGATGAGAACAGATGAGGTAACTAGGAAGACATCAGATTTAGTCAGCAAGTATAAAGATTTTGAAGTCAACATATTTTGATAGATTCAGAGAATGATTGAGGTAAATCTGAAATCCTGGCTTCATATTATGGAGTTAAACAGCTTATCGGACCAAGCATGTATCATCAAATGAATGGATATTGCTGAGGAAGACGTGCAATAGAAAAGTAGGGTATAGACTTTAGTCATAGATTGGCATTTTAGTCATAGATTGGCATGGAATTTGACCATTACACCTGTGTGAGACTTTGTCTTGGTCTCTCTTACAATTCTTTATCAAATTTCGAGATACATTCAAAAGAAATGCATTGTCATGATAAGCTGAGATGGCTCTCAACCAAACCTTTACATGATCTTCTTTCATATACCATGGAGTCTTGTATTGGCTCTAGAGACTGATTACATTAATGACAACGTCTTGAATTCTGAGATTTTCCTTACATTTTAAAGTATACTTTGTTGCGATGTTTTGGGATCCACTCTCTATATAAAATCAGTGGATTTCAAGTTTAGTGAGAGCTATTATATTTAAACTCCTTGAAGCTGAAGCACAGCAATGGACATTGTGTATGTGAAATTAAATTCCAGCTTGAAAAGAAATTTTACTGCTTTAAATCTAGTTAACATGGAGTCTGCAATGAGAGTAAAATGTCAGGTTTTTTATGGATCAACTTATGGAAATTCAGTTTTTCCAGGATGGGTGTCACTCTCATAATAGTGAAGTGCTTGTAAAACTATATGTTCTGTAGCTGACAGCTGCAAGAAATACAGGCCTTTTTAAAGCTCTCACTTGGCACAACAATAGTTTACCTTTCAAAAGTGTCTAAGGGTAACACTGCACAAATATGCTTGACAGCTTCTATTCAACAAACATGAACTTAGTACAGGAGACATGTTTCAGGTCAGCAATGAAATGCATTAAACTGAGTTCTGTGGAGATGTTTACCCACACTGCCCAATTCAAGTTACCGCTTTTAAGAGTACTGAATTCAGCTACATAGAAGCTTACACTCATGGCAATTTAGTTAAGTAATGGCCAGAGTTTTCAGTGACTCAGACACTGCAGGTGAAGTCAGTGAAATCTGAAATTCCAAAGTAAGATATTTCAATAAATTATTTTAAAGTTTAGATAAAAACATAATTTCCTTATGACTGAACTGTCTGTGATAGACATTTTCTCTTCATAGCAGAAACTCAAGAGTGTACAAACACCTCTTTTTTCATAGTTATGCACAAAGCTGAAAGAACCAATTAAGTCCTTCTTCACCCAAGGAGAAATTGTCTTTCAGTCAAACCAAAAACACATTCTGAAAAAAATATATAATCCTTTGCATCAATTTATTACCACTACTCTTAATCCTTTAGTACCTTAAATAGGCAATGAACTCATTCAATTCACTGTTGCCAAGGAGTTCAAGTAGAAGAGCATATTCAAATCAAGTCTTTTCTAAAGCTCATGGACAGTTTTATTAGACATATTGTTCCAACCAATACAACATAAAATTATGAGAGAAAAGCAGAGTAACAATATTTCCAACAATGAAAGGAATACAACAGGATTCTCTGGTCAAAGATTATTAGCCAAATCAGTTTACACACCACTAGGCAGAACAAACCAAAGGGGAAATAATTTTCTTCTCTATCACACCTTTCACCTGCATGCTATTTACAGTATTTTTTTTCGGTGATTACAAAATCCAGACATTAGGATTCTGCAGTGTCTAAATAAAAATATGTTTTGGTTTTACTTCTACTGTCCCATTAAATGTGAGCAGCTATCATTTTATTGGCAACCTCCTTTGATACTGCTGCAGTTGATATGGAGAGGAACTTCCTAACCTGGTTTTAGTTATTAGGTACCTGGTTAGAATCCTGCTTGCTTTTAATTAACTTGGCTGAGGAAAACTTTATGCTCATCCAACATCTCAGACTACCTAGATCATTTAGACTGCACAAACAAATGAGGCTGCAGAATTTGGAGGAAATGCAGAGAAGATACCCTGGACACTTCATTCCAATTTAAGAACTTGCAGCTATTCTAGGCAAGGCTCCCTCATGATAATTCAAGAATTTAGAGAGAGCACAGGAGCAGAAGATTTAAAGAGAGCATACTGTGGTCGAATAGTATTAAGTGAGAACTTGAGTAACAGATTCCAGTGGAATAGGACTTTTAAGTTGATGAGCAGTGACACAAATGAAATGAAGTTGGGACAAATGGCTGTCTTTAACAGCAATTATCTGTTCCTACATACAGTATAAAGGCAAAACTTGTATGGAAATTAATGAAGTGTGTACTTTAGTACTGGAAGTTATCCTCTAAAGGCTGCTCGAGAAATTGGGCTGACTTTTGTAGTGATAATCAGGATGGCCCATTTCAAACAGTTGACAAGAAGGTGTGAGCAACAGCAGGGGGAAACTTATTTTTTCTCCTGCTGATAATAGCCCACCTTAATTGATTAGTCTAGTTAGAGTTGGTATGGCAACACCCATCTTTTCATGTTCTCTGTATATCTATATCTATCTATCTATCTATATATAGAAACCACTTCATCGGATGCATGGAGTGCAACATACAGTAGGAAGATAGATATATATATAGATAGATAGATAGATAGATAGATATATCTATCTTCCTACTGTATGTTGCACTCCATGCATCCGATGAAGTGGTTTCTAGCCCACAAAAGCTTATGCCCAAATAAATTTGTTAGTCTTTAATGTGCCACAAGTACTTCTCGTTCTTTTTGCTGATACAGACCATCATGGATACTACTCTGAAACCTGTCACCATGCAGTTTGTAATGTAACATTTTTATTTCTGAAGCTATTTTAAAATTCTAGTGGAAACATTACAGGAAAGGAGACGAATACATTTAGTAGTTTCAATAAATTCTAAAGCAACAGATTCCATGCAAAGATTCAAATGTGATGTTTGAACAACCTGAGATGAAGATATTTCATTCAATGTGTAATAGAGCAAGCCACTGTTTTGCTCATTAAGATTCAATATTTAAATGTATTCTTTGTCTCAGTGAAAACAATTGAAATTAAATGGACTTTTTATGTCTTGATACAGGAATACTTCTGCATGCAACACTGATTTAGAGTAAAACTTCCAATTGGGAAAATAATTTAGCAATGATATAGCATACAGCAGATACATTATTTAGTTTTTGAATATAGAGGATGACCCTTCTACATTTAAGATTTACTGCACAGCCAATGAAAATGTAAAGAGTTTTTCCAAGTGGGTGATCTCAAGTTTCTACTTGCTTGAAAAAATGAAGGACATTTGAGCCACTTCACAGAAATGTGCTCAATTATATATTTAGATGGTGTTGGTTGATCCATATTAAAAATATAGAAGTCTAACAGCAGATCTCATTGAAATCCCAGCAACTGTTTAAATTTTCAGCTCTCCACACTGTGGGTGTCAGGCACATGTGCAGAGTCAGGCACTCTGCATTTTCTTATCACTTTTCAATACGCCTAGAGCACCTACTTTCAAACACACTGAACCATCTGCCTTCTGGATGGCCGGAATATGGTAAATTTAGTGCATGTGTGACAGATGGGAGGAAGAACAGCTCATGGTTGTTCTGCCTGAAGGGGAGATGTCACTCTATGATGACATAATATTCTCACTAATATACTGACACTCAATTCCCCCACACAACTTGTTTTACTTTTCAAAACTCTTACCTCTTTGTGACACTCTTTAAGCAGACTGATAACTAGGTTACATTCTTCACTGTGCAGGTGAGGAGACAAGTCTGGATGCATCTTGAGTTAAGGGTAGCTTGTGCAGTTCATGGACTACAATTTGAAAAAATGTTCCACCTGCAAATATTAACATATGAAAGTACATCTTACAATCTAACACATCTCCACTTAGGAAGTCCTTGCAGTTCACTAATAGAAATAACTTAATTTTAATCAAAACCAGAACATAGTGACAGCCCAATTTATTTATTTAGGTTATAATTTGATTTAACAAAGTAGATAGTTAAAAGTGAAACTGCAGCATATGCCTCTGCCTTTCTGTTATTCATTTATGGACTGCCTACATGATTAAAGTTAAGCTTTGTGGGATCAGGGCCCTCTTTGTGTTTCATAGCATTTGGGAGTTGTTGAAGATGAAAGAATCTTTCTCCTTGCTGCTTTCCATTCCTCCTCCATTTTCTAGGTTCTTTAGTGGAAGGTAAAAACTAAAACTATGGTCTATTTTCACTACACATTCACTACCCATGTGGATATAGGGCAGTATACTTGTCACCTGGTATTACTACAATACTTCGAATCACTGGCTTTTTTATTTGTGTAGGTATCGGAGTTAAAATGCAAAATTTAATTAACTGATCTTGACTGACTGGAGACGGTGGTGGAGAAAAAGGTCAAATTTTGAGTAGCTAAGTTACACTGATATGCTTTGGAACCATGTCCCTGTACTTCACTCAGAATTTTGGCTATGCCACACCCACTGCTTTAACAGGAATCACAAAATAAAGCCTTATGCAATACTTTTAAAATTTATCCCAACGGGTTAACAAACCCACAAAAGTTGAAAAATTAAGGCTGAACAGTCATCCTTAATAACTATTGTATCTGGAAGTTTTGCAGTGCATATGGTATTTCAGATAGTTGTGTTCTTCAGAAAGCAATATCATCTTTGTCTTGATCCTGCAGAGAAGTCCATAATCCTGTTTTGATTACACTGGGTCCAGTCCTACATTGTGCTGAGCACCTTCAATTCCAATGAAATCACTGGATGTTAATGAAGTAAAAATACTATCCCTTTAGAGATATTAGAGGCAGAGAATGGTGGGATATGTTAGGGAAAACTGGACGCGGTTCGCCGTTCCAGGCCAATGGGGGCTGCGGGACGCGGCGGACAGCACATCCCCTGGCCAGTGGGAGCCGCGACTGGCCGAACCTGCAAACACGGCAGGTCAACAAACCGGCCTAGCATGCCAGGGGTTTTCCCTGAAGAAGCGGTGGACCACAGTTGAAAACAACCGGTCTAGAGTTAAGAGTGCAAACTAAATAGCAAAATGATTAACACGAGTTATATTTGTAAGCTTTTCAGCTCTAACCATTCCCGTTGACGTAGCTACTACCTCTCACAGAGGTGGATTAACTATGCCAATGGGAAAAGCTCTCCTGCCAGCATAGCAGTGTCTTTTCTAAAGCATTACAGGCACAGCGTTTTAAGTGTAGGCCTGTCCTAATAAAAGGGTTGCTCTAAAATATTTATCAAATTTTATTAGCTAAAAGTGTCTTCTGTATTAGTTACTAAAATTACAAAGAGAGTTCATATATTACATCTGACTACAAGTTATGTTTATAACTTGGCACTTAACAGCACTTTTTTTCTTCAAAGTGCTTGACAAACATTACGTACATCAAAAAGCCTCAAGTTTTAGAGGCTAAAGTTTGTATCAAGTAGTAAATATCAAGATCATTAATAGGAAAAAAGATAAGACTTCTAGACAGGTTACATGAAAGGATACTAGCTCCACTCCAAGACATGTAATCATCCGAGTTCATCTTTGACAAATCCCCAAAACAACAAGGAAACTAAAAATAGAAACATATAGTGAATTAGCAGGTAGCAAGTGTCATTAAAGTGGTAACTAAGGGCTTGTCTACACCACGCAGCTTTTAGTGACAAGCCTTGACACAGCCTTGTCACTAAAGTTAGCGTGTGTAAACGCTCTTTCGACAAACAACTTCCAACCCCACCCCCGAGTAGCGTTAGTTTTGTCAGCAGGAGAGAACTCCTGCCAACAAAGCCACGTTCACGCTTTTGTCTTTTGGGGGAGGGGGAGAGAGGGGTTAAGTACCCGTGAAAGACAAAAGTTTTTTCTACAACTTCACAGTGTAGACATACCCTAAGCCTCATTATCAACTACCATATTTGCACAACACACTTTGATTCAAGGTGATCTAAATAGTTGACATACTGAATTCAAATACATAATTCACTGACTGAAGTTCTCTATTTTAAAAAATATTTCATTTATAGTCATTCTTCCGCTCTACTCTGCACTGGTTAGGCCTCAACTGGAGTATTGTGTCCAGTTCTGGGCACCGCATTTCAAGAAAGATGTGGAGAAATTGGAGAGGGTCCAGAGAAGAGCAACAAGAATGATTAAGGGTCTAGAGAACATGACCTATGAAGGAAGGCTGAAGGAATTGGGTTTGTTTAGTTTGGAAAAGAGAAGACTGAGAGGGGACATGATAGCGGTCTTCAGGTATCTAAAAGGGTGTCATAAGGAGGAAGGAGAAAACTTGTTCATTTTAGCATCTGAGGATAGAACAAGAAGCAATGGGCTTAAACTGCAGCACGGGAGGTTTAGGTTGGACATTAGGAAAAAGTTCCTAACTGTCAGGGTGGTTAAACACTGGAATAAACTGCCCAGGGAGGTTGTGGAATCTCCATCTGTGGAGATATTTAAGAGTAGGTTAGATAAATGTCTATCAGGGATGGTCTAGACAGTAATTGGTCCTGCCATGAGGGCAGGGGGCTGGACTCGATGACCTCTCGAGGTCCCTTCCAGCCCTAGAATCTACGAATCTATGAAAGATGTGGCCTGCAGAATGATACAAGGAAATACAAATTAAATCATCCCCATTCTAGAAAGAGGCTTTCATGTCACTTCATACCTTAATTAATGAATGTTGAGATAACTACTGTTCCTACTGCACACTATTCAACAGCCAGAAATTTGGCAAAGCACATGAAGCTAAACTAAAATGTCTACACTACAAATGTCTGCCGACATAGTTACATCAATTGGGAATGTGAAGAGGTTTTCATTCCTGACAGCTGTGCTGGCAGAAGCCCCAAGTGTAGACACAGTTATACTGGCAAAACTATACTTGTACTGGTATAGCTTGTTTTGTTTGGGGATGACGATATAAACTACACCAGTGAAAGTGCAGCTTTGCAAATACAATTGTGTCTACACTAGGAGGGCTTTGCTGTATAGCATATCAGTATAGCTACACCAGTGAACTGCTCCATGAAGCGACATGGCCTAACACTCAAGATAAATAATCTGTTATGAGAGGGGCCCTCTGTGACCCTAAAAGCATTCCAATCCCACAGGGCAAGGGGCTTCCTGGTATGTAGCAATGTGTCTCAGCTGGCCTGCCCACCTTTGTGTGCACCCCACACGCTGTTGTCATGATATTTATTTAGAAGGTGTCTTGTATCAAAAACTAGTAACTCACTAGTAATTAGAGGGGGCTGAGTACAGCAGCAAAATGCTTTTGGGGACAATTCTGAGTAACGGTGACACGGTTGTGAGCCACAGCTCCATAGCATTTAAGGCACCCAGAGTTGCAAGATTGAACCCCTTACTGGCCTGGGTGAATTCCAAAGCAACACACCTTCCACATCAGGGTTAGATTTGCTGAGTAAGTGCCTGACCCTGCAATCCTTCAAAGAACTCCACATAGGAATGAACATATATACAAGAGTAACTGTTAACAACAGTTGGGACCGAAGAGAATATTACAAGCTATCAAGGCTAGTCTACATTGGCAGAGCTTTAACGTGGCTTGTGTAGTGCGGCAGAGCGTTGGAAAAGAGCTTTCTCAGTGCTCTAAAAAAACCCACCTCCACAAGGGGCGTGGCTCCCAGCACTGGTGGACTGTCTACACTGGCGCTTTACAGCACTGAAACTTGCTGCACTCAGGGGGGTGTTTTTTCACTCCCCTGAGCGAGAAAGTTGCAGTGCTGTAAATTGCCAGTGTAGACAAGCCCATTTCACTGTAGCTAGAATAGCTACTTCAGAGTTACCTCAGAGCTTTGGCATCTGATGCTGTTACTAACCTTCCCTTCATAAGCAATTACTCAGAACAAAAACTTATTAACTTGTCTTTAATGCAAGAGGCTGTGCTTAACTAAGGAGGCAACTTCATTGGGACATCTCCCAGAGAAACAGTACTGACTAAGGAAATAAATAGCAATGACTTCTTCCAGAAGCAAAAACTCCACTTAATGAGGATTCATTCAACCAATGGCAAGGAGTTAATACCTGGTGAATCACCCTCTAATAGAAATCCTAAAATCCACTCCCTATTAGAAATGGTCATAAAAATAGAGGGACATGGGGTCAAAAGTCATTTTTCAACATCTCCATCCTTAGCTATGTCACTCCCATTACCTTTGATTAAAACAGAAAAGATCTTCAAATACCAAATACTATTAATCATTTATGTTTTGTTTATTTTTGGTACTTCACTCCCTTGGGCAATGAAAACAGAATGGTCAGTTTCACTGTAAGTTACTCACATTGCAATAGCATAGCACTGCCACATTTGGGGCACAAACAACTCATTTTTATGTTTAAAGCCAACCCCTTCCCTCACTATAAAACAAAATATTTTAATTGAAATTCTCTTCATTCAACTTTTTGAAATGTTCTTTTTGAAAGCCACACAGAAAAGCTGAATTTTGGGCCCAAAAGTATCTAGCAGTGTCCCTTTAAGGAGGAAGGAAAGAGTCAGTATTTTATATGAGGTGGTATTTTATTTAATTTTTAGTTGTCATTTTAAGAAATAATCTCTCCTCTCACTGAGGCCAGTCACTTAGATCTTGTTTAAACTAAAGCTTCTCCCCCTAGGAATGGCAGAGAATTCTACAACTTTTCAGCCCCAATAGGTATCATGAGTGAGAATGCTAGTGTAAACCATGCTCTAGGCAACCACTACTGTTCTAACCACTTTATCATCAAAGCTGACATTTTAAGCACCATTAGATGACAGTTAGACCTTCAGGTTAAACAACGGTGCTTAAAATGATTATGTTCAACTAAAGTCCTGTCTGCACTAGCGCTCCCACTATTTCTGCCAACTGTGCAACTGAACTGGTGATGGGAAGTTTGGGGCCAGAAAGATTAGACACTCTCAATCAAGCCAATACGCTGTCTAGCAGGGACTCTAAGCCTTAAGGGCATGTCTACACAGCAAAGAAAAATCCAGGGCTAGCCCGTGCCAGCTGACTCGCTGTTTCACTGCTGTGTAAACTTCCAAGCTTGAGCTAGAGCCTGGGCCTCCCAGCCCGCAGGGTCCTAGAGCCCAGAAGTTTACACAGCAATAAAACAGCCCCACAGCCCAACTCTCGAGTCAGCTAGCATGGGCCAGCCATGGGTGTCTAGTTGCTGTGTAGACATACCCTAACAGTCTATAATGCTCACAAAAGAAATGTACATAAATCCAAGCAACATGGAAGCCTCTTAATTTTCCAGCCTCTGAAACAGTCTCCCTGTTTCCACAATGAGAAAAAAAACCAGTTACCTACCTTTCTTAACTGTTGTTCTTCTAGATGTGTTGCTCATGTCCATTCCATGTTAGGTGTGTACACACTGCGTGTACCACTGATGGAAATTTTTCCCCTAGTGGTATCCATAGGGTCGGCTCTTGCGCCCTCTGGAGTGCTGTGCTCATGCACCAGTATACGAGGCACAGTCAGGCCTACACCCTCTCAGTTCCTTCTGGCTGTCAGCAAGAAGGAACTGAGAGGGTGGATCATGGAATGGACATGAGCAACATATCTCAAAGAACAACAGTTACAAAAGGTAGTTACCCTTTTTTCTTCTTCGAGCGCTTGCTCATGTCGATTCCATGTTAGCTGACTCACAAGCAGTATCCCTTGGAGGTGGGCTCGGAGTTCACGATCTTGCAGTCTGCAGCACTGCTCTACCGAAGCTTAAGTCATTCTGCGCCTACTGAGTAATGGCATAATGGGACGCAAATGGACGTGGCGCACATACACCTAACATGGATTCAACATGAGCAAGCACTTGAAGAATATTTACATTCTTTGAGGTGTTTTAAACACTCTTCCACATTAATATAATTGCTAAGGTATTTTCTTTCAAGACCCTCCTCCACATTACTCTGTGGAAGTCTAATACTACACTATAGCCCTAAAGCAGCAAAATTTGAACTGCACAAATTGCTAAATGTTCCTTTCAGCAAATGAACAAGTGAACCTAAAACTGCAGATGACAAACCCAGTATCTGCATCCAACTAAGGCCAGGTCCACACTATAAACTTACAACGGTATAACTACAGTATAATGGTATGAAAAATCCACACCCCTGAGTGTGGTAGTTATACCAACCTAACCCCCTGTGCAGACAACTGAGTTGACAGGATGGCTTCTCCCACTGACACAGCTACCACCTCTTGCGGAAGTGGAGTACCTACACCAAAGAGAGAAGTCCTCCCGTTGGCGTAGGTATCGTCTTCATTGAAGCACTGTACCAGTGCAGCTGTTCCACTGCAGCCTTTACACGTAGCCATGCCACAAGTGATTCAAGTAAAAACTCTGCCATGCCACTACCAATTTCTGGTTGCACACCATAGTAAGTCAGCGTTTCTAATTCGTAGAGCCCTGCGCGGATATATATAAAGTGGATATTCATGGATTTGCAGAGCTCTACTAATTTGTCCATGGATTTTCCTCATAGCATTAGCTAACATTTTTGAGAGCTCTTCAGTGATTTTGTATTACTATAATAGGTGCAAGACTGACTGGTGGTGTGTGTCAATGACTTGATAATCAACTTGCAGTCCCAAAAAGTCTTCTGCCAGAGGTGTCATCTTGATCAGTTCTCTCGGGTCTTGTCTACACTACAAAGTTTTGTCAGGAGGTGTACACACTACAAAACTACTTTTGCGGCAAAATTCAGTTTTGCCGACAAAATAAAACCACCTCAACGAAAGGCATAAAGCCTTTTGCGGCAAAGTAAAAGCTACAAGGCGTCATGTAGACACTGTTGTTTGTTTTGTCGACAGAACTGGCTTCCGCCAGTATCCCACAATGCTGTGACCCCCCCTCTGCTCTCTGTTTTGATCTCTGCTGCCCTGCAGGCATGTGCCCCGCGGGCCCTTTCAAAGCTTTGGAAAGCATCTGACAGCTGAGCGTGCTGCTCCCTTTGGGGAACAAAGAACAAATCATTGGCATGCTCCTGTTCTGCCCTGCACTAGGAACACAGTGGCGGACAGACTGCTGCTGGGGGGGGCGGGGAGGGGCGGGACAACTACTGTGCTGTTTTGACAATCCTCAGCAGAGAAAGTTCACAGAGCTGCTCAGGATGCCACTCCCTGCAGCTGAGGAGGCTTCAGGGACGGAATCACAGAACCATAGGCAGGCAGGCTGGCAGAGTGGGCAGCTTCAGGAGAGACTGCTGTGCCAAGCAGAGCTGGCGGGCTGACATGGCGGGGTGTCCCCCTCCTCCTGCCTCAGGATAGATAGGTCAGCCTGCTGTCTCCCCCGCCCCAAACACACCACTCTCCTCTCCCTCCCCCCACCTTCAGTTGAAAAAGCAGCTGATAATCTACTAAAATGCCCCTGGAACGATGAGATTGAGAAACCTGCATCATGTGACACTGTCCCTGCCCCATGAGGCAGTGTAAACCCTTCCCAAAGCACCCTGTGGCCAGTTGCATAGCAGGATAGCTACCACAGTGCACCAGTCCATGCAAGAGCTGCTAGTGTGGATGCACTCTGCCGACACAAGGAGCTAGTGTGGACATACAACAGCAGTTTTAATTAAAGCGCTTTTATTAAAATGGCATACCTTTTGCCGACAAAACTTGGTAGTGTAGACAAGGCCTCAGAAATAGAAAGCACTGACTAACACTCCAATGAAGTAAACAGAAGAACAGAAGGGAGAGAAGCATGACAATAAAAAGGTTATTTGCATTCTTCATTTAGAATGGATTAGTGGTGTAATTCATATAAAGAAACTATTTTCATACGAAGCGAAAAAAAGGCACTGATAGCATAAACAGATGTCTGTTCAAAGCTACATTTCCCCAATTAAGTCTTCTAGTGCCCAGATCTTATTCACGAGTTGTTCCATTGATTTCACCTAGGATTTACAGAATATATAAATCACTCAGATTTGTAACATTAGTGCTCTTTAAATGATCTCTTATCAGATAATGTTCAGTCATTAACTTACCAAATAAAGTTCTGTTCAGCCAAAGTAAGAAAACTGTTAGATTAATCATTCCTGAAAAACATTTAGATAGCCCTGACACAATGAACTCTTTAAATGGGAGGAGACTAACCAGATACCCTCATTGTAACATATTTCATGATAGGCCACAACATGAGTATGCTTGCAGTTCATCATTAAATTTTTCAAAGCTTAGTCAGCAATCTCAAATTGCATTGTTGACTATGTGTACCAAGTTAACATATTTATAATATGGGTAAAATAAACCACCTCAGATGATGGATGGAAAACTTAATTAGCATCTGTTAAATGCTTTAAGATCTTTGAATGACTGGTGCTTTAAATGCTACATATTATATATGTTCACGAGTAAGCCTATGAGAGATGGGGGAGCTGATGATCTCAAGGTGGATGTGACAGACCTACATGTGACTGGTGGGCAAGAATACTATGTGACAGGAGAAATTTCAAGAGTAACAAAGGAAACATTGGGGGAAGGTTGCTAGTTTCCTTCCAAAAACCCTAAAAAGTTATTCTAAGATAGTAACTAGCTTGTCAGTAGTGAATAAATCAATGTACATAGAATTTTAACATAAATGAAAACTTACTAAGATATTAAGAATGGAGTGATGGTGAAAGAATTTTTAGCAGTAAATGTTTGGAAAGAACTTTTTTAATATGTATAAATTACTCAGATCTATTAACAGAAATGCTGGATAAAAAATATCAAGGGAAACAAGCAATTGCTCTGAAAGAAATATTAGCAGTAAAGCACAAGGATAATATTAGGAAACTAGAGCAACTGCTCTGGGAGAAAAATGGGCTTTAAAATGCTAGGCAAACACCATTAAGATCTGAAGTGATTATCTGGAGAGAAGTATAAAAGATAAAGTCTGTGCATTTATTTAGAGACGCTACTACTGTATATTTCATCATGGGGCAGCACTAACTGGTGAGACAGGACACAAATTGGTAAGCTCCTAGAATTTCTCTTTAAGAATCTTGCCTGAAATGTGTTAATTTTCCATATTTCTCTCTCCATATTTGGCAACTACAATACAGATAACAGATGTATAATGAGTTTGGTGGAGAATGCCAAAAGGAGCTAAAGATAAACATTGACACGTCAGTTTCCTCCCAACTTTCTGAAGGAGCTTTTAATGGAACAGACTGAATCAAAAATGACCATGAAGGTATCAGTGCTTTTTACTGTATGATCACTTAGATAAGATGAGGGAGATGGGAAAAGAAGAGAGGTCATATTTGGGAATCTCAAAGCTAAGGCAGGTACTCTGAGAAACTATCATCCTTGATGGATGACTATACTATCTGGCCTCAAAGATACAGCCTACGCTCCAAAAATCTGAATCACTCTTAAGGTCTACAATTTTCTTTGCCATAATTTAGCAATGCTGGGTATTATTTACTATAAGTAAATTGTCCCTACATGGGCCCACCAGAGGGAACCAGTTGAAGGATGTAATCCACTTTATGGATATTTGGGTATTTAAGATATTAAATGTTAACACTACACACTATCCAATATGTCCAGGAGGTATTCAAAATCCCAATGAGAAGCAAACGTGGAGAGGTAAAACAGGGACACCTTTGTTTCAGTTAAGAGGCAGGACTAACAGTGCAAGAAATCCATCCATCTGATTTATCGGACTTCTCTTTTTAGACATCTTCCTAGAAAAACATGAGCCTGGCTACATAAGGCAATATGTCCAAAATACACTTTAAAAAAAAAAAAAATCTAGTACAAAATCATGGTCCTATATTCCGACAAATACAGTATCATGTGACCAGAACTCCTTTTTTTTTAGGATGCTGGATCTGCAGAAAAGCTCCTGAATAGAATCATGAAAAAAGCCAAGGCAAACAAGACTAATCAGAAGCTGTAGTCTCAGGAGGATAATGACTGCTTCAAAAAATACATAGTGATTCAAGTTTAATTTTAAACTAGACAGGAAACCACTAGAAAAAGACTATTTACAGAGAAAGACTGCGAGATGTATTAATTTTTAAAAATTATTTGTACTGTAGCAACACCGAGGAATCCCAGCCAAGGGTTTGGGCACCATTGTGCTAGACACAAAGACACACTCTGCCTTCAATAGCTTTCAAATCCTGGAGTCAAGAGGACACGACAGGTGAATTAAACAGAAACAGGTGCGAATGAGTAGGAGGATGAGATAATAAAATTAACAATTTAGAAAACTAGAACTTTCAGTTCGCCACTTGCCCAACCACTGCGAGACAGTAGTGATTTACAGACATCACAGCAGAGGTAGACTTTAAGTAAGGCAGTGGTTCGCAAACTTTTATACTGGTGACCCTTTCACATAGCTAGCCTCTAAATGCGACCCCCCCCTTATAAATTAAAAACAGTTTTTTATATATTTAACACCATTATAAATGCTGGATGCAAAGCAGCGTTTGGGGTGGAGGTGGACAGCTCGCGACCCCCCCCCCCCATGTAATAACTTTGCGACCCCCTGAAAGGTCCTGACCCCCAGTTTGAGAACCCCTGAAGTAAGGGTTTAGAAAAAGGTGATAGCTTAATGAGTTTTGAATGGGAGTTCTTCCCATGCATAGAGAGCTGCAGGGGAGAAAGACAGGTGGGCAATCAAAGATTTGGCAAAGCAAAAACGGAGGCTGATGGCTCAAAAAATTAGTAAGCTGGTAGAGAGGGCCGGGGTAAATGGTGAAGGGCCTTAAATGCAAAGACAAGGAGCTATTCTTTGATGCAATGGAGAGAGGGCCATGGATAGAACGACCAGTTAGGAATATGATCCTAGGAGTATTTTGAATGGAGTTCAGTGAAGCCAGTGTTAAGGCCAGCGGGACAGAGAGAAAATGCCAAATCTTTTAAATGCTGTATCGGTACAGTGCTGTATCAGTACAAGTAGCAAGACATAGTCACACTAAATTATTCCCTTCTTGGAAGTTTCCAAACAAGATCACAATCTTTACTTTAATTAAGAGCAAGAAGCTATTTGAAACTTGATTCAAAACACAGTGCATGGACAGTAAGCATAGCTTATTAACAGTTCTAACAGGGAATTTCTCATTCTTCAATGGATTATATTTTAATTATTAATTGTCAAATTACAATGGCATGAGTGTCAGTGCTTTTGTCTTTTTTCAAGCTGTAAATTGTTAGGGTTTGGAATTAAATTATGAGGTAGTAATACTGATAAAGCAGGTGATCCAAGACTATAAAAATTAAAGAAATACGTTTGTAATTGAACAATAAAAGAAAAAATGTATACTGCTCTTCCCTAGTTGGCATATCCTAGTAATCACAGATGGAGAAAGGTGTAAAAAAATCTATTTAGGTTCCTATAAAGCACCCATCACCACAGTGTTTGAGAGTCTCAGAGCTTAATACACTAGGGCCTTTTCTCAGAGAAAATAGAATTCCATTAGAAAATGTATAGCAGGGTGCCCCTCCCCTTCCAGTCTGGGTGTGCCACCATGCCTTCTGGGCTCTAGAAATATTCATATCCCAACCACGTGTGATTCATTTAACATTCTTCCCCTTTTTTTTTTTCTCTGTGGGTGCTCCAGCCCTGGAGTACCCACAGAGTCAGCACCTATGGATGAAAGTTCCTTAATCACAGATTCCTCTGTAGTTCTCAACAAGCAGCTTAGAAGTTAGCAAGTCTGATTTCAGTACTGCTGCTGTTAGGTAGACATGCACCCTGCTACTCTTAGCCTCTTACAGTTGGTATAGGCACTTCCACCTTTTCATGTTTCTCTGAATGTATAAATATCTGCTTACTGTATGTTCCATTCTATGCATCCGATGAAGTGGGACTGTAGCCCACGAAAGCTTATGCTGAAATAAATAAGTTAGTCTCTAAGGCTAGGTCTACTAACCCCCCTATCGAACTAAGATACGCAACTTCAGCTACGTTAATAACGTAGCTGAAGTCGAAGTACCTTAGTTCGAACTTACCTGTGGTCCAGACGCGGCGCGCAGACTCCCCCGTCGACTCCGCCTACTCCACTCGTCGAGCTGGATTACCAGCGTCGACGACGGAGCACTTCCTGGTTCGATTTATCGCGTCTTGACAAGACGCGATAAATCGAACCCAGAACATCGATCCCGCGCCTCTGACGCGACGGGTAAGTATAGACATACCCTAAGGTGCCACATGTACTCTTGTTCTTTTTGCTGACACAGACTAACACAGCTGCTACTCTGAAACAAGTATATTTGAGATTGCTGCTCATGGGCCACCTATCTGCCCCTGCTGACCCTTATAACATCAGCAGGGAAACAGAAAAAAACCCTATGTGAATTTTAATTGATTTTTTTTTTTTTAGGACATGCTGTTTAAAAGGATACCCTAAAAAACCTACATTTAACAAAAAGTCAATTTCAAAAATTCAGGTTGACAGTGTCCTTTAACCTTTAATCAAAAGGGTAGAAAATGCCCTATGACACCTAAATAAAATGTTTACTATTCTCTCATCATAGGTCACCTGGATCGATCGGACTTCAGCTGTCGTTAAGACTGCACCGATCACAACACATCTGCCATTCTTCTCGCACTCTTGCCTTTCTTCTCCACGTTCGTCCGAAACGTTTAACGATGTCATCTTCCCATCTTCTTGGAGGCCGACTGGGGGGGTCTTTTCTGTTCTCACGGGTACCACTCAGCAATGATTGCGGTCCACCTGTTATCTGTGAGCCGTGCTGTGTGGCCCGCCCATCGCATCTTGTTATGTCTGCTTTCCACAACAATATCTTTCACACTGCTGCGTTCTCTGATGATTTCATTTGGTATACGATCCAGAAGGGAGATTCCCAACATAGCTCGTTCCATTGCCCTTTCAGCTACCAACAGCCGTTGCTCTTCTCTCTTCGTCAATGCCCACGTTTCACTGCCATACAGCATGGCTGGCAGCACTGCTGAACTGAAAATATTTTTACGTATGGTCTTCTCAATTTTCCAAAGGAAAAATCATCATAGGTAATTCCCATTAATATTTAAAGGGAAGCTCTCAGGTTAAAATATTTTTTTTAAAGCATTACTGTTAAAAACACTTACATTTTAAGTAGTAACCAGCAACAAGTTTAAACATCTCAGCTGATCCACAGTACATTTTTATTATATCTGAGCTCCATGTGTTTTCAGATTGTTTGATCATCAATCCTGCTTTGAAAGCATTTGCAACATACTTTACAAAAAGGATAAGGATGGCCACATGGTGGCGTAGTAGCCATGAAAAGTAAGAACTAATGATGACTTTAGGCCCAAGAAGAGAGTGTAGCTTACCAAATTAGCTATGGTAATTTAATTTTTCACCATTGATAGTTTATTTTTTCATGTTTCAATAGAAGTACAAAACAGATTGGTCAGTGTTTGTTTTTTGAGTTTTCACTAACAATACTGTTTGGCTTTCTAGCACGTTTTTTATTAACTTTAATGTGTTCATTATGTTATACACAACTTTAAAGACAAAAAAATTAGATTTTGGACATAAACTACTTGTTAGTATTACTTTAAAACATCTATCATGTCAAGGATGCAAAGTTTTAAATGATATTAACGGTTAATTTTCATACAAATTACTACAAAAATATATAACAATGGATATGTGCTTGAAAACTTCATAAAAGCAGCCAGTAATTAAGTTTCCATTCAAGTAACACTGACTCATTTCCCAGGGAACTCAAAGTTAACGACAATCTGTCCTTAACTTTCAGTGATGTGGGTATGCTCTGCTATGTCAGAATATATAAACATCACACTATTCTATTATACCTAGACACTATATTAGGCAAATTAAGAATAACCTCTACATTTTCCAGCAAATGCACAATATTACAGTTAATTTGTATGTTGTATTGGGATACATCTATGAAAGCTGGGATGCATACATCTTATACATTAGGCCAGGGCATACTAAGGAAGTACTGTTTCTACTGACCACCACAAGTTTTAAACAAACCGACAAATGTTCGTTGCTTTATTTACTACTATAGTAGATTATCAAATCAAACTGCAAGCGTGTATTTTCATCACTTCTGCTAACAGGTGTTTTGCCAGGCCATTCTCTACTTGTCAAGATGCATTCATTAGATCAGAACCAGAGAAAGACGACAGTTCATGTAATGGAATTTTTTTTCCTTGAATGCTTTCAACATTTTATTGCCACATAGTGAATCATGCTTTGGAAATCAATGTTGTATAACAAAAGTTTATTGCAGCTAGCTCTCTCTCTCGTCACTCTTATGCACATTCTTTTATAGAACTATTTCTCCCTCTAATTGTCAAGTAATCCTTAGAGACAGAAAACGGTTTGTTAAATTTGTTGACACACATATTGGTGACATACCATGCCCCAACAGGAATGCAAGCCTCTCTAGAATGAGGAGACCCCAGGGATGGGCTCTGCATATGAGCATAAACAGAAAAGGAGGTACACAGAGGAGGGGGGCTAGCCAATTTGAATAAACTGGTCCCATACTTTAAGGCTTAAGCTGTACGATAGACCATGGTAGATAATCGGTCGGTGGTTCTCAACTGTGGTCACCGCTTCTTCAGGGAAAGCCGCTGGCACGCCGGGCCTGTTTGCTGACCTGCCGTGTCTGCAGGTTCGGCTGGTCGTGGCTCCCACTGGCCGCGGTTCATCGCTCCAGACCAATTGGGGCTGCGGGACGTGGTGCAGGCCAAGGGATGTACTGTCCACTGTGTCCTGCAGCCCCCATTGGCTTGGAGCAGCAAACCGTGGCCAGTGGGAGCCATGACCGGCCGAACGTGCAGACGCGGCAGGTCAACAAACTGGCCCGGTGCGCCAGGGGCTTTCCCTGAAGAAGCGGTACCACAGTTGAGAACCACTGCAATAGGTGGACAGTGGGCCAAAGCCGAGCCGTCAGATGCCTTTGAACAGACGGCAATATCTTTTTTATTTATTTATCATTATTGCTATTACTGTGTGAAAAATGTTTCTCTTGGAGTCTGGACCTTGCCTATACCTTGACCAAGAAATCTGAACCGTGACAACAAATAATTGACTATCCCTCATCTACACTGTGCTTCGCCTCACTGCCATGTCACACGTTCCAGCATGCGGCAGATAAACCTGCAGCCTGACTGTACCCATAGCTAGAGAAGGAAGGAGGGTTGGTTTGTTTTGCAGCAGGGGCCCCTCTTTTCTCCTGTGGTAGGGGCCTGGACAGATTCATTCTCCCCTCTTCGGGGATCAGCCCTCGTTTCTTGCATGTGCCTGGGCACGTGGGGGTGTCTAGCCCCGTCAGATGCGGGAGTGAGCCCCTTCTCTTCCCCGAGGGGTGAGTTCCCCCCTTCACGCTCTGAGCGGGGCGCATGCAGGGGGAGGGGCCCCCCACTTCTCCCGTGTCTGTGGCAGCAGAACTGGAGAGGAGCGAACACCTCAGTGGGGGGGGGGGGAGGACAAGCGCCCCTGAGTCAGAGGGGAAGGGGAGTTAACAGGCGGGAGTCAGGGCGGCCGAACCCCCCCCCCCCCCCTTTCACTTACTCCAATCCCGGGGAGAAGAAAACTCCGTCAGGAGAAAGAGCCCGACCCCAGCAACAGCCGCTCTTCACCTCAGGACTGACAAGTTCAACCCAGCTGGGGGCGGGGGAAAGGAGGTCATGACCCGGAAATGGATAGACCTTCGGAAGTGAAAGCCCTTCGAAGTAGCGGTCCCAGGGGGCGGAGCCTACGGCAGGACGCCGCTCCCACAAAGCGCACGTCCCAACGGGGGCGGGCGGAGAGGCGAAACAGCGCTTGCGATTGGGCCATTCAAATGGCGGAAGCTAGATGATTGGACGCTTCGAAGGTGCGGGCGGGAAAGAGCGGGCAGTTTGGTGGGCCCGGAAAAGCGCTGCTGGGTCGACATGTCGGCGAGCGGCCGGCGCCGTCGGGGCGCCCTTGACAGGTAAGCGGGGCGGGCCCGGCCCTGAGGAAATGCTCTTTGGGGGGGTCTCCCTTTCCGTGCCCCGCCTGGGACTGTCCCCCATTTCCCGCGGGAGGGGCTTCCCCGCAGCAGCCCCCCCCCCACCCGCGTAGCTTGCAGGGGCCCCAGTGGCGGGTATTCCCGGGGCCTTCCCGCTACGGCTCTGCCGTGGAGAGCGTCTTCGGGGGCCCGGCTCCCCCAAACCTCGGCCCTCCCCGCGCCGAGGCAGGCGCGTCTCGCTCCCTCCGCCGACAGACACACACACCCATACGCTCCCCCCCCCCCTTAAAGCCAGCCCCCGGGGATGGCTGTTAGGCCGTGGAGGGCCAGGAGGGCACCGCAGGGAGCGACCCTGCGCTGGGCTGTCTCGGGCCCTTCGTAAAGTGGGGCAGCGGCTTGGAGGAATTTGCTGCGGGAGCTCAGGCATTGTCCTTTGGCCAGCCTCGGAGCAGCATGGGCGGTGACTCCCCGAGGCTCGAACAGGGTCATTTTCTGTCTGTCTGTCAGGGTAGCGTTCAGGTGCAGCTGATGTGATGCTCCCTCAAAGGAGCGGATGTCCTAAGCCTCGGAAATACGCTGATTCTTTGCTGTGTGTATGAGGAACATGAGAACTGCCAATCAGACCAATGGTATGTCTCCAACAGTGGCCAGTACCAAAGCTTTAGCGGGAGTATACAGCACAGGCCAGTTGGAGTGATCCACACCCCATCTTCCCTCGTCATTGGCTTATCACTCTTTAATATTGCTGCTTTTTTTTTTAAAAGTGGTTTCACAATGGATGAGACAGTTGCTGAGTATATCAGAAGGACTGTGCTGAAAATCCCACGCCATGAAATCATGGAAATGCTAACGACGTGGGACTTCCTCTCCAAGACGCAGCTGCAAACCATAAACATGCATCAGATAAAGGAAAGCATTTCCCAAGAAGTGGTGGAGCTTTGTGAGGTAATAACATCCATTGTGAATGGTCTGTCTGAAACATTTTAATTCTACTTGCATAGCAGGATGGCATACTAGAAGTGTGTATTGGTGTTTTTGTAATTTAAGAAGGAAAATGTTCTCATTCTCAAATTAACTTTATTTTCCTTAATCCAGGCACAGGTTAATAGTTTCTAATCTGAGAAATATAGTGCATGAATACTGAGTTGGCCTAACTGATTTCAGTGAGTATACAGCTGGCCCATAGGATGGCACAGTTGGACTCAGTTCTTCCTTGCTCTCTAATTGAATCATAGATTAGAACCTGCTATCGTTAAATCTTTGACTAATGTTTCTGTTTTGGCACTGGGTAGATTCCAGCCATTCAATAGGGATGGAGCTGTTCTGGAGTTCATCTGTATTTGTGAATCTGAATGTTAAACATAAACAATTCTATCTGGACATCAAGAAGGCTAAAACCGTACCTATGTTACTCCTAAAATGCCATCTCTCTTAAGGAGTAGAAAGCCTATAGTTTTTTATTCTTCTGGAATTCTGTAGTGTTATTTCTGAGGTGTGCGGTTTTTAATTTGACTAACAAGCACATTAAATGGAATAATTTCCTCTGCAAGATTTGTTTTCACTTGGTGTAAAACAAAATTTCTTCATATGACACTGCTTGTGATAATGTTCCACACTTGGGGCCTGATCCTACAATTGCATTTGCATGGGAAGCCCCTGGTCTGGCCTCTGTGGAGTCTCAGTTATCATATCTTCCCTTAAATTCTACTGTTCGTTGCACAGTTTCAAAGGCATTGGAATCTCCTGGTTCCACAGATCTGTTATCTATAGTATTAATATGCAAGCTTCACGTGCAAGCCAAAAGACTTACTGAATGCCATAAATAGTATTGTTAAACTACTTTTAGTGGAATAACAAATGTCAGGTTTTAAAATAGCAAGGGTGTTTTGTAGAAACTTCTTTACATATGTGATGGGGAAGGAAATCATAGTTCACCTTTTACTTGGTTTGGATAATGAAACGGTAGTCATTTTCTGTTTATTATAAAGTTTAGTTAATTTCACTTAATTTTGTGTACTAGTTCAGAATAGCAATGTTTAAATTGCAACCTCTGCATAGGGAGTGCAGAAATCCACTCAAATAGTCGTGGTTTTTTTTGTTTTTGTTTTTTAAATACATTGAAAACATGACTAATACTGGATTTTGGCAAAACTTTTTTTTTTTTTTTTTTTTTTTTTGACTGTATGCTCTTTGTGACAGGGAGTTTGTCTTCCTGTGTTTAGGAACTGCCTAGCATTCTGTGGACATTAATGCAATCTAAGTAATTTTAACAGTACCTAAATTCTGGGGCTAAAATTCCAGACAGTGTTTCTTTAAGCTGCAATTTTAATGAAGTGCTATAAAGAATTCTGGCTCTACACTTCACTGTGCACTGTAAATATTTTCTTGCAGGAAAACTCTGCAAGTATCAAGCAAGCTGCTATCCTAGACATGATTTGTAAGTTAAAAATACCTTTTCTTTATCTTTTGTCTGACATTATCAAATAACTTTTAATTCATAGAATTGCCCTTATGAGATATCGGTATGTTAAAAATGGTCTGACCCAGTATGGTCAATGGTCCATCTAGCCCAGGATCCTATCTTCTGACAGTGGCCGTTGCCAGATGCTTCAGAGGAAATGAACAGAACAGGCAACCTATTAGGTGATTCATCCCGTTGCCAGCTGGGCTCTGGGAGGGTGCTGGGGTCAGAGTGTCTGGGGGTCGGAAGGTGCCCCATGGCTCGGCTCTGGGGTTGGGGTTTCAGCTGGGAGGTGCCCTGTGGCTTAGCTTGGGGGTGGAGGGGGGAGGGCCAGGGTGTCTGGGCTCTGGGGGCCTCACACAGCCCACTCCAGCACCCCCCCAACTGGAGCTGAGTTGTCATAGGGGTTTCTTTAACTCTCTACTCCTGGGGGAATCTTTTTTCTGTTATCTGTATTGTTGATGTGCTTGTTGTCCAGTATTTTGAAATAAATTACCAAAATCGAAACTGGAGTGATTATATGGTGTTAATTTGACACAATTTGCAGAATTTTTAATATTTTGGTGCAGAATTCCCCCAGGAGTAATACGGGTGTTAGTTTAATTCAGACAGCAGTGTATGGCACATCAGCTTCTAATAATCAAGATCGATCACTAAATTCAACATAATTCTAATTTGAGTATTATGAATTGTATATAACTTTTGTTTATGTGGAAAACTGAAGTATACGTGATTCCAAAATTGCTATCTTGTTAATTTTTTTGCTGTGTGTTGCTCTAGCTCAGGGGTGGGCAAACTACGGCCCGCAAGCTCCACCCGGAGGAGCAGGGCTGGGGGCTTGCTGTGCTCTGCCCGGGGGAGCGAGACCGGGGGCTTGCCACACTCCGGCATAGAGAGTGGGGGCGTGGGACCAGCGAGTTTGCCGTGCTCCACCCGGCGCTCCAGTCAGGGGAGCGGGACCAGGGACTTGCCGTGCTCCAGCAGGGAGAGTGGGGCTGGGCGCTTGCCACGCTCTGCCCAGCGCTCCGGCCAGGGGAGCGGGACCGGGGACTTGCCATGCTCCGGCAGGGAGAGTGGGGCTGGGCGCTTGCCACGCTCTGCCCAGCGCTCCGGCCAGGGGAGCAAGACCAGGGGCTTGCTGCGCTCCGGCCAGGGCTCCAGTGGAGCGGGACCGGGGGCTTGCCGCGCTCTGCCCAGCGCTCCCAGTCCCCGCCTCAGTGATGAGCAGTTCATTTTGAGCAGTACAGAATCTTCGGGGAAGATTCTGCACAAAAAACGCCACATTGCGCGGGTATGACTTCACCACCCCTATGCAGCAGCGTGCCAAATCCCCTCCTGGTTTCCTATGGCCCCACCCTCGAGAGCCACAAGTGGAGGATAACTGCCCAGGGCCGCAGCTGCTCCCTTGGGTTCCGCTGCACATGGCACAGCTGCCTTGGTATCATACTGCCACCAGGGCCCCTAGGAGTCCCTGGTACCACCCCGTGAAGCCCCCCGCGCGCCACCCCTCATGAGTCCTCTTGCCACACCGCAGTAACATCCCTTATTATATACAAACTTTTAATGAACACAACAGTGCAAACAGAACTCAAAGTATAACAGAACATTTTTTGGGGGAGGCTGGGGCATAAAGTTACAGGTGAGTTTACACCTGCCTCTTCTTGTCCACATGGGTTCTGGGATAGAGTGCCATGGCTCAAAATTGTCAGGAGCACTGAAGCCCGACAAATCCAGGCTAGAGAGAGCCCAGTTTTTTCACAGTGCATGCCATCTTGTAAAACAGCAGTTTGAAATAAGGGCAGCAGTTAGGACTTTTTTTCCTTTCAAAAATTAGTGCTGCAAAAAAAGGAAAAGTGGGCAATGAGTGCCGGGTTTTCAACAAAGAATGGAATACAAAATACTTTTTCACAAACATGAACTCGAAGGCTGTATGTCTGATTTGTCAGGAGAGCATCGCGGTGTTCAAGGAGTACAACTTGAATTGCAATTTTTCAACAAAACATCCTAATTATGGTAGCAATTTAACAACTGAGGAAAGGGCAAGAAAAGCTGAGAAACTCACCACAAACTTAAAAACTGAGCAAAATATTTGTGCGACAAGCTGCAATTCAGGAGGCCGCTACTTACCTTCTGGCGTTTAAAATCACTAAACAAAATAAGCCTTTTGCTGAAGGGGAGTTTTTTGAAAGAATGCATGGTTGATGTTTCTGGCATGCTGTACCTGGAATAGCAAAACAAATTTGAGAACATTAGTTTGTCATGAAGAACTGTTACTCGCCATGTAGAAGTGATTGATTGAACATTTGGCTTCTGAGTTGAACAAGAAAGCACAGGGCTTTACATTGTTTTCATTAGCTCTCGATGACAGCACTGACATTAAGGACACAGCACAGTTACTGATTTTTGTCAGAGGAATTGACGACAAATTTTGAAATCACAGAGGAATTTTTATCAGTGGAATCAAAGGCACAACTAAGGGATCGGATTTATACGAGAGCGTGTCTGGGTGCCTTGAACATCTGAAGGTCCCCTGAAATAAACTGGCAAACATAACCACAGATGGATCACCAAATTTAACAGGGAAAAACGTAGGACTTTTAAAAAGAATTCAGGACAAAGTAAAAGAAGACGACCTTGATTTTTCTGCAGTGTATTCTACATCAGGAGGCTCTCTGTAAAAATGTCCTGGACATTGATCATGTTCGCACAGTAGTGAAAATAGTGAACTACATAAGAGCGAGGGGACTTAATCATTGGCAATTCATTTCCCTTCCTGAAAACACTGACGCTGAACACCAGGACTTACTTTATCATACAAATGTCCGCTGGCTCAGCCTAGGAAAGGTATTGCAGTGAGTGTGGGAGCTCAGAGATGAAATGTGCACTTTTCTGGAGCTGCAAGGGGGGGAAAATGATTTCCCTGAATTAAAGAATTCAAACTGAATGTGTGACCTTACTTTTGGTATGGATATCTTGGCACATTAAGTTCATTTAAATGTAAACCTGCAAGGAAAGAATGTGTTTGTACACAAATTGTATTCTAGTGTGACAGGTTTCAAAGCCAAGTTAGTCTTGTTTTGAAAACAAATTAGGGACAAAGTGTTCGCTCGCTTTCCAACACTGAAATACTCGGAAGTATCACCAGAGCAGAGAGAAAAGTACAGCAAAATTTTGAGTTGACTTGCACGGAGAATTTTCTTGTCGATTCTCTGACTTTAAGATAGAGAAGACACTGGAGCTGGTGTCATGCTCACTGTCATTTGACTACAACAAAGCCCCACAAAAATTACAACTGGAGCTCATTGATCTCCGGTGTGATTCCACCTTGAAGGAAAAGTACAATTCAGAAAAACTGGATGAGTTTTATGCCTCCTTGAGTGAAACAAAGTTCCCAAATATCCGCAAGGTGGCACAGGAAATCCTTATTTTGTTTGGCTCCACCTATGTGTGGCAAAAAACCATTTTCCCTGCTGAATTACAACAAATCTCGCTACAGATCCCAGTTAACTGACCAGCATCTCAGCTCGGTATTGCGGATTTCCACAATGAGAGTGACACCAGACTTTGATGCCATTGTGTAAAAGGGTGACCAGCTGCATTGTTCACATTAATCAAACAGGGCATGGAAAGGGGTTAAGTTTGGTTTAATTATTGTAATACGTTGTTATGATATATTTATAATAAGTAAGGTTTTGTGTTTATTTCCACTAAAATGTATCTTTCTTAAATAGTTTACTAGAATATCTCTGAATTGTTAATTTCATGAGTGTTCATAGCCCACCATACAATTTCCATATCCAGATGCGGCCCTCGGGCCAAAAAGTTTGCCCACCCCACTCTAGCTGTTTCCTATACATTGATAACTATGTACTTACAAGTTGGCAAACTCTTGTAAGTCTTTCTTTTTTCTCTAATTGCCCTAAACATAATTCAAGTTGAGAAAGAGTTTTGGTAACTTACATGTAATCTATTTTAAAGAGTGAATTGGGAGGAGGTTACCTCTTCATTCATTAATTAACCAAAATACAACAAATTTTAATGTTTCCTGAATAAAGATGCCTATTTCACTTGTAGACTAGAAGCTACCTGCAGCTTAGGACAGTCTTGATCACTAGGACTTTTTTTGAATGAGGACAATCGTTTGAAAGTGATCTGATCACAAATAATGTATGTCAATAGTTTACTCAGAACAGTTATGTTCCATGTTGACTGCATCATTGGACAACTTTTATCTCCCTAGACAACCATACCTATCGGAACAAGAAAATTTGGACTGTTTACCGAATGACCAAAGCAGCGGGTAGGTAAACATCTTTCTCTAAAGATACCACCTCTACAGGATTCTCACTTGTAGGAAAGGTCCTTCATTTTTGGTTTTTACATACCCCACCCCTACCCAAGCCCAGGAAAATTCCTCAGTTGTATAAATGCTGCTATCTGGTTTGGACTGGTTCCTCCTATGCCCTCAATTTTTGGACCATTCAGGTGCATGAAAATATATTAGGAAAATCCAATACATTATATTAGGTAGACTAATTTATTAACAACATAAATACCTGTTAAGGTGAGACAGTATAAGGGAAAAGACATGTATGCACGTGTGTGTGGTATGTCAGTGCTCACGTCCTAAAAAAAAGTGCTGAAACTCCCCAGAGAGATCAAACTGACTCTATTTGATCTATTTAATGGTTCCAATAAATGTTTAAATTCTTGAGTTGATGCTACATCACCGTAATACAATTTTGCTGTAACAGACCAAACTATGTCTAACAGTCATAATTTTGTGTTTACGATAAGTGGTATCTTTTCTTGTATAACAGGTGAAGAAACTGATTCTTTTAACTTGGCAGATTTCAAATACAATTTTAAGAGAAGTCTTCGGTCAGCTCTGAAAAATGTAAGAATAAAACCATTCTAAATGAGTTGCAACTCTGTAGCATAAAAGGGTGGTTATTGTATTGCCTTTAGGAAAATCATTCTTGATTTTTTTGTCCCTGCTTTTTAACTAAAACTTGAAGTAAATCTGTAAATTGCTGGAGTCATGGGGGATTGTATTTGAAATACCAAGGAGAAACTATATATACTGCCCCAGTAGTAGTGTTTACCTTCAGACTTGATTTTTTCGGTTGAGGGAAGTGAAAAGTGGCAGAGTTCTGTCTTAAAATATAGTATTACCTGTTTCAGGCTCCAGAGAAATAATATTATATTTCCAATTTTGTATATTTTCAGTACTAAGTAACACTCTATCTACTGGCTAATAATGGAAAACAAGTTTGACCCTGTACTTCAGAAAATACACAAACTAGTTAAATATAGCTGAATCAGGCTTCAAAAAGCATTGCTAGATACAAAAATGGAATGCTGCTCATATAGGCCAGAAGAGTGCAGTGTTTCTGGACAAATACATCTGAGCCTTTAAAGCTAGAGTGGTCATGTGGCCTAGATAATAATTGATGCTGTTCTAATCTGTCAACCAATAAGACAATCTGTTATCTAATGATATATAAATAAACATGTCTCTCACCAAACAATCTGAGTGGAACTTGAAGTAGCCATGTAATTTTTTTTTATTAATAAGCAGAAAACAGAGGGTGAAAGTGGGAGGGTGTATACACGATTGTGAAGTTAGCACCAGTAGTAAAAATGGAGTCAGAAATAGTTAACTGTTCTTACACATGGTCTCTAGCTTATGCTTCAGTTTATTTTCCCTAGTGGGCATATTGCTGTGTTTTGGAGTTTTGGCCCCGATACTGTTATATTTTGGCGAAATTTTACATTGTCTAGTAGACAGTGGTGTTCTTGGGTCACATACTGTATAAAGTAGTGTCCAACATGTGACCTAGGGTATCAAGAGTGAATGTGTATGAAAATTTTGTTTGGTCTGATTCTCAGTTGAATGTGTTCCTTTCATCAGTATATGAAACACTTGTCACTGTTGGAGGGGGACACTGCTTCCTTAGCAGACTCAGGAGCATTGTGAGCAGCTGTTTTCTTTCTTGATGTAACTGCTGAGCAGTTTGCTTGCATTGCAAGGGAGGGAGAAAAAATGACTGTGACTGGCCAATTGCTTCCTTCCCCCTCTTCCCTCATTAGAAGCAGTATAGGAGCTTGACTCGCTCTGCCTGAACCTAGGAGAGCCCCTAGCAAAGGGTGGCTTCCCTTCCCTACACAGCCACTCAGGGTAACTTGGTATGGGTGGCTGAAGCTGAAAACCAATAACCAGTTGAACAGCAACCTGAGTGGTAAAAGGAAATGGAATAGGGCAGAGAAACTACCCCAAAGCATTGACTGTGGACCTTGACCTCTTTGAAATATATTCAGTCCTAAGGCTGAAAAACTACTACTATAATGTAACCTCACATCTTTAAAATGGGTAGTGAAATAGATTAATTAGAATGGAAGAACTTGGGTTACTGTCACTTGTGCTCCACATACAATACAAAGGTATTGCTGCTATCTATCTTTGCTTGCAATAAGGGTGCTTACATTTATTTATTTTATTTTATTTGTTTATTTTTTTTAAAACGCCTTCTAATGTAAAGAGATTTTCTGAACACTACAGGCTAAATTCCATCTGGTGAAAGAACCCTGTGGAAGTCAATGGGATATGTTTCTCTTTCATCGGCAGTGACATATCACATGTTCACATATAGTACCTAAACATAATGCATAAACACAGGGGAACAGTTAACCTACACAACCTTAATTCTGGTGTCTCCTGATTTGAATGCCTAACTAAATTGTAGCTTTTGATTTTTCTAATCAGGTGACTATCAACTTCAGAGAATATGAGGATAATGCAACATGGATTCGAATTGCTTGGGGAACACAGTATACAAAACCAAACCAGTACAAAGCTACTTATGTTGTGTATCACTCGCAAACTCCCTATGTCTTCATTTCCAGTCTTAGGAACCGCATACCACTGCTTTGTCAGGTATAGAGCAAACTTGACTGTTCTAGATCTCCATCATGTTGTTTCTAGTTATCAAAAGAGGGTTGTTGAAAGTGTGAGGAAACATTGCACTGGAAAATCTAGAATGTAGTTGTTTGGTCTGGAAACATAACACAATCTTTAGATTTGATTCCTAAATGGCGTTCACTAGGGGAGTTCAGAGGCACAAGTGCATACGTGCATTATTTGTGCCCCTCTTGTATACTTTAAAGTCCATACCAAAACTCTGTAAATACAAACCATGTAGAATAACTGCCTTTGAGCTTTTTCTCTTTATAGAAAGTTTATTTAATAAAGTGAGTTTGTGCTTTTACTAAGCTATCATTTTAAATCTCTGAACTGGATATGCTTGTGTTGAGGACCTGTTAACTTGAAAGGTATCTTTACTTGACATCTTTAAACTGAATTGCTACAAGTGGCCACATGATGGGTCTTAAAAGCTGGCTTAGAGTAGAAGTGATAATGTTACTGACAAATAGGGGTCATGTCTTATTACTGCCTATTAAAACCACTTATTATTGGCACTTGTCCCTATTTGTGTGACCCTCTTGGAGACTGGCAGTGAATGTTTTAGGTAAGTAGAACCTCAGAGTTACGAATACCTTGGGAATGGAGGTTGTTTGTAACTCTGAACAAAATGTTATGGTGGTTCTTTCAAAAGTTTACAACTTGCCTTAATACAGCTTTGAAACTTTACTATGCAGAAGAAAAAGGCTGCTTTCCTTTTATTTTTTTAGTAGTTTAGTTTACTGTACTGTATTTGCTTTTTTTTTTGTCTGCTTCTGCCTCATTGCATACTTCCAGTTCCAAATGGGTGGTTGACTGGTCAATTCATAACTCTAGTGATAGTAACTCTCAGGTTCTACTATATTCAAAATATGAAATCAAATTGCAGGTACAGTTTTGTGTGTTCTTAAGGTGACCCCTAAGCGTCTGAGGCCTTCCAGTATAAGAACTGGATGTAGTAGCTCAAAGAATGAGTATACTGAGTGTCCAAATTATTGACATTAAGATCATGGGGCAGATCTCTGAGATCTTGGTAAATTTCCAAGAATTTGAACTTTTCCAATAACATAACCTTTAACTTCTAATAATCCAGGAGAAAGACCTGGGTGTATTAGTCAGTTACAAGATGATTGTCCTGTAATTCATTCTAGAATGAATCAGGCCAGGTATTTCCAGGAGTGATAGGGAAGTGCTAATGCCATTGTATAAAGCACTGGTAAGACCTCCTTTGGTACAGTTCTGGTCACTCATGTTCAAGAAAGACTACTACAAACTGGAATGGGTTCAGAGAGAGACTACTAAAATGATCACGGGAATGGAGAATCGGTCTTACGAGAGGAGGTTAAGAGTTTGGCTTGTTTAACTTAGGAAAATGAAGGCTATGGGGGGATGTGATCGTGCTCTATAAATTTATCATGAAGTAATAAAAACACCAGGGAGGGAGAAGAGCTATTTAGGCTAAAGGCTTCTAGCCATCAGAATAGTTTAGTTTTTGGAACAGCTTTCCAATACAAGGGTGCAGCGGAGTGAGCAAATAACCTATCTAGTTTTAAGATGGAGCTTGATAAGTTTATAAACAAGATTCTGTGACAACAAGGGACTGGACTCAAACCATGAGGTCCCTTCCAGTTCTGTATTAAAGTTCATATCTTACAGTGCAGAAATTCAAGCTATCTCGAAGTATGCACAAAATGATAATGTAGAGCTTAGACTACACTTCTTTTTTTTTTTTTTTTTTTTTGGTGGTTGGAGTCTTCTTTCCTTCAACTGTAAATTCTCTGCATTACTGCAAAGATCATATAGCTTTATAATAGCCTGTTTAATTTTGCATTTTTCAGATATGAGAATCCTCTTGGATGATAGTGACTGAACCTACAACTTAATAGCTGAATAAAAATGTTGCATTAGCCAGGAATGTTACATTTTATTGTCACTATAATGGTGACTTAAGGAGTGATGATAAAAATTATTTTTATTTTTATTTAAAGGCACTGGTTCATGCTTCCAATTACCATGACATCCATGAAATGGAGCTCCGAAGCCGTTGTTTAGACTCCCTTAAAGATATTGTGTTCAAGAGGTATTGCCAGGTGAGCCACTTTTCAAGTTTATTCTAAGATAAGTCTTGGTTTTTTGTTTCAGGCCTGGCTCTAAACTTCCTAGCAGGTGGGGAAAACCTCTTCCAAGAATTCATCATGTTACAGTAATACTGAACTACTGAGGTGGACAGCCTTTCAGTAAGGTAACATAAAATGGTGATCTAAAACCTAGTTTCCCACCTACCACTTTTTAGAGGCATTCCTGAATTACCAATTAAACTACAACATAAAATTAGTTAAAATGATTTAATCTTAAGGTTTTGTATTATTACTACTTCATTGTTCTCCATAAAGTACTGACTTGGCAACTATTAGGATAGGTATTTACCCTGCTTGTCTAAAGAACACTTCCAAATAGAGAAATGTTTTCTGAGTACAGTTAGGGAAAACATCACTTTCCAAAACTAGGATTTCTGATTCTTAACTCCCATAATTGGTAAAAGCAAGGAGAGCACTCTGTTTCAGAAGGTTTTTTTTTTTTAAGGAAATCTGAAAACTATTTCTAGCGAGAGCTCCTAGAACTGGAAATAAACTTATTGTAAAGATCTAATCTTTCCTCCTCCCACACTTTTTTTTTGTATTTTGTTTTTAGACTTTCCAAACATATCACCCAAGACCTCTACAAGAAAGAAATGTTGCTCCAGAAAAGGGTATATGCTGTTTGTTGTTGTTTTTTTAATATATTGCCTTTTAAAATAAGCTTTGTTCTGAAATATTACTTTTCAGGTTTGTGTTCTCAGCTCTTTTAAATGTTTCTTGTTATAAAGTGCCAAGTAATTATTATATTACATTCATAGTATAGTACATACACTGTAGTGATTGCTGCTTGCCAGACTACACCTCCACCCTTTCCAAGGCTGGCTGAGTTCTGCTTACTAACTCACCGAACATCACTTGGGCACTCATGTCATGGTTCTCATTCTTATACTAGCTTAGTGGAGTCTATCTAACCAGCCATCATACAGTAACTGTTTTCTTTGAAATGTTTCGTCCACCTTGCTCTTATGACCTGCCCTCCATTCTCACTCATTCTCAGCACAGATTGATTCTGAAGACAAATTAGCAAGTGGTTGAGGCCACACTGCCCTAATTGTCCTTGGGTGGGAGGACGTAGAGCACAAGCACGGCCCCAGTGAATGCTGCTGGTCAAAAGATTTTGGTCTTGCACATATGAGGGGTGTGTTCATGATAAGTAGGATCCACATGGACAAAACATTCAAGGTAGACTTTTCATACAGCTGCTGTAAAGTTTCTTCCTTTTGTGAAATAACATGCTTGTTTGATTTCTAGCTGGCTTCTGCAGGGTTGCCTTAACTAAGAAATCCAACATGCAGTTTTGAAGCTGTTGCCTTTGCATAATGAGAACTTTTGTCAAATTATGACTTTTTTGTTAAGAAATAAAGTATTGTTTTTCCTAAGCTTGTTTTTTAGGTCAGGAAATAATATCTTCACTTATTTATATGACTTATCTAGGACTCTTGGGTGTTTGAAAAACAGCTAATGAAATCTAGGTAATTCCCAGAAAGCAATCTTCAGACTAATTATTTTTTAAATGTCAAACTTCTAAAAGCCTGGGTGAATTGATGCTCCTAAAATTAAGCTGCTTATAGCATTTGCTTAGAGTTAGGCACATTGTGAGTGTGTGGCATGCAAGCATTTACTTCCCCCACCCACAAAGTACATAATGCTAAACTTTTTTCCTCTTTTGGTCTACTTTGTTTGGAGTTGGTTTTAAGTGGTGACTCTTCATATTTCATGAGCTATCTGCCAGATGATCATTTTGTGCATTCTCTAGAATTTGTATTCTATTCTGGGTATGTCACATCTAAAAATCATTCCCAAAGAAATGGAATGTGTACATAATAGCTAAACAATGCCACATGAAAGTTAACAGGTTGTGTTGTTTTTTTCAGTGGATCCGAGGATAATTCAAGAAAATAAAAGGGAAAAAGAGAGAATCCAGAGTGTGAATCAGGAGGTCTTTGGTGAGGGTCTCCAACCAAAAATAGAATTTGCACAATATAAGGTGATAAACACGTTTAATCCTTCTAATTTGGTTAAAACGACTAATCGGTAAACGTTAAAACACAATTGTAAAAAAATTCTCCAGTTTTTCTTCCAACTTTTTGCACAAAACATTACTAGATTTTTCATAAACTAATTACAATTATAGATTTCTAATGCAGAGCTCTCGCTGCATTCATGGGATCTAGTGCCCAAAGAAGTTACATTTAAAATTCTGGATCATATCTCAGTCTTGCACGATCTGTACTAATTGAGTAATAGTAATGGTAATTTGATCATAATCTTGGGAGCAAAGTATTTTGGATGTTGTACTATAATAAAATGACATTTTAAGTACTGGTGAAATGGAATGTGACCCCATTTTAATGGGGTTGCCAGAGCTGGCGTTAGACTTGCTGGGGCCTGGGGCAGAAGTCTGAGTCCCATCACCTAGGGCCAAAGCCGAAGTACGAGGGCTTTAGCTCTGGGTGGCAGGGTTCAGGTTACAGGCTCCCCACTTGGGGCAGAAGCCCTTGGGCCTTGGTCGCCTACCTGGAGTGGTGGGGCTCCAGGTGGAGCGTGGGTGGGCTCAGGCTTCAGTCCCCTCTCCTGGGGTCATGTGGTAACTTTTGTTGTTAGAGGGATGTTGTGGTGAAATGAAGTTTGAGAACCCCTGACTAGAGACTAGAATAAATAATGTTGGGACATTGGGTATGAAAAGTCTATCTTGAACAGCTCATTCTTCTGATACTTATAGTCCCTGCCTAATGTATTCTCTAGCATATCTAACAATCTCACAGGAGACAGTAGATTTTTCTTAGCTAAAACTTGTGATTGGAATGTCTTCTCCCACAACCTAGTTAATGAGAATATTCATCATTTCTGTGTTTAACTCAAAGGGGGTTAAAAGGGCTCTAAACTTAAACATTTTCACACATAAGCAAGATTTACCTATTATGGTTCCAAGCAACACTTAAGATGATTATAACTGAAAGAGATTAGAGAATTTAATTTGTTTATTTTATGGACTAGTCAGTTTTCTGTTTGCATGAGTCTTTTATTCAGCAAATGGGAAGAAATTCTTTTTTTAAATAAGAAATTGATTATGAAACAACAAAAGCTGACAGGTTAAGGGCAAGTATGATAGCTGAAATCTCTTTTAAATAAGGCTGTTGATTAATCGCAGTTAACTTACTCGATTAAAAAAATTAATCGTGATTAAAAAATTAATCGTGATTTTTATCGCACTGTTAAACAATAGAAAACCAGTTGAAATGTATTAAATATTTGTGGGTGTTTTTTCTAATATATTGATTTTAATTACAACACAGAATACAAAGTGTACAATGCTCACTTTTTATATTTTTGATTGCAAATATTTGCATTGTAAAAATGATAAAAGAAATAGTATTTTTCAATGTACCTCATACAAGTACTGTAGTGCAGTCTCTTTATTGTGAAAGTGTAACTTACAAATGTAGATTGTTTTGGTTTGAGTGAAGTTATGTAACCAAAAAAAAAATGTAAAACTTAGTCCTACTTCTTGTTCAGCCACTCAGACAAACAAACTTGTTTTTACTTATGGGAGATAATGGTGCCCGCTTCTTATTTACAATGTCACCTGACAGTGAGAACAGGCGGTTGCATGGCACTTTTGTAGCCGGCATTGGAAGGTATTTACATGCCAGATATGCTAAACATTCATATGCCCCTTCATGCTTCGGCCACATTCCAGAGGACATGCTTCTATGCTGCTGATGCTTGTTAAAAAAAAATGCATTAATTAAATTTGTGACTGAACTCCTCAGGGGGAGAATTGTATGTCTCCTGCTCTGTTTTACCCACATTCTGACATCTACTTCATGTTATAGGAGTCACAGATGGTAACACAGCTCATGTTATTAATTTTAAGAACGCTTTCACTGCAGATTTGACAAAATGCAAAAAAAGTACCAATGTGGGATTTCTAGAGATAGCAACAGCACTTGACCCACTTCCAAAATCTGAGAGGGATGAGGTGTGGAGCATGCTTTCCAGAAATCTTAAAAGCAAACACTCCGATGCAGAAACTACAGAACCCAAACTACCAAAAAACAAAATCAACCTTCTGCTGGTGGCATCTGACTCAGATGATGAAAATGAACATCCTTCGCTCTGCACTGCTTTGGATCATTATTGAGCAGAATCTGTCATCAGCATGGACACATCCTCTGGAATGGTGGTCGAAGCATGAAAGGGGACTTATGAATCTTTAGCGCATCTGGCATGTAACTGTCTTGCAACACTGGCTACAACAATGCCATGAGAACTCCTGTTCTCACTTTCAGGTGACATTGTAATCAAGAAGTGGGCAACATTATCTCCCGTCAATGTAAACAAACTTGTTTGTCTGGTACTGTAGTGCAGTCTTTTTACTAGATGAATTGAAAAATGCTATTTATTTTTGTGTTCTACAGTGCAAATATTTGTAATTGAAACTAAATATAGTGAGGACTGTACATTTTTGTATTCTGGGTTGTAATTGAAATCAATTATCTTCAAAAACGTAGAAAATATCCAAAAATATTGTTTAACAGTGCGATTAATCACGATTAATTTTTTTAATCTCTTGACAGCCCAACTTTTAAATTAAGAATTTTATGTTTCTAACCATCGTAGTTTCCTTTAATACTTAAAAATAAATTAAATAAAGAACACTAACTGGCCTATTTTCAATTTTAAAGACGGTCAATTGGATATCTGGTTAGAAGGGATGAGGGCCTGAGGAGGTCCCCACTTAGCACCAGAAAATGTTTGACTTATGGTTTAGCACAACAGTTATTACAGCCAAATTTTAAATAGTAATTGCCCATGGTGTTAAACTGAAGGGCATGTTGCCATTAATTGTATACAGGTCTCTTCCCAGTTGAGAGAAGAGAGGACACATCCAACAAAAAAGCAGGGCTTTAGTCTTACTATTGCCTTGTTTTTTAATAGTATGTACATAAAGGCATATCCTTGCTTATGACCCCTGAATGCTTTGTGTCACAGCTCGAAACAATGTTTAAAGGTGAACCTGAAATGGACATCCTGACTGAAAAAGAACCATTCAGATGTGTAGTCAAATTTTCCAGTCCTCATCTTTTAGAAGCATTGAAATCCTTAGCACCAGCAGGTGAGTGCTACAATATTAATAGGTGAACTATTTTACTATGTGGTCTTCCGTTTAGCTTGTAAATCTTTCATAAGGGATATTTGAGTGGTTAATCTGATTCTGTGTACATATAAATAGAAATGTAGTGAACTACAAGAATTCTTCTGTAGAAAACCTTAGCAGATGAGGCCAGATTTGCACAAAAACATGAGGTTTATATGTCTAATTTGCTTACAGAATTACAGTGATTGAACATGAATACTCATTTTATATCTTTATAAAATGGTGGATGAGTTAGGCTATAATTCTTTTTTCTTTTTTTTCTCTCTCTCTCTCTCCTTCCCTCCCAGGTATGGCCGATGCACCTATTTCACCATTACTTACATGCATACCACAAAAAGCCAGGAACTATTTTAAAATTAAAGAGCGAAAAGGCATACTTTCAGCAAGCTGTCTAGGCCCCTGACTTTTTTTTACTGCAAAGACTCATTCACAGAGAATTGTGTATATAATGTATTTAAATACTGTATTTAATCAAGATAAACTTCAGAATCCTTTTTAAAACTAATTTATTCTTTGGTAATTCCTTGTATCATTTTAAATGATAGTTTACATTTAAGGTAATACTTTTCCCTACTGTTCATTTTTAACAAATGGGTTAGCCAATGAGATTGACTAATGGCCTATCGTCTAGCAGATAGCTGAATGTACTGTTTCAGCTAATTAAACTAATTCATTGAAGTTCTTCTGTGGATCATAATGTATTTGGTGGATGCACACAATAAATTAGAGAACAGATCTAATCAGAATGCAATAAGTCAAGTAATGTGGCAGATTAGCGTTCTTTCAGTGTACTAGCACCACTTAACAAAATGGTTAAGCCTACAATCTGTCATCTAGCAACAAATACATTAATTCTGAGTGAGAATGTCAGGAGACCAATATACACTACCTGGAAAACTAACATTCTAGCCTTGCCTTGATGTTTGTTTTCATTTTTCAACAGAAGACTTCCTTCCTGTGACAATATTCTATTGTTGTGACTTCATTTATAGTGAGATGCTGCTTTTTAATGAGGTTTTTTTAAATGAGATTATGGGCTTCTGATTGACTAGCAAAAGCTGGTTTCAAACATTTGGTGCATATTTTTCATATCCTGAAAATGGTGTTAAATATCTAACAAACAGATGTGATACTCAATGTACAATAGGTTTTTAATCATTTATTTTATCAAATGACTGAATAACTAGATATCTAAACAATTAAAGATAGTTACTTAAGTTTCCCCATCAGAGTGAAAGACACTGAAACTTTCTGGTGAAGCAAATTACTTTTTAAGAGTAAATTATAAAGCAGTAACACTCTTGCAATTAAGGGCCTACAAAGTGTATCAGAAGGACTGTGCACATATCCCTAGTTACTACAATATCTTTAATATAGTTGGTAAGGGGGAAAAGATCTGGCGACTACTAAATATGAGTTGCTGTTCATGATGTGTGTGAAATAAGTTAGACATGAGATACGCAAAACCCAAGCTATATACAGGTAGATAAATCTCTGGGCACTTATCTAGCAACACATACTAACTGTAATAAACTACAAATGTCTGAGGTAATCCACTAAATGGTTGCATTTGGGCCCCAGTTTAGCAATATATCAAAGCGCATGCCGAACTTTGAACATGTCAGTAGTCCTATTGACTTCAGTAGAACTATTCATGTGCATACAGTTAGACATGTTTTGTACCTCACTGAATCGTGGTCTTATCTTGAAAGGACTGTCTGCTATTAATGAAGTCCAATAGCAAAGTTTCCATCTGACCTTAATGGATGTAAGATGAGACCCAAAGTTTGTAATCATTAAGAGCAACAGCCAGTAACAAACTTGTCTATTTCTGTGACTATCTTGAGATTTCATCATAGGTCTTATCGTAAAACATAATGCAGGTGGTATAACTTTTTTACTTTAGGGAAGCAGTGGTTCTGAATGCATATCTTTCTAGGGTCTGATCCTGCCATACTCCTTGCATACTAAAACTTTTGACGTTGTATACATAAAGATTGCAGAACCAAGCTAATGTAGTGTTCAAGCAGAAATAGGGTTTGCAGTAAAGTTCTAAGTGTTCATAATTAAATAGATGTTTTGAATTTAACCCATTTAATATTTTAAGCTACAGATGTAATTTACTTGGTTTGAAGATCACTTGTATTGTTCAAAATCTCTTAGATTCTGTGTTAGTTAGCAATTTATTGTTGATGTATTGTGTGTATTCAAATGTTTTATTCGCTTAGATAATGTTCATATGCAGAAAGGTTGTGGTATAGTATACCAAACTATTTTGTTAAGTTTTGTGTGTTTTTTGTTTTTGTTACGTTTGAACGGACCAATAAAAATTTGAAGTAGACCTTCTTGGTAGAAGTTTGTTTGGCTTGAGATACTTCCGTATGACACATTTATACTGAATATTTTTTGTAATGATTATAAACTGAATCCTGTGTACTGTACACTATTGGACCTATGCTGCTATTTTATAAGTACATTTCTTTTAACTAAAATTCAGCAGAATTGAAAGTGTTTTAAGAGTAATAATAGCTTAATAGTACATTTAGAGTCTGTTTTAATCCGTGATCGAAACTAAGGCCTGTCTACAATCCCCATAAGAAGGGAAAGACTACTTTATAAAAGCATAATCCACAAAAATAAATACTTTAGATCGGGAACTGTCATTCATCTTCTGATTATCTTCAGCAATTCCTCACCAGATTTAATGTCCCTAAATATACTTTTTCTATAATGAACTAACATGCAAAAACATGTTAAAACATAAAGGCTGCAAAGTCAAGCACTCAAAAGTTAGGAAATGCCAGAATTAAGGTTACCTGTGCAACTTTAATTTGGCTCCCTTGTGTGTATATATTGATATAATCTTTAATTAGTTGATCACATCCTATTTTTTCTACAGAACCCCTGCCTCATTCAATGTGCAGGATGGATGGTACTCTCTTAAGGAGGAACTAGTTGATATTTTGTGTTCTCCTCGTTCAGTGAGTGAGCCCATTCCTTATTTACTGCACACTGACAAGCTGTGGGCTTTTCTTTTGACAGTGAGTGAGGAATGCACTTAGTCTTCTGACCTCCAACCATTATACAGAATAGCCACTTGCTTTGAAATCAGCATTTTCTGTTTAAAGTCCTTAACTTGTACAATGCTACTGAAGGATTTTTTTCTTTGATAGGTTATTTAGTTACAGGTGTATACACAGTGCTTCTGAAGCATCTGGTACTGGCCACTGTAGGGAGACAGGATGCTGGGCTAGATGAACCACTGAGCTGACCCAATATGGCCATTCTTACGTTCTTATGTAAATGTTTACCATTATATTATAACAGGAATAGATACGTGAAAACAATGCAAATAACATCCCATTCATTTTCATGAAGTTTAAACACCCAATACAGTCTTGTACATCTAACCATTACTTTGATCTATGCTAATACACAAGTGAATTGACCTGAATACACTTTAGCATGAGCTGGTCTGCCACCATCACAGTAGAGTCTTCCAGATTCAATGCCCATTTTGGTTGGCATGTCCTATGGTCATTGTTTAAGTACGACTCCTAGTACCCACCTCCAAGCAGATAGACAACTGCTTGTTAGTCCCCAAGTTTACTCCTCTGGGATTTTATATTGGCAAAAGAACTGAGGGATGGTTGGGCTGGCTATGCCCTTTATCTTCTCTGGTGGGGGTGCAGCACAAGTGTGACCTTAAGATTCTGATCTCACACACATGATGCCCATATTCATCGAATGGAATCCATGTGGCTAACACATCTTGAAGAACCACAGTTATTGTAGAGAAAATACTTATGTATCTAACTCAGTTTTCACACACACATCTGATTTTCACGTAACATTTATTTTTAGCCACAAGGAGAGGAGGTAAAGAATAAAATTAGTAGCTCTAATACTTCCCTCCTTTCATTTAGAGAAGTCTCTTTTCCTGTTTGATATCATGGGAGGACATATGTTCAAAGTACAAGATTTTTTTATAGGGTAATGTTGTACATATCATTTATTAGCCATACATTTTAAGTGGATTAAAAATTTTTTTTTTGAAATGGGGTATTTCTGTTAATGCCTGAAGGAAAAACTTTGCTGTCAACTTCTAAATTTTTATAACCCTCAGGAATGTTCTGAGCCTGGATCATTATGTAGCTTAATTAAAAGGATTTCACTAGTCAGATGAGATCAAAATGAACATATATTCACAGTGTATCCCTTCACAGACTTAAGGATTTGGTTAGTTTTGCTGTGCAAATGCATAATGGGAAGAGGAAAATCAAAAGGTCCTTAATCGTGAATCTACAGATCCTTATATTTGCATAAAGATTACATTGTAGAGCTGTATAATCCAGAGTTATGGATATGACAGGGCCAATGAGAAATGTGAGTTGGAAAGAATAGTTTATTTTGCAGTATTTGCAGCATTTATAGTCTAAGAACTCTACCTTTTTTATCATCCATTTACATATATATTGCCTCATGTAGTATATCTTATGTAAGCTATACTTCAAATGCATGTGAGAATTAGGTCTCTTTTAATTATTACTTTTCTTACCAGTAATATGTTTGGGAGTTAGAGGTTATGGGGGAGGAATCAAAGTTGAATCTGGCACAAAAGCATAGGAATGGATCTGGATTGATGGAGGGATGGGATGGGTTAAGAAGCCTCAAAACAACTATGCTGTGTGCCTGTCACTTGATCAAATTATATAATATTTTTAAAAATTCAGCTATGATATTTCAAAATGTGATTACAGATGGAAAGAGAGATGACTTACTTAGTTTAATCAACCCCAATTGGTGCATAGCAGGTAAAAGGCAAAAAAATGTGAATAGTGATCTCTGTGAGAGAAAATGAAGGTGGGGATGTAGTGGTAGACAAATTATAGATTGTGTTAAAATTGAAGGGAGGTTTAAATCCTACCATGTCATTTGTCTCAGTGCTCTTCTGCTTCATAAATCTCCACACACTTACCAGTGCACAGGGCCATGTATATTCCATGAGTCTGTGGCTGTGTAATTTGTTAGGGCATTCACCCTGTGCCATAGAATAGCATTCACAATCTCAATTGTAAGTGCTTTTAAATTTGAGTTTTTAACCCTTATGGCTGTTGAGATATATTTGAAATGGAGTGTTGTCTT
The DNA here is from genome assembly GCA_037349315.1 of Chelydra serpentina. Taxonomy (NCBI): domain Eukaryota; kingdom Metazoa; phylum Chordata; order Testudines; family Chelydridae; genus Chelydra; species Chelydra serpentina. The sequence goes on from JBAIAC010000026.1 coordinate 31,256,416, forward strand.
CCTGAGTTTGTAAAGAGCCTGTATGTCTAGAAGGGACCTAGAAAAATCACCTAACCCTGCCTCAGGGGAAGGAGTGGGGCTAACTATGAATGGACCATCCCTAACAGGTGTTCATATAACCTGTTCTTAAACACCACCAATGACAGTGCATTTGGGGGGGTGTTGCAAATGGGCAGCCATTGTTGGGGGGGGGGGGGGAAATTAGCTGACTTAATCATAGAATATCAGGGTTGGAAGGGACCTTAGTAGGTCATCTAGTCCAACCCCCTGCTCAAAGCAGGACCAATCCCCAATTTTTGCCCCAGATCCCTAAATGGCCCCCTCAAGGATTGAACTCACAACCCTGGGTTTAGCAGGCCAATGCTCAGGAGCCCCAGTTGCTGCTGCCAAGGGGATACTGCAAGACTCCTGCTTCCCACCATTCCCTTATTCCCTTCTCTTCCCTACCCCTTTCCCATTACCCCCACCCCCTTTCCTTTCTCCACTTCCCCTGCCCCATTCCCCTATCCTCTTCTCTTCTACCTGCCCTATCCCATCCCCCTTCCTTCCCTACTGCCTCTTTCCCCTACCTCACTCTTTTCCTATATCCCCTGTGCCCTGTCCCATTGTACAGAAAACAGGATAGGGGCCATAGAGGGTGCCTAGCATACACAGAAGGGGAGGGTGACTGGCCTTAGGACCTGGGAGGCAATGTCCAGCTGCAGAGGCAGTAAGCATCCAGCAGAAGCAGCAGCTCTGGACCACCCCCTCTGCTCCTGCAATGCCCCTCTCCAAACTACACCCAGGGACTCTGGCCCCGATCTTGCGCTGCCCCATTTTTACACCCCCACCGTCTCTGTATCCTGGGTAGCTGTCCCTCTTGCCCCACCTTAGTTATGGCCTTGGTTTTGATGTTACATTGTGCCATCCTTTCATGCTGCAACCACTGGCTAATGCTACCTCATTAGCTCATGTCACAATCTGTATCCCCCATTGCCCTCATGCTGTCAAGGCTTCTTAGCCCCCCCCCGCCCCCCATTAAGTGCCTCACCCTCTAATGATAATTTGATCCCTCATCATCTATTGTGTCATGACAATGATCTTTGCACGCTTGTTAGCCTGCTGCCTTGCAGTGTGGTGATGTTTTGACCTTGTCTTAACCTGTGGCCTGGTGATGTTAGGGGGCCATACTGGGTCAGTGACCCATGGAGCAAGGATTAGGGTTGCACCCCTCCCATTCCCCTGATTCCCCTTGTGCCCGCCAAACCCCTCGGTCCCAGCCCACAGCACTCTCCTACACCCCAAAACCCTCATCCCCACCCCAGAGCCCGCATCCCTCACCACCCTCCGCACCCCACCCTGCCCTGATCCCCCTCCTGAACCCCCCGGTCCCAGCCCACAGCACTCTCCTACACCCCAAAACCCTCATCCCTCACCACCCTCCGCACCCCACCCTGCCCTGATCCCCCTCCTGAACCCCCCGGTCCCAGCCCACAGCACTCTCCTACACCCCAAAACCCTCATCCCCACCCCAGAGCCCGCACCCCACCCGCATCCCTCACCACCCTCCGCACCCCACCCTGCCCTGATCCCCCTCCTGCCCTCTGAACCCTTCGGTCCCAGCCCCACCCCAGAGCCCGCACCCCGAGCCGGAGCCCTCACGCCCCAAGCCCCTGGCCCACCGTGAGACGGGAGTGACGGTTATTCGGGAACGAGGCGATCCGGGCCCGCCCCGCGGCAGACGGAAAACTGAAGACCGGACGATGCCGGGCGGAGCGAAGGAGCGTCTGTGGGCGGGGCCACGGCTGGGGGGGCGTGACCAGCGCCGAGCCCCGTCACGCCCCTTATGAATATTCAAGTTCCTTGATGACTAATGATGAGCTGCCTCCGTCGCCCGCCCGGAAGTGCTGCTGCCGCTGCTAGGCCGGTTTGTTTGTAAGCTCCTGAAAACAACATGGCGGCGCCAGGTGCTGCGGCGGCAGAGCCTGCCCGGCGCGGAGAGGGGCCGGGGTGGCCCCGGGCTTCGGCCCCCGACGGGGAGCGCCCTGCCCCCCGGGAGCTCGTGCGGCCGTCGGTGACGGAGCTGTCCCGGGCCGTGCGGACCAACATTCTGTGCACGGTGCCCGGCTGCGGCAAGGTCCTGCCCAACAGCCCGGCTCTGAGCATGCACCTGAGCAAGGCCCACCGGGTCCAGGTACTGCCCCCGCCCCGGCCCTGGGTACAAACCGGCCCTGCCCTGGGCATAGCCCACCGGGTCCAGGTACTGCCCCCGCCCCGGCCCTGGGTACAAACCGGCCCTGCCCTGGGCATAGCCCACCGGGTCCAGGTACTGCCCCCGCCCCGGCCCTGGGTACAAACCGGCCCTGCCCTGGGCATAGCCCAGCGGGTCCGGATACTGCCCCCGGCCCTGGGTACAAACCTGCCCTGGGCATAGCTCAGCGGGTCCGGGTACTGCCCCCTCCCTCCCCTCCCCCCCGCAGCCGGGCCCTGGATACAAACCTCCCCTGCCCTGGGCATAGCCCAGCGGGTCCAGGTACTGACACACCCCCACACACCTCCCACTGGCCCTGGGTACAGACCTGCCCTGGGCATAGCCCAGCCAGTGCGGGTACTGCCCCCCTGTGTCTGGGTACAAACCTCCCCTGCCCTGGGCATAGCCCAGCTGGTCAGGGTACCGCCCCAACCCTGAGCATGCACCTGGGTATGGCCCACCGGGTACAGGTACTGATCCTCCCCGGCCCTGGGCATAGCCCAGCGGGTCTGGGTACTGCTCCTCCCTGCCCTGAGCGTGCACCTAAGCAAGGCTCACTAGTCCAGGTACTGACCCACCTCAGCTCAGCAGATCTGGGTACTTAATCCCTCATATCCCTTCCCCCACCACCAAGCACCTGAACAAGGTACAGTGGATCCAGATATCAACACATCTCTGGATCACTGGGTCTGGGTACCAAAGCTCCCCTACCCTGGTCATGTACCTGAGCAAGGCCCACCAGGCCCATGTGCCAAGCCCCTCATATTCTCTACCCCCAGCCCTGAGCGTGTTCCTGAGCAAGCCCATCCAGGTACTGACCCCCAGTCCACTGGGTCTGGATACTGAACCACATTTGCCCTGAGCGTGTTCCTGAGCAAGACCATCCAGGTGTTGAACCCCATATTTTGCCCGTTCCTGAACATGCACCTGAGCAAGTCTAACCAGGCCCTTCTCTCCACCCTTTAAAAATCATCTAACCCTGATCCAAGCAAGGCCCACGTATTGAACCTCCGTCCCACAAATGCATGTCCAAAAACATTCCTGGCCTTTAGCATACACCTGAGCAAGGTCATGGAATCAAACTCCCCCCATGCCCTGTCCCCGCTCCCCAGCCCAGCACTGTGCATGATGTAAGCAAGTGTAGCTCCAGATACCCTTTCCTCCTTGCCCCCATTATTCCTCACCCCTTGTGATCTTGGTCCTGAGCATGCACCATGTCCAGCTGTTCAGAGGCACCAACTTTCCACTTTCCCTGGGGGTGCTTGACCCCCGCTCCACCCCAGGCCCTGCTCCCACTCCAGCTCTTCCCACTCTCGTTCTGCCCCATCCCGAGTATACCCCGCTCCCTCCCTTCCTCCCCCGCAGTTCCAGCTGATTGCAGGCGGGCAGGAGGCACTGTCGGCGGGGTCTGCCAGGGGGCAGGAGGGGCCAGGGGAGAGGAGCTGAGCACCCACTTTTTTTTTTCCCCCATGGGTGCTCCAGCCCGGGAGCACCCATGGAATCGGCACCTATGCAGCTCTTGGTATGCACCTAAGGCCATTGATTCCAAGTACTAAACTCCGTGAGTCTGTTCTTGAGTTAGATCCACTTGGTCCTGATATTGACTGCCACCTCTGGTGCCCACAGCCCTGATCATGCACAGAAGTAATACACACCAGGTCTAAGTACTGACCCATGCTCCTAACCTGACCCCAAGTGTGTACTTGAGCATTGACTGCCTATTTGTCTAGCACTACATCTGTGTCCCCTGGGTCCTTCTCGCCTCATAATTTATCTAACAACATCTAGATAGGGAGCTCACATTTCCAGTTTTGAAGCCCTCTGCAAGGGATAGTTAGCATTCTTTAGAAACACCGTAAACTGTCCAGTTGTTTCTAAAGCCACTGTTGTTCAAAGGGTACTTTAAAGATTTATATAGCTGTTGATGGGCTGTTCTAGATTAGTGTATCATGTTTATTTTATTACAATGGGAAGAATGATGCATTTTCTAGCAACAGCTTTTTTGTTTAAAATGCCCTTCAGTGTGAAATAGATAAACTTGTTTAACAGTATATGCGTACTTAGTGTTTGGTTTGTCTCTGTGTAGTATTTGTGTGTGATATCTTTTAATATATTAAAAAAAAGGTTCAAGAATAACAGATACCGTTAAGAGTAGCTTGGGTTTTTTTCTTTCTAAAGATCATTCATCATTTTATTCATTATTTGTATTGCTGTGGCACCTGGAGGCCCTGGCCACATTGTGCTACAGGTATACAAACATATAATGGTTCCCCAGGCACCAAAACCTCATATTTTCTCAGGGAAATAGCCAGTTAGATTTGTTTATTATTGGTCGAGTTGGCCTGTGTGGATCTCAGCTCAAAAGCAGTTAGAAGGAATTGAGTGTCATCAGCTGATGCATCCTGGGGTTAAGGGACGCAAGGGATACATAGGGTTTGTGCGCCGTTTCAGCAGACGTTCTTCTAAACATTCTGAGCTTGTGCTCTGAGGTGCACGCAGCACTCCTGGATCCATGCGGGCCATCATTTTGAACCACAGTTACTGCAGTATTTAACTGCTGTGTTCCAAGTTTGCTATCAGGGAAGAAAATACAATGCGTTCTTTCCCCACAGAAACTGCTGTAATAGCTCTCAGAACTGTTATCACAATGCCATGTACACTCATGGGATTCCTCGTATTCAGCTTTCCATTTGCTAATAGCTCAGGCTAGTATTGGAACACTGTGTGGCTCAGGCACACAATGTCTATGGAGATGAGATTTTTGGAGATAAACTGTCATTAGAATCTATATCTGGTCGTGACTGATTGAATGATACTTTAGAGCTACATACAGATAGTCCCAACTACGGAAACTTTTTACAAATATATGTAGAGCTGCCTCTTCCATATTCAGCATTGTTTTACAGCTTACCTCTCTTACTAAACCCTTTTAGCAGCTAAGTCCAGATTGCTAAATAAGTGCCTAAAAAAGCAGATGGTCACCTAGTGGAATTATCAAAAGCACCCTAGAGAGTCAGTGATAGCTAGGTGTCTAAGCACTTTTGAGAATTCTGCTAAGTGACTATCTGCTTTTTTAGGCACCTACTATACCAGGGGTTCTCAAACTTCATTGCGCCATGACCCCCTTCTGACAACAAAGTTTACTACATGACCCCAGGAGGGGGGGGACCGAAGCCTGAGCACACCCGAGCCCCACTGCCCTGGCTGGGGAGATCAAACCCAAAACCCAAGTCACACTGTCCTGGGTAGGGGGGCCAAAGACAAATCCCAAGCCCCACTGCCCTGGGCATGGGGGGTCAGAGCCAAAGCCCAAGCCCCTTCACCATTGGCTGAAGTCCTCATGCTTCAGCCCCGGGTGGTGGGGCTTGGGCCCCAGCAAATCTAACGCCAGTCTTGGCGACCCCATTAAAATGGGGTTGTGACCCACTTTGGGGTCCTGACCCACAGTTTGAGAACCGCTGTACTATACCTTTACAAAATAAATGAATCTGACCCTTAGTAGCATGGTGGCGGTGGACCATGGTGTAACAAGATAATCATCTTGGAACTTAGTGGTTTTTAGTTTTCTCTGACTGCACTTTATTTTGATACCTTCAGGAGTCAAAGGAAAAGAGGTGAAAGTAAAAACTTCATCCCAAAATTCCACAAAACATTTAATTGACAAAGTTCAAGAATCCGTCAGGTTCTCTTTTGGTGAAATGACATAGTTGACCATCTCATTCATTAGATTCTTTGTATTTAATTGTATGGACTTGTAGCATTAGTAAAACTAACTTGCAACAAAATGTCTTTTACTAGAAACCAGGTTTGAATGCTTAGAAACATAAGTTGCTTGACAAACTTGTATAGCATTGATTATGTTCCATTCATTGAAGACACAACTTATCTTGGTTTGTCAGCTGTTAATGCTTCACTTTGACAAAAAGGAGCTCATTAATGTGGCATCTGTTTATTCCTTCATGTTATTTTTATTTGCTTCATGTTATGCTGCAGGAACTTTCTGGATAACAATGCCTGTTGGAGCTGCATGAGCACCCTTCTCACTTAAGATGTTTGAAGCAGAAGTTATAAAAATGTGCAGTCCCAAACTATCTTTGTTTGTGCATTTCTGTGGTCAAGTGCAGGGACCTTCTCTCTGTTCCCAGAGTGATTTCTTGGCGTCTTTTTAATTCAAAACTCAACTTCTGGTGTTGCACTGAATTTTAATTAATCGGGTTCAGCATTAAATAGCTTTCACTGTTGTACTGGTAGAATTTTATTTTGGCCCTAAGGTTCTCTGGCTATTACCAAAATGTCTATCAGGCCTCTGAGGTCTCAGGTAAGAAGGATGTATTTAAGCAGTGTGTTATGTGTCCCTCTATGTTCTGGAGACAGATGTGGGTACCTACTATTCTGCCTGGGGTTGTAAACCATTACTTGGATTGCTGCTCTATTGTAGGGCCTTCACACCTTGAGCTTGCATTGATAAGCAGCAGAGGCTCTGTGCCTTCATCAGGGAGGCCTTATGGGGCTGGTCCCTGGATCCAGCATCAGATTAGCAGTCTGCTCCTGTGAAAAGAGGCATCCAAACAAGTCAAATTTAATTTCACACTGATGAAGTTGGTACAAGAGAGAGATCTCCAGATTTGTAGTGTCTGGAGTTTGGCTCCCCAGCCAGTTCCAGGATCTGGAGGGACAGGAGAGGTGCTACTTTTGTCTTTATGCTTCCCAGCAGCACTGTGTTTTGCTCTGGTACAGCTGAGTATTTTAGCCCAAAATTCCTTTTTAGCTAGTAACTTGCTACTATCCCCTGTCCAGGCACAGTGGCTGAAATATGTGGAAAGCAGAATAATGTGGTTGAGACTGAAGGAATCTTCCTTGGTAAGAGAGATGTCTCTTCCAGAGACAAGCAGAATCTGTCCCTATTGGTATTCTGGTTCTGTAGTATATTGCTGTGAACATCTAGTTTGCATACAAGCACACACAAAAAGTTTATTAAGTGGCACATGGAACTCTAGTTCTTTAATTTTACTTGCTTCAGCAACTTTGATGGCAGTGTGATTGTTCCCGGCAAATATAAATTGTAAAATAGAAACTTTACTGGTTGGAAACACCAAGCATAATGCAATTCTGAAAATTAAAACCACATTGTATTGGAACACTGTAAATATTTAGTGAAATGCAGTATAGAGGCTGGAGCCTCTATCTATGAATGGATCCATTCATTTTGGACTCTAAAAAGTTGAGAAATAGCGTGTGTAAATTGTTTAGATTCTGAAAGTATTTCCTCTTTGGTGGGGAGAATTTAATATTTGGAAGTAAAATAATAGTATACTGCTCTAGGATCATCAGTTGTGATTCCTGGAAAGTTCTGCTGGTATAGTTACAAAATAGTATCTGAACAGATAAGCAACTCCATTTGAGCTGGGTAATCTACCAATTCACTTAGCAAAGAGTTTTCAGCTTGAATGTCAAGACTGGTAAACTGAATGTTGAGCAAAGTTTAATCTGTATTCTAAACACTGTATTAATAGTACAGACCCATTTGCCAACTTTTAATAAAAATGTACTTTTTCAGGATGGAAAAATAAATGCATCAATAAGGAAGGGTTTGAAAACTACACAGAAATTCTACTGCTGTCCTATTGAAGGCTGCCCTAGAGGACCAAACAGACCATTTTCCCAATTTTCACTTGTAAAACAGGTATATATTTTTTTCTGGACTACTTTTCTTTGAGTAATAGTATAAGAGGAATATGGGGACAACATGGGCTAAATCTTCAAGAGTGCATATACCTTCTTGTATCCAAACACATGTGCCAGATAATGCAATGTGTATACTCAAGTTGCAGAGAAACCCCCAGTTTGTGTGCAGATGGCAGTTTGCACATCCACTTTGGAAGACTTGGGCCTTTGTATCTAACAGGCACTGGCATGTTGTATTCCATTTGTATTCCATTGTCCCGACCCACCAGGGGCTGCTCTCCTCCCTCCACCGCCTCTCCCCATTGAACCGCACTTTGCGGAGGACCCCCGTGGCGCCGGCCCACCAGGCGCCGCGTCGGGGGTCCGCCCCTTGGCTGCCGGTCTCGGTAGGCCGCAGGGCTGTGTCAGGGGCCCCTTCCGTAACTATCCAGGGGCCAGCGACCCCAGCCCCCCATACGCTGCGAGAGGAGCTGCAGGAGTTCCTGGAGGACGTCCGGGGCTCCCGTAACAAAGTCCAACTCGCTCTCCAGCGATGGGGGGATTTCCATCAGATCCTCCGGGCCGTGAGGGCCCTCATGGGGGAGGGTAAGAGGACCGGGAAGCAGGCCGCCGCGGCCTACCAGCGGGTCCGCCACTTCCGTGACTCACTGCTAACCTACGGGGTGGGTCACGGCTTGTTGTGCGGCCCACTGGAGGCCGTGCGCGGTCCTGCCGGCAAGGATCCCTCCCCCAGCCCTCCACATGGCATCCATCACCTACGCATCATTAAACACCCGAGGCTGTAGGATGGGTCCCCGCAGGAGCCAGGTGCTCTCCTTCCTCCGGGAGGGGGTGTACTCTGTAGTGTTCCTGCAGGAGACCCATACGGATCCAGCCGCCGAAGACAGCTGGCGGCTGGAATGGGGGGACAGGGTCTACTTCAGCCATCTCCCTCTTCATCAGGCTGGAGTGGCGACCCTGTTCTCCCCTGACCTACGGCCTGAGGTGCTGGGGGTTGCCGAGGTTGTGCCGTGCCGCCTGCTGCACCTCCGGGTCCGTATGGAGGGGCTCGTGGTCAATCTCGTCAACATCTATGCCCCGACATCGGGCCCGGAACAGCCTTGTTTCTATCAGCAGGCGTCCGCCTTCCTCGGCACCTTGGATCCGCGCGAGTGCCTGGTCCTGGGCGGGGACTTTAACAACACCCTCGAGGAACGGGACCGCTCGGGGATCGAGCAGTGCCCGGCCGCCGCGGACGTCCTCAGGGAGATCGTCAACCATCACTCCCTGGTGGACGTCTGGCGCGACCACCACCCGGACGACACCTCGACCTTCACCTTTGTCCGGGTGGAGGCTCATCGGTCGCGCCACTCCCGGTTGGACCGCATCTATTTGTCACGTTTTCACCTTTCGCGGGCCCACTCCTCCAGCGTCCGGCCGGTCCCGTTCTCTGACCATCATCTAGCTACCGTGACGGCCTCTCTCTGCGTGGAGAGGCCGGGGCCGGCCTATTGGCATTTTAATAACAGTTTGCTGGAGGATGTGGGTTTCGTGGCGTCCTTCCGGGAGTTCTGGCTGGCCTGGCGAGGGCAGCGGCGCGCCTTTCCCTCGGCGCGACGCTGGTGGGATCTGGGGAAGGTGCGCGCCCGGCTCTTCTGCCATGCCTACACCCGGGGCGCCAGCCGCTGGAGGGATGCGACGATAGGGCAGTTGGAACGGGAGGTCTTAGAGCTGGAGAGGCGTCTGGCCGCCAGCCCTGAGGATCCATCCCTCTGTGGGGCGTGCCGGGAGAAGCGGGAGGAGCTCCTGGAACTCGAACACCATCGGGCCCGGGGCGCTTTCGTTCGGTCCCGCATCCGTCTCCTTCAGGAGATGGACCGCAGCTCCCGCTTCTTCTACGCCCTGGAGAAAAGGAGGGGGGCTAAGAAACATGTCACCTGCCTTCTCGCCGAAGACGGCACCCCCCCTCACGGATCCTGTGGAGATGTGCGGGAGGGCCAGGGCCTTCTACGCGAGCCTTTTCTCCCCGGATCCGACTGATCCTAACGCCTGAAGAGTGCTCTGGGACGACCTCCCCACGGTCAACGCGGGTGACCGAGACCGGCTAGAGCTGCCTCTCACTCTGGCCGAGTTCTCGGAAGCCCTCCGTCGCATGCCCACCAACAAATCCCCGGGACTGGACGGGCTGACCGTGGAATTCTACCGCGTGTTCTGGGACGTCCTCAGCCCGGACCTTGTCACCGTCTGGGCTGAGTCCTTGCAGGGCGGGGTCCTCCCTCTTTCGTGCAGGCGAGCCGTGCTCGCCTTATTGACGAAAAAGGGGGACTTCCGCGATTTACGGAATTGGCGTCCCGTCTCGCTCCTCAGCACGGACTATAAAGTCGTAGCGAAGGCCATCTCGCTGCGGCTGGGGTCCGTGCTGGCGGACGTGGTCCACCCAGACCAGACCTACACCGTCCCGGGCCGCACCATCTTTGACAACCTGTATCTGGTCCGGGATCTCTTGGAGCTTGGGTGTAGGGATGGTCTGTCGTTCGCCCTCCTGTCTCTGGACCGGGAGAAGGCGTTCGACAGGGTGGATCACAGGTACCTCCTGAGCACTCTGCGAGCGTTTGGCTTCGGACCCCAGTTTGTGGGTTTTCTCCAGGTGCTGTACGCCTCCGCAGAGTGTCTGGTCAGGCTCAACTGGACCCTGACCGAGCCGGTCAGCTTTGGGCGGGGAGTGTGGCAGGGGTGCCCCCTCTCGGGCCAGCTGTATGCTCTGGCGATTGAGCCCTTCCTCTGTCTCCTCCGCCGGAGGTTGACGAGGTTGGTGCTTCGGGAGCCGGAGCTGCGGCTGGTCCTGTCGGCGTACGCCGATGACGTGCTCCTCGCGGTCCAGGACCCGGGCGACTTGGCGCGGGTGGAGGCTTGCCAGGCCATCTACTCGGCGGCCTCCTCCGCCCGGGTCAACTGGGTCAAGAGCTCTGGCCTGGTGGTAGGGGACGGGTGGCAGGCGAGCTCCCTCCCACCCGCGCTTCAGGCCATCAGGTGGAGCGCGGGTCCGCTGCTCTATCTCGGCGTTTATCTTTCCGCCACGCATCCGTCTCCGCTGGAGAACTGGCAAGGTTTACATGGCAGGGTGACCGAGCGGCTCCGGAGATGGACAGGACTACTCCGGTGCCTCTCCTTTCGGGGGAGAGCACTGGTCATCAATCAACTAGTCCTGTCCATGCTCTGGTACCGGCTCAACACCCTGGTCCCGGCCCCGGGTTTCCTGGCCAACCTCCGGACGTCGATTCTTGAGTTCTTTTGGTCAGGACTGCACTGGGTCTCTGCAGGGGTTCTCCACCTACCGCTGGAGGAGGGAGGGCAGGGCCTGAAGTGTCTGCACACTCAGGTCCATGTCTTCCGTCTCCAGGCCCTGCAGAGGCTCCTTTATGGTGCAGGTAGTCCGGCGTGGAGCGTATTGGCGCACGCCTTCCTCCGCCGCTTCCGAGGGCTCCGATACGACCGGCAGCTCCTTTATCTCCATCGGAGTGGTCTTCCGCGAGACCTCTCCGGGCTGCCGGTCTTCTACCAGGACCTCCTCCGGACCTGGAAGCTATTCTCAACGACCAGGTCCGTGGCGGCCACCGAGGGGGCAGACCTCCTCGCGGAGCCCCTGCTACACAACCCCCAGCTCCGTGTGCAGGTGGTGGAGTCCCCCTCGGTGCGCCTGAGGTTGGCCCTGGCAGCAGTCACTAGGGTCGGAGACCTCCTGGACTACGACCGGGGAGACTGGCTGGATCCCCTGACGCTAGCTCAGCGCGTGGGGCTCTCCAGACCTCGTACTCCCCAGAGCGTACTTCAGGAGGTGAAGGCCGCTTTGCCGCCCGCTGCTCGGGCTTATCTCGACCAGGTCCTGCGAGAGGGTACACCTCGCCCACCCTCCACCCCAAGCCCTCCAGACCTTTTTATTGGGCCCCTGCCCCGTGGAAACAACCGGGTCCCCTGTCCCTTCACCACCAGCCGGCTGCACGAACTGCAGCCGGTCCGCTTTCAGACCGTGCCAAGGAAACATCTCTACACGCTCGTGCTCCACACCCTTCATCTCCTCGCCCTTGCGTCCCGCCCCGATACGAAATGGCGGGACCTCCTGCCACCTGTCGAGGGTGAGAAGCCCCGGTGGGCCAGCCTTTATTCCACATTGGTCCCGAGGCCCACCGGGGATGTCAGTTGGCGGCTCCTTCACGGGGCCGTGAGCACAAGCGTGTACTTGGCGCAGTTCACCCCTATCCCTGCCACCTGCCCCTTTTGCGGCGTGAGGGAGACCCTGGCGCACATTTACCTGGAGTGCGCCAGGTTGCAGCCCCTGTTCTGGCTCCTCTTAGATATTTTGTTGAAGTTTTGGTTGCACTTTTCCCCTCACCTCTTCATTTACGCTCTTCCGATCCACGGCCCCACGAAGTCGCGGGACCTCCTGGTCAACCTCCTCCTGGCCCTAGCTAAACTGGCCATCTACAAAACCAGGGTGAGGAGGTTGACCGATGGAGGCTCCTGCGACTGTGGGGCCTATTTTCGATCCTCTGTTCACTCACGCATCCGGGCTCCCTTGACGCCTTTGAGGAGCAGTGGGCGCTGTCCGGGGTTCTCTGCTCGGTGTCCCCATCTGGTTCACTCCGTTTGACCCTTTGACCGCACTCCCGTTCCTGTTTTCTCATTTGTTGTCCCCCGGACTCATTTGGTATCTCGGTCCTGTGGATCCCTCCCCTTAGGCTGGAGGGGGGGGTTCCTTTAGCAGTGGGCGGGCAAAGCCCGCCCACTTCCTGGATCCCAATAGGACTGGCATGTTCTCATTTAAAAAAAAAAAACCTGATTAAAAAATGAACAAGTTAGAAAAGATCATTCATATAAGAATTTTCTAAAGAGCTGACGTATGGCTAACATTTTTTCTATAAATGTCCAGTTATAACAAAAAAATTCCAAGAGCAATAAGCTGGATTTAAATTATTAGCCATTTTAAATGGATAAGAAATAAGGCTAACTCCTGTACTTTTGTCTCAAGAGTTGACGTTTTTACACAGTTGACTTTCTGTTGCATGTTAATCAGGATTATCTCTTGTTAAGAAAATGTCACCAATGCATTCTTTATGAAAAGTATTGAATTCTGTTGAAAACCCAACTGCCAACATTTGTGACTCATCTTCAGTGTCGGTCAGCTGCATGATCCAGCATGGCAGTGATCTGGCCTAGTGGCTAGAGCACAGGGCCATAAATAAAGGGTTCTATTTACTTGCTCTGGGAACTTTGGACAACTCACTTAGCCTCTCCTCTTTGTTCCAGTTCTTTTTTTGAGAGAGAGAGAGAGAGAGCCTCTCTCAGGATGGATATTTTGATGATTTAACTAATGTTAATAAACAGCGAGATCTTTGAATGATGGGCACTGTGGACTTGATCCTGTGCTCACTGAAGTCAGTAGCAAACCTTCCATTGATCTCAATGATACAGGAGGAGGCCCAGTAAGTGTTAAGTGTTAATCTATAGCTAAAAGCTGTGGGAATTGACGACATAAAATTAATGACCAGGTGTATGAGATTGCCAACACATTCATTCTCTGGTATTGTATCAAGACTTACTTCCAAGTAAAACAATGAAAATTAATTAGCAGGTCAGTGATGGTGTAAAATCAGTTATTTGTACAAAAAACAGTAGTTTAAATAATTAAAACTTTTCATTGTTTACTTTTTGCCCTCACCTCAACTTGACAGTGAAACTAGACTTCTCTTCATTCTGTAGTTCTCATGCCTCTAGAATATTATTGTATAGTTTGTGCCTCGAGCAGTGCAAGACAATGTTTAAATTTAAATCTTTTTTTCATTGAAAAGCTTAAATATTTCTATTGAATTCTTAAAACTCTTTCTAATTAAGGATAGTTTTCTTACTCTTCTCCAAGACTAGCATATCTCCTAAATTGTTTTGCATGTGCTAACACTGTATCTGTCTTGTAAAGAACTGACCTCTTAATCAATTATTTTGTATTGCTAACCTGTCTAACTTTCACTATGAATTTTAGCACTTTATGAAAATGCATGCTGAAAAGAAGCACAAATGTGATAAATGTAGCAACTCATATGGCACGGAATGGGACTTGAAACGACATATTGAAGACTGTGGCAAGACTTTCCAGTGTACTTGTGGGTGCCCTTATGCCAGCAGAACAGCATTACTGTCTCATGTTTACAGAACTGGCCATGAGATCCCTGCAGAGCACAGGTAACAGTGAAGCTATTGTTAATTAAGTGATTTAATTTATTTTATATTAAGTATTATGGCATCTTCCTACACGTGACTCCTAATTAACTCCTTTCAGTTGAAGGGAGGTGGGCCTGTCTCCTATCTATATGCTGTTAACTCCCACAAACACTAATGCAGTTTGCTGCTTCTTCCTTCTATTGCTTACAGCCATTCTAGCTCCATTGATGACAATGGCAATTGAGTGTCCAGAACTATGTAAGATCAAGCTTCTAGTGCAGGGGTAGGCAACCTATGGCATGGGCGAACTGATTTTCAGTGGCACTCACACTGTCCGGGTCCTGGCCACCAGTCCAGGCGGCTCTGCATTTTAATTTAATTTTAAATGAAGCTTCTTAAACATCTTAAAAACCTTATTTACTTTACAGACAACAATAGTTTAGTTATACAATATATAGACTTATAGAAAGAGACCTAAAAACATTAAAATGTATTACTGGCGTGCAAAACCTTAAATGAGAGTGAATAAATGAAGACTCGGCACACCGCTTCTGAAAGGTTGCCGACCCCTGTTCTAGTGTTTAGCACAAGAAGTGCTACCAGCTGTGGTCCTCTTATTGCTGGTGACATTTCTTGCATTTGTTGTTAGAACTACTAGTGATTCTTGTTGGAACTGTGCATCCTGCAGTCCTCTGAAAGTAGAAAGGGAATGCTCTTGGACAGGGAATGTGCACACCCAATGTAGTTCTGTAGCCTGAAGTAAGCAATGTTAATTAAATATTTTTACTCTTAACACTTATACAGCACCATACGTGTCAGTTGCCTTCATTAGTAAGACAATAAGATTGGCAGCTAATAAAAAGATAACTATCAAAAATTGCCATCTATAAAATGTGTATAAATCTTCCTAATAGTGTGCATGCATGAAGCAATCTATTTACTGAATCCTACTATGTCTTGTTTTGCAGTGAGAGACGCTGCAAGATTATAATACTTGTGTATTTTTGTATGCCAGGGATAGAAAACCTAGGCTCCAATTTTCTATAAGACTGTCACTACCTACTTTGGAAAAGTCTTTGAACATTTTCTTAAACACCATAACCCAAAATGCTGAGAGGTTACTCTTTTAGTATTTTCCCCCTTCTCTTCCTTATTAAAGTGAAAAAAGCTCAAGGCCAGGATTTGTTTTTCTGCCAATTCAGACTTACGGAAGGATTTAACTTATACCTCCATTCCCACAAATTCTAGTGCCATGATTAAAAGAGTTGGGAGGGAGGATATTGTTGTTGGTCTCTAAACTGTGCGATCAATTCTGAATGTATCCTGTTTACAGGGATCCACCTAGTAAGAAAAGGAAAATGTGCACTGAGGTTTCCAATCAGCACTTGGCAGAGAAAGCGAGTGAAGCATTCATCAGTGCACGCACCAGTAGTACTTGCACTCAGGAATTGGAATCATCTGAGATGAAACTAATGGCCTCCTTTGAAGGCTCCTGCAGTTCTAATATCAGTAAGCAAACGCTCTCACAGTCAAAGTGTACACCGAAAATGCTTTTGCCAAAGCCCAAAGTAGCTTTGGTTAAACTTCCAGTAATGCAGTTTGCTCACTTGCCTATTTTTGTATCAGCAACAGATTCCTCTGTCAAACCCGTTGTGGTGGCTGTTGATAATCAAGGCTCTGTTATGAGTACTGTTCACTTATTACCTCAGTCTATAGGAATTCTGATACCAGCATTAGAGGCTGAAGCACTTGTATTTAAAGACACCGTGCCTATTTCAAAAACAGCAAATTCTGGTGATGTTGAACCAATTAGCACCAGTGTCCAAGTCAATTTGGGTAAGGTAACATCAAATAATACAGTACAAGAGCTGGGGAGCATGTGTCACAAGAATAAAATCTCTTCAATAAATGTACAAACTGACTTATCTTACATTTCACAGAACTTTGTGCCAGCTGCAGCCTGGACTCCTGATTCTTCTGTATCCTCTTGCTCTCAGACAGACCTGACATTCAGTTCACAGGTTTCGCTACCAGTTAGTGTTCAGACTCAGACACTGTTGCCCAGTTCTAAACTGACTTCATCCATAGCTGCCCAGACTGATGCTTTTGCTCAGGCTTGTTTCCAGTCATCTGGTGTCTCTAGAGAGACTCAAACCAATAGAACACAGAACTCGATTGATGGGAGAGTACAAATGGACCAGGCTGTAATGTGCAATGACATTTTTGACAGTGTTCATTCAGCTTACAATGTTTCAACCCAGATTGGGCTCCCAGAAAACAATTTAATGGCTGCAAACATGAATCAAAGATTGCTACAAAGAAGTAACTGCAAGACCCTGAGTCAGGATACAATAAAATCTGAACCCATTATCAACTTCAATACACAGACTAATATACTCCCACAGCAAAATATGACAGATAATCAAACCCAGACAATGGACTTACTAAGTGATCTGGAAAATATCTTTTCAGGTAACATGTCTGACCAGACATTGGATAATCGTGGTCTTTTGTCTGACACTAGCTCTAGTGCTGATACACATCTGCCATCTGGCCCTACACAGAGCACGGGAATAGACTTTGACATTGAAGAGTTCTTTTCAGCTTCCAATATTCAAACCCAAACTGAGGAGAGTGAACTTGGTAACCTGAACTCTGAGCCAGTCTTGGAATCTCTAGACATTGAAACACAGACTGACTTATTTTTTTCGGACAGTGCCACTCAATCCTATAGCTGCAGAGGAAATTCTAACTTCTTAGGTTTGGAAATGTTTGATACCCAGACACAGACTGACTTAAATTCCTTCTTAGACAGTAGCACCCATTTGCCTTTGGGAAGTATTTTGAGGCAGTCCAGCTTCTCCATGAGCACTGACTCATCTGATACCGAAACCCAGACAGAAGTACCCTCTGCTGCTAAAAATATAGCTAGTCAAAATATAGACAATAAAGTCCAGCTGAATAGTGCTGAAACACAGACTATGGATAGCTGCTTTGAGACCCTTGGAAGTCTATTCCTTACCAGCAATGAGACACAGACGGCTATGGATGACTTTCTTCTAGCTGACTTGGCCTGGAATACAATGGAGTCACAGTTCAGTTCAGTAGAAACACAGACCTGTGCAGAATTGTGTTCCTTGGTTTGTCAGAAGTTTGGAACAAACCATTGAGTGCTACTTAATACAATTGTTTTCCTCGTGGTTAGAAACTAAGTTATTGGGGAGGGGAGCGGGAGAGGGACTGACCAAGTTATCTACGTTGAATGTAGTTGCCCACATGCAGTTGGTCTAAAAAAAACCTTTTCATGCATAAGGTACTTAAGCTGTTGTATATGTAACTTAAACATAGTATATGTGTACATGTTTGTAACCTGTTAATGTAAGTCGGAACTTTTAAAGTGAATGTTCTCGTGGTGCCTACCGTTGTTGATCTGTGTTACAAAGCTATATCAACATGTCCATTGAACCTCAGTTCAGCCTTTTATATTTGTCTATACCTATATACTTCTGGCTCAGACCTAGGCCTACTTTTGTGTTAAGACGGTAAGCCTATCTAATTCTGACACATCTTGCTCACCAAAAAAGCCCTTATTGGCATAAGCTGCTTTTTGTTTTTTAAAGTCCTAGATTTGACAAGATTATAATATGGCAAGGTTTACCAGTCCTATACAAAAATAGATGTTGAGGAATTTATTAGTAGATGTAGTTTCCAAGCAGTTGTCCCAGAAACGAACCTGTAACACAAAATTTGCTGATTATTGCATATATAATTTAAGTGCAACTAATGTGAGTAGTGACACTTGTTTTTACTTCTCTCTGAATTGGTATAATCAGCATCGATGTTAAGGAGGTATAAAAAACTTTTGAGCTACTTAACTCTTAAAGTTCTCATGCAGTAACCGCGCTGCACATACTGTAATAAAACAGCATACAGGTCTTAAGTATTTTTGGACTTTTCAAGGAGGGATTTGTGTTCCTAAACTGTGATTTGCAAGAAACCCTAGTTCTGATGCAAACAAAATCAAGGAAATTCTAAATATTAGAATGTCTGTCTGAGTGAAAGATCAGAACAAATCATCAGGTTACATTGTAATTCATGTACCAATAGCGCAGTTATTTGCTAATTTAAGGAATAGTATATTGGTTATACAGTACTGTCCTATAACTTACCAAAGACCTTAGAAACTGTAAGACTGAATTCTCTGATGGCCTGTTGACTAAATTACTACTCTTAAATCTTACCCTTCTAGAACAAGACTAGATAGAACTCCCAAAGTTCAGAGTGTTTGAGGCTGCTGACTTCCCTGTATAGCAGCAGGTACATTGTTCCTCTGCACAGTGGGCTCTGCAGCCCGTCATGCCCCTGGCTTCACTGTAAAGCATTCCCCTTCAGTGGTTACCTGTTAAAAGCTGATGATACTCAAAAAAACATGGAGATTTCCTTCATCTACTGTCTTCTATCTGGTCAGTTACAACAGTCCTATATTTCAATGAAGAGGTAGTTAGTCTGGTGTGAATTTCTGCTCTGTGAGCCAGTCTTCAGCCTTGCATCATTATTTCCCCCCGTCTTTTAGTATTTGAGGTGTTACTAACTTTTGTATTTTCTTGTAACTATTTCAGGAGCATCCAGTTCTGCCTTGAAGGTCAGTCTGGAAGGCTGGTTGCAGCTGTGCCTTGCCTTAGAGCACCTGCGTGTGCCATCCAGAAATATTTGGAACAGATTCTATGTTCCCCTGTCTCCGGCTTATGGAAAAGGCACAGCTCTGAAGATCAGCATGTAAAAGGCACAGTCCTCTATCTGTGTTGGTAGGAGACTCAAAGTGCGACTGCCTTGGAGCAGCCGGAGTGGTGGTGGCAATTGCAGTGGAATTCCAGGATTCAGGTGGTTGTGGTTCCATTGGTGTTTGGAGCACTGCAGTGGGGTCAGAATGCCTCCACACACTAGCAAGATCTGTTGTCTTAGAGTGTTGTCAGAGCTCGGCACACCAGAGAATTTGTAATGTTGGGGCCTAGATTGCCTTACCATTTCATCAGAGTATGGTGAACTTACAGGGCACTGACAGCACCATTGATCTATCAGGGCTTGCTGCGTCATTGGAGCTTGATGCACTAGCCAATAATCTTGGATCACATCCGAGCTGGGCGCAACAGTGATGCTCTCCCAACACAGGCACATCTTGTTCCTACTTGCTCCTGTTCCTACTTCCAATATGCTGGGTCAGTGCTACGTGGTGGTTGCTCAGAACAGAGGCTTGGTGTATTTCTGGCTAGCATGCCAGTCGGTATCTTTGAGGGGGCTTGGAGCATTGGCCTGTTTGTGTACAAACATATCAGGCATCAACGCTATGGAGTAACTTACACGATGTACAGGTGCATTGCCCAGCTGTTCCCCTGCTGCACTAGGCAGATGTTCACCCACAGCACTAGTGCTGAAGTGAGTTTGAGGTGTTGATGGTTTGGTACACCGTAGAGCCTTCTCTGAGGGAGTTCTTCATGGTGGTGGCTTGAATTGCTTTGCCTCGGAGCATTTGAGACCACCTTTACCCAACCCCAACTTCTGCATGATCACTTGTCGTAGTACACCAAAACGTTGTTGTGACGGGGATAGCTTAGTGTGATGTGCAGTGGATGGATTGCATACCTGAGCTCCCAGGCACACCAATTTCTATGCCTCTGCAGCCCACTGTTCAGGCCAGTGTTTCACAGTTGCATTTTGGGGCACTGCTGTAGTGTGCCAATCAGTAAGGCATTGTCTGTACCTATCTTGGAGCATTCAATGACATATTCCTGATTCCTCCAGATGAAGAAGTCACATACATAGACATCAGTGTATCATCGAGCCACTCCCAGGCACAAGAACAACTTGTTGGAGAGGTTTGCCTGTCTGTGTCTGCCTTGGAGAAGATAAGGTTTGTGCTTTGCGCCAAAGCACCCAGTTTGAGCTATCCAGAGGCCTTGAGTTCTGCAGCCTTCATAAACTGAGAGGAAGCATGAGACATGGTGTTCTAACTGGGAGTATTTGCCAGAAGGTGGCAGGTACCAGCTCAGACCATAGTGAAACTTGAATTTTGATTTTTGCAATAGTATTCTGGTACTTGTGATTGGATGTACCACAAGACATGATTTCAGTGGGCCTGAAGTCCAAGGAAGAACAAAATACATAATTCATATAGACAAATGATGAAGACTGAACCTCTTTCCCTTAACTGTGGTCGCCAGACCTTCATTCAAATTCCATTAAGTCAAATTATGCAGCTTCCTGTGCTGTCCAATTGGTAATTGCCTTTAGGTAGCCACATTCTCTACTTGTAGATATATTTGGGATGCGTGTTGGCTACCTGAGCTCATTGCAGTCTCTGGTCTCTTCTTTGGTAGGCTCGGGGCATGTTTACTAATCTAGAGTCATTATTGAACTCTAGAGTTTTGGCTTCTCTCTCAAACTTGAGTATCCTCTCCTCAGTGTTGTGTGTTGCCTCTCACTCAGCTGGTTTATGTCCAGTTACTTTATTGACTAGAGGAGTAATCCTTTTGGCTGCAGCAGAAAGGAAGAGGCTGGATTAAGCACTCAGCATATCCCTTCAAGTATATCCTTAGTTGGTCATTTTAAAGGTCATGTGCAGATCCCAGAGCAACTCCTTAGCACATTTTGTTCACTCGTAATAATAAGGACTCAAGATCCTGCTTTCAGTTTTGCAAAGGCAAAGAAAGACTTGCTTACCCACAGGAAGAGGGGAGGTCTTGGGTATATGTTTGACACTAACCAGTTACTCATCTATGTAGAAGTTTTTGTTTCTGGAGACCTGATGGATTCTTTCTGGGCACAGCTCCCAGCCCAAAACTGAGAGTGTTTCCCTCTTTATTATGTAGGACTTAACCAATATGCTAGTTGGAGGTGACTGTTCTGTTTCAGGATATTCTTTTGTCAAATCAGTCTTTTCCTGAAGAGGCTTTTGGCTTTTCCTGCTTTCTTAAATGTGCTATAATCGAGCCAACAGGCTCAGCTGGTGGGCATCTCTACCCCTACTTGAAATTGTGTAATGCAAACAACAAATCCTTCTACATACCTGCCTTGCAATGCATGCCCTATGCTGCTTGTCACCTATTTAATATCTCCTTGACATTCTCAGGTGTGGGAGTGTCCTAGAAGTCTCCACAATCTTGAGTGTACAAAACTGCCTTTCGCTGTTCTAGTTCTCCAGGATTTGGTGAATCTGCTTCTTTGTGGAAACTCCCCTCAAGTTTCTTCCCTCTAGAAGCAGGAACCCAGTCAGCTTGGTATATTGAGAGAAGGGAAAATTACTTGCATGTAATTCTGATTCTCTGAAGATCTTGTATGACTGGATTCATTCTCACCCATCCAATTCTTGAGAGAGACAGATGAAGTATGGCTGGATGAATCCATCCTATCTGTTACTATTTGTAGCAATGTTTATGCTTTGGTTTTAAGAGTTACTTCCCACTGGCTTACTGTAGAACCAGAGAATGCATTTCTTAACGCATAGACGGCTGTGGCCATCCAACTGATGCACTGATTATACTGACATCTCAAAGTGAAAGTTAGATACCCAAGTTCTCATAGGTAATTGCTTCAACCTCTTGCTCAAAAAGAACCAGCAACTGGGGAACAAGCATGCTGTACAGAGGTGGAACGTACCACCTGCCGTGGAAGAGATGATGTTGTGGGGACTCAGCGGCCCTGCACAACTTCAGTTTGGAAGTTCAGGCTTTGTTCCAGAAGCCCAAAACTCAAGAGTGGGGATCAATGTCTGAGGCATTCAGAGAGTGGCACGTAAGTTTCCCACTACTAGGCGCCCCCCCCCCCCCAAGTAAAATAGCTAGCACCCCACAGGCTTATGATGCGCAGCCGCAGGTTATCCTTTCTTTGGTTTAAGCCTAAAACTCTTTTTACAAAGGAGTGAATTGTGCATGCACTGTTACCAGTGACTATGGCCTAAAGGAAGCCAGCTGCATTTTTTCAATAGAAATGAGTTTACGCTGCTGGTTCCCATGAACAGTTGTCTTATTTCAGTTCTCTAAAGTATGTAGTTGCAGAGCACAGTAATACAACAGGGCTTTGATGCTGAATTTGGCCCCATTTCTCCCAGCCCCCACAGGATTAACATTTGATACTTGGGTATTACCTTAAATGAGTGTGGCATTATCACACTTCGAAATTGTTAAATAAAATACAGGGGCATGAAAACAATTTAACAGTTAAATATACCTTGTTTTGATGGACATGGGTCACTTTAGTCCCAAAGTTAGCTATAGTCTAAACAAGTGTGATGTGTTCATTCTGATTGTAGAAAATTATTTACATTGGATATTATGAAAACGAGGCTGTGAAAAATTCCTTACACTAAAGGAATGGATTCCACATCATTAAGATATCCCTAGTTCTGGGTGTATTAATTAACACTTGTAATAGACAAGAGAGAGAGAGAGAGATCGCAACCATATTTGGCCCTATTGTGCTAGGCACTGAACTAATGCATTAAAACTCGATTTGAAATCTTCAGTTAATATTGAACTCTTCCAAACTCATTTTTTTTTTTTCAATTTCAGTTTTTCTTGCATTGCCATTCCAAAATAATTTGCACTGCCTTAAGTGTGTCAGTCTGCAAAACTGATTTTAGGCAGGATTCTGTCCCAGTGTTGTTAAGTGACTTAGATGTTTCATACCCTTTTGTTGGCTGTAATGGGCTTGCTGGTGAATAAAGCAAGACTTTTGTTTTTGGCTCCCAAAATAGCCTCTGGTTTCCCCAATAGCCTCTCCACACAAACTTTTTTCCAAATAGTCACACTTGCACTATTTTCTTGCATATCCTGCTTTATCCCAATTTCTCACCCTTGCAACTACTGGATCTCTTATGCTTGTGTTAAACCACTCTGAACTCCACTCAAATGGGCTGTAATTGGTCACCTAATCATGCATCCCATGATCTGTTTGCAGGGGCGGTGCAAGGAAGTTTCACGCCCTAGGCAAAACTTCCTTGCACCAGCCCTGCACGCCTCCCTCTGTGGCAGCCAGCTCCCCCGCCTGCGGCAGGCGGCTTCCCCCCCTCCCCCGCCACGGCAGCTCCCCGCCTGCAGGCCACGGCAGCTCAGACCCCCACCCCCCAACGGCAGCTAGCCCACAGGCTGCAGCAGCCTTCCACCCCACCTGCAGCAAGCCACCCCCTGCCTCCCGGCTCCACACTCAGCAGCTGAGCCGAGCGCGGAGCCGGGAGGCAGGAAGCAGCCGCGGTGAGCCGCCCGCGAAGCCCTGCTGAGCCCTAGTGGCAGGGCAACAGCCCTCACCACAGCAGGGCTTCGCGAGGAAGCGGGTGGCTGCCTCCCCGCTCGAGCGGGAGGCCGGAGGCAGCCGCCCCCCAAATCCTGGCTCACTAGGCGACCGCCTATGGTCACCTAGTGATAGCGTCAGCCCTGCCTGTTTGTTTGTGAGGAAAACTTGAATGTAAGATTTGCCATTATGAATCAGCCAACTGGTTAATCAAATCCAGTATTCTACCGCTAGCAATGCTCATTACCTGATCTTTCAAACGAAAATGAAAAACCCTAAAATCCTCTAGGGTCTCATCCAAAGCCATTGGAGTAGATAGTATCTCTGTTGCTCTCAGTGGGCTTTTGTATCAGACCTTTAGACAACCATATAATAATTTCTCTCAGCCAGAGATGAATTCTTCCCTGGTCTGTCACAATCATTTTACTGTGCCCTGAAGCATGATTTAAGATGAAGGTGCTCTACTTTCCTTGGCTGGCTGTAAATAAAGTTGCATGTTACCTTGTCTGTCTAAAGCATCCAGTTTTACAAAGGATAGTAAAAGCAATCCCGAGACTAGTCTATATTGTCTCTTGGATACATCCACATAACCCTCATGGCATGCAGATTTACTGAGAGAAACACCAAGGACAAAACATTTAAATGGAGAAGTAATGCAATTGTGGACACTTCTAACTTATGTACATTAGAGATTTGGGTGCTTTTATTGTAAATAAGGTATTTTGCATGTACCTGGGCAGAGAAATGGTATACTGGTAATGTGCACATATGAAGCTATTTGGACATGAACATATGCATACATCAACTTCAAAACAAAAAACTGGCTTTAGTTTTTGAAAGAATACTGACACTTGTATGTAAATTAAACATATTGCACTTTCATTCATTAATACAAAGGAGACATAAACAAGTTCAGGACGCAGCCCTTTCTTATATTCTGCAAAATATAAGCAAAAAGACAGCTGAAAAACTAGATATGTCAAACTTAATGAGCTGCCTTGAATTTGTATTGGTGTCACTATATATTGGTAAAAGTTTATGTTAAGCCCTGATAACGGAGAGAGGCATGTGTGTTTATACTATGGAGATATGCAGGCATCCATTTATGTGTATACACTTGTAAATACTTTTTGAGCTATTTGATAGCATGAAAAAACACTTTGTTTAAATTGCAGGGAAGTTTTTGTTTCCTCAGCCTCACAGAAATTGGCAGTCTGGGATAATAAATCTAATTCTCTTAAATATACATGTACACTTTTATGTACACAAAGTGAAGTAGCTGGTGTGTAGAAACTCTTCAACATTATCTGAAATCCTAAAGAGGCATAAAGCATTTATATTCAGCTAAGAGTTAAACAGCTTAAATAAACTAAGATTCTAAAACTGGTCTTGCTGAACTTGTTCAAGCTATAAACCACTCCAGATCCACATCTGTTTTTTCCCAATTTACGTTTTCATACATTTCCCTTGAAAATTTTACCTCCGAGTACACATATGCCATACCTTTTTGAAAAGAGTCTAAATTCTGCTGTTACTCATGTGTACATATAAATTATTACCTGTGGTTACTCTGAATTAGTATAAAAGGTAATAGAGCATGTTTCTAACGTAACAAAATGACTGTTTTCTGCTATTTTAGGTCCTGGTCCTGCCAATATTTTGGTACATTTTTAACGTTAAGCATGTGAATAATGTAATTTATTTCAGTGGTACTGCTCACATTCTTAACTTTAAGTGCATATGTGTTGGAAGGGTTGAGGTTTTAAATTGTTATCAAATATAAAATTACGGGTGTAGAATGTACTTGAATAAAGCACGGATGCGGATAATATGGGTATGCTTTGTTCAGTCAATGTAAATAATTCATTTACTAAAGGAATATCTGGTGCTGAAATTACAACACTGGGGTCAACCAAATTATGCTTAAATGATCTTTTATCATGAAAGTTGTGCAGAGTAATTCTCTACAGTTTCTTTTGCTTTAATCTAATTTGGGGATGCTCTTTGTCATTTTAACAACACAATCTTCATGTGAAGATATCCGTTCCAAATAAATGTACACCAAAATGTCATTTTTGAGGTGGGCCTTTGTACTCTTACTTTGATTTGTTTAAAAATGCTGCTATGCTTGTGTTTCAACAAACCTACTGCAAACAGGTTTCCATTCATAACACTCTCTGTAAACACTAGGTGGTAAATATGTGGGGGTAGGGGGTATGTTAATGACTGTGCACTTTTTCTGAATGCATGGTGCAAATTTTCAGGAATTTCAGTGGTTCTCAAAATCGCTGAAGCTTTTTTAAACTAGTTGATGTGAATTAAAGTCTACATGCTTGAATAGCAAACAAGTCAATGGAAGGATTTGCCAGCCTACAGCTAGAGTGAGTACTCTTTTATTAAAATTCCTTTGCTATGCAATTAATAGGCTCAAAGGGCCAGATTGTTCAACTCTGTATTGACCTGCAGCCAGGTTGATGCAAAGTTTGTCTGTTTTGTGTGTGCATAACTCTTCCAGTTCACTAAAAACTGGAGTAGTGGAAATCCCCAAATGAGTTTTCTGCTACTTAAAAATATCAGCAGTCTGCTGAGCCGTTTCTGATTTATACAGTCCCATAAATCATCCTTTATACTGCCTTTAGGTGGAAAACATTAGGTAACTTCAGAAGCTGCTGATACATCAAGTGGATTAGTAAATTTCAAACTGGCCTCCATTTTGGAATGTGCAGTTTTGCCAGTGCATGTTTCAAGCACTCACTTGGCTGCAGAGCAGACCATACCCTACATATATTTGCAAAAACACATATGGAAGAGGTGGGCTATGAGCCATGTTTTCATCAGGCCTTACTTTCATTTTTAACCACTTATTAGAATTTAGTCCCTGATTATGTTTCACTTACATTTAAAAATATTTGGAATGGATAAGTACAACACTCCATGGATGAGTCTGTTCCAAAGCATATCGAAATAGCTCGATTTGTCAACCTCATTTGAAGTATCATCAAAAGTCTGCTTGATCCCCTCACTATGGAGTTTGAGCTTCTAGTAGGGTGACCAGATAGCAAGTGTGAAAAATCAGGATGCAGGGTGGAGGGTAATAGGCATCTATATAAGAAAAAGGCCCAAATATCAGGACAGTCCCTATAAAATCAGGACATGTGGTCACCCTAGCTTGTAGTGGACAAACTTCAGTTTCAGAAGGATGTTCCTATTTGACTTTTGCCATTTTAGCCAATTAAATTGTAATAAACAGCCAGAAGCACGTGGGTTTTTTGTTTGATATAAAATTTACAGGTGGCAATCCCAAAGAAGAAACGTCTTAATAGTTGTGAAACTGTTTAGTATAATGCATGCAAAAAAAAAAAACCTGTGCCAAAAGTTTTTTTTCACTTGTCTCATGTTACCTTCTAAAGTTGTGCTGTTATATTCATAAAGCTACAAGTAAGTTATAAGTGTTGCAATGCTTTTCACCAATGAAGAATTTAAGTAATCTTGTAAATGATGCAGAATATGTTGGAGTAAAGTTAATTTCAATCTGATTTTTGTCTTGTCTTTATTGTATGACTGTGCCTAAATTGGCAATGGAAAGTACATGCTGTTTGGGAAAGCAATAGTGTGTCACTTATAAGAGCTATAAAAGAAATGAAAAATGGTGGCTATTTTTGAAAGAAGACAATTCTATATGGTATTCCACATCCTTCAGCCTCTGGTGAAGAAGAAACCATTATGATATTCTGCATACAAATTGAGCTGGGTTAGAATAATTGGATGCTGGTTTGGACCAGTTATCTCTTTTTCTTTTACATGCCCAATGCAGTTTTTCCACCAACTTAATACTTTTTTGGGGGTAAAACAGTCTAATTCGCACTCTTGCCCCAATAGTCTGTACCAATATCCTGCCTAAGTCCCCACTTAGTCAGAGCACTAAGAACAAATGAAAGTAAATGTTCAGCTGTTTTGCTCTAGTACAGATGCTGTATGCAGGGCTGTGAGATGTGTATGTGAAACTTCTGCCTACATACACTGGGCCATAATGGGGTCAGATCTTGCTCTGACATAGTTTTGAAGAGGTGTAAGTTAGGACAGTGCTCAGCCCCTGAAGTGTTAGCACTGCATTTGCCCGGCTCGGCTGCACTTTGCCCATATCAAATTATCTGTTTAAAGGCATGCTATGGCTGGAAATACACTTCTTTTAAAAAAATCTATAATTACCATTTGTTCTCATGCCGTAATACATGGCTGCAATATTTTGGTTGTAAGCATTTGCAGGGAAATGTAAAGTGCGTAGGGTGAAAGATGCCTTTCAATTACTTCGATGAATTGTATTGAGTGTTTTCATGAAACACAATATGAGTCTGGTCAACTTTTTTAAAGTGTGTTGTTCAGGAGCCCTGCCTACCTGTACGCTTCATTTTGTTCTAGAGGTGGTGTTGGAACTTCTCTGAAATCATGTATACACTGGTGAAGAAGTCAGTGCTCAATCACTAGCTAGAAATGAAATCCTAGTTTAAAATACTTTATTTTACATAATTACATATGCCCACATCTATCGACTGCCCATATCTGCTGCCAATGACCGCGATATGTCTTGTGGGGTCAAATTCTGTTTGGAGTTCAAAGTGGAGTTACTCCAGATTTATATCAGCTAAACTGAATAGATTTGGTCCAATGAACTCAAATCAGGTTATTACTGTGAAGTTACATTGTCCCAAAAAGAAGTGGGGGTGGGGGCGACAACAGACAGTTTAAAAGGTAACATAGGGATTACGAGTTTGTTGACTATTAAGGCAGGCAATAACTCTTCTGAGATAAATGGACCTGTAATTTCTGACCTGCTACCTTGCTTGGCCTCACTGAGAGTCTGGTCTTTTCTTTTATTGTTAATGAAAGCAGCCCTAGCCACATTGTGTTCAGTGTTCTACACCCCCCTTCCTTGCAGAAATTGCATGCTGGTAAGTTGACTGTTCTCTCTCAAGGCAATAGCATTAGAACTAGTTGCAGTGTTTCTGTCTCACAAAGAACACCATGCCCTCTTACAGAAAAGTTAGTAACTTTTTTCCAGCAACTGTTGTTCTTCAAGGTGCTTCGCACATGTCTATTCCACTGTAGGTGGCCAGTGCACAGTTGTCAGAGTTTTTGCCCTTAGTGGTACTCATCAGGGAGGGCCAAGCACCTTCCGTTGTGTCTTGCACATCATGCTGGCATAAAAGGCCAATTTGCCCCCGACCACCCTCAGTTCCTTACTGCTGGAATGACTCCAATAGAGAGGGGGTGGTGGTTGTGGAATGGACATGTGCAACACATTTAGAAGAACCACCATTATGGAAAGGTTAGAAACCATTTTTTCTTCTGATGTCCAGTCCACTACAGGTGACTCTCACACTGTCCCATTTGGAGGTGGGTTTGGAGTCAATTTCAACAGGGACTGGAGTACCATTTGGCCACATTTAACAATCTAGAGCCTGCTGAGAGATTGCATAGTGGGAGGCAAACATATGACATGCTGAACAGGTTGCTACTTTGCAAAATACAGGTGCATGAGCTAGAAATGCCATAAAGTCTGCTTTGGATCTAGTCGAATGACCCAATACTCTATCCTGAGGGTTCATGTTAGCCAACTGGTAACATAGGCAAATACAATTAGATATCTATGACAAAAATCCTTTGCATGGAAACCAGGCAGCCCTTCATTCTGTCTGTAAATGCAACACTAAATTGAGACAAAGACCTGAAAGACTTTTTAGTTTGTTCCAATAGACTGCTAACACTCTTCCAACATCTAGAGTTTGGAGTGATTCCTCTCCCTTATTACCATGAGGCTTTGGGAAGAAGGTTAAGAAAACTGGTTGGTTTATATGGAAAGAGAAGACCACTTTCATTTAAAAAAAAAAAAAAAAAACCCAACCAAACTTGGATGTGGAAAAAGGTAGACTTTATCTGTGTAAAAAAACATATATGGAGGATCTGATACTAATGCCCTGAATTCCCCTATTCTCCTGGCCGATTGAATGGCTATTAAAAATGTTACTTTCTTTGAATGGTGTAACAGGTCGCTAGAGTCTCAAAGGTGGGACCCATCAGCTTTGTTAAGGCTAAATTCAGTCTCCATGCTGGAATAGGACTCTGTACATGTGGAAACCACCTGTCCAAACCCTTTTAAATGCTTACAAAATCAGGTTGGGAAAAAAGGAGTGGCTATCCACACAAGGGTCAAATGCTGTTATAGCTGCTAGGTGTACCCTAATGGAGCTAACTACTAATCTCTGATGTTTCAGATAGAAAAGATAGCCCAGCACTGCTAAATAGAAGTAAGAATGGGGGCAACCCTTTTCAGCCTCGACCAAGTGGAAAAACTCTCTTAGCCAGGTAAGTTGTCCTCGTTGATTGTTTTGTACTATTCAGCAGTACTTCCTGCACTTCTCTGGAGAAGGACCCCTCTGCCGATGTTAGCCAGGTAGTCTCCAGGCCATCAGGTGAAGAGCATGAAGGTTGGAATGGAAGAGGTGGCTGTGATTCTGCAAAAGTAGGTCTGTGTGAAGCAGGAGTAACAGGGATTGATTGAGAGGTCCTAGAGCTGTGAAAACCAGCATTGATGGGGCCAAGCCATGGCCATTAGTATAACACTGGGATTGTCCTGTTTGGCCTTGTGCAGAACTCTTGTCAGAAGAAGGATGGGAGAAAAGCTTGCAGTACAAAAGCATCCATCAATGAACCCGGGCTGTGTCCTGCTCTGACGCAGAATTGGTGACATTGTGTTGTCCCTTGTTGTAAATAGATCTACTTGGAGAGTTTCCCAGAGCTGGAAAATGGACCTTGCTATGTTTGGGCAAAGGGACCAGTCATGGTGATGGATAAGTAATCTGCTCAGGTGATCTGCCAGTATATTCTGAATCCCCAGGAGGTGAACCATTTTCAAAGTATAGAGTTACTGATGCAGAAGTCTCAGAGTGGGATTGCTTCCCAACAGAATAGTGAGGTCTGGGCTCCTCCTACGTATTTACATAAAATATGGTGGTTGTATTGCCGGTGAGCAACAATATGCCCCTTCCCCTAATGCAAGGAAGGAATGCCATGCAAGCTAAATGGATAGCCCGCAGCTCCCTGATGTTTGTGTATACTGAGCTCTTGGGGAGACCAGAGACCCTGCATCTGCAGGTGGCTCAGATGAGCCCCCACCCCCTCCCAGGTCCAAGGCATCTGTGACTAAATTAAGAGTGTGAGATGGGGCAAAAAAAATTCCCATGCATGCATTGGTTGAGTCTCTCCACCAATCCATAGAATATTGGATGTGAATTGGTATGTGCAGTAACATGTCCATGTGGTGCTTTTTTGGAGAATGTACTTCTGCTACCCGGCTGTGAAGGAGTTTGAGGCATAGTCTGACATACTGGACCATATAAGTGCATGCTGACATGTGCCACAGCAGCCTGAAACAACTTCTCATCATGGTGAGAGGATAAGCCTTGCCTTTCAGTCCAGAATGAGGCTTTGCATTGTATGAAATCTTGTCTGCAGCAGTAAAGCCCTGGCCGTTGTCAAGTTCAGGACCACTCCAATAAATTCTATTTTCTGTTCTAAAGATGGGACTAACTTGTCTGAGTTGATCAGGCGGACTAGCATGTCAAAGGTGGATCAGATTGTGCAAGTGCTGAACACCAGCTGCAACCTGGATCGACCTCTTTATCAGCCAGTTGCCCAGGTAAGGGAATACATGGGCCCCTAACCTCTGGAGGAATGTTGCCACCACTGCCATTCAGTTTGTAAAACTATGTGAGGCAGCTGAGAACCCAAAGAGGGGAGGACTGTGAACTGATAATGGTGGCCACTGACAGTCACGCTCAGAAACGTCGTGTCCCTGATGAATTGCCACATGAAAGTAGGGTGTGGCCCTGCCTGTGTGTGTGTGCTGCAAGAGGCCTGAGAGCCTAATTCAGCAAAACAGGGCGAGGGAATCCAGGCTGGTGGAGAAGGAGGGGCTCAGTGAAACCCCAGTACATCAGATGGCATCCCAGAAGGAGGGTCTAACTTGTCACACCTTTCATCTGGGAGCTTCTCTTTTAACTTCAAAACAGTATCCCAGAGGGTGACATTGTAGCATCCCAGCAAGTCTTGGTGGTTTGCAATACCCCTCTGGAATAAAGCCGTAATCTGCCTGTGGAATGACGCTTTCTCCCAAATAAATCAGGATTCTCCTCTGAATTTTTGTGGGTTGAAGCCTGGTGCCACGGTCTTTCTTTTTCATTAGCTGCTGGCACTGCAAGGGAGCCTGGAGGATGATGGTTATAGGTGCTCAAACCCCTGGGAGGGGACATAGTGTCATCTCTCTGCTCTTTTCGCAGTCGGCAGTAGGGACGCTGGAGTCTGCCAGAGGAGCTTGGTAGGCTCTAAGCCTCATTTATCGGCAGAGCTATTCTAGCTTGAGCCGCAGATGACTGAATGTCCGCCAGCTTGTGGATTTTTCCCGGACTTCCTCTGGGTGGATATCTATGGCCATAGCCATCTCCTCAACAACTCCTGAGGAGTCGTAAAATCAGCCAGAGGTGAAGAATTAGGCTCCGCTACAATTGCCTCATTCATGGATGAGGAAGAGGATGCTAGCAGTACAGGGGGTGGTCCAGTGCCTGCTTCTCTTGCGGCTGTTCGTGAAAGGGATCCTGACTCTGCTTGGTGCCAGGCTCAGTACGGATGCTATAGTGCTAGTGGAGACGATGCTCCTGATACCCAGCAGATGAAGCCAGCTGAGACATTCTTGGTTGTAGGGAGGAAGTCCAAGGAGTTCCAAAAGGGCCATTGGTATGGCCCAGTCCCCAAACATGCATAGTCCAAAGGTCCCTTCTATAAGCTCCCAGCTGATACTGATGCAGAAATCAGGGCAGGCAGGTGATGTAAGTCCTCCAGATGGGACCGACTAGGTTGGGATACGTAAGATCTCACTTCAAAATCAGGTGAGGAAGAAGCTGCTTCTTGAGACCATGCTGATCCCATACCGATTGATGCCAGTGAAGAAGCTCGGACTCTAAAGACAGGGGTGCCTGAAGACAGGAGATCATGTGTGGCTTTCCCCTAGACGGTACTAGCCTAACTGGCACCCTGGAGCTGCTCAGTGAGGAGGTGAAGGTGCTGGAGGGTGTCTTAGCTGCCGGTGTCAGGTGAGTCGCTTGAACTGGTGATGGCGGCACCAAGAGTTTTAACAACTTTCTGATGGCACCAAACACCTCAGGAGTAGATGGTACTGGGAAGACACATGGCACGAGGAAATGCCAATGAAAGTGCTCCAAGAGTTGGACTCAACAGGCCTCACTGGGCTTTGTAGTCAATGAACTCTCCTGTTTAGAGGGGCTTCCTCTTTGAACGCCCTCCTTGGTCTTCAGAAGAGCTTATCCTATTTGAGTCTTTTGAGGACCCCAGTCCAAGTCCAATTTCCAGTGTCTCTTTGTTGACACCTGTGACTCCGATCTGCCTCTCCGTATCAGTAGACTGGAGATGCACTACTAACTGATGCCGACATGATGGGTACCCAGACTGAGGTAGGGGGATGAGATGGAGGCCATAGTGCCAATTCAATCAGCAGATATTTTAATCTGGCTGCCCTGTCTTTTTTTGAATGGGGTTTGAAGACCTTACAAATGCCACACTTGTCACTCACATGAGCTTCCCACAAGCACTCAAGGCAGTTGGGGTGAGGGTCACTATTAGGCATTGTCTTGCTACAAGAGTGGCAGAGCTTGAAATCTGGAGAATATGGCATATCTCCAATACTGGGCCAGCACCCAAACTGGTTGCCAGAACCACACAAAACCACAAAAACTTGTTTTAACTCACGACACTATCTACAGGTACTATTTACAGATATCAAGTAAAGACTTGCAGAAGCAAGAAACGGGAACTCTATCAACCTTCACGGGTGGTAGGAAGGAACTGAAGAGGGTCTCTGGAAGCTTGGCTCTTTATGCCTGCATGGTGTGTGAGAGAAAGCAGAGGGTGCTCGGGCTGACCTGATGAGCTGTGCTCAGGATAAAATCTTCAACTGTGCACTGGAGCACCCAAACACCTACTGTGGAAAGGACACGTGCAATCTCTCAAAGAATGAGACATTGGAAGTGAGGGACCAAAAAATGGTGGTGCATTGATTTTTATTTGATCCATCTCTGTATTGTTCATGCTGTCAACAAGTCACTTTTCACCCTCTTGTTTTGTTTTAGTACTATGATACAGGAAGCAGTTTCAGTTGCAGCAGTATTGATACTTCTCTCATTTCCCTGGATGGAAATTGCTTTCCTCTTCTTAAAAGAAGGCTCTAGATTCAAACAGGGAGCTGTTTCTTTCGGTTGAAGCAGAACCAGTAATGTCTTTAAGGTCATACATCTCAGGCTTTCATGAGGATTACCATGGCTTATGTGTGGCAGGCTCATTTCTTTACATTTCAGGGCTTTTTTAATGAGTTTTTCCAGTTGCCTTTTGTTGTACTTGTTTCTTGGCAAGTTCTTGGTACTCTTTTCACCTTGAAAAGTCTGAGTAGCATGCAATTTGCCATTACTCCTTTCTCCTTTAGTGCTGTCTGTCATAGGAGCACAATTGAGAGATTGTCTGCAACAGACTGGAACCTTTTCTTTTCCTGAAACTGTATCTCCTACAGCATGTGTAGTTAATTTGCCATTAGGCTTTGATCGATCTTTTGTAGACTTGGTTGCCTGGGCCAATTCTTTTTTGGTAGATGGTGCTATATATATGTGAGGTAAGTGAGTGACTGTTTCCTTTGTCTTTGGTTTTTTAGACTTATTTTGTACTTGGTAGCAGGTGAAAGGAGCATCTTTACCCCAGCCTTTTACCTGGAGGTACAAAAGCATGTTAAATGTACATTAATATAAGTGGATTTTGTAACAGTAAAAAAAAATCATTAATGCAGTAGCTAAGTGCATTCGTGGTGTTGATATTAATTGATTATAATTCTTCAAATCCTCTAGAACCAAAGCACCTGAAATTTACGAAGGACTTTTTTCCTCTTGACCTTCCTTATAAAAGTTATTTTCAGCTCTTCCTGCAAGTCCTAAATCTGCAGGAGAGACTGCAGGTCTTTTCACCCTTTTTGTGGTCATATTAAGAGATGACTGCTGTGCACGTATTGGGGCAGTTACATAGGGACATGACTTTCACAGATTTCCATGACTTTTCAACATCTCATATCATCCTGCAAAAGAAAAACTTTTCCTATCAACCCGAGGTTCTGATCTGCCATGAAATCCTCACCTGTAACTGCAATTGTGTAGGAAGCTGAAACTCACTCAGAGGAACTCTTGTGGTGTTCCGCACCTTAGCACAGTCTCCAAGTTCACCCACGCAGCTACAATTGCATTCTACTCTCTGAGCCAAATTCTGATCTCAGCCTTGCCACCCTAAATCCAGAACAACTCCACAGAAGACAGTGGAGGGAAGGAAGCGTGGTTCTATGGTTGGAGAACAGGATTTAGAGGCAAGAGAGCTAAGTTTTAGTCTTGATTCTGTCACAGGCTTACAGTGTGCAATACTTCTAATGTAAAAAATTCTTGATTTTTTTCAGTTAGGGGTAATTGACATCGGAATCTGGCCTACTGCCTCTGAAAAATGAGTGCTATAAAGTAGCTGTAACAATTCTTAACATCTTAGTGCCAAATTTTGCTGTTTATAATGATATAAAAAAGTAACTGAGCAGTTTTTGGCCTCTACACAGTTTGATGTTATCCTGAGATTTGGATGGCACATTTATGACCCCCTTTTCTCCCTGTCTCAATTCTCTGACCAAAATGAAAGGTGCTAGTCAAACTCTCTAACTGTAGGAAAATAATATGTCCTTTTGCCTTTCTGATCTTTACTTTGCTTTTGTTTGGAGTTTTTAAATATTTGTATTCATTAGTGTTACATGTAGTTTATCAAAACTGCCATTAAAATGCCTAATAAATTTATAAAATCTAAATTAGACCTACAAGAATGGGGAGGGGGTGTGAATGTAAAACTAATGATCACAAATACAATTAGTATTCTTACTGAAAGTGAAATACAAAGGCTAAGAAAAAAAAATCAAGGTGTTTAAAAATGAATGTACGGATATTTTTTAAGTCATTCTTTATCTAATACACCCATAAAGCTTAGATGTTGCAGAAGCAAGGCTCATAACTTTCTGCTGTAACCACGGTCTTTTTCCTATTATCTGTCAAATTATTTATTAATCAGTTGTGCTGACATCCAGTCAATGCAAGTTGATTTAATTACTATACTGAACATGGATGTTGTGGCTTTCTCCTTCTAATAGGTCATTTTTCTATTTTCTCTTTGAAGCGTCAGTGTTTTCAGTTGTCTAATAGACACCACCTTCCCTCTTTTCAGGCCATGGAAATGTCAGTAATTTCACAGATGCTTATATAATGTTTAAATAGTGCTATCTAATGAAAAGTGTACATAGTACTGTCTGAGGACTGGAAAGCAGATGTTTGGACTGATTCGCTCTGTCTACGTTTTGGTTATTTGTGAAGGATCTAATTTGGTCTTAATGGTTTTCTGATGTTTCTCTTACAGCATATTTTTAAAATTAAGTACAATGTTGGAGACTAGGAGAGAGACACCAGCATCCTACTTGTAGTGCTTTTTCAAATATATCTTAAATATCCCTGCTCATATAAATGTCAGTTTATTTCTACAGAAAAGGATATTTTACATTTAAATACAGTGTTATGGTCTAAATCACTAGAGAATTTACTACCACTGCTACTTTTAATTAAGACCATAGAAATAAGGCAGATTGCATCTGTTGTCCTTCTGGCTATGGTGTTTCCACCTAAAAGCACAAGACAACTTCAGATATAGAACAGGGCATATCTTGTAAAAGGAGTTAGGCTATTATAAAATGGATGTTGGAGAGAGAGAGAGAGACAACTGACCTACTGAATGATGTCTCTATTCTGACAAAACGAAAATAAGAAAGAAAAACGTGTAGCACCTTAGAGACTAACAAATTTATTTCAGCATAAGCTTTCGTGGGTTAGTACCCACTTCATCGGATGCATGCTTATGCTGAAATAAATTTGTTAGTCTCTAAGGTGCTACACATTTTTCTTTCTTATTTTCGTTTTGCTGACACAGACTAACACGGCTACTACACTGAAATCTATTCTGACAGATATTATCGTACATGTGCAACTGTAGTACTGTGATAAAATTGCATAGTTAAGACAGACCCCTGGATTTTCTACTGCCTTGATTCTTGTAAACAAAGTACAATAGATATTTCCTCTACAAAACAGTGAGTGGAAATCGTTAGGACTATTTACAGCCAGTCTGTTTTTGAATAAATAACCGTGTATTCCCATTCCTGTTTTAAAAGCATGAGAGCACCAAGTGGAAAAACGAACTATCTTGCTACAGTATTTGTGAACTAAAGTTATAATACAAAGTACTCAATTCTTCTATTATGCCATATGTACCATAAAATCCATTACTTCACAGAATGGAATGTAGGTAGGGTGACCAGACAGCAAGTGTCAAAAATCGGGACAGGTGTGGGGGGTAATAGGCACCTATAGAAGAAAATGCCCCAAATATCGGGACTGTCCCTATAAAATAGGAACATCTGGTCACCCTAAATGTAGGTAAGAAGAATTCATTTTCATTGTCCTGACTGGATTTCTAGTTAAATGTATCTTTCTTGTGGTAGTTCACATATATCCACAACTTCTACCAATAAACATGCACAACAGCATATCAGATATCTTCAAAACTAGCCACTATAAAAAGAACTTTTCTAAATGTTTAAGGAAAGGTGAGGGAGGAAGGAAGGAATCTTACACTGGAAATACAGGGACAAATCCTACAGTCATTATTCAGGCGAAAGCCTCATTTAAATAAAACACCAGGTCTTGTACGGGATAATGGCTCAGTAATTTTGACCCAGCACACTCTGCAAAAGCTGGGCTATCAAACTGATGATTTTGTTCCCATTTGAGGATGACTCCACTACTCTGACCCAAACTCATATAAATAATAATCGTAGAACGCTGTAATCTCTAAATTTATCACACGGTATGGAATTTGCCACCAGTGACTGCTGTCAAAAGGGCTTATTTTCCATAGTCACTCTTCAGGAAAAGGAAGTAAAATAAAGGACTTTAAAAAAAAAAAAAAAGGCAGTAATTCATCTCAAGTTAGAGTTGAATGCCTAACACTTAGTATGGTATGGATTCCGCTCTCACCACAACTAGCTGAACATTCAGTAGGTGGCACTCTTCCCTCCACACTAGTACCACTATATTGTATTTCAAGTGATCTCTTGCAGCTGTTAAAGATCAAACAGAAGGCCTGACCACTTCATAAATGAACAATGGTGACATGGGCCTGCCCGTATTGCAACATGAGCCATTGCACTCTGCTTTAATTCCCACAATAATTTCTATTGGAAAACAGTATTATTCACATCTGCCCATAACTATTATGCAACAGTGATGTGTGTTATTGAAGGGCTGCTGTATTTCTCCCCTAAAGGTTATTGCACATCAGTAGTGGGTGATTTCTTCATGTAGCTTTTTAAAATAAAAAAAGTCCTTTCATTACTTAGCCTTTGCTTCTAGTTACTGCCTAGAAAGAGCTTACTTTCTCTCTCTCTCTCTCTCTTTGGATCTAAAGCAGTGCATACATGAGGGTGAGTAAATAGTTAATAGTCTGTAAACTGCTTTGAAAGTAACATACTATAAAAATATTAATTCTGGATTTAACTTTAATCTCCTATGACTGATTCTCTGAATCTTAAATCAGCTAGATGGTGAGTTTAGAGCTCTGGTGTAAGAGTGGAACATGTAATATCTGGGAATTTTTAACTGGTGTTATCTTTCCTATTACTTCCAAGTTACTGTCAAATGCATCAAAAAGGAGGAGAGAATAAGTAAGTGGCTGCCAGTCACAGAAAATCTGTGACTACTGAGAAACATGCAGTCATTGTGGATGTGGATAATTTTTATTTAAACTATTCTAAATTGTGAATGCAAATTTAACCTGTATTTTATGGAGGAAACTGTGACAGCTAATTAATCAAAATGAAATGTACATTTAACACAGACAATACTTGATATCAAAGTCCCTCTGTTTAATAATCAATGAGTCTGGCCTCTGTTACTAAAACATGAAAACAAAACAAGGAAGCATACCCAAAAAATAGTACTTAAACCAACAGGGAGAAACACTGTAAATGAACATTTAACCATGCCACTCTGAAAGAGCTGTTCCTGGGGCTACTTGACTAGTTCTGCTGCTCTTTTAAGTCCCAGTTCTGCAAAGCATTTAAGCAAATATTCAGCTCCACAGATCTCAATGAAACTGAAGCACATACTTAAAATAAAGAACATTCTTAAATGGCTTGCTGAATAGAGATGAACTCAAGATTGTGCTAAAACGCATTGTTGAGCCAGGTACCCCATGACCATACTTAGGCCTTGTCTGCATGAACAATTAGACTGTGGCAAGCTGGGATGTGAATCTATGCTACACTAGCCTGCCATGCTCTTAACTGTCTGTGAGCATTAACAATTGTTAAAGTGCTTTGAGCTAAGGAGGACTAACTCAAAGCACTCTAACAAACAACATATAGCAGCAGGGTGTACATGGACAGTTAGAGCAGGGCAGACTGGTGTGGGATAGATTCACACCCCAACTTGCCCCACAGTCTAATTGTTCATGAGGGCTGCACCTGAATGAGGTGAATGCACTTAGTTCCAGTAGAACATTAAATAAATTAATATGCGGCAATGGGGAATTAGCATACTGTATACCATAGACAGAAATAGTTAATCTATAAACTGGAAATTAAATTATTTGGAAGTAATGCATAGTATTATAAACTGATACATATAAGTAGCACCTACAGAAATTAACAAATGGCCAGTCTGCTCACAAGGAGCACAAGTACAAAGTATCTTCAATCCTTTTCTCATCATATAATGAGTTCAAACAAATAGAAGAAAATGACATGAAGTTACAGTATAAAAATGTTAGGTCAGTCTAGAAGACATTGCGGTTATTGCAACATGGCTGACCGTTATGGAAGGGAATAGTCCAGGAAGCAGTTGCACCGCCTGTATTTTTGATTCATTTCCTTGCTTGGCCTCTGAGAGACTTCTGTTTTTGATACTGTTGGTGAAAGGCCCTCTGATTTCATCATGTTTTGTGTTCTGTATTCCTTTTGTATGCAGAAACTGCATGTTAGCAAGATGACTGTTCTTTCTCAAAGAAACAGAACTAGAAGTGGTTATAATTTTTCTATCTGGCCAAAGAGCACAGGGCCAGTGTAACTGCTCAGGGCCTCCTTGCAGGAATGATGCTTTAGAAAGCCTTGGGACAAAGGATAATGGTTCGTGAATCTGTTTCTCCTTCACTGTATCATGAATGATACAGTCAGTTTCTTTTTCCCCCTTTTGTTCTATTGTTTTAGTACCCTTACTACCGGAAGCAGTCTCAGCTGAAGTAGCATTGAGCATTTTCTGATTTGCCTGGGAGATAGCTGCTTTACTCTTCTTAAAAGAAGGATCTGCACTATCTTTTGGAGTTGCATCTTTCACTGGTGGCAATACCAGCAAAGACTTTAAGTTTGAAGATTCAGAGCTATCTGGAGCAGGCATGGTAGGTTCAGGGGTCTTTACAGCTTTACTTTTTAGGGCTTCTGGGTGCCATATACTGTATTCCTTTACTGGCAAACTTTTCTTTTCACCTTGAAATGTCTGAATAGAGCACAACTTGCCATTACAGCTTTCTCTCTTCGTTCCATCTGTTGTAGAACAATTGGAAGACTCACTAGAATGGACTGCAACCTCT
The DNA here is from genome assembly GCA_037349315.1 of Chelydra serpentina. Lineage (NCBI taxonomy): Eukaryota > Metazoa > Chordata > Testudines > Chelydridae > Chelydra > Chelydra serpentina. The sequence continues at coordinate 31,296,629 of JBAIAC010000026.1, forward strand.
TTCTTTTCTGAAACGGTATCATTTATAGCACATGTGCTTAATTTGCAATCAGATTTTGATTGATCTCTTGTAGTCTTGGTTTCTTGGCTCACACTTTTGTCATTAGTTTGCCTCATATCTAAGCAAAACAGGCAACTGTTGACGGTTTCATTTGCCCTTGATTTCTTGGCTTGCTTTTGCAACTGAAGGCAGGCGAATGGAGCAGCTTTACCCCAGCCTTGCACCTGGGAACAGAGAAATATGTTAAATCTAAATACTAGTTGCTTCTTCACAAGAAGAAAAATTAACAATGCAACAGTAATGATTAACTAATAGCACTCATGATGCTACTTAGGTTTATTGTTTGGGCCAAATTAACAAGTAGCTTTTTATTCTTAGCCAGGCCCACTTAAAAAAACCTGTATTCAAAGAAGTTTTTTATTGACAGGAAAACCAGTAGACTCCATAGATTTTTTTCATGCCTGTTTTAGTTTTATGCTTGCAGTGCTGTTCTACAGAGTCCTACACTGCAAGCCTCAGAGGCAATAATATCCAAGAGCATGAAAAATCCAATTTCCGTTACATTATATTTTCTTTGAAAGAAAAACATGTTCTCTTCCTCCAAAAGTCTTGGATCTGAGAGATTATTATAGCTTTCCTTAGTTCCCACTTCTTTACTAAACTGAGTACAGAACAAAATTGTGACATTTCTTTTATGATCCATGTAAAAAACAAATGCATTTCTAGTGCCATTTCAATCAATCAAAACAACATATGTTCCACTGCTGACAACTAGACTGCTGACTAGGAGTGGATTTTACTTAGCTTTTGATTCACTAATATTAATCTCTTGCAGGCTTCAACAGGACAAACTTCCAGCTTAGAGGAGAAAACCACATCACCTGTTACTGACTGCTTACAAATTAAGAGCTCAAAAACTGAAATACCGTTTTACAAGATCCCTCTTCACACCTCTACTCTAGCAGCCTACCTCTTCACAATTAAATGTGAAAAATTAAGGCAGACTCTTACCAAATACAGAAGTAGTGACCATAAACTAGAGGTGGAAACAGGACACAAAAAGCACATCACCTACACAGAGAAGTGATTTCACAACCAAACTTGGAGAAGAGAAAAGTTTATTTTTGCACCAAAGTACAAGGAAATGGGAAAGACTTACTCATATCATGAGAAAACCATTTACATTAAAAAGCAATGAGTGGAAAGAGACATGAATTTGAATGGGACCTGATCTGGGAATCATGCTCAAAGGCCACCTCGCTGCTTAGTCCCCATACATGATTTATTCAGCCAAATGCCTACCTTCCCCGGCTCATGAATCACTTTGGGGCCGAGGTTGGAGATAAGCATCTGGATGCCTAGAGTGGATCACCAGGGCACATGCCCCAGAGTCTAAAAACTTAAGCACCTAGGGAATTTTTACAATGGAAAGTTAGGCAGAGTTGGCTTAAGCATCTACAGCAGTGGTTTTCAACCTTTTTTCATCAGCGAACCCCTTTGGAAATTCAACCTATGGTCCATGGACCCCTACCACAGAAGTCTTAGACTGAAAACTGACTGAACAGAATTCAATTATAAATGTTGCATCCCATGTGCTCAGCACAGCATTTGATGCAGCGTGAGAAACACCGCTAAACTGTGAGTGAGCTTCTATGGTAATAACAACACTTCGAGGTTTTGACCTGTAGGTGGGGGTATTCACATTGGTGCTGACTTTAGTCGGCACCGGTAGGTGCTCACGCCCCTGGCCCCACCCCCATTCCACCCCTTCCCCAAATCCCCATCTCCGCCTCTTCCCCCAGGCACGCTGCATTTCCCCTCCACCCCCCACCCAGGCGAGCAAGCCTGGGAGGGAGGGGAAATGCAGCACGCCCACCGGCAGCTCCCCGCCAGCCCCCCCGCGCCCAGATCACTTCCGCTTCCGGGTTCCGCCTCCAGAGGCGCCGCCCCGCGAAGCCGCTTTTTTTTAGCTCACAGGCTCGCCGCTGGGGGGCGGGGGGAGCGCAGCAGCAGCGCCTCGGGGGAGGGTATGGGGAGGGCCGGCATACCCTCAGGGGAGGGTATACCGGGCCCTCCGCCTCCTCCCCATACCACTCCCTGAGGGTGCTGCCGCTGCGCTTTCCCCTGCCCCTCCCCGCCCCAGCTTGCCACCCGCCGGACAGGCAGCGAGTCTGAGCTAAAAAAAAATGGCTTCACGGGGCGGCGCCCAGAAGCGGAGGTGATCTGGGCACGCGGGGGCTGGCAGGGAGCTGCCAGTGGGTGCTCCGCACCCACCAATTTTTCCGTGTGTGCTCCAGCCCCGGAGCACCCACAGAGTCGGCGCCTGTGGGTATTCACATACTTTTGATTGATCAGAAAAACGGAATGCCTTTCCTGGGATCTGAAATTTAATTTTCATAGTTACCTATTGCAGACCTCTGAGACATAGACTGTGGCAGCCAAGCAGGAATTTCATGGAGTGCAGAGGTGCTGCATACAGGACTTAGGCACCTAAATTGCTTTCTAGATCACACCCTTAAATTTTAAAAAGTCTTAGCTTTTCAGTTATATCAGCAGGTACCAGAGAACTTAGACCTAGAAATATCTACTAAAATCAAGAAGTTACAACAAAATAATCAGACTATCCAACACCATACTCACCCCACTAACTCTATTCCTAACCACAAAAACAGCTTTTCTATACAGAAAGGTCTGCCCTAAATATAGGTTTCAAGAAACCAGTCTAGAAGACTGCATCACTGCGGGAGGAGGAGGAAGACAACTTTAACACAAGAATGTCTTTGGTGTATGTCCACACCTAACACTGGATCGAAGACAGTTGTTTATCTGAGTTATTTTTAACCTTCTAAGCCCCTCTAGAATAGGGTTACCATATTTCAGGTTCCCAAAAAGAGGACACTGGCAGGGGGAACTGGAGGGAGGTGCAGTTGGGGGAGCTGAAGGGGATACCTGCATCAGTGGTACTCACTGGAGGTGGGGGGCAGTATCACTCCCTGTCATGGTGGCAGGACAGCTGGCAGAAGCCTAGGATGCAGCAACAGCCTTCAGTCAGTGCGTCCCTAGGGACCCGCTCCCTAGGCCTGGGTGGGTGAGATCATAGAATCATAGATCTGGCAGCTTTGGCTGCAGCGGAATGGACCAAACAGCTGCTGATGCAGGGGAGATACCAATCGGGAAGCAGTCTAATCAGGGTTCTTTCTGAGCTGCAGCGTCTGCTCTGAAAAAATCCCAGACATTTCCTGTTTGAAAAATCCACCCGGGCAGAGGACAGAGGCTCAAAAAAGAGGCAATATCTAGGAAAACCTGGACATATGGTAACCCTACCCTAGAATGGGAAGACCTGAACCCATTGTACTCACACAGTCATTCTGAAAAATTCATAACCTTAAAACTACAGAAAACCTGAAGCCTCCAAAGCCATTTCCCTCTGTGATACAAGTGAACTGTCCCCACAGCTGAACTATTTGTTACTACTTTGATATAATGGCTAGTGTACGCCAAATTCTTAAGGCAACCAAACCATCACAACCCTACTTGCCTTTTCTTCAAGAATCTCATCTTTTTTGCAGGTAAAAAGGCGAGAAGCAGCTTTAATCAGGATTACTTCAAACAAATGTGAGTACCATTTATACTAACCACTATTAATATTCCTTCTATTCAACTTCATTGTAGCTACAGGCGAGGAACTTACTTGGAGGTTTAGTGAGGTTTTTAGGTATTCCATATGTCTATGCTACAAGACAGTGACAGACATTCCATTTCATGCTGACTAATCTGCAGCTGTAACAAACTAGATCTCTGTTAGTTTAAGAATAAAACCCTAAACAATATTTTCAGTATGTTCTTAAAGTTACTCCATAGCTACCTCTGCTTTTTAAGTAGCTCCCTGCAACTATTTTAAAGCTCCTAGCTTTTGGGTTTTTTTAAAAAAAAACATTTGTAATGTTAAATATCTTGTTTAAAACAATCAACTGTTGATTTGTCATGATTTCCCCCCTTCTCAACTTTGACTCTGGTTTATAGGCTTTAAGGTCTCCCGAGCAGTATCTGGTGACTTTCAAACTACATTGTATCAAAACAAATGAACTTTTTAAATAGCCATTGTTAGCAAATGTTCCAAAACTGCATTTGAGAATTATTTTTGGCTACTGTCATTTTTCAAGATATAAAATGTATCTTACAGCTTCCTCCCAGCCTGTCCTGATGACATATTCCAAGGACCTTTCATCTTCAAATACATTCTCGCTGATGTCAAGAAGAGTATAAACGTGATTCCTCTCTCTCCTCTCATTTGGGTAGATACATTGCCACTTGCTTTCTTCTGCTTTCTTATTGGTAATGCTTTTTTCTAAATCCAGTTCATTCTTCTTGGAGGAGATCATCATGGTCCCAGTGCCCCAAGGTTCTACTCTTTAAAGCTGCAATAAGATCTGGGTCTTAAATAATCAATCTGGCAATTATTTCAGATATCCTAATTTTAATGCCAGGAGTTTAGGGCTGCTGCAATACTGAAGACCCAAACCCCAAAGGATTTTTTTTTTTAACTAAAGAACCAGAATTGGGTATTTTATACCAGTCCCTTATCTTAGGCTGCTCTTTGAGCCACTCCCCCCAGCCACTTTCCACCTACATACCCTCCTCCTAGGCTCTCCCCTTCCGCACTCCCCCACCAGATTACCCCCTCGTCCCCCCATTCCCAGGCTCTCCACTCCCCCCACCACGCTCCCCCTTGTCCCACCAGGCTCCCCCTCGTCCCCCCATTCCCAGACTCTCTCTTGCCCACCCCCGTCTCCTCCTCGTTCCCCCAGTCCCAGGCTCTCCCCCCCCCCCCCCCGTACTCCTCCCCCACCAGGCTCCCCCTCGTCCCCCCCATTCCTAAGTTCTCCCGCACTCCGCTACCAGGCTTCCCCTTCGTTCCCTCCTTCCCACGCTTTCCCCTCCCCCCGTGCTGCGCCCCCACCCCTTCACCTTTCGGGCCCCGGGCGCGGGGAGATGGAGCCGCGCAGGCCGCTGTGCTGCTGCGGTTGTTCGCAGCCCCCTTCCCACCCCGAAGCCGTTACCCTGGGCGACGCCGTGGGGGGCGGGGGGCGGAGCGCGGTAGTGAGCGCATGAGCAATGGGGTGCGAGGTGCGACACAAACAGCCTGAGGGGAGGGGCTATGGGCGGAGGCCTCAGGGAGCGTGTGGGGAGGATGGGGAGGGGTAGAGGGGTGAGGGAGAAGGGGCAAGGCTGTGAGGGGAAGGCTGGAGTGGCTGGCAGGGCTGAGGGAGGGGGCAGTGGCAGGAGGGGTAGGGGATGGAGGGATGAGGAAGCAGAAGGGGAAGGCTGGAGTGGCTGGCAGGGCTGAGGGAGGGGGCAGTGGCAGGAGGGGTAGGGGATGGAGGGATGAGGATGCAGAAGGGGGAAGGCTGGAGTGGCTGGCAGGGCTGAGGGAGGGGGCAGTGGCAGGAGGGGTAGGGGAATGGAGGGATGAGGATGCAGAAGGGGGAAGGCTGGAGTGGCTGGCAGGGCTGAGGGAGGGGGCAGTGGCAGGAGGGGTAGGGGAATGGAGGGATGAGGATGCAGAAGGGGGAAGGCTGGAGTGGCTGGCAGGGCTGAGGGAGGGGGCAGTGGCAGGAGGGGTAGGGGATGGAGGGATGAGGAAGCAGAAGGGGAAGGCTGGAGTGGCTGGCAGGGCTGAGGGAGGGGGCAGTGGCAGGAGGGGTAGGGGATGGAGGGATGAGGATGCAGAAGGGGGAAGGCTGGAGTGGCTGGCAGGGCTGAGGGAGGGGGCAGTGGCAGGAGGGGTAGGGGTAGGGGATGGAGGGATGAGGATACAGAAGGGGGAAGGCTGGAGTGGCTGGCAGGGCTGAGGGAGGGGGCAGTGGCAGGAGGGGTAGGGGATGGAGGGATGAGGAAGCAGAAGGGGGAAGGCTGGAGTGGCTGGCAGGGCTGAGGGAGGGGGCAGTGGCAGGAGGGGTAGGGGATGGAGGGATGAGGATGCAGAAGGGGGAAGGCTGGAGTGGCTGGCAGGGCTGAGGGAGGGGGCAGTGGCAGGAGGGGTAGGGGTAGGGGATGGAGGGATGAGGATGCAGAAGGGGGAAGGCTGGAGTGGCTGGCAGGGCTGAGGGAAGGGGCAGTGGCAGGAGGGGGAGGGGATGGAGGGATGAGGAAGCAGAAGGGGGAAGGCTGGAGTGGCTGGCAGGGCTGAGGGAGGGGGCAGTGGCAGGAGGGGTAGGGGATGGAGGGATGAGGAAGCAGAAGGGGGAAGGCTGGAGTGGCTGGCAGGGCTGAGGGAGGGGGCAGTGGCAGGAGGGGTAGGGGATGGAGGGATGAGGATGCAGAAGGGGGAAGGCTGGAGTGGCTGGCAGGGCTGAGGGAGGGGGCAGTGGCAGGAGGGGGAGGGGATGGAGGGATGAGGAAGCAGAAGGGGGAAGGCTGGAGTGGCTGGCAGGGCTGAGGGAGGGGGCAGTGGCAGGAGGGGTAGGGGATGGAGGGATGAGGATGCAGAAGGGGGAAGGCTGGAGTGGCTGGCAGGGCTGAGGGAGGGGGCAGTGGCAGGAGGGGTAGAGGATGGAAGGATGAGGAAGCAGGAGAAGGGGGAAGGCAATGTGAGGAATGGGAGAGGGCTGGAGTGGGTGGCAGGGCTGAGGGAAGAGGCGATGGCAGAAAGGGTAGGGGATGGAGGGATGAGGAAGCAAGAGAACAGAGGAGGAGGTGGAGGGGAGTGCTGGTGTGGAAACTTCAAACTAGCCTGGTCTGCTGCTTGAGCTTTACCAACCACCACAGAAAGGGTCAAAGATCTGAGAGATGCATGCAGGGCCTGTCAAAGCTAGGATTGCACCTCCAGCCCATAGTCCTGGGCCATCCTGCTGGCCATTGTTCCTTGTTTGTGCTGCAGGATGGGTACCTGCACAGATGCCTCCAGAGGGTGATGTGTCACCTCAACCCAGCACAGGGCCGACTCAGGCTGTGACTGTGGGTAAAGATTTCAGCAAATCACAATGACTTGTAAATGCTGCACTGAAACACTCAGCAAAATCCCACATTGCAGAAGAAGGATACTTTGAAAACTCCTTGGAATGACTGTCCAGGAATGAAGTCTCGCCTTCCCAATAAGCAAGACGTGGCAGACTGCTGCCAAGGACTCTTTGTGGGATCAACTCTTTTTTGAGCAGCTTTTTCCAGTCCTGTTCCTTCATTGTGGACACTTGGACTTTCCAACTCTGAAGAGCTGGGTTCAAAACTTGCTGTAGGGCAGACGTGAAAAAATACTTGGTGGCCTCACCCTTGTCCCTTCTAAACATTTGCAGTTGTAATTGGCCTACATGAAGGGTGATAGCTTTTACCCCTCTGTCATTCACACAGCCAGCAGAAAATTTTGGGTGGTGCCTCTTTGGCCAGAAATTAGATGAAAAATATTGGCTGCAGAAGGGTCTATGGCAGTTCAGATTTAGACATCTAGGAGAGGCAGCCGGAACTGGGCAATTGTGAGCAGGTGCTTAGAACCAAATAGTTGGAATCTGACATTTAGATTAGAGAACATAGAGAATGTTCAGATCAGTATCCATTCACACTGGTCAATGAGGAGGTGCAGTTGGAAATGGGAAGTCAAGAATGGCAGCTGAGATGTTGGAACAGGGCATTTAGGAATGGCATCTGTAACTGGGCAGTTTGAGAGGAGGAGAAAATAAGATAGTGTAGAGAACCCCTTAAGATAGTGTAGAGAAGCCCTTAAGGAGAAGAGTGACAGAGAATAATGAGAGTGAAAAGGTTAATAGAAAACCAGAGTAATGTGTGGGAAAAACAGCACCAGACAAGAAGACATGAGGAAAAGAGAGAGCAGAAGAAAAGAACAGAGAACAAAAATGAGAAGATAAAGAGACTAATAAATTAATCTGAAAAGGTAAATGATCTCCTGCATTTTGTTGTACCACACTGAGGTGTAGGAAAGTTTTGAATTGCTGCCTGACCTGTCTTGTTAAAATATGAAAGTGAAAACTATACTTGATTCCAAAATGAGTATATTTTTATTTCTAAGATAATTAATTTGTTCTAGTGAGGCATTCAGAGCTGCTGTATCATGTGGATGTTTGATAAATATGGCTCGGAGTTTCTGAGTCAGAGGCACTACTACCAGAGGATGTGACTTGGAGACACCCATCCTTGGTTACAAAATCATTACAAAATTTGCTGTGATGGTCAGCCTCAGTTCAAGGTATGCCTTGGACTGTTATATCAGGAATGACAAGATCAAGGTGCTGTTTTTCAGGCCTGGCTGTGGAAAATCTGTACAGCAGCTGTCCTTAGGGTCTGCACCCTGCCAAACTTTTGCTCATATAAGTTAGTCCTTACTCAAGCAAGCAGTCCTTTTGAAATCAGTGGAACTGCTTGCATAAATACTTACAAAATCAGGCTCTGTATGATCTTTTCTCCAGAATTAATATCCTCAGTTTTTAGTCCTTTCCCCATTGATCTTATTTGTTGAATCTTACAATTTTTGTTTCTCTCCTCTGAACTCTTAGGCCAGTCACTTAGAAGCAACATAGAGAGTTAATGCTTAGCTAATAAAATTGTGCAGGGTGCATTAAGCAAAACAGTATGGTAGATGTACAATGGTATATGATAAGCTTACCTCTAATAAGAAGACAATTTTAAACTCCTTGGTTTATTTGGATGCTGATTAAAAAAAAATCAGTTACATTTCTCTTTAGATTACAGTAGCCCTCTAGGAAAAACTATTCACTAGTCTACATTTGGGGTCACGTTTTCACTAGAGCACAGTGTTTCACACAACTTTCATCTTCTGATAGATAGGGCTGCATAATCTGGTAAGATCTTAGGCAGTTCTACTATTTAACAGTGCTCTGGTGCTTCTCTGAACAACATAGAACCTGAGCAAATCTTCAGAATGAAATAATCTAGTGAAAATTAAAAAAAACATGCCAACACACACACAGTACAAATATATCATTGCCAAATCTATAATTTATTGATGTAAATATCGATATTAAACCATATAAAATGAGACACTGATCAGCTTCTGAAAAGCTTATAAAAGCTTATAAAAATCTTTGACCAAATTCTAATCTTTTATACCCACGTAAATCCGTTGACATCACTAGGGTTGTACAGATGTAAATGAGAGCAGAATCTCACCTCTTGGTTTCGCATATTGAGAGCCATAACTGTAACTCAAAAGCCGATATAATCACAATGTACTTTACGCCTGTAGCAGGGATATGACATCTCAGAGCTGTATGTAATTTTGTACATTAATCCAGTTTATCTTTTTACAATTCTAATTGCAAAAATTAAATCTATCCTACATATTGAAAATGGGCACCCCCATGAAGCAGTGACCACTTCAGATATGTCCTGGCACATCTCTGTTGTTAAGGCACCCCTCTCTCACCCACTATGGTGTCATCCTGCAGCCATCCCCCATTCCCTAGTGCTGACACCCGATGCCTCCTGCAGTGTCTGGAATCAAGGAGACTGAAGAACATAATGGAGGAATACACAACCAGATCATCACCTCCAGACTTGTAGAAGGTCTCTTTGTGGCTTGAAAGCTTGTCTTTCTCACCAACATACATTGGTCCAATAAAAGAAATTAACTCACCCTCTTTGTCATACCGTTGGCAATCATTTCAGTATTTTGAATGTTCTGTTCCATTCAAAACTTTTTAAAATGGCTTTTTCCACAAAGATACTATTTTCATATAAAAACATACTGTATTGGTCCCTATGAATCATTCCTTCAAGGGGGGCAAGGTAGGACAAGTGATTGAATAATTAGTCCGTTGATGGCATTTTCCTTGAGAGAAGTGCCCTGCCTCATGTCCTAAATACATCACCATAAAAGGTGTTTGTTTTGCAGTTGACCTTTACAGTGACACAGACCACTTGTTAGCCATACAATGTTACACTTCTTCAATCTACAAATCTTCAATAGTTGTGAACAAGTCAGGATTTGCACAGATGTGTGGATTTATGCCCACAAACCCTAAATGGTGTGTACACAACAGATTGTAAATATGCAGTTCCTGTACGTGCCATAGTAAATGCATGCTTCTAAGAATTTAAGCCTTGATGTGTATCTATTCACATAACTGGTAGCACTTCCTATTATTAAGGTTGCTCAACACTTCCCATTATACAATCCTGGCTTCTGTTGCTTTTAACTTTGTCAAACTTCAATTGTTTGGATTGAAATTTTCCATGCCAGGTGTCTGCCTTGGGCTGAATTTTTCTGGAAAATTTCAGCCAAAAGGTTCAACTGTTTCTGAGAGCAAGGCTAGGGAAAAATATGTTGTTTTGCCCACTTTCAAAAATTCTGGTGACCTTTTCTTTGGAAAGCTCCAGTATCTCTATGCATTGGACAGGGACTTGAAAATTAGCAGAGGGGTGTCTTTTGTGTCAGGAATATTCTGTTTGTTGGTCCTGTGAAGATCTTCCCAAATTTGTCCTAGTTATAAGCCTTGGAAAATTGCAATTTGCATGTGCTCAGTAGAGGCATCTTAGATTTTTGTAGTTAAATTCCCAGAAGAGTCTGTCTGCACTGAGCATGTTGCCACAACTGAAACTGTGGGCTGCTGTGGGCTGTGCAGGGTGTATGTCTGGCTCCAGAACTGAAAGCAGGGAGACTGTTTCTCCTGTGCCCTCAATGACCCTCTTTCCCCCCCTCCCCCTGCCACCTTAATTTTGGCATTTCAAAACTTTTGACTGCATGACTTGCAACCTTAATGTTCTTTTAACAGATTTTTGTTAATACTTTATTTAGATCATAGCTAATTAAATATTATTGACCAAATTGTTGGTAGTCATAATAGTAATATCTTACTTTAAAATGGCACTTGTCATCCAGAAGAATTGACCATAGGATACCACAGATTGTGTATACATAAAGATGAAAAGATACCATTTGTGCAGGATTCTTATTCTTGTGCTCCATAGTGCGAGACAGATAGAACTCATTAAGTTATAAACTTTAAGATACCTGAGGACTTCAGTTGTGGGTCAGGACATAAGCCAAGCCTCCTGTTAAGGTGACTGTGCCACTCAAGACTAAAACCACCACTCTTGAAACCTTCCAGTCTGCATTTTCTTGACAGGTCAGTAAAGGAGCTCTCCGCAGGATATGTGCTTTGCGTTTTTTCTTTATCTTGTTCGTTCTTGACAGCATCATGAATGGACAAGATAAAAGGGCCCTCCTACCATCTGGTCAGATCTGGTTCTTTTTTATTATTATTATTTTTTGTATGTGGCTCTTTCATTGCCACTGGTCTGGGAGTGCCAATCTCTGGAGAGCTGTGGAACTTAGGTCTTGTGGCCTGATTTTTACTTTCACATTCACATCAGGCCTGACAAACACACTGCCCCCAAAACATTGTCATAATATATACCTTAAAGGTATCATATAAAGCAGTGGTTCTCAAACTCTTTTTCGTGGACCACTTGAAAATTGCTGAGGGTCTGGGTGGACCACTTAATGATCTTTCTAAATGTTGTTTGTACCGTTAGCTAACTATTGTAAAGCGCTTTGGATAGTGGGGGCCTCTTGACTCATATTTTAATATCAGTAGTCTTACCTTTCTAATGCAATGGATGTGCCCTCTCTCCTCCACCGCAGCAGCCCCCGAGCTGGGGCTGGGAAAGAGGGGGGTCTCTCCCCTGCCACAGCAGCCCCCAAGCTGGGGCTGGGAAGCAGGGGGCGGTCTCTCCCCTGCCACAGCAGCCACTGAGCTGAGGCTGGGAAAGAGTGCTGTCTCTCCCTGGCAGCCACAGCCCTAGAGCTGGGGAAGTTGCCTCTTTCTCTGGCCGCCACAGCCCTGCACGTCCCAAATTCCCCCCCACCCCTTCTCACCCCACTGTCCCCTCGCACCTACAGCTTCCGAGTGTTTTAAGGCACTCAGAGTTACAGGTCAAGCAGTGACACAACCTTTCATTCGTCTGCACCACAGAATGTGACAATATCATATTGCATAAACAGCACCTCCAAACTCACATTGATCTCTGGTACCATGCTGGGACATTGCTACAAAGAGAAAAATGCCACCTACATAATCACCCCATCCTCTAGTGTCGAGGTTTTCCTTGAGGGTTTCCCATGCAAGTAGTTAACAGATCTAAGCCTGTTTAGTTTATCAAATCTGAGGCTCCTGAAGGTGATCTGAATGCATAGAGTTAGTTTATTGAACATTATTAATCTTACAAATAAAATGTGTATAATTTAGTGGTTGTGAAATTAAAGTAATCAACATAAGCAAAAGCATGACAACAATCATTTTAATTTCTTATAGAATTACAGACAAGAAATGAACATTCCCATGCTTAGGGATAAGAATTAGTAAAAATAAATGGTTAGAACAGAGTATATATAAGCTTTATGGAACTAAAATGTATGTTAATCACTGCATTAGCCTCTATAATCTTTACTCCAAAATTCAAATCATAATACATAAGGACCTATGAACAGCCATACTGGGTCAGATCAAAGGTCCATCTAGCCCAGTATCCTGACTTCTGACAGCGGTCAATGCCAGGTGCTTCAGAGGGAATGAACAGAATAGGTAATCCAAGTGATCCAAGGTCTGTCCCCCATTCCCAACTTCAGGCAAACAGAAAAAGCAAAGAAAAATCATGCAGGGGTTCATACTGTTTCCTTGAGATTTTAATTGCACTGGTGGGAGGGGGCAAAGGCCAGCACAGGAAGACCGCATGAGGGACAAGAAAGGGAGACAATGTCAATATACTGGACTAGTGTATATGCCAATGGAATTCAAATGTAATGGTTGCTGTTACTGTTTTACTTTCACATGAATACTTCCCCAAATGACCCTCCTATTCTGACTACAGGGCTACTTCAGTTCATTATGAAGCAAATTCAATGTCACATTTAACACTGTTGAACATTCCTTTTTTGTTCCCTAATTATGACCCATCCAGCATAAAAAAGATAGACAAATTGGATATAACCATAGGAGGTCATTTAAAATTTACTCTCTTTTGAGTTGCTGACAGTTTTGGTTTAAGCCAATAGGAAAACCATTCCCTGTCTTCTGCTGGCATGTTGTTGTTGGGGTTTTTGTTTTTAGATTGTGAATCCTTGTCATACTGACATGTCTCATTATTAATGTCATCACCCACAGAGTCCTCTGTCTAGACTTTCTAGAACTAGGGAGTGCTGGAGTTGATGATGAAAACGGCCCTGCTTAAAAATGAAACTGAAGAGTGGTCTGTCAGGGTTTTTTGCATTGGGTGTTTATTCTGCTGCCTGGTTGCTGCTTTTAATAATGTTTGTTTACTAATTAAAATCGCTACTGCAAAATACAGTTTATAAAGTCTGGATTCGAAACAGCTCTGTGAGTAGTCTGTTAGCTCCTTGAACCTCTTGTGAGAAAGAGCTGCCGTCTGGTCTTCATTAAAGTATAATTCGTTTGAATACCGTTTCCTAATCTAATTAACTTAATAAAGGATCAAACTGTTCATAGTTTGTAATCAATCCTCCTTGTTTAGACTGGGACTTAGCTTTTATTACAAACGCAAATCTCTAGCTGGACTGTAGCAGGTGTATGTTATTCAACAGAGGCATTGTAAACGCATTATAGCAGATTAGCAGGGTTTCCTCCTTTAAAATGTACACTGCGAGATCCAACTCGCAAGCCAGCTGTTTCTTATCAATTCGTTTTGCCTTTGAGAGCTGCGCTTTGCATCGTTCTTGGCGCTGCTATTCCTGTAACAGATCGGATAGGAAGAGTGGTGCAGCAATGCACTGTAATGCTGCCACTGGGGAAACCCTACCACTTCTCTTTTTTTGGATCAGATCCTTGAGGAAAGACCCAGACTAGGACCAGGAGGAAAAGGGTGGATGGAAGAACCTTGAAAACCAGGGAAGAGGGGGGATAGCTGGAGAAGAGGAGGTGGATGATAGAGGGGAAGAGGACAAGGGAGACGGTGGAGTAGGAGGAGACGGTGGGAGGGAAGGGATGACGAGGCGGAGAGAGCAGACTAGCGATGAGGAGAAAGGATGACACAGGGACGGAGATACGTATTTTGCTGCATGACTCCAGTGCGTCAACAGCGTTTAGGGAGCCGGAGCGCGTCACAGACCCACTCTCCCCAAATCTGAACGGATACCGCAGTGCTACCGGTATAACGCAGGCACATGCAGCTGTCTGGAAACAGATCCCGGCAGCTTCACACGCTAGGCTCCGGGAAAGAAGCAGCGGCAGGATCGGCTAGAGGACCGGGATAATCGGACAGCATCATTTCCTAGCCCCGGACCCAGCAGCTGGAGCGAGGAGCGCCCCAGCCTCCCCAGGAAGCAAATGACAGAGTCCCAGCAGGCGGCAGCCGGGCTCGCGGGTCAGTAGCATGCACTAGGCTCGAAGAGAGACCGGCTGGCAGCATGCACTAGGCTCAGGCTGCACGACACAACCAGCAGCGCGGTGGGGCCGCTGAGCTTCGCGGAAGAGCCAGCAGCAGCCGCCGCCGCCAGCGGAACCGGGAGCTCTGGGCATGCATTAGACTCGGGCACAGCCCTAGCAGCAGCCGCCCCGCTCATCCGAGTCGCCCTCTCGCCCCCCATGGATAAGGCGACCTCGCTGCACGCTTCAGTGCCCACGCCTCCCCCTCGGCTCTACCTGCCTCGGAACTTCAGCTGCAGCGCCTGCCTCTATGGCAGCCTGGCCGAGCACTGCAAGGGGGACTGCAGCCCGGAGCGCGAAGGGGAGCCGTCTCCCACGCCGGTGGTCCGCGAAGCGGCAGCCGCCGGGGAGAAGCCCCAGCCTTCCCGCGGCCGGGAGCCCTCGGTGCCTCCCGTCCCCCCCAGCCCCACGCTGCGCCGGCGAGCCAAGTCGCTGCCCACCCCCGGCGAGCGCAGCCTGCGGCCGGCCCTGCAGCAGAGCCCGTCCCGCAGGAAGACGGTGCGCTTCGCCGACTCGCTGGGCCTGGAGCTCATCTCCGTGCGCCACTTCTGCGAAGCCGACCTGCCCCAGGTGCCGCTGCCCCTCCCGGCCCGCGCCGCCGACCTGTTCAAGACGCGGAAGCCGCCGGCGCTGGGCGAGCTGGAGCCGGTGCTGTTCGGGCCGTCGCCGCTGCTGGAGCCGCTCTTCCCGCCGCAGCCCGGCGCCAGCCCCGGCTTCGCGGAGCGGGTGCGGCGGCACAAGGTGAAGCTGGAGTGGGTGCGGGCCGAGCCGACCGGCCTGCGCGGCGCCGTGCGCGTCCTCAACCTGGCCTACGAGAAGGCCGTGTCCGTGCGCTACACGCTCAACCGCTGGGTCAGCTGCGCCGAGGTGGCGGCCGCCTACCTATCGCCGGGCCCCGCCGACGGCCTGACCGACCGCTTCTCCTTCCACCTGCCGGCCGCGGCCGCGGGGGGCACGCTGGAGTTCGCCCTGCGCTACCGGGTGGCCGGCACCGAGTACTGGGACAACAACGAGGGGCTCAACTACCGGCTGCGGGGCCGCGCTCGGGCCGCCGTCTCCCCGACCCAGGAGCCCGATGGCGGCGCCTGGATCCACTTCATCTGAGCGGCCCGACCGCCGGGCGTCGCCTGCTCTCTCCCGGGGAGACCCGAGCTCCCCTCGCCCCCTTCCCTCCCGGACGCAGGCCACCCTCGCCGCCTCAGCCCCCTTCCCTGACTCGGCAGCCTCGCCGGTTCCGCGCCTGCCGGGCGCGTTTCTCACAGGCCGCGCGCCTGGGGGCGGAATTTCCCGCCATGAACGTGACAGGACCCAAGGGCCAGGGCGCTGGCCCAGGCGGACTTCGGTCCCTCTGTCCCGCCAGGAATCCGGGGGCCGGGGAATAGGAGCAAGCAAGTACGGTTTGGCAGGTCCATCCAAATCTCTTTTTTTATTCCGCTAAAAATTGTCCTCGGCAGACAGGAAATATTACTAAGGAGCTTTTCTACGAGATCTTGGGGAATCTGAGATAGTTTTCAATGTTATCTACAGTTCTCCTCTGCCTTGTCATCTATCCGCTCCACTGTAATCTTGCCACGTTTCTCACAGATCTAGTTTGCCCTGCAGTTAGTCACAGTCTCTTAGTTTTAAAATGCTTGTTTATATTTCACTAGAAGATATTTTTTGAATTCTGTTTACAAATAAATATAAATTATTTATATTTTCTATTTAACTAACTTTATTTAGGGGGAAACATTTCAAACTTCTTTGCAAAAGCAAAAAAGCATAAGCAGTAAAGCGTGCAAGTCCTAAACTGTAATTTGTGAGTTTCCACCATATCTTCCACCTCAAGCTTGCTACATTTTTTTGTTGTTATAATAGAAGTTGCTGTAAAGTATGGATTAGACAATTGCAGAATAATCTGTAGCAAACTCTGTATTTATATGGCCTCTAGCTGCTAGTCATCACTGGGAACCTGGAGTGCAAGCAAGCCAGCTCCAGTGATTTGGAGACCAGTCCCGCTCCCATTAAAATCAATGGGACTTGGATCAGGCCCTAGAAGCATAGAGGACGAATATGATAATGAGCCTGATCCTGCACCCCTAGCACACTGGAATAGTCCTACTGAAGTAAGCCCCCAATCCAGCAAATTCATAAACAGTTTGGACTCCTGCTCAGTGCCCCATTGATGTCAGTGTAGTTTTATGTGGGTACAGGAATCCACTCAAGTGTGTTACTTTGCCAGATTGGGACCTTACTTCAGTGAGCAAAGACAGTATTGGGCCCAAACCAATGCTGAGTGGTGGAGCCCAGAAGATCCTTTGCATGGGTTTATTTCTCATGCTACTAAAATAATTCAATTTAGAATAAAGTTTTTCATTTTAGAACTTTGTTTTATCTATTTAAAAATGTTTAGAAGAGTGCAGAGAAAGCAAAATACTGTTACGTGTCAATTCCACTGTGTCCACACAGTCCATTGCACTGTGATTTGTGCATTAAAACACAGTCAGTTAAGGATTAGATTTAAAAATACACAAATTGGATGTGCTTGCAAGTGTAAGTCCAAATGCAGTCTTGCAAGTCTATGTTTGCATACAGAATATGCATCCTCATATCAGGCACATGAAAATTGGCACATGTGAAAATCTAGGCTACAAACCGCCATCCTCGGTGTAACCAGTTTACTATTAAATAGTTTTAAATTGTGTATACTTTTGACAAATGTTGGATAATGTAACTGGTTTTCAAAAACTTGTGTTCAACTGATATTTATTTTTAAAAGTACATAATATATTTTTTGCAAATATTTGTGTAAAAATCTGATGTGGCTTGGTGGGACTGCTCACATTGGTAAAGTTACTTACATGCATATTTGCAGGATTGAGTTGTTAAATTTCACTGAAGCAAATGGGGATTTGCCTGAATAAAAACTATGAGACTAGAGCTCTTTCTCAGTACACATTACAATATCCCATAATTATATTTTGCATCCCATCCCTATCCTTTTTAGAGCTTTTCAGTTTGAATTGAATCTTTTATGCTGACGTACCAATGCAGGAGTTTTGCCTTTTTGAAAAAAGTTGCCCAAAATATTAGAAATAACTCCACTAACCGGCTGATTTCATAAAGGCCCCTACATCTCCTTCATTATGACAAGATATATTTTCTTTTCTTTTAAATCTAGACAAAGCAAAATCAATATTAACAAAATGATTATGTGAAATTAGTAGTAGGCATCCTTCGGTCTCGAGAGACCATGGGTATGCATCCCTGAGAGGTAAAGAATTTATTCAGTTGGGTTTATGGCAGCAGTGGCTGAAGAGACCCAAGAGAGAGAATCTCTACTGCATCTGTCACATTTAAAGGTGGTGTTTCAACCCTTTGGCTATACCTTGTGCAAGCTCTTTTCTCCTCTACTAATCTGGAACTCTTCCTCTCGTAAC
The DNA here is from genome assembly GCA_037349315.1 of Chelydra serpentina. Lineage (NCBI taxonomy): Eukaryota > Metazoa > Chordata > Testudines > Chelydridae > Chelydra > Chelydra serpentina. The sequence continues at coordinate 31,314,459 of JBAIAC010000026.1, forward strand.
TCCAGAGGCCTTTATTGAGCTCTTGTTTCCAAAGGCTGTGGTCCTGAGTGCGATCTTTCCATTTGTCCACATTCATGTCCATTTCTTTGAGGTCTCGCATGCACACATCCTTGAAATGCAATTTGGCCGTCCTTTGGGTCTTTTTCCAGATGGCAATTCGCCGTAGAGCAGAGGTGGGCAACCTGCAGCCTGCGGGCTGCACACAGCCTGTCAGGGTAATCCGCTGTGTTAACATTGATCGTCCGCAGGCATGGCCGCCCGCAGCTCTCAGTGGCTGCGGTTCGCCGTTCCTGTCTCGTAAACACTGTCTCGTGGCCCACCAGCGGATTACCCTGACGGGCCGCAGGTTGCTCACCACTGCCGTAGAGGATGCGAAATTACTTTAAAACATATGTTGTTATCTTCCTTTCAATCTGCATTTAGTGTTTTATTAACTGTCAACAAGGCCAGTATATTTTTTCATTTAAAAATAAATGTTATTGAGAACTTTAGCTGAATATGAATTGTACTGGGGCCAAATTAGGGACCTGATTCTGCAAACACTTATGCTTGTGTGTGTAGGAATGACTATTCATGTGAATGTGGGCTTCGGGATCAGGCCTTAAGTGTTTTGGATCCTTTATGTATTGCATTAGGGTGGAGTTTTATGGGCATTTGAATATATTCTTTAGTTACACTTTTATGTCAGTAATAATAGTCAAATCTTCAAAGCAGGTTAATCTAGCATGATGCTGAGCTCCCTCAACTTCTGTTGAATTTAGTGGGAGTTAAGAGCACTCAGCATCTCTCAGATTGTGTTCCACATCTTGCAGAATGATTCCCAAGGTTTCTAGTTTTTGGTTTGATTCAGATAAGGATCCAAACGTTTGATTTCTTCAGACTCAAAGGATTTATGCTGTAAGCACTGTGCTGGAAATGTCATGAGAGGAGGATTTCTCACCTGATTTCAGTTACATCTGCTTCTAGTCCCATGAGGAATAATAGCAAAAACAGCATTTCTCATGGTGGTATTATTGTTGTTTATTCCAAACCAGTTTTCCAATCCCTTTAATTTTAATAAAGACCTAGTAATACACATATATTATCAAAGTCCTATTGTGTATTTCACAATCTGGAATATTTAGGCCCTGATCCTGCAAACATTTATTCATGTGCTTTACTCTATGCACTGTGTGCAAAGCTAGGCATGCATATGCTTGTAGAATCAAGGCCTTATATTGTTCATGATTAAATCATATAAGGAGGTATATTTTAATAAGGATATGCTAAATATTTTTCAGTTAACCAGTTTTCTAAGAGCCTTAGTATGAGAGGAAGAGAGAGAGTATTATCCATTTAAGAGCCCTTTTTGAAAATTGAAGAAACACTTGGCAAATATCTCTTTATGCATGTGTTACGGCTTTCTGACAGTTTTGCTTATACTTTTTTGTAACAGATGCAGTTATACAAATGTTATTCAGATTATTAATCAAATGAAAACACTGCTATTTGGAAAAAATGATTCATATCTACCCATATAAAACATAACATATGCTATTATTTGTTTATGGAGATTGAAAAGATTTACTCTAAGACAGTTTTTAATACAGTTAGTGTATTAAAACTATTTACTGTAATACAGTTTACTGTAATACAGTTTTAAATGGCTTTGGAAATATAAAAACTATGACAACCATTTTCAGTTCTGTAGTGATTTATTATAGTGATTTGAAACAATTATCTTAAAGGGATTGCATCTGAGTGCTGTTTGATTACTTCAGTGTCTGTAGACGTTTAATTGTTAAAAAATATCTATTCTCATAAACTGTATCTTCATTTTTTTTAATTCAGAAAACCTAAAGGATTCACATGCATCAAATATTTATTAGCAAGTTATAGTTTTACCTTGTTAAATAATCAACACACAGTAGTTCTGACTTGAACCGCTGTCCTAATGTAGGTGAAATTGCTGTTGCTTTCAACTGGAGTTTTGCTTGCAGAATTGGGGTATAAATGTGTAAGCTGTGTAATACTGCTGAGATACTTACATTATTGATTTTGTTCTGTTATTTTTCAAATATAAATCTGGAAGGTGAACTTCTTAAATAGTCAGGAAAACTATGTGTATGTTACTCAGCAGAGGTATTGTAAACGCATTATAGCAGATTAGCAGGGTTTACTCCTTTAAAATGTACACTGTGAGAGCCAACTCGCAAGCCAGCTGTTTCTTATCAATTCCGTTTTGCATTTCAGAGCAGGGAAAAGCTAGAAGTGTTTTTGCAAAACTGGTCCCTAGACCCTGCAAACACGTATGCACATGCTTAACTCTATGCACCTCAGTAACTTTGTTAACTTCAACAGATGGCAGATTGACTTCAGTAGGTATATGCATGTGCTTAAAGTTAAATATGTGTGTGTTTACATGATTGGATACAAATTTGTAAGAATAGGCAGTAGTTTTCTAAAAGCTTATATTAAAATCTAGTTATTAACAATCACCTACACTGTGTGTATCTTTCCAAATTTTGGGAAGCTGATATTGGGCCCATTTCTGCTTTGACTGAAGAGATTGATTTCAGTGGTAGCAGGAGAAGGCTCACAATGCATTGTTGGGTATTTAAATCATCTCAGTGATATGCTAAAGTTACACTGTTTTAATCGTGCATTGAATTAGTTTAGTTTTTATTAAAATAATTTATTTTTTAAGGAGGATTTATTTAGACTTCCAGTAACCTTTTATAATTACACTGATAGTGAGCATTTTTCCCAGCTGCAACATTTATGTTTGCTTACCATATGTTTATATGCTCAGTCTAATACCATATCTGGGTTGCTGCATAGCACTGTGATATGTAGGAGAAGTACAAATGAAAAAATCTAGCTACAGAATGGCAGTCGATGTAATATTTGTAAATATGACAGCTTTGAAAAAAATTAGGCCTGAATTTGCTCCCTTTGAAGTCAATGACAAAATGTCTATTGACTTTAATGGGAGTAGGATCAGGCCCACTTTTTAAAACCAAATGTGTACAGTCTCATAGAATAAAGATAATACTATATTGCCAAGGTAAAGCATTAGAAGTATTTTTTAGGAATATATGAATGTTTTGCAAGATGATATTTTCTAGAAAAGTTGTCAGCTGTGAGTTGTCAGTCTATCACAGCATCCTTTCCAACTGATATTAGAATGACCTTGCCAAGGCAATAACATTTAATGACATAGTTTACTTTTAAGTAAAATTATTCATTATTTTTGTCTGTCATAGATGTAAAAATGTATCTGTTGTTTACAGTGCAAGAACTGTAGCTTTATGAAATGTGCCATGTTATGTATTGTGCAATATAATGGTACTTTATACTGTAAGTCAAATTGTACTGTATGTATGATGCACATTGATGTCTGCTGCTTCACATTTAACTCTGTGAATTTGTTACATGTGATTCTAATGCCTTTTATGCCTATATTTTCCAGCTCTTTCGGTCATTATTAGAAATCCTTAACAGAATGCCAGGAAATGTGACACTCAGGTAACTATAAAAAAAACCTCAATTAGCTATTCATAGTAATACCCATTAGTATTTAAAATCAATGACTGAAACATTGGCACAGTCAATTTCAATGTAATTATTTAAGATAAGCTAATTTTTACCTGCATCTAGTCACAACGGTCAGATCATAAAAATATTTTTTTGAGTATGGATATCTGTGCCTCTACATGTTGTTAAACAAAAGGATAAACACACAATTGATTTTGTGTATGGGGAAAATGAATCACTGGAATGAACAGATGTTTGTTCATGCATAACCTTGGTCTTTTTATCAAATACTTGAAGCATGTTTTGATAGAGCCTACAGGCAAAAATCTGTTAAATCTATATAATTCTAAATGTAAATTAATTTATAGTAAAATTCATAATTTGTTTTATAACATGTTCAAACATAAAATGAATTTTTAGGTGCCTTTCAGGAATGACTAATAAGCAATTTAATGTGTTCCTTAATTAGTTTTCTTATTTTTTGAACTATCTATTCATGGCTTTCCCATTAAAATACATTTTATAACAAAAACCTAAGAATTCATACTAATCTGCTGACATTTTTTCTACTGTGCCAGCAGTCCAACAGTCTGCAGCAGCCAGAAGGATTAGGTACTATTTTCCTATATTGTAATGAAAGGTATTCTAACGAGAAATGTGTCTTCCTGGTAATCCTATAACCCATGTCATTGTCTAGAAAGTAATACTGTGACCATAATTTATGTTATAAAATATATTTATTCAACATGTGCACCTTTTTATAAAGATATAATTCTAAATGTATATTCTAGGTGGAATCAGAAATTCTAGTTTTTTACAAGGCTGATGTGTGTAGTGTTTACCCCTCCTTTAAATGTGTGTTTCAGTTGCTTGTATGGTGCATAATACATATCATGATATTTGTGGATGGATTTCATTTCTTTGCACAGTCTCTACCACAAGATTCATGTTATAAGAAACATGTTGTCTCTGAATAAAATTTCTTCTACTTTTAAATTAATGTGCATGGCTTTTTAGCAGAACATTAATGAGTTTGTATACTGTCATCAACTAGTTTGTGCAACCTCTGATATATGAAAGGATCACCAGTTAACATACTAATTACATAACTGAAATGAAAACTTGTTAGGTCTGAAGTTGTTTTAAGGCTTTACAAACATTTTCACTATAAAGTTAGGGAGTGGAAATAGTTAAATTTGCTGTAAAACTCAACAACACACGATGTGTATTGTCTTATAATAGTTAACAATAGCATGCAGAATAAAAAATGTTCTTGAAATAATACACACACTAGCAATTCCAAAGAACATAGTCAAGGAAATCATCATTAAATGTGAATTGTACTACTTAAAATATATGGGCTTTGTTCTAGTAAAATGCAGGCAAAAAGCCTCCATATCCAGTGTAAGCATATTTATACCAGGGATTTTTTTTTCTATGCAATATTGTGGTACACCTATTTTTTTTAGAGATTAACTTGAAATGTTACTTAATGTTCCTGCGTTGGTCTATTGTATCTGTAATACCATATGAAAGTGCTTGGTAAGAAAAACATATGTCTTAAAGAATGTTTGTGTTGTGGGCCTTCTCCTGCTCCTGCTGCACTCAGTGGTAGAACTTTAGGCGACTTCAGTGGGACAAGATCAGGCCCTTTATAGTTGATACTAACAAAATAGCATTTCAGAAGGTTTGGTATATAAAATCCCTTCTGCAATGCTCTTCAAATAAGCTGCTTGGTTTGAGCCCCCAAAATATGGTATTATTATTATTAATATTGTAATATTTATTCTTTTATACCTTAAAAATACACTGAGTGGTATTAAAGCTTTGATTCACCAAGTTCTAGAACGTGTGCTTCAAGTTAAACACAAGTAGTACAACTGAGGTCAATGGACTACTCACATGCTGAAAGTTTAAGCATGTGCTTAAGTGCTGGTGTGGATCCTAACAAATTGTGGCATTGATCCTTCAATCAGATCCACGTGAGCCATCCCCTTGGGTGAAATCCATTTATTTAAGTAGATCTAGGACTTCACCCTTTGATAATCCAAGGAGCTCTACTCGAATGGAAAGGCCTTCTTGCATGGATCCAATTGCAGGACTAAGGCCTATATTCTAAGGTGTCTTCCACTCTTAAAATGGTTTGAACCAAACAAACTTTGCTTTTACAGAGTTACATAAATTGTTTCTCTCACTAATCACAAATGAAGACACTAGCTGTTCAAGACTGCATTCTTTTAGCAACATATGCAATTTGTTGTAATAACTTTTGTTATATATTTTGATTCACTTTGATGTTATTTAAAAAAAGTTGTCTTTTCTGAACATGGACTGTTAAATTGGCTTTAATATTAGTGTTTTCTGTAATGTTTGCACTTCAAAAGTTAATCTTGGTTTGCTGTTTCTAATTTTTAAAAAAATTATTTCATGTCAGTAATATAAAAAGTCGATTCTGGGTTTTTAATGCCTTTGCTCTTTTTGAAGTCTGTGAATAGAAATGTGATTTATCTTGCCTTACAACAACATTAGATATCTTGTCTACTTAAATCATACCTAGTCACTGGTTGTGTCACTATGATGGAAAAAGTATATTTATAAACATGTAACTACTAGTTGTCATTAAAAATGTGTGGTACGAACTGTGAGTGTGATAATTATAAACCTATTTGTTGAACTGATGAGCTAAGAAGTTCTATTAGTTGCAGGCTGTAAAAAAATAGTCAAAGTTTGTGCTCTGATACATCAATACAACCTGTTTGAAGGCAATGGGCAATATACCTGCACATGTGAGGGCAGACTTGAAAACCTAGGCCAATGGGATAAAAGTTCCCAGAACCAAGCAGCTTCCGTTGAGGATGTTTTCAATAGAAGCTGTTGTGTGCTGAGCTCTTTTGAAAATCTGGCCTTTTCTGTTACTGTAAGTAATGTTAAGTATTACCAGCTGCAAGGAGCTCTCATGCCAGCTTCTAAGCTGGTAAAAAATTGATGTAGGTGCCCTCATACTCTTGTATCACAGCACATCTTACAGACAGGTTCTGTACAGCATTTTATCACTCCATAGGTCAGGTGCTCTCACCTGCACTCAGTGAGCTCTGGGCACAGATTGCGGGGAAGGCTGCAAAGAAGCTCTTTGTGTCTTTTCAATCCTGGGGATTGGTTTTGCATGAGTATAGCCCCCAACATAAGTTTGGAACAGCCTTGTAGCTGCTTTCAGGTTCTCCAGCTGCCAAGGCATGTTCTAGTTCAGGGGCAAAATTTTTGCAGGGGGGGCCACTCCATGAATTTTGGTTTGTTGTCATGAGCCACACATTTCTATGGGGTGTGGGCTCTGGGAGGGAGTTTGGTGCAGGAGGGAGCTCCGGGCTAGGGCAGGGGGTTGGGGTGCGGGAGGGGGTGCGAGGTGCAAGCTCTGGCCGGGAGGCGCTTATCACAGGTGGCTCCTGGCTGGCAGCGCAGCAGGGCTCAGGCAGGCTGCCTGCGTGCCGTGGCCCCATGCCACTCCCAGAAATGGCTGCTGCTGGCACATCACTGTGCCCTCCTTGGGGGGAGGGGGACAGCGGGTCTCTGTGCACTGCCCATGCCTGCAAGCACCACCCCCACAGCTCCCATTGGCCGGTTTCCATTGGGAGCTGTGAGGATGGTGTTGGGGGTGGGTGCAGCACGCCAGGGGCATGCAGAGATGTGCCAGCAGCAGCCGGCCACTTCTGGGAGTGGCGTGGGGCCACGGCAGGCAGGCAGGCTGCCTGAGCGCCCCGCTGCACCGTGGGACTTTTAGCAGCCCGGACTCAGAGATCGTGTGGGGGCAGAGGCTGGACAGAAATGTTAGTCATAGCGGGCCGGACAGAAATGTTAGACAGACCAGTTCCGGCTCGCGGGCCATATTTTCCCCACCCCTGTTCTAGCTGCTAGAAAGTGAAGGAACACTTTTGTTTTGAAGGTTGGAAGGGGTAAGGATTGAAGTTGTGAGCTTTGTTTGTTTGACTTTAGAAATATCAGTAATGTTTAGTATAATTTACCCAGGCTGCTGGAGGACCACTTGGTGGATATACTGAGGTTATGCACTTCAGCTGTGAAGAGGCAAGGGTCCTGAAGCTTTAACCAACACATCCTTTCCCCCCAAGCATTGATTAAGCATTTCCCTCTCAATTGCTCAGCTCTCAATTTTGCCTCTTGTAATGTCACGATTTCACTAGTTTCACAGTCTTCTGTTGTAGCCATGACCTGAATTTCTAATGTAAAATACAGATTAAAAACCTTTCTTTGAGAGAAACCTTTCAGGCTTTTTATACATGGGGGGGAAAAAAAACAAAGATAAAAAGAGGGGGAATGGGATAAGCCTAATTTGTCTCTTTTTCTTTTGTAACTTTAAAAGAATGGCAGCTACTGGATGCAGAAGCAGCAGCAGTTTGGCTTTTTTTTTGTGTGATAACAATAATAACAAGTTCCATGGCTGATCTGTGGCATTGAGTATACCATTTTACAAGAGTGTACACTTAAGTGTCTTCTCCTTTTCATTCTCTCTTCACTGTCATTTTGGAAAGGCAGAAAACAAACTATTGCCACTAATTTAATCTCTTCTCCAAGTGTGTGTGAATGTGTTTTTGTGGTTAATCATTCATCTAATAAGAACATAAGAATGGCCATACTGGGTCAGACCAATGGTCCATCTAGCCCAATATCCTGTCTTCCAACAGTGGCCAATGCCAGATGCTTCAGAGGGAATAAACTGAACAGGGCAATTATCAAGTGATCCATCCTCTGTCGTCCAGTTCCAGCATCTGGCAGTCAGAGGTTTAGGGATGCCCACAGCATGATTGCATATTGGCTAATAATCATTGATGGCCCTATCTTCCATGAAAGTATCAAATTCTGTTTTGAAACCCATTATACTTTCGGTTTTCACAATACCCCCGGCAATGACCTCCAGAGTTTGACTGTTGTGTGAAGTACTTTCTTTTGTTTGTTTTAAACCTGCTGCCTATTATGACCCCTATCATATCCCTCCTTAGTCATCTCTATTCCAAGATGAACAGTCCGTCTTTTTAAATCTCTCCTCATATGGAAGCTGTTCCACACACCTAATCATTTTTGTTGCTCTTGTCTGTATCTTTTCCATTGCTAATATATCTTTTTTGAGATGGGGAGACCAGAACTGCATGCAGTATTCAAGGTGTGGGTGTACCATGGATTTATATAGTGGCATTATGATATGTTCTGTCTTATTATCTATCCCTTTCCTAATGTTCCTAACAGTGTTATCTTTTTTTGACTGCTGTTTTACATTGAGCAAATATTTTCGGAGAATTATCCACAATGACTTCAAGATTTGTTTCTTGAAAGGTAACAGTTAATTTAGACCCCATCATTTTGTATGTATAGTTTGGATTATGTTTCCCAATGTGCATTACTTTGCATTTATCAGCATTGAATTTCATCTGCTATTTTGTTGCCCAAGCACCCAGTTTTATGAGATCTCTTTGTAGTCTGCTTTGGACTTAACTATCCTGAATAATTTTGTATTTTCTGCTGACGTTCCTACCTCATTGTTTATCCCTTTTTCCAAATCATTTATGAATATGTTGAGCAGCACTGGTCACAGTACAGATCCTTGAAGGACTCTCTCCAGTCTGAAAACTGACCATTTATGTCTACCTTTTGTTTCCTATCTTTTAACCAGTTACTGATCCATGAGAGGACCTTCCCTCTTATCCCATGACTACTTATTTTCCTTAAGACCCTTTGGTGAGGGACCTTGTCAAAGGCTTTCTGAAAGTCCAGGTACAGTATGTACTGCATCACTCTTTTCCAAATGTTTGTTGACCCCCCTCAAAGAATTCTAATAGATTGGTGTGGCATGATTTCCCTTTACAAAAGCCATGTTGACTCTTCACCAACAAATCATGTTCATTTATATGTATGATAATTCTATTATTTACTATAGTTTCAGTCAGTTTTCCTGGTACTGAAGTTAGGCTTACTGGGCTGTAATTGCCAGGATCACCTCTGGATCCTTTAAAAAAAAATTGGTATCACATTAGGTATCCTCCTAGATTTTATGTCTTTTGCTAGTTGCTCTTCAAATTCTTTTTTGGCCTGCCTACTCATTTACACTTGACTTGCCAGAGTTCGTGCTCCTTTCTATTTTCTTCAGTGGGGTTTGACTTCCTATTTTTAAAGGATGCCTTTTTGCCTCTAACTGCCTCTTTTACTCTGTTTTTAAGTCATGATGGCATTTTTTGTCCTTTTACTATTTTTTAAAATTGGGATATACATTTAATTTGAGCCTCTGTTAAGTTTCCATGCAGCTTGAGGCATTTCAGTCTTGTGACTGTTCCTTTTAATTTCTGTTTAACTAGCTTCTTCATTTTTGTGTAGTTCCCCGTTTTGAAGTTAAATGCTTCTGTGGTGGGCTTCTTTGGTATTCCCCTCCCCCCATAAGGATGTTAAATTTAATTACTTTATGGTTGCTATTACCGAGCGGTTCAGCTATATTCACCTCTTGGATCAGATCTTGTGCTCCACTTAGGACTAAATCAAGAATTGCCTTTCCCCTTGTGAGTTCCAGGACTAGCTACTCCAAAAAGCAGTCATTAATGCTGTCTAGAAAAATTCTCTCTGAACCCCATTCTGAGGTGACATTTACCCAGTCAATGTGGGGATAGTTGAAATCCCCCCCATTATTATTGAGTTTTCTATTTTTATAGCCTCTCTAATCTCCCTGAGCATTTCACAGTCACCATTACCATCCTGGTTAGGTGGTGGGTATATATTCCTACTGCTATACTCTTATTATTCAAGCATGGAATGTCTATCCATAGAGATTCTATGGTACAGTTTGATTCATTGACTATATTTGATGCATAATGCCACACCCCCACCAACACAATCTACTCTTTCATTCCTATATATTTACTACCCTGCTATTACTATGTCCAACTGATTATCATCATTCCACCAAGTTTCTGTGATGCCTGTGACATCAATATCTTCATTAAATACCAGATACTCAAGTTCACCCATCTTAGTTTAGAATTTGTATACAAGCACTTATAATATTTGTCAATATTTAGCGTCTGCCTTCATGTGATGTAATTGAATGGGACTCTTTCATTTGACTGTTTCTCTTCAGTTCCTACCTCTACTTTATCAACTTCTATCCTCTCCTCTTTACCAGGATATAGAGAATCCCAGTTACTAGATCCTCCCCTAAAGGGAAGTCTCTGTAAGAACCATGTGCTCTTCCACACCTGTCAGCTTTCCCACAACCTTTAGTATAAAAACCCCTCTATGACCTTTTTAATTTTACATGCCAGCAGTCTGGTTCCAGTTTGGTTTAGATGGAAACCAAACTTCCTGTATAGGCTCCTCCTTTCCTCAGTTCCTAATAATCCTAAAACCCTCCTCCCAACACAATCATCTCATCTACTTCTCATCTTTTTGTTAAAAGTAACAGAAAACTATTAGCATAAATTATAAATTCTTAAACCCAGTGATCTTGAATACATTTTCATAATATGCCACTGTTTAAATATTAGGGTAGAAGATATCTCTTACAAAGAATGTAATTTTCCCATCTTACCTCTCTGCTTTAAAGGATAAAGCTCCTAATACTAGTGAAGCAGAAAATTCAAAGAAATTTGTCAAGCATCCAGTTCAATATAATGCTTAAATAAAACATGAACTAGTAAGGCACGAAGCAACAGGCAGTTCTGTTTTATTTTGTCAATATTTTTTTCATATAACTTTACACTTTCAATCTAAAACTATTATTACAAACCTCAAAATAATGTCCAGTAAAAAGTTTTTGTGGTTTCAATGTTAGGGATCTGGCTCAGAACCTTAATGAATTTATCATTTTGTCCTGTGTAATCTCAAGGGGATGGGAGAGTGAAAGAAGTACTCATCCTCAAGGGTAATAAAAATCAATAGAATTTGTCACTTTTTATGTGATTTTATTTTATCCCTTAAAAAATATCAATGCAGAAGTCACTATTAGCCAAAATTACCAATAGGGTGAAACAGAGTTTCTTCTTGCTAAAATAACTTGGAATATGTAAAGCACTCAGATATCATGGTAATGTGCACAGTATAGATTAGGGAGAAAATTCCACTGGTCACAGGACAATAAGATGAATCTGAATTATACTTTAAATACAGGAAGGAAAAAGAAGTCGCCTACAACATGTCTCATGCAAAATTTCCCATTGTAACTTGTCATATAATATGCTCATCAATGTAAATTGCTTATTTTAGGGAAATTACAGTATATCATATAAACATTAATGAAAGTGATTCTGGTTCAAAAGTAATTTTTCTCTTCTATTTTTTAAATAATTCTAAAACAGATCCTTAAAACAAGCAGAATATTTGAATTCCAAATATTTGGATTCCAATGATAGCTTTTAAATGACAAGGTTCAGAGTTTGTAATTCTACAGCGTTTTAAAAAATGAAGAGTATCCTGCATTCTGGGGGTAAATGCAATTTTTGAAATCCTGACTTAGGCAGGTAGTTCCAATAAAGTCAGTACAATGACGCTAGTAATAGGGACTATCCACAAGTGTTTATAGGATCGAACCTCTGGATATTTTAGTTTGCCCAGGAAACTTAATTTTCAGATTCTATCAGTTACATAGAATAGCAGGGTTAGAAGGGAGATGACCTTAGGAGGTCATCTAGTCCAACCCCCTGCTCAAAGCAGGACCAATCCCCAATTTTTGCCCCAGATCCCTAAATGGCTCCCTCAAGAATTGAACTCACAACCCTGGGTTTAGAGCAGGCCAGTGCTCAAACCACTGAGCTATCCCTCCCCACAACATGCTACTGCTGTGCATTGTTGTGAGACCACAGGCTCTATCCTGTCTTGAACACTAGATATTCTGATTCCTTCCCATTAACCTGTTTGCTGTTTCATAAAACTCTGTAGTTTCTTATCCAGGCAAGTTACCAATTTCTCAATCTTTTAATGTCTGGTTGATTTAGGTAACATTCCAGTAGACATGGCTTGCTGTATTTTGAAGAATAACTCTTGTCTACATGGTTCTAAAACGGGTGAAAAAATTACTCAGAGTTCTGTATGGAAAGGATTTTTCCAGCATTATGTACAAATTAGATTGTTGTCTTCTAGATGAAATCAGCATAATTTCAAACACACTGATATTACAGACTGAAACACTCCGATGGAGTGTGGTTACGACTGAGTCCATCTCTTAACATCGCTTTTTGTGGTCAGACTGAGAGCCACAGCAATCCGTTGTTAAATGTGCTTTTCACCATGACCTTATATTTAGGAAAGGAAAAATTAGCTTTACCAAGCAGAGAGAAATTAGAGTGAATGTGTTCATGATCTAGAACAGTAGGGTCCAATTTCAGCCTGAAGGCCCAATCTATTATTTCAGAAAGGTGAAGGGGTTACAAATAATACTGTAGGGCAGATAATTGTTTGCCTCCCTTTCCTTGCATTGTACTGCAAGTCCATTGCTTGGGATTGTCCTGTTTGTTGGTTCTCAAGTCTCTCCTCGGCTATCCTTGGTGGCAGTTTGGCGGAAGAGAGCCATCCTTATTAAACCTCCCTCCAGACTCAGGCAGAGCCAGTTGAGCTCCATCCTGTTTTGCAGGGGCTCCTACCGCCTGGTAAGGGAGCAAGCTACGGTGTAACCAGAGCTACTGTTCTCCCTTCCCTGCAAAGCAGCTGGCAGCCAGAGCAGCTACAATAAGGAAGGGATAGGAGCTGATAGCATAGGGGCCGACTTCCGGCCCCGCCCGTGGGTGCTGTCACCTGGCGTCGGGGCCCCGCTGGGCCCCGCGACGCCGGGCGACGTTGCGGGGCCCCCGCAACGTCTCCCGGTGCCCGGTAAGTTTGCCGCGGGTCCGGGGCGGGTGGGGAGTTGCCGGTGGGTGCGGAGCACCCACCAATTTTGCTCCGTGGGTGCTCCAGCCCCGGAGCACCCACGGAGTCGGCGCCTATGGCTGATAGGTGCATTTCTGGCTCACAGCAGAGCTGCTCATATGGCTGCAGGGAAGATGATGAGAGACAGATAGGAAGATACTGTCTGTCCTCTACCTCCTCCCTATAGTGATTAAGCTGATACAGATATTTCATTTTTAAAGTCACAGCTCAAGGAACATATTTTCAATTCATAATCAAATACAAATTTTCTTCTTAACACAGTTGCCCACAGCAGCCACATTTTGTTGCCTCAAGGACTGCAAGCGGTGGCTCAATAGCACTGCACTAGGCTCCCATAACCAATCTGCACACACAATCCTGATTGGCTGACATGACCAGAGACCCTTGTGTGATTGTTTTCAGGGAAATCAGCTAAGCTCCAGATAGCATGAGGGGGCAGAAAGTGTGTATTAACACAGGATGAGCTATTTCTTAGAGATGACAAATCTATGGAAGTCCGTGGAGAAGTGAAAAAACTGTTCCCTGTGACTGTTTTGAATGACAGTCATTCAAAACACACCATATAATCAAGACAAAAATTTAATCTGATAAAAGAACACCACCTTTTGTCATGGTAACAAAGAACTGATACAGTTACCCAGCTTTTAGCTTGCAGCTGAGGAGCACTCAGTATAGCTGAGAAGGGAGCTCTGCAAATATGACTTTGAGCAGCCTGAGGCTGCTCTGGGCTGGGCCTGTCAACAGCACAAATTAGGGGGCTGTTTTAGCAGCCAGGGATTTCCAGGGCATAGGAATGTCTCAATCTTAATCCTTTCCCCAAATTTCAAACCCAGCATTGGCTGCCAGGTGGAGCAGTGGTTTAGGAGCTTCTGTGGCAAATCCATGACAATCCCCTACATATGGGGAATTTTTGTGCAAGACAAGACTACTTCTCTGATATAAGAAATACAGAATCACCCTCCGAGTTTGTGGAATAATGTTCATAGTTATACAGAGCTTGATTTAGATTATTTTCTCTGTGTGAAAATATATCTGTAAGCAAAACACATTCCATGTCATGAATAAAGATTGTAAACAAATGTACAAGAAAATGGTCTGATAGCAAATGATGTTGAATACTTGAACAGAGCCAGCACCATTAGAGCTCAAGTGATCAAATTCTGCATTAGCAGAGAGATGGGACAAGGATATTGTGAGGGAAACTAACCAAACCTAAATACCACTGAATAAACTTTCCCACCAAAGACAGTTCCTCCAGGATAGTGGAACATGTTCAAAACCAAAAGATAAGTTATATATGCAGGAACAAAATGTTACCATCCTGCTCAATATACATGATGGGGAAAGCAGGAAAGAACTGTATATATTAGGATAACAAATAATAGCAATACAAGGACTAGATCTGAACAAGGACATTAAGTGAAGATGAACATAAATATATCTTGAAAATTAAATACACAAACTTCAAATTCAGCACATTATGTTGCAGATTCCCTCTTTAACTTTGGACTGCTAGTTAATGTAGATTTTGAGGCCTGAATGGATCATCTAGTCTGACCTGTGTAACATAGTCCATAGAATTTCACTTAGTTATCCTGTATTGAGTCCAGTTCCTTGTGTTTGATTAAAGCACGTCTTCCAGCAAAGCATCCAGTCTCGCTTTGAAGCCATCAAGAGATGGAGAATCCATCATTTCCCTAGCAGTCTGTTCCAATGGTTAATCATCCTTGCAATTAAAAATCTGTGCCTTATTTCTAATTTGAATTTGTCGGCCTTTAACTTCTGGTGATTTAGAGTCCTTTTAGTACCTGGTATTTTCTCCCAATGAAGGTACTTAGACACTGGAATCAAGTCACCTTGTGATATTCTTTTTGATAATCTAAACATTGAGCTCTCTAAATTTCTCACTGTAAGGCATTTTTTTCCAGCTCCTGAATGATTTTTGTGGCTCTTTGCTGCACCATCTCCAATTTTTCATCCTTTTTAAAATATGGACACAAGAACTGGACACAGTATTCAATTTTTGGTTTCACCACTGCTGTATACAGAGGTAAAATAACCTCCCTAATTCTACTCACTTCTCCCCTGTTTATACACTCCAGGATTGCATTATTATCTCTCTTTGCCACAGCATTGCACTGGGAGCTCTGTTTAGTTGTTTGTGCAGTATGATCCCCTACATCTTTTTCAGTGTGTCTGCTGTCCAGGATATTGTCCTTGGTTCTGTAGATATGGTCTGCATGCTTCATATTTAGAGGTAAGACCTTGCATTAGGCTGCATTAAAACACATTTTGTTTGAATGGGCCCAGTTTGTAAAACAATCCAGATCACTTTTAATGACTGCTCTGTCCTCATTTACCACTCAACTGATTTTTGTATCGCCCACAAATTTTATCAGCTGTGATTTTATATTTACTTCCAGATCATTGATAAAAAATATTGAATAATGTTGGATTGATGTTAAATAGGTGGATTTTTATTTTCGTGTATATGCCAGAATATTTGTTTCTGTATTTTATAACATGCTGCCAACTGCTTGATACTGCACAACACAGAAAAGGCACAGCGCTCCTGCCCCACAAGGCTTGCTTGCGGTCAAGGGCCAAATCATCCTCCCACACATTAAACTCCCATAGGAGGGGAGTTTTTGGAAGATTCACAAAGTTTTACAACCTCTCCTATCCCCACCCCCCCCACACACGCGCACACACACACTCACTTTCTCTTTCTCTCTCTTTTTATTCCCAAACCTGGCAGTCCCCAGAGAATCTGTGGAAGGCCAGGGTCAGGTACACAGAAGCCTGCTATCTCCATACCAATTCTGCACCCCAGGGGCCTCATGCAGCTCCATGGTAGCAGAACAGCAATGAGGCCATCCTAAGATGGAATTCCTCCTTGCCACCATGGCCTTTGGTTCTGAAGTTCTATTTCCTCCTCTGAGTAAGTTCTGCAGGGCCAGAAAGGGAATTATTTGCATCCCCTTTGAGAGGAAAATGATTTGAGTAGAAAACTAGGCCTGATTCTCCCAGACTCTCAGCTCTTTGTCTCTTACATTTTGAGTGCCCCAAGAGGTAGAATTATGGCCCTGAGGTTTTAAACAGGAAATACAGTATTTCAATTAAACATACTATTTAAATAGCAGAGATGAAACTCTGCCCTGCCTCAGATGTCATGTAATAGTGGTAATGCAACCAAGACACTTCTGCTTTCCAAAAAAACAAGTGCAGTTCTAGCATATTCCTTTCACTTTGACTCTTCCCATCAGCACAAAGTATCAGAAATCTCACATTTCCAGTTGAAGAGCAGAGGATGGCGCTGGATGGATTTATTACTTTAATTCTGTTTCTCAGATAACTAAGGTGACATGAAGATAACCATCATGTTTTTTTAAATGTCAGCTTGGTATATTACAACTCTGTATGGGGAGATACTAATACAAGAAGATTGTAAATTCTAAATATATCAATCAGAGAAAAGAGGATCCTTATCCACAGGTCATTGATTGACTAGAAGCACCAGGCAAAGAGAGCATTAGAATTATCACACGTGCTGCGTTTAAGAAATGGAGATGTGCCATCTTTGTAGCTCAGTAATCAGAGCTGCTTAAGCAATTGTCTTACTGCTAATTTAATTTGACAGTGAAGCTGATACTGAATATGTCTTGTATCCGTGTCTGATGACCCTGCTGACAAATTAAAAACAATAGTGCATGGGTAAATATTACAGCATTAGCTCTCAAAAGGAATAATACTAGCATGCAAACCTGATTCGATTTTTCAGTACTGTAGATGCAACCTTAATCTTTTTAATAATTCCCTTCTCTGCTGCTGGAATATGATCATGTTTCCTCAGCAGTGAATGATAATAGTTCATACATTTGTATAGAGCCTTGTGTCCTGAGGGAACCTAAAGTGTTTTACAAACTATATACACATAGCACTACTGAAATGCCCCAGCCTCTGGGGTGAGATTCTTTCACCAAAAGCCTATTTTGTTCAGGAATGTTATTTAGAGATGTAGTGTGAGTGCCATAGAGGTATTAAAGAGTGTAACCAGAGATCCAGAGGAGTTCTCAAACATGCCCCGGGTTAAAGAGAGCGAGATTAATCTTACCCAGCACATACCATTATTATAGTGTGCAGAAAAATTATTTACAAAGATAATCCATGGAAATGAGATGAATTAATGCAGCAAAAACACAATTCAGTGGATGTTATAAAGTCTATAATTATAGAAAAATAATTACAAGTTTGGTGGTTAGATCAGGGAACTGTGAGTTGGGACTCGGGTTCTTTTCTTGGCTTTGCTTGTATAGCCATAGTCACAGTCTCACTGTTATGCCAGTTTCCTCATTTGTAAAATTAATAGCAGGCCACCTACCTCCCAGGGCGCTTTGAGTCTTAATTAATAAGTGTAAAGTACTTTCAGATCTCCAGGTACAAGCTGTTACAGAACTGCAGAGCATTATTATTATTACTTTAGCTTAGTTTCACACTGGTGAATGTCACACTGGTGAATGGTGTATGGACATTTTTTCTCTGATAATAATCCATGCATAGGTATTTCAATCCAAGGATCTCAAACACTTTACAGACATTAATTAATGAAACCATGCAAGGTAGGGAAGTATTGTTGTCCCCACATTTTTTAGAGAAACTAGGAGGCTAACTTGCTCAAGATCACACATGAAGCCATGATACAGTAGGGAATTGACAGATATCCTGACTTCCAGTCCTGTGCTTTAATCACAGGATCATCCTTTTTCTAAGTGCATTTCATTAAAGAAATGTTGAATTCTGGCTCAGCTGGGAGCTCAGAAAGTTGTCATTCTGGCTCCCCGGGTCTGGGAGCAAGCTCATGACTTTTATAATGCAGGCCAAGAGAGCCTGGAGGGAGAGGACACAGACTTTTTCACACTTGACTACATCCCAGCAGCCTGTTTAAGTAATGACAATGTCAGAACTTTGCAGTGTAGTTGTAGCTGTCAGTCCCAGGATATTAGCCAAGGTAAGATAATGTCAGAAGTGACTCTTGTATGCTCTCTAGGTTGTGGCAACTGTTTTGTACCCATTTGATTAAAAGGAAAGAAAACTAATATTTTAAGGAGAAAATAAATGCCCGGACTGATTTCATATCTGGACTCAGAAAGGTACGTGTCATCTGTGACAGTGGAACAGTGAATGAAGGGCAGGTAATGCTTCGATACTTAGCCCTTCACTGTAAAGATTAAGGAATACAGGTCTGTCGCATCGTATGCGGGGGTTACGTTCTGCGCTGAGTCCGTAAAGCGAAAAACCGCATATGTTGAGACTCCATTGAGTTGAATGGCGGACGGAATTACCCGCAGTACCGATGCCGTTTTAAAATGTTTTTGTTTTTTTTTCCTGTTTTTGGCGACCGCGCAAAGCTGAATTCGCGCATGTTAAATGCGCCTAAGATGCGACTCGCCTGTAATGCAGGAAGGTAAAATGCCTTAACTTGTCAAATGAGCACATTTTTATTCTCCATGTTTTTCAGGCACTTCTACCCTCATTTGACTCCAAACAGATCTGGAACTATCTTTGTCTCTTCAGGAGGCTGATTCAGCCAAAGTAGGTTCTTGGACTTTTTCTTCATCTACCACTTACCCTGAATTTCTAAGTGTGAATCAAAGCACCGCCAATAAACTTTCATTTGCTGCTGTGGTCCAGAATTCAGCACCAAAGAGCAAAAAATGAAAACTGGACATCTTCGTGGACTTTGAAAAACAGCTGCTCTGATAAAGTAAAATGTCCTCAGAAAAGTTATGAGACTGATCAACAGTCAGTAGGTATAGAAAGTGCATATCAATGCCAACCGGAGCCTGAAGATTGTGTTTTGTATTCTTTGGATAACAATGTTTGTTCTTAGTGGAGATCCCACCTGCTAATAAGACTATAAACAGAACTGAAAAGGGAAGGAGAAAGAAGATGGAATCTTTGCCAAGGAGCCCGGTAGCTGTGAAAGCTGCAGTCTTCTGGTTTAGAAGAGATTTGCATGTACATGACAAACCTGCATTAATAAAGGCACAGGAGTTTGAGGTTCCAGTTATCCCTGTTTTCCAGTGGAGCTTCCATGAAGAAAATGGGCAAAATTATACATTGGCAGCCAGAGGAGCTATCAAATACTGGCTTCCCCATGCCTTGCTGCAGCTGAACCAGTTTCTGCTGGCCAGGTTAAACTCTTTTTGAGATCTTTTAAGATTAAAAAAAACGTGTACCTTTCCCCATATTCATTTTTGTGGGAGATGACATTGAAGTATTCATATGAGCATTTTACAACCTGAAGAATGGGTGGGGTTTTGAAAATGACCCTCAAAGGAACATGAACTGGAATTTTGCCTTTATTTGCCTTTTTATAATGAATAAGCCTTTTTTATGTCACTTTCCGCCAGTGATATTTGGTCTTTCTTTCTATCGTTGTGTGTGTATTTTTATTTTCAAATTACTATTTTGAAGTAGGAAAGGAAGCTTTAGACTAAAAACTTGTGTTATCGTTGTGGCTGCAAATCAACCATCCTTTCATAATCTAGTGGTGTGTATAAATCAGCATTGCCCTCTAGTGGATGGAATGTCAGATTTATTTGTATGTGCCTGATTCCCTCTAGGTTCTGATAGGTTACAGTGTAGTAGCCGTGTTAGTCTGTGTCAGCAAAAAGAAAATAAGAAAGAAATAAATACTTGTGGCACCTTGAGAGACTAACAAATTTATTTCAGCATAAGCTAATGGAACAGATTTTCCTAGGTCACAGGTTTGAGAAATGAAAGTTCAGTTTTCACTCCTGTTGCCACATGCTGGTGCCTGGTGTATATTTGTGCCTTCAGGTTGTTGCACTTGACTCAGCACAATGTGCCTAAGTATTGCTGATCATATTATATGCAAAAGCACCTTCTGTTCTAAAACTATTGAAGTAGCTAAGCAGTAGTTTCTTGCTTCTTTGGTTTGTGACAATTTTGTTACGTGAAGCTTGAATTTATAAATTTCTAAACATATGCCCTACACAATCCATTTTTTTAAAGAAACTGGAAGGAAAACTGTTCTGTGGTATGAATTTCTCATGTCAAAGAGCAAAATGGAGGGTAAATAGTAAGAGAAAAATACACAGGGATATATTGGAATTATTACATAATGTGGTTAAAAGGGAGTTCACCACAGAGCCTGAATATGTGAGCATGCAAGGCATTGTATTCAAGATAGCCAGACAAGAGCTTGTTAATTTATTGTTGTTCCCCTTTGATTTAGATTGACTGGGCAGCTAGTCAGAAAAGCTCGTCCAAAAATCCTGGGACTTGGTGCTTCCTAATGCCTGGAGAACTTTCTTGGGAATGGTAGGGAACATTCCAGGGAACGCTGCTGTACAGAATAGGAGCCTGATCTTGTTTCCATTGATGTAAATGGTAAATTCCTAGATTTCAACAGGAGTAGGATTATATCCTAAATCTAACTTTAGACCCACTGTGTGATTAACAATTTTTATCTAATGGTCTCATAACGCTATGAGTAAAAATGACTTTTTTTAGTAGGACACTCACAGATTTGGTGAAGTTGAATATATATATTCAAGAATATATAATCCTTTTAAGGAATTAGACACTATGAAAAAAAATCAGTTTATGCTGATAGATCCAACACCAGTCATCTCTCTCCCTGCCTCCATTTGGTCACATCAGCACTTTATGAAGCCTACTTCACGAAGACAAATGTACCTAAGTTTCTCAGAAAGCTGGCCTGGAGAAAGCTGGCTTATTGGCTATTGACTCTATTTCCAGACAAGCCAAGAGAATCAGTCAGGCCTGTATACAGGTTACATATTCCAAGGCACAGCTTTCAACCTGACACCTACCATATTATCATATGCTAACACTGTGATGTACTTGGCCAACGACATGTCTATTCTGTCCAGAAATTTCCTATCACTAAAGCCATTTAGGAATTTGAGCTAGTCTACCAAAGGAAGTGTTGGGTTCTCTGGAGTTATACAGTATTAACCTAGACAAGGCCATGGACATATTGTATTGGCAGCAGGGTAGTCTGGACAATTTAATGGCTTTCTCTGATTTCTAAATCTTATATAATACTAGACTTTAGTATCTTAATGTATATACGCTTTGGCCAGAAACTGCTGAATGTAATCTATTTTTGTTTTCTAAATGTAACAGACACCCCTATAACAGAACACTTGAAATGTTATATTCCCAAACACGGTAGCATGTTTCTTCCCAATTATGGAAAGCAGATACGAGAAGGGAAACTTGTATCCCAGAATATATTCCCTTCTTGTTAGCAATTCCTGGTTAGCCATATATTTCAGAATTACTTCATTCTGTCCTTCCTCTCTGCCCTCAATTTTTATGCAAGTTAAAACCTTGCATTAGTACATGGGTTATGACTGTTGTGGATTTGGGTTAACAATGAAGGCCCACTGAGACCCAATTGTTATACTTTGTATTTGCATAATGGGTTTTTCATTTTTAAAGCACTCTGACAACATCCATTAACTTATCCTCACAATAGCCTTGTGTGCGTAGTTCCATTTTAGAAATGGTGAGACTGAAGCCTAAAGATTAAATGAATTACTCAACATCACACAGTCAGGCAAGGAGCCAGGATTAGAATATAGAATGCCTTAGTCCCAGATAGGTGATCAAGCCACTGGATGACATCTCTGTGATTGCAGTTCACGCTGAAGGGAAATTTAGGATGCTCTAAAAATCCCAGGTAAACAAGGATTGAACTATGAAATAGTAGTTTGCCAGCTAGAACCTCTTTCAAGAATAATGACATGGAAACAGGACCTTGATTATGTAATTTCCATATATTCCTGGAAATGACTCATTTCAGAGCAATTGGCTTTAGTGGCATTATCTCTCACTCATACTATTTGAAAGCTTAAAACAAATAGTTCCTAAAAAGTAGGTGTTAGACAGTCCTAAGTTCACGTACATGTTGATAGTGTTGTCTATCACCATGTTACTATTTCAAAGGCATGATTCTTGGACAGAATTTCCTATAAAAGTCATTACAGATCTACAAGAAAGACAGCGACAGTCCTTACAAGATGCAGTTTGAGGTATGGAAACATACAGACTATGGATTCTTTCTCTGGCTGGAAGAGGGTCCCTATTCTTGACAAACTTCTTGATTTTATACTAAGATGTGCTGAAGGTGATGTAGGCAAGAATCGGGAAGGTTGCTTTTTGGTATCTGGATCACCTAAAAAGGTTTTAAGTACAGAATTTTAGGGCTGGTCCACACTAACCCCCCAGTTCGAACTAAGATATGCAACTTCAGCTACGTGAATAACGTAGCTGAAGTCGAAGTATCTTAGTTTGAACTACAAGGTACTTACCGCGGGTCCACATGCGGCAGGCAGGCTCCCCCGTCGACTCCGCGTACTCCTCTCACGGAGCAGGAGTACCGGTGTCGATGGCGAGCACTTCCGGGATCGATTTATCGCGTCTAGACAAGATGCGATAAATCGATCCCAGAAGATCGATTGCTTACCGCCGAAGCCGGAGGTAAGTATAGACGTACCCTTAGATCCAGCCTCCTAGGACAGTCCTTATAATACAGTGCTATAAGGTTATGAGTCAGACACAAGACAATTGTCTATCTGAATGAAAGAGACGTTACTGCCAGCGCCATCCATGAGGGAACACTGAAGTATGAACAACAGCGAGACTGATTACATAGTGGAAGGACTTCCCAGCAGAACACCAGGAACAAGTAGCACATCCAAGCAAGACCCCTTCACAATATACCCAGGATATTCTGACATTGCAAATTAACACTTGTAGGGCACATATTATGTTTCACAGCCTACTTCCATTAGGCTGAGGCTGCACAACTCCTGTCATTCTCAGCCACCTTGCAGTACTGGCTAGAACAAGTGGTACTATTGCACTTGAATACATTTTAAACAGTTACTAATTCCCTTTATGATGGCACTCCCTATCCACTATTCAAAAGCTTGACATTTCTGTAGTCCCCAAGTGGCTTTTCTTCACTACACAAGAGGATGTCATACACGATCCTGAACATTCACATATGATCACAGCAATCATTTCCCGATTGGGTCACATTAAAGAAGGGGTAGAACCTGCTGTTTCCTAACCATCAGCTGATAGCATTATTTACTTCTATTAAAAATCATGTTAAAGTTCAGTATCTTTCTGCACAAGGGTTAGAGAAAAAGCAATGCAATCCAAACAGCTCTAGAACTCATGAAGAGCAAAGTATACAGGCATTTCCCTCAATCGAATTGTGCTTGTGTCCTTTTCCTACCTCCCAAATTAAACTTTTCAACAGGAGACTATCATTCATTCACATCACTTCCATCTATCCCATCCCCCCTGTAATCCTAAATCAGGTGTTTTTGAAGTATATTAGACTTACCCTTCAGTTTGTATACATAATAGGCACAGCTGGCATCTTATTGAAACTTCAGGTCCTCTTCACCCATCAAGGTTTTGGCTGAGGAGGGCATGAGATTGTGTTAAAGCATTAGAGAGGGCTGCATTTCTATCACGTATGTGTAAGAAGGAGACATTAGTCGTTCTAGCACGCAAATGCACAGTTAGAATATACAGATCCCGAGCCTTTGAAGAGTTGCATGTATTTTGAGTCCCAACTTTGTGCAAGTGGTAGGTTAATCTTGCAAGTTCCAAACACGATACCCAACTTTATATCAAATATGTAAAATGGGTTATGGTACATGGAATACAAAATAACAGTAAACGTAAGTGGTAAAGTCAGTTTTTTTTATTTTCTGTTATCTAGTCTGCTGCAAGGCTATAGCCTTAACTGTAGAAAATTTTAACTACATTTTTTAATTATATTGCTATGCACACCTGAAACCTGATGCAGCTTTTGTATCACAACAGCCTGTTAGCTATGTAAATGTATTTGGACAGCTAACACCGTTACCATGAAAAGAACAAGGAGTACTTGTGGCACCTGAGAGACTAACAGATTTATTTGAGTGGGTTCTAGCCCACGAAAGCTTATGCCCAAATAAATTTGTTAGTCTCTCAGGTGCCACAAGTGCTCCTTGTTCTTTTTACGGTACAGACTAACACGGCTACTACTCCGAAACAGTTACCAGGCTGCTGTTAAGACTGTTGCATGTTACAGTGCTACGCTTTGTAAGTGTGTATTTTTAGGAACTAAATTTATTTTACTCTAGATGACATTCCAAACTTTGAAAATTACATAATTATGTTTAGTAGACTAAAAAAAATCACTAACAAAAGGGAGCAAGTGGTGTTAAGCATTTTTTTTCCTATCTGCAATTTTATTGTCACAGGATTGCTCTTTAGTACAACACGATTCAGAGGCAGCATATTTGTCTTGAAATGTTATCCAAAATTTCTGGAATATGCGATTTTTTTCAGGCTGCCCAATGTCAGACCTTCTGTATACCACTAATCTATGACAAACTACACTGAAGTAAGTGTTTTATAGTGGTTTATTTTAGCGTTCCAGGTCAGTCCTCAATGGATTTTATAAATTTCTCATATGCGTCCTCACTCATCAGTTCATTAAGTTCTGAAGGGTTGTCCACAGTCATCTTGATAAGCCAACCTGTAAGTAAGAAATTAAATTACATTTAAAAAAAATTAACTAGACCTATTTTAAAATAAAGGCATCTAACATTAAGGAAATAATTTTTTAAGTTCACCCCCACATACCTACAGCTCTTTAAAATTGGAGTGGACTCAAGGGCTGGGTTGTCTAGTATAGGCAAAACAATTTTCAGATGCTTTTAAGATCCGTTAAACTTAAAGGAGGAAATAACCACTCCCAATATGTTCTTCCTTTGCTATTTAAAAGGAGCTTTAAACTCAACCACAGTATATTTAGCTCTGAAGATTACTGGAAGTTGTAAGCAACAGGTCAATTTCCTAGTGAAGACAGGACTAAAATGTTTAACAATTTCATACTATGGGGTTTATTGGAACTGGAAGATGCTCAGAGACATAAGGCATGTCTACACTACAAACTTAAGTAGGCCTATGTTAGGTGGACTTACAGCCAAAGCAGTAATTACTGTGGTTGTTTATGTCTACACTACCCTCCTCCTGTCGCTGGTGCGCATCCTCACCAGAAGCATTTCTGCCGACTTAAGAGGGGCAGTGTGGGGGGCTCAGGCTCAGAGCTCTCTGCTGCGAACCCAGCTACGGCCCAGGCTCTCAACTCCCTGCTGGAAGCCAGCTACCACCCTGACTTTCAGACCCGTGTGGCGCTCCCTGCCAGGAGCCTGGCTGCCCCCGATTCTCCCTCCGGGCTCTAGATAGAGACCTCCACGCACCCTGGGGTGACAGCCTGAGCTGGGTACAGGGTTCACAGTAGGGAGCTTTCCAGCCTTTCTGGTCAATTTCATCACTCCAACAGGAAGCTGTGAAATTGACAAGAATGACAGCCAACAACTGATGTAAGTAACGCAGTGTCTACATGCACATAAGTCCTAAACCTCTCGTGGAGGTGGAGTCACTATGTCAGTGTAGTAAGGCACTTATGTCAGCGGGAGCAAGGCAGTAGAGTAGACACTGACATAATTAGGTTGATGTAAAATGCCTTATGTCGACTTAACTCTGTAGTGTGGACCAGGCCATGTTCCCTCCGTGTCATTTTTAGCTTCCAAATAATTAAATTGGAGATATGAACAATAGAAGATCTCCTTGTGACAGAAACACCATCTGGATCTTAATCATAGAAGTGCTGTTTACTCCTTGAAAGTGAAACAATAGCTTCTTACCATCTTCATAACAAGATTTATTGACAAGTCCTGGATTATCTGCAAGGGTGGTGTTAATTTCAGTTACTTCTCCCGTGAGAGGAGAATAGAGTTCACTAGCAGCCTTCACACTTTCCAGAGCACCAAACTCATCTGAAATACAGGATTGTGTTCATTTAAAGAGGAAAGGCATTGATGATTTACTTTTGTAGATAAAGGTTTTAAAGATGACCCAGCCCCGATAAGTCTCTGGAAGCTAAACAAGGAAGAAAAGATGAGACTTTCAGACAGGCTGAAGATAAGGCCCTGGTTTCATTACAATGACTAGAGGCTTCAAGTTTGAAATTTCTGTTTGCACTATGTACTCTGGATAGGGTGACCAGACCTCCCGATAAAATCGGGGACCGTCCCGATTTTTGCTCCACAGAGCCGCTTCTGGCTTTTCCATTTTTTTTTGCTCAACAACTTTTTCGACAGAGGCTCTTCCGTTTTTTTTGCTCAACAATTTTGCCTGCAGAGGCTCTTCCGTTTTTTTTTTGTGTGGTGGGAAGTCCCGATTTTCGGGTCTTCTCATCTGGTCACCCTAACTCTGGATGAAGGGACAGTCGAGGGATAACACTACCTGCTACTGCACAAAGGATGGGAATTTGTCACTTAGCTCATCCTGAGGGCTGGTGCCTTACTTACAATTAGGCTTGGAAGAATTCAATTTTTAATCAATAAATGTCAGTAAACATTGATTTAATTGCACACAAACAAAAAATATTTTAATCGATAACTGAAATGTACAGAGAGGCCAGGTAAGACCAATGCTGCTTGAGAACTTATTAGAATTTGATTTAAGGATATCTACTGCCATGAAATAGCTACCTCTGACCCACCCCTCATAATTTTCTGCAATTCTACATTTAAATTGATAAACATAAAAAAAACCTTCAAACCCAGAATTTTGTGTAATTGTGCAAAACTGAATAGATCAAAATAAGAAAATGTTTAAACATCAATATTATCTGTCAAATATAAAAAACGCCAAAAAAATTAATTCTGCCAAGCCTGCTTACAATGCAAAGTTTACAGCAAAACTTCTGACCAGTAAAGAGGAGAGCTAGGCACCAGGAGCCACATCCAGCCCTTTGCTGCCAAGTACATATATCCATTCTGAGTAGCTGCTAACTAGCCTTTACCTCAAGTAATCTGCCTGTGAAATAGTCAAAGCACTAGTCTCATGAACTCTAATTTCCTACCACACTGAGGCCTTGTCTACACTACAAAGTTTTGTCGGCAAAAGCTGCCTTTTGCCAACAAAACGGGAGAGGCGTATACACTACAAAGTTACTTTTGGCGGCAAAACTCTGCTGTTTTGCCAACAAAATAAAACCACTTTAACGAGAGGCATAAAGCTTTTTGGGGAAAAGTTAAAGCAACAGGGCATCATTGTAGACGCTGCTGTTCGTTTTGTTGACAGAACTGTTTTCCGCCAGTATCCCACAATGCCTGCCACAACTGCTCTGCTCACTGTTTTGATCTCTGCTGCCCCGCGGGCCCTTTCAAAGCTCCGGACGAGCTGCTCTGCTCTGGGAACAGAGCACAGATCGTTAACTTGGAATGATCTCCTGTTCTGTCCTGCAGTAGGAACACAGGGGCCTGCTGCAGGGAGCGGGGAGAGGGACTGCTGTGCTGCTTTGACATTCCTCAGCACAGACAGCGTACAGAGCTGCTCAGGATGCTGCTCGCAGCAGTTGAGAAGGCTGTGGGGAGGGAATCTCAGAACCAGAACTACAATAGGACCTCAGGGTTATAGTTCATATTTCTAGTTTCAGATACAAGAGTGATACATTTATACAAATAAGATGACCACACTCAGTAGATTATAAGCTTTGTAATGATACCTCACAAGAGACCTTTTGCATGAAGCATATTCTAGTTACAGTATATTCCCACTCATTAGCATATTTTCATAAAGTCACAGAGTGCAACGTCACACCCTCCTCCTGAACTTACTGCCGGAGACTTGGACACTGGCCATGGCGGAAGAAATTTACCTAAAATTCCGATTTGGGCTCCCCTCTGGGGCAGACACTCCTGTGTCTCCCAAAAGGGAAAGAGACCCTGATCCAGCTGTGGGCTCACAGCTACCAACTAGGACAGACCTTTCACTGGCCAGCAAAATCCCCCTCCTTTCACTTAGGTTGGGCTTGCTTTCAGCTACAGAGTCCTTGGGGTCTGTTCCCACCACAGCAATCACCAGGACCCCAACTTCCAGCTCCAGGATGTGTGTCTCTGTACACCTCTTCCACCCCATTACAGCCAATTCATGCTTCTGGGTTTCAATTTGCTTTGTCTTTTAAGTCCAGGGTTTGTTGGTGGGCAGCCTTTTCCCA
Source organism: Chelydra serpentina (assembly GCA_037349315.1). NCBI lineage: Eukaryota > Metazoa > Chordata > Testudines > Chelydridae > Chelydra > Chelydra serpentina. Next base: position 31,343,020 of record JBAIAC010000026.1, read on the forward strand.
GGCAAATTGCACATCAATTTTCATTTGTCTTCCTTTGAGACCGTCACTTGATGAGCTGAGATACCACAGAGAACCCCCTCCTGCAAGAACAGGCACCCCTCCACTCCTGTCTTGCTAAATTAGACACTCCAGTCAGCTTCAGCACAGACAGGCAGGCAGAGTGGGCTGCTTGGGGAGAGACTGCTGTGCCAAGCAGAGCCAGGAGCTGATGGGGGGGGGGGGGGGTCCCCCTCCCCCTGCCTCAAGATAGGTCGGTCGGCCTGCTGTCTTCCCCAGCCCAGCACACCACTCTCCTCTCCCTCCCCCCACACTTCAATTGAAAAGTGGTGGACAATCTACTAAGATGCCCATAGAACGATGCGATTGAGAACGGTGCATCGTGTGACTCTACACCTTCCCCATGAGGCATTGCAAACCTTCCCAAAGCACCCTGCGGCCACTTGCACAGTAAATAGCTACCACAGTGCGCTGCTCTCTGTATCAATGCAAGAGCTGCTAGTGTGGATGCACTCTGCTGACACAAGGTGCACTGTGTTGACATGCAACAGCGGTTTTAATTAAAGCAGCATAGCTTTTTCCGACAAAACTTGGTAGTGTAGACAAGGTGTAAGAGTGCACTTTTTCAGTAACCCCATCAGGAGCTAATGTACATGCACTGGGAGAAGAACAAATCCCTTAATATTCAGAATCAGGAAGTGGGTACCACTGAATTGCTCACTCTCTTTTCCTTATTTTTTATACAGTTATTAAAATGGCAGATGGGGCAATGCTACCGAAAGCAGCCACAAACGGTAATGAAATGAGAAACAGGCTAGAGGAACGTGGAATTGTCAGAACAACAGGTTGGTATGAGCACAGAATGTAATGGGTCAGGGAGTTTGGAATTAGATGTGCACAGTGCAGAATCAGCATTAGAGGTGGTAGAACAGATAGCAACTAGGAGGAATGACTTTTCTCATTATAAAGTAAAACAAAAATGTTGAGTTTGTTAATTAGAAGCCCAAAAGGAAAGGGCCTTTCTCCAACATTTACCATTCAAACCTTGTGTAGATGGTGTGGCTAAAATAGTCTGCTGGGGATATTTTGCATGACAAGGATTTCAGAATAGAGGTCCTGCTGCTTTACCTCTTTTGTAATCTTGTTTTGCAATTTCGTGAGTCTGTAGTCCATGGTGGATTATTTATGTCTCGAGGCAAGAATGATTTCTGGAACATGTACCAGAACATCAGCACTCCTTATGAAAACAAAGGAAAAGCCTCCTCCTGCTTGCTAACACTCACTCTTTTGTAGTGATTTACAAGTTATTACACTCTTTCTAATTTAATAATATGTAACTAAATTATTGAGAAGCAGCATGGGCCAAGCATGGAACTGGAAGCTGGAAACTATCAAATTCCAATTCCAGCTCTGGTAACTTGCCTGAGGGTCAAGGTTTGTACAAAGCTTTGAATTTGTAAAGCACCACATCAGCTGCTGTGTTGATTAATGCCACAACCAAGAAGTACCTTGCAAAACAGTAACAAATAAATTACCTAGAAGTGGTTGTCAAACCACAATATGGAAAATTGTACAATTTTAAAAGTTTATTGTAGCAATTCTATTTAAATTTGTATAATTAAAAATGTAAGCAAAGATTTAAATGAAGTGTCTCTTTACAATGTTAAAGGCAGGTTCTCCTATTAAGCAAGATCTGAGAACTCTATTTGTTCTGTTCTAACATTCAGAGTTTAGAAATAAGGCCTTTAGTCCTCTTAAAAAGGTGAACAATCCATATTTTACATCCAGCAAACATACAACCATATAAATGAAATTAAATATGACAGGATCCGAGGGTAACATCAAACAATGTTTAACTATATGAAAAACAACAAGAATTGAGGAAGTGGCATAATTATGTTAGTTTAGATTAAAACCTAAGAATTGTTATAGCAATAGTTTAACATCTTAAAATAAAAAATAAATAAATAAAAAAAACTTACCCTGTTTGTTCAACTTTGTCCCAATTTCTGGAAGACTACAATAAACGATGTCTCCTAATGCTTCCTAAAAACAAACCAAATGCATCAGGAATATATACTGGTAAAGGCTAAATGAGCATGTGGAGGAGGGATTTAAGGTTGCAACTACACAACTGATTAGACTAAAATTATATTCCTCTGCTTAATGTTGGTGCCCATCCCACTCAAAGGCTGCACACTTTTTAACAGGAATCATGTTTTTTGATACACAACTTGCAAACTAATTAGTGTCTCATGCCCTCTAAATTGCAAGATGTGTTCATATATTAGAGTTTTAATAAGCTTGCGGCTGTGTTACAAGTCCATGAGAAAGAATTATATAATAATTCCTCCAGGCATGATGTGACAGAACTCTTGTTGATCTTTATAAAATCAAAATGGGTCCTAACAGCAAAACTCCCAATGATGTCAGGGAACTAAGATTTGACCCCCAAAGCATGAAGCGTTTACTGTTTGTGTCATTTGAAAGACCATGCAATATCTGAGTCCTAGTCTACCCGATGCAGACAATTTATACATTGCCTAGTACACAGTACTCATCAGCTGTCTGGTTTGGGCCATTTGAGTGACTGGGATTTATGACACTGAGTTCAACAGAAGCAGGGTCAAGCTCCTTAACACCCACCTTTATCTCTACCCCACATAAACATAGGGACCTTTTATGATAATAGATGTTATTTACACATTCAGAAAGCTGAAATTACAGAAAGGCTATTTATCCTAAAGAACATGAATCCCACTACACTCAAACCTTCTGACATTGTCCCATATATTGTACATCAATGTCCCACATTTGGTTGTTAGCAGGTTTAGGCATGTTTCTTTGGATTTTTTGTTTTTAATGCACATCTTTAACTAGCATCCTCTTAACCAGTCATAACAGGGACTAAAACTAGAAAAATACCCCTGGCCAAGAATTTGAAAGCTAATAGTCCAATCTCTTTGGTAAGCATCACAGATGAGGATGCTAATGACTCTCTCTCACATTACAGACTCTCTCTGCACCAAATCCTATTCCTGTTCACAACTCCACTTAAATCAAAAGGGTAAAACTCAGAGCAGAATTTGACCTAAACATGCACAATGCAATAATTTCCTCATGCAGTGCTAGTGTTCCTATAAAAAAAGTAAAAAACAAGATTAAAACAGTAATAAAGTAATAAATCTGATTTCTCATTGTTCTGATTTAACAACTAAGATGTGCATCAAGTCTAAGTCAATTCAATGGAGAACTAACATGATCAAAAATTATCCACAAATGCTAAAGCAGCATAATGTACTTTAGAAATAGTTTGAGATCTAAGCCCATAATATGCTTCAGTGTACAGTATATGCAATAAAAATAATAAAAGGACAGGGTAACAATCCAAAGATCAAGGACAAGAGCAGGAATGTACAAGTAAATATTGAAGGACCAAAAAAAAATCAATACCTGTGCAAAATTGCTGATTCCTACTGTTCCAATGCCATTTTCAACTGATATCCACTCGTGCTTGTCTGTGAATTTGCGGGCTAAAATGAAACAGACTTGATATTTCAGAAAAAATTGACATTTTACTTTTATAAATACTCTAATATACTGGCAGTTCTAAACACTTTTCTCTTGAGTTAGGCTCTGCACAGTATTGTTCAGCTATGGCGTGGACTGCATGTGTGGGGCACTTTTTGAAAGTGCTGGTATTATGCTTTATATTATCACAGACCACATGTAAGGTGTTGAAATGTGCATCAGAATCGCATCATTTAGCTTTAGATGCCAAAATATATCAATAGCAAGCGTGAATTGCAGCAGCATTTAGATCCATTAAAAAAAAAAAAAAAAGGACAGCCTTATTTACATCTTCAGTGACACAGTAGGGGCGTGATAATAGATGGCAAAATCTGGCTCTGGATCATCAAAATATGCCACAGGAAATCATATTTAAAGCTACCAGCTCAAAGTGTGTAGCATGAAGCACCACCGGATGGGATTTAGTTGAAAAAAGATAGTTTGTACTGTTAATTAAAATGACAGTTTAAGAATTTTATTCCTTGTTATGTGTGTGCAACACAACTTAAACAGGTTTTTCCCTCAAATTCAGAATTGTTTAATTTAGCCAGGTCTCCACATTCTTCTCACTACAGCCAGCCCTAATGACATTTCTGTAACACTGCAACTTTCACAGCGCTTCATGCAATGCACTATATTTCTTAAATGACATGGAGATGTCATACTATCCCTTTGCAGAAAAACTATTTCAGCTTGCAGAAACTCAACCATAATGTGCATTTATTTTTCACTTATTCATTATTGCAACTGTTCTGCTGCATTATTGCAACAATTCACTTTGTTTTAAAAAATGGAAATAAGATCACTGACTCCCCAAAACTGTCCATATTTTACTGAATGCATTTCATTCTTCAAATCCAGATAAGAGACCTGATTCGGTACCTTCTGGTCATTACAGTTAATCAGACTACTCATGCAAGTAAGGATTACCCACAGCAATAAGGGTTGCAGGATCAGCTTCTGGGACATTTATATAATTGTTGTGCAACTACTGCAGGGTCACCAGAGAATTGTGTTCTTAATTGACAATTATATATAAGACCCAGTTAAAGTTTGATCACTTCACAGCAATTCTCACTCATACTTCTGCATGTATTCTAGTCACATTTCTACAAATACTATTCTGATTCTCTCCAGAGTGCACCCCTTTCCATGCTGATGTTCCAGATGCCCTACCTCCTCATACTTAATTCTCCCTCTTGGAATCCCATTTGAAGACATCTCTTCTCCATGACCTTTAATCCCTAACCTCTTCTTAACAAACATATCAACAATCATATTCCTTAAACTTCCAGTCTGCTCCTTTTCCCCTCTACTCATCCATTCCCCCCACCCACAGCATTTGGGAATGAGGGGAATGTACAGCAGCAGTCGGGGAATTTTGTACTTTTCTTCACCCTGGCTCAGTACATGTGTCCAATCAGACATGGGCTGTTCTGACAACTGGAAAAGACTATTTATGAAACCAAACTTTCTGTATGACCTGTGCCATAGCAATTCAGTCTGGCCAGGCAATTCATGCTCCTATCTGGCTTTCCTTTTTGGCTCCAAGATCCTCCCTGTGTTTTTGGCTTCTCTTGTAGGATGAAATTTCAGCCACTGGTCCCCTGCAGAATCCCCGCTATACTACCTCAAAGTTTTGTTATCCACCTGCCGGGCTCCTGGACTGCAGCTCAACTATGTTATGGGCTGTAAACCCCTGATTTTAAAGCTGCAATTCCAGGACCCATGAAGACACAGGATCAAAGTGGATCTCAAGCCCTAGCTGAACACAAACGTTATGTATTTCATATACAAGAGACAGACACTAACTCATAAAGACACACAAGCATATATAAGATTTGATTATAAAGCAAAATTTTTAAAAAAATAGGTAGAGGTTTAATTTCAAATCAGTCAAGTGTTTTGAACTGTTGGAACAGTCTGTAAATTGCTCTTTGTAGCACATCAAAAAGAAAAGAAGCAAAAAACACTTCTTGTCCACCGTGGCAACAAACATTCTAAATTCATATAAACAGTAGAGAGATTTAATAAATAACTTTGCTTGGAATGGTCTCAAGAAAATGTAAACGTTGAATACAGCAAAAACCTGAGATTAACTAAGCGATCTGCTGTACTACAATTCATTATTACTACTGAAAACTCAGGGCATGTCTACAGGGGGACACTCAGGAAAATGACACTGAATTAGCCGAAGGCGTGAATTTAAAGTTCATTAAACACAGTGGATGAGCTCATTGGGAAGTAAAGAGGCCTTTGTTTTGTTCAGCTTAATTCACTTTGGAAGTGAATTTGCTTTGGCTTTAACTGATTTATTTTAAATTCATATCTTCAGTTAATTCAGCTTAACTCTCCTAAAAGTCCCTGTGTAGACATGCCTTAAAAGGGAGAAAAACCTGAGCCAACCATCACAAACAGGCAATGGCATATAGATCTTCATTTTCTTTCTTTTAAGAAGTGTGTGGTTTAATTATTACATACAGGATATATCTACAGAAGAAATGCCCCATATATTAGAAAGATTCACATGATGAGAGATGATTCAAAAGAATCACTCTTGTAATTAAGCAAGGATTGACTAATGAGAGCCATTTCTTTCCACTATTTACATGGAACAAGGAGGCACAAGGGAATACCTCAGGCCCTTAATCCAGCTAGCTATTAACAGCTAGAAAATTCAGTACCTGGAGGTCATTACTATTATAAACTTGTTAGCACATCCCCTCCCGCCTCCCCCTTTTTCTGCATCTCTTTTTTCTAGGACATTATGTATTGACTTCTGATTTCTTTTTTGGTACTGGTCTTCTCTTAATAGTTAATACATAGATCAGTAATGTAAGCTCAGCACTGCAAAACACTCTCACAGTTGCACAGCGGTACAACATCTTTGCAAGTACCCTTAAACTAGAAGCCTGCTTCTGACTGAGAACTTCATGGGTAATACACTATTTGCCAGAAATCCTTTTTACCATGGTAAACAAAGTCAAAAGGAGAAACATATCATCCCATTCTTTTGTCTTACAGAACAAAGTACCTGTCCTAAATTAGGCACAAGTGGAGTAAGTCACACTGCTGCAAGCCCAGTTTTGCACCAGTGCCGCACACCTACACTAGGTGTTCATATCAGTGTAGCATAGCTCAGGCATCGGCAACCTTCGGCCAATGGGGGCTGCGGGAAGCGGCAGCCAGCGCGCCACTTCCTGCATTGGCCGGGGACGGCGAACCGCAGCCAGTGGGAGCCGCGATCGGCGGAACCGACGGACGCGGCAAGTAAACAAACCAGCCCAGCCCGCCAGGGGGTTTACCTGGTGAGCCACGAGCCGAAGGTTGCCGATCCCTGGCATAGCTACATCAGTATAGTTACACCAGTCCAAGTTCCCTAATGTAGACAGGGTTCAGGGTCCTGATCCTGCAAGTAGCTCCATGCAAGTGGACTCCTGTACCCTTGTGGATGTACCTGCATAAAGCTAATTCGGACCTAAATTCACATAGTCCATTGAGAGGAAAGTTTAATGATTCATTCACCTTAAACTTGTGATTACACTGGCTGGTACATCATCAAAGCTTCACCTGTTGACACCTCCTAGATAGCTCTATGGATCTACATTGAGTAAGAGTTGCAGGATCAGCACCTAATCCGTCATCTTTTCCTATATGTATACAACAGCTATCAGTGAATATGTAACAACGTTCAGTGCCTGTGTCTACAAAAAAGCTGGCCAATGCCTTCTTTTAGATCAGGTAAACATTTAAACTTTTATTGCATCACACTATGCATAGTACAGTAAAACCATCTAAGGCCTCGTGCACAGTAGCAAATTTCTTACCCACTAACATCAGCAGGAAGCATCGCATGGTCACTTGGGTAGCAGTGCTAACAAGTGGTCGGATTATGCCATAGTGCTGAAAATGGCTGCACCATGTCTACCTAGTGCTTATACCTGTAGTAGCCCCACTGCAGCATTACCTATTGATAAAAACAGGTGAGACGTTTGCTATTGCAGAGAAGGCATCTGTGACCAAAATAATGGCTCACTGTCCATTTTGCAAAACGTGTTGTGTTGTTTTGAAGCCAGGCTATATACAGTGGAACATGATTTACTAACTGGACTCCAACCCTGTGTGTGTGTCACTAAAAGTTAAGTTTTTAAAAATGCACGATTTTTAGGCATAAATCCCCTTTTCTGCAGATTAATGAATCAGGCAGCTTTCTAGCGTTCAGAGGGTGGGAATGAGTCAGGCGTTCTAGATTAGACTCCCCGCTTTGCAAGTGATCTGCTATGCCATTTAGAACAGGCCTGCACAACTCGTAAAGCGGCAAGGGCCATATTACTCCAAAGAAAACAGCTGAGGGCCGAAACCCCCCGCCCCCGCGGAAACACCCCCGCCCCCCAGCGCTGCCCGCTCCGCGGAAACAACCCCTCCTTCCCCAGCGCTGGGGTGTGGAAGCCTGTAGAGGGGGAAAGAAACAGCGTGCATAGTGTGACCAGATCACAGCGGTAAAATAGGACCCGCCCCCTCCCCGCTGGGCCCCATCATCACACCCCTCTTCACCCCCCCAGGGGTCACTATATTACTGCACACAACAGTCAATCAATGCAGTAGTAGATAAATCTCTGCATTATGCATTTTTGTATAACTTTTATATGACTTCGTATTGAACCTTGGTAATATGTTATAGCAGGCCCCTAAGGTAGTATAATTAAGGTAAAAGAAAAATGTCTTTTTGCTAGAGGTAGAATAAGATCTCCCCCCCCCCCCCCCCCCTTGGTATTCAATTGCCCTGTCGAATGAATGAGGTGGGAATGAGGAAGGCCTGGAAGGCAGGCACCTCCAGACAGCTACAACCCTTGGAGAGGGGATGGGAACCAGACCAAGGACAATCAAACTTGTCAACTGGGCTGACTAGAGAAGAGCAGACATACTGACTGCCTCAGGGGTTAGAAGCAAGCACCTTCCTTTGGGAACACCTTCTTTGCCGCATTGGGACAACCCCTAGCCCAGAGACAAGCAGCAAAAAGGACCAATGGACACAGTCCCAGATTTGGGCGGCATGTTGTGCAGGCCTGATTTAGAACAAAACCCTTCCCCCTAAGCCAGGGGTTCTCAAACTGGGGGTCAGGACCCCTCCAGGGGTCACGAGCGGTCAACCTCCACCCCAAATCCCGCTTTGCCTCCAGCATTTATAATGATGTTAAATAGATAAAAAGTGTTTTTAATGTATAAGAAGGGGTCGCACTCAGAGGCTTCCTATGTGAAAGGGGTCACCAGTACAAAAGTTTGAGAGCCACTGCTCTAAACCCTGGTGTCAACCGGGGGGTCCACGGACCCGTGGGGGTCTGCGGACCATGCCTGAGATTTCCAAAGGGGGCCCCACCGCCATTTGAAAACTTTCAGGGGTTCACAAAGGAAAAAAGGTTGAGAAGCATTGCGGTAACCCAGAGGTTACACACCACGGTAGGGCACCGCTTGCTGCCAGCACACTCCCGGGTACACGCAGCAGCTCTCACTCCTGCGCGCACCAACGCCAGCCCGAAAGCTCGCATGCCCCCGCCCCCTCCATGCACGCGGGGGTGCCCCCTGCGCCTGCCCCAACACGCACCCCGCACTAGCAGGCCCCCGCGCACTATTCCCACACGCACCGGGGACCCCCTACACACACACACCAGGACGCCCGCGTGCACCGGGGGGCCCCTCCCCCAGCCCGGCCTCCCGCCATGTGGGCCCGGCCGCAGCTCGCCCTCGCTGCTCCCATCCCCGGCTGCCCGCGGCCGGACTCACCCGAGGACAGCAGCGCGCTGGTGCCCAGGCTCCGGGCCGAGGCTGCTGGCGGCCAGCCCGTCCGGGGCGCGACGAGGGGGCCGGGGCAGCGCGGAGCCAGGCTGGCCCCGAGCCTCCGCAGCGCTCGCAACGCCGCCATCGCCGCCCCCGAGCCGCGGCGTCCAGCGGCCCCGCAGAGCCCCGAGACGCGCCGAGCCTGAGCCCGCGGGCGGAGCCGAGGGCGGGACCAACCGACGCGATCCGCCCTGGGGGTACGTCTGGGGAAGGGCGGGGCGTGTGGGGGGGAGGAGTGGGGACATGACTCGGGGCGAGGACAGAACTGCGGAGTGGGTGTGTGGGAGAAAGGGGGAGGGGGGCTTTGATGGGAGAGAGGTCTGGGGGAAAAGGACAACTGGGGAGTGGGCGTGAGGGGGCTGTGAGAGAGTGGGAGGGGCTGGGGGAGGGGCTGGGGGAGGGGGGCTGTGAGAGGGAGGGTGTGGGGGGGAGGACAGAACTGGGGAGTGGGCGTGAGGGGGCTGTGAGAGAGGGGAAGGGGCTGGGGGAGGGGGGCTGTGAGAGAGAGGGAGGGTGTGGGGGGAGGACAGAACTGGGGAGTGGGCGTGAGGGGGCTGTGAGAGAGTGGGAGGGGCTGGGGGAGGGGGGCTGTGAGAGGGAGGGTGTGGGGGGGGAGGACAGAACTGGGGAGTGGGTGTGAGGGGGCTGTGAGAGAGTGGGAGGGGCTGGGGGAGGGGGGCTGTGAGAGGGAGGGTGTGGGGGGGAGGACAGAACTGGGGAGTGGGCGTGAGGGGGCTGTGAGAGAGTGGGAGGGGCTGTGAGAGGGGGGCTGTGAGAGGGAGGGTGTGGGGGGGAGGACAGAACTGGGGAGTGGGAGGGGGCTGGGGGGAAGGGGAAGGTATGTAGGTAGGCAGGAGAGGGGCTGTGGCGGGAGGGTGTGTGAGATGGTGCTGAGGCTGCAGGGTGGAAGCAGGGTCAGTGGGGGTCCCTGCTGTCTACACACACGGTGACACACCCAATTGGAGCAAACGTTCTGTGCTTCTGCCCCCCAGTGGCTGGGTAGATAAGATGGCTCTGCGCTGCACAGACACATCAAGCACGCACTGTCCTGCTTCAAGCACCGGTGCAGTCTTTGGGTGGAGACTTTGGGGGAGGGGGCTAAGAGCCCAGTGTTCTCCAGATTCCTTTCGGGAAGTGGTTTCCAACATTTTTTTCATTTGCCGACCCCCTACATAATTTTGAATGAAAGTGTGAACCCCTTTGGAAATCATAATCTGCGGACCCCCAGGGGTCTGCAGACCACTGCTTTAGGGTCAATGGGATTGAATGTAGGAAAGGGGTGGGTCCCTTCCCCAATTCTGAGGTGGGGGAGGTATGTGGAATCAAACTGAGGGTAACTTTGTGATATCTGACACATTTTCAGCCCTTCTGGTGAGGGGCCTTGAAGGAGTGGGAGGAAAGGGCAGGGAACCCTGCTCCTGTCTGTTATGCCTTCTGCATGGAAGTGTCTGTGTAACAGAGCCTAAATGCTATGATTATGGGTACTTTGGAATTACCTGTCAGAATAGTTACAATGGCCTCAGTGTGGTACAAATCCAAACAAGGTAACAGGTGAAAAGTGTAAATAGGGATGCTTGTCTCTTTTGAAATACAAAGACAAGGAGAGACAATGTGGAAAGATAGTCTGTCCATAACCAGGAGCTGCATCTCCTAAATAGGGAGAGTTGGTATGTATTTATTCATTCAGAGATTTAAAGGCCAGAAAGGACCAGTATGTTCATGCAGGTCAACATCCTGTATAACACGAGCCATAAAGCCTCATTCAATAATTTCTGCATCAAGCCCATAACTACTGCTTGAGCTACAGCAGATCTTTTAGAAAGATCCAGTCTTTATTTAAGTGATGGAGAATCTACCATATCCTTAGAATAATTGTTCCAGTAGTTAATTACCCTAATCTATTTGTGCCTTATTTCTAGTCTCAATTTGTCTATCTTCAGCTTCCCTCCATTGGATCTTATGTTTTTTTCAGCTGTATGCTATCATACATTTCTTCCCATATTTGTAGACCATGATCCAGTATGTGAAAAGACATGTCTGAGGGCAGCTGAGATCCCCAGTAGAGTCCAGCAGATAACATACTATCAGAGATGTGCTCAGGCAGAAATTGTGCTCCATGTAGGTGCAGAGAACCATCTGCATGGTTTTCATTGTGGAATCAGGGCCTTAGAGAGCTAAATAAGAATAAAAAAATTATGGGCCTCACCAATACAGTAAAGACGTGATATTCAGAGGCGCTGATCCCCTGCAGAATCTATTGGTCTCCAGTGTTTTTTTTCCCTCTGTTCTAGTGATATAATTTTCTGTTTTCTTCACTGTTTGAAGAAAGTACTTGGCTAGAATCCCCCTCAGTAGTGTGGGAGGACTGGATGACTGGTGTTTCCTCCCATGCACCTTCCAAATCTGTCCCTCAGCCACTTGCACCAGTGGAGGCACTTGTCATAATTGTCTCTTCTCTTGTGGTCTCTCCTCTCCGCCCCATCTCTTTGTTTTATTAATCTGTAATCTCTTGTTTTATACTTAGATTGCATGCTCTCTGGGGCTACTACTCTTACTTATATTTGTGTTCAGCCCCCTCATACAGTTGTGCTAATAATGAGACATGGTTGCCACTTACTGAGTGGACAAACTTTCATTTAAAATCCTGTATAACCATTTTAGCATGGCGCTGAATATTTTCACTTTCATTGGCTGTATGTTTTGGGCTTTGAGTGTCCATTGTACTCTGTTCAGAATCAACCTATGGAAGGAAAGCTGGTGGTAACTTCTTACTAGCTTAGTTTGTGCACAAAATCAATCAGAGAGTATGACTCATTGTTATGCAATAACAATAGCAATAAAATAATGTAAGGTAGCTACTAATGACGTTTTCAAAGCTTAAGAGATTCAAAGATGTGTGTATCACACTAACAACACTGTGATGTTGTTGTTGTTATAACAGAGAGGGGCAGGACTGAGGAAGCAATTGGATTGTTCCAGCCCACATAATTTATTTTTATTATTCTGAAGGCAACCTTTTCAAAGGACCTATTCGGAAGCATGTCATTTGCACATGTGAATCAGGTAACTGTGTCCCTGTGGGTTGTTAGGTGTGCGCTTATCTAAAATGGATTTGCTTGCTAATTTGGTGAGAGTAATTCAGGAAGTTTTCTGGAAATTTGTCTCTAAAAGTTAGCTGTGCCATATTTGGAGTGGACTAATTTAGTAGAAGTGCAGGTGATGTAAACCAAAGGCTTGTCTACATTTAAAATGCTGCAGCTGCGCCACTGTAGTGCTTCAGTGAAGACTCTACCTACGCCGACAGAAGGGATTCTCCTGTTGGCGTAGGTAATCCACCTCCCCAAGAGGCAGTAGCTAGGTCGATGGGTGAATTCTCCCATCGACCTAGTGCTGTCTACATCAGAAGTTAGGTTGGTTTAACTGCCTCGCTCAGGGCTGCGGATTTTTCACACTCCTGAGCAAAAAGGTTATACTGACCTAATTTCCTAGTGTAAACCAGGCCTAACTGCTCTTCTCAGGAGTTGGCCTTTGTGCCTCCCTGTGCACCTGAGGTGTGTGGTTAACTCATAGCAACTGTCCCCCATGTCACATGCTATTCCTTACTTACCATACTTTTGCAGACTCTGATGTTACTTGTTACTCATAACATATAAGGGGGAGGGAGTGTGTTTCTGCCATGTGATGTGGGCAGAGCTCTTCCGGCAATAAAAAATAACCACCCTGAATGGTAACTTTATCGCCGGGTGCCATGTGTCTATACTGGCGCTCTTCAGCGCTAAAACTTTTGTCTCTCAGGGGTGTGTTTTTTCACACCCCCAGATGACTAAAGTTTTAGCGCTGAAAGTGGCAGTGTAGACACAGCCTTTAGTCAGTGGGGATACAGTGATACTCGGGAAGACAATGACTCAGGCTGAAGCTATTGTCCACAAGTTGTAAGGCCATTAAGTCTGATGATTCTTAAGTACCCCACTTCCCAAGAAAAACAAAGATCTGTGTTGTATGCAGTGTTGTAGTAGCTCTGTTGGTCCCAGTATATTAGAGAGACAAGGCGGGAAGTACTATCTTTTATTGGACCAACAGATACTTATCCAATAAACGATATTACCTCACCCACCTTGTCTGTCAAAAGATCTCTGTTGGTCCCCAAGCTATAATGGCTCCAGGAAAGGAGACCTTAGTACTCCCCTGCATGACCTGGTGGTTGTGATGATATGGCCCACGTTGAATATGCAAAGAGAGATGCTGAATTTTTAATGCACATTCCTTCTGAGACATTTAAATCACAGACTGGATAAGTGGGACACTATCTCTTGGTGATTTTATGATCAAATAATGTAGATAAACTTTGCAGTGAACACTTGTCATTTATTAAATACATGACAATAAATTTACACAAATTATAAGACACTATACATAATTGGGCACATTATTCTAGATTTGTTTACTACTAGTTCACAGATAATATACCATAATATCATACAACACAAGATTTTATTATTGAACGTATTCCTGTTTATGTCACAGCTCTGCAGACAACACCATTTTACACATAGGAGCCATAATATCTAAGTCCAGCCACAGCAGCTGTAGTTTAAAATGGATAGAGGGAAAGACTTTACAGAAAGCAATTGGTCGTTATGGTTGTCAGGTGCTAGCAGTTTCTTTCAGTTGCTCAACATTGGTCGGCTTCTCTTCCTTTTTGCATTTAATCCCAAGGAAACTGAAAATTTTCATCAGCATTAGATCAACAATCTCTTCCTCTTCTGAACCCTAAAAAAATGATAAATAAAGCCCCATGCTGCTGCAGCTGTGTTTGGATTGTCAGTTTAAACAAATGGAGTGAAGTCCTGGCTCCATTGACGTAAATGGCAAACTACCATTGGCTTCAATTGGGCCAAGATTACACATAGAGAACATAAATACTGTAGACAGAACAGACATGGATTCAGGTGGACGAGGCAGAATATCACCATCACTTCAAAAAAACTCAGCTTGTTGCAACATGCTGGGTGAAAATCTGGCTCCACGCAAGTCCATGGGAGTTTTGCCATTGACTTCAGTGGGGTCAGAAATTCATCAGCTAGCTATACACCCGACAGTTCCCACTGATACATGCCTATAACTCCTAGTAAAGTGAGTGGATGTTGCATACTTGCATCTAGTGCTTACATTAACAATCTGTTCTGTTTTCCATTCCCTTGGTTTTATATACAATACAACAGATTCATCAAGGGCTTCATGTATAGTATCAAAGAGGATTTTATATCACAGTATCAGTATCTTAAAAGGAAGCTTTGCCATGGATTTGTCAGGGATTTCAACCTAAATTTTATGCTGGATTTGGTGTGGGCGCATATAATAGAAATTACAGATAAAACTAAGATTAATGCACAAAAAGTAGGTAGCTAGATGCTTACCTGACTTGTATGCACAAGTTGTTTTAAGAGTGTATATTTCTATTAATAAAATTTAGGCTGACTTAGAAAATCTAGTTCTGTGAGTTGAAAAGAGCAATGTAACTTTACAAAAGCTAAAATGTGTTTAATTGGAATAGATTGTGAGCTCTTAAAAGCAGGGACTGTGTTCTCATCAGTGTTTGTACAAGGCCTATCACAGTAGGATATCCCAATCCAGATTAAGGCCTCTGTGTGCTACTGTAATGTAAATATTAAATAATAAAACAGTTTAGATTAACATACCTGATAATGTTTCTGTTCCTCACTAAAAGCAACCAGAATCACTGAAATGAACAGATTGAGCACCACAAATGTCATGAAAATGATACAGGATCCAATTAAAAAGGAGCCCAAAATTGGATTATAGTCCAAGACCTGGAGAATAAATTAAATAAAGCATTATGTTTTTTATTATAGCATAAAAAGGTTGGAAGCAGGGTCAACTTAAAACCCCGAAGAGGGCATCCAAGTTGTTGATAGTGTATACAATATGTATCTTCTCTCTCCAGGAGTGATTTTCATGCTATGATGCATTATACATCAGAACTGATAGAACATGCTTTTATGCATGTGATGCATCCATATTTATTATGGACCACGCTTTCTCTAGTTTTTGTAATGTTTTTGTGTGAATTTAGTGATCACGAAGGTGTCAGCTTGACAGACCTGGAGACCAAAGACTTCTGCTTTTCCCTAGAAGGAAACAGCACAGGAAGTGCAAGCTTCACCATGCATTCCTGACAATCTGCCCTGCAGTGAAAGGACAGGTCAGCCTCCATATGTATTCGGTCATTGGCCTCTTTGCTGAGGCTAATTATGGTGACGTGGTCACTTGTAAAACCGAGCCTGTAGTGAGACCCACCAAATTCATTTAATCAGAGCCACAAAATAGGAGTCAGTTTGCAACAATTTTTCATATGTGGCAACTTGGGTGGGATTTGAACCTAGGACTAAGAGGCGAGACACCTTTCTAGCCCATTGCCTGTCCTCTGAACCATCCAGTCTCCTGCTGGACTAGCTTTTCAAATAGTCCACAAAAATGCACATGAAAAGCATGGGCTTTTGCATGTATCGTTATAAATGACTGTATCCACAAGTTTAACTCCTTTTGAAAATGTGCTTCCCTATGTGAAATAGATTTGGTTTTTTTCCTTTTAGGCTAAGGGACATCTGCAAACACTACTGGGATTCATGCTTACAATGCTTCAATGAGATTTTTCACAGTAGCAAATATAACACATGGTAGTAACTGTTTGCAGGCTTGAGCAAATATTTATTGATTGACAAATGTTTCATACAAGGACAGGATGGCATGCACAAGATAACTATGTCAAAGGTGAAGAGTCACAGAGATTAGCAGCATACAAACAAGTTTTAAAGCTATAATATGACTACAAAGTAACCTTCAGTACCAAAGTAACCTTCAGTACCTTCAGAAGCCCACGAATGATGAAAGATGACAAAGAGGAACTAATTTAATCCACAAAAGAATTGGCTAAAAAAAGTTGCAACATGGAAGAATTTTTCTTGGGAGGTCAGGGAGTTAAAAATGTATTAAAAATCCAGACATTACATTTGCCCCTTATTCTGCAAACACAACTCTCCTTGGAGACAGGTTTCAGTGTAGTAGCCGTGTTAGTCTGTGTCAGCAAAAAGAAAATAAGAAAGAAATACTTGTGGCACCTTAGAGACTAACAAATTTATTTCAGCATAAGCTTTCATGGGTTAGAACCCACTTCATCAGATGCATGGAATGGAAATATCTGTTCACTGTATTTCTTTCTTATTTTCTTTCTCCTTGGAGAGCAGAAGGTATATATATATAGCTTCCCCAAGAGGATGGTTGGTCTGTGTTTCAGGGGGTGCGTATAGACTACTGATAGTAATGTCTGTTGTCCAGATGAACCATACAATAATTTTGCATTGGCTAGCAGGGAAGGTGGCTATTTAAAACCTGAGTACATTTCTTAGTGAAGGGTTCAAGAGGGTTTAAATGAAATGGAGAATAGGGTATGAAATATTTTGCACCCTAGTCTCTTTTTCGTGGCTTGATGAGAAAGTGCGCCCAGATATAAAGCAAGGCAGTTGAGCTTTTAAAATCAGACTCATGTCTAACACTAATCAAAAGTCTCCCTGTTTGCTGTCTGAGAGCATTAAGCTCTTCTCCCTTTACCGCATCAAATATTAAATGTTTTCTTAAAAAAAAGTAGTATTATCTGTACTATTTGGATTTGAGTTCAGCAGGACAGAACTCGAGATTGTCAGGAGTAACGTTCTTTCTTTGAGTTTCTTCGAGAAAGGGAAAACATTCAAATGTAGCTCTGTTGATTTCTCAAAATAGTTTCATAGTGCCCCGCTGAGTTATCTGTCTGCTTTTCTGCATTTGTGAATACATTTCAGAGCTGGCACTTTTTCTTTGCAAATGAGATCATCTGTTTATAATTGCTGCTGCAATTTCTACAGGAAATTAGCTACACAAGACATTCACTTTTAGTCATTAAAAAATCCTGAGTCCCACTCTCTGGACTCCACTAAACTGTGTACTACTTTCACTGAGTAACTGTGTGTTCTTATTGCTATTTCCCCATCCCGCTCCAGCAACTCACTATTGTCTTGCTTTCTCCTCGTTAGGTCATGCCTCAGCTATCTTGTAATCTCTGTGGGACAAGGATAAGCACCTACCACCACACATTTTGGTGAGGATAGAAATAATAATAATGGGTGCTGCTATAAAATTCTGATCTGGCTTTTTGTACCCTTACTACCCCAAATTCTGGGACTGCTCAGGTCTGATTTGGGTTCAGGTCTATCGCTACGAATTTGTATTAAAATTAATATTTAAAGTGTTGGGTTTTTTTAAATACAACCTTTTAGGAGGTTAGGTTTTTCTGTTTTTACACCTGTACATTTCTAGAAGTCTGCTGTTTGCAGTAGCTACTGTCATTTTGCGAAGCAGAGCAAATGTAGCATGTTACAGACAAGACACACACTGTGCTCTCCCTCCTGGAGCCTTTTCTGTACTTTTTTTTTTCATGTTTCATTTTCTTTAATTTAAAATAAATCACTTTGAAACCACATGACTGCTCTTTATAGCCCTGATCCACCTCCCATTCAACTCAATGGAGAGACTCTCATTGATTTGAATGGGAGCTGGATTGAGCCCTAAGTATAGAAAATAATAACATGATTTTGTGGTTCGGTTTTTCATTTTATTTGTCTGCAGATAAAAGCAACTTAGTTAGACTGACAGCTCTGTGGGGCAGGAACTATCTTTTTTTTGGGCTCTGTTTGTACAAAAGATGGTCAGTGTCCTAGGTCAGTGATGGGCAACCTGTGGCCCACGGGCTGCACGCAGCCCGTCAGGGTAATCTGCTGGCAGGCCACCAGACTTTTTACATTTGCACAGCTACCCGCAGCTCCCAGTGGCCGCGGTTCACTGTTCCCAGCCAATGGGAGCTGCAGGAAGTGGCATGGGCTTCAGGGACGTGCTGGCTGCTGCTTCCCGCAGCTCCCATTGGCTGGGAACGGTGAACCATGCCCACTGGGAGTTGCGGGCGGCCGTGCAAATGTAAACAAACTGTCTGGCGGCCCGCCAGCGGATTACCCTGACCGGCCGCATGTGGCCCGTGGCCTGCAGGTTGCCCACCACTGTCCTAGGTGCTACCACAATACAAATCATTAATAATAAGTCTCTGAAGGGTAGATCTGGTACCTCCTCATAGTTGAAGATTCCCAGCTGAAGGCTGACCATTGTTTCTGCTGAATCAAAGAGGGTTTTGTAAGAGTTCAGCTTCCAACCAAATATCAAATTTGTCTGTAAAGGAAAGAAGGCAGATTTGCGTCATAATCAAAAGGGTTTGTTGTCCATTTAGTTCACAACTTGTACATTCACAGAAAGTTGTTCTGGTCTGACATCAAAGTTCCATGGAGCAGGCAAGAACCTAGGATCTGTGAGTTACTTCTCCTTCATGATTGGGGCTTGGGTCATGATGCACATGCAAACTAATGGGCCATCAAACAAGTCATCTTACTCAGTTCCTGACTTTCTTTATGTCAATAACAGGAGCGTTTGCAGGGGAGACAATGTGGGAACCAGCTTTTTGGGTTTAGTTCAGCAGCAAGGAAGCAAGTGGTGGATGGCCATAACCGCAATAAAATAATTTGCATTCATAGATAACCTGATTTTTCAGCGATGCTGAGCACCTGCAGCTCCTATTAGCTTCAAGTGGCCTTGTGGGTGCTCAGCACTTCTCAATATTAGATCAGTGGTGCCTTTCTTCTTTAAAGATCTCAAAGTATTCTAAAACTATATACACATCAATCACTTCACCTATCACTGAAATGCAGTCACCTCTGGGGTGTTTAATACACAGCAATACTAAAGAGCAGTGTAGGGAAGGAAGTGAAGAATACTGTTTAGTTATGTCTCTCCAATTAATGTATTTGTTAATGAACAAAGATTGCAAACTCTTAGGGGGTAGGGACCACGTCTTCCTCTCCCTGTACAGTACTGAGTGCATTTTGGATGCTACCGTAATATAAATAGAAAATAATGTAAGGGAAGATGCAAATAGTGGTTTGGGTTGCAGGAGATTTATTTATTTTACAATTGTACCCAACCTACACTGGGCCCTACTGTGCTGGGTGTTCACACACTTAGTAAAAGAGGGGTCTCCGTTTAAAGAATTTACAACGTAAGTAGACAAGAGAGAGAAACTGGATCTGTTATCTCCCTCTACAGAAGAGGAACTGAGGCACAGAGGGATTAACTGACTTGGCCAAGGCCACACAGGAAGTCTGTGGCAGAGCTGGGAATTGAACCCTGGTCCGAGTTCCAGTTCAGTGCTTTAGCCTTCTTTGAGATTACTATTTTGATCTGATTTATTGCTATTTTGGAAAAGTTCTAATTACTATCTAATCTGTTCAGTGACAGATTGAACGTATCTGTTCTATATCCCACCTGCTCACTATATGGTAATGTACATACAGTGTTTCAAATAAAACAATAAATACACATAAATAGTTACAGTGCCGTAATTCATTAACCTGATTGAATAAACGGGTATATTTACACAATAATGAACTTTATTCCTGTATAACCAGCAATGGGCAGAAACCCAAAAAATCTTCCCTATGTTTATTTTACATGTTCCAGACGATATCATATCTGGTGCTGTCAGTCAATGACTCTCCCGTTTGGTTGTCCTGTAAGATCTTTGCCCACTAAGTATATTTTTGTACTCTGCTCTTTGATGCATGTACACCATGCACAGGAGATCTATATTTTTTATCATCTTGTTTGTTTATTGAACTTCATTTCAGTTTGCAAAAGGGCAGACAAGTGGGTATTTTAACTTGCCACTAATATATGCTGGAGAGTGGATCCTCCCGCAGCATATTGCAGCCATCAAACTGCTCACCCAAGATCTAGGTGGACAGCTTTATTTCATTTTACATTTCAGAGCCACAATGTTTTCACTATTCAGAAATTATTCATTTTATCTGCAACTAGCAGATTGCAAACAATAGGAACCACAAAGATACTCACAGCAATGGAATAGGCAAGGAACATGATTAAAATAACAGTGATGAATCCAGAGATGTCACCCCAAGCCCTCCTCAAGGTGGAGGTGATCATGTTTAGTTTAGGGTTGAGCCTCAGGAGATGCCACAATTTCACAGTAGAGAGAAGCACCAGGAAAGCAATTAGGTAGCCAAGAGCTGCATCAGCTGTTGCTGTTTCATTGAAACTTACACACCTATGAGAAAAGAAGATTAATAAACAATGCATGAAAAACTTTCAGAACATTTCTGTGCACTGTGATTAATGAGCATGCTGGTAGCACTGGTCAGTCAGGGTTTGTCTTCACTGCAAAGTTAATTCAGGTTCTTACTCAAGTGTTGCTCCTAACTCTCTTCCTATCCCATCCTCACACAAGAGTCTCTTGTGTATGGTGATGCTTTACATCCGAGTTGGCTGGCCTATCTGAGATATAGACTAAAGCCCGAGTACTTAATACTCAGGCCAGGAAGTTCTTACTCAGCGAATCCCAGAGTAACAGGCACCTAATGCAAATGCTTAGAGTTTACTGTTGGGTATTGCAATGGGGTGCATAGACCCTTTCTGGAGATTGACAGGGAAGGAGTTTACTATCTTGATCTGAAAGGGACCCCAGTTTTCTCCTCGATCTGCAGGATAGCAGGGCTGGGCCAGCTGTGGAGAAATAACTAATGCCCTGCAAATTCTATCAGAAGAATGTGCTGCAGGAAGTTGGGTAATAAATCTAACAGTGAAGGGGGGGGGGGGGGTTCTAACAATAGGGCTGGAGCAGGATGGGTTAGGGGGGCATTCTTGGCTGAAGTAAGCCATGCTACAATAGCTTTGCATTGAGAGAAGCCCAGTTATGTTTGTGTTTTGGTGCTTAAAGGGGCTGCACATTCGTTATGTTTGTTACTCTGTTTTTCAACAGAGCATACCACAAAGGTGTCTAAAATCTGCACGGGCCTATTGAATTCTTCCCTGTTGTGACTGGTTTGTTATTAATTTCTGTCCTAGGATATTGCTGTGTCTGGCTTTGCTGTGAGCTCTTAAATAGTAGCCATGTACCTACCCAGGGCAGCTACAGTGAGACGAGGGAAAGGCAGACGATACTCATATAGGGCCTGCACTAGCAAGGCCCATCAGTTCCATATACCCCATGTTAGGGGAGGTGGTGCTAATGCCTGCTGTCCTTTACCATTTCCCCAGGTGAGGTAGCTTTAATTTCTGTCACTGACATAAATCCAAGTCCTAAAATCCTTACACGGATTACATAATACAGCCATACAGATTCACTTCATCCACCAGTGAAATGTAGCTACCTCTGGAGAGCATATATCTCAGGCAGCAGAGGTGCTGGGAAAACAAGGGAGGTACTAGCTAAAGCAGAGAAAGGCAGAGTCATGGAACATTTACTCATCCTTGTGATGCTGGTAGTAGCTGATATCGCGTGCCCCCAGGATTGTCCTCTTCACAAACACTGAGAGGGTGCTCCAGCTAATCAGTATAATGGCCAGCTCTAGCAGGTTCCACTTGCTGTGGAAATACCTCCATTTCAGAGCCCTCATGAGCTTTCCCTGTGAAAACAGGAGTTTCAGTTCCAACAGCCCTTGGCAAGAATCTCGGCAATATGACTGTATCAAGGGAGCAGGGTAAATCAAATATCTCACTGCCATGTTACTCTAACAAACTTTGATTCCATTCATTTCTGCTAAGGCTGCTCTGGAGCCCCCAGCTCTGCCTGGAGCTACAAACAGTTCAGTCCAACATTTGGGATTCAGAGGATCCCATCTGCATAAGAAGAGACCCCCTGCACATCTGCTCAACCAGTTCTTGTCCTGTTCTCTAGTTACCTCCTTCTCAGCATGCACTGCAATCAAATGAAATCCCTGCTTTCCTTTATTTATTAAAGGTACAGGATCTGATTCAGACCTCACACTGGCAGGGGTGCTGGAACAATTTGTATAGTGGGGGTGCTAAGAGCCATTCAGCCAAACTGTAAACCCTGTATATAATGGAAACCACTTCAAGCCAGGGGGTACTACTGCATCCCCAGCACACCTAATTCCAGCACCTATGTCAGGAGCAACACCAATGAAGTAGCTTGAATTACACTGATGTAAAACCCTTGTCGTTGAGATCAGAATTGGATCCAGTGACACATGGCAACTGACACTTCTTACCTGTGCTACCATGTAGTAGATGACAAATAGGAAATAAATCACTTCTGCTGCAACAACAAAGATGTGCAGACCATCTGTGTAGGGGTAGAGCCGAATGCTCTGCAGTTCTGCATGCGTGAAGAAGGCCCCTGAAAAAATAAAGCTGTGTTCAGCTCTCTGCTTTTTTGAAAATTCCTCCCTGAGTCTGTTGCTTATTGTGTACTGCAGTGCAAGAGCTGAAAGTGCTAGAATTGAAAGTGGGCTCTTACCTAATGCGTTTGTTTCAAACATCAGGCTTATAATACAGAACAGGTTCACATTGGCATTGTAGACTGTAAATTCAACAAACACTGCTCTTGTGAAGGTGTCCAGCCAGACGTTGTTGAAGAGATATTGGAGAATTCTGCCAAAGAGTGCACAAAAGAGAGAGTGACTAATCACTTTTGAGTCATATTAGAGGTGTGTGGTGTTACATGAGGGGTAGGAGTGTTTAGAAACTACATACAGAAAGTGGGGACAAGAGGCAGGGACTTTCAAAGGACACCTGATGTGTAGGTCCAAACAAGGAGGAATGTCCCTCTATAGACTACACTGCACAATTAGTCTAGTGCTTTTACTCTCCTATGAAGCTTCAGGTGTTGGTTAGTACTGAAACCAAGATAATGGCTGGATCAGTCACCCAGTCTGGCATGGCAAAAGCTAGGTTCCTATGCAGCTATCTCCAACAACATCTAATTTACCTGTAGGCAAATAGGTACACGTGGGTTTCCAATACTGGGGGACACTATTTCCTGTTGGTAATACACAGGCCCCTTATCTGCCAACTTGTTCCCAAGCCTTGGGCTCCCAAGGCCTCCATTTTCTGTTATTTAATTCCTAGAAGCAATCTCTGTTGTTATTCACAAAACCAGTACTGTAAATTGTTTCCTGTAATGGACAATTCATTCCATTTCTAACCATGGTGAGGGTGGATATAATGATTGTCTGCAATCATCTGAAGAGCATAAACACTGAGGAGGGAGATGAAAAGCATAGGATTGACCAAGAAGATCGTACTAAGATGAACATGAGCAGGGGAAGATTAGGCTGAAATATTTCCTAACAATGGCATCCAGTTAAACTATGCAATGGTCTGTCAAGGGAAGAGGTATGCTTTAGACATTGAAATGTAGACTAAACCAAATGCTGGAGTGTGCAGAAGAGGAAGTAATGTTGCACTGACTAGGTCTTTTCCAGCTCTAATTTTTTTGATTGTGTGGTAATTGTTCGTGTAAACCTGGAATCCATGTGCATGCACGTAGTTCTAATCTTAGAAAATCAGGTTATAATCCTGGATTGGATTTTGGTTAATACGTGATGTAACACAAGGTGACAATAGACATAAAACATGAATCAAATCAAAATCACAACAGTAGCAAAACCCAAACACAATAAAAATGCTACCTGGTTGCATTCTTTGGATCAGTTCCTAAATGAACCACATATCCTCCTCCCCTATAGATGGCAAGTTTGCCCCACACTGGATGCCCTCTAAGTTTGGACTGGCTCTGATATTGCCATGCAGAACTCAAGTCAGAGGAGTTATCGAAGGTTGAGATATTCCAGTGTTCCCCATAGTCTGATGTGTCTTCTGCTTGGGAAGAATACGTAGCATGGCATTCTTGGACCGAGCCTTGCAGTTTGGGAGCTATCGGGCAGGTGTTCCCCTTCACTCTCACTTGACGAATTCGGGCACTGCCTACCAACTTGGAGTTGCCATCTGTAATGAAGCCTAAAAGAGTTATGTAAAAGAGTGTTGACATTATGGCAGGCTCAGTAATCACCATAGTCTCAACTCCCATTTATTCCTCACTGAAAGATTTTTTTTGTCTTGTTTATTATTTGATTCTGTTTCTTAAATAAAACAAAACCAATGTAAATTTAATCCTCAAGAAAACAAAGGATTAATTTTCTTGGTTTGAGTCAAGCATAATATAATAATAAGAACTAATTCTTACATAGAGCTTTTCATCCATAGATGTCAAAGTATTTCACAGGCAGTCTGTATCATTATCCCCATTATACAGCTGAGGGTCAGAGAGGGGAAGCAACTTGTCTAAGGTCACCCCACAGGCAAGAGCCAGGAATAGAACCTAGAGCTCATGAGTCTTGGTCTAGTGTATCAGAGTTACCCTACACACAACCCTGCCAATGCACTTCAATAGCACAGAGACACATCTGAGCACCAAAAATGGGCTGAATTTATGTTTTGGGATTTGCCTTGATGGGAAGCAGGATGAGAACCCCAATACTTGTATTCATTGGTGGCCTATGCCATGAGCACAGATCTGGGGGAAAAGGTGATAGTATCACTAACTCCTGCTGCCATCTAGCTGTTTGGCCTTGTTTTAAATGACAGAAGCGCATAGAAAAACCACCAGGCATATATTTTAGTACATCACTAGACACAGATTATGTAGTGTTACAATACGACACAGATCTTGTGCATTACATAAAAAAAGTTAATTAAAGTATCAGGACAAAATCAACTTAGGGCCATTCTACTGACTTCCATGGAGTTACACCAGAGATGAATTTGGCCCATTATGTTTTAATGCAGTCTGAGTTGTATCCATTCAGCTATGCAGATATTGATCAGTTAATAGGGTAATGTACCGGATGACACTAATGTGTAAATCATCAGTTCACCAGACTTGCACCCTAATGTCCCTCCCCAGAAGCCCAATACACATGGACAAGTTGGGGGCATGCACGAAAGTCAGAGTTTTGAATGCCAAGTCAAACAATGTGAAATCCAGTTAGAACTCTGCACCTTGATATGAGCCATATAACTTGTTGACTAAGGTAGTTCTTGCCCATGTGA
Organism: Chelydra serpentina; assembly: GCA_037349315.1. Taxonomy (NCBI): domain Eukaryota; kingdom Metazoa; phylum Chordata; order Testudines; family Chelydridae; genus Chelydra; species Chelydra serpentina. The sequence continues at coordinate 31,368,442 of JBAIAC010000026.1, forward strand.
AGAAGTCCTGATAGGAGTAGATATCCCGAAACCCATCCGTAAAGCTGCTTTCAATGTGCTTGTTCAGGTAGTAGGAATTGGGATCTCTTTGTCCATAGGCAACCAACAGTAGCATCCATAAAAATCCCAAGTAGGCTGGAAAGAACATCAAATATGCTTTTAGGTTAGAACTGATATAGTTCGTCTAGTACAGAGCAACATGACAATTATTGCTATTATCACTTAGTATTAGGCTACGAAAATGTCTGCCAAAATTTCTCTCTCTTGACTATATCAGATCAGTGCTGAATTTACATGGGTTGGCTTAGACTGTTGTGTCTTTCCCACGTCACATCAGTCAGCATCTGAGTAGGGTTCAAGAAAAGAACAGGCAAATGGGTAGGACACAGTAACTCAGGCTATAAAAAGGACCTGACGCTCAAAGATGCTGTCAGTGAAGTCAAGGCAATTTTTTTTCTTTGCCTTCAGAGGGAGCAAGAATGGAGCCTAGGATATTAACTATGGGTAATTCTTGCTCACAGGAAGGAGCAAACCCACCTTCTCCCAGCTACTAACCTCCTTCATCCTCCCCCCTCTGCCTTCTCCATAAACTCTCACACTCCTCTGGTCTGTTCTCTTAAAATACAAGCAAGCTGTGTTCACCCCTTCCTCAGAAAACCCACCTTTAGCCCCACTAGCATCTCCAGCTATTACCCCATTATTGCTTTCACCCTCTGAATGCACTATTTACAATCCATATATCCAGTAGGTATGCCTGTGTAAAGCTCTCCCTTCCCCACCCAAGGAGTCCAACAGGATAATATTAGCACTGATTTGCAAACACATGACAGAGCTTTGTCACTAAAACAAGAAGATCATCTGTGGGCAGATTGCAGACCCAATATTTCTCTGATTAAGGCAAACGCTTTCTGCTCCTTGATGTGATTGTTCTTCATTCTCTGAATGTCTGTGGCAGGGGGTGGCTGGTAGATGTTGCTTCTGCTATCCCTTCGCGCTCCAAATAGAGGGTTTGAGTCACCTGTGTGCAAGAGCAATAAAAGCCAGCATGTCAGCAGCTCCTCCAAGCCCTGCTTTTTATTTCTAGGGGACCCCAGCCATGTCAGGGAAACATTTCTAGTTATACAGGGTTTCTCAGCCGGGGTAGGGGAGAGCAACCCTGGGCTGGGGCAACAGACTAGTTCAAAGGACAATGGAGGTGAAGGGCTGAGAAAACAGTGCTCGGGGGAAACTATCAGATCCACATGCTGCTACTTCTTCAGATAAAGTGACCAGTCCAAAAGCTGCTGACTTTCCCTCCCCATTCCCACTGTGCCCCTTATGTAGATGGCTGTGGGGGCAGCTTATAAACACAGGGTTGCAGACTCAGGCCACAACCCAACAGTCCAGGCTTCTCTTCTCTGCTCCCATGGCTCTCAGCCCAGCCTGGGGTGGCTCCAAAGGATGCTCCACCTCAACAGATCCAATGCCCAGCAGCATGAAGCTTTCTGGTGAGTGAGAAAAGTCAGCAAAAAACATGCAGAAGAGCAAAAAAGAGAAACATAAGAAATGACAAATAGGAACAAAGGGAGGAGGGAGAGAGAAGGGCCAGAAAGGAAATGGCTCTGTCTACCAGTCCACGCCAGCCCACAGAGGTAGGGGGTAGGCAGCGTGTCCCCAGTTTTTGTGCCCTGTGGACTTAGTACAATGGGGCAGGGGTTAGCAGCAGGACCACAGGCTTCAAAGACAGCTGAGAAGGTTGGGGCCTTGGTCCCAGCCCTTTTCAGCACAAGGGCAGCAGATTCTGCCATTGCAGTCCCCGTGTGCACTCCCGCAGTGCCTATGCGAACTGCAGGAGAGCAGTGTCCCCCGGCACCCATCTCACACAGCAGCGAATAATAAAGCCACATGGGACAGACCCTCAGCGGGTGTAAATTGTCATAGTCCCATCAGAGTTCACTGAGCCAAGACAATTTCCACCCACTGAGGCTCTGCCCCACACTCTGGCCCACAGCGTATGTACATACTGTACATACATGCAGACACCTACACGGTATATTTATACATGTATAACTAAGCCTCGCAGCAAAGGCTGAACATCCAGAAAATGGAAAATAATGGAGACTTACCGACTAGCTAGGACAAGGAACCGAGGGTTTTATCTCAAACAGGCTACAAATATCAAGTACCATAAATGATTTAACACCCGTCTGGGTTGTGAGAAGGGGAAAAAGAAGATTCAGATGAAGAGAAGGATAAAAATAGATCCCAACACAATGGGGAATGACCTGCGCACAGCTTGCAGGGCTGATCACAGGCAGCAGGATTTACACTTCAGAAAGATACAGGGAAGCCTGGCAGACGTCCAGTGCCAGAAATTGACATACCCTTTGTAAGAGGGTTGGTGCAATTGCTACAGCAAAAGGCAATTTCCCAGGTGAAAACTGCTTCCACTACCCACTGAACCCCCTTCCCCACCTGGTGAATAAATTAAAGCAGGCCTAGAACTTGCTGGCCAATTAAGATCAGCCTGAAAGAAAATAGCAAATCAAACACAAAACCCCTCTCTCTGGGGAATAGCACCATTTCCTTCATTCTACCAGTTTGGGAGGTCCAGACTCCTTACTGGGATGTCTTGCTTGTGATATATTGGGGAGGGAGTGTGATGGGGTATATAAACCCCACTCAGTGATGGAAGGGGTTAAAGAGTTGCCTTGGGGAAGGCTGGCCTTGCTCCTCGGCCCTGTCAGTCATGTCAAGGGTGGAATAAGGCCTTAAAAATGGGAAGTTCCCAGCAGTAGCAGAGCAGCTCTAGGAGAGAGTCCAGGGGGTTCTACAGCTCACAGAGGAGACTCCTGGAAGCTTTTGGGGGGATCTGCCCTTGGGAAGGTCATTTACCAGTCTCCCCACTGCACCTGCCCCGTGCTCACAGGGACCCTGGTGTACTGCCTGTGTAAGATAGGTCCAGCAAGCTGGTGCCTATATCCTTGTCCCCTTTTGAGATTAGAGAATCTGAGAGTAGCCAAAGGGACTAGGGGAGTGAGAGCCAAGATCCCCGTCCTCATCAACACAAAGAGACTATGTAACCCAATTTGTGTCATTGGGCCTCCTACTTAAGCAGATGGAGATGCCCTAAGGACTCTTCAGGGCCTGCCCAGTAGGAGGTGCCTGTCAGAAGCCTGAGAACTGTGGTAACGAGTTGTAGTACTAAGGCAGTACTGTGCACACTGGACAATGGAGCTCCCCATTGACTACAATACATTTTATTTATACACACTATTTAAATAAAGTGTAGTAAGGCCATATGAGCCATCAGTTACATTATGGGAACTGTAGCACATCAGTTCCATCTTGGGTAGAACAACAGTTGAGAAGTGAAACCAATAGTAAACTAAGGAGTTATATATAATGGCAAGGAAGAACATGGAGGGAACTTCTCTAAGATAGAAGCTGGGTTTTACTGATATTTTTTTCAGGCCTGGGTTTACAAAATCTAGTGAAAAGTGCTGCATATCACACTGTGCATTTTCATTAAATTGTGGAGATGTTGTAGAGTTTGTTGCAATACAACCCATGATACAAACATTGGGAAGTTAGCACAGCACTAATGTAAATCGCATTGTGTTTGGGACTGGAAAGCTGTGTGCATTCCCTGTGCATTCTTTTTTCCATATGCAATTTTTTAAATATATATATTTTGGATGAGCGTTGGATCAATTAAATTGGTTTCTTCATATTTGCATCCCTCTGAAATCCTACTCCATTATTTTAGTTCTTACGTTTTCAGCTAGTCTGCTAAATATGATTCCCTTCTTTTGAATTCTGGTCCTTGGATATTGAAACTGTAACACAGTTGCTGAAGTTTGCAGTATGTAGGTGAGAGTGTGGGAGGCATTAGCAATCAGCCATAGCAGCAGGACCCATTCACAGTTCTTGGTCTTCTAGTACTAAGAATGAGAACATGGTTCATTCCCACTTCTGACAGGGGACAGAGCAAGTGATGGTGGGGAGGAAGGGTCTGACATCAGACTCCTGAAAGTAGACGAGTCCCAAATAATAGTATTATACCCATCCAGTTACAAGGGCAATCTCACAACAGCACTAGGTCAAAGGGGTGTGTGTTGAGATATAGACGAAAGACACATGGGAATAGACAGTTCTTTTTGATCCAAGGCTTTTCCTTTTCTGGTTTTGTGGCCTCCCTGTTATGTGCTATGTAGAGTTTCTTCCTAAGTAAACGTATGATCAGGTTTTATGCTTCCCTTTTCATTGTGCCTACAGCAGCTTTTCTGTACTCCTATAGATTTTTATGCTCTGAACATGCAAAAAGGCCCTAAAACTGCCCTAATGGGGCACCTGAGAATTCCTCAAGCATGGGGGAATCCCTAACTAACAGAGCCAATGTAGTTGTCTCCCTTCACATCCCCCACAATCTAGAGGGCATGTTGGAGACATGCTCAGGGGAAGTTATGGAGCTAGATCCCCTGGGCACTCCAGGGATCCCTGGCCTGTGTTGTTATTAGCTGGTGTAAATTAGAGCAGCAGGTCTAGGGATCAGGAGCAGACAGGCGGTTGGTAACCTTTGTCCACCCTGACCATATGCATGAATAAAGCACTTCAAAGTCTCAGATAAGACATTTCACATTCATTAATTAGTCCCCACGTGTTTTATATCTGACACACAATTACCTGGTGCAGACAGAGGCCCATCAACAGCAGTGTTTTCCTCGTCTTCGTGCTCCACCTTCTTCAGAACCAGAGCGAAGAAAGCAGCAAATCCCAACACCTGGAAGACATTAGCTATTTGTTCAGAGTCTGCACATTCTGCATCAGGAGAGGTCTAGACCTGGCCTTAAATGCTCATCTCTGATCCATGCACTGCAGATTGGGGAGGAGAATTTTGCTTTTTAATCTGCTCTATAAACACAGGCTAATTCCATGAACAAGAAATCAGAAAGAGAATGGACCCCAAGACGCTGTGTGAATCCCGATAAATGCAATTGGTTTTTTCCCTCTGGCCATACCTTTCCCACTGGGAACTTTCATCAGCTTGGGAGCTATCAAAATAAGACAAAATAAGGTGAAATGAAGCTAACGGGAACAAGATTCCTGCCAAGAGAAATCAACACAACATTATAACTCAACTGGAATGAAACCCCGAAACCCCTAATTTACAGGAAGGATCTCTTGCTTAAGAGTTCTGTCCTGCAGTCCTTTTGAATGTAAAACTCAAGTTCACTTCAATGGGAGTGATGTGCCTGAGGGGGCTGCAGGATCAGCCCTTCCCTAGCCAGTGTTTTGTATTGATAGTGACCTTACTTTTAAGGGCTGTGTGATGAAGAGACTTTCAAAGAAGGAGATGGCCATGGAGATCAGCCACTTGATGGAGTTCTCCTTGCCATAATGTAGCCCGTAAAGCATGGTGAAAAATCCGGACACGCCACTGGTGGCAGCTATGAGGAACCAGCCAATGAAAACAAACCACCAGGGCAAGCCTTTGAAAGAGGAACCTTTCTTGCCATCCCCAGAGAAACTTGGAGTAGGGGAGCACCTGGAGAGTCAACCATCATGAGAAAGTCATTTTACTTATGAGACAGAAGCAAACCACAACAGCAAACTCTGGACTTAACAAGGATAAGAAACACCTTATGTGAAAGTCAGATTTTAAAAACTATTAACTATTTTCAAATTATTTTGACAGATACAATTATATAAATAGTATCCGGGTAGTGGAGAATACAGGTACACAAACCACAGGTATACAGATACAAACAGGTATACAGATATAAGATCAAAGCACATTTTATGGGCTTTATTTCTAAAACCCCAGAATAATAGGATTTCTAATGTAGATGCTGACAGATCCAGCACTACATTGTGGCTGTTGCATGCCCCTATAAAAAAGGGCTTAGAGACCATGAAGAGCAGCATCACTATATTGTTGAATACTTCCTACTTAAAAATCAGATTTTTCTGACCCATTTCTGTCTCTGTTGTTTGTTAACAAGTTCCCACACTTCCATTCTTTTACAGACCCTTGAGCACTTTGGAGCTCAGAGCTTGTCCTCAGGTCTTTACTATAATGTTTTACAACATTGGAACATTTAGTTTTGGAGGCATAAATGTATAAACAAAAGAGTGATGAGTTGCCCCTACTTCTCTAGTATGCAGTATTAATTCCATTGCTACTCCTCCAAGAGTGCTTATACAATTATCAAGGAGTCATCAGATGGTAATGACTTTCAGTCACCACTAGCTTGGGCTGGATTTGAACCAGTGACCTGCAGCTACGTATACCAATGATGAAGGTGATTGTTACCGCTCACTGATGGATCCTGAAGAACAGAGGTGGCTTTCCAGGAGGCCTTTCATGTGCTGGACCTGCCTAACAGCTTGGACGTAACTCTGAGCCTTCTGGAATTTGTGAGGTCCCAGTAATTCCAACTCCATCTCTACGTGCTGGAGTTGCATGTACAAGTAGCGGTTGTAGTCGCTGTGTTTCAGCCTTTCACCCATTCCTTTCTCTGGAGTTGGGCTTCTTGTTTTTTCTCCAGGGAAATGGGGGAGGAGGGAAAAAGGGAAATAAATGAGGCTGCTCGTGGAATAAAGCATGAATAAAGGTGGCAGAATCAGGGCCTAGGATTGTAAGCTCTTCACGGCAGGGAATTACTCTGAAGGTGACATGCACATCTGTGGTGACTGCTAATACTAATAATCTTTATTAATAAAGATTAATACATTAGCTTCCATAATTTATACAACCAGTGTAGCAGTAGCATTCTCCTCACACCTGGCAAACAACATTTTATGACAATTACCTCAGAACCTCAACAGATGAGTCCAAGAAGACCAAACATCCTTGTTCATAGGCTACCTGTGCAGTCTGTAACTGCATAAATCTATTGAAAAATCCAATGGCAAGATGGGATTGCAATCATTGGGGCAATTTACAGACTAAGGTAATATTTAACATGAGCCCTGGTGGCAGAATCAAGCCCTGAGTTGGAACTGGAGGGAACAACAGCACAGGGAGAGGAAGGATGAGGGAAGGGACAACATGATTATGGAATCCCTGAGACATGAGGATCTTGATGCTACGTGGACACTGACTCATTGTAAACACTGAAAAGCCTGCATTGGTTTTAAAAGCAGGAAAGCTGAGAGCCACCATTCACTCTACAGCAAAGAAAACACAGTATTTTCACTGAACTATCCTTAACACAAAATGAAGTAAGAGTGGTCCTCATTTCTAGCAATTGTGGTGGGTTCACTTACAGGCATTTCAGTGAGGCTTTTCTTAGCTTGCGATTTACCTTGTATATCTACAGACCCTAGTGTGATGATAATAGGATCATCCTTCTTTTTACTCTCATCATAAAACTCTTGCCCAGCTCTGTTCTGCTGGCAGATGATGTCCTCAACCAAGGCCAATAGTGTGTTGATGTCAGTAGATTTTCCAAGCTCTGTTTCTGAGGAGGGTAGTGGAGTCTTCAGGGTTTTAAACAGTGAATTGGCAATTCTCCTAATATCCTGGAAGATGCAGAAACAGCATGGCAGTCACCTAGTGGCTGTGGCTACTTGCTCTGATACAGGTTGAAACTATGGTAAGCTTCACTGGTGCACCACATCTACAATGGGGGTTTGCACTGATTCTGTAGCTACAGTGCTGCCCCAGTGTGGATAAGGCCTTAGACTCTCACAGGGTTAGACAGTCTCATGGGACAGCCCTGATCTGACAGGTTTAAGTCCAACAATAAAAGTTAGCAGGATGTGAAAATACACACAATTCACCTGGGCTGGGGAGTCTATTCTATATAGGTTCTTATACCATGCTCATCATGATAGGACTGGAGTGCCTTCCAGTTGTGCATTAAGCAACATGACTACACATATGTCTCGTGTTGTTAGTTGTATCATGGGGACAAATGTTATCCATGTCCTTGATGTCAGACTGTGACCACACAACACAGTGATATTAGTCCCTCAGTGCATACCCATAAGGCTCAATATCTGCCTAGGGAGGTACATGAAATCAGCAAGAAACCCCTACATGGAGAATTTGACCCTGACAGTGGTAATCCTAGCTAAGTACCCCTCATTCTTTAACCCCATCCCACAGAGTCAAGAGGACCTCTAACGGAGAGACACTCCTCAGTGAATGTTTGGCTTATTACTTAAGGAATTATGAAGCACATCCGGTACAGGACAAACTATGGTGGGGGGGATAGCTCAGTGGTTTGAGCATTGGCCTGCTAAACCCAGGGTTGTGAGTTCAATCCTTGAGGGGGCCATTTAGGGATCTGGGGGAGAAAAAAAATCTGTTAGGGGACAGTACTTGGTCCTGCTAGTGAAGGGAGGGGACTGGACTCGATGACCTTTCAAGGTCGTTCTAGGAGATTGGCATATCTCCATTATTAAAATAGTACTTTCTTGCCACACAGAGTAAACCGTGAGTTCATACTGATACGTTCACCCACGAGCAGGGGACAGTGCAATGTATTTTGTACACCCTCGGGGCAGATCAGTACTCTCAACCATTTCCCCGTAACAGCCCATGTGCAGAGGGACTTGCCTTTATCACAGCCTCAGGGGTGAGTGTGACGCTCTGGATTTCCTGAGGGGGAGGGGGCAGGTTTGGAGACACTCGGCCACTTTTCCCTGGTTTCTTCTCCTTCTGCTCCGTGGTCACCCGGGGTCGGATGTTCCTGAAGATCTGCACGATGAGCAGGTTGATGGGGAACATGAGGAGGGAGCTCTCGAAGCCGATCATCACCTCCTGCCACGTGAACTCGATCTTACCTGCCATCGTCAGGCAGAGAGGAAGGAGAGGGTAAAAATAGTCCCAGAGCAAAGTGAAAATGCCAGACTTAGAGCCCCTCCCCTGTGGAAAAATGTTGTTGCTGAGCGATCCCCCATTGTAACTGCTTCCTGGCTCCGTGTCTCCCCTTCCCCCCTGCCCAGCCCAAGCAGTAGCTCAGACTTACCTAAGTCCATTTTCTGCTCAGCTGGGTTCTTCGGCACCCCCCAGAACATAATGCTGGTCAGCATGGTGCAGAGCAGCAGGGAGAAGCAGCACGACACTCTCTGGGCTCGCGTGAAGGTGCTTCGTGGGGAGCGGTTGAAAATCGAATACCAGATGTGCCCGTCCTGGAAACCCTTGGAAGTCTTCATGAAAAACAGGTTACTGGGAAGAAGGAGGGGGAACAAGGACGTGCTTAGAAAGGAGGGGGAGAAATAGAGCTCAGTTTGGGGCCCCGCCCTGGCTGACACCTCTAAGTGCTCCCACAATACAGATGTTAAATAATAACGAGAGGATACTCAACAGGATTCTCATTGTTTGGGTTATGTGAGATGGTCGTGTTAGCACTGGATATAGCCGGGTCCCCCAAAATGCATCCACGAGACCAATGCCTTTTGCAGAGGCCTACAATGTAGCTCCTGTCCCTGTAATTGTAGGCTGAGGACCAAACACATCAAAAGAAATTTCTATTAATCTATCAGGGAAAATACATAGTAAAGCGGATTTGGTGCTGGGGTTTGTATTGGGTACTTCCCACTGTCTTTCTCCCCTCTCCTCAGTGTTTTCAGAGCAGTAGTACCACAGTTTGACAGTCAGATGCAGCTAAGCAGTCCTCACTCTGGCTCTGATCCAAAGGCCATTGACGTCAAGGCTGAGACCCTCATTGATGTTAATGGGCTTTGGGTTAGGCCCTCTTTGCATCCCTTCTTTTTTCAAATGGATTGCTGCCAATAACCAACAGGAACGCAAGGCAGAAGTTACCTGAACTGCTTCATGTCCTGCTCAGTAGCAACTGGGAACACTTTGTCTAGGACACACTCTCCAACATCAATGGCCAGCCAAGAGTTACAGAGGAAATACCATTTCTGATCCTCAGCCAGGTCATGGACCAGCACGCGATTCACATACCTGTGCCATAAAAATAAAGAACTAACTCATATGGGGAAGACGCTATGGAATTCAGGTCACTGTTAAGTACAACTCACTGAGAGTTTGGGTGTCAGACTCTGAGCCTTAGCCTGTCTATGACTTAGCTTCTCCATCTGCAAAATGGAGATAACTCGTTCCAACTTCCTAGGGTGGGGTGTGGATAAAGTCATGAATATTTGACAAGTGCAACAGAAGGGCAAAGTGGTATCAGAAAGGATAGTCTTCTGTATCCTCATAGCCTCTCCCCTTGCTTACCAGGATGGGCTGTCTCCTGAATTATCATGCCACAGTCGGATACGCTGCAGTTCCCCAAGAGGAAACAGGGTACAGAGCAGAAAAACATCCACTCCTCCACGCTCAAAGACCAGTGTGTCAGCATCAGTCAGGTGGTGGGGTTCACTTTCTCCTTCGAGGCCGTAAAGGGTGAGAGTCACCTGAAAGACATACCGGATGAGTGTATTGATAATTGACAGCCTGGCACCATTTGTTTGCATTCATGGCTTGGACATGGGTACTTTGTACTGACACGGGTCCCAATCCTGAATTCCTTACTGAGCCTCTGTTCTGGCAAATTCTCACGGAAGCCAAGCTACTTTGCACAGGGACTTAGTGAAAACTGAGTCAGGAGCTAGGGCGTTGGCCCACAGTTGGCAGGATGTCATGACAGTCTTGCCAGATCCTATGAACTGAGTGTAATGGAAGCTTCCGCAGGTGCTGAGTAGCATAAGAGCAACTGCTGTTACATTGTTGTGCATGCAGGGAGAGCTTCACTCATTCGGCCTGTTTTGCAGCAGAGCGAGTGAGGCTGTAGATGTAATAATGCCCAGTGAATCCGCTGGACTTCCCCATTCCTCCTCACACTGTGGGTGACAGAGCCAGGCACAGCATACTGCTGCTGTTACCTCTGCTGCCCAGATCCAGGGGTCCCCTTCCCAGGCCTAGGGAGGGGAAGAGAAGATACTTTGTTACTTGCTCTTTCTTCTGGAGGAGCCAAAGCTCTCTTTGGTAGCCTGCTGCCTCCCTTAGATGTTAGGTTTACATATGACATGGTCAGTTCCCTGATGTGCCAAATATTTCGGAAGCTGGAGCTCTATATGCTGACGGTCTATTAAACATTCAGAAGATACCTATACGTCTGTAATTCCATCAGTACCTTGGAGGTTGTGGCTGCCCCTCGACGGTGCCCTGTAAAAACTGTCACAAGATAACGATACTGAGCAAAGGGGTCATTATCCTCCAACACTGTGATCTTCACCTGGAGAGAGAGACAATACCACCGGGAGAATCCTATGGATGGTAAAATAGTAACAGTGCCGGGAGCAGGGCTTTCTCCAGGCTTCTGGATGGGAAATGTGGCACAGTGCCATCTTGTGGACACTGCATATACCTAGCAGGAAGTGTGGAGGCAAGGGGAAGTAGGTAGGGCTGGTGGAAAATTTTCTGTCAAAATTGTTTTTTGATGCAAAACTAGGTTTATGACCTAATTAATTTTTTTTGCAAAAAAAAGTCTACTTTCCATGGAAATTTTTGATTTTTTTTTGTTGAGAAGCTGAATGTTTGAAAGCTGAGATATATTGGCCAAACCCCCAAATTTTTCCATATTTAAATTTCTACAGAAAGCCAAAATTTTCCATGAAATATTTAGACAGAAAAAAACTGTTTTGTTTTTGTCAGTATTTTCCATAGGACTCCCCCTCCATTTTTTGGCTATGTCTAGAAGTAGACTAGAGAGAGACATGGAAATTAACAGCATTTGGGGACACCCTGAGTGATAAACTCAATTCAGTCTTGTGTTATATTCTTGATGTAAAAGTTTAATGAAAGCAAACCATTAAAACCTTAGACTCCCTCCTTCTTCATGTATACTGTCGGGAACACACTAAAGAGGACAGAGAAAGACATTACACAAAAACTACACAATCCAATGCTAGCTCTTTAATCACTCTTGGATCACCCATTCCCTTTATGGAGAATTAGTGGCGTCAGCTCCAAAGGGGGCTGACTGCTCACTCTGTCCTAAGTGGCTGCATTAATGTGACCACAGCAGAGCAGGCCAGACAAAGGGGAAATACTTCTTATCACACTATCTATTAGCACAATGCTTACTTTGGCATCATCCTGAATGTCTTTCCTTCTAGCCCAAATAGCCACTAGCACATACACGAGAAAGATACAGCCCACAGTTGTCACTACCACGGGGTTGTCCACAAATGTGCCAAAAAGCTCCACTGTTTTGCTGACATCAATGGTGTTGGGCATGACAAAGAAAGTGCTCCCAAAGAAGGTCAGGTGGTTGCAGAGACACTGGGTGCTGCTGAGGGTTGTTTTTGGACCTACCTGAAAGCCAAAGAACGATCATGTTCACAACATTCTCTACCTTCGGCTTCAAAATACAGCTTACTTACCTAGCAAGCTAAAGAAACAGGAAAGCTAGCTGAGCTAGGTTTGAAGAATTGTTATATGTGAGCAGATTCTACAAAATCCAGTAGAGGACAGTGATTCTAAGACCTACGCAGAAGTGGGTATTATAATACTAAACATAATCCATTCAAAATGCTTCAACCACTTCTCACATAGAAGCATGTCCTAGAGAAAATGTGTCTAAGTTCCCCTTTATATTGGACTAACCTGAGCTTCATGACCTTCTCCCATCTTAAACTGGTCTTGTTTCATGGTGTTATCAAGAGTTCAAAGAAACATGTTCACTTGTTTTACCAAATGTTATTGTTATCTAGGCTGGCTTTGAAATGTATTGAGGAAAGATCGATGACAACATCCTTCTGCTTCTCTCTACTTACATGGCACCCGTAGCTATTCCAGTTGCCCTGTAGCTCATCCCAGAACACACACTGGGATACAAAGGAAGTGACAGCTATGGTTAGATCACTGTTGGTTGTAGAATCCATTTCCATGTCTTGTTCCATCCTGAGATAGTAAGTCCCTTCTCCGAAAATGAGTTCTTCTGGGCTAAGAACCCATGTGTTTGACTTATCTTGAACAGAAATATTTAGTTGCAGGCTACGTAAGAAAGCATTTGTTTCAGCAATATACAGATATATTGTATACATGCCAATAAATAAAATAAATAGAATAACAGAACAGTTATCAGAACAGCTATCAGTATAGGTTTTTATTCTGGTTAATTTATTAGATTAATTCAAAGCACCCGTTCTTTACTTCTGTTTGTGCATAGTGTTTACTAGAGATGGCCTGAACCAGGACACAGATTGGAACTCTTTCAGTCTTTGAGGAGGTTCATTGCCATTTACACATCCAAACTTCTGAACTTGAGCTCATCTCTACAATTTATATTTGTTCTTATCTGTAAAAAAATTGCATGACAGCCCGATATGTGAGAATTAAGGCCCAGATCCACAAAGGTGTTTAGGATCCTAATTTCCATTTGAATCAGTGGAAGTTAGGAGCTTAAGTACCTCTGTGGATCTGGGCCTAAGAGCTCATATTGAGTGTGCTCAGCTTCTATTGGAAAGTGTGAGTTAAGGGTGCTCATGTAGTTTGCAGATGAGCCTAGAGTGCCCAGAATCAAATGTCCCTGGCAAATGGTCTTACCTCCAGTGTTTTTCTTAAGGGGCAGATGAGCTTTCGTATCATAGTTAGTCTCATTTGGGTGGTAGCCATATCCCACGTACAGTATTAGTGGAATATCCTGTTCAGTTTCCAGGTGGATCACTAGAGATGTATTTGCTGAGGTGACATTGACTTGGAGAGCACTATAATTGCCCAGATTCAACAGGCTCCTGTCTTCCTGAGGTGCTGAAAGTCTTGGAAGCATTATCTATATTTAAACACATAGATTCATTCCTAAAAATGTATGACAGTGCCTGGATCCTATTACATAGTAACACGATGTGGCTACATGCTAAGATCAAAGCACATTTTATGGGATTTATTTCTAAAAACCCTTTAATGTCTTCTTTCAAAACATACAATAGGGAAAGCAAATCCATCCTGGTGGACAGCTATCGTAAATAAGACTTCCCTATTTCATGCCTGCTCAAATGCAATTTGCTTGATACTTAGAACAAGCTTCTGAAAAGTCCATATCAACCTTACTTTGGTTCATCTCAAAGCTCTTTATGCTGAGTGCATACATGGGTCAGGGAGGAATGTGGGCAGGCTTGAAGTACATTTGCAAGTGTTCCATATGTGAGTTTTTACTCACGAAGGGCATGCTACTCATCAAAATGATTCCAGACTGCGTCTTCCAGATGAGTAACAATATAGATACCAGATAAATCTAAGGAGTTGAGATTATGGTCATCCTGAAACACAAATTGATATGTAGATGCATTGCTGAATGATTTAGGCATTAGTTTAATGATTTTACACATGGGCTAGGAGGCCTAGAAAATAGTAAAATGGGCACGCAATATTGGGATGATAGAATCAGAGAAATGTAGTGCTGGAAGAAGCCTTAAGAGGTCATTACGTCCATTGCCCTACCCCGAGGCAGGATTATGATGGTTTTATTATTTAGACATCACAGTGTGTTTCAGGCTGACCATAGCCAGCAGCCATCTTCCTTAGCCAGTAGGATTCTCATATTTCTCCTTGTTCATCCACATGATGAAGGAGAAGGAAAGGCTGAATCACTTGTACAAGTAAGATGCAGTTTAGGGCCCCACACACAGACCTCGTGAAAGAGATGCTTATTGTGTTCATCCTGCAAATCACACGTAGTCCTTCCTAGCATGTGCATGCACCATGCTCTCTTTTTGTGTGTTGGCAGTAAACACGACATTTCTCTACTGAGCTTGCTACTTGGAGAGATGATGATGATAACACAACTGACATTTATAGACCACCTGCCCCCCAAGGATCTAATTAGACTCCAGTTCACACTGAGTGAGAGGATTGGATTTACCTCAATGTTTTCAGTAAGGTCATTAACTGGTATGACCAATCCATCCACGCTGGTAAGACTTAGGCCTCCCACGGTTCCACTGATCTCAAAACTGGTGTCACTTAAGGAAAAGGGATTCACTTCAAAGCTCACCATCTACAGCGAGACATGAATGGCAAGCAGCATTTGAGTTGTACAAGATACTTCATTATAGTCACAATTTTTAGATTTCCATGTAGATTAGAGATGAAGTCAGAACCAAACCCAAGAGCCAAACAACCCTGGACTTCAGATCCAGATCCAAGTTTGAAGCTGGCCTCTATCTCAATAATGGACCAATCCCAGACCTTACATTGTGGGAAAGTTTGGATTGTGATCTGCATATAAATACTGCAGGTCAGACCCATTTCTAATGTATCTCTAGCATGCAGCAATCACTTTCTATTCATATGTAAGCCTTTTCATGGGTCATTTAGATCAGTGGCTCTCAACCTTTCCAGACAATTGTACCCCTTTCAGGAGTCTGATTTGTCTTGTGTACCCCAAGTTTCACCTCACTTAAAACCTACTTGCTTACAAAATCAGACATAAAAATACAAAAGTGTGACAGCACGCTATTACTGAAAAATTGCTTACTTTCTCATTTTTACCATATAATTATAAAATAAGACAATTTGAATATAAATGTACTTACATTTCAGTTTATAGTACATAGAGCAGTATAAACAAGTCATTTTCTGTATGAAATTTTACTTTGCTAGTGCTTTTTATGTAACCTGTTGTAAAACTAGCCAAATATCTAGATGAGTTGATGTATCCCCTAAAAGACCTCTGCGTTCCCTCAGGGGTATGTGCACCCCTGGTTGAGAACCACCGATTTAGATATCTGGGGCCAAATCCAGTCACACCAGTGTTAATCCAGAGTTATTCCATCAAAGTCAAATTGCTGTGCCTCTCCTGAAATTACTGGAGTTGACAACATATATAAATCTACTGCCTGGGGTGCATATCAAAGTATGTTAGTGTCATGAGTACAGATGCAGGGGGAAAAAGGAGGGACATCCAAAGCCTGTGAAGACAGTGGAAGTGTCTCCACTGATGTTAGTAAGTTTGGGGTCATGCCCTAACAGAGCTGAAATAGAGAGTGGAAATTGGAAGAAGACTCGTAGCCTACAACAGTGTATAGGATTTTGCCAGGCTGACTGTTTTGAATCAGCCTGGGAGACCCTTAGAAAGAGGAATAAAAATATCATAACAAGACAAAAATGTACTAGGGAATACAGTGTGTCCTAGATCAGACAATGGAAGACATCCAACTGGCAGGAAACCTGGGGCCCTATTGTCCCCTACAAGATCCGAGTAGCTCCAACTGACTCATATGCTGCTTGGGGAAAACAGTGTTTCAGACTTGCTGATTAAATAATGGTATAGACACTGTGGTCAGCTGACTCCTTGTGACAGTGAATGCAACCAAATAGTGAATGGGGTTAGAGTTATCAATTGAGTCCCTTGCTGTGGGCAGCCGAGAGTGCATTGAATCGGGCAGGGGCTGTAATGGGAGGTACCTTTCCAGTAAGCTCCCAGTTCCCTTCAACTACCTGCACCAAATCCCTTGCAATTAGAAAAAGGAAAAGGCTCCTCTGGCCTGATAAATTCCAAGTGAATTTGCTGACATAATTGGAAGGCCAAGAACCAGGACACCACATGTGCCAGTGTGATCAGTGTGAAAGGAGAAAAGGCTCCAGACTCATTAGAGCAAGAGAATTAATGAGTTAATCGAATACATCAAGTCAGAGTAACAGTCACTTACTCTTATATCCACAGTCTCATCACTGTCTCCTGAGACACTGAGAGAGGAGGCAGAGGGGAGAGTAAAGCTGGCCGAGCTGGAATCGGAGATGTTAATGGATGTGCCATCCATGCTGTCTGTTTGTAACCTGTCCAGAATTGGGGTCAGACGCAAGCAGAGAAAATAAGAACAGATGGAGACAAAGACAGAGAAGTATTAATAGCACAGTGCAGAGTTGCTAAGCATAGTTGATGTTACATCCAGAAAGGCTTCCTGGCTGAGTGAGTGTAACTGGGCTGGAGAACCATTTCTAACTCCACTGGCAAATACTTCAGGCCCTGTCTCTGCTTGTTTAATGCTCTGCATGCCACTGGCAATGAATGATTAAAGGGCATGATTTTTTAAAAATATGCATCTGCAATTGCGCACTTAATTTGGTCTTGCAGTTATACTCATATTGTGAATTGGGAGGTACAGGTGCAGCTAAATGTCCATTTACATGAACAAATACTTGATTTCTATGCACTATTGTTGCATCTGCACAAATTAGATGAGCAACTGCATGTCAAGTGTGATCTGCATAGTTGAAAATCATGCTCTAAGTAAACAGATATGGGGATGATTTTATGACCTGAGACCTCACATTTTCTTCTGTCCAAACCTGTGACAATTTTTTACCTACAGCAGCATCAGCAAACATTGAAAAAGAAAGAAATATTAGCCTTTCACAAGTGTTTTCCACGCACCTACAAATTTAAGTGGGTGATGCTTGACCTATATAATCCCAGAGAATCGTTCTCTGGCTACAGATCATATATGAGAATTTTCAGTCTAGTCTTACTGAAATTAGTTGGAGTTAAAACAGTTTTTACAATGGATAACCATTCACAACATCACAGCACTTATGGATTTGTTACCACCTGTATAATATTTGGTTGGGTGACTCCATTTAATGAGAAAATGATATATATTTTCCTTGAGAATGATTGGAGATTGTCAGGTGTGTAGAAGCACAGGCCATAATTGAAATGTGCTGACTGTTACCTGTTTATGTACATTGCGACAGAGGGAGCGATCAGTACCATTGGTTCATCATCTGGCAGCTTCCCAATCAGGAGTGTGCTTTGCAGGTTTTCAACTGTGTCCAACAGCTGGTGTGAGACCAAACTCTGGAAAGGACAAGGGAGCCTCCTGATATGCACTTGTTATTTGAAAAGATCAGGGAACACACTCTGCATTAATTTCCATTTGTGATCTGTCTGAATTTATAACCATGCTTCCCTAATTCTCATTTTCAGTATTTCTTTTTAAGGCAGCAGACTGGGTGATAATCTTGGTAACCTCAGATAAAGTTATTATAAACAATTAAATGACTCTAAGAAATAATTAACAAGCCTTAGTGTCTGCTGAGAAATTGGAAAAGTACTATTTGTGAATGAAAGAATGAAGTATCAGGTGCTGCGATACCAAAGTGATGGAATAGTGCAAAATAGATAGATAGATAGATATAGATGTTTTAAAGGTCAGTCTATTATGAAAGCATGCAAAGGGTAACTTGGTGTAGTCCATATCCATAATTTTCATGAGAGCAATGCATACAGTGAATAAATTAAATATTATAAAAGTAATTATAATCTTATAATGCACTACTCTATCCAAAGATCTCAACGCACCATAGACTTTATGGCTGTGATTCAGAAGAAGTTACATATGCCAAAGTATGTGAATAGTCCCTTTTGTACATGACTTCAAAGGGAGTATTCTGTGCTTAATGCACAT
Organism: Chelydra serpentina; assembly: GCA_037349315.1. Classification (NCBI taxonomy): domain Eukaryota; kingdom Metazoa; phylum Chordata; order Testudines; family Chelydridae; genus Chelydra; species Chelydra serpentina. Next base: position 31,386,799 of record JBAIAC010000026.1, read on the forward strand.
GCTTATATACCTTGTTGAATCAGGAACCATTTGCTTACCCTTCACACCACCCTGGGCCTGCGGAGTATTATCATCCCTAATTTACAAATGGGAAAACTGCAGCATAGAGAATTTAAGTGAAATTGTCTGGAGATCACACAGTAGACCAGCGTCAGAGCTGGGATCAGAACGTAGATCTTTTGACTGTTAAATCTGTGCTCTAGCCACTAGCCAACTCTGCCCCCTTAAATTGGTCATCAGATCACTTTGTCTGTCTCCCTTCTGTCAAAATTAGTATCTTCAGCCTCCCATTAATGTATTAATGTTCTATACTGAATACCCTGTGTTGTCCCAGTTATAAGGTATTCATAGCCTCACCTCTTGAATTAGATTAATATCACACCCGACTCACAGTGATGGAATTAAAATGCTTGTTCCCCATAAGAAGCATACAAAGGCATTTGTAATAATTCACATAGAAGTATGAAAAACCCATACCACATACATCTGAATAGAAAATCAGGTGGAAGCTTTTCAGAAGGTTCAAGTAAGGTAACTGATTTCAGTTTAGTCCCTTGATGAAGTCAAGCTAAAGCCTCAGAGGTGCTGAGCACACGTAACTTCCTCAGAATATGGTTCAGTAGGGAGGGATAGAATCAGAGATGGAAAAATCCTATTACAGTAGGTGATCTAATTTATCCACTAGGGGAAGTATTACTCCTTACAGTATATTCTGTAATATACTACTCTGGCCAGTCCTTTTTCACATAGCTCAAGTAATGTTTTAAGAGGCTGCTATCACTTCCCTTTGAGGAGTATTCCATAGTCTAACAGATCTCACCATCCTATTTACCTTGATGTTCAGCTAACCCCTTTGCACCTAGCAGCTCCCCAGTGCACTCTAAACAATGCCACTTTCAAACATGGCCAAGTCAGAAGGTTTTTTTTATCTTCTACGCCAGGCAGACACACATGCACTGTACATTAGAAACTGAACCACGTGAAAACAACCTGTCCAGCCTCTGACGATGAAGCATCCTCTGTCCCATTTTGTATGGAAGCTGTGAGCACATTGCTCACTGCGTTGAACAGGTAGCCAGCTGCATCTTTTCGCTTCTGATAATCCTCACTGTCCTCTGTGCTTACGGTGAGTAAGAACTCACTGACATCTTTGAGAGAGTTACTGGCTTCCACCTGAACAGGAGATAAGGGGAAATGGTTATGTGTGTGTGTATTAAAAATAGTAGGCGTTAAAATGACCCACTGTTCTCGCTGCATGGTCCCTTACAACATGAATAGTCCAATGGGGCTATTTGCAGAGAAAGGTATTTTTACTGTTATTATGTATTTGTATTACCGTCGTGCCTAAGCCCTGGTAATGGACGAGGACCCCACTGTGGTAGGTGCTGAACAAACACAGTTTGTTCCCTGCCCCACACAGTTTACACCCTAAGTAACTGCTCAGTGTGAGAGAGAATATCACAACCTGGCCCTTAAGGCCCAATCCTGAAAGACGCTGAGCAACACCTGGACGTGCTCAACTTCCATTGTTCCCATTGACTTTAGCAGTATAAGACTGAGCCTGTGGCTAGTTACAAGTGCTCAGATCTGAGGGTGGTGGGAGCCAGAAAGACAGATGGATTATTCCATGGTGTATTGTATGTGTGACGGGTTGTACCTGGCCTTTGGAGGCCCCCTGCTGGAGGCCCTTCAGTCCTACCACACTCTGCTCCAGGAAGAAGCAATGAAGGTGTGTCCTTTAGGCCTGCCTAGAGAGGCTGAATAGAAGGAGCCAATCAGAGCCGCTCCAATAAAAAGAGCTGCAGGGGCTAAGTAGGTTAGTTCCTGGCTGGGACTGGAGAAGCAAGGAAGGGTGCCCCTTTCTAGTCACAGGAGCACACGTGAGAGCCACAAGATGGGTTCTGGGATACTTGCATTCAGTGAAGAGGAAAAGGAGTTGAGAACTTCAGCCCTGAGGTCAGGGTGAAGAGAAAGGGGCTACAGGGGAAAAGGCCCAGGGAACAACAGCAGCAGCAAACTGAAGGAAGCCGTAAAAAGATGCTCTGAGTAAGATCCCTGGGCTAGCACCCATAATAATGGGCAGGCCCGGGTCCCCTCCACTGGCCCTCTAGCAAAGTGGCCTAAGACCCAAGAAGGGGACAAGGCTCTGTTGGGAAGCCCAAGTACAAGGCAGGATTTAAAGGGGCCCTGAGACAGGGCTGAAGACACTGGTGAGGGCAGACAGTGTGCTGAGCTTTTTGCTACCAAACGGGGGCCATTCACTGTTGGACTGTGTGACTTGGCCGGAGGGCTGAGCCACTGAAAACCCACCTAGTGAGGTGAACAACCTACAGGGGGTGCCAGGAGTGGGGGAGAAAAGGGATTGCAGCATCCCACCCAGCTGACAGGAGGCACCCATGAGAGATGAGTGTCCCTGTCACGGTACCCAAGAAATGCTACTATAGTGTTAAATGTATGTAGTTAACGTATTTCAATTTTTTTCTCCATGAAACCTAACAGTTTATCAACAAATATCACCTCTCTCCATGCTCTGTGCTCCATGCTGAAGATAGAAGGATGTTGTGCATTCCCATTTATGCCTAAGTATAGACACTGATTATTTTGTGATCATGAAACCAAAGTAATAATTACACTGGCAGGAGCCAGGCCCAGAGTGGTCAAGGGGCTGTGCAAATTTTACATAGTGCAGCCACTGCCTATCCATCAGATCTCCTACCCCAGCAGCTTCAATTGTAAGCTTCTGCTCGTGAATCTGACTGAGCTACATTGTCTTGACTACAGTTACTAGCCATTGCTGAAATACTCCAGCATCATTTGCTGGCTGCATTTGAAACAGTCTCAGAAATCAGGAGAAACTGCTTTTTTTATTGCTAGTGTGCTGGGAAAACACGGCCTGCAAAAGAATTATTCTGTCCCTTCCCCATTGACTCGCTTCCCTAACAGCACAGAACAAGATGAACATTGAAACAAACAGCACCATCTACTGACTATATAATGTTGTTCAAGTAACATTCAGGGACTCCTAGCATTTATGGTAAAGCTGAACAGCTATGCCCAGGTACTGCTGCTGTGAAAGTCCTCTTGTGGAAAGCTGCTTGTAACATTTAGTTCAGTGGGAGCGTGTACATGACAGTAAGGCAAATGCCAGGAAGTTACAAGCATGAAGTCAAATGGATTTTGGAATAACTCTGCTTTGCGCTTGTATAGCAATACCTTTCATCCTAGGATCTCAAAGTGTTTTATAGGCACGAATGAATTACCCCACCCGTGAAACAGCTAAGTATTATTATACCTATTTTATAGCTTGGTCACTGAGTTTAACCCAAATGGCCATTCACTGTTGGTGAGGTGGTGGCAGAGCCAGGAATAGAACCCATGACTCCTGATTCCCTGACTCCCACTCTAGACAATACTGTCTCCTGACATGAACCCTGCTCTCTGAAACATTAAATAAAGAACAGGCTACTGCACGTAGTGATGCTCTCCCAGGGCCAGGAGGTGTGGTTCAGTCAGTGGGTGGAGATGTGAATCAAAGCTCTGCTTACCTGTGCTGAGGAAGAGAGCTCTTCACTCCTGTAAGTGGTTTCTTTCAGTACCTCTGACATCTTAAGAGCAGTCTGTATTGATGTTACATTAACAGCAGACAGAGTTGTCAGCATCAGCTCTCTCAGCTTGGGATGAAAGGAGATAATTAGAGACAGGAACAAAGATGTTAATTGAGACTGTAAATGTAAATACTGCTGGATATTGACAGTGTAGTTTGCTATAGATCTAATGGCAGAAACAAGCTCCCCAGGATGGATAATTCAAGCTAGCATTAGCTCTACTTGCAAATTGCCACTTTCCGTAGCTATTGACTGTATAATCACAGGGATATTTTGTCACTCTGAGACACAGGGGATTTACACACATAACATCCATTAACAGTAATGAAAGCTGCTTGTGTAATTCCTACCCGTTGGGATGAATGTATAGGCCTTAGTAGATAAATACCACCTCCACTGAAAGCAGTATTGCAGACGATTGGTTCAGAAGGACAACGAATCGTAGCTGATGAATTCAGGATATGTTGTACTTTTCTAGCCTCTTTCCCCTCTGAGGAGCTCAAGGCAGTGGAAACATTTAATTGAGCCTCATACCACACCTGAATTGAGCCTCATCACACTGCTGAGAGGTGTGTAACAGGCAAACAGGTTCAGTGTGGTTGTGTTTTGGTGCCCAAGGTCACAGAAATAGTGGCCAAGCTAGGAATAGGATGCAGGAGTCCTGACTCCCAGTTCCCTGCTCCAGCCACACTCTCACCCTTGAGAAATCTCCACTAAATTCAACATGAATTATGTTTTTAGCATGTAGTTTTACTTAGGGATTGCTGAAGCAAGACAGATGTTGGGACTCTATTATCTTAGCCCAGGGGGGAGACAGTTTGGAGAATCACAGAGGGAATCCTCTTATTTCTAAGGGGCTTAGGGGAGGGAAGGGAAGAGGTTTCACCCCTTTTGAGCATCCCCCACTGGCTGCTGGTGGGCCAGTGCCCTAGCTTTAGTAGGGACTGGCTGCCCGGAGTCAGTCTCTGGATAAATGCAATTCCATGAGCAGTACTCAGAGACGTGGTGCTGGGATAGCCCAGAGGGAGAATGTTGATATGGAAGGGGTGAAAAGTCAATGACTCAGAAGGGCCAGTGGTGAGAAATGAACAGCTGCATGAGAGATACTGAGAACCTACAACTCCCATTGACTTCGGAAGGAGGTATGTAAGCCCTTGGTGCTACTCAAGAAATGGTCCATGGTCTTTACAGAAAATGGAAAATGCATCATTGTAGTGTAAGAAAATAAACCAGCTGGCTGACCTCCCTTCGGGTGTTGATCTGCAGAGATGTATTAAAGGTCTGTCCCTGGCTCTCCTGATTAAGGACTGAAGACATTGACTTATACAGCTGGAACAGGGACATGCTGTTGTTTGCTTCTTTTAGGATGGCGTTTGCTTTCTCAGTTAGAGAGGCCTGCAGGGTCTGGTTCCCAGTGTTCATATCTTCACGTCGAACCTGATGATGCAATTAGACATGCCCACAGCATTGTTACTGCTGCCTGCTGGTATTATTACCCTTTCACAACCTCCATTATCATCCTAGTGATGTTCACAATGAGAGCTGATCAAGAAACTGAGTTTGTTCCCCCTTTTTTCAGGGATTTTTTTTTTCCAATGAATTTTTCCAACCATCTTTAGAACCACCCAGGAAAAAGAAAACAACATTTGCAGAAGCATTTGTTTAAAAAAACCTCTTTTTTCATCTGAAAAAATGTTTTGATCAAAAGTTTCCAACTCTTAACTTACAAAACAGTTATAGTCTCTTCTAGAGATGCATCTGGTTTGGTCCACCTGACTGACTGAAGAAAGATACTGGTAGGTAGTAGTATCCTTCATGTTAGAGAAGAAAGAGCGGGCCCAATTCACCTCTGCAGTACTTCAATCTTACTCCAGTATGATGCCATTGAAATCAGCGTAGTGATGAGTAACTCCATTGAGTAACACAGATGAAGCAGTGGTACACATTCTTTTAATAAGTATAAAGTTTTATTCTTGGGCCCCCTGGAGACAGGTTCCAATATTTCTCTGGGTTTTTTTAACTCCCAAACTAACTAAACACAGCCTGCACTGTTCACTGTCTCCCTAAATTCTGGCCTGATGGAAGAAACTGCTAGCTGCACATGGGATTCTACAAGGAAGCTTGTCTAGTCCTCCTTGGTCAGAAGGATGGAGGATGGTGGCTGTGGATCACGATTTTTCCATGTACCTTGACAGTAGCATCAGTCTGAACCATGTCACCAATTTTATTGCTGACAGTAACTGTAACATGTAAAACAAAGTTATTTTCCTCTTCTCCAAGGGGAAGATAAACCGATAGGAGTTCAGGATGTGAGCCACAGTTCAGGAGGGAGCCTGAAAGAGGAAAGACAGTGTTACATCATACACTTCACATCCTACTGAACAGCTCAGCATCCTCCAAAGAGGCACTCAGCGCCGTGCAGGGTAAGGCCTGTAGTTATCACCATGGAATTATATCTCTTTGCTTTGATTTGCAAAATTAAAATAGCTCCTCTGGGGAAAAATAGATGACCCTTAAATTCGGATTCCTTGCCTAAGATGATTCCACAGTCCTTAAAGGGATCCTTTAAAAATCTCCTAACGTTTCTAAAGGGAAACTATCGTAAAGGTCATGGCCCTTTTATACATATATGCCCTGTTCATACATGGTTTTTCTTTCCACTGTCATAGGGCCAGGTTGAGCAAGGGCTGCATCTTACTCCACAAGTTTAAAGTGAACAACCCTATGTGCAGAACAAGGGGCTACTCTGTCTGAGTTGAGGGTATGAGAATCCGGCCAGTTATTATCTGAAGTGGGTTACCCTGTGCTCTTGTTAGTGATGGAAGTACAAGGCTGGGTACACACACAGGGAAGCTGCCAGTCAAACAAACCAGCCCCAGAACTTACCTGATTTCAGGTAGAAGCAGTACGTGAGCAGACTGCTGTGTGCAGGGGGGCAGGAGTCCTCCGAGCAGGCAGTACTGCAGGAGATTGTGAAGCTGGTGAGCACCGATCCCTCCTTGGGGGATATAGCACAGACTGGGACCACCGGTGAGGGCACCATGCTGATGACGTAGGTTTCGTCACCATATTCATGCTGAGTCATTGCTGGAAAGTTCAGAGGGGAAACATCAGTGATGATCGTCTGACGACTTTCAGCAGCACTGAGCATCATATGCTAATAATGATGCACTTTGTTCAGGCTCTGGGAATGGCAATGTTGTCTAACCAGAGCTGAGATACCTTTATAGGCTAATCTATAGCATAGACAGCACTATACAAACATGGTTTTATTTCCCTTGTAAAGAGAAACTGGATTATAAAATTGAATATTCATCATAGGGCCATTTCCAGATGTGTCTAAATCAGATGATTAACATCATCTTGGATTAGGGTTGTTGAATCAGGGCTTGTCTTTTCGAACACTTAGTTTGTGGCAAGCTAGAATGTAAATCTACACCGCACTAGCCTGCCACATACTAAATGTGAGACTGTAAGGACAAAACCCCCTCCCCCGCTTTGAAATGGGAATAGGCTAAAGTGCACTAGGGTACTTTTAGCACATGGCAGCAGGGTCCACATAGACCCCTGGTGCACAGCATATCATTGTGGGGTAGATTCCCCCCCCACACATCTTGCCACAAACTAAGTGTCCATATAGACAAGCCCTCACTCACCTGAAATTACTGCTTGCGTGGGATGTACAGGTGACAAAAGTGTTAAAGTGGCCTGAGAGGCCAATTAACTTACCAGGATGCCCCTGAAGGCACCCCCTAGCTTGAAGTGATCTCCATCATATACAGGGATTACAGTTTGGTTCAATGGCTCTTAGCACCCCCACTATACAAATTGTTCCAGAATCCCTGCCTGAAGGGGGATCTGATCTGGCCTAATTGGTGATCAAACACAGCTAGGGTTGGGCTGGGTTTTCATAAAGGAAGAAGCAAAGGTCTGCCAGAGGAGGGGCCAGGGAGGAATGGTAGCTGAGAACTTTCTCTTGAGGGCTGAGAGAAGCCTGGGTGGCTGAGCCCTGAGCTGGAAGCCTGACTGGAGATAGGGGCTGATCAGGGACTGCAGCCTGCCTGAAACCGTGGATGGAGGGATAGTGTGACCACCTTCAGTGGTAAGAGTGAAATCCAAGACCTGGGGCCGGTGTTGGGAAGGTTTGAAAAGAAGAAGGCTACCATCTGAGCCCAGCTGGGCTTGAAGACTCAGTTGGTTGCCACATTCTGGTGTTAAATGAAATTCTCTGAGGCCCTGAGAAGGGTTGGACTCTGTTACCTGGGTTGGCAGGAAGGCCAGATCACACCAATGGCTGAAATCGGCCATAGAAGGCATGGGGCAAACTGAGGCACAGCCATTGCAATACCACATATAGCCACTAGAGACGTGTTTCAGTAGCAGCTTTGCCACACCTCTACTCTGTGCTTTTGTGTGTGTGTGTGGGTACGATACTATACATCATATTCTGGCAAAATTGAGAAAAGGGTCACTGTAAACATAATGGCCCTCAGTGTATCGAATTATTTAACAGCATATTTGTCCTTTAAAATGTTCCTTCTCCCACTATGTATGATATCTCCATATTGCAAAGAGATTGTATCTCGGCAGAGTTTTCGAAACTCTGGCTTTCCCCACCTGTTACTTTAATCCGAAATGCTTCTCCGTGTGCCTGCAGAAAGGAGCTGTTCAATACCAATGTCGATCTGTTGCTCTGAAGCAAAGTCAAGGAGCTCTGTCGGAAACCCTTCAGACTGCAGATTGAAGGGAGGGAGGGAGGCTGGAAAACCCAACAGGAAAATTAACAAAGCAGAAGAGGCTGTTTACTGTGATTTCCATCCAGAGAGTTCTGTGTGCTGCATTGTCTATAGACCCAGTCCTGAAGCCTTTATTAAAAAAAACATACCCGTTGACATCAGCAGGAGTTTTTCCCAACTATGATACATGGGAGTATGGTGCACTAATAGTGACAAAGAATGAATATTTGGTGAAACATTCATCCACCTGAATATACGTGACAAGGTTGGAAATCTGTGTGAAAAATGCATGTGCAACTGTGTGCCTGCTTTTCCACATGCAATTATCATGATTATCTCCACTGGCAGCAAATGCCTTAAAGGTACCTAGGGAGACACCTCCTCCCCTACCTCAAAGGGCTTCCTTTCAATCTGGGTGTTTATTTTTTGTGGGTGCAGCATTCCTGACCAACCCACTCATCTCACCTTTGACTGGAATGTGTTATCTAAATACCAGTTATACTGTACGGCCTGGGAGCCTTCCTGTATTGTGGCTCTCAAAGCAACTTCTGCAGTGACATTCACTAGCTTGCAGTTTGACTCACACCTAGACGGAAGGAAAGACAATAGTTATGCACCAACAGATGAGAGTACTCCCATCTAAAAGCCCACCCTATTTTTTCCGTCTTTTGGTCGGAATCTGCCGAGCTCATGGATTATAAGGCAGGTGGTACATAGAAGTCACAAACGGCAACATTTTCAAAAACTCCCAAGTGACTTTTGAGTCTATGTCCTATTTTCAAAAGGAACAGAGGTACTGAGGATGTATCTACACTAGGGCTGTCAATTAATCGCAGTGAACTCACGCGATTAACTCCAAAAAATTAATCGCAATTAAAAAAATTAATCGCGATTTATCGCACTTACAACAATAGAATACCAATTGAAATGTATTTAATATTTTTGGATGTTTTTCTACATTTTCAATATTGATTTAAATTACAACACAGAATACAAAGTGCACAGTGCTCACTTTATATTATTATTTTTGATTACAAATATTTGCACTGTAAAATGATAAACAAAAGAAATAGTATTTTTCAATTCACCTCATACAAGTACTGAAGTGCAATTTTTTTATTGTGAAAGTCTAACTTACAAATGTAGATTTTTTTTTGGTTACATAACTGCACTCAAAAACAAAACTGTGTAAAACTTCAGAGCCTACAAGTCCACACTACACTCCTGGTGTCAGTGGTGCACATCCTCACCAGGAGCGCTTGCAACAATTTAACTGCCAGTGTGGGGCATTGTGGGACGGTTTCTGAAAGGCAGCAACAGTCTATGTAAGCAGTGCAGTGTCTACACTGTCACTGCGTCAACCTAACTACATAGACCTAAGTGCTACGCCTCGCAGAGGTGGAGTTATTAAGTCGGTGTAGTGGGCGAGTTACATCGGTGGGAGCCGCATTTTAGTGTAGATGGAACAGTTAGGTCGACATAAGGCAGCTTACATCGACTTAAGTCGATAGTGTAGACCAGGCCTAAGTCTCATGAAACTTAGGCTCCTAGTCCTAAGGGCCATATTTTCAAAGGTATTTAGGTGCCTAAAGATGCAGATAGGCCCCTCGGTGCTTTTGAAAATCGGCACGTTACTCTCATTAATTTCAATGGTTGCAGGAGGAAATGTAGCAATAATAATGGGGAATGAGCACTACAGTTCCAAGGCAGACCTGATTTCTGGGCGCAGTTCTTGTCTGGCAGTCACGTACAGACATTGCTCGTCCTGCTTCTCTTCTTTTCCATGGCTTCTGACTATCACTTGCAGGGTCACCGCTGCGTTTGGCGGGGGCAGGCAGGAAGGCGGGATCTGTGCCATCCTCTGGTCAGTGGGGATGACTTGCTGCTGCACACATTCCTGCCACCGAGGCCAGCAAGCCCCTGCAGAAACATTTCCTTTTTAATGTTGGTAATACTATCTGGCTCTTCTGTAGCAATTTTCAGCTGGAGATCTCAAAATGCCTCACAAAGGAGGCAAGCTTCTTTATCCCTACTTCACAGATGGGGAAACTGAGGCACGGAGCAGTGAAGTGACTTAACCAGAGTGGCTCACCTGCCCAGTGGCAGAGGAAAGAACCCAGATCTCCCAAGTACCAGCCCAATTTTAAACCTTGAATGCTTTTTCATTGCTGCAGAAAAACAGAAGCCTCCCCTAGCTTCAGATGCAGCAGGCCTGCTTCTCCTCAGTGTAAAAAGGGGATATCATTCTCTGGCAGCACTGACGCCCTCTGCTGTCAGGCGCTGGAACTCTGCTGGGAGCTGCCAGTTCATTATTGCTGGCTTGTAAGACGCTGAATATGGGTCAGGTGGAAGTAGATCCACGGCTGAGGGGGCTCAGGGTTAGGGATACACATCTTGAGAGATGGAGCTCAAGGAGCAGCTATCCCTAGGGAGAAGATTAGACCAGGATCCATGTATTAGTATTGTGGAATTAGCATGAGGGGTGATATTTTGACTGTACAACGAGCATGTAGCTTTTGTTTAAAGCCAGGTGGGGTCTATACCCTCTTACATTCAGACTGGCACAGCACATCCAGTATGATGGTGAGTTTACCATTAGGCAGCTAGCTAATGGTAGGAAAAAGTCAAAACATGCACTGCACATACCACATGCCCAGGTGAAGGTAGAATTATCATCGTCATCTAGCCAGTCAAGGGTAACTGTTGTGAATGGATCCACATGGCGACTAGGTTTAATGTATATTTTATTTTTCCTTTTGTCATCCTGAACAAGAAGTGAAAGTACCAATTAGAGCAGCAACGTGCATGAACAGATGTCTAACCTTCCACTATTTTATAATGAATAAGGAAAAGGGATTTGCAGTGTGCTATTAGCAGAGAGAGCCAGGGCTAAACAAACTAGGCCCCAATCAGCTTAAATAATGGTTTGTCCGTGGTCACACAGAAAGTCTATAGAAGATCTGAGACTAGAACACAGATGTCACAACTCCTAGTCTTGTGCTTGTAACCACCAGACAATCCTTCCTCTTACAATAGGTCACACATGAATAACGATGTGGTTTTCCTTTTTCTCAGCATTCTCGTCATAAAGACGAGTAATGTCTCCTGTTCTTCTGACACAGTTTCTGGTTTGAGTGAAGTCTATTTTTAAGGGATACTGTTGTCTTGAAAATCATGTCCGTGTGACATTCTGTACTTGCTATAGTTACAAGTAACCCTTAAGATTATTACACAGCAAAGAAAACAAAACCATTATTTGTAATTAGTTTTTACAGTTCATTTAATGTTGTGGATTTGACTGCACTTAGGGTATCGTGAATTTCATCCTTTACTCTCGATAGACTGTTAGGTTCTCCTTTGCTGAAAAGACCCTCATAAATATCAACAGGGAAGCAGAAAAACCTTTAGAAACAATGTGAAAAGGCATTACAAATAAATTTGGGATATTCTATTTAATGAATACCTTCTCAGAAGCTGGATTAAAAAAAAATTAGTTGACTTTTTAAAAAACAGAGGATTTCAGTCCAAGCAGAATCGGTCATAGGGAGAACTGAGTTTTCAAGTCTGTTTATTTTTATTGTCTGGCTTTTATTAAGAGCTTTAGAACAGATCTAAAGACTGTATTTGCCTCAAAGATATAAAGTGTGGATTCTATGTTAATCTAACATTCTAGGTAGCAATGCCGCAGATTTGGAGGGCCCAGTCATGTGATGTGCTAAGCATCTCAACTGAAACTATAGTAAAGAACAAAAGAACAAAATTGTCAGACACATAGATGAACATAATTTGTTGGGGAATAGTCAACATGGTTTTTGTAAAGGGAAATCATGCCTCACCAATCTACTAGAATTCTTTGAGGGGGTCAACAAGCATGTGGACAAGGGGAATCCAGTGGATATAGTGTATTTAGATTTTCAGAAAGCCTTTGACAAGGTCCCTCACCAAAGGCTCTTAAGCAAAGTAGGCAGTCATGGGATAAGAGGGAAGGTTCGCTCATGGATTGGTAACTGGTTAAAAGATAGGAAAAAATGGGTAGGAATAAATGGTCAGTTTTCAGAATGGAGAGAGGTGTCCCCCACGGGTCTGTACTGGGCCCAGTCCTATTTAACATATTCACAAATGATCTGGAAAAAGGGGTAAACAGTGAGATGGCAAAATTTGCAGATGATACAAAACTACTCAAGATAGTTAAGTCCCAGGAAGACTGTGAAGAGCTACAAAAGGCTCTCTCAAAACTGGGTGACTGGGCACAAAATGGCAGATAAAATTTTATGTTGATAAATGTAAAGTAATGCACATTGGAAAACATAATCCCAACTATACATATAAAATGATTAGCTGTTACCACTCAAGAAAGAGATCTTGGAGTCATTGTGGATAGTTCTCTGAAAACATCCACTCAATGTGCAGCGGCAGTCAAAAAAGTGAACAGAATGTTGGGAATCATTAAGAAAGGGAGAGATAATAAGACAGAAAATATCATATTGTCTCTATATAAATCCATGGTATGCCCACATCTTGAATACTGCTTGCAGATGTGGTCACCACATCTCAAAAAAGATATATTGGAATTGGAAAAGGTTCAGAAAAGGGCAACAAAAATTATTAGGGGTATGGAATGGCTGCTGTATGAGGAGAGATTAATAAGACTGGGATATGACAGTGGTCTATAAAATCATGACTAGTGTGGAGAAAGTAAATAAGGAAGTGTTAAGAACTAGGGGCCACCAAATGAAATTAATAGGCAGCAAGTTTAAAAAAAAGAAAAGGAAGTATTTTTTCACACAACGCATAGTCAACCTGTGGAACTCCTTGCCAGAGGATGTTGTGAAGGGCAAGACTATAACATGGTTAAAAAAAAGAACTAGATAAATTCATGGAGTATAGGTCCATCAATGGCTATTCACCAGGATGGACAGGGATGGTGTCCCTAGCCTCTCTTTGCCAGAAGCTGGGAATGGGTGACAGGATGGATCACTTGATGATTACCTGTTCTGTTAATTCCCTCTGGGGTACCTGGGATTGGTCACCATCGGAAGACAGGATACTGGGCTAGATGGACCTTTGGTCTGACCCAGTATGGCTGTTCTTATGTTCTTAATCCCAATAAAGTCAACAGGAGTTGATGGTACTCAGCAACATGAAAAGTCGGGTCCATAATTATGTGTGTTGCAAATGTTCTTCAGGCAGTACTTTAACAACCAAGAGGTATTTCTTAGCATTTCCACCTAAGGTTATACCTTTTGAACAATACTCACATTTGTCTTTCGGATGTGTGCTTTGGATTTGCCTTTGTTCCGAGACGAATCTGTTAAATATAAAGAAGATAACAGAATGTTTTACTGCCATTTGTGAGGCTGCCAGACAGCAGTGACTGAGCATTATGACTTAAATAAATCATGATTTACCTGCAATCTGTCTGAAAGTCAGGGTTACAGGAATCAAACTCCCACGTTATGATAAGCAGAAATGTTGCAATGGGCAAAATAATAACAACAAGCAACTAATATATTATAAAGAGGAGGATCCTACTTCTCTCACTTACAGTGGGGTAAATCAGGAGTAAATTAATTGAAGTTGATGGAGTTAAACTGGTGCAAGTGAAATAAAAATCAGAATCATGTATTACCATGGTGCATAGGAGCCCTAATGATGAACCAGGATCCCATTGTGCTAAGTACAAACATTGACCAAAAAGACAGTCCCTGCCCCAAAGAGCTTGCAGCCTAAGTGGGGGGTGCAAAGACAATTTGAGAACGAGCAGTGGAAATTAAGGGCTTAGTATTATTACAATAGCCCATTAGTTCATTGGATCAAATGTATCACGATCTTTACACTAGTAGGAATGTAGCTGCGACTTGAGCTATCTAGCAGCATGTTAGTTGTCAACACCAGTTCACGTTATGCTGAGATTCAGGTATTACACGACATCTGGAGGTATTTCCCAGGCCACATCTGTAGCTAATTCTTTCTAGCACAAACAGCTCATGTGCAGGGTGTAACCTTGTGCGGAGAGACCCACAGCTGGGACTACTTCAGAGCCAGGGTAGCTCTCTTCATTAGGCAGAAGTAATAAGAAGCTACTGGCCTTTTTTTTTTTTTTTAAGGATTTTTAAAATTGAGAATGTTATACTTTCTTGGATCTCTCCCTTGATTTTTAAAGTGAATTGAGAGCTGGTAAGAGGTGTGAAATGGACAGTCCTTGGACGTCCATTTTCTCATGTAGGGCCTGATCCTGCTCTGTTGAAGTCTGTGGCAAAACTTCCAATGGTTCTGTAGTGCAACTGCTGCTGAATGAGACAATAACAGAACAAGCAATGGTGGCTTCCCTGTATTGCATAGCCAACGTGCCTCCTCCCCTATATAAGGGGACACCTGTACTGGGTGAGGAGCATGTTTTTCCTTCTCCATGCCTAGCCAGTCTCTTGCCTCTCTACTGAGATTAGCAGCAAGAGAGTCAATTAGTATATATGTAGGCTCTGGTTTCTTTCCCCAGAGGGTCCAAGAAGATTATCAGCACTGGCTCTGGAGGGAAGCAATTATTAGAGTCCTATCTGCAGACCATGCAAACACTCAGTGCAGTGAATTGATTTATTGTAAAGGGTCACAGAATATGATTGCAATCAGTGTTAGATAAGCATTATTACCTTCTTTAAGAGAATTGTTGGCCAATACGGTGATGCTCCCAATCTCCAGACTCATGTTCGAGAAGGCATTCATAGCTAGCACCTTGACCACAAACGTACCTAGGAAGGACAGGGTGCCAAAGGTAGATTGGGCATTAGCAGCAGCAGTGCACTAGACCTACATGTTTGAGTCATAAAATCCAACTTTGTGTTCCAGGCCTTCATGAAGAAATCCTCTTCCTCCCCTGTGAATTACTAGGCAATACTGGAATAAACTACATCTTTAAAATAAGTTCTTTAGGGGTTATTTGATCATTGAGTTCTTGGGATTTTACAAGAATTATGATTATTGGCTAATAAAATTCAGTCAAATTAGCTCCAGAGGAAAAAAACTCTTTCTTCTGTCCCTCTTCTGAGCCTCCAGCTACAGTTTTATATACACCAATTCCAGACCCAGAAAACAGCTCAGCACCTACTATCCCATGATATTGTTAACAAATCCAGGAACAATGTAACCTGCCTGCCTCCAAACTGAACTTCACTGGATCCCAAACTCCACCAGGTTCTAGGGTTCTGTAACACCTAGCCTCTGGGTGAGTCAGCAGCGGTGGGAATTGAACCTGCGATCTCTGAATCTAAAAGCACGAGCCTCTCCTGCCTGAGCTAAAAGGCAAAATCTATTGTTTGCCACCTTGTGGCAGGCTTATTAACCGCTACATGTGGCCAGCCACCACTAGAGGGGGAGAGAGCACTACAGTGAGTGGGTGAGGGTTACACTTGCAGCTTTTCACAATACCCCCACCAGGGAGACAGAATAGCTGGAGCCAGGGCCAACAACACACAACCTTCCAGTGTGATTGCCAGTCCACGACGACCCACATCAGAGCAACTCCATCCAGACAATATGGCTTCTGCCTCAAGTCTCACTCCGAGTCTGTTAGGACTGTCCCCCTGCCCTTCCAGCGAAATGTGCTTGCACAGTGTGTGCCCCTCAGTTGCCTTGCAGACATTGTGGGGCCCTTTCCAAACTCCAGGTACCAGACAGAACACTTTAACCGCACTGTCTCACATCAAGAGTTTGAAAGTTGTGCTACCACTGTCATGGTACGAAGTCTGGTGTACAATGTCTAGCAATGCCAGAAAGCCCAGCTCTGGTCATTACCATGCACTAATGCTCATGGGCAGACATAGCTGTTAAGTGTCGGATCTTGTATCTGATAGAAAAATAAAAGACTAAAGGCCCAGTTCTCCACTTTGTTACACCAAGTTTGCATTGACCTGACACCAGTCAAATCATCGGAGTCACACTGGTATAGAACTGGCCCTGAGCCTTTAGGCTGCACAAAAATAATTGCTTGAATCAAAGACGTGAAAACAGAAAATATGTAACTGCACAGCTGCCACACAGAGGGCACAACATGCTGCATGTCCCACTCTTCTTACAGACACACAATAAACCTCTTGTCAAACTGAGACTTGACAGTAACTATTGATTTGCCTTATTAAAGAATTACAAAGAGATATTAAAGGAGAGAAAAAATACAGTATCTGCTATGTGGCCTATATAGCTCTGAAACTGTGATGCTCGTGTTTTCTATGTAGGACACCTTTCAGTCTATCTGAATTCAGTCTGTGTGCAGAGACAGCAGTTATTTTGTTCTCAGAATTGCTGCAGCCTGTTGCAAAGGAGATACAGACACTGATCTCTCGCATGGAGAGTTGACTTTTGTTCTTTCTTGCTTTCCTTAATCTAAAGTAAAAAAAAAAATTCAGACTCTTTGTGTATGGGAAAAGGTAACATGCTAGTGAGCTGTACCTTCAGTATGAACAGGAATACTGTATATTCTAGGTTCTCCTTTAAGGCTATCTTTCTGGTGAGAGTAAGTTTCATTAGACCCGACCACCTCAAACTTCAGCTTATCTGGTGCACCATGAGCCACGGAGACATTTATTTCCAGGTCTTTTCCCATTTCCAGTGTGTGGGAGGCTAATGCAGCCTGAAGACCGGATATAGGTTCCACTAAATGAACAGCAATGCTTTCAGAAATCTCGGACGTTGTTGTGTTGCTGGTTGCCAGAATTTCCAGTTGATGCACCCCTGGGCCAATCAGCTGCTGAGAGGTACCATCAAGCGTCAGATTGTGAGGGACAATTCCTTCCTTTGTGCTGGATTCAATCAGAGTTGTGTTGTCAGCTGTTACGGTGTAGGTCACTCCAGTACCTGGAAAGTAGGATTTCAGAACTTGGTCACAGATCATCCAACTCTATCTGTTCCATGGCACATTCAGGTGCATAAATAACTGAGCCAGGCAACTATTGCAACAATGTTCTGCAAACATTCATCTCAGTTTTTAAATTCATTCACTTCATCTGTTTTTTGTGTCCCTTTTGTGTTTGCTTTTTATGAATATTCTAACAAATGAAGGAAGGAATGTCAGGGGAAACAACAAAATTCAAGCAAATAATATTGAATTCTTAATCACAAGCATGCAGACCAGAAGCTTTATTCTAAGAGTTCTGATCACCCAGTCAAGGACTAGAGATGTGCCATGAGCATGATCCTACAAGGTGCTGAGCACCTTGGCCCTGATTCAGCTAAGCACTTCAGCACATGCTTAACTTTAAGGCTCTGAGTATTGCTGTTGATGTCAATGGGACTTGTGCTTAAAGTTAAGCACATGCTTATGTGCCCTGCTGGATTGGAGCCAGAACATTCACCCGGCTCCCCCTCAGAATCAAGCACTATGTGTCCAATCAAAACAGCATGAATATTGATTATTGAAAATGTTCAACACAAGCTGCAGACCAAGAACCATCTATAGAAATTATTCCGTAAATAATTTTGAATAACAAACACATTTGAGAAAAATCAATGTTTGTGATAAATTCATCTAATAAGTGATTTGTAATGAATTATTCACCCAGCTCTAATATATAATAATTATCATCCTTTGCAGTTGTTTAGCAGCTTTCCCCAAGTTCTCAGAACGCTTTACAAATATGAATTAATCCTAACAACCTCTGTCTGAGGTAGGTCAATATTGCTATATTTTTTTATGCAGATGGGCAGTTGAGGCACAGCCGGGTTATGTGACTTGCTCAAGGTCACACAACAAGTCTGGGCAGAGCCAGAAACCAGGAAATGGGACTCTGAGTGCCCCTCCTCTAACTATTAAACACAGTGCCAATAAGAGCAGGGTGTGTTCTTTAGGCCTGTGTGCTCCTTGAGTGTCAGACAGATCCAGAAGAGAAAAAGGTTTGTGCTCACATCTGAAGTGTGGCAGAAGCTATAAGAGAGGTTCCCGAGCACGGGGATGGGGTGAAGTTAGTTTGAGAAAGTTGACATTTAATGAAAGCTTTCATTTAAAGAAATACAGATTTGCTTAGTGGAGATTCTGCCTGTACCCACTGAACCTGCCACTTAACCGTGCAAACTGATTACTCGTCTCTCACCTCCATTAAGTTCAACTTGGATCCATAACATCTCCCCATACAGGGTCCTGCAGTGAGAACTGTTTCCTGATTCATACTTGCTGTAGCACCCAGTAATGCTGAGCTGATCCATCTTATCCTGAACGGTAATCAGGTTTTGTGCTGTGACGTGCCATTCACTGGTTGTGCATTCCACGAAGACAGTAAACTCTCCCGGAGAGGTATATTGGTGTGTCACATTGCTGGACAAACTTAAAATGCAAAGGGGACATCCATTTGTCATGGAAGGTTGCACTGAGGTTTATAGCTGTATGATCTGAGAGCAATGACCACCATTCCTGAATTATGGTCATAAGGGAGATTGTTATCTCCTGCAACCATATTGAGGATACTCCGCATCTTGCAAGATCATCCCAGTGCTGGCCTATTTTTCTCTCCCTAAGCATGGTCTTATCTATGTTTGTGTCAGGGAATGCAGGTCTCAAAGCCCAGTCCACAGGCACCAGTAAGTTCCAACCTGCCATCCAGTGACTGGCTAACAAGTCCTCAGAACTAGAAGCTGAACTCCAACAGAGGACTCCAATCCTGGCATCTGACTGGTGGAACGCTGGGGGGTCCTGATTGGTTCCCTGCTTCTATTTAAACCAGGAACAGTAAGTTGTCCGTGCAAGTGAGTGCCCACCCCTCCCCAAGACTGCTTCCCTGGTGCTACCTACTCCTACTGCCTGACTCTGATCTCCTGGTAACCTGATCCTGCCAGCCTCCTGACTGTCAGTCTGCCCTCTGGTATGTCTCAGAATCGGATCTCCTGGTATCTGACCTGGCTCCCAACTCCTGCTCCAATCACTAGCTCGGACTGCCCACAGCCTGCTCGGGACAGTTTGGATTTGTTGGCAAAAATGTCTCCTCATTGCTAACACTGGTGCAGCTCTACTAGCAGCATCAATGGTAGGCGCACTACTATAGAAAAGGCTCCTGCAGCCACTGGGGTTTGTAACAACACTGGGCAGATACTCCAAAGCACCTAAGGGATTTAGGATCACAAGTCCCAAATACTTCCCTTAAGGACTTCTGAAAATCTCTCCCCATGCTGTCTATCCCCGCTCAAAGCCCACAGCGGAATAAGGAGGAATGCAAATAAATGCAGAAAATAAATATCCCTGGAACCATTATTTATTAACTATTTATTTATTACAGTACCACCTAGGAAGCTCAATCAAAGGTCAGGGACATGTTACATTAGGCATTGTATAAACATGTAATGAAGGTCTTATCTTGACAATGAAAAAGTTTGAGTTTAGATAGGGCTTAGCTAACGTGAGTTAGCTGAGATGGGTTAAGCACAACCTCAGCTGGACCACTTTTTCCAAGTAAGACAAGCCATAGGAGACAATCCCTGCCCTAGAGCGCGCCCAGTCTAGGTGTCAAACAGGACACAACAGGTGGCAGAAACAGACAAACCGGGTTAGTGGGGGATTGAGGGAATGAGGTAACACTAAAAAATGTTCACTTGCTGAGACATGGTCAAACTAAAATAATACTATGCTTTTTTATAAAGCTCTTTACCTGTGTCATTAATAACACCTTAAGCTATTAACACTGAAAGCATGTTTAACAGCCACTTTACTTTTTGCCTTTTCTGCTCTTTGTTTTTTCATTTCGCTCATCTTGGATTATGTAAGTAGATGGATGAGTTTTTAGGCTGATTCCCTCTCTGGATTCCCCTGCACTAGAATCATGCAGCAAAGTGTGATTTTCAAATACCACAGAAAAATATTTGGTGGTTAAAAGAAAAAGTTCATAGATTCCAAAGCCAGAAGGGACCATGGTGACCCTCTAGTCTGACCTCCTGCATTATCCCAGCCATTGAACTTCCAAAAAAACCCCAAAATATTAGCTTTAAGCTTCTTGGCAGTTTCTCCTTAGAAGGGCAGCAGGTTTCTCAGTAATTTTGTGTGTACAGAATCTAGATTAAAGCCCACTAGAAGGAAAAGGAATTCACTCATACTGAGCAGATGAAAGATCATGGCTGGCAGTTTGACAGAACAGGCATTGCTGCTTTTAACAATTTCAAAGCAAGTTACAGCAAAATCCACCCATCTTGCCTGCATGTCCTGTCCCTGCTTTGTTTGCAGCATCTCATTTTAACACAAACACAAAATACCCCCAAAACCTCTAAAACTAAAAAATCCATAGCCTTTCTGTAAAATCATGTATAAAAGCTTCATCTTACGTTAGAGGGTAATAGGGATCAATAGTGTGTCCATCTCCAGTGCTAATGATACAGGAGAGGTTGCCAGAATAGGGAGAGAGTAGCCATTTCAGAGAAACTGTAATATTTTCAAAGATAAAGCACGTATCAGTCACGGCCAGCTGCAAACCTGTAAAACATAATGCACAGTGCACAGCGTCATCACCTACTCATTGCAAAATTGTTTTCATGTATTGTTGGCATCTGGCCTTAGTTGAAGCATAGTTGCTGGATATTGTTGCCTTGTTAAGACAATTGAGGAAATTAAAGACATGAAGTACTAAGTTGATTTTTCCCTGGTTTTGCTTGTCCTGATTTCTGTTGAAACATAATTATACTCTTGAGTGTTTTGTACATACTTGAGATTCCTAGTCATATATATTTATTCAAACCCTATACAGCTGTCATCTGACGTGGCCTTTCTTGTTAAGCACACTCTTCTTATGCAATTAACCTGTATTTAGCCGTATCCTTTGCCAGAGTGTGATACACTCTTCCAGCCTAGCCTTCCTTAAGAATACGGAGCTGAAGGAAGAAAAAATTGGGGGAGTGCTTAGCTCAGGGCACCGGTAGTAGGCTATAGATTCACCTCTGGATCACTGGTCCTACTCCAGCCCAGTTCAGCACTATCTGAGGGCTGTTTGGTGGCCTCATTTCAGTTCTGAGAGGACAAGTGTCTATGTCACAGTAACTGATAACTTCTTAGCAGAGAGGCCAAGGATAGAATGGGCCATGGAAATTTAGGAGTGGCCCTTCTTTGTCACAGCTGAGCCACTTTGTTGAGGCAGTTTTGAGGATACTTGTGCTATTTACTGCCTCAGCTACACCTATTCTCTGTGTAAGCCCTGTGGCTTGACGCCTACCAGAGATGGGAGGTAACTGAGTGAGCTCTCTGATGGCATCTGCTGGAGAGCAAGGGGAGTTTAAATGAGGCAGTACCTCATTTAAATATCAATTCTGTTCTCTGCTGTCATCTACTGGAGAGCAAGGGGAGTCAACTGTGCGAGGCAGTATCTTATTTAAATATTAACTGTAAGTAGTTTGGGGACACTGGGATATGTAATTTGACTAAGTTTTGTACTTGGGGCCCATATTTTTGAGTTTACCCTGTTGGGAACCTCCCTGGGCAAAGCCTGGACAATGACTGGGTATGAGGTCATCCTGATGCAAGTGATGTTTGCTGAGGTGGGGTATAGGGTTGCCAACCATCCAGGATTGGCCTGGAGTCTCCTGGAATTGGCATCAATCTCCTGGTGACTTGTGAAAGCAACCTGGGAGATTTTGATAGGATATTTTAAGAAAGTGACATTACGTCATGTTGAGGAAAAACATCTCCCGGAATAGCTTCTGTCAGAGTTGGCAACCCTAGTTGGATGAGAGGCCCTGGACAAAGCCAGAGAGAAAGGGCAGAGAGAGTGCACTGTTCCTGGGTGGTAAGGATTCTGAGGGGTTCATAACACCACTGCTCCCCTTATAGCTAGAAGAGCTGAGCTAACAGCTGTAATTGCTTTAGGGGAGCAGAGATCACCAGAGGTTCCAGTTGTCTAGCCAGTGGCAAGCAGAGGTCAGAGCCCTGCAGCACTTTTGGTCACGTGAGCAGTAGGCAGAGCAATGCAGCAGTTGGATTCGCCCAGAGGTCACAGCTTGCAATAGGAGAGCAGCAGAATGAGAGCAGTTGCGTGCACTACAGTGGGAACAGAGGAATTCATAGCAACAGTCTGTCAGCCTAGGGACTCTAGTGAGGTCTCCCTGTCCTAGCTGCTGAAATCAGAGAGCTGCCTACGAAACAGGGACCCTGATTGTCCTCCTGGACTCGTGGAATCACAAACTATGAGTGAGGAAATTGGGGACCCACGAAGTGAGATGGGAGGCTGGGAGGCAGAACAAACTGCATCAGCCATTCAGGGTCTAATTCTTTGGGACTGTGATTTATGCACCCTGAGGTAAATGGTGGTGGTAGGTATTGAACTGGAAATATTTGTCCTAGTTCAACCTGGCCTTTCCTTTTCTCTTCCACCCCCCCACCCCCCAATAAAATTCATTTGTTTAAACCTCTGTGCTTGAGAGTGGGTACAGATTTGCCTAGCAAAGGCCCCAGTGGTTTAGGTTCCCAGATTACTGGATGGGGGCTTGAACCAAAAATTAAGGAATTATTGAACATCCCCTAAAATAAGGATCTGGCCCTTGTTGCTGCTGACGCCATTGGCAGAAGGGTTATGT
The DNA here is from genome assembly GCA_037349315.1 of Chelydra serpentina. Taxonomy (NCBI): domain Eukaryota; kingdom Metazoa; phylum Chordata; order Testudines; family Chelydridae; genus Chelydra; species Chelydra serpentina. The sequence goes on from JBAIAC010000026.1 coordinate 31,409,669, forward strand.
GTGGATACATTAAAATCTGCACTGCTAACATGCCATCATCTTTCACAAGTACTGAGTTCACTCACACACATATAATTAAATTATAAAAGAAAGCAAATGTCTGTCTTTAAAGTTGGACCTGAACTTGGACCTGAACTTCTCCACTTGGGACTTTCTCTGTGTGATGGATCCCAACCTGAATGGTAGATCTGAACCTCCTCAGACACTCAGATCCTTGTCTGATATTCTTGGTTCAGACCCGTCTCTGACTTCGAAAACTATTTTAAGGAGATATGTCACCAGTCACAATGTTAAAACATTGTACAGTATGGGCACTATGGCTACATCTTTAATACTTACCTTCCATGCAGTGATATTGAACAGACAAGTAGCTCCCCAATGTAGGACAAGGATCTCCAAAGAAGGTCCCGTCTGATGCCACCTGGCATGCCTGGAGTCCGTGACACTGCCCTGGAAGACATCACAATCTTATGTGCACTAGCATTTGATATATTAAAGTACCAAACGTTAAACTTCACAACCCAAAGAAAAGGTGGGTATAGAAGTAAAAAAGGGGTATTTTCATGCCATCGATTTCTGAGCAAAGTCCCATTTTACTTTTTATTTTATTATGTAGTTAACTGGCTGCTTGTCAAAAGCACTGATGTGCTTAACAAACAGAAAACAAAGTTATGAAGGATAGAACCAGTTTTGATTTTGTCTGGCCCAGAATCTCAGCAACAGCCCAACATTTAGAATTGGCAACTAGTAAAAATATAGCTATACGGACCAACAAGGGACTGAGTGGAGAATCTGTCTAATACATATTCAGAAACCAGTTTACACAGATAATATGTAAATCTGCAGAGAAGGACTTTAAATGCTGGAGACAGAACCGTACACTCATGTTGTGGTAGTGGTGAAAAGAAATGACCAAATGTACTTCTGTAATGGAAAAATGGGGAAAAGAGGGGCAGGAACAAATGATCAGATAAGCTGCATGATTTTTGAATCAGTCAAAAAACCCTATTACTATTACAAAAGTGGAAGGAACTAGGATGTGCATTGAATTTATGGTTGTGTCAGTTATAAAGTAGAACCCAATTTTTAGGTGTTTAGTAGATGAAATTGACATGATAACTAAATAGGATGGAAAGATAACATAAGGATGAAATAATGAATTAGAGTCAATGATATTGTGAAGGTTCCATGCCAGAGAGACAAGAGAAATGTGGGAAGAAACTGACTTTAATGGGATTTGTGCAAAGGGAACAATGGATGAATAAAGTCCCAAGTGAACAGAAAACTTTGTAGCCTAAAATCTGGTGGATAAATACCAGTCTTTTTCACTTGCATGTACTTTTCTTCCATGAGGTTTCACTTCAACCATCACTGGGCTCTGCCTTAGCAATAAACAATGAAATGTGTTCCATAAAATCTTAGTCTGATAGAAAGAATGAACAAGGCAGGAACCTAAACTCTGCTGAGAAAACTGCAATGAAATGACAGTTAAAGCTTTTGATCATGCTGTGAAAAAATGAGTAAAACTAAAAACATAAGAAGTGCACAGCTGAATAGTAATAACACCTAACTTCTGTATAGAGCTTTTTCATCAGTACAGCATAAAGCGCTTCACAATGTTTAGTGTATTTATCCTCATAACACCCCTGTGAGGCAGAAAGGCACTGTTATCATCCCCACTTTACAAATGGGAAACTGAAGCACGGAGAAGTCAAGTGACTTGCCCAAGGTCACACAGGAAGTCTCTGGCAGAATAGGGACATGAATCCAGATCTCCCAAGTCCTAGATTAGTGACCTACCCATTGGACAATGGGCTATATTGGAGAAGGCATCTAGAATCAAGCTTGCGTATATGTAGTTTTTATTTGCCAGTAATGGGCCAAATTCTGCTGTCAGTGACACTAATGTAAAACTCAACTCTGGCCTTGCACTGGTGTTACTGTGCACAGAATTTGATCCATGAACATCCACTGAAATAAAGCAAGGTAAGTTGTTTTAGGTACCACACATTGTAGTGCTTACCGTAGAACTTTGACAAATGCTGCAACAAGATATTTACCTGCTACTTCATCCTTGACACTGGTCCAGCTACAATCCTCCTCCGCGTCAAGCAGGAGAGGAGTCTCCAATACACAATAGTGAGGGGTCTTCCGCCCATAGAAACTGTCACCAATCTGAATGACTTCTCCTGATCCACATTGCATGGTGGCATTGAAGTTATCACAAGCAATGCTCTGGCCAGATTCTGATGGAAAAGGAAGAGCAGATGTCATCGCAGACAAGGATATACAGTGCAGGCTCTGCCCTATTCTCATCCTCTGCCACAGGGACTAGGAACAGCTTCTCCCCTACCAGGAATCTGTGTGGTCTTATCCTGCCCAGGAAATGAAACCCCCCCTCCCCCCAAGGTGATTCCTGAAGGTGGGTCTCCACTAAAGTTATTTTGAAGTGGGTTTTCTTTTCTTTTTGAATTTTGAAATTTTGACAAAATTGCAACATTAAAAAAAAAAGGGGAATTCAGATGGAATTTTCATGAAACTGTCTCAATTTTTGAACAACTACAGAGCTGGTTGAAATGTTTAAGAATTGTGAATTTCTGAAAAAGGGGGAGGATTTTTGGGGTGAAACTTCAGTTCCCTCCCCCTTTTTTGATCAACTCTTGCTCTAGACTCGACTGTTAGCACCCTGGCTCCTCGATGCCTGTTAGAATGAGCAGAAAGCTGTATTTGCGGTATGAAGGGAGTGAGGGGTGGAAGGCTCTGCTGAGTGTGTGTATTAAAAAAACCAAGTTTAAGTGACCCTGGGATGGAAAACAAAAAGGTAAAGTTGGCTGTAATTTTTCTAATGAATAATGCCTTTGGGGTTCATTTTATTGAAATTTCTGTGTTTTTTTGACAAAAAAAGTAAACCAAAATTTTTCAGTTTTTGGTGTTTTCCCCCTTTCTCTCCCTTTTTTCTTCGCACCCAGTAGAACAATAACAACAACTAAAGAAAAAGAAGAAGAAAATGTGGAAAATGAGAAGAAAAGGGGAGGGGGACAAAGAACAAAACCCATCATTTTTTTGGTTTTGAAAACCAAAAAAAGAACATTTTTACAGATTTAATTTCTTTTAAAAATTGAAAGTGAACTAAAAATGAAGAACACTGAAAAAAAATTCTTTCAAAAATTTTTCAATTAAAAGTTTTGACCAGCAATACTTAAAGGTTTCAGGCTACTTGTAAGATCAGAAACAGCCCCTAGATAAACATGTGATATGCTTTAGGCTCAGGGAGCTGCCCAGTAGAAAAGTAGGCCCAGGAGAAAAGCCTACTTATTCAATAGGGGGCTTGACTGTAATCTACTCCTGGGAGCACCACCTACTCACATGTGAAGTCCCATTGACTTCAGTGGGACCATGTGGGTGAGTAAGCATAGCAAGATCATGCCCCTAAACACACATCCCTTATTCTTTGAGGGGCAAGCTGATAACTGTCTAGGATTCTTCCAGTGAACCTGAATGTATTTAAGAAAGGTTTCAGTGTAGTAGCCGTGTTAGTCTGTGTCAGCAAAACGAAAATAAGAAAGAAAAACTTGTAGCACCTTAGAGACTAACAAATTTATTTCAGCATAAGCTTTCGTGGGTTAGAACCCACTTCATCAGATTCCATGCATCCAATGAAGTGGGTTCTAACCCACGAAAGCTTATGCTGAAATAAATGTGTTAGTCTCTAAGGTGCTACAAGTTTTTCTTTCTTATTTTCGTATTTAAGAAAGAAGATGCCTGAAAACCTTTGGTGTCACTTATGGGAGCCACAGAAGAACATTGCTTCAGTTGCCCCAGATTTGAGTACATCATTCTCCAATGGCAACAGTGACTGTTCTTCCTGAAAGCCTTGATTAGCGGTGCCAGTTTGTGCACACTGTGGTAATTGTGTGCTATCCTTATTTAATGGCTAAATCTAAGCCTAGCTGTATCTATAGCAACATGACCAGATTACAGATTAGAGCTGTCTAAATAAGATTGTAACATAATTTGCTGTTAAATTCTAGTTGGGGCTATTATCTAGTGCTTTCTTTCTTTTTTTCCCCTTCCACAAAGAAGGTTGTCATTATAGCTGCTCCCTCAGCAAATTTTGCATGGCATTTATGCTTTAAAAAAGTAGGATTAATTGACTAACACTATCCATTCAAAACCTGTTTAGAAATGTATATTTTGACTACAGGATAGTGCTATGGTTTATTATGCATCTAACAGCGAAATGGAACGAATAAATTCCACAAGGTCTGTGAAGCTCTAACTGCAGACAGAGAAGCATGAAAAGTTCTGGGAAGAATGACAGAAGGGAGGAAAGATTAGTTATAAGGCCATCTATCTATCTGTGCTTTTGTACTGCACTTACCAACATTGCATCTGAGCACCTAGACACAGGATCTCTAATTGGACTAGATTGCCAGATCTTATCAACATTCACGCTGAGGAATCCAAGCATATTAGAAATATTATTCAACCCTCACAATAGCCCTGTGGGGTGGTGGTAAGTACTGTGATTCCCATTTTACACATGGGAAAACTGACGTACAATGCGGTTATGCGAGCTGCTAAAGATCACATCGGGCTCAAGCCAACACCCATTGAAGCCAATGAAAAGACTGCCATTGACCTCCGTGGACATTGGATCAGACTCATAGCATGCAGAACTGGTATAAGAACATAGTTCTCTCTCCCACTCCCATGCTCTAACTATTAGTGAAGTTTATTTGTGCCTTGGAGGGATAGCTCAGTGGTTTGAGCACTGGCCTGCTAAACCCAGGTTGTGGGTTCAATCGTTGAGGGGGCCGTTTAGGGATCTGGGGCAAAAATTGGGGATTGGTCCTGCTTTGAGCAGGGGGTTGGACTAGATGACCTTCTAAGGTCCCTTCCAACTCTGAGATTCTATGATTGGTGGATATGGACTGGAGATATTGAAAACAAGTCAGTGATTCGAATCAATCTCTGAAATGGTTGGCTGATGCCAGGAGTTTCTACGCTTCATTTCTGGGTTAATGAAGAAATAATGTAATGGAACCCAATGTTATTAATCCATTTTTAACCCCTAATATTGCTCATTTAAGGCCTGATCCAAACCCCATTGCAGCGAAATCAATTGAAAGAGTCCCTTTGACTTTAAAGTGCTTTGTATTAGGCCCTATGATAACGAACTCTGAACTCCTTCCACCGAGAGGGGTGATAATTCTGGTTGTAAAGAAAAATTCCCTTTTTAATTTTAAATACATAAAATACTGTACTTGATAGTGGAGCAGGGCAGGAGCATTACTAGAGCCTGTAGCAGTCTCTGCCTGAACACTGGATTCAGAGACTATGTATATTAGTCAATCTGCAACCAGACTCTGCTGCAAAAGAGCTGCCGTGATGGGTCAGACCATCTTGTCCAATATCCTATCTCTGACAGTGACCCATACCAGAGCTTCTGAACAGGGCACTTCTGATGTGATCCACCCCTATCTTCCACTCCTGGGTTCTGATAGTTAGAGGTTTAGGGTTACCCTAAACCAGTAGTTCCCAAACTTTAACAACCTATGAACCCCTTTCACTAAAATGTTAAGTCTCGCAAACCCCCTCCTAAAAATGAATATTTCCAGGGATTTTCTCCTTTACCCGAGTATAAATTTTAAAAGCAGTGATCTTGGAAATATAAAATTTGTTTTTATGACATGCTTATTACACACTATTTATTATTAATTATTTATCATTACAGTATTTTTATTACATTATGAAAATGGCAACACTCTTCCAAGATCTCACTTTCGTAGCTTGTATCACTTTGAATAAGCCTGTTATAAGACAAGGCTCCTATGTTTCATCAAGGAGTATCAGATGTGAAACAGCATGAAGGTATTTAAGAAGCCAACTCAAAGGGCAGGTCTACACTACCCACCGGATTGGCAGGTAGCGATCTATCTCTCAGGGGTCAATTTATCGCATCAAGGCTAGATGCGATAAATCGATCCCCGAGCCCTCTCCCTGTCGACTCTGGAACTCCACCACTGCAAGAGGCGGAAGCAGAGTCGACGGGGGAGCTGCAGCGGTCGACTCACCGCTGTGAGGACACCGAGATAAGTCGACCTAAGATACGTCGACTTCAGCTACGCTATTCCCGTAGCTGAAATTGCGTATACGTCGACATCCCCCCCCCCCCCCCCCCGCGCAGTGTAGACGTGGGCAAAGAGTTCCACCTACACAAGCATTCAGGTCTTGAGCAGTCCAGGCAAACAACACATGTTACAACAAAGCTTAAACTTGTTCTTCGTAATAATTTTAAAAACAATACTAGCTGCCTATTTAATTTTAAATACAGCAAAAAATATCCACCTCCCTTTCCATTTCTTATAAGGAGTCTTGAAGTTTAAATCTCCTCAGTGTGACAAATATACTTGCTTTGATCTGCTTAGCTCTTGGAAGTCCAGGGGCGTCAGGCTGCTGACCCCGTGCTGCCCGCGGTCCCTAGGGACAGCTCTGTCCGCCATTAGGCAATTTTTTCCTGAGAACCCCCTGTAACATTTCGCGAACCCCCAGGGGTTCACGAACCCCAGTTTGGGAACCACTGCCCTAAACACAGGGTTGAGCCCAGGGCCGGCGCGCCCACTAGGCGACCCTAGGCGGTCGCCTAGGGCGCTGGGAGCCGGGGGGCGGCTGGCCGCGGCTGCCTCCTGCCCTCCCAGGGGGGCGCCTGGCCGCGGCTGCCTCCCGCCCTCCCAAGGGGGCGCCTGGCCGCGGCTGCCCGCCCTCCCGGCTCTGCGGCTGAGCCGGGAGCCGGGGGTGGGGCGCCTGGCTGCGGCTGCCACCCGCCTGGCTGCGGCTGCCTGCCCTCCCGGCTCTGCGGCTGAGCCGGGAGCCGGGGGGGGGGGGGGAGGGTGCCTGGCCGCGGCTGCTGCCCGCCCTCCCAGAGGGGCGCCTGGCCGCGGCTGCCGCACGCCCTCCCAGAGGGGCGCCTGGCCGCGGCTGCCGCACGCCCTCCCGGCTCCGCGGCTGAGCCGGGAGCTGGGGGGGCATCTGGCTGCGGCGGCCGCATGCCGCCCGGCTCCGAGAGCTGGGGGCGGGCAGCTGGCCGTGGCGGCTGCACGCTGCCTGGCTCCACGGCTGAGCCGGGAGCCGGGGGGGCGGCAGCTGGCCGCGGCTGCCGGGAGCTGGGGGGCGCTGCGGGCGGCGGGAGGCGGGGGGGCGCAGGGTGGTGTACTGGCAGCGGGGGGGCAGTGTTAGCTGGGGGCGGGTGCAGGACCGGTGCAAGGAAGTTTCACCTAGGGCGTGAAACTTCCTTGCACCGGCCCTGGTTGAGGCCCTGACCATCTTGGCTATTTGCCATTGATGGACCTATTCTCCATGAACGTATCCAGTTCTTTTTAAAATCCAGTCATGCTTTTGGCTATCACAACATTCCATGGCAATGAGTTCCACGGGTTAGTTATGTGTTGTGTGAAAAAGTACTTCCTCTTGTTTGTATTAAATCTGCTGCTTATTAATTTCCTCATGTGACCCCACATTTTTGTAGTGTGGGAGAGGGTAAATAACACTTCTCTATTCATTTTCTCCACACCATTCATTATTTCATAGGCCTGTATCATAATCCCCCCCTTAGTCATGTCTTTTATTAAGTAGAACAGCCCTAATATTTTTTAGTCTCTCCTTTATAGCCATTCCATAACCTGGATTGTCTTTGCTGCCCTTCTCTGAACTTTTCCCAGTTCCATTAAATCCTTTGGAGATGGGGCAACCAGAGCTGGACACAGTATTCAAAGTGTGGGTGCACCATGGATTTATATAGTGGCCTTCTGATATTTTCTGTCTTATTTTCTGTCCCATTCCTAATAGTCCCTAACATTCTGTTAACCTTTTTGACCACTGCAGTGCACTGAGCAGAAGTATTCAGAGAACTATCCACAGGGACTCCAAGAACTCTTTCTTGGGTGTTAACAGCTAATTTAGAAGCCATTATATGTGTATAGTTGGGATTATTTTTTCCAATATCATTACTTTGCATTTATCAACATTGAATTTTAAACTTCCATTTTGTTGCCCAGTCACCCAGTTTTGTGAGATCCCCCCTAACTCCTCACAGTCTGCTTTGGACTTAACTATCTTGAATAATACTAAGATGCCCATGACCTTAGCTCTAGTTTATGCAAATGAGCAGCTTAAAATGCCTCACTCACGTGAAACCGATGAGAAGCACAAATTCTCCTTATATGTGGGTGTGTATGTTGAATGAACTAGTATAGTCAGCGCTCTATTCCATGCCTGCTTGATCTAAGCCAGGATTTACCTGGGTGGTAAGATTAGGCACCACAGGCTGCATTTGTTTGGTGTCCTGCTGGAGAGCCAGAGGGAACTACAGGGTCTAGTCCCTCTCCTTACCTTAGGGGAAACTGCAGGCTACAGTGCCGTACAGCAGAGGTGGTTTGAGAGAAGACAAGAGGAACGTGCTCAGATAATGATTTCCAGTTACTCCTATGTGCCTAGGAGTTCAGAGTCCAAATTAACCAGTCACCAGTTGCATAGTGAGTGAATGCAGTGGCCTTTCATCTCTGGAACCTGCTTCTAGTCTTGGCTTTGGGCACATGTGGAAATGACTTGAGTAGTCCCATCCTTGCCCCTCGTTGCAATCAAGATCCATATTATACAACAACCACTTCCTTTGTCGGGATTAGTACCTGAACCATCGAAGTGCTGAGGACCCACAACTCCCATTGACTCTGGTGCTCAACCCCTCTCTGGATCTTTCCCTCTGCCAGCAGATAGACAAAGGGGAAAGCTGCCTGGGTTTTATGGGTTTTTTTAAATGAGCTTGATATTTATTTACTGAATGATGACTTTTAATGAATCCTGGGTGATTTTAACATTGCCTGAAATGCAGCATGCTCAGTTCTAGCACCATCTGCTGCGCATCTTACCAAATTCACAGATGAAGTCAAACTCCTGACTGCAGTTTTCTGTCATGCCCCATTCGTAGCCAGCGTTCTTCAGGATGTACCCACAATTGGCTAAGAGAGACGGCTGATCCTCATGCCAATTGCTGTAGCTTATATTTGAAGTGTCCAACCAAATCAATGACCCTGTGAACAAAGTAAACCACATTGAAAATGTCTGTAACCATCACTTGTAGTTTGCCAGCTCCTGGAACTCTGGACTGAGTCTCCAGAGTCTAGACTACAACAATCAAGGCTTCTAGAGTCTGAATTTGGGACAGAATGGACTAGAAACTCCTGCTTAGGTCAGTAGGGAGGTGATGGGGCAAGCAGTTTGCTGGGCCAGGGCTGAGTCAGGGCTGCTCAGCTGCTCTGGGAGAGGACGGCCTGACACAGAGACATAAAAGCATGTTTTAGTTTCAATTTGGGGTTTGGGAGCAGCTCAGAGAGAAGCAGAACAGTTCAGAGTCAGTCTCTGATTAACTCCCCTTCCCCACAAAGGGAGTCTTTGAACTGCTGTGGGATCTAGCGCATGGGTCAGGCAGTTCCAGCCCCGCAGAGACCAGCATTGAGTGGCAGAGACCCGACTCGGCTACCGAGAGCCAGCCGAGTAGGTTGAGCAACCATCCCTTATTTTAAGGGACCATCCCATATTTCATTTGTTTGACCCTTTGAGGGTGACACCTGTCACTGATTTTAGGATTTTTTGATATGTTTTATAAGTACCATTTTAAACATTAAATTGAAACATGACAATTGCATTATATACTTGAGGGCAGTAGAAATGTACACTTGAGGGAAAAATCTGTGATATGCTAAGGGAAATGGTGTTTCCCTAAAATATCCCTTAAAATAAAGCACTGTGCCTTATTTTTCTTGTGGTTTTCCTCCATCTAACAAAGGTGGTCACCCTACACAGGACTACAGCCCCCAGGGAGCCAGGAGAGGCTCTTGCTCCAACCAGAGGCAAAGACACTGTAAGAGGATCCTTTTTTTGTTTAAACCAGCCAACATGCACAGTGCTGCAGCAACCCCTCAGCATACCATCTGCCTGGGAAGGTGCCAGGGAGGCAGCTGGGGGTTGGGAAGAGGTGGGAGGTAAGAAATTTGGTGACGTTTTTAGTATTTGTTAATTAACCCTAACGCTTTCCTTCCCCAGACCCTAATTTCCTGTTCCCAGTAAAGTTCCCCTTTGTTATACTGTTGGTTTTGGTGGCATTTCTTTGCTGGGGTTTGTGTTGATGTACTTTGTTGTTTGCCGTGTATTGGGTTTTATATTCCTTGCCAGCAGTGGTAACTCACTCAGTTTCCCAAGGGACAGCACCCTTTTGTGTCTCAGCACAATGAGGAAGTCACCTGGGAGGGAGGCACCAGGTATCACAAAAAAGAACCCAGAACCCAACCCATATGAGGAGGAGGAAACAGCCACTCCAAGTAGTGAGTGCCAACGAAGAGGCTTAAGCCACACCTTGTGGGAGACGTGGGCTATTGTCAGGAAGAAGCACAGCTGTAAGGCAAGTCCTGCAGTCCTTACTCAGACAAATCTCACACTGAAGCCAAAGGCAGTTTTGCCTCAGTCACGGTGCTAGGATCAAGCCCATTGTCATGAGACAGATGGCACCAACATTATATATCCTCTCAAATGCTTATGCTGGAATAATGTAGGCATGTTGTTCTGACAGAGATTCAGGTTTTCCTCCTGAGCAGGTATTGAGCCCATGGAAATCCAAGCCACTGCAAGATGTGTCTGAATAATTGTCCTTGGATTTGAATAATAATATTATTAACAGTGAGGTGCTTCTGACATTTTAACATAGGGCACCCACAAAAATGCACCCCATAACCTGTGCCAATCCCATGTCCTAGGGTTCCATGGACACACAAGGTGTACTGGGGAGGAGGGATAACTCAGTGGTTTGAGCATTGACCTGCTACACCCAGGGTTGTGAGTTCAATCCTTGAGGGGGCCATTTAGGGATCTGGGGCAAAAATCTGTCAGGGGACAGTACTTGGTCCTGCTAGTGAAGGCAGGGGACTGGACTCGATGACCTTTCAAGGTCCTTCCAGTTCTAGGAGATTGGCATATCTCCATTTATTTTCTTTTTTTTTCTTTTTTCTATTGTATCGCCATTTAAATAAGAATACATTCTCATAAACGTGACTGAGGGGAGAAACACCACTATCTTCCAGACAAACGTATATGAAGCTGCATTTTGATGGAAATGCTCATATGCAGTCCCTGAATAGGGTGATCGGATGTCCTGATTTTATAGGGACAATCCCGATATTTAGGGCTTTTTCTTATGTAAGTGTCTATTACCCGCCCACTCCCTGTCCCAATTTTTCACACTTGCTATCTGGTCACTGTATTCCTGAAAAGCCTATGGGATTTATTGTTAGTACATTACAGAGCTCGGATTGTGCCATTGGAAGAGGGGGGGAGGAAGACCTGGAAAGGGACTCTGGTTGTATTCTTTTAAAATTGTATTTTTAAATGCCTAGCACCTTTCACAACAGAATTTTCCAAGTCTCCGTGATGTTCACTGAGGAAATATATCCTTTTGCATCGCGTCTAGGTACCGGATCATATATATTCATTCATAAATTCATTGAGTTTAAGGCCAGAAGGGACCATTTGATCATCTAATTTGATTGCCTGCATATCACAGGCCCTTAAATTTCACTCCGTTATCTTGTTTGTGTGTGTATATGTATATATAGTCTGTATAAATATCTATAAAAAAGGGCAAAATTCTGCTCTGTTATACCAGTGGAAATCTGGACTAACTCCATTCTCTAACTTTGTAGTATAGAGCAAGTCTGCAATGGATTTACACTGGAGTTACGGAGAGCAGAATTTAGCCCATTATTACAATTGATGAACAACCCTGCAGTCCTTTGATAAAGCATTTGGGATGAGTTAAGCAGAAAGCAAGCAGGATATTGAGTTTTCCTTCTGTTACAAGCATAACATTCCTATCGCTTTCGGGACGGTAGATATTAAATATTGTTTCTATCCCCAATATATAGATGGGAAAACTAAGGCAAAGAGAGATAAAATGACTTTACCCCAGGTCACACAGAAAATCAGTAACAGAGCTATGAATAAAACCCAGGTTTCCTCGCTTACAGTTTCCTGCCCTAGTCATTACATTAGGTCCTGCCTTGTTTTTGAGATGGTCTTTCTTGTCTACATGAGTGTGGATATGTGAGCATGTTTAAAATGGGACACCAACTTGAATAGGACCTCAGTAAAGTCTTCCAGATAGGGTCCATATAACAATAGTAGTTATATGTATTGCAATAGCATCTAGTGGCCCCCGCCAAAGATCTAGGCCCTACTGGGCTACTCACTGTACAAGTACATCATAGAGGACAGTCTCTGCCCCAAGGAGTTTACAGTCAAAATACACAAGGCAGGCAAAGAGTGGGAGGGGGACAAGAAGTGCAAAGAGGTGAAATGACTTGTCCAAGGTCACATATCAGGTCAGTAGCAGACCTGAGAATAGAACCCAGACCCCCTGACTCCTGATGGTGACGATGCCTCTCATAATAGAGGCAGCTCTGTAATACATTGGTATATGCCCCTAGATGCCCTCTGATGATACTAGAACAAAAGAGTGATTCATCAGCAGAACCTTACAGTAGGGTTTCCGTACATTACTACAGCGATGTAGTAGCTCTTTCAAGTTGCAACCTAACTTAAAAGAAGGCACTATTTCTCTTTCGAGATCACCTACCTTCTGTAGTTTCATTCAGAAGGGAACTTGAGGTCAGTCCTATCCACCACTCCCTGTCCTCGGAGATATGTTTCTGCAAGAACTGTTGAGTTTCCTCATTTTCAATAAAAATTAGGTGCCCTCCTCCTCTCTCGCACCAGCTCTGGGCGCTCGTGAAAGTGCGCTGGAGTCTCACAAACTCGTAGCACGAAAGGTTAAAAGCCACCTGGTACTTTGAACAAGGTATCTCCTCCTCGAGAGCAATTTCCTCCACAGCCGAACAGAGAACGAGAGAGGAGAGAACAGTGATTAGAAGCCACATTCTTAACTTAGCGGTTGGAGCCCTCCATAGCACTGGTGTTATGCACCACATCACCACGCTTTTTGTCCCTCTCTCTTCAAAGGCTTGGGCTGTCATCCTGTTACGCCATCAATCTTCCTTTTTCCTCCTTGCTGTTTGTCACATAATACCAGCAATAGCATGGGGAACAGATTGCTCCTAATAAATAAAGGTTATTACGTCTGGGGCTACATGCGGTAAGTGTTGATGCTAAGTCACTGCAATGGGTGATATGAGAACCATTGTGTAAATGTCCCATTCCAAATCAAGCCAGTTTGCATAGTGGTCATTAGACTTTTCACCTCCTCCATGAGCGGAAAAGATAAAGTTGATATATGTTGCCACTGGGCATATGGTACGCTAAGATAACACCTCCCCATCAAAGGATTCATTGTACTGAACATTTGTGGGTGAGTGCTTTACAACAACAAAAAGAGCTGTAATCAGTAGGAATGAATGAAGAATGAGAAAAATCAGAATTTAGGAAGACCGGGAATTATAGAGATGGGAAAGAACCAAGCTGCTCATCTAGATTCTTCTAATTGTCTTGAGTTTCTCTTATTATTTCAGATTTTGGATGCTAGTGTAAGATGTATATATATATATAATTATCATATGATATTCACTCTGCTCTTGTTTTAACACACAGCCAGGGGACTCTCAGCTGTTCTAGTTAAGTTTGACTTTGGGATTTTTGATGTATTCAATTCAAAACAAGTAAACTCAGGTGAACTCCATATCTGGTGCCAAAAAATAAAATGCTCGCATGATCCCCTGTGAAGTTAAACAGAGCTCCATTATTTATACTATCATTACTGCCTGTGGCTTTAAGAGAAAGTAGAAGAGGGAGTTAATGTTAAAACAAACTTGTTTTTCAAATTAAAATATTGCCTTGGTTATCAGAATGTCTTTGGGGGCCTTAAGTTTACATTTGTAAGCCTGCGGATCTGACTCCCTAGTAAGAGGTAGCAGGATGGCCTTTGGGAAGCTAGACCATAGTCTTTATGAGCTAAAATGCATATGTGCTTTTGAGCTTGCATGCAAAGGATGTCCTTCAGGTTTCCCAAAGTCTGCTGGCTCTGCATGCCCAATAGGATTAAAGCTCTTTTTACCCTAGAGTCTCAGGCCCTGATTTTCCTCTTGCATTGGGTATTATGTAGTGTAACTCCACCAAATTCAGCATGGTTGCCGATTTACACTAGTGTAAGTGAAAGGAGATTCAGGCTCTTACATTCAACAAATCGTGTCTTACAAAAATGCAACACTTTTAAGTCTTATGCTTCAACCCTTTCTTACAAAGAAAACCGTATGCACTGCAACCCATGAGCACTTACAGGATGAGTGTCAATCCAAAGAATGTCCTGCAACTCCCCTTCCCAGCCACTCAACTAGCTTAGTAGGGCACAGAAGAACGAAGGTATTTTAAGGTAAAATCATGCACTATAAGGTTTGTCACAAGGCGCAGAGCTGAATGTGTGCACTGCAGGGGCGGCTCTAGGCACCAGCAAACCAAGCACATGCTTGGGGCAGCACATTTTCAGGGGCAGCATTCTGGCCATCCTCTTTTTTTTTGCTTGGGGCGGCAAAAGGACTGGGTAAGGACTGGGACACTCGGGCTGGGGGCCGCCCCGCAGGGCACACGGAGCTGCCCGCAGGTGCCGCAGGGCAGCCGCCCCCCCCCCCCCCCCAGCACCACAGCTGGGGCTGGGTGAAGCGCCCGAGCCACTCAGGGGCTGCGGCAGGGTGGCCAGGAGCAGCAGCAGCAGCGGGGCCATGAGGGGACCGGTGCCCAGGGTGCTGCCGTGCAGGGCCTGCGTCCCGCTCTCCGGGGCTCCGCTCCCTCTGGGGCTGTCCTGCTGTGGCTCCTCAGCCCCCTGCTGGGGCGGTCCCCCGCAGCTCTGCCCTCCCGGGTCCCGGCCAGTCCTGGAGGCGGGAACCCTGGCTGGAGGGACCCTGGGCTGAGGCGCGGCCCAGGAGCCCCACTGCTTACCCTGGCCCTGCCAGCACCAGACAGGCTGGAGGTGAGGGAGGAGCAGGCAGAGTCAGCACTGGTGGGAGGGAGCCCAGGGCTGGGGCGGCAAGGGGTGCAGGGAGGGGAGAGAGAGCCCAGGGCTGGGACGGCAGGGGAGGGAGAGCCCAGCGCTGGGGCGGCAGGGAGTGCAGGTGAGGAAGGGCACTGGTGGGGGGGGTGACAGCCATGGGCTGGTGTGGCAGGGGGTGGGGTGGGGGGCAGCCAACATTTTTTTTGCTTGGGGCGGCAAAAAACCTAGAGTCAGCCCTGGTGCACTGTTTACTTGGTTCAATACTGTATACTTTAATTACATTTGTCTGAAAGGGCATTAATCCTCCCATGCCCTGTTGATCTGGCTGGCCTTGAGGAAGCTGGACTTGATCTAAGTCCCTGGAACAGATGCTGTTTCTGAGAGCACAGGTTTCAGAGAGGAAGCTCAGATAGAGAAGGCTGTGCTTTATTAAGTGAGTCTGACTCAGTGATATCGGAATATGCAGTTCCTGCAAATGATACACACTGCCATATTTGTGAGATATGGATCGATCCTTTCATATCTTTTGATCCTTTCTCCTTTCTTTGCAACTGAGAATCTAGATTCATGCAGATCCTGTTAGAAATGCCAGAATTAGAGATGCCACAGGCAGGACTGATGCGGCAGATCCAGAGTCCATTGCTGTCAAGGGAAGTCTTTTCTTTGGCTTCAGTGGACCTTGGATCAGGCCTATAAGAGCACAGTGGTGAGTAGAGCTGCCTAAAGAATAAAGCAGGTTCTCCAGACGAATCCCCAGCTAGCAGTTTCTACAGCTCCATGAGTTTTTTTTAATCTACTGTTGCCACGAGTAACCCGTCAAACGCTTATAAGTGAAGGAGATTAGAGAAGTTTGCTGACTTTGTGCATTTCACTGCCTCGTGAACAGTCAGTTACTTTTCTGGTATTTGCGTGGGTCTTTCACACAGTAACAGGGGAGAGAAAAACATTTAAAGACAGCAAAATATCTCTGTAAAGTCACCAAAATCAGCAGGGTTTTTTCCAGGGGCAGATGCAGTACCTGAAACTCCTTTAAACTAATTTTTGGAAACTGACCAGATTTCAAGTGGAAAGTGCCCCTTGAATTTAATGCTTGGTAAAAAAACATGATTTTTAAAATTTTTCTTACCATATACATTTATCTTCGTTTTAAATAGCTTCCTCGACATAGAAGTTAGTATGAAGACTTCATTGTACCGAGATACAATAATTTGTTGTTTTCCTGGACTGTATGAAATGGGAATACATAGGGGTAACAAAAGTAGTTCAAATAGCCATGTGCTTCTGATATATACAAAAGATCATGGTTGGTGCATATGACTGCTTGATCTTCATTTGTATATTTCGATGTGGAGACATAAAAATGCTTAATTAAACCTCTCCCTCATTGTCCCAGGTAGATTGTTGGATGTGGAGTCGATCACCACTAGGTGTTGAAAGCACTGTACAGCACTCTGGTTTCAGCAGGAAAATATTAGCCATAATGGAGAATTTCAGATATCTGGATTTTGGGTATGCCTAAAGCCATTCACTCTGTTTTTTGTTCGCCTTTTGCAAAGCACTGAGGCATTCAGACAGACTCTCTAAAAAATGTGAAAGAAAGGGCAGGACATGTTAATCCTTGTTGCGTTATATATCTGTTTGTCTGAGACCAGCCAGCATGTGTTCTGTGCCAATGACTTGCTAATCTAAAGCACATTAATCCAAATGAAATGGAGTTTGCAAAGTGCTTGTGTCTTGTAGCTTTTAACTATAACAGCGACAAAGCTTTCCCATATTTTCAAACCCTCACTCCAAGATGCAATATAATAACTACTTCATTTGTGAACTCCCTTGCTCCTATTGGAATAAGTCCGTCATCTTTCTGAGAATTGTGTCTAGGGGTCCTCCAGATCTTTTACAGAGTCTTAACCTGTCCTATAGTTCATACAAAGATGGGGGTGGCCATCAAGTGAAGGCTTCTGGAGGAAATCACTGTGCTGTCTGAAACATCAGAAAAGCCTTGATACAAACCGTAATGAAATAAGGTCTGGTTGTCAAAAGCACCCTGCAAAACATTTCCCCTTTTAGACCTTTGCAGGTGGTAGTTGTTGAGTTGAAAGAAAACTGCTAGACTGTTGGAAGTGTGATGGGGTGTCTACACCACACTGGCACAAAAAAGGTTAACTGGAGGTGAACTCTCAATTAAGGTACCTGGTTGCACCTGGAGGATTGGCCAGCCCTAATTACTGATGAATCCCAGCTGGCAGAGGAGCTGGGGTTACTATAAAGAAAGGGAGCATGGCTCACAGAGGAGTTTACAGTCTCTCTAGGATTAGAGAGTGGAAAGTGCTCTGGAGATTTTCCACTGAGGGCCAAAAGAGGGCTGCAAAGTCAAGCCTGAGGCAGCCAGAAGGGGGGTTAAGTCAATACTCTTATTCTGGGATTTATTGGGGGATTTGAGAGGAGAGCCCTGTGAATCCAAGCCCCTGCAGGAAGGGTAAGCTTGAAGAAGCTGTGGGAGAGCCCTGCTTGGCTTGATAGGAAGAAGTCTAGGAAGATGGCAGCAAGGAGTTAGAGGGATTGAACCTTGACTGTCTGTTTTAGGGTCCCTGACTGGAATCCAGTGTTGAAGGAGAACCCAGGGTCACCCTCATCTGCCATGGGTGAGGTGGCATAAGTCCCTGGGAAGGGATGATAGGAAGCCCTGAGGAAGGGACATATGATCTACTGGGCCTAGATCAAGGACGGTGGGCTGGATGGAGAGACTGGACACTTATTATCTGTTGGACAACTGGTTATCATGAAGGGGATGCAACTAAATGCTGAGTTACTGGAAGAGAGGCCATGGCAGGGCTGGAGTGGCTGTTGGGTGCTACATGGAGAAAGAGCCTGCTATGCTGTACCCAGCCAAGAAGGGGTGTACTGGCAGTGGGAGAAGTCTTTGACACTTTCTAGAGGTCAAGAGCTATGACCCAGACTCTCAAAAGTAAGTTTGGGTGCTGAGCTTGTGATGTTTTAAAGGGGCCTTTCTTTCAGAGGGTTTCTGCGCTTTCTGAAAATCAGGCCCCTTTCTGGTCTCAAGTTTGGTTGCCAAAAACTGAGGCACCAGAATCACTTGTTGTGTTTGAAAATCTTGGCCTTTTCCCCCTAAACAATTGTTGTTAATAATCTGGCCCCTATTTGACTAGTCTTAATTTCCACAACTCAGACTTTACTCTCCTGGCAATGGCTTTATACGTTGTCAATAGGCTAGTTCAGGTGATGTGAGAATAGAATATCTGATGTGCAGCAGCCCTATCAAATTCCAGCAGATGCCATCCCTTTGACACTTGTCACAAGCCCTGGATTGTGATGTCCCTGGGCGAACCACGTAAAAGGATGAGTCCAGTTCAGCAGCAGAAAAATGCTGGACTAGTCAGCAATAATGGGGAACAATAGAAACACTTCAATCTAAGGACCTCCCCAGCCCCACCTGCAGAGAGGGCACATACCACTGACTGCTGCACAACATTTCTGAGGGATATTGTATTAAAAGGTTGACAGCAAATTGCTGTCCTGAAATCTCTGGGTACATCTACACTGCATCTAGGAGGGAGCCACCCAGCCTGCGTAGACAGACTCAAAGTAGCGGGACTCAAACTTGTGTGCTAAAATTAAGGGGGTGGATGTTATGTTGTGTTTTGAAGCCCACCCAGCCCCTTAGTCTTGAGGTCCTAAGCTACACCCTGGCAGCAATGTCCACACTGCTATTTTTAGTATGCTAGCTTGAGTCCCTTTTGCATGAGTCAGTCTACCTGGCCTGGGAGACTTGCTCCCATCTGCAGTATAGACATACCCATAGGGGCTGCATGACTCTTCAGGGCCCCAAAGGGGTTTTATAAAGTCATCAGACACCTCTACCCCGATTTTCTTAATGAAGAGAGACAGCATTGGCCTAGAAAGGCTCCAGGAGCAGCTAGGCCTCACGAGGGTTTCCAGGGAGCTGAGAGGGGAAAGGTGGATCCCTCTGGAGCCCAGGTAGCTCTGCTTTCTACTAATGAGGCCTATCTATAGTGAGTGGGCAACCTCCTAGGCAAAGAGAGCTGCTTTCCATGTCTTCAAGAGTGTGGGGAATGTCGGTGCATAGTTCCTGGAAAACCGGCTTAGGTGCTGGATGGCATTTTATTTTTCTGTGTACGTTGGTTTATCTGAGAAGCCATCCCAGAGGCACAGATGGGGCATTTCAGGCAAGTAAATGATGGTTTTCTAAGAAGGAATGATTTTCTCTGGCTTCAAATAAGCCCCAGCTGACCTTTGATTGGGGGAGGGGGAGCTAGAACTGGGGCCTGACCACAGGCTGATGTAACAAACAGAGAAACAAAATGAATACACATGGGAGACTGCTAAGGGAATGGGGTTTAGTGGTTAGAGCGTTGACTGGGGATCAGCACTTTTGAGTTCTGTTCCCTACTTTGCCCTTGATTTGCTGTATGAGATTTTGCTTAAGTCAGGCCTTGGTTTCCAGAAACCTTCAATCATTATAGACATACCAGAGGTGCCAGCTCTCACAATTTTATCACAAGTTTTGTGATATTTGGTGTTTTACTTAAATTCCCAGTTCCTAGAGTCGGCATTATAAGACCATCACAATTTACTTTTCATTGCCCTCTCCCCAAGCCCGCCGCAAAAAAAAAAAAAAAGTTTCTAGCCCTTGTGGTTCTGGAGCACAGCTTGAACATATGTTCCCTGAAGACTAAACAACAAGACACACAAAAATAACCCAATGTTTAGTTTTAAAATCTCATTATACTTAAGCCAACCTCGTGATACTTCATGGCCTGACTCATTATTTTTGCATGCTTGGGGCTGGTTAATGCATGTCAGTTTTTGGAACCTCAGCTTGACGTTGAGCTTGATAGTTCAGAGGTACTGAGCACCCACAACTCCACTCACTTCAGTGGGTGCTTGGCCCCTGTGAAAATCAGGTCCCAAGCTGAGCAACCACAATTGGAGGTCACTGTTTGAAAATGTAAGCCCTACTCCCCATTCAGAATAGATGTGCTGCCCTAGAGCCATAGCACAGGGTTACATTCAAACAACTTCAGAGCTCTGTTCTGTTACAAAACTTTCCTGTAAGGAAAGTGTGACTCATCCACACGTTTACAGTTCTCTAAGGTTCATATTTGTGAACTTTGGTCTCCTAGTTGTGGTGAAAACAGTTCCAAAGTCTGACAGGGGAGTTGATCTCTGTGCTGGCATAGAGCTTGCTACATGGACCAAGAGGGGAGGCAATATTCTTCCATTAGCCTGGGATGGGATGGTTTGCTCCTGGGGTGGGTTAGAGCAGCCATGATGGTCTACTATGGAGAGGGCCCTACCAAATTCATGATCCATTTTGGTTAATTTCAGGGTCATAGGATTTTAAAAATTGTAAATTTCAAGATTTCAGCTATTTAAATCTGAAATGTCATGGTATTGTAGGGGTCCTGACCCAAAAGGAGTTTGTGGGGGGAGAGTCTAAAAGTTATTGTAGGGGGTTTGTGGTACTGCTACCCTTACTTCTGCGCTGTTGCTGATGGCAGCACTGCCTTCAGAGCTGGGCGCCCGGCCCACAACCACCGCTCTCCAGCCACCCAGCTCTGAAGGCAGCACAGAAGTACGGGTGACACCCTTAAAATAACCTTGCAACCCCCCCCCCCCCCCCCCGTGCAACTCCCTTTGGGTCAGGACCCCCACCCCCAATTTGGAAAAAAAGTGGGTCCGTTCGTGCCCCCTCCGTGAAATCTGTATAGTATAGAGCAGGCATCGGCAACCTTCGGCTCACCAGGTGCGCTGGCCACCACTTCCCACAGCCCCTATTGGCCAGGGATGGCCAGGGAGCCGCGATTGGCTGAACTGGCGGACGCAGCAAGTAAACGAACCGGCCCGGCCCGCCACGGGGCTTACCCTGGTGAGCCGCATGCCGAAGGTTGCCGCTGCCTGGTATAGAGGGTAAAAGCACACGACCAGATTTCACAGTGGGAGATGAGATTTCATAGGGGGAAACCAGGTTTCATGGTCGGATGCATTTTTCATAGCCATGAATTTGGTAGGGCCCTAACTCTGGGTTTTTGCAGCACTGGAGAATGGTTGGGGTATAAGCAATTGCCTGATGTGGCCTGGAATGCATTCTACCCTAAGGTCTATATAGGTGAAAAGGGGCCATAGAGTACAGATTAATTCCCTCCCCATCTTTAAGTGGAGGTACATAGTGTCCACGTTATCCTAACTGCATCACCATGGAGGAGGAGAGAATTAAATCAAGTTAATTGCTAACCTGAAAGAGGTGCCCTCTTTATTCCCATGACCCAGTTTGGGACTACGTCTATTCAAGAGTAGCTTTGTGTTTTAATTATTTGTATTATCGTAGTATCTGAGCCCCAATCATGGATCAGGACCACATGGCGTTAGGGGCTGTACAAACACAGATCAAAAGGACGGGTCCCATTAAAATTAAATTGAATCTACAACCGAAGGCCCAGTATCTGTGACACATGCACAAACCCATGGAATCTGTGAACATTTGAATTTTTTCCTGCTTTGATGATGTATTTGGCCTTCAGTTGTGGCCGTAGCCCATGCGGTGGTTCAGGCCAACCTGGGGAACAGGGAAGGGTTATGCCTCCAGCTAAGGTTAGGACTCAAATTTAGTGTTAGGCTTTTTATGGGGATCAGTCCTCGGGCCATACTTGTCAAGTACCCTCTAAAACCAACCTACATATCAACTGTCAAGGGTGTGATGTACACCAGCTTGAAGTAGTTCCTGATGAACACAATTCCTATTTGTTATTCACCCATTGAAAATATGGTATTCACCTTGTACCTAGGCTAAAGACAATAAGAGCTTCACGTAGCTAAGCAGGACTTAAGATAAGTTCTACTTAAATGCTTGCTTATAGAATATTCAGGGAGAATGACTCCAGCATGTGCAGAATTTGTTCTTTCATAATCTATAGCCAGAGAAGATGCTTTACTTTTGTGACACCGTAACAAGGCTTTTCTGATACAATGGCTTGTTTCTAAATGTGCCTTCCCCGCATTTCTTTGTTAGCAAACTCTCCTCTATTGTCTGCTTTTGGCCAAACCTATAAATAATTGTCAAGCCACTCCCTAAAAAGGCTCAACGTAATCTAGTATTCCAATGAGTTTGATAGAAAATCTCTGGTGAAATCAGCAGGCAAATGCAACAGCAGCCGCAACAAGCAGCCAGAGATCACTGACATTCTCACCCTGTCTGTCTTCTGCTAGGATAAATGCTATATTCATTACCCCCAAAGCACTGACTCTTGCAGCTAGGCCTGATTTAAACTGGAAGCCTACTATCTAGGCCATTGCTTTCCCCTGTTCAGATTGTCTGTTTATTCTCAGTGCTCTATAACCCAGATCTGTTGCTGCCCAAGCTTCATTGGAGGGATACCGTCAATATTAGTATATATTTCAACATAAAATACCTTAGACAAACCTAGGGTATTATGGGGTCTCTTCAAATAGTGCTCTACAGCAGGGGTTCTCAACCTTTTTCTTTCTGAGGCCACCCCCCAACATGCGATAAAAACGGCACGGTCCGCCTGTGCCCCAATAATTGGTTTTCTGCATATAAAAGCCAGGGCTGGCATTGGGGTAGCAAGCAGGGCAATTGCCTGGGGCCCCATGCCACACAGGCTCCCGCAAAGCTAGCTTGCTCAGACTTCGGCCCCAGCCCCAGGTGGTGGGGCTCAGGGCCATGTGCTTGAGCTCCATGCAGTGGGGCTTTGCCTTTCTACTCTGGGCCTCAGCGAGTCTAATGCTGGCCCTGCTTGGTGGTCCCCTTGAAACCTACTCATAGTCCCCCAGGGGTTCCCGGACCTCTGGTTGAGAACCACTGCTCTACAGGACATCATAACCTCCACTAGCTCATTAATCGATTTTCACTTTAATACTTGCTTCCACTCAAGGGCTGAAAAATCAGATTTCCCTGTAACTGCGGTCTGTAGGTGCTTATCATGACCCTGTGCTCAGACTATCACACTGTTACTAGCCCATATTATTACATATTGATCCAGTGCTGTCCTTACCTCTGCCATAGGGTGGACTTACCTGAGTGCAGCACTGGGCAGCCTCTCCCCATCCTGACGGTAACCGCACCATTGTTTAATATTACAGCAGTGCCCCAAATGAGATCAGAACTCCATTGTGGTAGGTGCTATACAAACAGCCCTGGCCTCACGGAGTTTAACAGTCTAAAGAGCCCGGGCAGACAAGGAGTGCATTGTCACCCTCATTTTACAGATGGGGATCCGAGACCCAGAGAGAAGAAGTGACTTTCCCACGGTCACTCAGCAAGTTTGTGGCAGAGCAGGGAATTGAACCCAGAGCTCTTCTTGAGTGGAGTTGGGTTGGAATTTTTTGAATTTTGAAATAGTTCAACATAAAATGGGGCCAATTCTTTTGTAACACATGTTCCCAGTTTTTAACCAGTTCTACTCCTGAGTCCTCATGTTGGGCTTTAAGCACAAAGCCAGCCTTTCTCCAAGCCAGTCTGATGTAAGGATGTTCCAGATAACTTTGAACCCACGTTTGAGTGGGAGTAGTGGTGCTCTGGTCTCTGAGGGGTTAACTCTAGCTCAGTGTCCCCCAACCCTTCCACATACGCGCAGGGGGAAGGGCTATAAGACTAGCTGCTTGCAAGGGAGAATGACTTTGGGAAGACAGGCTCCACACACATGGGTTGCAGGGCTGGGTTGAACCCCATGCTGGGCAGTTTTCTGTCTATTCTATGGCTTTCCAGTATTTTGTGTTCTTGTTGTAGATGCCACCCTCTCGTTCTCAAGAATGAACCTTGAAGAAAAGGCCTTGAGACGGATTCTAGGCCCTGCTACAGCCACTTTACTCTGTTTCAGTGGCATGAAGGGGCTGCAGCAGCCCTCTGGGGAATACCTCCAGTGGAGCAGGGCCAACATAGACAGCCCTACGCTGCCCTTGGGTACGGCCCCTGGGGGCAGGCTGGGAATGAGACAGGAGTATGTTGAAAGCAGGAGGGGGCTGCAGAATAGCTCATAGGGAACCGGCTAAGGCTGCCCTAAATGAGAGTAATATCTAGGGCTGCTTTAAATTGTGCAAAGGCCGTGCTGCCCAGAGAGCAGCCTAGCATTAGGAAGTAGCAAAGCTAGTTTGCAGCCACCTTCCCTCCATCTGCTTCTCTGCACCTCCTGAGAGGCACAGCACAGAATCCAATTGGGTCCCTGGCTGACAGGTTTTTTTTCAGTTTTCTGAACTGTTCCATGCAGCAGCCTAGCGAGCTCACCAGTGAGCTGTGCCATAGGGCAATTAAGATGATATCTTAATTAGCAAAATAACTCTTGCTTGATAACTTATCTTTACTGGGTACAAAAATTAACTTGCATTCCAGTTTTGGACACGAGCACGTGGAGAGGCTGGTATCAG
The DNA here is from genome assembly GCA_037349315.1 of Chelydra serpentina. Lineage (NCBI taxonomy): Eukaryota > Metazoa > Chordata > Testudines > Chelydridae > Chelydra > Chelydra serpentina. The sequence goes on from JBAIAC010000026.1 coordinate 31,434,132, forward strand.
AACCTTGGTGAGGAATTCACTCATCACCTGGATCGATCGGACTTCAGCTGTCGTTAAGACTCCGCCGATCACAACACGTCTGCCATTCTTCTCGCACTCTTGCCTTTCTTCTCCACGTTCGTCCGAAACGTTTAACGATGTCATCTTCCCATCTTCTTGGAGGCCGACCGGGGGGGTCTTTCATATGGAAAGAAGGATTTGTAAGACTACGTACTTTTTGAGCAAAGTCTTTTAGGGCCTACCTGCACTGTAAGTCTAGTGGTGCCAGAGGTTATACATCCCTTTGTGTTTATACCATGGATGGGACAATGTGGCTACAGAGCTGTTAGGTGAATGAATGAGCTTCAGACAAAAAATTAGCCACTGAAGTGATTAATCTATTTGTTTTGATTAAAAAAAAAAAGAAAGTCAAAAGCTGTAGGCCTCTTTGCCATAAATGAAAATGACGTATTCGATGGAAAAGTTCAAACAGCAAATAGATTTGCTCATGGACAATTTGCAAACGGAAAGAGGTGCAATGCATTCGATACATCATTGGTTGGGAATTATTCACCCATCTCTACAAGTGAGTGATAAATCATCACAGACAGGTGACCAAAACAGGCCTGTGTGGGGTGAGTGTAACTGTGAGTGCTAGATGAGAGACTAGGTGAGGGAGGTAATATCTTTTATCAGACCAACTTCTATTAGTGAGCGAGACAAGCGTTTGCACTTTCACAGAGCTCTTCTTCACAGTTAAAGAATAAAAGATATTACCTTACCTACCTTACAGCTACAACACTGCATAGTGCTAAACGAGACATTCCTCTTGTAACAAGGGGCAGTTGGGAGCATAGGGCATGGTTGCTCTCTGGGGCAGATTGGCCTCCCAGTCTTTCATTCAGCCCTCAGCATATTTTTAGAGGAAATTTAAAATTTGTCTAGGGTCTAGTAATACAAGTTTCTTCAATTGCAGTCTCCTACTCCCTCCCCCGCTGAGACTGCTGCATCTCTTGCCCCTTCCTACACTTGATTGCTGCCAAGGTCACTGGGGGAGAAACATGTGCAAAGAGTGTCTCGTGATCAGGCTGGTCATATGTCCCCTGCACTGAGCATCAGGGTTAGCCTTGAACTCAGACAGCATGTGGAAGGGCTGTATGGGATATCTGCTGATATGTCCTGACAGCTCATTAATGGTACAATTTAGATGGTATCTTAATTAGAGACCTGGTCTGTGAATTTATCATTCTAAACTTCCCCTCCCTGGGTAAAACATTAGCTAGCTTTGCAAGAATGGTTGGACACAAAGTTGTCCATAGCATGGACCGAGCTCCATAAAGGTTGGCTTGATTCAGAACTTCCAGCCATTGCAACTCCTCGACATGAGTGGAGTCACTCCTCCTTCTCACAGGTGTAAGTGAGAGCAGAACCAGACCTGTTGTTTCTAATGTTTAAACTGGTGCTTAGTTTTTCTTCTGCTTATTGAGCTACTGCTGAGCTTAGAGGAGAAGAGCAACTGACATGAGGCCAGGACTCAGTTGTTACAGGAGAAAAGGATTACAACAGGTGGGATTCATTAATAATAATAATTAATAAAGCTCTTCTACAGTATGTTTCATCAGTAGATGGCAAAGTAGATAAATATCATTATCTCCATTATACAGATGGGGAAACTAAGGCTCAGAGACCAAAGTCATACAGCAGACCCATGACAAAGAACAGAGTAGAACCCAAACCTCCTGAGTGCTAGTCCACTGTTCTAGCCAGTTGGCCACACTGGGCTAGGCAGCAGTGTGCCTGAAAACAGCTGCAGATTAGTCTGCTGACTGAAGGGAAAAAAACACTTTGGGCTTTTAAAATTCTGCCAAACAGCGTAAAGCAGAAGAGAACAGGAAATACAATGGAATCCCTTTTGGGGATTCCCATCTCTCCTACTGTAGATGCCTTTATACCTCCACCATCCATCACAATCTCACTCAGTCACACAGCCTAACTCCAGCCTCCGTGAGATTTAGATATATTCTCCATACCTGTACAGACAGAAACATGTCTCGGTAAATTCTAGGACGTACTGGTTGAACATTAGAACACGTAAATGGCCTGGCGACGTTGTTGGAGGTTGTCATTCGGATTACGTGGCTGAGTGTGATAGTGAGTAAGTGAAGGTGTGGATCGTGCTTGGTTACACGCTGGAATGGAGGAGGAGGCTGTTGTGGAATCAGCAGTCATTGAATGTTCGGGTGTTTTGATGACTGAATGAGTTGAGGTTGGTGTGGATATTAATGTTGGCTCAATTGGTAATAGCCTTGATTGATAGGAAACCACTTGAGCAACCTTAACTCTCGGAATGTCTATGCTGCAAATAACTTGAGTTAAAATAGTGGTGAAAACACAGCTACCTGGCCTTTAACTCAGGTTAGCAGCTTGCGTTCAACCAACTCCCTGTAGGCGTTAGGTCGAGCTGCTAATCTGAGTTAAAAGCGGAGGTGCTGGGTCTTCACTGCTGTTTTAACCCAGGTTAGCTAAGGCTGTTTAGCTAACCTGAGTTAAGAACATACCTTTTATTTGCTGTCGACATACCCTTAATGGTTTTGTGTAGTATTTACTTAAATGATTCATATTGCCGATAACATCTTCTATATTTAGAATGAACTAAGATGAATGTAGGAAAGGAAGTTTCATAATTTTTTACAAAATTTTCCTTTACAATTATTTTGGTCAAAACATTATTGGTAAACGAGTCCAATTATTATAATATTTTTGCTATTGATATTATAGCTACGAATTTTATCAGTAGATATCAATAATTGTTTATAAGTATTTACACTCGGTATAGGAATTATTCATAGATGATAAAACTGAATGTTCTCTTTTTTTTTTTCTTTTTTTTTCAAAAGGAGATCAAGTTCACAAGGCAATAGTTAACAAAGATTAAAAAAATACAGCTTGCATCTCCTGGCACAGCGAGGTATCAGTCCATATAATTTCAGTAAGATATCAGTTCTGCTATTACAGTCCATACCTGGTAAAGTAGTAATAGATAGGAAAATGTTGTCGGGGTGCGTTAGAAACTGAATCCAACAATTTGTACCTTCACTTACAAGCATTGATGATAACTTGACTTTTACTACTGAGGGACCTTGAAATTAAAGTGATTTTGATAAGTACTTGTATTTGAAAATACATATAAGCAATAATATCATTGCCCATCTGCTTAGCAAGGTATTAATCTACTTCTTGAGTAGACAAACTACAAGTCCAAAGGTAAACAGATTGCTTCATTATGTTTTTATTATCATGCAGCTATAAGGAGATCTGTGTGAAACATTCATTACTGTTTTTCCATACACAAAAGCAAACGTGCTTACAGTCTGAATTACGGTATATATTTATTTTATAATAAAGGAACAAGACTAGGCCTTGTTTGGCCTGGAAAATTTTGTTTCCATTGGTCAGCACTGGTGCAGTGTCACTATTTTTAGTAACAGTGTCATTGCTAGTATTGACAGGAGAGAGGCACAAAATGTCCTGAGATCTCTCAGTACTGATCTCATGTCACTTCAGTGCCCTTGCCTGCCTCTGGCAAACCAAGATCTGAGAGCTGGGGGTGTCCCTACCACAGAGACAGGCAAGGGTGTAGTCCTGTGTTATGTTCTTTGTCTTCCATTTTACAAAGAGAGTTTGATCCAAAACCAGAGTACAGCAGTGTAAACGCTTCCAGGGCAAGCTCCCAGATGAACTCTGAGCATGCACCGTTTTGTGCTGACAAATGGCCTTAGATCTCAGGGAGGATCTTATTGGTAACATTATATACTCTTCTCTTTGAATTTCAAAGTAAATCAAAAGAGAAAGGCAAGAGAGACTGAAACCACCCTCCCCCATGGCTGCCCGCCACCATCCATATTAGGCCAAGAAACCATTTGCTGTAGAAAACCAACAACCAAGAAATAATCTACTGTCTACATCTGCCGAGAAAGCATTTGCTATAGGGTAAATAAACTCCCAAAGCAGAGGCCTCAATCTACCAGAGAGGTAGAAACTCTATTAAGTGATGGGGAAATCAGAAATTTGATCCAATTCCCACCTTCTTCCTTTGCTAACTGAATATTATTTTAAAATAAATGTAATATGTATGTATGTTACTGGTTGAACATAAAGGGAGGAAAAATACAGTTCTGTAAAAATACCATGAAAATTCACCACCCCAAATTCAAATGCTATAATACACTTGCCAAAACTTTCAAACACGGCTCTTTAAAGTTTAAGTATCAAAACCTACATCTAAGCAGCAAAATACACATTTGGGTTGATTTTTCAGAGGGGCTGAGCGCCTGCAGTTGCATGGGCTTTCGTTCAAACTACTCTCACCAAGTTTTCTAATGACCTCTTCCTGGACAAATCTCAAGGCCTGTACTCCGTCCACATCATCCTAGGTCTTTCCAGTGGTGGAGCTAATGGGTTCCCCCCTGGCAGCCTTTAGGTGTATGTATGGCACCTTTTGGAGGCTGGAGAGTGCGCCTGCCCTGCACTCACTTGGCAGCAACATCTCCTGTCCTACGGGCTGGGCCTGGCTCCCCGCTCTGGGCATTGCAACGTGGTGCATGAGGTCACTTTGGCCTGGCCGCCCCACAGTCATGACGAAGGGGCAGCCAGGCCAAACCTGAGAGGTGCTGTGACCTCGTGTGCCAGGTTTCAACATGTGGAGAGGGGACCTGGGCCCAGCCCTGTGGTGCACTGGAGCCCCACATGCTGGGTGAGTGCAGGGTGGGCTTGCTGTCCAGCCCATGACCAATGACCCATTGCAAAACCTGGCTCTGCCCCTGGATCTCTATGGTGATTTTACATTGTCACTCGTAGAAATGTAGGGCTGGAAGGAACCTCGAGAGGGCATCTAGTCCATCCCCCTGGGCTGAGGTAGGGCCAAGTAAAAGTAAATCAACCCTGACAGGTGTTTGTCCAGCCTGTTCTTAAAATTCAAACTTTCCTCAGTGTCTTGTCCTCTCCTTTGACCTTCATGACTTTCTTCTCTCCTGGCTCTCCTCTTACCTCTCTGATAGTTTCTTCAGCATGTCTTTTAGTGGGTCCTCCTCTTTCCCATTGTTTGTGAGATTCCCACATGGCTCTGTCCTGGCTGCCTCCTTTTCTCCCTTTACACCTTCTCTCTAGTTTATTCTCATCCATTCTCATTATTGCAACTGCCGTCTGCATGCTGGTGATTTGCAAATCTTCCTATACATCATGGGCTGTCCTAGGGTGACCAGATGTCCTGACTTTATAGGGACAGTCCTGATATTTGGGGCTTTTTCTTATGTAGGCGCCTATTACCTCCCACTTCCGTCCCCGATTTTTCACACTTGCTATTTGGTCACTCTAGTGCTGTCCCATCACGAGCTTAACTGCAACACAGTCAGACTCCTTGGGACTGATTCTCAGTTACTTCCTTCCTGGCCTTCGGGAGGTGAGGCGCAAAGGTGGTTTTAAGCCATCGTTGTGCTCCCCATTTTCTGGGACTGTGCAGGGACCTGTTTGGCTCCTGATGTAATTTAGATCAGACTCAGGCCCGCTTTATGTTCTGCTTCCCCTGCTCCCTTATTCTCCCTGTACAGTACTCTCTGGCCATGCCCTCTTCACCAGGGTAAGGAACAGGACCAGTGGAGAGCCTTATGTTGCAAGAGAGGCTCCCTGCACAGGGGGGAAAAAGGGTGTAGTGTGAGAATCAGGCCCCTTATCTTTCCTCCCAAATGCTCTCCATTCTCTATCGCTGCTAACAAACCGATTAATAAGCCTGTGTAATGGAGGGTCACCTTTGATTCCTCCCCGCTCAAGCCCCCACTGTTAAAATCCTGGTGCTTCTTTACTAATGCTTCAGACTCCAGCAAAGCACCTTTATTTCCATATTTAAAAGCTGTTTTGTGGTGTTGTATTATCCTTTATTTCTGGTGGAGCCCACAGTGTGTGAGGTGTTTTCCAAATGGAGGAGAAGGCATGATGACTGCCTTGAGGAACTGTGCCGTGTGAAGGCACACCTGTGGGAAGACTGCGAGTAAAGACACAAGGAGCAATATCCACAAGGAAGCAAGAGCTGTCATAGGTAATGAAAGCTCAATTTTACATAAAATAAGCATGTAAATATTTTCATTGCTTAATCAGCTATTAGGAGGTGATTTAAACATATTATAGGAACAAATAAGTCTCTGACTTCCAAGGTAATCTCACATGAAGTTGTATAATAATCAGTTGTACAAGGAGTCTTATCGTTCATGTTAAATGTAGTTCCTTGGTTTGCTCTGCAATCACATGCTTTATATTGAAATAATTCTTTGACGGGAGGATTTCAAAATGAATAACACTGGAATCAGCTTAGAACCCAATCTTGAAATAAAAGCAGTGAAGTTAAAACTCCTAAAAAAAAAAAAAATCCCTAACCCCACTTCACTCAAATCACGTAATGGTGGGTATGTGCCTTGTTTGTGAAGACAGCCATTTGTCAGTCAGAGAGGTGCCCTTTAGCTTACTTTTCAATGGTGTGGTCAAAAAATAAAGCACAGAGCTGTGCACTGATCATTTTCTGCTCATTCCTAGAATGGCACAAGCTTGTATTCCAATGAGAAGGATGTGATCAGCTCTGGAGACTTTTTTTTTTTTTATTAGCTCCTAAAAACAGGATCACCAGTAGCAGGTGGAGATTTCTTTTACTCTTTCCTTCAACATTGTCATATGGGCAAGGATCCCAATCTAATCAATATCCAAAGTTTCTCAGAATCCCTGGGATTCAGGTGGGATCAGACAATAGCCCCCTGCCGAACTGATCTCTTGTTCAGTCACGAGCAAAAAGGCAAATGAATTAGTTCTCTATCAAAGGAATCGCGATAGAGTTAAGTGTGGGGAGGGAGGGAGAGAATTATAGTATTATATGTGCTAAGGATTAAAGAACAGCTATTGTAAATTGACAGACTATCAGCCACCAGCAGCTGGCTGGAGGCGCACTTTGGCCCTATAAATAACAGGAAAGAACTGTTCTCAGCCCAGTCAGAGAGGGCACCACAAGAGCAACACTAGCTGTGCAGGGGATATACAGGTTGTTTAAGTGCATCAGACATGGATGTGATCTTTGGTAGAAACAAAGAGGAGCACCCAGAGCCCATAAAAGCAGAGGTGAAAGGTAAGGAAAATCTCTTCCAAACTGGGTATTTTTGTGTTTTCAAATGAGTTAATAATCTAGCACTTGTTTCCCCAAGACGACACTGAAAAGGGGAATTGCTGGGTCTAATGAAAGGGAGAATATGAGAGAGAGGTGAATGGCTGTTTAGAAGATTGAGATCAGATCTTATTTCTACCCCCTAATTGCAGGACTTTTCTCACTTTATGGACATTTTTGGGTGTACGTTTCCTGCAAGTAAGTTTGAAAAGGAGTCACTGAAACTGGTGGTTGCCGGCAAAGTCAGGTGGATTCAAATCTGGTGCCACCACCATTCCCCCAGTTTCTCTTTGTCCTTTCAGTTTCTCTCTCTTTCTGTAGTCAGTCACTAACCTCTAGTCACTTTCTCCATGTTGCAGTTCAGAGGAGTGGCTGACATTGTCATTTTCACTTCCTGGAGACGGAGAGAGGGACTGTAACTCTTTGTAGAGCTGTTTCTAAAGACAAATAGAAAGGCAGACATAACTAATACCAAGTGGCTTTATTATAAAGAGGGCAGAACAAGCCAGAGAAAAAGGAACGGTTCTTCTGAGTCAGGGTAATTTAAAGTCATGTGATTTAAGTTGGTGATTTAATGAAAATCACCATTCTTTTTTTTTTAGTATACATTTTGGGTGAAGTCATTTCAGTAGATACTGTGTCCATGGTTAGTATTTTTGCCTTGATTTGATTGTCACGTTATATCTCATTCTAAAGAGTTTTGTGATGCAGCGAGGTGAAGAATGATTTATAAAGAGTGGTTGTTGTCGGAACAGTAAGTAGGCAACAGTGGCACTTTCTTAATCAACAGATCTGCCCCTGGTGTGAATTCAGAGTAACATCTGGTGATGGTAGAGGCAAAACCAAGATTTTATTGCTTTTCACTCCTGTAATCATGGCTAACACAGATAAGGGGTGAGCTGGATTCTATGTATTCTGGCTTGCAGTCCTCAACCAGAATTGCTTAAAATCTCACCTGCAAAATCTTTATTGGTAGAGCTGCAGTGCCTCAGAGGACCCAGCTTGACTCTCAGATTGCAGGTTTAGGTCATGGTGCAGAGACAATAAACACAGAATCCCACAATGCCAATTTTTAAAGTCACTTTTTGGAATAGAACACACTTAAAACAGATGGTCCAGTTATTTATTGATTGTGGAAAGAAAGAACATCTTTAAACATTCAATATTTTTTCAGTCAGCTATGCACACCTCCCCTTCTTTGTATTTTTCAGTGGCTTGTATTATCACTCACTCTATGTACTGATCTCAATCTGCATCTATGAGGCCTTTATTTGGCTTTCCTTCTTTCTAGGAACTTCACCGGCAACTCACGGTGCTATCCTGTCTAATAACATGCTCATTTACCATGCCTTCATCACTGTAATATCTGATCACTTTCCAAACATTTATGGATTCCTCTTCACATCCCTCAGGGGACATAGGAAAATATCATTATCTCCGCTTTGCAGATGGAGAGGAAAAAATCTCACTAGGGCCCAGATCCTTAGAGGTACTTTAGGCATTACTCTGCTCAGCATTGCAATATTTGACCTCGAGGTGGAATCTTCAGCTGTGAGTTAGACTCCATCCTTCCCAGTATAATGCATGCTCTGCTTGGGAGCCTCAGCCACGAATCCTCTCCTGGAGCTAGGTGCCTAAGACAGGTCACCTGCTTATGTAGACCATGCACTAACAGCTGAAACAGTGGCTGTTTGTCTCGCCTATGCTTCCCAGTGCCCCGGGCTGCCTTTTGTGCAGACGCTTTGCTGCGCCTCCATGCATCAGTGGCTTCCTTCTGTTGCAGGGGGCTGGTAGGAAACAAATGTTAGGTGTGCTCAGAACTCGCCTACTTGACTGGCCTCTGCTGGCGAGATAGGCATTCCCCTGCCTAGTTTGAGAATCCTGCTTCGGGGCTCTGGCTTGAGCTAGGGCTGCAAGCTGCTCATTACCTGGGGAGTGGCTTCAGTGCATAGGTAGCTTTGCAAATGCTGACTGGTGGAAATTTAAACACCTACAGGGTTGGGCAGCAGCTGAGCAGCAGATCTGAAAATGTAAGTGGTGCCAAAAGGGTGGACTTAGGTGCCTCAGGAGCCAGATGGGATACATCTACACTGGGGGAAAACCCGCAGCAGCGAGTTGCTGACTTGGGCTTGCTCCAGGGGGCTAAAAATAGCAATGTAGACGTTCCCACTCAGGGGTGGGTCTCAGAGCCTGGGCTCCAGCCTGAGCGGGAACATCTACACTGTGATTTATTTTTTTTTAGCCCCGTGGCCAAGCCCCACGACTCTGAGTTAGTTGACCCAGGCTCTAAGACTTGCTGTCGTGGGTTTATTTTGCAGTGTAGCTGTATCCATAGGTAGCTAGGTCCAGATCCTGAAAGGTACTTGGGTGCTTATTTGCATCTTGAGGTGCCGGAATATCTTTAAAATGTGGCCCTAGGTGACGTGTACAAGGTCGTGCAGGCAGTTTGTGGCAGAGTTAGAAACTGAACCAGGACTTCTAAAGCTCTGTCCAATTCCTTAACCACAAAGCCATCCTTGCTCCGTTATATATGCCACTGAAAGAGTTTTGTCTTTGTTGTTTGACTCTCCAGATATCTTTAGAGTATTTTTAATCTGATGTGAGAACATGCTTTAATTAGGCCTCTCTTTTAACTTGAATCTCCATGTTCTTTGAATGGCAAAGATGATTGCCATTTCTTATGTGAAATATCTGAGGGCAGAGAATAGCTTTACCAAGGCCAAATCCTCTGTGGATGGACAAGGCCCCAAATGCTGCAGAAATACTACATTTTTTTGCTGCATGGTAGGAAAGGCAGGTTAGCCTGATCCTTGGTGGTGTGGCAGTAATGCGGGTTGGCTGGGACATGGCCAGTGGGCCAAGCTCATTGCACAGTTTCCTGTTCCAATGTCCCATGTAGGGTTGGGGGGATCACAAAGGGCCACAGTCACCTAGACCATGTTTGGAGACTGCAGAACCTGAAGTGTTCTGTTATGCAAATAAGAATGTTAGATAAACATTCCTATTGTCAGATATTTATACTGGACTACTTCAATTAAATATACTGCTAAGCAAAAATGTTATACTGTATCTAACTTGAATAGGCTGGATCTTTTACCATATATCATTTCTTGAGTACTCCTCCCCCCTCTGAACACTTTTCTTCACTCTCTTGCTTTATCATATTCCATTTCCCCATTTATCTTTTACAGCGCTCTTCACCTTTTGGGTAATTCTATGCATCTAGGGCCAAATCTTGCTCACCTTACTCCGAAAAGTAGATCTGGTGATGCCACTGGAACTACTTGTGTGAATAAGGCCAGTGGAGTTTGTCCCCTGAAATTTTTATAGTCTGTAAATATTTTAATTATCAATTCGGCTGGGATGTTGTCAATACCTGTAACCTTTTTGTTCTTGAGTGATTTCACAGCTGTCTCCAGTTCTTCACGCAGTATTGGAAAGTGATCCTCCTCTGTTGAATCTGGGCTGTCTAAGACACCAGGATCTCCATTTGTCTGGTGGTTGTATAGATCAGAGCCGTAGTTTGTCCACCTATTGATGATGTCCCTTTCTTCTGTAAGACTGTTCCCTTCTTTGTCTTGATGATTGATGAAATTTGGAGGAGAAATAATAATAGATGTACTCACCAAGATCTGCAACAAGATCTGGCAGACCAGTGAGTGGCCCTCCATGTGGACACAGTCGCTAATCATCTCTCTGCCAAAGAAAGGCCACCTGCAATTGTGTCAAAATTACCAGACCATAAGCTTAATTAGCCATCCCAGCAAAGTAATGTTGAAAGTCATATTGAACAGATTGAAGCCACAAGCAGAGAACATCATCGCTGAAGAACAGGCTGGCTTTCTTGCTGGAAGAAGTACCACAGAACAGATTTTCAACCTGTGTGTTCTATGTGCGAAGTACTTACAACACCAGCAGGACATCTACCACGTCTTTGTTGACTTCAAGAAGGTGTTTGACAGAGTATGGCATGAAGCTCTCTGGGCAACCATGAAGTACAATGTTGGTCGTAAGCTTATTCTTACCATTAAACAACTGTATGCTAAGGCCAGCAGTGCAGTTCTCGTCAATGGCACAAGAGGAGAGTGGTTTCACACCACTGTTGGAGTCCAGCAAGGCTGCCTTCTTTTGCTCACATTGTTCAACATCTACTTGGAGCGCATAATGACTGATGCCCTAGAAGATCACATATGCACAGTCAGCACTGGGGGGCAAACAATTTCAAATCTTCGGTTCACTGATGACATTGCCGGCCTGGCAGGTAGCGAAGATGAATTTGCCAACCTTGTGAAACAATTGGATGAAACTCCGCAAAATACGGCATGGAAATCAGTGCAGAGAAAACCAAGCTGATGACAAACAAACGTGGCGGGATCAGCTCACATATCACTGTCAGTGGACAAGAGCTGGAGACAGTGAAACATTTCAAATAGTTGGGGGCAGTCATCACTGATGAAGGATCCAAAGCAGAAATTCTGACAAGAACTGCACAAACAGCAGCAGCAGTGGCAAAGCTAAAGCCAATTTGGAGGAATAAGAACATCTCCCTGGAATCGAAACTGAAACTGCTGCACACATTGGTCATCTCCATTTTTCTGTATGCATGTGAGACATGGACCCTTACGGCAGAACTTGAACGGCAAATACAGGTAGTAGAGATGAGATATTTCCATAAAATCCTGGGCATTTCCTACTTCGACCACGTCACTAATGAAGAGGTCCACAACATCATCACCCAATGCACTAGGTCATATGACGATCTCCTGACGACCATGAAGAAGCGCAAGCTGAAATGGTACCGCCATGTAACAAAATCATCTGGTCTATCCAAGATCGTCCTCCAAGGGACAGTAGAGGGGAAGAGAAGAAGTGATAGACAAAAGAAGAGAGAGAATGACAACATAAGAGTGAACAGGAATGGACTTTGCGGAGACTCAGGCACTGAGACATAATCGTGGAGATTATTGGTTGGTTGCTCATCAGTGATGGTGCCCCAACAACCAATGCGATTATGGGAGTGATGATGAAGATGAAATATTTTAATTAGGATACTAGCTGTTTTTGCCAAGAGAATTAAAATAATACACACAAGATCAGTGTTAGAAATGGTCTTTTTCACTGTGTGCAAAGTAACACTTCTGTTGTATACAGTATTGTGTACATACAGTAACAATGTCTTCCAGCTGAGCCCCACTTAATGAAGAATGAAAGCAATCCCACCATGTGGTGTTAGAGACCTACGTAATTTAACTGATACATCTTCTGTGTCTGCCTAGTCCCTTGCCCTGTGCCTTGGGAAACTCTGCACTAATGCATCTTATGTACTCTTTGGGGGGGGGGGGGGAGGGAAAGGGAAGGTGTTTAGAGTGTTTTTTTCCCCTCCAGATATGTATCTTTTTTGGTGGGGAGTGAGGTGGAAGGGTAGTAGGGTGATCAGACAGCAAGTGTGAAAAATCAGGACATGGGTTGGGCGGTAATAGGAACCTATATAAGAAAAAGACCCCAAAATCGGGACTGTCCCTGTCTGGTCACCCTAAAGGGTAGAGAGAGTTAGAGTGAATTCTTGTGGTTTTCCCCCTCCAGTTCTGTTATACGTCTAACAAGAAATAAAGCTTTTGCAATCTGAAAACCCCCAGGAATATATTAAACGTACATTATTTATCTACTCTCAGCCCTCTAGTGGCAATACTGAAGAGAGCCACTTTCTTCATGTGGGTACACGAGAAGACTAGAATAATAAAAACATATACCCCCCCCCCCCATACTTCAGCGCTGGTTTCTTATCTGCTCTTGTGTTTGCACATGTAACAGCCAAAATGTGATCAGTGAGTTTTTATGCTGCCTGTCAGAGAGCCTAGACTCTTCTATCGCTCTTGTTAGAACAGTCAAATGTGCATCTGTTATCTTTATCCATTTATTCTCCCCCTGACAGAATTTCAAACCTAATACCATATGAAGGTGTGTGTGTTTGTACTGTGCCTAGCACAATGGGATCCTGGTCCATGACTGGACTGATTACAATATAAATAGTAGCAATGTGTATACAATATTAGTTAAATAAACATTCTTGGAGTGTATTAATGGCAGGCCTGATAAAATCACTTTTATTAAGGTTGCCTGATTCTTTCCATTATACTAGCCTGTTTTCAGTTGCTTAGAACTTTGCCAAACTTTACCTATTTGGACTGAAATTTTCCAGGCCGGGTGTCTGCCTCAGGCTGAATGTTTTTTGAAAAATGTCAGCCAAAATTGTTCAGCCAGTTTTGAGAACGAGGCTGGGGAACAAGATCTTCTGCGTATTTTCAAATGTTTGGTGTTTTGTTTTTCTTAATGGTATTAGGCCTGTCCTGCTCCCTGTCCCCATGCGCTAAAGGTTCTATCCCTCATGATGACCATGAGGGTGTCAAAATGATGTCACATGATGAAATATCTGTATTTTTGGTTTGTTTACAACAGAGGTGTGCAAACTACGGCCCAGGGGCCACATCCGGCTCTCCAGATGTTTTAATCTGGCCCTCAAGTGCCCGCCAGGAAGCGGGGTCTGATGCTCCAGCTGGGGAGTGAGGTCAGGGTCTTGCCCCACTCTGCATGACTCCCGGAAGCAGTGGCACGTCCCCCCTCCGGCTCCTACGTGTAGGGGCAGCCAGGGGGGTCCACACGCTGCTCCCACCCCAAGTGCCACCCCCACAGCTCCCATTGGCCAGGAACTGCAGCCAATGGGAGCTGCAGGGGCGGCACCTGTGCACAGGGCAGCATGCAGAGCTGCCTGGCTGCGCCTCCACATAGGAGCCAGAGGGGGAACATGCTGCTGTTTCTGGGAGCTGCTTGAGGTAACCGCCGTCCAGAGCCTGCCCCCCCGACCTCTTTCCGTGCCCCTACCCCAGCCCTGATCCTCCTCCCACCCTCCGAACCCCTCAGTCCCAGCCCAGAGGACCCTCCTGCAACCCCAACTCCGCATCCCCACCCCAGAGCCCGCACCCCCAGCCGGAACCCTCACACCCTCCTGCACCCCAACCCCCAATTTCGTGAGCATTCATGGCCTGCCATACAATTTCCATACATAGATATGGCCTTCAGGCCAAAAAGTTTGCCAACCTCTGGTTTACAATCTTAATTTGGACCCCTTGTGAATATGCATTATGATGCAGTCTTTAATTTGTGAGGAAGATAGATATTTATTTGGAAATAGAGCCAAATGGCCCTCAAATACCCTACTAAATTACTTTTGCCCTTCAGGTTGTTTGACCCTTGTTGCAACTTTGAAGGGGAGGAAAACAAACATACCCCTCCTTCAAATTAATAAACTAGCAAACAAAGTCAATTAACTTCGCACTATGGGTAATTACTTAAACTTTTACTAAACTAAGACAGACCACACAATACAAATTATCACATCAAGGTCACAGTTGGAATGAAGCACCTTAACAATGATGTAGAATGGAATCACCAATTGATTGTATCAGCACATGAACACAGACAGTAATCAAATCATGAAATTATGACAACGGTCAATTATTTCAAATACTAAATGCTGGAAGGTGTTTCCTTCTCAGTCCTTGAAGTGCCTCCTCAACCCAGTGGGAAACATGATGAGACTGTGGCAATTGGGCTGGCCCCAGCTGAATAGGGGAGAACATATACCCCTCCCCTTTAGAGTCTGTAAGCACTCGTCGACTAGTTTAGGATGAAGGGAGCTGGCTGGTCCCTCACCTCCCCTTTCATTAATTTAAACCCTGGCTCAGGCCATGTGGATCCTCTTTTTGCTCCTCTCCAGGCTAATTTCCCCACTTTTTGATGCATCAAAGATCTGCAAGTCACCAGTCCCCTCTTAGTGCAGAGTGATGCATACAGACACAAACCAGGTAACAAAATGGTTTAAGTAGGACTCACTTAGCACGTTGGTTGGGAAATTATTAATGGCATGTACTGTTACTTATGCTTTTGCTTACATGTGCACAGTGTGTACATACACACACACACACACACACACACACACACACACACACACCCACCATACACACTTTAAAAGGGTTAGAGAAAGATCAGTAATATTGGCAGGCGTCTCCGTGCAATAACAAAATAGGGTAAGGTGGAAAAAGAGAAGAAAGTTACTTAATAAAAGAAAAAGATTTGCTGTTCAGCTTGCATGGCCTTCAGAGCATCAGCGCAGAAGTGCAGGTCAGGGGAACAGATGATATTTCTGGTTGGCACCTCATGCTGACCAGTGGGCTTCCTCTGTGCTGGTCAGGTTGGTATAGCCAGTGGTGGTCTTGGGCTCCTCTTCCTTAAAGCTAGCCTACAGAAAACAAAGGCATCAGCCCTTACTGACATTGTGGTGGACTAGGGGGAACATGCCATTCTCCACATCTACCTCAATCCTTATGGTGGTGATTTTTAGCTTGTTCGACCTTATGGCACCTCCCTGGAGCAAATCAAGGGACCACAAATCTATTAACTCAGAAACTTGGTCCTCCCCCAGTCAGGGATGGGTAAGCTTGGATCTTGGTCAGTTTGGAAAGTCCCTCCTTTAACTGGAAGTTCTCTTCTAATAACTGGCGTTAGACTAGACCACAAGCGTAGGCTACTCCAAAAATGTGATAAGCAGGAGATTGCTTCATGGAAGTATCTCAGTCCCCTCTGCTCCTCTGGTGGGGGTAACAGTTGGGAGTGCACATGGCCCTGAATTTACTAGGGCCTTGACACATTTTATATGTGACTTATGACCTAGTGGTGACTGCCATTGCTTTTCACCCACTCACAGGGCCGGCTCCAGGCACCAGCATCCCAAGCATGTACTTGGGGTGGCACTTCTCAAAGGGCGGCATTCCGGCCCTTTGAGGGCAGCACCTTCGACGGCTCTCTGTGTTTGTTTGTTTTTTTGCTTCGGCAGCGGCACTCCGGTTTTTTTGTTTGTTTTGTTTTTTTGCTTGGAGCGGCAAAAAACCAACCCTGTCCACTCATATTCCCACTCAGTCTTTCTTAAAATACTCTTAGAGGTCCTTTTTCAACTGCCCTTTTCCCAGCAAAAAATTAGGGAACCAGTTGTTCATGGCTTAATTAGGAGAAGGGTCACCTTCCTCTTTGCATCAAGGCTGAGAGACAGAGCAGCCTTAGAGCCTGTTAATAACAAATCCTACTTAAACTACACAGAATTAAAGTTTATACCTACTGAAGAAAAATAAAGTTTTTACACACCAGGCTTCACTCACATGGACCAATATCCCTCACAAATTACATGGCCTTGTATTATTTTTCCCACAGGACCCCCCTCATTCAACACACACAAAGGACCTGTTCTGGGGCAGAGCAGGGCTGTACAGTGAAGGAGACTGTTGTCTGTAGGACCCGTGCTTCACTTGTTGCAGAAGTTGGAAGGTGTGTAGCGAAGGAGGCAGGGGATTGCAGGAAGAGAAAGGATGGGCTCCTGGTTAAGGCAGCTGAATGCTGCCCTGGATTTTATTCCAGTCTCTGCCTTAGAGTTCCTGTGTGATGCTGGACAAGTCACTTAAACCAAACTTTTCACAAGTGTCCACTAACTGTGTTCCTCGTTTTCTGGGTGCCTGTCTTGAGCATCTGATTTGCAGAAATGCTGAGCACTCACAGCTGCAATTGAAGTCAATGGGAGCTGTGCTTTTACTATAAGGTGCTATATAATACTAAGTACTCTGAAAAATCAGGTCATAGGTATCTTAAATTGAGCACCCAAAATTGGTGGATAGTTTTGACCTTAATCTCCGTGCCTCGGTTTCCCATCTGTAAAATAGGGATAATAATAGCTCCTCATCTCAAAGGAGTGTTGTGAAAATACGTTAATTGATGTTTATGAAGCAGTCAGATACAAGAGCAATACATTTCACAAAAAAGCCTATGAGGCAATGAATAATTAGAGCTGACTAGAGGATGACCATTCAGTTTCAAGACAGCTTTCAAGGTTTCACAATTTGTTTTCATTCTGCATTGGAACAGAACCAGAACCTTTCAACCACTTTCACAAACCATAACTGTGTTAAAACAGCCATTTTTGGATAGAAAAGATCAGGAATGCTTATGGGTGGAAGTGACCAGAGAGACCATCCTGGACCTCAAAAATCTTCCTATCGAAAACTTAGTCAAAATCAGTACATTCCTGCAAAATGTTTCAGCTTTGATGGAACCAGATATTTTGACAAACATTTCATTGAAAGTGTTCTGATCGGCTCTATTAATAATTCTGTCTTCGGAGCAGGGTTTGAACGGTGGGGTCTCAACACAAAATATTGAAGAGCTTCTCATTAAATGAGTGCCATCCATTTTGTGCACTGATTGAGGCAGGAGTCTTGTGGAAAAAATAGAATGTGATAAAGTAATTAAAGACAATAGAAGCTACAAAGGGTCCTGTAGCTTCTACAGATCCAGACTAACACGGCTACCCCTCTGATACTAAAGACAATAGCACATGCATACGACACAGGAAAAACAGGCAAGCTTAATTCTGGCATTTCCTAACTTGTGAGTGCTTGACTTTGCAACCTTAATAATGCTTTTTTAACAAAGATTTTTTTGTGAATAACATGTAGTAATTTAGCTGATTTCTTGTTCCTCATGTGTCACAAATCACCAAATCCCTATATCTTGTATTCAACCCTGGTCAGCACTTATGTAGCATCAATACAATATTTATAATCTTTATTTACACTCTCAGAATTGACATTATAAGTGTTTTAAAGCCATCGTGACACTTCATTACGCTGTGTAATTTCATTAGTGGGATTGTTACTGGAATTCAACCAGCCTTCAGTTTACATTGGCATCATGGCCACTGTGAGGCATTTGATCTATAAATGACTCCTATAATTTATTTCTGGGAAATCCTGGCTTTTGCTGGTAATAGCAAATGGGATTAGATGGATAATTTTAAAAGGAAAGTTCAGGAAGAAAATGCTCCTCCCTCATCAATCTCTTATAATTAGTAAATTATGTTCAGGTAATTTCATGTTTTCAGTTTTGCATATAATTAGGGCCACATAGTTAAGCATACCTAAATGGCATGAGCAAATACGTAATTGTAAAATCCTGACTTGCATCATCCACGTACCTATTTGCCTTTGGAAATTCGTCCTTTAGTGCACAAGGTCACCTTTGACTTGGAGTGGAGATGAACTGTGTCCTTTTTCTTTATAGGTGAGCTACCAAGCTGGCTGCAGGGGATTCTTCTTCGCAATGGCCCAGGCATGCATACAGTGGGGGAAACCCAGTATAACCATTGGTTTGATGGCTTGGCTCTGATACACAGTTTTACATTTAAAAATGGTAGGTTGCTGCATTGTAGCACGAACATCCAAAACAAGTCTTGGTCTCTAAACCAAAGCATGAGGTTTTATAAATGTGGGTGGAGTTTGCTTGCAATACTCATATATTGAATTGTTTCAGATGCTTAGCTAAAGGTCCTGTCAGACATATGGTTGGTTAGGGGTCCTGCAAAACATCAGACTAACAAGGGCCTGTGTAGCTAGTGAGCATCAAATGAAGGGCCGGACAGTCCATGCAGTCTTACAGACACAGCTGCCAATGGTGGTAAGAGAGAACGGGGGATGGTCTTGCCCCTCTCAGTGCAACTTTCCTTCTCTGAGGTGGAAATGCTGTGCTCACCTCAGAAGGGGAATGTGCAAAGGTGGTTTAAAGTCAGCCTTGCACTTTCCCCTAATCCTGGGGCTTCTGTGCTGGATCAGTCTTTCTAAAGGCTACTCTAATTTGCACCAGCTGCCATTGGCCCCCAAAAGCCATTTGAGAACCTTAGGATTGCTGGGCAGCAGGAATGCTCAGCCATGCCCTTCTCTGGCTGCAGGGAACAGGGGTGCCTAGGAGCGGCTGTAGTGGCTCAGTGGCACAAGATGCTCCCCCTCACACTGGGGTGACCCTCCCTGGGTCAGCTATACTGGCTTCAGGTCAGATGTATGCCGGTGGCGTGAGACAAACCTGCCCCAATGCAGAGAAAAAGCTGGCTCATAGTCACTAATTGAAATATTTCAAAAATGTAAGTCAGTTATGTTTCCCTCAAGGATGTTAGTACCCATTAAAGGGCCAGGTCTTTCGACCCTTCCGGAGGTTGACGTCAATGGGAGCTGAGGCGTCTGAGGCTCTCACAGGCTTGTGCTGTGGGTACTGTGCACAGAGCTGTGTAATACGGAATTTTTACACCAGGGGTGAAATCCTGGCTCCACTGAAGCCAATGGCAAATCTCCCACCGATTTCAGTGGGATCAAGATTTCACTCTAGGGCAGGATTTCTGGCTGACTGGTCTAGATACCATGGGTTTGAGTAGATATTAAAGTAAAGGATTAAGAAACGCAGCTCACAATAGAAGCTGCATTTCCATTTACAATTTCCATTCTGCAGCTGTTTGGAAGCACGTAACATTCTGCCTGCACCACAGCTGAAGATAGCCATGGCGCATCCAGGAGGTATCGAGACTTTGCTACTATGCTTCCATCCAGAGTCCCAGTGCCTGCACAATTCCAAACTGAATCCGCTAATAGTGCCATCATGTACAGAGGTTTATTTGACATGGGCAAACAACCTATTTGCATTATGGGCTAAACACCCTTCTTAGGATTTGAACCTAGTTATGACAGCAGCCAAGAGTGAAACTAGGCCACTCTGCCACTTAGCTTGCAAATCAGGTCTCAGGTATATTTACTGCACTTATGTAAACAATACTTAAATGACTGTCCAAATCCTACTTGCCACCCTCAGGCAAGGTGCTGGAAATGATCAGAAGCAATATTTCCTATGTCCATACCGATCTCTTTTTAATCTCAACTTGACCATAAAATATGGAAATAGAATATTATTTCATCTGCTTTAGAATATAATGGGGGCTGTTTTTCATTGTGCTTATTGGCTGCACAACATACAAGCTTTGTAGGAAAACTGGGTTCTTTTCCCTCCCCCATTTGTTTTTTATTTTCCATTGCTGTGTTGAGATGAGAGATTCCAGAAACACGTTTCCTGTCTGCCTGCCCAGTTCAGTGCCTCTTAAGAACGCAGCCATAAACAGAAATGGCCAGACAGTGAAACTGCCAGTTTATTGCACCACATAAAGCAAAGGGAGCTGTGTTTGTTCAGACACACAAGCCTATATGCCTGAAGTGGCTTCATCTATACAGGCATTCCTTCAGGCCTAGAAGAGTGCTGCTTTTTTACAAACACCGGAGACAGAAATTTGCCAAGAAAATTGATTTCTGCCACTCCTCCCCCATTATGTCTGGAGATGCATACTGTTCTCCTGATGGAGGAACCATGGGCTGGTGATTAAAGCACAGAAATAAGAGTTCTCGGTTCTGTGTGTGACTCTCCCACAGACTTCTTATGTGATGATTGGCAAGTCACTTCACCTCTCTGTGATAGTTCCTAGTGTATAAAATGAGAATAATAATCCTTCCTTACTTCACAAGGGTGCTGTGAGGCGTAATTAATTGTTTGACAGATGTTCAAATATGTTAGTGATGAGTATCATAAACATGCCCATAAACAGCTGCCTGCAAGTATTCCAGCTCTAGAGAGGAGGTTTTTAGGAATGTAACAAAGGGTGATTCTGAACTAGGGGTGGGTTAGATGACCTAATAGGACTCTTCCTGCTCTGTAATCATCATCAGAGAAATTACATATTCTTCTTGGGGGCTGTTTTAGTGACAGCATCATTGAGAGTTTAAAGGAACTGCCTTTAAAAGCTTAAATGGTCAAATTTAGTAAAGTGGGATTTTTAAAAAGGAAAAAGTCATGTTGTCTTTCATAATTTTAGAACTCCCTCAATGTTTGTTGTGACAATTTCTTAGGAACTTGAAACTTACAATTTATTCTTCCCGCTCCATCATGTGCACATGTAGATAAGTTAATATAGGGTTGCTTTCGAGTGCTGGGCTGCTGGCATTTTTAATTTAAAACCTTCTTCTCAACACCCCATACACAAAATATTGCCTAAACATTTTGTGAACCAAGGAAAGTGGGTAAGTCAAAATTTGGGCTATCAGTGTTGACAGCCTATAAGTATAAACAATGGGAATAAAATACAGCACAGCCCCATTTTCCCCTGAAATTTTTCAGAGACCCAAAACACCTTCTGAAAAACTAGGGGTTGAAAGCAATCCATAGTCTGCTTAACTGGAGGCCAACCAGATGAGGTTTTACTGTAATTTCTTTATCTGACAGGTGTTCTGTATTAATTTTCTAAGGAAAATAAATATATTCTCAGTATGCATGTAATACAAAGATTTTGTTTGCCCTTTGTCAGGCGAAGTTTACTACAGAAGTAAATACCTCCGCAGTGACACATACAATTGCAATATAGAAGCAAACAGAATTGTGGTGTCAGAGTTTGGAACGATGGCTTATCCAGATCCATGCAAAAACCTATTTGCCAAGTAAGCAATGTTTTTTCCAACATGGTTCTGCTTTCTATTTCTCCAATACAACTGCTTGTCTATTCCCCCTCTGCACATACAAAATAAGCCCTAGTGTTTGTATGTAAGTTTAAAATTGACACACCATTGGCAATGCCAGAGATCTAATTCCCAGTCTCTGTATATATTTTTTAAAATGTAATACTCGCTTATAGAAATCAAAGGATTTATTGGCACATTGCAAGTAACAACTACAAAGTTAAGTCCTGCCCATGTGTGCTGGAGTTATTACTTGCAGTACTCCAATAAATCTTTTGATTTCTTTAAGCAAGAATTACAGAAAACGATCAAGCAGTTTATGCCCAAAGTCTTTACTTTAACGCTGTTGTAATATGATAGGGAATATTCTTGGGAATAAAAATGTATTGTCAGAGGGAGTATTAATCCACCACTTTCTTACCAAAGCCTATAGAAAAAGTTACCAATATCTATAACCTACTGGGCCAGACTTTCAAAATGTGATCTCTAACTGCATGCAGAAGCATGCACACACACACACAATAGTGTCTACTCCCATTCAAGTCAATGGTTGTTTTGCCATTGACTCCAATAGGAGTAGGCTTGGCCAGATATTAGATGAACTGTTTGTGCATGCAAAAGCAGCAGTTCTGTGTGTCCACACTTCCAGATTGGGTTAAGAGTGGTTGGAAATTTGGCCCAAAACATGTTGTACTGTGTTGCTGTAGGACCAGCCAGCAGAGAGAGTACAAATTAAATAATAAACCCACTTCCAATGATTGTGCTGCATAAGGGTCACATCCTGCTCTCCAATAGCAGGCACAACTTTCAGTTCTATGAGGGGCTCAAGGGGAGGATAACACTAAACAAGTAACAAACAGCCATGATCATTTCTGTCCCATTGGAGCATGAAAGCAACTATAAAATAGCTGATGTTCTCAAAGATTAATGTATTTATATAACATTTTCATCCCCACAGGGCATTCTGCTACTTGTCCCACACCATTCCTGAGTTCACAGACAACTGCCTGATCAATATTATGAAAACTGGTGAGGATTATTATGCTACAAGCGAGACTAACTTCATTAGAAAAATTAATCCTCACACCCTGGAGACATTAGAGAAGGTAAAATATGGTATCCAACATGGATGCTTTATCTGCTAATGAATACAGTATCATGCTGACCTTTACAGCCCGGGGTGTCAGGTTAAAGGTGGACAAATTTGACATAAGTAAATGTGGAAAGATAAAATGTTTTTTTTTATCCAGTGCTTTCTGTGTCAGAATAGGCCATTTGGGAGCCATGGAGACTGGGGTAGTTGTTGTAGATGCCAACTTATAATGTCAGTTATTTTAACTTGCAATATTTTCTTCTTCATTTCTTTTAAACTACAAAATTCCTGGTGTCTTAGAGTAAGTATTGGCTTTTGCAGTTTTAATTTGTGCATAATTCTACTTGGCTGTAGGCATAATGTCAGGTCTTGTGCTTATGGTATCTGATTATTTTGGATTATTCCTTTTGATTAATGATCCTACTAGCTATCCATATTATGCAACAATTTATATAATATGTAATTAATTCTCTAGGCCAGTTATATCACAACTTACTCAGTCATTAGACCATCTGAATTTCCTTATGCAAGACATTTCTTTAATTTTCTAAAAAAGTGAGTCTAGATGCATTAAGATATGGTTTTTAGTTAACCTTTTCTATTATGTATAACCTCCCAGTCCCTATCCCCTGCTATAATACAGTTTATCAACTTTAAATAACTTAGAAATCTTTTTGCTCATGAAAACTGCTGGTTTAACAGCCTTGCTGTTTCAGTAAGGGATTGGCAATGGCAATTACCTTTGCTTACACAAACCTTCTTCCCGAGTGCCTCACCCTAGAGGTGACCTTTAGAATCAAAAGCTCAGCATCCATGACCCATTCAAGCCCAGAATAAGGAAATCATTTAAGCACATGCTTAAGTCCCACTGAGTTCAATGTTTTTAACTTCAAGACTTAAAAGTTAAGCAAGTTGTTTCCTGAATTGGAAGGCTTTCCTGAAAACAGGGCCTGAGTTTTTGGCCTCGGTGCTAGAGTTGCCAATGGGAAGGCCACTAGTGCCAAAGGTGGAGATAGTTTTTGTGATGTAGTCTAAGTAATTTCACATACTCTTTATACATCCTTATGCTGTCATTTTGTTAGGTTGACTACAATAAATATGTAGCGGTGAACTTGGCGACTTCTCATCCCCATTATGACAGCGCTGGAAATGTTCTCAATATGGGCACCTCTATAGTTGACAAGGGAAAGACAAAATATGTTATTTTTAAGATTCCTTCCTCAGTGCCAGGTAAGAGATGGCTTCTGCTAGTGTCTCTGAGTTCCTTGTTAGTTTGTTGTTGTTTTCTTCTGAGGGTGGAGGGCTGTGCCACAAACGGTCTAGAAACCAACTGAATCACTGTTTGTTTTTTAACATCACTTCTTTGTACAAAGACATTTGACATTTCCCAGTTAAGGGGACAGGTGGTGAGTAACTGCATGTAAATTACAAAAGACTAGGGTGTCCAGACAGCAAGTGTGAAAAATCGGGATGGGGGTGGGGGGGTAATAGGAGCCAATATAAGAATAAGACCCAAAAATCGGGACAGTCCCTAAAAACGACTGATGGGATTCCTGAACTAGCTGCTCGGCCTGGTTGGGTATTTGGTGTTTGAAAAGGTTCATCTTTATCACTGTATCCTGTTCATATTTCAGTACAGAAGAACGTTGTTGTTTCAGAAGGATTGGTCCCTACTCCTAGCTTGCCATTCTCTGCATTGTGCGATCTGTTAAGGGATGATGCACAGAAAAAAAATGTATCCAGCATGTAGTATTTCGTGTTTGAATTTGTAAAATGTGTCTTTCTTTATAAATATAGTTTCAGGGGAAAGGAGAGTGGGTGAAAATGCTTATAAAAGTGGGGACAGACTGTGTTTGGTTAGAGCCAGGCATAATACATGAAACTGTATGTAGGTCCCATTCCTCACCAGCGTTGCCGATGCTAGCCCTCACCAAAGCAAAGGCTGTTCATTGGTTTCTTTGCACTCCCGTCGCAGCTCAGAGTCGCTCCCCTTTTCTTCTTCACGGTGATCTACTTTCTGTGCATTTCTGTTAAACGTAGCAATGGGGCAGGACCTGGCTGCTCATGTAGCTGTTACCCTATTGGCCAACACACCAGGATTGAACTTGAGCCTTCCAGAGTGAAAAGAATGAACGGCTACAATTTAAGAGCCAGGCACTATAGGTAGGGTTGTGATAGACTCGCATAATCTGTGGCACAGAGGGTGACCAGAAGCACAAGCTCACCAGGAGGTGACACTAGCATGGGGCCATACAGTCCCTTCTGTACAGCTGTCAGTACGTACAGTACTTAACTTCTGTCCTGCTCCATGCTGGAACTTCAGGGGCAGTGGCCTGTGAGTAACTCCCCAGGGGCTGGGAGTAACTGCAAAGGCTCAGGTCCTCTGCATGGCCCTGGTCTTATCTGTGTAAATTGTTGGCTAGAGGGCCAATCCCCCTGCTAATCCTGGAGAAAGGAAGGAACTCTGCCCCTGAGAGGAGAATGCAAAGGAATCTCACCGAGTGGCAAATATTTACATAATTACAGTTTATCTTTCTAATTTATGTTCAGAGAAAGAAAAGAAGAAGTCCCATCTCAAACACCTGGAAGTGGTGTGCTCTATCCCTTCCCAGTCTCTCCTTCACCCAAGCTACTATCACAGTTTTGGAGTTACAGAAAATTATATCATCTTCATAGAGCAGCCGTTCAAACTGGACATTCTCAAGTTGGCAACTGCCTACTTCAGAGGTGTCAACTGGGCGTCCTGCCTTTCCTTCCATAAGGAAGATAAGGTACCTTTCCTACTATGTGCCAAGCAGTGGGGGAAGCCAGGGCAATAACCACTCCCATTCTATACTATATTTTCCCTGGCTATAAAAGTTCAGTCACTTCCCATTGTTTCTGCCTCTCTTCTTATATATATTTTCAGTAGGTAGCAGGATCTTTCCTTAAGAATCCTATCCCACCCCACCTAAAATTCCAATAAGTAAATCTCTGGTGTCGAGGTACCTGAGAAAAAGGGTAGTATTGGGTACTATTAAAAATATCCCACACGAGCAGAAAGGTTCTGCTCATTTGTCGTGTCAAGTAACCACGTACAATCACCTCTAGTTTAAACAACATACTATGTAATAGTATATACATTTAGGTCAATAAGTGTAGAGACTTTAGGTGAGATTCTAATCCCCATTCTGGCTCCTTTACATGAGGCAAGAGGACCAGATTGGCATAAAGGCACTCCAAAAACCCTGGATTCAGCCGAGGGAGAATTCTCCTAATGCAGAAACAGGAGAAGGCAACTGCAGGCTGTCTTCTGACGATGCCCCTGGTATGCCAGAGTTGGAACCATGTGTGAGAGGGCATGTTGGGCCTCTGCATGTAGCACTGTGGAGATTCCGGTCAGGTGAGACAGGTGTCTGTAATTTCGACACCTCCTGGGGATGCTAAATTTTTATAGGGGCCACTTCAGCTCCCAGAGCAGCTCTGAATTGGGAAGATATAAAGGTGGGGCGAAAGCTGCCGCCTCACCCCATCTCCAGCCTGCATGCTCTCTGCTGTGCCTCTTCCCCAGAATCTTGCCTCTTAATGGCACAACCTGAGTACTCCAAATACATCATTATAAACAAAGCAAATGTACCATCATCGAGATGGAAACACTGGTTTGCAATGAAATAACATTAACAAAAATTAAGTATTTGCTGCCTATTAAACAGTAGCGTGTTTGCCATCTTTCAGACTTGGATTCACCTCATAGACAAAAAGACCAAAAAGGATATATCCACCAAGATTTATACAGATGCCATGGTCCTTTTTCATCACGTGAATGCTTATGAGGAGGACGGCCATGTTGTTATTGATGTCATTTCCTATTCAGACAATAGCCTGTATCAAATGTTCTATTTAAAAAACCTGAATGAAGACTTGGAGAAAAACACCAAACTCACTTCCATACCAGCCTGCAAGCGATTTGTGGTTCCCCTGGGATTTGACAAGGTAACATTGAATCTATTGTGTTTGAGCAGTAATTTTGAATAACTCACTACATGAAAAAGCGTATGAAGCATTGGTTTGCCAGGCCACATCCAAATTCCTGATTTTTAAAATTATATCCACAAAATTTGGAGGCGGGGGGCATGTAATTGTTTGTTTGTGTGCACAGGGCAATTTATATTTGCACAAGCAATGGGCAGTTACTTGGTGCCAGCTTCTGATTCCTTTGTTCATGGAGAAAGGTCCTATTCAACTTGACTGGTCTCTTCAAAGTCAGTGGAACTGTTTGTGGGGCAAGACGCTACCTCACATGAATAAATGCATCAATGTGGCTCTTGATTGACAGATGCAAGCATGGGTTTTTGCACATACAATCTGATGCACATTAGTGGAAGCCTGTGAAAAATTAACCCTCCCAACCCCCACAACCTACCAACCCAACCCCCTCCCTGAAAAAACCCCCCTTAGCTGCTTTTCAATAGTAATTTTATGAAGATGATGGGATTTTTATTTCAATGAGAGCTTTATTAAAGCGGCGGAAAGGATCAAACCTTTCTGTAGCTTTGAAACAGCTTATCTGTTTCACATCATTGTTTTGTAGGAAAATCTCCTATTCTCCTCAGCAACTTGCCAGGCAAGTTTCAGCTTGATTCAGTTTGGAATGGCTGATACTGTCTGCCTTGTTACGCCCTGGAAACTGGGTCTTGTTAATGCCATGAAAACAGTCCTGCAGCAATGCAGGAGGATACATTTGATGCATGGAGAAGAGGTCCATAAATGGCTAATAGCCAAGATGGTCAAGGATGAAACCGCATGCTTTGGGTGTTCCTAACCTCCCACTGCCATAAGCTGGGACTGCACGACAGAGGATGGATGACTTGAAATTGCCCTGTTCTGTTAATTTCCTCTGAAGCATGTGACACCAGCCACTGTCTGAAGACACGATACTGGGCTAGATGGACTGGGCTAGATGGTCTGACCCAGTATAGCCGTTCTTGCATTCTTATGATGGATCCGCTCAAATTGTCCTGCCTTCCTACCTTGCAATCTAAGAATTCAGCAACATTGTACAGAAAGACACTATATTGAAAAATCTCATTGAACTACTAATGTGAACACTCTGTGGCATTTTCATTAAAGGAAATATCAGCGTTAAGCTTTTTAAAAAACACCAAATGGCATCAATGTACATGGTGTCTATTTAACATTGTCTGTTGAGGATAATACATGAGCTAGATACACACACACACACACACACACACTTAAAATGAGAAGCCATTACTTTTTTTTTTTTTTTAATACAGTGGGATTTTCAAAGGAGTTGAAGGGATATGAGCCCAGCCTATTGACTTAGGTGCCTCACTCCCTTAAATGACTGTGAAAATCCTAGCCTTAAGCCCTAACTCCCAAATAACTCCCAAAGCAGATGAATTTACACTGGTGCTGTGAAAAGCAAAAATACCATCTGGGCTGTTAGGGTTTTCTCCCCACTTTAAACTCTAGGGTAAAGACGTGGGGACCCGCATTAAGAGCCCCTAAGCTTATTTTTACCAGCTTAGGTTAAAACCCCCAAGGTACAAAATTCCCTGCACCCTGAGAAATGCTTTTTTTGCTGCCACCATCAAGTATTTAACAGGAATTCAGGAAAGGAATCACTTGAACTTCCCTCCCCCACAAAATACCCCCTCAAGCCGTACACCCCCTTTCCTGGGAAGCTTGAGAACAATCTTCCAACCAATTGGTTACACAGTGATCTAAAAACCCACCCCCTGGGTTTTAACAGCATAGAAAACAGTCAGCTTTTTAAAAGAAGGATTTTATTAAAAATAAAGAAGGTAAAATTATCTCTGTAAAATCAGGATGGTAACTATTTTACAGGGCACTTAATTTCCAAACTCAGAGAGATTTCCCCCTCTGGACAAAATCTTAAAGTTACAGAAAACCATGAATAACCCCCCCCCCCCCCGCCGCCGCCCCTTCTAACACAGGGAATACACCAAGCCAAAATTAAACAGAAATCTATTTGCTATGCTATCTAAACTTACTTCAGAAAAGGGAGGTTTGATTTTTTGCAGGTTCCTTCTGTCTTTCAAGATCACTCTGACTTAGACAAAGAGACACACACAAAGCCTTCCCCCCTCCTAAGATTTGAAAGTATTTTGTCCCCTTATTGGTCAGATGCCAGCCAGGTCAGGTGTCAGTCTGGCTACCTGTATTTCTTAACCCTTTACTGGTAAGAGGATTTTATAGCACTGCATTAGACCCTCTCCCCTTTCCCTTCATTTATGACATGGGCTGACACCTTTATCAAGTTTGACCTATAGCTAATTTATTAGAAACCCCTGCAAATGAAGGGCTTTTAAATGGAAATGCTCATAGTCTAATAATGCAAGATATATGCCTCTGAGAAGACAGCCTTTTGAAGTTGGATCATCTGGTTTATGCCAAATGGAACCTAATAGCAATTTACATACAGTAAAATCAACCTTGATGAAAGTCCTAAATTAGAAATATGTCCTTTGAAATGTCTTGTTGTTTTTAGCATCTCTCTCTTGCAGGATGCAGAAGTAGGTACTAATTTAGTCAAATTTCCATCAACTACTGCAACTGCTCTGAAAGAAAAAGATGGAAACATCTATTGTCAGCCTGAAATGTTATGTGAAGGTGAGATGTGTTCATTAAAAATCTTCCATTGTATTTTCTTAAATGTAGGTGCATTATATATATTATATTATAATAACAGACACTAGTTTGATATCGAGGGTGTTCGAAGTGGGGGTGTTGGAGGTGCAGCAGCACCCCCTGGCTTGAAGTGCTTTCCATCATATAAAGGGATTACAGTTTGGTTCAATGGCTTTCAGCACCCCCACTATAAAAATTGTTCCAGCACCTCTGCTAGTATCTCTTAAATACTACTATATAATCTAGCCCTGATCTAACAGGTCCTGGAGGTGAACGGTGAGGTTCTGCATGGCCACATGGGTTCACCTCAGTGACCTAACTGCTAGATCCAAGCTAAATGAATAATTAATAAAGTCTAATGGGAATAGCTGTCAAGGAACGGGTAGATTATGAATGCTCAAAATGTCATGACATTAAGGTTACAGATCAGATCATGGGATCTAAATATGCAAGATTATTTGTATGCATACATTTATCTATTTTTACTTTGGGGAGGAGATCTCCAATTACACCTTACAGGTAAATGCACTATATTACTATGTATTTATGGAAAAATGAAAGGTAACTGAACAGTAAGACTATAAATACATTGGGGGATTATGAGGCTATGGCTAAACCATGAGCGTGAAATGTCAGTGGTTTATGAATTTGCATCACTTATATACTTGTTCAGCTTTCAGTTTTTTAAAAAATATATCCATATATCTGTACATAAAATCTAAGCAAAACTTAACTTAGACCCTGCCAAGGCATATATATTGCAGAGGTTAACTGAAGATCTTCAGTATATGTACTTCATTTTTTTAACATGTCATAGATGTACAGTTGTGCTATTTTTCTTCCTTGTTACCAGTATGTATGTTTCGCTTTACCTGTAGGAATAGAGCTGCCTCGCATCAACTATGATTATAATGGCAAAAAATACAGATATATCTATGCAACAGAAGTTCGGTGGAGTCCAGTTCCCACAAAGGTATAATATAACACGGATTGCATATTGCATGACTGTATTTATATAACCCAACTCAAATTAAACAGTGTGCAAATAGTGAAGGCAGTTTATTTCCCTAGCTAACCTACATGGTCCAAATTATACCCTGACCTACATCCATACAACCATAGTGAAGCTGCCTGGTTATGAGGTCAGAATTGGAACACTACTAACCTGTGGTTCTGCTCTGTAATGTGAATGTTCCAAAAATAAAAAATCAACGTTTCTTAAACAAGTAAGTCACAACAATATGTTTACGTACCACATTTACAAACTCCGGCGCTTAAAAGCAAAAGGATGAAAAGTTAAGGACATAAGTCCTACATTGTCCACATGACAAAAATAAACCAATTGGGCCAGATTCTCAGCTGCTGTAAATCAGTGTAGCTTCATTATGGAGCTATGTCCACTTAACACCACCTGAGAATACGGACGGTTGTTATTACCACATACAGAGATGCCTATTTCATCACAACGCACCCTTCATTCTGACCCTCTGATGTTTTCAGGAAGCTTTAACTTACGTTGTGGCACCAGCCCTTGACTGGAAGAGCCCCAACCCCACATGCCCCCAGGATACCAATTTGTAAAGAGATACTTCTTGGAACACAAGTACATTGTAAGCTGGAAAATCCTATTAACTGAGGGTAGGAGAAAGTTATATAGACAAGCTGGCTCTTGATAATTGTTGCTCATTCAGCAAAATCTATCCTAAAACCTACTGAGAGAATATAAGGCCAAGCAGACAGAGTTCACTATTTGTTCCTGTTTTTAATTATCCCAGCTGATTACAAAATAAAGTTGGATTTGTAATATTACGTAGTCGATGATGCAATAAAATGTTTCAGTGTATCTGATTCTAGCTCAAACAAATCAGCAAGTTTGTGATTTCTAACAAAGATAATCCTCCTTTACAAATGACTTAAATACAACCATAGTTGTTGAGTTAGAATTTGTTTTGGTGGGGTTTTTTACATTACCTAATAATTTGGGCATCTGTGATATGCAGTAGTGCAACGAAGACATCTGATATTGTTTTGTATATTGTATCTTATAATTCATGTAAGTACCTTTAAGTTCTAAGTCAGGGATCTCTTCAGATTTGGGGTTCAGAAGGGGAACAGTGATTTGCCTTTAGCAATGCAGATGCATACAGAAGATAATGGAGCTGAATGTGAAATAGTAACTCTCTCATACCGGGCGTTGGGTTGCTCAGGCACTTAGCTCATTGCTGAGATGTGGAGATATTTACAGTACATGGGTGAAATCCTGGCCTCATTGGTTTATTAGCTACTTCAACCATCACAATGAACTGATTTTGTTTTTTGCAGTGGTGTTGATCACAGGACATTAGAGAGACAAGGTGGGTGAGGTAATTTCTTTCATTGGACCAACATCTGGTGGTGAAAGATAAGCTTTCAAGCAGACAATGAGTTCTTCTGCATTGTGTAAGCTCAAAAGCATGTCTGTTTCACCAACAGACACTGCTCCAATAAAAGATATTACCTCACTCGCCTTCTCTCTTTGATTTTGTTTTAATATTTGTCCTGTTCAACTACTTAAAGTTTTTATCTCTGTAAAGACTGAGGTCATGCAAAAAGAAAATGATTGAACCACAGGATTAAGGATCAGGAGGTTCTGAATTGTATTCCTTGCTTTGTTATAAGCTTCCTGTCTGACCTGTCTCAGGCTCCTGTTCTGCAAAATGGGGATAATATTATTGACTCACCTGACACAGAGATGTCATCTGGCTTAAATAATTAACTAATGTTTGTGAAATGCTTTGAGATCCTTGGTTGACAGGTAATTGTAATATAGTAAAACAGTATCAATTTCTGCTCTCAAGTCTCTAAAGTGAAATTGTCTCCTATTAAATACAAACAAGATTCTGTGGCTATACAGCAACTAAACCTGACTGAGGAGCCTAAAGTTTCCCAAATATTTCATCTGTGGCATGCTGGAGTAATTATATCTCATTGCTTCCTGACTTGCAGTACTGATCCCATCCTTTTACCTGGCCACCCTGTTGTACAGTACACAGAATGATTTTGAAATTAAGAGCTAGAATGGAGATTGAAGAATTATTTTTGTCTTAATAATTTAGATAGCAAAATTTGATGTTCTGACAAAGAAAAAGCTCAGCTGGGAGGAGGAGCACTGCTGGCCAGCCGAGCCTATCTTTGTTCCCAGTCCTGATTTAAAAGAAGAGGATGATGGTAAGAAGACTGTTCTTCTAATAAATTGGGGATAAAAACATATATAAGTATGTAGAGCCCTTTGCTGTCAAGATGACTTGCAATGAAGAATCAGAAATTTTAACTGTTTTATTGTCAATGACCTTTAAATAAAATCTATTCCACTGAGCAACAGTGCCATGGGGTAAGTAAAATTAGTCCCAGCCATTGTGCTCCTGCAAACAAAGATGTCTGCTACTACTTATCCCTAGCTCTGTAGATCATGGAGATGGAGGTCCTTAACTTCTTTCACCATCTGCCCTAAGATCTTTCTCAAGATCTATCGGGGATCGATTTTTCGCGTCTCGTTAAGACGCGATTAATCGATCCCCGATCGCGCTCCCCGTCGGCTCCGGAAATCCACGTCATCGAGCGGCGGAAGCGGAGTCGACGGGGGAGCGGCAGCGATCGACTCGCCGCCGTCCTCATGGTCAGGTAAGTCGATTACGATACGCCGACTTCAGCTACGTTATTCACGTAGCTGAAGCTGCGTATCGTAGATCGACCCCCCTCCCCTAGTGTAGCCCTGGGCTCAATGGCATATTTTCCCCATTAATGGTAATTTTTTTCTGTTAATGGGAATTCACATTAAGCGCTCTTAGATCTTTCTCAGTATTATTCCTCCATCTTCTCCTTGGTGAGCCACAAGGTCAAAGACCATAAGGTTGTCCTTCCAAGATATGCTTAGCTCAGAACCCTCCTCACCTAGTATCCCATTACCAGCCATTGGAGATGTTTGCTGCTAGCAGTTGCAGATCGGCACCATACCATTGTAGGCAGTCCTGTCATACCATCCTCTCCATAAACTTATAAAGCTCAGTCTTGAAGCGAGTTAGGTTTTTTGTCTACCACTGCTCTCCTGGGGAGGATTCTCCAGAACTTCACTCCTCTGATGGTTAGAAATCTTCACCTAATTTCAAGCCTAAACTTGTTGATGGCCAGTTATGTCCATTTGTTCTAGGATCCACATTGGTGCTTAACTTAACTCCTCTCCTTCCCTGGTATTTATCCCTTTGATGTATTTATAGAGAACAGTCATATTTCCCCTCAACCTTCTTTTGGTTAGGCTAACCAAGCCAAGCTCTTTGAGGCTCCTCTTATAAGATATGTTTTCCATTCTGAGGATCATTCTAGTACCAGCTGTACCATCCTAATAATTTTGTCAGGGATTTTTTCATTGAGGCTCAGAGGCCATCTTGTGATATACTATCATGTGCTTTCTTATAAAGTCTATAAAAACTATGTATGTATTGTGATAAACTCAGGACAAATGGCTGCAAGTGCAGGGTAGAAAACAGTCCCAGAAGGTTAAAAGGCCCTCTTCCCTGTCAACTGGGGAGGGGTGACTACAGGTCTATCAGGTTCAGCTGAGAAGGGGGTTCCCAGAGAACAATTAGGATCAGCTGAGAGGGAGTTACCTGAGGACAGTTAGGATCAGTTGATTCCAACCAAGGGCTGCGTGAGACCTTTTTAAACCCTCCCCTGTGGGGAGAAGGTGGGGGAGAGAGAAGGAGTCAAGCTACCAGTAGGAAAGTAGCAGCAAGGGAGCAGGCCTCTCCAGGAAAAAAAACTGCATTCCCTCCCATAAGGGAGAAAAACAAGCCCAAAACACTGGCTGAGAGAAGGATGGACTGCCCCTGTGCAACCAAGAGGAATTGTTTTACCCCAAGCCCATCTCACCAAGGCTAAAAACAGCTGAGGCTGGTGAGACCGAGAAGGTGCTTTGCCACAATATTTTGATCAGATTCCCATTTTTTCTCAAGTAGTGTATGAATTGAAAATACTTGATCCACAATTAACCTGTTTTTCCAGAATCCACACTGATAATCTCCTACTATTTCCTCTATCGAAGCAATAAGCCTATGTAAGAGTATCCAAAATAAGATTTTATAGGCTGTAATGAGGAGGGAGATGACATGCTAGTTCTTACATTTCATTGTGTCACCCTTCTTCAAAGTTGGGCAGATGACTGCTTCCTTCCACTCCTGCCAAGGAACAGTGGGCCAAAGTCAGCTCATGTGTATGCTCCCAAACTAGACCTTAAAAACAATTCGATTTTTTTATGTAGCCCAGTGGAGCCATCTTTTATCAGGTTGGCATCAAAGAATTCTTCATTCAGTCTAGCATTTTTGTCCTGAAGCTTGACGCCGTCTAACTACAGGCCAGAGCCAGCAGATGCAGTAGTATTGCAAGCTCCCATGCTATCTCCTGCCAGTGCTATTCTGGAGGGACCACCTGCAGTGGTGGATGGGGAGTGCAGTTGGACCCATTCAAGTCCCTAGCCTCACAGCTGAGATGCCCAACAATGTTACCAGTTGTGATGTGAGCACACAATGAAATACTTAATTGAGACTACTGCTTCAGCATTTTTTATTTGTGGCATACACCAGGCAGACCAGCAACAAGATGGAGGCATTCATTAGTTTTTTAGCATTCTTAGGGCTTGTCTACATTACCTGCTGGATCAACGGGCAGCAATCGATCCAGCAGGGGTCGATTTATTGCGTCTAGTCTAGACACGATATATCGACTGCCGAGCGCTCGCCCGTCGACTCTGGTACTCCACCAGGGCGAGAGGCACAGGCGGAGTTGAGGGGAGAGCGTCAGCTGTCGACTTACCGCAGTGAAGACACCACGGTAAGTAGATCTAAGTACGTCAACTTCAGCTACGTTATTCACGTAGCTGAAGTTGTGTGACTTAGATCGATTTCCCACCCCCAGCCCCCAGTGTAGACCAGGCCTCAGTTAGATTTTTTGATCCACGAAGCAGTTTTCATTGCTGTCCTTGATTATGCAGATTTATCCAGATGATGTTGCCTTTTCTATTTGGGAAAGCAAGTCTGTCTGTCTGTGTCTCTCTCTCTTTTAAATACATTCCTTATTTATACTTTTTTAGGTCTTATTTTATCCTCCATTGTGACATCGGATCCCAGGAAAGTACCCTTCCTGCTCATCTTGGATGCTAAAACATTCACAGAGATGGCTCGGGCCACAGTTAATGTAAACTTGCATCTGGACCTGCATGGACTCTTCATACCAGAGAAGGATTTGAACGTAGAGCCTGAATAGAAGACTCTTCATCTTACTACATGAACATTAAAATGCAACAATCCACCTACTGGCACTAGGGAAATACCCCTTTTTGTCATTTGCAAGCCACCGTTATGTCATGGCAAAGAATAACCAAATACTATATCTATGCAGTTACTTTTCATTACAAATAATAGTGATATGGACAACAGGCAAGTAACTATTGCAAAAAAGCAACATTTAACAGAATACAAAAAAAGGCTAAATTCCTAACACTCCTTCTCTCTCTTACACCACACCTTACAAGTTGTATACACTATTTGCAGTGAACTGTGTTTTATTACATACGTCACTGACTATACTGAGCAAGGAGAGGTACTGTATTTACAATATGGCATACAGCATGAGTCAGGCTTCCCCAGTTTGTATAACTTTCATGGATTGTTTCAAGACAGCATATGATCAAAATTCTCTCTCTCTCTCCTGTCAGAAATCTTGATATTTTTAAGTATGAGCTACGGCGGTAATGATTCATAGAAATCTGTTTCTTTGGTGCTTGACTTCTAAAGCTCCACTAAGACCAAAGCAAAATGTCTAAAGTGTTGCAGCTTTTTGAGCAGGAGCCTAGAAAACTTCTGCAGTATGAATCATTTTGTGGCATTACAAAAAGGGAGCGGGTGGTGTGCTTTGTGAAAGAAACTGAAGCTTAAATAACTTAATTTCAAATGGAACATACGCTTTTATTAACACTTAATTATATTTTAATGGTATTTAAATTAACCTTTACCTTTGCACTGTAATTGTTTTCCCTTAGGAATATCTGATATGGCATTTAACTGCATTGTCTCAAAGATAAATGGTGATTTGTCTCTTTACCTGTAATGTTGTTATATGCATGACGAGAGGTTACATTACTAGCAGAGCTCAGATACTTATGTTTAATGAATTGCTTCCATTACTGTTACAGAACCTAATGAGTGTCCCTTCCTGGACACCCACTGGGACTGCTCTCAGAGGAATCCAACCCTCTGCTGTTGGGGATCCCTGGGGTGGGTTAAGCTTCTGAAGCTTCAGCAGGCTGCCTCACTGGTTCCTCCCTGGGCCTCTCTGGCGCATTTCTTGGGCATTGACTCTCAAGCAATGGGCCTTCTTCTTGGAAATGAGGCAACTCAGCTTACCTACCCCAGGTTCTCAGACCCAGCACTGACCCCCAAGCTATCCCAGTTACTTAAACACACTCCTCTCCCAGAACGCCACCCAAAAGGGGTGAAGCTTCTGGTGACAGTTTAACTCTCTCAGGGGGATGCAGCAATTATGACCACACACCTTGCACAGTCTAACGCCTTTATGCTCTTTTTTACTTAATCATACAAAGCACAGAAAAGTACAGATCGTACAAAACAAATGCATGTCCCTGCTTCAGTTTCCTCACTACCCTAGGCCATTCTTTGGGTGGGGTCTGAATCCCTTGGGTTGTCCAGAGACCCTGGGGACATCTGAACTCGGGAAAGCAGGCAGGGACTCCCGACCCCATGCAGTTTCTATTTGCTATGTGAGTTCTCCCTCCTAGTGCCCCTTACCCAACTCTGTGACCTTTCTCTCTCCTGCTCTATGTTTCCTCTTCCCATATGACCCCTGTTCCTCTGTGTTTCTTTATTTTAAACCCCTCCTGGTCACCTGGCCTCCTTTGCTCTATGTCTGGTAAATTTCCACTGTTCCTACCTTACCCGCTCCTTTCACACAGGGTAAGAGAGATACCTTAGGGCCTATCTGCACTGCAAGTATAACTGTGCACTAACAGGTGTTGTCTATCATTACTCTGGCTAGGCATTTGTACCATGATCAGTTTGGAGCATCTGTGTTCTAATATGAGTATGCTGCTATTGCAGTGGACAGGACAAATGGTCCCTAATGTGATTATAAACATCTTTTGTCTCTCCCCCCCCCTCCCCCCTACTTGCAGTTTAAAAAATTGTTAGAGCACAGAGGTGCTAAAGCACTGCAGACAAGCATGGTAGTATAGGACTATTTTTGTACTGTAACTGGGCACTTAAGGTGCAAATTTCTCTAATGCTGGGGGAGAATTTATTTGTCTTTGTTCTTCGCACAATAGTTTTAGTACTGCAGATTTATCTTTTTCATATTTATTTTTAAACTTGCACATTATGCTTGAAGTGGAAGGAAAACTAGCTACCTATTTGTAATGGCAATGTACATTCTAAGAACAAAGAACATATAGCATAAACATAACGTGTTTAATGAAGATGTACAGAGTCACAGGGCTAGATTCACAAAGAAACTTAGGCATGGTGAGGTGCCTAGAAAATAATTGGGCTCCACAAGACCTGAGTTTGGTGCCTAGGCTCCCTATACACTGAATGGAGAGAGGTAGATGCTTCAGAATGGGATCCACAAGAGCCAGCCAATGGGAGCTGTGAAATTGAGGGTATGCACTAAGCCCTGCCCCTGTCTTGGCAATAGATACCTAAATCCAGGCTGCAGGGAGGCGCTTCCCTCTGCTTGGGATTCTCTGCTCCAACCCCTCGCTTGGCATAAGGCACCTATGGTATTTTAGCAAGAAGCCAGGAGGAGGTAGAGGAGGGCCCCCCTCATAACTTTTAGCTCAGGGGTTAGGATATTCACCTGCGATGTGGGAGACCTGCAGTTCGTCCCCCTTCCACCTGAGGGTGATTTGAACAGAGCTCTGCCACCTCTTAGGTGAGTGCTCTAATCACTGGGCTGTAGGATATTCTGAGGAGGGTGCTCCCTCCTCAGTCTCACATGTTGAAGCTATTCCACTGTGGATAAATCATTTTAAAAAGTCATTAGAGTAGGGAGATTGGATGCTGGGTCGCCGACGTGACTGTGCTAACTACCAGGCAATAGAATCATTCTCATACTCGTCGTGTGCTCTCTCCCTCTGGCCCAATCCTTCCTTCATGCTCTAAGCCGCAGTGGAGCATCTACACCAGGACGGAGGGAGCCCCACCTTAGAATATGCCACAGCCCAGTGTGAGGGCACTCAGGTGGCAGATCCCTTTTCAGAGTCCTTCTCCCACCCAGGTGGAGGGGGACTTGAACTGGGGGTCTCCCACATCCCAGCTGAGTACCCTAACCACTGGGCAAAAAATGATGAGGGAGCTCAGCCCTCCATTTTGTGCAAGCTTGCCTAGAAGGGCCTGTGAGCCCTTCAGTGAGTGAGCTATGAGCACACTTACGGGATCAGGCCTGTAGGCAATGTAGGCAGAGGAACGCCTACTTTCCCCTAGTTTGTGCATCTCTTTGGGGCATAGGCATTCGGACACCTGGCATGGAGCTGCAGTGCAGATGTGCAGAGGCCCACAGTATCAAAATGGCTTGAAGCCAGACTCTAAATTAATCATGCAGTTTTTCGCATCCAGCTATTTGCATGCACTCGAATAGATTACCACCCTAAAATTTAACTAGCCATTTCACAATGTGATGCGCATGCACAAATAGTCTTTGAGGTTTTC
Source organism: Chelydra serpentina (assembly GCA_037349315.1). NCBI lineage: Eukaryota > Metazoa > Chordata > Testudines > Chelydridae > Chelydra > Chelydra serpentina. The sequence continues at coordinate 31,473,219 of JBAIAC010000026.1, forward strand.
AAGACACTCATACACCACTCCACTCCCAGATGCCTAGAACTTTACGCACTAAGGAACAGATTGATTACCATTTTATAAGTAACACAATAACACCACCAGTGTGGAAAACTACACTTAAAATAAGAGTGATTCCATTCTTTGGAGAGTGCCATTTTAAAAGAAAGCCAACCTACTGTCCTTTATCTGCAAACACTCATGTAAACTAACTCTCATCTTTAAAACTTGGGCTTCAAGTCATAAAACAAGTGTTTAACCACCACTGCAGGCTTCCCTTTAGTAACGATGTGAGGTTTGGACTCCATCTGTAGTAGAAAACTCGTTGTTCATGTTAATTACCATAGCCTTGGTAGTCAATATACAGCAAATGTGATTCTTAACCCAGTCAACTTCTTCAACCTAGTCAGCTTTGGGACTTTCTGACACTGGTAGACATAAAATGTGGTACAGGAAAATATTTTCCAAGAATAATTCAGATTTGTCTACTAATTTCTAAATAAGTATTTGGGATTTATGTTGAAGGTAGAAAAACTGTAAAAGTCATTGTAAGACTTATTTTCTTTATTCATTGCTTTATTATTCCTGAGCTGCTCCATACATAGATGGGCTCTGTAATGCAGGGTGTGTTAACATGATTTTTACTGTCTGCTTAAAATGAAACAATACAAATGAAAATTTTCAGATTCAACTAAAAGCCACTTACCAACCCAAAAGTGTACTCCAGCTTCTATTGACTTGAAAGCAAGATGGTTTGGGCCACAACCCTTTAAATTCCCAACCTACCCATCCAAATTGATCCCTGTGGAATCAAGAATAAAATCACCCAAAAAGTTGCTCCAGCAGAATTGTGGAAGAAGTTTCTTCTTTTAAGATGTAATTTGTGGCTGATTATGACAATACTGTCACTTTTAGGTTGAAAATATCAAGGGGTGTGTGTTTTTGCAGACTGCGTCAGGGCTCACTGATTACTCTGATGTGGCAACTTAGCATAAAGCTATGCCTGTGGAAAGACTATGTGGTAATCAGACGTATATCACAATGACTTGGACTCCTGCCATTCTTCACCATGAACAAAACTGAAGGGCTTGATTCCCCTCTTGCACCAATATAGATCAAGAGACTACCAGTGTGTAAGTCAGAGGAGAATCTAGCCTAGTGCCTTCAAACTGTAGTAATATAGTTTAACTAGCCCCAATTAAATTTAGAAAACAAATTATTGTGCAGCAGAATCAGGCCAATAGGGATATAATTAATCCAGAGATGTGACCATTGGCCCTCTAACTGGTACCAGTACTCATGTGATCTTTATCAACTAACCTAAAGGTTTCATTAAATGGCACAAATAGCAAAGCAGGACAATTATTTTGTCCTACTAAAACTGTGTATTATTTGTTACACCTTCCCTTATTGACCTACATATACTATATGAGGAAGCCATGTCATGGCTTACTAATTTGAAGGAAAACCAGACACACAACCATGTTTTCCCTACATAATAACCCACGCCGGTGGCAGTAGAAACATAACAACTTATTTGTTTTTAAATAAACCAGGCTACTTAATGACAGCTTTCAGACTAATTTATTCAAAGCACTACTCCCTTGGTTGTGCAAGCCCCAAAGTATGAGTAATAATGTCCCTTTCATTCATATATATATATATATATATATATATATATATATGGCCTTGGCACCTCCTTGGGTCTCCCCAATCCCACTCAGTACCTTGCACCCAAACTGGAAGATTTAGCCTCCTGATATTTAAAAATATATATTTATCCATGTTTTATATCACACTGACCATGTACTGGAAAGTATTTCATTAAGTCACATAGTCCCCTCTATTTTTGTGCTTTATTTCTTTTACATTGTACCAGGACATTAAGCACATACTCAATTTCTGTCCACATTCTTTTTCAGATGTGCACAACAAACCTAGAGCATGATATTCTTGTTCTGTGACACTCATTCAGCAAAGCACATCAACAAGTGTTTAACTGTAAGTTTTGGCTTCAATGAGCCTATTCACATATTTAAAAGCTAAGCGCTTGCTTCAGTGCCTTGCTGTATTAGGGCATATGGTGCAGATCTCCCAGTGCCATCACTATATCTGTGTCTTCATGAAGAACAAAATATGATAGTCTAGGGATGCTGTGTGGCTTGGAGAGGGGAAAGTTGCCTTTGCAAAACCACTCATTTCACCTTCTCATGTTAAAATTTTATTTAAAGCTATTACATTTTGATTCTTCCAGTAGCAGAACTATTGAACAAGACACCATCAAGGTGGTTAAGCCATACACTTAACATATGATAAAATATAGTCTTAATTTGTGTCCTCCTGATTTCAAGTACATTTTTGTTTTTAAAATAATTTCTGATATCTCTGCTTTAAAGAAAAGCGAGTAGCAAAAACATGCATCTGAGCTGGTATATAAGGGGATCAGACACATAACTTTGATAGAGTAGCATCACAGTTTTTAAGGCATTTTTATTCAGTGCCAAATTGTAATTTTGATATCATTTAAACACTGAATGCTATTAAGGAGAATCAGCTGGAATCAGGCCACTTCCTAATGTGCAATTAAGGCATATTAAATATATGGCCTAAAAATCTTGTGTATGGTCCTTTTAAATAAAGTCTCTATAACTGGAAAAGGGCCAGCCTCTGGTTCCCTTCTGGGAATGTTACTTTAGCTGGCAGCTGTGGCTCTGAAAAGAATGAATGAATCCAAATAAATCTTGATTTTTCTCTTGTTAATGGCTAAAGTCTTTAGTTTCTCCTAATGTGAAAAGATGTCTTTCCAACAAAAGTATCAGATTTTATAGGAAAAAACATAAATATTGTAAAAAGCAGAATAAAAAAGATTCAAGATGTGAACCTGAATTTGGGCGACTGATTTCCAGAATCCCCCAAAAGGAAAAACTGACCCACCAACCTTATTTTATTTTTGCCTCAGTTTATTTCCCCTCCATTTTAAAAGTACCCTAGCAATACTGCCTTCAGGGATTCCCAATAGCTCTGATAGAAAAGAATTGAAGGTCCAATCTCACGTTGCCATAAATTTTCATTGACATCAAGCCCGTTCAGTCCTTGGGCTTCCCCTGAGACTATCAATGAGGAGGAAGAGGTAGAATTATATTTTAACTTTTGAGCTGAGCACACAAGTCCATTGAAGCTGGACTAAACCCACCCTTTCATTTCCCAAATAAAAACGGAGCTAGACTAAAACCACCAATATATTTCACATTGGGCATTGGATAATGTGAAATACATTGGTGGTTTAAGACTTTGCCCTCAGTGCAAAAACTACCATAACCCTCCATCCCTTCCCCATTTTTGGCAAATGTCAGCATTACGAGCAAGAATTGAATGGTATGAGCAAAGAGACAGAACAGTCAGATCCAGGTCAAAGTTGAGGCACATTGGCAGGAAAATGTAGTGAAGCTTGCCCAGCAGGGCCTGTGCTGTAGTTGTTTTGAAGCAGAATTCTTCAAGCTCTAACACAGTCATGCTGCCACCTTTCTCCTGTGTCTTTCAACTATGGTCAAACAGACTGTCACCTTTTTTCAAAGCCAAATGCACTTTAAAGGGATACAGGCCAAAATAATTTTTATTTTACAAAAATATTTCCTTATCTGTGTTGCAAACAACACTTTGATTAGACTTGGAAGAATATTTTCTTCACTCTGCTTTCCACTTTTTTCAGCTTCAGCAAGATAAGTGAGTCAATTTCTTCTCTGGGTCTCATGCACTAGATAGGATGCGGCATTGTTTGGTTGGAGATGCTGTGAGGAGAACTATGGCCATTTTAACTTTGTTTTAAAAACTTTTACAACATAAAGACCAATAGAAATGTTTGTATAACTGGAAAACAAAACACACCAAGACACATATACACAACTCCCCCCCCTTAACTCCTGAAATTGAACATTGGGCTGAAAGTGACCTGATAGTGACCTTTAAAGCAGTGTTTGTGATCTATAGAATCTAGGGTGACCAGATGTCCAGATTTTATAGGGACAGTCCCGATTTTTGGGTCTTTTTCTTATATAGGCTCCTATTACCCCCCCCCCACTCCCGCCCCGATTTTTCACACATGCTGTCTAGTCACCCTAATAGAATCCGCCTTCCTGGCATTACATGCCAGAGCCATATACAGAAGTGGTGTGCTTCTAGCTAGCGAAAGCATCCTCCAGGACATGTATACCTTCAATAATAGAATGTAGGGTTTGGAAGGGGCTGAGTGCATATCTTTCAAACCCTACATTCTATTCTTATTGAAGGTATACATGTCCTGGGGGATGCTTTAGCTAGAGCTGCACGATAGTGCCCGGAGGCAAGCTAAACCAATGTAAGGCCTTGTCTGTACACAAACGTTGTATTGGTATGATTAAAGTGGTATTACTGCTTCTAGTGTAGCCAAGCTGCTATACAATCCATTTTGGCTCTCCCCCCATTACTCTTTGTCAGTCCCAGATGAGAGCTGCTGAGTTTCTCCAAAAGCCGGCTTTTATCCCAGCCACCTGATGCCTTTCAGCCCATTGTCCTTCTGCAGGACTACGGTGGGTTCAGGTGCTCCACTTGCTTGATGGAGTTTCCCATTGTTAGGTGTAAAGTTAACTGTTCAGTCCTTGAGGCTCCACTGTCTTTCCTGATCCTCCATTGATATGGGTCAGTTTCAGCCAGTCCTCTAATGACGCATTCATATCACCCCAGATGGTTCTGTGACACATATCCTCCCCCAGGTCTCCAGCTCTGCCCAAAAGCAGCTTTTTAAGCCTTTGGCACCCAATGGATAGCAATCTCCAGTCAAGTTACTACTGGCAGGCATATTATTAAAAATTCCCACTGTGTCTCATCTCTTCCCCCTTTGAGGGCAAACTGAGTGGGATCACTAACAAGTGACCTAGGGAAGTTTGAACCCACAATCATTATTCAAAGATGTTACAGCATAGTTCCTATCCACTATCCTACGGGGCACTTTCAAGATTCTTACGTACAGCACAGTTTTCATAGCCCAGTACAGAACAGTTTCACATCCTCCCCTTAGGACTTGTCTGATAGGTGACACTACCAGGGTACACATAGGGAGTTTTATGCACCCCTCTGCTCTTTTGCCATCCAAAAACTTTTAGCTTTGAAACTGTAATGGGATCCTGCCATCACCTCCTCCCACTCGCTTTCCAGGGGGTTAGGAGGCAGTGATTCCACATTCCTCCATGTGTCAGCCATCTTGGCTACAGCCTGGGGTGTCCTCACCTCTAGGTTGGGGTAGGAAGTGACCCCACTCTTGAGCATTTGGGGGGAATCCAGGTAGGTTTATCCACCTGGAAAGCTCATCTTAACCCAGCCATGTTTCTGGGGCTCTGGAGAGGCAGGGTAAAACGGGGTTCCCCAGCACTGACAGACCCTCCCCTCACCCTTTGGAGGTGTGTCTTCGCCCCAGGACTGTGCATATGGGAGGAACACATTTCCCCTTTTGGGGTCAACCCGTTGCCCCCTCCACCCTCCTGGTAGGAAGTGATTTGGGGATCTCTTGGTTAAGAGAACCCACCATGTCTATGGCAACCACATGACAAGATGCTTCTTTTGCTAGCAGTGGTATTCTGACGGCTTTACTTTTCTCTGGGGCTTCTCTCATGCCATGACAGGGCACACATGTTTGGCAGTCCTCCTTCTCTGCATGTGTCTCCTTGTGCTCAACTGGGGTCTCAGCCACCCAGGGCTCAGCTCTGCCTCTGCTTCCCTGTAAGGATAGGCAGTGAGCTTGCTCCTTTGGTCATAGCATTGGGCTCCTTAGCTTGTGTGACTCATACCGCCTGTGTGGAGATGGGTGGGGGCTCTTCCTTCCACCACCCCACACAGTTTCAGGTGTGTGCTTACAGACAGGAAGGTGTCCAGAGCTTAACAGCCTTTCCCTTGTGTTACCGCAAAGGGGGAAAACCCCTCCTGCTCCCTGCCAGCCACTCCATTTGCATTTTGGCTAACACCTTTTGTCACAGCCCTCTGGCTCCTTGGCAGCGCCTGGTTCAAGCCCTTGGCTGTTACAAGAAGAGCCACTGGGTTTTGTCTTCAAGTGATAGTCATTCCTAAGGAGGATGTCAAAGGCAAGATCATGAAGAACCCTGCTACCGATCACTCCTGTGTTTGTACAGGGATGCAAGCCGTAGGCAGGGCACATGGCTTCACATTTGGAACCTTAACCTGAGTTGTACATCCCTTCAGTGTTTGATGGAGTTTTACCACACAGGGTTTGACAAGAGTTCTCTGGCCCAGAATCTCTCCACCGCATGAATATCTCCCCATTAACTATCACCTATCCTCCAAAGCACTTACAATCCCTCCCAGCTTGGTATCGTCTGCAAACTTTATAAGTATACTCTCTAAGCCAGTATCTAAATCATTGATGAAGATATTGAACAGAACTGATCCCTGCGGGGTGTCACACCTTTGGTGTTTTGCAGACCCAGAAACTTTTTCCTATGAGCCTCAGGTATCAATTCAAGCTTAATCAGTAGAGCCTTTTTGAACTGTTCATAGTCCCCAGTATCATCAACTCCATCCATCTGGCTATATACCTCTATCATCTTGGGACCGAGTAAGGGGGTGACGACAGTGGTGCCGGTCCACAGGATCAAACTAGTTCAAACTGCAAGCCTTCTCAAAGGCAGTAAGATAGTCATCTGTATCCCTCCCACACCTTACCTTGGAGCCACAGTTTGGCATGTAGGCTTCTCCTGGTCTCTCCCTTCAGTGCAATATCACACCTTTAGTTAAACAAGTACAACTTTTCATTTAGACCAAGCCCACATGGATAATGCTTTGCATTCAGTCCCATCCCTTGGATAATGTCAAACAAGGATGATGTTTCTCCCCTAAATTTTCAAGAACAAATATTTCTCCAGTTTGTCCAGGCCAAGGCACCCTGCACCCAAACATCCCAAAGGCCATGTGATCAGCTGCGTGAATTCAGAACTGCCCTTGGCAGAGATCTATGAGGCCTTCAGTTCCTAGTTTCACGAATCACTTTCCTTCCCGTCAGATCAGTTACAACGGCTGGTGCCAGCAGGAAGGTCCCTGCTTCCTAAGCCCTACAGTGGGGATCAGGGGAGGCCTCAGAGGGTATGTCTACCCTACATTAGCAACAAAGAGTCCTGTGGCACCTTCTAGACTAACAGACGTATTGGCGCATAAGCTTTTGTGATGCCCACTTCTTCAGATGGGATGCACCCACGAAAGCTTATGCTCCAATACGTCTACGGTGCCACAGGACTCTTTGTCGCTTCTACAGATCCAGACGAACACAGCTCCCCCTCGGATACTTGATACCCTACACTGCAATTCCAGGTCTATGAGACCCGGGCTTGCAGACTCCCTGTTGCTTGAACGCCCACACTGCCCGGTCAAGCGGTGTTGACACCCAAGTCTGATGTGCTAACACATCCACCCTGCACTGTGCAGCAAAACAACAGGGCTCGTACCTAAATGACAGCAAGCCCCGGGGCCCTGAGCCACCCCCGCAGCGCAGCCCGGGGAGCCAGGGCCCGAGCGCGGGCTGCCCCCAGGCGGACTGATGTGCGCCAGCTGAGGGGGGCTGGGGCTCCGCCCTGAGGCGGAGGGGCGCAGCGTGGGCAGCCCCAGCGAGGAAGGAGGGCAGTTGGGCGGGCGAGGAGAGGGCCGGGAGGGGAGCGACTGGCGGGAAGCCCCGCGGGCGGCGCGGCAGGGCGGGGTACGGGGAGCACCGGGCCGCAGCCTCCACCCCGCCCCGAGGCCGGCGCCGTCCTCGCTTCCCCCGCCGCCCTGCGCGGCTCCTCCCCGCCAGGCGGGGCCGGGGAGCGCAGGGAGATGATGTCAGCTCCGAGCCGGGCCGGGCGCGATGGGGCCGGGGCAGTGAGGGAGGAAGCCGGTAGCCGAGCAGTCAGGGGACTGAGGAGAGGGGCGAGCCCGCAGCCAGACGGAGCCGGCCCCGGTCTCAGCGGTGGCCCTGGCGGGCGGTGGGGACTCGACCCCGGGCGGCGGCGGCGGCATGTCGGGCCAGAGCGCGGTGAGCGACCCCCAGCACGCCGCCCGCCTGCTGCGGGCCCTCAGCTCCTTCCGCGAGGAGAGCCGCTTCTGCGACGCGCACCTGGTGCTGGAGGGCGAGGAGATCCCCGTGCAGAAGAACATCCTGGCGGCCGCCAGCCCCTACATCAGGTGAGGGGGCTCCGGGGCGTGCAGACAAGGCCGGGGGCGCGGGCCGGGGCCCGGGGACGGCGCCTTAGGAGCTGGAGGGGCGCAGGGCCCCGGAGCGCTGGTGGGGGAAAGGGGCAGCGCCGAGGCGGCTGCATAACTTGGGCGCCCACGGCCTGAGTCCGCCTCAAGCCCCTCAGAGGCACCTGCCCACGGCCCCCGTCGGCGGAGGAAGGTGAGCCCCGGGCTAGCCCATTGCCCTGCGGGAAGGGCAGCAGGCCCAGGGGCCCTGCAAAGCCCAGGTCCTTCTCCCCTGAAAGTAAGTGCAGCCCAGTGCTCCAGCCTTGCAGTGCCTGGGCACTTGCTGTCTGTGTGATGCCTCTGCCAATTCCCATCTATTCCTAGGAAGCCGCCAGTAAATTGACACAGGAAGTCTAGTTGTTTTTGGTTTTTTTGTTTACCAACATTATTTATTTAAGTGCCTATCCACTTGTTTCCATTACAACCTGGCAAACACCATCTCAGCTGGGGAGAGACCTGTTTAGTTTTGAAAATTAAGGGGAGAAACATCATGCATTTAGCTTTTTGACATTCTCCAAGGGGAAATAATTAGAAGGTAGGTGGTTTTTGTGTGTGTACTTGTGGTCATATAACTTAAAAACAAAACAATTAGGAAATCTAATTACCCTTGGCATTTTGGAGACAAGTTGTAAACAGCTGAGATGGAAGTTTCACAATCTGCTGTATAGATGTGCTGTCAATGAAATCCTACTTTCCCGAATGTGTGCTTCTGTCCTTCCAAAGAAAAAGCTGCTACAGTCTAGTGATTAAAACACACAAAAATATGCTTTATAAAAGAAAAGTTTAACTTGACCAACTTTGCAGTTCAAGCTGATTAAAATTATGTAACTGAGTGTCTGTAGAATGGTCTGAAATGCCTTTGGAGGAAAAGTGATATTCTGTTGCATTAACTCATGCCTTTATTATGAGGTTATTTGTTTGTTAAACAGAAAATGTCCCAAACTATTACACTCTGAATACATTTCCCAAACCTGAAGAAGAGCTCTGTGTAAGCTGAAGATCTGGTCTTTCATATCAACAGAAATTGGTCCAATAAAAGATAGTACCTCACCCACTTTCTCTTCCATACTACTTAAGCAATATTAAGGGCATGATTTAAACCAACAAGCTAGGAAAACAAAAGTTAATACTGAGTGGTAGGGAGATTATGAAAGTAAAGGACAGTGTTTCAGTATGGTTTGTTGTTCTCAATAGTATGTACTTTGTATAGTACTCTCAGAGCAATGCACATTTGCTAAGTAATTTCATCTTTATAAATGCTGGGTTTATTGTCTGTCAGATGCACTAAACAAAGTCAGGACTCTAGGATTGGTTATTTGCTTTTTGTAAATTCATGTGACAGTTTGACTCTTCCAGAGTTTGTAAACTAGTCATTATCCTGCTTCACTGTTGGTTTAAAGATTTATTTTTTTTAAAAGCTTGATTTTAGCATTAAATGTATTGCCTGTGTCACAGATTATGTCAGATGTTTTATTTCTGGCAATATGTAAACTTTCAGCAGACACTTATTGGTTCTGAAATACACCTATTTTAACTTTAAAACTTAAACACAATATGAATGGACTGCTTCTTTCTTTGTACAAAATTTTGCAGTTCTCTTACCCTAACAATATAATGGAATGTTCTTTGAATCTCACCAGACATACCATGGCTGAGTCTGCACTGGGAAAACTGGCTGTTGTTGGCAATGGGTGTCAGCAACAGGTACAACCAAAACTGTGGTGAACACAGTTTAACTGCAAGGACAGGACAGACAATACTCAACACAATCCTGGTTTCTGAATTGGTGCTGAACAGTTTGTTCTGGACTGTGCTTACAATTAAACCATAATTACACTGGGTTCAGGTGCAGCCATTGCTAGCAGTGGGAAACTTTCCTAGTGTAGTCAAAGCTTAAGAATCCAATGATGTGACAATTTTTCCTTTGATGGCAGGATATTTATAGTACATGGCAGTGTGTGACTGAGAGTACGTGAACTAAAAATGATTTCCGTTGATTATTTTGTAAACATTTTAAAGGATTGTTCCACTGTTAGCAGGTGGCAAATGTCTAATTCTCTCCTTGTACCTGAAGAGGCAGTATACAGCCGAGTATTATTAAAGTACATTCCAAATGATGGCAGGCCTCTGTTAATACTTGGGTACTTGCTCAGATCATCCAGTTGCATTTGCCTGTAAAAGATGCCATGATAATCTGCATAGATTGAGCTAGATGTAGATGATGTGTGCAGTTGAGTACTTTCTGGGAAGTACTTGTGTGAGAGATTACTGTTCAAGCAACCATCAGGCAACACTGCTTGGTCCTAGACTTCAGTTTAATTTAGTCCAAGTTTACAAACTGTTTGAAGTTATTACACATAAATGAACCCACACTCACTGAAGATGAGCATCTTGGAACAATGCTGTGCATCACATATTGAACATGTCAGAACTTTACTAAATGCCTGAGGGAGACTACGTGCATCAGCCCTGTCAGAATTAAGGGCATGTCTTTGCTGCCCCACAGTTCGCACTACAGAGATGTGAATAGTTGTGTGCACCAATGTGCTGCACATTAACATAGGCCTCTTCAAACAGGACTATGTTAATGTGAACTAGGAACCTTTTGATGTGTGCTTGCTGCATCCACATGGGGGAGTTACAGTGCAGCACTTTGTTGCTGACTACTATTTACACCCCTATAGTCTAATCTGGGGGGCGGTGTAGACATGCCCTAAAATACATTGTTATATTTGGGTTAAGGAAAAATGCATTCTAGAAATTGTTAGTCTCTGAGGTGCCACAAGTACTCCTGTTCTTTTCCCTTCCGTATTATTGTATTTATTAGCAACTCTACACACACTTCAGATTGTACTGTATGTTCAAATATCGCATTATAGCTTCAACATGCTTAGCAATTAAAACTAAATAAAAATATACAGAATGAAACAGCCACCAACTTTATAACTTTTAAATATGACTTCATGATTATTTTGTAGTACTTTTACTTCTGCGTGAGACCAAAAAAGAACTACTCTCTACCCATTTGACTTAAATGCTAAGGCCCTGATCTCTGCAAGAGCACAAGGATTTGCTGTGTAGATTAGCTTTCAGGATTGGGGACTAAAACTATCATCATAAAGGAGTGGTAAAGTTAAAAATGATTGTATTACTTTTCTCTGTAGCTCATCTCTAACTTTTATGTTCTTTGGAACTCCCCTTCACGTAGTTGAAGGCTGATATCAAATCCCCCCTCACTCTTCTCTTCTGCAGACTAAAGAACCCCAGTTCCTTCAGCCTCTCCTCGTAAATCACATGCCCCTGCCCCCTGATCATTTTCGTTGCCCTCCACTGGACTCTCCAATTTGTCCAAATCCCTTCTGTAGTGGGGGGACCAAAACTGGACGCAATACTCCCCAGATGTGGCCTCACCAGTGCTGAATAGATGGGAATAATCACTTCCCTCGATCTGCTGGCAATGCTCCACTAATACAGCCCAATATGCCGTTGGCCTTCTTGGCAATGAGGGCACACTGCTGACTCATATCCAGCTTCTCATCCACTGTAATCCCCAGGTCCTTTTCTGCAGAACTGCTGCTTAGCCACTCATCCAACTTAAGCCTAGACTTGGGCCTTGGCTACACTTGCAGATGTACAGCGCTGTTAGTTAAACCCGTGTTCGTACAGCTGAGTAGGGAAAGCGCTGCAGCCTGTCCACACTGGCAGCTGCCAGAGCAGTAAGGTGGCTACATTTGAGGCATTTGCAGCTGTATTGGGAGCGGTGCATTATGGGCATTCAGGTGGCTGCAACGTGCTTTTCAAATGGGGGGTGAGGGGGACTTTGACAGGGAGCGTTTTTGGAGAGAGAGTGGGTTTTTGGAATCTCCACAGAGTGTCAGCTCATTATTTCCACACCTCCACATCCCCTGCCTCTCTCTCAATCACTGAAAGCAAACAGCAGGGGCTTTGTTTGTTTTAAAGAGCAGATAAAAGAGAGGAAACGGAGCCTTCCCCCTTCCCCCCCGCCGTTCTTCCCCCCCACCCCCCCACCGTCTCTGTCCAAGGCAACTTTGCTGCCGGCATTCCTAACGGAGCCCCTCCCCCCCCCCCCCCCCCCCCCCCCCCCCCCCCGCCTGCAAACAGTAGCTGTGTTTGGTTTTTTGTAAAGCACCTCAACAACGGAGCTCTGAACTCCAACCCGGAAGTGCCGTTTCAAAACAAAGGCAGCTTCCGGAGATCAGTAACTGCGTTGTTCCTCGGCTACACTGAAAGACCAACGTTCCACCCACTTCGCAACAGCTGTTATTCCTCTCGGGGAGGTGGAGTACATGCAGCGCTGTATCTGAGGAGATACAGCGCTGCACGCACCTTGCAAGTGTAGCCAGTTAGTGAGTTACAGCGCTGCAGGCAGTTTTATTGTGCTGTAACTGGCAAGTGTAGCCAAGGCTTAAGGATTCTAAATGAGGCCTTGTGTGTCTGTCTTGAGAACTCAGTACCAAACACCATCTCCTAGGTCTCAACACAATATGAGTTCACATCACTTCAATGTATAGGTCCCAGTTTAAGGTTCAGAATTAATGAAACCATCCTAGAACCTTACCTTGGCCAGGAAGAAGTGGATGGTTACTCTTGGGAAACCAGATTTGTACTTATCCAGTATGTGAGGTGGTATTTTAAATGTAACCAAATTGGGAGGAAGTAGAGATAATAGAGCACAGGAGTCAGACAGGTTTCTATTTCTTGCTGTGTCACATGGACTGAAACCTTGGGCAAGTCATTGGTGGTCAGATTTTCCAAAGCTGTGTGCTATCTGCCCCAATCAATATGTAAATACTTAATTTAGGGTGTGTCAGAGAGAGAGGCTCTGCTCCTCAGAAAATCCCACGCATGTCTATGTATGCTGATGCACTGGCATGGCTACAGAGAGAGGTGCATGGCCTGTTTATAGATTTGCATGGGGATTGCTTAGACTGATAGTTGTGACTCAGGCACATGTATGTCAGGAGGCAAAGATGAGGTGGTTTCCCACTGGTCCTCTGAGAGACGGATTACCTATTGCAGTTAAAAATAGCAGCTGCTAAAGGAAAGAGAGGTCTGGCAAATACGCAGCAATTCTGAACCTGCACAGGCTTACCATACAGAAGGTCTACATATGCTAGTTCCTTTGCTTCCCTGTGGATACCCATATTGCATTAGCTGGGATGCAAGTACAGGAAATCTGCTTAATCCATGAATGTTCATTGGCTGAAGGGAAGTAAGGTCTTCACTGCTGAGTTGTCCTGGGGGCCTGGACGAAAGAGTCATGACAATCACACAGTGAGATCCAGGGAGGTTGGGTGAGTGCTTCCAAATGCAATTTATACATGCACATATTTATCTGATGCCACAGTGTGTAACCAGGGCAAAGTTTCTCATGCACAAGAGACAGAAGACTTCACCTGCATCTCTGGCACCTGAATCTTGTAATATATCACTAGGCTTGAGCAGAAGAGAATTACAGCATACCATTTTGCATCCTCTAGAAGTGGTCCTTTTGATATCTTGACGTGTCCAAAGGGACTCTGTTACACAACGCAGGGAACGTGAATAGAGCTAGGTCTATACTGCTGGTTAGGGGTGTGATGGCTTCTTATAACATTTTTATACTGGCAAAAGCTCTAGTGTAATAATAATACCTACCCCTTTCATAGGGTTTTTCATCATTAGTTCTCAAAGTGCTGTACCAAATGAATCCGTATCATTATCTCCATTTTACAGATGGGGGAAGCTGAAGCACAGGGAAGTGAAGTGACTTGCCCAAGGTCACCCATTAGGCCAGTGACAGAGCCAGGAATAGAATCCAGGTCTCCTGAGTCCCAATCAATACTCGAACCACTAGGATCCTCTGCCTCCCGTCAGGGAACTGGTATAAGCTATACCAGCAAAAGCATTCTTTTACTGGAATAAGCTGCATCTGTACTAAGGGCTGGTCTACACTAGCCCCGAAATTCAAAGTAAGATACGCGACTTCAGCTACGAGAATAACGTAGCTGAAGTCGAAGTATCTTATTTCGAACTTAAAAGTACTCGCCCCTGGTCCACACTGCGGCGCGCAGGCTCCCCTGTCGACTCTGCCTGCTCCGTTCATGGAGCAGGATTACCAGCGTCGACGGGGGAGCACTTCCTGGTTTGATTTATCGCGTCTAGACAAGACGCGATAAATCGAACCCAGAACATCGATCCGACGCCTCCGACACGACGAGTAAGTGTAGACCTACCCTAAGATTCTTGGCTGGTAGTTTTACCATTTTTTTCAATGTGCATACCTAAATCTTTGAAAATCTTAACTGTCTTACATGTGCAGGACAGCAAGGGCCTGCAAAGGCCTAAAAACAGTGCTGTGCTTGCATGAGACTCATTGAAAATGTAACCCTTACCCCCTCTGTGCCTCCTTTTCTCCATCTAATTGCGATAATAATGCTTTTCTACTTCACAATATTGTTGGGGCTATTTACATCAATTTTTGCACTTCTATAGTAACTTTCCTCACAGGATCTTAAAGCACTTTACAAAGTTATTTCTGTCCTTGAGTGTTGTGAACTCTTTTGCCTCTTAAAAAAAAAAGAAGTGACATTCAGTAGGTAACGTGCAAAGATTATCTGTCCTAACCTGGGTAATAGCATATTAAAGAGAACACTATTTGCACTGGGCTGGACAGTTGGGTATATCTTCACTGCAGGTAACTCAGGTTGTTACTTGGATGTTGCCCCTTGACTCCTCTCGCCTGAGTTTAGTGATGCTTTAAATTCCAGGCTAGCTGATCTGACTGGGGCTGTAGGTTAGTACTCAGGCTAGTCACTGGCCCACTTTGCACTGAGGACAAAGAATACATCACTCGAGTGCTGATAGTCCTCCAGTGCCTTCCCACAGTTGCTGCCATGTACCCAGAAGGACAGACAAGTTCTTCCACAATTCACTGGGGGGGAAAAATATACAGCAGCTCAGCTTACTGCATGCAGCACGTGCGATATGACCCAGAATCCTAGCAACACACGTGACTGCAGCACTGAGGATGCAGTAACTTGATTTGGGATGTGCCTTATGGCTGTTCGCACCTGATCTAGGCTGACCTGGGTGCTAAACATGTGAGTTGACTGCAATGAAGACCTAGCCTAGGAGACTTAAAATGACCCTGTTATAGGATCAAATCAGTTCATTTATTTTATGGTCGACCTTGCTGTGTTTATGCCTGTGAGGATTATTGTTCACAAAGAAAAAATTTCGGCGGTCATATTTATAGATAAAATAAACTTTATTATACAGTCAGTGCTTTGAAGGGTTAAGTATTGTATTTGAAATTAAATTTAGACTTTCAGCTACATGGACATGTTTTTGTCCTTCATTTTCAAACCGTTGCTATGCTTAGCTGCAGCTGACGTAAATAATCTCCTAATTTAGTAATGTATCTATTACCACATCTTACTTTTTCTCTAGTAATCTAATTTGATTTGTCTCCAGTACAATAATCTGGTATATGTAAAAATAAGCACACGGTATTTTTCAATTTATTTAAAATTAACTCTAACCCCAGACGCATAGAAATAGCTTTCAGGCAAACAAATACTGTAGTTTATGTATTTTTTGGTCATGTGCAAACTCCCCCATTCAAAACTTGAGACCAGCTCATCCCATGGAGGCTCTTAAATAAAACAAGCCTTGAAACTAACAAGATGTTTGCTGCCTTTACACAATTCACTCTGCCTGTGTTGTACTCCTTCCCTCATCCTGTGTCAGTCTTGTCTATTTAGACTGTAAATTCTGAGGGGCAGGGACTGATTACTAATCTGTTTGTGCAGTGCCTAGTGCAATGAGGCCCTATTCTTAGTTGGCCTGTAGGCACTACTATAATATACATTATTAATAATAAACAACCTTAGGATGTTAACCTCTCTCTGTCAATATTTAACTGGATTTGAATTGGAGACCCAACTGTGAAAGGCTTTATGTCACATTATTAATCCCGTGTTTCCTTCTATCTTAAGTACTGTTGATTTACAGCATTTTGATTTGTTGTTGTGAAGTCTGTGAGAAGACAGATGACTAAAATGTCTTACTCATTGTATACATTTAGTTCTAAGCATTGCTTAACGCTGGACTTAATAAAACAAGTGCTATTCAAAATCAGTCCTAGAATTTATGTAAGATTTTAATTAGGAAAATAATATAGCAGCCACGGTATCATTTGTCTTACAGGATTTATTGGCTAATACAAGTGTTGTTGTCTTTTTTCCTCATGAGTGCTGGAATCTTCTCTGCTTTTATTTGTTCATTTTGTTCAGTTTCTCTCTGCAGTTACAAAAAGTTTCTATAGATGTTTCATAAACATTTCTATTTGAAAACAATCTCCTTAACTGAATGAGACTGTGACATTAATAATGAAGTAATTTAATGCAAAATGCTGCTGTAGTTAAAGTTGCGGAAGCACTCTTGATACAAGGGTTTGTTTTTTCCGATGTGTACTGATAAAACTACGGTAACTTTAGGGATTGAAATTTCCTATGCTTCCCCTCAGTCCAAAGTTGAACTCCCACCCTTCCTTTCAGCTCAGCTACTTTTTAATTACATACACACAAACCATGATACACAATGCTAACACATGCTTCAATGTGCAGAGTTTGAAGCCATTCTATAGTCCAGGGATGTTATGGGAAGCTAGTTTTCACCTTAACTTCAATCTTCTTTACCAATCTCCCTGAAATTGCCCATACTGAATTTTTCTAGGACATTTGGAATAAATCGCAAAAGTAGTTTTAAAAGTAATGGGCAGAAATCCTGGCCCCACTGAAGTCAGTGAAAAAATTCCTATTGACTTAAATGGAGTTAAATATTCAAGCATGGTGTTTAAGAAGTATCTGAGTTGTTGACTTTCTGAAAAACTTTCTCTAACTTTCATTTGGTTTACCATATCCCAAAAAATAGCTTGGCCTAGAAACTCAATGTGTCTGGCCTTCCTGAGAAGTGCTTTTAAAGAGTGTTTATTTGGATGGGAGCATGGTGGAGCATAATGATGTATAGTAACTCCTCACTTAAAATCGTCCCGGTTAACATGGTTTCATTATTAGGTTGCTGATCTATTGGAGAACATACTTTAAGATCTCGCAATGTTCTGTTATAAAGTTGTTTGGCTCGCCCTGCTCCACCTGCCCGGCATTCCAGCCGGGGGTCGTGGTGCAGGGGCTTAGCCCACTCCGTCTGCCAGGCATTCCAGCCGGGGAGTGGGCAGGCCCCGACCCCCGCTCCCTGGCAGGAGTGCTGGGCGGGCAGAGTGGGGCAAGTCTCCGTGCCCCAAGCCCGCTACGCCCCTACCTCAATCAAGCTTCACAATCATCATTGGTGAGTACAGTATTAAATTGTTTAAAACTTATACTATATATGTATATAATGTCTTTTGTCTAGTGAAAAAAATTTCCCTGGAACCTAACCCTCCCTATTTACATTAATTCTTATGGGGAAATTTGATTCACTTAACAATGTTTCACTTAAAGTAGCATTTTTCAGGAACTTAATTACAACATTAAGCGAGGAGTTACTGTATAAAAAATGAGGTTGTAATGGAGTATACAATGCTCATGCTAAGGTTGATAAGGAAGATGTTAATTAGGGGCTTGTTAAAGCAGTTTGTATACAATTGCTATACAAAGAAGGCCTCAATGGCAGAAATTTAGGTACAGTACCTAAGGGACTTTAAGTGCCTAGACTATTGGATGTCCACTAAGTTGGGTTTTAAGAATCTAAATTTTGGATTTGAGTGCCTAATCCCTTTGTGGCTCTAACCCATTTTGGTTTTACACAAAAAGCTGTAATACTAAAGAGACAGAGGTCGCTATGATATGAGTGTCTACTAATCAGTCATGTTTCATACTAAACACAATCAATTCCAAAAATGTATATTTACTGCTCAAGTCCTTAAGAATGTAGAGCCATGGAACTAGTGAAGGTCTGTGCAATACCCTAGATGCAGAGTTTACTGAATTGATAAACTTGATTTTGTTTTCAGTGACCTGTTCTACACATACAGAGAGACTATTTTCTTTATTTGGACAAAGAATTCCAATTTGAGAAACCAATTGAGAATCAAATAGCACTCTCTTCCAGCTCCTGTGTCACAATTGTTTCCTCCACTGTATGTTCTCCTTGATCTCAAACTCTTTCTACCACACTTCTATTTATGTAAATCAGCCTGTCACTACCTAGGAATTGTTATCCTGGACCAGACCATCAGTTTATACCATCTGGTATCCTGTCTTCGTAAGTACCAGATGCCGTAGAGGAAAATGCAAGAAACCCTGTAATGTACAATTATGGAATAAGAGGGAAATCGTTCCTAATCCCAAATAGTTAATGATAGGATAAAACTGTAAAAGGTATAAACCCACATGCCTCAGGATTTAAACCTATCTAGTGCGACTATAGCTATCTTTGCAAATATTTACCCCTTTTTGAATCCTCCTAAGTCTTGGCCTCAGTGGGTATGTCTATACAGCAAAGAAAAACTCAGTGCCAGCTGACTCTGGCTGCAGGGCTGTTTCATTGCTGTGTAGATTTCCAGATAGGAGCCCGAGTAAGCTGGCATAGGTTTTTCTTTGCTGTGTAGACATATCCAATATCTTGTGCCAGTGAGTTTGCACTCTGCAATACTGGCTGTATGCATCATTGCCTTTGCTGAAATCCTCATCTCAAGCTCTTTTTCTCCTTGACTGTCTCATGTTCCTTCCTCATAGCCTCCCAAGATCTCAGTTGTCAGCTGACTGCCTTCTCACATCTACAAAGTAGCATGATCATGTCACCCCATCTTCACACTGTTTTACTGTTTTCTTTAATAATTGATTTTCATTCACACAGCTTCATCCTACAATTGCTATAAAGGTTGGCTACACTTTGCTGCTTTCTTCTTTCAGGTACCATGGTGATGGGCGTGTATAAAGACCTGAAAAAATAGATTTCTCTCTGGTAACTCATTAAGGCCAATGTTTTCCAATTATGATGATCTCATCAGGTTGCAAGTTCTAAATTATTAGCAGGGATCTGCCACCTCATATTTTTAATATATATATTTTTTTATAATGTGTAGATTTAGCAACCCTAATCTGTAGTTGGTCTTGTTCCTTTCTAGTACATGTTGATAAGATGTTTGAGAGCAGAGTTAACAAATTGGCAGACAATTTGTTATTTCTAAGCAAGGCAAAGGCCCAGCTCATGTGGTTAAGAACCAAACTCAAGGAATGGCATCCTTTGAACAGAAGTGGAAACAACAAAGTAGACCAGTAATAGTTTCAAAATGATACCTAATACATTATGGAAATGTTTTAGTAAGAGTCTGCAAGCTATTTTCAATTTCAAGTTGTTATGAAGTGGAAGTTAGGAAACATGAGCTATATAATGACCAAATTTAGGTGGCACAAGCAGCAGAATGGTGGCTTGAAGCAGGGTGGATACAAATTTTAAAAATCAGATATTTTTTTAATTTAAATTGGATTTTTTGATAGTTTTCCTCAAAAAAAGCACCATCTAAAGATAGTTTTAATGATACATTATAGCTCAAAGAGATCTCATCATGGAATAGGGATTATAAATTCTAGTTCTATAGTATGAGACAATATATTCATGTAATATTTAAGAAAAGTTTTGTAAAGGAGTTCCAATAGATCATGGATTAGGGACCCAATTTTATGGGATTCCAGAGGCTTCTGTATAGATTATTCAGGTTAATCTTTGTATCTACCCAATGGGACTCAGTGCTCAGTCAAGAAGATACCATCAAAAATGCATAGTTTTGCAGTTCTCAAACTGTGGATTTGTGTCTTCAGAGATAACATGTTTGTTAACAGCAAAAATGTTTTAAATAAATAAATAAAACAATTTTAAATGTCTATCTGGTGATGTTCTCCTCCTAATACAGCAAGGCAAGAAAATCCTCCAAATATTAATGATTAACCTGTTGAATTGGAGATAGTTCACTTCCCAGTGACTTCATAAATATCTGCTTCAATTACCTTTGGTAAATGAAATAACCAAACAATCATTCATTTTCTGATGTAGCTGTAAAACTCATCTGAAAAGTTTTCAAAATAAATCACTTTAAAAATGTATAGTGTGTACCTTCTAAAAATTAAACCTACATCTATCTCTGAGTTGTGAAGAATATGTATTAAGGTTATAACAACCAACAAGAATGCACTTTTATGTAGAAATCCATGATTAAATCGAGTCTTCCTGACTAGTGATTGAAATTATTTAAATCCATTTGATTTAAATCAAATCCACCCTGGCTTGAAGCTTTATAATTGAGACACTACGTTAAAGTTAACCAAAGAGATATAATGACGACTAGTATTTTTTTATACTAGCTAAGCTGTTGAATAATATTGTACGGGTTTTTGTAGTTTTTTAAAGATTACTTTAGAATAGTTCAGTTCACTTTCCAAATGCATTGGCACAAAAAGGTTAAGGATTTTTTAAATGTGCTTCTAAAATAAAAGGATGTGCCTTAAGCCTTGTCTATGCTGCAGAATATACCCATAGCTGAATTGGTTCTGATTACAGTTCAAATCAAGACAAGCTGTGATGAACACTTTCAGATATACCTCTTGTCACCAATGAGTGTGTTTGTGGTTTTTTGTAGGGTGGACAAGGTTTTCTAGTTGGGATTAGTTATGATTTTCCCATCAGTGGCCAGCAACCTGTGCAGCTACACGAGTACAAATCACAAACGTAGTCAAGGAAAACTGCAATTTGTACCAGTTGAGATTATGTAACTTTAGAACCAAGATGAACTCAACTGTTGCAAATTGTAGCTTTTTTGTCTATGCTTGGGTTTTGCACTACTACAGTAGTTTCTGCCCAATGACGAGAGTGGATAAAAAAGTTATTTCCTTGGGAGGGAAAAATCAAAATTTAATTTTTTTTATTTACAGTGGATATTTTTGATTTTATTTAAATTAAAATTTTTCTTTTTAAATATGAATATTTTTAAAATCTGAATTACAAATATGTTCAGGCTTAAAGTTATTATCTCTTAAAACATTTAAATAAATGTGCTGAATCCCCATAAACCATTATCAAAAACTTTAGTTAAAGGCTACTTCTCTATTATATAAAGAAAAATCAGGGGAAAACATCTAACTTTTGAGGCCAGGCTTTATAAATATGTCACAATAGGTCATGTACTCTATTAAGGGCTTGATCCTGTGGGGGAGCTAGGGGCTGGCCTACTGGGTGCAAGAGACTGGAAAAATCATTACAGGCATTGGGAGACAGCATCTGACTCCAGGATACACCATCATCGGGATCATCCATTGAGCTCACCCCAGGGATCTCATGCACCTATTTTATAGTCTCTCACTCCCTAAGCTTTGCTTCTCAAGTTATGAATATTTACGATTCCACCCATCATTCACCATTTTCTAACATACTAAAAATGTACAGCCAATAAGAATCTGAAAATAGTAAGCTATATAATTGCTTAAATAAATGTATATAGTTATAGCGTACCCTCCTAGGTAGCAAAAAAATGTACTAAATCTAATATAAAGGCTCTGTTTAGTTGTAAATCAACATGTTTTAGTAGTTATATCAACCAATGAGAGCGCGTCTTTTTTTTTTTTAGAAAATAACTGAAGAACAAATGGAAAAGTTGACTAAAATGATGATTTAAATCAAGGCTTTCCACGTGGTGATTTAAATCAATCTATCTTGCCACTGATGACTAAATCCCAACTATAGACAAGGCCTCAGACTTGATTGGAGATTGAGGGGCCAGATTCTAATCCACACTGGCTATAAATCCTAAATCCATTGACTGTAGCAGAACAATATCAGATTTATAGTGGGGCAAATGAAATCATGATCCAGCACAATGCCTTGAAAACACAATAAAATGAAGCAAAAATTCCAGTGACACATAGAAGTGGGGCCCTAACTTGGAAATGCTGATGGTGCAAGAAAAACATGCTGAATGCTATGTATTAACTGTCTCTGTGGCTGCTATTGAAGGAATTGTCTTGTTCCTCCTATAATATGCAAAAACTTCATTATCTAATTTTTAGCCAAACTTAATTTTTCTATACTTTGAAAAGCTTTAAACTATATGCAATCCTTTTCTCCTCCTCCTTACAAAACAAAAAATAGAAACCAAAAACAAAACAATCCCCCCCCCCTTTTTTTTTTTTTACACTGAGCTGTTGCCTGGATTATTTTGCCTTGGGATCTGACATTGCTCATTCTTTACAGAGCACCTAAAAACCAAGTACGTAGGCAAAATATTTGGAAAGTTGGCACTCTTTACAAGGTGTGGTGAAGACAGATATCATTCATGTGTGCTGCCAAAGGGCCGGGGTGTGACCTGAAATATAAATCCTGCTTGTTTCATTGTAACATATATTTTGGAGGAGGGGGTGGGTGGCATTAAACTGCTTCATCATGTTTCTATGTTTGACCTATTTTATAATGTGATCTAAACATTTTTGCATGTGCAAAATTCAAGCTTGATGAGAAGAAAGCTATAAACCCAGACACATCAGATGTTTAATTTTACCATTAAAAAACCTAGACAAGACTTAATTAGTGTTCATGTGGGGAGGTGGTGCTCTGATGGCTCTGGACCTGAATTGGGAGGAGACCAAGTTAGCCTTAATTGTGTCTTGGCGTGAGTAGGTTTGTACCCAAATCTGCAGAGGAGGTTTCAATGCTTATTATTGATGGGGAGTCTGGAGTATTGCCTTGACATGTCAAATCCCTCTAACTAGTATTGAGTAGAGCTCACTTTCTAATTTGGGATGTCACTACCACAAACATGTTTTAGCCTTAGGCCAGGTCTACACTAGAAACTTGTCAGGATAGCAGTGTTGGTAAGGGATATTATTTTTTTTGACACGTCTGAACTGCCTAAAGTCTTAAGAGTAGATGCAAGTATACCAACAAAAAAGTGCTTTAGCTGGTATAGTTTATTTTGTTCAGGGACTGGTATAGCATATACCAGCAAAAAAAATCTCTTTTGTTGACCTAAGTTGTGTCTATGCTAGGAGGGTTTGCTGGTCTAGCTATCGTTTAGTTATGGCTTAGTCTTTCTGGTGCAACGTGATCATCCGAGAAGGAAGGCTTTTGTTTTGTTTTTTAAGTGAAAAATTGTACATGTTCATTTTTTGGTTTTTGCCATCCCACAACAGCCTACTGTAGGCATTTTTTATGAAGTTGGGTTGTTTTCAATGTGAGATTATAGTAGTTGAGAATTTTTTACTGTTCAGTTTCAAAGAAAAAGATTAATTTTTTATTGTAACCTATCAAAGGTAAAATAACTGGCCATGAAGACTGAGCCCCAGACTTCCGTATTGTAGCCAATTGAGGTACACAAGAATAGGGCAGTACTCTTCAAAAAGGCTGAAATTGCATCTCTTTTTTGAGAGAGTGGAGGCTTTGCAGACATAATATATATTTCTTCCACTTAGGCATTTTTTTTTTTTTGTCATTGAGGAAGATGCCAGCATTCTAAAGGTTAAAACTGTATTATAACTGGTGTTACTACTATAGAAATATATACTGGTATCTTGTTACTGTCAATTCACAATAAGTAAGTTATGCATTTTATTCATATGTCTGACTTGGTTGGATATTAGAGACACAAGGTGGGTGATGTAATATCGTTTATTGGACCAACTTCTGTTGGTGAGAGAGACAAGCTTTCGAGCCACACAGCACTCTTCTTTAGGTCTGGGAAAGGTATTCTCATTAAGTAAAATGTTTATTTCTACATGTGCCTAGAAGGATCAAACTTAAATTGACCCAGAGTAATGTCACTTTGAGATTTACTGGTTTCAAATGGTATGAATCTGCTGAGATCATTTTATGCCCTTGTATGCGAATGTGTGGTTCTGGTCAACTTCAGACTTTATTCTTAAACATGGGCCTTTTCTTTTCATTTGAAGTATTCCTTTATGTATGTGAATTGTATATGTTTAGTAAACAGCTGTCATTCTGTTTTTCATATTGTCTTACACAATGGATTTTGAGCTGACTAATAAAAATTGTATTCCCTTGAATGATGTAAAAGAGCAGATTCTGGATTTGCACATCTGATATCACACACTTTTTTTGCTCACTTTTTCAGATAGGAAGCCACAGAGCATGTAGGCAACAGGAAGATAGGATTTCATAATTGTATTTATTTATGGGTATCTATATATAATTGCGCACACAGCATTTTGTACAGTATTTATTATTACTGACTGAATAGGAAGCAACTTCATGGTATTATACTGATATTAGAAATTAAACACTGTATTCAAATTTTAAGTGAAAGTAGGGAAAACACATTCTCAAAATACCCTAATAAAATATGCTGTCAACCTGTTGCAAATTAAATGGTTTAAGAAAATAGGTTAAGAGGATTTTTTTGTTAAACTTTCTCCCTTATTTTTCTTCTTCTCTTCCTCTTATAGAAATCTCTGTCTCCACTCCAGTTAGCAGGACTCTTCTCCCCAGAATAACAGCAATATACTTTTGCTTACATTGTTTTCAAAGTTGAATTTGGAGCAAGAGGCTGTACTTACTCCCAGGGCATACAATGTAATAACAAATATGGCAGCTATTCTGGTGGGGGAAAAAACTTGATGCCCTGGAAGGGGAGGGCAGAGTTGAGAAGTGGACAAACCAAAACTCCACTTCACCCCTTCTTCCCTACCCTAATTTCCCTTTTTACTGGTTGATACAATATTTTCTTTGCTGTTTTGATATGTTGGGGTTTTGTTTTTTGGCGGGTGGAGGGAGTGTTTTTGCCTTGCATGTAAATCTTAGTGTTCTGTTTCCTTAAGCTGAAATAAGAAAAGCTGAAGCAGCCTTCTCCACTCATGCCAAACAACTCCAAAGTTTGGAGTATTGTATAGGAGCCAATCTGAGAAAAGACCTTTGCATATTCCCAAATTAGAGAATGAAACAACCATACTGCAATTATGTAAATCTCTGCATGCTGGGTTTTTTTTAATAACAACTGTCAGCCTCCCCAGTCACTTAGATGTGTAGGACTATGCAGCAGGTATGCAACTCAGGACACTCAGAATAAATCAGTGTCCTGGGAATTGTAATTAAGTATCTGCTATTCTACCATCTGTGTATACTTAAGGGCTGAAACATCTGTATTTAAACCATTTTAAAATCTTACCTTTAAAATTAAATTATAGAAATTCACAGTTAAGCACAGCCCAGCCTCCATACCTATACCTAATTTTTTTTCACACACTGAGATCAAAGAGAAATTCCAAGATCACTTAATTAATTTATGTGATAGAGAGATAAAGATTAAAAGTAAGCTATTAACATTTTTGTGCTTACTGATAAAGTGTACCTGTCTAATGGATAGATAATGTGGTCTTACTGTTTCCAGTTGTCCTCAGGATAGAATATGGGGGTAGAGTTAAGGTTGAAAAGGGTATATTAAGTGTGCATTTGCGTGGTTCTAAATATATATAGTGTGTGTGTACTTTTTCTCAAAAACGTAATCCCCCATCCCCTAAAAGTACAATGTTCTCACGATTTCTTTTTCTGGTTTTGTTTTTTGGATTTGGGCTGAAGTAGTGATTTCAGGTTAACCATTATTAAGGGCTGAAATAGGACACTGTTTAAGATAGTTGTATGTTTGGTTAGATCTGAAATCTCTAAACAGCACTATCTAATTAATGGGAGGGCTTCGGTGTGAAGTCCATACAATGAAGTGATCTAATTAGGGTATGTTATGATGCTAAGATCATGATTAAGGCTGCGGGTCTGTCACAGGCGTCACAGATTTCCTGTGATGTCTGCAGCGGCTGGCCCCGGGGGCCACTGTGCCCTTCTTTCCCCCCCCCCTCTCCCCCCCCCCCCCCCCCCGGCAGCAGGAGTTTGGGTGTGGGAGAGGACTCAGGGCTGAGGCAGGGGGTTGGGGTGCGGGAGGAAGTGAGGGCTCCGGGTGGCGCTTATCTCGGGGGGGGGGGGGGGAGGAGAGGAAGGGACAACTTCCCGGAAGCGGCCAGCATGTCCTTGCAGCCCCTAGGTGGAGGCACGGCCAGGTGGTTGCATGCGCTGCCTCCGCCCACAGGCTCTGCCCCTGCAGCTACTGTTGCTCCCCACCCAGCACCAGTGGAGGCCCTGGCTGTGCCCCTCCCCCCTCTAAGCACCCTCAATGCCCTTGGCCATGCCCCCAAGCACCCAATTTTTAGTCAGGGATATATAGTACAAGTCATGGACAGGTCACAGGCCATGAATTTTTGTTTACAACCTGTGACCTGTCCATTACTTTTATTAAAAATACCGGTGACTAAAATGTAGCCATAATCATGATTACTGATTAATAGGACTACCCCCTAAAATATATTAACCTAATTTCCCCAACATAGCTGGCATAAAGTCTGTGTATTATATACATTACATCTAGATTCAGATCCCCACACCCTGTTGGAATGCTCAGGCATCTGTGTAGAATATCACAAAAATACCTTTCTTCTAACAATATCCTGGTACCTTGCTTTGAGAGCTTCTGCGAGGAAGTACCACCCATGATGTTTTGGTAACCAGAAACTGCAGACTCATTAGTTATTGTTTTTCCCCCCAGAACAAAATTGAACTATAATCCTCCAAAGGATGATGGATCTACATATAAGATTGAACTTGAAGGGATATCTGTCGAAATCATGAAAGAGATACTGGATTACATCTTCAGTGGGCAGGTATGGTGCTTAACAGAATTATTGCATCTCTCACTGTCTAATTCAGCAGCACCAGTTAAAGATAAGCCCCTGCTTTTTGTCTTATCCTGTCATCCAAAAAAGGCAGTAATAGTGAACTTTGTGCTTTAAGCCTTTGCTATGAGATTACTTCTATACGCCAGAATGCTGGCTACTGGTATGAACCAAAAATAGATTGTAAGCACTTCAGATGTGCTTCTCTTGCTCTGCTTAATGTCGTGTATCCCAAGAAACAAACTTCAAACAATACATGTTAAACTTTAAAAAAAACAAAACAACCCTACTAGTTTCTTCACTGAGTTGGTTTTAAAGCATGTGTGATTTGGTACTTGTGAAAGGGGTCTGGATTGGCAACCTGGGAGACTGAAGACCTTCACAGAACATTTTCTATCTGGGCAGTCCAAGCTTCCCATCTCATTACCATCCATCAACTCCAGCCATTTAAGGCTGACAAAGTTTTTTTGTCTCCACACCGGTTCAGTCCTCCCTAGTCCCTACTAAGACTCCCAGCAAAACACAGATTAAAATCCGCTTTTGTTTTGTCCATCAGGAACCAGACTGACATTGCCGAATTAATTTCAAACAGGTCTCCAGACAGGCATCAGGCGGCATCGGCTCTTGGTTAGCTGAAACCATTTAAAAAAAAAAAGTTTCATCATCAAGGCCACAATAAAGAAGAAAAAAGTGCCGTTGGGGCTGTAATGTCTCTTTTCCCGGTGTGCTGATTTGTCTTACCAGAAAAACATAGTTCATTGTCCCAGATGAGTTTAACAATTTCATGGTTCCTTCAGACAAAACACCCCTTCAGATGCCCTCTACCCAGCTTGCACCCTCCCTCTCCCCAGTTAAGTTGCCCACCAGCAGTGGCTTTATCCTTCTGCATGGTAGTTTCGAATCCTCTTCTACACCTATGTTATATTCCATTATTCAGCCAGTATGGGCAAATCTGCACTGAAGCGCTACATTGACGCAGCTGCAGCGCATCTGGCAAAGACACGCTATGCTGACGGGAGAGCTCTCTTCCGTTGACATAATTACTGCACCTCCGCAAGGTGCGGACAGCGCTTAGGTGGATGTAACTTACGTCGCTTTTAGAGGCCTGTCTTTTTCACACCCTGAGTGCTGCAAGTTACATCACCGTAAGTGATAGTGTAGACCAGCCCTAAGAATCCGTTATAAAGTTATAACAGACAGTGAATTATAGTTGTAACTTTTTACAATAAACTCTTGCAGATCAGGCTAAATGAAGACACTATCCAAGATGTTCTGCAAGCAGCTGATCTCCTGCTTCTTACAGATCTTAAAACTCTCTGCTGTGAGTTTTTAGAAGGTTGTATAGCTGCTGAGAACTGTATTGGTATTCGGGACTTTGCACTGCACTATTGTTTGCGTCACGTTTACTACCTTGCCTCGGAGTATCTGGAAACTCACTTCCGAGATGTCAGCAGCACAGAGGAGTTCCTGGAACTGAATCCCCAAAAACTGAAAGAAGTGCTGTCCCTGGAAAAGCTGAATGTTGGAAATGAAAGATATGTATTTGAAGCAGTAATTAGATGGATCTCCCATGATTCAGAATTAAGAAAGGTTAGAGTGCACTAAATTAAGTAGTTTTTTAGTAAATTGGGCTCACATTCTGTGCTTGTTTACAATTACCTGCTGGGAATACAGTGCAGATAAATGTTCTTTTTCCTGTATTCTTGCATTTCTAGGATTTAGATATTACACTGTATATAAAGATGGAAAGTAGATTGGGGCTGTTGAGCTGAAGTCTTGCTTATACTGTAGCTGCATCCTCCCTTATTGTTGCAGATAAAAACACTGAATGAAGTAACACAGTTGTTAGTCTTTGTGTGTTTGATGTATGAGCTTATTGTTGGGTGAGGGGAAGTAACCATTGTTTGCCACAAGACCTAGAGACTTAAACTGTGCTTTCTAAAATAGTTTTATTTAGAAATTAAGTTGTTTTATCCATCAAATATTTTTCAGTGTTTTCTGTATATAAAATAAATACATCACATAAGAATTCCCTTGGAACTATATTCTAAAGTATGGTGAACAAAATTCTGTTTTTTAAACTGTTTTGGAAATTTTGAATGTTTCTGGTTCTCTAGGTTCACCTGAAGGATGTCATGTCAGCAGTGTGGGTTTCAGGATTAGATTCAACTTATTTGCGTGAGCAGATGATGAGTGAACCACTGGTACGGGAGATTGTCAAAGAATGTAACAACATTCCTCTCACTTCACCACAGCAGGGGGAGGCAATGTTAGCTTCTTTCAAACCCAGAGGTTATTCCGAGTGTATAGTGACGGTTGGTGGTGAAGAAAGAGTGTAAGTATTCAGTCTGTTACTGACATAAATGACTTGTACTATTTAAGCAATTAGTGGGCAGATGGTAACTTTCATAAAAATTATTTCATATTGCCTCTATATAAATCCGTGGTACACACAGATCTTGAATACTGCGTGCAGATGTGGTCGCTCCATCTCAAAAAAGATATATTGGAATTAGAAAAGGGCAACAAAAATGATTAGGGGTATGGAACGGCTTCCATATGAGGAGAGATTAATAAGACTGGGACTTTTCAGCTTGGAAAAGAGACGACTAAGGGGGGATATGATAACGGTCTATAAAATCATGACTGGTGTAGAGAAAGTAAATAAGGGAGCATTGTTATTTACTCCTCATAACTCATGAACTAGAGGTCACCAAATGAAATTATTAGGCAGCAGGTTTAAAACAAACGGAAGTATTTTTTTCAGACAACGTGCAGTAAGTCTGTGGAACTCCTTGCCAGAGGATGTTGTGAAGGCAAACACTATTAACAGGGTTCAAAAAAGAACTAGATAAGTTCATGGAGGATAGGTCCATCAATGGCTATTATCCGGGATGGGCAGGGATGGTGTCCCTAGCCTCTGTTTGGCAGAAGCTGGGAATGGGTGACAGGGAATTGATCACTTGATGATTACCTGTTCTGTTCATTCCCTCTGGGGCACCTGGCATTGGCCACCATCGGAAGACAGAATACTGGGCTAGATGGACCTTTGGTCTGACCCAGTATGGCCAGTCTTATGTTCTTATGGTCTTATTAATGATAAAGAAGTGAAGTTAATATTAACCCATTTAGTACTGAATTAATTGGGCACATTTACAAAACTTGTTTTTTAGCATGGTTAGGTTTGCCTAGAACACCCTCATGTTTGATCCATTTCAGAATGTCAAATTTCTTCAGTGAACGAGTTACTTAACTTAAACTTCTGATAATCCATCTTTAATAAGTATTAAAATACAAATAAATATTTAGCATTATCATAGTGCTTTACATGTTCGAGACACCATACAAACAAAAACTACTCTAATCATATTTAATCATAAGTCCATTGATTGGCTGAGTGAGGTTCATGAGAGTCCTCAGGGCCTCATCCTCCCTGATTGAACTAACCTTGTTATCCCTAGCCTGATTCTTGCTTGCATATTTATACGTACCTGCCTCTGGAAATTTCCACTACATGCATCTGAAGAAGTGGGCATTCACCCACGAAAGCTTATGCTCCAATACGTCTGTTAGTCTATAAGGTGCCACAGGACTCTTTGCGGCTTTTACAGATCCAGACTAACACGGCTACCCCTCTGATACTTACAATAGCAGTGTGCAAACTTCACATAGCAAGTTCTATGTTCTATTAAAACATCCTCAGTGTTGACAGTTAGTGAGGTAAAAAGCCGAAGACACAACTTTTGTGGTACCATATGCTGGTGCCAGAAAAATTTTGTTCAGACTTGTAAACTGAGCAGGTTTGATGTGAAAGTCCTGAATAAGAATAAATATGGAATATCAAAAGCAACACTTATTTTACAGGGTTGGTTTTTTTTCAGATCAGTGTTGCATTTTAATAAAATATCAAATCTCTACTTTAGCATCAGGACCTACCTGCAGTGACAAAGTAGATTCTGTTTGTTACATTGAGATTTAAGGTGACAATGCCCATTCTCCTTTCCTTTTTCAAGTATTTTGTGGGGTTGGGAGGAGGGAATTGTTCTGTGCTGACCCAGCTCTGACCTTTGCTCACTATTGATAAAAACTCAGTAACACATCCTGTTCAGTTACATTTAAGACTCATTCTATTGGGAGAAGAAATACTAATGTTCTATGATAGTGTACTCTGCTTTTTATATAAAATTCCTTACTGGCTAGGGCCATATCTAATTACCTTGCATCACATATTCTCCTCACCTCCCTCCCTCTTGCCTTTGTTTACAAACTTAGATTGTAAGCGCTTTTGTGCTGGGACCATGTCTTTGTGGTATTTTCCAGATGCACATGTTTATGAATCTATACTTAAAATACTTGATTGATCAAGCAATTTTAGTGACCCTAAAATATATGAAATAACATCTATATTTCCTCCTTTTTCAGGTCACGGAAACCAACAGCTGTGATGCGATGCATGTGCCCTCTTTATGATCCTAATAGGCAACTCTGGATTGAACTTGCCCCTATGAGTATTCCAAGAATCAACCACGGAGTACTCTCAGCAGGTAAATGACAGCATGTTACTTTAATAGGAGTGTAAACTCACCAGATTGTCAAAAATGGGGTATAGTTAGTAATGTAGTTTGCTTTCTTAGAGGAAGCTGCATATGAGCCTGTTCGTTTTCCCCCACCCACCTTCCCCCAGTATACTGCTTTATTTTGTGAGGATTCCCTCTGATGTGAAGATCTTGGAATCGTAATTTAATATTTTGTTGGAGTCTGCTGAATCCGTCGCTGTGGGAATGTTTTACTCAAGTAACCACACTATTACTTCAGTAGTGTTGAACTGGATACACCAGTGCTGAATTTGGCCTGTAGAGTCTGCACTGATGGGTTAAACCACAGGGAAAAGTACATTCTTTACCCTTTGCCAGTCTGGAGTCCAATACAGCATTTTTATGAACCTGTGATTTCCAAGATGTAGCTCAATGCCCTGTGACAAGTAGTGGTGTGACTTCCATTTTAAAATCTTCATATGCACTTTGTTTTACAGAAGGATTTTTGTTTGTACTTGGAGGTCAAGATGAAAATAAGGAAACTCTGAGCTCTGGAGAAAAATATGATCCTGATACCAATTCATGGAGTTCCTTGCCACCAATGAACGAGGCAAGATCACTACCCAACTGTATGGGGGTTTCTTTTTCCTTTGAAAAATAGAGGATGGATGGTGTAGTAGTTAGAGCACTAGCTTAGGACTTGGAAGATCCCTGCTCTGCCAGAGACTTGCATTGTGACCTTGGGCGAGTCTCTTGGCCTCTCTGTATCTCCGTTCCCGGTCTGTAAAATGATGATAATAGTAATTCCCTACCTAACAGGAATGTTGTGAGGATAAATACATTAATAGATTTGGAGGCACTCAGATGCTATGTTGATGAGGGTCATATAAGTATCATGGACAGATGGTACTTATAGGATGCAGCATAGGTCAGACCTATTTGATTTTCCAGCTGCTTGCACCTGATCCAACCAAAGCCATGGTGCAGATTTTTTTTCTTGTATATTTCCTAGATGCCAAGCTTGGATTTGTAATAACTGCAGCCGCTGGAAAACATTGGTTGTTACTGAAGAACTAGCTATGGAGCTGAGCTGCAGAATTCCTTATGAACTCTGATGTTTGGTTTTGTTCATAAAGTAACCCATTAGAGTTTATTGGCCTTTTAAAAAAATGTGTATATATAAAAATAGTATTGAGAATCTAACATGATGAGAGGATTGGACCATGCAGAAGGATGGGCAGGAAATGTGGGCGAAGCAACACATGGAAAGTGATTCAAACCTTATCTTAAACTTGCCAGCTTGACTTGGAAGGTGGGGATGGGGCGTTCTTTTTTCACGTTTTAGCTGCCATCAAAAAGTGACTATCCTACTATATGTGAATTTAGGTCCTGAAAGTCACATTTATGGGGTGTTGATTTTTTAAGCAGGTATAGGATTTTATTTTATTTAAGAAGTTGTTGATCGTGCTCCAGAATTTTCTTCACCAAAGGCCTTCTATTAAATAACTCATCCTTGCACCTGAGGAGATCTCAGTATAGCTCTTCTGGTGATGACGGTGGAACCTGTAGCAGTGTTTTTACAGCTTACTGTGAATAAGGTTAGAGAAAACATGTTTAAAAACACTTGCACTTAGACTAAACTACAGGTTCCACCACTGCTACCATCAGGAGATCTGGACCAGTGGGGAATTATGGGTCCAGATTGTTTGCAGCATTGATTGGCCAGACCTAGTCACTGTAAGGGGAAATTCTTGCTTCCGGATTAGTTGAAGAATAGAGCATAGTCCATAACTCAGATCTTTGAATACTAAAGAAACACACTACAATTTACTTGCTGAACCTCTGTTTTAACTTAATGCTCTTATCTGTCCTATATTATGTTCTTATATTCAGTTTGAGAATAAAAAACTTGCCCCGGAGATTGATATTTTGCATTATAACTTTTTTTTTTTAAACAGAGATGATCTGAGTTACATACTTCTACAGGTAGGGCAAGTGTTAAAAATGATTACACGACCATTACTGTTGTTGTAAATATGCTACTACAATGTTTATTGGTGTCTCCTATAGGTACGACATAATTTTGGTTTGGTAGAGATTGATGGAATTCTTTATATTCTGGGAGGTGAGGATGGAGAAAGGGAGCTATGCTCTATGGAGTGCTATGACATTTATAACAAGACCTGGACCAAGCAGCCAGATCTGACCATGGTTAGAAAGGTAAGAACTCCATCATAATTTAGAAAAGCATTATTGTTAAACTCTTTTTAAAGTCCCTATTCAAATACTTGCACTGTTTATATTACAACTTTTACTTGAAGTGAATATTTCGCAATGAAAATAACATGGGAGGGCTGGGGGGAGAAGAGGGGTCTCTTGTCTTTTAATTTATACATCAAAGCAAAATGTTTTTCTAGACTGAATTTTTATAGACTATGCTGTTTGAGATGCAGTTTGGATAAACCAAATGTCTTTTTCTTTGCATAGCTTTCATCTTTCCCTTAGATGCAAAATTCATCAATGGTGATTAATTTTAAAATGAAAGAAGGAACTTGTGCTGGGCTTTTTTATGCATGTTTACTTATTTAATGATACTGCCCTTTCAAAATGTAAAATCTTATTTCGTTTGGTCTGATCTCTTTGTTATTACTAAAAATGAATAAACTTGAAGAAAAACTAGTGCAACTGCATCAGTCTGACTAATGAACATTTAAAAGCTAATGTCCTACAGCTTATTCCTCGGCTTTATTTTCTAAGCGAAGTGTTAGTAATGCATTTTTGTACAGTCAGTATATTTTGTTGAAGAGAACCTCAGGAATCATTGTAGAAGGTGGAAATAAATGAGTTTAAAATGTAGGAGTCACTGTACAAACTGAACTGCGGCCCAATGTGAAAATTGCTTTACCTTCACTCTTGCTGTACTTTTTCTGTTTGGACAGAGATTAATAAGCTAATGGACTGTTATTTACAGTGGTGGCCACAATCCATTATAAGTCCTATATTTTTAGCTAATTATAAGGGGCAGTTTTCGGGGATACTTGTTCTACTGTTTCTACAGAGTAATTCTAAGTGAAAATGGGGTGCGTAACTCAATGTGAACTTGTTTTTTTTTCTTTTCCAAGCAAACACAACTGTTTTTCTTTTGCTGAAAAATTCAGTATTATTTATTATTATAGAAATTCAGTATTATTTATTTGTTAGGAAATTGCTTCCTTACTGCTCGGATTGTGTTGTATTAATGAGACTGGCTGACTACTGGACAATGACTTTGTTGCCACATCTAGAACACTGAACATAGTCTGTTTAAGGTACTATAGATTTCAACGTCTGATTTTTCTTTTTTTAAAGATTGGCTGCTATTCAGCTATGAAGAAGAAAATCTATGCCATGGGCGGAGGCTCCTATGGAAAACTCTTTGAATCTGTTGAGTGTTATGACCCTAGGACTCAGCAATGGACAGCCATCTGTCCACTAAAAGAGAGAAGGTGAATAAGATGCACATGTACATCCAGGTTACAAGGACACTTGTTTATCATTTAAAACCAAAAATAATATGGATTTAAAAACGTGGTCCAAACCCACTTATTTTTAAAGAAACTAATCGATTGTTAATATTAATTTCAGTGTGGCTGTGTGCGTGTCTGACATTAGTGTACAGTAACTCCTCACTTAGTCGTCCTGGTTAACGTTTTGTTGTTAAGTTGCTGATCAATTAGGGAACACGCTCGTTTAAAGTTGTGAAATGCTCCTTTCTAACGTCGTTTGCAAGCTATCAATTGTGGCAGTTCAGCTGTCCCTTCCCCCACTGCCATGTGCTGCTCCCAGAGACTCCTGCCTGCTTGCTGTGTGGGAAGAAGGGGAAGATGAGGGGGGCTAATGTCCCCCTGCTCCTGCACCTTGCTTACCCCATCTTCCATAGAGCAGGGGGGACACACGAGGGAGGGAGCTGCTGCCTTAGGCAGAAGGCAGCTGCCGGGCTTGCTGATCTAATTAACAAGGCAGTGTACTTCTGACCCCACTCTTGATACTTAAAGGAGAAATGCGCATCTCTATCTCTGAAACAAACACAGGTGTGTGTCTCTGTCTGCTCTCCCTCCTTTCCTGCTGCCTTGAAGAGTGTGAGAGTTAACCCTTGAGGGCTCAGCCCACTGCTTAGTTCATTTAGCAGTAAGGCATTCCCTGGGAAATATCCCACCCTCTGACTCCTCCACCTCAACCAAGCTTCACTATCATCATTGCTGTGTACCAGTATTCAATTGTTTGTTTAAAACTCTCTCGTGTGTGTGTGTGTGTGTGTGTGTGTGTGTGTATATATATATATATATAATGTGTATTTATACATTATATATGCGTGTATGTATATTGTCTTTTTTTGTCTGGTGAAAAAAAAACCCTGGAACCTAACCCCCTCATTTACATTAATTCTTATGGGGAAATTGGATTTGTTTAACACCGTTTCACTTAGTCACATTTTTCAGGAACATAACTACAACATTAAGTGAGGAGTTACTGTATGTTTACTAGTCAACAGCTTGTGCAAATGTTTTAACACTAAGGCCTGGGTCATTTGGTAAGTTGAGGCTGGTTTGTGCCACCCTGGTAATGCAAAGCAGTCCTAAAGTTGGCAAAAGAGGCTTCAAGGTGGATTCCCTGTGTCTCACTTCATTGTCGGGTGGCGTGAAGCTGTCATAGTAGCTGCTACCCCAGTTGTAGTGCTGGAGAGGTGGGATGGGAAAGGGGATAGCCAGGGCACCATTGTGTAGGCCCCAGTGATTTCTGGCTGCTGACACAGTCCTTTGGTGCTCCTATTGCTACTGCAATTTAGAGCAGTATTCTCAGACAACTCCATGGTCAAAGCCACCTTTGACTCCTTTGCTCCTAGGAGCACTGGATACTTCTCAGCAGCTGAGTATCTCTGGCCAAAGATGGTTGTTTCATGTAGACTCCCAATGTTGCAAGAATTACTGCTGTTATACAGGATGAAAAACAGAAATGGTATTGTGTCAGTATTACAATTCATACTGAATTTGAACTTCGATCTTTGTCTCCAAAGAGATACTCTGCTGCTCTATTATTTTGTACAATGACTTATGAGCGGTTTTAAATATTACTTCATACTTGATCTAATTCTGCTGAATATGGAAAAGCTAGAGAATTGTGGTAGGGCACGTACAAAGTTATGGGTATACATATATTCTTTGTTTGCTTCTCCTTTTGGCTCTCAGATTTGGGGCAGTGGCATGTGGAGTTGCCTCAGAGCTTTACGTGTTCGGCGGAGTCAGAAGTCGTGATGATAATCAGGCCAGTGAGATGGTGACATGCAAATCTGAATTCTATCATGATGAGTTTAAAAGGTAAGTAGTTCTGGCTGCAGACCTAGAAAATCTCTAACTCCTCTTACCCCTTTTTCCCCTTGTGGTGTAATAGAGCATTGCAGTTCGTGTAATTTTTCAACAAATGCCAATTATTCTTGTTCCTCTTACCTCAAAGAAACTGACCTAGATATTTCTACCTGTGTATCCTTTTTACCAAAGGAAGTGGCTGTTAACAACAAGCTGATGGCTATCCATAATTCCTAGTTGATCATAACTTACAAGGTCTAATATCTGCTGCGTTTCTTTCTCTCCTTATTTCACTATAAATCAGGAATGTGCTATAGTTTTTATAATATGAAACAAGATTTGCCATGGTCAGAAATTCTAAGAGTTTCAAGGAGCGAGCTGGTGGGGACAGAGGGGATAAAAATGTTCATGTCTCAAGACCTTGTCTTTATGTCTAAAGACTTATGGGCTTTCCATAGCACGAAAATAAAATAGTGGGATCTAGGTTGATTTTTATCTCTGAAGATGTAGATTTAAAGTGACATCAATTTTGGTATGAAAATGTTTTACCTGTTGTTACAAGTAAAACCCAAGATGACTATAACTGAAAGAACCTAAAAGAAAAATAACTTTTTCTATCTTTTTCCAGTTTGTGTATAGTCCAACTATAATTGGTTTCTCCTGTTGCTTCCATGGTCCCTTCATATAGCAATAGAGGGGAGAGAGGCTTTGGGGAAAACGTGATTGTAAACCAACAAAAATGGCAAGGGGATTGGGGGAGCTCAGTGTTAAACACCCACCCCCACCAACTGCCACTCTTTTGTACTGAAATGCTTCCAGGTTGCATCTGTTTTTCAAAAGTTGTTTAGAGTAGGACTCCAGATCCCTTGTTAACATAATTTTAAAACTTCCAGCGATGTTGAGTAATTCATGTTAAAGTTTCTAAAAAGTCTGGAAAACCCTGACCTATCCAAATTTTGGATATGGATGGGATGACAGGTAAGTTGTCACTGCTTCTTAGTGGGTTTAGTACAAATGTTGATAACTGGCAATGGTTTAAAAACTCTTCTAATGACGCCACTTTTGGGCAGAGACATTAGATGAGGGAACCACAGTAGAGTCTATTCAACTGAGTAAAGCTATAAATATTCAACAGATAGAATGAAGGGTTTCTTACAGTAAGTTTTGGTATTGACTCTTGTGAAACTAGTAAAGGAAAAGGCAAATTAGTAATACTGTAACTGTCAATGTTAATTGAACTTGCCAAAGTTTTAAAGAATATCTCTCAAGACTATAAGGTCTCTTTCCCTCCCCCCAGATTTTACTCATCATCTGGGTCAGGATTTCAGACCTCTGTGTCTTGCAGATGCCAATAACTGAGAGTGCATTTAGGGACCTGGACTTCTAAGCATCCTAAAGCACAAATGTAAAATTATGCCTAGGTTTATTGGTGTCTGCAAAAATGGAGAAGTGATGAAGACCAAGATTAAAAATTTGGCCCATAGTCCAGAAGTAAATGATGGTAATATTCCAGCTTTGTAATTTATACTTTCCGTCTTGGACAGTACGGTAGCTTCAGTAACCAGAGCTAGAGGGGATAGTATTTTTTATAATGCTTGTGGCACCTTAGAGACTAACAAATTTATTTCCGCATAAGCTTTCGTGGACTACAATCTGACGAAGCGGACTGTAGTCCACGAAAGCTTATGCTGAAATAAATTTGTTAGTCTCTAAGGTGCCACAGGTATTTCTTATTTTCTTCTTTTCTTTTTGCTGACACAGACTAACACGGCTACTACACTGAAATCTTTTATAATGCTGTTTACCAGAAGAGGGTGCTATATTACCATGTGATGTTTTAGTTGAATAAATCTTGGTAATGAAGATAAGCAGTCACTGAGTATTTCAAATGCATTCAGAATGCTGCATAACTTGAATATAGTTCATCTTAGTCATTAAAAGCATTTTAGAGCCCAGTGAAGTTGTAAATATTGCAGTTACATCTATTTCAAAAAGACTGTATACAAAGATGCTGCATTTTACAAAACAAAACACTTTATAGTACCTCAATAGTGCTCATATTCTTTGAAGAAAAATTGCTGGTGTAATGAAGTGATCTTGTTACTGATCTAATACATTGTGTGTTAAGTTTCAAAATGATACAAAATGAGGGTAAGTTGGCTGCCCCTGGAAAAACATGTAAAGCTGTCATTTTTCTCATCTCATCCTCATCCTTGTCAGTTCCTACTTTTCATTACTTGAATTTGAGTGGAAGGCTGAAATTTAAATAATCCAAATCTGTGGATAATGTATTCTAATAATAAAAAATATCTGTACTGCTTTGCTTGGAGTACAGAATCTTCCACTTGTGTCATATAAAAGATGTGCTTTCTTATATACATCATTAGACCTTTACTAAAACTCTGCTGATCATGAGTTTTTAATTAAATGGGTAACATTTGCTCCTCATGTTAGACTGATTCAACAGTATATCATTACTATGATATACACAAATATTAAATCTTTACCTGTTTGCCTCTAATCCATCTTCTCTTAACTGCATAGTAGTTTGTCACTGGACAATTTACTTGTTCCTACAGTAAGGGGATTGTGAAGGAAACTGCGTACTTTGAAGATGACTCTACAAAAAGGCTTCCCTTATATAAAGGAAGAGAAAACACATCTCAGATCCTAATACCATTAGAAAGACAGTGCACTTCAAAAGTTTTGTCTAGTTAAAATGCATGGATGATATTGAACCACTTATTTTCTGACTAAAGCTGCAGTAGTGTTGGTGTGTATGCATGAGACTCTCAGCTATCCAGAGTGTTAGGTTTAAGGAAATATAATTGGGATTTCGCGTCTGTGTTAAATGGAGCAGCAGCAATGAGATTAGTGCAGAATATACATACTTACAAAAAACCTTTTGGACTTTTCCTTTATCTGTTGATTTTTGTGTACTGTACCACAGAGGGCCAATTACTGCTGTGTTGACAGAAACTAAATGTTTTCTGTTCTCTGGCTTTCACTTGTGATGATAGCAACATCCCCTTCTACAGTTTTCTGCATGAATAAACATCTTTAGACTATTGACTGGAAGATTCTGACATTCTCATTGATACGTTCATAGCAGGAAATCAAATTGTAAGTGGGCCCCAAAAATGAATTAAAAAAATAACAAGAACAACAACAAAAACTTTGCCTGTTTTGGCCCAACAGCTCTGAGAGAAGCAGAAAAACGACAGCTGCTGCATACTTGCAGATCAAGGAGATTTGAGGTTAGTTACAGGTAGCAGATGCTGGAATAGTCTGTACATTGTCATGAAGTACATCTCTTTTGTGAATGGAAACACATTTTTCTCAATAAATCCCCGGCTGTTAACTCAGCCATTTGATATTAATAGTTTATTTATTACTTATATAGAAACCTATATGTGCAGGATTATCCAATCCCCTTCCTACAGCCCTTACCCCTTCAGTAGCATTCTAACTCCTGGATCTTGTTACTTGAGAACTTGGGCCTCATTTTTGTTATCTGATCTGCACCGGCTCAAGGGTGCATTGGTATGGAAGCAGCAGGTATGAACTGAATTGCAGGAGCGAGGCCTTAATTTGTTAATGCCTTTACCTCACTCTGACAATAGGCTGCCACATATGGTTTTAGTGTTCATAGTTTTCCCTCTGCCCCCACCCAAATTACTATCTTTTTCTGTTGTCACAAACTTTTATAATGCCTAGCAGTTTGCCTACATCTCTTCATACCAAATGAGGCATTTTAGAAACTAACATCTAAATGTTGAGACCTGTACAAAATGTAATTATAAAGACAACTAATAAAATATCTTTCAGAGCTTTTAAAGGGAAGCAAGGTGGAGTGTCAGCATAGATTGTAATATGATGTGGACAAGATTAAATAGTTTGTGGTCCTCATGACGTCTTAAGTGTTGCTATATCTGATAACCTCACTTTTTAAAATTCTAAATCAGTTTTTGGTTTTTGGAATGATCTTGCATCTAGACGTATGAATTTGACTGATGTAGGTAATGTATTGAGATTGTTCTATAATCCACATTGTTTGAGTTTGGTTGTGAACTGTATGTCGTCCTTAAAACAATGTGGATATATTTAGATAGCTTTAAAGTAAGTTTTGAAGAGATGGGGTGGGGGTGGCTTTGTGATCTAGCATCAAACTTTGTGTCTGAACTCTCAAGACCCACAGGTCAAGGCAACTCAGTCTTTCATCCCTCCAAAGTTTTCTCTGTTGAGTGACATCCAGCTCACCCTGGTGTATCAGATGTGGGGATGGGAGAATTTGAATGACGACTTTAAGCAAAGATTTTGTCTGTTTAATGTGAATATTGGGGATCCTATGGCTCCATTCAAAAATGTACAGTCGCCCTAAATCTTGCATAAGAATTCTTCATTCCTCCAACATATTGTGCCACATTCTATGAGAAAGCTGACTTCCTGGCTTCTGCCCTCTACCCCATAAACTGCTGCATTGCACTGGTGCTCTGTACACTGGATTTAAGCTGCTTTGATAGTCGAAAGGCACTATTAAAATGTATGATTATTTATTTATTTTTTGCTGTTTTAGAAGTGATGCCTTGTTAAACTGATTTTTTAAATGACTAATTTCTATAATATTCCAGTATTTGATAGAGAGAGAGATGCCTTTAAATAGGATGTGCACAGATTTTTTTTTTTTTAAATTTTGCAACACAATATTTATAACCAGAAGCAGAAAAATGCTCCCATGAAATGTACAAGGATTTCTTCAGTATCTGTAAAGGAGATACTGACTATGCGTAAAGTGCTGTCAAATGTATAATGTAAAATTGAAAATAGATGCTTTTTTATTTATAAGGATTGTGTTCACAGTAGATACACACTTTAGACAGTGTATTTTTAATGTAAACTGCTGTATTCTGTCTCTGTACTTCACTTTTAATTCAGAATTAGAACCCTTACCAATTCATATTATGAATTACAGCAGTTTGGGCCATGTCTTATTTGTATTCACTTATTGCTTTAAAAAAATGAAAAGCTCATGCGTCCCTCTCCATCATCTTCAATGGAGACATACAAACATAGGTTGTTAGTCTTATATCCCTTATCTATCAGCTCTGTCTACAGTTGCAAAGGAAGCTGTCACCTCCTCTTCCTTCAGTTTGATTTCAGCAGAACCATTTGCAGAAAATAAGTGCACAAAAGAGTAGCCTTACAAAAGAGTACTTTGTAGCTCTTGAACATTTTGAACTTCTCAGAACAGTAGATTTGCATACTGTGCAAGCAGCAGGCAAATAAGCAACCTACAGTAAGCTGGAGTCTAATCAAACTCTGATGAAAAATGACCTCTTGTCCTTCCTGTTTTTGTTGCTTCCTTGCTTAACTGTTAAAACTGCTGTAATCATTCCTGAAAAGTGTGGCTATTTTTTAAATACGTAATTTTCATGAGCAATTACAGCTTCTATTATTTTTATTTTTGGTTCCGATCCACAGTAGAAAAGCTGTTGGGCTCTCAGCTAGTTTTAGGGTCACATAGGCTCATAATCCTTGAGTTTCTGGTTTAAATGAACCCAAAAGCGTAATTGATTCATGTGATTTCCCAGCACAAACTGACACCAGGTTCATTAAGAGAGAACATGTTTTTAGTGGAGTTGTAATAATTTCTCACACTTCTGCATATTCAGCATACCTTTCTGTACTGGTGTACTTTGTTGGGTTGCCAACTTTGGGTTGGACAAATTCCTGGAGATTTCATCACGACATAATCTTTAATTCCTGGAGGCTCCAGGCCA
Organism: Chelydra serpentina; assembly: GCA_037349315.1. Lineage (NCBI taxonomy): Eukaryota > Metazoa > Chordata > Testudines > Chelydridae > Chelydra > Chelydra serpentina. The sequence continues at coordinate 31,515,845 of JBAIAC010000026.1, forward strand.
ATCCTGGAGGGTTGACAACCCTAGTACTTCCTCCTACTCAGAGTAGTCTTATTTTTTATTTTCACCTGCACATCTACCAATGTGATATATGCCATCATGTGCCAGCAATGCCCCTCTGCCATGTACATTGGCCAAACCGGACAGTCTCTACGCAAAAGAATAGACACAAATCTGACATCAAGAATCATCACATTCAAAAGCCAGTAGGTGAAAACTTCAACCTCTCTAATCACTCAATGAAAGACTTTAAAGTGGCTATTTTGCAACAAATAAACTTCAAAAACAGGCTCCAACGAGAAACTGCTGAATTGGAATTAATATGCAAACTAGATACCATTACCTTAGGCTTGAATATTGACTGTGGATGGCTCGGTCATTACGTTAATTGAATTTATTTCCCCTCCTTAAAAAACTCTTAACACCTTTGTGTCATCTGTAATGTAATGGGCCATGTTGATTATCACTTCAAAAGTTTCTACTGATAACAGTTCCTTTCAGTTAATTAGCCTCTTAACATTGATATAGGCACTCCCACCTTTTCATGTTTCTCTGAATGTATAAATATCTGAGTGGGGGAGGGATAGCTCAGTGGTTTGAGCTTTGGCCTGCTAAACCCAGGGTTGTGAGTTCAATCCTTGAGGGGGCCACTTAGGGATCTGGGGCGAAAATCTGTCAGGGGACAGTACTTGGCCCTGCTAGTGAAGGCAGGGGACTGGACTCGATGACCTTTCAAGGTCCTTCCAGTTCTAGGAGATTGGCATATCTCCATTTATTTATTTATTTATTTATTTTTTACTGTATGTTCCATTCCATGCATCCGAGGAAGTGGGTTCTTAACCCACGAAAGCTTATGCTGAAATAAATGTGTTAGTCTCTAAGGTGCCACAGGTATTTTTCTTGTTTTCTTTTTGCTGACACAGACTAACACGGCTACTACACTGAAACCTTATTTTTTATTGTAAATCAAATTAAATTTTTCCCCCTCATTTGCCTTTTATTCAAATTCAAATTTTTGTCTATTTATCTAGAGCTAATCCGGAATGAGATTCTCAGATGTAGTGAAAATATTGGTATGTCCATTCCTTGCAGTAGGTGGAAACAAAAATGAAATCATAGAATCTCTGCCTCCCTGACTGTCCGTTATTGAGAGAGGTGGAAGAGAACCAATGAAGCTGCTCTCCTAACGTGTCTGCTCTGTGTGGGGGTAGCTGATGATAGAAGGTTGCTCTCCTGCCCCAAATCTCTTCAGCTGCAACCATAACTGCAGCTATAACTAGATCTGGTCCTTTCTGCAGAATCCCCTTCATTCATGCAAAGAGATGTAAAACTGCCAAAAACACTAAGGGGTTGTTTCCATACGGCTCCCACAGGGGTACAGAAGGGAAGCAGTGTGTTTGCAGCAGAGGGTGTTTGTCTGCAAAACTCTTTCTTCCTTTGATTCACGAGTTTGCAGCCCGCAGGGCACTATGAACACAACTATTCTGGTGGGCTTCACAGTTGAACTTTTCTAGAGTGCTGTGATAGGAGAAGTTGTCTCATGTTGCCTTTCATTGTGAACGCTGTCCTTGGGCTCCTGCAGAACTGGCTGTGGTTTTTTCCCTATACACGATTTACATTGTGTATGTGGTTTGTTTTTGTTAAATAATGCGAGATGCCCAGATGTTGTAGATGTTGGTGCTATATAAATGAATAAAACCCCACCATTTTAAAGTAACACTGCAGTGGTGAATTAGACCTAAAAGTCCCTTTTTCAGGTTATAGTGATTCACTATGAGTTTCTATGGGAACTAGAGTGAGCAGCCACAAGTAGAGTAATTAGAGCTTTTGTACATTTCAGCTGATCTTGAAACCTATTCTTGTAGACTTTAAGGGACCCAATAGGCTGGTAAAGTCTGTGTCAAGTTAACTTGGGGGATGGAGAGAATCAGGCAGAGCAGATATTTGTATCCATCTTTCATAAAAGTTGTGTGAGGGGGACTAGGGAGTAGGAACAAACTAAGAAACCCTGCCTCTCTCTCTACCATACTACCCCAGCTAAGATCAGTGGATGCGCTCAAGCTGGAGCTTCCCTTGGTCCATAGGAGGGAGCTGTTGACAGGCTGTTCTCTGTAAGGGCGGGCCCCATGACTTTACAATTTACTTATCCATCCCTGTTATCAAGGCATGCTCAAAAGCTCATCATCTTAAGACAACACTTGAGGAAGGCTGATGTGGCGGTGAGTGGGAATGCAAGCTGGAGGAAAGAAGACACTAATGTTAGTGATAGGACTTCAACTGTAGTTGGACATGCTGGTGGGGTTTTTTTATACACTTTAACACCACCACCTCCCAGATCCCTGGAAAAGGTAGCAGTTACAATGTGTATTACATATGTTGCCTATAAACAGTGGAAAGAAAACTACCATCCATCCTGTAATAATTCAAATGTTTCAAATCAACTAGGGAAACAATAATGTAGTTATTACTCTGTCAATGAACCTTCTATAGACAAACCTCAGTATTCTATAACTATTGCTGATGAAATCAATGTAATATATACATGGCAGTTTAGAACTAAAATTATGAGGTTTTTAAAGGGTGCATTATTCAAGGTGAAATGATGCAACAGCTGTTGATGATAAATTGAGGTCTCCCAATTTTGCTGCTACACAGCTCTCAAGTTTGAACAGCTGTTTCCATTACAAGCACATCATTTCCAGAGATTTATAACTGTGCTATAAAAATTTACTCTGGATGAAACTTGGAATGCAGCGTAGCGGCCCAGAAGCACTTTTCTAAAGATATTTCCAAAGTAGTTTGAGCCTATTGAACAGTTTCAACACAGAGGAAGATGCTACAATTTTTTAGCGGACTAACTTGTGTGATTTTTCCCACCCTAGGTTTGAAGGTTGGGCTTCTATAAAGGGATGGGTTTTAAAACAAATTATTTACAGCATTAGCCCTGATCCTGGTAATGCACTGGTACGTTTACCAAAGTGTTCCAGACCAGTGGTGATTAGAAAGGATATTTTGGAGAGATTAAGTGACTTGCTCAAAAGAAGCCAGGAATACAGCCCAAGTTTCCTGACTCTTAGCCATGTACCTGAGCACAAGACCGTCCTTTCTCCTTGTTTTAAACAAAGTATGATGCTATTTGCTTGTTTTAAAGATATAAATCTGTATGTACTGAATCGTGAGACTGGAGTGAGATTCTGTCATATGATACAGAAAGCTCAGAGCAAAGTAGAAATGTAGGCATCTAATTCTTAGTTTTAATCAGCTCTTACAAATCATTCTGTTTCTTTCTAAAATAACTTGTTTGTATATCAGCCTCCCCTCAAATTGACTGAGTTGAATCAAGAAAGAATTACTTCTGAGTAATGAATGGGGATGGTACAGGAATATAAAGAGTCTGCAACATCTGTGGGGGTATTTTTCCTTAAATCTCCAGGTATTTTATCCAAAATCTTCAGGACTCCTGTAGATTTATTTATTTTTCCAAATGTTCTTGTTCTTACCCATATTGTCTTTTATGGCCCATGTAAGGTTACTTTTAAGTAGTCTTGATTATTCTGCACTGAACTGTAAATAAAAGTACATCATCTGTAGAAATGTGGCAGGGATCTGTAGAGGTTTGCTTCAAAACCATGGAAGAGACCATTAAATTGGCTGCTCTGTACTTCAGGTATTTACAATCAGACAACTGTATAAACCAGTCTTGTCAGCATATTTGTGATGAATACACATTAGTTTTCTGGCTCGCAAAGGTATCTGTAGGAACAATTGGTCTTCAGTCAATAAGAAAGTCAGACTGATATGATGTTGAAGATGAGGGATCCTTTTAATGAGAAAACAGCTGTGATTCCTAGTATTTCAATGGGGGTGGAAACCAAATAAAGCATGATATAAAATTGGAAAAACTCTCTTCCTGTCCGAAAAGGCTAGACATTTCATTCACTTACCAAAAACCCTCTAGCAGTCTGAGTATCTACTCTCCTGTCCCTGGTTTAAAAATAAAACTCATCAACTGCTGCACACTCCTTAAGTGATAATTTACCTCTGACGACGGCTGAGTAGGACTACAAGGTTGGCATGAGAATTTTAGGGGGAGAGATTCCGGGAGTGTCTGGTAACAAAAACAGTATAAGAGCTTGCTATTTCCTGTACTGTGTCCTAAAATCAGCATAGATGTAAAAGCAAGTATCAAAGACTGAGACTTTTCGAAGCTAGCTAAAGTCTTGTCTATCCAGGGAAATTGACCGGCATAGCTGTTGTGGAATAAGCGATTTCAGAATAGCTCCCCATGTGGAATTCTGGAATAACGTCCACACAGGGAGCTATTGTGGAATAATTGAATAGCTTATTCCACAATATCTTTGCTGAGAGACAAGGACTAAGGACCTTGAATGCCCAGTTACCAGTGGGAACCTCTTTCTAAAATGTCAGTTTGCATGATTTGGCTTATGTTTATAATTAGTAAAACTGTTTGTCGAAAAGTTTCTGAATTTAATTCATATCCAAAATTTTTGCCTTTTCTTATAGGTGGATTTATCTAAATGATCAGAACTTATGCATCCCAGCCAGTTCTTCCTTTGTGTATGGAGCTGTACCTATTGGGGCCAGTATTTATGTCATTGGAGATCTTGATACAGGTTAGAATCAGAACGAGTAACTTCAGGTTGCTTGTTTTCTTCTCATTCTCTTCAATTTAAATAATTTTAAAACTTACTTCTTAAATATAAAATCTTACTCTTTTATTCTTGGTCCAGGTTTCAAGATTTTGAGTCACATTGTGCTCTAAGTTGCCATTGACCTTAGGGCGGGTGTTATATTAAATTGGCAGATAACTAACAGCAGAATTTAGCCTTTTGACTGGGAATCCTACGTTTGTGTTTCTGAGCACTAACATGATCTAAAAAAACAGAAGATTTAAGAATTCTTTTAGGATATTTTGGTTGATTACTGTTGCTAAGGTTAGGAAAATAGACCAAGGCTAATAGCAAGTTCTTGGATTTGTGTGTGTACAATATAGAAGCAACCTCATTAACTGTTCCTCAAAATCATTGTCATTGGTATGTCAGCAACTTTGTGCATCTGACTAGCCTACAAATTGAGTAACAATAATAACTCGTAGTAAGATTATGCAGTGGAGATTTCTGCAACGATATCATTGCTGCTTTGCACTAGTAAATGTTGCTAAGAGACTATATACCGAGGACAATCACCACACATTTGAAAGAAAGTGGAATAATGAAGTTATGTAGGAAACTTTTTAGAAACTAGTGTTACAAGTTTAACTAAACACTAGTTTATCTCTTCGAGATGTAATTTTTCACTTTTTGAAGGAAAAAACCCTGACTCTTGATATGTGATTATAACTTTGAAGCAAAATGGCAATGCTAAAGAAGAGGAAGAATAAGGAAAAAGCAAAGAACCATGTTCTAAAAGTAATTTTTCTAAAAACTATAAACATTGCTAAAACATTTATAAAAGTAACATTTTAAGTCTCAAGGAATTCTTAAGAGACAGGTGAATACATTGAATATAATAAAAATCTGGGACTTAATAGTTTGTGAACATGGCAGTGAGTGTTTGTACTTTCTTAGTACTGTTATAAAACTGTCTGCATAACTGATCAAAAGCTTAGTTTTAGAATTAGTTTAATACATCCTGTATAGGATATTGATTTGTACATCCACAGAACTTCTCTTTAGCTTCTGAAGTATATGAACCTATTCCTTACTTGTGGTAAATGTCTGACTTGGTTTTCCACATGTTTTTTCAAAGGCCTGCATTATAATTCTTTGCTTTGGAACTTGCCCAAAATGATGAGCTGTCACAACAGAAACTAGGCTTCATATGAACATAACATACATATTTTAATCGTAATTGCTAAACCTCTTTTTCCTGGATGTTCTCTTTCACATGGAGTGCTCCACCTGACAGCAAAGAACCCATCCCACTGGTGTTTTGAAATCCTCAAATATTGTAGCTTCTAAAATTGGCATTGCCTGTACCAAATGTTTGAAACTAATTACTCTTGATGTCACCTACCTTTCTACGGGCTCTTGAAAGATTTTTAACTTACTTTCATGGCTATCTATGTGTAACTGAACTTTCAGAAAATAAGGTAAAATGGGTCCCAAATTTGTTGTTGCTCTTCCCTTTGTTTTGTTCTTTTAAATACAGGTTTTTCGCAGCTTTACGTACTTTTGAAAACTGTTCTGCCAACATATTCAGAAATTGATCAGAACAGTTTTTGTTCTTCCATTGGGTCTGGTAATGGCGTCATTAGACTTAAATTGCTTGATACTGTGTAACTGAGTGTGCACTGAATTTCTGTTTTGTTTTGTTTTTATTTAACTTTAGGTACCAATTATGACTACGTTAGAGAGTTTAAAAGGAGCACAGGAACTTGGCACCATACTAAACCATTATTTCCATCAGACCTTCGCCGCACTGGCTGTGCAGCCTTGCGGATTGCCAACTGCAAGCTTTTCCGACTGCAGCTTCAGCAAGGATTGTTCCGTATTCGTGTTCCTTCCCCATGATTAGTCCTCTAAAAATGGAGGAGATGGGAAGAATCTGACACAGTCCACCATAACATAGCTTTATATAAGGAAAAACAAAGCTATTGCAACTGAAACGTACATTATATGCTGTGCTTTGGTATGGTATCTGTTTTTGTTTGTTTTAAAATGCTTTAAAAACTTGAGTCTCAGCTCTTGTTTGGGGGATAAATAGCTGTATATTAAACAAAAAAATACCATGACAAAGGGAACACCTTCAGTCCTAACTATCTAAAAAATTAAACTACGCTAATGAAGGAGTTCCTTGTGTCTAAAGCAGGAAGGAATGGGTAATATAGCAAATTGTATTGAAAAGTAAAAAAAATTAAGGTGCTTTTCCCATGAGGGGAATTGATAAGAGTTAGTATGCTGTCTTCAACTGGATAGCTTTAATACACAGATATGCTGTATGAAAACCAACCTCTGGTATACTGCAAGGCTGTTCTTCATCTGAATCGGCTGGAGGAAGATGTTGGTTATTTCACCTTTATTTCTAGCCCTTCCTCACTAGTCAAGGTCTGTGCCTACAAGGGTGGAGGTGTACATATGTTTTTCATTCATTTCTGATGTTTTCATTCCTAAGGATCTTTTAAATCTATTTAAAATTGAACTGCGAGTTACAATATATTGTAAATGTGTAAACTGTTTTTCTACACTGTGTCATTCAAATGGTCTGAAGATTCCGTGTATTGGTGAGCCAGCATGCATTCTTTGTGTGGATTTTGGAAGCTGCAGTTACTGAAGTAAAGGGAAGGACTGAGGCGTAGAATATGTCACACCTTTACTGTGGCTGGTAAAGGAATGCAGCACATGAGTTGCTTTTCAGAGAGAAATAGGACTCCTTTTCCCTTCAGATGACTTCAACACTGCAAACTTGCAGTGATTTTTAAGACGTGTATTTGTGCAAAAGGGGAGAAGGAAAGGTGGGGCATTAAAAGGGATATATATGTATTGTGGAAAACTTGATTTCAGGTTCCTGTTTTAAAGGAAATTGTACAGGCAACTTGTATTGGGATCAGAAGCTGGTTTACTAATGATCTCTGTTCTAAAGTACAGAGTCTTGATTACTGCTGTTTGGCTTTGAAAGCTTGTTTTCGAATGCAGTTGTAGTGAAGAATGTATTGTCTTATGACGTTTTTCTTTTAAGTCTTGTTAACACTGCAAGTAATATTTAATTGAGGTTATGTTAGTAGGAAAGATCTGCTGGTAGAACACACTTTACCTCATTACTTAATTTCATTTTTGTTACTTGTGATGGGTGACACACAACACTAATTAAAAAAAAAAAAAAAAAAAAAGAAAGGAAAAAGAAAATGGAGTTGGAAATGCAGTTGAAACGTATCCCTATCTCCACCCTAAAAAGACTCTTCTAATACTTTATAGTGTTGCCGGTACTGTTACAAGACACTGTTCTTTCCACTCTGAAACTTTGAAGGACCTCAACCAAAAATCAGTGGGCCAGGTTTTGCCTTCAGTTATACATGTATAAATCCAGATTAACTCCTTTGATCCATCCTAAATAATCTTCTCAAATACAGACCATAACTAGAACAAAATGACTAGTGTTCAACTATCTAAATTTTCCTTAATGAAACATTCCAAGATTTACTAATTTTCATCATCATTCTGTAATGTTAACAGAATAATCCAATTAAATCAATAACTGCAGGCAGAATTTAGTCCCTTGATTTTTGTAGTGCTGATATGCTGCAGAATCTGAACTGTGTACAGAACCCTATTTTTAATCTGTATATTTTTAATAGTTTTTTACACATTACAGTAGAAATTTACTTGACTTAGTATTTGTCTTTAGATCTGTTATATTATGCTTTATTACAAAAATGTAAATCGCTGTTTCCATCTTCAGATTTTTTGTTAAAGTTTTGTAAAGATTCCCTCTTTCTATAAAGGCTTAAGGTAAAATGTTCAAAATCACATAAATTCTGTTTTCAAAAGTGATTTAGTCATTTAGGAGCTTAAGGCCTGTTCTACATTTAAAATTAGATCAACCTGGCTACATTGCATAGTGCTGTGAAAAATTGTGCACTGTACAACGTAGTTAGGTTAACCTAACCCCAGGGGTAGACTCAGCTAGGTCAACAGAAGAGCTTTCTGGTGACCTGCCTAGTGCCTCTCAAAGAGGTAGATTAGCTACATTGACTAAAAAGCCCCTTCTGTTGATAAGGGAAGCATCCACACTACGGCACTACAGCGGCCAGAGCTATACCACTATAGCGGCTGTGTGCAGACATGCCCTAAATAAGTCTAAAGAACCTAAGTACCCAAGTCACTTTGAAAATGAACTTTGGCTCCTAAGTAATTTAGATGCTTTTGAAAACTTTATCTAATATCTTGCAAGAAGTACCTCCTGAGAACTGAGGTCAATGAGAGCTAATGGCATTCATTTCCCAGCAAGACTGGGTAGTAAATGCACAAAATAAATTTAAATAAATCCCAAATTCTGTGTGCTCTGGCCATGTTTTATGGTAAAAGTAATCAGTAAAATGTTCGTTTACATTTAACAAGGTAAAGTAGGATTAACATTAGGGTTATTTTTGCATTTTCTAAAAAAGGAAAATGAATAAAATAATTGTCTTGTGTAGCTAAAATACTCTGGATTAACTTTAAGCATGTGAATAGTTCTATGAGCTACTGCAGGATTGGGGCCTAAATTCTTTGAACCAATAAGTGTACATTTAAGTGCACAGCTAGCTAACTTCCTGTGTACACAGTGCATGCGTTAAGGAAAATATCTATCATGCATGCTTAGTATGCAGTTTTTAAATGGTCGTGTCTTTAATCAAATGTATTTTTTGTAAAATCAAAGGCCTCTGAGAATTGTTTGGGTCAAGTTTCAAACTTCAGCCATTTTTGTTTTAGCCCCATCTTTTTAAAAAAAAAAAAAAAAAAAAGGAAAGAAAAGAAAATGGGAATAGTGGTAGTTTGTGTTTCTTTCCCTTAAGTTGAACTTTACAATAAATAAAAAGAGGATTTTGTTCACTTTACCAAAAAAAATCGCCTTAAGGTGGAGGCCTAGAATTGAGAACTTCAGAATAAAATGTGAATGTTTTGGAAAGTTATTAAAATAAATAAAATAAAAAGGGGTTAATGGTTGTGCAACTTTAACCATAGTGGCATGGTTTCTGATAAAGTTTTGCTTTGAGGACTCTGGCAAAGGATAAAGAAAGATCCAGCTGGCACCTTTTCCTCCCCAGCCAACCCTCGTGGCATCAGTGTAGTAACCAGTCTCTGGTCTTTTAAGCCTGGAAATCCAAGACTGTTTCTACACATTGTATAATCACCTGGGAAATTTGTGCTGCTGAACATCCAATTCTAGATTGGATTTCAAATTCACATCCTCTTTGCTTGTTTATCCTTTATACAGCTCTAGTTAAGAGTCCTCTGCTTAACTATAGTAAAACAGGTCATTTCTCCTTTTAATATTTTACCAGGAACAGCACATGATTTATCCTGATAAGTGACCAGATGTCCCGATTTTATAGGGACAGTCCCGATGTTTGGGTCTTTTTCTTATATAGGCTCCTATTACCCTCACACCCCCTGTCTTGATTTTTCACATTTACTGTCTGGTCACCCTACCTGACAATGTCATGTCAACTTTGCTGTCCTCAGTCAAGTGACTTGCAGTAGCCCTGAATCTCTCTTTAAAACTAACAAGAAAAGATGAATCTGGAAGTTAATCCCAATTTTTAAAAGCGAATGTATTAATCATTGCAGACAAACTTTGTCCTGTGTGCCTGTGGAATCATAATACTCAAAAGCATGTTCATACACTGTCTTATGAGTCGGAGTTACCAATGAAGATATAAAAAGTGGATATTCATCAAAGCTACTGCAGCCCTTGACTTTATCTTTATGCATTAGGTTCCCTTTCCAAAAAATCCCAGGCAGTTTAGTTTCCATTAGAGATGTTAGTAATTTTTTCAAAGGAGTTTAAGTAGTAGTACTTTTTAATTTTTTTTAAAAAAATTTGCAATATTTCTTGTGCTTGCATGTCTTGGTAATTGCACAGTGGTACAAAAGTGAATTTTTACGTTTTAAGTGCAGTTTCTCTTTTCAGTAGTTCCATAAATATACAGTCTGTACAGAATGATTGTTTTTGGTATTATGTATTTGCCATACACGGTGCAGTATGCAATAACAAAAGGAAAGCTGTTATAAGTGCCAAACTTTTGGTTTTCTCTGTATATACAGATAATACACTACTCTTCTGTTGCAGTACAGGGATGTTTAAAATTCACTGTGTTTAAAAAAAGTTGTTGTTTTTTTGTAAATTAATGCTACTTTTAAACACTGTAAATCTCTTTATTATTTTTAATACTGTTCTGCAGGTTTGTGTTACTCTACATTGCTGCCTTGAAACATCACTCCATGTGATGCATATGGTCACTCTGCTCTTTTTTAGGGCACTAGTTACATGCATGTAAATAAAAAATGGCAGCTGACAATAATAATATTTAGATAAAGTGCAATTCATTTTAACTAATCTCGCCTGCAGAAGGAAGGTTGTGTCTCAGGTTAAGTCACAGCAAATGTGAGTATTAACAGGGACACAGAAGTACTCATAGGCTACAGTTCCTTATATTGTAACCAATGTGTATTTTTGTGCCACTCTCAATGACACTTTTCAAGGAGTTTTGTGTTGTTGCATTTAATTTAGGATAAGAATATTTTCTGTTCTTGACATATTAAGCATTCTGTCTGGGTTTCTCTTAACTTTATTTTGTTCCTGAACTGCATGTATAAATTTTGTCTCCAGGGTTCATTAGATATACATTTATTTTCAATTAGAATGTACTGATTCTCAGTTAATTTGCAGGATTTTGGTGCTGTTGATGTTATGGTGATGTTGAACTGGTGGCAAGTGTTCAGCTCTAGACAGACATTAGTACTGTAACTTTTTTAATGTTTGCCATCCTCTTGCTTATTAGTGTGATTAAAAGCTTTCTTTACCAGGTAGTGTCCATGTTTCAGTAGCATGTTACATCATAAAGGAAAATATACATATGTTTTGAGGCACAATGTTTACTTTCATAAGCATTACATCTGGGGTTGCCAATTTTAGTAGGACATATTCCTGGAGGTTTCATCACATGACATAATCTTTAATTAAAAATTAATCTTTAATTCCTGGAGACTTCAGGACAATCCTGTAGGGTTCGCAACCATACTTGCATCACTCATCTAATAAGATTTGGGGCCTGATTTTATGAAGTGCTGATCGCATTCAGTGTCCATTGACTTGAAGATAGCACTTGGCTCCCTGTAGGATTTAGTCCAGAGGGAATAAATAAATAAATATGCTTTGCTTCAGAATACACAAGTAGGTGTTCTAAGGTCTGTTGGTAGGTTGGGCCTTTTGAATACACAACCTACCTCCAAAACCTCAATAGGGTGCAATGTTAAATTTCATCACTCTAGGAAGAACCACTTGTTTACAGACAATACTTACTAAATGCTGTAATAATATGGCAGCCCTACCGAGTTTGGCAAAATGGCAGATGACATTTCTGAAACTTAATAGTTGGACTAGTTACCAGTTTTTAAATAAAATGTAGATTAATATATGCTTTAAGACTAGTGAACACCTTTCCAAGTGCCTAATTAAACAGACACAAAGCTTTCTCTGTTATGTGAAACAGGGACTGTGGTAATAAATGCATTAAACCATAAGGCATTACCAACAGGTGAGGTACTTTAAATTTCTTTCAGTGATTTGAATCCCTTAAATTTTCTTGGCAACCCTAAAATAGGTAGCTTGCATGCTACTTATAAAAATTAAATTGCCATAAATGTTTAAAACTACAGGGAAAATGTACCCAATAATATTTGGAGGTCACTGAAAGACCATGTTGTAATGCCTTAATCCTAAACTGGGAGGCTGGAACTTTTCAACATAATAGCGCTTATCTTGTAGCATGGTGTCTTTCATATTCAATTCCAAGCAGGATGAGCATGTGAATGCCATATACATCTGTCACAGAGTTGCTCAGACTGTAAATGAATTATGCCATCAGCTAGGTATGGCCTCATTTAATAATGAAATGAGACCATATTGAGACCTTTTTGGGGAAGGGAAGCTTTCTTATTACTATCTCTAGAAGAAACTCTTACTTTAAGTGTTACTTCAGTGATCAGTTATGAAAATGTAAATACGGTTGTTTTTTTAATTATACATAGTAAGTACTTCTAAATCTGATTTCCTTTGCCTCTCCATATCAATGCTAATGTTAATGTATTTTTTAAAGCTGTATTTAATTTAAATCCAGTTTGGGGGCCTGATTTTTCAACCAGGTCCCAGCTCTGTCTCTTTTTATTGATGTAATCTTGTGCACGTGAACACCTGCGTTTAATTAATGGCAGGCTAAAAACCATTTTTTTGCACAAAATTGCACCTTTAAAATCAAAGACCATTGCTAAAAATCTGGGTCTTAATGTGCAATAGGTAGTAGGCTACAACATATTTATCGTTGACTGTTCCTGAGTTTTTCTCTCTTTAGTGAATTCATGTGTTTGAGAGCTCCAGCTAGTCAGCATCTGTTGGTTTGATTAATTTATTCATGAAGCACAATAGGAAAACATACTTCTTACCTTTAAGCTAGAATCTAAGCTGTGTCACTTATTGCTTGTAGTAACTGATTGTTTGAGTTTTTAAAATGTAGCATTATAGCAGAAAAATAAAATTCAGCCTTTCGTTATTAGGATAAGAGCTGGTAAACTAAGGTTTCAGATCATTTTCAATAGAAATCAAGAGATGCAGTCACATGAACAAATGCTTTCAGAATTAGTGTTAAACTTTTTAGTTGGTGGCTATGACACACACAAAGAATAATTTGTGGATGATCTGCTGAAATGGGTTACCTACGGAGGTGGTGGAATTTCCTTCCTTAGAGGTTTTTAAGGTCAGGCTTCACAAAGCCCTGGCTGGGATGATTTAGTTGGGGTTGGTCCTGCTTTGAACAGGGGATTGGACTAGATGACCTCCTGAGGTCCCTTCCAACCCTGATATTCTATGAAATACAGTTCATCCTTATTTTGGGCCCCCCACCAAAAAAGGCTAATGTTTAGCCCCATTTGAGTTTAATTTTTTTCCTGAGGTTCCAAAACCTAGTAGTTTTTCTCCTCAGACCTGGAGTTTTTTTTAAGACTACAGAAATACGTTTCTCATTGAGACTGTATAGTATTATACAGAGTAATGCAATATTGTATTGATACTTAAGTGCATTTGATTCAGACCTTACATAGTACTTATAGTGGGCTTTTAAAATATAGCATTAATATTAAGCAGGAGAGTGAGGAGGGAAATATCAAGCTCCAAGAGACAGACACACATGCTTATAGTCTTGTGGCATGCCAGGGCAAAGAGCCCATAAATTCTGGCATAAGTGCTGCCTCCTTTGCATCTCCTGGCATTAAAACCATGGCTAGAATGATCCAGTGCTCCAGTAATCCTCAGTTGCCAGAATGGCCTCTAAGGGCCTGACCTGGTAGAAAATTGGCTGCAACTGGCTTCTTTTCTGACCCTCTCCTCAACTGCACCCATCAGGTATTCAGCACAGCTAGTAATTTGGGCCTAGAGCTCACTTTGCAGTGTTAATGACCAATTGTCTAATCAAGGGGCAGAGGATTTGCAGACCTCTGTTGGAAATCCAGAGAGGCAGCTTTCAAAACCTTATGGAATCAGAGGGTCACAGGTCTCCGGCCATTCTTGTGGAGGGCCCATTTAACTACTTCCTACCCACTCTATTGTCCTCCTTGCTAGCACGGTGGCTCTATTACCGCTCCAGCCCAGTGTTGATCCCTAAATTTGCATGGAATATGCCACAAACAACTCTACTTTTCTATACACTGGCATTTTGCCACTGGCTTTGTATTCTCTTCTATGCTACGCTTTGCATTTAACGTAATAATTCAGTTGTACATTTTCAGTTAAGACTTGCTTTCCGTCACACATCTAGAATTACAACATGTATGGGTTATAGTTCACCTGAATACTTATGATCTGTCTGTGGATAGAACACGTGTAGCACACTTCCACGTATCTGTTTTGTTTTATAGCAGGAAGTATTTGTCTTTTTAATAATTTGTCCTTTGATTTTTTTTTTTTTTGATTGGGGATAAACCCTTATACCCAACTACCTCAGTGGTTTATTTTATTTTATGTTTTGCACTTTGCCAAATTGTGGAATTTTTTTTTAGATTGCAGTCTATCCTTTAGCAAAAGGCGAGAAGCAAATGGGAAGCAGGGTGGAATATTGCCATTGTCCAAAGATGGTTTACCCTAGTTTCCTTTAACAATGTGTGTCTTCACTAGCAGGCATAAGGGTTCTCCTGCAGCTGCTGCAAGACAATTACTTGAAAGTAACTAAACTTTTATAGCTGTAAATGTAAGAAGCAGTCAAAGGCATATGTTCTTATGGCTTTAAATAGGAAAGTACTCTAATATATTAAAATCTTTGCACTTGTAAGTGAACTAGACCAGTTGGGCAAGCGTCTCTCTCTTCCTACCGTATATTCTGCTCTTTGTGTGGACTTGATTACATCTCCTTTGAAGTAAATGGAAAAACTCCTATTGACTTCATTGGCGTTGGATCAGCCCCTTTTTGTGTAGAATTCCCAACCTGCCCATCTAGGGAGAGCAGAATACCTACATTGATTTCCATCTTCCAGTTTTGAGAGCATGATTTTGCCACCTACTTTGGAACCTTCAGGTATCCAGCTTCTATTCAGTTTGAATAAAAAGGGACCAATTCATTCTTTGACTTTCCTCAAGGTGCTGTTTTGACACACTTCTGATTTCTTAAACACTGTGTTTGACTTGTCAAAATGCCACTAGTAAATTGATAACTGTTAGTGCTTTTTTTCTTGACTATTCAGTGCTTATATGCAATTATCTTTAGTTTTGTACAGCTCCTTAACTTGTAAGGGCCTTAAAGATACAAATGAAAATTTTAAGAAATAGCCTTCAGGTCTTTTTGTAAAATCAAAATATGAAACATTTCACAAAGGAAGCTTTCCTCAAAATATTCATATTAAATTGCAGTTCAGATAAATTTAACTCAGTTAAACTAAAATTGTAATGACTGTGCATGTTCCTGCAAATGGTACAACTACTTTGCACTTGGGAGGTGTATCCTGCGTCCTGCCTGTGGGGAGCATTCGCACCCAAGTGGCTCCCTGATTTTTCTGGGTGCTGGGCCAGTCCTGAGGCACAACTTAGCCTCAGGGCTGATCCAAGTTGCATTTGGTGCAGTGGCCTACAAAGGGCCACTATAGCAGCTAGGGACCACTGCACCACAGTGGAGCTCTGGATATGGCCTCCCTCCATCCCCACATTTTCCCCTCAGCCTTGCCACTTATGTGGTGTGGGGCCAGCTTGAAGTAGTATAGCTTTGTTTGCTTTGCACTCCCAGAGCAGCACAAAACAGACTTAGTAGGTCTGACAATCAAGTCCCTTAAACGCCGGCTAAGGCATAAAAAGCTATTTTTTAATCCTGTTTTCTTTTAATCAAGATCATCAGCTCAGTTTGGGGAATTGGTAACTGACAATTATAAAAAGTTTTTGATGCCATGGAGAACATAGAAGCTCTTGCTCCTGCACTAGTTGTGGGAGGGGGAAGAATCATGGGATTATAGCCATTTATGAGCCTATGTCACTCCTCCAAACATAAAATAGGGTCAGCTGCCCCCATGGCAAGCATTACAAACTTACCAAGAATCCTCTATGCTGGGAACCCACAAGTGAAGGGGGGATGGGAGTTATATGCATTGTCCGCTTGCCCGTTGGGGAATTCACCAATAAGTAATGGAACCTAAAGCATTCCCATTCTTCACTCTAGAACCTTGCCCCTTTTTTAGGAAAGCTGAAGGAGGGGGCACCAGAGCCAAACCTGCTGACAGATTGCCTCTGGATACATCTGTGCTAAAACTGGGAGCTCAGGTGGACATACACAAGCTAGCTGTGCTCGAGGTGGCATGCTATAAAGAGCAGTGTGGCCACGGTGGCTCTGGTTAGTTGCCCCAGTACATACCCAGGATCTCAGACAAGGTGGTACTTCGGTGGCTAGCCTGAGCCACTGCCTGTGTGGCCACATTGCCACATGCTCGCTCAAGCAGAGTTCGTATGTATATATCTGCCCAAACTGGGAATTACGGTTCCCTGCTGCCGTGTAGATGTGGCCTCGGCAGCTCACTGTGACTGTTGGTAAGGATGGGTCCACATCATTTCCGATGTAGCAGGGCAAGAAAAAATGGGATATACAAGCCCTGGGATGAGATATGTAGGTGGCATTACATGTCACTACATCATGTTTGAAGTTTGATGTGATTCTTCTTTGCCGTGTTACTGGCAGGACATTAGGAAACCGTGAAAGCGTTTTGCTTCCGTTCTCCCATTTTCATTGCATTTAACTCCATGTTTGTCCAATGTCCATCCTCTGAAATCTTGTCAAACATTTTTGCATGGATATAAAAATTCAATTTTTTCATGTTCTTCATTGAGAAGATTGATGATGTTCCAAACAAGATAGTTTAAGCTCAAACTGATATTAAAAAAGGCTAGACTTTTTGCTCAAAAAATATGTTTTGAATGAAAATGAGAAATAGTAAAATTTCACAGACCTTTTATGAAAATGGAATGTTTTTTGCAACATTGCAACAAAATGCAAATCTCAATAATTTAAAACATTTTTGTTCTGAACAAGACTAGAATAAGGCTAGGGCTCCCTTTGGTTTGTGGGCCTGCAAGCAGTGGTTCTATAGTCAATTCAGCCCTGCTGTCTAACACCTGTGGCAGAGTAATTAACTGTCCTCTTGTGCAGTATTGCCATGTTGGTGGAAGGTAATGGAAATTTGAGAGTGAAGGATATGAAAGTCTTACTACAAGGCAGTTTAGCAAATATTGTAATAAATATTAGGAAGAATTTGACAGCTAAATTCTTTACAAGCATATAGAAAAGAACTATAGGGATGTGTACACTTTGTGGTTAATTGTTTGAACACTCACTTTTCATGATTTTTTCTTTTGGAGTCTGGCTATTTGAGATTCTTCTAATCTTACCTTCAAAAGAAAAGTCAGTTTTCCTTCATACTCTAACTTCAGGATTTGCCTTCTTTAAACCAGGTATATACAATATCATGGATCCTGTTGGGTTGGGCTAAAGAATAATCCTAAAATAACACTCATGCCTTTTATTAGGTCCAGTCTTGCTGCTGATTCCTATTCAGTCCCTACTTGGCCCTTAATATGTTTTTTGCAGTGTAGTTGTAGCCATGTTGGCCCCAGGGTATTAGACACACAACGTGGGTGAAGTGGTATCTTTTACTGGGCAAACTTCCATTGTGGAAAGAGACAAGTTTTTGAGCTGCACATAACTCTTCTTCGGATGTACATATCCCTCCGACCTGACATATCACACTGTGAAGTGTCTGAAATCAACTCTGGCTGAAATTAAATGTCTTGTTGGTTTCACTTCGGTCCTAAACCCAAATTCTTCTATAGAACAATGCAATCAGAAGAAAGTCTGAAAGGGTTTTGTTTTTGTTTACTGAAAATGTTAGATTCTAGGAAATATTTTTCTTCCTTAGAAGTAGCCAGTCCACATTGTTAGCAGATAAGAAGTTTCTTATGCTTCCATATTCAATATTTTTAATTGTGAAACATTATTTTGGGAAATGTACAATTTTTGTACTTTGATGTCAAAGTGGCCTTTATAGGAAAAGCACATAAAATATCTAGATTAAAATTCATTAGCTATGTAATTTTAGTGGGGATTTTTGTATTGACAGGGTTTTTATGCATTTTTCAAAATATACTTACTGTTTTGTGTTAGAAATTATTAGTAATATTTTTTAAAATACATCATGAAATTTCCCCATGGTTCCTCCTTCCATTCCATTCAGTTACTACAAGCTCTTAGCTACTCCTGTACATTAATTCCCCCCCCCCCCCCCCATGTATTTTCATAGCATCAGTATAGTGAGTTATAGAATGGACTTGTAGCTTTAAGGGAATAATCCTAGCAGGGTGGGCAGAATTCTGGAACATTTTCTTTTGAAAAGAGCAGTGTGCAGTAATTCAGTCGTACTTGACCAACTAAGTTACCAAATTTATAGTAGTTGTAATTTCCATCCTATAATTTTTACATTTGAGTGCTAATTACATAATATGTACTACTTGTGCAGTATGCAACTTTCCTTCATTATATCATTGTGGCATTAATTGTCACCAACCTGAAAAGTTCCCGAGGTCTTATGGTATCTCAGTTAATGGGCTCTGAATCAGAACCAGATGAGATGTGTTGAAAAAATTAAATATACATGTAATTGGATTGGTTTATATATTTTCCCTTAACTGATCCACAATATACTTTTAGAATTAGTGGAAACTATAAAGTAATTGAACTTGCAATTAAATTGTAAACAAAATTAAGCTATTGGAGAACTACTACAGGAAAAAATAAAAAGACTGATTTTGAAAATTGCAGGCAGAAAATAGGAATCGCACAACTAATTTGCATGAGCAATTGCCTCGACTGCCTATGCAACATAAGGTATACAGTTTGTAAAAATCAGATCTCTTATATTTTGTCATTACTCTGTTTTAGTTTCTCTTCTCCAAAACATTATGGTTATGTTTGCTACTTAGGGACTTCCAAGTGAATGTTTGGCAACCCACACTTCAGTTTTCATTATAGTTATATATATTTTCTGATTTGTTGGTGTGTTTTGCTTAATAAGAGATTTCGCATCTTTCATAGGTTAACAAAAGTCCAAGCTCTTCGGAATAGTTATGAACGAACATTATTCATGCTAACATGTATTCTCGGTTTGTTTTTTTTAAATGTGCAATTTTTAATGGCACTTTGTGACCTACTGCTGAAAAAATGGGTTTTGCAATGGAACAAATTGTATTAACAGTTAAAAGAGGACTGTGTGTACTTGAATGTCTTTCAAGTGTTGAAAATTGGTAATTTTTCAAGATGTACCCTCAAATAATTTGATAGGGATGTGATTTGAGAGCTTTATAATACATTATTAGGAATAATATGTTGCTGAATTTACTTTGTCATAAAGTCTCCCAACAAACTCTCTGGTCCACCTCCATCAGTTTATTTTCATGGAGTAATCCTGCATAACTTTGCAGTTACAATGTGGAACAATTAACTGAGTCTTATCAGTAACCTTTCTTGCAGAATTGCTTTTATGGTTTACATGTTTTAATGATGCAAAAAGGGAATCAAAAACTTTCATGGATTAAGTAGCACTTACTTTGTTTACATGTTCAGTATAATGTTGGGTAGCTAAGGGGAGGTTCCCATTTAAAAGCACATGAATTGTGCTCTGGGGACTTGGTTGCCAATGTGCAAATTGTGCTGTAATATTGTACCAAGGATCAGTGAGAGTGTTTTATCTTTTTTAATGTAGTTTGTATTGATCAGGTTTTATAAATGTCAGAAAACAGAGTGTTGTATTTTGATCTGAAATTTGTGTATGGTAAAGTAACCTTTGCTTTATGTATTGGAGGTCCGTTCAGAACTTGAAATATTTTTTAGAAGGGTACAGACCAAAAGTAATTGTCTTAAAGGTGTTTATTAAACTAACCTAATAAAATATTAATGGTTTGAAGACTTGTTCATTACTCCATGTCATACCTAATGCATCCTTTTATTTTTCTGATTTTTTTAAATGGTGAAATGTAGTTCAAAATTCACTTTCAAAGTTATTGGGATCTCTTTTAAACATGTTACTGAACCACCAAAATTGATTATTTCAAGTGAAATTTACAGTGTTTCTCTTTTCTTTAAATGGAATGTTAAAAAGAGAACACAACTTGAAATCTAGTCATTTTTTAAAAAAATGAATGATTAGTATTTTTAGGTGCTCCACCTTACCCTGGGTCCCTTTTCCAATTTTCATGATTTTACACACACATTTTCCTGTCTCATTTTCATGCAGCAGCAGAAAAGGAGGGAAACATTTAAAAAATCTACACACAGTGAAAACTTAATTATGCACAAAGTGCTGTGAAATATACAATAGATAAGTTTTCAAAAGCACACCAGTCACATAGGCACTTTTGAAACTTTTAACCAACGTAACAAACAGAGAAATAGATGGGTGAATAGGTCACATAAAGTACAAAAGGAATGTATAAATTCTGTCTTTATCAGGCATACTTTGTATTAATTTATTAGGGATTAGTATATTATTGATCGATAACTATTAGTCCAGGTCAATAGGTTGCTTATGGCCATATATAACACCACTTATTGATGTAGTTATAATAATTTATAACACTCAATATTAATCTCTGAAACATGGTTATAACAACTACTATTAATTATTAATGTTGTATAAATGGTACCTTAATATTAAGTATAATAGAGATACATATTGCACTTTCTTAGACCATTGGGGCTTGCACATCTTTTATAAAAATTAGATTTGGGTATCAGATGAAATTCAGAAGGATGGAGAAAAGCAAGAGGATGCAATTTGAAGAACTAGGTAACAAAAACCTAACTAGTGTCAGTCACAAGTTCTTCTATAGGTTAGAAAGAGTTCCGCGTGCATGACTGAAGGACCCTTAGTGCTGCTTATTAATCAGAAGCTTATCAGTTGTCATGGTGAGGCTAGAGAAGCAGGACTTTATTCTTCACTGGGAGCCATGAATTTTTGTCCCAAGCTCTTCACTTGATCAAACAGTCAAACCCGACCCCTTTTTCCAGCTGACCCAGATTCTCTTCTTGCGTTTAATGAAGAAACTATGTCTCTGATGATTTTGGAGGCACATTCTCTCCAGACCCTTCTCTATAATGGCTTCTTTATGCAATTAAAGTATATTAAAGAAACCGAAACTAGAAACCAAATTCAGATCCGCTGCAAGTGGGTGCAGCTCCAACAATTTCACATGCTTATATTAGGACTCTTTGGCCCAATTACTTTTGAATAACGTAAATTAGTGTTGCACGACTTAACTCACCATTTAACCACCAGCAGCCCTACATTGGTGTATGGCTTGTAGAACTTCATCTGAGTGTGATAAGCAGCAACATCAATAGATGGTGACTGGCTTGATACTAGGAATGTCATCTCTCTGCTATGCTTCAGCAAATAGTTAATGCTCTGGTGTGCCCCTGTTCCTGTGTAACTTACTTAAGAGAGCCATTAGGGCTCAGTCCTGGGAGGTGCTAAGTCCCTGTCAGAGCAGAAAGTTGGCGGATGCTCAGGGCCTTGTGGGAAGCACTCAGAAGATTTGACCCTCTGATATGAAAACTGGAATTCCAGAAATGATGCCTTGTCCATGCAGAAGGTAAATGCTATTTTGGTTGCAACTCTGGCAGAATTTGGACTCCTTAGGATATGGAATCTGTCCTCTACTCTCCTGTGTGCTGTTGGCCTGCCTAAGCTTCATTTCAAAGGCCTTTTATTGAGGCTGAAGCTCAGGCCCATGTCCTCCTACCTTTCTTCTCTGTGTCTACCCCATCCCAACCCTCCAAAACCAAAATTGGAAACCGCAAACTGCAACTCTGGCAGCAGACGGGTCTGAGGAGGGTAGACTTCGTGGCCATCTTTTTGGATCTGGCCAGCAGTAGCCCAGGCTGCCCAGTTAATGTCCTCTTACGTATGCCAATATGGCTAAAACAGTTTCTACTTCCATGAATGAATCCAGGTCCAGTAACAAATTTGTGACCAGGCATCGGGTTCTTTCCAGATATACACAGCTCAGCATCAGTTTAAGCTGTCTGCCTATAAGTGGCTAAGCGGCAAGAGGAGTGCTCTGCTCAGATTGTGTTTAGCTGAGAGAAATACTAAAAAGCAGACAGGTTGCCCTTTCATGTTGGGGTCTGCATGCTGTTCCCCCGATGTCATTGGAATCTGTCTTTGGAAGGACGCTCTTCTTATCAGTAGACGGATAATTTCTCTTTTAGAGAGCAAAACCAAGCTACCAACCTTATATTTTATACATCCTTAAATAGGCTTTCTTTCCAAAAGTCTCGAAGTAATTTGTATGCTATCGGGGGTGGGCAGTAAAATGCAGCTAACTCTAGGGTGGAGGGCGACATTCACTGCAAAAGTAGTGAGAGGGCGACATTTTGGTATGAGTCTCCAAGGGCCAAACTCTATTATGATAATAGCCTTGGGCTTTTCAATGCCCATGCACACCTTGGCAAAGCTCTCCTGTGCCATACACTACATGCCAGACAGTTCACTGCCCGTATCTATTTTAGTAGGACAAGGTGCTGTAAGTTCCAGCAAGACTTGGTATTTCAGACCTGATGGTTCAGGCTATTATGCCATCCACTGCCTGATACAGTACGTGGCTAGAGCATGGAAATCTGTGGTCCGGTCTCTGGACTCACTGTATGACCTTGGGCAAATGACTTAACCTCTCTCTGTTCCTCAGTTTCCCCATCTTTTACAAAGTGCTTTTAAGATCCTTGCATGAAAAGTGTTATTTCTATACATTCTGGTACTTTCCTACCTGCACTCTTTGCAAATCATTTGGTTTTCTGCCCCCTTTGTGGTTCAAAAATTAAAACAAAAAACAAGCCCCCACTTTCTCGGTGGGGTAAAATAGAAGTTTCAAGCCTTCGGGGGAGCAATATCTCCACTGTACATGAAAGGCAAAGGAAACCCAGCAGCAGTTAGGATTCCGGCCTGTGGAATAAAGATAAATCCAAGTTCAACCTCCCCTCGTTGTTTCCAAGTCTCAGTAAGACAGAGGAGATACGGCAGAGCCCATCTACGCAGCAATAACCATGGGAACACCAGCAACAAAAGTAAATCAACATTAGATTCTGTATCATCGAGACCATGTTTACACTGGAGCCTTCAGGTTGTCTGCACCAACCTCCCTGGTGCTTGAGTCTGGATCTGTGCTTCATGTTTATGTAGCTTTTGCACTTAATAACAATAAAAGGTTTTTACATAACAGTTCTGTCCTCCAGATGAATTGGAGCAATGGGCCTTTCATGTCTGCGTAGGAAAGTCACCTGCTGTATTTACAGAACACGGAGGTGTTGGCTCTGTTAACTGCAGAGCTACCTTCCCATGCTGCCCGTATCTGTTTTAGTAGGACAAGGTGCTGCTTCAATGCTTCCCAAACGTCATGGTTTTTTGCCTTCCCTAGCACCTTAGGCCTTGCTGAGTACAGCAATGCCCTGCCCGCAGTGGCCACCACAGCATTCCTAGCCCAAGCTCATACAGTATCATATCTGCTCCTTTGGCTGTGCCTTTTGGACAGTAACACGCATGGGGCTAGAGCCCCAAATGAGTTTAGGCACCCAACTCCAGAATGAGACAGCAGCTGAGCGGGGGTCCTGAAGACCTCAGTGGTGCCTAACGGTTGGACGTGGGTGCCTAAAGTGACCGATACCTAAGTCCTTTTATGGCTCTAGCCCACCCGAGACCCGTGGCAGACCAGGGAATTAAACCCAGGTCTCCGGAGTCCCAACCTAGAGCTCTACCCACTAGACCATCTGTCCCCACTTTGTGGCGCATAGCTCTGCATTGCCAGCACAGAAATCTGTGGCACACTGAAAATGTAGGGAAAGAGGATTTAATTAGCCAAGGGATTCTGCTGGTCAGATTTAATTCCACAAAGCCCTCCATTTTCTTTCCTGTATTTGAAGTTGCTGAAGAATTGAGGTCCAATTTGCTGCCAAGTCAATGGGGCCCTGTGAAAGAATAAGTCATTTAGAGCTGTATTACTGTTCCCATGGTCTAGATCTTGAGGGGTCAATGGGTGTTTTGTCATTGACTTTGATGGGAGCAAACTGGAGCTATTATTGTTTCTCCCTTTGCTATTCAGAATTTAAACAGGCAAAACTCTTGGTCTTCCTATGCCTATAAGGAAGCCTGAGCCCCAACACCCGGTCTGGAATGAAGGAGTTGGCAAAAAGGGATTTACGGTAAGAACAAATGTATTTTTATCCACCAGGATATGCTTATTGTCAGGAAAGGGAAAGCCGCGCAGCAATCCTATCTCTGGGGAAGGGGAAGTGTCGCGTGTGACTAGTTTTTCCGAGTTCTTTCCAAACTTTGAAACGTTTTCTTTTCTTGCTGTGCAACATCATCAGATTCGTCCACAGAGCGAAATATTCGTCAGCCCGTAGACTAGGCCAGGGTTGCAGGTGAAAAATATTAAAAGCAAGGCTTGCCGTTTTGCTGGTGCCTAGGATGAACCATTTCGTATTCAGCAAGGACCTTTGGAAAGAGTGCTTTGAAATGGATCCATGTTTTGCTTTTTATTAATATATTAATACTCTAGCCAGAAGCTTTTAATTTTTCAGGGCAGCTTTGATGTGCTTTGTTTTGAAGAGGAAAGCAGATTTTTCCTCCCCAGGCCCCTTTTGGAGCACACAGCACTATCAGGTTTTTGCAACATTAAAGGAAAAAGCTGTTTGACGTAGCCGCTCAGACCACAAAAAGGCAGTAAACTTTCCCTACCCCTGGGTCACCACATGTGCATGTGCAGTAGTGAAAGAGACCTATGAACAGCTTCTACCATGTATGCATCATAAAGCAGATGCTGCAGAGTGAGCTGGGCTGCATCACTAATTGGGGGTGGGAGGGCTGGATTCTGTAGTTCTGTCACAAAGAGCCGCATTCTCCACTCCATTAGAACCATGCTCTAAAGTGGATCTAGCCAGGGCAGGATGAGCTCAGTGCAGAGAGAAGTCCTCTGCTGGTGAGGAGCAGGCTAATGGCTCCTTCCCCATCTGTGGCTGACGTAGGGGTCATGACTAAGGTTGCCTTGTCCTACCCCTACCATCACAGCCCATCAGGAACATTGGCAAATGGTGTAATTTAGAGCAGTCCTTAGGCTGTTTTAACTTATTCCAGAAATCTTGCCTGGTATACAGCCAGGGGAGGATCTGGGGAATGGGAAGGTGATTATAAAGAGGCACCTTTGAGCCTCTTCCTGCCCCACCATACTTTCTATTGACATCACGAGGAGTTCGGCCTCATTTTCTCTAACTCCCTCTCAAGTTGTTCCCACCTCAGCTCTGTAACGGGTGTCTGAGTTATATGTTTTCTTTTAACTCATGATGTGTCTAAGGGCTTGATCCTGTGAGGTGCTGCATGTCAGTGACTCTCATTAGTTACAGTAGACAGGAACACTGAATGAAATGGTTGCTTGTCTCGCTTGTCAGGGCAACAATTGCATACATCCCCACAGCAACACCAGTGACAGAAGCATGCTGGCAAATATACATGTAGACTGCACTCCTTACAACTAAGCCAATCCCGGTTCATTCTGGATCTCCTGCAGCACCCGGCCGAACCATGATGGGAGCGAGGAGTTGGGGTAGATCCCCAATGGCAGGCACTGAAGTGTGGAATCAGCAGGCACTGACTCAGCTAGTGTACCTAAAATCAGACGTGACAAGCCTGTGAAAAAAATGCAGAAATTGGGCTTGTTTTTGGCTTAACTGGCTTGTGAGTTGTTTGTTGGCTAGTTTTTGGCTTGTAGCTTATAGCGTGTTGCCTGTTGCTTTTTTTTATTGGCTCCTGGCAAGCAGGGGCTGGAGAGAGAGATCCAGGGGTGCACAGCGGGCCCACTGCAGTCCCAAACTGCACACCAGGGGGATCTAGTCACAGAGTGTTGGGGTTCTTGGGGATTGGCTTGTTTTGGCCTTGTTTTGAAATAGGTTTAGCTTGTTTTTTGGCTTATTGTAAAAGTCGGGGTGCTTATTTACCGCGTGAAAGTTGACCACTGTGCCTAAAATAGTTGTGCATACGACATCAATCTCTGGGAGAAACCACTGTGAGCTGGACCTGGGTCAAACAGCTCCTCCCAGGTGTTCCAACCCATCGGAGCAACCAGCAACGTTCCAGCTATTCCAACCAGCAGGCTGTAGTGACTGACACCTTTTCTCCTAGTGCGGATGGGGAAACAAGCCACGTTGCCAGCAGCCTCCATGTCTCCTCTCGGAGGATGCGGCTCCCCCGCAGGCCTCATGTGACTAGAAGTCTGAAATCTTGCTCTGCCTTCGTTTCAGTCCAGAAAACCAGACCTCCGTGTTGTTGGCCTCTGTTGCTCGGTTTTTAAATAATTGTGAGTATGAGCAGTTGAAAGTGTTATTTTCCCGCAACTGCCTGTCACCGGGTCAGCAAACTCCAACTACCTTTAATCCTAAGCAGGCCCCGGGCCTGGATCTCAGCTACACTAAGGCAGCAGCAGAAAGGGACTTTAAAATGAGATGGAAAAGATGGTTGGGAATCCCTCCTGTGCAGGGGGCCTCCCTGACTGACGTAGAGCTAGCCTAAGGACTCGGCCCCGTCTTTGCTCCCAGCACCCTGTGATAGGTACAGATGAGGGTGAGGAGGGGAGGTGGCATCAGTGCACTGCATTATGGCTGCTGTCTACTTCCCAGCACTCTCAGGGGGGGACCATGATACACAGAGCGTAAGGTGCAGCAGCCCTGGGTCTATTCTAACTTCCCCTGGGGCTGAGGCGGCCTCTGGCCTCCCCAAATACACTGAGGGCCCAGATCCTCAAAGGTATTTAGGTGCCTAACATCCATTGATTTCAATGGGAGTTAGACGCCTTAATATCTTTGAGGATCTGGGCCCTATGTGATTTAAAAAACCCCTTCATCATATGATTCCTTTTAAGAGATCCAAGCAGGATTAGCTCTCTCAGCTTCTATAAATAACCCGTGGTCTATTTTAAGCCTATGGTAGGAGTCACAAAGGAGAACTGTGCTTTGAAATGCTAAATCCTGCCCGATTGAAGCTCCATGCTCAGCTGAGCACATTACTGTGGTTACTTACACTAGCCCCACGTGCAGCCCGCGGCCCCCTGCCCACTGCCTCACGTGTCCGAGGAGACACAGCCGCATCCCACCCGTCCTCAGACAACTCCACCAGCTCCCCATTCATTTCGCTCTCTGCTTCCCAACTGCCTGTCTGTGTGTTCCAGCCTTTAATGGGCTGGGGCCGGTCTCTCCCCGGGATCCCTCCACTCATGACTGGGTCTCACCACTGGCCTCCTCTCTGCTCTTTCACAGTGTCGCATCTCGGCAGCACCTGTTGCCCAAAGCTGCCTTTGAAATTTTCTGTCTGCTTTTAAATCTCAGCGACAGCCCTGAGCCCTCCCCTTACTCTACATGCACTGCTGTATCACGTACACCTGTGTTTACATTAGGGTTGCCAACTGTCTAATCGCACAAAGCCAAACACCCTTGTTCTGCCCCTTGTCCCGAGGCCCCGCCCCTTCTCTGAGGCCCCACCCCGCTCACTCCATCCCCCCCCCCCCTCCATTGCTCGCTCTCCCTTTCACCAGGCTGGGGCAGGGGCCAGGGGGTTGGGGTACAGCAGGGGGTGCGGGCTCTGGGCTGGGGCTGAGAGGTTCAGAGTGTGGGAGGGGGGGCTCTGGACTCCACCTGGAGCAGGGGGTTGGGGTGCAGAGGGTGTTTTGGTGCAGAAGGGGGCTCTGGGCTGAGCAAGGGTTGGGGTGCAGGAGGGGATGTTGGGTGCAGGCTCTGGGAAGGAGTTTGTGTGTGGGATGGGGCTCTGGGCTGGGGTAGAGAGTTGGGGTGTGGGAGGCGGTGAGGGATGCGGGCTCCAGCTGGGCAGCACTTACCTCGGGCGGCTCCCAGTCGGCAGCGCAGCGGGACTAAGGCAGGCTCCCTGCCTGCCCGCCCTGGCCCTGTGCTGCTCCCAGAAGTGGCCAGTACGTCCCTGCGGCCCCTGGTGGGGGAGGGGCTTGGGGGCTCCATGCGCTGCCCCTGCTGGCAAGAACCTCCCCTGCAGCTCCCATTGGCTGGCCAATGGGAGCTGTGGAATCAGCGCTGGGAGGGAGGAGCTAATTTTTTCCATCCATGTGCGGAAGGAATTTTGTTATGTGCACCATATGGAGGTAATGTGTGGATTTGCGCCACCAGTAGAAACCAAAAACCTAGATATCATGTATATTTTTAAAAGTTACCAATAGGGATACTTACTCCAGCCAGGACAGGTTAGGCATTTTAGAACTCACTCCTCAAAGAATTAAATTGAAGCATAAGAGAGAAATAAAAATTATGGACTGCATAGACCAGTCAAAAATTTAAATTCACACACTTTGAAAGAAGTATCAAGAAGCAACAATAATGCAAGTAGATGTTGGGAAGTGAGCGTTAAGGAGTGAGTGTGTGTGTGTGTGTGTGTGTGTGTGTGTGTGTGTGTGTGAGAGAGTGTGTGTGTGTTGCGCATTGTCCCTTTAAGTACGCTGCCCCCACTTTAAGTACGATACCCTTTTAAGTAGATCGGCTTGTTCAGACACAGCAGCAGCTGCCAGCAAGCTCCCTCCATCCTGAGCCCGTTGTATTCCTCCCCCCACCCCTGTTCTGTGGAAATGGGGTATAGGGGCGGGGGAAGGGAGATACCCTGACATCAGTGCCCCCCCCCCTCTGCACAGCAAGCAGGAGGCTCGCAGGGGCAGCACGGCAGTGGGGGGAGGGACACCTGAAGTGTTACACCTGACCTGCGTGGCACTTGATAGCCTGCTGGGCGGTCACCCAGCCGCACAGTGTAGAGGGAACTTAGGTGTCGTGTCTGCTGGCTTGAAAGTTCCTCCTGTTTCTTCAGATCACTCATTCCTCTTGCGTTGCCACCTCCTCTGACCTGGGTGTCACTGCACCCCTCGCAACTCCTCCTGGTGTCTCTCTAATGGCTGGCCTCCTCATAGGCATGTCTGTCTCCAGGGCCGGTAGATCCTTGGCTGGCCTGTTGATTCTAGTGCTTGCTTTCGCTGATTGCTGGCCATCTCCTCTTGGCGGTTTCTCCATCCTTCTCGCTGCAACAGCTCTCCCCTCATTCGTAGCAGGGTTTTGCTCCTTCATCCCATCCACACCTGCACTGGATTGCATTGGCACCCCTGTGTTCGGATATTCCTGTGTGCCAAGCACGCTAACCAGAAGATGCAGGCTTGTGCAACAGTCTATTAGCTGTTTTCACAGCTGATTCCAGCTTACTATACCTCTGAGGATATGCTGGGGAGGAGGTGTGGTGGTCAAACTCCTAGTTGTGTGTAAATTCTTTGAATTCTTCAGAGATAAATTGAGGTCCATTGTCGGTGAATACTGGGTCTGGAATGCTATATCTCGCAAAATGGCCTTCAGTTTGCCAATCACTGAGTTGCTTCTTGTATCAGGCAGGGCATTGACTGCCCAGAAATTTGAATAGTCGTCCACTTCATCAATTGTTGTTTTTCATTGAAGGTAAATGAAGCTGCTCCCACCTTTTCCCATGGTTGGGTGAGCAGCTCACGTGGTAAGTCTCTGTGTGCTGGTGGTTATCACACAACCGGCAGGTGTCGCACCCTTCTATCAAGGAGCAGAGCTATGTATTCGTTCCTGGGGAGTACACACACGCTCTCACCCATATGAGACAGCTGTCAGTGTCCAGGTGTGGTCTTTGTTGCATGACATCCTTAAGCAATGAGGTGGGGACAACAGCTCTTTCTCTTCGACATATAAATTCATCCTACATGCTCATCTTATCTTTCATTTGAAAATATGGCTCTGTTCCTACCTTTTGTCTTCTGGCCACCCAGCTAGTATCACTCTCTTGACTGCCTGTGGTTGGACATCCTTTTCCATAGACTCTCTGATTTCTATCAGTGTCCCTGTATGGAACTGGGAGATTGAATCCATTCACATGTCACACTATGTCCTCATCCCGTACCCACAACTCACTAATACTGGACATATACGCCCTGCTCAGGGTGTCAGCTAACACCAGTATTTGTTCTGGTATCTTTTTGGAGCATTAAGAAGGGGCTTTGCCATGGTTGTCTCTAGGGATTTGTGGTCTATTGCACTATTCATGGGTGGCCAAGGGTGTATTGATGGAATAGCTCCTCTCCAAATACCGCGGCCAAAAGCTCTTTTTCTATTTGGTTGTACCCCTGTTCAGTCTCCGACCTAGCTCTGCTGGCATAAGTGACCAGCTGCTCCAGCAAAACAGGAAAAAAGCTACACCCGATCCTCTCTCCAAAGCCTCACACTGGTGTGTCACAGTGGCTCTCCGGGCTGGTAGTACTACAAGATGGGCATCTGTTACCATTTGTTTCAGTGCGTCAAATGCTTCCTGTTGGAACTTGCCTAGTTCCACTCAACATCTTCCCTTGTGAGCTGATGTATAGGGTCTGCTACTGCAGTCAGCTGTGGATAGAACTTGGACAGAGAATTTATCATTCCTATGAAGTGCTGTACCCTTTTCACATCCACTGGAGCAGGCATGCCTCTGACTGCCTTGATCTTGTTGGGATCTGCTTTTAGTCCCTCGGCAGTAAGCAGATGTCCAACATACATCACTCCATGCAGTCTGAGTCACATTTTTTCTGGATTTAATTTTATGTTTTTGTCCCCAAATTGCTGTAGTAAAGCTTGTAGTTTTCAGTCTGTACCATTACTCCTTTCACCTATAATAAGAATATCATCTGCTATTATTTTAACCCCAGGCAGTCCTTCCAGTGCTTGGGTGAGTCTTCTCTGGAACATTTCTGGTGCTGGGCCTATGCCCATTGGCATGCACAGCTATCTGTCATGACTAAATGGTGTTTAAAATGCTGGAATCTTCATCCAGGCTTATGGGCCAAAACCTTTCCCTCACATCACAAACCATAAAGATTCTGGCTTTGGAGAGTTTTTGCATCAGTTGTGGGCAGCAGTTAGTGACATCTTTCAATTACCAGTTCAGTGGCTTTGGGTCTATGCAGAGGCATAATTTGCCTGATGACTTCTTTACTAGCACCTTGTTGCTTACCCAGGCTGTATTGGCCGCTACAGATGCTAGGATACCCCTGCTCTGCAGACTTTTGAGCTCCTTGCATACTAGATTATGTCGTGCTACTGGAATTCTCCTTTATGGTAAGCACGCAGGTTCCACTGTGGGGGATCTACTTCCAACGGCAGCCAAATGGAGGTTAAGCTGAACAAGTGGCACTTTATTACCCCTTATGGATTGCTCTATCCATGTGGCTGGGTTGCTTCCAGCTGCACTCCTGTGTTCCCCAGTTCGCCTGGTGTCCTTGTCCCATCAATAACAGTCCCACCAAGGAACATGGGCACCCTGACCCCAGTTCTACTGATTATGATACGATGTGGAGAAGGAGTTACGGCCACCCCCAGGCTCCTCTCCCAGCCAGCACCCAAGCCCCATCCACCCCAGTTTTGATTTACATAGCCCTGGAGCACAGCTTAGCTGTGCAAATGCAGAAAATATGGAGTCCTCCTACATGGCCACTTGGCCACCTTTTCCCATGCAGCAGAACTGCCCCAGCTCCTCCGCATCAGGGACCTTTCGTTGCTACTGAATGAACATTGGCCTGTCTGTGTTTAGTGCTGGGGAAAGGTGCTGGACTGACTGTCCAGGTGACCAAAGTGGATGCACTGTTTGCAATAAAATCTTAATAAAGCTTTTCAACTTTTTTTTTTAATGGCTCTTTGCATTTTCCATTATAATAAATAATGGAAATAAATTTTCCAGAATAAGACCGAGGGCCCCTGTGTCGCACACTATTTTTAAAATGGATTCACAATTTGCCAGCTACCTATTTCACCTAAATCTACATCGTTTCACCTGCTGTTATAGTGTGAAATCTAGTGAAATAGAATTTTAACCCATCCCCCATCTTAAATTCTCATACCACACCTTCTCTTGCCAGGAGCAAAGGTCTGCCCTTTGCAGGAGCAAAAGAGCTGCAACCACCAAGCCTATTTCCAGGGAGGGTTGGTTCTGCCCGGCACTGGCAGCTGGGTTAGAGATTAACCCATTTCTATTCATTTAATTTTTTTACCAGGGTCTGAGCCATCCTAAATCACTTCATGTTTATAAAGCAGCTCATGAATCACAGGTGTAAAAATGAAGAGTTAGTAATTAGTCTCCCTTTGATGTACCATCATCCAGACCTTTGGTTTTTATAACTAGCTCTGAGTGCTGGATTGTCCTATGTTCTGCTCTTTATTATAATGAAAAAGAAAGGGGTGGGGGAAACCCTTGTACGCGACCTGCTTTTTAAAGAAAACGTTGAATTGTGAAGCTGCTTGTATAAATGCAATGAAAACAAAACCGGTTTGCAGTTAAGTAATTGTGTAACCTACATGTTAAGAAACGAGCCTAGCAAAGGGCTGAGGAAGAACATTCTGAAATACACCCTTCAGCTATAGGCCATTGGCTAAGGTTAAACTATCCATTCAGAGAAATGTGCTTGTGCTCACGACGCATTGCATCATCCCAATACCTGTCATGAATTAGGGGTGTGGTGTGGAACACTGGCCTATACCATCCTTTCTTCATTGAATGGTCTTCTGTCAGCTAAGGGGACAACTACCCTAGTCAGTGTTTATATAGCAAGTCCCAATCTTTGTTCCCTGTTGAAAGTTCACCGTTTTAGCCTGATGACCGACCCATGGAAACAAAGACTGAAATCCCCCAGTCATCCTCGAATGGTGACTAATTGCAAAGCGCTCTCTTTTCTAACCTAATGTTTCAGATGATGTGATTAAAATAGCTCCACCCTCAAACCTTACCTTGTGATGATACTGATGCTTTGTGTTTGCTCTTCTTTATGCTGACGTTCTTCTTATAAAACCATGACCCAGAAGCTGGACTCACCAATGACTGGGTATTAGTCAGATGCCAAGAACATCTCAGTGACAGCATGGCAGTACTGTAGTGAGTTGCTGGCTAGTTTCAGCACAGAGTTAGTAAGGATGGATGGAACAATGAGAACACGCCAATCCTTTGCCCATTTCTATGGGTGGGGGGAGGGATAGCTCAGTGGTTTGAGCATTGGCCTGCTAAACCCAGGATTGTGAGTTCACTTGAGGGGGGCATTTAGGGATCTGGGGCAAAAAATGGGGATTGGTCCTGCTTTCAGCAGGGGGTTGGACTAGATGATCTCCTAAGGTCCCTTTCAACCCTGACATTCTATGATTCTGATTCTATACGTGAACTCTAGACCCTCCTCCTCCCCCCTTGAAGCTCCGTTTCCATTTCCCAGCAGGGATCAGAAGTGAAGTGAAGGTGCCACAGTGCTGTGAGAACATATCTTCCCCTGAGATTTCTCTAGTCCAGTTATATCAACCCAAGACTTTCACACAAGAATCCAAATTTCGTCCAAACCACAAAGTTGTTGAGATGCTTTCGGCACGAGGGCTAAAGTCAGCTGGGCTGCTGCCTTGGTGTGAGGTTTGAGGGTTCTGCACTGAGCAGTAGGGCTGTTTGGATGACTCGTGCCAGAAGCCAAAATCAGTAGGTTTCATTAGCTCCAATCCAAAAGTGTTAAAAGGTTTGTGTGTTGAGGCATTGGTAGAGTCTAAGGATAAAATGGGGGAACTCTAGAAACAGCCCCCTCAGACCAAGACATGTTTGTATATTTGATTTTCTTCAAATTTAGGAATAAAGAAAAACCAGCCCCTTCCATCTCATTCCTTTCCTCTCCCCTTCCCCCCCCCCCCCGCTTCTGTGTGATGTGTTGAGATCAGTCCCGTCACTTTTGGCTACAATTGGTCATGCAAAGTTCCAGGAAATCACTCTGGCATTATGCAGAAAGCAGTTATTTGCACTGAGTGACGCTCTCGAGGGTTAGTCAGAAATAAATAAAGTGAGGGCTTGATCCTGTAAATATTGATCCTGTGCTGAAGATAAGTGCGTGAGTAGTCCTTGCATTGACTGCAATGGGTGCTGTGCAGACTTTCAAACTGCTGGATGAGGGGGCTCTGTTTGGATTTAGAGTTCGTCCTGTTCAAAAAAAAAGAATGGGTCAGGATATTTTCATGGGAAGGAGAACGAATTCCTTGCAGAACTTTGCACATTTTTTTTAAGCAGTTCCTCTAAAAAATAAAAAAACCGACCTGGAGGAAATAGTTTTTGTCTCTGCGGAATGATTGAATAGTGCCGTTCTGTTCTGTTCTGCAAACTGCAGGAGGGCAGCACTGCCGGCCTGTGTGACTCCTATCACTGCTATGACAGGTTTATGCCATTTACGAGTCAAAACACGTTTTTCTGCTCTCGGGGATGTGCAGCGTAGTTATGAAAATCAGCCCTGTTCTTACTCCAGTTACCATTGCTCACAACCTTTTGGTATTTGTATGCAGCATAAACAAACCACCCCGCTGACTAGCAAAATAAAGCTTGAATGTGACCATCATAGACTCTTCCCATTACAACTGGAGACACAGATACACAGACTGTTAAGTGACTTGCCCAGTGCTTCACAGACTGAATCCATGACAGTGCTGGGCTTGCTGACATTGCTCCTGGAAGGGCTCTCTTTTTAGCTTCTTGCCCTTGGCAGAGCAACTCCTCTGTACTCTGCTGGCATAAACACAGTTCTTTCCATGATCCTCTCTGTAAGAAACTCCTCGCAGACCTCCATAGCAATCTCCTGGTGAGGCAAGGGAGGATGTGAACAAAGTGAGATGGCTGTAGCAGCCTAGCTCTTCCAGCCAGCTCTCTCCGTTCTTCCCTGGCCTATTCCTTTCTGCTCTTGCAGGGAACCTTTGTCCAATTTCCTCAGGCGAGACACCCCTTGAGTCCACACACCTGCATTCTTATGATTCCTTGTGGCTGAGTCTCTGTTCCTCTCCCCTGCCCCACAAATTCAAACCAGCCACTTCAAAAGATGCGCCTGTCCCGATTTACATTCACAAGGAGCTCGGGTGATAAATGGTGCTGTGGCCTTCACTAGCAGCTCCCCGCCCACCCTGCAGCATGCAAACAGTAATTACGCTGTTCCCCACGAGATTGGGCAGTATTTATACCTGTTTTATTGGTGTTTAAACAGGGGCTCAAAGAGACTAAGGTCCAATCCTGCAAGGTCATGGTGGGCACTGAGGGCCTTCAGCCCTTTGCAGGACTGGCCCTATGGGCACAGAGCTCAGGGGGAGTTGAGGGCACTCAGCATCTCCCAGGATGAAGCCCTAAGGGCTAAACTGTAACATCACAATCTGCCCCAAAGAAGGGACAATGCATCTGTGACACAGAGGCCCACTGGTGATTTGCTACTCTGTGTCAGCGACTCTTGTCAGGCCTCACATCCTCACTACACCTAACACTGCTGTCATCATCTAGAGTGAAACGGTATCATATAAAGTGTCATATACAAACTGGTAACATGCCCATCCCGAACATCATTGCATGGTACACATATGGGGTGTGCACAAAGATACATAAATATGTGCCAGAACTGTATTAAGATGTGTTTGGCAAGCAATGCTTAAACACAGTCTGCCTTAGACAAAGGAATGTGTATTTGCTGGGCTGACCAGCCTGGTCATCAGGCAGAGCAATGAAGGTATATTTACATATTAGGTAAACAAAGCTATCAAGCCGGCATGGCCTCTACACCCCAGCAGGAGAGAGAAGCTTGGGCTGGGCTTACTTTTCAAAGAATACATTTCAAAGGCGATAAAGATGGGGGTGGGGCTGAGCCTCAAAGAATAGGCATTTGAATCAATTGATTATATACAATATTATTGTATTATAAAAGTGTATCGAGTAAGGTCTTTTATGAAAGTTTGAGATCCACTGGTGATTAATATCAGTATGAACCATCATAGAAGGACTTATGGATACTCACTGATATTATGCTTTAAAGTCTGACCAAACATAGGGAGAATCAAGTTTTCTCCCAGACAGAAGGGAAAGTAGCTATCTACCTGTCTCCACTGTAAATTACGTATTGTGGAATCAAAACAATGTAAGCCCTATTTACATATTAATCAGCAGGGAGATGGGAAGTCAAGAGGAGGAGAAGAAAAGCCAGAAGGCTTCCTGCCTCTTGTAACAGGGTCACTTGGGGGATTCAAGGGGCCAGAGATCTTGAACTCACAGAAGGAGGCTGAAGTCTGTGGGAACTGAGTCTGGGTGAGAAACCCGCTTAGGCAAAGATAGTAACTATACGTTTTAGTCTTGGAAGTGTATTTTTTTACTTTTGTTTGCTTGTAAGCCTTTATATCTTGATTCCTTATACTTGGCATCACTTAATCCTGTGTCTTTGTGTTAACTAAACCTGCTTTACTTTTATAACCCAATTCAGCACTATGATTGACATAAGAGGGTTTGTCAAAGCCCCATTAAATTAATGCACTGCAGAGTATTGTCTCTTTAAAGGAGCAATTGACTTCTCCGAGTGATTGGTGAGAAATCTGGATGCTGCAGGGAAACAGGCGTTGATTGATTGGTACCTGCGAGGCAAGGTTTAGACTGGCAGAGTCCTAAAGAGTTTGCGAGCAAGACCAGCTGGTGTGTCAGGGAGTTGTCCCACAGCTTAGCAGTAGCAAAGCTCTCACTTGCTGAGAGGGTGACTCAGTAATTCACAATTCTGGGAACCTCAGCCGATTGGCAGATGATTTGGGGGAAATTTGGGCCCGGGAGGGTGTTGGGGTCACTCTGCAAACAGTAACTGGACAGTGGAGGCCAGGGTGTGACCTGGACGCTTGTCTGCTGGCTATTGATGTCCGAGCTGCGAGCCACAGCAGCATAGCATTTAAGGCAGCTACAGGGCAGGCGGTGACAGGACCCCTGACTAGTCTGGGATGAACCTCACAGTGTAGCTGTGTCAAACCAGAACAGCAAGAAGGAATTCTGTCTCAGAGCTAGGCTAGCGCTACAGGCTCAGCTACCCCGTCATGCTGACGAGGAGAGGAGGGTATGTCACCCTTTTCCATGGAGACAGGCACTCTCTCAGTATCTCCGGACAGCTTCTCTATCTGGATCCAAGGCTCTTTCCACTCCCCACCCTACTGTGCCCCTCCCACCCACTTGCGTACAGCAGGGAGTATTAAGTGAGTAATTAACTGCTCTCCCACTGAAGCCCGGGTCACAGTGTGAGGAGAGGCATAAGGCACTGGGTGGCTTACCTAGCCACACAGGAAGTGAAGTAGGTAAGTAAGAACCTAGCCCTAAGTGATTTGCCAGTTTGAAGTTGAGTGCCTATGTGATTTCCTTATCTAGGGTTCATTCACCATCCCTTGGCACAGCTAAACTATCTTCAGAGGATAAAAAGCAATCTTTGGCAGGTAATCCATTGCAGCAATTGGACAGGTACCACAAGGGCTTAGTCCTTCCTCTGCTAATGATTCATTCTTATGCTGTGTTGCCCTTCTACTATGAGGTAGCAGATTTTGAGGCTTTGCAGCTCAGTTTCCTGTTGGAAAATAAATCAGTGGTATAGTCAGGATATTTTCTTAGTGTAATGTATTTTATTTACTCCATATACACAAGTCCTGGACCAGAGGTGGTTACAAATAGCATGTAAGCAATCCTCTCTCTTTTAAATTACTGCCCCGAACATACTCAGTTCCTACGGGCCAGCTCCACCCCAAAATTGGTTCTTGTTGGAGATTAAGGCAGGGGAAACTCCCTTCCCATTTGCAACAGCTTCCCCCAAAATAAACTACATCACTAAATTAACAACAAAGTAGCCTTTCTCCAAGGACTGTACACTGCATAAGAGAAGGAACTTGGTAAGACTGTAATGGCACCAACTGAGGATTCCCACCAAAACTGCGGTCTAAAAGATACCTCTCACACAGGCCACTTTGCATCCCAGAAATGTGAGCTACCCAGAGTGTGGCTCTCCACCACTGCATAATAACACAATCAAAGCTAAAGGAGAGGGAGGGGAATCCATTTTAATTATACATTTATTTAAGTCAACTGCAATTTTTTTTGAGAGAAATTTTGACAACTGCTTTACTAGGCTGCTGGTTTTTGTGGTTGGGACATGTTCCAGTCATTCTGATTAAAGATCCTCTTTGGTTTCCTTCTCTATGGCTGTATAAAAGAGGCATTTTTATTTGTTTACATATGATTAGGCATGACAGAGTGGCAGTTCCACAAACAGGAGCAGAGATAGGGTTAAAATCACTGCCTCAAACAGCCAGCTCTGCCTGCTCTCTGCTAACTAGGCTGGGTGGCTTAGAAGGTGTTCTTGGAAGGAATGCTGATGAGCCTCATTAGAGACTGATGACCTGGGGGGAGGGGTCTCAGGTAGGGAGCTGTGGGGAGAATGCAGAGGGTTTGGTGGGAGGGGGAACTCTCCTGAATTATGAAGTAACCAGGGCCACTGGGAGGTGCGGGCGGCTGTGCCTGTGGACAGTCAATGTAAACAAACTGTCTCATCGCCCGCCAGCAGATTATCCTGATGGGCCGCAGGTTGCCCACCACTGATCTGGGGCATAGCCACAAAACTCAGCTCTGGATATGAACCCTCCCAAAGTTTGGGGGCGTCCAGATCCAGGCGTTTCTTCTGGGCCCATCTCTCCTTGACTGTCTTTACAATGGGCTAGCTCCTGAGGGATAATCTGTAGTGTTCATGTCTAGACCTTAAAGAGGCAGAGCATTCTTGACACCTTGTTTTTACAAGGAAACACACTCGCTTTGAGCATGATTACACTATGGGCACGTCCTACAGCGATGGCAGATTTTGTCTATCACGGTATGTAAGCCAGCTCCCCACTTGGCAGTAGATAGGTCTGTGGAAGAGTTCATGCATCCACCTAGCTGCCTCCCCACCAGAGGTTAGGGCAGCTTCACTGTGGCCCTGATGGGGTGTGAATTTTTCACACCTCTGAGCAACACAGCTGAGTTGATCTAAATTTAAATGTAGACTGGGGCTTAATTGGTTCCCTGCCATTACAGGGACCATAGGCAGTGCTGCACCTCAGTCCCTCCTGTTCTCCGCTAGTGGCACACAAGTTTAGTCTCCTGAGGGCTATAGTACTCTGGTTTTGTTCTGGTTGTTGAGCTGGGTATGAGGGTGGCTGGATAGTATTCATATGACGTACAGGAGGGTGGGCTGGATGATGTGGTGATCCCTCCTGGCCTCAACCTCTGTGACTCTGACCTCCCTCCAAACGGTTCTTTCCTCAATCATAGAATATCAGGGTTGGAAGGGACCTCATCTAGTCCAACCCCCTGCTCAAAGCAGGACCAATCCCCAATTTTTGCCCCAGATCCCTAAATGGCCCCCTCAAGGATTGAACTCACAACCCTGGGTTTAGCAGGCCAGTGCTCAAACCACTGAACTATCCCTCCCCCCTATAACCAGTGCTCCCTTCACTCTACCACTATAGGGTTTCTAGTGGTTGGGTGGATGGTGCTCATGCTTGGAGGACTCATGGGCATCACGCTGAAGATAACTTGGCAGGAGGTATGGCAAGATGATAGAATATACCATTCCCACTATAGCCCTAACTAGGGTATGAGAAGTCCAGGGCTTCTAAACGGCAGTTTATTGGCCACTTGTTATCCAGCTGAGATTAAGTAGACAATTTCAGAGGAACCCCAAATGGAATTTGGCCTGAGCAGCTCTAGTTAAATGCGGAAATAACTTTCAAAAATACTTGTAAGTAATAAAACCCAGGGGGAAAAAATTGCTTGTTTTAGCAAGTTCAAGTTTCATCATGAGCCTCATCCACCATCTTCTATTTTCAGTATTATTCTACTTTATTTAAGCTCTTATATGGTACTCCTCACTAAGGTATCTTAGTGCCTTCCAGCAGTACATAGAGCAA
Source organism: Chelydra serpentina (assembly GCA_037349315.1). Classification (NCBI taxonomy): domain Eukaryota; kingdom Metazoa; phylum Chordata; order Testudines; family Chelydridae; genus Chelydra; species Chelydra serpentina. Next base: position 31,555,935 of record JBAIAC010000026.1, read on the forward strand.
CATGACTTATATCTGTCACCTCCTATAATCCAATTAAAATGTGGCTTTTATTTAACCCATTGAGATTTCATTAACAAACTCTCTGATGTAAATTCTTCCTGGAAAAACATATTCTCCGCCCCCATTGTCATTACACAAAGTGAGAAATAAAACCTGTTTGCATTCTTGTCACCTTAGATTTATAGTTCTGTAGTAAACAGAAATGAGACCAGCTTGAGAATTTGCACTCCCTGTTACAGTAAACCTAGTTAATTAGTTTTAAAGAAAAAATGAAATGAATAGAATGTTCCTAATTTCCCCACATTGCTCCACTTACATCACACTACATAGAATTCAGAAGGCCTTAAAAAGGGGGATAAGCAGCTTTATTCTCCTTACTCAACAGTTGGAAAGCTGAAACACAAAGAGGTTAACGAACTTGGATAAGGTAACAAAGTGAATCAATGGCCAAAATAGGAATAGACTCAGGGTCTCCTGACCCAGTCTATTAGACCGTTCTGCCTCCTTGCATATAGTGAAAAGGCTGCTCATTAGAAAGAGCTGTTAGTCTAGTGTTGTTTGCTTTGCACACCACACCCTTTTGTATTACCCACAATCTAAATTACAAAGGTGGTCAAACTTGCTTCCTGTTGAAAACAATGGTTCTGAATGACACATCACATAATAATGCATGAAGCAACTGCAGCAGGAATGGATTGATGGATGTTACTACCATGTGGTCTCCGTGTACCTTTCTGTATCTGCTTCTGGATTAGAGTGACGAACAGGTTGCTACTTTCAATCAAACAAAGGTGGCAAATTGGAGAGTGCTTTTGTTTTAGTGACGGCTGTTGAACTTGTTTCAGTAACTTAAAGCATGTACTATTCAAAGCACTCACTAAATGGAAGAAAACGTATTAAAATGTGAGGGGGGAAGCTATCTGAAAATATGGGGAAAATGTTCTGTAAATACCAAACATGGACAAAATCATCAAAGGTTTATACTATTAAGTTCAGGTATTGTGGTTCTGTGGGGGCTGGGCTGGGTAGCCAGGTAACCTCCAAGTATCTCAGTACTGGATCATGTTTTGGGGGATGTGGGGAATATTGTTTGTGTGTGGTTTTTTGGGAGGAGGCGGGGGTGGTGGCGGGGTTGCTTGAGATACTTCAACCCCATAGATAGTAACACAAGTTCTAGTTTCTATCATCCAGGACCTGAAAACCATCCAATGACTGAATCTCACAGTATTTCTGTGTAGCAGTAGGATAGAGAAAAGTCCTGTTAGGTAGAAGGTTGAGTCCTGTCCCTGCATGTACAGGATGAGGCGAGAATGCATCAGCTGTTAAGAGATTAAAACTTAATTAGAAAACATTTAAAATGATCAAACACCTAAATAGCTGAATACATATCACAAATACTCAAGCCATGACAGTACCTGTACATTAAAAATGACATTATAACCATGAATACCAAAATTAAAAAATGTCTGAACCAAAAATAATCTGTGGTAGAAAATACAGATGAGGGTAAATAACATACAGAAGTTCATCAGTTAATTAATTCAAAAAGATCCATCAGTCTTATCGCTACCCAGTTAATGGTCTGGATCATATTATTTTCATACTGACGGTGTCCAGTGATGTGTTCAATATAGATGTTGCTCGACCAACGGATGGTGTCTGAAACTGTTGCCCTCAATAAAACCATCAGCCACCCCACCAACTTGGTGTAGTGTCAGTGCACCCTACAGTCTTGGAACACAGTCTCACTGTTGGGATCACAGGCACCCAGTGCTCCAGTGATCAGTGTGGATCCAGTGGTAGTGGAGTATCCCTGTTCTCTCAAGGCATCAGGCCAGTTTCCATTTCTGAGCTTCAAAAAGGCAGGGATCCGGTTCTCCATAAGGCAGATCCCTGTTTCCAAGGAGTTCTTATCTGTTTCTTGGAAAAACCCCACTCCCTGTTTTTACCATTTCTTTAGGGTCAGGTCACATCCGGCTCTGTTCCTTTGTCAGCCTTCAGATAATTTACTGTCTCCATCACCTCTTCCAGCATGATGTGTATTATCCTCCCCTGGGACATTTTCATGTCTGGAGTTAACTCCCCCAGACTTTCTTGTGAATACTGAGGCAGATGATTAACTGTAGCCAGATCTCCCTTTTTGTCAGTAAATTATCCCTTGCCATCTCTCCCTGCCTTGTCTTGCTTTTAACGAACCATCTCATGAGATGTCTGATTCCTTGCTTTTGTGAGGGAACCATTTAAAACAAAAGCCACACATACATAAAACATGAACAGCACACGCTCACAGACCGTCACTGACACATACCGACAGCAGCACAGAGACAGACACTTCTGCGGAGACACACGCTGACGCAAACCAACACACAGACACATTTACTCAGTCACGCAGACATACACACACACCATCACAGAGACAGCCGGATGGGTAAATCTGCACTGGGGCTGGCTGGTGACTGAAAATGCAGCAGAATGTTTGGGGAAGGCAGTCACAGCGGCAGCAACTAACTTCCACAAAGACTTCAAATGTGCCATCTCCCTGGGCCCAGTTTTTCCTGTGACACTTTTTTAACCTGTTGGGACTAATGGATGACCCTGTGTATTTTTATATTCTAAGTCAGTGTGAAGACAGAGTAACCATCTCTAATGAAGCCACTCCCTTTTCCTGGGCAACACGTGACTTCTGGACTTTGCATCCCCAAACTATAGGAAACAACAGTCTCTCTGTGAGCAACCCATATCTTATTTTCTGCCGCTAAGAATATGGAAATAATTAGCTGTTGGGCCCACGGTTCATTCCGTAACTCTCATTTGGATATTCATTTGCAGGTGCTAAAATCCTTCAACTGTAGAGCCTATTCTTTTAACCTATGGATTACCTCTGATACTTGCCAATCTCCTAGAACTGGAAGGACCTTGAAAGGTCATCGAGTCCAGTCCCCTGCCTTCACAAGCAGGACCAAGTACTGTCCCCTGACAGATTTTTGCCCCAGATTCCTAAATGGCCCTCTCAAGGATTGAACTCACAACCCTGGGTTTAGCAGGCCAATGCTCAAACCACTGAGCTATCCCTCCCCCTTCAAGGGATTGTTCCCAGAACTCCAGTTACACAGACCCATACTCATCAGGCAAGCTTCCTCTCACATATCCATTATCCTCCTTGTCTAGGACATTAAGAAACACTATAGTTAATTAATGACTGCTGTCCTGTAACCTCACATAAGGTGGTGTTTGAGCCTTGGTTATAAGTTAACTGAAGCTGCCACACAAAGTGAGCTGGCTTTCCAGCCGAATTCCTTTGTCTCTGGTTCACAGAGATCCACATGCAGTTTTAATCAAAACAAAACGTGAAGGGGAGCCTTACTTTAAACTAACTGTTTATTCTCTCAGTTTCAGTCTGTAATCCAATGCGCAGAGAACTAGGTGATTTATTTCTACCTGCAGTGTGTCTTTTCTATGCCCTTGCTGTCCTTTGCACAGCATTGTTTTCCTCTGAGTGTTTGCATTTCTTGTTGTCGTCCCAAACTCTTTGGCAAATGTTATATTTATTTTAAAACCAATCCCATTTCCCCTACTCATCCTATCTTTCCAGTACTTTGATTCCATGGACCTCACCCAACCCTTCCTGTTCTCCTGTTAAAAAACTGGGGTCATGGTTTAGAACATTTCTGGTTTCGCTTTAGTCCCGACTGCAGAACTAACTAGGGCCAAATCCTGATAGCCATGGTCTGACGCAAGTCTAAGACCTAGGCCATGTCTACACTATAGAGCCTATGCCAGCATAGCTATCTTGGTGTCCCCAGGCCGGCATAACCCCCTATGCAGGTAGAGGGTATGCTGACAAAAGTGCTTCTGCTGGCATTTAATATGACCTCCTGAACCATGTTGGCTAAACTGACAGAAGCACTCTTCTGTTGGCATAGTTGTGTCTATCTAGGGTGTTTAGTTGGCAGAGCTATGTAGGCTGGGGTGTGTGCTTTTTGTCGTCCCCCGACCCTTACCTGACAAGGCTATGCAGCCATAACTTTGTATTGTAATCCAGGCCCTTGTCTACACAGGGGTTTTCAGCCAGCAGTGTAGTTACACTGATACAGCTTTGCTGGTGCAAACCCCTAATGTGGATGTGCTGCACCAATGTAACTGGTGCAATTCAAACCCCAAGTATCGACCTACTGCATCCATGTAGATTGGTGCAAACACCCAATGTGGATGTGCTGACCTAATGTAAACCATGATTTGCACTGGTGCAGCTAACCCATCAGGTAAACTAATTTACAAGTCACGGGTTGCACTGGTGCAATGGTTGTTGTACATCCCTGTAAAGGCCAGGTCTTAAAAAAGGCTTCAGGAGCTGATTCTAAGATAAGGTCCCTTTTATTTCTGATCTCTTCTATTCTCTTGTTCTTTCTTGCATTTGTATCTCAAATCTTGCCTCAGTTCCATTAAAAATCCCAGTGACGTTTTATACTCCCCTTCTGCCTCCTTTTTCTGTTTTGCAAGGAGCAAGCCATAGGCCAGGTCCGCACACCAATTCATTCATCAGAAAAATGTGCAAATTTCACAGAATGTAATCCTGTTGTAACCCAGAAACACTGGCTCCTGTGGTCAGCTACAGCCCTTTGTGCTGCCAGAACTGGATATATTTTCTTTCTTTCCTGCTTGCCTTGTCTCTCTCCTCTTGTATATCTCCGAGTACAGTCACCATTCTGAGCTTTTCTGCTATCAATTCACACCCGTCTGTCTCACATGTGTTCAAACGCTGTTGTAACTGCTTTTTCTCAAGCTCGAGATCCTGCCTTCTCTGGACCATTTCAACCATGTCCAGTCATGCATAAAATAATGCCCATGCAGCTACTGCATCCTTTGCACTACCACGTGGCTTAAAGGTTGTGCAATATTGTTCAGAGCTCAGACCAGCCTCAGTCAGTGGATTCTCACCCTTAAAACACCCCCTTTCCCAGGGGCATTTCCCCTTCTTCATTACCCATCCCTCTAACCCGTTGGTTTTCTCCTGTCTCAAGTGAGCAGCCTACAGGTCTTTTCCAGCCATCTGTACTTCCTTATCTCACTAATAATTCCCATCAACAGCTTTTTCACTAGTCACAATATTGTTCTAAAACTTTTATTTTTAAGACACAACTCTTAACTCCTTATTGCACAGTTCTACAGGTATTCTAAGCATGGTCTTAATAGACTGGGCCAAGCAGCACTTTCAGCTGCCACCCTTATATGCCACAGGTTCAGCACGTCCCTATCCCCACTTTCACATTACAATTGTACTGGTAGTAACTAGGGTGACCAGACAGCAAGTGTGAAAAATCGGGACACGGGGTGGGGGGTAATAGGAGCCTATATAGGAAAAAGACCCCAAAATCGGGACTGTCCCTATAAAATAGGGACATCTGGTCACCCTAGTAGTGACCCTAGTAGTAACCCACTTGATGAGCCAACCCCACAGTATTTTTGGGCGCTGCCGGGATCTTTAGCTTAGGGGAAGCTAAAAACACAAAAGAGTAAAGTTCAGAGAGAGAGAAGCAACTAGCTTAACCATAAAAGTTATGTATTGAATGACAGTGATAACTACACAAGGAGGGCTAAACAAATGTAACAGATACATTATTAAAGGTTAATACCTGAGGTAGAAAAGAAAACAGAGAGAGAGAGAGGGAGGTGTCTCACCCACTCCACGAGGCTTGAACTGGTCAGGGTTCCCAGGTGATGGTGGTAGCTCAGGGTCCTGAGTGCTGGAGACAGGCAGAGCCCCCAGCACGATCAGTCAGGAGATGGAGTCCCAGTGGAACTGATGCAGAGTTTGGGTCCAGGCAGCAGAACACTTACTTGAGCGTGGGTAGGGGTTTTTGTAGAGAAACAACAGTGGTTCAAGGGAGAACATTTGATTTGTTTATGGGTAAACTGATGACTCAAGGGTTTTCTTTAGGCTAGACAATAGGAGCTGATCACTCTTGGCTATGGGTGGTGGTTTCTTCCAAGGAGCTCACAATGCAATTAGGCTGCTTCAGTATTTTGGATATCAATCAAAGATTCATTACTAGAATTGGTTTGATAACTGCTGAGCTGGGTGTGTGCAGGCGTAGGTTCATTGACATCTGGAGCAGAGATTCCCCCATGATGCAGTGCTTCCCTGCTTTTCTGGTCCCAGAGTTCAGTGTGGTTCTCTGTTCTCCATTCTGTATGCTAATAGAGATGTCTCCCTGTCCCATTTTTCACCCAGATGAGGCTAAGGGAGTGGCCTCTGTTCTCCATTCTGTATGCTAATGGAGATGCCTTAATCTGGTCACCCTTGTCAGGAGGGGTCTAGATGTGTCTCCCAACGCCCTTCACTGCTCTCTGCAAGTCTTTTCTCGGATCGGTTTTGGTTGAAGCAGAGACTGGTGAGGGGTGTATGTGTCTTTCATGAGTCAGACAGGCTAGATACTGTGCCCTGGTTCCGCAAGAACACAGAGCCAACTGGTATCAATTCTATCCTCTCTTCTGTGGCACCCCATCACCACACTAGCTGAGATTAAAAGCCCTACTATCTCCACCTTCTTCCCCCTTTCCCAGTCGATTTTTTTCTGATCTTTTATAAACAGTCTGGATTCTTCAGCATTTCCCCCTCTTGGAATCTCACTTCCCCACAGCGTCAGTTCAGCCTGAGAGGATGTAACTCTCCCCCTTGTGCTATTCCTTTTTTTCCATTGTTTCCTCTTCTGTTTTAGTGACATTTCAGACATTTCTCCTGCTGAGTTGGGTTTATAGCTCTGTCTCACAAGTATTTTCTCTTGGCATTCTTATTTGTATATATTACTTGTATCACAGTAGTTCCTAGGCACAATCAAACATCAGGCCCCAGGGTGGTAGGTGCTATAGAGGCATGTAACAAAGAAGGCAGTCCAGGCCCCAGAATGCTCATGATCTACATGACAGACAAGATGTGGCAGGTGGATGAAACAGACAAACAGTGGGGGTGGGGTGGAAGGATGAGATAATAACATTAACAAAGTTTAGCAGAAAAGCAGAAGTCCCAGCAAATCACTTGCCTAACCAATGCCAGGCAGGAGTGATTTGCAGGCACTATAGCAGAGGTAAGTGCTGATGAGGGATTTAAAGGAGGATAAGGTAGCAGCTTTATGTATTTTGTTGGGGTGGGGTCTTTTCCCAGGCACTTGGGATGATGGGGGAGTAAGGTGGAGGGAGAAGTGGACCATCAAGGCTGTATAGAAAGAAGATCCTGTTTGAACTGAATCAAGCATTTGAGAGTATGGATCTTGTGTGCAGGGAAACAAAGGTGGGTTTTTAACTCAAGAGTACACTGACTCTGAGTAGTTGGAACTGGACTGCAACTGGCTGTTTAGCACTATCTGTACTAGCCAGGAAAGTGGAGAACATAGAGACCAAATACAGAAAACAAATAGCATTTTGGAAGCTGAGAGCAGGAGAATCATACTCATCAGAGATGGGAAATAGTCTGTTTTAGTTCATCTAGTCCTGCTGCCCCCATGCTGGGATCTACCTGTGGAAGTCCTTCTGGCAGTTTGCAGAATTAGATATTTTGAGAACCAAACAGTAAGTGATTAGAGTTTGGAAAGGGAGGTGATTCTACAAGAGCATTTTAGTTTTATGCTGTGGTCTGCAGTCAGAGAACCCCAGATCTAGTCCATCTCTCAAAGGCAGTGCAGGATTGTGCCCAGAGGACATTTTCCCAGGACTATCTGGTCAAGTTTCAAATGTCCCAAACAATGTAGCTTCCACCTCTCCTCGGGGTAGCTGATTCTGTTTCAAGTTCATTTGTGAACCCTGATCTTGATAAGATTTATTGGCACTCTGGGATTATGATGACTGTGATTTTAAACAAACTTTGACCCTTAGGACCTTTAAAAGCTCTGGTAACTGCACTGTTGGATGCTTCATGCATTCAGTGGAATCTCTGAAATTGGGGAATTCATCAAAGGAATAATTTCAAAACATTTAAAACAGTACAGCATTGTTGTGACAATGAATTGACTCAAGCAGGGATTTGCTCTGAGTCAGAAATGGCAGTTTACAAGCATTGATTAATGAAATAATTAAGCCACACAGGACCCTTGTAAGGTAGGTAAATTTTGTTATCCCCATCTTACAGTTGGGTAGAAATTTGATGAAAGGATCAGCTATTACAGGGAGCTGTGCTGTGCAGAACCTAGATATACAGAATCACAATTTGGGAATTCCTGGTGCTCAGTCCTCTGCTCAGAAAACCAGCTCACATCCCTGCAAAGACAGCTCTGGGCTCTGGCCAGCCAGCCTCTATCTGCCTTTTATGGCTAACACAAAAGGGTTACCTTTGACAACAGACATTTCCAGGTTCTAGATCAGGCGTCTCAAACACACTGCACGCGGGCCAGTTATTTCTTGCGGCCCGCCATAGGTGCAGACTCCACTGGCAGCCAAGCTCCAAACATTACTGAGTGTTTATATTTTATTTAAACCCCTCTTTGCATTACAGTTTTAAAAAAGTTAATACATTGACTTTTAATAGAATACTATATTACTCTTCATTTTTTTCATTTTTGACTATACCTTTGTATGAAAAGGTTTCAGTGATGTGGTCCTCAGGCCAATTTACTAGTCCTCAGGTGGCCCTCCTGGTGATTTGAGTTTGAGATCCCTGTTCTAGATAGTAAGAGTGGATTTCCCCCCCCCCCCCGCTCCGCTTGAGCTGACTGTGGCTAAGAGTTTGTCAGAACATCTGTTAACACTGTAGCCTTCTGTAAAATTAATTAGGATGGACTGAACAAATGAGCAATGTTTTAATCTCTTTTTTGTTGTTGTTGTTGTCACCTATGCAAGTGCATTGCAAACCCAACTGGGGTTAAACCCCTCTTGAGGCATGTGCATGTTTATATCTTGCCTCTGTTATAGTCACTCCTTTCCTCCCCTCCACCCCCCATTTAGTTTGTGATGTGGTGCCATTGCCTGCCTTGGGTTTGCTTTCACAGAAGGTGCCTAAAGGCAGTACTTTCTTCTGTGTAGGTTTTGGCATCTCAAGTGTTTTTCATGGGTTTTCCAAGCCCCCATTGCAATACAACCTGTGTTATTGGCAGTCAGAAGTGCCCATGGATTTCCTGTCTTTCTTTCCTCCAGAATTCATTGTTTTTATTTTAACACACGATTATTAATGGGTGCTACCAAGCATAAGAAGGCATGTGATGCCAGTGCTTCTGTTTTGGCACTGAGGAGGGACTTCGTGCAGAACATTTGATGGACTTGAACGTAGACAGCCAAGAGACTAAGTACTGGAAGTGCATGAAAAGTGTGTTGAAGATGGGATTCCTAGCCAGAAATATGCAAAGGGCTGTGTTTATGGGTCAGCCTCACTTTGCGTGCTTAGAGCTAAGAAGATGAACATCCCCATTACCAATACACATCACAACTGAATTAGCCTGAAGGGGGGAAAAAAAGCTTCTGTGTCTGCAAAAGAGGAATGTATTTAGGCCATCTTAATTAGGCTGGATGGGGTGAGGCTATCCTTGTTTTCATGGCCATTACTTCTTTCATTAAGCAATGTGTTTTATCTTAAAAAAAAAACAAACTTAAAATGAATTTTAGTGATTTCTGAAGTGCAAGTTTGACAGCACTGGAAACTGGCAATGTGGTCTAGTAGATAGGGTAGTGAACCAGGAGACCTGAGTTCTATTCCTGTTTCTGGCCCTGACCTACTGAGAGACCTTGGATAAGCTGACTTGGGCTCAGGTTGCGGGGCTTTTTAATTGTAGTGTAGATGTCTGGGCTTGGACTGGAGCCTGGGCTGTAGGACCCTGCAAAGTGGGAGGGTCCCACAGCTTGGGCTGCAGCCCAAGCCGGGACATCTACACTGCAATTAAACAGCCCCACAGTCTAAGCCCCAAGAGTTCAAGTCAGCTGGCACGGGTCAGCTGTGGGAGTCTAATTGCAGCATAGACATACCCTCTGCCCCCTCTGAGCCTTTGTCTGTCTGGTCTGTTTAGATTGCAAGCACTTTGTGCAGGGGCTGTCTCTTACTATGTGCCTGAACAGTCTCTAAGCATAGGGGGAGCGGAAGCAAGGGGGAGTTCACCTCAGTATCTCTCTCAAAGTAGGTTGGTTTAAAGAGACGGAAGGTTCCTCTTTTTTCCAGAGTGGCTTTCTTAAGCCTATTGTTAACAGCCATTTGACAGCTGCTTCTGAGTCTGTATGGATGCTGGGAAAAAATGGGGCTTAGGAGAGGTTATTTATTATTTAAGCATCCATCTACCCCTGTGTCTGTCGCTGAGGTATTTTTAGAACGCTGATCACCGTAGTATCTAGGCGCCATCTTGTTGGGGTCTGGACTCAACTCTCCGCCGGCTGACATGTCTTGTACTTTGGGTAATGTTTCAGTTCCCAGTACTTTCCTGAGACTGGAGGAAGAACACCACTAATCACTCACTACTGCAGTCACCGCAACCAGCCGGTTACGGGCTTCCTGTACCATTTTCTGTGCTGATTGCAACACAAGGTGACACAAAAGCCAGGAATCTCAAAATTCACTCAGTGCTGCTGCAGCTTCCTTCGTGCCCATCCATAGAGGGGGCAAAGTATCTACCTCAGGTTCTGATCTTCCAGGGCCTTGGCAGGGGTGTTGCGCTGGTGCTGTTTGAAAGGGTGATTGGGGAAAGGGGGTGAGGGAGGGAAAGGAATGTCCAGGAATGGACATATTGGACAAAAGACTTACTTTTGTCCAGTATGTTACCTGAAACTGACAGAGGCAAGCACTTCCTGAGGAGAGGGGGCCGGGGTCTCAGCAGGGCCCATGTTGCAAGGCAGTGTCAGTGGCTGAAGGGTGGCTATACAGATGGCCTGGCATGGGGGGAGGGGAGCTTGTTAGGCCTACTTTGGCTGCACAGCCCCCCCCACCCTTAATGCTAACCTTCCCCTCCTCCCCAAGCTCTCTGCCTCTTCTGGGACCAACCCTCCCTTGCTCCCTGCTCCTCCAATGCTGCCTCCTCCATCTCCCCCCACCGATTCCCCATCCCTCTCTTCTTCTGTGCTCCCCCCTGCCCCAACCCCTCCCTCCCCCCGCCCCAAACGTGATCCCCCATCCCTCCCTGCCTCTGCCTCAACCCCTCCTTCTCTTCCTGCTCCAACCTGTCCCTCTCCCTCCCCCTCATCCCTCTCCCCCCATCCTCCTTGCCCCAAACCCTCTCTCCCCCACTCCGATCCCCCATCCCTCTGTGCTTGCCCCAACCCCTCCCTTCCCCATCTTCCTCTTCCTGCCCCAAACGCGACCCCCATCCCTCTCTGCCTCAACCCCTCCTTCTCTTCCTGCCCCAACCTGTCCCTCTCTCCCCCCCCGATCCCTCATCCCTCTCCCCCCATCCTCCTTGCCCCAACCCCTCTCTCCCCCACTCCGATCCCCCATCCCTCTGTGCTTGCCCCAACCCCTCTTCCTCTTCCCGGCCCAAACAAGACCCCCCATCTCTCCCTGCCTCTGCCTCAACCCCTCCTTCTCTTCCTGCCCCAATCCGTCCCTCTCCCTCCCCCTACTCCGATCCCCCATCCCTCTCTCTGCTGCCCTTTGCCCCAACCCCTCCCCCCCGCCCCCTCTTCCTCCCCCCCGCCCCAAACGCGATCCCCCATCCCTCCCTCAACCCCTCCTTCTCTTCCTGCCCCAACCCTCCTCTTCCATCCCTCTCACCGCTGCCCCAACCCCGATCCCCCATCCTCATCCCCTCTTCTCTCCCCCCCAGCAAGCCAGCCAGCACCCCCGCCGGGGACCCGCGCTGAGGGGTGGGGGACAGCGCGCGCGCCCTGCCCCCCGCCGCCGCTTGGCACGTGCCCCCTCCTGTCCTTTGCACCCCGGGCCGCCTTCCGCAGGCAGCGCACGGCACCGCAATCTGCGGCGGCCATTGACGTCAGCGGGGGGCCCCCCGCACATGACCCCGAGGAGACCAATCAGAGCCGCCCTGTGAGTGGCTGCCGCTGCGGCTGCTGCAACAATCTGTCGGCGGAGCCAGTCCGCGCCTCTCCGGCTGCCGCCGCCACATGCCCACGCTCCGCGCCGGCTGCACGCGCGTCCCCCCCCCTGCACACGCGCCGCCCCGGGGGTCCGAGACCCGCGCGCTCCCCCACTCCCTCACCGGGCGGGTCCCGCTCCGCGCGCGCGGCCAACTGCCCCGTCCGCCACCCCCCGCGCGCCGCTGTGCACGTTCCGCGGGAGCATGGATCGGGCCCAGTGAAGCCCGCCGGAGGCAGCCGGGACGCGCCGGTTGTAGTTGAACTAAGGAATTTTTTTAATCGCTTTCTTCTCTTTTGGGGGGGGGGAGGGTGGCTCATTCCCTCCATCCACTTGGACAGTTTTTTCTCCCCCCCCCCCCCGCCGCCAGGCCGGTTTTTTGTGGGGGGGGGCTTTTTATTATTATTTTTTTTTAAAGGCGGTTCCCGCTCAGCCAGACGCCAAAGCTGCCATGGATTTTACCGGCAGCTCGGGCGGGGGCAGCGATCACCGGCAGATCGAGGAGAGCAAGCCGCTGCTGGGTGAAATGTCTGCGACGGAGGGGAGTAAAATGGGTGCTGCTCGCTGCCGGCGACCCCTTCTGCACTGCAACGGCATGAGGTATAAACTGCTGCAGGAGGGGGACATCCAGGTTTGTGTCATCCGACACCCCCGGACATTTCTTAGCAAGATCCTCACCTCCAAATTTTTGAGGCGGTGGGAGCCTCATCATGTAACCCTGGCGGATAACAGCTTAGCCTCCGCTACAGTAAGTACCCTGTTCTCACTCCTCTCTTCCTCAAGACACACACTCCTGTCCTGCAGCACAGAGCTGGCTCCCCGCTGCTGATCTTCGTGCCTTGGCTCTGCTTTCTCTGTAACACAAGACAGCCCTGTTGTCAGATGAATGTTGGCTATTGCCCCTTCGTCAACACAGGCAGCTCAATTTTATGTCCACCTGCAGCCTACGAGGAAATCAATATTGTTGTTTAAGTGACATCTCGGGAATGGTTAGGAAATCTAGAAAAGCCTGCCTACTGTCGAGGGTTTGGTGATACCTCTGTTAGGCTTTTTAACGTAATTGCCTGAATATGTGTAATGTATAACCAGGATTGTATATTGCTTTCAGAAATGCCAGGCAAGTCTGAAGCTTGCTATGTTGGAAGAAGGGTTCAGCCACAGGTCTACCTTAAATTTTTTTTTAAACCCCAGTTGCCTACATTCATAGTTTTGTTCTGTGATAACATGGGGGAGGGGGACTTTACAAAAGCAAATCTCATTGAACTAAAAAAAGCGAAAAGAAAAGTAAGTACATATAGTAACTGATGGAAAATAAATATTCTCTTTGCACAGGACTGGAAAATGAAACATTAAAGAATCTGTTCCTCCCTATCCGTGTGTGTGTATGTGCATGCGGGTGTACATGTGTGAATGAACCCCAATGTCCAAAACCCTGTTGTTGGGAATCTTCCCCCCCCCAACCATAAATCGTATTTGTTAACTTGTAATTTTATTGCATTTTAAAGGCAAATATCGTTTTTATTCTCGGTGATATTTTGCTGGTTTTGTTCCCTGGGAATGTGACAGTGATCTGAAATTAGGATATTTTAACAATATCTAAACTAAAATCTGCAGATGTCATTTGATGTATTGGCGAGGTAGGGAGCAGGGAGACAGGATGCTTTTAATTTTGAAACCAGATACTTTTAGTATGGACCATGAATATGCTGTCTTGGTCTAGGCCTTGATGTTGGTTCTGATTTTGGTGGTCGCTTATCTTATCCAGACATTGACAAGGTGGAATGAAATATGGTAGTCTCCTTTAGGGTTTTCTCTCCCTCATTGAGGACAATGTAGAAAACCAAGTTGTAAGCAAATACTACCAACACAAAAGGTACATATAGCAATATATAATAACCTTAAAAATATGTAGCGAGCGAGAGAGTGTGTGTGTACACGTACATATAATACAAAATTACACATTTAAAATGTGGTATCTATACATTTAAAGGATCCAATGGCATTTGGTGCAGCAGTATGAACCAATGAAATTTAACAAGTTTACGCACATATTTACAGTCATATAAGACTTTAGGTAGATAGTGGTTTAATTCTAGATTTTGGATTTGTGTGTAAATACCTTATTTTTCTCAGTGGATCTTCTGTAGAATAGAAGAGGTACATTGGCTTAACTCTGTCCTTCTGATAGGAAACTCACAATGTGGGACTGTGAATTAGCCTTTATATGGGTGTCTATCAGTGGTCTATTTGGATGAGTTTCCTTCAGTCAGTGGTGTATTTGAAGGTTGATTTCAAACATGGATGTAATTTTATATGAGGACAGCACACATGTAAATGTTCAAAGCCTCTTTAACACAGTATTCTGACACACACAGTATCTCAAGCGGGATCGTCCACAGGGGCTATCTGCCCATCCTGAAGGGCCTGATGTGGTTCTTTATCATACCTAACATGCTGCCACCATGCCATCTACCGTTGTTCCATTGAGCTATCCAGGATATTCACATGCCCAGAAGAATATTAACCTCTCCCTGAAAACTGAGCTGCTGGTAGGAAAGAAGCAATAGGCAATGAAGCATTAAAGGAGAATCCCCCAAAGGAAACATGAGTATAGAACAAGTTTGGGTTCTGCATCATTCTGTGAAGATTCTCTGAGGGGCAGAGCGGAAGTTGAATACTAATGGTGAAAGGCATTTTCTTTGCAGTGGCCATACTATCTGAAAAGGAAAAAAGAGGTGCAATACCTGATACTGATATGGGTGTTTAATATATTAAAAAAATAAATTTTTATGTGTGCAAAGAGAGCACTACCTCTTTCTTTCTGACAAGGTTTTAACTCTATTTCAGACAGCAGGATAGTAGTTTCTGAAATTTCCCATTCACTTTATGCAAGTTCTCTAATTAATACGTGTTTTTTTTCTCATCCTATCTCCTTAAGATGCATAACTAACAGAGATACTAAATCACTCTCTCATTCCATGCACCAATGTCTCATGTTGCTGGTCTCATTGTTTTCTGTGGGAGCTCCATTTTGTTGAGTGTTGCTTATTTGTGCTAGGTCTTGCACCTGTAATTATCATTTCTCAGTGCCAGTTCACTAAGTAAATACAGTATGTTTAGGGCTAAGTCTTGTTTGCCTTACCTATGCATGCAAGTAGTCTCATTGATTTCCAAGGGACTAGTCAGGCGAGTAAGGGGAGCAGAATATGCCCGACAATTATGTACCTGTTGCCTGAATGTGTGTGAATCTATATTCAGTCATGTTTTTAGACATTTGATTGTGGATATTTAAATTTATTGTAAAAAGCCAGGTGTATATAATTCAAACAGAAATCACCGTTGGTTTCAAGATAAGGTACAAATGGAAACACATTGAGTGCCTAAAATTAGGCACTTAAATCCATACTTAGGTATCTAAATAGAAGTGGCTTGATTTTTTTTCCAGAGCTGCTGAACCATCTGTAGGCTCCACTGAAGGAGGCAGCATTGTGAGCACTCTGCACATCTGAAAACAGGCCTACTTTAACACTTACAGCTTTGCATTTTCAAAGTGCTCTACGAACATTCACTAATTAATCTTCGCATCATCACTGTGCAAATCCTGTGGCATGATGAGTTTTACCGCATCCTATATAAGAGGAATAAAATTGAACCGGGAAATAACCTAACCTTATTTTGCGTTTGAAAGCAAAAGTTGGGGGAGGGGGGGCAACTACAATATTAAACCTTGATCTAGCCACGTCTGCACATAAATGGTATGGATAAGATATTTGTTGGTCACAGATATCTGATATCCTCTTTATCGCCTGGGACATATGTGACTGAAATCCACCCCACAAACTTTTATTTGCTAACCAACTCAAGTCCAGACATTGGGTTATTTTGCATCTGGATTGTCCATCTGTTGTTTGTACCTCTGATATACATTTCTACATGGAACAGTGTCTATAATAAACCAGGATCTGTTGTTTTGTCAAAATAGGTGACTATTTCCACAGTTTAATTAGGAAAATATGCATTCTGGCTCTGAGAAGCCAGCTTTCCTTGGTGAATCCACGACGCAGGGAAATAAAGAGAAGTATTCAGGCCATCTTATTTTAGTGACAGAATTCACAACCTTTACAAAAATCACATGATACATTTTTTTCAATGCTGTGAATGGTAAATGTTTCAATTATTATTAACCTGTATAAAGTAAAAATAGGAATTGCTTTATGTTAATTTTATGGTAAATTGTTGGCATGGGCACCAAACTAAAGACATGAAAACCATGCTCTGTTCTACAATGGAGAGACCCTCTTAACTCTGGTCTACACTGAGAAATTGAATCGATTTAGCTATCTGTGTCACTTGGAAGATGTGAAAAATTTGCACCCTTGAGTGCTGTAGTTAGGTTGACTTAACTCCCAGTGTAGTGGTGCCTAGGCTGATGGAAGAAAGCACATTTTGGTGATCTGGATTAACTACCATGATGGAAAAAAACTGTTCTGTCTCTGTAGGAAGTGTCTATATTATGGTGCTGCAGTGGCACAGCTGCAGTGCTGGAGCTGGCTGCTGTAGCATCTGTAGGGTAGACAAAGCCCTTCCTGTAGATGTTGGGATTTTGCCTGATCTGTATTTTATTTCCATTGTTTGTTTCGTTTGTTATTTCTCTTCAGATGATTTGCTTTATACATGGCATAGTTTCATGAATATACATACATCCTGTGTAGGCTATGCCGCTGCTGTGCAGGGATATTATTTTTTATATCAGGCAGCTTTGTAGCTAGTTTTCTTAAAAAATAAAAAAAAATCTTTCGTTGCCAAATGTCCCAATAGGACGTTTTAATATTTACAGACTTCATTTGCCAGATAACAACTTGCTTAGGGACAAATCTGACTTTCTCCCTATGGGAGGAATGTTTGTTTGCTTTATAAACATGTATTAAACTCTAAATGACAGTGCATTTGCTAATATTCTTTCTGGGATTTTTTTTTTTTTTTTTTAAATAGGGTCTGTCTTTGTGTAGGGATTATTTGGTTAGTGGCAATGATTGTAATGAAAAAGATCAATGATAAAATCCAATTTAACCTCTTTTCTCTAAATCGTTACGAGGAGAATGAGAATTGACCGTTTTCATCTTTGTACTCAAAATAAAATTTTCAATAGTTTTCAAGTGCCTGCCTTAACTGGGCTTCTGTAGAATCTCTTTCCATTCCCTACTTTGCCCCCTTTTGTGTTTCTTCTTTTTTCCCCTTCTGCTTCTTCCCTTTCATTCGGTTTCTTCCTTCGCTTGGAGTATAATGTGGCATATAATATTGAGAGCAATTGGTTTTTAGTCCCTGGAGCTTTTGTGTAACATACACGCATACAGCAAAAAAGGGGAGGATGAAG
This sequence comes from Chelydra serpentina, assembly GCA_037349315.1. Classification (NCBI taxonomy): domain Eukaryota; kingdom Metazoa; phylum Chordata; order Testudines; family Chelydridae; genus Chelydra; species Chelydra serpentina. The sequence goes on from JBAIAC010000026.1 coordinate 31,573,301, forward strand.
TAAGCAGTTCATTTTCACTATTGTGATTTGACATACTCCTAGTAACTCCATCTGGGAAGACAAGGCATAATTGCAAGCATGAAATTACTCATTAACATCCAGTTCCTTGAGGGAAAAATTAGCTTTTTTTGTATACATTTCTTATTTTTAGTTTCATTTTTGCAGGGAGGTTGGATATAATGGAACATAACCAATCCCATTCAAAACTGGAAATCTGAAGTGAATTCAGAGTTGTTCTGTGGGGTCACTGGTTTGTTGGTAAAGAAACTAGTAAATAAATATATTTAGAAGAAGAATGGAAGTTATAGTCCCCCAGGGAGCTGATGAATTGCATATACATTCACTGCTTAGATATGTGTTTATATGTGATTGAAAATAAATGAAGCAGATGCAGGAAAATTTGCTTGAAATTAAGAAAGGGGAAACAGAGATTTGAATTAATTTTTCAAGACCAAATGGAAGCTATTGTGATGATGTATGTTTTTTTTGAACTTTTCTTTCCTCTATTGTCTTAAAACCAAGGGAAGAATTGCTATCAAGCAAGCATCTTTGTTTTCTTGAGCACAGGCTCCCATTTAGTTAGAAAAACATGGTTTTAAAAATTAAATTTCCCTTGGAAAAACAATTTGATCAAGGGGGAAATGTTATGCAGAACTTGAAAGTTTCACAATACGCTTAAAAACAGAACTACATTTAGAGGGTTCCTGAAATCCAAACACCATCAGGTTCCCCAATTTTTAATTTAAAGTAGTCTGGGAAGACAAGGCATAATTGCAAGCATGAAATTACTCATTAACATCCAGTTCCTTGAGGGAAAAATTAGCTTTTTTGGGATACATTTCTTAATTTTACTTTCAAAATAAACAGTTACTTGATAAGCCAAATAAGCAGGGGTGCTGGAACAATTTGTATAGTGGGGGTGCTGAGAGCCTTTGAACCAAACTGTAAATCTTGTATGTGATGGAAAGCACTTCAAGCCACAGGTCAGGGGGTGCTGTAGCACCCCTAGTTCCAGCACCTATGTAAGAAAGTGCCTGACTCCTCCTCATGTTCCAAAATCTGTAAGTCCGCTGATATCAATGGGACTCTGCCAACATAAGTAAGGCAAGCTTGGCCCCCTGAATCAGGACAGATATGGAATCAGGAATAAATTTTAAGAGAATAATTTTCTAGTGCACCATACAAATGAAATAATATATTAAATTTTCTTTATGGAATAATGTCTGACAGCAGCAAGTCAGAATATTTCATATTTCCAATTAATGCTCTCCTTTGTTATACATAAATGTGTAATGCATTTGTTTGTCCATGTGTGCATATGTTGGTGTGTTCTCTTTGTCATACAATATGATTAAGCCCTGTATCAGCCATCAGAATAGTTTCATCAGGCTCATAAAAAAATAAATACATTCTGGAATGTGTACATAACAGGTGGTAACGTGGAGGTTTTTGCAAATTGCCCAAAGTATTGTCCCTTCTCTATTTCACTAATAACATATCATCTGCATTGAAAAAAAACAACCCATCTTTCCTGCAGACTGTAAAATATTTGTTAGATGTTATTCTGCTGTAAATGACAGCCATTTTTATTACTGTCTTAGCCATAACTTTGTTTTAAAAAATTAACATAGTTATTTCTTTAAAGTTGTTTCACCTACATCAGACGTTGCTTTAGGGATTATCTTCAAAAGAGTGAAAAAACAGGGTATCTATGTATCTAGTACTGCCATGGTATTGTCATAGAACTTGAATACAATTCCCAACCGGAAGTCATATTTTTTCAGTAGGATGAGAACTCTTTTAAAACCAGTAGCATAAAAATCCTTATTTGTACATTTTTCATTTTCAGGGACATGCATGAGAAAGGCACTCAAATTCCATTCTGTTTTATGTATCTTATTTATCACTAGAGGAAAGATGCAGTGCTAACCATTACATAATGACAGGTCCCAGGAGGAAGCTTGCAGGTTGCCTTGTGTACAGAGTAGAAGTTTGATTCTGCAGTGGGAATTGAGGGTTCTCAGCACCTTGGAGGAGACGGTCCTCAAGGGATTGTGAGATCATCTTTCTTTTTTTAATATGAATGTTGCAGCTAGTGATTGGAAAAAACTTATCTAATCTAGTCCAGAATATGGTCCCCTGGTAGAACATTCATTAAATATTATACTTACGCTTAGTTAAAAGGCTATCTGATAATGTGTGGTGTTGTATTGGCATTATGACCATATGGGTTTATAGGTCTGGACTGTAAAGAAGAGGGAGAACTCCTGGCCCCCAAGTAAGATCAATGGCAAAACTCCCATTGACTTAAATGGGGCCAGGATTTCACACAGAATTACTGGAGGAAAAATACAACCAGATTTAGAACAACTCTGAAGAATGATTCTGGAACTCATTAATTGCACTTTAAAAAAAAAAAATCTACATTCAACCTGTTTACTATTTAGAAGACGCTAAATATGTGATACAGTAAAATGCTTTCTCTCATAATCCCTTATATTTTTGCACACTCACAAGCACACCTCATTTAGGACTGCAGAACTCTTTTTATTCCAAGTAAAGAATGAAAGAAAAGACTTCATGGTGATGGTTGAGAAACCAGATTTTGGCTTGTTTGTTAGTGTTGCAACATCATTACTCTGTATGTATGTGGTGTAATTATCTATATACGTGCGTAGTGTATAATTCTATATGCATTATAACACATGTATGCATATCTATAGATGAATTATAAACATATATGTAATATGTGTAGAACACACCTGCGCACGCATACACACACACACTTACTAAATATAGCATATCTGGGATTTGGCCAGTTTGATATTTGTTTGTGGCGTATAGACTGATGCCAAGAAATGGCGGGAGGGGAAAGGGAGAGAACCAGTCTTTAAAAAAACAACAACATTGTAACCGAACATACCGAAGACTAGTAAATTTTTAGCTCTTGGGGTTCAGGAGAAAAGTGTGAAAACACAAACCCTGAAGGCTCAAAACCCAGATGCCAAATAATCCCTCCCCCAAATTCATTTTAAAATTAATCTCATGATTTTCTGAGGCCCAGCTCACAATTTTTGAATGTCTGCAGTTGGCAATACTGCACTCTGATGCAGCAAGGGAACAGTCATCTCCTTGAATATTTCTGTATTAAAACTGACGTGCAATGAATGGGACAGTTCCCAATAACGGTGGAATTATGCAAAGCGGTTGGAGCCTGGAGAGTCAGGTACAGGAGCTAGGAGGCGTAAAGGCTATTTTAATCAGACTTTTCGACTTGAATTGGAGAGCAGCTCAACTCGAGAGCTCCTCTCTCTGCGAAACCAAATAAGGCATCTGCTGATTTGGGTTGACTCCCTAAGTCATCTGGGATAGGTGATAGGATCGGTCAGTCAGGGACACCAGAAACGTTGTTGGCTGCCTGTGACCTATCCTAATGAATGAGATCCAAACCGAAAATAGCCAAATTCATCCTTGGTGTCACTCCACTGACATTAATAGAGTAATGCAAGGAGGGGATTGTTCATGTGTGAATGGCCTGCAGCTTGGTAAAGTGCAATGCCCAGGTAGAGCCAAAAACGTTCATTAACATGTTCATCAAAGGAACCTCTGCTGGTTGGTGGACACAGCTGATTTCAAGTACTGATGAGGCTCACCTACCTCTGTGCAGATAGAGCCTGAGTCCTGTTCTTTGATGATCAGATGTCTAGAGTGCTGAGCAGCGAGGTTCCAGCCTTCCCTTGGGTAACTGGCCATCTCATCAGTGAGGGGCTCGCCTGAAACCTTTCTCCCTGACGCAATCTGTCTGTAAGCACATTTAACATGAAATGTCTGGGAGCGTATAGCCCTGTGGCAGGGCACAGATTGAGGGCGTGACTGTGGCTAGCCCTCCTCACGTGGAGCAAGCTGGGAAGAAAGCGCAAGAAACAACCCTATAGGGGTTAATCCCTGGGCTAATTGCCGTCTCTGTCCTGTGGGCTCCTGCAGAGTAGTATGCGCTGCCAGTGCTGACTGCAGTGATCCTTTTCATGAACCGCTGAGCCCATGGAGCAGGGCCAGCGCTGCGGGGGCATATGCATGATTTGTTGAAATGTATTCAAATTCGTTAAACAGGATTGTGGTACAAGGGTAATGAACAGAACTACAAAGCAGTGAGATTTTTTTTTTTGGATCTGTTCTCAAACCCAGGCAAATAAAAATCTGGGGGCAGAGAGAGCAAGAGGAAGGGGGAAAATCTCCCGATGAGCCTTGCCATGATTTGCTGTGTCTTGAGGGGAAGAAAGAAAGCACAGAGAAGAGCTGATCTGTTGAACCTGTGTCTGTGATTCAGTGAAATGGGATCTGGTGTCTCCCTAAACGACGCTAGGTCAGAATGTGCTATGGCGAACACATCCTCCTCATTCAGAGTTCCCGAAAGCATCCTGCCAGCTTCAGCCTCACCGCCACTTTCACTTCTGTCCCTTTTGTGTCATGCCTTCTGAGTATACTGCCAATTTAAAATCTGTACTTGCCCATTCATTTACGTGTCTAAAACGTGTCCTCGCCATTGTCAGTCCCGTTATGTTTTAGAGCTCATGCAGTGTCAGCACCTTTAGGCATGTTGCCTCAAGGAGCAGTTTGTGCATGGATTGTGCCTCTAAAGGGGCAACTCCCAGCTCCCTGGAGCATGGGAGGATGATACAGCTGACTCTATTCCAAGCTTGCAGCCATCCTTTTGCTGTCTAGTGACATGAGTGGGGTAAGGCCAGGATCCTGCTTCCTTTGTGGGAGCAGCCTCCATGCTCAGGGACTGCTCTTGTGTTTGGCCCTTGCATGGGATGCACAAAGTGGGAAGGGTCCCTCCATTCTCCCCCCTCCCCAGCACCTTTGCATTAGGGCCAAGCCTAAACATCTAATTGGCTTTTCCACTGATGCTGTTTGCTTTTTGCATTTCAATGAGCTTGGACAATGAAAGTAGCCTGGTAGGGTCCCTTTCTGGTTCTCACGCCCTTGCCCAGAGCTTCCAGTATTGCCAGATCTTGCAGTTTTATCATGAGTCTCACGATTTGATGTTTTCCTTAAAGCTGCTGGACTTGAGAGATTGATGAGATTCTCTGGAAAGTAAGTTCCCGGCTCTTGTAGTGGTGGAGAAAAGCTTTAAAAACATGAACCAAGAAATCAGAAGGCAGATAAATACAGAGCCTCACATTTATTTATTTATTTATTTAAAACTCATGACGTTTAAGCCAATCTCATGAATTTTTGGGGCCAAACTCAGGATTTTCGAACAGTTGGCAATAAAAGGTTTCTGCTGCCTGGGTTTCTAGCACTTCAGAGATGTTGAAATTATTAGAACAAAACAAAATTGTTTTTCTTTTGAAATTTTAAAACCATGAAAAAATTTCTATGAATTAGTGTTTGTAAAATTTGTTTACTAAGAAGTCACAGATGACACAGTAAACGTTACCTGAAGAAAGTTGAGATTTAGTTACACTGAAGATTTTGTTTATTTCAGGAATACCAAGATTGCATTTATTTTTCTTATAAACTCTTAACAAAATCTAAGTTTATGACAAACAATTACAGGAATTTTTAAATTATTTTTTTTCTCTGTTGCAAAGACTTAGTCAGTCATACACACCCATATATAGAGAGAATGTATGCACGCAGTGTCTTTATTTATTATATGTTCATTTTGTGGGCCAGAGTTTTGGCAGGCAATTGCACGTGCAGAGTGCTTGCCTTATTTGTGTTTATAGTTACTGCAACTGAACATGTACATCAAGTAATTGTGTGAATTTTTGTGAGCATTTACTGTTTTCTTGCCTAAAATAATGGTGTATTTTCTCCTAATAGCCCATTCTGATAACGTACCGATATACTCTTGCTTCAAACGTTGTCAGGATTGATTCCAGACCTAGACAATAGACTCAGAGACACTTTGACTACACTGAACCTTTTCAACAGCTCCTTTTTTATGAAGAAGATCTTGCTTCATTATTACAGGAACAGGGTACTGGGCACCATCTTTGCAAAAGGATTGGTGCTTTTTTCCCTGCGTGTAAAACACAAATGTTAGAGATTGGTGTGTTGAACCTAGGAATGACTTGGGAAGAATGTTTACAGAGGAGTCTCAGAATGTCGTGCTTGCTCTTTACTACGTATAAAAGTAAGAAGGCAGGATACAAGATGTAAAAGATTGTGTGGGCTCTTAAATAATACATCTAAGAGTCAGATCCTCAGCTGGTGTAAATTGATGTAGCTCCGTTGATTTCATTGGGGTTATGCAAAGAGATACTAGCTGAGCATCGAGAACCTCTTGGGGTGACTCTTAGGTACATTGCTGTACAAAGGAAGCTTTCTGTGCAGTGACTTTTAGTGCGCCAGGTCTGGGCATTTGATGCCCCTGGCTGAGAATTGTGACTAAATTGTTTCCTTGGATGTAACGGTTCCACGGATTCTCGGGTTCTAGCTGCAGTATTTTCTCTACCACCTAGAGTTGAGTTGCTCAGCATCTTGGCTCTGAAAAGGAAAGGGGGGAGGAAACTGCCCCCAAACACCCTAGCAATCTCCCCAAGTATGACAGCAATTGCTTTTGTAGTTTATGATAAACATTCTGATAATTGGGGGGGGGGGGGTCTAGATGACTCAGGGGATTAGGAATGGGACTTGGAGGCTTCCAACCTGTAATTGAGACCAACCCAAGTTCGTGGGGACCAGAAATTGTTCCCGGGTGCAGCCTGTTCAGTGGCCTTTAAGTGAGTTTTTAGTGGCTTTTGTTGACCACTCAGCAGTTAAATGTTCACAGGTTGACCAGGCACTACAAAGTGACTCCTTCAAATAGGTAGCAAGGCTTCACAGAGAGTAATACCTTAACTCAGACGAATGCAGATGAGAGAAGAGGTTTTGTGGGCCTGTCAGAAGAAAACGGGAGGAATTTGGCATATTTTTCTTTGTTCCCATTCACCCTAGTAGCTCCTTACAGCCCCTTACAGCCAGAGATGCAGACTTCAGTTGCATGGTAACAAATTTACTCCTTGGGGAGTTCGTCAACACCGTGCAAGCGCAGAATTAGTGTCCCCCCACAGATTTTACTCTTTGCCTACAGAAAAATTGATTCATGCGTCCCTCCTGGGTAGCGGGTGGGGGGCATCTGGTTTGGGCATTGGGAGCAGCTGGGGGTGACGTAAATCACTGCCTCGGGGGGTGTGGGCCTGGGCTCTCTCTGTCCCTCTTGCACACTGCCGAAGAGGGGCCAGGATGAGAATGTGCTGGCCGGTGGTGGGCTCCAGTTGCTAGTCCAGGCTGGGCTGGGGGTGGAGGAATGGGACTACCTCTTCCCCTGCACAGGCTGCTTCTGGGGTTGGGTCAGACCCACCTCTGGGAACCTCCTCTGGCTGCAGGAAGCTCTGCACCCATCAACCCCACTTCCTGCCTCCATTGTTTTCCAGCTGTGGGGGGAGGAGTCGCTGGATAGGGAGCTGCCCCCCCATCTGCCCAACCCCCGGTGCATCACTTCTCCCAGCACTAGGACCCCCACTCCGCTGAGTCCCAACCACCTGCACCCAGACCCCCATCCCATCAAGCCCCACTCTCCCAGCACCGGACTCCCTGCTGAGAGCCCTGCTGAGCCCCAGCCACCTTCTTCCCCACCCCAAAATCTCATTGCCCTTGCACTTGGAACCCTCTAACAGAGCCACCCGAACCCAGATTTCCCCACACAGAACCCTCTCACCCCACACCTGGAGCCCCTCCACACTTGGATCCTCCTGGGCTGAGCCTGCTTGCCCCCCTGTCTGGATCAGGAGGGCAGGGCAGGGCTGGGCGTGCGTGTGAACCTCCGTCCTTCTTGCTTGCTCTGGAATCATATAGGTGTGCTAATATGCTTAATAAGGAATCTATTTGTCAAAAAACATTTCCTGAATCTTTTTTGTTGTCTGTATTGTTACAGACATACTTGCCGACAGGTATAAATTACCAAAATAATTGAAAATGGTGTGATTATATTGTGGTGGTTTGACTAAATATGCGGAATTTTTAATTTTTTTGGTGCAGAATTCTTAATTTTTTGGCCCAGAATTCCCTCAGGAGTAAACAAAGGATGGCTAATGAACTGGTCTGGGACAATATTGCTTTGAGCTGTATTATGAAATACAAACAGCAAATTTCCTCTCCCAGTGTGTGGAAATGAGGGGTTTTGATGAAAGGTGTTATGTAGGTGCAAAGTATTAAGTCTTTCTATTGTTGGTTTGTTCCCCCCTCCTCCAGGGTCTCGCTCACTCTCAAGTTCTCTAATTTATCTTTCACTACGATTTGGGAGGGGAGGTTAGGATTGAAATAGAGAGTAACATGGTTTCCAGAAATACAATGCAGATTCTTCCTCCTCTCCCAGAGGAGCAAATGGTTTGTGCAGAGTCCTGGCACCAAAGAACATGTCTGGTTTCCAACCAAATAATGTGACCATTGAGAAAAATTTAAAACATCCGCTGGAACAGAACTCTTCTGCTGAAGATTGAAAATGCAGATGCAGCCAAAGAGTCTCTATTTTGATGGGAAACACATTTGCTAGAGTTACAAAATGCATTTTGATGATTTTGTTTCATGCTTCATCAACTGCAGAAAAGTAACAAGTTGAAATTCAAGTGAAATACTCTTTGCCATATGTACAGTTTTGTACTAAACGTTGAAGGTAAGAGGAGTGGTAATGCTTGTGGTCTTAGAGCACAGGGTTTTGTCTGCAAACCCTAATAGTGAGACTGCCTCCTTATTCTCGCCTTTATCTACTGGCATGTTGTTAGGCACCTGATTAATAATTGCTTTCTCTGGATGCCCTTTATCTCTGGCCTTGCTCAAAGTGGTTTTGTCTAATCTACAGCAAGCCATTCCTCATGTTCCCATCAGAGCGGTATCCAGGGTGAACTCTTTCAGGCTCACGCATTTTTAAATATGGTGAAGCCAACCAACGTGGGTGGGGTTTGACTGTGTATAAACTGGTCTCTACTGGAGACAGAAGGCCTGGGGAGAAATACTGAGCTCCTAGCTGATGCCCATCTGACTAAATGAAGATTACAGGACAGATTCCCAGTTGGTGTAAACTGGCATTGTTCCAGTGGGCGGATAGGCGCTAGCTGAGGATCTGGTCTGTGTTTGCATTCATTCCTAACAGGTCCTGCCTCATCTATGCCCCGCAAGGACAGCCCACTCCGCCATGCAGTTTTCTGATGCTATTGATGCTGTATGGACTTTATTTTTTTTAAAAAAAGCATACAGCATGAAGCACATTTTAACAAAATGTCTGGCAGTTAGAGATCAGGTCAGCACCCTCTTTATATGAAAATCGAGGTCTTTGAGTTGATGGTTGAAGTGTTCTTGTGATTCAAGAACCTTCGGCTGATCTGTGTAAAAAGATTTGTAGGGGTTTAACTACAGCATAGGTTCCTACCATGGTGTAAATATGGTCTTCTGATGTGAGTCCCAGTGTGATGGGGTCTGTCTCTGTTAATGAATTTTTGGCCTCGATTTTTAATTCTTTTTGTATTTAAATTGGTGGGTTGCCCGTATTTTCTCATGCTTTTTGATTTATCATACCCATTTTTTCTCCAGCATTCGAAGGCTAAGATAAAGATGCGGTGTTTTACTGCATTGTCTAGGTTTAATAATGGAATTTTTGTAAAGGCTGTTTTTTTTTCCTTTGCCTGTCAAATTATCTCAGCAGAGGTGAGGGAAATAAACTTGTCTGTGCGTTTTTCTGACTGTACAGTTTGTACCTGTAGGTCTTGTAAGCTGGTGTCGTGACTCTTGTTACTGATCTGAGACTCCTGTGCTCAGCTTTCAGATTGCCAGACTGTTTCTGCATTTGTAAGAAAAAACTATGCAAACACTGTGCAGTTTCCAAACACTGTGAAGTTTTCCCATTCACTTCCTGTTTTTGCAGCACGGTTGTGAAAAGTTCTTGCCATGTTTGCATTGCCGTTAGCATTAACGTAAATGCATTCAACATTAGCTACTGTATGTTCCTGGACCCAGTGACGTGCGTTTCTCTTCAAGATGTGTGATTACTCTTTGTTTATGGTAAGACTAACTCTTTATATTTAAAAAAAAAAAAAAGACTTGTGTATGTACAAGTGAAAGTGCACAAAACTTTAACCGTGCAGTCAGGAGTTTGTGCATTTCACCCCTAATAGCAACACCAGTCAATAACCTAGATCAATAAATGGGGCATTAGCTGGATATATGCTCAGTGTGCAGATTAACATGAAATTAGCTATAAAGACCCAGCTCACAACTTTTATTTGACCACTGGAGGATAGCCTGCATGATCCCATGTGGTGTATGTGTGTGATTCTCAAAACAAAGAAGAACCTTCATACAGTTGGACAGCACTGCATGTGAACTGCAGTAGACAGGGATGATGTCTCTGTACTGAGGTGAATAGACTGTTGATTAGGTAGTACTTAATCAGCATAATATTTCGCATCACGTTGCTCCCTAGAATGACACAAATGGGGCCTAGATGGTTCTACGGCTTTGCTCTGTAATTTGCATGGTTGGTTTTGTGTTTAAAATTGTTGTCCTTTGGACTTTCTACCAAGATCCTGTGAAAAGAAGCAAAGGGAGGGTGGCTGGTGTGGTGACTTCTAAGGCAGTTGGGTGCTTCACCGTAGGATAGATCTCACTTTGAGAGCAACATGAGACTTTTCACTGCTCAGGCTCCTAAGGTGGCAAAGGGAAATAAAGGTGATTCTTGTGGTGTCCTGAGGACAACGCTCTTTTTCCATGCTTAGTGTTGGTTTATGTGGCTACTCTGCTATCCCAGCGATTTACTGTATAAGGAGTGGGCCTCTCACTGGCTGAAGGAATTTACTCAGGCTCTCACGTGGCGCTGAAATTTTGGGGTCATTTTGTTGATTCTCCGGTCCTAAGATGTGTGTGTGTGGTCTATGAGATATGGACAGGCAGAACAGAAAAACTGATTGGGTCGGGGAATGCTGTGATCTCCTCTCACCTTCCTCTTGGACTGCCTCAAATTCTTAAGTGGTTCTCTGTGTGGGGGAGGGGCGGCATCTCCTTTAGCATAGGGCTAGTTTGTGCAAAGTGTGGGGGAGGTGAAAGTAAGTCCTTTTTCTAAAGCTTGGGGCTGGTCTTGTGCAGAAAATAAGATAACCCTAAGATAATCATGGCAATAGATTCAACATTTGTTTCCAATCTGGTCTAACTAACAGGCTCCAAGAGAGAGAAATCCACTTAGAACAGTCCTTAACTATCTGCCTGAAAGCTAAAATGTGGTGTGAGAGGTGAGTCATTCTCAGGGACCTGGCAATGGGAAGAGGGACTTTTGTAGCTGCAGTTCATTTCCTGGAAGTCTCTTCCATGTATAAGGTAATAATTTAAGGGGTGCACTCACTACTTAATGTCATGTCACGTGTCTTCATCCTCAGTACATTGGAAGCCTTATTTCCTTTTATAGAGATCCGAGGCACTTTTCATAAAGATAAGATGAAATTTACAAATATGTACAGGGATAGGTTACCTAGTTTCTCTGTTCTCTATGAACCTGTCGGAATGTAGCACAATACCCTTTCACTGTATGTCAGCCGTTATCTATAGAAGCAGCTGCGTAAAGCAATGCATTTTGGAGGGTACAGCTGTGAGCTCTTTGCTCCCTACTTCTGCAGTGAAGTGCAGTAGGAGGAGGGAGGCTTCCTGTTCATAGCTGATTGCTGTCTGTGTGGATTACATAGCTCTCAGATGAAGTGGCATATTCTTACATGCGTGAGGCAATGCAAGGTATACGGAACCCTGCCCAGAGCTGTAAATCTAACGTCGTGCTCCTTGGCCTGTGAGGTGAAGTGTGTGTCTCCACAAGGTGCAAGTCTGCAGAGTGTGAGTATATAAGTGAGTAGTTTCAGTGTGTCCTGTACACAGAACAAACACAGCATCCCCACCACGCCTGGGGGATGTCAGCTGGAGGTGAGGGTGCCTGGCACGTCTGGAAATCATGCCCAAGGTGTCTCAAGTTGGACACCCACAGGCAGTGGCTCCTTTTTGAAAATGTTTTCCTAAGTGTCTGCATCTCCGACTGCCTCAGCCTTTGCAGACCCAGATGAAAACCACAGCATAATGAGTCCCTTGGCATTTGCCATTATTTATAATGTGACCTTTTAGGAAAGTTCTTCCAACCTGAGGTTCACAACTGGAACTTTTTATCCCTGTGGCAGTTTTATCACATTAGAAACATTGCACAGGAAAGTGGTAATAGCTACTTATTTAAAAAGGTGTCATTGTGTTACTGTGGATTTCGTTGTTTAGCTAGAAGGATTTCCTATGTCTTGGGTAAGTGTCAGGGTATAAATCTGTTCAAAAGCTGACTGTCGTATATAGCCTGTGGTCCATTCTGCGACCACTTTGACCTGATCAGAATAAAGGCGTCCATTGTCTCTCTTCCCCCCCCCCCCCCCCCCGACCTTATCTACCATTTAGAGATTATTGGGAGGATTGCTGAAATCTTAGGTCCAGATTCTGGTATCTCTTTCTGTCTTCATGACTGGTCCCATTGGTTTCAATAGCACAACTCTTAGAGTAAGATGTTATTCACCATGAGCCTGTATCAGCATATCATAGTCTGTGGCAAGATGGCTAATTTTTTTTCCCTTTTAAAGTACCTTTTAGATCCACTTATACCTGAGTTTTCTTTCATCTCTACCTTTGGGAATATCTCACTCAGCTTGGCAGCGTCTCAGTCCTCTGAATCCTGTGTGTGGGGGGAAAAAAGGCATGAAGCAAATTAACTAAAATGACTTGGAAGTGAAAGATCAAGTCAAAGCACTGTCAAGAGGAAAATCTTTGAGTTGATGGGTGCAGTACGCATGTGATTGGAGAGCCTTTAAATGATCTGGGTAGAAAAAACTGACCCTGGCAGAGAATGTGGCACTGGAGACTTCTAGGATTGAAACAAAAAATCTTGTCTCTGTCCGAGTGTCTCATTATTACTGTGATCTTGTGTCCCAGCTACTGTGAACACAGAGCATTAGAGGAAGATCCTAGCAGAGTGTCCAAGTCTAAAAATGGGTTGAGGAATTGAGTGGGGGAGAGAATGGGAGTAAACAACTAAAATTATTCGTCTGGCATCTTTCATAGCTTTACACATGTGGCTGCTGGTGCGCCCATTCCATTGCTTTTGTTCAGAGCATGTTTTCCTTTTGTTGGGAATGCGTTCTGCAACATCAGTGAGTTGGTGTCTGTACCCTTAGTACTAACAATCATAACTACTTATAATTAGTCAATTTGGTGAGTAACAGACACGAGCACAATGTAGATTTTGCATTTGTTGACAGCTTATGTCAGCGCTGAACCGCTTTAGTGTGTGTATTTTAAAATAAATGTACTTTAATTAAAAGAATTACTGGTTGAATGTGTGGCGGCTGTGTCGTCAGTGCAAAATATAAGTGTGTGTTTTTTGCATCGAGATAGCTATCTAGTGGAGATCAGGCATGGATAGTTTATACTTCTATGACACTAGTAAAGTAGCCTCAATGGGAGGTAGAAGGTTGACTTTGACTAGCTCTGGTAATTTCACTAGAGGTAAACTCCGCTTATGTCTTGTCTCCACTAAGATTTTATATTGAGTTAGCTATCAGAGTGTAAACACCCCCCCCCTTTTTTTTTTTTTTGCAGTGAAGACAGCCAGGGAATCTCAAGGCCCAGCGGGTCAGAATCTTACCCAGTTCCAACCCTGGTCATCACTAGTATCACTAGTGTAATGCCAAGGGAAGCATGATCAGATTTGGGCCCAGAGGGCGGAAGATTTTTTCAGTGAAATGACTGGATTTTTAAAAAGGGCAGGCACTGTTTGAAAGGGCAGAAATCAGTACATTTTGCCTTTAATGCACAGTTTTTCCCCTCCCCCTTCAAGATCAGCCATTTGGATTCCTTTTGGAAAAAGGGGCTTTTTGGAATCCTTCCTAGCAGAGATCCTGCTTTAGAAAAATACTTTCCAAGCTTTTGTGGTTGTCTGACCTTGTCTTTGTTTGGATTGTTTCTTCTTCAGCAGGGTGTGTGTGTGTGTGTGTGTGTGATTCAGACTCCGATTAGATAGGACCTGCTACTGTTAGTCTTGTAGGTATTTTTTCCCCCCCATCTGAAAGCTTCTCTTCCCCACATTAGAACCTTACGTAAATATCTTATTTTTTCTCCTAAAAGAAATGGGTCCATTTCATGAAGGTATTATGTTTTGTGCGATACATTTGAGAAAGCTGTAGGTACAGGAGGAAGTGAAAGCAGCCTCTGGAAACAATGGGAAGGCTTTAAAAAGCTGCTTAGTTTGTGCCAAGCTTTTTTTTTTTTTTTGGTTGTCATAGAAATGTGCCAGTCTGTGCTTCTCGCAGATGAGCTCACTAAATGAATGGTTGTGCAGGATGAGTCTGGTTTCAATGAAGATGTTTATACTTGAAGAGTGCAGATGGGCTCAAACCACAACTGAGAGTCTGAACATCCTTGCCCTCCCCCTGAAGTTCAGTGGCAGGAAGTGAAATCTAGATTTATTTATTTATTTTTTTGCAGTTTGGCCCCTGTTATGAGGGCGGGGGATGGGGAGGGCATACAATTTTGTATTGGGCCTAACTCCTGCAAGGTGAGGTGGATTCTCCTGCAGGACTGGGGTCTGCGAAACTTCGGTTTCCTAGCTGACGTTGATATTGGCAGTGTTGTGTTTTGTGCAGCCTTTAACATAAGAGATCATTTATTGATATCAGTTTTTTTTAAATGAGCTAGATTAAGACTAGTTGAAGTCTGACTCCACCAAAGTGGGTGTAAAATGCTACCGTGCTGGTTTGATGCTGTATTACATCCACTTTGCCTGAGGTAAATTACTGCTCAGGGTGCAGGACAGAGGAGATTCAGGCCCATGAAGTACTGATGAATTCAAATACTACAGGGCTTACTTATATCTGCATTAAGATGTGTTACCAAACACTGCTTATCTACTAACCTAAGGCATTTCTAATGAGCTCATCACAACTTTCATAGGGCCTTTCAGTTCATTGGGCTGGACCCTTGTTTGCACTAAGGCTACTTTACATTGCCAAAGTGGTGTCACGAGGTTTAAGTGGAAATGTGTAAAGTATAAACCTGTGAAGAGGTGGATTCCCACTGGCCTAGGGAGTTTGGCAGACTTGCAAGAAAGGTGACTTGGCTCTCTGGCGAAGCCCCAAAAACCCATCCCTTCCAGAGTATCAAAGACCAGTAAATCTTCTGCCCTGCTCCTGGACTCCCCTATAGCCCTCTTGGGTTCTTGTCCCCTATAGTCCTCTTGGGCTTTTGTTAGTTTCCGTGCTTGCAGCAACCAGTTCACACTCAGAAGGAAACTCTTCCACTGCCAGGACTTCTCTTTTTATCCCCTTTGTCAGGTGATTTTACTTATTGTCCTCACTTTGGGAGGCAGCTGTCCACAGTGCAAAAAATACCCATGGCAGTGAGTCTGGGTCTACAGACTCAGGTTTGCACTAAAAATAGCAGTGTAGACATTCCCGCTTGGGCTCTGAATCCTGGAGTGGGGGGTGGGTCTCCGAGCCCGGCTCCAGCCTGAATGGGATTGTCTGTACTACCATTTTTCATGCTGTAGTGTGAGCCCCATGAACCTGAGTCTGTAGACTTGGGCTCTGTGACTTACTGCTGCAAGGTTTTGTGGGTTTTTTTGTGGGGGTGGTTTTTTTTAAGCGTGGATGTATCCTTTAACGGCCAGCTCACCTTGTGACAGGTCCCGTGATGTCTCCAGAATTCCCAGGTGTATAGCCAAGCATTATCCAGGCTAATCTACAGTCTGGCCTTCCTGCCCACTTCAGTTTGCTATCTGACCGTCAAGCCTAGTTGCTTGGAAATGGAGTGTGGCTGAATGCAGAGGTGGTGCCAGGTCAGCCTCGGGGCGTGCTTAGTGGAAGGATGGGATGCTGTGTCCCAGTGTGCAGGCTGAAATAACCATGCCTGCAGAGAACATAGAAAACTGCTTACAAATTAAACATTCCTTGCCATTGGAAAATAATGCCTTTCAAAGTGAAACGCCACTCAAAAGAGGTTTGTGTTGATGAAAAATACTTTAAAGACTTCCACACAAGTCTGTTTTGAATATAGCTAAGCCTCAACATTAGCTTACAGCATTAAACACAGCTGTGCATGCAGGGCTGTTCCCTTGATACCCATTTTTACCTGTTGTTCTTTCAAGTGTGCTGCTTAAAGTTTTATTGGAAGTTCAGCTTTGGGTGGAAGCTCTGCGCTGTTCAATGGCAAATATATTTTTAAGCTAAAATCCGTTTTATTTTTCACACATGCAAAGAGCTTTGGGAAGCACAGTGTTATGTAGATAAGAGCCTCTTCTCTTCATAGCTTATGATTTTAAAGGGTTAGACTCCTTTGTTAAGAACCTCATGATTGATTGTGGGAATACAGATACCACAGTTATAATCTGGGATTGAACCTGGGACATTCAGCACCATATCCCAGGGCTCTGCCACTTGATAGGCTGTTCTAGTCACTGGGGGCTTTTCACTGCAGTAGAGGGAGCCATGATCACATGCGCTAAAATAGCATATTACAAATGTATTCTTAACTAAAGGATCTCAACGTGCTTCATCAATATTAAGTCTCATAACATCCTTGTGAGTTAGGAATTTACTGGGGTAAAATGATTAATAGTCATTGTCATCGATCGGTCTTATCAGCCTTCACAGAGAAAGCGCCGATCGCAACACGTCAGACGTGTTGTTCTAGCCAGTCCTCCAACTACCCGCTGGCCAGGCTGTCAGTAGCACCGGACACCCGATTGACATAGCGCACAGCAGCCTAGAACTCCTGAGCGATCCGCCAACCGCAGCCTCCCAAGCAGCTGGGATTACAGGCATGCGCCACCACACCGGGCCTATGATTAATAGAAAGAGAATAAATGGTTAGTGAAAGGTGACTAGAACTTGGGAGTCCTGTTTTCCATTTCCCATTCCTAAAGGTATGTCTACACTGCAAAAAACCCAAACCCCTAAATCAACAAAATCATGTCAGCACACCTCAGAGCCCAGGTCAGCTTCCTTGGGCTTGCAGGGCTTGTGCTATGGGGCAGAAATAGCAATGCAGATGTTCCTGCTTGGGCTGGAGCCCAGGCTCTGAGACCCATTTTCCCCTCGCCAGGCTTCAGAGCCCAAGCTCCAGGAACATCTGCACTGCTATTTTTAGCCCCATAGTGTGAGCCTGAGTCAGTTGACGCATGCTCTGAGACTTGTTTCTGCGGGTTGGTTGGTTTGTTTTTTTATTTACTTGTTTGCAGTTCAGATGTACCCTAAGAAGCCAGTGTACTGAACACAGGATTAGGAGCCAGGAACTCCTGACGTCTACTCCCAGCTGTGCCACTCTCTCACTCTGTGGGTCTGCTTGATGACTCTGGGTGGTTTCCCATGTGAAAGATGGTGTTAATATACTTACCTACTCCATAGTGGTGTTTTAATGGATAATTATTAGTAAAGCGACATTGTCAACTTTAATTTTTTCAATTGACTATTAAAAAAAAATTAAAAACCCACACAGTTTCTTATGGAGCGCTCTGTAAATCCTGTCCCCTGATTTGGTCTCTCTTCCCCTGTTCATATTCATACGTATCTTTTCAGAAGAGAAGCAGAAACAGTGAAGCTGACTATGCGCCTTATACTTGCAAATGCACAAAGTTAAACAAACTGAAAAAATAAAGACAGGTAATATTTTTTCATTAATATTTTTCACTCGTAGCTCTTAGGTGTTACTTGTAACTATCCTGAGTGTAACACTTCAGAGAGAGTATGATTTTTTTTCAAGCTGTCTTTTAAAAAAAAAAAATTTGTACAGTGCCTTGAGAAGGTAAAGCACTAGGTAAGTGTTAACCATTGTACCACACTGCCTCAAATCTGTGGGATCCAGAATTCATTGACTTTGTCTAGAGCTGGAGAAGAGCAGTAAATGAGCTGAGGTTTGAAGCAGTCCTTGTCTTAAAAGCTTTCACTCTAGTAGATCTTACACTGAAAACACTCATTTTCAATAAGATCATCCACTTTCCACCATAGTCCAATTTCACTAGAATGCTCTTGGCTTTTTAATTTGCAGTCTCCTTAGGTTGACCTTACGGGTGTGTGTGCTTTAACTTTTAATATGAAATGCAGCTTGAACATTCAAACAGTTTGAAACAAAAACAAGAGAAGTCACAACATGATGAGAGAATATTTTTAAAGGACTTTATGGCTCTAAGTTTCTAACACAGTCCAGATGTCTCCTATCTCTGCTCTTTCTGCAGTGTTTTCTGGCCACAGCGTATTTTGATTTTGAACTTGGTCCAAGCTGTGTGCCAAGTCCTGAAATAAAGTAAATCAACGAGTTGTTCTTGGACATTTCTCCCTAATCCAAACCAACCCAAATCAAACTTTAGCTCTGACCTCAGGACTGCACATTCAAATATTTTCCCTTGCCTCCTCAATTTCAAAGTAGCAAAAGCAGGAGATTACCACTTTGCAATGTTTAAACAGACTGCTTGTGCGACATCCATGCAGCTGAAGCAACTTTGTTCTTTGGGACCTGGTGCCTGTTAAAACACACAGGACATCTGCCAGTTCCCTGTGATTCTTTGTCCCGACTTCCATCGTGTTAGTTGGGGTGCACATTGTAACCTCACCAAAAAGAGGCGTATTGGAAGACATGCGTGGTCAGCAGTTAGGCTGTTAAGCGTTCACTGGAGAGAAATATTTTGTAATACTCGCATACAAAGAGTTAATCTGAGACATCTAGCCATTGCTACCAGGGAAAATAAACAAACAAACCAGCACCAGAATTCAGTCAAGGGGTAAGCAGGCTATCTCCTACCTGTAAGGTTTTTTATACAAGCACTTATCTCCACTGTATCTAAGCCTTCCACACTATTTGAACTCAGTGTTGAGTGTGGCCTACCGTGTGCCAATGACAGTTATGCTTTCATGAACCACCCTCTCTACCATTGCATAACATCCTGTGGCAGCAATGGCAGTTGCTTATGTGGCACAGTAGCATTAGGAAAGTATTTCATTTATTTTTAGCTATCTTTTTAATGCGGTTTAGCAGCTGCAAGTGAGGAAGGAGCTACCACCATGTTACACAGCAGCTCTCTCCCAACCACCAGGAATCCCCTGACCACCCTGGGTTGGGAACTTCTGGGTTAATTCTTTAGCTTTTACTTTCTGGGAAACCAAGTTCAACTAGGCCACAAGGGAAAATGACTATCTCACATCTAGCCCCTCGTTAGGGCCTGATCCATAAATCATTTAAGGACTCTTTCCATTGACTTCAGTGGGCTTTGGACCAGACCCGCAGTGAATATGTGTACATGTTCAAAACAAAACACCACACCTTTTGGTGCAGCTAATCATGTTTGTTCAGGAGGGGTCACGGACAGATGGAATACAAGAGTCTCTGGAGCCAGTTAGGACATGTTTGCATTAGTCATGGCGAAGAGTTTTGCCTTGGCCTACCTCTGCTCCTAGTGAAGGTTTCAGTAGCAGCCAAGTTAGGTTGGTGCTGAATGCTTTTGAAATTCTTACCCTGATTGACCGGCCAGCATTTCCCGGAAGTAAAGGATGACGAAGGTGTTGCAGGGTCCAGTGGTTACAAATTGAAGCTAGACAAATTCAAACTGAAAATAAGGTGTACGTTTTTAACCATCTCCAAAGGTTGTGGTGGATTATTCATCATCGGTAATTTTAAAAATCAAGCTTTTATTTTTTTATTTTATTTTTTAGCTATGCTCTAGTTGTGTGGCCTGTGTTATACAGGAGGTCAGACTAGATGATTAAGGTGTTTTTTTTTCCTGGTGCTGGAATCTATGAACCGTGTGTAAAAAAGACCAAAATATATTTTTGAAGGGACACAGTGTTTTAATGATGATACAAAAGTGTGCTCGGTACAAGTATATGATTTTTGTACCATCAGAGTATATGATTTGTGTGATTGCTGAAATAATGGACAAATGTGTCATCTTGATACATGGGTGCCCCTTACAATAAAGGAAGTTCCTTTATAATAAGGGAGCGTCGGTGACCCTGTTTGGCAGAGATACATATAGGGAAACTTACAACCATCCGTCTGTATTATGCCTGATTCTAACCAATGTTATTAATTCCTTTATTTTTATTATGTATTGGTTATTTTTACATTGCAATAGTGCTCATGTGCCTCAAGGCGCTCAGTGCCCCATTGTGCTGGGTGCTGTACAAACACAGTAAATGACAGTTTCTGCTCCACGGTGGTTCCCATTAGCATTAGATTTACTCTCCCAAAACAGCCGTGAGTATAGAATTATCTGTATTTTTCATGTAGGGTACCAGAGTCTAAATTGAGTTAAATGTTCCTAGGCATTTTTGCTTTCTATGTTATAGCAGGTTGATGTGCAATTTTGGAATTATTATGCAACTGTGAATACCAGGGACAGTAGTAAATGAGATAATTTACAGAGAAATGCCATAAAAATGCTGTAGAAAGGATGATCTTTGCCCCAATAGGTTCTTTTAATTCATTCATCACTTAGCAGAGGCTTTTGTACACATGGTTTATGTTTCCCATGATGTTTCTGAAATAATTGTGATCCTGCTAGACATACCCTCCCTTTACTCGTTCCTGAGGGAGTTGCTGGGACTAGCTATGTGGAAATGCCTCATAGTGGGAGGATTGGCTGAGCACGGTTCCTGGCATGGGGTCACAAGGCATTTGCTGTAAGGAAAGGTCCCATCTTTCAGGGCTGGAAATCCATCACAGCACCCTGCCACAAAACCATCCAACTAGTCTGAGTAATAATCTCTGCGTAACAAATTGAGCAATGTCTGTTAATAGCAAACTCCCCTCTTCAGCAGAACTCAACACATCTTAGCCAGCCACTGGACCTCAGGAAAGCATACAGACTGGCCTTATGTCATGGCCTTGGAGGGTGGTGAGCGGGTTCCATCAGCCTGACAGGAAGTGAAATCCAGAGCTGAGAGTCTTCCAGCATAAATGCCTGTCTTTAATCCCGTGACGTTCCTATTCGGGAGCTGTGTCAGCAGAAGCCTGTGTACTGGAGTCCAGCAATCGACCTAGTGCGTAAAGAGAGAGGTGCCAGGACCCAGACCATAGAGCACTTTATAGAACAGAGACCGCACTGTTTGAATTTGCACCTGTGTTCTGTGAAGTATGCTCCTCAGGGCTCATACTGCCAAGTAAGTGGGAAGCCCATGTTCTGCACCAGCTGTAACTCCAGGCTAGCCCTTAGGAGTAGATCCACGTGGAGCACATTCTGGCAGCCTGGCTCAGTTGTTACTGTGCACAACTTATTGAACTGCACATTATTAGCAGCTGTGGTGGCATCCATGGTAATGTTCTATGGTGCTCCCCATAGACTCTGGTTCATTTTTTTTGTATTTTGTTTTTGTTTTGTTTGGCAGGCTTGGGGGGCTTGTGTGCCCCAATCATTTTCTCTCCTGGCTGGGAGCACTGCTGGGACTGTGTGTATATCTTCTAGGGTGTGGAGAGTGCTACCAGTGCTTTATATTGCACCAACAGTGACCTCCTCATATCAGAGAAAGAGGGAGTTCTCTCAGCTTTTGTCTCGCCAAATGGTAGAGACAGATTCTATAGAGAGCATTAGGCGGATAGCAGCAGAGGTGCTGGGAAAGGGGCTGCAATTTGTGAATGTGTGTTAGCTAGTTTTCTCTCTATTTGCAATTTTAAGGGCTTAAAAAAAGGGGATGGACGGACATGGACTCTACTCCGTAAAAGAACGATGATAAAGAAACTGAGACTGAAAATAAAAAAGGCTGCTGGTGGTGGTGACGATAATAGGAGGACACATATTTTATTTCAGCTAGCGCCTTGTACAGATCAGCAGAATGTTGTGTTTAGGATTTGCTTAATTTTCTCTCTTCCATCTCCGAGGTTGTAGGAAGCAGTTTTCATGCTTCTCTGGCAGCAGGATTTTTGAATGTGGGAAACCTGATAGTGTATCTGCTTCATGCCAGACGTTGGACTGGTGCCCCTTCAGGTTTCCTTAAGGACTAGCGAAGTGATGGGAAGAATGCATTTCTTACACATGTAGTCATTACAGTGATAGTAAATGTAACACGGATACCCTGAGCCTCCGTCAGCACATGCAGCCGCTGCAGCGTGTGTTTGGGGTAGGCAGCAGGAGAATGAGAACTGATCTCTGTAGGGCTTGTGAGGGGGTTTCCAAGTTAAAAGAGAAACTACAAGGGTAGTGTCTCTTTATCCAGTCTGGGAAGATGTTTGTCCTTGCCTCTAGGCATCAATGCATATTAATCTAGTCTATGCCGTCACAGTCTGGTTAATATTTTGCTTGTCTGTACCTCTTTGTTAGTATGTTGCACTAGGCAAACTCCTATTCATTACAAAGATGACACACAGGCAAAGTAAAGCTTGGCTATTGTTCCCACCTCTATTATCTGCGAGCAGCAATTTCCACAAGTGAACCCAATTTAGTTGCATTCACTATATCCAGTTCAATTGCAGGATTGATGTATAGAAAGAATGCACAGGCCTGTTTTAAAAAGCTGTGTCAGACTCATGTAAACAGTCTGGTTTAGACTGACAACATCCAGGAAATTTGGAGGCTCCGCCTTGCAATTTTACCCTTGTCAAGTTGTTTTAATATGGCTTTGTATGAAGCTCAGGTCAAATAAAAATAATTTAAATATAAATAACAGCAACAAACCAGTGGAAAGCCCCAGTTTGCATTATTGCCTAATAACTTACCAAATTGAATTTAGGAAGCCTGCCAAACAAAAGCAAAGTGATTTGAATTATAGAAATATAAATTGAATCTAAAGAAGGCCCTTTGGATATTTTGAGAAAATGTTTTTATTTGTATTCAAATTTAAACAGACATATTTTGTGTGTGTGTGTGTGTGTGTGTGTGTGTGTGTGTGTGTGTGTGTGTGTAAAAGTGGCTTGCTATGGATGTATGCTAATTTCAGATAGAATGCTGGCAAGCAGACAGTGGAAATATAACTGCTGGTGTCAACCACCTTAACAGTGAAGTTAAGATCCTGAAAAATCCCCAACCAGCTCATATAGGGCCTGATCTTGCAAAGTACTGACTGCTCTGAAATCTCATTGACTTCATGGGAGTGTAGGGTGCCCAGGAGCTTGCACTACTGAGGCCAAGAAGACCTCAATCTGTGCATTTACCCATCGGGAATGGGCCCTGCAAACAAGTATTTGATGTCAATGGGGCCCTTCTTATTAGCAAATGCTCTTGATTTTGCAAATCCATAAGAGACTAGCTTTATGCTAGTGTGTAATCCCTCGGCTCAGTGTTCTAAGGATTTGTAGGATTGGGGCGTTATGATCTGATCCAAAGTCTACTGAAGACTCCCATTGACATTGTATTGATTCCACTGTGCTTTGGATCAGGTCCTTAGATTTTATGGGTATGTCTACACCGCAGTAAAACACCCGTGGCTGGCCTTCCTCAGATGACTCAGGCTGGGGCTGTGGGGCTGTGAAGCTGTGAAGTTGCTATGTAGATGTCCAGGCTTGGGCTGGAGCCCAGGCTGTGGGACCCTGTGAAGGAGGAGGGTATCCGAGCCCAAATGTCTATACTACAATTTTATAGCCCTGCTGCCCAGCCGAGTGTTTTTATTGCAGTATAGACATACTGTAAATGACTGAAGAAAACATGTTTATTTACTGTGTAAATAATCTGTGCACTAAGGAGAGAACTCTTGAAATGTTGTCGTGTAGTGGCATGCATTTCATTGTCCTTCCCTTGTAAAAGTTTAGCACAAGCAGAAACCTTTCTAAAACGAGTTTTTTGTGTGTGTGTGTACAATATGTAGCCAATACAAAATATGTGAAGGTGGGGTGTGGTACATAGACCTCTATTACCACTCATTTGGGCTGATCTGCATGGCTCCCCAAGGCTTTGCCACTTGTAAGGTAGTCTTCGTAAACGCATCCCTATAAATCCTTTAGACCACACCACATTATAGTCTGTTTAATTACTTTTATAGCTCCAATCACCATAGTATCTTAATGCCTCAAAAACATGAATGAATTTATCCTCTCCCTGTGGGATTAGGAGGTGGTATTATCTCAATTTTACAGATGGGGAATTTAGGTACAGAGATCAAGTGACTTGCTCAAGGTCATGTAGGAAGGCTGTGGCAGACCCAGAAATCGAACTCGAATCTCCTGAGTCCCAGTTGGGTATGTTAGCCATAGGACCATCCATCCTCAACAAAATTCCTTAATCCCTTTTTGAGTTATAGGACAGTGGAAGAAGAAATACTTTGAATGGAGCAGATGCTTTTTGTTTTACCTAGGTTGTCATCTACTTTAAGCTAGTTGTTCACAACTATTGTAACCCTTTCCTTTTCTCCTGAGTAGAAAAGATAGCTGTGTGTGTATATAGACATTTTTCAAAGCCCATGGAAGTCAATGCAAGTCTGTCTATTGATTTCAGGGCACTTTGTGTCAGGCCCATAATGTATCATTTCAAACCTAAATTTTACTAAATACTGTGCATCTACACTAGTTACCCTTATTGAGGACTAAGTCTCTGTGGCAGGCTATAAGGTTTTTAATTCAAGCTCTCTTTGAATTATAAAAGGCAAAAATATCTGAACCACTCTTGAAAGAATTATCTTTTCCCTGGGCTTACAGCTTAACGAGGGCTCAAGGGATCTTGCTGAAACTTTCCAAACAAAAAAATAAGTCCATAAGGAGTTTTTTGTGTAAAAAATAATAATTCGTTGCACTCACTGACTGATTTATGTATTCAAAGCCTTGTACAAACATTAAATAATTATAGCATTAAATACAAGGAAGTGGAAAATAAAGGTCAACATTGAACTATAGTGTCGCACAGTCCTTTCTGGTTTTTCTATGTTTCATTGATCAAAAGAAAAAAAAATCACATTTGTTTATTAGTCATGGTTGTGGGTGACTTACCAGAAGTAATTTGGTATTGTTGGCAGTTCAGCTGCCTGAACCAGTTAAAGTTATTTGGTACTCCTGTCATCTATACCATTCATTAGATAGCACAGGTTTTTTTGAAGCTGTTTCCTCAGCCGCATGTATTAATGCAGAGATTCTCAAACTGGGGGTCGGGACCTCTCAGGGGGTCGCGAGCTGTCAGCCTCCACCCTAAACCCAGCTTTGCCTCCAGCATTTATAATGGTGTTAAATAGATAAAAAGCGTTTTTAATTTATAAGGGGGGGGGTCGCACTCAGAGGCTTGCTATGTGAAAGGGGTCACCAGTACAAAAGTTTGAGAGCTACTGTATCAATGTATAATAGAGGCTGTAGAAAAATGGGTCAGTATCAGTTAGGACCTCTATCTCTAGTGCTGAAGGCTGATGTAGTGCCTAGTTTCACTAGATACCCTCCCTAAAATATATTGCTTCCTCGCTTGCTGACTGTTTGTGTGCTGTCTCTTCGTGTATGGAGATTCTGGATGAACTTTAGGAAGTGGCTGTTCACTTTGCCTGATGGTATTTTATTATTGATTCCCATATGCTGCCACACTAAACCTTTCTTACATTTTATTAGCATTGATGTTGACCACTTCCTAAATCGCTCTGCTGATAACTCTGGGTGTCTGTTTCCCAGTGAATAATGTGAAAATCATTATCAAAGCTAACAGGAAATTAAAAGTAATAATAACAAAGCAATCTGATGTTAAAGGCACAGCAACAATTTAAAAGTCACATTTGTCTGACATTGCTTTACCTACTGTATTTACAGGTTAAAATTATGTAATGTGATTAGAGCAGTTATTTTTGCAGTTTATTTACTTTGACTATATAAAGGGTAATTTTAATTTAAAGTCTTAATGCTTTCTCCATGAAGTGAGTCAGTTTCCTCTTCTGTGTGTGTGGGTCTTTCATACAGCAGTAGTGGAATGACAAACATTAAAAAAAAAAAAAAAAGGCGGGGCGGGGGGAGACAGAAGAAAGGAAATGTGATTGTGAAAGCACAAAAATTGCCAGTGGGACTCACAGGCAGGTGCAGTGCCTGGAATCCTCTTAAAATTAAGCCATTTTTCGCAAAGGAAGAAACTACGGCCAGTGGGAAGCTTGCTGTAACCAGAATTGCAGGCTGCACATAGCAGTGTATTATTTAAAGAGTTGAGGGCATTCATTCTATTTCACTCTAAACAGGGCATCACTATATTTGTGGTTATTCTGAGTAAGTCCCTGTGTCTTCATCTGTTTCTTACCGTTCCGAGCTCACTGGCACTCAATAACAAATGTTAACTGTGTGTATATATATAATAAATACACTGTCACTTGCTATGTATTTGCACAATTCCAACACAATGGGGCCTCTTTTCAATTCAGAGAAGTTAGCATTCTTAGGTAAATGGTTGTGCTGCAACAGACGGTTGAAATCTCTGTTACAATGCATTGGTGGTGTTGCCAGCTCTGCAACTATGGAACTTCCCAGTATTGATTCCAGCTTTAATAATGGACTCCTTCTGTTATTTTGGGATTGGCACCCGAAGAAGAAAAATTTGTGCCTCAGTTTCCCCGCCCGAAAAATTGAGATAACACTTTGATGAACTCAGGGGTTTTGTGGGGATAAACTAGTGAATGTTTAAGTTCTTTGAAGCAGTGTTGTCATATGTTACTTACTGTAGAGGTAAGTGTGACTACTGCTAAATCATACTCTTGCCAAAATTACTATCAGTTAGTCAGTGCTAAGTTAGGGGAAAGGGTGACTGTGAGTACTGTAACAGCTGCTTTAACAATTTAATTTTAAGCAAACCAAACCACTTGGCAAAGCGCAATAAGCATGTGGGATTGGCTTAACTTTTTAAAATGCGGTGTGTTATTTCATACTAGCCACAGTAGCTTTTTTCTCTTTTCATTGAATTGGTTGATTAAATTCCGTAGCTGCTGATGGCCATTTTTCAGCTCAGTGAATTTGGAGAATGATGTTCCTGTCATTCTATCAAAGATCCCGAAAATATGTAAGTTACAGTAATTCAGCAACAACAAAAAAAGGGGAACCTAGAAGCAGTGATATGCATTACAGTAATCCTACTTCCTGTTCCTGGTGTCTTGGCTTTGGCTTTTGAACACAGTAAGCAGTTTTAAAGCGGCTATTGTCCTCTCTTTATAAAACTTAACTGCTTCAGTCCTGACGGACAGCATTGCCATCCAGGGGGGAGTTCTGGACCCATAAGATGCTGCCAGTCAGCCTGTGGCTTAGGAACCGACTCTGGACTTTTACTCGGAGTTCAGAGGTTGGCCTCTGTTACACACCTCCAAGTGGGGACTGTTGTAAAAGTGATCTTGCTTCCTGTGGGGGTGCATACCCTGTCGGTGTTTCACAGTGTTTTGTAGTCATTTGCACCTGCCTTAGTCATCTGTAGAGTGAAAGGTAATGACAGTGGGGGAAGACAGTCTGGTGAGTAAAATACAGAACCATGGGCCATAAGATCTAGGTTCTGTTTGGCTCTGGAATAAACTTCTTGCATGACGCTAACCAAATTGCCTTGGTTGGCTCATCTGTATGGGGATGATAGGCATTATATACTTCACAAGGTTGTTGAGGCTCAATTCATTATTACTGGTCTAATGTTTTGGGATAAATAATGTTACTGGAGGAAGAGCAGATTTGTATTCTCTGAGAGAGGTGGGGTTAGGGGAAGGAGTTCAAGAAATATCTGTATTGAAGAGCTTTCAATAGAGCTGGTTGGGAATCTTCCATTGGAATGAAATTCTGGCAGAAAATGCAGGTCCTGCAAAATCAAAAGTTTCTGATATATAATTTATTTATTTTTTTTTTTTTTGCTCCTCAGTTTCATTGTGGGTCAGTTTGACCCAAATCAGAACGGGTCTGTACTGATCTGAAATGTTCAAACTTTAATCCGTTAAAAGAAAACGTTAAAATGCATTCCCTGAACAGTTGTGGGAGTTGTAGTTTGGGTCCCTGTTCTTTCCTATGGGCTGTATGTCCAGTAATACAACGTGGATTTCCCACTGACTGAACTGTGTGGTGCTTCGTGGGAATCACATAATTCTAAATGCATCATAGGAAATGTAGTTTTGTCAGGGAGCCTGGCCCACAGGGGAGATTGGACCATTAGAACCCCAAACTATAATTCCCTTGAGGCAATGTGCCACTGTAGGAAAATGTGATTCGATATGAAACTGACTTGAAATTAAGCTTTTTGGGTCCATTCAATAAGCCAAAATCAAACATTTCAGTTTTGGGAATGCTGTGGGCACTTAATTCGCTTAGACCCCTTTGGAAATTCCAGCTTTTACAACTAAGTTGAGATGCTATTGGATTTGGAAACCATAGAGTTCTGCCTCCTTTGAGAGAAGCTCCCGCGGAGGGACAGCAGTCTGATAAAACCCCATTTAGGGTATGTCCGCTCTGCATTGTAAACCAGGTGTGTGGGACCTGGGTTTGTGGACTCTGTGTTTCCAAGTCTGTGTTTTGAGTGTCCACTCTGCATTGCAAACCTGGGCTTACAGTTGCTGGTCCCAGGTCTCACAGCCATGCTAACATGTCCGTACTGCACTCAGGTCGGTGAGCTGCACTCACATTGCAAAATGACAGGGCTTGGACTTGAGTCGCAGTGGGACTTGAGCCCTGACCAACTAGCAGAGTCCTTGGACATGGGTCCCGAGTGCTCGTTGACCTGAGACAGACTGATCTGTGTGTGGATACAATGGGGGCTTAGGCTCAAACCTGAGTCAGAGCCTGGGCTTAATGTGCAGTGTAGACATACTCCTAGAGTTTGAGTCTCGAAGAGAAAATCTGGAGCTGGGAGGAACAGGGAAGAGATACCATTGTGTGGTGGGATTCTGTGCTCTGCCACTGTTGTAGGTACACTAAGTGAATTGCAGGGAGCTTTAGACACAGACCAGAGACTGGGATATTCTTTGCATCTGCCACAGCAAATAGGAAAGGAAGAGGAGGAGAGAGCCATGGGGAGCCTGAAGGAAAAGGTGTTTTTGAGGCAGTACACAAGGAAGGGATGATTGACTCTGTCTTCATTCCATGCATCCGATGAAGTGGGTACTAACCCACGAAAGCTTATGCTGAAATAAATTTGTTAGTCTCTAAGGTGCTACAAGTTTTTCTTTCTTATTTTTGTTTTGCTGACACAGACTAACACGGCTACTACACTGAAATCTGTCTTCTGTGGTGAGCTTGCCTGCAAAGCAAAGGGTACCTCCCTCAGTACCATTCGAGAATTCAGCAGTGTGCTGGAACACTGTGAGGGTAACAGCCCTGTGATACTGGAGGGCTAGTTCTTTCACAGTTCATTTATTTTTCTTTAGGCTGAAGATGTCTCATACTCAGAAGTAAAAAGACAGATGCAGAACCTCAGCTACTGAAATACTGTCCTCCCTAAGCCTATCAGAATCCCCCTCCCTTTCAAGAGGTGGGTGTGTGGGTGGAGGGTGCGTGTGGTTGTGTGTGACAGAGAGGGAGGGAGATGCAAGGGGAGGGAAAATGGTTAGTGCGGTCAGACAAATCTTCCTGGTATGTCTTGGCCCTCTGCTGTGTGAACTGTTGTGCGAGATATACGACACGAGAGATTTATACCTCACAACAGTCAGGAAGTAAGTTTGAATTAAGAGACTAATACTTGTATTGAACTCCTTTCCACGGCCACCTCCCACTCTTTC
Organism: Chelydra serpentina; assembly: GCA_037349315.1. Classification (NCBI taxonomy): domain Eukaryota; kingdom Metazoa; phylum Chordata; order Testudines; family Chelydridae; genus Chelydra; species Chelydra serpentina. The sequence goes on from JBAIAC010000026.1 coordinate 31,602,949, forward strand.
ATTCAGAAAATACCTGCTTACACTTATTTGATAAGGAACCTGGAAGAGATTGAAGTAGCAGTCAAGAGAATTGTCAGAACTTTGCATCTCCTCCCAAATGTGGCTCAACCACACCAGGTTTTAATTAAGGCGCCTTCCCATTGTAATGATTACTAGGGATAGCTTGCAGCTAAAGGGCCTGATTTGGATCTCTCACTGTTGATTTTGACAGTTACTCCTGATTTACACTGGTGTAGTCAAAACCAGGCCCAAATGCGTTTTTCTAGGGCTAGTGTTACCTTCTCTCCCCCCCCACGCCCCCCCCCCCTTAATCAAGCTGCCTTCAGTCTGCATTATCTACAGTACCTGTCACCATAATATCACAATACAGCAAAAGCTGTAATTACCAAAAGGGTCATACTGAAAAACATCAAACATAGATAAACCTACCAAGGAAACAGATATTTCTGTTGCACATTTGGTATTAAGGTCCTATGTCTTATAAAGGGCTTTTATACAGAATGCACAGTATACAAGCCAGGATGGGGTTAAGAAGGAAATGCAGTTCCCCTTTGTAAGTTATAGATAAAAATAATTAGTTCAGAACTTTGGAAGCAGAGTTCACTATATTCAACAGGGCCATGCATATATGAGGATCATGTCAGTGCCCTTTTTTCTGGGCCTGTCATCCATTTAGGGGAGACAATCCTGCTAATTAAGGAATCCCTCAAAACCCACTGAAGTCAGTCGGAGTTGAGGGTAGTCATCTTTCAGCAAAAGGCATTTAGGACTTCGATGAATTAGGCCCCAAGATACTGTGGTGATCTACATGATATACATACTTAGGTAGAACGAAAATAAGAAAGAAAAACTTGTAGCACCTTAGAGACTAACAAATTTATTTCAGTCTCTAAGGTGCTACAAGTTTTTCTTGCTTATTTTCGTTTTGCTGACACAGACTAACACGGCTACTACACTGAAACCTATACTTAGGTAGATTAGGCTAAAGTGTCTGGTGCACAGACAAGCTGTTCTCAGCTTGGAATTGCCTAAGAAAGGCTTGAATAAATTCAGATCAGTCCTCATAAGATCCAGCTGCAAAGGTTTTATTTCAGAAGTCTGATGTGTGTGATGGGCGAATCCTTAGGAAAAATTGGTGCTGTTTATCAAAGGTGCTTTGTTCACAAGCAAGCAAACAAAGGTTAAGCCCAGGTTGAAAAGATTGGGGATTGATTTCCCGAAGATGGCCTTGAAAATTGCAGATCTTGAGCAGTGAGCCACAAGGACTATGCAGTTGTACATTTTCCAATCAAAGTCATTGGAAAAATGAAAGAAAGATGCATCATTTTCACTCTTAGTCCCTTATTCAGAGGGGATAATAGCAGTGACTTTCTGATAGTTTATTTGAGATTACTGAAATGAAACATTCTGCTGTGTGCGTCAGAGTCTAACTCAGTGATTTTTGCATGGACTTCACTCCAGTTTTAAGATAATTGCGGCAATAAACTTTCTTCCTGAAACTAAATTGATTTCTGAATGACATAATTATTCCTCCACTGCTTACCAAACTGGCCTCTCTGTTCAATTTATGGCTTAGATCTTTTGTGCTTATTGAGGGGGGAGAAATGTTTGCTTATCTTCCCACCAGCAAATTCAAAAAATCCAAGGATATCAGAAAATACTAGGTTAGATGGAAAAGAAGTCTGATATATGGATTTTATTTTGATTGACAAGCTGAATTAAGCGTTGTTTCCTCTGCTTTTAACAGTAAAGCACTGTAATTGATAACTTAAAGAGCATAAAACATGGCCTCACCAGTTCTATGTTGCCAGCAGCTGCATAGGTTAGTTAAAAGTCACCAAGGCAAAGATCAGTGTATAGCTCTTGCTAAACAGCCTCAATATCTCTCTGCTTTGTCTGTGTTTCAGACTTATTGCGCTATGTTTGATAAAACAATAGCAAAAGAGAAGCAAGAAGTGGATCTGTTGACAGCCCTGACAGATCAAATTCCTAGCCAGGCCCTGGGAGTATTGAGAACGGGGACTGCTTAAACAGAGCTCTTCTTTGATTAACTGGAGATTGGGTGACACCTTTGGACGTCAGAGCTGTAGTCAAGTTTGGAATTAAAGTCTGAGGGTCAAAGAAATGAGGTTTTAAAGGCTGACATGCGATCTCCACCCCCTTCTTTGACTGGTACAGACCTGCAGGTTCTGACATGCAGTTTCATTTTGTTTAAGCACCACAAGCTCTGTTGTGATCTGATCATGGATTCAGAAACCTGCAGTGGAACCTTTCCTCTCTCTCAATTTCCCAGCCTCTTCTAGGTTTGATGATACTCTTTTTATGTCAAACTGCTCTTTCCAACTTTGCTGCTTGCTGGAGTTGGTCAAGTCTCTGCAGCTTTTGCTGCTTGCTCCATTATTGGTTGAAAATTTATTTTATTCATATAACCCTAACGCCACATAGGTGTGAGGTTCTCATACAGCCTGAGATCTGATGAGATGTTGTTAATTTTTATTTTCCCTAATAGTAGCTGTTTCCCCTGTCTTAGCAAGTACAGCGTGTCTATTTTTTTTTAAAAAGTCTGTTGAAAAGCAAGGTTTAATGCCTCACATACCCTGTTATGAACTGGAGGATTTTCATTTTAACCTATAGTGCATGCTTAAGGATAGATTTTTCAAAAATCCATAAAAGCTTTCCTGCTACATTTTAGTTCTGAATTGTGCTTCTTTGCATTCATGCCTACTAGTGTGATCTAAAGGGGACCACCTGTTATGTCCTGAGTTGACTGTATGTTTCCCACATTGTAAATCTTACAGGAATTGACATTATGCATGAAAGTGCCCCTGCCTGCTTCAAAACACAATGTTTTGTTATTCAGTCATTGTTCTGTTGCTAGTCCATTCACATGTTTTCTTACACTGAATGTGAGACACAGGTGTAACAATTCTGTGTGTTCTCTGCTACAAACCTAGAAGTATCAGTAATATTTCAAACCTTCCAAGATCAGGCCAGGCACCGGTTGATCTGAGCCAAGCTTTTGATCTAAGATGAAAGACGCACGTGATCTTGTTTTTTAATTCTTAGTGTAGAGCAGGCATCTGCAACCTTCGGCTCGCGGCTCGCCAGGGTAAGCCCTCTGGAGGGCCGGGATGGTTTGTTTACTTGCCGCGTCCGCCGGTTTGGCCAATTGCGGTTCCCACTGGCCGCGGGTTCGCCGTCCCTGGTCAATGGGGGCTGTGGGAAGCGCAGCCAGCGCGTGTGCCAAAGGTTGCTGATGCCTGGTGTAGAGAGTTCCTACAGCCTTTGCTTCCAATAGAAAAGGTAGTATTTGATTGGGACCATTGTAGCAGCAACACTTTTTAAAATGTATTTGATGAACTGAATGGCTTCATTGACAGGTACTTTCTAAATCTAGCTGTATCTATTATGGGTATATAGGGCTCAATCCTGCAAGAAGCTGAGCATTGCTGTGAGATGCTCAGGGTCCTCGGCTGCCATTGACTTCAATTGTTGCTGAGAGCACTCAGGCCTGAGCCCCTAGAATCCAATACAACTCTCGCTGAATTCACTGGGAGTTTTCCCATTGACTTCATTGGGAATCCGAACAAGCCCTTATAGAGCACCCATCATCACTGCATCCAAGTGCTTTTAGAAACCTTCTGCTTATAGCCTCTGGGTTTCCAGTAATATTTAAGAATGCTCCCTTTTTGTTTGCAGCCTCTTGTTTATAGATGTTAGGGTGTGTGTGTTTTTTGTTTTGTTTTTTAAATTGGGGCTGACTGTTGAGTTCTTTCTGCCTTTAACCAGTGTGTGTGGAAAGGGAATTACAAGTTGGAAAAAAGTCTTCACGTAAAACGTGGGTGGCAGGAAGCATTTGCAGTCCACAGCTTGGTTTGCTTAGTACTTGCTTGCTTTAGCAGCCCTAAAGCCTTCAGAGATGATGGTAACAAAGTATCTGCATGGAGCATTTTTAAGTACTTGTGTAGAGGGCAAATTCATAACGCTCTCTTTTGATTTTTTTATAAAACATTTTAAGAAAATATGTTGAAACAGTATCAAGATGTGAATTTTAAAACTAGCGCTGGGAGTGGCTCAGGAAATTGCTAATGGGAAACAGAAGTTTTAACCACTAGGTCACTGGTTAGAATCCTGGCTAGCTTGGTAGAGATCGGAAGTTGGTGCGGTGTAAAGGTTCTTCAGTAGCTGATTCAAAATTTGTTTTGGGGTTCAGTCTGAGTGTTTGTATCACTGAGCCACTACCAAAACTGGCACCCTTTTTTGGCTGTCTCAGCAGAGAGGCCAGAATTTGAACAGACTGGACTAAAGGTGATCTCTCCAAGGCAGGGTGATGTGGAGGAAGATTGAAATGCTTTGAGAGAGTTGTCAGTAGGCCCCGTTTTTGAGGGGAATTGGGATAGATTCTTGTTGAAATTAATTCAGACGTATGTGCTTTGAGAAGGGACTCTTCACTCCTGTCCTGTCTTTACTATAAGAAGTTGCACTGAGTGCCTTAACTGAGATGCATAGTACAGTTTTTCTCCTTTCATCTCTACTGAAATCTGTGGTAAATTGATACCAAACTTAACACAATTTGTCTGCTTATCTGGATTTCATATTTACAGAGCAATGTCAGGTAGCAGAGTGAACTGGCAGGAAACTAGCTCAAACATTCATCTTTATTGTGGCAAAGGGAAATACTATAAAAAGAAAAAAATGACAAAACACGATTCAAAAGGAAGGGACAAGGTAGGCGAGTTAATATCTTTTGTTGGACCTGCTGATGTTGGTGAAAGGGAAAAGCTTTTGAGCTTCACAGAGGTCTCGCATATTGTTGGACCAACATGGCTACACCAACACTATTAAAAGGGAGCATTAGAAAGCTCTACTAAATGCACACTAAAAAGTCCTGACTCGCTCAGCATCCTGGAAAACTAACATACAGATTTCACATTATCAAATTGTGATTAAAAACTTGCTTGTTCACGAACCCTAACTATGCTGACAAGTTCCATAGGCCAGCTTCTTAGTTGGGCTGCACCAGGATAGCATCATTGAAGTCAGTGGGGTGCACTGATGTATATCAGCTGAGAATCTGGCTACTTGCTTGCTGTTTGTACTATACCTATTTTCAAAGATGAGACTGATTTTTTTGGGGGGGTTGAACTGTATGTTTTAACTGCTGCAAAGTGCCCTGTACATCTTTTGTGCTGTTCAGATTGTAATTAATAGTCCATAAAGCACTTTCAGAGACCTCCAGCTCAAGAGTCTGAGTTATCATGTAACCCATTATTTACTGAGTGCAAATTAATATTGGCTAGAACATCTGGTGCGGTGGTTCTCAACTGTGGTCCACCGCTTCTTCAGGGAAAGCCCCTGGCGTGCCGGGCTAGTGTGTTTACCTGCCGCATCTGCAGGTTCAGCCGGTTGTGGCTCCCACTGGCCGCGGTTTGCCACTCCAGGCCAATGGGGGCTGTGGGACGCGGTGCGGGCTGAGGGATGTGCTGTCCGCCACGTCCCGCAGCCCCCATTGGTCTGGAGTGGCAAACTGCGGCCAGTGGGAGCTGCGAATGGCTGAACTTGCCGCCGCAGCAGGTAAACAAACCGGTCCTGTGTGCCAGGGGCTGTCCCTGAAGAATCGGTGGACCACAGTTGAGAACCACCGATCTAGTGGAATCTCTCTTAATCAACCACTCAAGTGATCAAGAAAAACTGCATTCCTAACAGAAACGGGCCTTCTAATAGAAAAATGCTGTATCCCTTTTCTGAACTTCAGGATACTTTGGGATGGCCTCCTAACAAGGGAGATTGCTCAGCATGGGCAAGGTCTCTTATACAGGTTTCACAGTGTGAGCCTGGTGACATTTTAAAAGTTAATGTTAATGGAAAGAATATGAATCCTATTCAGGTTAGTGAATAGCATTTGATGGGCGCCACCGCAGGCTTGACTTGGCGTCATTGTTCTCCGTGAATTCAGCTTGCCTTGCTACAGAACACACTTCTTAATAGATCTGTTCCCGGTGGGAAAATTTGCATCAAAAACTGTCTGATTTGAAACCCTTGACTGGAAAAACACAAGGAAACAGCATTTATAATACACCCAGAAGGCTCCACATGGCAGTGTACACTTCACAAAAGAAGTAATTATGCAAAAACACTTGCCAAGAACAACAGGATTTAGGAATTTATGAGTCATTACCGAAGCATAATGACCAAAGTTTGAACTCTGCAAGCAACTGAGAAGACATTTAAAACAATTTACATAGTGAGACCTAAATGACAGCAGAGGTGTAGCTTTGTGTGTAGGTTAGATGTGGTAAAAGGCCCTTTTCCCTTCCCTGAAACGCATAAGGTCAAAGATTTATCCAGGTCATACAAGATGCGTCCATACAAGATTATTACCGGTCTTTAAAAACACATGTTCTTCTTCGAGTGCTTGCTCATATGTATTCCACCCAACTGGAATACATATGAGGAACACATCTCGAAGAACACTAGTTACTACGGTGAGTAACCGTGTTTTCTGTTCAGATGCTGATCATCAATTCTTTTTTTAAAATTTTTTTCACTTAAGATTGAAACAGGATTTGAATCTAGGCATCAAAGATGAAAGACCAAGGCACTACATTATGCTATGTAACTTTCTTTGTCATAGTATTAGCATCCTCTCTTGTTCATGGCAGATCACTTAATGGAAATGTTAGTCAGGAAGACTCCCAGAGAAACGGTTGTGTTTTTAAGCCATATTGGTTCTGGGGAAGAAGGAATGTATTCTGTTGGTTTTTTTCTAAAGGTGCATGAAGGTGCATCACAGATAGTTCATAACCATATATGGCTGCTTAGTTATTAGGTTTTTCTTTTACTTTCTTTTACTTCTCTAGACTGGCCTAAAAATATGCCTAAAGTGCTGTCCCTTTGGATCATTACTTGCAAAAATGAGCAGTACTGCATAGTTACCATAGCAGCCATGCAGGATGTGGTTTCTATGGTAACAAGTTGCAATGACATGGAGCCAGAACAGTCATTTGTTTTGTTGTTTAAATGCTTCTTTTATATATGCCTTTCTGCTTGGTAAATGGTACAAATGTTTTGGTTTGCATATGTTAACAAAAGGCCCTAGTGCCCATCTGTAAAATGACCTCTTTTTGAGGCAGTGTCAATTAAAAATCCACTAACCCTAGTCGCTAATCAAACTGCATTTGGGTGAGGAGTACATCTCAAAACTGGAATTACTGCATAATCCTTCACCCTGAGACCGAAAGCTGTACTGAAGGCCTGGCTTTCCCTCATTTTTTATTCTTTATTATTTGGCAGCACAGCTGAGTTCTGTGTTGAAGTAGTACGATAATAATCTACAGCAATGGATTAATATGGAGCAGACCCAGTTCCCAGAAATACCACCTAAGTATATTCTTTGCTTATCTCTGAAGCCTTTCTGTTTCTAATACATCTTTTTTTTGAGATAGGGATATCAGACTGGAGCTCAGAGCTACAGGTGAGAGCATATCATCAATTTATATTTATTTACTATTTGGATTGCATTCGCTCCATTGTACGAGGTGCCATACATACTCAGGCCTTGTCTACACTATCGGGGTAAGTTGACCTAAGTTATGCTACTCCAGCTATATGAGTAACGTAACTAGAGTCAATATATCTGAGGTCGACTTATCCCGGTGTCTTTACTGCGCCATGTCGACGGGAGATGCTCTCCTGTCTATTTACCTTACTCTTCTTGGAGAGCGCTCTGCTGTCGATTTAGTGGGCCTTCATTAGACCTGCTAAATCAATACCCACTGCATCGATTGCAGCAGTATCAATTTCCCAGTAGTGAAGACCAGCCCTCAGAAGAGGAAGATGGTCTCTGCCCCAAAGAGCTTACAGTGTAAGTAATAAGTAACATAATGGTGGTATAATATTTTCAGAATGATTTCCCATTCCATTCTTTATGTATACTAATGTTTTTAGTTGCTTTGTTTTGACCACATTGAATAGTGACTTTTTTCAGCTTTTCATAACAACATCCAGGTCTTTCTCCTGAGTGTTTACCGTAATCTTAGACGTTACTTTTAACAATAAGGTATGAAAAATTGAGACCGACACAATGGTGGCCCTTTAAATATATACCTTTCCTTTTCTTCCCTTCTGTTTGCAGTAATACATTTGATGCGGGTATGTTTTCCATTTTTAGGTGTGAGAGATTCTGGGCTTTACACGCTTTATGCAACTCCTAGAAAAAGGGCAAATTGCATGATGTATAATAATTTAGGAAACTGTTATTCTGTTGAAATTGCATTCTCCCTATTGCACTTTTGAAGTTGATTTCCCCTTCCTTGATATATAAATAAATGAAGTTAATTTCAACCCTTGATATATAAATAGTAAAAGGATTTTCTATTTTTCATACAAATCTCTGATCAAAGCACAAGTTGATAGTTCAAAGTGTTCATTATTTTACTTAAAAAGCAATCTTAGAATGGAAAATAATAGCCAAAAGTAATTTTTGGATAAGCCATGGACATGTCTGCTGAATATCTATCCATGCCAACAATTTTCTTACACATTATCAAGTTATTGCACAGAACTTATCTAGCATTCCAAAATAGGTTCGGCGTACCAATCTGCATATTCAGTTAGTAGCTGTTTGAACACCTGTCTGCCTCCCTTTGACCACTCCTCTAACAATAGTATTGATGTAAGTTTAGCCTTGGTCCTTACTTTATACAGTGTACCTTATTGACCAATATGGAACCATTTCTAAAATGAACTCTAGTATAAACTATAGAGTAGAATCTGTCCTCAAAGTCCTCCTGCCTTGATTACCTATAACCTATCTCACCCCGTTGAAGTATCTGTGACATAAGCATTTGCTCATCATTTACTAATTTAAAAGTATGTGTTATAAATTTATATTTGAGTGTGCAAGTTCAGATGCTGCACAGCGTACAGGTAAGGGAAGAAGGACCTGTCAAGACACGCAAAGTGGAATAATATGTATCAAGGAAGACCTGAAATATTTGAAAGAAAATAACCTGCACCTTAAGTGATTGATAACGAGTCTGTCATGCCCCCTAACTGTAATTACCATACTCAAAACCATGGCCCGTTTGGGTAGGGAATTGATGGATTAGTGTTTACTTTCCTTCATCTCCGTGGTATTTGCCATTTGAAAATTCTATGTGTATAGTGCCTAATGTCCTAGAGCCCTGAATGGGACTGTTAGAGCTACCCCATTGAAAATAATAAATGGTAGTATTTACACCTCACCTCAATCTCAGTTTCCCGGCCTATAAAATGGTGCTAATATTTCTTAATCACGGCACAGTGGTTTTGTGGGAATTAATCAGCTCATATTTTCACAGCGTTGCCAGGGCTTGTCTTCATGGCAACAGTTAATTCAAGTTACTCCTCTTTAGTTAGCCTCACCTAGCTCCAGCGAATTAAGTGAAACAACCCTCCAGCTACACAGGGATTGGATTATCAGAGTGATTGAACTGGCAGCAGGTGAATTGCTGCAGTTTGAACTGTTGCATCCCCCATGCTTGAGCTTCAGCCCACCCACCCCAATGGATGGGCCAACTATCTTACATTTAAAGCACCACTTAATTCAAGCTAGTGATTATTGTGTGTGAACAAGAGTCGGCTTAGGGGCAAAACTTGAAATGTTATAGCTTGAGCTAACAATGCACTGAAGACAAGCCCTGTATGTGAAGGGTTATGTAAATACTAAACATTATTGTTATGCTTTATTCATATGCTCACTTATTCCTGTATTAAGAATAAACGAAGAACCATTCATTAAAACAACATCTGCAGACAATCCCAAATGGGTTTACATTTTTCTTGTTTCCTTATCTATGGTTCCGCTTTCTCTGAACTCCTAATCTGTTTTGTCTCCACGGCATGTAAAGTCCTACCCTGAAATACAACAATAAACTGCTGAGCTGAGGTTAATTTTAAAAGTTCCCTCCCTAGTTTTCTATCCAGTTTCTTAGACTGAACAGTTTTTGTAAGTAATGGATTGAAGCACTGGTATAATTGGCCAGCAAAAGATGCATTTCTGGTATATTGAATGAAGAGAAAAGGATTTATTTATTTTTTTAACAAATATTGAGCCTAATTTTCATGAAGATTTAAAAACAAACAACCCTGCCAAGTCAAGCTAGCCAGACTTAAACATTACAAAGTGAGCCACAACTTCAAAGAAGTAGTTCTGTGCTAAACACGCTTAGGATAGATGTGAAAGCCATGACCCCAATATTACGTTACCTCTTAAACTCTTTCCATAACTGCGGCCTGTTCTTTTATGACTGCCTGGCGTATGACTTCAGACATGTGATATGGTACTTCATACACGTGGCATTTGAGAAGGTTTTGATATTTCATGTGAAATTGTAACCAGAGTTACAATCTGGTGAAAAGTATCAGAGGGGTAGCCGTGTTAGTCTGGATCTGCAGAAGCGACAAACGGTCCTGTGGCACCTTATAGACTAACAGAGGTATTGAAGCATAAGCTTTCGTGGGTCAATACCCATTTCTTCGGATGCAACGATCATTGCTACTGTGTGCATAGCAATGTTCACAGAGTTGGAGAGTTTGTTTGATATCATTAGTGCTCCCTATGCTTTCTAGGCATAGCATAACACTGTCAAGTGGAAGTATTGATCTTTGTTGGCATCAGTATTGCCAGTCTGGCTTCTAGGATGTCATGGGACACTAGTGTTTTTAATATTTTTTTGATTTGCATCTTAGTTTTTTTTTTTTTCTTTTAACTATCCAAAAGACACTAACAAAGGCAGATGACTAAGCTTGTGCATGATTCACTGGATCCGGGGCTGAACTAACTAATTTCATGGGTCAAGTGGACAGCTAAGTACTGATTGATCTCAAAATATGTTTGAGGTGTAATGCTTGCTGTTTAAATTACTTAAATTCATGCTTCACTTGTGAAGAGCTAATCTAATAGTTTTTTATCCCACCCTCTAACAACTTTTTACTTTCATTCAGTACGTGAAATCTCTTGCTATGCTGCATAATGCACCCAAACATGAACTTAAGGTTTTTTTTGAATGAAAGTTCTTATCAGCTGATTTCTCTCTCTTCTCATACATGACATGAGTTTGGCGGGTCTGAGTATGTAGATTCTAGTGACCAAGCATTTTACATAACAAAAAACCCCACCACAAGTTGTGGATACTTGACACCCTGATTGGCAAACTCACTGGAGTGGCAAAAGAACAAATGGGCCATCGAGATCAAACTCCTCTCTGGCCGTACCTGCAGGGATTAGTCTAGGGGTGGGCAAACTTTTTGGCCGAAGGGCCACATCTGGGTGAGGAAATTGCATGCAGAGCCATGAATGTAGGGTTGGGGTGTGTGCGGAGTGTAGGAGGGGGTGTGGTGTGCAGGAAGGAGTTGGGGGTGCAGGAGGGGTGTGGGGTGCAGGAGGGGGCTCAGGGCAGGGAGTTGGGGTGAGGAGTGCAGGAGGGGTTCTGGGTGCAGGCTCCAGCCCAGCGCTGCTTACCTCGAAAGGCGACGGGATGGCAGCGGTACGCAGCTGGGCTAAGGCAGGCTCCCTGCCTGCCCTGGCCCTGTGCCGCTCCCATAAGTAGCTCCTGGGGGTGGGGTGGGGCAGGCGGCTCTGCTGCATGCGGCCCTCGCCTGCGGGTACCACCCCCGAAGCTCCCAGTGGCCGCAGTTCCCTGTTCCTGACCAATGGGAGCTGCGGGGGGCAGTGCCTGCAAGCGAGGGCAGTGCACGGAGCCCTCTTCTTCCTCCCCCCAATTCCCCAGGGGCCGCAGGGACGTGGTGCCGGCCGCTTCCGGGAGCCTGCTTTAGACCTGCTGCACCATGGGGCTGGCAATCCCGCAGGCTGGATTAAAAGCCCTGACTGGCTAGATCCGGCCCACGGGCCGTAGTTTGCCCTCCCCGGGTTAGTCCCTTTTTGTTCAGTGTTGCGGCACATTGCCAAGGCAGTCGTGCAGTGCTGTCATCTGTGCTCTGCCTGGTTTGTGGGTAAATAGGAGGAATCCATTTCCGGTGACAGCACCTCTCACCTGCAAATATCCTTTCTGTTCAAATGTACATTTGAAAACAAATGTCCTGGGATAAATTCAGTAGTTATAACTTCAAAGCAGGCTTTAGGAGCACATATATGTGTGGATGATGCAGTTTGGCTATTTCTCATTTAAACAATTATTGAATGCTCCTGCTGCTGCTCTTCAAAAAGTGGCCTGGGGAAGCTTTAAAAGGCTGATAAACTTGTTGAGCAGTTAAATAAGACATGGCAAGGCCCTAACTTTATGATTTAAGGCCTGTCCAGCACAGAAGGTGCAGTGTAACTTGACCAGTGGAGAGTCTGCCAGTCTATTCTATCTGACTGCATGATTCGACAGTTGGGCCCACATTCAGCAAAGCACATGAGCACATGCTATAAATAAATAAATAAATATATTCAAAATAATTACAAAATGAAAAGAGTAAGAATGGAATGTGGGGAAATCAATTTTAATGCCCCTCGTTAAATGCAGCTCTAAATCATATGCTGGTAATGAGCAATACTCGAGATAATTATTTAAAGGAGGACAAAAAGAAAACAGCAAGCCTGAATCATACATGGACCAATAAAAATAGACTGTGTTAAAACCCTGCAGTCTGTTGTTTGTAGTTACATAGGGCAGTTTATTGTAAAAGTCCCTGTAAAACTGGGTCACTGAACAATATGGTGGACAAAGGGAGGGGAGGATTTTTGTATACATCAAAGCACATCTTGCATATGTATACTTGCACATCTTGCTGGGCCAGTTCCAACTCTTCCTCTCTCCCCTACCACAATTTGAATAGTCCAAGTGCATTTCCCAAATTGAGCCCTGATCTCTTCACTGAAACATTCCATTCCACATAATTTTAGGGCCAAGCCTGAAATGAAACAGCAATTAACTTTTGGGATGGTTTCAAATATCAGGATCCAGCTCTGAGGTTTTGTAGGTACAACCCATCACTGCTTTATTGTAAGGCGATCGTTACCTTAGAGAAAAACAGGAATAGCAAAACCAGGTTCCAGTCCTACCGTGTTTCATGTACTTGCTTAACTCTATGCATGCGAGTAGTGCAATTGACGTCAATGGGGCTACTCGTGCATACAATGATCAGGGCCTATTTTAGTAACCATGCACCTTCCCTGTTTTGGTTGATTCATTGAAGCCATTGGCCTGTGATCGGGTAGCTGTGTAACCTGGTTATCAGGCACTTTCATCCTTTCACTTCTTCATATTGTAGATTTACAATCCACGTGGTGTTTCTGATCTCTGGATTTCATGGTACATAAAGGAAAAAGCTGTGCACCATTTCTTTCAGTTACGCAGCTTAAATTATCTTCCATTACTTGGTATATTCGTATAATTGTGATACTGTAGTAGCAATAGCAATAGACCATGTGATTCAACACTAGATTAGTTTAAAAAATATATAATCTCTTGTCTGTCACATCTTTTCATCTGGAAACTACTTCCATGGGAAATAGCAGTGTTTGTTTTATGCAGAGAGGATATTTGTTGTTAATGATAACATTAACACATCTGTTTATTATGGGATTTGTGTAGGAAAAATCCAAAGCCAAGTGGTGGAAAGGATTACTGGGGTAACAGAGGGACTTTGTAAGACTTTCCTAGTCAATAGAAATGGATAATGACATCTGCTAACGGAAGTCAATGATCTAAGATTGATAGGATTTGTTTTTAACAGTTCTGTAACTCTTGATTGGAACATCTTCAATGTAAATTTTAAATCACTTGGTTTACCATTAATTAGAGCCGAATACTTAAAGTTAGTGCCTAACTTTATTAAAAAATGCTTTCCCAATGGAAACAATTGCTGGATATTGTTCGATCTTCCATTGCAGAGGTAATAGTGAAACCATGAATCTAAGGGAGGTGTTCGCATGGAACATTTCTCTTATGATGATGTGGACAGTGCTATCTATGGAAGAGTTTGAGAACTGCTATCTGACAGCATGATTTCAGCGACTATGGTTCAAAAATATCCCAATCCCCTGCTTCGACACTAAATAATGTGAAAACCAAGCTAGTTTTTGAACACTGTTGTAGCTTTAACATGGTCTGTATATCCATATGGACAGAGCTGAGTGTAAGTAAGATAGATCCTTTTGATACACTGCAACGGTATCTAAATAATCTTTGTGAAATATTCAGTAATCTATCTATTTTGTATAGAGATAAGTGAATTGAGAGGTAGGATAGATGGAGATTAGCTTGGATTTCCAAGTATGGAGCATGGAGTTTTTATTTTCACAATAACCTGCTGTAATTGCAGTTTTAAATGGTGTTTTTATATCTTTGTGTCCTGGTGCTCGAGGCTTGAACCGTGTTGGCGAACCCAGAGATACTTGGACAGAGTTTACTCATCTTTGTCATTTGAGTAGCTCAGGTTGTGTGTTCTCAGCTGTTGTTGGGTTTGGAAAGGATAAAACACAGAAATAGGTCATGCTGCTTGAAATTCTTTCACAGCCAGGCCTACCAGGGATGACAGCAACTGCCCCTTCACAAAGCCTTTTTAAAATGATCATTTTGTATGGGTGCTGTGCTCTGATTTAAGTTTTTTGAATTACTTTTCATCATTTACCTAAGTAAAGCTGTGAGGAGTAACAGCCTCTTGGTTTTGGATGGTGTGGAATATCCTGAGCCAAATTCTTTTTTGTGCCTGTATACATAAAGGTTGGGTTCTCTTCCCCATCCCCCCTTCTTACTCCTTTTAAAGATCCTCTAAAATGAGAAAATCTAGGTTTTTTTGTTTTTAAGGGTGGAATTGGGGAATTTTTGATCTGGGCAGCATAGTTAAATAGTGTGAGAATGGGGCTGAGATTATTCATTGTTTAGTTCAGGGTGAAAAATTCTAGTTTCATTTTAGCAGTTGTCTTATGGGGGCCACAGAATATACAGAATAGTCAGTGAACTGTAATATAATTCTTCCCCAGTGAAAGTCAAATGTATCTACAGTAGAACCAAAGAGTTACGAATACCTTGGGAAGGGAGATTGTTCGTAGCTCTGAAATGTTCATAACTCTGAACAAAACTTTAAGGTTGTTCTTTCAAAAGTTTACAACTGAACATTGACTTAATACAGCTTTGAAACTTTACCATGCAGAAGAAAAATTCTGCTTTTAACCATCTTAATTTAAATGAAACAAGCACCGAAACAGTTTCCTTACCTTGTCAAATCTTTTTTTAAACTTTCCCTTCATTTCCCCCCCCGTAGTTTACGTTTAACACACTACTGTTCTGTATTTGCCTCTGCTGCTGCCTGATTGCGTATTTCCGGTTCCAATGAGGTGTGTGGTTGACTGGTCAGTTCGTAATGTTGGTGTTAGTAACTCTGAAGTTTTATTGCGTATCTGTGAGCCAGGATATCAAAAATTGAACCATCAATTGCCGCCATCTAGGCACTTATATGAAATGGCCGGTTTTTCAAAAGTGCCTGGCAGCTTCACTGGAAGCTGCAGGGTGTTGACCTGTTTGGAGAATCTGGCCCCTGTGTCTCTGTCTATAAACCATGTGTGTGTCTGTACACTTTCCTAGCTCTGCATTAAAGAGAACCTAGTCCTGACCATCCTTAAAATAGAGCACAACTACTGTAAGAATGAGTGTTCCCTCACTAACCAGCCTGGCACACTTTTGGGAAAGAGAAATGAAATGCTTCCCAAAACAGTCATGTATTACTGTTAGAATAATTTTATCTGTGTAGCTTGCCTTTGCACGTAGGGTGTTGTACAACAGATTAAAAATAAATACCAAACGTTATCCCTTAAAACACACCCACCCTTAAAATGAACACACTCTGGTAGAGTCAATGTGGAACAGCTTTTCCACAGCTGCTGACGGTGTTGTACCTGCTCTGTGGAATAAATAGAGAACTTCAGGGCCAGATTCTCAGCTGGTAGAAATTGGCAGTGCTCCATTTGACTGTATTAGTGCTGTCCGAGTTTACATCAGCTGAGGACAGCTTCATGTCTCTTCAACACTCAGTCATCCTCGTTTTCTCAAGTGCCAAATTCCCTTTAAAAACAGTTTTTTTTAAATCTCTCTCTCTTATATATATATATAGATAGATAGATATGCAATGCAATGCAACAATGGTGGAGCTTTTACTTACCCTAGTTTTCCTGGGCAGCTTTAGCACCATGTTAACTTAATTAACTACAGTATAGGTATATGAGTCTGTATGTAGGTGCTACAATGTTCCTGTAAGATTATAGATTAACTAGAGTTCTGTGATAACCTTGGTTTTATTATTGTGAATTTCTGGAACCATAAATTCCAGAACTCAAACAATCAGACCCAGGGTGAAAAACTAAACGGGGGGTTTCTCTGATGTGCTGAAATTACTCCTTGATTTCTCATTTCTTCCGCCAGTAACCCTTCTGACACATGGGGCAATAAAACACTTAACATTGATAAGTGACTGTAACAGCAAGCACACTGCAAATAGGCTGGACTCTTAAATTGCCTGCTGATAGAGAAGGCAAATTAAAATACGTATATCCTCCTAGGTCTGTAAAGCTATAAAATCAGTAAGGTGTGGTGCATTAAATGAATGTGTATGGAGGAAATACATTTCTTTCTTTCTGTAATACACTAATTTATATGACAATAGCTACAGTGCAATTTATAGAAGATTAAATTGCTGCCGTTGAATTGCCCTTTGAGGATGCCATTTTGTCATCTCTTGAATTGTTGAGGAAAGCATGGAAAGATACCACACCTTGTGCCACAGAGAAAGTTCTTGTTATCTACTGAGGCAGATCATTAGCTAAAGCTAAGCAGCAGTGCTCTAATCTCAGGATTACAGGAGGGGAACTCTGAGTCTGCTCACATCTGTAATCTGAGTCACACAGCCAGCTGGAGTCTGTTCACCCTAAAATACGTGACATAATATTTAAGACCAACTGGCATATTGTACTGACCTTTCAGCTGCTGGCAGTAGGTCTTAAATATTTATAACTACTATATGATCAGATGCTGCTACCCACCTGGTCCTTCTATCCAAGAAAAATACTGGAGAAAGAGATGCATTTCTTCTTCTCCATGAATTTTGGGTGAATTGCTTTCTAAGGGTTTTCACCCTGATGCTCCTCTTGCTAGTTTAAATCTGGGTAACTATGTTGTAATTAGTGGAGTTTCACTAGTGTAAAACTAGTACAAGTAAGATCAGAATCTGGCCCCTTGATTTGCTAACCTAAAGTTCAGTACCTATCATAGGTTTCTAACCCTAGGGTCAACTTTCTTTTTCTGGTAAGCGTGAGTCTGACTCTGATTGCATATTGATTTAATAGTCAGTTGCAAATGTGTGGTTTTTCATGTGGTAGAAAAACAAAATGAACCCAGGTCTTCTGACTCCCAGAAGTTGAGACTTAAGCCTTTTCTTGTGCCTTAACCACCAGACCAACCTTGCTCCTCGTTCCAGCCTATACAGCAAGTGAGATTTAGCAAATTATAATCGTTACAAACACACCCACACGTATGTTCACATCCCAATTCTTAACTAAACCCTAAAGTGACCCAAAGAACAAAACCTAACTCCAACAAAATATACATCCTTCCTTCACCCAATGAGACAAGGGCAAAAATCTATTACTTGAAGCAGAAGGCTTATTTTCATAGATTCCAGTGCCAAAAGGGATCACTGTGATCATGTAGTCTGACACCCTATGTAACACAGGTCATAGAACTTCCCCCAAAATAATTTCTAGAGAATATTTTTTAGAAAAACATCCAGTCTAGATTTGAAAAATGCTGGTGATGGAGAATCTACCATGACACTTGGTGAATTGTTCCAATGGTTAATGACTCTTTGTTTGGGCATAAGCTTTCATGGGTTAGAAACCCCACTTCTGATGCATGGAGTGAAAATTATAGAGGTGCCACGGGGTTAAAAATGTACACTTCATTTCCAGTCTGAATTAATCTAGCTTCAACTTCAGCGAGCTTTTAATCGATTTAGTGCATGCCATGTTAATTCTATATCATTCAAATTTTTAAATCAAAATGCCAAGTGGTAACAAGTCTAGGTAGCCGTTGTTTATGTAGCAATCCTTCCCACAAATATAGTAACGCAACGTATTTTCATAGTCAATCCTGGACCCATCAATATAATCCATGAATGGCACCTATGTGCTTTCAAAATAACCTCCCCATCCTATGTTTTATAAATTGCTGTCTCTGGAGATGCATTGTAAGACTAGTAATCTATTATTGCCTCTGTTGGAGGAGCATGGTCTTTACTAATGCTTTAAGATACTTAATCACTGCCATTAAAACCAGTTGGAAAATGGGGAATATTTTTGTGGGGAGGTCAAAAATCTATCTTAATGAGAATTTTGAGACCAGTTGTAACCACAGTTAATTTAAATCTGCCTTCAGGTTGCTTTTTTGGATGGAACAGTCTTCAGATCCGGTGTGCCACTTGATCTTGCACATCACAGGTGCAGAGTGGAGCTGGTCAAAATAGCTTGCATTTTGAAATTTCAGGAAAATGTTGAAAAAATGTCAGAGGCTTTTGTGGAAAAATTTCCTCTTGTGCCTGTTTTGTCATCAACTCTAGCACACAGAGTTGTGATTATAAATGCAAGGTAAAAAATGCTGATCGGGACAGAGAGTACAAGCAAACTGATCCTATATGAATGTGTGCTGCTGCATCAGCACTGAACTACTACTGCCTATTTGCATGAATGAGGCCTGAGAGGGGAATGCAGAGCTAAATGTATCATTAGCATAATAAGGACCACATTTCTGCTCATTGTTCCTGAGAGCTGATTCTCAGCTGGTATAAATCATCATAGCCCCATTCACTTTGATGGAGCTTCCTGTTTAAGCCAGCTGAAGATCTGGCCCCAGGTCTTCTGTAGGCTAAGTTTCCACCCACACTCTGACTCTTTATTTCATCCTGCGCTTTTGACTGTGGGTATGAGCCTTAATTCCTTTCAGTGCGGCGGACGTGACCTAATGTTTAACCTTGCCTGCTGTCATATATAGCCTGTGCACTCACTTGAGCTAGAACACAGAAGCCCACAGTCCCTACTATGCACCATACATGGGCTCGTAGGATCAAGGTCTTAGTCTGTAGGTGGCTGCTCTGGCCGTTAAATTCATATCCAGAGCAGTTACCTCTTCTCAATGTCCATATATAGTAGCATTGTTCCAAAGCATGTGGATAAGATCTACCTTAGGATGGTGAGATTCATAGATTCTAGGGCTGGAAGGGACCTTGACAGGTCATCGAGTCCAGCCCCCTGCCCTCGTGGCAGGACCAATTACTGTCTAGACCATCCCTGATAGACATTTATCTAACCTACTCTTAAATATCTCCAGAGATGGAGATTCCACAACCTCCCTGGGCAGTTTATTCCAGTGTTTAACCACCCTGACAGTTAGGAACTTTTTCCTAATGTCCAACCTAAACCTCCCTTGCTGCAGTTTAAGCCCATTGCTTCTTGTTCTATCCTCAGAGGCTAAGATGAACAAGTTTTCTCCCTCCTCCTTATGACACCCTTTTAGATACCTGAAGACCGCTATCATGTCCCCTCTCAGTCTTCTCTTTTCCAAACTAAACAAACCCAATTCCTTCAGCCTTCCTTCATAGGTCATGTTCTCTAGACCCTTAATCATTCTTGTTGCTCTTCTCTGGACCCTCTCCAATTTTTCCACATCTTTCTTGAAATGCGGTGCCCAGAACTGGACACAATACTCCAGTTGAGGCCTAACCAGCGCAGAGTAGAGCGGAAGAATGACTTCTCGTGTCTTGCTCACAACACACCTGTTAATGCAGCCCAGAATCAAGTTTGCTTTTTTTGCAACAGCATCACACTGTTGACTCATATTTAGCTTGTGGTCCACTATAACCCCTAGATCCCTTTCTGCCGTACTCCTTCCTAGACAGTCTCCTCCCATTCTGTATGTGTGAAACGGATTGTTCCTACCTAAGTGGAGCACTTTGCATTTGTCCTTATTAAACTTCATCCTGTTTACCTCTGACCATTTCTCCAATTTGTCCAGATCATTTTGAATTATGACCCTATCCTCCAAAGCAGTTGCAATCCCTCCCAGTTTGGTATCATCTGCAAACTTAATAAGCATACTTTCTATGCCAATATCCAAGTCGTTGATGAAGATATTGAACAGAGCCGGTCCCAAAGATATCCAGCAAATATTTACAGATCTCAGGCCTGACCAACCCATTTTCTGTGACATCCGGTATAGACTTCTGTATTGGCATGGAGATGGACTGGATGCTCTCCTAAGTCTTTTCCAGTTCTAATGTTTATGATGATGTGACATTTTTAAGATCCGTTTGTGTAAAAACATTTATATGTTTAGCCCAAACTCTGGTAATTGTGTGATGTAAAAATTGGGTTGCCCTAATATGTCATTTGCATTCTGACGTTAATGGGGGAGAGGGAGAGATCTCGCACAGTAACATTGCGATAAAGACAGAGTGTAATTTATCTGCCTTTAATAGTCCCTTCTTTCACTGAGCTGAGAAATGGGCATCTGTATTTTTTTTTATTTTTTTTTATTTTTATTTTTTTTGCTGTTTGTGCCAGCCTCCACTGCCAGGAGCTGCCATCTTGCTGGGTAGGGTTCATCTGGTGGGTGGAAAATCAAAGGAATAGACAGGAGTTCTTAATTACTGCAAATAGACAAATTTAGTTTTTGAAGGACCACCCTCAACCAGCATTAATTCATTTCTCTGACCCCATTTAGACAATTAATCAGACAGTTCAGACCTTTTTCACTTTGTAGTACCTATGTACAGGAGTCTCATTCCTGTTTCGTGAGCTGCTGGGAAAACATTTCCATTGTAATATGAACAGAAAAGTGATTTCTCCCCCCTCCCCCCCCCCCCCCACCCTGCAACATCACAATATCTCCTGGGCTATAGAACCATTCCTGCTCCTGTAAACACAATACAAAGCTTTCCATTTTCTTTAGAGAGAGAGAGAACTTGTAATGACTTGCTATGAGTGTGTGAAACGGTTATAAAACGGCTTGAATAAAAGCCTATGCTCATGAAGGTCACAACCCGTGTAATTGATCTCCTAGTGAATGCATGTATTTGGGGCTTTACAATTCCTTCAGCTCAGCTCACATCACCCTGCATTTCTTTCAGTTCATTTTATTTTCTCTTCTGTGCTTTGTCTCATATTCTTAACCACTTCAAGGCAGGTCCAAGACACATACAACCACGGTTGGGTGGAGTTGCTTATACATAGAGCCTACTACACCTATGGTTGAAACACAGATTGCGTGTGAAAAGCACGTGATGGCAATACTGACCCCTGTGAAAACTATCCTAGCACCTTGGTTGTGCAAGCTTTCTTCATGCTGAGTCGCACTCTCAGCCCACTACTCAGGGTACAGAAGTGTATCAGAATCTCGGTGTAATTTGTTGTGCAGTCTAGTGTATCTGTGCACTCTTCAGTAGATTAAAGATGAGAGAGCCTCTGAATTGCACTTTCAAGCTTTTAGTTACTACTATTTTGGTTTCTGTGGCTCAGACATATTTATTTGCATGTGTTGGAGAGAAAAGAAATGCACCTGAAGTGTCTAGGAGGAGCCAGTGGTATCCACCTATGTTGGTACAAGCTATTCAATAACTGAATGTGATGGCCAGAGCATACAACATGCCCTCAAAACCACCACAGGCTTCTACCTTTTCTACCCAGCCCTGGCAGGATTTTTTCCCATAGTATGTTAGCAGGACTGCCAGCTCATTGACATGTGCTCTCTGTTCAAACAGTGTTTAGTGGAGAGCATTTACCAAGAATGACAGCATGATGTAAGTTGTAGAAAAATAGGCTAACCTGGGACTGCAGAATCCTTCAGACCATTTTGCCATCTTTATAGTTCCTTGCAAACTGCCAAGCAGGAAGCAAGGAGTAGAGATATACATTACTGGAGGAGCAGAAAGCCAGCAGTGACATGAGCTTTTTGGTAGATTTTTACTGTAATTTGTTAGTGGTTAGGAGCTGTGGCCAGAATTGTAGGTGCTACCTAGTTTTCCAGCCAACACGGAGATGAAATGCACTGATCTTGAGCTTCATTTTGTGACTTTCAGGGGTATATGAAGCTTAGTACCTTGATACTCAGCATGTACAGCACGTCATCATGAGATTTGTCAGTAACTGGGAAGTTCAAAGCCAGATTTATTTTTTCCCTTTTAATGTAAAATGAAGCGACACCAGGTGTATTTTTAGAAACAATATATATTTTTTTAAAAAGGTACTTGTGGGAAACAAGCAGGTCTGATGTGGCTAATCCCCAGCTTCCATTAGGACCAAAACTTCATTTGTTAACTAACAAAAGTGAGATGGTCTATAGAATGTATATTGGCTTACATCCTCCCTGGGTCTATGGGCTCACCCTCCCTTCATTATGACACTTGTTACCAATAGAGTAGGTATAGTTGAATGGAGATTGTCATCACTTCACTATGGTTGCTGCTTAAATAGCACTTACAAGTCAAACCTGAACCTCTAGTCATTTCTGATAATATTTGACTCAGAGTGAGCTGTGCTTTTATGATTATAAGGGTAAAAAATGTCAAAAGATTCACTTCTCTTTCAGAGTCTTTTGTGCTTGTATATAGATATATGCTCATGCAGTCTGCGTGAGTAGGATAGAAAATTGCTTGCTGAGATCTAACATTACCCTCATGGTATAAATGTTCTGGTACTTCAAATTTTTTCTACTGCTGACAGCTGCAATCATCTCAAAGGGGGGGGGGGGGGGCACCAGAGCATTCAATGAAAGGAAAAGTGTGGGGGGGGGGGGATTTCAAGTGATATACGTAAAATATATCATTGTGGGTTTTTTTCTTTTTACAGTCCACAGTTGTCTTTGGCCACAAGTACATCTCTTAAATGATAACAGTTGCGCTTGTTTGAGTACTTTCCATCCAAACATATTACAGTACAAATATTTAATGAATTTAACCTCATAGTGCCACTTTGTAGCTAAATTTTAGTAGCCTCATTTAATGTGTAGGGAAACAGACAGAGATTAAAGAGCATATGCAAAAGTGACTATTAATTTGAGGGGCTCAATCTTTGGGCACCCAGTTTGAGACCTGGAGACCTGATTTTCAATGGTTCTGAGTGCCTGCAACCGAGGTCAGTGCCAGCTGCAGATATTCAGCATCTCCGGAAAGCAGAAGCCAGATGTCCCAAATTTGGCACCAAAAACTCTAGGCACGGGAAATGAAATGGATACTTTTGAAAATGTTGACCTTGAGTGACTTGGTCACATGGTAAGTAGGTCTCCTGACTCCCTGTCCTGAGCTTTAACTGTCAGATCATCTTTTTTCTTAGTTTTGTTTTTTATTTTCTATTTAAAAATGCAGAATTGGTTAAGTAGGTGCTAACCCTGTGAACTAACCATTCACCATGTTGAATTGTCTTTCCCTTTCTCTGTATACATATGTGCGCTTTCTTTCATTTTTCTCTCTCTTTTGGGCTAATGGGATCAGCAGATTTCTGACCAAGTCAGTGATAGGAGTGGAGATGCACTTCTTGGCTAACTGCAGGCATGGGAATATGAAGTCCTTTGCTTCCTGTTCCTCTACTCTGTGTGTTAATATAGAAGGCCAATCGATCTGTTTGTCTATGCCTTGCAGTTCCTATTAGGATTTTTAACAGATGGAATTTGAACCTGCTTATCTTTTGCACAGAGAAGCACAGTTGACATTTTGCCAGAGTTGAGGACAACAACAACAACAACAACCACCTCCCAGTCAACAACAGTCTGAGCAGACAGAATCCCCAATGTTGTACATTCACTAACGGCCGTTTCCCATCATGCTGCAATCGATTACAATAGAGACAGCTGCTGCATACGTCTCTTCTTCCACTGGCATGGTCTTGTCTTCCTCTGTTTGCTTATGCTGGGTAGTGCTGACCTTTGGATAGTTCCTCTCCACTCAGCGCAGAGCACTAGAGACTGCAGCATTTCACAATAAAAGTGTCGAGCTAGAAATAGTGTGTATTGCTAGCATTGCAACAGGAGAGGGTCATTCCCCTGGAAATCCATGGGATTTAATTATATCCTGCAGCATGAAAATTGAACCCCAAGAATCTTAACATAGCTTCTCCCCGATTTTCTCTTCTCTCAGCTTAAGCCATTTCAGTGTGATTCTTTTATTTAGCTTTTTTTAAAAAAATAAATAAAATTTTAAGCTTCAGTGCTCCTACTTGTAGTACTTTGTACTCTTTTTTTTAAAATCTGAAGCAAACATTCTGTGTTAACCATGCTAGATAAAGAAGCTGGGTAAATATCGAGTGACTACACTTTTGAGGCCCTGTATTGGAACAACTGTGTTTATGAATGATTCTTGTGTTCCTCAGCAACCAGTCCCTACTCTTGATGTCTGCCTCTAACATCTCTGATATTTTGACCTTGAGTTTCCTTGCTCTGATTTTCTGGGGGTTGGTGGAGATGTTTGTGAAATAGTCTCTTATGATGGCTTGAATTTAATGGCGCTCAAGTGCCCACTCAGCACAAGTCTTAACTACATTACATGGTGAGATGCCCGTAATGGGTTCTGCTCTCCACCTCCCCACCTGTAGGCTCAGCTGTTTTTCCTTACTGCTTTTGTTGTTTTTAAGTCTTCCTTACCTTTGGTTATTGTGGAACAGCTTTGGCAAAAATGTGAGTCCTGGGTGGATGCTCTGCCGTGAATGTGGAAGATTTGCATTAATGCAAAGAGTTTTTGGATGATGCATCATTTCCCCTAAGTTAAAATCCATCACTTATGCCAGTAAACCACACATCAGGGATGTGTTCTCATTGCTCCTGCTAACTTCTCTACTGCTGAGTAATCCCAGTATCTCCCTCCTGGCCACTTGGCCTCTGGCATACGCTGGGTGACTGGTCAGAGTGGTGACTCCTCCATGCCTATCTCCGAGGCAGAGGGAGATTCGGAAAAATCACCCACTTGGCTGCAAACAAAGCAGCACTTTTGCCTCTGCTGAAATGACTGGCCTGCTGACACTGGACGCAACCCCTTGTGGTTGCACAGCAAGACCTACACGCTGCTGACTTCAGGGTGCAGAGACAATTCAGCTACTGTAAAGCTCTGTAGAGTTCTTGGACGTTTGAGCTCTTTAAAACAGGATTGTCTTGAATCTCAGTTTCAGTCTGCTGCCTTGCGTCTCTGCAAGGATGCCTAAGTGCTGCAAGAGAGCACACATGCTAATGTTGCTGGTAATTCACATTTGGCAAGGGCTGCAAAATATTTTTTGTTTTCCATATAAATGCCAACAGGTGTACCCATTGGATTGTGTGAAAGAACAACACCACAACAAAGGGAGCGTACGTGTTTAAAGCCCATCTCCAGGTATTAATACAAATAAACATTTAACAAGAGGCAGAGCAGCATCAGAAATGGCCCCCTGTCCTTTTTAGGTTTCACCCATTTTAGAAAATATAAAGGATGAGGGTGCGGGGTAGGGGGAAATGCAACAGTGGTTTTTACAGCTGGTGCATGGCTGTGTTTTTTCCAGTGAATTTCTGAAAGGTTATTTTCTCCCTACCACAGTCGTAGCCCTTGACAAGAGGGCTGCTGGTAATCGATGCTCTTTTGTCTTTAACTTTAATGTCACCCAGTGTGTGAGATCTGATAAAGCTCAGATACCGAGAAGAAAAGAGGAAAATCCAGCCGCACGTTGTTGCATCTTCTGTGGAACGGTAATTATGAGGTGTATTGAAAATGTTAAGAGGGAAAGAACACAGACCTTAGACAAATTATGGCAGGGTAGCCTAGTGATAAGAGATGGGGACTGGGAACCTGATTCTCGCTCTCCTACTGGCTCTGTGTAGATCTGAATAAGTCACTTAATGTTTCTGTGCCTTAGTTGCCCAGTAAAATGGGAGTAATGATATTTAGCTGAGAGGCTTCTTGGGAGACAGTTAGATTAAAAGGGCTATAAAGACCAAGCATTGTTATCTACTTGAGTGTAACCTGGTAGTGCATTTGGGAGTAATTCAACTATATCATACTACTTGTGTACTACAGATAGCTCTTGGCAAACATGATCTTCCAGGGTCTTTTCTCTGTTACAGATTTACATCCCAGGTGGTGAAAGTCGCTTTCTGTGACAGGATCCTGGGTTTGCTTTGTTTTTAAAAGAGTCGGAGGAATAACTGGTGTATAGCATCTTGCTGCTGCCCAGGGACTAAAAAAGTCCGTTGCTGCATGTGCCTTGCTTTAGCCCAAATGGGTTTTATGTCACTGTTAGTTTTGTTTTGTTTTGTTTTTAAAGGCAGCAGTAGGCATATCTGAGGCAGAGGAAGAGAAATGAAGCATTTGTGTTATCTCCATTTCTTTGATGACAAGATCATTGTGATATGAGATGAGATCATCCAGTTTAACCCTTTGCACACTGGGGAAGTCTAATCTCTATGCATCTTTCTAAGTATTCATTGAATTAGTGGTCGATGAGATGTGACTGTTACATAGGTTAAAACTCAGAGGCACACCTGACAAAAGATCTTTGTTGTAAGTGATGCCTAGAGGTGTTTTTTCAGTAACAATTCAGCCTGTTGAAGTGAGTAGTTTCCACGAGAACTCGCGGGAATACATGATCTACTTATGTCTTTTTTTTTTTCTTGTTCTCTATAAACATTTCCCTCACTTCTTGTGCTGTTAGTTTTAAAACCAATTTTTTAAAAGAGGTCTCTCTTATCAGCATTATGGAGCTGGTGGCTCCATGTTTGTGTCGGTTCATGTGCATGGTGCTGCTGTCTTTGTAGCGTTTGGAGGGGGGAAAAAAGGTACATACAATACCAATGCCCAAACCATAGGTGCTTCCTAGATAGACTGTATTTCTTGCTTGCATCCTGAGATGAGATTGGTCATCTCAATCTTAACCCCAGTGAGCAGTTAGAGTGTCTTTTAAGTATATTAGCCTTTCCACCGAATTAATCCTGTCAAAAGGTGTGTGGATAGGAGAGACCAAGTGCTGAGCGGAATTGCATGGCCTACCTCCTGTGCACTGTATTCCCCTGCACAATCAAGGAAGCCTTGTACTCGCCTGCCCTGTCCTTACACTCTGAATAAATCATAGGTTTAGTTTCCATTTCAAAGCCAGTGTTGGCTGCTGCATTGGAGATTGAGTCTGATCATTTTAGTTATACATAGTATGACTGGTATGCTTTTTAAGGGTGAAATTACTGCTGATGAAGGGACTAGCTGATAGCTTTGAAGAGTGACATCATCTGTGCATAGTAAAGACAGAGTGACAGTAATCCAAGCTCTTCCACTGTGGAAGGACCACCTCTAAGAGACTCGATGCCAATCAGCCCTTGGCCTTTCTGCTGAGACTGTCAGCACAGGTGTCAGTTAGGACCAAACATTATATTGTTTTTTGTGAGGTGACTGCTAGCAAGTGGACTCAGACCAGCCAACTATTTTTGGACAAGCTACTGAGAAAAGACTGCAGGATTTGGCCTGAGAGAGAGAATGGGGAGCAAATACATTGCATTCCATTGCAAAAACCAATATAATTATTTGCACCTTTCAGAAGAAACCATGTGAAACAGTCTCTCTGGTACGTACAAGTGTATTTTTAGACACAGAAAAGTACAGCTAGAAAAGCTAGAAGACTTGTTTGGGATTTGGTTTTGGGTGTCTCATGCAGTGGCTTTTGCAGTAATGCACTTAGCTAGAGGATCTGTTAAAGCACAACTATGCTTCATCATTCAGTGGTTAAAGTTACAGGAAGCTTGTCGGCATGTAAAATGTTTTGGTAAAGTAATATATAGGCCAGGGAAATGACGTAGATGCAAGTTCATTCCTAGATTTGCCTCCTACTTTCTTTAAGTTGTAACATTTACTAGAAAATAATTTGGAATGGTGGTAAAAGTTAGTTAAATTTTTGTTTTTTTTTTGTATCTTGTCATTTACCCCCACCACCAATACATTTGAACACAATACTTAGAAATAATGGTACAGTTTTTCAGTTTCTTCAGCTACTCGTGCAAATTGTTTAGTTTCACAATAATAATAATACGTAATAATAATAAGAGCTTTTCATCTGTAGATCTCAAAGTGCTTTACAATGGAGGGCTGTATCAGCCCCCTCCATTTTACAGATGGAAAAACTAAGGCACAGATAGATGAAGTGGCTTGGCCAAGATCACCTTGTAGGTCCATGGCAGATCTAGGAATACAGCCCAGTTTTCTTGTGTCCCAGGCCAGTGCTCTGTCATCAAGAGCACCTTGCCTCTCTGCATAAGTGGCTGCAACTGGCTGATTACTCACAACTGGCATAAATCAGGTAATTGTGTATCTCCCTAAATTCATGCCTAAAACTGACTTGAACCTCTGACCCTGCTTAGATGCTCCCAGCTTAGTAGATACTGTATAACACTTGTTCTTTCAAAAACTCTAAAGCAAAACATTTTCATAGATTCTTACTTTCCAAGGCCAGAAGGCACTGATCATGCTCATCTAGTCTGACCTCCTGTATAACACAGGCCATAGAACTTCCCCAAAATAATTTCAGCTGCAACCTGTATTTTCTGAAGGTAACTGTTGCATGGAAATAGATCATATATTTTCTATGGAACTGGTTAAATTAGTTCCTTTGATATGTATAATCTCTCCCACAGTTCTGAAAATAATACTCTCTAGAAAAGGGGAGTGGGATGGTGGCAGGGCACAGACTGATATGTAACGTTTTTATGTGTTTGCTGCAGTGACAGATTCTTGGTGCTGATCTGTAGTGCCTTCCTTTGGAAAGTGGCCAGCGGAATGCAGACTCTGCCTCTCTGACCACATTTGTGTAATGAAGGCAAATAATCCTACCATACGATTAGACCAGCCTTTTCTGTGATGAAAATGGGGAACGTTTCTACAGCTACAGCCCCGTCTTTTGATGTTTAAGATGATCCTTTCCTTCCCTAGAAGTCAACCTGCCCTTTTTGACGGTGATCAGTGACATGTTATATGTGGTGGCCATGAAAATTTATTAATTTTAGTCCTAGTGAAAAGTTCCCATTTGTCAGCCCCAGGAGTCAATTTTCAGCTTATCCACAGAACGGGAGCGGCAGTGCAAGCTTTCTGCACCCAATACTTCGCTTATTAGGACAATCTTTAAGAGTTGGTGGAGCTTTCAGACACGATTCCCATACATTCCTCGGCCTCTGTCCTCATTCTGCCAATTGCTGGCAATCAGTGCCAATTGTGATTGTGCTAAGAGCTTGTTAGTTATTGCCAGGTTCTTTCTTACAAAGGACAACACATGGTTGCCTAGTATTTGCTGTGTTACAAGGTTTTAGCATGCAGTAATTAAGTAGGATAGACAAATCAATTTCTATTCTAGGTGCCCTTAGTTTCCTTTTCTCCATTGACAACCATCTGTTATTTTACACAGCCTGTGAATCATGTCTGTACCAAGAAGCTGTCAGATTGGGGATAGAAAAGATGCCCCATATAGTATGGGATGTATTTCTCTCTTAGCCCATCAGAGCTACTGTATGGACAGCAGATTGCAATTTCCTTCTCGCTCTTCCTGTGTAAAAGAAACAGCAACCCATGACTGGCACAGTACCTGCGGTGTATTGTGTTATTCAGAACATTCATCTTCTGTGTTTCAAGGGCGTAGTATCCTGTGCTTAATCAAAAGCCGACACCAGTACAATTTATGACATGATTGCATTGAATTAGATCGACTGTTAACATTGTTTGAGGTCGCTTACGTTTATTCCATTGGCT
This sequence comes from Chelydra serpentina, assembly GCA_037349315.1. NCBI lineage: Eukaryota > Metazoa > Chordata > Testudines > Chelydridae > Chelydra > Chelydra serpentina. The sequence goes on from JBAIAC010000026.1 coordinate 31,632,712, forward strand.
GCCCTTTCAAAACAAGGAGTTCTGTTGGCTGGCAGGAGGTGGTATCCTGCCACTTGATAAAAATTTGCCTGGCAGCCAAAAATATTAGCGATCGTTGCACTTACAAATTATGGGTTATTTTCTGCATGTTCTGGGCACTGCTGATGTTCACTTTTACATATATAGACCAAGCACCAAGAAAATGTAGTCCCCGTTATATAGAATTGATCCCTGTAGCTTTCATGTTTTAAAATGATCTTCTAGTTTGCCATTAGAAAAGAGCTAGGTCTAGTCCTGAGATTTAGCTGAATCTAATACTCTAGAAATTGGCAAATAGGATTGCTGGTTATGGCAAAATGCAATTATACAACACCATAGATGAGCAGTGGTGGTTATGCTATTTGAGAAAGCAAACTGAAATGTGCACTATTTTGTGATAAATCATTTTATGTCTGAAATCAAGCTGCATTGTTTGTTTAGACCATAGGCTCTTCAAGGCAGAAGCTGTGTGTTCCTTAAGTGTATTTTTTTATAACATAAAGCTGAGCATGCTCTTGGTGTTTAATAAATAAAAACAAAAATCAAGACAAAAAAAACCGCTCCATTTTTAATTGCTTGGTTTCCCATGCTAGTGAGCGGAACACACTCACAGAGCAGAAGGCAAATTCTGTTACGATAAAAGATTTCAAAGTAAACCCTAATGAGGAGGTGTGTGGTTACATTGGGGTGTGTGTGTGTGTGTGTGTGGAATAAGGCATCAGCAAAAGGGAAGTACACGAGACCCTGAAGCCATTAAGAGCTTTAAAAGAAAAAAGTATCTAGTTAAAACGAGTAGGACAGATTACTGGAAGCCAGGAGGACAAAGATACTCAGAAATGGAATAGCACATTGATCAGATTTATGAGTCAGTCAGCTCCTTTCCTTTCTAATCTCAGTAGCTGTCATGCAATTAAAATGTTTCTAATTTATCGATCTTGGATATGAAAAAGTCAGCCCAGGGAAGAGGCAGTATTTACTTGCAGAGATGTATGAGAGATTATGGTTGCAGTCATAGTACATTCATTTGCATTAAATGCCAACCATTTTGCTGAAGTAATCCAGACTAAACCTGTTTGCAAGGTCAGTCTTTATCTTCTTTACATGGTAGGCCCAGGATTTGACTTCTTCTAACATGAGGGCTGATCCAGTGGCTTGCTCTTCACAGGCTCTTTCTCTTTTCCTGTGGAAGAAAGAGCAGAAACTCCTGTTGCTGACGTCTTTCGTGGTTTCTTCTGAAATAATTAGGGAGTGTTAGCAGCAGAGTTCAACTGCATCCTTGCTCTTTTCTGTGGGTCCCGGAAGGTCATGTGAGGGAGGAAGCTGTTTAGTGGAAAGCAATTCCATAATCTTTGGTAGGAAGGCACACCACGTCACTACAATGAGATGTCTTCAAAACTTGCTTATTAGAGCGGCTGATATCAGAATAGTAAATACAGTACCTCCCCTGCTTCCGACCTGCTTTATCAGAAGAAGTGAAAGATACTGCTGGAATGTGAATATTAAACCCCTCTCCCCACCTCTACAGTACTTCTTTCTGCACAGTAAGATCTCTTGAGTTAAATATTAAAAGGAAATATCTGTGCATCCTTGAGATTGTTCATAATTTTAAATTCTGATGGCTGAAATCACTTTGGTGTATGTTCTGATGGCCTTACTCATGTCATGTAGTGTGTTGCTCCTTGCATGGTCCTTTTGATTCCACTGGGATGCTTGGAGGGGCGAAGATGTCAGAAACTCAACTTTAGAGTGGAAGGGCGGTTTTGAGGGCATAAAGTCAACTCGCTTTAAGCCTCAAATGTAGTTTTGCTTAAATCAAAAGGGGGACATGCCAGCCCTAATGTAGGGCCTGAATAAAATCCATTTAAATCAGTGGGGAAATCTTCCCTGACTTCAGTGAGAATTGGATTGGATCCCTATATAGAAGTGTTTTCATGAGTTTTCATGGAATCTCAAATACAGCACATGTGCTGCTACATTATAATCAGACATCAAAACTCACTATCTAAAAGGGAAATTAAACAGCCTGGTTTCATTGTCTTTGTAGAGCAAAGCACAAAAAGTAAACACGCAGCATAAATGGTGAAAAGTAAATTGGAATTTTTTTTTTTTTTTTAAAAAGTTCTAATAATTTAAGTAACGTGGGTATTGATTTTAAAAAAATACAACTCCCTCCCCACACTCCTCTTTTGTCCCAACACCATCCCTGTTGAAAAGGAAAAATAAACCACTCCGTTCAGAAATATATGACAGAATCCAGAAAAACTGACTATATTTAATAAAAATAAAGCTACTGTTTGAGTGTTTTGTTTTAAATGGGAAGCAAAGCATGAAACCACAGGCCATTTATTTATATGTATGCAGTGTTGCAAAAGACCCAAAGGAGACCCCCAAGCACAGCAAAACCCCAAGCTTTAGCATTCAGAAAAATATATATATTTTTTAAATGTACAGTGAAATTTAAAACATGTGCCTTGGTATTTTTTTCTTTTCTTTTTAGCCATGTAGGTGTTGGATATTAAACAACCCTCTCAAATTCTTACGGCCACTGTCCCAAATTGCTTCTCATGTACAGAGGAAATTTTAGACATAGGTCAGGTTAGTCATTGGAATAAAGTCAAAGGGTTAGATCCTGACAGTCTGCTTCTGAAACATCACCTGCTGCTTTTAAACCGTTGCTGACGCCATTCACACAAATTGAGTACTATAGTTAGACGGCATTTGTACACATAACTAAATTCCTGGTGAAACTTGGTTTTGGAGCTGGCTGAAAACTTGGCCCCAATTTATTTCTAATGATGAATGAAGCAAAGACCCAAGGACTAAGGCTGGCTGCAAAGGGACATTAAAGGTTCTGACAAAGAATAAGATGCGATCATGTTGGAACAGTATCAGAACAAAATAGCTCATTTGTTCCTTGAGAGACCCATGAAAACCATAAAGAAAAGGCCGGGCAAGGAGGGACATGCTTTTGTTTCAAGGCACTGAAATTGTTAGTATACCAGCAAGGGAGGTTTCTAACGATGCGAGCAAGCCATCCGTCTTATTTATCGTAATGTAAACACCTAATTTAATACAGGAGGATTAAAACTCATCCCAAGGGATTATGTCATGTTCCACTCCTACCACACAATGGATTTGCTCTTCCGTTTTGGTGCGTGGCCCTGAGTGCTGTGCTTATGAACTCGCTTGATTCAACATTATTGAATGAGAATGAGAGAGCTGCCATTGTATTTTGCCAGGTCAGTAATTTAGCTTTTTATTCCTTTTCTCTGTTGCCTGAAATTGAAGACTGTCATTTGAATCAGAGCAACACAAAGGTGCTTGCTTTTGTCAAATTCTGGAGAACTGTTGAGGGGGAGGTACATTTTGATGGGCTTTCCCCTTGGTTTGCAGAGTTACCCTCATATTTGCTGCTGATGTTGAGAGTCTGTGGCAAAAGTCAACAGAAGGCGCCTTGAGGCAGGGAGGAATGGGAAGTGGGTGGAGCCCTGTGGCTCAGTTTCCCCATCTTCCAGTGGGACTAATTTTTTACCTAACTCATAGGCTTCCTGTGCAGCTTAATTTTTATTCCTGAAATGCTCTGAGATCATGAGAACAAGGAAGATAGAGAAGTGCAAAGTAGCACTATTATAATAGTGACCCTGAAAAGCATTAGGAAGATACTATATATCAACCGGATAATGAAAAAGAGACCTTTTTCTTTTCTAAAAGGAGCTCCACTTCACTACAGTTGACTTACTTTGACTTTATATTAGAGTAACTGAGAGCAGCATTTGGCCTCTAGTGCTCTGTTTGTAATTTAGAATTTACATGGTCTTGCCTTTACTTTGTCCTTTTTTTCTGTCATTTTAGGTTCAGCACTGACTTAAAAGGGAAAAAATGCCCCCTCCTGCCTCACCATCACCACTTGCTGCAGTACCCACAAGTTCCTAGCACAGCTCCCACCCAAGTGCTGATCCCGTCTGTAGCATGTTTAGTTTGGGAGACCTTTTGGTGGTGCAGGCACATGATAATCCCAGTGTCCCCAAATACCATAAATGTGCTTTGATCAATGTGACTAATTGATAAAAATGGCTTATCAGATGTCTTTGATCTCAAGATAACAACAACAAAAACCCCACAACAACAAGCAAGCCCAGGCATAATATCTTATAGAGAAGCACAGATTACCAAATATGTCTCTGCTCACTTTGTAGGGTATCATATATTTATGATACAGGGTAGTTGTAACTGAACTAGAATTTATTCCCATTGATGTCACTGGAATCTTTACTACTGACGTTGCTGGGAGTAGCATTTGGCCTACAATGACCCAATAGTTTCCATCAAAACTTTTTTATATTATTGTTGGTCATCTAAAAGCATTTTAATTAGGATGTGTAGGAAGCAAGAATGCCTTGTTGAGGGGCCTCCTGCGTGTGTGAACTCAGATCAGAATATTCAAAGCATGGTGTTGAACTGTAAGAGCTAATGGGATGGCCTACACATGAGTTTCCTGTACAAACTCAGCTATGCCAAGGAATGAAAGATGTGCTTAGAAATAGTTTTGTCAGAATTCATCCTGTGACAAGTAGTCAAATGCATAGTATGTTGTCTTTGTCTAGTGCAGTGTTTCTCAACTGTTTTGTATTGGCGAGCCCCTGTAGATGTTTAAAAAAAAAAATTGTGATGACCCTCCCACCCCACTAGAAAAAATTGCGTCCCTGTATCTTATGCCTGGGGGATGGGAGGGCCTTCAGCTGGGGCCCGAGGGCGGGGCTTCAGGGCTGAAACATGTGAAGTAGCTTCATGGGTCCCCCTACGGCGTGGGGCCCCAGGCAATTGCCCTGCTTTCTGCCCCCTAACCCTGGCCCAGCCTGTGAGCCTCCTAAACGTATCCCACGACCAACCCCCAGGTTGAGAAACACTGGTCTAGTGGAAAACGTCATCTCCAGCTTGTCTTATTTGTATTTTTAATGGACAAACACGGCTACCACACTTTGTAGCTCGTAAGCTTGACAAACAGCTCTCGTAACGTGCCTTGTTAATAGCTCTGTATGGCATGTGTATGGCGGCTAGGAGATCCTGTTGCATAGGCGCCGACTCCGTGGATGTGCCGGGGAAAAATTAGTGGGTGCTCTGCACCCACCAGCAGCCAAGCTCCCCTCACCCCCCGCCTAACCTCCTCCTCCGCCTACCTCCCAGCGCTTCCTGCCCGGCCACCACCAAACAGCTGTTTGGCAGCATTAGCACGCTCTGGGAGGGAGGGGGAGGAGTGGGAACGTGGTGCACTGAGGGAAAGAGGCAGGGCCGGGGCAGGGCTTTGGGGAAGGAGTTGGAATAGGGGCAGGGAGGGGGCAGAGTTGGGGTGGGGACTTTGGGGGAAGGGATTGGAATGAGGGCAAGCCAGGGGTGGGAAGAGGTGGGGAAGGGTATGGCCTCATGGAAGGGGTAGAGTGGGGGCGGGGCCGGGAGTAGAAGGGGGTCGAGCACCCATGGGAAAGAGGGGAAGTCGGCACCTATGTCCTGTTGTGCTTAGAAGGCCACTTCATAGTGCCATTTGGGGGTTCTTGTAGCATGACTTCCCCAGCTAGAGAAACAGAATGGTTGTGACAATTAAGATTCATAGTCTTAGATTTTAAGGCCAGAAGGGACTGTTATGATCATGTAGTCTGACCTGCAGACCACGCTTAGACCACACTGCAGGCCAGAGAACGACACTTAGTAACTTCTGTATCAAGCCCATAATTCAACTGCTTTCAGTTTTAGTTCACCTCACACAAGTGATGTGTCGGTAGCAAACTCTGGGCTTGATCTTCAAATAAATGATCCCATATCAATCAAGGGAGCTGCTTGTGTGAAGAAGGTCTATATGCATGAATACATGCTGGCAGGATAGGCCCCAACAGTTATCCTGAGGGCTCATTCCCATAGCCATTAATTACTGAAAGACCAGTCCCTGCTCATCCTGCTCATGTGAGTAAATCCTACTAAGTTCATTGAAAGTTTTGCCTGAGAAAGGACTGAACGAGCACTTCAGGATTTCACCTCCCGTTTTAAAAATAAGCTACTTTGTTTGGGTCTAGCATTGTTTCAAGGTTTAACTTTCATTGGTAAATGTGTATCCTGTATATTTTACTATGTATACACAGTGTGTGTAATATTATATATGTGCACATCTGTATATGTAGATATCTGCTATTTATATACATTTCTAGATAGGCAGTGGTGTATTTAATGAATGTTACATTACTTCTAGAATTATAGATGCAGACTTTGTTTCAAAAAGCGTTGTTAGAATTCAGCAAGATCGGCTGTACATCTGTTGCCATTGAGGCATTATTACTGCATCGTTGATTCTTATGAGGTCACGACGGCAGATGGGAACACTATGTTTCCCAGCTCCCTTTTGGTAGCCTCCAGGATGAATGAGATCCTGGAAATTTACGCACTGGATGGAAATGTTAATAAAATTTTAACAATTGATGCACAAAGGTGTAGGAGTATGCAAGATGACTACCTGTATCGTTGCCATGAGAGGGCATGTAGAGCGACTGCACAGCTAGAGAGCTGAGATAAAGAGGAAGATGTAGCCAAGTGCCAGATATTCAAAGGTGTGCGGTTTTGCTGTTGCTGGACTTTCATGGACCATGGGTCATAGCCACGAGATTCAGATCTGTACAAATGGGGTGGGTATGCAATTGCACCTTTGAAAATCTGACTGTTTCTCTAAGAATGCTTTTAATGCATAATTCCCACCTCACAAGAGTGATTGGAGCTATACTGTGAATTCCCTGTTCTCCAGTTTGAAAGGGGGCTGCTAGCTGTATAGATATTAGAATTGGGGCCAAACTAAAACTTGAGATCTGAGAACTGGGTCTCTCCTATCCCTGTAATGAGCAGAATTGAAACTGTGCACCTGAACTTTGGACCTAGATCAGAATGTTTTGTCCCCAAATCAGAGTTCTAGCTCTGAATGTCTCAAAATTTTGGAAAGCTAAGCAAATATCAGCCAGACTCCTCTCTTCAGGGTGGAGGGGAGAGATTTTCTGAAAGAGGGGAGCTCTATTGTTGCAAGCTGTAAGTTTTCTCTCCAGTAATAACATTTTCACACATTTTCCCAAAACTCTTTAATGACTCTCAAAAAGGGCTTGCCAATAACTTTGGTCTTTTTTGAAGAGATGGCATTGTTCCTGTTCCTTATTTTCAGATGCTTTACAATAACTTGTTTCTTCCTATGTGAGAAATGAATTGATAAACAATCTCTATACTGTATACAACTTTCCTCTGTAAATGTTACCCAGGATGTGCAGGTAGGAAAACTAAGCCAAAACATTCACAATGCTCACCTTTTCCTGTTATTGTTGCCTTAATTACATTTCCGATAAAGCAGATATTTTTGTTCTTCACAACTGCAAACATCGTAGTCCCATGAGAAGGTGCTAGTACGGGGACAATACATAGCAAGGTGATTAGAGAGGAGAGAGCCGATATTTAAAAGCAAATTAATGAAAATCTTCTGTCTGATCGTATTTAGTTTGAGTTGTATTTCTTGGATAAAACATTAGGCATGTCGATATGAAAAATAAATCCTTGTATTGTTGAATACTGATGGCTACTTTTGTATACCACTGCCTTCTGCTGAATGGAATCAAAACTGCTCATCTGTGTGTCATTGCCCTCTCCTTCTAAAATTAGTAAAGTAAAAGTGTAACCCAAGGAGTTATGGCTCAAGTGGTAGGGGCCTGAGCTTTTGGAGAAGGACCTGAATTCTTCCATCCCGGATACTATTGTAATTCTAAGGAGCCATGCTGTTCAGTGATATTTGTGAACCGTCAATATTAAAAAGAGGAGAGCAAAGATCATCTCCTTGTTTATGTGGTTTAGGTATAGCTGATGCAGGTAGAAATGGGCATAAGCCAGGATCCAGGTTCGGGTCTGGAATTTAAACCCTTCCAAAACTTGGGCTGTTTGAATTGTGGGGCTGTGGCTTACATAGAGAGAGAACCCAAAATGTTTTAATCCTATTACAGGCCCTAATGATGACATTCAAATCTTGATTCAGCTCCAGAGTGTTTGAATTCGGTGTTCTGATGCAGACCCATGCTGGGGTTTTTGGTACCCCCACACCTTCCCAAAGGAGATGCTGAGGCTGGCTTGGTGTTTGTGTTTTGTAGCCAAAGAAGTCACTGATGACAATTCAGGTTTCATTGCTCTTTAGTATGTTTCTGAGATCAAAGCTCTGAGAAGTTTCTCTCCTCCCTCCCTGAGTGGAAAGCCCTGCTTGAAAGGTTATAGCTGTGATATTTAAGGATTTGCCAAAATAAGCTATTTCCTTCAGATGCAAAAAAACCCCATTCTTACCAAAGGAATCAAGCACTGAGACACAGCTCACCGGAGACCACTGGCTTCTCAGTGCCTTTTGAATTGAAAACCAGAACATTACTGCAGAGGGTGGTCACCATGTCTTCAGCCTGATCATTGTGTGCAAACAGAGCAAGGGGCTTGTAATTATCCCCAGGGATAAAACTTTCTCTAGGTTCATTTTTGAAAGACCTGACCTAAGTCTTTCAGCATGATGTATCCCTTAAACCCAGTGTGATCAGGCAGGTGATTGTTGAGCAGGTCATGCTGACTCCAGCTTTTAATATTTATCACCAGAGGTCCGAGTATAAAGTGGATGAAATGGCCTGCTGCCTCTGTGGGAATTAAACAGAACTCTGGCTTTATATTACCACTGTTATTTAAGTGCCAACAGGCATAGGCACTGACTCCGTGGGTGCTTCAGGGCTGGAGCACCCACGGCGGGGAAAAATAGTGGGTGCTCAGCACCCACCGGCAGCCCTGCGGATCAGCTCCTCTTCCTCCCTCCCACCTGCCACAATCAGCTGTTCAGCCGCATGCAGGAGGCACTGGGGGGTGGAGGGAGGAGGAGTGGGGGCAGGAAGAGGTATGGGAACGAGTGGGGGGGGAGGGGGAGGAATGCCTACTGATTGGAGGGTCCAGCTGGGAAGAAACGTTTATTCATGCTGGTGTCTGAAGGGCTATGCAACAGCCTGAAAAAAAGAATAGGAAAGGGATTGAGGAAGGAAAAAGGGATGGAGCATAGAAAGGTGGTAAAGGAAGGTGAGAGGGGCAAGTTCTAGCAGTTACAAGCAAATAACATCAGTTCTTAAATGTAAATCTACATAACATTAAGCCTGAAAGTTTGAGGGACAGCATAGCGTAAAACTCATGCTTCTGTCTGAAAATGCTTTACCTACTATTACAACACCTAAAATGACTATTCGGGGGAGGGGGGAATTTCCCCTTCAATCTCTGCTGTTTTTTTCCAGTTTGTTTACTTTGTACAACTAACTGCATTTTGTGTGTAGTTAGTTTCATTGATTTTTCCCTTTGTAGTCAGTCATTTCTCCTCCAAACCCCTTTTGTTTGTGTGGGTCTTGAACCCAGCCACAGTGAAGGGGAAGACATTTTTATAGCATAGGAAAATAAGACTGCAGAATCACTGATTGGGAGGCATCTGGGCCTGTAACTACCTCTAACTAATATATTTTAAAAAATTGCCTAGTGGGTGGTGCCCCTTTGAAACTGCCACAAAATTACTTCAGCATGCACAGTGAGAAGCACAGTGAGAAGTGCGGTGAGTAGACCAAGGTGACAGTGGCCTTGTTTACTATACTCTGGCTTATCTGCATCTAGAAAAGAACGACATATTTCCCATATGTGCTTGGCCGCCAGTATGCATTATGCGAATGTCTGGTGTGCATGGCTATTCTGTTTGGGTGATTGTTTTCAGTGATCAGACACACAATGATGGTGGAGAAGGTCAGACAAAGCCCCATCTTCATTGGTACTTACATTCCCCAGTGTATTGCTTACCCAGCTGCAAAGTTTCGGATCATTTCCATATCCATAGATCCATTTCCATATCCATAGATAGCTGGAGCAACATGGAACATTTCTGGCCTTTTAGACCCAGACATTTCTTTTTAGGGCATTCATCTTGGTCCTTCCTGTGAGCAAAGGAAGATTCAGAGCATACCCCCTACCTGAGAGTGTGCAGCAGCAGCAACAGCTAACAGAAATGCAGGCAGCCGCTCTTCTGGCATTCCCCCCCCCCCCCCCCCCCCCCCCCCCCCCCCCCCCCCCCCCCGGCATATCTAAATGGCAGGCTGTGCTTAGGGTCTTATATCATATAATCAACCTAATAGTTCACTCCTTGTTTTTGTTTGTGTGTGTGTGTGTGTGTGTGTGTGTGTGTGTGTGCTTTAATTAACCAACTTTGCTTATTTAATTTAGAAGCAATTTCATAGATTTAAAAAAAAACTTGGTGTGTGTGTGTGTGTATATACATGGACATGGATTTACTCAACAGTGGGCATGTTTTAGCATACAGACATGCATTTTTCCTGAACTGTAAGCTGTAGGGATATACTGTGAATCTCAGCACATAGTAGAGGGATTTCTGGAGCATGCCTGTGTCAAAATTTGATGTGTAATTCTTATACGTAGAGTCTCATGACAAAGCTCCTCTGGGCTTCCATGTTCACTCTGATTATGTGTTATGATGGTGCATAGGGTCTCCAATCAGGTTTGGGACCCCATTGTGCTGCAGGCTCAATGATCACATAGCAACCCACTGTTCCTGTCCCAGTGGATTTTCAATCTAGCTTTAAGTGTAGAGCTAACAAGTGGATTTAACAAACAAGAGGAGGGAGAAGGGTTAAACTGATAGTCATGTGTTTGTGTGGCTGACAATAGGACAGCTTGGTAAACCAGATTCAAATAAACAAAAAGACTTCTTGAGGAAATTGGAGAGATTGTGTCTTTTGGAGATGACGTAAATTCCCAGAAGGTGTGTTGTAATTTCTATAGAATTATTCTTCTGCCTCAAAAGAACCAATGATGTATTAACGTCTGGCCATTACTGAGAATGTGGTGTTTCTGGTTGTACGTAGTTTTGCTAAAAAAAGGCGCTGGGAGCAAAAAAAAAAAAAGTTCTGCTCTGGCTGCAGCATAGGAGCAAAAAGCGTTGGGAGCAAAAAAAGGCCCCGGGAGCAAAAAAAAAAAAAAAAAAAGCTCTGTAGCAAAAGGCGCCGGGAACAAAAAAAGGCGCCGCTTCTGCTCAGTGGGGGAGCAGCCACTCCCCTTGCTCTTCCCCTGGCTACGCTACTGAACCTCATGCTTATAAATATTACATTAAAACTAACCAAATGGGCATCTTTCGCATCAACTTGTAGTTCGCCATCCCTGCAGCACAAACCATTATTGTTTTAGTTTAATTTCATTTAAAAAAATGAAGATAAAAAAGCACGTTTAGAAACCCGTGAAAATTCTTGTGTGAAGAAGATTTAACAAAGCCAGCTTGGAATCTAATTGATACTCTGTGTCATCTCCATTGTGTCTCTACCAGTAAACTGACACATCTCTCATTCTTGATTCACTTTCACACTGCAATTGCCATTCCTCACCCCACCCTCCATGGTGCAGGTATCACACATTTCATTTACCCTATATTTAAACAGCAACACTCCTTACAATCCAAACAAGTCAGTCATCATTAAACAATGGGGAGGATCAGCACTGAAGGAGGTTATAGGTGGAGCCTGGAGAGTGTGAGGAGGGGTTGAGTAATCGCAATTTTACCAAAGACTTCCTGTTAAAAAAAAGGAATAAATAAAGAGTGCTTTGCATTGGAGTGGTGATGTGTTCTCTGTAATGCTGTGGAAGTGGTGAAAGTAAACCATTGACATAGCCATAGGAGCATGCATTAATTAAAATCCTCATGAGGAATATCAATGTTGTCTAATAAAGATGAGACACTTGAAACAAAACACGGTGTCCTTCCCCTTATGTAATATCTCTCAAGCCAGGAGGGGGGGAGTTTATAATTCATCCAGTAGAAGGTTACACTGACAACTTGTTGGAAGCTCATGGCTTGCACCTAATTTACATGAAAAGGAATAGATTGTGTTACTCCTCTTCTTTAATACAGAGGTTTGGCCCACAGAGACGACAGTTTCCAGTATGCAGTGCTCTATCTGGATTGAGATGAAACATTGCATCCTGGGAACTACAGACTGCGTGGTCAGCCTTTGGGGGTATTTGTTTAAGCAAAGAATGAGACATTTAAAGTGCAGCACATTTGTGCTATGTTTAGCTATCCTCGCTTGGCAGTGATTAAATCCCAGGTCTTGAAAACAAACAACATAAGAAACAAGCTGTGATGTGCTGTAAAGAAAACAGTGAGGGCTGCCAGGGGTTGCCAAAGTCTGAGAGACAAATCAATAACTTCACAGGATGTGGGATCCTGGATGATTCAGCATCTGCACAGCTTCAGTATTTGGGACCTGTATACCTTTTCATGCTTGACTATATATGCAGAATGTATCAGAGCGGAGTTTGTAGGCTAAGTGCTGGCTGCAACTTCTCCCCCACCAACTTCTGTCCTTGCGCTGGGTACTTGACTTGCAAGGAGAAATCCCCTTGGAAATGCCAGAGTTCTCTCCTGGCATAGATAGATGGGGATCCTGTGTGAAAGACGCAAAGCTGATCTCTGCCAAGCAAGGGATGATAGTCCCAGCACCCTTCTAGGAATTGTTGCCACTGTCTGGAGATTTTTTCTTTTGGCAAAGGTGCCTATTTCTGGCTTTCCTGGTGTCCTTGAAAGAAAAGATACTATGCAACAGCAATGTGTTACTGCCTTTGACTAAAACAATGGTTTCTCAATTGTTTGAGCTGTTAAAAAAATTAAATAGAGATGTGTGCTGGTCTTTTATTTCATAGCAAAGCATATGTAATCTGTATATGCCTATATGGCCTGGTCTCTGGTGTTTAAGAGATTTTCTTCCTGTGTGCCAGCTTGATATTTGAGACTAGGTGATGTTCTGCTGTTAGCAGGTCCCAGATGTGAGCTCTAGGACAGTGGTTCCCAAACTGGGGTTCATGAACCCCTGGGGGTTCACGAAATGTTACAGGGGGTTCTTGGGGAAAAAATTCCCAAATGGCGGACAGAGCTGTCCCTAGGGACCCCGGGCAGCATAGAGCCAGCAGCCTGACGCCCCTGGACGTCCAAGAGCTAAGCAGATCAAAGCAAGCATATCTATCACACTGAGGAGATTTAAACTTTAAGACTCCTTATAAGAAATGGAAAGGGAGGTGGATATTTTTTGCTGTTTTTAAAATTAAATAGGCAGCTAGTATTGTTTTTAAAATTATTATGAAGAACAAGTTTAAGCTTTGTTGTAACATGCGTTGTTAGCCTGGACTGCTCAAGACCTGAATGCTTGTGTAGGAGGAACAATTTGAGTTGGCTTCTTAAATACCTTCATGCTTTTTCACATCTGATACTCCTTGATGAACATAGGAGCCTGGTCTCATAACAGGTTTAGTCAAATTGATACAAGCTACGAAAGTGAGATCTTGGAAGAGTGTTGCCCTTTTCCATAATGTAATAAAAATACTATAATGATATATAATAATTAATAATAGTGTGTAATAACCATGTCATAAAAATAAATTTTATATTTCCAAGATCACTACTTTATAATTTATACTCAGCTAAAGGAGAAAATCCTTGGAAATATTCATTTTTAGGAGGGGGTTCACCAGACTTGACATTTTAGTGAAAGGGGTTCACAGGTTGTTAAAGTTTGGGAACCACTGCTCTAGGAGATACCCTTAGCAAAGAAGCCACTGCAGGGTTTCTGTTAAGTGCACATAACGGTTGGTTGTCTTACTGGCTTTTGCGATGACTCACATGTTTTTCACGCAGCAACGTTGTTTTTGTCAAACAAAAAAGTTTTGAGTCAGCAAGCCATGCAGACAACTGTGGTTGTACTTATGTGTTCTTGGACTTTTAAAGCATCTATCCATTAAGATCTGGATCTGGCTGAAATGAGGAGCTTTCCTAACATAAAGCACTCCATTGGTATGGAGTTGGTGGACCTGTAACGGATGTGTGCTGCGACAGTGCAATTGTTGGAGATTTTCCTTAGCTGGCAGTAGTAGTAAGTCCCTTATCTTTTGTCTGGACTGAGCCACAAAAGCCAGTATATTACAGGTTAGCTGAACCAGTGCTGCTGCAGTGGTTGTTGTGGTTTCCTATCCATACTGGGGAGAAATCATTGTAGACTTCCTCGGTTCATATCGTGCTGAGCTAAACAGCTAGTACCTGGCCCTTCAACCAGTTTAGAAGAGCCTGGGGGGATAGTTGTTTGTTCAAGTGCAACATCCTTCAGCCAAATTTTGCTGCCGTGCATTTTAGGTTTAGACGATACCTCGGGGTCAGTGCACAATGAACGTCCTCGAGTGTAGTGCTTGCTTGCCTCGCTAGTCTGCCAGTACTTGAGTTTGATGCATTTCATGGCACAGTGCAAGGCCAGTCTGTTCACTAAGCGTTGGCTTGAAGATAATTGGAAACGGAGGGCAGCCTTGACTCAATGGTTTGCGGATGGAGTGTTTTCTGTCACATCGCTGTTGCTATGGAAGTTTAGCTAGAGGTCTGGGTGCTTGTCGATTGATGCTGCCTATTGAGGGCAGAGTGGTGTGATTTTTAAAATGTGCATATATATAATTTAATTATTTTACAAATCTGTGCATGTGCCCAGCGGCTTCTGCAGTGAGTGCTTGTTGTTGCTGTTACTGTTATTATTTAGGATTGCTGTTCTGAAAGGGCGCACAGTATGCTTGCAATTTCCCTGCCCAAAGTAGCTTTCAATCCAAGAAGACAGGCAACATATGAAAGGAGAGGGACACAATCAAAATATATAGATTTGTTTTCTATGCTTTATATACTGTTTGTGTTGGATGTTGTTAAATACACATCCGCCTCTACCCAGTTGTCCCTCAGCCTTTCTGTTGTTTGTTGGCCACCTTCTTCTTGTTTTTTTATTAGTTGTTTTGTAATAGCACCTGGAGAGGCCTCAACTGAGATGGGGCTCCCCATTGTGCTACATACCCATAATAAGAAACAGTCCTTTCCTTGAAGAATTTACAGTCTTATTAGACATGACAAAGGATGGGAGGGGGGAAATAGTAATTAGAAAATGTATAGAAATATGGATATTAATAGCTAAGCAACATGAATTAGGATAAAGAATTGCCCATGTTAAGAAACAGTAAGATAATGTAAGTGGTAAGGATGGACTTGTTGTTAAATCACGTCTAGGATTCAGCACACTTCATGTGACCTTAGGCAGGCCATTTAGGGCATGATCCTCAGAAGTATTGAGCCCCAGCAATCCCTGCGGAGTAATCTTTCTGTTGCTCAGTTTCTTCATTGGTACCTGGCAGATAATCATTCACATGGGTCTTGAGACTAATGGTTTGGAATTTTTAAAACCGTGGGTCACCCAATGAAATTAATAGGCAGCAGGTTTAAAACAAATGCAAGGAAGTTCTTATTTGCACAACGCACAGTCAATCTGTGGAACTTATTGCCAGGGGATGTTGTGAAGGCCAAAAGTCTCTAAGTATTCAAAAAAGACTTAGATAAGTTCATGGAGGATGGGTCTATCAACGGCTATTAGCCAGCGTGGTCTGGGATGCACCTCATTGTGCTGGGTGTCCCTAAGTCAGATGCTGGGACTGAACGACAGGGGATGGATCACTCAATAATTGCTCTGTTCTGTTCATTCCCTCTGAGGAATCTGGCACTGGCCCAGTTAACTGGCTAGCTGGACCACTGTTCTGTCCCAGTATGGCTGTTCTGTGTCCTATCTCTGGTATCTCCCATGGCTGTTGTGAGACTAATGGTTGGAGTTTTTAAAGTGCTTTGGGATCCTTTGGTGGAAGATGCTCTATAATTACTAAGTATTTTACGTTAAAGACTCGACTATCCTAGAATCATAGAATATCAGGGTTGGAAGGGACCTTAGTAGGTCATCTAGTCCAACCCCCTGCTCAAAGCAGGACCAAACCCCAATTTTTGCCCCAGATCCCCAAATGGCCCCCTCAAGGATTGAACTCACAACCCTGGGTTTAGCAGGCCAATGCTCAAACCACTGAGCTATCCCTCCCCCCACTTGCTATAGGAATAAGCTCCTTGTGGCTGAGCAGTCCCTATATGTCTTTGTCATGGTTCACAGCTTCCTGTGAGCTGCTGAATGCCCTTCACTCGCATTGATGTCAATGAGAGTTGACGGATCAGGTACTTGGAGAACAAAGCTTTCCACCTGGGCTTGGCCTGTGTTAGAAAACCTTACCATGTGTACTAGCTTGCGCCAAGTATGACTCCCTCCCTTTCCCACTTCTCTCTGCTGATGGTCATCCCGTCGCGTGCACTGAACCAATAGAGTTCAACAGACTTAGGTGCAAAATGTGATCAAGTCCCTAATTCTATGAGGGGTCAGCTTCCCTTCACACCGCACGTGTTGTGCCTGAGTGGTTCCCCCCACATCAGCAGACTGGCTGTTTTCAACACTGGTTGGCAGTAGCACGATACATGAAGGGACGACTTTCCAGTATACGTGCAGAGTGTGCTTTTCAAATGCCAGCCCATCAGTCCATAATCGATCAATACATTAAAGGTCCCCCAGGTGTCACTTTGTCGCATTAACTCTTCTCCCAAAGCGGGAAACTGACTTCTTATGAGCTGCTCAGGCAGAGTATTCTTCTTGGTGGCTGTGCATCATCAAAAGCCATTAAGATACGCCTCTCATCTTACTGTCTGAAAGTCAAATAATTCTATGGATAAAATAAAAACAGCGTGCTCTCAGTGATTCCTCATCTGGGTTTGACAATGAAAGAAATAACTCCCTTCCCCTATTAAAAAAGTGCATACATGGATTTTATAATATTGGTTTTTAAGAAACCTATTAACAGATTTTTTTTTCTGTCCACTTGACTCCTCTCTCACAACACATTTCCTGTAAAATGACTTTATTTCCCCCCCTTTTGAGGGTGAATTTCTAAGAGAGAATTTTTCTTATCCAAATTATTGCTTTCACATGGATGCAAGGTAATGGTGTAAGTCTGAGTGTCAGCTCATGTGCTGCTGTTAGCTGCTTATTAAATATGATTAATAGAAACATTTATATTCATTCAACATCTAAAGCAATTTGCATTTATTTTTTCTCAAGATTTTTTCTCATCCTCTTTCTCTCCACCCCACCGCCCCGTGTTGTTGCTCTGATGACTCAGACATTGGAGAGATTATTTCATGTTGAGGTGGAGACTAGCTTTTCTTGTCAATTGCGTGACTGACAATTTTGTTCTCTCCATCACATGTGGCTGCATGGGATTGGTACGTCAAACGCATTGCAAATTATGAAAGTACTTTGTGTGCAGTCTCCGATGATGCACGTTTTTGGTTTGTTAAATGACAGTGTTACATTTTAATGCGACAGCCTGCAATCCCAGGTATCCTTAAATATTTGGAGAAAAAGCGGAGTTGCACCCGATCTGCTGCCGAGCTAAAATTCAGATGAATTTCTGGCCCAGATTCTCAGCTGGTGTAAATCTATGTAGTTCCACTGCAGTCTTTTGGAGCTATGCGGATTTACACCAACTAAGGATCAGGGCCTTTGCTTAATTAAATCACATAGTAAGTTAGACTGTAAATTAGCTCCTTGAGGCAGACACCATCTTTATGTTCTGTGTTTTTGTACAGCACCTAGCACAGTGGGATCCTGGCCCATGGCTACAGCTCCTTGATGCTACAGTAACAAATAATAACTAATTTTTGTTGGAATCAACCGATACTGCATGGGACGTGGGACATGCGTATTTCCATATATATGGATAAATGTGGTAGAATTCCCTGTTGTTATTCATTAGCATCCCCGAGGTTACAGCACGTGTGTGCATAATGTATGTGTACATGGAGCCAGCTCCTCAGCTAGTGTAAATTGGTATAGCTGCAGTGAAGATCGAGCCCACTGTGATCAAATTGATAGTGTTACTCTTTCCCCTAGGCATAAAAACAAAAAAAGTTAGTCACCAAAGCAATCCCAGAGGTACACAGGAAAGTGCAGCGTTTAGAGGTGGCATATTGCTTTACCTCAGTTAGTGACACACAGTGCCACCCCGCTACAAGAATAGCCCCATCTTTGAAACACAGAGTCTTTCATGTGTTCCTCAGCTCACATTTCCCTGACTCCGGTTCATCTGACCTGGAACCAAAGAGCTCTCCTCGGTTTCCTTTGCTGTGGAGCTGTGTGATAGACCTTTCGCGTAACAATCCGACTAGGAAAGGACTTGCTATACTGCTGCAGACCCCGTGATTCGCCTAGTGAAGAATCCTGGCTCTCGATCAGGGGTTCTCAAACAGTGGTTCAGGACCCCAAAGTGGGTCATGACCCCATTTTAATGGGGTTGCCAAGGCTGGTGTTGGGCCGGGGCCCCAGCAAGTCTGAAGCCTAAGCCCCACTGCCCAGGGCTAAGGTTACATGCCCCCGCCCAGGGCAGAAACTCTTGGACTTCAGCTTTACTCCCCCTTCTTCCCCCCCCTTCCCAGGGCTCGGTCTTCAGTTCCCCCTCCTGGGGTCGTGTAATAATTTTTGTTGTCAGAAGGGGAGGGGTCACGATGCAGTTAAGTTTGAGAACCGCTGCCCTAGATCCAAAGGTGGTTGGGCTTCAGAGGAAAACCTAAAACTCATATTCTCCATGTCATTGCACAATAATGTCCACTGGAGGTGAGGGCAATCAGCATTTCCCAAGAGGTGGTGTGCACCTTACCAGGTTGGGCACTAATACACTTATGGACAGCTATACATAATAGGGCCTATTCATCATCCTGAACTGCATGCATTTACATGCGTTACAGCCAAATGAGACATAGACATCTGATGGTGATGGAGAGTGTGTTAGAATAGCGTGTTTTTCCACCCAGGATATCTCACTGGGAAAGTCATAGAATATTTTAGGGTTACTGATCATCCACCCCCAGTACATATGTACATCTGTCTGTCACGTCTTTATGTGAATGATTCCCTGTATTTGTATAGTGCATCTGTTCTAGACAGTCTCTTGTGGAAATTATGCAGTTGAAGATTTAGTACGTTGTTATGTGAGTAAATGCATACAAGCCTCATTTTAACAGTGGACGTCATTTATTCTTTCCTTTTTAGTAGATTTCCTATGGAAACAAGTGCGCAGATTTCTGTTTTATTGTATAGGCTGCTGCTGCTTCCCAGAAAAGTTGAAGGAAAGCTGACTTTAAATTTGGGCCTGAAAGTTCCTTCAATTTTATGAGCATTTAATCCTTTGAGTTTATGATTTACTCTGTCTTCTGGTATCTAGTTGTCCTGTATCAAAAAAGGTCACTTGGCTTCAAAGCTTTACGGTTTATAAATTTTTATGAAACTGAATGCAGTTTTTTTTCTTTAGAAGGACAAAAATTCTCGGTTCCTTTTACACTGAACCAAAAGGTATGTATGTCTTGTGGGGAGAATAGGTTTCACAAAACCTAATGTAAATGGAAATGTTTCCATGATTTAACTTTAATTTAAATAAAAAGCCTTTTCATAGAATCATAGAAGATTAGGGTTAGAAGAGACCTCAGGAGGCCATCTAGTCCAACCCCCTGCTCAAAGCAGGACCAACCCCAACTAAATCATCCCAGCCAGGGCTTTGTCAAGCCGGGCCTTAAAACCTCTAAGGATGAAGATTCTACCACCTCCGTAAGTAACCCATTCCAGTGCTTCACTACCTTCCTAGTGAAATAGTGTTTCCAAATATCCAACCTAGACCTCCCCCAATGCAACTTGAGAACATTGCTGCTTGTTCTGTCATCTGCCACCTCTGAGAACAGCCAAGCTCCATCCTCTTTGGAACCTCCCTTTCAGGTAGTTGAAGGCTGCTATCAAATCCCCCTCACTCTTCTCTTCTGCAAACTAAACAAGCCCAGTTCCCTCAGCCTTTCCTCGTAAGTCATGTGCCCCAGGCCCCTGATCTTTTTCGTTGCCCTCCGCTGGACTCTCCAATTTGTCCACATCCTTTCTGTAGTGGGGGCCCCAAAACTGGATGCAATACTCCAGATGTGGCCTCACCAGTGCCAAATAGAGGGGAATAATTACTCTCCCCCCCCCCCCCCCATCTGCTGGAAATGCTCCTACTAATGCAGCCCAGTATGCCATTAGCCTTCTTGGCAACAACGGCACACTGCTGACTCATGTTCAGCTTCTCGTCCACTGTAATTCCCAGGTCCTTTTCTACAGAACTGCTGCTTAGCCAGTCAGTCCCCAGCCTGTAGCAGTGCATGGGATTCTTCCGTCCTAAGTGCAGGATTCTGCACTTGTCCTTGTTGAACCTCATCAGATTTCTTTTGGCCCAATCCTCCAATTTGTCTAGGTCACTCTGGACCCTGTCCCTACCCTTCAGGGTACCTACCTCTCCCCCCAGCTTAGTGTCATCCATAAACTTGCTGAAGGTGCAATCTGTCCCATCGTCCAGATCATTAATAAAGATGTTGAACAAAACTGGCCCCGGGACCGACCCCTGGGGCACTCCGCTTGATACCGGCTGCCAACTAGACCATGAGCCATTGAGCCCAACAATCTAGCCAGCTTTCTATCCACCTTTCTTTTTATTTAAAAATTTCCTGCCATCTTGCAGACCAAAAACAACAGCAAAAAGCTTGTCAACTGTACACAAACATGAAACTGACTAACCTAGTTTCCTTGTGAAAGCCGACTGAAATGTAAAAAATGAAAAAATTTGCATAAACAATAAAAAATAAATTCAAATTGTAATTGTTTTTCTTGATAGAAGGCTAAATTATGCTCAGTCCCATGAAGGTGCATTCAAAGAACCCTTTGCTCCCAAGTGTAAGGGATAGGCACAGTATAGTTCTTGGGCTTCCCATTGTGGTGCTGGCTACTCCAAAGTGGCAAAGGCCCCTCTGCACTGACCAGCCAAGCTGGTGCTGCCTGGTAAGAAATGATAGCTTTGCTCCTGAAAAGGGTGGTGTAGTGTAGTGATGGGGCTCCCTAGAGCTCTGGGTTGTGCTGTGTGGGACTCAGGCATGGTACCCTCCCAGAGCTCCTGCTGGTATCATGCACCTCTGCATAGCCCCTAGTGCGAAATGTGGCCTAGGGTATGTAACAGTATCTAAAAACACCATTTCAAGGGTCTTTGTGCAGTAAGGCTGCCGTTTCAATTGCAAAACAGAGTTGAAATTTTCAGATGTGGTATTTTGGAGGATGCTATCTATATTGGGTGTCTGGGACTTGAAATATGTCAAATTTAAAAGAGATTTCCCATTCTGCAAAAATGGCTTTACATCATTTCAAAATTCTAATTTATATTTATGTAAATTTCCTTATCGAGGTTGTGCCGTGAAAGCACAACTATGAGAGATATGGCAACCACTTGCAGTGTCTTTAGGGACCATATTGTATTTTATGTTTAAAGCATGAAAACCTCTCAAAGCCTTTATGATGAGATGGGCCAGACAGTACGAGCTGTAGAATATTCATTGCCATTTGTATCTGTACAGGTGATGTGTATTTGTGTGTTGCGGGCTCACTCGGGTGGGTGGAAGGTGTTTCCTGTGAAATCTGGAATCACTCGGGGGGGTGATTAATGCAAAATCCCAATGCTGACTGTGGAGATATCCAGCCTTTGAAGCTTAACCATCCTAGGTATAGAGGGAGGGGCAGTTTTTACCTGTTTTCTGGAGGCTGGGGGACAAAGCAGGGCTTTTGGTATAAAAGACGGAGTTTAAACAGACCCAGTGCCTTCCTTTCGATACTGCAGACACAGGACTTGGTGTCGTAGGGTGGCTCCAACCTTTGCAGAAGGGAAAGACTTTGCCCTACCAGATTCTCCATGTTGGAGATGGGCATTTCCTGATTTGGCGAGCATTTAATTCCTTTTATTGTTTTGTGTATGTTTTCTTGGTGATGCTTTTGCTCTAAGAATAAATGTACTTTGCTTTGGAACAGCTGTGTGTTCACTGGTAAAAACACTGTCATTGTCCTGGGAGAGAAAGCAAAGCCCAGGTGCTGGGCACTAGTCTTACTGGCTTGCTAGGGATATCACAAGGAGCTGTGCAGCCTTAAAACCCTGGTCAGAAGGGAGTGAGATCTGGGTCTCTATCGAGAGAGAGATGGAGGCCTGAGACCTGAGTGGGTGCCACAGGACCCTTTGTCGCTGACACAATCTAGTCCATTCTCTGTGATAGAAGATGTGAAACAGTGTTGAAGTACATTTGTGAGGGGACAGGGGGAAAGGAGTGAGGGGAGGCAGAAGTGATATTTAAATGATATATAAATTAGCCCCTAAGGTAAAAAAAAAAATATTCTGGCTATGGGAGAATAAAACAAATCAGAAAAACCTATTAATGACTAATGGTTTTCTTTTGATCCTTTAATGAGAAGGCAGGGGCTGTACATTATCTTACTCTTTCTAAATGTGTTGATTAATGAATATCAGCTGATGTTTGGTCTTTGGGATGAGATTTCGTTGTTGAAAGATTACAGAGCTGTGATTGAATGGAGTCAGTTCTCTTTGTGACAGTTTAAAAAGGCAGTTACGGGAAAAGCTATGGGAAAAATCTGTCTCTCAGGATTAGAGTCTGTGAGGTTCTGGGCACTCTGAACACCCGTTTGAAGGGAATAGGAGCTCAGGGCATTCAGCACCACACAGGATGGGGGCCCTAGAGAACAATTTGCATTGCTCCTGCCCTATTCATTTGATATTTACCTCTGCTGGTGCTGGATTCCCCCTGCCCTGTCATTCTTTCAAAGCATGTTGTTGAAAACTTTTGTCTCCTGAGCCTAATAGACCCTGCTCATGCTGTTTTTCATATTTTCCCTGAGTGTCGTAGTCTTGATCTCTAAAGGGTCTTGGGCTTTTGGTTTCCTGTGAGAACAAGATAATTACTCTCCAGTAGGCAAGGTCTGACGTACAGTTTCAGCAGAAACCACTGGGACGCCAGTCACTAGCATGGAACAATATTGTGGGTAAATGAATAAACAGAAGTTTATCATACTTCCTGCACAACAAACTTCTGTTAAAGAGATAGTGAACATTTTTCATTGCTAGAATTGGTATAAAATGTACACTTCCACAACAAGTGTTATTCAGAACATTTTAGAGGTTTTTTTATAAACTGCACTCCTATATTTTTTTCTTGCTAACGAGACTGCTGATGGTTTTCTAGTGGTAATCTTGTGTTATAGGGGCATCTACCGCATATTGGCAGACATTTTATATGGGCTTCTGTATACTTTTAAAGAGTGAAAGTGAGTCTGATTTTTCATACACACCGCCCACTTACCTTATGGAAGGAAGTAGTGCAGCTAAAAAGTAGCTACATTCCGAAAGGAATTTGCTTATTTCACACTCACCCACAAGATCCTCTGTTGTGATTGTTAGAGCTGCTCCTGTTTGCCCCAGAGGTAGTCATAGTTTTGACGGGATTTTTTTCTTTTTTTCTTTATAGCCTATTGCAAGACTGTTGATTAACATAATTTAAACTAGGGGGGGGGGGGTAATATATTCAGGACATGTAAATTAGAGGTAACCAGAAATACTGAGAAAATAATTCATAATTAAGAATAATAAACACCTACTGTTTATTGCAAGCAGGGGTCAGTCTAAGGGCTTGTCTATGGAGAAATTGACCATCATAGTTATAGCAGAATAGTTACTCCACTAAATTTCTCCATCTACATGAGCCCTGAGTGCAGCCAGTGGAGTCTCTCAGGATTGCTGTGTAGCATTGGATTAACTCAAATAGGTGTGTGTACATCTATATCTCTGAATGTGTGTGTATACCTACTGTGTGTGTGTGTGTGTGTGTATATACATACATACATACATGCATATCTATATGTGTGTGTGTGTATATGTGTGTGTGTATGTATATATATGTGTGTGTGTGTGTGATATATATATCTATATCTATATCTATATATCTATAGTAACAAAGGGTCCTGTGTCACCTTATAGACTAACAGAGGTATTGGAGCATAAGCTTTCATGGGTGATGCTTATGCTCCAATACCTCTGTTAGTCTATAAGGTGCCACAGCGCTGGGAGCTGGTGCGCTGTCTACACTGGCGCTTTAAGGTCTGAAACTTGCTGTGCTCAGGGGAGTATTTTTTTTCACACCCCGGAGCGAGAAAGTTGCAGCACTGTAAAGTGCCCGTGTAGACAAGCCCTAAATTTTGAAGCTGTTGGTTGAGTGTGTATCCACTGCTCTCTGCCAGGTGTGTAGAAGAAACCTTTGGAGCCCAAAGACCCATGGATAGATTCAGTGTTCTAGATTTGATAATGTACTTGGTCAGTCTTGTAAGCAGAAGGCAGAACAAAAACCAACACAATACATTTAGGTTTGGAAGAATTCTCTTTTTAAAATAATTTTGGCAAATCATAATGATGTTTATTTTAAAGCATTTCCCCCCCTATTTTTATGGATATACATTTTCATCATTGTGGGAAATTATGGAGGGAATCAGACAATGCGGGGTGGTGGTGTCAGAAATAATTAATTACATAGATGTTGAGATTAAAATAAAACACAAATTGTCAAAATATAAAATGTAAATATCCTTAAATCAAACAATGTTAAGTTCTCAGGCAAAGAAAAATATTGCTTATCTGTAAATTTTGATTATCATTGATGGAAATACTTTTTCATCAGTTTGTGAGTGTACAGTGAACTCTGTTTACTGGTATTCCATTAATAAAAAATCGAATCCTTCCCACCTTAACTATATTACACTGCTATTTTGTCAGTACAATCCAAGTATCTTCCTCCTACAGATACACCCATGCATATTTCAACTCCAATCCTGCTCAGTATTGAGCTCACAAATTCATTTAACCAATCCAAATCAACACATTTTGTATAGGATTTGTCTACACAGCAGCTGGGAAGATGCTTCCCAGTGCAGATAGACCAACACACCTCAGTTCTGCTTAAGCTAGTATGCTGAAAATAACAATGTGGCCATGGCAGCATGGGCAGTGGCTTGGGTTAGTGGCCCAAGTACAATCCCACCCACTTCCTGGGTACATACTTGGGTGGCTAGCCTGTGCCGCCACACTGCTATGTTGAATGCACTGGTTTGAGCAGAGCTAGCGCGTCTCTAGGAAGCCTGCTTCTGCTGCTGTGTAGACAGGTGTGATCAACAACTGTAGCCTCATCCACAGGCTTGATTAATAACCTCAGTTGTTTCCTGGTTTTTCTACTCCTTTGTGACTTTAACACTCCCATACGCGCGGGGGATGGACTGATAACAACTCTATAGAATGACCTGTATAGGAGCTTCTCACAAGCATCTGACCACATGCTTCCTCTGCGCTTTATTCCTGACTCCAAATGCAGCAAGGGGTTGTTGGTTCAGGTTCTTTCCTCATTAAACTCCCAGTTCCACCAAGTTGTTCAATGGTTTCATGACAGGGTCAGGTGGAGCAAATGTGAGGCCACCAAACGATTTTGCATGTGACCTTCCCAGGATTTGGACCTGACGTTCCAGACGGGAATGGCTAGAGGTGTATACTCCCCTGCTGCCCATCATCCACTCCTTATGGGCTCAAAACATCAAAGGCAATCAGACGCTATACAGCTATTCCCAGCACCAAATACAATGGGATCAGGTTCGGTGGCGTAATGCATTTGAATCCATGTTGTGAAACTTTTAATGAGGAAGTAAATGCTTATTCTTTCCTTCTCTGTTTGTTTTCTTGCAGCCAACTGGGTATATGGAAAACTCCATTTCCTACAGTGCTATTGAAGACGTTCAGCTGCTCTCCTGGGAGAATGCCCCTAAGTACTGTTTACAGCTCACAATCCCTGGGGGTACTGTCTTACTGCAGGTATGGTAAACATGAAAGAACAACTCTCTATTAATCACTTTGATTCTCTGTTTGCTAATTCTGAGATCTTAGCCCTGATTAGCCAGGCTGACACTGGGCAGATAATTCACTGTGGTCAAGTTGGTTACTTACCAACAGATTTCTGTGAGGTGACACATTCAAAGCCATTCAAGATTGTTTAGGTTGCTATGCCTGCTGTGTTTGTAAGTGATAGTGGAGAATGGGAATTTTTGGGCCAAGGTGATTTAAACTTGCAGCAGATTTTATAAACAGGACAGGGCTTTGTGGGAGAATTAATAGATTTTTTGAGGCCGAAAGGGTCCAATATAAAGAACTAGTCTGATGACCTGAATAGCATAGACTATAGAATTTCACTCTGTAATTCCTGGCATTGAGCACAGAACATCCAGTGAAATTAAATAATATCTTTTATAAAGACATCTGCTCTTAATGTAAAGACTTCAGGTGAGAATGAATGTTGTTTAGATTAGAGAAAAAAGCACCTTAGAAAGGTTCAACTAATCAGTCGGTTCAACTGTCTGAACTTTCACGTATCTGTTTGGAAATGGACAGTTCCATTACCACCCCATGGGTAGGTGACCGGGGTGGGGAGGGTGTGTGATGTGGGGGCAGAAATGTTTATGTAGTTCTTTAAAATGCTAAGATTTATTTAAAAACCGCCAGCCCTCAAGGACACCTCAACTGCAAGTCTTATTTACTCTTTGCCCTGGTCTACACTGGGAGAGAGGGGATCGACCTAAGATACGCAACTTCAGCTACGAGAATAGCGTAGCTGAAGTCGACGTATCTTAGGTCGACTTACCTCGCGTCCTCACGGCGCGGGGTCGACTGCTGCCGCTCCCCCGTCGATTCCGCTTCCGCCTCTCGCCACGGTGGAGTACAGGAGTCAACGGCAGAGCGTTCGGGGATCGATTTATCGCGTTGTGGTGAATCGATCCCCGATAGATCGATCACAACTCGCTGATCCGGTGGGTAGTGTAGATGTACCCCTAGAACTTGCTCGTAGCATTCTCAGTTTGAACAAGCAAGTTGGTCCCTCCCACGTATCACATGATGGAGCAGAAAAAAAGAGATTGTGGAGGACAGACATTAATCGACATGCATTTCAGATGAGATCTCCAGGAGCTTCAGGGAAACAGCATGGTTCAATAGATATGGCCCTGACTTTGGAATCAGGGGACCTGGTTTCTTTTCAGAGTTCTGCGACTGACGTGCTGTACAACTCTGGGTGAGACACATCCTGAACAGCTGTGTTAGTGGGTGTTCAGCACCTCTGAAAAACAAGCCATTAATCTCTGTGTTTTAGTTCTCCCACCTTGAAATTGGGACTAGGGATGCTCACTTTTTTTTTTTTTTTTTAAAGTACTTTGAGATCTCTGGATGAAAAGTCTAACGATAAGTGCTATTCATATGAGGATAGTGGCCTTGGGCACGTTTCCCTATGTCTGGTTGTTGTGTAACATGCTGATTACCATCACCAGATGTTTTACAGCTGTGCTGTGGTGCTATATAGTATATGGTTTCCTGTATTCAGTCCTCCTTAAGTCTTACTTCTAGACAGGAGGCACCACTTTTCCTTAATTTTCACATTATCCCACACTTCCTCATATGTTTGTAAGGTTTTGTAGGATTTCTAAGGTCATTGCAAGTTTAGCTGAGAGCAGAGCGCTACAACACATTCCTGAGTTTTGAAACTGCTGTAGATCAAGAAAAGAAAGCTAACTGAAAATCCAGCTGTATATGCACGTAAAAAAAAAAAAGAATCTTTCAGCAATCATAATTTCAAAACTGCTGACCCTGTTTTCTCCAAATTTGGCTGTTCCTTAGATCTCAGTGGTGACTGCAGAATAGATCAAGTTTCAATAATATCTGTTCAGCTGTTGACTCTTGGGTGTGCATTGTTTCTTCTGACTGGAATATGTGGACAAGAATGCGTGTTTCACATGTGTAGAATTCAGAAATGGCTGAGTGATTTCAGCAGAAACTGTGGAGGAAAAAAAAAAGTATATTTGAAATGGAGATAACTCATGAAAAATTTCAGCCCCAAAGGAAATTCTTCTGGTGAAAATATGAGTAACTGCAGAAGGGTGATTATAATGGGAGTTGCATTTCTATCTTTACTATACCACAGCTGCTCCGGAAGTAGTTCAGTAATATATATGAACAGTGCTGCACTGGCAGAACTTCAGACCTCTTCTGATTATGTACTTGTGACCCTGGTGCTGATCAGCTGTCCATCAGAGCCATGAAAGATGATAGATAGCTGTATCTGACATTCCAGTATTTTTGATTGGTCAGATTAAATATTGAAGCACTATCGGGGAAGCTGGTCAATAGCAGACTGCGGTGCAATCATCATAGGAAAAAGCATTAGGTTTCTTCCTTTGAGGGATAAACAGTTGTGGTTTTTAAGAGAAAATAACCCAGTTGATCATCATCATCTTCCTATGGCTGATGTAGATGTAGCGCAACAATTATAATTTTATGTTTAGGTGGCTGAGCCAGTAATTGTGCCTGGAGTAGCAGAGTGTATTACTGTGATGCCTCCATCCTATTTGTGAATCAGGCATTGAGTTGCGTGTGATATGTTCCATGATCTGTTCTGGGCGACAACAGTTGCACACTAGAAAGTTTTTAATTTTCCATTTATGCATCAAGTACCCACATCTGACATGGTTTGTGCAGGTGCGGTTTAAGATTGCCCATGAGCTTCGTGGAAGATCGAAGCCAGGGATCTTCTCCATTGGGTCTTTCACGAGGTGTATGTTTGTGACTTCTTGTGAGCTCCATTCGGCTTTCCTCAGGGTTGAAGTAGCATTGACTTGAAGTTGCACCCAGTTGATGCCTGAAAACCTGAAACTAGGCACAGAAATGAACTGTGTTCTCCATATTACAGGGTTATGCAGGAACATGGGATAGCAGAGTGACTCTGACTCTATTCCGGACAAACCAGGATGAGTCACGCTAGATCACACTCCTATTACTCTGGCTGTCTTCTGCAGTTTCTTCAGACAGGTCCTTTCATATGCAGAGTGGTTTACCAGTGGCTAAGGATACATCTCACTGCTCAGACCCTGACGTTAGCCCGTCACTTTGTTCCAGTGCTTGGGGTTTTGGATGGTGTTGGAATGCCATAAAAATTATTCATTTTTGGTGTTTTTATGTCTAGGTTCTACCTTATAATCCATTAAATAATGAGAAGTAGAAATCTTATTTTTAATGTTACGTAGTTTTACTGTTAAGACTGAATTGATGCATGTATAGGTGACAGTGGAAAGCACAAGCCTGCAATAACGATTTAATGGCCCAGGCTTTTAGAAATACACACACATAACTGCACGGGGTGAAACACTGAGAAGCTATAGTGCTCCCAGGCAAAGGTCAGTCACAACCTGGCCTTGTTTTTACTCTGTCTTTTTATAGTACCTATCCTCACAACCCCCCTTTGAGGCAGGGAAGTTCTGTTATCCCCATTGTACAGATGGGGGAACTGAGGTGTGGAGATACGGTAGATGTGGCTACCCTGTGATCCAAGATGGGACGGCAGCTTGAGTAGACCCTTGCTAGCACTGCGAAAAATAGCAGTGTAAACATGACAATGGGGGCGCACTAGCCTCCCCAGAACCTCCACATTGCAGAAGTTTGCCCCAGCACATGTACACTGTTGTTTTTCGTCATGTTAGTGCAGATAAAGCTAGCATGCGTATGTCTACCCAAGCTGCGGGGCATACCTTGCATTGCTGTAGAGACATTCTCTAAGTGGCTGGAAGTCTCTGGTAGAGCAGAGAGCTGAGCCTTTATCACCCAAGGCCAGGCTAGCAACCTAACCACAGAATCTTCCTCATCCAATTAAGTAATAGAATTTGTTCTATTGGAGAGAAACTCTGCTCAGCTGTGGAGTTGAATAACTTCAATATTTTCATATGACTCCATAATATTATTTTATTCTTCAACTTCACTTACTGGTGTTTGCATCCATGTCTGTCATATAATTTGTACATCATTTTTCTGTTAAATTTAATTTCTGAATCTTTATTCCATCATATTCTCTTTATAGCCTCTTTTACTGACCTGTTTACTATTACAAATGATAACAAGTTTGAACCCAAAGCGCCCTGTGGAGTGTACAGGGAGTTTGGCAGGCATTGTAGATTTTTATCTGGAGCAGCCTGCCGTTTGTTATTTTAAAAAACAAATTAATATAATTGTGAGAAATGAACATCTAAAAGTGGGTGCTTCGCATGCACAGTAATTCCTCTGAAAAGCTGGTATAATATAACCTCACGGTAAATGACGAAGGAATTGAATGAATTTGGGCTTCCATAGTGTTTATATTGGACTATGTTAGCGGGGACTGGATCTGACTCCAGTGTAAATATGGGAAACTGAATGTAACTAAACACAAGCTTTCAGTAGGTGCTGATCCTGATTGATCCAATGTGACCAGGCCAGAATGCAGTATAATAATGGATTTCCCATACACAAAGTTCTATAGGATGCTCACAAATGCACAATAATATTTAAAATAAAATAATAAATACTTAGAGAATCAAGATGCAAAATCTACAATTTAAATAAGGAGGACATCTGTGGCAGGAGCAACAAACAGTTTAAAGTTTACATTCTGTCCTGTCTCTTTCCCCACAAAACAGATCATAGTGTCCCCAGAACACACGGATTAAGACGTAGGCTTTGTTGCAGGTGTATGATTCTGACTTGGATTCCTCTAGTTATTTCCCACTGTCAAAGGACTATCAGTACAGATCTGGAAAGAGGAACTCTGGGCTGGATCCTGCTGTGTTGTCTCAGTGTCGAAGTTGGAGTAACTCCAAGGTTTAAGTTAAAACGTTTTGGGATATGGTATTGGGCTGTAAATACTGGGAGGTGTGATGTACTTAACAACTAGAGCTGGTCAAAAAAAATGGGTGGAACAGATTTTTCCATTGGGAGTTGATCCAAATGAAACTATTTCATGGCAAATGTTTTGATTTTGACACAATTTTCAACAGGAAAATGTCTAAATGAATGATTTCCATGTTTAGATCCTACAATAGTAAATTTAATTTTATATTTACAGGCATTATAATATATGTAATACTTTATATTATAATATTTTACATTGAAATGTAATGATTTTATATTGATCAATTTTATAAGCATCTGGAGAATAACAATCTTCACATGTGTTAAGGGCTATTTAAGAGAATGTTGATTGATTCTTCTCCATGTCCACTGTGAAGGCAGGACAAGAAGTAATGGGCTTAATCTGTAGCAAGGGAGATTTAGATTAGATTTTAGGAGAATCTTGCTAACTATAAGGACATTTAAGCTCTGGAATTGACTTCCAAGGGAGGTTGTGGAATCTCTGTCGTTGGAGGTTTTTAAGAACAGGCTGGACAAATCACCTGTTAGGGATGGTCTGGGTTTACTTGGTTCTGCCTCACCACCGGGGGCAGAAGGGGCTGGAGTAGATGACCTCGGGAGATACTTTCCAGCCCTGCATTCCTATGATTCTATGATATGAAGTTATCAAACCAAAAATGTTTGATAGTTCTGAATTGAATCTTTTTCATTTAATTTTTCAGGAAATTTTTGAATTTTTGGCTTTTCCGATTCAGAACGAAAACAAATTTCCAAATGTGGAACAAAAATTTTGGTTTCTGACCAGCTTTACTAACAAGACATGAGTGTCTAAGGCAGAGGTGGGCAAACTACGGCCCATGGGCCACATCCGGCCCGGGACTGCTGCTTGGCTCTTGAGTTCCCGGCCTGGGAGGCTAGCCCCTGGCACCTCCCCGGCTGTATCCCCTGCCCCGCAGCCTCAGCTCACCGTGCCACACGCTCCTGCCGGGCAGCGCAGCTGCGAGAGCCTCCGGCCTGCCCCAGTGTTCTAGACTGCGCGGTGGCGTGGCTGCCAGTCCTGCTGCTCTGAGTGGCATGGTAAGGGGGCAGGGAGCCAGGTGGTTGGATAAGGGGCAGGGGGTCCCGGGGCGGGGGGGGAGTCAAGGGGCAGTTGGATAGGTGTGGGAGTCTCGGGGGGGGGCTGTCAGGGGGCGGGGGTGTGGATAGGTGTCAGGAAAGTCAGGAGACAGGGAGCAGGGGGTTTGGATGGGTCGGGAGTTCTGAGGGGGGCAGTCAGGGGGCGGGAAGTGGGAGGGGGCGGATAGGGGGTAGGACCAGGCTGTTTGGGGAGGCACAACCTTCCCTACCCGGCCCTCCATACAGTTTCGGAACCCCGATGTGACCCTCAGGCCAAAAAGTTTGCCCACCCCTGGTTTAAGGTGTGGTACTGGGATGTCCCTCAGGAATCTGTCCAAGTTAGGTACAGTCCACCCAGGGAAGCACTACATGCTGTGTTAGAGCTTTGAGCCCATGTGCCCATTTGCCTTTGCTGTCTATTCTTGACCTAGTGGCATGATGCTGCACAGTAATGAGTCAGAAGCGAGAGCCCAGCACCGTCCTTACATCACCTGCTTTTCCCCGTGACAGTCTCCCTTTGAAATATTGACCCATCCCAATCCAGTTCAACATATGGGGCCTGACAAGCCAACAGCTGAGGTAATGTGACTGCTCTCCTGGTAGGAAGCTATTCCTGGTTTGTGGAATGACTCCCCCTTCACTTTGGAGGAAGGGATGTTGTTCTGAGAGCAAACATGGGGTATGAGCAAACTGCCAAAGCTTTTAGATGCATTGGCCTTTCAGGCTCAGTGTTTGCTGTATGTGCCCAGTTGTCTGCACTCAGTCTTGCTTCTGAAGCATAGTGTTTGTTTCAGTCCTCACCATCCTCTGTGGGTGTCACTAAAAGTCATTTTCCCAGACGCTCTGGTATGATAATGAGGCGGATGTGTTGTTTGGGGTTTTTGGCCAGATGTTCCCAGTTCTAATAAAAAGCACTGAACTCTGACAAACTTGTTTTCTCCCTCAGTTCCACTGGGACAGCTGGCAGGTTTAGCAGGACCTGGTGCACAGATTGCAAGTTCTTTGGGGCAGGGAGCATGTACCAAATCCAGCCCTGGAGGAAGTGGGAGCAGCTCCCCGTGGCATTATAATAGCAACGCCTCTTTGTGTTAGGGCTGAATTATGTCTTCCTGCCTTTTGTCTGCAGAGCACAATGCACATCGGGGGTCACAAGCATCTATTCATAATAAAATAACCCACATGAGTTTAATTTGCTAAAGTTGCCACAACTTACTAACCATGCTGGCCCACCCCAAACTCCCAGCACTTGTTTTCATTTCTTGGGAGGATCTAATTCCCTTTCCTTCCCATCGCAGGTTACACTTCTGTTTCATTGGGAAGGGTGGGGAAATTTGGTGGTGGCTCAGCTTAAGAGCTGTATGGAGCATGGGAGAGATGGGGAAGCGAGACGGTGGAATTGCACAAACCATTTAACCTCAAGTGCAGGCTGCAGTCCACATCTCAGGTTTTGCCAGAGCCAAATGGGCTGGAATCTCAGAAACCTTCAGGCCTGGTCTGTGGCTTTTTCAAGTAGGATCTAACTGTGATAAAGGGAGTTCTCCCATCCCTAATGCGCAGGGTTGTTTTATTTTATTCTTGGCAATCAGGTGTCGTCAGAAGGAAAAACAAACAGAACAGGAAGCCCTGATAAAGACACGCTCATTGCACATACTCAGCTCCTACTTAAGCTCAGTGTGTTGTCAGGGAGTCCCCAAGGTAAATATTTCCGCTGGATTGGGAATGCCTTTGCCTGTTGTTTCCTTAATCTATATGCTTTTCTTGGTACCTGTTTTTAGTTTAGCAAGCCTATTAGTCCAGATATAATCCTCCCTTTCAAAGTCTGAGTTTTGCTTAGTAGCAAATCCATTCAGTATCCTTAGGGTGATATGGTTGGGCTCATGGAAGGCCCAGAATTCAGCAGAACCACTGTGGCTCTACTAGGCAGGGAGACTAGGGAGAAGAGGTTCCAGAGCAGTTCACTCCATGTGTATGTGGGGTTGTTAGTTGGGCGATGGGAGTGAGAGAGTCTGGCACCTGGATCTGCGGATGATGTCCATGCACTGCTCACACTTCCCGTGCATGGGGAGAGGAGGCAGGGATTGTACGCAGGTTGTAGTAGTGACTGGAGTCTGATTGTGCTACTTCCCTGCACTCTGGCTCTGAGTTGGAAGGGAGGATTTTGTTCCCTGGTGAAAGGTCTTTTGACTTGAGTTTTGCATGAAGAACCTGGGTTTCCTCCCTCCATTGTGTTAAAATTGGCTCTTAGTGTGACCATTGGTGCAGAGAAGCCTGCAGTACAGTTATAGTCTTACCAGTAGGAGGAGAGTACAGACAAAATGCAGGAAAACATACTGAGAGAGAGAAATACAGAATAAAGTCAGAGCCTGGGAAGAATTACAACAGAACCCAGATCATGAAACCCCATTTTGTATTGCCAGCTGATTATTTTTTTTCAGGACTGCTGCTGACTGTGGAGTTCTTTAGGATGGCGTACAGAAAGGGCACTGTAATAAGGAGAATTGTTGTTCTAACATTTTGGTATCTGGACAAGCCATTTCTTGTACTCTTGTGAATAATGCAGAGGTCAGCAGAGTGTGACACTTCAGTGTGATAGGATAAGTTAGTGCAATAGAGCTGTTGGCAAAATGGCATTGATAGATGTTGACTTACAGATAGAGAGGAAGACTCTCAGCTGATGTCATAGCTCCATTGATTTCAGTGTTCTACCTATTCATCATCATCGTCATAATAAAATAAAATAGTTACAAAGAGTTTTGGGTCCTACGTAGGCTGTTGCTATGTTTTTAGGGTCTTACATTCACATTTTCCTGTTCTCTAAATTGTTTCTCTGTCCTCTGTTTTTTGAAATGGGGACGCTGACCAATGGAGGCTTCAGTCCTGGATGCAATAAGCTTCCAACAGCCAGACCCCCTGCACCAAACCTCTCAGAAACTAATGGGATTCTGCATGGTCACCTGGGACTGAGGCACAGAACTCATTGCTGCATTGGGGTCTAATTGACTATGAAGGGGAAATAGTGAAACCAACTATATGCAAAGTCCTGCCAAACGTACAGACTAACCAAACTAAAAATGAGGGAATTATTCTGTTTCTTTTATCTTTAATGCATGTCAATCTTAAAGGCTAAATGTGAAAATGGTAGCTAAAACATTGCAAGACAGAAGTGTGGTTCTTCGAAATTGGCAATGTCCCTTAATGAATAACTGGTGCAGAATGGCACTGGCTGTACAGATGAGATGGAAATAATAAGAAAAACTTCCCCAGTGCAGCCAAAATAGCTAATCAAAACATGACTTTTAAAAATAAAGTTTTAAACTCTGTGATGGCTCAATCTCGCCTCTTTATTGTATCCTAAAGCTGAATTAAAGTTATGGGTCATGTCCTCAGCTAGTGTAAATTGGCCTAGGAGCTAATTCACTAAATCAAGGGTTTTGTTTTGAGCTAAATCCCAGTCTGGCAAACATGTGCGTGACTTTACTCATGTGAGTAATCTCACTGAAGTCATGGACGACAAGCTCTTGAAATGGAACTGTGCCGATTTTTACTCATTGGAGGTTTGGCCCAAAAATGCATAAGGAATCTCCTGCAGAGGTGTCGGTCTTGAATTATTCTGCTTTACCTGAGTGTAGAGATCAAAATGAGGTCCATTAAGGGAGAGGAGGGACCTAATAATAATAAAAACTAATCATAAACTTCAAGGATTTTCAGAATGCTTCAGTAATATTAATTAAGCCTCATGATATCCCTTTGAGGTAGAAAACTATTGCTATACCCATTTTACAGATGGCAAACAAAAGCACAGAGGAGGCCAGGAAATTGTGCACGTTGCGTGCATTTCTCTTAGCAAAAACAATTAAAAAATCAATAACTTAATGTTTGAAGATGCATGCTGATGTCATTCTGGACCAGAGCAAACCTGACTTAGATATTCAATGGAACCATAGCCTCAAAGCCTTCATGTGATAAAAAAACACTTGTGGAGACTGATTTTTCTCAACTGCAGAGAATGCATGCACAAACGCTTACTGTGACTGTTCACACAAAGAAGGTATTTGCACAGGCAAACAACTAGATAAAAAGCTGAGTCATAAAAGATATTGCTGTTACCTCCGTGTCTTGTAGAACTTGTATTTATCCTGGTAAATATCAAATAGGCCCAGTTACCCTTTCTTCAATATCAGCCTAAAAGAAGGAAACATTTTGCAACCGTGAACAATTTCATCCCTCTGCCAAAGTTGCAACATTTCCTGGACATAGCTGTGGTTTAGCAGTTCTCCGGAAATACGCAGGAGGAAGCATGTACAGGGAAGATTAAGCTTTATAGTCTGTCCGGTCTTGCTGAGTATGGGCAAGAGAGTGTTAGTGT
This sequence comes from Chelydra serpentina, assembly GCA_037349315.1. Classification (NCBI taxonomy): domain Eukaryota; kingdom Metazoa; phylum Chordata; order Testudines; family Chelydridae; genus Chelydra; species Chelydra serpentina. The sequence goes on from JBAIAC010000026.1 coordinate 31,668,848, forward strand.
CAGAACAGCCCCAGCAAGATAACAGTGGTTACGCTTACTAAATTTGATCTAGCCAGGCGTAGCACTTTGAAGAGTGAGCTTCTGGGATATAACCATTGACTTGATAAGGTCCTGATACCATTCATTCCTGATCAGTGGTAGACCTGCCGAGATTTCCTAAAGGTTTGTTTTCTGCTTTTGTGTTTACTATCATCTTCTTTGTAGTAGTTTTTTTTAGAAGTGATCTCAACCCAAATCCAGAAAGTCCCAAATTCTGGACCTGTTTAAACTCTAAATTCAGATGCAGATCCAAATGCAGATTTTGCTGATGGCCTCTCTCTATATAATAGGTTAAACTAAAACACCATATTTAAATACTGCACAAAGTTTGGAATCTAAGCTTGCAGTTTAGGCACATCGCTGGATCTACTTTCTTAAAAAATTCTGTTGTGTTTCCCTCTCAAATTTGAATATAACTTCTTCCTCTGTTGGTTTTGCGCTCTCACATTTAGCAGTCCATGCCATTGGGTTTTTCCTCCAGTTTTTGTGGGTCAGGAATTTTCTTAGCCTTTTCTTTATTTCTTGTTGTGTGTACTCTGTCTGAACAATCTCTCATCCAGGTTTTTTAAAAAAAACTGTTATATCTAGGCTCCGGGAGGAGCAATGTTGGTCATAAAACCCACTTTCTTATATTGATTTACTAGGTGTTTATGATGGTCTTGTGCTCTCCAATGTCTGGAAAATGAAGGGAATAGTTAACAGCTAATGGTGATTTGCCTTTAATGCAAATGGACAAGCACCCACATTTGGCTCAGAGGGTATTTGGTTCAAATCACATCATAGATCAAATCTAGGACCTAGAACAGGTTGACATTGCCCTGCAGTTCCCTATTAATAATTAGTAGTATTAGAAACCAGTGTATGTTATCAATGTTATCAATAAAAACAATAGCGATCTAGAAAGTTTGTTTGCTGGTAATTTAATAGAACTTTTACATGCTCGGCTAGTATTTGATTTTCCTTTAGGAAACGTCAGATCTGATGGACATATAGAATGCACTCTAGCCTTTGTATGCTACACACACATTCTCAAACCTACAGAAAATAAGAACTTGCTGGCTGGAATATTGAGCTTAATTAATCAATTAGGATCAAGGAAGCATGGGGGATCAGTCCTTGGTTTCAGCATGGGCATGGTCCATATACCAAAGTATTGCTTTCAGAACACAAATTTTTGGTTTCTTGGAGAGGAAATATTAGTCTAGTTGTTAGTGTAAGGAGCCAGGACCCAAGGTTCTGTTCTTAGCTTTGCTGCTAGTTCTGGGGTATGAGGCTTGCTTAATGAATATTTGTAAAGTGATTGGGCAGAAGGTAGTGCAGGAGTACCAAATGTTACATTTTAATCAAGGATCTAGAAGGGAACAATGATCATTTCAATTTATTGACGTATTTTTGTGCTTTATTCTAGGTCACTGTTGTTTTTGTTCTTGAAATTCCATTGCTGCTGTTTTCTTATCTCCCACTGTTTTTCCTAGTCCAGAGTGGTACCTGATGGGTGTACCTGTGCCAGACAGTTCTATACTATAGGTTTTAGTTTTGCTGAACACCTGTGGCTCTCTGGTGTCTTCATATAGCATGTCTTCCTACATTCAGGGCCAGAACAGCTGGGTGGAATTCAAGACCAGACTTGCCTCTTCCTTCTTCAGGCAGACTGACTTTCTGGAACTGCAGCTGGCTTTTGTTATAACAAGATATGAAAGTTTTGGGCAGTTTTGAACTTCAGTCCTCAGAAATACATGGCCATCAGTATGTCTAGTCAGCTAGAGCTGTTTGAAAATTTTTCCACAGAACAGTTTTTGGTCAGAAAATGCAGTTTCATCAAAATCTAAATGTTTTCTAGGAACATGTGTATTTTGACAAAATATTTGATGGGGAAAAATTGAAACAGATATGACTTTCTTTTTTCATTTGATATTGTCAGAACGTGTTGTCTAGATTTTTATCATTTGGATTAATTTCATTTAAAAGTTTTTTTTATATTAAAATATTAATTGTAATAGGTGTTATATATAATATAATGTTTTGACATTACCTAGATGAAATGATTCAATACTCTCAAAAGTAAGTGTTTAGATGGTATTTTTTTAGTATTTCCATTCCATGAGAAATTTCAAAATTTTAGTTTTTCATAGAATCATAGAATCTCAGGATTGGAAGGGACCTCAGGAGGTCATCTAGTCCAACCCCCTGCTCAAAGCAGGACCAACCCCAACTAGATCATCCCAGCCAGGGCTTTGTCAAGCCTGACCTTAAAAACCTCTAAGGAAGGAGATTCCACCACCTCCCTAGGTAACCCATTCCAGTGCTTCACCACCCTACTAGTGAAAAAGTTTTTCCTAATATCCAACCTAAACCTCCCCCTCTGCAACTTGAGACCATTACTCCTTGTTCTGTCATCTTCTACCACTGAGAACAGTCTAGATCCAGCCTCTTTGGAACCCCCTTTCAGGTAGTTGAAAGCAGCTATCAAATCCCCCCTCACTCTTCTCTTCTGCAGGCTAAACAATCCCAGTTCCCTCAGCCTCTCCTCATAAGTCATGTGCTCCAGCCCCCTAATCATTTTTGTTGCCCTCCGTTGGACTCTTTCCAATTTATCCACATCCTTCTTGTAATGTGGGGCCCAAAACTGGACACAGTACTCCAAATGAGGCCTCACCAGTGCCGAATAGAGGGGAATAATCACGTCCCTCGATCTGCTGGAAATGCCCCTACTTATACAGCCCAAAATGCCGTTAGCCTTCTTGGCAACGAGGGCACACTGTTGACTCATATTCAGCTTTTCGTCCACTGTAACCCCTAGGTCCTTTTCTGCAGAACTGCTGCCCAGCCATTCGGTCCCTAGTCTGTAGCAGTGCATGGGATTCTTCCGTCCTAAGTGCAGGACTCTGCACTTGTCCTTGTTGAACCTCATCAGATTTCTTTTGGCCCAATCCTCTAATTTGTCTAGGTCCCTCTGTATCCTGTCCCTACCCTCCAGCGTATCAACCACTCCTCCCAGTTTAGTGTCATCTGCAAACTTGCTAAGGGTGCAGTCCACACCATCCTCCAGATCGTTGATGAAGATATTGAACAAAACCAGCCCCAGCACCGACCCTTGGGGCACTCCACTTGATACCGGCTGCCAACTAGACATGGAGCCATTGATCACTATCCGTTGAGCCCGACCATCCAGCCAGTTTTCTATCCACCTTACCGTCCATTCATCCAGCCCATACTTCTTTAACTTGCTGGCAAGAACACTGTGGGAGACTGTATCAAAAGCTTTGCTAAAGTCAAGTAATAGCACATCCACTGCTTTCCCCTCATCCACAGAGCCAGTTATCTCATCATAGAAGGCAATTAGGTTAGTCAGGCATGACTTGCCCTTGGTGAATCCATGCTGACTGTTCCTGATCACTTTCCCCTCCTTTAAGTGGTTCAGAATTGATTCCTTGAGGACCCGTTCCATGATTTTTCCAGGGACTGAGGTGAGACTGATTGGCCTGTAGTTCCTCGGATCTTCCTTCTTCCCTTTTTTAAAGATGGGCACTACATTCGCTTTTTTCCAGTCATCCGGGACCTCCCCCGATTGCCATGATTTGTCAAAGATAATGGCCAATGGCTCTGCAATCACATCGGCCAACTCCTTTAGCACCCTCGGATGCAGTGCATCCGGCCCCATGGACTTGTGTTCGTCCAGCTTTTCTAAATAGTCCCGAACTACTTCTTTCTCCACAGAGGGCTGGTCACCTCCTCCCCATACCGTGCTGCGGAGTGCAGCCGCCTGGGAGCTGACCTTGTCTGTGAAGACAGAGGCAAAAAAAGCATTGAGTACACTAGCTTTCTCCACATCCTCTGTCACTAGGTTCCCTCCCTCATTCAGTAAGGGGCCCACACTTTCCTTGACCACCTTCTTGTTGCTCACATACCTGAAGAAACCCTTCTTGTTACTCCTAATATCTCCGGCTAGCTGCAACTCCAAGTGTGATTTGGCCTTCCTAATTTCACTCCTGAATGCCTGAACAATATTTTTATACTCCTCCCTGGTCATTTGTCCAATCTTCCACTTCCTGTAAGCTGCTTTTTTGTGTTTAAGACGAGCAAGGATTTCACTGTTAAGCCAAGCTGGTCGCCTGCCATATTTACTTTTCTTTCTACACATCGGGATGGTTTGTTCCTGCAACCTCAATAAGGTTTCTTTAAAATACAGCCAGCTTTCCTCGACTCCTTTCCCCCTCATGTTATTCTCCCAGGGGACCTTGCCCATCAGTTCCCTGAGGGAGTCAGTCTGCTTTTCTGAAGTCCAGGCTCTGTATTCTACTGCTCTCCTTTCTTCCTTGTGTCAGGATCCTGAACTCGACCATCTCATGGTCACTGCCTCCCAGGTTCCCATCCACTATTGCTTCCTCTACTATTTCTTCCCTGTTTGTGAGCAGCAGGTCAAGAAGAGCTTTTCCCCTAGTTGGTTCCTCCAGCACTTGCACCAGGAAATTGTCCCCTACACTTTCCAAAAACTTCCTGGATTGTCTGTGGACCGCTGTATTGCTCTCCCAGCAGATATCGGGGTGATTAGGGTCACCCATGAGAACCAGGGCCTGTGATCTAGTAACTTCTGTTAGTTGCTGGAAGAAAGCCTCGTCCACCTCATCCCCCTGGTCTGGTGGTCTGTAGCAGACTCCCACCACGACATTACCCTTGTTGCTCACACTTCTCAATTTAATCCAGAGACTCTCAGGTTTTTCTGCAGTTTCATACTGGAGCTCTGAGCAGTCATACTGCTCTCTTACATACAACGCAACTCCCCCACCTTTTCTGCCCTGCCTATCCTTCCTGAACAGTTTATATCCATCCATGACAGTACTCCAATCGTGTGAGTTATCCCACCAAGTCTCTGTTATTCCAATTACGTCATAATTCCTTGACTGTGCCAGGACTTCCAGTTCTCCCTGCTTGTTCCCCAGGCTTCTTGCATTTGTGTATAGGCATTTAAGATAACTCACCGATTGTCCTGCTGTCCCAGTATGGGGCAGGAGCCCTCCCTGCTTGCACTCAGCTACTTGTGCTTCCTCCCGGTATCCCACTTCCCCACTTACCTCGGGGCTTTGGTCTCCTTCCCCCGGTGAACCTAGTTTAAAGCCCTCCTCACTAGGTTCGCCAGCCTGCTTCCAAAGATGCTCTTCCCTCTCTTCGTCAGGTGGAGCCCATCTCTGCCTAGCACTCTTTCTTCTTGGAAAGAAGAAAGATCCCATGGTCAAAGAATCCGAACCCTTCTCTCCGACACCATCTGTGTAGCCATTCGTTGACTTCCACGATTCGACGGTCTCTACCCCGTCCTTTTCCTGCCACAGGGAGAATGGACGAGAACACCACTTGCGCCTCAAACTCCTTTATCCTTCTTCCCAGAGCCACGTAGTCTGCAGTAATACGCTCAAGGTCATTCTTGGCACTATCATTGGTGCCCACGTGGAGAAGCAGGAAGGGGTAGTGATCTGAGGGATTGATGAGTCTCGGCAGTCTCTCCGTCACATCATGAATCCTAGCCCCTGGCAAGCAGCACACCTCTCGGTTTTCCCGGTCAGGGCGGCAGATAGATGACTCAGTCCCCCTGAGGAGAGAGTCCCCGACCACCACCACCACCCTCCTCCTCCTCTTGGGAGTGGTGGTCGTGGAACCCCCATCCCTAGGACTGTGCATCTCATGCCTTCCAGTCAGTGAAGTCTCCTTCTGCTCTGTTCCCTCAGATGTATCATTCACTCCACTCTCTGCACTAGTACCTGTGGAGAGAACATGAAAACGGTTGCTCATCTGAATATGCGTTTCTGGTACATGGACTTGTCTCATACTCTTTCCTCGTCTGGAGGTCACATGCCGCCAATTATCCTCACTGGCCTTCTGTCCCCGCTGCATAGCCTGCTCTGAATCCTCAGAACACTGTGCCCGCTGAAGCCTATCCTGACGTCTATCCAGGAACTCCTCATTTTCTTTTATGGAACGCAGGGTTGATACTCGTTTCTCCAGACCTTGAATCTTCTCCTCCAATATGGAGATCAGCTTGCACTTTGTACAGACAAAGTCGCTTCTATCCTGTGGAAGAAAGACAAACATGGCACATCCTGTGCAGGTCACGACAGCGGATCGCTCAGCATCCATAGTCCCTTCCTTCGAAGAGTTTCCTCACTTGTGGCAGAAGCTACTCAGGGAACCTGCAAGGGGGATGCCGCAGTAGGCTCTCTCCAGGCGAACTCCCAGGCTAACTCCACCTGTTTGCTTCTCTGCTATTCGCTGCTCAGCTGGTTCGCAGCTGACTGACTCTCTTTTTAGAAGAGCCTGGAATGAAGCACTCCCAATTCACACTATTCAAACAGGCAATCAAACAATCAAGCACATGGTCAAACTGTCCCCACAACAGATACTCACTCCCCCGTCTGCAGCCCCCTGGTTGCTCTGCCTCTAGTTTGGGTTAAAGGAGTTAGGAATGGCAAGGAAAGCTTGCCCCCTTCCAAACTCCCCTGTTCGCAAAGCTCCCTGGTCGCTTGCTCACTGCTTTATAAAGCCCTGGCCTGCCTGATTGATTAGCCCCGCCCCCTGGTGTAGAAGCTCACAGCTTCCAACTGCCAGCCACAGCACACAGTCCTGCAAACAAACAAATGAATGAACACACAGACACACACAAGTACCCCCAAACACACACTACAGACAGCCACTTACCCCAAGGGTCCTGTATTTGCTCCTGCTTTACCTGGAGCAATTCCTCTCAAACTCCCCTGTTTGCAGCTCCTGTTCGCAAAGCTGATTCTGATTTGAAATAAACAGATTTTGAAATGTCAGAATTTCTGGCAGAAAGGGCATTCCGTTTTCCAACCAGATCAACGGGGCCAGTAGATAATATGCCTAGTCTCTTTGAAACCCCCTTTGTTTGGTGATCCACTGTGTATTAGGTGAGCAGCTGATTCTGATAACATGCTGCTGTTATAACTGTTACACTCCATTGGAGTTAGAGATGCTTCTGATTTTCACCAGAGTGAGATCAGGATCAGACCCGGAGTTTAGAGGCATATTTGGTACCCAGACTAGCTTCAACTTTTGCAGCTCTGGTTACCATTAGTTACCTTTAGCTTGGAATAAAGTTAATTGTGCGTTCTAGGTTTTAACACTTATCCAAAAAGGTGGGGAAGGGGAGAAATAATGAAAAGATGCTTTAACTTTTGTTCAGGTGCATGGGAAATAGTTTGTAGGATCTTTGCCACTGCAGGACACAAGCCCCTCTGAAAGGAGATGCATTTTTATCCAGTGAAGAGCCTTGCCGTTTACTTGCACAGGACTTGCATTGATCATGCTATTATTTTCACGACTCATTTAAAACATTCCTAATTGCAAGGAAAAAGCCCTAGCAGCTGAAAAGAAATGAGATGGAGCTGGAAAAGCAAACCCACACAACATACTTCTAATGTACAGAGAGCCCTGGAAAGGCATGTACGGTTTTCTGTGCAGTTAATGGATTTACGTCAGTGTTGCTGCTTTTATAATTTTTGGTATCAAGCCTGTGACCTTTGGGAGCATTGAACTATTTCCTTATTGGCTATGACCCTAGCTGAACACAAGGAATTTTTAGCAGTTCTCCTTAATATGGACAAAAACTGGTGCACATGTTACGTTGAGAATGACTATTGCAGCATTTATGCAGATGCTGTAAACTGTGTGTGTGTTTTCTTTAACATTTTCATTGCATTCTATTGTTGTTGCCAAGACGATACTCAAGTAGCTAGATCACAGCTGGGAAATGGGGAACAAGGGAGGATGGTGCATAAATGGAGGTAACTGCAAAAATATTGTCAGCATTTTAATCCAGGGTGGTGGTCTGATATAGAGGACTAGTGGCCTATAGTGTCATAGGCCTGATCAAAAGTCCATTGAAGTTAATGGGAATCTTTCTCTTGACCTCAAAGAGTTTTGGATCACCTGAAGTTAATACTTTTTAGTGTTTGTTTTTTTAAGTTAAATATTTAATATTTTAAATTTAAAGAAGATGTAATAACGACTTTGTCACCGCTGCCTGTAAAAATACATGGATGATAATGTAAACCCATGTCTTTGGTAGATTTTTAAAACTCTCCTCCACTTTCATGAAGAGCATGGGTTGAAGCTGGTAATTCTAGAGCAGAGAGCCAAGGTCAGTGGTTTCAAACGCACGCAATTGTGGGCAGCTTTGAGGGTTTTAAAGAACACGCGGGTGATTCGCTTGTGTTTGGCTCAATGTTCCAGAGCTTTAACAGAATCTAATGGTTCCATTTGTGTGTGTTTTGTTTTTAATTGCAGGCTGCAAACAGTTATCTGAGGGATCAGTGGTTTCATTCTTTGCAGTGGAAGGTAGGTTTTGCATTCACTATTTTCCTTGTAACCTTAATAATTGTAACTATGAAGCGCCCTTCCCCCTGCTTGTACGCCCTGGGAGCCATGCATGGATGGTGCTGTGGAAGTGCAAATGCCAAGAAGGGCCACAGCAAAAAATGAAGTGACTTGACCTCGTCTTGACCCAGGAGTTCAGATGCATCATTTCTTCATCCCTAGTGGTTAGGCTCAACTTATTCAAATGAAGAAATGTCCCCTCCAGTTGAGTTTTAGGTCCCCTCTTTTGTTTTCGTCTTTCTTCCACGCCCTATTGCAGTCATGTCCTCTGTCTAAAGAGGAGGGTCTTTTCCCTCCAGAATCCCTAAATCCTAACAAGGCCACAAACTGGGCAGCTTGTGATAACCTAGCGCTGTCAGCCTGTGGTAGCCTCCATGCAGTATATATCAAACACATTTTCAGGTGGTGCAGTAACCGAGCCCACTTGTTTCTGTGCCACAGAATCTAGTAGATGTATAGAAATTTACAGTAAGGCAGACGACCTCCTAATCTTGTGATATTCTAGGCCACCCGGGTACTTGATTTTATTTACTCATGTGAAACTGGGCCACGGATACCGTTTTAAAGTTGCCTATTCATTGTAAGTAGCATCAGTCTGCTTATCAATCTATTTCATACTTTAAAATGATTTGGAATTACCTGTAGCCTTGGATGTGGTGGTAATTCAGGAATCTTGGGAAATTTGTCATGCCCACTGGAAATGAAGTTGATTAACGCTGGGATTATTAAACAAATTGGCTCACAAATGACACCATAATATGTCAAAACAGATCATTCCCAACCATCAAAAATGTGACCCTTTAAAGGACGGTGGATGAGTTCTGTTACAGGTCCAAATTGACCATGTAGACATTTACTTGAGAATGAATGGGGTTGTTACGTGTATAAACCCCACGGTGTGAAACAATAACTTTCCTTTTTTGTTTGTATGTTTTGTTTGTATGTTTTTTGGGAGCTGAGAGATCAGCAAAGGACTTTTCTTTGGAAATATTCCAGTGCAGTCCAACAGGTTGACTTCTTACTTGGTCGCTTATCAAGATTCCAATCTGCCCACAACAAGTGCATGTGAAAATAAATGGAAGTCCTTCCCTTAGAATTGCTTTGGTATAGGCATTTTTGGATAGCATGGATTGTGAAAAATAGTTACCTAGAAAAATTTAGATTACTCTTGTGTTTTGTACAGTTACAGACTTCTTTTATCAGCTACTTATAGAGGAATTGTACAGGGCAGTACAAATGGGTAATTAGGAGTAAGGGAATAAAACAGAGAGAGGAAAATTTAGGGAGAAATTACTTTTAAATCTTATGGTTTGGTTTACCTATGTGGATATAATAATACCTACCTTACAGCTGTAGTGTGAGGTATATTTAATCCTTTTAGGTCCTGGGCTGGAAAATGCTACGTAAATGTAAACTATTATTGTTTTCTCTCCCATTAATAAATTGTACACACTGACAATCTTTTGAGGATGTTAAAGAAATTAGTGGGAGAAACAAATGAAGTAAATACATCTTTGCAGTATTTTCTGCTTGGCTGTGTTATGTGATGACCATGATTCGCAGGTCAGTATCCAATTTCATGCGGTGATACCTCAATGCTCCACAGCTAAAGGGCCATATTCTGCCAATCTTACTCATGTTTAGTAACCTTACTGCTTGAATGATCCCATTGAATTCTAGTGCTTTGCTGATTGAGGCCAAAGTGTTCAGCAACTTGCAGGATCAAGCCCATACTTTGAACAGATCCAAGTTCTCAGCAGCAAGATCCAAATGTTAAGGAGTTATTAACCCTCTCCCAGCTCATGGCCAGGCAGAATATTCTATCTGTTGTCTGTGTCCATTTAGGTGACAAATAGTATTGTGTGCAAAGGCTGTGCTAAGCCAAGGCACTTCTGCTTTTGCCACTTAACTGTGCCTCATCTTCTTTTTACCAATATTTCAGTGTATGACTGATGCAAAGTTAGCCTTGAAGGCAAGATTATCTTGCTGCTTATGCAGCCCCGCAGTAGAATATGGGGGCATCGTGGGTCACAGCATGAAGGTTCCATGTGCTGCGACTTCCCCTCCTGCATTGATGGGCAAGGAATGAGCAGGAGGGGCGAAGACTAGGTGGATTCTCCCACCCCACCCAGTGTGCCTGCCAGGAGAGCTGAGGCTGGTGGTGTGGGCAAGCAGATTACCTCCTCCAAGGGTAGAATTAATCAGATGCTGGCTATGTTTCTGGTCCGCTCCTGGTGTGGCTCAGGTGCAGCCTGCCCCATTCACAGGCAGATGGTAAAGGTACAATCTAGCCCTGAAGATTTAAACAGCAAAGAAAAACTGTAGCTAGCCCGGCTTGTTTCACTCCTACATCTTCCAGCGATATGGAGACAGCTTCGCTCTGTAGGAGCTGATCTTAAGTATGAGCTTCGTAAACTTTCCATTGCTTGCGAGCGAGCCTCTCGTTCTGGGAAACTTTGAGTAATTTAACCTCAGTGGACATTGGCTGTACAGAAGGATTTATTTTTGCCCCTCTGCTGCTTTTTTTTAAAGTTATTTTTTAATAGAATAAAACATTATCTTGATTTGAAAGGCCTTCCCTTTGCCAGAAATAGGAAGTAATTCGTTTCCACAGAACAATGGCAGAGCTTAACTCACGGCCCATATACTTTGTGCTAACACATTCCTGTTTGCTGGAATATAGTTGTTTTTAATGTTTTGGTTGCTTAACTTTTCAGAGGAAAAACACTCACTAACATTATGCTGTTTACTTTGGAAGTGTTTGGCAGTTCAAGTGAACTCACAATAGAAGCAAGGGCAAAGGCAGGATATCAATGAATGGCCTCCTTCCAGGTGCCCCTGGGGTCACAAGGTGACCCCATGCCTCAATTTCCTCTCTTGGACTCGTCAATAAACTTCACCCATAGGTTATTTGTGGCCAGTAATACCCCTCCTTGGGATCTGGGTTTATTAACACACAATACACTCAAAATAAAATTCCAAACCCCATTTAAAAGTCTGGCAAAAGTCCACACAAACAAACAATTTCTGTTTCTACTCCCTGGCTTACCTGCTAGGGGCCTTTCTTGTTTTGGCAGGCCCTACCTGGCTGGAGTCTTTCCCGTCTTACTCCTGCCTTCCCTGGTCCTTAGCTTTCTTTAACCTTCTGGCTTCCACGCTCAAATCCTTCCCCCTAGCCAAAGGTCTCCTGCAGAAACTCTTGCTTGCTTGCTGCAGCTCTTCTGCAGTCTCTACCCCAGCTTCCTCTGATTTTCTCCCTGAACATCTCTCTCTCTCTCTCGCTTGCCCCCCCCCTCCCGTCCCAGCAGCTTCCTGCTGCTGTTATAGGGGAATCATCTAAGCCCTGCTCAGCTGGCCTACTTTGTAACTAGGGTTGGTTGGCCCCAGGCCTCTAGCCCAAAAAGGGGCAAGCCACCCTTTTATACAGGATTAAGTTGAGCATCTCAGAGAGCAGCTACAGATTCTGCCCCTGCTGCTGCTGTTACAGATTTGTCAGCTCACTTGTGCTACCACCTGTAACTCTGACTCAGCTGTCAACTTACATTTCGTGTTGAAAGTTGCTTGGTATGGTGATCCGGAGAGAACCCACAAAGAAACGGGAAGCCTGGCGTTTCAGAACGATGGTGTTCTGGGCCAGTTGGTAGGGTAATATCTGCATCAGTTTTACAATAGGTTGGTTGCCCTGCTGGATGATACTTGGGTACGGTACTTTAATGTCAGCACTCTCATCAATAATGTAGCTCTAAACATTTCTGCAAGTCTGGAGAACCCGGATGCAAATGTCTAAAGTAGTTCTCCCTTGGGAAGCCTTACTATCATTATATGTTGTTTGTATTGTGGTAGTACCTGGAGTTCAGTCTCAGCTGAACTCCGGACTCCATTATAGTAGGCACTGTACATACCTTTCCTTCCCTGAAGAGCTTACTGTCTAAATAGACAAAACTCAATTTATTGTTCGGTTTTCATGCACTGGGAAATGGCACAATGCTGCCATTTTTGGGTTACAACATTTAAAATAAACGTTTTCCTCCTGGAATTCAAGTACAGACTTGGAACTATTGGTCTCCATTGTGAGAATTTTTGTTTTTAAGAAAACCTGTATTTTTAGTCAAATATCAGCTGACAATGGCCCACTGATTAATGAGTATTTCTCTTGTCCCTTTGGGTCCAATTGCTACATCTTTACTCACAATGAATAGTACTTGAGGGGGCAGAGGAGGGATAGCTCAGTGGTTTGAACATTGGCCTGCTAAATCCAGGGTTGTGAGTTCAATCCTTGAGGGGGCCATTTAGGGATCCGGGGCAAAAATCTGTCAGGGGACAGTACTTGGTCCTGCTAGTGAAGGCAGGGGACTGGACTTGAGGACCTTTCAAGCTCCTTCCAGTTCTTTGAGATAGGCATATCTCCATATATATATTCTATTACCACCCCTGTTCATGTCAAACAGCACTTTACTCCACCAGTGGCCCCACTGAATTATGCCCAAAGAGTAAAGGTATCGGAATCTGGCCCTAGCAGTGGAAGTTCAGTATTTTTATATTGCAAACAGCGAAGGTTAAGTTGAGTTCTGAAAAGTGTGGTGTAGCCTCGTGTGAAACACCTTACGGCATTGTCACTATGGTAATGGTTAAAAATAGCCGTGTTGCAGGAGTGAGGTTTATATAGTATTTAAATGATAGCATCAAAGGATTGCACAGGCTTAAATCTGGGTAAAAAGTGTCTCGAAACCACGAGATCAGAAAACTTACCAGAGGTGATGGCTAAAAAGCTCCATCACTGAAACTGGCATGGGGACATCGGTTAATCTCCTGGCAAATGATCTAAGAGAGGAAGCTCTGGCATCATGTGATGATGCATTAAAGAACCATGTGACGCACTTCATATCAAACATATTCAAAGAGCTGCTTGTTCCTTGGAATCCCTCCTGGATTTCAGCCATTCTCTTGGGTGGGTTTTCCACCATTGCCTCCAGTCTTCGCTGCAGCAGACATCACATTTCAGTATGAAGACAGAACAAATGCGTCATAACCATTTCCTTGTCTTCCTTGTAGGAATATCTCGGGCATCTGATAAAACAGAGAACTTGACACTTCTTTTCTTCAGCAAGTTTTCAGTAACGAATAGACATAAAGGTGTAGAGGAGAAAAGAGAAGGACTTGTCTGTGTCTCTTTGAGTGCGTGAATAATTTATTGAGGGAAAGCCAAATGGAATAAATTAGTTTTGCCTTTAGTTCTGGAAGTGTGGAGGCCCCGTGGTCATTCTTATGTCTTATGGGAGTGAGTTCCACACTCAGGGTCCAGCCTTTAGGAAATGTTGTTTCCTGCCCCTTCCAGTGAAATATACAGGTATCTATTATGGGGGACCACGGAGGGAGAGGTGACTTCTTAGTTACCTGGAGCCAATCCCATGTAGGGCTTTGAATATCCAGGATCTTGAAGTGGACTCTGAATTTAGTAAGCAACCAATACAGAATGAGGCATGAGGGTGATTTGTTCATGGAGACAAGTGCTGCTAAGCAGACTTGCTGCATTTTATGCCAGTAAGAGCTTTTCAGTGTACATGGCTTTGTTCCCAGCAGAACGGAGACTAAATCTTAGTAGCCTTGGACTCCCGATGCCTTTCTCTCAAGATGAGGCAACGCTGCCTCTCCAGCTCCAAACCCTCTTGCTGCTGGGACTTAACATTTATTTTTATGTTTTGTTTTGAATGGAAATACCATCTCTTTGCTGCCCCCTCTGCCTGCGTGAGGCTATGTGGTAGCATTCCCCTGTTCTCCTTCCACTGTGATTGATGTTACCACCCAGTCTATGAATTAAAGGGCTACCTCCTGGGGGAAAAAAAATTATTTAGAAAACATTCTACTTGCATAGCATATGTTTTTTGTATGTTTAGAACCCCACCCCCAATTTCCTGTTGCTCAGGGCATTTTCATGAGCACAGATTTTTAGAGTTTCTCTGTTCCTGCTACTTATTGCGCCCCACCTAACCCAAAATCCAGCCATCCAATATTGCCAGTTCCTTGGAGACTCTTGGCCTTGATCTTCTGTTTCTGAGTTTGCGGTCGTTTGCTGGGGGTGACCGGGGTGTCAGAAGCAGAGAATGTTGCTCTCAGATTGGGAATAACTGCAAGGTGAGGATGAGCTCTTTAAGAAACCAAGGGAAAAACAAAAAAACCTGCTGGCAGGTTAGCAGAATTGTTTCTAAAAGGAGACTCCTGTAGTGTTTTCCATGAGGCCTCGCAGCTTTTTAAGAACTGGCACAAAGGGAGTGATTTATGCACTTGGAGCAAAATCGCTTCCACAGTCAATGCACAGGGTGAGATCACTGTTACTGTGGGTGACACTGTTCCCACCAGAGCAGAAGTCTCACTGAGGCTGTCTCTTCACTGCCCCAAAAGGTGTGTTTTTACAGCATGGTAGCTCACATGCATTGGTGATTTTGCTGTGAAATCCTAGTGGAGACAAAGCACAGGTAGTTATTACCTTATATCTATATCCTAATTCAAGGCAAGTCTGCAGTAGTGTATACAATAACCATAGTACAGCTGAACCTCCCCCGCTCCCCAAAATAAATAAATCAATTAAATAAATAAACACAGAGGCTTTTACTATGTTCTTAGGGCTCTGCCTTGATCCTGTTTGTAGCCTGGCTACTAGATGTTCTCCATTGCTCTTGGAATAGCGGAGCGATGGACAGCTGGGGTGTGCTGCTGCTTCGCGCAGACTCCTGCTGGAGAATTGCTGTTGCACAGTGCTCCTGTACTCACTTGATGACTAATTCTAAGCAGTTCTGTCTTCCAGGTCACAGTGACCCTATGTCTCGACAGGTTTGCAAAGTACTCTTTCAGTTCCTCTTTTATAACTGTAATAAAATGCAGCCTCCCTTTTGGTTCCTAAACTAAACCATGGCTCAGGAGAGCTAGATTCCCTAGCATCGAGGAGGTCTCTTTCGGGAAAGCATTGCAGATCTCCTCCAGGGAGATTCTATGAGGTGTAACTGTCACTTGTCCTTCTCACATGAGCCACTGGATGCGAGAACCCGTGATTTAATCTTGGCCTGTACTTTCTCACAAAGCTCGCTGCTCCTCAGTCAAACTCGTGACTTCCTGCTGAGGCTTTTTCAAGTATTGTACTGAACAGAATTAAGATGTTTCCCTAACCCCCTTTCTTTTTTCTACGGAGGGTTAGAAAGTGTCCTTATCTGCTCTGATTGAAATTCCCTCTTTACCTGTGGGGGCAGGTGAAATCTCTCTTGCTAGTCTCTAGACCAGCTGCCTTTCCAGCTCTGTAGTAGGGAAAGATTCCTTCCCTCATTGCTCTCTGAATGACTCTTGAGACTAACAGGCCAATAAAGATATGTCTATGCTGCAATTAAACACCCACAGCTGGCCCTGGTCAGCTGACGGGGGCTTGTGGGGCTATTACGGTATAGATGTTCACGTATCATCGATCCATACCAGCCCAGCAAAGTTGCTCCCGTGTTGTTAGGGATTCAACGCTAGTCATATCGCACTGGTCTAGAATTTAGATGTTTGGGATCTTGTCTGAAAACCTGATGTTACAGAGGAGACACAGTCAGCGCATGTGAAAATGCTCTACTTGCTTCAAGTGCCTGCTGTAAAGTGTCCAGGTTTCGCAGCCATAGAGAAGAGAGCTGAACGTGATTGCGCAATAGATACTAATCTTGGTGTGAAGTTGAATGCCTCTGACATTCCACAGACAGCAACAACCGCGACCATAGGCAGAAGTGGCTTTAGAAATATGCTGTGTGATTTCATCGTTTAATTGTGGCCTTACTAGATAGCAACATTTTTCTACTGCATTAAGCAGTGTGTCATCAATGGTGATTTCGGGGGCAGAATACATTTTCCCCGTGCAGGCTGGTAGAGCAGTTCAGTATACAGCCCTTCTTGTATAGCCATCTCAAGGAACAATCTAGGCCGTGTAAAACCCTGCGCCACAGGACTTTTTTAGTTGTGGTTTTATTGTCTCATCTCACATGAAGCTCAAATATCTTAGAATAAATAACTCTGTCCAACCTGCTTCCCTGGATCGAAAATTTCTGTGTTTGCAGTGTTGTGTGATAACCGCGTCTGGTAGCATTCATGAGCATCATGGTCTTGGCATGTGTAGCCTCTGTCACAGTATTATCTCCTGATAAAATCCATCATGTAAATCTCTCTCAGAAATTCTGGCTGTCAAACTTCCCTTAGAGAGGGCCTGATCCTGCAAGATGCTGAGCACTCTCTCCTACTAAAGTTCATGGGAGTTGAAAGGTGCTTGGTACCTTGTAGGAGCAGCAGCTTTAGAGCCCAATACTGCACCACTGATAGCAGTGGGATTCTTGCAGTTGGTTTCGCTGGCTGCAGGAACAGATCCTTCCTAGCCCAGGTAGCCACACAGGTCTAGAAGGACAAGAATAATTTAAATTTTCCTCCTCCTTCTTTTCATATTTTTCCTCATAATGTGTCTTGAATTCACCACAATAAAATTGCTGTGTCCAGTGTTAAATCAGCGTGCAGCATGCCCGCTTAAAGGATTGCAGCAATTACCTTTAATGTCCAGCAAACCGAATGGAATGAAATGTGCTGTACGTTGCCATATTTATTATGTTATCTCTCCTGTAATAATTTCCAGACACTCAGCTTGTTTGCCATTTAAATGTCCTTCGTTTTTGAAGAGTAGCGTTTTAAAAAACTAAAATTAGAGAAAATACCGACAGCAAAAGCTGTTTAAATCATCTATTCGACCCCAAGTGGCCAGCGTGTCATTATTATTCATGGCAGCACGTTCTCTGGTGCTTTGTACAGTTCTGTTTGAAATGAGTATACTAGATTACACTTAAGCGACCCTTGCAAAGGTAAGATGCATCAAGAACAAAGTAATTGCCACAGGTGATTTACTTAAACCAAATTGGCTTTAGAAGTAAGACTGATGACCCTGAGGAAGCATTCTTTGTGCACCCCAAAATTCCCAGGACCACAACAGGAGTTTTAGGTGTAAAATGAATGCAGAATTAGACCCTTGGAACATTGGTTTATCTTGCCATGTCAAGCAACATTTATATAAGGGAGAAAAAAATGCAGGAGGTTCAGTGAAAGCTCAGGTTTTATGCTGATCTTGTGCAGTGAGCTGAGGTGTAAAGAACTGAGTTAGCTGAAGGATTCATTTCAGATGTGAATACTGCTCTGAAATCTGATACTTCTCTTTTGTGAGAAAGGAAACTGCAATACAGTGCTCCGGAGTAAGGAATAGACGGCTTTTCCGAAGTTCCTTTAAGATGCTTCGGAGTATCACATCAGTATACAGTATCTGAGCTCTCCCTAAGGCCTCTGTAGCAGCAGCAGCAGCAGCAGCTTTCTGACACAAACACGTTCCTTGAGCCGTGCACATCTCTCCTGCTGACGACATTGATGATGCAGGTGCACATGAGAGAGAAGTCAATTTCAAAGCCATTTATGGTGGTGCAGAGCTAGAAACACAGCAAAAATAATACATTTGCCAAGGAGGGGGAAATACAATAGGTAAGTATATGCATTTCTATTTCCAAGCTTCTGCAGGAGGTGAGACAAAGTGGGGGCTAGGAACGAGTTTGGGGGAGGGACTGCTGCACACTATGGAGAATAAAAGGTAAAAGAAAAAAGGGGGTGGCAAGTGTCCCCCTTAAATCTGACTTGTATATCTGGGAAATATAACTGCTTTGCATGCTGCTGGCTGCCACCTGATCTGCCAGTGCTCCCTTAGACTAGGAAATAGCGCTGACATGGATTCTTCTTAGGAGGCTCTCGTTATCGGTTAGCAAAATATGCTTCGTGCTAATTTAGGGAGCTTTCTCAGGTGGTGAGGGGTCTCATTTGTTTCCTGAATCTTTAGCCTCCTGGAATGATTGGCATCTATTCTGCAGTCTTGCTGTTGGCACAGCATCCTGTTTCCCAGGCGACGACTGGATTCCACCTCACAGCGTGGAATCTGAAGTGTGCAAAGCCAGAGCCAGTGGGTTTCTCTGCAGCAGGGATGCTATCTGCCTATGCTCCCCAGTGGCCTGGATGCAGTCTCCTCCTTGGAAAAACTGGTCAAAGCGCAGTAATGATCACGCCATGTTGTCCCTTTTTTCTAGCGCGTAAGTCTCTCTTTCCCACATCAGACTGGTAGCTGGTGGATATCGCCGACCAGACTCCACAGACACAGCCAGCGTCTGTGTGATATGATGAAGTGGCATTAGAAAGCTGGATACCAGTGACACTCTTCGACTTGGTGTCAGCTGTGTTCTGTATCCCGGTCAGTAACGCCCGGTCTCTCTATGGATCGGGCTGT
Organism: Chelydra serpentina; assembly: GCA_037349315.1. Lineage (NCBI taxonomy): Eukaryota > Metazoa > Chordata > Testudines > Chelydridae > Chelydra > Chelydra serpentina. The sequence goes on from JBAIAC010000026.1 coordinate 31,687,587, forward strand.
TTGCGTTGCAGTTCCCTTTCTGGGGAGCAGTAAGACTGTAGCGGCAGCTGGAGCTAATGCTCCTCTCTGGTTACAGTCGCCGAGTTTTGTCTCTCGCATTCACTTCCTGACATGTGCTGTAACTCCATCATAACTCGCTGCCTCTTGTGTCGTATTACTTGAAGACTATCATTCCCATGCATTGCCTTTAGCCTGCTGAACCTCTCGATCTGGGTGTAATTTATAATTTACATACCTCGCTGGTAGTCTGATCTCTGTTTTAGCTACAGTACATGACTGGCCCAGAGCTTAGAACATGGGCACTATGCGGCAGTACCAGAGCACCCCCCTAACGGTGAGACGTCCATCAGGGAAACACAGGATGTGCCCAACTGCATCAGACCAATGACCCATCTAGTCCAGTATCCTTTGAGGACCCTAGTGCAGCACCAGATGCTTCACAGGAAGGTTCAAGTCCCCTGCAGTAGGCAGTAATGGGATCTGCCCCAAGAGGAGATTGCAGGGCCAGAAAAGGTTGAAACCTCCCCTCTACTGGGATGAGTAAGACTTTGTCCACACTTGCAATGGAGGGGGGGATAGCTCAGTGGTTTGAGCATTGGCCTGCTAAACCCAGGGTTGTGAGTTCAATCCTTGAGGGGGCCATTTGGGGATCTGGGGCAAAAATTGGGGATTGGTCCTGCTTTGAGCAGGGGGTTGGACTAGATGACCTACTAAGGTCCCTTCCAACCCTGATAGTCTATGATTCTATGTGGGGTGTATGTAGCTACACCCCTCGGTGCAAGGCAGGCCGTGTCCACGCTCGCTGCATGAAAGGTGCAGGCAGGCAGGAGGCAGCAGGGAAAGGCTGAGGCAGTGGGACGCAACACTGCTGAAAAGAGCTGGGTAGTGGTGGGTGCGTAGAGAGCTGTGCAGGGTACATACCCTAGGTTCAGGCTCGTAGGGTGCTCGCTCACCTGCACCATGCCTCACCATCTACACTGTGATTTGTACCCAGGCTAGTCGGGCGTGCAGTGTCTGCACTCTGCACGCCGCTGCGCGTGTCGATGTACTCTGGGAGGCCAGTGCAGCCCTTAAAGCAGATGGTGCAGGCGTGGCAGGATGGCTGGAAGATGGTCTGATTCTGGGCATCCAGCAACTTCTGTGGGGTGGTTTTCCACCGAGGTCTGGCCATAAGCTTGAAGCTGCCCTCGTCTCCTGAAAACCCCAAGGGGAGGGTTGCAGCATCAGTAACCCCACCCAAGTCCCCGCGTTGCAAGGTGTCACAGACCCTTGGCTGCTGCCATAGGACTGGTGAATCTGGCCCTCCCTGTCTTTCATTTAAAAAATATGGGAAAACATGGTCAATGCCACTTTCTTACGGGAAAGACTACATGGAATTTGCAGCCCAGGGGTCCAGCTGTTCCTGTGCGAATGGTTATTGCAGCCCCGGGGTTCTCTCTGTTTCTGCTAGAAACATATTCCGCAGTAGCAGTGAAATTCTGCATAGCCAAAGCACCATTAAAAAACAAAGCCTTGCTTGGCACCGTAATGTGAAAAATATGGGACAGCAGTTGCTGTGCGCAGGATGAAAGCTGATGTTTTGCCAACCTGAAGTGTAAAGCTGGTGCTGGAACTGAGGCCGGAAGAATGGGAGCATTTGCCAAAAGGAAATGAAAGCGGGGATGGAGGGTTTCGGGGAATGCATCAAGGTCAGCCCTGCCAGAAAAGATCTCCCCTGTGGACAGGTCTGATTACGATAGTAACCGCATTAGTCCATGGAGCCACAATTGGCCTTCTGTGTTAGATCGTTACTGAATAGCATCTCGAATGCACAGATCCGGGAGGTCTGGCTCAGGATCTGCCAGCAATGTTTCTGTTCCATCATGATAGGGGTGGGGTGCATATGAGGCTACGAGGGATTTACTGGGCCACTCCCAGAGGGTTTTCCCATACGCAGAGGTGAGAAGGTACAGTACAGACCCCCCACGTTGGAGTTTTTAAATGCAGCATGCTAAAAAATTCAGTATTGGACAGAGTGGAATCAAATCAGTGCAAGTTAAAATAGGGAATGTTTGCTAGGGTTAGAGGCCGGTGGTAGAATATATGAGTTCAAATCCCAGCAAGGTAGCCATTTACTTCAGCTTTCCAAGGTCTATAATATTGTGTCCCAAATGGTTTAAAATGTAAGGGCTTTTCACACGAAACCATAGTACAGTCCATAAAAAAACAAAATCCTGCTTGCCCTTTATGGATCTTTAAAGCCCCCATAGGACTCTCTTGCTTGGCCTCTGTCTCTTTCTATTAAATTCCCCTTGCTTCCCATGCTCTTGCATACGGGTTGGTTGCCATCTTCTCAGCAGAAGTGGCTGCAGGTTGGTGGTGGCCTTTGTGGCTGTAATTTGTAAAGCACTTTGGGATCCATGGGGAGAAGGACGCTGTCTGTTTGTAAAATACCGCTGTTTGCACGTGAGTGATTATGTGATTCTCTGGCTTTGAGAGGACAGATGAGATCCCAAGGGGGGAAACGGGGAAGCAATCAGGGGCCGCTCCCAGGAGAGAGCAGAAGTATTAGGTTAGCGTTCTGCACTTATGGTGCACAGGTGGGAGACAGTGGTTCAAGTGGTCATAGCCTACAGAAACGGCACTAGAGAGGAACTGGCCCGCCTGGTGTTTTGCTGTTGTACAGGCGATCTAGTTGCTTTCTATGTGTTTCCCATGGATGGTTTTTGGCCATTGCTCCTTTGTTCCCAGGGCAGCCTTGCTTCATCTGAGAGGACAGGACACACCGTTGGCTGCGTGGCTGATGCCACTGCCATGTGAAGGGGGAGGGTGGTCGCTCTGTGAGTAGAGATGTTGTTACAAATTTCCCTCAGCATAATCTTGCTGTGATGCACTTGGACTCAGCTGCCATCCAGGGGCACATGGATCAATGCATCCATCAATGGGCACTGTGAGCACTCCTTTCCCGTCTCCTTTTCTTGTCTGTATCGGCATGAGCAGCAGTGGAAACCACCTTCGTGCTTTCATTTTTCCAGCACAGTATCTCAAGGAAAGATGAGCCTTGACGTCAATGGGGAGCGTCTGTTTCATAGTCCAGCTTGTTTATTAGCTACGGCTGAACTCTTTCACCTAATGCTGAACCTGCCTAAACTTCCTGGCTGTGGAAGTTCAGCACAGGTTCAGATGTCCTCGGGTTCTTGGTCTGTTTGATTTGGAATAGGTGCTTATGCCGCGCTCCTCCCCGTAGTACTCAACCATAGAGTATTAAGCAACGTGACTAACATGTCATGTGTGTGGTGTTGCATCCGTTCCCCAGGGGGAGAAGTGTGTGCAGTGGAGTGTCCTGCTTTGGAAGTTTGGGGTTTTTTGTGTGTAATAAATATGTGCTTAGCAGAGACTGAGGGAGGGGAAGAATGAAACAGCCCAGTGAAAAGACAGGGGGAGAGTGGGGCATAGTGGAAAACAAATCCAGATAGACTGGGTAGAAAAGGGGGAAGAATGGGGGGAGAAATTCTGAAGGGAAAATACAGCAGATGCCCTATATATCCCACCCACTTTTGCCATCCTAGCTCAGATGTTTGAGGCACCGGACTAAAGAGGCAGCATGGTCTAATGTCTAGAGCACAGACCTAGGAGGGAAGAGCCCTGTCGTCTGTTCCCAGCTCTGCTACTGACTCACTGTGACACCTTGGCCACGTCACTCCACCTCTCTTCCTTGGTTTTTTCACCCCTCCCTTTGTTAAGGTCGTAAACTGTTCAGGGCAGGACCGTCTTTCAGAGTGTGTGAGTTCGTACAGTGCCTGGCACAAAACAGTGCCCAGTCTCGGTAATTTAAATTATCAGGACTCTCTCTTTTAATCGAGTTTAAAATCAAGAGTTTGAAAAAATGGACTCACCAGGAGAGAAAAGCATACAACGTTTCATACAAACCCACATGGGCTTTGCAAAGCTGAAGAAATGGTCTGGGAGGTTCAGGGAATCCCTAGCTCCAAAAGCTCCCCTCTCTCCCCGACTCATTTCTTTGGTGTTAGTCACCATTGCCCAGCCTGCCCCAAGCATGCATTCCTGCATGGTGGGTGGGAGTTAGCATTCTTCAGTGTCTAAGGTCGGGCAACATTTAAACGAGGTAAACTCATGTTTTGGAGCAAAGTGTTAAATGATGTTGCTGATGCAAACAGAGCTGCCCCAGAGAGCCATAAGTCACATGGGCTTCCTAGGTAGGGCATCCAGACAGTTATGAAAGGGCTACGGCTTCAGTCATGTCAGTATATAAGGCCCTGATTTTGCAAAACGATATGTACCCAGGCACTGTCCCATTGACTGGAATGGGCTCCAGGCAGGCAGATTCCTTTGCAGGATTAGGGCCCAGGACTGGAGCCAGCAAATGCTGTTGATATGAGCTTTGTTTGCAAAAAAAAAAAAAAAGTCTGCCAGAAAACACTCTCCATGGCTTAAGCCAACCTCTAACTCTTGGAGGTCAGGAAGAAACTTTCCTTAGGGTCAGGCTATGCCTTAACTATGTATTAGAGAATTTCTTGCACCTTCCTTTGAAGCAGCTGGTGTCACCCACTGTCAAGGATACTGGACTAGATGCTTTATGCCTGTACGTGTGTGTGTGTGTGTGTGTGTGTGTGTGTACGCACACGCTTATGTATTTAGTTAATAGATTAAGGGCCAGTAGATGGCACTCAAGAATACGTTCTTGGGTTTAGTAAAACAAATAAAATTTATGTGTTGTACACTGCGAATGACTTATCTGGGCAGCACTTTACACAGAGCAGTTAAGAAGTTGGTCCATGGGTTAATGCAGTGTGACAGTTTCTGTGTTGTGAATTCCACAAACCTGAGTCATTTGCACCGTGGAAATGCAGCCTCAGTTTATAGCTGTTCCATCTTGCCGTCAGAATAGAACTGTAAACGTTGCCGGGCTTAGCGCTGGCCTGCAGTGAGCTGGGAAGGAGCTTGCCATTTTCCCATTTGCTGGAACTGCCTTTCTCAGCTGAGCAATAAATCAGTAATTTCTGGCGCACACAGCCCTGGGGAAGCCATGCTGTACTGTTTGTGCATCTGCAGAAATGAGCAATTAGCTCACCTGCAGTCGAGCAGAGAGAGGGGGAAGATGATCCCAGCTGAAATCCTGTAATGGTTGGAGTCCGAGTGCTAGCATTTAACAGGACACTCCAGGTTGTGGTTTTGTTTTTTTTCTTTATTCTTTATTAAGACAACAAAAATGCCTCCGGTCCCTGAGGGAAATTGGCTGTCAAGAACTGAGAATGTTTCCTGGACTGCGACAGCAGTGAGCACACGGAATGGGATTTTGGGCACAGTGGAGACCAACATCATCTCATCATCATCATACCAAGGGTAATGTCTCCTTGGGGGATCTAGTGACATCAGAACCCCAGGAAGAGATTATTCCTTTCATTTATGTGCATTTAGAGTTGTATCTTACAGCCCTTACTTATGTGAATGGTCCCATTATTGTCAGCCAGAGGCTGGGAGTATTCCAGTGAGGAAGGGCTGCAGGATTAGGCTGTCAGGGCATGTAACTTCATTATGTATGGGATTTTTTTTTTTTAAATCTTCTGTGTCCTGGGTTCTCCCATTCTGAACCTTTTGTTCCCAGCTGTGTGTGCGCGAGGCAGCGTGCTCTACTGGTGGTAGAAGAAGAGTGTGAATCAGAAGTCATGGGTTCTAGTCCTGTGTCTGCCATATACTCTCTGTGTGCCACACAACCTGAGAGGATCAGTTTCTCTGTCTGTAAAATGGAAATAAGGCTTACTGGGCACTCGGGGGCGGGGGCTGTGAGACTTTGTTAATGGAAGTTATTTGAGATCCTTGGATGACAGGTGCCCTATAAATGCAAAGCAGCATTATTTCTTCCTTCTGCTTCCCTCCACTTCCACTTGAAGTGGAACAGCTTTATTTTAAAAAGTCCTTGCAGAAAAATACTGGAATATCATTAGAAATCTTTGTGGTTCTGGTTGGGCAACAGCCAGCAGGGTCACAGGGAAGTCTGCTGTGGTGTGTTCGTATGCGTCGTCGTCGTCTGAGATGTGATTTCTTTTGAGGACATCCCTACTGAATGTGTTTCTTTTTTTATGCCTAAATCCTATGGTGACAAGGTCAGTAGAAAAGCCTAGACAGAGAACAGACCTAAATCTGCCTGCATGACTGGCACCACAGTGCAGCTATTTCCACAAGGCATCTGCTATGGCCTCTCTGGGGGTTGGTCCTTGCTCAGGATGAGGATCCATAAATATTCTGCAAAGCTCAAGCCCACTCGGCAAAGCCTCTCTGACGCGAACAGCTCCATTGTCTTTGAAGAATTGCTCGTGCCCGTGAAGCTTTGCGGGATTGGGCGGTCGTAGGGCATGCCTGCCCCGTAGTACTCTCTGCTGAGTTAGTATGGCGCTGCATGTACTCCCTCCCTCGCTTTCCCGTCTCAGGAAGTCAGTAACTCCATTTCGGGCACTCTTGACATTTCATTCAAGAATACCCTTCATAGGGCTTGTTTATTACAAAGCCTCTTACCAAAAAGGGTCATAACAAAAAGTCCCAAATAGACTAAAGGTGCTTCTGGCGCGCAGGGTTTCTCTGAAGCCCGTCGTCTAGGTTGTTCCCAGCTCTCCCGGTTCTGGATAGCAAAGTACATCTCCATCTCTGTCTTCTCCTGATGGCAGGAGCCGGGTGGCATTTTATCTCCCTCAGCTGGCACTACTTAATTCACAGGCTCAGCGGGTTTGGCAGCCTTCTTCTGGTGTCTGCTCCCTGCTGTCTCAGGACCCTGCAGCAGCCTTCTTGCTCCCCACAGTGTCGGCAGGCATCTGCTTTGCTATGAGGTAGGGCAGGGGTCTCCAAACTTTAGGAGACGAGGGCCACATTAGATTATTAAAGGGGCTTCGCGGGCCGGCTTTAGGTCCCGCCACCGAAATGACGCCAAAGTGCCGCTGAGACAGCGGCAGCAATTGGTTGGGGGTGCGGAGCCCCATTTTGATGGGGCCCCGCCGCCGAAATACTGCTGAGGCCGAAGTGCCGTCAAGGCAGTGGCAGCATTTGAGCTGCTGCCGACATGCCGCCGAGGCGGCAGCAATTGGTTGCGGGGGCCGGACAAATTGAAGCCGCGGGCCGGATCCGGCGACCCCTGAGGTAGGGGGCAGCATGGATGTTGGCCCATTTTCTCCTTACTGTCTGGGGGAGAGGGGAGCCTTGCCCTGCCCCCTCTGTGAGCTTCCAGGCTCTTAAACACACAGGAACAGGGTTCCTTCTGAATGCTATTTCTTCTTGGGATCCCCTTTCTTCTCCCCCCATATCTCCTGAGGCTTTGTGTATCAGGGCACCTCCAAACTCTTAAAGGGCCGTGCCACGTGGTGGGAAGGACAAACTACCTAAATGTGACACTAACATTATCTGAATTGCAAGGGGGGGTTGTTAATTAGAGGCACATTTTGCATCCAAACACATGCACATTTTGCATCCTTAAATGGACCTGTCCCTGCTCTTGGTCCTCAGCCACAGCCTCCCCCCTCACCCTCCCAAGTGCTAGTTATCGCTTGCTCATGAGTCTGGGTGCAAGTAAGAGGACAGATGGCTTAGCTTTGGCCGAGTGCTCGCTGATGCAGACCAAATTGCTCTGGTAACCAGCTGATGGGTTTCAGACTTTAATTGAGGCTTTCAGTGAGCTGCTCAACAGTAAATAGCATTATGCTGACAAAAGCAGCAGCGTAACCATGGACAAAGGTTCAGGGTAGCAGAGTTCAAGCCTCTCGGGGATGCTGTTGTTTTTGATTTCCCACCATCGTTCAGAAGTCCTTTAACATTGTTTAGAGGCAGCAGTGCGTCATGTGAGCACATTAAACCCCTTTGTCCTGGAAAGCTGGAGCCGATACAGAGCCCTTTGGATTCTTCGCTGGCAGCTGCCACGGCGGCGTGTGCGCAGAGGTAAACTAACCTCCAAGCTTCCTTTGGATCGCTGTCCGGCTGGCATCAGCAGCAATTGTTGTAGGTCTCTCTTGCGTGGCAGGATGTTGAGTTCCCTCTTTCTTCTCCTATATACGGCTGCGCATCTGAATGGAAACAATTTGTGATTTATTTATATCTGCACGGGAGAATTTGACGGTTGCAGACGGGTTTGCGTGGTAAGGGCGTCCCACCGAACAATACGGTTCTCTGCAGCAGCTCCCCTTCAGACTGCAGCACCCGCCCTTTGAAGCCACATTGCTGTAAGACCTCTGAGTGGGGGGTGACGAAGGGAAGAAGAGCTGATTGCTGGGGGAGGAGTGGGTGCCTGGGAAGGCCCAGCTGGTTGCTTTCTGTTCTGTCATCCTCTGGTTTCTGCTTTGAATGTAATTTGCTTATTTCCTAGGACAGAAGTGTAAAATGTCAGTGTCGAAAACTCTTTGCTAAGCTTGCTTTGTTTAGGATGCTTTGCTCACTGTGAATAATTAGCCAGAAATTAGTAGTTTAAGGTTATCAGGCTGACTGATCAGCCTAGAAAGATTAGATTTTATTCAGTGCTGTAGCCAGTCTAACAAAAAAGAAACTATAGAGAACCATTAAATAAATAAGTGAAATTAAAATCTCTATGGGAGCATCATGTTATGTTTCCTAAAAAAGACTGTAATGATAATAATTAAATGATGACAATGTGCTCAGTAATTTAGAAGCCCTAAAGAGCTGCTCCAAAGAGCTTTCAAATCTAAAGGTATTTATTCTGCTCTAAAATCTGAAATATGTTTAGTAGCCTGGGAGGGTTTTTTTCCCCCCCTCCTGTTTCTTTTACTTTCCAATATCTTCAAAATGCTTTGCAAGCCAGAGCGGCTGGTGTTGTGCTTTTTCATTTGGATAAATTTAATTAAAATGAAAAGTGTATTTAAATCGCTGATTTGGAATTCTTCGTCAGCCTATGTATATATCACTAATGCCATGACTCATCATTGTGAAGAGCCAAAACGTGGTATGTGAGATGTATTATCCCTTCTTTATTGTTCTCCCCTTGCGTTCTTCTACAGTCGGGGTAGATTGCGCTCTTGTATTGAACATTAAAGCCGATGCCGCAGCAGGAAAGAAGCGATTAATAAGCAAATAGCTGCAGATCATTCACCGACGATTCTGGAAGGACTGCACTGTATTATTGAATGGGCGAAATGTTGATTAACGCATCAGCAAAGCAGTTCTGAACGAGAATGCTGGAGAGTTGTGTCTAGATATCACATTTATGATGCTGATACTCCATTTGTGAGTGTGTGTGCATAACTCTATTCTTGGTGTACAAACTGAGGAACTGTCTATCCATATGGTTTACTCCAACCAGAGTGAAAATGTATCTGGACTTCATTGAACACGTCGGTCACAGGATCAGATTTGTAAACAGACATAAGTGAAAAAGGAAAATGAGCTTATAGCAAAAACTCTGGGGGGTGGCAGGTAGGTTCCAGTTGTCAGCACAGGCTATGTTCCTTTCTGGGCCTGTGAATTGGATTGGAGATTGAGGATTGTCTGTCTGGGCTAATCGGTATTGGGTTCTAAGGTATCCATCATGATGACATGGGGTGATATTTTTACTCTCATCATTTTGTGAGGCTTTTAGAATTCTATCAAGTTACTCTTGGGATTTTGGAAGGTGGGGTTTTCCCCAAAGAATACCATATATGAACACAACACAGTCTATGCTATCATAATTCATGGGATCATAGCTATTCAGAAGGCAAGAGTTGATCCTCTGCTGATCGTGTGTGTGTGTGTGTGTGTGTGTGTGTGTGTGTGTGTGTGTGTGTGTGTGTGTGTGTGTGTGTGTGTTGAAAACTAGTAGATTTGGAAGTGTGTGGAGATTACCAGGAATAATATAAAAGTGCACAGGAACCATCCATTGATTAAGGTATTAACTAGAGTGGGGCGGAGAATGGAAATGCCATGTCATGAAGGATTTCAAGATTTTGGAAATTTTGTTTTCATTAGGAATGAAACCTCCAAACTTTTGAAATTCTCTGCAAAAGAAAGTTCCAGAAAAATTCTTGATTTGGGTTGATGAAAAAAGTTCATTTTGACAATATTGAAATGCTTTCTTTCAATTTTTACTATTTTATATTCTGTCATACAAAAAAACATTTAAAACAGAAGGTCATTTCAAAAGGAAAAAATGAATCCGTTTGTTCCAATAATACTGAAACGGGATGTTTAGACGTTGCTGGAATTTTGTGTCCCTTTATCTTCCCCTCCAAAAAGAAATTGACACTTTTTTTAAAGTGATTAGATTTCAACTGGAGTATAGTCTTCAATGGAAAATGGTTCCAGCAAAGTTTTTCTGACCAACTGAATGAAAAATGCTGAGATTTTTCTAGAATCATAATTCATCATTTGACTATAGAGAAAAAAAATCATATGTAGAGCAATTTTTTACTATTCCTGGCAATTAAATGCAATTATTTACATTTTATTCAAAAGGACGTTTGGCTCTGAAAAGGGTACAATTACTGTTATCTTCGACTGGGTTTCAAAGAGTGGGGAATTTGCAAGATATGGACGATTTGAGGCATACTTCAGTGACAGTTCATCTGAAACTAGGGTTGCCAGGCATCTGGTTTTTGACTGGAATGCCTGGTTGAAAAGGGACCCTGGTGGCTCCGGTTGGCAACACCGACCAGGCCGTTCGAAGTCTAGTCAGCAGCGCAGTGGGGCCCTGGGACTAAGACAGGCTCCCAGCCTGCCCTAGCTCTGTGCAGCTCCCAGAAGCAGCCACCAGGTCCTTGTGGCTCTTAGGCGCATGGGTGGCCAGGGAAGCTCTGTGCACTGCCTCCGCCCCGAGTGCCGGCTCCGCAGCTCCCATTGGCCAGGAACTGCAACCAGTGGGAGCTGCGGGGGCGGCACGTGCGGGTGCGAGGGCAGCACATGGCGCTTCCCTAGCCACCCATGCGCCTAGGGGCTGCAGGGACCTGGCAGATGCTTCCTGAGAGCTATGGTAAGTGCCGCCGGGACCCTGGACCCCACCCCCCTGCCCCAACCCTGAGCTTTCTTCTGTACCCCAAACCCCTCATCCCTGACCCCACCCCAGATCCCACACCCCCAGCCGGAGCCCCCCCTTTGCATCCCCTGCCCCAGCCCAGAGCCCTCTCCTGCACCCCAAATCCCTCATCCCTGGCCCCAGTCCAGAGCCCATAACTCCCCACATACCTCAACCCCTTGCCCCAGCCCAGTGAAAGTGAGGGGGGGGGGGGATGGAGCGAGCAGGAGCTGGGCCTCAGAGAAGGGCCAAGGCAGGGGTGTTCAGTTTTCTGTGATTAGAAAATTGGTAACCCTATCTGAAACCAAAGCAAAAATGTGGCTGCCATAACACATTTCTTCCATGGAATTATTAACCCACAAATGTATACACAGGGAGGTTGGTTTTCCCCCTTGAAAGAGCTTGAGCACTGCATTTTTCTTAATTAAAAAAAAAAAAAAAAAAAAAAGTGAAGAAGTTTTAAAATAAAGATTTAGGGAAGCCCCTGTTTCCTTGCAGTTTCCTTATCATGACAGTCTCACAATGGTGTGTATATATATATATATATATATATGGTTGTTGATATTTTCTTGCAGAAAAAGATTTATAAGTACAAGAAAGTGCTTAGTAACCCAAGCCGCTGGGAGGTTGTTTTGAAGGAGATTAGGACACTGGTGGACATGGCGCTAAACTCTCCACTACAGGATGATTCCATCCATCAAGCACCACTGGAGATTGTCTCAAAGCTGCTCTCGGAGGTAAGATCATGAGGATGTTCCCATCTTGTTGCTTTCTCTTAGGAAAAACCCAAACACTTAACCTGCCTCCACCCCAAACTTGTAATTCAATTTCAAAATTCTGCCCTCGAATATGCACCGTGATTCCTTTTGTTTTCAGTGGCCCAGTACCTACGTATTCATAGTCGATAACTCATTCATTATGGGTCTGATCCATAGCCCATTGAAGTTAATGGCAAAACTCCCATTGACTTCATTGGGTTCGTAGTTGGGTTCTATTTGTATACAATAGACTAGATCATTCTCACAACAGATCAGTGGGATGTGAACACTTATAAGTCTAATAAGCAGCTCTTTTCTTATTACAATTTCAAATGGAGATTTCAGAGGTTTTAGCCTCCCCATCTATCTGTGTCAAATAGATGGTCCACTTCTGTTCAGGTTTGATACCATTTGTCCCCATTTTTATTTGGTAGCATTTGGGACTGTTTTTAATCTGTTGCTCACTTTGAAATGGGTTTCCTTCTTACTCTTAGCACCTGTTTCAGTTCCGGTACAAAAATGAAATGTGATGCATGTCAGAATTTTGTATCTGTTGGGTAAAGGGTGTGAAGGGCAGGCTGCATTTTTGTGTACATCTGTGATGAGCAGAATAAGAGCTGCTTTTTCCTTTGGTGCACTAAGATTGCAGCGCTATTGTAACCTCCTAGCGCCTTGTGGAACACAGAGAACATGGGGAAATTGATGTATTGGAGTAAATTGATGCAGCTCAGTTGACTTCAGAGCTGCTGCCCGGTTTATGCTGGTGGTATATTTGGCTCCATATTAGTAAGCAGGAATTACAGGCAAACTGCTGAGGTTAGTCCTCCAGCCATGGTAGAGAGCAGCAAGGAAAACCTTTTATTAACTCGGTCTGTAGAATTAAAAGCTTGAAATTTAGAAAACATTTTTTAAGAAATCCCTCCCACTAGTTCAGTCTTTCCATTAATTGGAATCTCAGGCAGCATCAACATTTAGCTGAAACTTCCTGGCTGTAAATCCAGGGGTCATGATCCTGTAGGTGCTGAGTACCCCTTTGTGAGAAATGGAAGTGAGTATGGCCCCTGATAGTAGGTGATGTAAAACCTGCATTAAAGGAATGGTTTTAAAAGAGCCTGATTTTATTCCTGTTAGTGAGTGATTGCAGAATTGGACCCTTGTCCTTGTTCATTTGCATTGGCTGAGGTGTGTGCATAAACCGTGTCAGTTTCAAAATAAGGTTAGCTCATTGGTTTCTTCTGTTTAACCTTTTCAGAACACCAACTTAACCACTCAAGACCATGAGAGCATTATTGTGGTGAGTGTCCTTATGTCATGTTTTGGGGGTCACTCTGTGTTTCTGGTGGTTTCATTTTGCCCTGGTTTTGGCTTCTATAGTGCTTGCTCCTGCCCCATTGACATCAGTGGGTGCAAGGTCAAACCCATTTAACCCATTCACTTTTTCACATTTCTATTGTCCCCTTTTTCCTGTTTGGTATAAATAACAATGAAAGATCCCTGATTAATGTGTATAAAACTCTGAAAAACTTTTTAGGATGAATTGTCTTCCCACATGGTTGCACACTGCAAATGTTAACATCTGCACCTGCCAAATTTGGCTCCTCGCAGCTTGTGGGCGCCATTGTTTTCTCAGGAGCTAGTGTGCTGTTGTGCTTTTGTGCACACTCAGGGGCTAGACTGTGGAAGGTGTGTGACCATGTGTTTGTCCTTGCAAGTGTGGGAATGTGTGTATGCTTTTACCACAAGGGGATCTGAAAATGCTCTCTTCAGTTTTCTCTGATTACCTACAGTGCATTTGTTTGGATACATAAATAAGTGAAGCAAAAGGTAGTCCTCCTCCCCATGCAACCAAATGTAAAATCTTAACAAATCCTACAGTTGATCCAGAGGTAAAAATTCCTCCCCAATCGTAATTTAATTTCAGTTGCTGGCTATTTCCAGGAGATTTTTGTAGTAATCTAGTCTAGTTCTTCACCACCACCTGATCATATCATGTCTCCATGAATCTTCCTGCAGAACGACATGAGGTAAAATGTAGCCACTGCTAGGTGTGAATTGCACTTAACTCCTGCTCAGAACTCCACTTTAGCTGGTATCAGTCATTACGATAAGTTTCTAAAGTGGGCAGTCGCTTTGTTCTGAAGTCCACTATGGATTTCATTTTACTTCAGTGCTAAGGTTAATTCAGACTTCCTGTTGCCAGTCAGTGATGATTGTTGTTTGGGGGAGGGGAAAAATCTTTGTATTTAAAAACCAAAAAACAAAACAAAACAAAAAAAAACTCCCCCCCCCCCCCCAACTATTCTGGCTTTTATCCAATTCTGAAGATTGTGCCTCAGTCATGAACAGAAATACAGTTTCTGGGTTTTTAAAGCCCCTTGCAAATATAGCGGCAGCCTTGCATTATTCTTATTATTTATTTACTTAGTAGTAGTAGAAGTAGTAGTAGTAGTTGTAAATATTTGTGGCCTCAGTGATTTAACTGTCTAGATAAAGCCATATGCCTTGCCCTAGATTTAGCTAACAGCCTGATTCTCATTCCAGAAAGTAGCCAACCAATTCTCTGCCTGGTCTAGTTCCATCTCTTTTAGGGTGGAGTGGACGTCTGTGTGGAATGCATGTGAATTTAGCTCTGGTGAAAGATAACAGATGGGCAGCCCTGCAGAGCAAAGCTCTCTCTTTATCCACAGGACAGGCATAGGTTGAGCAGAGGAATGCAGGCTTCCCCCACACTGTCCTTGTTTCAGAGAGATCACTGACTGGGGAATCTCCATGTCCCAGTCAGGTCTCAGCCTCTCTGAGACTGCCGATTCTGGTTGTCTCTTTGTGAAGTGGACATCTGTGCACTAGGGACTGGACTGAGACGACAAAGCTTATTTGATGCAAGCCACCAAACAGCAATTCCATCTTCAACTACTATGATCTGATAACCTCTCTGTCAACAGGCAGGCATAAAACCCTCACCGTGACTTTGCAATACAATTTATCAGAGGGATGGAGGAGGATGGATGCTATAGCAAATTATTATAAAGATAAATTCAGGTAGAGTCCTTAATGTAGTTAACTGTCGAATATGTAGCAAGGATATTCTAGTCCAGCTGAATATTACAGCAAGAGTGCACCACTTTTATAGTACTGTAGTAAGAATATATTGCTATGGGGCCATGACCAGTGAAGAAATAAACAGCTGTATGGAGGGGAATTGCACAATAGCCAGCTTTAGCTGCTCCAGTGTTATGTAAAATCTAGGCAGATCTTTGCAGATGTGCTTGGTTTTCATTCCAGAAGTTCATGTTAATCTTCTCCTGTGGCTGAGTGGGTGTTGTGATTCATAGTGATTTTGATGGGCTAATTTGAACTGAACTCCTGTGGGAAGGAAAAAATAAATAAAACCAAACAGGCTGCATTAGCAAAACCCCAAATGCCATCCAGGTAGAATGCCTGGCGTTCAGAAGTTTAATACACAAATGTCCTAGCTGCTCTGTTAGAGTTTTACTTTTTAAATTGGTACTGGGAATCCCTTACCCCAAGATTGAAAAAGCCTGGAGGCACCATCATGTACAGAGAGTGCATTGTTCTAGTACTGCTTTCTAATTTACGAAGGAGACAGCAGCAACATAATTTTGTTACTCACAGTGGCAGGTATGACTTGTAATATATTTACAGTACATAACCACATCAGGTTACCTAGCGATGGAGAAAGAAAGGCTGACCTGAACTTTTGGAAAGTTATCATGTTTTTTATAGAGTGTAGTGTCCACAAAAACAGTAGTGTCATTGTGGTGATTTTGGTAAAATGAAAGGAAATCAGTCATTCCCTCCAAGTGGGGCCTGTTTTGTACTGGGTGGTAACATCTGAGCATGAGCTCATTATAAAAGACATAAGGTGTGTGTTTAAGTATATTTTAGAACCCTTTAAATAAAGTGGCAGTACCGCATGTAATCATAGGGGTCAGATTCATCCCTAGTGTAATACTTCTGAAATCAATGAGTCTCATTCACACTGGTGTAAAATCTGGAGTAACCTATTGTCTTCAGTGGTGTTACTTTTGAATTTACACTGGCGTAACTGAAAGCAAAATTTGCCCAATGGGCTTATAACAAGGATGAATTTAAGCGCATAATTTAAAAATAAAACAAACCCTACTTTCCTTATTAACACTTGGAAAAAACAAACCACATTTCTATTAATGGTAGATTTTGTTCCAAAAAACAAAACAACCGCCCCTAAAATCCTAAATATGTAACTTAATCCTGAGAGCATCCAATTAAACTTAGAGAGACAAGGTGGAAAAGGTAGTATCTTTTATTGTAACGCTATCTATAATGTCAATACTTACCATGTTGTGTTTTATTGTAAAAGATATTACCTCACCCACCTCTCTCTAATATCCTGAGACTAAATTTACAGTCACCTTCTTATCCAGGTCTCTGTTTTAAAGAATTTTAAAATATACTCACTCCTCACATTCTTTTATTATGGCTGGCCTGTGTGATGAAGTCAAATTGAAGTATGCTAACTTTTTATTTTCAAGGCAATTGCACCTTTGTTGGAAAACAATCACCCTCCGCCTGACCTCTGTGAATTCTTCTGCAAGGTACTAAGAACAGATTCATTGTCTGAAGTCTCATTGATGTTTTTGTTTTTCTTAACCTCTTGAACTGATCCCCCAGTTGGTTTCTGTCTTTGGTCGATGGCCAGCAAGATCCCTGTCCTTAATGGGCCAGACTGTAAAATAGTGTTAAAGGTCAGGACTATAATGCTCAAACTGACACACAGTGATGTCTTGTCTTGTATGTCCCATTGCTAGCGTAAGTTCCACTGGAACCAGCGGGTTCTGATGGATCATGATGTGGGGCATACACTACACTGTCCTCTTCCTGCAAGGTTGTGTGTGTGTGTGTTACTAGGGTTCTGGACTTGAGATCCCAAGGTCTTTACATTTGAAAAAGCTGCTCTAACTTTAATTTTCCTTTCTAAACTGATTGACATTTCAATTTAAAGTCTAATTGCTGACAGTTGGATATATGCTTTCCATCAGGTCCCCTTGATTACGCGGTAATTCACTCAGGGCTGGCTCCAGACACCAGCGCAGGAAGCGTGTGCCTGGGGCGGCAAGTCGCAGGGGGCGGCGTGACAGTCGCTGCGAGGGTGGCAGTCAGGCAGCCTTCGGCAGCGTGCCACCAAAGGCCGTCTGACTGCCGTGCTTGGGGCGGCAAAATTCATAGAGCCGCTCCTGAATTCACTTGTAAGGAAAGACTGTCCGATTGGCGGATTCAGAAACTTATCAAAGTCATTCACACACTGTTATGAACCACCTGTAGGACCAGTGCCTGCCCTCAAGGGCATGTGCATCTAAAATCCCAAATTAGCTCCTGGTGACTAAGGGCAAGTCCATACTTAAAACGCTGCAGTAGTGCTTTAATTAAGACGATGTCAGCGGGAGTCAGCTCTCCTGTTGGCTTAGTTAATCCACCTCTCGGAGAGGCGATAGGTATGTCCGTGGGAGAAGCCATCCTGCCAACGTAGTGCTGTCTACAAGGGGGGGTTAGGTCGGTATAACCATGTCGTTCAGGGGTGTGTGGACCTTTCACTCCCCTGAGCAACATAGTTACAATATACCAGTATAGGTCGGCAGTGTAGAGCAGATCTAAATATATTATTGATGAATGTTGTAGTCTCAGGCTTTAGACAGTGATTTGATAAAGGCTAGGTCTCCTCCAAGCTCCATATGTATTTATGGTTTCTCATTGCAGCACTGCAGAGAACGCCCTCGGTCCATGGTTGTCATAGAAGTGTTCACACCGGTTGTACAGAGAATCCTCAAACACAACATGGTAAATATTAATGTTGTATGTATTTGGTTGGTTAGGAGAGCTGTCACTGTGACCCCTTATGTGTGAACTGGCTAACTTTCTTGTCTATAACGCACCCATCACCATGATGCCTGATCACTATATGTGTACACTTATGCAGTGTAGCCATGTACTACATCTAAGGTGCTTACCTTTGGGCACTCAGACTGAGATTTTCAAAAGCATGTAAGCTAGATAGACACTAAAATCACTTAGGTGCTTTTGAAAATCCTATCCTCAAGTTTGAAAACGTTGACCTCTCATTTTTATGTGTATGTACTTATTACGAGGCATGTCAATTAATACCAGGAAGTGCAGACATCTCAGGTGGGGCCCAGTAGCTGGTTATCACCTTCCGGCAACACTAAGGACTGCTTGTCTTGTTCCGAAACGAGAAGGTGCTTTTATGAGCTCTTTGAAGGGTACTAGTGCTGCTTGTACCGTTTCTAATTTGCATAAGCAGATTTTATTGCACACAGCTGCAGTTTGCTATGATCCCCGGAATGGGTTTCATGCTTTTATAACTGCACAAAGGGTTTGTTTTCATTGTTATAATTATAGATGACATCCACAGCCTTTCTGGGTCACAACATACATCCCAAGTAAAACCTTTCATGTTTCTTATTTATACAACTCTTTTTTTTTTTTAAACTCCTAGAGTTTTCAGAACTAACAAACGCGACATGGCCAAAGGCTATATTCTTGGTTCTGCGCCCGCTCTCTCCAGACATGTCATTTTTGAATATGCCGTAACCTTCAATAAAATATTCTGTAGATGTTATTCTTGGATTCCAGACCATTACAAATAATACTACCACCACCACCAAAAATAAATAAATAAAATCCAGTGCTCTTGTGGGGTCTCAAATAAAATCTAAATGCACAGTGTGCTGCTTGTATTTGGTTAGCTTAAGAGACTTGCTCCTATTTACCATACTTAGCATTTGCAGATTGGAACTCAACATGCCTTTTTACCATGGTGTGTAATTGAAGAATTTAGTGTTAAATATTAATGGGAGTGGATTTGGGCACTTTACTGCTCTCTGGGGAATTATACTCTGAATAGTCTGTTTAGACTACGTATGTGTGTATATTAAAAACGTTGTCTTGAGGAAGAGAAGCAAAGAGCCTAGTGTTAATTTCATAGCATTAGCAGGCCACTTAGAAATCCAGTGAATACTGGTCTGGGAGTCAGGGAACCTGGACTCTATTACCGGCTCTGCTGTTAATGTGCTCTGTGGTCTTTGACAAGTTGCTTCAAGATCTATGCCTCAGTTTCCCCCTGTAAAATGATACTCATCTTCTTTTGTAAAGCACTGTGGGCGAAAAGGACTATATAAGAGCTGGTGGTGTTCCGGTTGGCCACAGTATTTTGTGTCTGCTGTGATTGCAAGGCAGTGGGCCCGATCCTGTTCAATGCTGAGTACTGGGCACCCTCAACACCTAGTGACTTCCAGGAGATGCTTAGCTCTTTGCTAGATCAGACTGTGTGTTTGCGTGTAAGCATTCTGTGGTTTGCTTTGCCTTTTGTCCCCCAGTTAACATGGACATAAGGCTAACTGAATCCATTAAGCTGGCCTAACCTATTGAACAGAGAAATCTGTGGATAGCTCTTAGTTGAGCGCTCTGGTTTTGGTGGGTTTATAGCATTGCTAGAGAGTATGTTGAATAATTTACACTTTATGTACATAAGACAACTAATTTTATCAAGGGGTTGTGGTGTCATCACTGGGAGATGAGCTGTCATGTTTTTACTAATGTGACTGGAGCCAGAGAATGGAATTCCAGACATACTGTGATACGTGGTGAAGCTGGGGGTGGTTTGCAAAGGTTTCCAAATCAGCACCTGTCCTTGGGCACACTTCCCCCCCCCCCCCCCCCCTGGAATTTTAAAGATTGAATGTGATTATTTGCTTGAAAAGTCCTGACAGTTACACGCTCAACTGACTATTTGCATGCTCAACTATTGCAACTGAAGTAATTAACCACTGGAACAATTTACCTAGGACATTCTCCAGCACTCCGTATTTAGCTCAAGACTGGATGTCTTCCTAAAAGATATACTGTGGCTCAAAAAAATTGCACTTGAGTGTGCAAAAAGAGGGCTGTGCATGTGCAAATTGGAATTCGTGTATAAGTGCTACATTTTTACATGGAAGGTCATCTTTTGCATGTACACACATATTTCAAAGGTGTATCTTGGGTGACAGAATTTGAAAATATGGCATCATTTTTATTATTTATCTGTGTGTACGGTCAATGAACAGTGGTACCTGCCATTCTCTTGAAGATGTCAGCATAGTGATTAAATGAATTCAAATGTCCCTGGGCTGATCTCTGTTGAAAACACACAGTTTTAACATACATTGCAGGAATGTTTCAGCGGCTTCACTGAGTGTCTCCTTTTTGGACAGGATTTTGGGAAGTGCCCTCGCTTGAGGCTGTTTACTCAGGAGTATATTCTGGCTTTGAATGAACTGAATGCCGGCATGGAGGTGGTGAAGAAGTTCATTCATAGGTTAGTGACAGTTAATTCTATGGAGTATTCTCCAACCCTGTGAACATGTTCCTCTTTGTGGCTTAGATGAAAGACAGGAAAAAATATCATTTTCCTTGTGGATAACCATGGAGTGGCCAATGTTTGTTGAAACACTGTCGGTGCTAGCAAGCACCAGGAAAAACTAGAGGTTCCTCAGCCCAAATTTGCCCACTGAGGACCTGATCCTGCCAGTTGAAGTCCATGGGAAGACTCCTACTGATTTCAGTGGGCTTTGGATCAGGCCCTTAAGTGAGAACTCTTGTCTAGTGCGCAGCTATTTGCGAACCTTCATGGTAGTTTTTCTTCAACTGCTACAAGAGTGTTGCAGTAAATAAACCCAGCAGCAGCTTGATCCAGTTCTCAATGCGATCAGATTCAGTGGGAATTTCTGGGGTTAAATCAGTCTCACTGAACTTCCCCGAATCTCTGTCCCCTGTTCTGGGACCCCTCTCTGCCTAAAAATATTGTCACCCAGAGACACCTTCGTTACAGTCATGTCGCCTTTCGGTTACTTCCTCCCACCCCCGTTGTTTCTATTTTATTTTTCAGCATGCACGGTCCCACCGGACAATGCCCCCATCCCAGGGTCCTGCCGAATCTTGTAGCTGTTTGCTTAGCAGCCATTTATTCTTGTTATGAGGAATTTATCAACAGGTCAGTATGACTTTTCCAGACTATTTTCTGCTCCTTTACAAACACTGTTTGTGTGTGTGTGTGTGTGTGTGTGTGTGTGTAAACGTAATCAGGTGTGTTGAGCCCTTACCCTGTTGTATTTGTTCCCACATACCTTGTGAGAAACGGAGCGTGTCCTATGGAAGCTGAGTACCCTTGATTCCCATGGCTAGGTCCCCTCGATGTAGTCCACACACTGTGAGATAGATAATGCAGAGATGAGGTTTCTCACAAGTTCCCAGTGTAGAAAGGGGGTGTGCAGGCTGCAACATCTTTCAGGATGGTGAAGCTCAACACCTGCTAGTGCTCATTTTCCTTTGCACTTTCTGTCCATCCCCTGGTAGGGGAGGCCTGTAGTTGTGACTAGGTCCTGTAGAGAGACACAAGGTAAAGAGGCTTCCCAGGCATCCGCATGAAGGCCCCTTCCAGTCTGGGGCTCTGTGTTCATGACACTGGGACAGCTCACGACCCGGAACGACGAGCTAGTTGAAATGTAGACTTCAGTTCCTTCACTCCGATGCACAGTGAAAGTCTCCCCCGCACAGTGAGCTATACTAACAGCAAGGAGACCAGTGATTTCTAAAGAGGTGTAGATATCTGAGAGGAGGCCGCCTGTAAATCGTCGTGTAAATTTAGCTCCGTACCTGGGTTGGTTTCCAACCGCAGTCTGTTGTCATGAGGCGTTTAACCGGTCGGATTCCGGTGCTACCACAAGATCGATGTTAAAATGGGCCTGGTGTCAGACTGCTGACGTACTTTTACGTTTTTCAGTCAACATCAAGGGCTCTTTCTGTTTTTGTTTCCTACCCATTTATGCCGATCTGATTTTCCCCATGTGTGCTGGCTGTCGAGTAGCCAGCAAAATTTTCTAACTAGAGGACTGCAGACCAGAGTCTGGACATGTACTATATTTAGTTGCGCACTTGTGCATGAATTTCACATCAGCGTTGTGTAAGTCGGGTGGGAGTGCAGCATTCCCCACACCTTTATGTTGAACTGGCACAGTAGACAGACTGATGGAAAGGACAAATCCTCGCAGTAGAAGGGCCTGTGCAATGGTCCTTCTGGGGCTTTAATCGGTTTCATCGACTTTTGTAGTCCAAATAAAAAGGAGAATCGTAAGCAAATGGGCTGGGGTAAAATAGGGTGGGCAGTTGCAACAGAACTTGACTTCTCAGCCCCACTGTCTTCCCCACGTTATGTCTATTATGTTTGGCTACTAACATTGTACGTTTATCTTTAAAACACAGTCGAGACAATTCTCCAAGCCTGAAGGAAATTCGGAACGGCTGTCAGCAGCAATGTGACCGAAAGCCCAACTTACCCCTCCGGCTTCTCCACACGAGTCCCGACCTGGTCTCTCAAGAGGCCACCTTGAGCGAATCTCGCCTCAAATCAGTCATTGTCACGTCAAATGAGATCCACGTGGAAGTGGAGCGTAACAACACAGCTAACCAGAAGATGACGGCCAATGTCGGCAACGATAGTGAGCCCAACCTGATTGACTGCCTGATGGTCAGCCCCACCTGTAGCACCATGAGCATCGAGCTGAGCGCCCAGGCGGACAGGATCCTTGGCTGCTACGTGGAAATACTCAAAATGCTGTGAGTGACTTTTTAAAGCCTTTCGTACGTCATCATCTTAACAGTTGAGGCTTTTCCCAGAGGTCTGTCTCCTCCAACATCTGTGTGTAGCCGGCAGGATAAGACAGGATTGTAAATCTAACGCTAGCACTGAAGTCCAGTGTCTGAAAGAGGCATCTGGTGCTGCCAATAAATTCTAAAAATAGTTATTCGGAGGATGAAAATGGAAAGCTCATTTGTACATTCAGACAGGCTATTGTTCCTGGCAGCTATTGGTCATTTATTCCCCACAAAACTTCCCATTTCACCCCTCTGGACCGCTTAGGATTATTGAACACAGATTCCAGGGGGTGGAACTAGCTTTAAGAGACAAGCTTCTGTTTTAGGCCAAGACCCTGTGTTGTGATAAGCACCACGGCGCCCATTGATTTCAGCAGGAGTTAAGTGAGCTCAAGTGTCCCTCAATAGGAATTCCGCTCTTCACAGGATTGAGCCCGTAACCTTTTGCAACTTGTTATGCCTGGGTTTTGTAGGTGGTTCAGACTTCCCTCCCTCACAAGCTTCTCTGTTTATTAGGTAGTCCATGTGGTACACTGAAACCCAGATAAATAAATGACAGCTCAAGAAACCATTACGGCATGCTTGTGATAAAGATGAATTAGAATTGAATTCCATACCCTTGGGGATATTTTGACATGGTCTCTGAGACATGAAGTTGCCTAATCAGGCTAGTCTTTTGGATTGGTTTCACTGGAGCAAGTATACTTTGAAGAGGGATTGATACTGAAAGGATTTTCAGAACAAATTTTTTGGAGTGGAAATTTAGATGATCAACTGGATGAATAAGTAAAATCAAGGGATAACATGAGATGCATGGTAGAGTAGAAAAATGAGAGTGGAACATATATTCAAACAGTGAGGCTATGTGACCCCAAGGGATTGCTTGTCAGGATTCCTGGGTTTTACACTCAATTCTACTTCTGAGTTACAGTGTAATTCATAGCTTCCAAGGCAAGGCATTATGATCACTAGTCTAAACCTCTCCGATAACACAAGCCAGCGAACTTCCTAAAAATAATTCCTAGGGTAGATCTTTTCGAAAAACATCCAATCTTGATTTTAAAATTGGAGTGATCGAGAATTCACCATGACCCATGGTAAATTATTCCAGTGGTTAATTACCTTCACTGTTTAAAATGTATACTTTATTTCCAGTCTGAATTTGTCATTGAAGAACCAATTATCAAATATTTGTTCCCCCTGTAGATACTTATAGAAAATAATCAGCTCACCCATTACCTTCTCTTTGTTAGACTCAAAGGAGCTCAATCTATTTAGTTTATCACTGTAAGGCATGTTTTCTAATTCTTTCATCATCCTTGTGGCTCTTCTCTGACCCCTCTCCAACTTCTCAACATCCTTCTTGAATTGTGGACACCAGAACTGGACACTATTCCAGCGGTTGTTGCACCAGAGCCAAATACAGAGGTAAAATAACCTCTCCACTCTACTCGAGATTCCCCTGTTTATTTATCCAAGGATCACATTAGCCCTTTTGGCCATAGTGTTGCACTGGGAGCTCATGTTCAGCTGATTATCCACCGCGGCCCGCAAATCTTTTTCAGAGTCACTGCTTCCCACGATAGTCCCCCAGGCTATAAGTATGGCCTACATTCTTTGTTCCCAGATTTACATTTAGCCACATTAAAAGGCATATTGTTTGCTTCTGCCCACCTTACCAAGTGATCCAGATCGCTCTGTATCAGTGACCTGTCCTCATCATTATGTACCAATCCCCCAATTTTTATGTCATCTGCAAACTTTATCAGTGATGTTATGTTTTCTTCGAGGCCATTAAATGGCGTAGGGCCAAGAACTGATCCCTGTGGGGCACCACTAGAAATATACCCAATCAGTGATGATTCCCCATTTACAATTACATTTTTGGACTTATCAGTGAGCCAGCTTTTAATCCATTTAATGTGTGTGCCATGTTAATTTTATATCGTTCTAGTTTTTTAATCAAAATGTTGTGGGGTACCAAGTCAAGTGTAAGTATATCGCATATATTACATCAACACTATTACCTTTATCAACCAAACCTGTAAACTCTTCCAAAAAAAAAAAAAAAAAAAAAAAAAGGTTCCAGGGTTCATCTGATACTTATTTTTCATAAATTTATGTTGATTGGCATTAATTATATTACCGTCCTTTAATTCATTATTAATTGAATCCCATATCAGCCAATCCATTATTTTGCCCTGGGATCAATGTCAGATTGACCGGCCTATAAATAACGCAAGTCATCCTGTTTACCCTTTTTAACTATTGGTACAATATTAGCTTACTTTCAGTCTCTGGAACTTTCCCGGTGTTCCTATACTTATTGAAATTCAACATTAATGATCCAACAAGCTCCTCAGCCAGGTCTTTTAAAACTCTTTGATGCAAGTTATCTGGACCTGATGACTTGTTTAGCATCCTCCTGAGATGCTAGTGGAATGGGAAGAATGTTAGCATATATGACATGACTATATCATCTGTGTTTTCACAAATACAGAACAGAAATATTTATTGAACTATTCTGCCTTTTCTGCATTATTATTGATAATTCTACCATTTCCATCTAATAATGGAGCAATCCCATTGTTAGGATTTTTTTTGCTCCTAATATACTTTAAAAACTCTTTCTTACTGTCATTATTGTTTTATTTTTATAGCTGCTTTCATTTCCTCTCTAACCAGGTCTTTTTAAAATCAGTACAGCCTCCTTGTTCGATTGTGGGTTTTTTGGATGTCTAGCAAAGTGTTCCCAAACAATTCCCAATCATCATTCAAATTTTTCTGATTAAACTCTTCCTCCCACCTGTTCTTGCTCATAAATATTTTCAGCTTTGTGAAATTAGCCCTTTTAAAGCACCAAGTATATATATTACTGGTCTGGACTTTGTACCTAAGCTATTATCAGTTTCTAGTTCTGTGATCAGTTTCTCTTTATCTGTCAAGAAATGGTCTAATATAGTATTATCCCGTTTTGGCTGCAACGCTTTTGGAGTTAGGAAATTGTCATCTATAATATTTAGAAATGTCAAGGATGTTTTAGTGCTGGCAGATTGAGACCTCCAGCATATGTCACTCAGATTGAAATCCCTCATGATTACACAGCTTTTCCCCCCTGCACATTATAAATAGGTGTGTAAAGAGGTGGTCATCCTGTTCCCTAGTATGATTTGATGGTCTGTAGCAGCCGTTAACTAATATCCCATCTTGTGCTTTATCTGTTAGCACATTGATGTGTAATATTCAGGATCATTTTCTTCTGTGTTGTCAGTGACTCGGAAACAAGTAATGCCAGTGCTGACATAGAGTGCCACACCGCCTCCCGTTTTGCACACTCCTAAATAGGTTATAACCATTTGATTTTTAACATGCCAATCATCCAGATCAGCCCACAAGGTTTCAGTAATACCAACTAGAGCGAATTCATGCTCATAAATAAAGAAATGAAAGTGGTGCTGGGAAAACCACTGACGTTTCCACATTTTTAATGTTTTAATAATACAAGGTGTTGTGAGGGGTAAATAGCTGATATTTGAGATGTTTGGGTCACAAGGCATTGTGAATGAAATCCTGACTCTGCCAAAGTCAATGGGAGTTTTGTCACTGACGTCAGCGAGGCCAGAGTTTCACCAAATACGTGGGCAAGATTTTTAATATGTACTCCCTGGAATTAAATAAATCCAAATGTGATGACTGAGGACTTTCTAAAAACAAGAGCCAGCAGCGGCCCCCGTTTTCAGAATTATAAAAATGTGCAAGTATGTTTTGTGTATGCCGTTACCACATTTGCATGTATACATGCAGACATTGCGCACTTTGATTATATGCAGACAGAGCATGAGAATGTGGGCTATACATTTTACTGGCAAGGCAAGTTAAATCCAAGGTGGAGCTGTCATTCTCCTTTTTAGCAGCAAGCTGCTGTAGTACAAAGTTTTGAGTACATTCCTCTGACTAGACTCCTCTTTCCTGCCCATTAGAAATGTTCGTGTTAGATCAACACAGCATTTGGCTTTGGTTTACCTGGTATCTTGAGAGTCTGTGTGTGCGTAGGTGATGTATGAGACATACCTCATATTCATCCCAGTCCCCTTGACTCTTGATATTTTCCATAAACACTATGAACTCCCAGTCCCAACGCTATCTT
Source organism: Chelydra serpentina (assembly GCA_037349315.1). Classification (NCBI taxonomy): domain Eukaryota; kingdom Metazoa; phylum Chordata; order Testudines; family Chelydridae; genus Chelydra; species Chelydra serpentina. Next base: position 31,714,177 of record JBAIAC010000026.1, read on the forward strand.
GGGCGCTACTCATTTTTCTCATTAAGCATCAATGGTTTTATTGTTTTTGTTTCATCATGCAGCTGACACAGATTTTATAAACACATTCACTAATGGGCATGTTCTTTCTTGTGGCTTACCTCCAACTCTCAGGTTACCCATATGATGCATCTGCATCGCTCTCAAGTCTTATACGGAGAACTATGATTTCATTACATACTGTACATTAATATACAGTTTGTGACATGATCCACAGGTATTTTCAACAAGTTCCTCAACTGAAACAATGGGGATGGGGAGCCATTATGGGTGTGTGTGTGAGTGAATCGGCCACCCTGGAGACTCAAGTCCACAAAATGGGTACAGCACATGACCAATGAGTACAGGAAAACCAGTGCAAGTTTCCTCTGATTGCCTTGCCAGTGTGTCCTGGCCCTGACAGAAAAGGCACCGCTTTTAACATAGTTCCAATGACCTTCTATTTCCATTCAGCCCTTCCTCTCTACTGAGACTACTAACAAAGTTGCCAGTTAATGTCCCTCTGTCATTCTAGGTGTTTTTCCAAACCCGTCCTGAACTAGGAAGTTCTACATGCAATAACATCAATTATTTATTTAATTACTATATAATTAACTTAGGGTGTCAGGGAGTAATCTATTTAGGCTAATTTTAATTATTCGATGTCTCACAAATAAAAATCCTTAATATCTTCAGTAGAGGACATTTCCTGTTCTTCTATCTCCTGGACACTTGGCACTTTTGGAGCAAAGAACCTTTGAGCTCTTAAAATTTAAAGTTATTCCGTAACCTCTAGAATAATTCATACCTTTTCAACACAGAAGCTTGAGCACCTGTTTGACAAAATTCATCGCTAACCAAGTTCAGTTTTGTCATCCACATTGGGATGACTATGGTAGAACCAGTAATGTTTGATGATCCAAATATATATAACCCTTTTTTTAAAATGCACCTGAGTAACGAAACACAAACATCATCATCATCATACAAAAGAAAAACCTATACTAATTGTTTGACATGTATTGAAAGGTGAGCAATAGTCTGGACAGATTTTAAAGAAGCTGTATTCTCACCTGGAATACAATATGCTTTTTGTCCCCTTAATGATGGATCAAACTCAGTGTCAAATAGACTCCCACAGATCCTGGACCCTGATGATATCAGCAACACCAGCCAACCCCTTCTCCCCCTTTTTTGAAAGACAAATAGTCTTAATGTTTTACTTTGAATCTACGGTAAATTGATTGAAAATTTGCAGTTGAGAATATTCTATTAGAGCATCCGAGAGCTGCCTGCCATTGTCCAGTGCCTGGTTTAAGTGATGATGATTCCCATACACTGAAGAGTTTCCTGTACAGTAAAAACTCTTTCTTCCACATGGAGCAAATTTCCAGCGTAATGTCAGCAAGGTCTTCTCCCAGTTGCAGAACTGTAAGGAGGGAAACATCTGCTGTCAAATTTGGCTGTGGCTCCACCTCAGCTGGCTGATTAAGTTCACATATTGAGGTCTGTACATCCACAGCAGAGGAAAGGCTGCCTGCAACCTGGCTCACTGGGGCACCAGTTGCAGGCTGTACATGTATGCAGGGGTCTCTGGGATTGCTTAGTCTTCAGATTACGTAGGAGTTCTCCTACCTTTACGGTATATAAGCAATTATGTTACCAAAACAAAGAAAAATGTGTTCCCCAATTCATGTCTGGAGACATCTACTATTGTCAACCAGGCTAATATACAAGTTAAAATAGCGGCTAAACCAGCTGCAAGAGCAGAAGCCACTAGGAGAGGCAGCAGCCACGGTGCTTGTAAATTTTCCCGTGACCATCTTTCCCCTTTATTATTATTTGTTTCCATTGCTGTCCACAATGTGCTAGGTGCTTTCGAAACCTAAAAGAGGCCCCAAATGTCTCTCGACGTGGGCTATGCATGTAGGTGAGTACAGGATAGAGTTAAGCCCAGTGGCAGAGATGCCTGGAGAAACTTACACTGCTGCTATTTGAGCTTTGTATCTGCCAGGAACATGAGAGGACTTCACTCTCCAAAGCTGTCGATCTGGCAGCACTACATTTGCCTTTAAAACAATAATGCTGCTCATGAGAGACTTCCAGCTCCTTTTTCAGACAATGGCAGCAGCATGTTCTTACTGACCCAAGTGAGTGCCCAGCAGAAATGATTTCAACCCCGAAATTCCAGTCCGAATCTGGATCCACACTGCCCCAAACTCCAGATTCTCTTACTGCATGCATCCTCTGCATTCCCCAGTAGGTCAGCACCATACCCTGAATATCCCAAGCAGATTCTCTGATGTCATGTTTATCAGGGTTGCCCATGGCTGCTAATATGTTTTGGATTGTTTGCGCTGCATATGACGTGGGCAGACTTTCATTTTGGTGAAAAGTGATACCTGGAAAGGAAAATGTATTCTGTCTGCAGGCAGATGAGAGTGAATGGCCCTAAGGCAAATGCAGATTAGGCAGAGATTATTTAATTATTATTGGTGGCTAACATTGTGGACTGACAGAGACACAGTTTTCTGGGTAAGTTACATTGTTTGCAATGGCAAGTGGTCACTCTGACAGCCTTCCCTTGTTTAGCACCCTGATACCCAGTCTGCCCCTAGCTTTCCATGGACTCTGCAGATAGCGGCACGCTCAGAAACACACAATCCCGACGTTCATTTTTGCATGACTTGGGGTTTTAAACTGAAATCCTGAATAATGGCTGCCCTGGGGCTCCTTTCTCGCAGAGGCCCTCCCTGGGATTAAAGGCTTGTGATTAGTGAGTCGGAGCCTTCAGTTCAGCAACCATTGAACAGCTAGCTACATGGGAAGTTTTGTCATAGGCACTTTTCATTATGCCTTCTGTATCTTCGTGCACTAACCCTCCCCTGCTGTGGCCTCTTTGTCTGGCTCATTGCAGTGGTTGTTAACATTCAACCAGAGAGACTCCCAACTCCCTTCCTTTTTCCTGTTTTAAACAGCCCTGATTTGTCCAACAGGGCTTCAGAGCTTTACAGGGACCAGAAAAAACAATCAACCTTGTGAGTGCAGTAACCTGAGGTGATCAGTAGAGAGTGAGAATGTGTTTGAAGAGGGAGCTGGTGAGAGGAGAATGAGACACTCCTGGAGGCGTCTAATAAGTTTTAGTTTTATTCTTGTTATTTTTCTGCAGTGTTTATTTCATGTTTCCGTAGTCGTGATTTGGCTGATACAACCAATTCTCAAGAGTGACTAGAAAAGAAGATTAGATGCATGACAAGAGGGTACCTGTATTCCATTTTCAGATTATACTTGTGTCCAAATTCTAAATAGTTCACTTAATGTCGTTTTCTTTTTTCCTAGTGTTTAAAATGGAATCTGGTTTATTGCTAATGTTCCTCATAGACCTTTCTCCACCAATGACAAGTGCTGCTTGAAGTAGATAACATCCCAGCTTTCATATAGAGTCACAGATTTCTGCACGACTCTGTCTGCAATGTCTCACTCTCTCTTCCCCTTTAATAAGCTGCTTTTTTCCCCTCCTCCCAATTTCCTTTGAAGATCAGCCAAAAAAAATTGATTAGTGCATATTATTACTAATCACAACTCTCCAGATTGCACAAGAAAGGATTTTCACAGTGTAAAACTTAACCTGAGATGTCACAGCGACTTCACGTATTAAACCTCAAAGTAGGTTTAAGCTTTTACGGCTTTAAGCTTATGTTGGGAAAGATTTTTAGGTGCTTAACTCAAATGTGTATTGAAAAAGCCTTGAATTTCTTAGCCCAGTCTTTTGGCAATGGTCTATCTCCTGGTTTAAAGGATCACTTTTCTAGTTGGTTGCACTTCATCTAAACATGAACAGAATACAGTAGAACCTCTGCTGCTGCCTGATTGTGAATTTCTGGTTCCAAATGAGGTGTGCGGTTGATCAGTGTGTTCGTAACTCTGAAGTTCTAGTATATTTAATCTCAAAGCTATTTGGGAGCAAGTCGTAGGTCCAGTGACAGTCATTTTTAAAATGTAGCTGCAGATTGAATATGAATTGCAAACGGTGAGTAAATGGCTGCGCCCAGGAGGTGTTTGGCTTTGTCCCTCTTATACAGAGGTCTAGTGGTTAGAGCACAGGACTCCCAAGATTAATTCCTGCTCCTGCCTGGATGCATTTTGTTTAACCTTTTCGTGCCTACATTTACTCATCTGCAGAACAAGGATAATATCTCGCAGGCCTGTTGTGAGGTTTTATTAATATTTGTTTGTTAAAGAGCCTGGAGATTCTCTAATGTAAGGGTCTGTGGCGGTGCAGAGTGTTTTTCTTGTATTGCCACCAGTCATGCTTCCAGGCAGGCCCATCCCCAGGTGCTGTTACATTTGAAGGCATTAACTCCTACATGGAGATGATGGAAAACCAAACCTGCTCCCTGAGCTATTCTTGCCTAGTGTCTGTAAAGCTGGCAGTGCTGAGAGCTGTGCTCACAGTCCACAAAAGCGCTGTGTCTTAAGGAAGAAACTCTGTGAATGAAAGCTCAAAGAGTACTGTAGGTGCAGTGGGCTTGATTCTGGTCTCACACTGGTTGTACACCAGTGTAACTTCCCTGACTTCAGTGGAGTTGCTCCTGATTTACACGGGTGTGACAGAGGGCAAGATCAGGCCTGATGCCTTTTAGAATCACTGGCGTAGACCTGAGGCTTTCTGTTGCAGAGCACCGGAGCTTGACATGAGAGTTGCTTCCTGCCTCAAGTACTAAAGATAACAAGAGGGTAATAAACAAGTTGGATTTATTAGAGGACATAGCCAGGATTCTCAACTGTTGTTTGTTTAGAGTCCTGGAGAAAACTGAGTCGGGGGTTTTCTGCCTGGACAACGCCACATTATGTGCTTAACTGACCACCTTTCTCATGCTGCCACCTTACACCAATTTGTTTTACTGTTTCTTGACAAGGGCATTCAGGGAGGGGAAAGAAATCTCTAAATCATGTCCCCTAAACTCTGTGTTGGCCACAATAGTTGAGATCCTTTGCCTGCTAGGAGGAGCTGCTCAGAATGTATATGTGCTAGCTGATTCTATGATCATGAAAAAGCAGGCTGTTCTCTGGAGTACAGGAACCAAAAATGCATGCCTTTCATTGTCCTGTTTCCTCACTGAGTTACACATATCATATGATGGAAATGTGCCTAAAGGGGGACTCAAACCCAGGTCTCCCACATGGTAGGGTGGAAGAGAGACTACTAGGATATGGGACCATCCTAGCCCACAGTGCTTTTCTGCTATGGCTTCCAGTTCTTTAGAGCAACAACCACCACTACCCCACCCCCTCTTTGCCTCCCAGGGGGTTGTGGTGGTTGTTGCTCTAAAGAACTGGAAGCCATAGCAGAAAAGGGTGCCAGGTTTTCCGGTGAGCTGGATTCATAATACTCTTGGCGATGTTTATTTGCCTCCCTTGTTAATTTGATCATTTTGATTGTCTCGAGTTGGGATTTCATCAGCTCCTTACGTTGTTAATAATCCTGTATTCATGCATACGGATTTTCTTTGCATCATTGATGTTTAGTTGACTGGATTTTACTGTGTGTTAAACTGCGTATCTGAAAGATTATGGAAAATCTGTTTTATATGTGATGGGTTGACTTGGCTCCACTAGGGAAGGCTGCTAGGCCATTTAGACATAGCACTTGTCTATATTTTCTTCTCCCTGGAACAAAACCTCTTCTGTTCTTTTATAACTGTTGGGTGGGTTCGTGTGTTTGTCTGTTAACTGAATGTGATCTCAGTGCTATCAGTACACGATGCACATCCGAGAACATTACGCTTTGTTCATCTCTGAAGAGACATCATCATCTTGTGCCAAGTTTGAAATGAAGCTGGAGTCCCTAGTCTCCTAGCTTTTAAAACCAAATCTAAAAGGTAACAGTACTACGAAAATCTCTCCTATGCCATCTTTTTTAGATCTTCCACAGTGTTTGTCTTATATTAAGAGCTTAGCTTGGGATCAGCCTATGTTTCGGCCAGGAGCTCCTGGACTTCTTACTACTACTAAGTGGGAGTGTTAGTATTTAGGACAGAGAACTGAGTATCAGGACTCCTGGGTTCTGTTCCTAGTTCTGCCACAGACTTGTCAAATCACTTATATTCTCTTTGCTTCATTTGGCTCATCTGTAAATGGTGATAGAATGGTTGTAGTGATACTCTTTTCACAGCGTGCTGTGGGGCCTAATTAATTGATTGATGTTTGAGATCCTTTGATGAAAGGGCGCGGAGTATTATTCATACAAAATGTACGTTCTCTGCTTCTCCCTATTGATGCATCCATTCGAGCAGTTCGCACCTTGTGGGCAGATTGGGGAAATTGGTTTTTCAGTAAAGGACACTTACATATGAAGCCGATCATTCCCTCTAGCCCAGTTCACGTGAACATCCCCCTTTGGAAGGCACCTCAGATATGGCAATTATGTCTACAGACATTGAAGGTGAAAATAAAATGAATCAAGTAGCAGGATACATCCTACTAATGTTTTACAGGGGGGTGATATTTCCACTTCTGAATTTTTTCCCTTTTTTTGTGTGGGATCAACTTAAATAGATCTCTTGGCCTCTATCTTCTTTTGATATCCTCGCCTACCCTCTCCCCAGACACACATACAACACTGCTGAAGTATTTTCAAAACAAAATGTATCTGCGCAAAAAATAATGTCTTTGGAAAATGACAATGCTGTCTTTTCCCTTTCATGATCTAAATCATCCCTTGGTCCTTGACTGGTTTAAATGGCACCTTTCCCATGTGCCGAGGGTTTTCATTTCTTTTTCTTTGGGCATACTTTCCTCTCTGAGCAGAGAGTTTGCCCTTTTATTCCATTGATTGCATGCCACTTTGTTGTATAATGGAGCGGCCGCCTCTGAGAGGCGGAAGAAAAAAGGGTCTAATGAGTTGTGAGTGCGCACCAAGTGAAGTTCACAGAAATCTCAAATTAACGATATGTAATTGTTTTATGAACCAGGCCGTAAAATTGCACTTGGTACTTGTAGGGCAAATGTGAAGGCAGCTTTGTAATCTGGCTCATCCTCCACCATAAAAAAAAAAAAAAATTTTTTTTTTAAAAGGTCTGATTAAAGTTCAGAGAGGAGATGTAAATAATAATGGCTTGGTAACTGCAGTTCAAAGTTGGATGAAAATATTACCTAGCAATTAAATGCTAGAAGGTCTCGTAAACAACTCACGTCTTTAAGGTGACATGGAGGAGGCCTCTGGAGGTCAAGTCTCAGCATTTCATTGAAAATATGTGATTTATTGTGCCATGCCGGAGAACATGCTGAAAATGAAAAGGGAAAATGTCACCCTAGATCATTAGAGTGCTTCAATAAATCAGAGAAGTTGCTGCTGCTTACAGTAAATGACTTCTGACTCATGGAACCAACTGCTGACAGTCTGTATGAAAACATCTTGGTGCTAATAACAATGTTCCTCTTGTAGGTCGGACTATGATGACTGGAGACCAGCTCTGGCCAGCTTGCTTCAACCTATCCCATTTCCCAAGGAGTAAGTTCACAGCACCAGATTGTTTGAGATCCATGTCGGTGTGGTTGTTTTATGGTGCAGTCTCTACAGTCTGTTAAACCTTGTTGCACTGGAGAACTCGTACTTTGGAGAAATCCAATGGAACTTGTGCCATGTGACCACAGAAAAAGAGGCATGAAGTTTTCCTGGCCCTGTGTCCCTCTCCCCTTTTTTCCAAGACAATCCTGGAGAGGAATGAGTAACTTGATACCCTAAGTGGTGAGGGGGGAAGTTGTAGTGGAGGAGGAGGAAGCGCATGACTTACTATCCAAGGACATTTCATCCACGTGATCAAGACTTAACTTGTTTGTATTACTGTGTTTTGATAGAAAGAAGAAGCTGCCCTGCCACCTTAGGAGCAGCCAAGCTCCCTCGGAAACCTATTAATGAGCACTAGTGTTTATAAAATGTAAATCTCCAAGGGTGAACATTACAGCCTATAATTGTACAATTTGCTAGCTTATCATGTCCCCCAGTGGCCCAATGCCTTGAAGCGGCAAGGTCCAACTCCTCGGCACCAGGCTACCTGGGCTATAGCATGGCTTGGGAAATATGAAACAGTGGCATCATTTGCCTGAGTCAGTCTTCCTGAGGTTCCCCCAGGGGGAGTATAACTCAGTACCATGATGCAATGCACATTACAAAATGACCAACAATTGCTTTACTGATATACGACACTAATTAGTTGTGACCAGGCCTTGCAGTGCAATTAAAGAACACACCTGGGTCTTTAAAGTAGCCAGAATTCTGTTTACAAATCTAAGTTGGCTGACCAAATTGTGAAGTCCTTTACTCTCTTTCTGCTGACGTGAACCTCCCATTGAAGTTAATGGGAATTTTGTCTAAATAAAGACTGAGTAAAAACGACTGGATTTGTCCCTGTGCTACTAGTTTTTCATAATTTTTAACCGAAGGGGGTTTTCTATGTCCGCAATATTGTCCCTTTTATGTCATGTGGGCTGCAGTTGCTTTGCATGTTTATGGAATGTGTTGGGTAAGAATTGCAAAAATCAATCAATCGAATTCTCATACCTTTCTGTTTTTAATTGCAGGGCTCTTGCACATGAGAAATTCACAAAGTAAGTGTTTGTTTCTTTAAAATGCCTTTCTATGATACCATAAATAAGTCAGCACTAGCAAGGATGGGTCGATTGGCGTCTTGTCTCCAATATTTTTGTCTGTGATGGTCTGAGCGTATGTTCTGTTAGTAATAAAGTTATGTGGTTTACTTTGTAGTTTACTGCGGCAGCAAAAGTCCATGGACTAAAGCCATTTGATACTGATAGAATTTACAAAACAGTTTGTCACTTTGCGTCATCGAAAGCTTTCCAAGCCTATTTTAAGTAGGCACTATCACTTTTAGACCACCTACTTTTTGTGAACGCTGTTCCATTTATTTCTCTCTAAACTCCAAATATATAAATTCAAAGTGTAACCCACAAGAAATGGGACTCCTGTGTGAATTCTGCAACCAATCAAGTGTTGGCTTTCATCCTTTTTTTTTTTTTCTTCTTCTTCTTTTTTTTTTTAGGGAGCTGAAATATGTGATTCAAAGATTTGCGGAAGACCCAAGACAAGAAGTGAGTCTCATTTTCCAGTTTAAGCAGAGTAATAATGAAAGGGATTGTGAGGGCACTTGTCAAAATGTTCCTGCATGAAGCAGTACAAGTGCCAAAGCACTGTGTAGTTCTCAGTCTGCTGCCCTTGAATCACCTAGAGAGCTGAAATGCAGAAACGATATAGGCTGCAGTATTATGAATGGCTTCTTGCCTTGTATATAAACATGCCCTCCATCCTCTGTGGCAGAAATTAGTTGATGATGTCACTGCTTTGCAGTAAAATGCAACCAGCAAGAATTATTTTCCTATTTACTGTATGCTCCCTCGGGCTCTTCCTCATCTGTTGAAAACCGGGAAGCAGCAAGCTCTGGATCCTGTGATTTACAAAACAACAAGTTTTTGTTTAGCTGCGTTTCAGTTTCATTGTGTGCCAGTGATTTTGTTCTCATGAACAAAGGAGGGTATTCCTGGAATCAGTGCATAGCTCTTGCGTCGTGACGGCTGACTGCTTTCACAGCCACATATGTAACTTGTTTAACATAGTCAGCTGCAGCTGATTCAGACAGGGCCTCTCATCTCCATTGAGCTTCTATATCAGCATGCAGGGAAAAAGAGCTACCACAGAACTGCAGGCCAGGAGCAAGCTGAACCTGCATTGTCGTCTGTGCCGAGAATTTTTGGCATTCGGGGGTTTTTTTAGACTCTCTGATCAAACTCACCACTCTGGTGTAACTCTATTGACTTCTGTAGAATTACACCATTGATGAATTTGGCCCAAGATTAATTATATACCCAAATGTAAGATAATTAGCTTCACTCCCCCCTCACCAAAAACCTGAATTAAAGTGATGTCCATTAAAAAGCGAAAGTCACAGGTGGGACTGCTTGCTGTAATGCATCAGCAGGGCCGGCTCGAGGCACCAGCCTAGGAAGCAGGTGCCTGGGGCGGCAAACGGGAAAGGGTCCTCTGTCTTCAGCAGCACGACGACGCCGGCTCCTCCCTCTTCGGCGGCACACCTGCAGCAGCTCCTCCGTTCCCTCTTTGGCGGCACACCAGCGGCAGCTTTTTTTTTTTTCTTTGCCGCTTGGGGCGGCAGAAAAGGTAGAGCCGGCCCTGTGCCTCAGAGTCCAAGAAGGGGGAGGAGACTTCTTAAAGACCCTGAAGCTAGATCAATTAGAAACTACAATGGCAGTGTCATGTGCAGAGCCAAATTTGGACTACTGAGTGCCAGTTGTTTGAGCCAGTTCTGCCCAGTTTCTGCCTTCTCTGTCTCTGCTGAAGTCTCTTTCCTGGCTTTCCCCCCTTCATAGCAGGCAGGAAGAATAACAAACTTTCATAAGTAGAATGAGGAAGCCACAATCTGCCACTGTTAGTGTTCCGCTCACACCAGAAACGAAAACGCACGTGGTGAGGGAGCTGAGGAATTTAAGCCTTTTGTTTTCTAATGGAGCTGCTCTAGATTAATGCCGTTTGGGCCTTTGTGTGAAGGAAATGAAAAGGGCTGTTCAGCTAGCATTGATAGAGTTCCACTCCTTGTTCAAGTGTTGTTTCTGCTGAGTGATGCAAAAATAATGAATTGTCTGCAGCTCTGCAATAATAATAACACCAAAAGAGGAGACCCCCTTGCTTTGTGGAGTAGCTGCTCTGGGGATGCTGGGTGATGTGCGGGGCGTGCTGAGAATATTGGAGGTAACCCTAACCCTTCAAGTGTCTTTGCTTTGTCTGGTAGGTCCACTCGTGTTTGCTGAGTGTGCGGGCTGGCAAAGATGGCTGGTTCCAGCTATACAGTCCCGGGGGAGTGGCCTGTGATGACGACGGAGAACTATTTGCCAGTATGGTACGTGTCTGCAATAATGTGAGTTTAGTAATTTCTTTGTAGTCTTTAGCCAATATGTAACTGGTGATAAATAGCTTTATTTGCTTTGTCCCTGTCTTGCAAAATTATGACACTGTGAACCATCAGTGTTTAACCAGTAAATCCAAACCTTCATATAACCAGTTGTCATCCATTGTTCTCACTTACAATGGCAATCTGGCTTGTATATTAACAAGAAAGCCATACACATAGTGTTTATAGATCATTAAATAAGCTTCCTCAACACAGCCTTAAAACAAACAGAAGCGTGTGGTTTTCAAAAGGAAGTTAGGAGCTGCATTTTCAGAAGTGGATGCTGTCTCACACAATGCACAAGTGTCATCCACACTTTTGCACATGCAGACTGAGCATTTATATGGCACAGACAGACTCTAGCACAATAAAAGACAGACAGATGTGCTTGCACATGCAAATAACTGAATTTGCATTCTCATTTTTGAAAATTTGACCCATTTATTTTATTGGTATCACACACACCCCACCCCCAAAACTCCCATTGGGTGGTGATCACCATTAATTATCTGATTGCTAGTAAAATACAGTCGCCTGAAGGAATTTTGTTCTTGACATCCACCCCCAAAGCTTTCGGTCTGAGGATTGTAGGTTACTGTGGATTTTCAACAAAACTGAAACATTGGAACCAATATTTACACACACATTTTAACATTCTGTCTAGTGTCTCTTCTCTATCTGCATGTTTTCATATTCTGTTTTCTTCCGGGGGATGTAATTGGAGAACAGCAACATTGCTCTGCCAGTTATTGTTACTCTTAGAAATCAAGGCAATGGACACAAGAGACCCGAGTTCATTTCCTGGCTCTGCCACAGACTTCCCATGTGAGCAGTTTACATCCCTCTGTGCCCAATGTGTAAGGTAAAATGGGGAGATATTCCTTTCCCACTTCCTGTTGTGAGGAGACCTGTGTTAACATTTGTGAGGCACTCAGATCCAGCCGTGATCTGTCACTAATTTAGGAGCTTAAGTCCCATAGGCATTTTTGAAAATGATCCTCTTGGGTGATGCAAGTACCTACGTGTCTACCTGTACAGTCATTGAAACTCAAGCTGATCAGCGAATTGTGAACCGGATCCTGGTCACAGCTTAGCTTTTTCTCTTCTGTGTTCTGTCCTTGCCAGTCCTAATCCCTGTCTTTGTTAAAACTGAATCATTGCTCTTGAGGGAGCTGTGTGACTGCATGGCATTGACAAGCCCAAGGTAGCATGAGAAAGCATGATGCCGCTAGCCCATAGCGGTATGGCATAGCCTGGGCTCTTTAAAAGGATATTGATAAATATTTAAAGAGCAGTTTTACTAACTGTAAAGCTTGAAAAAAATCGTGTTCTAACTTGAACCTTAGCAGTTCCGAATTTTTTTTTCTGCTCTTAAAAAAAAATATTAATAAGGACATTTGCCTGAAAATGAGAACCTTTTGGCTTGGAGAGCACCCCGCTTGCAGACAGCAGCAGCAAATCAACACTTGGGAAACAATGATCCTTTGTTAATGGAAAGTCCTTGGTGACAATAAAATGAGGCATGAAAAAAGATACAGTAGTAAATGATCTACTCTGTGTGCAGAATGGTCTCTGTTGTAGAACAGTTTTCAGTGTTTTCCATAAGGTTTCAGCTGTTCTCCAGCAGACTCCAATATCGCAATAGCACTGAGGAACTTCATAAGGCCTGGAGCAAAGCTTATAACATGGATCTCCTCTAAAACATCTAAGGCCATGAGATTCTGTGGCCATACCCTAAACAGATTCCATATAGAAATCATACCTCAAACCCCATTTGTCCGCCATCTGTTCCATAGTATTCTTTGCGCGCACCCACAAATCCAAATTTTCCTTCAGTCTTACACAATATATGTAGCCATTGTGTAGAAATGGTCTATCTGTTGTGGAATAGCCATGCCGTTAGCTCCAGAGAGATGCAGCTCTCACTGCATGCTTTGCCCGGTGTCAGCCTAGCTCAGGAGAAGCTGTAAAAGGTCACACGCTGTTCTGGGAGGAAGCTAATGCAAGATTTCTAAATAGCATTCTATGTGCAGTGCCGTGGTGAACGAGAAGTCCAGGACTCCCCCACTCTCCATTCCAGACACCTTGGACTTAGAATAAGGTCTTTGTCATTCTCTTCTATATGAAGAGTCCAGTTTCTTGACTGAATTTCGCAAGTGACTTAGTTTTATGCCAGGAATACAGTCTCTGCTTATGTTGTGATGTCACGGCTCCGGGATTGGCCGTAGAATATGGAGTCTGTGAGCTGGCAGAATGACTCAGCAGAGAAGAACGAAAAGCGACTCAGTGAAGTCTTTTCTTCAAGGGGAAAAAAGGGTGTGGAAGAGAAAACAAAACGGTGTCTTGTGAATGGGAAAGGAAACGGAAGTTTCCCAGCTTCTGGCTCAGCTCACTCCTGTGACCTCTGGGGGGGAACCCTGCCTTCCCAAGGCATTCCTCTTACATATGCACGCCTCCAGTTTTCCAAGCAGCCACTCTGATAGGCTAACCTCTTGTTCCAGGGAACCACCAGGGTGGTGCCCCTTGTCACACAGACTTACCCGCCTCGCTCAGAGGCGCTCATCCAACTAGGTCAGCAGCACAAACCAAAAGAAATCAGCAGCTATCCAGTGGCCTCTGAAATTGGTTGATTACCAATACCACCCCCGTACTTCACCCAGCTTCCTTATTGGCCGTCCCAGAAGAGAAACTGAGTTACAAATGAGCATGAAAGCTGCATTTGGGCTACTCTCCTGTCCTTCCAGATCAGGGCTCTGTAGGGAAGGCTGCACTGCCACGTCCCACCTGTCCTTGGGTAATTGGAGGACTTTTCCTGTACTGTCAGTTCAGGTCCTTCATTAACCCTGTATTCACTAAGGGCCAGAATCTACTCCCACAACTCATGCTGGGTAGCACCTTTCTCAGTGAATTAGTCCCATTGAAATCAACGAGCGATCAAGGGATCATTCAAAAAGAATGCAAAGATGGCCGCCTTCACAGGGAAGCTATTGAAATATTGCAAGCTCTTTGTCATGGTACTAACTGATCCAGTTTCCCTTGCGGTAGATGGGATGTGGCTCTTTGACTGTTTTAGGGACATCCATGTTACTTCTCTAATCTCTACCTCTCTTCTCTTCTAAACAGGTTCATATTTTAATGGGGTCTTGTTATAAGACAAAAAAATTTCTGCTTTCGCTGGCTGAAAACAAACTTGGACCCTGCATGCTACTGGCTCTGAGGGGCAACCAGACCATGGTGGAGGTAATTCCTAGAGTAACCACTCAAATATGGCAATAAATCGCATCGAAATACTTTGCTGCCTCTTCCAGAGCAAGACCTGCTGGGATTATTGAAGCATTAGGCCAACTTTAAAGCGATTGTATAGTCAAATCAAACAATAGCGAGGGATGTTCTGTTTCTTTCGATTGTGTGGTTGCCGTGAAATATTGTTTTGCCACAATTATGAGCATGAGAGACATTAAAGATGGCTGTTGATACTTTTGGAAGGATGTTTTCTTCCCAGGAGTTTGCTGTAATCAGTCAGAGGTGCCATGATGTTATGTGCTTTTGAATCAGGAAATGACAGTGATTGCAATGGCTGTGTAGAATAGGACAGACCAAGGCAGAGGGGTTGTGAGGGCTAGGGAACCAATGTAGCCAATCCTTGAGGAGGCTGATGTCTAGTTCAGCAGGGTATGGAAGGGGGAGATATGTAGTGCAGGACAGGACGGAAGCTTTTAAAGACATTCAGATGCCCTGCATAACTTTTACACATAAAACTCCACCTGTAGTCTCCATCAAGTGTTAGGAAACCTGTATTTCTCGTAGCTAATCATTTATTTTATGGGGTCACACTTTCAGAAAGAGCATTTTAAACTGTACCTGCAAAATATCATCCAGGTAAAAAGTGCATTAGAAATTGTCATTTGTTTGCACCAACGTACACTTTTAGTGCATGTAGTGGCATATTGGTCTTGCACTAACAGGTGTGCCATGTCATTTTTGTGGGTGCCTTTTAGAGGAGGCTCCTTTGGAAATGTGGCTTTATGTTTTGGTTCAGAGGGAAATATGAGATGATTAATAGGAAGAAGGAGTTTTAGTTCTTCACTAGCTTATTTCATTTACTTTAGGTAATTTTAATTGTATCTATATTAAGAGGAGGCAGTGTTGCTCAGTGGATAGAGTGCTGACGGGGACTCAGCAGACCTGGGGGGGTCTGTTCACAGCTCTGCCAGTGCCCTACTAGGTGCCCTTGGGCGAGTCACTTCACTGCTCTGTGCCTCAGTTTCCCCATCTCTAGTATGGGACATAATGATACTAACCTCTTTGTAAAAGCACTTTGAGAGCTATTAGTGAAAAATGCTGTAGAAGAGGCCTTAGGTATTATCATTTATTATTTATTATTAATCCCTTAATAGAGGGAGATTTGCTGCATGAAGTTGAATACTGTGTTGACTGAGTTCTTCTGATGCTTGAATTTTACATTTTAAAATAGATTTTGGTAAAAAAGAGAATATCAGTCAAAAATGATCAGGAGAGAAAAGCTATGTTTTTTTAATTGCCATGTGATATTGATTGACTGAAGAGGACAGACGTAGAGGGTAGGGTAGATAGGTCAAGTGTTCAGAGACCAAAAGCCATTCATTAACATCAATAAATTAGGATTTGTAGATGTCCCGATTTTATAGGGACAGTCCCGAAATTTGGAGATTTTTCTTATATAGGCGCCTATTACCTCCCACCCCCATCCCGATTTTTCACACTTACTGTCTGGTCACACTAATTTTAAGGCCAGAAGAGACCATAAAGATCACCTTGGCTGACCTCCTGCATAATAATGCAGACTGTAGAATTTCATCCTGTAGTTTGTGTCTAGCTCTGGATACTCACCACATCAAGATATTCAGAAGAAATGAACTGCAAAGCTCCCACTGAGTGCTCTTCTTTTTTTGTCCTCCTGCTAGATTCTGTGTTTGATGCTGGAATATAACATCATCGACAACAATGATACGCAGCTCCAGATCATCTCTACCCTGGAAAGCACGGACGTGGGAAAGAGAATGTATGAACAGCTGTGTGACAGGCAGAGGGAATTAAAAGAACTGGTATGTCACCCTGCATACGATATTGCCACAGTACATAGCAGCCTGGACTCTCCAGAAATGGAGGTACATAGGAAAGGCAACCAGGGTGTGAAGTTCCCTGTGAACAGCAGAGAGGGAACTGTAATCAGAGGATTTCACTGTACATGTATCCCTAGTGTGATATTTCCTTGCGAGTTTGATCACGTTATGCTCCTGTATGAGATTCAATAACCTGTCTCCAATCAGCGTCAAGAACAATGGTGACATCTTACTGTACGTCTGATTGTCACATCCTGCTGCCTTATTCACACAGGTGGCATTTGGGTTGCAGCACAGCCTGGCATTTTGAAGTGCTTAGACCTTCACATCATCTTCTTCGGGATGCAGCTTTAGTGCTTTGTTCAGTTCCCAGGTGATGGACCCGAGGCCTAAATCAAATGGTCTGACGAGTTCAAGCACCATTGAAGCTGGTTAACAAGTTCCTCGTGTTGAATTTCCTGGTTTTAAATATGAGATTTACAAATTCAAAATGAATTTTGTCCATTTTGCAGTGATTCCTCTTGGTCCTTCCAAACATCTCTTTTACTTTTACACACACTGTGTGTGTCCGTCCGTCCAGAGAAAGAACGTGCCCGGATTAACAATGATTTACTAAAATAAAACACATGCTCTGACCTGCAGTAGAATCCTACCCGGTTCCTAGCTCTTAGCCCCGCTTCACAGGGTTATTTCATCAGTGAGGCTAACCTCATATTGCCTTGTTGAACCCAGGCAGAGCATTGCCTGATTGCACCAAAAAGCATCAACTGCTTGAGCATGGAACTCACTGCAGCAGCAACAAACCTATCTTTGTTCCATTGCTGCTGCATACTTTGAGAATAAATTCAGTCCACCTAGAAGAACAAGGCAAGCTGGGGAGGACTGACAAGAAGCTTAGGAACTGGGGCATGGCGTGTTCTGGCTAAAAACTTGCTGTGCTCTAGTTGAGATCTGAAATGCGGCCCATGGCCTGTGTAACCAAAGTATGTTCTCTGTTTCAGCAAAGGAAAGGTGGTCCCACACGGTTAACACTGCCATCCAAATCCACAGTAAGTTAGTCTTGTTAATAGAAAAAATAGGCTGTCTTTCCTTTTTTAGACATGCTGATGTACCGTTGTCACGGGGTGCACAGGGAGAGATGATTGGCCCCAGTAATTTTATCAGTCTAAAGGGCAGCCGTTCCACTGGGGATTCCACAAGTAAAGGGAAACTTGTGCTTTCAGGTTTATGCAGCAGTTTTTAATGCCACCACAAGTGCAGCTCAGATTGTCAGATACGTATCTGTGCGTAGATTTGGAGCTTACAGTAGAATCTGGTGTGCAGATTTGAGGGCAGGATTTTACAGAAAACTTAAGCAAACGTCAGAACGTCTGTTTCTGGACTCTACATTTGAAAGTTTGAAACAGACAATCACAGTTACAGTTGGCTACAATGATGTACACCTTGATTAATGCCAGTGAAGTCAGCTAATTGGGACCTAGAACTTGAAATGGAATAGACTTTGGATGTGGGTAAATAACATGTTTTGGGGGTAATCTGGATTTGCTTTGACAATGAATCCCATAGCGTCCATAATAATACACTTGCAAAGAAGATTTTGTTGTAATGTTAGACTCAGCTGGGTTCATTTTCCAAGGATTTATGAGGCAATGCTGCCACAAGTGTTCAGCTCTTTGCCAAACAAGCAACCATGCAGAGTGGTTCTTGTTTATTGCTATAAACATGCGGCGCAATTGTGCAACTCTTGCTGGCCAGCAGATCAGTCGGGTTTCTGCAGATGGTTGCAGACTGAGTATTCTCCTGTTTATCACACTGATATTTGCTTTCAGGATGCAGACCTGGCCCGGTTATTAAGCTCGGGATCCTTTGGAAATTTGGAAAACCTCAGCCTGGCCTTCACCAATGTAACTAGTGCCTGTGCTGAGAACCTCATCAAACTGCCTTCGCTCAAGCAACTGAACCTGTGGTCAACTCAGGTATGTGTTTTGCAGACAGAAGCACCGAGACGGAAGCAGTGCTGACTAATTCTGAAATTGCAGGTTATGTCATTGTGAGAAGAATGTGAGTTCTGATGTGTGAAGAGGCCTCCTTAGAATGCATTTGCCTTCCTGCTATTATTATATGCTAGTTTATGGCTTAATCAATCATGTTTTCCTTATTTTAGAAGGCATATTGTCATCTCAGGGGGTAAGAACTGCAATGCAAAACTCTGCAAATATTTTCAGACGTTGAAATGAATTTCCTTTGGTCACATCACACCTCTTTAGTGATTGCTGCTTATCAACACTCGAGTGCTCTAGTCTGACTTTGTTGAAACAAAATTTTAGATCATAGATGTCAGTGTGTTTGCCTCGGAAATGCTAGTGCTTTCATTCAGTTAGGAAAGAAAAACAATTCCATGCTATTTATCTGACCAATCACAGCTCAGCAACAGTCTATAGATAATGTTCAAGCTACTTGTAGAGAATCATCCATGAATCGTGATGAATCCAGAATTAAAAAAACAAGAACAGGAGGAAAAGAAATCCAATAATGAATAAATGTGAGGAAACTGCAAACAGCTGATGGTGATTTTGTTCGCAGAAAGAGGCCAAATTAATTAAATAAACTACCCTACATTTAACAAGAAGGGCATTTAAGATTTTATTTTTCTCTACATTCCGTGCTGGTTTTGGTCTCCGGATCCAATATTGAATAGATTTTTGTCCCTGCACTATTAGCACCTAATGGTAGAGCTCACCAGAAATAGTGCATTGATTCCCAATGTAGCTGTGCAAAATTTGTGAATCTTTTTCCTGAATATTTCACGTGAACATTTTTGCCACTTTGCTCTACAGTGTTTTGCAAACAAAGTCCCTTCTTTTGTGCAAAATTGGACAAAATGTCTCACCAGAATGTTCAGACTTTTGATATGTGAATTCTGGAGATGCCTCTTGCTCACAATGAGTTCATTTTTGTTGGACAAGGAGTCTGATCTCTTCCCCCCCCCCCCCCCAAAAAAAGCAATGAGGGTGAAATAATCCTGTGGGGTTTTTTGTTTTTGTTTTTTAAAGTTGAACATGAGATCCCAAGTTTGGCGCCATTTTGCCTTTGATTTTGAATATCTTGTGCAACCTTGGTGTGCCTGTCAACATAGAATTTAGAACCAGCAGAGATCAGAGTCGACAGGACCATTGCCCTACCAATACTACATTGTTCCTGGCACCAAAGTAGCCAGCTAATGCTAATTGTGGTGGGATATAGTTGGGAACTGGGCTGAGACTGCCGTATGCCTGGACTGGGTGGGAACTCTCTAATATAAGGGGCACATTTTCAAAGGATTCAATCCAGTGAAGGAATGGCCTTGCAGATGGTAACTCAGGAGATCTGTTTTCAAATTGTGGCTCTACCAGAAACTTATTTATGACATTGAACAGGTGGCTTAATTTCTGTTCCCCATGTGTGAAACGTGGATAATGCTTCCTTCACCCTTCTCTCTTGTCATCTGAGATTGTCCTAAATCTTGTGGGGTGGAGGGGAAGTGTTTGAAGTCTCCTATGCAGACCAAGCCCTGAATATAGCCCTGCCAAGTTACTTGCAGAACAGTATTCTACTGTTTTTAATGGAGTTTGCTTGTGCCCTGCAGTTTGGAGATGCAGGTTTACGGCTTCTCTCTGAACACCTCACCATGCTGCAAGTGCTCAACTTGTGTGAGACTCCCGTCACGGATGCTGGGCTGCTGGCACTGAGCTGTAAGTAACCCAAATACACTCGGGGGGAATTCGTGTGGGTTCAAAGACAAGGATTTCTGTGCTGTACAATGATTAGAGAGGACAGTGGGTGTCCAGGTTTGGCATTCCATTATTACAAGTAGCAAAAACTGGCATCTGAATCTCCCAAGCCTACAGGAATAGGTGCTGGATTTGGTGTTCCTCATGGGACCCTCCCCCCAATACTAATTCACCTCTACCTTATGCTCAGATCCACTGGTCTTAGACCTGCACCGCTTCCTTAATACTCCCCATTGTGGGTGTACCTCTGCTGGTGGGAGTGTGATCTTATGGAGAGTCAGAGAGAGAATGGCAAAGCCAAGATGGCATGTGGAGCTGCATTATAAATCTGTTGGGCAGCCGAGCCTCTCGGGAGGTGACCAATTTTATGTTCCCCGCGCTACGTTTTGTGACTGTGGCTTTTGGGAGGGGAGACCCCAGCTTTAGTTTGTTAACATTAGAGGTAAATGGGAAAAGGAGGAACCTCTGAACTAGCCATTCAGTATTCGACACGTGCTGAGAGCTGCATGAGAGGGCTGGGGAATCGTAGATGCCAAGGTTTATGATAAACGTCATACACGCTGCGTGTAGAGCTCTGACGTAGATCAGCAGCTATCTGACATCACAAGAGGTACCAGATGTATCGATACCTGATGGCGTGGTGAATTCCCAGGCAGAAAAGTCAAGTCAACAATACACTGTAGCCCAAAATGAAATTAGATGGTGTGGAGAGGTGACCATCTTTATTTCTAGATCAGCACGTTCTCCTGCACAATATAAACACCCCCACAGTGCGGACAGATGTTATTCAAAATAACGCATCGGCAACTAGTGCTCTTGAGAATAAAAGCTGCAGTTCGGGGCAGTGCTTAAATCCAAGTCAAGGAGGCTTAAGCACATGCATTAAATGCCCTTCCTGAACTGGGACCAATATGCCATTGCCCAGGTTTGAAGTTATATATTTTATTCTTAATAACCGTGCCTATATAAACCACTCTTTGTATATGCATTGCCCTATAGATAAACCAGAATTATTAAGTGGTTAGAGATAGGCCGGCCCATAAATCTCTCTGTATATTTTCTTTTTTTAGCCATGAAGAGCCTGTGTAGCTTAAATATGAACAGCACCAAACTTTCAGCTGACACCTATGAAGATCTCAAGGTATTTCAGTTTTTGAGATCCATTTGTAAAAGTCAACCAGTAGTCCGTGAATACTGACAGTGTCAGCATGAAAATACTAAGATATTGTTATAGCCTAGGCCAGTATGATGTGCATCATGGAAGTGGCTTCCTGAGTCTTCCGCTGGTTTTGGGATAGGTGGCGGTATCTTCATATATTTTTGTCCTCATCATTGGTAATTGGTTGGGCAGCCTTTGGGGAGACCTTGTATTTTACTGTTTGAAAAAAGAGATGTTCTGTAGTCCCACAGTCATGGAGAAACGGATGATCTGGAAACTCCAGAAGAAGAGGTGGGCATTGCCTAAAGTCAGATGTCTGTGTGGAGCATCTGAACAGAGCATAACAAACCCAGGAAGGTTTAAGTCAGGAAAAGCGCACTCTGCAGCCTAAACCGTGGGTTTTTGGGGGAAAAGTGACTTCAGAAATAGTATTGGGAGGTTTTGTGTTTGTCTCTCAGTGACACCCACATCTAGTCTGCTGAGTGTACAAGTAAAAAGCTTGGAATATGAAACTCCAGCTGGATTCTTTCTGGTTTATGTACCATCAGAAATGAAGTGTTCCTATTGCAGAATTTTTAATCAGGTCTATTAATGATGCACAAGCGAGAATAGATTCTAGTTCACTCTCCCAGAGCTCCGTGTGTCCTCTGGTGCTACCAGCATTAAAAGGAGTAGCAATTTAATTAGGAGATCTGACTCAGAATACATACAGAAAATTAGTAAAAATGGCACCTTTTTTGTTTGGGAAAAAAGGTGCCATTTTTACTCAGATGTTTATAAAGGCAGAACTCCTCTTTAAACAGAGACCACCTGTGCACTGCCCCACACACCAAGATTTGCCATGTTCAGAGTTTGTTGTCCGCATTCTTCCAGGGACTTCATAGACAGTGTGAAGTAATGCGCCGGCGTGGAGCAGGGGTAGGGAAGCAGCCATGAGTGGATTCAGACAAGGGCTGTGTGAAGCGTGATGATTCTGGTTCTCGTGACTTCACACGGACTTTTTCTTCTTTTCGGTTTTGAGTGAGTCACATCCCTGGAGATTTGTAAACCCAGACAGTCAAAATGAAACACCTCGTTCCATTGACTTTTGAGTCAAAATCGTAGCTTGTCCCAGGTTCGCTCAAAAAGGTCACAAACCTGGGCTGAGCTTCGAATTTGAGACAAGTCCTGGAACCAGCTGAATTTAAACTGCTTTGAGGATTCATTGCAAATGTACATCCTAGTTCTTGCTTTGGAGACACAGTTCACCTATAGACCTGATCACAGGGCCATTATCATATGGATTTTTCAGAGCTGGTTTTTCCCAACCTTAACGTGCATGTGCATCACATGAACACCTGATTTGTACATGCGGTTAACACATTTGCACTTGCATCGGGTACTTGCTTGAGCAAATTGTCATGTACTTGTCATGTACACACACAGTCATGGTCACTGACTATTGGGCCCTGAAAGAAACAACGCCCTCCTGAAACGTGGGCTATTAAAATAAATTAGTGAAAAGAATTTCTGGTCCCACCCCAGCCCCTGAGCTCTCCTGACAGTTTCTGTGGCTTTACAGTCACGTTTTCCTGTTTTGGTTCTGCTCTGCCCCGACGTTGCATGGCAAGACCCGCACAAGCAACACAAGAAAGTGGTAATATGGGGCAAACAGCAAAACCTGCATGAAGTGTTGCCGCACAAAATTAAGCAAGCTGAACTAACACACACACACACATCATTTTTCCCTCTGATCCCTTTTACTTCCATTAATCTGAGGGGGCGCTTGTAAAAGTAGTAGGGGTAAAAATACAGACAGTGTGACTTTTCAAAGACCGAGACCAGCTTTCCCTTAGGCACTTGGTTTTGTATCTGTTGGGAATTCCGATTTCAAAGCGAGTATATTTTTGATTAAAAACCTTTCCTCCCCACCCCACACGTCTTTGTGAGCATTCAGCTCCCAAACCCTTAGAGCAATGATGACATTTCCTGTCCACCCCCCTCTGCCAGCGAACACACTTGCGTGCACACAGATGCCCCCATACATACTAGGCAGGCTGAACCAGACAATAAATAAACACCCACAACTGAAGTCATTGCCTAAGTGAAAAATTATTTGCTGGCACTGTCTGTAGTATTCTGACTAGCTCTTATCAAAATATATGTGCACATAAATCTTAGCGCAGAGGTAATAATCACTCCTAGAAACTTCAACAACCCTATAAGGCGCCAGTCTAATTAAAAGTGTTTGTTTTTAGAGAATTATACAATTGCAGTAAGGGACCATGGAAATGCAACTGACAGATAGCAGCAACACACAGAGCCTGAGTCTGATCTCACCTGCACCAGTAGAAACTGGGAGCAGCCCCAGGGAAGTTGATGGAACTCCACTTTTAAGTGAGATCAGAATTGGACTAAAAGTCATTAACAATTTGTGGGATCTTTATAATAAATTGAAGGGATGAAGGGAAGGGAAATTAGGATCCTAGAAACAGAGAGGTGTGTGATGCTGTGTATTTTATTGTGCGACTACAGTCGTGTCAGCTGATTGCTTTTACAAATGTCATGTTAAGGTTTTACATACAGCAAGTTGTGTTAATCGGTTATAGCCGGAACTAAAGACCAGGGTCTGGTCCTTATCTTGCATCAGTATAATCCCCTTGGCTTCAGTAGAGCTGCTCCTGATTTATATTGGTGGAACTGAGACCAGAACCAGGTCTCCTATGTCTTTGAACTGGGTTTCTCATTGTTTCTTAAATAAGGCCTCAAGCTGGTAAGCAATTACACATGTGCTTAACTTTACAGGCAACAGGGCTCCTCATGTGCATAAATTAAGCACGTGCTTAAGTGTCCACAGGATCAGGGCCTTTCTGGGGGGGCTGTTTGGTTTCGCTCATTGCACCAACCCTCTTATTGTTCTGACAATGCAGACTTGTGAGAACCTGCCATCTTATCAATCATTCTGATTTTTCCCCCCCTCTTTCAAAACAGGCTAAATTGCCCAACCTGAAAGAAGTGGATGTGCGCTACACCGAAGCCTGGTGAACTCTCTCTCTCTAGCTTCTGACAAGAAGAAAAAGATTTTAACAATAAAACCAGAAAATAAAACAACTTTTGGCTAATACCTGTAGACAGTGAGTTCTGGGACTACACTTTTAGCAGTTGTGGTTGTGAGATAGAGGAGTCGCTGTGTGTGGGGGAGGGTGAACTGAGCATGCCCAGACCCTGCCTAATTCTTTCGGCTTTGTAATTTCAAAATCAACATAATTTAAATTTGGAAAGGAAAAAAAAGACTTTGTAGCAGCAAGAGGATTCTAAACCCCATCCTTTGTGGATTTTATTTGCCTTTGTGTTTTATGCTGTGTGGAGGAAAAAACCAGAATACATCAATTTCTCATGGTTTTAATTGGGTTCCCTCAGCTGGAGTTCATCCATTAGGAACTCCTCCTCCTTCACCGTTTTTGTTCCAGGAAGGCAACCCATAAAACATCAAGAGAAGAAAGAAAGAAAAAAAACCAAACCCCACATGATTTGCACCTCTCCCTGTGTCCTTGCAATTGTTATGCAAAGTAATTTTGTTGTACATAAGATTTACATAATGCACCTATTTAAGAAAATGGTTCACAAATAACAGGTCTGGGACCTGTCTTTTATTTATGAATTGTTAATTCTTTTCCTTTTTTTTTTTTTTTTTTTTCTTTTTGGCATATAGTACTGTATTAACTAGTTGCTGTCTTGATTTTTTTGTTTTGTTTTTTTAAAGCCCTCCTCGAGGAATTGCCTGTTAGTAATGCATACCGTACTATAATCTCACTCTGTGTCAGAACACTCACCCCACTGCATTTCTGATTTAAAAATGCCTCTAACATCATGCAATCAGAAGGAAAAAAATATATATATAAAAAGAGGGGGTGAAGAGAGAGGCGCAGGGATTAATAAAAGATATAAATTTAATTCCTGAAAGACTGAAATCTTTCTCCAAGCCTTTTCAAGCCATATCAGGGTTAGGGGTTTGGGTGGGGGCAGGGAACCGGTGTCAGTCATTTTACCAATTAGATATTTACAAAAGCTTGGTAAATTTCACAAGTCACCTCTGTCATTTTCTGTTTACGTCCACTATTTCAAACAAAAGCTCTCCTGCAATTTCATGCATACGCTTTTTCTTTCCCTACCTCCCGTCCCCCTCCTTTTCCCCTCTTCCCTTTCATCATGCACGCATTGTTTTGCATGTTCCTCTTGGGAGAGTGAGAAATAACATTGTCGCTGATTTAATGGCTCTGCCCTATCTGTACATGTTACCACTACTTTCCAAACCTCTTCCCCTCCCCTACCCCTCCACAATTGCTTAAAAATGATAAACAAAAATTGTGGTTTCTTTTATTAATATGCTGTTAGCTTTTTTTCATCATGAGCCTTTGTTGTACAGAGCAGCTTGGTTTGTTTGTTTTTAATTTTTTCTTTGTTTAGCACTGTTATTTTATTCTTGAGCACCTCAAGATTTAACATGCAGCCAATGTAATTTTTTTATATATAAATATATATAAATATATATATATAATCTTCAATGGAAGCCAGGCTTTTGTTGCGGGGGTGGTTTGTTTGGGGGGCTTTTTATTTTATGGGTTTGTTTTTTTTTTTACTTTGTTGCTAGATAGTTTACCCCTGTCCAAATATTCTTACCAAAAAAAAAAAAAAAAAGAGAGAGAGAGAGAACAATTGGTTTAAGTCTTAACTCACTTAGTGTGCCAGATATATTTTTTTCTCCCTCAAATCCCAAACCTGTATAAGAACACAGCACGGGAAGAAAAGAATAAAATAAATAAAAGAAAAATTATGCCAACATTTTTCCTTAGCACTGTTGCTTTTACCAATGGTTTACTACTGTTCTGTAGCTGTGTACAAAGAGATGTGAAATAATTTCAGGCAAAAATAAACTGTAAGTGAATATCTTTTAGCTGCGTGCTTTGTGCTTTTTTTTGACTAAAGCTCTTGCACTGGCTGGTGGCAGGGGAATATCTCTGATACTTCCAGGAGATGAAGAATGGCTTTATGTTGAGGCACTGAACTGGGTCGTAGCAGATCTGAGTTCAAAGCCCTGCTGTGCGACAAATTTCTTTGCCTCAGCTCCTGCTCTGGTAAGATAACACCTGCTTTGTCTATATATAAATTGTAAGCTTTTTGAGGCAGGGCAGTTTCTTATTCTGTGTATGTACAGCGCCTAACACAATGGAGTCTCGTTCTCACTTTGGGCTTCTCAGCACTTCTGCAGTACAAACAATAACAATAATAAAAGTGATTGGCATCAATAGAAGAGCCTAAGTAGATAGAACATAACCAGGAAGTTGCACTATAAGGTTAGAGCACTGTGTTGGGACTCAGGAGACTGGGGCTTCTATTCCCAGCTCTGCCACTGGTGTGCTAGGTGACCTTGGGCAAGTCACTTCATCTGCGTGCCTCAATTTCCCCAGCTGTAAAATGGGGGTAAGGATACTGACCTCCTTTGTAAAGCGCTTTGAGATCTACTGATGAAAAGTGCTAGATAAGAGCTATGCAGTGGTGATGTAGTTGTATTGGTCCCAGGATATTATTACTTGGGCCATAAAAGATAATGCCTAACCCTCCTTGTCTCTCTATGTAAGACCTAGGCATTATTACAAGAATTAGAGGCTGCACTTACATTGCTTTGTTTTATTACTGGTCTTTGTATGGATTAGTCCTTGTGAAAGTCTGACCGCTCTGGAGGCTGGGTGCAGCCCGGGAAGTAGTGGTACAATCTTTCCTCACCACCTCCAGCCTTAACCTAGCAGGGACCCCCTGTAGAGCTGAGAGGATAGTGAAGTCTCCATGACTATTCAGTCCTTGGCACCTCCAGTAGGCCCTGCTGGGTGAATCTGTGAAGCAGCATTTCAGAAAAGTTTCCCAAAGCCCTTTCATCTCAAGGCAGCTGAAAGAACAAACCCAGGGCGAGCAAAGCCAAGCTGCTGCGCGGTGCGTTTTATAGTCCTCATGGAGATCTACTGGATCTTTTGGTCTCCATAAAAGAGAGCGACACAGTCTAGCTGCCAGAACCTAGTCACCTGAGCGCTGGGCGGGAGCCAGGAACCCTGGTGTTCTGATCCATGCTCTGACAAAGCCTTCCTGGGCGGCTTTGGGGCAGGCATCCCCTGTCGCTTCCCCGTGGACTGTGCCAGAATTAGACCCCACATTTCCTTCTGAGCCGCCGTTCTAGCTCTGAAATCGCTGGTGGGTGAGTACACTGAGGGTGAGTGTAATTGTCCAAGTACCTTCCCACTCGCACAGACGCCCCTGCCTTCGCCTCGCCATCTCCTGGGAGAGCCCCCACCCAGCCAGTGTGGGTCCTACTTACTCACGGGCTGGCCTGGCTTCACCGAGTCTCTCTGGGCTCCTTTACCCTGAGTCCCCAAAATTCAGCACCAACGCGCCAGCTCAGGCAGAGCACGCGAAGAGCCAGCGACAAGCCATAGCTCGGCTTTGAGCTGCAAGACAGAGAGATTTCGATCCAGCTTCACTTCCCTTCTCAATAGGCTCCAAGACTACCTGTCCTGGACCCCTCCTGGGTAGAGTGCCAAGTTTGGGTCAGGACCACAACAGCAGCTGAGGAGAACAGTTGTTCTTCTTTGAGTGATGGAACCTATTGTATTCCACTGAGGGTTATGGGCCATGCACCCGGAGTTGTTCTCAAGACTCACCCCAATCTCCTTTGGACTCTGAGCGCCGTACCTGCCCGTGGGCTGGATGAGATGGAGCTATCCAGCTGGGTGTCACCAGCACACCGAAACCTCTTTAATCCAGAGCTCCCCCATAACCCTCCTGGCAGACTCACATATACCTTCCACGGACGAGATCCCTGCAGCGTCCCACATGGGAGCTGGTTCCGGTGCTCGCACTCCAATGGAAAAATTCTTCTGTAGCCAGAGACCGGCCATGCTTTTGGTCAGCTGCACAGAGCATGGGCACGCTGTCTCCGGGCCAATCCCTCTGGAGTTCATGCTGCACTGAGGACGGAGCAGTAGTCGTCTGTTGTCATCTCCGCAGGTCTCAGCGACACACAGCAGAGGGCAAACGGTGTTTTCAGTGTCTCTGCTACGTTTGCTACTTTCTAGTTCACCAAATGCCTGGGGTTTGCTTCTGGGTGAAAGGTCCTTTAGAGACGTAGCAGTTGTGTAAGGTCTCGGTGGGGTGGGAGGGTGCCTTTGCGTGTTCAGTCCCTAGCACCACGGGGCCTTGATCCTTGCCTGGTGACCTCTAGCTGCTTCTGCAATACAAGTACTGAATTATAATAAAAGGGGAATGCAACTGATGGGAAAATGGAGCCCGAGGTGGTATTTATCACCAATGGGCATTGCCTAGAGCTGTGCATGATTCTGTCTTTGGGCTTGGGCTGCCACTCCGCAGGTTCCCAAGAGTTGTGAATTCGGTGGAAGCATCACATTCAACCCCAGGGGGAAGAGAATGCCTTGAGAAACACTAGAGTCATTCTTCAGGGCAAGCAGGGTGCGGTACTGATGTGAAATGGGAGGCCCGCCTGAGTTCTTGGCGGGGATTTGGGGCCCTGAATGTGGGGACGCAGAAGAAATAAAATACCCACCGTCTCCCTCCTAAAATCCCCTTCGGAAATCAGGAAAGGATTCACCCTTAACTTCCTAGAGGTGCCGAAGTGGCGGCTTGGCTCTCTGCTTGTGCCAGGTGAGGGCTGGTGACGAGGTCTCTGTCCCAGGTTGTTGAGCAGCACGTTAGCCAGGTCATTCTAGCAGCCACCTACCCAGGCAGCACCTTAAAACGCTTTAATAATAAGAGCATCAAGGACTCCGTGTTCTCTGCTGCCTGGTGATCGCCCCGAGGCAGGAGCCCTCCCCTGAAGGTTAGCCCAAAGAGCCTTGGAGTGCAGCAGCACTGGTCCAACCTTTGGCTGTGTTTCCTATGTTTTTACGTTGATCATAGATGGGTTGTTTGAAACCCGGCTACATTGAGTATATTCGATGTGCTCTCCACGCCCCAGCAGCATTCGATGCCCCAGCTTCCAGCATAAAAAGGTCCAAGCGAGGCATCTTCTGAATGCCTCATCCGGCTGCAATGCTCAGCTCTAAGTCCTCTGTCTCTTTGTAGCATGGAAATCTTTGATGCTGAATTTGGCACTAGTAATGGGTGGAGCTCAGACACCTCTGATGTTCGGTTTGGTTGGATGCTCATCCAGATTATATGGATTTCTTGGGTTTGGAAATAAAGCCTTGCATTTGCCCCCTGAGTATCCTTACCTTTTTTACATTTATCAACAGTTAAACCACAGTAGTGCCATTATTTTTATGTGAAAGACAACTTTGACCACTCTTAACCTTTGTAAAGCCAACCAGATGTCCTTGTTGGAACCCATCATTCAACTGTATTGCTCTGAATCTTGAGGTTTTTAATGATTTTTTTGTCAACTAAATATAGTACATGCATAAAAATATTTTCTTTAGTGCCATATATAACATTCATTTTTTCCATCCACTCTTTTCTATTGACTAGGGAATATCTTGGGTAAATATTTGAGAGGAACCATTTTGATTAATAACATGTTTCAGAATATACTTTCTGTCAATAGTATTGGCTATACAGGCCTGTTTTCCTATAAGGATGGCACATAGTGCTTATTTTTATAAATCATACATATGTTTTTAAAATACTAGATGGAAACTAATATTGTAATAGGCTCCAAATTCCAAATACATATACACACAAATCTTATAGTGCTCATTTAGTCTTCAAGGAACATTACCAGTATAAAATTCATAATATAAAAATATATCTATAGTCATGTTACTAATAACACTTTCACGGATTAAAACAAAGAAGTGTTCAACTTTAATTTACTGTTTTAGGTTGCTGTTTATTTTGCACCTTTCACTCAGTTTGAACAGTGAAACTAAACTAGTCTGTTTCACTTCCTGTCCATATAGCAGACAGATTCTTGTCGATTTCACTTTCCAGTTGGTAGACACTAGCACAGTGTTAAACACCGCAGGAGGAATTGAAGACTAGGATTCACACAGGAGTTAAGAAAGTTAAATCCCAGGCTAGATTCTCCTCTCTTTGCAAAGCTCCCACTGCCATTTTCAATAAAATCAGTAATACATGAAAATGCTTCTGTGAGGTTGCGAAACTGTATGGAGGGCCGGGTAGGGAAGGCTGTGCCTCCCCAAACAGCCTGGCCCCCGCCCCCTATCCACCCCCTCCCACTTCCCGCCCCCCTGACTGCCCCCCTCAGAACTGCTGACCCATCCAACCTCCCCTGCTCTTTGTCCCCTGACCGCCCCCTCCGGGACCTCCAGTCCCTGACCGCCCCCTCAATGACCTCCTGTCTCTAGTGGTGCAAAGAGACTGCAAGGTGACTGGATTTCCCCTTCCATGTGGGGGGGTTCCCAGCAGATGGAGTCTAGTGTAGCCAGCTCTAACACCATCCCCCTGCTGGGCCCAGCCTACGTGGCTTGCCAGGTGTGTTCCTGGAGATAAATGGGGGTGTAGCCAAAGTACACGGCACTGCAGCAATTCCTGACTGGTAAATAGCCCTTAAATTGGGCCATAGTCAGCCAGGAATAATCAGACCCAGGCTCAGAGAGGTACAAAGGCTCCCCACCCTGCAGCTGTACCCAGCAGATCTGAGGGTTGGAGCCACGAGGTTTATACTTATTCACACAGCCCCTCCTAACAGAAGCAGCGTCAGCACCTTGACGCGATGGTGATAGAGAGGCCCTGGTTCAATTCTTAGGAAGTAGAGGAAAACCAACCCCTCTGTAACCCACGTTGGCTGCTGAGACAAGGTTTTCCCATACTTGAAAAGCACATTCTGAATAGATACTCAGCTTGCCGAAAGGCAACAGGGCCCGATGCAAGCAAGCATTGCACAGTGAGAGATTTTTATACTGATCACCAGCTGTCTTGGGCAACAGAGAAAAAGTAGGGCTGGAAGGGACCTCAAGAGATGCCCATTCACCCCCCCCCCCCCGCCCCCATGATGAAGCAGGATTAAATATCTGACAGGTATTTAATCTAACAACTAACCACCTCGTCCTTGTCTGCGTTTAACGGTGGCTCACATGAGCCTTCTTAAAGCAATGCAGCTCTCTGCATGGATCCTCCTATGGAAGATGCACTAATAGTCCAAAGGACTGTTATATTCCCTGCCTGGGTTTCTGCTTCTCTTGGCATTGTGCTGGTCAACCTTTGGAATTACAGCTGCCCTTGGGGGATTCCGGCCCTGGTTCAGTCAGTTCTACTCTGTTCAGGTTTCTCTACCTCTTTCCAGATGTGTCCTGCGCCAGTCCACAAGGGTATCATTAAGTACGTTGCCCTCTCCCGCAAAATATTAGCTGCAGTGGCTTATCAAGGTGCTTCAAGGCTGGGAGGAAGGGATGATGCAGTGCAGAGCTTCTGAGTTGCAAATATTCCGCCTGCGTCATTTATGCAAATTAAATCATTCCTAGTTATCAAATATTCAGATGAGGGCATTATATCAATTGCATAGATTCTCCAGTTTTTCACATTTTGTACCTTAGGAGGTGTCCCTAGATTAACGTTAAGCTCCCTGTAGAGTAATCGAGCATTGACTGTTCCACCTTAAAATAACACTTGACAATGCGTGCTTTGCATTTCTCTGTGGCTAAATCTGCAAGCACTCACATGAAAAACACATCTCTTTGCAGTGAAGTCGGATGTGAGACACGCTTCCCCTGTTCACCTCTTTCATATCGGGCCTGCCTTCTCCAGGAAGAGTCAAATAATTGTTCAGAAAAACAGTCTCCGACAATTTATCAGGATGTAGGCAGCAGGAAGTAATTTATACCCTTAGTGCAGCAAGGTACCATAGTATAAGTTAGTTTCCGAGATAAAAAGGAGGAGGATGTCAATAGCGAGTCTATGGTATCCAATGTTAGAGGTATTGGATCAGCTTTTGACCCCCGGTTACACCTATAATCTGCTGTCCACGGAATGATGCGCATGGTTCAGTGCTGGTGTCATGCTGGTTGATTCCTTCCCTAATTGTGACAATAGGCCCATGTGCACAATTTGTCTGACATCAGTTTGTTTGTGACACGGAGTCTGCTTATTGGTCCGGTAGCACAGCATGGACTGGCACCTCTCCCTTCATAACGTTGCCTGGTCAGGGGAGAATGAGAACATCAGAGACTTCGCAGAAGGCTTGCAGGATTGGGCTGTTTGTCTGGGAAACTGCTTGGGAACTAGCGGTTTCTAGCCAAGAGGGAGCAGCCTGGCCTGGCCTGCACCCATGCAATGATCTTTAAAGAGAGAGTGTGTGTGGTTACTGAGGAGGGGGTATAGTGAGCAAAGTTTGATTTGTTAAGCAGATTTTCAGGGGGGAAGCTGCTTGAATAGGAAGCCACAGAGTTTATCAGGCCAGCACATATAGCACTCTTTGCCAGCAGAGGAACAAGCAACGGCTGCTGGGTTGGCCCCAAGGCGCCGGGATGGAGAGTTAGCCCAGAAGGGAGCTCCCCTTCAACACTGCCAGTTCCCTCGCCCCCGCCCTGGACCCCAGGGAGTACTGTCTGTATTTCTCTTCTCAGTGAAGTGTTTCCTCATCAGCTCAGCCAGTGCCCAAAAGCCCCAAGCTGTGTGTGTCGTGATACACTGGCTGATGAACAAGGGCGACACTGCAGCTTCATTGGGCTGCCCCTTCTAAATTCTCTCTATTTTTGAACACACAAAAAAAGAAAACCTCAAGTGCGACTTCTTTCTATCTCTGCTCTCTCGGCCACAAAGCCCATGACATCAGTGTTGCCATGGTGACCAAGTCTTCACTTAGGTATCCTGAGTGCTGTTCGCTTACTGGCTACCAAGGAAACCGCTGTAAGTGACAATGCAAGTATCACACTCGAGCACACATCACGGCTTTGTTACTGACGTGGCCTCTGGCAGCACCGCTAGATCTGAAGGCCGTTCCTTCTAATTCCATCCTGCAGGGGCTGATGCTTCCTGGGAGGTAATGCGCGTTCTCGGCACCGGCGGGAGCTAGGGACAACTGGCATGTTTGCACAGTAAATACAAGTGACTTAACGGAGCTACTGGATTCTTTGATCTCTCGCGAGTTATTGTCCGGACATTTCCTACACCTTACCCTGAAGGTGACAATCAATGGGCGCATTAACATGAGTGCGATGCCTCTATAGCTGTATGAAACTGGACAGCTTGGTCACCGTCATCCTCAGTGTGTGTTTCACTTCTTGTGATTCACATCTCCTGAGTTTTGCTTTGTGTTCCTGTGAACCTGCAAACTCATAAGAAAACTTAGACAAAGGGGTGGAGTTTGGTTGGTTACTGAACAAAGCTGCTTGATAGTCTCGAGGAAAACTGGGTCAGATTAAGTCCAGGTGGTTCACGGAATCTGGCCATGTATGTTACGGTTCAGGTCCCCTTTTAGCTCAGAGGATAAATACCTCTTAAGACAATAAAATGGAGACCATGGTAAGGGAACTTGAACGGTACAATCTCATTGCATGCACCTTCCTTAAAGCCTTGTCCATGTATGAAGAGAAACATGTACTCCCGGAAAGGGGACAGGCCTCACCCATTCTCCACAGTCTGTTCTTCTCATGCCCACCCCGCAGAAACCCTTCTGTGTAGACTTCATGGAGTTCCAGCTTCTTTGAAATGGAAGTGCAGGGTTGGCAGGCAGGATCGGGAGTGGTAGAGAAACCAGGTAGGCTCTTCTACCACAACTTTTGGTGGAACACAATACCAGTTAACTCAGCTTGGAAATGTCTTGAGTCAAGATGTTTATGCCTTGATTAAGGGGAATTCCAGGCCCAGCCATGTTAGGGGGCAGCCTCTGGAAGCACAAGAGCGGTTTCTAGGTGCCATCATTAGAAGGTGACTCCAATCAGGTGCCCCTTCTTTTCTGCAATTCTCACCTAGATCTTCAGGGCCATGGGGGACAGAGAGGTGAAACTCCCAGCTTCTTCAATGCGGGAAGCAACCTCCACCAGCACCTGCAAGAGAAGAATTCAGAGGAAACTCCATGAATTGAGTTAATGTATCCTTTCCCCGAAATGACTCGTTCCTGCCAAAACCAATGAGAATGAGAACAAGAGAATGATCTGTAGAGCTCAGGACATAATTGTTTCTTCCATGTGGCAATGATCTTTTTCGTGTCTTGTCTGTTTTTCAACATCTTTGCCACTTTCCTCTGACACACTGTGGCTGGCATTTCTGGAACATGGCAAACTAACATTACCTGCATAGCTAAACAGGGAGAGTTCTACTGATAGCATCAATATCTGCTGGAAACTTCCCTTCCCTAGGAGAAGGGGAATAGTCAATAACAGAGCTAGCTGAAAAACTGGAACTTTGTTGGTGAAAAATGTAATGAGAAGATTGTGCCCTTTTTCATCAACAATTTCAAATTTTTCAGCCAGCTCTAGTCAATGACTGACTTGTCTACATGATCAGTTAGTGCGCAGCGAGCTGCAGTGGTGAATCTACTAGCTGGGTGGACCCTGCCACCATACACTAAAAGTTCCATCATGCACTTTGACAGCCTCCTGTTTTACAGAGCACTACGGAACTTTTATTGCATACAGTAAGCAGATATTTATACATTCAGAGAAACATGAAAAGGTGGAAGTGTCTATATCAATTATATAGACACTCCCACCTTTTCATGTTTCTCTGAATGTATAAATATCTGCTTACTGTATGTTCCATTCCATGCATCCGATGAAGTGGGTTCTTAACCCACGAAAGCTTATGCTGAAATAAATTTGTTAGTCTCTAAGGTGCCACGGGTATTTTTCTTGTTTTCTTTTTGCTGACACAGACTAACACGGCTACTACACTGAAACCTGAAGGATAAGTCTTTCCACTGACTCAAATAGGCTATGGATCAGGCCCTGTATGAATGTGAAGCCCCTTAACATTAACATTCTTATTTTATGCCTAAGTCCTGTTTTTGGGTGCTGTGATGTTATGAGTATAATATAATATATCATTGAAAGGTGACCGGGCCAGAAAGTTAATGAACTCACAGACTGACCTGACCCATGGCCGAACTGTAAAGACTGGTAAGGAGAAGATATGTAAATGAATAGAGCTTTGAAATGCAAGCCTGCATTGTTAGAGATAGAAGAGTAGATGTTTATTCAGGTCTTGTGATGTAAGCAAACAAGTCTTGTCTATGGCTATAGCTTTGATTCAAAGATCAAAAAAGGAATATTAACATTTAGGAAGACACTTGAGTGAAATAGGATTCTTGTCTATGTCTCTGTGAAGATTGTGATAACCTGTGTCTGAACTGTGTAATGGATAAATTACCCTGTGCTAATTGCCATGATGTTTAGGAGAAGGAAAGTTAAGCCTATTGTTTTCTCAGGCCAAAAGACTGCTAGAAATCTATAAAATCTCTGGGACGATCCTTCTTCATCTCAGATCTGCTTTGGGTTTCAAGAAGGGGAAACCCCTAAGCCATAAGGATTGAGATCCCCAGTCACTGACTGGAGTCACCCTGAATATGGACATTGAACTATGACCTATGGACTATTTCTAAAAGGACTTTTGGCAACTACAAGATCATCTCTGCTCTGTATCTGAACCTCAAGAATTGAACTCATGTTTGTCTGTATATTGATCTTTTAACCAACACTCTCTCTCTTTTCTTTTTTAATAAATTTAATTTAGTTAATAAGAATTGACTAGAAGCGTGTATTTGGGGTAAGATCTAAGTTGTTATTTGACCTGGGTCTGGGGCTGATCCTTTGGGATTGGAAGAACCTTTTCTTTTATATGATGAATTAAGATTTTCAGTAATCATCAACATATCTGACAGTGTGTGTCTGGATGGAGGCTGGAGGCTGGCACTTTAAGGGAACTGCGTTGCTTGGACTTCTTAGTAACCAGTAAGGTATTATAGAAGCTGTTTTGTGCTGGTTTGGTTAATCTAAGTATTGGAATATGCACCAGCATTTGGGGTTTGTTTGCCCCGTTCTGTTTGCAGTTCACCCTGATTGAGTGACCTCAGCGGGCTCTCACGGGCAGCACCGTCACAGGTGCCTAATGGGTGAATATTATAGATGGCTAATTACCATCTAATGCATATTAATATTGTGACACCCTTTTGGGAGGACCAATCTGAGCTAGAATGAGTCATAGTTCTGATCTGTTTTCTTTAGGAGTGAGAAAGTACCAACAAATGCTCTTCAGCTCAGGATGACTGTGAATAGTGATTAATTAGGAAATTAACATGTTCATGTCTCCATTACATCTGTGCAAAACATGTGGCCCAAATCCTGTAGAACTTGACTCCCATTGACTTCAGTCACCGCAGGTCATTACTTTCCTGAATAGGTCCATTGACTTCCACTTGAGTGAGTAAAGTATTTGACCCAGGGTGTTTTCAGCTCATATGAGTTTTGTCCAATTCTTCTTTGGTTTGGTTGGCACAGGTTTTGGATTTGAATGAACTCAAAATGATAGATTTTCCTGGCTAAGGGTCAAAACAACATACAACAAATAAATCCTTCACTGACGCACTCACAGCTCTGTGTCCAGGTTTGCAGAAAATGAACCTCAAGTTCATTGAAAAGACGGTGAGATCTTGGGTTTTATTACCAGAGCTGCGGGCATGTTCATGATTCAGGGATCCACTCCCTTCTAAGAGGCTGCCTGATCCAAAGCTCATGGAAATTAATAGAAAAGGCACCTGTTGATTTCAGTGGGCTTTGAATCAGGCCCAGATCGCTCAGTGAACAGTCTTATTTCTTAGTGGATTTTGACGTGCACCTTCGAAGTTTCAGTGATTTTATAATGGTGAATACATTGTGTCCCTTAAAATGTGACAGGGACAGCACTGCACACATCTGGATAGAAAAAACTGTGTTTGCCTCTCTACACAATTGGGCAGATCTTCAGCTTTTATTTTGAAGGGCACCAATTTTGGCTCTTGACCGAGCTGTTGCTGGAGAGAAAAGAACCCCTCCGTCTTAAAAAAGAAACATCTGCTGGGAATGTGAGCTACTGTCTGATTGAGGGCTAGGGGTCTGCAATTAGTCAACCTCTTCAGTCATGTCACCAAGGAGAATTCGAATGAGATGGACCAATTGTGAAAAAGAAAAAGCCAGGAAATATGTAAGTGCAGCTAAACTCATCATGCTGGATTCCAAAAAATGAGGGATATGATCTGGGACTCATTGCTACGCTTTCAGGTGGATGAATGGAGAAGACAGAAGGTCACCTTGGGCTATTTTTCAGAGTTGAGAACAGACCCAGTTTATTCAGTGGCAAATGATGTCTCTAGGTCCAGAGACACATGTATAAGCACAGACACATGGCTATTCCATCTGAGCTCTGTGCCAGTGAAAACTACTTGCCAGTTTTTCAGTGTGTGTTTTTGTGTGCGTGTGTGTGAATATATGAATCTAAGTAGGTAAGATGGGGAAAAAATCAGTAGTCATATTTTTGAAAGTGTAGAGACCGTAACCCATTAACTGCAAGGGAATGGCTGACTCAGGGCCACTACTGTTACTATATAGACTGTTCAAATGGAAACTATGAATGGACACACTGATGTAAATTGACTTTCCATTTACTGATAAGTTAAGATTTGGATGTAGCATGAATGGCCCTTGTGCCAGTACTGGTCTTTTCCTGGCAGTATAATAGGAAACCATTCTAGAGGTATCAATGAGAAGCAGATATCTACTCCTGTTTGAGGTGAATCCCAAGATTTCTGGTCTCAAGAGGTGAATTTTTGTCACGATGAACTGAATCAGGGCTGCTTGTGGTTGAATTCAATGAGAGACTCATCTAGGGCAGCCATCTCCCTGCCAATGTCTTTCTCTTTGCAGCCTGAGATGGGCCAATATGATATGATAGCTTTGGAGAAAATGAGGATGGAAAATGGTGACCCCCCCCCATTAGGACAAGTGTATTAAGGAAAATGGGGGTGACAGGGATGGAGCAAAGGAAAGTGTAGAAATGGTTCGTTCCTAGATATTTTTTAAGTCCAGAAAGAACAATTATGATGATGCAGTCTGACCTTCTGTATAACACACACCATAGAATTTCTCCCAGTAATTCCTGCATCAAGCCAATAAGTGATATTTGCTAACGGGAGAAAGGCGTGGGGGTGGGGAGGTCAACACCATCATAAACAAACAAAAGAACAATTCTGGGCTTGTTCTATTGCTTAGGGAGTTTGGAATGGAACATTCCACGCTCACCCTGTCTTATTTATTGCAGTTTTGAAAGTGCAAGCCACAGATGGCCCGGGCAAAACCAAAATGAACCCAAAGATCAACATGCAATGGAAATCATGTTTTTAGTTTGCTTCGGATCATCCATTATTTTTTTGTTAAGGAAGATGCCTCATTATTGTAGCATTAAGCTTATATATACATTTGGCAGAAATCAAAACACTGCCTTTGTCTGTAAATAGATCTGCTTGTACAGCTCTGACTGTATCCAGCCATTTCCTCCTGAACAGCAGCAGGGAAATGGTGCAAGAAGAACTCCTGCCCACTGTCTGAGTCCTAAACATTACATTGCCAGTGTGATCATTGATCACGGGGCAGTCTCCGGGTTTGTGAGACTTTAGGAGGGAGCACCGGTATCACTCTGCGGCTGTGCGTCACTGTAGCTGGTTTTGTCCATGGATATTCCACAGCATATAATGTAAGAGAAGGCAGGCATCCATAAGGGACCCCCGCAGAAGCTCCCTTCTGAGTGACTCATACTGACACTTCATGGGAATATGGGATCCCTTCAGCCTACTGCACTTCTCACCTCTGAGTCACACTACCCCAGGAGAGTAAATAAGGTAACCGCGCACTGATCTCAGCAGTGACGAGCTCTCTTCCCAAAGAAAGGTGTCAGAAGGAGAAAATGAAGCATCGCCTGTTGGCAGTGTGTGTCACCGCTGATTGTGTCAGCAATTTCCTAACGAGGGCAAAATGCTCGGCTCTGATCTGCACACAAGCCTCATGGCATCCCATGGCATCCGCAGTGCCACACGGTGGTGCACGTTAGGAGGTCTATAATAAGCCAGGAAGTGCTGGGAGGATTTCAGGAGGGGGAGGGAGCAATGGATTAGTAACAGGCTAGTTAAAACATGGGGACATTTCTTTTTTAAATGTCTTTTTTGCAATCTGGGATTGTCTCCGTTGTCATGTTTGCTCTGCAGTTTGCTTTTGTGAGTTCATCCTTAAGGTAAGACATCTAGTTAGCTCAGCTCAGTCCCAATCAGGTAAGACCGATCACTCCTGCGGCAGAATGTGTCGTGAGCACTACGCAGATGAAAACTTTGGACAGATTTGGAATAGGATCGCAACTAATTTTGCCTCCACCACCAATTGTAGGTGTAAAATTTCAGGTTAAATTAATTGCGGGCGCAAATGATAGCATTTAGATGTCTAATTAGCTCATTGTGCCGGCAAATCCATAGAATCATAGAATATCAGGGTTGGAAGGGACCTTAGGAGGTCATCTAGTCCAACCCCCTGCTCAAAGCAGGACCAATCCCCAATTTTTGCCCCAGATCCCTAAGTGGCCCCCTCAAGGATTGAACTCACAACCCTGGGTTTAGCAGGCCAATGCTCAAACCACTGAGCTATCCCTCCCGTAGATGGATGCCTATATGTCTGTATTTTGGTGAAGCACCTCGGCAAAAAGCCCCACAACATCAGCCAGTCAAGGCCCTTTTCTCAGAGTCAATTTTACTATAATCAGGCACGTGACAACAGTTAACAAAGCATCAGAAAG
This sequence comes from Chelydra serpentina, assembly GCA_037349315.1. NCBI lineage: Eukaryota > Metazoa > Chordata > Testudines > Chelydridae > Chelydra > Chelydra serpentina. Next base: position 31,753,931 of record JBAIAC010000026.1, read on the forward strand.
GGAACAAAATGTTCCATAGCTTGAGCTCTCTCTCCCAGAACCTTGGGTTTCCTTCCAGCCTGGCCTTCTCCTGGGCAGTCACTGCTGCTGGTCTGTTACAGTCTGCTTTTATAAAATGTGACCTTCTATGCATTTCTCTGACGCTAGATGAAGTGTGACATCGCAAGCCAGGGGACCCACCACGTGAGATGTTCGCCAGTGAGAAGTGGTAAAATGAGGTGACTGTCTCTTCGTCTTGTGATCAGAGTATACGAAAAAGTGAGTCACCAGCAGAGTGAGAGGCCCTTGTTGCTTCCAGAGTGAGATTCCACTCTCAGGACTTTCATTTAGCCTGGCTTCCCATACGAATATTCTTTAATTGTCTGGGCAAGTGAGCCCTGCTATAATTCTGGTGCTGGTGGTTTCACTGATTATAGGTTGCTACTCGTGATGGCGCCAGGTGGCTTCTTAGTCTTGTTCATGAATATGAAGGCTGCCATTTTCCTAGGTGCCAAAGGAATTGAGGCACCCAACTCCCATCGCAAGTCACTCCCTTTGGCTCCTAACCCCCTTACACCCCACTGAAAATCCAAGCCCAAGGGATTAACTTTATTGCAAATCCTAAGGGGGACCCATACCCAGAATGGCACAGCTGAGCTCATGTTACACCACTTCTTGTCTTGGTGCAATGTTTTGTTTCATAAGAATGCTTTATTTGAGTGCACATCCTGTTCTTCCCTTCAACTTTGTCATCATGAAGTATCTGGATTGCCTCATCTACTTCCGTGTGTGCGCTGCAGCGCTCTGGCTTCTTCTGTAATCCGTGTTTCTATTGGCATCACATTCCATGTCAGCCTCTGAGTGTGAAACCGCCCCCCCCCCCCACACCAAAGCCCCCTAATATACGTGAGATAAGAGTGTCCTCATAAGCCACAGGCATCTGTTTGTGAATGGTCCTGGAGTAAGTTACTCGAGTTACGGTGAGCTGATAGCTCTCCGCGAACGCCACCATCCATTGCCCTGAGGAATAAGGGCTGGAACAAGCTCCCTCCAGACTCAGTGGAAAGAGTCTCACTGACTTCTGTAGGAGCTGGATCAAGCCCTAGAAGAGGAGCAGGCAGAGCCAGACGTTTTAAGTGTGCACCCCGCTTTGGGTGCACCTGACTTCTGCATGCGCTGTCTGCTTGTGCAAGCCAACACGTATGTGGTGTTTGCTGCTCGAACAGATGCTTTTGCTCTCTCTAGCCCCCTCCGGGCCCTGGACAGCAGAGAATAGTCCTAATGCAGAGCAGTCTGGTCAGGCCCTGGTATGCCTCTTTGCTGGGGCTGTAGAGCCTTTACAATGACTCTACATGGGCCAGGGAGGCCCCTCACACACCAAGGATTTGCGGGGAGTCTTTTCTGTCTCCTTGAAGGCCCCTTTACTCTGCCTGAATGACAGTGTAATTGAGAATCAGGGCCAATGTTTCTGCACCCTGGTAAGCACAAGTCAGAGGACGAGCCGAGAAGAATAAGGGGGCAGGTAAATGACTTGGTTGACAAGTTGCCTTCCGTGGTGTTACACCGTGGTGAATTTGTCCCTATTTGCCTCGGTAGAGTTGTTCGTAGAGTTGCCTTCTGTACCCGCACCCTTCTCCTCACTGCTGTTTCACTATCCTGACAAAGTTGGCAGAGTCCTGTGTGTGTTTCTAGGTTTGTCTTTTTTAAATCCGCCTAAGACTTAGCCCACATCCTCTTTCATCAGCTGTTTCTCCATATGCAGCAATCAGCTGTGTACTTGAGCAATGTCTGGAATTGGACAAAAAGAGAGAAGTCATGTGATTTGGAGGACTTGCTCCCCATTGGCCTCCTCCAAGTCTTGACGTGATTAGTTCTACTCTCCCCAGCTGGAAGACTAAATGCTAGCAACCCTGTGTAGTGGACCCCACTTAAAAATCTTTCCAGAAAAGAGAATCAGACAAGGTATTTGATTGCTTAAAAAAAAAAAATGTGCCTGGAGTATGTGTTTGATGTAACTCTTGGAGATGGCATTTAGATATTGTGTGAAGGTGGTGATCTGTGCCTTAGAAATACCCAAAAGAGAGCAGCTGGATGGCCAGCCCTAAAAAAAATCCGGCATCCTAAATGTTTGAGTCAGATCAGTGAGTAAGACGTGTGGTGGTCGTTCCCATTTGGAAAGTGTGTACACAGAGTATGTGTATAAATTGCTACGGTCAGGGTGAAATTCAACCTAGTCCAGGCTAGTATAGTACAGTAGAATATATGAAATGTCCTGTGCATCACCAAAGCTTTGTGTTAAGGGTACAGAGGACCTTGTGTAGGCCCTTGACATTGAGTTGAATTTGAATTTCCCCTACCCAAATTAATGAGGCTTAAGACAGGATTCTCAAAGGAGAAGGAATTTCAGTGGGATTTAGGCATTTCATTTGCTTGGGTTTACATGAAAGTCCCAATCTAAGTGTGTGGGGCCTAAGTGAAGAATAGGAGATCACCCATTTCTTCTCTCAAGTCCTTTACATCGAAGAACCAGGGCAGGCTGAAACCATCATCCTGCTGTTAATCTGTTCCTAGTGCATGGGGAAGCAGGAGCTAGAGCCAAGGTAGTGCTCTTACGGCAAAGCTTTCCCGTAGCAGTCTCCAAGGACTTTTCCGCATTTGCTTATTGGTTAGCACGGGCAGCGGCTTCCAAATTCTCCTGGGCGTGCTCAACCCCTGATCAGCCCCAGGCGCTGCCCCCACGCTATCCCTTTCCGCAAGTCCCCACCCCGCCCCATCTCTTCCCACCCCCACCCCGCCCAGTTCCGCCCCGTCCCCAAAGCATGTCGGTCCCTGCTCCTCCCCCTCCCTCCCAGCACCCCCCTACACCACGAAACAGCTGATCGTGGCAGGTGGGAGGGAGGAGGAGTTCATTGGTGTGGCTGCTGGTGGAAGGTGCTGGGGGGGACAAAGAGAACTGCTGGTGGGTGCTAAGCACCCGCCAATTTTTTTCCGTGGGTGCCCACGGAGTCTGCGCCTATGTTGGTTAGTCAACGTGTTAAAAGGGTCCCTTGTCACTGTTGCTCCTGGGCACATGCATAGCACTTAACATCAGTGCATGGATCACTAGACATAGACCACTCCCTGTATTATCATATATACGTAGATCAACCACAGCACTCAGGCAAAAGCCTGAGGAAAGAGACAGGTCTGCATCATTCCCTAACGGTGAATAGACTTGGGCTGTCTTGGAGCAGTGCGAAAAGAGAACGCTGAAGGCCTTGGCTCTGCAAAGAAGAGCATGGGCCAGATCCTCAGTCGCTGTAGATCTGACCTTCAGCCCGCGTGGATTCATATTGAGGGATTGTCAGCGAGAATAACCCAGTTCGCTCAGGAAAGTAGAGAGGGATCTTCTCTCTCTCTCTCTCTCTCTCTCTCTCTCTCTCTCTCTCTGTCAGGTGGTTAGGACCCAAACCTCTGACAGCTTTCATAGATCATAGGCTGAACCCAGAAGCAATTATGAAGTCAGTGCGCCCTTTGGAGAAATAGCATTGATGTCATTGGCTGGTATCGGTGGTTTTCTCGAAGCATGTGTGCAGCCATGCTTTAAAATAGCAACAGAGAGCTCCGACACAAGTTCTTAAACTGTGATCAGTAACTGCCTATTAAATACTTGATGATGTTACCATGCTGTGATTGTGATAGGCCAGCTCTGTTCACTGACTGGAGATCAGCGGCAGAGCTTCCCGATCAAAGGGAAGTCATATGCTCCATTGACAGTTCACCTAACAGGTGCAAACCGTGTTCCTTAGGAAGCTACTGTGTGCTCCGTTGATTTACTCTGACTGCACCAGCCTGCATCAACTTCCACATGTGGCGGTGTGTGGGAGTGCTGCATGACACCTTAATTCGCGCTAGACAGGAGTGTTGCCAAAGCACACATTAAGACTTCTGCAGTGTAGCAACGAAACTCAGTGATTCCTTGGGACGCTTTGTGGAGTGAGGCATTATTGCACATAAATAAAGCGTTCAAAATCGGACCCCAAGAGAACAGGGGAAATAATCCTCAATGGACTCAAGGGCTGAAAGAGTTTCCGTCCGTGTTTCTATTTCTCGTTGATAATTTGGGGATGATTTTGACGCTGACAAATTTGTTAATTGGGTGATGTGTCTTGCACAGCTGGGAAGTGGGATCCCATCAGGAAACGATGCCGGGGTTTTGTTTTGTTTTGTTTTTTTAGTTCCAGGTGGAAAAAGAACCCTGGCATCAGCAAGTGTGACAATAAACACCAACCCTTAAACGATGTGGTAGTTTGCAGTTATCGAGTGCAGCAATTAACAGAAATTAATTCAAAATCTAAATTTCTGATCACCTTGTTAATTCATTTCTACTCCCCCATCTCTGCCCCCATGAGCATTAATATACGGAAATGCTATGAAAGTTCAAATAGTCAAGTGGTGATTTCCATTTCTTTGCTTGCACAGAATTTGTAATTCAGCATTTCAATCAGTCAGTAAAAAGGGAAATAATGTCACCTTTAAATAAGTGGCAAAAGAGTTACTGAAAGGCACTGCTAATAACATGAACAATGGAGACCTAAAACAATACTAAGTGGTATTTTGCAGCATACATGTTGTGTTACACACATTAAGGTCATTGGGGAAGTCAATGCCTCCTCAATGTATACAATGCAACACATTTGCATTCTCTCTTGTACACAGTCATTTGGGGTCAGAACATGATGTTGCAACTGCTTTTGGAGAGGGGTTTACGAGATAACATTAAAACAATACATTCAGCAGTTTGCTGTGGCATAATTAGAAAACACTTCTGCTTGAGCTGATAAACTGCTTTGAAAGATTATACTTAGATCTGAAAATGGCTGATTTTCCATTTGATATGTATTTAAAAATGCATCTGAAATGGGGTATTGCCCAGGGATCTCTATCACGGGGCAGTAATTTTTTCCATTTGGTTCATCAGCCGTAATAATTATCGCTGCAGTCACTGTCTGACACTTTTCACGTACAGGCCCTGAATTAACTGTTGCCTAACCTGTGAGTGCAGGGAGCATGGAATAAGTAGGTCACACAAAGACAGCAGGTATTACCGATGCTGGAAATGAATTTCTGCATCACCTCTGTTCAGCAGTCCTTGTGGGGGGAGAAAAAATAATCTTTCCCCCCAGAAATCGATTCGAATTTCCCCTTCCCAAATGGTGCATTTTCAGACAGTGGCAGCTCCCTTTCCCTGATAGACGAGGGCAGTGGTTTTCAAACTGTGGGTTGCGACCCAGTACTGGGTTGTGGAATGTAAGGCATGGGGTCGCGGCGGCCGGGCCGTTAAAAGTCCCGTCGGCGGTGCTGCTCGACTAAGGCAGGCTAGTCCCTACCTGTTCTGACACCGCGCTGCGCCCCGGAAGCGGCCAGCAGCAGGTTCGACTCCAGGCCAATGGGATCGGGGGGAGGGGGCAGGTTGGTGCCGGGAGGTGAGACCCGCGCGAAGCCACTTGCGCACCTCCGCCTAGGAGCCGGACCTGCTGCTGGCTACTTCCAGGGTGCAGCACAGTCCGCAGTGCCAGGACAGGCAGGAAGCCTGCCTTAGCACCCCCAGTGTGCCACTGACTGGGAGCTTCCCGAGGTAAGCCCCATCCTGCACCCCAAATCCCTCATCCCTGTCCCCACCTCAGAGCCTACACCCCCAGCCCAGAACCCTGACCCCCTCCCATACCCCAACCCATTGCCTCACCCCTGAGCCCCCCCAAACCCCTCACCCCTGCATCCCAATCCCCTGCCCCAGCCTTGAGCCCCTCCCACACCCCATACCTCTCATCCCCAGCTCCATTGGGTCATGGGCATCAACAATTTTCTTCAGCTGGGTCGCCAGAAAAAAGGGTTGAAAACCACTGGACTAGGGTAGTGCATTTGCTTGTTAAATTGATCTGCCCTAGAAAGTGAAACATCCCTTTTTGTTTCCAGTGTATATAATTCCGTGTTTCAATTTCATGTCCGTCTCTCTTTTAATGGAGAGCAAATGGCACGTCCCATTGGCTTCCATCCAGACTCAGGACTGGGACCCCACTGTTTACAGGGAAAGGTGAGCACTCTATCAGCATGGTTAGGGAAAGGCTGAATGGGGAAATGAAAAGAGAAACTTTGCACTCCTGTGGCCCATTTTTATCATCACTCCCTGGGTGAGCCACAAAAGGATATTGTTGTCCAGGAAATGGGCCCAGAGTCACTTCTGCATCATGTTTCCTTCTAGTGGGATACACCAGAGTCAGGGCTGGATTAAGGTTATGAGGGACCTAAGGCTAATGGGAGGGAAGGGCCTAAGTATGAATTACATATTGCAAAAAAAAAAAAAAAAGATGAAGTCACCAAACGTTTCTCCACGCACATATTTACATATTTATTTATGTAAAATCAACAAGTTTATTCTACTCTCACGACATTCAATTCTTCAAACAGATACTTCTGAGTAAGAGGTAGCACAGGGGATGCTACGCTGTCCTTCTCTTAGCTCTCCTTCCTCCTAGGTAGTGGAGTGCTCATCTGCATGAGGATGAACATTGCAACATTCCCCATCCTGCTCACCTCTTTCAACTCATGCTTCTACCCTCAGCTCTCCACACGCACAGCTCTGGACTCTACACCACACACCCTATCTCACTCTGACTGCAGTCTGGGAGGCAGCCAGCTTGTATTATGTAAAAGAAAACCACTCAGGTGTAAAATCCACTAAAGTAGAGGAAGTAGTCATGGGAAAATTACATGGGGTGGCGTTGTATTTTAGGCTGTCTTGCTCTGAAAGCTGCCTCCCAGCGTCGCCCTGGCTGAGGACAATGAATTACCGTTTTCACATTGAACCCAAATATTATTTGTGGGATGATACCCAGTGTGTGTAGTTAATCTCCAGTGATTCACCACATCAGGCCATTCTGTCACCAAGCTCTGCCACAATTAGAATCATAGGACTGGAAGGGACCTCGTGAGGTCATCTAGTCTGGTCTCCTGCGCTCATGGCAGGACTAAGTATTATCTATTCTAGAATGTGTGATCAGCAGCTCTGACATGAGGTTTTTTAAGCATGAGTTCTGTGTCCGCCAGCCCTCATGGTTTGCATTTGTTTGTTTTAAGCTTTCTGTAAGAAAAAGGTAGCGGCTAGAAGTGACAACGATCTTTAGATAGTGGCCCAGTCATAATATTTAGCACTTCTCTACTGTATTAGCTCTTCAAAATCACTGTACAAACATTAAACAAACTTAATCTAAAGCCTTTCAGCTTTTGAATGACTAGGAGTTGACAAAAGAGTATTCCCTGTTGTGTTTTCTGCCCCCCTGAACAAAAAGACTTCATTGAAAATCAGCATCTTAAAAGAACCATTAAGGATCGTTCAAAAGAACAGTCCGACCAAGGCTGCTGTAGTGACACCCTTGTTACATCAGGTCTGGTGTTTATTTAAGGCTGGTGTAGAATAAAGAGAGAGCTTCCTGTTTCGTTTGCATGTGTAAATCAAGCAGACCTTGCTTCCCACCCCCACCCCCCCCACTTAAAGTGCTTAGAGCAGGCCTGCACAACTCGTAAAGCGATGAGGGCCATATTACTCCGAAGAAAACAGCCAAGTGCCGAAACTCTTCTTCTGCCGCCAAAGTTGTTGAGGAAAAAAAAAAAAAAAAAATCCCCCCCCCCCCTTCTACCGCCCCCACGGGCCGCACAGAGAGCCTCTGCGGGCCGCATGTGGGCCCCAGGCCGTATGTTGAGCAGGCCTGGCTTAGAGTTTACGGGAGGAAAGTGAATGAGATTCTGCTTATATCGGTGTGAAAAAGCAGAAGGGACCAAAATCTATTCTTCTGCAAAAATCCGTTCTCCCTGTAGTCAATAAGGCGACACAGGTGTAACTGTCAGCAGGACTTGGCCTGTGTTCTCATTCCCTTCTCGAATCACACACATTCCATGCTTACCAGACATTTTCCACCTGGGAAAGAACTTAAGAGTTTGGGCAGAAAAATGAGGACTAACTTCAGGTTTATTTAGTTTTAAGTTTTTGGAATGAAACTCAAAAGAAATCAAAAGTGAGGTACTTTTATGATGGATTGAACTGCTATGGACAGAACCTGCCTTTAGCCTATTCAGCCAGTCTTTCTATCGTAGCCTGCTAAGAAGTGGATTTAAAATCCTTGAGGGAGAGGGAAGGGAGAAACCTACAACATTGTGTGTTGAGCTTTCTCCAGTGCTTTTGCAACCCCTTAAAAGTACAAAGATGTGTTTGGCCTGTGAAACTAGGCTGAGCATAAGGAAAGAACTTGATTGCCTGTGTACCCCAGTACAGAAAAATACATCAAAGAAAAAACTTGGATTTATTTGATTTTTAGTACAGTTCAATACAGTATTGAACACAGTGCATCATCAATCTGAAGCCCCTCGATGGAAGGTACCGTAAAAGTTAAAGTACTAGTCTCCAGAATGGGACGGGAGGGACAAGAGATCTGGCTGGAGCTGGATAGAGTGTGTGCAGGTTCTGTGCAAGCTTCTCACCCTACCGCTCCGGTACTGCCTCTCCCCGCCCCCAGGCACTCACCAGTTGTCCAGCACACATAGAAGATGATGGTAACGGGCACTAGGACCCAGGAGGCAGCATCCTGGAGCTGCCCGCCAGCCTCAGCAGAGGAGAGGGACAGAGGGAGCTTCTTCCCTCCCTGACAGCTAAGCGGAGCTCCGGAGAAATCGGGGGGGTGGGGGGTGGGGGGGAGACACTAAGGGTGGGGGACACAATGCTTGCTCAAACTACACCCACGGCTGGCACGGGTTCCCATGGTAACCGGATTTTTAGTGTCCGTTACCAGTGTTAACCGGATCCCTGGCAGTGTGTTTCTGCAGCGTGGGGACACGCAGATGGGAGGGAGCGGAAGCTGCGGGCTGAGCTCCTCCCAAGCCGCCGGGGGCTGCTTTGCCTTTCCTGCTGGCAGGGGCGCTCCGGCAGGGCCGCGTGAGCGAGCTCTCTGTCCCTCAAACGGCCCTGGCCACACCCCCTGCCTGACCAGTAGGGCCTAAAAACGGGAGGGCCTAAGGTTACAGCCTTATCAGCCTATGGGTTAATCTGGTCCTGACCACAGTGTAGTGCTCTGTCCCCCAAAGGAAACGTTGCAGTGACAAAGGCCATCCCCAATCCCCACTGCCAAAGAGTTGCCAAGGAACGAGTGATCAGAAGATGTACTCAGCCGAGTGACTCGGCTGCCGTCTGCACCAGTGGCACAGGAATGCCCCCCGGGGAAACTAAAGTAGCCATCCCCTGGCATAAACAGGGTGAGCGTGTCCCAATAGCTTCTTAACGGGCATTCAGTGCTAGACTGACAGAACTGGAGATTTATCCCCAGAACTGCTACAGCACACCACAGGCTTTCCCGCGCTGCCCAGGAATGTGCCTTGTCTTTGATCTGGAGGGTTAGTGCAGTCTCCGTGCTCTTTCAATCCTTGGCATGTCTGCTGAGGTTTACAACCAACATGCGAATGCTGGTGGTTTTGGGATACGAACTCCTGCTTGCTATGAGCTGGAATGGATTTACATAGCCTACAAAACTGCCTTTGGATGGCTCAGCTCCTCCGTCACTACGAGCCTGGTGAGGTTTGAACTGGGACATTAGAGGTAAAAGATCCCACATCCATTACCAGTCCTCCGAGCCACCCAATCAGTTACACAATGTGTTGTTTTGTTATGTCTTTGCTGTATTATCTAAACCAGCCAAGTACTGTTGCAGCTGTCTAACTGTGTGTTCTTATGTTGAGCTATGAGAATCTATATTTACCATGCAACTGATGTCGGCAAAATGTCATGGATATAAGAAAAGGTCTACTTACATCATAAAGCTGTTTCACAAACAAAATAAAAGCGAATCATAAGGAAAAGCTCCATGAATGTCATTTTTTCTCTTTAGGACAAGCTGCGTGCACAAGTATCAGCATTTGTCAGAGTTGTGAAGCTTGACATCATTTTAGAATTGCAGTTAAATATTCACATATCATTAGCTGCACAAAAATGTAGTCCAGGCAAATTTTGGGTGAATATTCACCTAGTGCAGTTTTTACTCGGATAAAACGCCCTCTGAATTGTTGTCTTTTTTTCATAATGTTGCCTTTCATTGAGATTGTATTGATACATCTTTTACAAATCAGACTAAGACTACACATTTCTGTAACACCTTCTAATTTATAGATAAGATTTGACGTCAACAGGAGTTATGCTCAAGTAAGGACTGTAACATCAGGTCACCCAGTGCTAGAAACTGAATATTTGTATATAATTCAAGATATTTACTTTTGACACTAACAACATTGCATTTGGTCAGCATCTTCCATCTGAAAACTACCTCTCCAGATTTTGACTTACATGTTTGTTTTTTGTCTTTAGAGCAATAGTCATTATTTCCCATAGACAGATAGTCAGCTCTCTTTCCTCAAATATTAAATAACCATGTGGTTTTCATTGAACAGATGTATAAGTGATGCAGCTGACATGTTAATAAAACAGAGCAGAAAATAAAGAGCAGAGAAACTGTCAAAGATGCCAAAGAGTGATGCCCTTGGAACCTTTAGGCAAATGAGTTCACAAACAGGAAATTTTCACATCAGCAAGGTAACCAAAATGAAGATTTATAGGGGGAGACTTACTTTTTTTTAAACTGGATTATAATTAAGGTGAGATTTTTGTTATGAACAAGTTACACCCGTTTCTAACAGTAAGCTGTCCAACATTCATCCTTGTGTATTAGAATGAGGGGTTGCAGCCTTTATAGACTTCAGTCACTATGGCAGGGGTCGGCAACTTTTCAGAAGTGGTGTGCTGAGTCTTCATTTATTCACTCTAATTTAAGCTTTTGCGTGCCAGTAATACATTTTAACGTTTTTAGAAGGTCTCTTTCTATAAGTCTATAATATATAACTAAACTATTGTTGTGTGTAAAGTAAATAACAGTTTTAAAAATGTTTAAGAAGCTTCATTTAAAATTAAATTAAAATGCAGAGCCCCCCAGACCTGGGCAGTGTGAGTGCCACTGAAAATCAGCTTGCGTGCTGCCTTCGGCACACGTGCCGTAGGTTGCCTACCCTTGCACTATGGCATCATAATTACATGGTCTGTAGGGATGTCAACATTGTACCTTGTGAATTACTTAGTAACACTGATTGGGAATTTTCCATCACAATATTTTTGAAAAAAAAATGCTAATTCTGCAAAATCAAAATTTTCCTATAATTTTTAATTTTTCCCATTGGCCAAAATAAATGAAATATTTTGTTTTATGGGGTATCGGTTCAAATGGTAATTCAGTTTGTTGAACCAAAAGAAAACATTTCATTTTCGGTCAACTTGATATGAATAGGTGTTCAGCATACCTGCCATGATGCCTCACCCCTCAGTCTACCCTATAAGCTGCATTCCCTGAATGAGCTATATCTTCTGTGATGCAGAGCAATATTCCTCCTGCTGAACCGATGTGGTGCATTGTGGGAGTCAGATGACCACTGTGTATCATGGGAGATGTAGTTCAGCTGTGGATCCTTGCCCTTAGAGGAGAAGGGAGGCATGATGTACCCTTGTAGTCAAAGCTCAGGAAGTAAATTTGAAATGTGGCTCCTGTGTCTAACTGTTCGACTGTGCCTATTAAGTGAAATTAATTCAAGTTTATGCAATCAAGATAGAGTATCCTCCAACCCTTAGAATGAACACTACCCCCAACAGGATAATGAGTAGCAAAACAACCAACCAATGAAACACACACACACAATCTCATTGGATCAGTACTCATTGTCTACCCACACCTTGAGGCAACATTACTCCGTTACCTAGTTACCTTTCAGAAGTATCTCATACACCACACAACCAATAATGGTTTTATCATAATACTAAACCCCCATCAGTGCTTTGTTTGCTTCATGAGGGTTCTCAGCATTCACAAGCCTTTGTTGTGAGGCTGAGGGTTTCAAACATGCTGAGATACAAAGACTCCATACCCCTCTTTGTTATTTTCATGGCTTTTGGACTTGAATGCCCTGCTGTTCCATGGTACAATGCACCATCTAGTGGTAACTAGCACGAAGTTAGAGAAAACAGAACCTGTAAGTGAATAACACTCCGCTGCTTTCTGCAGGGCTTTAATGTCGTCACTGATACTGGCCCATCAGAAAGGATCTTGATTTTGATATTCTCCTCGCTCTCTCTACATGGGAGCACCTGGAGTATGATATCAGAGTCAAGGCGCGGCTGCACCTCTGCAGGTAGAGTGTTGTCCTGTTGTTGTTGTTGCTGGCGTCCGTTAGTCTCGAGAGACGATGGATATGCGCCCATGGGGAATGTTTGTTTGATGGTTGTGCAGCGTCTGTTGTGGCTGTGAAGCCCCACACGAGAGTGGCAGTCTCAATTGCATTTGCTGCATTTGAAGGCAGTGTCAGCTGTGGGTTGGAGCCGCTGCTTCCTTTTTCGTTGAACCCGCTTTTCCTCGGCAAGCTGCCGCAGCTTGTCTTTGCCAGTTTTCAATCCAGTGGTCAGAGCATGGAAATCTTCACATCAGCTTGTAGGTGCTTTGAGTTATTTTACCTTTGCTTGTACTTAATGATACGCTGATCTTTCCCATTGTAAGTGGAGGTAACGCCAACTATAATTAAGGTTGCCTGACACTTCCAGTTATAACACCCTGTTTTCAGTTACTCAGTGTTTAAAGTGTTTAAACACTTAGTGTTTAAAGTGGTCTGTAAAAAGTATATGTGGGGGGAGTCCATCAGAATCTGGGAGCTTTGGTAAGACTGTGCTTAAAGTGTGCCCTTCAGTAATCCGGCTCAATTTTCAGTTATTTTTTTTGGCACATCTGTGACCCCTTCTGATCACCACCCCACCCCGTTCCAACCGCAGACTTTAAACCCTGGTTGCTTACAACTCTGTTAAACTTTAACGGTTTGGGAATAAATTTTTCATGCCAGTTGTCTGCCTCACACTGAATTTTTGGGAGGAATTTCCAGTCAAACTGTGCAGCTATTTCTCAGAGCAAGGCTAGGGAAAAATACATTGTTTTTGCCCATGATTAAAAAAATTCCATTTCATTGCGAAGCTCTAGTGCTTCCATGCTTCGGAGCAGGGACTTGAAATTTGGCAAGGGGTTTCCCTGGTGCCAGGGAGGTGCTTTTTGCTGTTCATGTGAAAATCCACCCAAATTTCACCAAGTGATAAGCCCTTGGAAAATCACAGTTTGCACATGCTCAGTAGAGAGTATTAGGTTATTTGACACCTAATTTCTCTGAACATTCTGTCTGTACTGAGCATGCTTCAGCCCCTGGGTGCTGACCAGCCTTTGCATGTGCCAATCCACACAGAGCAACGGAGCATGCTCCAGTCCAGGGCTTCAGAAGCAGAGCAGAACTTCCCCTGAAATTGCTCTTCCCAGCAGCTGGGATCTGCTGTGGTGCTGGACTGCAGAACTGAGAGCAGGAAGCCTGTCTGTCCTGTGCTCTCAGTGGTACCCTGTGCCCAGGCAATGTGGAGAAGAAGAAACAACCTGATTTGAATGCAGAGAGGAGCGAAATAGGGGGAGCGGAATGGGAAGGAGGGGGTTGCAGGAGCCAGAGGTTGTTAGCAACAGAGGGGAGGGCAACGAGAGCTGGTGGCGGGGGGGGAGATAGGAGCCAGGGAATGATAGAGCCTTATTCACTCCACACCATCCAGCTGCAGCCATACATAAGGCAAAGGTCCTACAGACAACAGTCTGCTTCCCTACACAACCCTGATTGTTCACCTGAGCAGGGTCCAGCATGTGCACTGAACGAGGGCAGGAATCCTGTGGAATAAAATAGTGTGGGGCCATGTAATTAAGGACTGTATCATTATGCATGTGCACAAGTGGCCAGATTGGTTACACAGGCAACCTTAATTCTGCCATTTCCTAATGTTGGTGCAACCTTAATAATGTTCTTTTAACATAGTTTTTGGATGCAGCCTAGATATAGGGTATATACGAGGGGTCTCAAATACGCGGCCCGTGGAGCGCTTCCCTGTGGCCCTCTGGGCTCCCCGTGCCCCTCCCCGCCCCCCCCCCCCCGTTACTTTCCGAAGTTCTGCCGCTAGAACAGCTGTCTGGCAGCTTCGCAGTTTCTGGGAGGGAGTGGGGAGGAGCGGGAAGCGCGCACACAGCGGAGGGGGGGGGAGAAGAGGGGAAGCTCCCCCCCTCCTCCTCTGTGTGCATGCTTCCCTGTGCTGCAGGGAAGTGCTCCGCCAGGCTCCCCTCACCCCTGCCCCCAGTTACGTTCTGTGGCCGCTAAGATCCCCGTTCCCTCCGCGCTGCTCCAAGGCTTTATTTTTACCCCCAGGCAGTTCCCGCCGCCAGAACAGCTGTCTGGCGGCTTCGCGGTTTCTGGTAGGGAGGGGGGAGGAGCGGGGAGCCACGCGCTCAGGGGAGGAGGTGGAGAAGGGGCGGGGCCTAATGGAAGGGGTGGAGTGGGGGCGGGGCTGGGGGCAGCGAGGGGGCGGGGTCAGTGATGCGGCCCTCGGACCAATGCACTAGTCCTCATGCGGCCCTCGAGGTAATTTGAGGTTGAGACCCCTGGTATATACAGTGTATTTGACCAGGGTACGATGTGTACATTTACTCCATACAGTAATGGTTGAAGCCCCAATCTTGTACCTTTTAATGCTACATTACGCAGAGCCAGGTCATCCCATCAGGACTAAAGCTGGACAAGCCCCACCCAGAGGAGGGGCAGATGTGTAGAAGCATCCTAAGCTCCTCAGCTCCATCCCCCTTTGAAACTTAGGGAAGCCTTAACCAAGGGTTTGGACTCCATGGTTACCAAGAGCAGGAAGGATACAGGTTAGGCCGGGCTCTCTGTTGGCATCCTCCATCTTGGAACAGTAGAGATTCCCCCTGCAAGATGAGGCTGATCCTGTCAGCATGATGTTATGTGGAAACCCCTTCTTCCATTGATATCCCTCTTCCCCTTTGGAGTGTAGCATCACAAGCTTGTAGAACCAGTTGCAAAGCCATATTAAAATACACACAGTCTCTTCATTTCACAATCTCTGCTGCCCTCACGTGGCATTTGCTAGTAATGAAAAACCAGGCCGGGTGTCAAATTCACACGGCCGTATTGAATAAGATGTCTTTCATGCTTGTATTTTAAGGCAGGGTTGCAGCTGGTTCTACAAGCTCGGATGTTATGCCCTAAAGTGAGCTTTGCATATCAATAACACCAAACAACTGATTCTCTCAAAGTGTGTGTGTTCTGAAACTGGGTCTAATAAATATGTTGTTAATAAGAAATTACAATATTAACTTGTTTGTAAATCTGCTCAGCTCTGCTGTTTAAGTTTACAGAAATAAAAAACAAACAACTCTCCCCACTCCAAAACAACAACAAAAATCTGCTCATAAAGAGGCAAAGGACTGGATTTTGCACTTGGCTGAGCACCCAGCTGCTATTATAATAACTCTTTGCCCGTCGATAGTGCCTTCCATCCAAGGACCTCTAAGCACTTTACAGATGCTAATCAATTCGGCCTCCCAACAACCTTGTAAGATAGGTAAATATCATTAGGTCTGCTTTTCTGGTTGCAAACGGAGAGAGGTTAGGAGACGTGCCTAAGGTCATGCATAAGTCAGCCTTAGACACAAGAGCATCCTTATTTTTTCCTCCTAAAATTAGTTGGATCCATGTACACACATCCAGTAGCAGAATTTGGGCCTGTAGGCAGTGTCTGTGCCAGGTGGTTGTTGGGGGTGTTTTTAGACAAAAATGTTTTCAGTGATTCTAATGCGATTGCCACTCTCAGGGGTAGCAACGGTGGAAGCACGACTGTAGACAGGGTTCCAGGAGACGGCTTTAACAAGAGTGCATCTGACCTTGCTCAGAGCAGGTGTGAAAGACATTGTGCAAAGTGTGACGGAAGCTTTGTTTGCACTAGGGTTACCCACCAACATTGCTCTGCTGGTGAACATTCTTCTGCCAAAAATACCTCATTCTAGACGTTGACAAATACTATGTGGAAACAACGCCATCAGAGGAGTCAGAGCAAAGACTATCACCCACCGTTAACCCATTCTCGGGATCCCTGCAGCCAATATGGTACTGTATGTCACAAGACCCCCACTATATCCCTTGCTAGCTATAACTTTTTAGTCCCTTGCTTTTGCTGTGTTAGCTTTATTTTAATACAGGATTTTGCATGATTTCTTTGCTGTTTACTTCCCTGTGGCTTAATCTCTTGACAAAATTTGCATTCTACTGCATATTTGTGTGTGCCTTCTGTAGAAGTTATGAAGACCACAGAGAGAGCCTGTTGCATAATGGCCAATAAAATTTAACACGCAAAGAACTAAAACCACCATATCATGTCCATACAAATGTGAGCCCACATGATTCTAAAAGATATAGTGCAGTGCAGGTCTGAGATCACAGTCAAGCTGATAGTTATTTATTAGCCAAACTGTTATATACTAAGTTGATCTTTAATCCAGTTTTATTAGAAACCACCTAGAAAGATATCTGAAGCAAGTCTGTTAAGTAAGCATTTATTAACCTGAATGGATGGACCAAATAAGGCTCTGGAGGGCCACATTAGAGTCTTCACTGCTAGTTAAATCAAATTTTTGCGATATATACATGATTACCTTGCACTTTGCATTGCCACTGCACCTGTGCAATCTTACACTGGTGGTAGCATTTTACATCCATTTTGCACTCACTGTACACAGATGCATATGATTTCACAGGGTGCAAAGCATCAGGGAATCAGGCCTCTTATGTGAACCAACCCAATTTGTTCTTGTCCCAGGGGACAGTCTATGGCAGTGGCCGTTTTCACATAGCAAGCCTCTGAGTGCGATCCTCCTCCCTATATAAATTAAAAACACTTTTCAATATATTTAACGCCATTATAAATGCTGGATGCAAAGCGGTGTTTGGGGTGGAGGCTGACAGCTCGCGACCCCCCCCATGTAATAACCTCGTGACTTCCTGAGGGGTCCCGACCCCCAGTTTGAGAACCCCTGGTCTATGGTTCCCTGTATGTCTGACTACAAATATCAGGTAAGTCTTGTGTTCTCCAGATGGGCACTGAACATAAAGAACTACACACCTGGGAAGTTTTCAGTTTTCCTCTTCTAGTGATACATAGTACTTGTATGATGACATCTCATATTCTTTTACAAGCATGGACTAACTAACTCACAATACCCCTGAGAGGTGGTTAATTATATATTATCATCCTTGTTTTATAGATAGGGAAACTGAGGCAGCGAGCTTAGCGGGGGTCAGTGCTCTAAGTGTCTCTGGAGAGTGCTTAGCATCCCCAGCGCTTGTGGATGTTAGTGGGTGTTGAGTGCACTCATTACCTCTTGGAAGGCACTGAACACCTTGCAGTATTAGGCCCAATCCTTTGACATCAAGGAGAGTTTTGTCACTGACTGCAGAGGGAGCTGAATCAGGCTCTAAGGGTATGAAAATATTGCACCCGAAGGGCTGATTGCAGCTCAAGTTGGCATACCCATGCCTGCTTTATGCAGTGGGCGTGGACTGTGACGTGAGCTATATAAGCCCCCTGAAACCCTGAGTACATATTTGCATTCTAATCCATGCTGGGGTTGGGTGCCCTCACGACATCACTGCTCTTTTTAGCCGGGGCAGCTAGATCAAATCTACCAGGGGGTAAGCCAGGCCAAGCTGCAATCACCCCTGTGGTTGCCTGCCGTGTAAGCATGCCCACAATGACTTGATCAAAGTGACACAACACATTAGCGGCGGTGCTGGAATTAGGACTTAAGTGCTTGCTGCCCCAAGGTCAGCCTGCTAGGCCTCACGCTCGCTGATATTTCTGCCTCTAGAAATAGCAAAGCGAAAAGCCAGTTCCTCTCTCCATTTTAGTCTGCTTTACATGTTTATGTTCTGAGTATTAGCTGTGCCGCTGTACAGCAAGACTACAACACAGCGGGCAAACCCAAATAGAGCCAGAATGGCCACCAACTGGCAGTCATTCGCAATGGCCGCCGCTGCATTGCTTAGATGTGGCGTACTGAATGAAATATCGTATATTTCATAGAAAAGTACAGGATGATGAGTGCGTTTAATTGCCACCGATTTCCATGGCTGGTAAGAGTGCTTTGCGCCCTGCAGGATTGGGCCTTCATCTGCTGCAGGACACCCAATGTGTCCTAAGCGTCCATGAATCTCATTTTTTAATGGTCTGAACAGAAAGCTGGAGTAAAATGCTTGGGTGTGACAGGCAAGAGCGTGTGAAGTTTCCCAACAGGAGGATGGCTTGGAATGTACATTAATTGTTTAGATTTTACATTAACATAATTGCTGGGCAATTGCATAGATTCTTGCCTACCTAAAGTCCCCACTTCTTTGGCAAAGGCTTTCTTTACTTTCCACTCTGGAGAGCCTTGCTGAACATGCTGCTTTGTGCCTCATGGAGGGTTACATGGTGGAATTTGACCTCTGTAAAGAATAGATGCATTTTGGAATCCTTCTGAAAGAATACATTGTCATATTATGAAATATTATCTATATCGTATACGGATGGTTAATCAAGGCAGAGAAAGAAAGGGAGACCTTTTGTTTTGCATTAAGGTATTGTGGCTGTCGGTGCTGGAGTACATATTATTTCATATATCCTAGGCAGTTTGGATGCGTATATCTTTTGGCACAGTAGATTTTTTTCCCTCTGCTCCAGTCCCACTTTTGTGCCGTGGTGTTATTTCTCTGTTGGAAGAGAGGTGATTTAAAAATTGAATTGTTGAGTGACAGCAACAAAGTGCCCAAGCAACCCAGCCGGTAGCTGCTATGATTCTTCAGATGTGGCAATGCTCCTGAAAAAGGAAGCCTGAGTAGAAAGCAGGATGCAGGCGGAGTGTGGTATCCTGGTATCGCAGAAGAAGAGGTAGATAAAAGGAGATGATTAGCCACAGCAGAGATATAGATCAGCGGCACAGGAGAGAAGAGATTATTCTCATGATCTGAATTCTTAACCCTCTTTCAGTGCCTCTTGGTTGTATAGATTAATCAAGATAAAGAGCGCACAATGCCGGTTATGAAAATAAGGTCACTTGCTGATGGAACGTTCATTGTTCCTTTCTCCTTGGCCTGAAATCCTCACTGATATTAATCAGAGAAACTGAGTAATGTCCACCCCCTTTCCCCACGTAGAATGAAAGTGATATGCCTTCTTCACTACTTGCTGAATTAAGTAGCATACGTCACCGATTCCAACAGCATGAAGCTCTTGTATTTCAGCTCACTGAGTCATTAACAATTTATAATTAAAAGGCAGAGCAACAGAGTGAGCAATAGAAGAAAGGGCAGGGCTTGTGCTCATGTGTTGACTAAGTCAGGCGAAAAACAAGTGTCAAAGTGTTTGCAAACTATAAAGCATATGAGTTATTTTGATACTCAGAATTCCTCTAGTGGAGGACTGGGTGGATCAGGCTAAGGAGATAAGCGGCCTTTCACCTTCAGATCATTGGTTTAAATCAAGGTGGGTAAAAGGCTGCTCAGTAGCCTGTGCAAAGTGAGCTGCTGGCCTCACTCCAGCTCCTAGTGGGTAAACGTTCTAACTCACATACGAGTAAACACCGACTAGCAGGCAGTGCTGCAGGGTAACCGAGGAATGAATGGGTGTACAACTTTGAGGCCTGATCCAAAGATCATTGAAGTCTGTGGCCTCCAATAGGCTTTGGATCAGGCCCTTAATTAGCCCCTCCCCCAATTGAGTTAGTTCATCCATGTTAGGGTGTAGGCATATTGACAGGGTGGTGTGAGGGCGCCTGCATTCCCTGCCAGTGCGTCTCCTTGTGACTAAACAAAGGACTTTGGCCTCCCGAGCTGTCAAGATGCCACCAGTATGAAGTGTACTGTGTGTGTTTTAGTCCTACTGGCTCAGCAAATGAAGCAGATCCCTCCATGTGCTCACATTTTCCAGTGATTTCTCTGCCAGTGTTCCTTTCCTTTGACTCAAAAACCTCCTTTCTCATGTCACATGATCTCATGTCAGTATAGCAAGGCAAACACCACTTTGGCACAAAGCAGAAGGGGGCTGCCTTCTCCCAAGTGTTGTGGTTAATAAAAGATGGTATCAGGAATCGTAACTGAAAAGTTAAGCCAGCGGGAATGTAGTCAAAGCTAAAGCAAACTCTCTTGTAGCGCCGAGGGCTGACAATATATGAAGCATAATGCTTGTGGTAAGGCAACATTAGGTGCATATATATATATATATATATATATATAACAAACGGGGACTACTGTTTATATGAATAGGAATGTTACTTTGGCTATCTCCTATTGTGTTACATTCTTAGTTGTGGTACTTACCAAGTATTTTTTCCTAGTCTGTTCCATTCTCTTATATTTAGGTACATGACAGGATCAAGATTATTTTTAAACTCAATTCATCATGCTCATTTCAAACATCCAGGTCTATAATATGGACTTGCCTTTATTCCACAGTCTGTTGCATTTAGGATACCAGTAAGTAAAATGTTAAAGTTACTACAACCAGATTGGTCATTATTTGCTCTTGCTGTGACATGATTTCTTGTTTCACTGAATGAGATGTATTCATAGGAATAGAGTGGCATATTGTCACCAAAGCTGAAATTTGTTTTAAGAGTGCTGGGCTCACACACCTTTGTTTTCTAAGTAATTTTTTAAGTTGGGACTTCATTGCTCTATATAATAATGAATGCTGAGCATTTATGTAGTGCTTTTGATCAGAAACTCAAAGGAGCCAAGTATCATTATCCCCATTGTGCAGACGGGGAAACTGAGGCACGGAGTGGTGAAGTGACTTGCCTAAGGACACATAGCAGGCTAGCTAGGAACAGAACCCAGGTCTCCTGAGACCCAGGTCCAATGCTCTATCTACTAGGCCACAGTGCCTCATCATATGTAAAATGTTATTTATCCACCCACCCAAAACCACATAGTTGTAAACTTCATATGAAGTCATTCAAAATGACCCATAATCTTTCTTGACCCAACTGCTCCCCAAGATTCCCATCCGGATCTCTACCTCCCACATAGAAAAGGGGCTTTGTCATCTCTCTCTCAGTCCTCTCTCCTCGGAGGAGACTCTGGGGTTCTGGGGATCCAGTGTGGGAAAAGTGCTAGGCTGGGGAAGTAATCAGCAGACCAGGAATGGGGAAAAACACATGCTATCTCCATATTGGTTCTGTAGTCATCAAGGCAGCAAGATAATCCAAGCAGATGCTATGTTAGGCTTCTGTGGTTGCTCCTGGGTAGTGGAATGCCCCTTTAAGAGGAGAGTCCACTTGGCCCTGATAAAATAGCTTCAGCTTCAGAAGCCCTGGTAGAATAACTCCATTGTCCTCAGTGAACTAAAAGCTAAGGCCAAATTAGAATAAAAAGCTGTCCACTGATTTCCAGGAGTGCTGAGCATCCAGAGCTCCCAGTGACTTCAGAAGGACATTTAGGAAGAATTCAGCCTAAATGTATTAACTGCCCAGCTCAACTAAGAAGCAGCAATTACTGTAAAAGCAACGAGCCTCTTCCATCCCCCTACAAACTTTAATGGCTCAGCAGTGGTCATACCTCAGCTGCACATCAGCTCGTGTTCAAAATGCAAGCTGGTGGTATGAAACCACAGTTTGTTTTTAAGTCTTCAAGAGTCCATGTCAGCCTAGCCTGCAGAAACAGAGGCTTTTGTTTGGGATTTTTTTTAACAGTTCAAATCAGCTACTAAATGTGTAGTTGCAATTTGTTAAAGCGTTTCCTGTACAATCAACAGCAGCGACATAGTGGCCTCCTTCTCCTGTGATAAACCCCATCAGTGCATACAAGAAAATATGAGCCCTTCCTCTCTTGTCTATTCCCAGCTGAAATCTGTCTAGAATGATTCTTTTTCCTCCTTCACTTTAGGGATGTCCAACTGAAACCTGCTAATAGATGGGTTCATTACCCACATGTATCTTCCAAGGCAGGTGAGCTAAAAACAGGGTGACAGATCCACACACAACAAGGATCAAATACAACTTTGTTTTATCCCTCTTAACCTCAACTAGTCAGAAATTTTCCATCAACGCTGTTTGCTGGTGGTAAATGCTTTTGAAGAAATGGTCAACTTTGGTGGGAAAAAAAATCCTGTTTTTGTTTAAAATTTTTTTTTAAAAAATCTAATACTGATGAAAACTTGGACATTTTTGATGATTTTTTTTTATCAACATTAATGTTTTTTTATTTTTGTTTAAATTTTTTTATGGAGGGGAGAGAAGTAGGAATCATATCTGGATAATCTTTTAGCACAAATATTTGATCTGAGTGAATTATTGGTAACCAATAATTTGTTCATCCAGTTTCACTTCTTTTTCTTTGCAATCAGATTATGAAATCTCAAATTAAATTTGTTAGTCAAAGTCATTCATAAATTTCTTGGCGAAATGTCATCCCTCTCCCACACACTATGAATAGTTCATTAACGGTCCCATGTGAATATTTGATATTCAAACTTCAAAACTCACACTATTTTGGTTAACTACGTAAGTCACGTAGTAGTATTGCTTCTGCTCCCTGATTAGAAGATAGATGTAACTAACCAATGTAGTGTGCAATTCAAATTTCAGAGATTCCAACTAAATGTGCCATTCAAATATTTCAGTTGGTGATAAGCTGAGCATTCTGTGTTTAGCTTTACAGGACTATCCAGGCTAGTGAAGATCACCAATTAATCGGATGTTTGTGGAAAATGCACTTGAAAGGTTTGCACACATGGTCAAATTGAATTATATTTTTTAGTCTGAAGGAATATTCAGCTATAGTGAATATAGCAACTGTGAAAGGGACTGGACTGATATTTTGGGACATGAAAATCCCTTGGTTACCTGCAGAGGGCCCACTGTGGAGTTCCTTGTGCCCGAAAATGATAGCACCAGCAGTGCAGGCTTTCCCACATTGCCTTACCTGTATTCCTCAACCCCGACCTGGAGGGACCACCTCAGCTGATTGAGAAGATAATTCAGCCTCCAATGCCCCTTTACTTCTTGGTCATCTTGCTGAGATGGCCAAAGAGGTTGCCAGTTAATGCCAGATCCAGTGACGATTGCTATGGGCTTTTTGATTATGTGAATACCTTCTCCACGGGAATGAATTGTGACAAACTCACAAGCCCCTGAAAAATACTTCCCTTGTAAAGCCAAAAAAATGACAGCCTTCTCCTCTTCCCCCATTTCTGCCCACTTTCCCCTCAACAGCCTTTTCAAACATTTTAAAACAGAAATGCAGCCACAAGAATCCACTCTTGTTCTGCACTCATCACTGAGCTGCAGAAAGGAAGCATGGTCTTATGATTAAGGCACTGGAGTGGAACTCAGAAGTATTTGGTTTGATTTCTGGCCCCGCTACAGCGTGTGGACTGTGAACATGGGTAAATCGTTGAATCTCTCGGTATCTCAGTTCCCCATCTGTAGAATGGAGCTAATAATATTTCCTTGCACCCACCACATTATTATTATTATTTATTTTATTTATTATATATGTGTGTTACTGTAGCACGTATTTTGTCTGTTGTGTCTCCTTCTATGTGGACAATGGAGCCCTGATTTTAGTGGGGGGTGCAACTGTAACACAACTAATAGACATAAAATTCATAGTTTCATAGCTTCAATGTTCCATTTACAGACATGTTCTTCAACCTCAAATGTGATCTCCCTTCACAGCAAGCCCACCCTGTAGCTTTTATCTCAAAAATTTTAGCCATGTACATTTTTTATCTCGGAGAAAAGACAGATCTTTCCTGGAGCCTGAAATAAAAATATCTCTCTACTAAAAAATAACCAGCCACAGATTTCCTGGCTGACCCAGTGTAAACCATCTGCTGGTGCACACACATTATTTCCTCTCTGTGAAAAACGCAAGAATAACGAACAAGGGTGATCTGGCAACACCTGGTTTCCCACTGACTTTGTCTCCTGGGGATAGTGAGGCTTTGTTTAACAATGTGAAGCAGAGAACTTAAAGGAAGATCAAAACCAGGCCCTCAATCTGCTGTTGCAGCACACAGAAGTACAACTGGCAGACGCCTCCCTCCCCCATCCAACCACGGCCTTCTTTGATGGGTGCCCGCTACTTCGAAACAGTCTCCTCCCTAACATACATAGTCTACCCGTGGCCTCCTTTGGAGGAGGCTGGAAACACTTTTCTTCTTCTTTCCATATATATTTGTTACTGGACTGGGAGGAGGAGAGGTCATTAGGATTTTTTTATATGATAGTCAGTGTAGCGGGGTGGAACCCCGCTCAGGCCCTGAAGCGGCTGGAAACAGCCTTGGGAGAAGGCTGAGGCTGGAAGCTGGGCTGATTGGAGGCAGCCACAGCTGTAGCCAGTTAATCAGGGCCCAGCTGGCCCTTATAAGAGGGCAGTGAGCCAAGAGCACAGTCTCTCCTCTCTCTGTGTTCAGAGAGAGAAGGGTCTGGCTGCCAGAAGCAAAGCAGGGAACCTGCAGTGGTGCAGGGCTGGGGGAAAGGCTAAGGCAGCCGGGGAGCTCCGGCCTAAGGAAACCCCAGGCTGCAGGCCTGGTAAGGCCAGCCCAGGTACTAGGGTTGCAGGGGCAGCCCTCAGGTAGGCTGAGGCAGCAGGTCCAAACCCCCCTCGCCTGTGATAAGTGGCTTATACTGCAGTCTGCCCCAGGGCATGGGGGCTAGCTGGTGACTGGCAGTAGCCTACGACTGAGGTGAGGTGGGGATAGTGGGTTGGGGGTTCCCCTGGGGAGGGGAGACCCAGATCTGGGGGGTACTGCCAGGGAGCAGGACCCCAGTTATAGGGGCACTGGGTCCTGGGAGGGACACGGGGCCAGAGTGGTCAGGCGAATCACTGGCTGGCAGAGGACGCTCCAGAGGCTGGCGAGCTAATTCCTGGACAAACCAGCAGGAGGCGCCGCAGGGGTGAGTCCAACCCTGTCATAGTCAGTGACAGGCTTTCTTCTTGTAATCTGGATGCCATGGGGATAGAGCACTTTCAGAACTGAAACTGCTATCACCCTTGTTAACTGCATAGGCAGAAGTACTTTCCACAGACAATTCCATCCCCCACTCTCTCTCTGTAACTCGGCCCTCCCATTCACCTCTACCATCCATACCTTTGGCAGCATCCTTCCCCTTCAACCATCCTCCTCCTCCCATGTCTGTAAATCTGCCAGTCCTTAACCCAGCAGTGCTAGCCATTGCCTCCGTCTGTGCTGAAATCCTCATCTGTGCCTCTCCGCTGAATGACTGCAACTGTCTGCTCCATAAATTCCTCCCTGCCCCCGACGCATAGATCATGGCATGTGCAGATAGGGTGACCAGATGTCCCGATTTTATAGGGACAGTCTTGATTTTTGGGTCTTTTTCTTATATAGGCTCCTGTTACCCCCTAACCACTGTCCCGATTTTTCACATTTGCTGTTTGATTCCCCAATGTGCAGAACATTGCTTCCTATCGTCTCACAGGTACAAAAAAGTGTGCTCGGATCAATGTCCCCCTAAGACAATGCCACTAATTCCCCTGGCCTGGAGCTATTTATGCAAGAGGAAATGAGGACAGTTTAATTTAGGGAAGAGAACAAAAGGTATATAAAATAATGAAAGGTTTAGAGAAGTTAAATTAGGTGCCCCTATTTTCTCATAGTACAAGGACATCCAATAACATTGAAAGACAATGCATTTATTACTCATAAAAGGTTATTTTAACACAGACTGTGGAACTCATTGCCATAAGATATCAATGAAGCCAAAAGCTCAATAGGATTACACATTTATTTGTATGAGAACATCTACACCTACATTAGACTGGATAAAACATTTATAAAGAATACAAACCCTCATGCTTCAGGACATAGATTAATCTCTAACTAATGAGGGTTAGGAGGAAAATTCTCCCTGGGCAGGCAAATCCATTACAGGGTTTCTTGCACCTTCCTCTGAAGCATCTGGTACCAGCTGCTGTCAATTACAAAATAGATGGGGCCTGGCCGTAATCTACTACAGTTCCTATGTTTCCATTTATTTCAGGATCCTGGTCAAAATTGTCCTGTTTTTATTTAAAACACTCTAAGGCCTTGTTGCTGTGTACCTCACCTCTCACTGCTCCTGTCTCTGTTTCTCCCACTCCTCTAGCACTCGCATATTCTGTCACTTCACAGAATCTGACCTGTGTAACCTCCTTCTCTTGCCAGTTCCTTCCTGTATTCCATGGCCTCATTGGCTGTACTCTTCAACTGGTTTGCACCTCAGCTGAAACTGCTTCTAGTCTCCCTTGCCCACACTCTCAACTGCTGGTATGTCTTGACTTCGTAGTTATTTTGTGACTGGATTTCTATTGTACAGAAGATTATATGCTTTATGAAGGTGTATGGTACATCATGCTTATAGGAATCAAATATTCAAAATAATGTACTGTTCTTACGCTTGGCTTACAGAATGTCAGCAGTTTGTCCATGTATTCTGATTTCCTTCTCAAAGGCCCCAATTCAGCAACGCACTTAAGCCCATGTTAAACTTTACGCATTGAAGTCAATGCGCATTGCAGTTAGGCATGTGCTTAAGTCAGTGGTGGGCAACCTGCGGGCCGTCAGGGTAATCCGCTGGCGGACCATGAGACAGTTCATTTACATTGACTGTCCCCAGGCATGGCCGCCTGCAGCTCCCAGTGGCTGCGGTTCACCGTTCCCAGCCAATGGAAGCTGCGGGAAGCGGCACAGGCCGCAGGGACGTGCTGGCTGCTGCTTCCCGCAGCTCCCATTGGCCGGGAACGGTGAACCACGGCCACTGGGAGCTGCGGGTGGCCGTGCCTGTGGACGTCAATGTGAACTGTCTCATGGCCCGCCAGCGGATTATCCTGACAGGCCGCGTGCGGGCCGCAGGTTGCCCACACTGGCTTAAGTGCTTTGCTGAACAAAGGCCTTACACATGTACCCGGATAATGCTGAGAGAATAATTTAGCCCAGTGGCTTCTCTGGAGAAGTGTGCAATTAATGTAGTTTAATATATATGGTGACATAAAAGGCATGTACATACCTTATATACCATCTCTCAAAACCTGGAAGAAGTGGAGTGAAGGTCAGCTTTTAAATAGCCTTAGATCAGTCAGGTGCATGCCTGAATTGACAAAAACACTTATGAATCTGGCCCCTTTGTTCACAGCACCTCCTATGCTGCTCCACCTGTCTTTGAAGGGCTTTTTAACTCATGAGATGAGATCTTCATTGGATTATAGCAGCAGCCCCTTCTCCTACTTTCTGCAATGTGAAATTGCTACCCTCAAAGTCTCCCAGCACACCCAGGGGCAAAGCCCATACCCCACACTGTGAACATTCAGTTTCTTCCACATTCTAGACTTTTATTTTAATAATTAAAAGAGAGAACATATCCTGGGAGTGGGAGGGGGAGAAGAAGAAAGAGGGATGGCAGAGAGAACTGAATCCAAGCTTTTCCTCCACTTTGAACACGTGGTTTGGGGATTTTGTTCCCAGTGGCAGATCAAGGTAAGATTTTTGGAGCACCAGGATCCAGTCCCTGAGGTCAGAAGTGACCTCTGAATTTGGGACCAGGGGGTGCTGGCCTCCAAGAGCCCTCCCCCACAGTTGGTGTGGGAATAGACGCTCACACTGTGGGTCCATCTGCCTCAGCTCTCTGCAGACTGGCTGGCAATCAGGAGGCCATGGGATGAAGTTACTGAGATGCCCTCACCGTGATCATGCGTGGGGGTATGGGCAGAAGAATCTGCTTAAGGGTGTGATAGTTTGGTTGGACAACTACAGGATGGGAATGGAATTACACCTGGATTGACCTGGGACCATTAAATTTTAATTCACCCTGTGTTCCTTGGCTGTATCAGCAATCAAGATGTTAGAGAATACTTTCCTTTTGGATATAATCTAGTCATATTGTCAAATCAAGGAATGCCTCTACAGTCAGAGCACCCTTTCCGGCTTCTCTTACCAGGGCAGGTGACTGGTGGGGTTAAAGTGGGAATAGTGAGCAATAAAACCTCCCACATGGGCAAGGGAGCCTAATTGTTACTGGAGATGAGTGAAACTCAAAAGTCTGTAGTTGTTTGGTTGAGATAAGCTCCCCAAATGTTCAGCTGTGCATATAAAGCTGATCCACAGGTGTGCAATCAAGAGATGGTGCTGGAGATGTCATAAAAGGATCCTGTGCTGGGAGGTCTGATTCTTTCTGGGTCAGGCTGGGAATATCTTGCCAATAGTTTTTCATGTGGTATTGGTCCTGCTGCTCCTGCCCCGAATCAAGAAGTGCCAGAAAATTTAATAGCAATTTCTTGTCTGTAGAATTTTCAAACCTCCACAAGAATTTGGGGTTAGTTTGAGATTCAGAAAAAGGTTGGAGCTGATTCTTATTTCCCTGCTGGAAATATATCTAAGCATAAACTTAGCCACACTGAGCAAGCGTTGCAAGGCACCTTGCTTTGCTTAGGGCTTTTTCTGGAGAGACCAGATCCTGAGAGGTGCTGAATACCTGCAATACTCACTGAAGCCTACGGGTGTTGAGGACACTCAGCAGTTCTCAGGTGCTAAGAAATACTAGCTGGGCATAGAGCCTGATCCTGAAAGATGCTGAGTGCAATCAGTGGGAGCTAAGGGGATTCAGCACCTCAGAGGATCAGGCCCTCTCTATCTTTATAGCAGAACTGGTAGAAAAATATCATTTATTTCCACAGAATTTTTTTTAAATTCCATGTTTTCATTTAAAAAAAAGACCCCAAACCCACATTTTTCAGAGTAAATGTCCGGTTGTTGATTTGGAGGGGGAATAAAAGGTTTTAACTTGGGAAATTCTATTGAAAATGAAAGCATTCCACTAAAATTTTCATGTTTGATGACAAGCCAGTCTTTAGTTGAAATTTCTTATTGATGACACATTTTACCCAGCTCTACATTGCAGTTAAAGTTGTAGCGGAATGTGGTGCTTTTTCTACCATTATATGGAAATGTCAGAGACCCCTTACAAGCCATATAAGGTGTGTCCAGATAGTACAGTGATGGGTACTTTACATATATTGGGATAACAATGAGCGTTGCCAAGGCTCACAAATTTATCCTGAATCTTGTGATATTTGGGTTTTTTCTTAAAGCCCCAACTGCTGGAATCAACAGAATCCATGAGAATCTGAATTTTCAAAAAAGTATGTTTCTAGCTCTTCGGGTTGTAGAGAAAAGCTTGGAAACGGGAAGCAAAGAAACCAGGAGGTAAAGACAAAGAACCCCACATATATATTTTAAAATCTTATGGTTTTTAAGCCAATCTCGTGGGATTTTGGGGCCTGACTCATGATTTTGGAATGTGTGGGGTTGGCATCGCTGTAAATGAAAGAACCATGGTCCAATCCCTAATGAGGCTACGAGGGGGATTATTGCTGGCTGGAAGTGTCATGCTTCAGGATTGATGGTGCATTCTCTTTCTTATCACTTCCTCTTTTCCCCTCTGAACATTAGCTATTACAAATTCCATTTTTGGTAAAGGAGTTTTAAACATGTGAAAAGTCGCCAAAAGTGAAAGTGTTTGAATATTTTATTTATATTCCCCTCAATGCAAATGCACTGGTTGATACATATCTTGATTATTTGAGGTCCTATGTGCATAAGGGGCTTTAACATCTGTTTCTACCCCACTGGAAATGGAGAGTATAAGAGGCTGTCAGTGGCATAGCCAAGTTTAGAGCACAGGGGGAGCGGAGCTAAAAAAAGGCGTTGGGAGCAAAAAAGGTGCCGGGAGCAAAAAAAAAAGCTCCTCTCTGGCTGCAGCGTAGGAGCAAAAAGCATCGGGAGCAAAAAAAGGCTCCGGGAGCAAAAAAAAAATGCTCCACTTTGGCTGCAGCGTAGGAGCAAAAGGCGTCGGGAACAAAAAAAGGCGCCGCTTCTGCTCAGTGCGGGGAACGGCCGCTCCCCCTGCTCTCCCCCGACTACGCTACTGGAGGCTGTATGTCTACCTAAATGTGTATCGTATCTCCGCAATACGTCACTTCTTATTTTGCACAGGATTAAAAGAAAACACAGTGTAGCTGTCTTTGTGACTCAGGGCTGGTCCACACTAGGGGGCGGGATCGATCTAAGATACGCAACTTCAGCTACGTGAATAGCGTAGCTGAAGTTGAAGTATCTTAGATCGAATTACAAAGTACTTACCTCGGGTCCACGCGGTTCAGGCAGGCTCCCCCGTCGACTCCGCTTACTCCTCGCGCCGAGCTGGAGTTCCGGAGTCGACGGGGAGCGCTTCTGGGATCGATTTATCGCGTCTACATGAGACGCGATAAATCGATCCCAGAACATCGATTGCTACCCACTGAATCGGGCGGGTAGTGTGGATGTACCCTTAGTAGAGCAGTAATCCCTTCCAGGACTGGGGTTAAGTGGCTCATGATGAGTGATGAAGAGTCTGTTAGGTAAGATAAGATGAGTTTGGACTCCTCCCGCATGCACTGTTCTTCTTCTGTCATTTTTAACAACAGGATGTTCAAAAGATAAGGCCTGGACTGAGGGTGCCTTTGTGCATAATGAGGTAAATACAGTGATTGTCATAGGAAGTCATCAATATTCATGAAAAGATCTTACAATCTGCACAGTGGTTTTAATAAAGGGAAACTCAAGGTGAACATCAAAGATTTGGATTTTTTTTTTAATTGTGGTTATAATACAGAAAAAAATTGGTGTAGGTCTGACCTTTGCACGAATGAATATGGCAGGGGAATGCAAGGTATTTTCCCTCCCATGACTGTGCACCCTGTAGAAGAGCCAGACACAATCACAATTACTATGCTCCAGGACGCACACGGACTGCAATACTGTGTGCCCCCAGGGGTGCAAATTGCCCTTGGAGAGGCCGGAACAGGGCTATGAATGCACGGTGACCCCTGAAGATAGCTAGCCATAGGGGAGAGCATACACACCATCCAAAAGCATAGAGCAGGTCATGTGCATCACCAATGTTGGATAGCCAAGAATATCCCTCTGCTAGTGACGCACAGTCCTTCCTGAGATCCCACCATGGCAGGTTAGCTCCACACTGCCCCCAGAACAGACCAGTGGCTGCCACAATCTGACCCTTTGTGTACTACCTTGCTCACTTTCATTTGTTGGCACATTCCTCTTGCATTAAATTCTCCTTCCCAGCACACACCTCTGGCGGCTCACAGATATAATGAGTGAGAGCAAGAGTCTAAAGATGGTAATGGAGCGATTTCTCCTCCTGTATTTGTTTACCACACTGCTCTTGCCAATGGGTAAGTAATGAAGGAATCGAGGGGTTACTGAACAGTGGATCTAGGCTCTGTTCTGTTGAGCTGCAATGCACTTCTTCACTTGAAAACATTGTCAGGTGCTGGGTTTATCAGAGCTGGCAATCTGCCACCACTTTTGTTCCTACAAAAGGTTTTTGCTTTATTGGCTTAAAAAAGAAAAGAAAAAATGACATTGTCCTTTGCAAGCTCTTTTCTGCTTTAGTCTTAGTACACGTCATGAGGTATACCGCATGTTGTGATAGGCATGTATAGGTTCCATGAATTTTGATTGGTATGCTATGGGGGATGATGATCATTGTAGCAGTGAAGATATGTCTGCAGGTTTTGCATCTGTTCTGGTGACAGGGTCTGGTGTCACTTTGAATTGGTGTATCCTGGTCTGTGGGGAGCTTGCTTCTAATGATCAGCTTGGAGAGGTTGGGGGGTTGTTTGAAGGCCAGAAGAGGGGGTGGGGTTCAGAAAAGATTTCTTTCAGGATGGGGCATCCATACGAACGACAGCCATTCCCCAAACATTCATCTGAACAAAAAAAGCCAATTTAATAAAGGTTTGCAAATTATAAGAGGGTGAGAAGATGGTAGGTATAAAAAGAGCAGTTTAGCATTTGGGGATTCAAACAAATGTCCCAGCCAGTCATTAAAAAGCACATCACCCATTCTCTCCCATATTGACTTCTCCATTACTACACTTGAATAGTATACTTTAAATCAGTATTTACTTTTAAATATTGTGATTAGGCTACAAAGATTTATGAGGATTAAAATGTAAATCCCTAAGAACGGAGTCAAGTAACTACTAGAGCACTTTAAAAGAAAACCACTTTCAAGGGAATCTGGATTCAGACCTGTACAGAAGATGTGGTGAGAGAGCTCTGCAATTATCCAAGGTATGAGAATGTGGACATGTCTGCAGCTGTACAATATGCTTGAAGTCCATATATAATCTACCAGAGTATTTAGAGATGCAGTCTAGGTTATTAGGCCCTGTAAAAGGCAAGGAGCCATGTACATTGATACTATACATGAGGTTTGTGTGGGACAGGAAAATGTACATCTAAAAAGGATGTTCTGTGACTGCAGAGATGTTAACTTTATCGCCTTGAATGGTCTCTTGGAATATATGTTAACTACTTATGCTAAACTAGCGTTTCTCAGATGTAGCTACTAGGGACTTTTCTTGCAGCTACAACCTCCTGGGCTGTGATTGAGGGTGAGGAGGGGGGCGGGGGGGAGGAGAGGAAGCAGTCGCCCCTCCCCCTCCCTGTTGCTCCTGGATGCACCACCTTGGCGTTGGTTTCTGGGGTCCCTAGCAGCGGTTGGGCCCTGCTCACTTCTGGAGACACCTGGGGCCCAATGCTGGAGAAGCAGGCAGCCGGTGAGTTCCCCACCTTCCCGAGGGCGGTGGGGCTCAGGCTTTGGGTTTCAGCCCTGGAGTGGTGGGGTGTCAGGCTCCGACTCCATGGCTTCAGGGTTCCCCCCCCCCCCCCAGGCTCCGGCCGCACAGCTTAGGGCTCCATCCCCAGGCCCTGTCCCCCAGCTGTGGGGCTTCAGGCTCCAGCCCTCTGGTGTCTCCCCCGGCCAGCCACCTACCTACCTATCCATAGTGTGACCAGATAGCAAATGTGAAGAATCGGGACGGGGATGAGGGGGGTAATAGGAGCCTATATAAGAAAAAGACCCCAAAATCGGGACTGTCCCTATAAAATCCCTATAAAATTGGGATATCTGGTCACCCCCATCGCTCCTGGCCCCCGCTGCCTCCCCCAACCCTGCCCATCCAGGGCTTAATTTGTCCTCAGGCTTGCCAGGGCTGAGTAAGTCTGCTGTGAAAAGTGATACTTGTATGTTTCAGAGTAGGAGCCCTGTTAGTCTGTGTCAGCGAAAAGAAGAGGAGTACTTGTGGCACCTTAGAGACTAATACATTTATTTCAGCCTAAGCTTTCGTGGGCTACAGTCAACTTCATGGGTACTTCCACCTTTTCATGTTTCTCTGAATGTATAAATATCTTCTTATACATTAGAGACTGCCACTCTCGTGTGGGGCTTCACAGCCACAACAGACGCTGCACAACCATCAACTAAACATTCCCCATGGGCGCATATCCATCGTCTCTCGAGACTAACGGACTCCAACAACAAATATCTTCTTACTATATGTTCCATTCTATGCATCTGATGAAGTGGACTGTAGCCCACGAAAGCTTAGGCTGAAATAAATGCCTTAGTCTCTAAGGTGCCACAAGTACTCTTGTTCTTTTTACTTGTATGTTTGTTAATATCACTTCTCACAACAGACTTACTAGTTAGCAATAAATAAATTACAATGATTTGGACATGTATATGTGCATATTTATATGTTTTTCCTAAAGCTAATTGCATATTTTAGGAAAAAGTGAGAGAGCAGCCACCAGCAAGAGTTGGTGGCCGCACTTTGAGGCCACCAAATCATTTGTCCTGAGAACCCCTGAAACTTTCTGGTCCACCTTGTATTTAGCTGTGACATTTGGAGTACCTTTCCCAGACCTGAAGAAGATCTCTGTGTAACTCGAAAGCTTGTATCTTTCATCAACAGAAGTTGGTCTAATAAAATATATTACATCAACAAACTTGTCTCTCTCTTATCCTGGTACCAACAATACTAGAAACATCCAAAAAGATGTACAGGAATAAAGACAGGCAGAACCCTAGAGAAGCAAATCAGGTTAGTCTGGCATGATCTACCTTTGGTAATCCCATGTTGCATTAATCTCCTTTTCCATTTACCTCCATGAATTTAATTATTCTTTCCATCACAATTTGTTCTAAAACTTTGCATAGTACAGAGGTCAGACTAACAGATCTGTAATTGCTTAGATCATTTTTTTCCCTTTCTTAAATATAGGTACAATGTTAGCTATTCTCCAGTCATATGGTACTACCTCTGAATAGATAGACATATTAAAAATTCTTGCTACAGAACTAGCAATCCCATGTGCCTGTTCTTTCAATTTTCTGGGATGGAAATTATCTGGTCCCCCTGATTTGAGTGCATTAAGATCTTTACATTTCCCCCCATATCAGATGTGGTAATTTTCATATCTATACACTCATTTCCATCAGCCGTCCTACCTTCATAGTCATGTTTCATATTATCATCCTTATTGAAAACTGAGGTTAAGTATTCATTTAGTTTTGGGGCAATACCTACATTATTTTTACTTTCTCTCCTATCCACACTGCATAGCAGCCTAAACTAATCCTTCCTTATTCTATTTTTATTTATATAACTTATTATTTATTTTAATTTTCTTGGCAAGAGCTAATTCAGCTTGACTTGTAGCAATTCTCACTTCATTCCCACATTTTCCAAACTCCAAGATGTAGCTTTCTTTGCTGATCAAAACCTTTCCCTATTCCTTATAGCTCTCTGCTTATTCCTAATAACCTTTTGGTTATTCCTCCCATTGGGTCTGCACTGCAGCCTTTCCCTACAAGTGCTTTCCCCTTGCTTGAGATGCAAATTGCAGATAGGTTTCAGAGTGGTAGCCGTGTTAGTCTGCATCCGCAAAAAGAATGAGGGGTACTTGTGGCACCTTAGAGACTAACATTTATTTGGGCATAAGCTTTTGTGGGCTAAAGCCCACTTCAGAGTGTGTGTGTGTGTGTGTGTGTATATATATATATATATATATATATATATATATATAGGGAACATGAAAAGATGGGGGTTGCCATACCAACTCTAAGAGACTAATCAACTAAGGTGAGCTATTATCAGCAGGAGAAAAAAAACTTTTATAGTGATAATCAGGTTGGCCCATTACAAACAGTTGACAAGAAGGTGTGAGTAACAGTAGGGGGAAACTTAGCATGGGGAAATAGGTATCTGTTTGTATAATGACCCAGCCACTCCCAGTCTTTATTCAAGCCTAATTTAATGGTATCCAGTTTGCAATTAATTCCAGTTCAGCGGGTTCTCATTGGAGTCTGTTTTTGAAGTTTTTTGTTGTTGAAGAATTGCCACTTTTAGGTCTGTTACTGAGTGACCAGAGAGATTGAAGTGTTCTCCTTGAATGTTGTTATTCCTGATGTCAGATTTGTGTCCATTTATTCTTTTGTGTAGAGACTGTCTGGTTTGGCCACTGTACATGGCAGAGGGGAGATAATTTTCATACACTTGATTTAAAGAAAATCCAAGCCTAAACTGGCTGACTCCTCCTAACTCATTCTCACAAGAGACAACTTAGGCGCCTAAGCCACCTGACTCCTGTAAACAGGGGTGGGAGGAGGATTGTTCCTGGCTGTGGATTGCAAGAAGAGTGAGATGCCTATCTCCATGAGAGGGGCAAGACTTAGAACACACCACCATCATTGGCATCTTCCATTGGCTAGTTTAGGTGGCTCCCTGCCTACTATGCTGGCTTTTGTGAATTCCATTCTAAGGCACCTATCTCCCTCAATTAAAATAGATCCAAGGCACTTAACTTGGGATCTGTGGATCACAGTGTTGTTCCAGTGCTTTCCTAGGCACCGAAGGATACATCTACACCTGAGGTGGGGAAACTACGGCCCGCAGGCCACATCGGGCCCACGGGACCGTCCTGCCTGGCCCTTGAGCTCCCAGCCGGG
Organism: Chelydra serpentina; assembly: GCA_037349315.1. Taxonomy (NCBI): domain Eukaryota; kingdom Metazoa; phylum Chordata; order Testudines; family Chelydridae; genus Chelydra; species Chelydra serpentina. The sequence continues at coordinate 31,789,774 of JBAIAC010000026.1, forward strand.
GAGGCTAGCCCATGGCCCCTCCCCTGCTGTCCTCCTTCTTCTGTAGTTATGTTGCCGCGCGGGCAGCGTCGCTTGCGCTCGCCCACCTTCCAGGCTTTCCAATAAGCCAGTCCTGCCACTCTGAGCAGCATGGTAAGGGGGTGGAGAGTGTGTGTGTGTGGGGGGTTGGATAAGGAGCAGGAGGTTCTGGGGAGGAGTCAGGGGACAGGGAGCTGGGGACGGTCAAATGGGGTGGAGGTTCTGGGGAGGCCTGTCAGGGGGCAGAGAACAGGGGCAGTCGGATAGGCATGAGAGTCCCGGGGGGTCTGTCAGGGGGCGGGGGTGTGGATAGGGATCAGGGCAGTCAGGGGACAGAGAGCAGGGGGGATTGGATAGGGGGTGGGATCCCGGGGGGGCGGTTAGTGGCGGGGGTCCTGGGAGGGAGCAGTCAGGGGACAAAGAGCAGGGGGGGTTGGATGGGTTGGGGATTCTGAGGGGGGCAGTCAGGGGGCGGGAAGTGGGAGGGAGTGGATAGGGGCGGGGGCTAGGCTTTTTGGGGAGGCACAGCCTTCCCTACCCAGCCCACCATACAGTTTTGCAACACCGATGTGACCCTCGGACCAAGAAGTTTTCCCACCCCTGTTCTACACTGCAAAAATAAAGCCACAGCAGCAAATCTCAAAGCCCAGGTCTACAAAATCGGGCTCATGGGGCTCACACTTTGGATCTCAGAACTTGAGCTACAGATATTTTTAGTGCCATAGCGTGAGTCCGAATCTGTAGACCCAGGCTCTGAGACTCACTGCTGAGACTTTTTTGTTTTTGTTTGTTTTTGCAGTGTAGATTAACCCTCAAAGTTCCTTTGTGGATCTAGGCCTCTCTTTTTTTTTTTTACCCACAAGTATCTCCACAAATGTAAAGGGCAAAATCCTAGAGTTTGCAAAAAGTAAATATTACATGGGGAAAAAATACCCACAAAACCTATGCAGGGGTATGGCTGAGATCTTAATTACATCCAACAAAGCTTGGGAATTTAGTGTTATGCAGCTATGATTTGATTCTCTTCCATATATTTAATAGATTCTGTGACTATGTAACTTTTCTCCTTTAAGACAAAGTATAGGTGCAGTATAGTGGAGGTGTCATTACAAGAAAATCTGCAACATGTTGGTGATTCAGTAGGTGTTAGTCTTCTTTCTGAGTCAATAGTGAACCACTGCCTTAGTATAGTATTAGGCAAAGCCTTGCAATAAGCTGTACGTAACTTCTACAGCTAGGTCTCTGGAATCGGTTGCACTGTTGAGCTACTGACTAAAAATTTAATGGCAGCTTCTTTTAAAATTAAAAATGGAGGGGTTTAATGATTAAGAAGTGAAAATAAATAATACACTTGGCACAGTCCCTGTGTTATTGATATTAGATTCAATGGATTTTGATACCCCACATATTTTCAGTTTTCTATATCCTGCAGAGTTTTGTATGGACAATTCATAGCTGCATCATAGATGATGTCAAGAGGAAAGTTGTAGGTTTTGGCAGCTGAAAAGATGTGGGAAGCAGTTAGCAGACTGCTTCTGCTAAAATCATCATCAGTGATATAGTTAACAATGCTGAAAGTGTAATAGTCATCTTTAGTTTCACCGTTAACACCCATGGCCCACATGTCTGAGAGCTATTGTTTCAGGCTAACAATAGACTGATAGGCAACAATGTACTGTATAGGTTTATGCTCAGCTCATATTTTCAAGGGTTTTGAAGGGTTTCTTACGCAACCATGAGGGCTAGAAATATTTTTAAATGAAAACATAGACCCAGAAGCACAATTCTACATCAAGGGAATGGCAATGGGTAGATGCTTCAGCAAATTCTGCAGCCATAGGACACACAGGCTCTGGACTTTGGAGGTGATATCTTTTGAATGTAATGTCCAATTCTGGCCCTGAGTACTTGTGGTTATTAGAAATTCCGTGACACATTTCAAAGGGATAAGGATATTAGCCTGTGTGTCCGGAAAGAGTTTTCTCTACCTTTCTTAGTTTACACACCCAGTAATTTATTTGTGAAATATCTATGGGTGGAGGTGCAATGAATGTGTGACAAACTAGTATCAGTAAGTGACTGATTCTATTTCTTGGCCTCAGTCTTATGAGACTGATCCCATGAATCCTTCATGCCTTTAAAAAAAAATCAAGTTATTTTCCATTTGTACTGACTTTTCAGGGTGAATTGATTTAAATCAGCACTTGAAACCATGATTTAAATCACCAAGTGGAAAGCCTCAATTTAAATAATCAATTTTAATAAACTTTTGCATTTGTACTTATTTTCTAAAGAAATGTGCATTCTCATTGGTTGATATGACCATTAAAATATGTTGATTTTAAAACTAAATAGAGCCTACACTGTAGATTTTGCTACATAGGAGGGTAAACTATAACTAGCTTAATATTTTCAGATTCTTATTACATGTATATTTTTAGTATGTTAGAAAATGGTGAATGATGTATTGCTTATTTACTAGATAATTAACTTTTTGCTCATGATTTGTGTACCATATTAGGATCTGAAGTATTCACCCACGAAAGCTTATGCTCCAATACGTCTGTCTATAAGGTGCCACAGGACTCTCTGTCGCTTCTACAGATCCAGACTAACATGGCTACCCCTCTGATACGTATTAGGATGGTAAATGGAATTTAAACAAACACACACAACAGCATATACAATGTATTTTTATTAAACAAACTTTAAATGTTTTGGATACATAAACTTCTCATCAAAACATTTCACATTTAACTAAATTATAATAAGTTTAGGCCTAACATATTTTGCATTTAAATTCAGATTTCATTGTAAACAGATTTATTTTTTTTAAAGTTAATTTAAAATAAGAAAATCAACTACAAAAAATTAAATGTAAGTAAAAAAAGATTTTTTTAAAAAATTCAGTGCTTTTTATCCACCCTGCTTTTTTGCTAACCCATTAATCCATTGAAAGGAACTGATATTGTGTGATACCTAATTACAAAATGGCCAAAATGAGCCACTTATGAATTATGACTTTCATTAGCTTACCTGGAATCTTATGGTGAGCAAACAGTACATTGTAAATTGCAATTACATATGTTGCATAATACAACGAGTAACAATCTATTTAAGAAAGAATGAGTAATCCACTAGTAAATAGTAATTACTCCAGTTTAATTCAATAGATCTGGGTCAAGCTTGGACCACAGGTGATCTCAAATCTTATGTGGTTCCTATTCCTTCCTGTTTGTTGTAGATTCGGTACCTTAAATTCCATGTCAGTATCCATGCTTGGCCAGAATAGCATGTCTTGGGCTCTGCTAGCTGGCTGTGGCACTGAATGGAATGGTACAGAGAGGACATTATGTCCCAGTATCTGCAGCAATTTTGTCTCTATAGGCAAGACGTTTTTATGCTTTTTTCCATCCATCTAGGACAGCTGCTGCAGACCACTGTGGTGCCTGGGAAAAACGTGGTAGTTGGAGTCTGTGCACCATCCCTTTCCACCCCGACATCAAAGAGCTGTTAAAGTAGGTCAGGCAGAGTCCCTTGCCCCGGTGGGGCCCTGCTTCCTCAAGCAGTAGCTACCGCCTCCCAAGAAGAAATGGCACATTCTGGGCCCAACAGCCGCCCTCACCCAGCAGCAGCCAAGGGATGAGTATTTGCCTGTGTGCTAATGGGAGAGCCCCCCAGGGCAGATCAGTATTGCAGCCACCCCGTCTCACCGTATTGAGTCTCACCCCTAAAGCCCCAGCAGCTGGAGCCGTGCGAATCTCCAAGTTTAGTCCAACACCAGGACCGGTCTAGCCCGCCGCCCCGTGACCCCAGCGCCCCACGCCAGGCGGGAAATGACGGGGGGGGGGGGGGAAGAGCTTAGTATTAAAGCACCCCCCCCCATTTCCAAACCCCAACCAGCTCTTGGGGTCTGTGAACTCTGGGCGCTGGTCAGACTTAAGGCTGAGCGGCTACGGCCTCTTCCCTCAGGGTCCCCACCTGTCCCGTGGGAAGCCGGCTCCCGCCCCCTCGCACCCCGGCCAGACCCCGCCCCGTGGGGGTCCCGTCCAGCCCCCCAGCGGAGCCCCCCCCCCACCGCGGGGGTCCCGTCCAGCCCCCCCAGCGGAGCCCCCCCACCGCTGGGGTCCCGTCCAGCGCCCCCCAGCGGAGGCGGCCCCCACCGCGGGGGTCCCACTCCCGCCCCGCCCCGCCCCGCCGGCCGTGGGGGGAGGGGACAGAGGCGCCCGTCCCGCCTCAGCCTCCCCTGGGGGCCGAGGCTCCGCTCCCCGCACCGCCAGTAGGTGGCCGGGGCAGGTCACATGACCCCCCCCAGTTGCTACCGCAGAAGCAGAAGCGGGGAGCCTCGGAGAGTCCCAGCCACCGACCGGCCTGGCAGCGGCAGCGGGGGAGGCACCGGCACCCTTGGCGCCGCCGCCGCCGCCTCCAGCGCAGGGCACCGGCCGGGAGGCTCCCGGGGGCTGCAGCTCCCCGCGCCCAGGTGAGGCAGAGAGGCGGGGAGGGGCGCGAGCCCCGGCGCCCGCCGAGGCTGGGGGGTGAGGGGGCTGGAGGGGGGGCGCGCTCCCCCCGGCCGTTGGCCCAGCGCCCCCCTTCCCCCGGGCCGTTGGCCCAGCGCCCGGGCGGCACCTGTCCCCCGGCCGGGGGCTCCCGCCGGCCCTGGGCTCTGCAGCGGCTGGCCTGGGGCCGGGGCCGGGGCCGGTCTGCAAAAAGAAGGAAGGAAACGCTGCAGCGCTGGGAGCCTTTGACAGCTGCAGGCGCGGCCCGGCCGAGGCGGGGCGGCTGCAGCCCGAGCTCCCTGCGCTCCGCGGGGTCAGGGAGGGCAGCGGACAAGCGCGGGGCAAAGGTCTGGGTGTGTTTGGTCCTGGCCTTGCAGTGCGTGGGGCTGCAGCGGGGCACTTGGGTAGAAGCCCTTTGGGGCTGCTTCTCCCTTCCCCCCTGGCGGGCCTGAAGCTGTCCTGAGGGAAACCTCTGTTGTGCTAGGCGCTGTACAAAGACAGCTGGACGTGGTCCCTGCCCGAGGAGCGCTTGCGAGCTAAGTAGCTAAGGCCAAGCAGGGTGAATAGAGGTGTTACTAACTCCTTTTACAAAGGTGGATTTGGGGCAAACAAATAGTGAGTGACCTGCCTGAGGTCAAAGATCTCCAGATGGTGCTGCCATGCTGTCCTTCCTGTCCCACCTAGGATGCCTGGAAAGCACCTGGCATATGATGGGTGCAACTACAAGAAATAATGATCATAATAAATGCTGCAGCATCGCAGGAGCTTACACCTGCTATAATTTCCATGTAGTGCAGTTCTTTCTCTTCTCCCTGCTTCTCAGCAAAGATCGGTTAGCAGGTAGGTGTGGAGAGAGCTCTTGGTATACAAAGAAGTTGTCTTTACAAATTATGAAGTGCCATAACAAAGTATAACTCAAGTTACTGTTGTCTGAATAAATAAAGGCAGTATATCTTCTGTTAGCATTATAGTTGTTCTTAGTTATTTGCAATGTTTTTCTAGCCTTTAGTGCAAATTAGTGAGGTTATACAGTACATTCAGCGTTCCCAGTCCTGCAATGTGACGTGTGCAAGGATCATCCCCCCCATCAACTCAATTGTCTGCCCACATCACAGTGTGGGAGTAGGACGGGATAATCTAGTGGATTGGGGACTAGATTTGTGTTTAGAACAGTTACTGTGTTCAATTCCCAGCTCAATCATAGACTTCTTTTGGACTGGTCATTTATTTTCCCCTCTGCTCCAGTTCACTATCTGTAAAAGAGGGATAACGCTTCCGTTCCTCACAGCAGTATTGTGAGGCTAAAGTCCGCAGATTGTGGCATGCTCAGATACCATGGTAATAAATAAATACTTTGATGAACAGATAAAAAAAAATTCTGATAGGTCAAATAGTACATCTGTACTGGTCAGTGCATGATTGTTACAAACATCACACGTGCTTTGCCCAGTCTAATCTCATGTGCTTTTATCACTTCCTTTAGGGGTCTAATAAATGTCATAGTTGAGAAACTCATTGTGATGTTACTTTAAATGAACTTTACTTCGTTTAAAGTACTTTAAAGTTACTTTAAAGTAAACGTGTAGGTGAACGGTATGGAGTAAAAGTAGTGGAATGTTTTATACTGTTGGAAGCGATCCTTCATTGGTCAATTTAAGGTGTTTAGTCCATACACCAGATCTTTTTCCATGTCTGTTCAATGAAGTAGATATTAAATTTAGGATGATTTCAGAGTACAGTACAAACCTGACCACTGATATGTATCTTGAGATTTAGAATAAATGATAAAATAACCAATGAAGATGCTTACATCTTTAGGGGGGAAAAGATAATCTTTTATAATTCTCAGAAAATTTAGGAGCAGAAATTTATTAAAACCAATGTGCCATAAACATTGAAAAGTGTACAAAAGGCCATCCTTACTAGGCAACATCCTGTGTTAAGAGACTGCCCCAAAGCATTCCTCAAATGAAATAAATGTAATTCTTTAATTTGTCAGGTTGCGCTTTCCAGCTACTGTTTGTCCCTATAAAAGACATATCTGATCTGTTTTGTTAGATTATCAAGAAAGTGAGATTCATTTAGTAGTCAGGCACTTGACTGTATATAGTTCAGTGGAGCATTAAAAAAACCAAACTTCTAAAAGTTATATTTTAAAGACTCATTACTACAGATCTGAATTACGGCCTGATTGATGTTGATGCAATTTTTAATTTTGGGTAGTGTGTGGGGGTGGGGAAGGAAGGAGAGAGAGAGAACAGTATTGCATGTTTAAAAGTCAGATCAAGGATTTCCTTTGATTCCCCCCCCCCCCCCCCCCCCCCATGCATTGCCATTATCTCCTGTTATTGGAAGGCATTGTAACAGAAGGGATTATGGGTAGATCACTAGATATGAATCCACTATAATTTCATGATTTAATTATGTGATTAGTCCTACAGAGACAAAAGGTCAATTGCACTTTTGGCTAAATCCTACCCACACAATGACCCTGGTAGGTAATTTGTCATTGTTCCCTAGGGATTGGCATATATAACTCCCATTAGAGTTAATAGAATAATTGAATATGAATAAATGGGTACAGAACACCACAAACCTCTGTAGTGCTTTGCAAAACATGGGCTAAGGCATGGGCCCTGTTCCAGAAAGCTTAGAATCTAATATAAAATGGGATAACAGGGCAGCGCTTCTTCATCGGTGTACAATAGGAAGGATTCAGTAAAGAAGTATTATTTAAGAAGGGATTTGAAAGAGAAGGGTGACTGTAGCAGAGAACTTTGAGAAGGTTGGAAGAGTGGACATTGTGAAAGGAGTGGATGATGAGATGGTGAAAAGAAAGTAAGTGTTGGTGGGAGAGAGAGAGAGAGAGGAGGAGGGAGATCTGAAGAGAACAGTATTTAGTAAGGATCGGGTCGGGAGACAGTGATGGGGGGAAGTTAGGTTAAAGAAGGAGGTTACAGAAGGGAAGCGAGAAGCAGCAGAGTCAGATTGGTTATCCACATGGAAACTGAAACTGCTCACGGTGAAGGGTAGTGGATTGAGGAGAGAGGAAGAGAACCAGAGGAGCTTCTGGAGCTGGTGATTGAAGCTGCTCTGAGGGGCTTTAGGCCCTTCCTACTCCTGGCCCTGGTTGAGAGGGATGTCAAGAAAGCTGTGGTGACAGCCACTGCTTCTTGTGCGAAAATTAAACCACTTCCTCCTTTGCTCGTGGATGAAAGAGTAGGCTCCACAGTGTCCATTGCGTGCAGATTCTGCACCAGGGTGAGGTGTACCCGCGACTGCAATTAGTTCATGGCTGCAGTGATGTGCAGGAGACTGAGACATGGAAGCCTTTTGATATTTATGAGAGTTGCAGCATGTGCATTGGGCCTCTTGTGTCTCTCAGCAGTGCTTAATTTGTGCCAGGGCTGAGCCCTGGCACCTCTAGGCTTGGCAGTTCATAGCCCTGGCATCTCTCGGCTTGCTGCATCAGTTATGAATGTAAAAAAATTGCTTGAGCCCCTGCACCTCTTTCATTACAAATTAAGCACTGTGTCTCAGCAGTCTCCTCGCTTGATGGCTGTCATGTACAGAAACGTGACATCTGTCACATAAATAAGAGATGAAGTGACCACGTGGAGATGTAAGTACCGTATGGTCGTAAGGCTTTAAAGGTGCAAAGACTGACATTAAATACAATATTGTAATTTGTTTGTATTTTTCCCTGAGGTCTGTCTTGTCCTCTTATGAGTCATGAGGTCAGATCCTCAGCTGGTGTAAATTGTCATCACTCTACTAACTTCAGTGGAGCCTTGACAGTTTACACCAAGTGAGGATCTGACCCAGGATGTAGCCTTTTCTTGCATTATCCCATGTTTCAGTCACCATCCTTCCTGCCGCACTCTCAGCGCCTCTTGGTGTAGTGGCAGTGAGTCAGCAACACTAATTTGGGTTCTTCCCAGCCAACTTTCTACCCAGATATCAAAGGCCCCGCTCAAGTGTCAATTTAATATTTTCTTTATGGGACAGAGTAAGAATTAGTTCTTTTTCCCTTCTCACCCCAATTAGAAATAATCCAGGCTTTCCCCCAAGCAGTTTATAAGCAGCATTTGCACCCTGGGAGAAGGCCAGACTGAGAGTTAGGGATAAGTTATTTAAGAATGGCAAGTTTTTAGGCATACTTTAAAACTGTTGCAGAGCCTTATTCTCCCGTATTGATATCTAAGCCACTATGCTCTTAATACCCAGAATGTAAAGGGTTTCTAGAGATTTCTGACAGGAAGGGAAATCGTAATATCCTGGCTTTCAGGCTCAAAGAGTATGTCTACACTGCAATTAAAAACCCGTGGCTGGCCTGTGCCAGCTCACTCAGACTCGTGGGGCTCAGTCTGCGGGACTGTTTAATTGCAGTGTAGATATCTGCAGGTAGGAGGGTCCCAGACCTCAGGCTGCAGCCCAAGCTGGGATATCTAAACCACAGTTAAACAGCACGTCAGCCAAAGCCCTGTGAGTCTAAGGGTACGTCTTCACTACCTGCTGAATCGGCGGGTAGTGATCGATCTTTCGAGGATCGATTTTTCGCGTCTAGTGTAGACGCGAATAAATCGATCCCCGATCGCTCTGCCGTCGACTCCGGTAATCCACCGCGGTGAGAGGCGGAAGCGGAGTCGACGGAGGAGCGGCAGCAGTCGACCCTGCAGCGTCCTCACAGCGCGGTAAGTCGATCAAGGTACGTCGACTTCAGCTACGTTATTCATGTAGCTGAAGTTGCATACCTTACATCGAAAACTCCCCCCCCGCCCCCCGCCCTAGTGTAGACCAGGGCTAAGTCAGCTCTCATGGGCCAGCTGTGGGTGTCTAATTATAGTGTTGACATGCCCTAAAAGTTTTTAGTTTGCACATAGAACACTTGAAAAAAGCTGATATAGAAGATAAATATGGTGGTATTCTAAAATGGGAAGACTTATAGGGAGAGAGAGTGAGCAGTGGTTTCAGATTTGGAATAGAGCTGCTACCTTCTCTATATGTGTGTCTATTAAAAAGAATTGCTAATAACTTCAAAAACAGGCTCCAACGAGAAACTGCGGAATTGGAATTAATATGCAAACTAGATACCATTACCTTAGGCTTGAATATTGACTGTGGATGGCTCGGTCATTACGTTAATTTAATTTATTTCCCCCCCTTAACGCCTTTGTGTCAACTGTCTGTAATGGGCCATGTTGATTATCACTTCAAAAGTTTCTACTGATAACAGTTCCTTTCAATTAATTAGCCTCTTAACATTGGTATAGACACTTCCACCTTCTCATGTTTCTTTGAATGTATAAATATCTGTTCACTGTATGTTCCATTCCATGCATCCGAGGAAGTGGGTTCTTAACCCACGAAAGCTTATGCTGAAATAAATTTGTTAGTCTCTAAGGTGCCACAGGTATTTTTCTTGTTTTCTTTAAGAATGAAGGGTCAGTGGTCCCTCACTCCTTGTAAAACAATTATAATTTTAAAAAATGAAAAAACCGTTCTGATGGTTGTTGGAGAGCTGGGCCATGGGGTGGAAGGTACGTCGTTTAACATTTGCTGAGACTACCCAAAGAATGCCAAATTGTGGACATTTGCCTGCGATTTAATCTTTGAATTCACCAGATCCAAACTGCATTGGCCCCTTTACTGATACTTCTGGATCACCCTGTAAAAGAGAATTATTCGCTGAAGGATTCAAAGCTTATTTTTCACCTTTTGGTGTCAATGAGGTGCACCTTAGTGAAAGAAAGACCCTGTAGATATTATTATGTGGTGTAAAAGGACCCAGGGTACACTTCTTATGGAAAAGTTTACTAACAACACAGAAATGGGTTCCAGTGCTTAAAGTATAATTTCGGTCAATTTTTTAGGCCAAGTCTATGCTAGAAAAGGGTTGCCAGTCTAGATATACTGGTATAACTACACTGGCAAACTCTCCTGTTGTTGACACAGTTTATACTGGTAAAAAAAGTTATTTTTCTGGTATAGTTTATACTGGTTTGGTAAGCAAAATAAGATATACCGACAAGTATTTCTGTGCCAGTGTAAACTGCATTATACTAGGGCTTTTGCTTTAGAAATGTTGCAGACAAATCACACTTCTAACTGACATGCCTATACCAGCAAAAGTTTCTAATGTAGACCTACACTTAGAATTTGAACAAAATAATCCTTCACACTTATCTGGTTTCTTGATTATTTTTAGCTGCTTTCTTTGTTATAAGATAGGCACAGTCTTCTCTCATGTACACGTGCATCTCCTTTTAGTTTCAGATGCTTTCTCCTCTTTGTCACAGCTATGCTTACAGTGAGCGTATCTCTTATGTCTCCTCGTATACTGTTTTCTCTCCCGTGTCTTCTCTGTTGTTTTTGGGGGGGGAGGGTTTCAAATCATCCACTATATAAAATAAAGTTTTGAGCCTCCTGCATAATGCTGCAGATATTTGAAAGAGACAGACCACATTTGTAACTGTGTGTGCATGCAAATCAAGAGTCATGTGCATTTGTACTACCTTTGCATGCTTGCAATCCGAGCTTTTCTGCATACACCAAAGGGATGGGGAGAGCATTTGTTCACATACTGTTATACATTTGGGCCAGAATGACCTTAGTTTGCCTTATGCTACTATGGAACGTTAGATAGTCATTATCGTTGCATTGTTGACGAAACAGTGGAGTTCTTGTTTTGTTGTTTAGAATCTGAGATCATATTTCATTGAATGCTAAGGCTGCTCCACCCAGCTGATTGTTCTGAGTCCTGCTGCACTGGGTCATTGATCCCACCCCCAGCAAAACACTTTTCCCCTTGAAAACCTCACAGACGAGGTAGGATTGTTGTCAAGGTTAACCAGATAGCTGTGAGACTGTATGCTTGGACCTGAAGTGCAGTGATTCATGTTGATCTTTTTTGGGGGGTAAATTGAAGGAAATAAAACAAAGTAAAGTGACTTAAATATTAAATTTGGCTCCCTTCTCTCCTCTCCTTTTTCAGCACATCAGGAACGTATCAGTTTGATGAAATTTGATTTTAAAAAATGTCCAGGATGAGCATAGATTATGGAGTGCTGCCGGAGTATGAGAAGAGCCAGATCAAAAGGACTCTGGAGCTGGGAACAGTTATGACAGTGTTCAGTCTCAAGAAGTTTACTCCAGAAAGGAGGACCATCCAAGTCATAATGGAAACCAGGCAGGTGGCCTGGAGCAAGACAGCTGACAAGATTGAAGGTTTCTGTGAGTATTGGCAAGGCATTTGGAATTTATTACTGATAAATGTAATTGACTTGGAATTTATTACTGATAAATGTAATTGACAAAGGGTCATTTAAATCAGTATTTGGCAGTTTGCTTCTTTTCACCCAAGAGCATAGTTAAACTTTAAAAATTGCATTCTGCGATTTGGTTGGTTTACTGTAATGTAGACCAAATGTCTCGTGCAGTTCACTAGTTAGGCAGCTAGCCCTGCTGAAGGCTAACTTATTGCTGCTACTCAGGGTTTTCTTCCTAGAGGCCTTTGATCAAAGACTAAAATTCAGATCCTGATCTTGCAACCCTACTAATACACGAGCAAGGGATAACTTGGATAATTAAAGTAGTAGGATCAGGCTGTAAGTACTTACTAAAAAACCACACACAACCAAATTTAAAACATACTAGGAAGAAACTTAACACAAGGTCTTGGGCTGAGAGCCTTTTTTCCCCCCAGTGTGTTCAGTTTGGATGAACTGGGGTGGTTGGGTTGGGAAAGTCGATTTGCAAACTTTGTTGTTGTTTTCCTTTACCTATAACTCATTAATGTTTTTAAAAATAAATGTTTGCAGATTATTCGTTTATACTAAGAGTCAGTGTCTTAGGTTATTTTCAATTCTGAGCCATTTCATTACAAGAGGGGGAAAATATTCTGAGTATCGATGGCAAACTGGGATCATCCATTAATTGCCGTCTCATTGCAAGGGCACAGAGGTCTGAAATGCAAGATGTGCAGAGGTGTGTTTCCTTCATATGAAAGATTTGTTACCATAGGCTCTGTTTAAAAAAAATAAAAATCATTTCTGTATACATGGATCTCTTAGTCTTCAAAACCAAATCAAATCACAATTAAAAAATAAAACCAGACAACAAAAATAACACAAAAAATGAAACTATCCAACAAAAACTACATTAGGATCTGAAAGAAAAGGACAAAAGAATCATAGAAATATAGGACTGGAAGGGGCCTTGAGACGTCATTAAGTCCAACCCCTGTGCTGAGGCAGGACTAAGTATACCTAGACTATCCCTGACAGGTGTTTGTGTAACCTATTCTTATCAACCTCCTTTGGAAACCTATTCCAGAACTTAACTACCCTTATAATTAGAAAGTTTTTTCCTAATATCTAAACTACATCTCTCATGCTGCAGATTAAGCCCATTACTTCTTGTCCTACCTTCAGTGGACATGGAGAATAATCCAATTTATAACCGCCTTTAACATATTTAAAGATTATCAGGTCTCCTGTCAAGTCTTCTTTTCTCAAGATTAGACATGCCCAGCTTTTTAAATCGTTCTAAACCGTCTGTCATTTTTGTTGCTCGTCTCTTGGACGCTCCGATTTTTTAAAAACATTTTTCCTAAAGTGTGGTGCTCAGAATTGGACACAGTACTCCAGCGGAGGTCTCATCACTACTAAGTACAGCAGGACAGTTACCTTCCTAGTCTTACATAGGACACTCCTGCTAATACATCCCAAAATTATATTTGCTTTTTTTGGCAACTGTAGCGTCTGACGGGGGGCGGGATTGAACCAGGGACCTCGGGAGCTTAGTGCATGAACCTCTACTGCCTGAGCTAAAAGCCAACTAGCTGTTAGCTAAGGCTGTAGAGCAGACTCATTCAACTCTTTCTCTTTAAGTGGTCTCGGTGCCACTAGATGGGACAGAACACTACCACATCACATTGTTGACTTTTATTCAATTTGTGATCCTCTGTAACCTCCACCCCCTTTTCAGCAGTACTACCACCTAGCCAGTTATTCCCATTTTGTAGCTGTGCATTTGATTTTTCTTTCTGAAGTGAAATACTTTGTACTTGGCTTTATTGAATTTCATCTTACTGATTTCAGACCAGTTCTCTAATTTATCAAGGTGGTTTTGAATTTTAATTCTGTCCTCCAAAGTAATAGCAACCCCTCCCAGCTTGGTGTCATCCATGGATTTTATAAGCATGCACTCTACTCTATTATCCAAGTCATTACTGAAAATGTTGACATGTACCAAACCCAAGACTGACCCCTGTGGGACTCACTAAATACATCCTCCCAGTTTGACAGCAAACTATTGATAACTACTCTTTGAGTATGGTCTTTCAACCAGTTAGCCACCCATTTTATAGTAATTTCATCTAGACCATATTTCCCTAGTTTGTTTATGAGAATGTCATGCGGTATTGTGTCAAAAGCCTTACTAAAATCAAGCTATTTCATGTCCACTGCTTCCTCTCATCCACTAGGCCAGTAACCCTATCAAAGATGAAAATTGTGATTTGGCACAATTTATTCTTGACACTGCCATTTGGTAGTTACAAATTGATCGTTTAATAATTTGTTCCAGTATCTTTCCAGGTATCTAAGTTAGGCTGCCTGGTTTATAATGCCACGGGTGTCCTCCTTGTTTCTCTTTTTAAAGATAGGTACTGTGTTTGCCCTTCTTCAGTCCTCTGGTAATTCACCCTTCTTCCATGAGTTCTGGAAGATAATTGCTAAGGGTTCTAAGATTGCATCAGCTGCTTTAAGTATCCTAGGATGAATTTCATAAGCCCCTGCTGACATGAATACATTTAACTTATCTAAATAGACTTTAACCTTTTCTTTCCGTATTTTAGCTTGCATTCCTTACTCCTTGTCAGTGTTTATTATATTGAGTATCTGGTCACCAGTAACCATTTTAGTGCAGACTGAAGCAAAATTGGCATTGAACCCCAGCCTTCTTGATGTCATAATTTTTAGCTCTCTTTTGCCACTAAGTAGAGGACCAATACTTTCCTTCATATTTCTGTTGCTCCTAATGTAGAAAGTAAATTCAAAGTACTCTAGTAGCAAGGTGTTATGGACAACTGCTAATTACTTTCTCGTTATGCCCAGGAAGCCCCTTATGCCTGGATTCTTCAACAGAATCTATCTGGTTAGTCCAGTTGACGTCAGTGGGACTCTAAACTGGTGGATCTAAATTTGCAGAATTAGGGACATAATCTGGAATTTACAGGATTGGGTAATTTTTCCCTGATCCTCTCCCTTAACCCAGTGGTGTGTGTGTGTGTATAATATATATGTGTATGTATGTATTACCATAGGAGATCTCTGATCGCAGAATATCAGGTGCAAATACTTTGTCAATGTGGTGCAAGTTTCTGTAAAAGTGAAAACCACACTTTGTGGCCTAAAAGGTATTGAGTTAGCCACTGTTTCTATATAGCATAAATTCTGGTTTAATATCTGAGGCTGATCCCATACTTCAAGGACCATTATTTTTATCACTATACTGTTTTTGTCTGCCTATTTTCATTATAATATTATGCTATGTAAGAAAACAAATTAAAATAGTTAAAAGAACTGTAGTGGTGTGAAAGAGAGACAGGAATTAGACAGTAATCTTACCAGTATACATTTACTGACAAAAATTTTACTTTCTTTTTGTAAAGTTGCATATAAAATGAAAATGATATATATAAATGTGTCAGTCCTGTTCAAGACATTAAAATGATGAATTCTGGACCGTGTTTTCAGTAGAAATAAGTATGTTGATATTTTAAAATGTATATGTATTTAATTTGTTTGTTTTTCATTTTCTTCCTGTCCCTGTATATGGAAGAAGTTCTCCTTTCCGCTCTGTGGTAGTGGCAAGCTTGCTTTTACATGACCTGTCCTTATTCTTTCAATAAAGAAATTGAAGATGAAAAGGATGCTGTTAAATATTTTAGGTCCAGAATGTGAGGTTTAATTATATATAATTAAAAAATAAAATTGAAAACACATTTTCCCTGCAAAGTTGGACACTTTAACACTAACAGTATTCTGATAACGGTAAAGAGCCAGAAAATGAGAGGGACTATAAACCAGGAATCGGCAACCTTTGGCCCGCGGCCCGCCAGGGTAAATTCACTGGAGGGCCGGGCTGATTTGTTTACTTGCCGCATCTGCCGGTTCGGCCGATCGCGGCTTCCACTGGCCACGGTTCGCCGTCCCAGGGAAGCGGCGGCCAGCACATCCCTCGGCCCGCGCTGCTTCCCACAGCCACCATTGGCCTGGGACGGCGAACCGCGCCCAGCGGAAGCCATGATCGGCCGAACCGGCGGATGCGGCAAGTAAACAAATCAGCCCAGCCCGCCAGCGGACTTGCCCTGGCAGGCCGCATGCCAAAGGTTGCCAAACCCTGCTACAAACAATCAAACTGACAAGTTCAGTTTCATTGTCCAATTTAAGTATCAGGTATATAGTAGTTAAAAAAAAAATTTAAAATTTACATTTTACAATTTATAACTTCCACAGTTAAAAAAAATAATTAAGATATTATGAATAAAACAGATAAGGAAACACTTTTTTAACATCTAAGATTTTGGAGCCTTATTCACCATTCTGTTACTCTAGTTGTACACTAGTATGACAGTAATGTTATGGCGGTAAAAAATGGTGTATTGTGGTGATAGTCAGAGATGCTTTCTGAAACTTAATCAATAAATATTTGCAAAGTGCTCTGAGATTCTTGTATGAAAGAAACTGTATTGTGGTGGGGGGCTGGTAGTGCTACCTATTCAGGTTACTTGATACTCCCCATTACAAGACCCTGTTTTTAGTTGCTTATAACTTTGTCAAACTTTAACCATTTGGGCTGAAATGTTCCATGCTGGATGTCTGCCTCAGGTGGAATTATTATTATTATTTTTTTAAGTTTCAGACACGAAGAGTGAAGCTAGATATGTTGTTTTTACCCTCGTTAAGTTCTGATGACCTTTGCTTTGAAAAGCTCTAACGCACCCATGGTTTGGAGCAGGGACTTGAAATTTAACAGGGGGTGGAGTGGCTAAAGATGTGTCTGGGATGTGCCTTTTGCCAACCCTGTGAAAATCCACTTAAGTTTGGCCAAGGCCTTTGGAAAATGGCAGTTTGCACATGCTCAGCAGACATGACTTAGGGCTGGTCTACACTAACCCCCCAATTCGAACTAAGATACGCAACTTCAGCTACGTGAATAACGTAGCTGAAGTCGAACTATCTTAGTTCGAATGAAAAAGTACTTACCCGGGGTCCACACGCGGCGCGCAGGCTCCCCCGTCGACTCCGCCTACTCCGTTCGTCGAGCAGGATTACAAGCGTCGACGGCGGAGCACTTCGTGGTTCGATTTATCGCGTCTAGACAAGACGCGATAAATCGAACCCAGAAGATCAATCCAGCGCCTCCGACAGGACGCGTGAGTATAGACGTACCCTTAGGGTACATCCACGCTTCCCGCCCGATTCGGCGGGTAGCGATCGATGTTCTGGGATCGATTTATCGTGTCTCATGTAGACGCGATAAATCGATCCTAGAAGTGCTCCCCGTCGACTCCGGAACTCCAGCTCGGCGTGAGGAGTAAGCGGAGTCGACGGGGGAGCCTGCCTGCGCTGCGTGGACCCGAGGTAAGTACTTTGTAATTCGATCTAAGATACTTCGACTTCAGCTATGCTATTTACGTAGCTGAAGTTGCGTATCTCAGATCGATTCCCCCCCCCCCCCCCCCCAGTATGGACCAGGCCTTAGACTTTAGCAGCTAAATTCCCCAAAGATTCTGTCCTCTGTGAGCATGCTCCAGCACAGGGCTGAGCAGGACTTTACTTGCAATTGCAGTTCTGGGCTGCAGTGGGCTATCCTGGGTCTAGGCACCTGAACTGAGATCAGGGAGCCTATATGTCCTGCACTCTCAATGACCTCCCTACTGGGCCCCGGCAGCATGGAGGGGAAAACTGCTGGCTTCAGATGCAGAGGGCACAAGTGCTGGACCTGTGCGAGGGGAAGGTGGCAGGGGAAATGTATTGGGACAAGGAGCCTGGGGGTGGGGCAGAAATTGGTACTGGAGGCTGATAGTGGGGAAACTGGGATTGGGAGGGTAGGGTAGATTGGGATTGACTGCGTAAAGAGACTGGAACTGGGAGCCAGGAAGCAAAACAGGTGAGTGTGCTGGGAGTCAGAGAGTGGGCGGATGAAAGACTGAGACGAATAGTATGTGATCATGCAATTAAAGACTGTATCATGATGCATACACAGAAGGGGGCATTTTCTGACTTTTGAGTGATTTACTTTGTAACCTTCTTTTAATGTAGTTTTGGTGGTTTGTGTCGTCATAATCCTTGGTATTTATATAGCTCTGTTCATTCATAAAAATGTGCCAAAGCAATTTGCAAAGGCAGGTGAGCAATGTTATCTCCATTTTACAATTGGGAAAACCAAGACACAGAGAAGCCTAGCGACTTGTTTATGGATACACAGTGAGTCAGTAGCAGAGCTGGGAATATAATCGATGTGTCTTGATTCTTAGTCCTGTGATTTATCCTTGGGACCATGTTGCTTCTCTCCCTGTAAGTTCAAGTATTAATGTAATTCTACATTACAGTTATGTAATTACCTTTTTTAACGATGGAATTTTGCGAATACGAAGTGTCCCTAGGCATTAAAAATGCAAAAGATGCCATTATAAAATGCTGTTTTGCAGGATTGTTCCTTTAGAACATGCTGTAACTCATGTTAATGACAAATCACAGCTGATCTGCTTGAAACTAAAGTTACTGTAACTTTGACTGGTTAACAGTGTGTCTGCTTAAGAGGAAGAAAACCTGTTTTTTAAATTAAAGCTTGTTTTCCCCTTTTTTTCACAAATATGAACCCAGACTTCCATTTTGTTGAGGCAGTAGAGGTAGTTTATGAATCTAAAGTTTATGTAGCACTGTGGTTAAATGTCAATGAACTCAAAAAGTCCATCCAAGAGAATTGTAACTTTTATTTCTACAGAGCTATAATGTAGAGATATCAAGCTTGTCGTAGTTTAAAAAAAATGAAAATCCCTGTCACAATGTGTAAATATAAAACAGAGAAAATATTCAGCTAACATTGTAAAAACCACATCTGGAACATTTTAATGGTCAAGAAAATGAGTCCTTACTCAGTTTTCTATTACACAGTTTTTAAAAAAAAAGTCATGTAGAAGTTGCAACAAAACTGAAGTTGCATTAAAAAAAGGGTTTTTTGAATATAGTTTAATAATTTTCAATATATCAGGCAACATGGCTGGTATGGTGAAATGTGGAGCTTCTGAAAGATAACCCTTGTAGTAAAATACACATTGAAGATAACAAATATGTAAGTGATTTTATTATTTAAATAGCACATACAGAAAAAGTTTTCTTACTGTTAAAATTGAAAAATTGCAGACAAAAAACTTCATTTAACATTAGTTAAGTTTGCTCTCATCCATAAATGAACCCATAATATATTAGGAAATACAAAGTTAAGGATTAAAGGTTGCGAAGTCAAGCACTCTTAAATTGGTATCAGAATTAATGTTCCCATGCAGCCTTATTCGGCTCCCTGATTCTTTCAGTGTACAAGATGGATCTGCTCTGGGGATGAGAGTTCTTGACTTTGTAATCTTTTACAGTAGAACCTTACAAACACCTTGGGAATGGAGGCTGCTCATAACTATGAAATGTTTGTAACTCTGAACAAAATGTTATGGCTGTTCTTTCAAAAGTTTATAACTGAACATAGACTTAATACAGCTTTGAAACTTTGCCATGCAGAAGAAAAATGCTGATTTCCCTGTATTTTTGTGGTAGTTTATGTTTATCACAGTGCTGTACTGTATTTGCCTTATTTTTTTTGTCTCTGCTGCTCCCTGATAGTATACTTCTGGTTCCAAATGAGGTGTGTGGTTGACTGGTCAGTTCGTAACTCTGGTGTTCATAACTGTTGAGGTTCTACTGTAATCCTTAACTTTGTATTTCCTAACTTTTCATAGCTTTGCTCATTGAGGAGAGCAAACTTAATTAGTGTTAAATGAATTTTTTCGTGTGAATACTAGTCTAATTCCCTGTATAGACGTTCATATTCTGTTATATAAGAAGGCCTTTTTCTGATTTAGTTTGTCATTTTGGAAGTGGTTTAAATTAAGATTAATAAAAAGCCACTTTTTTATTCTGAAATAAGTGCATCCTCGCCGGGGGGGGGGCGGGGGGGGGATTATATGGGTATAATTACAGCTGTTTATTTCTACTGGTATAACTCAAAGAATCTCCTGTGTAGATAATTCCTGAGTCTCAGGGCACGACAGTACTTGTATAGTTGAAATCCCCGTTTCCTCTTGGAGAGAGTTGCGATTGTGGTCATTTCTGTACAACAGCCTGTCTGTCTTGAATGGGATGGTGGAGTTTCTAAAACTGCACTTCATTTCCAGCCCATTGCAAGTGGTTGTTGCTGGACAAAGAATTTTGAATGGAGATACTTCCCTGGTTCCAGAAGAGGTGATCTGTTAAAGCCTAGAGACCTGGGCCTTACAGATGATAGCAAATGAGGATACCCAGAGGCTAGACAATCTTCATTTTCACAGTCCTCAACTCCACTATGGTATTTAACATTCTGTTTTAAACTTAAAACTCCCCTCTGCCAGCTTGACTGGATGAGCATTTCATTAGAGAGAGTATCAATAACTTAAATATCACTGGTTTCAGTGTAGTAGCCATGTTAGTCTGTGTCAGCAATAAAAATAAGAAAGGAATACTTGTGGCACCTTAGAGACTAACAAATTTATTTCAGCATAAGCTTTCGTGGCCTACAGTTTGCTTCGTCGAACTGTAGTCCACGAAAGCTTATGCTGAAATAAATTTGTTAGTCTCTAAGGTGCCACAAGTATTCCTTTCTTATTTTTTTAAAATATCACTGTGTACAAAAGGTGATTTTTTTTTTTGACAAAAATAGTCGTGTGTGAAACCGTTTTCTGTGTTTCTTTCACTCAAAGTTACAGATTACTCATGTTCTTTTGGAAGGAAGTGCTGTGTCAATGAAAGATCATTGGGCCAGATTTACAGCTGAAATAAATCAAGTAAATCCCTTGACTACACTGATTTAGAGCTGCTAAGAATCTGGCCCTCTGTGTTTGGCCTATGCATTACCCCAATGGAAATGAGACTGCTGCTTCTAATATCTTTGGGACTAAGAATACTTATTTATCTTGGGGGAAGGGGGAGTCTGACTTTACAATCCAGCCTGAATAAGGGATAGTAGGTTGCAATCTTGTTCCTGCTTCCCCTTGCTCTGTGGGGGGAGGAAGAGGAAGTAATGTGCCCCAGCACTTCTGGTACAACTTACTTCCCACTCTGCCCGTCAGCACTAATATTGCTAAGTGCTTTGTTGACAGAAGAAGCAGACATCACCCCCTGATGTGTTTGTTATCAATCGCCTTTGTGACCTGGAGAATGTCTAGCTTTAGCACTGTGGCACCTGAGGTGAATCTAAGGAAATCTAGGTTGGGCAAGAGGATTAAAATAGATTTTACTAGGTGCACTAGAAAATCCAAAGCCTTTAGGAAATGCACTGTGGCTGGCACGTGCAGGTTCCTAGCTCTGCTGAAATTGAGATACCAGATCAGTTGCTTGCTTTCCTTTGTGGCTGCATCTTCTGTTGCAGAGGAGTAAGACTTGCCTTCTAGTTGCAAGGTGAGAGGTTGCCAATAAGGAATCAAGCATCTCCATGTCCCAGGCTGCTTGGCTAGATGTAAGGTGTTCCTTAAAGGTTCTTGGTGCCAGTGTTCTTTTTCTTTCCACTCCCAATATTTTACTACTGCAGAATAGCCTATGTAGCCCTCCTGTTAGCTATGCTGTGTAAAAATCAAATGTAGCCTGTTGTGCAGTTTAAAAGCCAGACAGACTGAAGAAAATAACATACCTTTTGTGAGAGAGCTTTTCACAGCAGGTGCTGGGCACAGAGGATTTTGTGAACTTACTACAATTAAAACCAACAACATATGTATCCTTATGTGGAAACGCAAATTATTATGGAAATAGCTGTCTGTGCGAAACAGATCTGAGCTTGCACTGGCCGTGTTCACCCATGCTTGGGGTGTTTTTAGCCATCTTGATATTGTTCTGCACAAAGAGACATTTTTATGTTTTTGCAGCACTGAATTCCCAAGATAAAAAACAATGAGATGAATTTATCTGCAGAAATTGGCTGCAAAATAATGGTCCTTCTTCCCAAACCCCCAGTTATTACATACTGTTTCTTATAGCACCTTAGAAACTGTCATACATATAAGATATTCTAGTGGGGCGAAGGTATTGGTAATCAGCTACCAAACCTCTAAGTCATTAGTTCAAAACCATCCTATATCAGCAGTAACCAAAAATTATTTAACCTCAGCTGGCTGAAACTTTGCCCTTACATTGGTTCCCATTGTGCTTAAATACCACACCCTCCCATTAGTAGTATGTAGGATCACCCAGTATTCAGAAGCCTTCATTTTATTTGTATTTCAAATTTTTGGTAATACTATGCATATTCTCAAGTATCAGAGGGGTAGCCGTGTTAGTCTGGATCTGTAGAAGCGACAAAGGGTCCTGTGGCACCTTATAGACTAACAGAGGTATTGAAGCATAAGCTTTCGTGGGTGAATACCCACTCCATCTTGCATCCACCAAAGTCAGTGGGAATCTTGTCATTGATTTCAATAGGAGTACTGATCCCATATTACTTCAGTGGATTTGCACTGATGAGCTTTGCAGAAGAAGTGTGCTTTAAGGATCGATTTGAATGATTACCGAGTGGTCATTTTGGTGTAAGAGCACTGGACTGTTCACCGGGAGGCTTGGGTTATATTTTTGGCTCTGCCTCTGTGACTCTAGGAGTGTTACCTAACCTCTGTGTCTCAGTTTCTCCATCTGTAAAATAGAGATAACAATACTGTTGTTGTAAAGCTTTTTGAGAGAAAAAAACCAAGTGTTATCTTAGGATAGGGCAGGGGTGGCCAACCTGTTGCTCCGGAGCCACATGCGGCTCTTCAGAAGTTAATATGCGGCTCCTTGTATAGGCACCGACTCTGGGGCTGGAGCTACAGGCACCAACTTTCCAATGTGCTGGGGGGTGCTCACTGCTCAACCCCTGGCTCTGACACAGGCCCTGCCCCCCACTCCACCCCTTCCCACACCCTCCCCTGAGCCTTTCGTGCCCTCACTCATCCCCATCCTCCCTAGAGCCTCCTGCACGCCACAAAACAGCTGATCGGGAGGTGCGGGGAGGCGCTGATCAGTGGGGCTGCCGGTGGGTGGGAGGTGCTGGGAGCAGGGGTGGGGGAGCTGATGGGGGGTTGCTGACATATTACTGTGGCTCTTTGGCAATCTACATTGGTAAATTCTTGCTCCTTCTCAGGCTCAGGTTGGCCACCCCTGGGACAGGGCAAGAAATTCTGTGTGGAAGTGATAGCATGTGAGAACGTGCAAAGAAAGATTTTTGTGACAAAGACGCACTTTCCCACTGGAATTTTTCCTGGTGGTGCTCACAGACCCAGAACTTTGACACAAACTCTGCTGCTAGTATTTAACACGTCTTCAAGATAAGGAAGCTGATCTCATAAAGGGCAGGTCTACACTACCGCTTAAGTTGATCTAACTTACATTGCTCAGGGGTGGGGAAAAAGACACTTCCTGACTCTGAGCCCGGGATGCTGGAACAGGGTGGGCCAGGGGGCTATGTCCGTCCCACTTTTTACCAGCCATAAGGGCGAGTGACAGGGAGAGGAGCAAACAGGGGGCAGGGCCTCGGGGGAAGAGGCAGCACGGGGGAGGGGCCTTGGGGAAGAGGCAGCATGAGGGCAGGGGCTCGGGGAGAAGGGGAGGTGCAAGGGCAGATCTTGGGGCGGGGGGGAAAGGGCAGGGCCATGGTTCAGGGGCCTGTGGCCCTGCCACTTTCAGGATGCTTCTGCTGCTCCTACCTTGAGTCAGGGCCAGCTTTAGGGAGTGCGGGGCCCGATTTCAACGGGGCCCCGCCGCCGAAATGCTGCCGAGGCAGCGGCAGCGATTGAGCTGCCGCCGACGGACGTTGCGGGGCCCTTCTTAGGCGCAGGGCCTGATTCCGGGGAATCGAGGAAATCGGCCTAAAGCCGGCCCTACCTTGATTGATGCAAGTTACAGCAACCTAAGCGCTGTCCATCCTGGCGCTGTCAGCAGGAGATGCTCTTCCACCGACATAGCTTCCACCTCTCATGGAGGTGGAGTATTTATGCTGACAGGAGAGCACTCTCGTGTTGGCATAGAGTGTCTTCACCAGATGCGTTATAGCGGCGCAGGTGCGCAGATGTAGCACTTAGATCTGCCCAAAGTCTAGATCCTTTAATCACTGTAGCAAAGCTGAAATAATGGTGGTTGTATGGTCTAATCTAGAGAGGAAGGCTTGGAGTGTCTGACACTGGGTGCATTAATTTGTTTCTTTAATTTGCAGCAATTGTTTCTGTTTTGCCCATACCATCTTAGAGATGCTGGGGATGCAGTTGCAAGGTTCTAACTCGGGGATCTCAAACTCAAATCACCAGGAGGGCCACATGAGAACTAGTAAATTGGCCTGAGGGCCGCATCACTGAAACCTTTTCATATAATGATACAAAAGTATAGTCAAAATGAAAAAATTGAAGAGTAATATAGTATTCTATTAAAAGTCAATGTATTAACTTTTTAAAACTATAATGCAAAAAGGGGTTTTAATAAAATGTAAACACTCAGTAATGTTTGGAGCTTGGCTGCCAGTGGAGTCGGCACCTATGGCGGGCCGCAGGAAATAACTCGGCCCGCGGGCTGCGTGTTTGAGACCCCTGTTCTAACTCCTGCAGACCTTGGTTAGCAGTGCCTTGTTCATTATGTGGTTTCCTTACAGTTCTGTATATTTGCCGTGCCTAGCTGGCCTGTAATTTAAGAGTAAGTATGTGTCTGGCTACTTTTGGACTGTATGAAAGATTGGAGATCTCTTCCTCCATGTGTTTGCTAGTGAAAATATATTTTCTGCTCCAAACTCTCTAATAGTGTAATATGAGAACAGCCAGTGAGAGTAGTAGGCAGTTGTTGGTCTTTTCTAGCCAAAGCCAGGATTTCCTATAATAATAAGAAGAATATTTTCATCTAAGCCTATCTGATTTAGCCTCACAAATCTCCTGGTATTATGATGTCCCTTTTACAGATGAGCAAACTGAGACCCAGAGAAGTTATGACTTGCTCAGGATCATGCAGCAAGCAGTTGACACGATCAGGGCACCAAGAGACTAATCCATAACAGCCATTTCATCCTTTAACTACATTGAGCTGCTTTGTGGAAAGCCTTTGAGGGAAAGTTTGTGATGACTAGGTTCTGCTGGAGTCAGTGGAAGATTTTGCAATTTTCTGCAAACTTTTTCCTGGATTCCCACTGCTTAACTTTCAGCTCGATGATTCACAGCTATGAGAACTTACACTCAGATGAGTTAATAGTGTCTCAGTTGAATGTGAAAAAGGTGTGTGTGTGTGTGTGCATGCATGCATGCAAAGATTTTGAAAAGAAGCTTCTTGCTGAAGGTAACAGAGTGGATTATCTTGACATTTCTTTATCTACTGGTCCATTTTGAGAGCACCTCCAATCTTCTGTAAAATGACCTCTGCAATCTTTTTTTAAGAAAAAGGAAGCTGTCAATATTTTTGATTTCTTCCATTGTTGTAAAATCAAGTTAACTTTCAGATATGTGGGAATGTTTATAAAACTGGGACAGGTCACACCTACTAGTCAGGAAATGGGGGAAAATTTGGGAAGGTTCCTCTTTTCGCTAGCTCTTGGCAATAAATGCCAGTAGTTTGATCCTACAGTTTGGAATAAAAATATTATTCCCAGGTGTGTATTTCCCTCTCCCACTTGTCAAATTTAAAAGAGACTTTGATTTAAAAAATATCCAAACTAGAGTGGAAAATTTTATTTAAAAAAATAATTGCTTTAAAAAAATTAAATTAACTACAGGGTTATTTCTTAAAAATAAACCTATTTAAAATTAAATTTGAAATTGACCATGTATGTTGAGGCCTAAATTTATTATAATCTATTAACATAATTTAAATTAAATACAAAAATATTAAACAGTACCTGTTTGCTGCCAGGTTTTTTAAAAAAAACCCAAACACTGAGCTGGCAGAAGTCACTATCTAAGCACATAGAAGGGGCTAACCTAGTTGTTGACAACAATAACCTCTTCTGCAGGTGCAGAGAGAATATTTTCTTTAGTTTATTCAACCAGTTCAGTTCAATGATTAGTTCATTCAAAGTTAGGAAGCCAGCTGGGAGTTGAAAAATAAGGAAAGCTTGTCTTCCTTTTCCAATCTATGAATGAAAATTAGGTGTGAGAGGATGAGACCTACTAGTTTTTAAAATCTTAAAGGACATGGTGACCAGAAACAATCAGTTTGTTTAATTAATTAATTACTGATAATATTTCCTTTGTTTAATACATGCAAAACATGTTTTGATAAAGTTTTTTTTCTTGTGTATCCAGCACATGTAAGGGAATTTTATTTAATAATAAAATTAAAATGCTGTTTTTATGCCTTTTAAATTACATTTGATTTTCCATCCAAACAGAGCTTGAGTCAAATTGCAAATAAAAAAGAAATAAGAAATGGATTAGTCACCATATTCTGACACAATAAAAAATATAATTGAGTATAAAGCAAGCTATGTAGTTTGCTTAAATAAATGCCTATAGGTGTAGTATATTCTATTGGTTAACAAAGAAGCACCAAATTTACTGTAAAGGCTATATTTAATTGCAAATCAACATGTTTTAAAGGTTACCAGCCAATGACAATCAACCTTTCTTTAGGAAAATAACTAAAAAGTAAAAACGTAAAACACATTGAAAATTGATAAATTAAATCAAGGTTTCCTTCTTGCTGAATTAAAATCAATGATTTAAATCAATCTGCCTTGATCCAGCTCAATCCACCCTGATCCAAAACCATGATGCTTCTGTTTAGAAGCTGGTATGTCAGTAGACACTAACTAGGTAATTATAGCATCCCACCAGACTACTGATATAGTGGTCCGTAGGGTGCATAGAATCATAGAATCTCAGGGTTGGGAGGGACCTCAGGAGGTCATCTAGTCCAACCCCCTGCTCAAAGCAGGACCAAACCCAACTAAATCATCCCAGCCAGGGCTTTGTCAAGCCTGACCTTAAAAACCTCTAAGGAAGGAGATTCCACCACCTCCCTAGGTAACCCATTCCAGTGCTTCACCACCCTACTAGTGAAAAAGTTTTTCCTAATATCCAACCTAAACCTCCCCCTCTGCAACTTGAGACCATTACTCCTTGTTCTGTCATCTTCTACCACTGAGAACAGTCTAGATCCATCCTCTTTGGAACCCCCTTTCAGGTAGTTGAAAGCAGCTATCAAATCCCCCCTCATTCTTCTCTTCTGCAGGCTAAACAATCCCAGTTCCCTCAGCCTCTCCTCATAAGTCATGTGCTCCAGTCCCCTAATCATTTTTGTTGCCCTCCGCTGGACTCTTTCCAATTTATCCACATCCTTCTTGTAGTGTGGATACACTCTGAAAACTCTAAACTCCTGTGGGATTGGTTTAGGTAGGGAGTGAGGTAACAGGAAGGCTGGTTACAATAGTCAAGGCAAGAGGTGACCAAGGCACAGACATCGATTTTAGCTGGTAGAATGGAGAGGAAAGGATGAAGTTTAAAGGAAGAATTGACAGGATTTGGTGATGGTCTGGTTGTGGGAGAAGTGGGCAGAGATACAGCTGACGTACAGATTGTGAGCGTCACGGGGCTGTAAGGAGGGCGACGGAATTATTGACATTGATGGAAGGAGGCAGTTTTGGAAGGAAGCTGAGAAGTTCAGTTTTCAGTTGGAAGTGGGATATGCAGAAAGAAATGGTCAGTCATGCGTGGCTGCACGGGGTAAAGGTGGGCGTGGTAGCCATACAAATGGACTTTGTTACCCAGGGATAAGTTGGAGAGGCAGAAGAGGAGGGAGGTGAAGGACGGAGGTAGGCTGACCGTTTGGAAGGAGAGGAGTGCGTGTAGATGTGGTCTCCTCTTCTCATTACTTATAATTGTCAAATTGTCTGTTCTCTGTCTCCCTCTGCAAACTTCTGCCACAGTATGGCTGCTAGTCCCACATCCAGCCCCTGTCAGCTCTCTGTGAGTTTGCAACAAACATGGGGTTTTGCCATTGTGCAAATCCAAGCTCTTCATGAGCTGTCTGTGATCTGCATGAGAACTGGACTGACTGTAAAGCTCACAAAATGTCATTTGGAATGGAGTCTCCAACTCTTCTTCCTTTCTTAGCATCATTCTCTTTATAGTATTGTAATAGCTGCTTGGAGCCTGAATCAGGGGCCCATTGGGCTAGGTACTTTAGAAAACGCATTCTAGAAAGATGGCTCTTGTCCCAAGAGCTTACAATTGAAGTATAAAATGGGAGACAACAGGTAGATACAACAAACAGATGTGGTGAGTCAAGACAGGAGTGGGATGGTTATGAAAAGTCATCAGCTGTGGTCGTAACATATCAGCTGTCAGACCATTATCTGGTGTGTTTTTTGGTAGGCCTCGTATCAGAGGGGAGTTTCAAGGAGAACAACGAGGAGGTTTTGCTAATGGTCTTTATTTTTTCTGCAATTATTGTTTTTCTTAGAAGGTTAAACAGCTGTGCTTGTGAGTGGCAGATGTGGACACCCAGAGGCTTTGCACAGATAATGGGCTAACAGTTGCTAAACACTGGAATATAAACTGTCCGAATTAAGGCTTTTAATGCTGATGATACGTTTCAGAGTAGAGCATAATAACCATTTCTTCAGCCCAGTGCTACCTGGATGCAGTGTAAGAATATTGTGCTTGCTGCTGTCTGCTACTTCCATCATTTCTAGTGGAAAGATGTGAAAAGCTCCACAGTGCAGCATATTTTATTTTAGTATAAACTAAAATAAAATACTTATTATTTAACATAACCTCTCTCTGCCTCAGTTTCTTAATTTGTAAAAAGAACATAATTTTAGTATTCTAGCTAAAAAATAAATCTGTCTATGGAGAACTCTTTCCTCTTAGTTCTCCCCTTTCCAGTATTGGCATGTAAATATGTCTTTATAACATATGGCCTGTGTTTTCTGATTGCAGTTACTCTTCTTGCACATGCAAATATCAAAGATTTGGGGAAGCATTGTGGCCTAGCAGATAGAGAACTGCACTAGGGTCAGAAGACTTGGGGCCTATTCCTGGCTCTGCCACCAGCCTGCTGGGTGACTTCAGCAGGTGAGGTCCCCTTTCTATGCCTCAGTTTCCCTGTCTGTAAGATGGGGATAATGATACTGACCTCTTTGTAAAGCGCTTTAACATCTACTGATGGAAAGCTTTATAAAAGGGCTTGGTATTATTATTTGTGCTCGTAAATTGAGTGGTTAAGCTCCCAACTATCCACTGTACAATCATGAACCATATGGGTTTTTGTGAGAGCACAAACACAGATTTAGAGACTGCATTGTGGAAAATGTGGACTTAAGAGCTTTGTAACAACCCTGTGAAGTATGTAAATAGACACTATTCTACCCATGCAGTCCAGGAGCCTTGAGAGTCCTCCTGCCTGACAAAGGGAATTCCACTGAATTCCTGTAACTAACAAACAAAAAATACCTCTCTCCCCCCCTGCTTCCTTTCTGGGGAATAGGTGGGATTTTCATGCTCCATTACTGTATTTACAGTAGATGAATTTAAGGCAGAGAATTAACCTGGCAAGTCAGTGGCAGACAGAAATAGAACCTAGGAGTCTTATTTTGCAGTTTCTGTCTCTGCTCATGAGATTGCACTGCCTTTGTTCTCATTCTCAGATTGGATTACTCTATATGGTAGGAAACTCTGCCTGTGAAATGTGTCTCTTGCAGTATTTCACCCTTTTTAGAGGATATCTGATTATCAGGGTTTGCCAGAGCTGCACTACACAGAAGCATAGTGTGATTATCTGGATACCAGCTGGCAGACCGGGCAGCCATCAGGATTGGACAAGAAGAGTTTGATGTAGATGTTGATACAGTCATATCTATCGTGCCAAAGATAGTGCCACTCTGATTACTAAGGGTGGTATTTCTTTTAAATTAAATTCTCATCTGTATAACTCTTGAACTTTTGTGCAAAGTGTGTGTCTGAAAAGTAACTGTTTATTTTAGTTTGAGAATCTTAGTTAATGCCCTTCCAATGAGAGAACAATTCAATTGTGCACAACTCCCCAGCCTTCAGAGACAGGGGTAAATATTTTTTAAAACACCTGTGAGTGCTATTTTCAAAGTGATGTAGGTGCCTAAATCTCATTGAAAGTCACTGGGATTTTGCCGCCTCAGCATGTGAGTTGCTTTTGAAAATGTAACTTAGGCACCTAAGTCACTAAGTTGCTTTTGAAAGTTTTACTCAAGATCATCTTGCTGAAAGGAACTTGCTGTGTGGTGGGAAACCCTCATTTCTTTCCCCTTCATATGAACTGATCTAAAGACCAAAAATAAACATTCACGCCACCTACACCTTATGGGAAAAGTGATGAATATTTTGCATATTTTCCTATTGAGAAGTGAAGGTTTTTACTGTGTGTAAAACAATAGGAGTGCTTCTTTTGGCTGAACTTTAGGGTTGATTATGTCAGTTTCTAGGAGTAACTTTTATTTTCTTGGTCACCAGAGCCTTGTCACTCTTTCTTTTATCTGTCTGAATTTCGTTAATTAGCAATGTATACATACATGTAAAGTTTTACCACACCAATCTCTTTAAAATTTCATTCCATCACTTCCTTTCTCTCATATATCCTGAATGCCAACTATCTGTTTTATTAGCTCATCTTAAAAAGTTAACTTTACTTTTTGATTTGTATGAAGTTACCTTTCAAAGAGACATTAAAATTCACCTTTTTTTTTTTTTTCTTTTGAAGCTGATCTATTTCAGTTTTTACCCAGGGGACTTTCAAGTGCTTTGGTGTGAGTGTGTATGTGTTATTTTTTAGCTGGGTATTTAGAGCTTGGTTTCTGTGGTAAAATGAAAAGATGAACATGTGTAGCTTTTAACTGCTCTCTGATCACTTCTTCCCTTCAGCAGCTCATGCACTTTGTGTTTAAATGCTAATTTACAAAGGCCAGACTTCCTGTTACGGCCAGTCAGTGAAACGGGGACAGCGTTAAATGAACTTCATAGCACTTCTGCACCATAAATGTGCATAAATGCACCAAACATCCGCAGCTCCCATTGACTTCAGTCAGTATTTTATTCTTCAAAGCCCAGGATTCCATTTCCATTAAATGTACATTTTATTTATTTTTATTTCACTTCTTGGGATTTAACCCTTCTCCCTGCCCCACACTTTTTGTGTGTGCATGTAAATCAGGGGTGGGCAAACTTTTTGGCCCAAGGGCCACATCTGGGTATGGAAATTGTATGGTGGGCCATGAATGCTCATGAAATGGGAGGTTGGTGTGTGGGAGGGGGTGACGGCTCCAGCTGGGGGGGTGGGCTCTGGGGTTGGGCTGGGGATGAGGCGTTGGGGTTGCAGTAGAGTGCTCCGGGCTGGGACCGAGGGGTTTGGAGGGCGGGAGGGGATCAGGGCTGGGGTAGGGGGTTGGGGCGTGGGAGGGGGTCAGGGGTGCAGGCTCTTGGCACTTACCTCAAGCAGCTCCCAGAAGCAGCGGCATGTCCTCCCTCCAGCACCTACGCGGAGGCACGGCCAGGCAGTTCTGCGCGCTGCTCCATCCGCAGGTGCTGCCTCTGAAGCTCCTATTAACCGCGGTTCCTGGCCAATGGGAACTGCGGGGGCAGTGGTTGGGGGAGGTGTAGCGTGTGGAGCCCCCTGGCTGCCCCTATGCATAGTAGCCAGAGGGCTGACATGCCACTGTTTCCAGGAGCTGTGTGGAGTGGGCCAAGCCCCCAACTCCGCTCCCTGGCTGAAGTGCTGGAGTGGGGCAAGCTCCGGTCCCTGGATCCTGCTCCCCAGCGGGAGCTCGAGGGCCGGATTAAAACATCTGGATGGCCGGATGCGGCCCCCAGGCCGTAGTTTGCCCACCCTGATGTAATTGTTACAAAGTGAGATAGAAACAGTTATATGATATGGGCTGGCTCTAACATTTTTGCCACCCCAAGCAAAAAAAACAAACAACCCCCAAACGCTGCCCCCCCAAACAAAAAAACAACCCCGCCCCCAACGCCTGCTGAAACCCCCCCCCCCCCAACCGCCTCTCCCACTCGGAGCACCGCCGGGGAGTGCGGCATGCCCACGGCCCCGCTCTCCCCGGCCAGAGCACCGCCGGGGAGCGAGTGGGTCATGCCCGCAGTCCCCCTCTCCTGGGCCGGCGGGGAGTGAGCGTGGCATGCCCGCGGCCCCGCTCTCCCCGGCCGGAGCGCCAACAGGGAGCAAGCGGGGCATGCCTGGGAGGGAGGGGGAGAAGCGGCGCGTGAAACAGCTGTTTCGCGCGCCGCGGCCGCTCGGGGAGAAGCCGAGCGGCAGTGCAGAGCGGAGGTAGGCTGGGGCGGCCAGGGCACATTTCTAGGGGCGGCATGGCCGGTGCCAGAATGCCGCCCCTAGAAATGTGCCGCCCCAAGCACCAGCTTGTTTTGCTGGTGCCTAGAGCCGGCCCTGTATATGATTAAGGTGACTTGGCCTTACAATTTCAAGCCCTAGCCTTTTCACATTGAGTGCTACCTAATCTAAAAGATCCCAAACTAGAGAGGACTGTAAAAAGTTCAGTGAAGTTTTGTGAGCTTCCTAGTGAGAAGTCTTCTATTTAAAACGTAGTTATAGTCAGGAAAATGGTACTTGTCCTTACTGTACATGACAACTCTTGTGTGATCTGAATTTGTTAAGCTGTGGGTGTTAGCTGTGTACCTCCCACTAGTTTCAGTCTGTCACATGACTAAATTCCCTGTTATTTGGAACCGTCGGAGAAAAGTTACAGTTAGAGTTAGCCTGACTCTTGCTCATATAGAGGCCTGCATCCAAATTCCCTCTACCGACTTCCACAGAACTTTAGCGCTGTGTGTCCTCTGCGTTGTATCAAATCCTTAGGCTTTGTAACAGTGTTTCAAATAGTTTTGTGGTTTATAATCATTGCTCAGTCCACTACAGCATAGTACCTCTCATTACATTTTACTGTCCTTGAATCAGGGATTAATTTCTCATAGAGTATTTCTTGGAGTGCCGGGGCTCATGCCCCATGAGGGGCACCGGGACTCAGGACTTGGGGCTTATGCCCCACGGGTTTGAAAATATTTACCAGAGCTCTGCTCCGGACAGCTTTGGCTGAATTGAAGTGCTGCCTTGCGTCAAGTTGTTTTCCAAACTCCATGTACACCAAGGTGTGTGAGATTTCTGGGGTGTGTACTGTTTGTAGGTGGCCAGGCCGCTTTACTCTCTGATGAAAAACATTGCTTTGTACTCACAGCCCCACACCATGTTCGTGTTTTGACTAAAACAACAGGTGTACAGTGGCACACCTTGTCCGTGGCAATTTGATAGTGAATTCTTGGGTTATGTTGAAGTGAGAATGGAGCCATTGTCTCTGCTAACCACAGCAAGGTGCATTTGCAAAAGGAAACTAAAAAGCTTTTTTACATTTGCTGGGTGCTCATTTGCACACTTTCCTACACTGCAGAGTTCTGTGTGTCTGTCAGATCAAATCAGGTTTCTGCCCCTCCGACGAAGAAACCTTCTCATTTTATAGTGCAAATGTCTGATTATATTTTCTGAAATCCATTTCTCAAATGCATGAGCAAAATTTGGCTACAGGCAAAATCACCCTCTGTTCATGTGTTTAAGTATGTATGTGTACTTCTATCCATACTTGCGTATATATTTCTCTCTGACCATACCACTAAAGTTTTCAAAGCTTCTTATCTTTTCACATCTTCTAATCTGTCACCGTCTTCTCTCTCGTCTTCCTGAGACCCTACTTATTCCAGCAGGTCAGTTCAAAGCACTGCTCCTAAATTAATCTTCCTGACATGTTGTTCTGACCATGTCGCCCCCTCTTTGAGTCCCTTCACGAGCCCCCTCTTCTCCAGGACATCAAAAACTGGCTTCTGAGTCTGATCCTAAACCTGCTGATGTCCTTAGATTGGTGGTTCTCAACTGTGGTCGACTGTTTCTTCAGGGAATGTCCCTGGCATGCCGGGCCGGTTTGTTTGCCTGCCGCGGTGGCAGATTCGACTGGTCGCGGCTCCCACTGGTGACGGTTCGCCGCTCCAGGCCAATGGGGGCTGCGGGATGCGGCGTGGGGTGGGGGATGTGCTGTCCGCCGCGTCCCGCAGCCCCCATTGGCCTGGAGCGGCGAACTGCAGCCAGTGGGAGTTGCGACCGGTCGAACCTGCTGCCGCAGCAGGTAAACAAACCGCCCTGGCCAGGTGCTTTCCCTGAAGAAATGGTGGACCACAGTTGACAACCACCACCTTAGAAGGACTCTGATGGACTTCATTTGGGTTTGGATAAGGTTCCTGGTCCTTACCTATAAGGCAGTTCATAGCTCAATTGTTCCCTCTCTGCTTACTTGTCCTTATATATTATCACGTGAGCCCTGCCCCACTAATGAAGTCAGCCTCCATTGTCTATTTGTCCATGTCTTACACAGGCATCTTTATACTTTCTTTTATGCCTACCTCTCATGCGCACACAACACCCTCTATGGAGTTGTCCATCAAGCCACTACTCTTCCTTCCTTCAAATCCTTTCTCAAGACCCTCTTCATGATTCTTACAGTCCAGTCAGCTTAACTTCTGTACCCTGAAAGAAAATGGAGCAAATAATTAAGCAATCCATTAGCAAACACCTAGAAGATAATAAGGTGATAAGTAACAGTCAGCATGGATTTGTCAGGAACAGATCATGTCAAACCAACCTGATAGCTTTCTTTGACAGGGTAACAAGCCTTGTGGATAGTGGGGAAGCAGTACACATGGGATATCTTGACTTTAGTAAAGCTTTCGATACATCTCACATGACCTTCTCATAAACAAACTAGGGAAATACAACCTAGATGTAGCTACTATAATGTGGTTGCAAAACTGGTTGGAAAACCGTTCCCAGAGAGTAATCATCAGTGATTCATAGTCATTCTGGAAGGTGCATAACGAATGGGGTCTTGCAGGGATCAGTTCTGGGTCCGGTTCTGTTCAATATCTTCATCAATGATTTAGATAATAACATAGAGAGTACATTTATAAAGTTTGCGGACGATACCAAGATGGAAGGAGTTGCAAGTGCTTTGGAGGATAGGATTAAAATTCAAAATGATCGGGGCAAACTGGAGAAATGGTCTGAAGTAAATAGAATGAAATTCAATAAGGACAAATGCAGAGTACTCCACTTAGGAAGGAACAATCAGTTGCACACATACAAAATGGGAAATGACTGCCTAGGAAGGAGAACCGCGGAAAGTGATCTTGGGGTCATAGTGGACCATAAGCTAAATATGAGTCAACAGTGTAACACTTTTGCAAAAAAGAAAAGAAAAAGCGAACATCATTCTGGGATGTATTAGCAGGAGTATTGTAAGCAAGACACGAGAAGTTACAGTTGGTAATAGCTGGGTAGATGGCTTGTAGGGATTTCTGAAGTTTATTTTATTTATTGGTTACAATGTATAAATATATATCGGACTTGGAACCATCTAGCTGGGGCAAACCTGGCCTAGGCATATGCATTTTCTTAGAGAAACTTTCTGTTTCCAACTGTTTGTTACATCCAGAGGGTTAATTTTGTCATTTATTCTGAGTTTGTACAGCACCCTGCATAAGGGTCCCAGTCCTGATTAGCCCTTGCCTCTAGGCACCACTGTATTAGTATTAAAAATAATAGTAGTCACATTGTTCAAAATATGCATTATTTAAATAAATATTTCTCTCGGTAACTTATTTGAATGGAAAAAAATAAAGATTTCTTGAGTCAAAAGTTGTCGGGGGAAAAAAACTTGAGCCCTGGTGCAATGGGAGCTCCTGGAGGCATTGTGCATATAACCCACGCAACATCTCTTTTATTATACTATTTATCTACTTCCCAATGCATAGAAATGAAGACTTGCCTAAGGCCATTCATCTCGTTGGCAGAGCTGTAACTGGAATTTGAGAGTTCCTGTCTCTCAGCCACATGCGCAGGCCTCTATACCACAAGTCCATCTCAGAGCCTGAAATATTATGGTAACTGAAGGTCTTTGGGATCCAGTCTGGACAAGTAGCCACTTGAATAAGTTGTCAAAATTGAGAAGATGACTGACTAGCCTCCCAAGGAAATCCTTTTAAACCCCACAGAAAGAGCCACCTAATGGAATAGATTAAATGTAGACTAGAAGCCTGACATTTTGAAACCAGTTTAGCGGGTTTTGGCTGTCCAAACTGGCATGAGATTTACCTGAATAAATGTGAGGTTTTCCTCTTTCTCATGTTGCTGGGTTTGGGTCTGTTGCTTTATTTGATTTGTTTTATGGTTCTATATTTCCTTGGGATGTGTGCCAGTTGTCTTGTTCTGAGTACTCTTTTATGGACCAACAGGGAGCCTGAAACTCTAAGTACTACCTTTCGGGCCCTGTGTTATTTCCATTAACTCTGGTGTGAGCACGATCAGGCCATTGGTGTCAAAATTTACCCTTGGACATACAAACTGGTGTAATGGGAGTTCTGTGTGCATATTTGGGGGCGGAACTTGGCTTTATATTTTGAGCACACGATTGGGAAGATGAAAGGGTCTAAGCCTCAAGACAGCAAGAGGGTGGCAAATGATAGAATTTCTGGTGCATTCTACCAGTATTGCTGGGGCTGGAGTTATTTTCCGTTTGTATTTCCCAATAAAAGACCATTCTGTTCAACCGCCAGTGCATGCTAGATGTTTGATTATAAGATCTTGTCAGTACAGCAAACTTAGACTGAATTGGAGGCATTT
Organism: Chelydra serpentina; assembly: GCA_037349315.1. Lineage (NCBI taxonomy): Eukaryota > Metazoa > Chordata > Testudines > Chelydridae > Chelydra > Chelydra serpentina. The sequence goes on from JBAIAC010000026.1 coordinate 31,826,252, forward strand.
TTAATAAAATCTTTCTCCAGGGTATAGGTTTCCCCAGCTATACCCTTTTCTCATTCAGTCAGGGGCAGCCAGATAGTGGAGTAGTGGAGTTGTAGAGTTTGATGCTATAGTGAGCTCTATGCCTGTGAAGTCAGATGAGCTCTGCACAACAGCAGGGTCATGTCTGTTGTGGCTCTTCCTCTCTTTCTGAGGGTCTAGCCCATGATTTTCACCATGACAGTGCCCTAGAGAGAGCATTTTTTCCCAGTGCGTTGTCCCCCCTCACAATACGCAATACAGGCCATATGGGAAAGGCCTATAGCACTTAATACAAAAGGATAGCCCTTCTATAGGGTGGCCTAGTTTTAATCATCATGTACAATTTAACACAGAATTATGTTTCTTTATATAAAATTCAACAAGGTGGTTAAAAAACGTCCTATAGAATGGTTATCCTTTTCTATTCTCGAGTTTATTTAGGATAGTTTCTACAGCAACCTATTGATTTCATCCCTATAAAGTTCTATAGAACCTTTTTTCTAAGGGAAATAAAGTATAATAATTCCAGGAACATAAGATACTGAATTTGAACTCTTGATAGGGAAGTTGACCTATATCACACTCATTCTTTCTGTTCTCCCTCCCTCGTAACCTCCTTCCCTCATGGTTGAGCTTAGTCATTTAGGCCCAGTTTTTTAAAGGTATTTAGGTGTTTTTGTGCTCACTTGGTGCTTAAATCCCTTTTGAAAAGGAAACCTAGGCTCCTAAATCTGTTAGGCATTGCAACGCTGAGCAGAACAATGCCTAAATACCTTTTAAAAATCTGGTCCTAACCATTCAGCTACCTGTTCTAACTGGGTAATAAGTTTACTAGCTGATTTGTCCTCCAATTAAATGAATTCTAAAGCACATCTGGGCAGAGCCTGGGGTGCAGTGTGGCTCTTCTCATCCACACACAAAACTTGTTCCACTTTTACAATATAATTAAAACTGTATAACCCCCGCTAGTATAAAAGTGCTTATAACTAGTATAGCTTATTCCTGTAAGGAAAGGGGAATGAGCTGTACCTTATAACAGTATAACTGCATTCATGCTAGGGGTTGTTCCAGTATAACTATATTGGTAAAAAAAACAAACAATCACACCCCCAACCAAAATAACACATACACACTAGAGAGGGTGAGAGCATGAGAGTGAAGTATCAGGGTTATAATGCAGGGAAAAGAAGGTGTGTGTTTGTGTGCGTGCGTGCAATAGAGGGAAGAAATTAAGCAAGCTTGTCTTTCTATGTCAGAGGTCAGTATGGAGTAATAGTAACTCAAAATGGAAACAACAATTAGGGTTGGGAAATCTTTGTTTTTATCTCTGGGTTTTGTGTACAGTGTTCAGTAGAGTTGCAGTCAAATCAAAGTTTCCCCAAGCCAATGGCTCATTGGGCTGACATGGTTAAAGCATGTCAATTTCATAGCCCACAGTACACAAGGGAGCCATGTGGCCAGTATCATGTCAGACTGCCTTTGACCGCCCTAACCCCATGAATCAGGTACCCATTTTGCAGTTGGGTGAATTGAAGGTGGCCTTTCATTGTGAGATCCATCAAGACAAAATCCATAACCTTTAAGAGTGGAAGTCTGGAGTGGTGGCTGAGTGGTTAAGGCACTCAAGTAGAGTTACAGGGAATCTGATAAATGTTTCCCTGTTGGTTTATTTGAATTAAAATCTGCTCTCTGCACCCTGATGTGTCTTTGTCAAACTCCCTTTGACATGCTTGGGAAGTAACACCAACATTTGCAAATGTGGACACTGTGACACTGTGGTAACCCATCACAGACACCTTAAGATAGGCTCAGATCCATTTTAGATACCTAAGTAAGAATTTCAGAGGGGCTGAACACTTAGTGGGAGCTCTTCATTGCTCAGCATCTCTGATATTCAGGCTACATATTTCAATACCTAAATGTAGCTTTAGGGGCCTACTCTATTCAGCCACATTTGAAAAATTTGGATGGAGATTTTTCCCACGCTGTTCTTCCTGGGAGTTGGTGGGTGGAGTCTGGGAGAAGGAGTGGTCACTTTATTTTGCAGATAAATATCTGGGGGAAATAAAGCTCCTTGGGGCAGGGACTGTCTCTTTGTTCCATGTTTCTACAGAACCTGGTCAAAGGCTGCAGCTAATAAGGGCTACCTCAATACAAAATAATAATAATTTTCTTCCCCTTTTCTAGCAGTAATGTCATCTCTGGGATAAACAACTCCAAATGGAGCAGTAAGTTTGGCCTGGGATAGTCTCACTCACAATAAGAACTTCCCAGGTGTATGAATATTCCACCATCCAGGCTTTGCTGATCAACCCTCTCCACCACCTCACACCAAACTACATCATATAAAAAATAATCATCCCACAGAGCTTTAGAAACAGGTAGTCAGCCCTTCCCCTCTTTATTTCACTACATTTGATAAGTTGTGATCTAGTAGCAAGGAGGTGCTCTTTTAAAATACATTGTCTGTATCCCTTAATTGTAAAACACACAAACAGAAACCCCTAGTCAATTTCCTCTGATGCTGTATGGTTTGATAAACACATTTCAAGAGAAGCTGTGCAACTTTTTTTTTTTTTTTGGTTCACTCCTCATCCTGTAACCAGTAACTCTTGACCTGTCAAAAGTAGGAAGAGCCATGTGTGCTTCTGTCCAGTCTACGGGCAGAATGAAACCACTTCCTCAGTTTTCTAATATCTTATCGTAAGACTGCACATATTCTATTTCAGTGCTGCCTCACAAATATTATGCAGACCCAGGCCTCAGACTATGATAAGCAGAGGACTGACTCTAGGCCACATATCAGCACAATGTTCTCCTTTCATGATTTTTTTAAAGTGTAGCTATGCTCTATGGGAAGGCAGAGGTCACTCAGCAGTGCTAAAAGTTGTATTAAAAGACAGCGATCTGTTTGGATTTGAACAGAGAAAGGAGATATCTTAATGGTTACATTGAGACTTAGCCAAAAAAAGTTCTGAAACGTATGTGTAAAGTGTAGATTTCCCCACAAAAACTGCTCAAGTTCTGCGGACCAGAAAAAGTTTGAGTTGGTTTCATGGTGCAAATAAAGTAACATCAACTGGTGGTGGTGGTGTGTTGTCCCCAAACAGTTTGCCAGTCAAAAAGGGAACTCCAGTGTCAAAGTAAATGATGCCTGCGAAAGTGTGCGGACAATTCTTCCTGTTGAGCCTATTGATTTTATACATAACTTGGTCAGTGGAGAGAGTGTCACGGTCCCAGGAATGTTTTCACTGCATTCTTTTAAGTTTCTGCAAAAAAAGCTACCCTCTTCTGCCTCTCCCACTCTCCCTTGTCCCAGCCTAGACGGCAGAAACACATTTAAGCAGTCGCCACAGTAGCAAGTCCCAGATGTCAGAATCATATAAATTAATACAATAATAATAATTAATAAATGTTTTGACATGTTTGTTTTCCTGTATTGGTCTCTGCTGGAATTATGTAAGCACAGTTTGTACTGACACATGTTGTTTTCTTTCAGTGGATCTAATGGAAATAAAGGAAATTCGCCCTGGGAAAAATGCAAAGGATTTTGAGCGCGGGAAGGCAACACAGTATAAAGAGCATTGCTTCACTATTTTTTATGGTACCCAGTTTGTTCTCAACACCTTAAGCTTAGCAGGTACATTTTTTTTTTGTCTTTCTTCTTTAAACCTTAAACAGTAAACACTCCAGACTAGGGATCTATAGCACATACCAAACATTTAAAATTGAGGAGGTGAGAGCGAGCACCCTTTCCCCCTTACTGCTTTTAATGCCCTTGAATTGTGGCATTTGTAATTTTTGTGTAAAATAATTTATTAGGTGAGATTTTTTTCCCTTGTGTTGTTTAAAATGATCATTTTTATGGCTTACGAGTGGGTCATTTTAGGTGTCTGAGTTGTTGCAAGCAGTCTTCTGCCCTCCTTGACACCAACTCTGTCTGTTTTAGGAAGATGAAATCACTCACTGCAAGGCACAAGTGTACGTGAGGTATAAGCAGCAAATATATAGTAAATCCCTATGTGTATGTTTCTGTTGATTCATTTCTTTATACCCTGCAGCTCCCTGATGTCTCTTTAGAAGGAACATTATAGAGAGTCTTTTTTATGAAGTACATATCTTTTATTCATTCACTCATGTTTAGCAGTGTAGATCCTTTCTGGTTACATATCTCAGGTGAGACTTTTTTTTAACACCAGAGACCTGGGTGAAATCCTGGCCCTATTGACGTTAATGGAGATTTTGCCATTGGCTTCACTGCAGCCAGGATCTCACCTCTGGGTCTGAAACCTGCCTGGGGTCACAAGTAAAAGTGAATTTAGGATCCATCCTTCTTAGTGACCACATCAGAAAAAAGTACCACACAACTGGCAGGGTCTGTTTACTTAGGCCATGTCTATACTGCAAAATTAAGTCAGCCTAATTTATGTTGGCATATGGCGGTGGCAGTAATTACATTGCTTGTGTGTGTCTACACTTCGCTTCTTGTGTCAGCAGTGCTCTTCCTTATCAGGGGCGCTTGTATCAATTGTACTCTCAGTGTGGGGCATTGTGGGACAGCTTCTGAAAGCCAGCAACAGTCGATGTAAGCAATGCAGTGTCTACGCTGACATTGTGTCAACCTAACTATACGACTGTGACTCTACACTCCTCATAGGGATGGAATTATTAAGTCGGCGTAGCAGGGCAGTTACATCAGTGGGAGCGAAAATTAAGTGTAGACGCTCCCATAGTTAGGTCAACCTAAGCTGGCTTGCATCGACCTAACTCTGTAGTGTTCACCAAACCATAAGAGAGGTCAAGAACTGGAATAGGGGGTGAATTGCATGCTCAAGTGTAAGGGCTGTGCAGTCTATATGAAGAGAAGGGATGTTAATCAAATTGAAAGGCAGGGAATTGAAAACTAATACAAGGAAATACTTTTTATGCGCAACATAATATTATGCTATGAATCTCTTTGTCACAAGATATCATTGAAGACAAAAGCTTAGAAAGATTCAGAAATGGACTGGGTATTTTTATGGAAAATGAGATCATCAAATTACATTAAAAAGGGTGTGTGTTTGTTTGTTTTTTAAAAAGCCAAAATTAGAGTTTTAGATGTGATATAAACCCTTATACTTCAGGGAATAGGACAGTTTCTAATCAATGGAGATTAGGAAGAAATTTTTCTTTAAGAAGGGGATAACTACCTACTGAAGGGGTCTTGAATCTTCCTTGGTAAAAGAATACATGGACTGCTGGTTTCGTTGCTTATGGAATTCCTTTGGTCCTATGCTAGATCAACATTGTTCGTTTCATGAGCATTAAATTCACTTGCAAAGTTGTAATAAAAACTGAAGTAATTTTTAAGATGTTCCTAGTAGAGTAGAGAAGTGATCAGTGTGTTGTTAGCATTATAATGCTAACAGCCATAGAGATTTTTTTTAAATGTGGAAGTGATGCGCTCCCTAGTTGAGGTACTTTCCCATGTGTGTAAGCAAACCCTATATATATGCTTGTGAAATAATGTACAGTTAATTGCACAGAGGATTGGTGTACTCAAATGTGGGTTTGCGTGTGAAGGAGCATGCACAATTTTGTGTGTTGAGAATGAATGGCTGCTTGTGAAAATTTGGCTCCATGTACCAGATTTGAATTTAGATTAAACCCATAATATCTCGGAAATTTCAGAATGTGCAGCATCACTGTAAATATAATTGTGCACTGAGCACTGTTGGGCTGTATTTGCCCCTTGTTTTTTTTCTCAGAATCTAGTCTGCAAGTACTTTGAGAACAATCAAAGTTCTCAGGAGGAGGTACGTTGCCATAACACTGATTCTCAGAACAACATGACTGATATTTTCAATATCAGGAAAATCCTTTTATTTGTTAAAGCACTTTGTCTTGGTTTCTGAGAACAATACAAAGTAACTGTTACTTAAGGGGGAATGGCAGCTTTCTTTACAGGCAGAATTGCTTTGGGACAATTAGACTGGCAATGGGTGGTGTCTGTCCTTCCCCAAAACATAACTAATCGAAAAAGATTTCCACAGGGATCTGAAGCTGGGCTCTGGCTTCAGGTTTGGAGAATACAGCATTGTTTGGAAGTATAATTTTAAAAACAATCTGTATCTTTTGAGAGACTGTGTTTGAAAGGATATTGCAGAAATTACTCAAGTTGGAGCTATTGGCAGGAAATAATTCGTCAGGAGGACTGTTCTGGTGGAGGGAAGTTTTGATGAATTTCTGAGCTGGAATGCTAGAGTGCAGGGCTGTCCAAATTCTGCCTAGCTGAGGGCTGCAAAGGCTGCACCTGATCTGCAGCATGAAAGGAAAATTGCAGCCCACCTGCACCTTTAATAATACAAATTTGTGTCCCACAGGGACTGTAGCTCCCAGAATGTAGTGTGTGAGCTTGATCTGACCAGTAGGTACTCGGATCAGGTTGGATCATCACCAGCAGGCCCTTCTGGTTTGTGGCTACTAGAAGTGTAGATGCAAACTCATTTTGGAACAAAATAATATTTCTAGCCATTTTCCTTCTGAAAATAGACTTGAAAATGTAAAGCTGCGGATGAAAGGAAACAAGCATCTGAGCTCTAATTCTGCAGCAGGAGTCTGAGGGAACTTAAAGACTCCTCTCCCAAATACACCTCATGCAACTTTCCCCCAAACCATTGTCTGACATAGACTTTGCATAGTGGTGTGATTATGGCAGCCAGGATGAAGGATTTGTTTTGCAGGCCACTCAGAAATGTTAAGGGCTAGGGTTAGAGCATTGCACGCTGGAATCTGTAGTATCCACAGGCCACGTGTTCATTTTAAAAGGAGAGGGTGACTCTGGGCTACATTCAGCCCACGGCATGCACTTTGGCCACCTTGAGAACAGAAGATGGAAAAAGGAAAAATTCTGCTGTATCACAGTGAGAGCCTAGTTGTAGGTTGGCAGTAATTCTGCTGCAGCTTTGAAATGTCTTATGGTCTGATGAAGGTTTTAAAAGGAGATGGTTTTTGATAGGTCTAGCAGGGTTTTTTTTTAATCCTTAAGAACTAACATAGATTCTTTCATTGGAATGTGCTGGATTGGCAGCGTAAAGCTCTGTAGTGAGATTATCACAGAGAATGGGTAGCCAACCCACCTCATACACTAGGGCTTATCTAAACATGACAGATTATGTCTTTGTTATGTATTAATGTTTCTCACAGTGTATTAATCTTTGCAGCTGATTCCAAAGATGATGCTGATAAATGGCTGTGTGGCTTGAATATCTTGCATCAAGAGGTTATGAACGCTTCCACACCTGCAATCACAGAGAGGTACATGGAATTTCCCCCCTTTGTTTATGAAAGTCTCTTCAACAGCTTAACACTTCTTTGCAATTTGATAGTGAAAAACTGAAAAGACATTTTCAAGGATGAAACCAGTGTGGTCTGTCAGTTACATTAAGAGCAATATTGTACGGACAACATGCTATACTTAGAAAGTGTGATCCAAATTCAGATCTTGTAGAAGCATATGCCACTTGATAGTCTTCTATGGCGTTATGGCTACTTACGCTGTGATGGATTTGGCTCTGTGGTTGGTTGGTTGGTTTGTTATATAAACTTGCCTGGTTCCAGGTTTGGATGCCAAAGAAAGTCTTTAAGAAGTTCATGGGAATGTCTGGTCTATGTGTGTCTTTGCGTCTCTGTTTCAAGTGACCCAGAGTTTCTCAGGATCTCACAACTTGAACCTCTCCCCCTTTCCCACCACGCAGCCCTGGGCAGAGAATCCCCCTCTTCTCAACAGGCCCTGAGCCTCCTCCCAGACTTTCCTCACTTCCTGTCTTTAACTTTTGTATGGTGTTGCTCTGTGCTGTTATACGGTTGCTGTGCATCACTCTAGGGGTATGTCTATACTTACCCGTCGCGTCGGAGGCGCGGGATCGATGTTCTGGGTTCGATTTATCGCGTCTTGTCAAGACGCGATAAATCGAACCAGGAAGTGCTCCCTCGTTGACGCTGGTAATCCAGCTCGACGAGTGGAGTAGGCGGAGTCGACGGGGGAGCCTGCGCGCCGCGTCTGGACCACAGGTAAGTTCGAACTAAGGTACTTCGACTTCAGCTCCGTTATTAATGTAGCTGAAGTTGCGTACCTTAGTTCGACAGGGGGGGTTAGTGTAAACCTGGGCTAAAGGTGTCTGCATTTCAGCAACCACAAAGTGATTCCTGTATAGACAGAGTATATGAGTTTTTTAGTAAAATGCTATGATTATCCTTTGGGGCGAAACATGTCTATATAAACAGATCTTCCCTGTCAGTATTGCCAATATCATTAAAGGGATGCTGGCCCTAAAATTGACACTTCTGTCTGTTTTTTTTACCTAATATAGGTAAAAGATTACTACAGCTGAAAGAGATTAAGTGGATTTTCTTTTTCATTTTTACTTCATGCATTTGACGATATTTGGAACCACATCCTCAGCTAGTGTCAATCAGTGTAGCTCCATTGACTTAATGGAGCTACGCCAGTTTATACCAGCTGAAGATTTGGCTCTTTTGTGCCCAGTTATTTTCACTGTTTCCCACATGTATGGTTAGTCATTTCCCTTGTTTATGTGGGCTTGTCACACAGCAACAAGGAGACAAAAACATTTTGGTTAGAAATAGGAAAATATTATTGTAAAGCCACAAAATTAACCAGATGCAGCACCTGAAAATGCTTGTGACTCGTATTTCAGAATATGCTAGATTTCCAGTTTAAACATCTCTGCTTACTTTCATCACTGAAATTGTGATATTGAATAGGCTCTGTTTGTTCTTAATTCTTAAAATAACTTTTCTGTTTTTTTTTAAAGCTGGTTGAGAAAGCAGATCTACTCTGTTGACCAGACTAGAAGGAACAGGTATGAATCTCACCCTTTTTAAGCTTTTGCTTAGTTTTCATGGTCAGTTTTTCTACATGAAATATAGGAGTGGGATTTAAAGTAAAAAACATCACTTTGCATAAGAAAGATGTGACCTATGTAACATATGAGAGTCCAGGACGCTGCACCTGCTCTTTCGTTAGGAATTTGTGTTCTGTTTTGTTATGGAGATATCAAGCATATGAAATTCACTGAGGCGTACACATAGTGTAACAGAGAAGGAAATGACCACCACTGTCTCATTTTGCTTTCTGCCCTTTCTTCATGGCTGGAACTAGGATGAATGTAGCTTTAGGCAGGGAGAGGGGATGCTTTCCCCCTCCTGCTTTCAGCTCCCCACTCCCAGCAGCACCTAGCTGCTTCCTTTGTAGAGACTCTTGCCTCTTAGCTAATCAAGTGGGAACCCAGAGGCTGGGACTCGGCTTTCCTGCCTTGGCTAGGCCCCCAGCACTGCCTGAGCGGGTGAAGAGAGTGAGGTGGGGCACAGATGGAGCTGGCCTAACAGCAGCAGCCACAACAGTTCTTTCTCCCCACAGTAAGTCAGAGCCTTGAGGAGGGGGAGCATGACGGGGTGAAAGGACAGGGGAACCCTTGGAAGGTGAGGTAGGGACAAGAAGATCCATGGGGGACAGTGTGAGTAGGGACAGAGAGACCAATGGAGGGGGGTCATCATGGAGATCCTGGGAGTGGGGTAGGTTAGGCAAGGGGAACACAAGAAAGTCCTTGAATATAGAGGTGGGAGGAAGCCAGCAGTGATCTTTCAGGATTAGATTGAGGACTCTGGCACTGTTCCAGAGAGTTTGTAGAGTTATCACTTGCAAGGACTTGCTTTGGTAAATATAACTTGGTGAAACTGGCCTGGTCGTTTGCGATTGTTACTCTGTTATGTGTCGTGGGGGAGACCTAGGCTTAGGAATGACCTCAGGATTCATTCTTCTCAGCTGAGGAAGCCGCAGCATATTGTAATTATGGATGTGGCATATTTGGGTTCCTGTGGGAAATGGAAGCTGCCCACTGCAGGCCCATGCAAAAAATGGCGCAGATTTTAGTCTTCAAAATTTCCCTTTACGGTGAGTGAGAGAGAATCCTTGCTCGGCTAGCTGAGGTGCTGGATAGCCTGTTGCAGTGCAGAGGATGCTCTCTTGCAAATTCAGCTGCAAATTTGTCTTTAGAATTGATTTAAGTTGTACGATGCCTTAAAAAGGAAATTAACTCCTCAGTGGGTGGCACTTTAATGCAGCTTAGCTACCCCCTGTTCCCAGCAGCATTAATGTTTGTACTTCTAGTTCAGTGCAGAAAATAACATTCGTTTCCTCCCATTTAGCCTTTTCCTAAGAGTAAAATAAAACATGTTCTCATTGTGTGGATGAAAACATTTTATTGCAGGAAATAACACCATTCTGCAAGCAATCTGTAGTACTGGGCAGATGATTGCGATACAAAACAGAGATGGAAGGGCACGGACGGAATTGGGTTCCCAAACATAGGGGCTCAGAGAGATTTTAGATATCAGAGACTCTCGCTTAGTCTGGAGGGGAAGGACAAAGTGTGCCAGTTGCACCATTCTTTACTGGATGCCAGATCTCATCACTGCACTTGGCACCTGCTCTGCTGCTGATGCGTTTCGATAAGAAAGCACCACAACAGGGGAGAACCATGAAACAAAGGAAAGCCATAGGGCAGAGAAGCTTCAGCTGAAACTACATCTACTTAAGGTTATGTTAGTTTCCATAGTAGTTTTACCACTGGACGGTAACATAACTGATCCCCTTGGGGGTGTGCTGAATTGTGAGGTGACGGCGTTTCCGCTTTACTCAGAGAGGATTCCCACCTTTGGAAAACTCCAGGAAACAGACGACTGCTGCAATTAACTTTAAAAAAAAATTTTTTTAGTCAGTTAATTATAAAGCTGACACTTCCCGGCTAGCCCCGGCAGTGAAGCTTTGCTGCCCTATGCAGTAATGAAGTCTGCCCTGGGTTTAGGCGTTTGCTTGCCTGTCCAGAAAGAGCCGTTGAGAGGCAGTGTGCTCAGCCCCATGTGGGTGCAGTGGGAGAAGTGCGTGTTCTAATGATCTGACAACAGGACCAGGAGCCAGGACCTTCCTGAGTTCTAATCTTGGCTCCAACACTGACTCCCTCTTTGGCTCTTGACTGATCTCTCAGTTTCCATATCTCTTGACTGCTCTGCCTCACCTTCCATGTCTGCAAAGTGGGGATGATGACACCTCACAGGACAGCTGTGTGGATGAATATTTGTAAAACACTTTTTGAAGATCGAAAGGGTCTTACAAGTGTTAATTGTTGGGTTTTTTGCTCTCGGGTAACCATTTCTGGCCAGTGTTTGGCGCAGCATTGTCATCTAAAGGGTCACAACAAAGACCTAGAACTTGAGGCCTTGGTTCCCATCCCTGCTCTGCCAGAGACTCCCTGCGTGACTACTTAGTCACTGTGTGCCTCGGTTTCCCCATCTGTAAAATGGGGATGATAGCACTGCTCTGGGGATATGTAAATTAAAGATGGTGAGGCACTCTGATACTTTGGTAATTGGGACCATAAAAGTATCTAAGATGCACTGAAACCAAAGCTGAGGTTGATGTGGGAGGTCTGAAGCCCCATTCGCTCCTCAGCCACGAGGGAGGGGTTACTGTACAGAGGGATCTGCTCCACAGTTCACTCAGCCCCCTTGCATCTGGACCCCCCAGCACTCAGAACCCCCCCACTGAACCCTCTGCACCCGAGCCCCTACCCCGAGAAGCCCCACCTCCCGCACCTGGACTGCCCCAATGAGCCCCCCTGCACCTGGACCCCCACCCCACTGAGTCCCAACCAGCTGCATCCAGATCCCCACATCGCCAGCACCCGGAGCCCCTGACACCCAGAGGCCCCCGAGTCCCAACCACCATCATGTGGATCCCCCTGCAGAGTCCCATTACCCCCTTGCACTCCCCACTGAGCCCCTGTGCATCCAGAGTCCACTCCACAAACCCAGGCCCTCCACTGAGCCGCCTGCACCCAGATTGCCCCACACAGAACCCTCTCACCCCACAGCTGGATCCCCACACTAAGCCTCTCCACACTTTGATCCTGCCAGGCTGAGATGGTCTGCCCCACACATGGATTATTCCTCTTGCTTGAGGGCTCCGGCTGGGGGTGTGGGCTGTGGGGTGGGGCTGGGCCTGAGGGGTTTGAGGTATAGGAGGGTGCTTCGGGATGGGACTGATTCGGCCCGCAGGCCGTTGTTTGCCCACCTCTGGTTTAGTCCAACTCCCAAAGAAGTCAGTAGATTTCTGTTGCGCTTGGATTGATCTATGGACAGAGAATGTTTTAAAAATGTATCAATAATTCAACTTTAGTGTTGATGAAAATGATATGCCACCGGATAGTTGTAGGTTGCATGGATTCTAATAGAATGCTGTTTTTGTCCTCTTGTTTTTCAGTATCAGCCTTAGAGAACTGAAGACCATACTTCCCTTAGTAAACTTCAAAGTAGGCAGTGTGAAATACTTGAAGGATAAATTTGCGGTAATTATCTAAAGCACCTGATGTCCAATATTTGGTGAAAATATGTATTGACTCTTCTATACAGCATCTCGCCTGTGGCTTTTGCTTCTTATCATGTGAATTAATCTGATTTGTATTGATTAATTTCAGAGTTTAGGTTTGAATGTAATGCAGAAGAGTTTTTAAATTATCTTTATTACTGGTATTAATATTGCAGTATTGTCCAAAGTCAAAATCAGGCTCATGGCCCTCTTGTTGACACTATGAAAATGCATAGGAAAATCTGGTCACTGCCTGTTTTAAAGCTAGAATTTGCATTATGAATGAAGTGATACTTTTAGTTTCTGTTCAATGTGAACTACTGTTAATAACTTTTGAGCCCCTTTGCATCCCTGCAGGAACATTAAAGAACCCCTTATTTTTCCTGCTTTATACCTGTGTATTCTCCAAGTCCCAAATTACAGTTACTGGTACTCCGGCTAATGAGCACTGAATGAGTCATTCTTCAGAATCTGCCAGCTGTCGTCTTAAGTGAACAACTGGCTAACTGCCTGCTGGTACTCTGAGCCTGGGTAGTGGACAGAGATGAGGGGCAGGAACAGTGTATTACAAATTAAGATTCTGTTTGTTCAATTTGCATATTAATGTTATTCTTAAGAAATCAATTAGCCATTAGGTCAAAACAATTAAAGTAAAAGTATGGCAGCCATATATGCCTTGGCAGACTATGGCACCTGGAAAGGGTATGTCACATTTGTTGCTATACAGATGTAACCTAGGATATTCCAAATATGTTCTTTAATACTTTTTCCTCACAGGAAATAGGAGCTCCCAAGGAAGAACTTAGCTTTGAACAATTTCACGTGTTCTACAAGAAAATTATGTTTGAACAGCAGAAATCGGTAAGCTCATTTATAGATAGATAGCTGATCTACATATATTATTATGTATGTATGTATTATCCTGCTTGGTGTGAATAAAAGGTGAATGCTGATTTCTCCTCCCTTCCCTCACCATCACCACCATAGAAAAGCCCTCATTTACAGTATTGTATTTGATTTGTCTGTGACAACCAGTGCCAATAACTGGATTCATAAAATAAATAGATAAGTTTGTGTTGCTTCTTGTGTGTTTAAAAGGTGAAAGTGTGCACAAATGTAATGTGAGTCTTTCTGTCCGGTTTGTAGGATATCCTTAGTCAGGTACAATTAATAAATGTTAAGTGAAATAAGGGTTTCATTTTTGCACGACTTCCCAATTTAATTTATCCCATATGCCAAAGGATACTCTTTAAATTATGCCGGTGACATGTCATGATCACCAAATAATGACCACTGCCATTCTCACTTATGTCTGGAGATGATATGTGATATTCGGTGTACTGCATGACATGCTTTTGACAGTCACTGGGATGTGTAAATGCCATGGAATTATGCTAGTGATTTATTTGGTTAACTATTTGATCACTACTTCCAAATGTTCATTCCATCCAGATTAATGAATCTCTGAAAAGCAGGGCTCTTATTTAGGTGCCTCACTTTAAGCACCCAACTTTGAAAATGTTGGCATAAATATCTCAATGCTAGTTTCTGCACCCTGTTAATTGTGCCTGCAAATATGTAGAACATTGTTAAAACTGAAGCCTTCTATCCTCAGTTGTACATGGGCATGGTTTATTAGTAATTCTCTTTTTCAGCTTTGCAGATTAAGCATTATCATTGTAATGTATATCTGAACAATGCTATTAAAAAGAATCATACGCTTAAAGTAAGACTTCTTTGTTTAGCTAACCTTGATGTGTCTCTTTTCATGACACTTTGCTTAAACAGAAAAAAGTTACTTAAAGAGTAGAGCGTAGCACAATATAGTGAGGTTATCTGATTTACTAGTTATCTGATTGTCCACACCCTTGGTGCATCATTTCAAGGAGACTCCTCATCTTGCTTAACTACTGTTTACAGCTGAGGGCATGGCTACACTTGCAAATGTAAAGTGCTTTGAGTTAAACCAGCCTTCGTAGAGTGCAGCAGGGAAAGCGCTGCAGTCTGTCCACACTGACAGCTGCAAGCGCACTGCCGTGGCCACATTTGTGGCACTTGCAGCGGCATTGGGAGCGGTGCATTATGGGCAGCTATCCCACAGAGCATCTCTTCCCATTCAGGCGCTGTGGCTTGTGGGAAGCGGGGGGGGGGGGGGCTGTTGCGGGGCATTCAGGGTCCTGTCCCAATGCCCCCGTGATGCATCGGTTTGCATCCCAGCAATCCCTGTGCTTCCGTTCACATTTGGTGCCATCTTTCAATGTTTTTTGTACTGAGCACTCTTCCGTTTTGGTCTGCGGGAATGGAGCCCAAACTGGTGAGGAATATGCTGACAAGTCTCGCCAGCATGTCACGTTTGGCAGTCGAGTTACTCCTTAAGATCCAAACTGACAGTGAGGACTCCGACGATGATATCGACTTGAGTAACACACGACACAAGATTGCTTGTGGCATTCACGGACATGCTCACCACCATGGAACGTTGCTTTTGGGCTTGGGAAACGAGCACTGAGTTGTGGGATCAGATCGTCATGCAAGTCTGGGATGACGAGCGGTGGCTGCAGAACTTTCGGATGAGAAAAGCCATTTTCATGGGACGGTGTGATGAGCTCGCCCCCATCCTGCGGCGCAAGGACACAAGATTGAGAGCTGCCCTGATGGTGGAGAAGCAGGTGGCTATTGCAATCTGGAAGCTGGCAACTCCAGACAGCTACCGATCGGTCGCTAACCAGTTTGAAGTGGGAAAGTCGACTGTTGGAATCGTATTGATGCAAGTTTGCAGGGCCATTAATCGCATCCTGCTCAATTAACTTTTAAAAAAAATTTTTTTAGTCAGTTAATGATAAAGCTGACACTTCCCGGCTCTAAATTTTTTTAAAAAAGTTAATTGAGCAGGATGCGATTAATGGCCCTGCAAACTTGCATCAATACGATTCCAATGGTCGACTTTCCCACTAAAAAATTTTTTTTTTAAAGTTAATTGAGCAGGATGCGATTAATGGCCGGGGTAACTTCCTGGTGACTCTGGGTAACGTGCATGACATTGTGGCTGGCTTTGCACAAATGGGTTTCCCTAACTGCGGAGGGGCGATAAATGGGATGCATCTTCCAATTCTGGCACCAGCCCACCTAGCCTCCGAGTATGTTAATCGGAAGGGGTATTTCTCTATGGTTCTCCAGGCGCTTGTGGATCACCGTGGGTGTTTCATTGACATTAACGCAGGCTGGCCCGGAAAGGTGCATGACGTATGCATCTTTCGGAACACTGGCCTGTTCAGGAAGCTGCAAGCCGGGACTTTTTTCCCAGACGAGAAGATCACCGTAGGGGAAGTCGAAACGCCCATTGTGATCCTTGGAGACCCTGCTTACCCTTTAATGCCGTGGCTCATGAAACCCCACACAGGGAGCCTTGACAGCAGCAAGGAGCGGTTCAACAACAGGCTGAGCCGGTGCAGAATGACTGCAGAGTGTGCTTTTGGCCGTTTAACAGGCCACTGGCGCGCTCTGTATGGGAAGCTGGACCTGGCCGATGACAACATCCCCGCGGTTATATCCGCGTGCTGTACCCTCCATAACATTTGTGATGGGAAGGGTGAAAGATTCACTCAGGCATGGAACTCAGAGGTCCAACACCTGGAGGCTGAATTTAAACAGCCAGAGAGCAGGACTATTAGAGATGCCCAGTGTGGGGCTGCAAGGATTAGGGATGCCTTGAGGGAGCAATTTGAGGCTGAAAGCCACCAGTAAGGTTTGGTGCCCTGCACGGGAGTGAAGTGCAGGGGTTCCAATGTTAGTAGGAATCTGTGTTTGCTACGCCGACTTGCAGTGCCTGTTGCTTTCCTGGGCTAAGGTATCTTTTACTTTATGCAATAATAAAGAATGTTTTCAAAGCCAAAAAATCCATGTATTGAAAAGAAACACAACTGCTTGGGACACAGAAAGGGCAAGGGGGGGTGGGGTGGGGAACGGGACAATCACAGACTTGCGTATGTCCTGTTCTCATACTCAGCCTTCCTGTCTGGAGTGCTGTGCAAGGAGTGCTGCACTTCAGGATGGCTACAATGCATGGTGATGGGGGTTGAGCGCAGTGGGTGAGGGTCATAGTTTTCAGGGCTGGGTGGTGAGGCTACAGGTGTTGGAGGCAGCTGGTGGCGGTAAGAACCCAGATGTTGGGGAAAGTGGGTTGGAGGTGACTTGGGGGCACAAGGGAAAGAGTTTTGGGACAAGGGCTGCAGGCAGGGGCTGGCGCAGTAGTGCTCCGCCTGCATGGCTATGAGCGCCTGGATCGAGTCTGCGTGATGCTTATCAGCCGATCCATGCTTTGCCTCCAGAGCTCCGTGCTTTTGTGCCGGCGCTCTGCATTCTGCTGGCGGATCCTCCTTTCACTCTCCCTCCACTCCTGCGCTTTTAGATTCTCGTTAAGAGACTGTTGCATTACTTCACGCAGCATGTCTTCTTTGCTTCTATGTGGCCTCTTCCTAATTCTTTGGAGTCTTTCGGCTGGTGATAACACGGACGGCTGAGATCTCAAGGTTGCATCTGTAAAGGCAAAATGCAACACTTAACAGAGGCAGCATTGTTCACACCAGACAGAGCAATGATTCCCCCGTACTTAAAGGCAAGCACAGTCTACACAATAGCAGAATTTACCCATCCCAAAGCGAGTGCATATAACCCACGGGAGCCCCAAAATAGTGAGTAAGCACAGGGTCAAGGGGGACTGATTGTTTCACGGCCGTACTATCCTCTGGGTTTCCTTGTTTTGGGGAGGGACAACAGCTGCAGGGGGCCCCTATACTGAGCACTGTGCCCACATTTTCCACAGGAGTTTGTCCTGGAAGATATCTCACTGCTGAGGGTGACCTGGGAAGCAAGGGAGGGTCTTCTACTGCAATGCGACTTCCGCCCTGGCCCATATGCAGCTTGCATGTGTGCTGCAATGGTCCCCCTTCCCCTCACGGCACAGTGGTGCGGACATGTTAGCCTGACTGGGCCAAGGACCAAACACTGATGAGATCCAGCACCTCATACTGGGATTCGCCTGGGGTGTGGAGGCATGGTCACCTTGAAAAGATGCACTGAGAGCACTCCATGCCTGGCTGAGCAAACAGGAAGGGGATTTTCAAAATTCCCAGAGAATGTAAAGGGCGGGTCTGATGGTTGGTCACCTGAGGGCAGGGCAGTAGAGTTCAAAGTGATGACCAGAGTGGCTAGAACAGGCATTGTGGGACACTTCTGCCGATCAGAGCGCATTAACAGACCAGGGCGTCTACACTGGCGCTGCGGCGCTCCAGCGGGGGCGCATCAAACGTTATTCGACTTGCCGAGGTGAAGTACCAGGAGCGCTCTAGCCGTGGAGTCTGGGTGCTCTACGTGCCTTGCCAGGTGGACGCGTCGTGAGTTAGAGCGCACGGGGCTGCTTTAATGCGCTAACTCACAAGTGTAGTCATGCCCTAAGTTTCCCAAGCTCTGTACTCTGCTGGTCCAACCTGCAGGCCATTTAGTTTAGATTTTGTAGCCAGGTGACTAAATATGATACAAGATGCACATTTCCAGTTTTTCCAGACTATCTAGCAGGAAACTTCACTGCTTGTGTTTATTATGTGCATTAGCAAAACCAAGTTTGGCTGTGAATTGTGTGCTTTTACATGGAAAAGGCCTGAAGTGTAATCACGACACATGAGTAGTCTGTTGTTTCTTACCTTTCATTTTAACTCAAAATTTATCGTGCTAACATAGCTTGTATAAAATATAAGTAGACATTTCTGTCCCTGCTAAGAGTTACAGATATTTCTGATTGTGTGTCTCTTTTTTTCTCCTCCTCTTAAGATTCTTGATGAATTCAAAAAGGATTCTTCCGTGTTCATTCTTGGGTGAGATTTCCTGTTACTATAATTTTGTGCATGTATGTGTTGGTTATAACACTGCAGGACTTTGCATACCCAAATATTTCATGGAATCTCAAAGTCCATTCATATTTTTAAGTGATGTCACTGTTCTTTATTATGATATTTTCATTAGTGACCAGAGGTGGCATATCTTGTTGCTCTGGTACTCGTTAAGATGAATGAAAATTTTTCATATACTATTTTATATTAATTTTAACATCTCACATTTTAAGACATTCTTCCTAAAATTCTGACTTCAGTGGAAGATTTCCTGAGTAAGGACAGAGTAAAAGTGGCATAAGGAAGCTGTTGATAATAGCCAACACCTTGCCCACAGATGGATTTCAATCAGAACTGCTCATGCTTAGTGTAGGAGAGAAGTTGTCTCTGTGTCTTCTGATGGAGAATTTTAATTTTTAACTGAAGAGGCATGTGGTGCACGGACGTGACAGAAGCAGGGCAGAATTCTAATCCCAAATGATGTAATGTCATTGGATCTCAGTTTCCCTGTCTGTAAAATGGGTATAATATTTAGGGGAGTTGAAAATTAACTGTTTGTACAGCATGTTGAAGAAATGAGATGCTGCAGCATAAAAGTGACAAGCATTGCTGCTATTATGCTTTTCTGAAACTAGTTTATCATAACTTTGAATATTACATCTACAGTTTTGTTTAAAACATTTGAGAAGTTCCGTTAGAAATGGTTGCCTTTAATATAGGGCCCAATTCTTTATCCTACTGAGTAGAATTTATCAAACTCATTGGGACTGCTGGCATCAGGTTTTGGTTCTCCATGTCAGCTAATCCAATAAATATCCAGAAGAAATGGCTTGTGGAATTATGGCTATGCAAATAATTTACAATAAAAATATTTTTATATTGCCATAATTAAGCTGCACAACATCTTAGTGAGGTAAGTCAGTGTTGTTCCCACTTTACAAAAGGGTAAACAGAGAGAAGTTAAGTAACTTGCCCAGGGTCACAGAGTGAGTCATTATGAAACCTGGGAAGGGTACCCAGAAGCTTTGATTCAAAGTCTTCTGATCCAGATGCTAGACAGTTGCTTCTGGGGCCCAATCCAAAGCCCATTAAAGATAATGGAAAGACCCCCCTTCAACTTCAGTGGACTTCGGATGAGGTTGTAAATTCATGATATAATATATTCAGTTCTCTACCACAGCCCTGACTTAAATGATATTTGATCTATCTTTTTTTTTTTTAATGAAACATTTCTTCTAAAATGTTTTCCTTTTCCTCTGGTCTAGAAATACTGACCGTCCAGATGCTTCAGCAGTTCATTTGCATGACTTCCAGAGATTTTTGCTACATGAGCAGCAGGTGAGAATGTTATGAAACTCCGAATTCTTCCTCACCAAGGCTTGCAGCGTTATGTATTTTTTAAAGAGTCACAGCCTGACATACAGGATGACTGATGATAATTGGCATTGAACCGTGTGGGCTAAATCTGAGCATTGGTCTTAATTATTAAGGCGTGATCTTTCATTGAGCTAATGTTTTTCAACTGCACAAAGAACAAAAAGGTGTGCAAATAGATTTTTCTGGCCTCTGCTATGCTGCTAAATAAACGGAGGTGGTTATTGACTGACATCATGTAAATGTCAAGGATGATACCCTGGCCTGGCCCCATTGTGGGTGGCACGATATAAACATTTGGACTGAAATCCTGGCTCTGGTCACATTGTGGCTGGCACAATGTAAATGTTTGGGGTGGTGTGCCAGCCCCATTGGAATCAAAGAGAGTTTTGCCATTGACTTGAAAAGGTCCAGAATTTCACTCCTGATGGGTGCTCTCTTTGAAGCAGTTGCCCTGTCCTTGCAGGCAGTTGGGTTCAGTGATCTGGGTTCAGTGATCAGTTGGGTTCAGTGATCTTGTCTTCATCTGTAACAGCTCTGATCCTGATTCACAGACAGCATGGTTTAGTGTGACTGATAAAGTAATGAATTACTTCATTAAAAAAAATTGTCAGGCCAAAGAGTCACTAAAGGAACAAAGCAGTTCATTTTTGAAGTTGCCTGCTGGATTACAGTGTGCATATTCTACGTCTTTGGAAAGTCTGGAGGTCTTCTGTATGTTAAATCTTTATGACGTTCCACAGCCACTGCTGAACTCCAACACTGACTCCCTCTTTGGGGAGCTGAACTCCCCACCTGAGCATTTAGACAGAGGGCATCTTAGATCCCTAAAACATCACATAGGCTTTTCTTCAGCTAGGAAAGACATTCTTTTATTTTTAAACTATCATTTATTATTTGTATTTCTGTAACGCCTATGAGCCCTAGTCACTGACCAGGACCTATTGTGCTAGGCCTGGACAAACATTTAACAAAAATATATTCCTGAATATCCTTTGGGGAAAAAAATGTGAGCTTAAATTACAGTAAAAGAATTCAGTGGACTCAAACAGCTAGAGAGGTTTGTAAAACTGCCGAATATTTTGGTTTCACCCACTTACAAGTATTGGTATGTGATCTTAGACATTGATTTTAAATGCAGCAGTAGCCTGAACCACTGATAGTCTTTCTTACTGGATGGGTTCATCAAAAGATGCAGTTCTGTTAACTGTAGGCAGTTAAGAACGCAGTTTAATAAATCACTACTGTGGGTGTCCGTCTGTCTCTTTCATATTATATAATATATAATTCCAATCACAAAGTCTTATTGCCTTTTTTGATAATAAAATAAAACAACTTACATAATAAACTTTTCTTAATTTAAAGGAGTCTTGGGCACAGGATCTCAGTAAAGTCCGAGAACAAATGACAAAGTTTATAGATGACACTATGAGAGAAACTACTGAGCCCTTCCTCTTTGTGGATGAGGTGAGACAGAATATTTTCTTATAGTTCTATATACATTTAACTTTCTCTTCTAGTTCCTTGAAATTTAGTTTGCTGGGCAAATCCCCCTCTATTAGCAAGAGGGCAGTTTCTCTAAGCTCCATTGTTAGTGTTATATTCTTTTCTCTTTTCTCATTGCATGCATTTAAATCCATTCTCTCTTTTTTTTTTTTATGTTTTAGTTTCTCACTTACCTTTTCTCAAAAGAAAACAGTATTTGGGATGATAAATATGATGCAGTAGATGCTCAGGATATGAATAACCCTTTGTCCCACTACTGGATTTCTTCCTCTCACAACACGTAAGTTTCCAAAATCTTGATCGTCTCTGATCAGACAGACCTGGTGTATGTTAAGAGAAGCAAACATTAGTTTAAGTTTTATGCCAGGGGTGCTCAAACTGGATCTGTGAAGGCTTCCTGAGAAATTGCATCTAAGACAAGACTCTGACTTTTTCACTGAGTTATAGTGTCAGAAAACACAACCCATTCCCTCCATCTCCCCTCCCGCCCCCAACAGAAGAGCACAAGAAACTTTGTTAAAAGAATGTAGTCCAGAAGCTGAGTTCACACTGCCACAGTGAGCTTCCTGTAACTCCTTGATGCCAGAAGATGGGGATTGAATGACTGCAGGTGCAAAATTTCATGCTAATGAAGGAGTCTCCACTCCTCCTGACACCTACAGCCCTGTTCAGTTAGCCTCATTGTGCCTGGGCATTACAATGCCCAAAGAGTCAAATCCTGCTGGCCACATGTAGTGGGACGTTTGCCTGAGACTGGGCTGGAAAAATTGTGTCAAAGTGCTCTGTCAGAGAGTCTCCATGGCACACGTTATTTACCACTCCATTTCACTGTGCGGGGGTTGTATTTACAGAGAGATACCGATACTCTGAGCATCACCTGTATTACAGCATTTTAATCCATTGGGCATGCATTATAAACATCTAGAGAAGGGTTATGATGGTATTTTGAGTTTATATATTATTTACAGTTACAAAAGAAGTGTGTGACAGCACCTGGAATAGAACCCAGGTGTCCTGGCTCCCAGGATGCTTCTAAAACCAAGATAATATGTAATATAACTTTAACGTGGTTGGATCATCTTGGGGAAACTGTTGTCCTCCTTTACCTGACCTGAAATGTAGCAGAACTGTGGTGGTTGTGCTGAGCAAGATGGGGGAAGAGCAGGCTGCTGGTGGGGGTGGGAACTCTGGGCCAGATCACAGCTCTGTGACAGTTCACACTGCAGAAGGGGGTGGTTCAAGGAAAAGGAAGCATGTGGCTAGTGGATCTTGGAACAACACTTTTCCACTGGTCAGGAACTAGCCCTACATGGCCTTTGTATGGGAGACAAGGATTCTAGCAGAGAGGGACTATATGTGCTGCTATACATAGGCACGTGGGAGCGGAATTAAAAGTAGCAACCTTTATTTGGATCTTCCTTATTGTTTGTTGTGTTAGGTGCTGTAGAGAGTATTAGATGGTCTCTGTCCCAGACAGCTTACAATCTGAATAGACAAGACACACACAGGGTAAGGGAAGGAGTATAACACAAGTAGAGTGAGCAGTTTGATGGCAGCAAATGTCATGTTAGTGCCACGATTAATTTTTTGGGGTGGGTTTGCTTGGGGATCAGCTAGATGGAAAGAGAAGAAAACCAGGGTGAGGAGGTACAGGTCAGGGGAGAAGAGGGTAAGGGGAGCAGGTGTGGAGTGAAACTGAGGTGAAGAGACTGTGAAGGAGTGGTAGGGAGAGAGAGGGAGGGTTGGATCAAACAGCCAATCGGCACAAGGCAGAGAAAGTTTGGTCAAAACTGTAGACATTCTCTGAATTGTAGTAAGGCTCTCAGTACTGGTCCTCTGTGGCATGCAAACTGTTAGGCCAGATACAAATGTATGTGAGGGTTAATTTTCATATTTAAACAGTACTGGATGCAACAGCAGCATAACCAACTGGAATGTTTATTCACAAGAATGGGGAAGTTTATCATCTAACATTGTTTTAAAAAAAGAAAAAGTGGAGAAAATATCCCAAGGAATTTAAATAACATGTACAATAAGAAAAAAAGTAGCTCGTGGACTGTATGGGGACTTTTCCCTTTCACTAGACAGGTATGCTGTTTGACCTGGCCTTGACTTGGTGGAGTTTGGATATATTGTAGAGGTATGTTCTACTCTACAAAAAGCTGGCAAGGGCCAATGAATGAACTCTTGGGAACTCTTGCTAACGGATCCATGCCAAGGTGCTTTAGCATCTGATCAGAGGAGTCCACTTGCTTCATAGAGAGTCAAAATTTAGTATTCAAAACCTCCATAATAGAAAAAGCTTCAACATTCAGAAACTCAGCAACAGAATATATGGGACCCTTTTTACAATTTTTCCTTCCTTCTGATGGTCTCTCTTTACTGTTCAGATACCTCACAGGAGACCAGCTTCGAAGTGAATCTTCCACAGAAGCTTATATCAGGTGCCTTCGAATGGGATGTCGATGTATTGAGCGTGAGTAACAAGCTTGTGGAGTGGTTTGTGACAGAATGCTTTTGTTCTACACATTTGCATAGCTTCCTGTGGTTGCTAAGCACAGCAAAACCAAAACTTGGGGTTCTTTTAACACAAAATTATTCCTCTTTTTGTTTAAATGATGTTCTAACTCCTAGAACCAGCATTCTTCAGAATTCCATCATTTCCCTGCTCGCTTGCTCGTCTTTTATTCCTTTGAAGGACTAAAATTCAAGCAGCTCTTTTAAAACCTATTCCAGTGCGTACACCAGAAATGAAGCTACCAGAATGACCAAATGAATTGGTTAAGCCCCAGCGTGCCCTTCTCCAGTACATCTATAATAAGGGTTTGCAGTTAATTGATTTAATTACCCTGATGCATAGTTTCTTAATTTAAACAAAGCCACAATCCCTCTAGATTTTTATGTTTTGGTGTCAGAAAATGTGTATCGGCCCAACTAACTTTTTCTAAAAGTTCATTTCACCATGCTCTGTTTTCCACTAACTTCAAGAAAAGAGCTTTTTTAGTTCTGCTCTTGTGCATCTCACAGAGGGGTTTGGCCAAAACCTCATGATATTTCACCACTTCAGTCTGGCCAGGCACCGCTCACTGACTCTTTGTTGCACTTGTTGCTATTGCTTCTCAATTCTAATTACAGGAGCCCCCAGTCTGAAGTTGTTTACTCTGATAATTGAGTTTATCTTGAGTAAGGACTTCAGGACTGAGATCAAGAAGACTTAACTGGACAAACTTTCAAAATCTCTCTTGGAGCAGCATATTTTCCACTTTAAACTCTGTGGACACTAGTAAACCCAGAATTCAACTGCTTAAACTCCTACTTTTTTGTTCCTAGCTGCGTGTGCTTTTAGAACCTCCATATTGTATTTTTTTTTATCACCATTACTTTATGCAAACTTAATTTCCTGTGTGAGGGATATAAATGTACTTAGCAAATCATTTTAATATAACATAAAAGTATATGACTCATTGTAGGAAACACTGTGGAACGCTGAATGTGTGTTGTGTTCTGTATATTGGAGTTATTTAGATGGCCTCTTATTTCTTCCATTGTCTGCACTAGTGGATTGCTGGGATGGTCCTGACGGGAAGCCGATCATTTATCACGGATGGACACGGACAACAAAAATCAAATTCGATGACGTGGTGCAAGCAATCAAGGATCATGCATTTGTCACATCCGAGTGGGTTTTCGTTAATTTATAAAGGATTTTAGAGCTCTCCTCAGGAGAAAAGGAACCTTTTCATGTTTGGTTACTTGAAAAGGCCAAGATGCCTGTCTTTTCCCTAACGTGGTTGGGTTTTTTGTAAATCTCCAAGAGTTTTAGATTTGAATAGATCCTATTTTCAAGAAAAGGCCCACAAATGTCAGGATGCTGCTGAGGCAGGTAGGAAATGCCCCAGCTAGCTTCCCATCTCCCTGCTTGAGGCCTTGTCTATAAAGATGAGTTTGCGGCTGTAAAACTTTAATAAATGTGATTTAAAAAAATACTAGAAGTGGAGAGCAGAGCATCAGTGAGATGGATGCTCACAGCCCTAAACTTACCATTGTAGATGAGGTTGCGGCTGAGGAGATGGGTCATGCTTACTGCAGTGATAACATGGGCTGCAGCAGTGTCTCAGCTCTTCAGGCCCTTCATTAAAACACCTTTAATAGGAAAAGTGTTACCTGTTGGCAGGGAAGGGATAGGAAGGAGATGGGGCTGCAGACTCCTTTACTCCTCACTGTGCAAGGTAACTGACTGGCCATAGAGGAAAGAACATATTTCACCCTCTTGGCGGGTGGGACAGGCTAAGAGACCTAGGAGATGACATACCTCCCAAAGCTCCCACTGGGGTTGTTGCCATCTACATGAGTCTGAGCCTGTACTCAGTAGCCACAATCTGGCACATCGTTATTTTGGTAAGAAACACTCCGTGGATGGGATCTTAGAGGAGCTCAATAATGAAGAAAAGGCATGTCTTCATTTTCAGGGTGTTCTAAGCCTCTTTGCTGCAGTTGGCTTACTGAGCCACATGGATATCCTCACCATGATTAAACATTCAGATAACCATGTACAGTGCACATAGTGGTCCCAGTGCTTCAGACGTGTCAAACCATCAGCATAGTGAACGTATCGAGGAATGCACTGACACTTTCTCACACTGCTCATATTTGGTGGTGGTGCGATCCAGTGATTGCACATCTGTGGACTTGCCCCAGAGCCGCTCAGTCCTCAGTTTGCGTTGGATATTTTTTCCCCCTTCCCTGGCTTTTTCAGAAGCAGAAATTGAATGCTGCTTCTGCCTTTCTGTTCCCTTCTACCAAGGTTCCCAGTGATTCTGTCGATTGAAGAGCATTGCAGTGTGGAACAGCAGCGCCATATGGCCAAAGTATTCAAGGAGGTGTTTGGGAACCAGCTCCTAATGAAGCCCATCGAAGTCAGTGCAGATCAGCTGCCATCGCCAACCCAGCTGAAAGAAAAATTCATCATCAAGGCATGTTTCCTTTACAAAGAGTCCCCAATGTGTTCTGGTAGTTAGAACTGGAGAGTGGGAGCCAGGACTCCAGGCTCAGCTGCTTAATCACTGTATGGCCTTGGACAAGTCTCTTAACAGATTCATGTCTCTGATTGCTTGCTCTGATAATTTTAGTTTAATTGTAAAGCATTTGGGGCTCCTTTGGAATTGAAGAGGTACATGCTGCAAGTGCACATGATTATCATTTGGCAACATTTTATTGAGTTTTGTTAAAATACATACTAAATTGCTTGCTATTGACTTTCTTTGCAATTAATGTTGCTGGTTCAAGTGCCCAAAGAAATGTCTTTTCCAAAGGTCTCCCAGCAAACCTTTCAGCCACTAAAATGTCACCATTAAATTTCAGTTCACTGCTACAGATGCTCATCAAAGACCTTTTGCACAATAATGTCCGGGTTAAAAATGTTAAAAGTGTGCTCTTGAATGGAAAATCAGATTAATATTATTAATAATTAGTATTTATATAACTCCTTTCATTCAAATGGATCACAAAGCACTTTACAGACTGAGTTTTCAAAAAATGCCACTTACCGTAAATTGCAAAGGCAAATGAACGCCCTGGCACACAAAAGGAGTAAAGATGCGATTTACATATGCAATTTAGGTAGCAACTTTGAAAAATGGAGGTTTCCCTTAATGACAGGGATCAGTTACTCTTAGAATCACTCAATCCGCCCAGTGGAACTCAGCAGACATTTTGATCCAACGGTACCACACAGCAGTGTTTAGGCAGGTAAGTGAAGAGCAACGTCTCCAGTTAAAACTGCAGTGGAGTTTTCAGAAAATTAGGAAGCTGGAATTTGGCAAGAACACTGGGCAAACTCACCATGTTTTTACATACAAGAGAATAATAATGACGACGCTGGTTGATCAAGGCTTCAGCCGTACAGTTCCTATTAGAAAACAATAGCATAGATTCTAAACTTCTAGACAAAAGACACATTCCGTGCAAGTACATGGAAATGGCAGCAGGGCGTTCCACTATGCCCAGGGCTACACTAGGGGAGGGGGGTCGATCTACGATATGCAGCTTCAGCTACGTGAATAACGTAGCTGAAGTCGGCGTATCGTAATCGGCTTACCTGGCCATGAGGACGGCGGCGAGTCGATCGCTGCTGCTCCCCCATCGACTCCGCTTCCGCCTTTCGATGACGTGGATTTCCGGAGCCGACGGGGAGCGCGATCGGGGATCAATTAATCGCGTCTTAACGAGATGTGAAAAATCGATCCCCGAAAGATCGATTGCTACCCGCCGATCCGGGTAGCAAAGTCACAAAGGAGTCACAAAGGAGCTCAAAGTAGAGCATTCTGTTCTATACGTTTAGATCTTGTCTATGAATTCTTACACTTTGTGACCATATAAAGCATGAAAGAGAAATTGCTCGCATGTAGCCATAATAATCTGCATCGCTAGCACCATTATCCCTACAGATTCCAAATTGCTTTGCAAACTACAGTGAAGCCTGTCTCCCTCATTTGAAGCTTGTGGTCAGGAAGTTAGAGGAGCACTCGGCTCATCTATAGGGCGAGCTACTGCCAGGGTGTAAATCTACAGCACATCAGCATGCTGAACCTTAACGACTCTGTGTGGACATTGCTACAGTGCTGTGCAAGCCCTATTACAGGGGTCGGCAACCTTTCAGAAGTGGTGTGCCATTTCTTCACTCTAATTTAAGGTTTCACGTGCCAGTAATACATTTTAACATTTTTAGAAGGTCTCTTTCTATAAGTCTTTAATATATAACTAAACTATTCTTGTATATAAAGTAAATACAGTTTTTAAGATGTTTAAGAAGCTTCATTTAAAATTAAATTAAAATGCAGAGCCCCTGGACCGGTGGCCAGGACCCGGGCAGTGTGAGTGCCACTGAAAATCAGCCCGTGTGCTGCCTTCGGCAGGCGTGCCATAGGTTGCCTATTCCTGCCCTATTGTGTGGTTCTCATTGCTACAGTGTGTGACAGGCTGGTGCACTGTCGATTTACACCCTGGCTTGTTGCACCCATGCAGACAAACCCTCAGGTTAAATTTGCGGTCAGTGTGGAAAACTACCCATAATGTTTAAGCCCGCATGTTTGTAGCCTCCACTCTCAAACAAAGGAGAGAAGCTTGAGAGGAGGGATGTCGGATAATATTACCAAGATGTGCCAAAGTGATATGACCAGGCTTACATATGATTTATATTTATATTTTTTTAGCATAAAAAACTGGGACCAAAGGGAGACATAGATATGAACCCAGAAGACAAGAAAGAGGAGAAAAAGCAACAAGGAGAACTCCACATGTGGGATACGATAGAACAGGTATTTCCTGGATGTTTGTTTCAAGGTTTTTTAATTTCTTTGGCATTTGAGATTTAAATGAGCATTCTCAACAGCAGTAGGGAAAAATATTTGCTCCTAGCTGACCTAATGTGAGTATGGAAAAGAGAAGACTGCCTAAGATGTTACATTGTTAAATTACTATTTATTATTACAGCTTCTTAGTGGTGGTTAGGAGTTTCTATTTTTATCTCTTTAATTTTATGGATAGAGTTGTCTTCTTGTATTGTTAACAGTTCTAACACTTGTGTTTGTGTTCTAGACATGGACTCGGCACTATTGTGCTATAGCAGATGAAAAGCTCTCATTCAGTGATGATATAGAACAGAACGCTGATGACGATTCATCAAAGGTGATTACTGAGCTTTTTGTTGTTCATTACGTTTATTCCTGTTACTCTAACCCCTTGGTAAAGACTAGCTAAATGTATTTTAGTGTCTTCATTAGGCTGGAGAAATTAAAATTTATCTAGTTTGTTATCCCAAACTTCCAGAAATGAACGCATTTCCATCTTCCTCTCTTCTGCTTTAAGCCAAATAGAGAATTCTACCACTATGGGTTTCTGAATAAAAAAGGAGAGGTGCACTGAAGTTCTTTTCTGCTTATATGGAATAAGTTTAAAGGTTATTGCAATGCAGAATGATGTGGGTTTTCTCACTTCATCGTATTAAATACAACTCCTGTCTGGTTTGAATACTTCGTTATATACCAGGGGTGGCCAAACTGTGGCTCGTGAGCCACATGCAGCTCTTTTACCGTTAAAGTGTGGCTTGTGGAGATCCCCCTCTCCCCTGATTCTCCACCTACCAGACTGGGGGGCGGGGAGGGAAGCTCAGGTCCTCTGCCTTGCAGTGTGGAGGGTGTAGGGGCTTCTGCCCTGCGTGGAGGGGGGCTGAAGCCTGGAATCCTGGCAGGCACCTCCCATGGATCTGAAGCCCCGAGCCCGGCAGGTGCGCCCTCGCTCTCGAAGATTGTCAAATGGGGCTCAGAGGGTCAGTAAGTTTGCCCACTCCTGGTATATAAGGAAGAATGACACTGTCTAAGGGAGTGTCATTCTTCCTTATCTCTTGGCCAATAGGAATTACATGCTCACATCAAGAGAATAATAAAAGATTCTTCTCTCCCTTTAATATAAAACCAAAGGGAGATGAGTTTTACATGAAGCTTTTTAACATTTAAGGTCAATTTTATCCTTTAAAACTGCCCCTGCAGTGTTTACAGATGCATTTGTTTGCACTCAAAAATTATTTGCACGTACAATTGTTCAGTGGAGGGTCTGTGCCAGATAATTGGGTGCACCTGCAAATGTCACTTAATGAAAATTTGGGTCTTTATTAAGCACTTTGATAACCCAGTTTTCAGTAAAACAAAATATCTTTAGTGCATGGTTAATGTTCAGTGTAGACGAGTATACAAGACAATGAAATGGCTTGTGGGCAGTTAAGTGCTGAAACAGGTGTGTTTAACAACAATCAGATGCTTTATTGTGAGTATATTTGTCTGCCAGGATATTATTCCTATTCTAGGACTAAACAAAAGATGATTCATTAAATAATGATACATAACACAGCACACCTTTTCCCCCCCTTTATTGTTTATTTAGGAAGCATTAACAGGTTTAGAAATCCTTACTATGTAAATATCAGAAACAAAACAATAATCATTACAACAGCGAGCTTTTGTTTAAAGAGGCATTACACAGGAATATAGTCATCAGATCTCTCTAGCAGGGTGTTAACATATTTCAGAATGAGCATCATTATAACACGTATGACATGTCGTTTTTAGTGATTTTATTAAACTGAGTGAAATGTCTGATTATGCGTATTTAACAGACCAGGCATGACTACCAACTGTTAATATTCAAAACAGTTAGACAGGTGTACTGGTTTGTTTGCAGGTGAATCTACTTTGCCTGAGTATTGAATAAAAGATAACCAAATATCTAAGTATTTTGTTTATTTTCCTGGGTTCACAATCGGTCTGTTAATTTTCCCATAGCAACAACCTCTCATTTGTTTTAACCGTTGCTCTATGGTAGGACTGTCTTTCTTTTCCAATGAGAGATTACCGATAGCCATACAGCTACTAACAAAAGAAAGGTTAATTCTTCATTTCCTTTCGTGTGACCATTTCCACTAGAAATCCCCAGGAGAATTTCCAAAGGATCATTTGGGAATAAATATCCAATAGTTTGTGATATCTGGTTATGGATTGCATCCCCATACTCTCTCGTGACTGGCAATGTTCCCTCTAATTTTTCCATGCATGTGTGGAATGAATTTTGTTTATGTGCACCAATATGGAGGTGATATGTGGCAGGGGTGGGGCTGAGGGGTTTGGAGTGTGGGAGAGGGGTCATGGTTAGGGCAGAGGGTTGAGGTGCGGGGGGTGAGGGCTCTGGCTGGAGGTGCGGGCTCTGGGGTGAGGCCGGGGATGACGGATTCAGGGTGCTGGACGGGGCTCGGGGCTGTGACAGAGGGTTGGAGTGCAGGGGGGCGAGGGCTCTGGGGTGGGTCCGGTGATGAGGGGTTTGGAGTGCAGGCTGCCCCTCTCTCCCTGCAGCAGCACCTGGGCTGGGAGGGAGAGGCGCCTCTCCCCGCTGCGGCAACTCCGGGGCTGGGGCCAGGGCCAGGGGAGAAGGGTCTCTCCCTGCTGTGGGAGGTCATAGAATCATAGAATCATAGAATATCAGGGTTGGAAGGGACCTTAGGAGGTCATCTAGTCCAACCCCCTGCTCAAAGCAGGACCAATCCCCAATTTTTGCCCCAGATCCCCAAATGGCCCCCTCAAGGATTGAACTCACAACCCTGGGTTTAGCAGCCCAATGCTCAGACCACTGAGCTATCCCTCCCCCCCCACTGAGCTATCCCTCCCCCGTCTCTCCCCGTCGCAGCCCTGAGCACCTGTGTGGCCCTTTATAGACTGCTACGTGGCTGCACAGCTTAGAGGGAACTTAGGTGACTGGAGATATCCACCATATATGCATAAAACCTCCTTCTTCAGCATAACTTCTCCAACATGTATTCCTGTTCAACATATATTAACCTGATTGGTGCGAGGTACATTGAAATAGTATCTTAAAGACATTTTCTTTTATTGGTTGCTGGTCCTCTGAGGTTGCTGGCCATCATTTCCAGATCAATCCCCATTCCTCTGGGATAATTTGTCCATCCTGGTCCTTTATCACATATGGACATTTTTTGGTTAGGAAAATTGTCTGCAAAGATTGATTATAATGTTTTTGTTTCCTACTTGACCAGATGCCATTGCTTCTACTAAAGTTATCTTTCTGTATAGACAGTTTTGGTAGAAAGTTGAGAAACATATGCCTAACTTGAAAGTACTGGTACCATAGTAGAGTGGGCCATTTAAAATGAACTTTGATCTCTAAATAAGTTAGAAAAGTTTCTTTACTAGGTAGCTGTCCTCCACTGCTATATGTATTCCACTTCTCTCCCAATCTTTAAAGCTCTCTGGATTGACAGCACACCTCTGTAAATAGCACTTGTCATCCAAAGGTCTTTCAGAGATGAGCAATTATTATCCCCATTTTACAGATGTTAAAGCTGAGGCACAGGACTCAGTAAGGGCTGGAATTTCAGCGATGCATCAGCCTGGCTTCCACCTGTCAACATGGAAGTTTGCATGTGCTCTCTTTCATCACTAACATCTGTTCAGCCACGTGCAAGCCAGATCACCTGTTCATGCAGGTTTTAATGGTGGGAGGGCCTCATATGATTATTCAGGGCTGTGATTAGCTAGAATCCTCTTGTCAAATAATCCTGCAATAGAAGATGCTCTGATTTATAAGAGTATTTTCTTTAAATGTCTGGCCACAGATCATAACTACTTGCACAAGTCTAGGAAGGTGAAAATCTTTTGACCGTAAGTAACCTGAAAAGTGATCTGACTTACCTGAATGCACGTTACAACCATAATAAACCGTCCATGCTGAGGAAGGGGGAATATGAAAATCTTGACACACAACTTTTTGAGGAATATTAAGAAAAGGTGTACAACAGCCATAACCTCCCACAGCACATGCCTAATAGTTTGTTTTTCATTTGATAACAAACCATACTTCAGATTTTAACAAACATTCTTTTTTTTTTGGAGGGTATTGAAAGTTCAAGGAAGCTAGAAAGCTAGAAAATTGACCTGCCATTGTAGAAGTCCTTTTAACCGAGACAGAACCATTTATTGTCATGGTAAAATACAAGTTAAAAATGGAGACTCTTCTCTTGTGATCTAGGAGGTGAAACGTACTGAGCTGCACTGCAGCGAGAAATGGTTCCATGGGAAAATGAAAGAGGGGAGAACAACTGCTGAGAGGCTGCTCCAGGAATATTGTGCTGAAATGGGTGGCAAGGATGGAACGTTCCTAGTTAGGGAAAGTGAAACTTTCCCTAATGATTACACCCTGTCATTCTGGTATGGTTGTTTTTTTTGATACTGGTGTTGTTTATTCTACTATATTGCATAAGAATATATTTTTTTAGAAGATATGATTTTACAGCTGCTATGGGAAGAAGTAGGAGTGGGGGATTTAGTGCAGTTGTAGAAAGATCACACTTTTTTGATTAAGGTGCAATGTAGTCTAACATTGCTAGGCACGACTGGGCTCCATTTGGAGTTACGTTCATTGATTGGAATAGGTAATAGAGGTCTGATTGGTCTAATCTTCCACTCCCCTAAAGCTATAGGCGCATGAAGCATTTGTTACAACATTTCTTCAATATGTGGGCCAATATTGGATCTCGTGCACTGGTGTAAATCATCAGTTTCCAAGCTGAGCAGGTAGTTTCCCAAGTTCATTTCCATTGGCAGAGTTTGATCTTGTTGATAAAAGAGGATGTCCCTGTAGGGGAAAAAATAAAAGATTTTGCCTAATTTTTCCCAGTCTGGAGTTATAAGTAACAGTATATCAGATAGAGCTACTGGTGAGAGAGCCTTCTGCGCTAATTCTACAGTGATGCATATTGCTACATTTAAAACTCTGTAGGTTGAAAAGAACAACTCCCAACAATCTTATTATTTGTTAAAGAAACGACATGATTTGCTGCGACTTTATAAATTCACAAACTAGAATTAACCAGGAACAGGTTAGAAAACATCCTAAACGTCCATCTTTATTAACTGTTGTTTTTCCTCCCTCTTCATTTCTTAAGGAGGTCAGGTAGGGTCCAGCATTGCCGTATCCGTTCTAATAGTGAAGGAGATACCATGAAATATTACCTGACCGACAACCTCACCTTTGATAGTATCTATGATCTCGTTCAACACTACAAGGAAGCCCATTTGCGATGTGCTGAGTTTGAGCTGCGGCTGACCGATGCTGTACCTAACCCCAAACCTCATGAAACTAAAGAGTATGTACAGATGAAGGGAAGTGCTTGGGTTGTTATGTTAAAGGGTGCAACTTTTTGTTGTCATATATGGCCATGAATTTCATGCATTCAGGGACACTTTGGTAGCAGCTGTCATGGGAACAAACTTCAGTGATTTCTAAGAGCCTTGAAAGATTCAGGTTATATTCTGGGCTTCATGGGGGGCTAATAGTAAAGCAAATGCTCACTGGTAACTATACACAATTCAGAGAAACAGTGAAAGCTATAATTCACCCAGAGGGTACCAAGTCCTTCCTCTCCCTGCTCCCTTTCTTTGCTCACTAATTTAAAGAATTCAGCACGTGGGTTAGGTGTTGAGTCTGTGTTGCCTGTGGTCTGGCAACTAATTTGGGGAATTCAGAAGTTACTGTCATGCACCATGTGCACTTTTGGTCCATTGTTTGTTCTACAGATCGAAAAAGAAAGATTACTTTGTGTGCAAAACTTATGTCCATGACTTTAGACAGTTTTCATGTTCTGGGGCCTGATTCTGTATGGTCCTATACATCCTGAGATACCTTTTGAAGTTAGTGTGAGTTGAGGGTGCCTGGTGGGATTCAGCTGTTTTTGTTTTTACACCACTGGGTGGAGATCCGCAACTAATGTAAATTGGTCTAGCTCCACTAAATCAATGAAGCGAGAACATTTTACGTCAGCTGTAGCTCTCCCCTGTGGTGCTCATTAAGAGCCAGATTCTACCATTGTTACTCACCTTGAGTAGTACTTGTGAGAGACAGAATCTGGTCCTAAGGAAGTATCCAATGTCTGCTGTTTCCCCCTAGCCCAAATCTGGACTCTTCCTTAAAATCTTCCACGTCAAAACTCTGACTCCAGTCTGGCATTTGGTAATGAACAGATAAGCAGCATTCTCTGCCACTGTTCTATGGAGACGAGTTGATTTATGTTATATTACTATAAGCAGACAAGGTGTTCTGATGTTTTCCTGATGGTTTTACCCCAAATAATCTGATGTGTTACAGTATTTTGCTTTAAGATGCTGTCATATGTGCCACGATGAGGAAAATCTAATGTATAATTTATCTTGTAATGTCTGAGGCTATAATTCTAGTAACACCGCCAGTTATTCTTACTGAGTGACACTTTGACAAGCTTTGTAATCGCTTGTCCATTTTCTTTCCCTCTACTGTAGTTGGTACTACAGTAACCTGAGTCGAGGAGAAGCAGAAGACATGTTGATGCGAATTCCTCGAGATGGAGCGTTTCTGATTAGAAAGAGAGATGAGCCCGATTCATTTGCCATGACGTTCAGGTAAGAAAAGACACATGTGAATGTGCAACATATAGGGCCATTCAAGCTCTTTGGTTCTGTACATGAAAATCTTCCTATTGTAGCCTTTGCATGAATAAAACCTGAGTTTGCTCTTGCAGCTTAGGTAGTTAGCCTCACAGTTTCTTGCACACATAAGCGGATGCATGGGCAAAATATATGTGCACGTATGGAGTGGATAATTTTGAGTGTGGCTAAAAACGTGGCCCAGGATATCTCATACTGTAGTGATGAATATGCAGGCACTGATCCTGTGCAAGTGGGCCTCTCTTGACTTCTGTGAAGTGCAGTTCTCTGTGCTGGATCAGCTTTACAGACCCCAGGTCTCTGACCAGAGGAAACCTAGTTAAGTTGCATAATAATTTGAGGTTCATTCATTCAGCATCTGTTACATTATGCAGCTCACTAAAAATGAAAGTTGCCATCTGTCTGCTGTTAAGTATCCTTGCCACTAGTAACTGCTTTATAACAACAGTTTCTCTTATTGAAACTCCGTGTTTATAAGAACTGTAATGTACTCTGTTGCAGTTTTGAATCATATTAAGTTTCTTTAATCATGTCTGTTAATGCAGTATAGAATATTGTCTCGGAGAGTAGATGCATGCTGTCTTTTATTTATGTACTTTACTTTTGCATTGAAGATTTTCAGACTTCTCAAGTCCGCAGTGAGCTCTAGTTTCATCTTTCTCCTATTGGGAAGATAGGGTATTAAAGTCCATTATGGATTCTATACAGTAGTGTCCTTATGAAAACACTTCATAGCCAGAAAAGTTTGTAGGTCTGAAAATTTTGTAGGTATTCTCCATGTATAGAAAAGTGGTTGGGTGGTGGTTTTTACAGTGATTACCAAAAATTCAAAACTTTTGCTCAAGTGGATAGGAATTTTTCCTTTAAAAGTGGATCCTGGTGGCTATCAGAGCACTATAGGGATAAAGTAGCCACTGTTTCTGGGGAGACTGCTTCTCGTCACTTAATAGTGATTGACAGTGACAGGCTTCCAAAGAGAATCTTAGTCCAGATAAATCCTTTTTGGCTAGATGACTGGTGAAGCTGAGAGGAGTCTGGAGTGTGAGGGTTAATGGGGAAATGAAAACAGGAAAAAAATGAGGGTATTTCCAATGCTCCACATATTGGAAATGAGTTAGACAATTCCTGAATCCGTTCTATTTGTGAATTGAATGGGGGAATCTGAAATTAATTTGGATAAATGAGGCTTTGGAAAAGTGCGGAACTTTTTAATACATTTAACATGTGTCAGGGGATAATGATCCAGTTCATGGTAAGTGAGGTTTTACTGTGTTAGGCCCCAGTGACTTTTAAAGTATCACAGCACCTGTACTAATTCCACAGAGCTGAGGGGAAAGTGAAGCACTTCAGAATTCAACAAGAAGGCCGCCACTTTGTGCTGGGCACCTCTGCCTATTTTGAAAGCTTAGTCGAACTGGTGACCTACTACGAAAAGCACACGCTGTATAGGAAAATGAAACTGCGTTACCCTGTGACTGAGGAACTGCTAGAGCGCTACAGCACGGCAAGTGATTACCTTTGTAATAAAGTGATTCAGTGAAAGATAAACAGCATCCTCCTCCATGGTAGGAGGCGAAGGAGGATAAAATTCCACCCCCCCCCCCCTCAGCCACTCAGGGGAAAAAAAAAAAAAAAGTAACCACGTACATCAAAGCAGCTTTTTGCAGCTTAGTTTTTTGTCTATTAAAGAAAACCATTTCTGTGAGCTAGGAGACCTGCAGTGATTATGGAACCAAAGCCATAGCACCACCCGCTAGTTTTTTCAGTTCCACATAATAATCTCACTCAGCCTCTCAAAGTTCTCCACAAGCATTTCATGAATTAAGTGATACGTCTGTGAGGTGGTATGGTTCGAATACTGTTTGATCAAAGATAGGCACAGGCAGGTTAAATGACTTTCCCAAGGCTACATGGTGAGCTAGTGATAGAAATGGGCCTCTAACAGAAGTCCCGACTCCCAGCTCTGGTCAGCCCCACAGTTCCTGAATTGCTGAAGTGATACTGTAGATACGTGTGCACAGCACATAAGGATCCCTCACTCTAGAACAGTCCTGTTGTAGATTTAAAATATATTTCCTTAACTCTGTTTTTTCCTCTCCATTTTTAGGAGAAAGATATTAATGCACTCTATGATGTCAAGATGTATGTGGAGCCTAATGAAATAACCCCATCAGTGGTACGTTTACATTCAAGTGATTTTTCAAACTAAACCTTCCTGTAGGTGCCTGAAAAGATGTCAGAACATTTGTGTTGATTTTTCTGTTAATTTCAATCACACTTTTCAGTATTTGTATCTGGCTTGTGGGGGGGAAGTAAAACTCAAGAGGGGTACAATTTTTCAGCCCATCCTCCAGAATTGCACCTACACATTTTCTATATGCAAAGCTAGTATTTACTCATGCAGATGAGAAATCGGGCACCTAACTTCTCAGTGTCCATAGGTGATTCTGATTTCACATGAATTCTTGTGTGGATGTGCCTGGAAATTCGAACCTACATTTATGCACCGAGTAAAAATTATTACTTGTGCAAATCAGGGTTTTGCATGCAAATTAAGTGGGCAGTCTTGCACACTTTTTATACAGCATTGATCTTTTAAAATTACTTTTATTATGCATTTGTTTAACATTTAAAAACAAATGGCATGGTAAATACATATTTAGCTATAATTCTCGCAAAAGCCATCTTGGCTGTAAATGCACATTCAGATGTAATTCTTTCTCTTTGTGACTAATGATTGTGCATTACTGTGAAAGAATTCAGGTAGAAGTAAATTTCAAGATAAGGAAATTGCTTGTCCTGATAGAAACTTGGGTTTCCTAGAGGCAATTTATTCTGTAGTAGTGTTGATGAGGTTTTGAAGGGGATGATAGAACTGATGCATACCCTGAAGAGAGAGAGAGGGAGACTGCATCCCAAGCCTTGAGGCTCAGATTGTATCTGGGTGTATGTAAGCAGGGATGATAGCTCACAGTACTCTGTGTTGTATAACCATGCATCCACAAAAGAAGTACTCTTTTGGCTGGTGTTTTAAAGAATATTGGTTAAACAGTGCCACTCCCTTACACCAGCAGATGTCACTGTGGAACCTTAGAGTTAAGCTTACCAAGTCTAATAAAGAAAGAGATCTTTTTTCTTTTGAGATGGATTTATTGATCATTTTGTGACCTGTCCCTCTCTCTGACCCCTTTATTTTGTTTCTTTTAAAGCCTCAGAGAACAGTGAAAGCCATATATGATTATAAAGCTAAGAGAAGTGATGAACTGAGCTTCTGCAGAGGCGCCCTAATTCATAACGTCACAAAGGAAACAGGAGGCTGGTAAGGAGAGTGATTCCTTGTAGAAGAGCCGTCACAGAGTGTATGTGATGGGGAAATGAATTCAGCTTTGTGCAAGGGTTCTTAAAATCTCTGCTTCTGACCCAGCTGCTGTTCCTTATACATCCCAGAAGTCGATGAAGAAAGAAAATCCCCTTTTACTTTTCTCAGCTTCCCACCTTGATACACATTGTTCCTGCCTGGCTTTTTGACAAGAAGTACTGTAAGGTGTTTGGTAACCATCAAAGAGCTTTTGAGCGGAGTGACCCTGTGGCTAGCACTCTGTACTGCTGTGTGACATCCAGGTTTGAGTCCTAGGTCCAATCCTTTCTGTCTGGGATGGCAGGGGAAGGGTCACTGTCTTTATCGGGAGGGAGTGACTTGCATCGCTTGGTAACTGCATTGTGGACAAGCCAATAATTAGGTTAATGGGATCTGAAAGGAGTCCAATCTGTCTCTCCTAGGTAGTGGCATTGCTAGCCCTTGAAGAAAAGGGGTATCCTTGCAGAGAAATGGGCAGGGGAAAAATCTTCCACTGGGAATAGTAAAACTTTTGCTTTGAAGTAAGCCAGTGCTGCTCTCAGGAATAGCTGCCAGTAGTGATTCCAAGTATGGCATGGCTTGATTTAAAAAAAAAAAACTTTTTTGATGCTACCCACATTATTTTTTGATGATCACCCTTTATTGCAGCCTCAGCGCTCCTTTCATTGCTTTTTCCCCACTCATATCTATACCTTCCCCCATACCAACAACCTGTGCTTGGTACAGCCTCCCTATCTCAGGGTGTCAGGCCTGCTCCCTTTCCCCATTCACATCCCTCCTGAAAACCCACTTCTTGCGGGAGACACTCTAAAGGCTAACCCTGGGTCAGTGCAGCATCCCTCTCTGTGCTTTGCATGACACCCCTTGAAAACCAAAATGCATTTAGGTTATCTTCATCCTCTGAGGGCATGGCTACACTTGCAGATGTAGAGCACTGTAAGTTAAACCAGCCTTTGGAGACCACTGCAGGGAAAATGCTGCCGTGTGTTTACACTGTCAGATGGAAGCGCACTGGCTTGGCCATAGTAGCAGCTCTTGCAACGCCACAAAGAGCAGTGCATTGTGGGTAGCTATCCCAGTGTGCAAGTGGCTGAAACGTGCTTTTCAAATGGCGGGTGCTGGAGTGTGACAGGGAGTGTGTTGTGTGTAGGTGTTTTGTGGGGCTGAGTGTGTCAGCATTCTGTCTTGTAAGTTCATACAGCAGCAGGCCCCCCTTCCCCCCACCTCTCACGCTCACACACTCACAACAGTAGCATTCCACAGTAATGGTTGCTTTGTCCCGGAGCAGATAAGCATGCCGGCTGTCTGAAACAGAGCTTTGAAAGGGCGTATTCGCATTCCTGTAGCCGATTTCAAAACAATGAGAAGAGTGGCCACTTGAATTCAGGGGATTATGGGACGTTTCCGGAGCCCAGTCACAGCACAGTAATGCAACACCTCATTCACACTGACGCCTGGGCGTTTCAGCCGGGGCGCAGCGAGCTTTATGCTTCTCCTGGAGGTGGATTACCAGGAGCGCTCCAGCTGCAGAGTCCAGGCGCTCGACGTATCTTGCCAGTGTGGACACATCAGGAGTTAGTGTGCCTGGGACTGCTTTAATGCGCTCTAACTTGCAAGTGTAGCCAAGCCGAGTATCTGCCCACAAATTTTCATTCCTACCTGGCTTTTAAATTGATTGGAATGCTTAGGAATCTACTGTCCTCTAGTTGTTTCCACAAAGCAATCAACCACATAATAGTGTTTTTAGTGCTGGAGGGGAAGCTCCTTAAGTCATTAACTGCAGTTTGCAATAGCGGCAATCCCTTTGAAATCACCTACCACAGTTAATGATCTCTTTGTTAGAGCTTTTAGCTACTTCATCACTTTTATTTTGGCAATAGCCACCTAGCAAGCTGGTCTTGGGTATTAATGACCAATTTCTTGAGGATTATTGCTTAATTAATGGTCTGTGTTTAAAGGTCTTCAGTTGTCTTTTTTTTTAAATTTCAGGTGGAAAGGAGACTATGGAGAAAAAGTCCAACACTATTTTCCATCTAATTATGTTGAAGACATGTCAACTGATAATTTTGCAGACCTTGAAAGCCAGGTGCGGAATTCAGGGTGTGGTTCAACCCTTCCATTAGCACAGGGGTGGGCAAACTTTTGGCCTGAGGGCCATCTCGGGGTTGCAAAATTGTATGGAGGGCCAGGTAGGGAAGGCTGTGCCCCCCTCAAATAGCCTGGCCCTGCCCCCTATCCACCCCCTCTCACTTCCCGTCCCCTGACTGCCCCCCTCAGAAACCCTGACCCATCCAACCCCTCCCGCTCCTTGTCCCGAGTACCACCTCCAGAGACCGCCCCTCTGCCCTTAACCACCACCCCCTGAGATCTCACCCCCATCTATGGCCCCTGCTCCTTGTCCCCTGACCGCCCCCTCCGGAGACCCCCCCGACCCTAACCACCACTCCCCGGGATCCCACACCCTATCTAAGCCCCCCTGTCCCCCTGACTGCCCCAACCCCTATCCTCCCCTCACCCCCGACAGACCCCCCAGGACTCCCACACCTATCCAACCCCCCCATTCCTTGACCACCACCCCAGAACCTCCACCCTATCCAATCTCCCCCTGCTCCCTGTCCCCTGACTGCCCCTCGGGACTCCCTGCCCCTTATCCAAACCCCGGCTCCAGCCCCGGCCCCCTTACCATGCCCCTCAGAGCAGCGGCCGGAGCCAGACACGCTGCTGCGCTGCCCCGCCGGAGCGCGCAGCCCCACCCCCCAGAGCGCTGCCCGCGCGGCGGCATGTTGCAGAGGGACAGCTGGGGAGGAGCCAGGGGGAGCCTCCCCGGCTTGCTCAGGGTATGGACAGGACGGGCTCGCAGGCCGGATGTGGCTCGCGGGCCGTAGTTTGCCCACCCCTGCATTAGCACAATGCTGCCCTCTGCACACTGAGCTGGTCTCTCTAATTCATGGGATTATAACTCTATGTTGTGCATGATGCAGCCTTAGCACAGAGTAGAAAAGTACACATAGTGTTTGCTGTCCTTGGGGATGTGCAGACACAATTCTCTTCTGTCCTTGATGCCACTAGTTGTGTTTGGCAGGTTATTCATTGTGGAACCGCATTTGGGGAGAGTTGTTGACGGGGTACGTTATAAGGAGGCCATAGCAACTCCCAGCAGGTTAAAGATTACCATACAGTAACTCCTTGCGTAATGTTGTAGTTACGTTTTTGAAAAATGCGAGTTTAAGCGAAACAATGTTAAGCAAATCCAATTTCCCCATAATAATTAATATAAATAGGGGGGGTTAGGTTCCAGGGAAATTTTGTTCACCAGACAAAAGACATTATATACATATACAGTATACGTTTTAAACAATTTTAAACAAACAATTTAATACTGTACTCAGCAATGATGATTGTGAAGCTTGATTGAGGTGGTGGAGTCAGAGGGAGAAAGAGGGTGGATCATCCGGCTGCTCCTCTTGCTGTTCTTTCCAACATGCCGGGGGTGCTCAACCCCCGGCTCTGCCCCAGGTCCATCCCCACTCCACCCCTAACCCTAACCTTCCTGAACACCGCAAAACAGCTGATCTTGGAGTTGCTGATTCGCGGGGCCAGCGGCGGGCAGGAGGCGCTGGGTGTGGGTGTGGAGGGAAGCTGATGGGGGGCTGCCAGCCCACCCTGATTCCAAGCCCCCACGGCCAAACAACATTATAAGTAAACATTGCGCAACTTTAAATAAGTATGTTCTCTAATAGATCAGCGATGTAACAATGTTAACCAGGACAACATTAAGTAAGGAGTTACTGTACATGGTCAGATTTTCAGATAGATGTGTGGAACAATTATGTGCCCCACATATGCACTTAATTTGCCAACATAGTTACTGCAGTGGTTTTTGCAAATGGGAAAACGGGGTGCACAAATGCATCTAATTAGCTGTTTTCACACCCTGTTACCCAGTACATAACTGAGCCAATTGTGCCTGCCAAAAGCATGTGAAAATGTG
Organism: Chelydra serpentina; assembly: GCA_037349315.1. NCBI lineage: Eukaryota > Metazoa > Chordata > Testudines > Chelydridae > Chelydra > Chelydra serpentina. Next base: position 31,868,853 of record JBAIAC010000026.1, read on the forward strand.
TTCCAGAGTCTTGGACAAAGAGCAATTTAATCTAACAGATGAAAGCAAAAGTCTGAGTAGGCAGTTATTAAATTGCATGAATCCTTTCGGTTTTTTTAAATAAAATGTTTGATGAACCCTCAGATCAGTGATGCCTTGGGTGTGTGTGTGGAAACGTATATGAACACTTTGGTCTTTCTAGTATTGTAAAGGAAAGCTTTAAAAATGAGCAATTATGCCAGGATGGTAGCTTTGTAATGTAATAGTCAAAACACTGCATTTGATTTCTGAATTCAAGTGGCAAATGTTTGCAAGTTGCAAAACAGTGAATCAGTTGAATTGAAGACCCACAGATGAACCAGGGTTCTTCCCAGTTTCACTAGTCATCTTTCATCCATAATGAGAGATCCTCTCACTAAAAATGAACTTTTTAAACAGAGCCCTTGGCAGTTTCTCCGTGACATTGTGGGCAGTTATAGACAGTTAACTTTGTGTTTAATTTTTGTTATGCATCCTGTAACTACTGATTAAAAGGGAAAAGATTAAGAGAATAAAATTAAACCCATTGTTTCTTCACAGATTATTGAGGACAACCCCTTAGGATCTCTGTGTCGTGGCATACTGGTCCTCAACACATACAATGTTGGTACGTAGCCTCTGGAGCTTGTAGCGGGATTCCTAGGTTTTCCTCCTTTATTTGGGCTGTTTCCCCTAAAGCAAGAAAGATGATGCTATCTATTCAGCCTGACAAGAGATTTTATCATTGTGGAAATCTGTATGGTAGCTGCTGCATTGAACCAGCCACTCATACAGCATGCAGTTAAGACTAAAAGAGTTGACACATTTTTGTATGTCTCTGTTGTTACTGTGCTGTCCAATAGTGAAAATGCCGCAAGGGAAGCATGGCAAGGCTTTTGTCTTTGAACTGGAACCCAAGAATCCAGAAGATCCTCCTGTTGAATTTGCAACTGATACAGTGGAAGAGCTGTTTGAATGGTACCAAGGCATCAGGGAAATCACATGGAAAACTGCAGAAGAGGTACCAGTAGAAAAGAAAATGTTTGTTTTATTTTGCAATGGATAGTTATAAAATTAGAAAGTAGTGAGTCTTCAGCCATTTGAGAACCACCTAAGCTCCCCAAGCCTCACTAAAGCCTGAACCCCTGAAGCCTCGTGCATATTTATTTTACAGGACTTGGTTCTAGGGTGACCAGATGCGAGGACCCAAAAATCGGGACTTGTCTGAGGGGGGGACCCCTCCCGCCGGACTTGTTGAGTTTAAAAAAAAAGGGGGGGGGGAGGGGGAAGAACTGAAGAAGCCCAGATATCGGGACAAATGGCGTCCCGACCAATGTTCCCTCTAAGTTTTGACAGTCCGTGTGCACAAAAATTTTCTTCTGTGCAAATTGTTGTGCTTCTGTGCAAATTTTTGTGCGTGCAGTGTTTTGCCATGTGCGCGGGGTTTAGGATCTCTGTGCGCACGCACACGCGCACAGCTTAGAGGGAACAGTGGTCCTGACCATGCGTCGGTCAGGACGCGGGACAAAAGAAGAAAAATCAGGACAGTCCCGATATGTCTGGTCACCCTACTTGGTTCTGCAGTTTGACTTCCGTGAGATTATTTACATGCTTAAAGTAAAACACTTTGTGCTAATCTGGGTCTTGCTTTCTAAATTTTCAGGCACTTTAGGACCGTTAGCAGAACATTAGCCATCAAAGACAATGTTAACACTTTCAGCAGAGTTCTCCCTCAAGTTGATAACTTGAGTCTCCTGTGCTTTATGCCTTGTGTTGTTGCCTGCATCTATGCAAAGTAGACAGGAAATATTAAAAAATGATAATGGTCGTGTTTTACATCCACGTTGCACAGGTATAAATTATGGCATGCCTCGTGCAAGGCAGTGGAGAACCAAGCTTGGAAAGTATTATAGTAAATCCACTAATGTATGTGCTATCTGAGCTCCTTTGCCTAAACTCCTCTTCATAATCCTGCTTCCTACCTCTGCTGTCCAGTGAATGCATTTGTAAAACACTTTCCTACTTCTGCCAATAAGTTTATTGTAGACGACTAGTAATAATCTGCAATTTGGAATTCCTCTCTTTATCTTCACCTGGATGTTTTCCAGATCTCTGAAGATTTCCCCCCACTTCAGCTTCTCAACTCAGGGCTTTATCCACTTTGTCATCCCTGTTTTATATCGGCACTAACCATGTCCTAGGAATGGTCTATTCTTGTTGGTATTCATTCCTGGTTAGCTATCCTTAGAAGCGTACTTTTAAGAATGAGTTTACAGCACCTGGAAATGCTCCTTTGCTCATGAAAACATTGCTTTCAAGTGAAAGTTGTATGCAGGGGTAGTGTGAGCTTTTTTGCTGCCCTAGGCGGCAGCGGAGGCCGAAGAAGCTGCCACCGAAGTGCCGCCAGAGTCCTCGGCGGCACTTTGGCGGCAGCTTCTTTGGCCACCGGGGATTTCGGCGGCAGCCTCTCCCACTGGCGGCTGCCGAGGGACCTGAAACGCCACCCCCCAAATCTTGGCGCCCTAGGCGACTGCCTAGGGTCGCCTAATGGTAGCGCCAGCCCTGATTGTATGTCTATTAGGATGTTACACTGTGGTGGGTCACTGGGTATTACAAAGAGGTAATAGCTTATATCTGCACTTCTCCAAGGCTATGTCAGTTCATAATACCAAATTCCTCTTTGCTTTTCTTAGACCACAGCACACAGTCTCTGGTCTGGTGACTGCTTCTGGAAAAACGTCTCTCTGCAGCTCCTGTTTTCCTCCCTCCTCCTGCTGTTGTGAGAATTTCTTTTGGCGATTTCCTATTTCCTACTGCTTTGTAGCCTTTTGTACTGAAGCTAGTAACTGTTCAGTATGTGACTCATGTATACTTCCTATCCTGCAATCACTTCTTGAATCTTTTTTATAATGTTGACCACCTCCTGCCAAATTCTACCTTCACTTGATGCAGGGCTCTCATTGACTTGAGAGGCTTCTAATCTCCACCAGCAATGGCCATGAATAGCTGCTGCCTGCCAAAGTGAGGAGTGGCCTGGCTTCCCAGCTCCCATTTGAAGGGGTGCAGGTATCCTCATTCAGCTCCCACAACACCAAGATTTAAACCATCTAGTGTTGCAGTAGATTATGGACTTTTCAGTACTGATGCCTGTTGGATTGTAAATTATTTTTTCATACCTGGAAATGCTGGCTTGCTTTGCAAAAAGTGAACTGCTGGAGCAGTGCGCTTCGCATTTGTAGGCAGCTGGAATTCAGTCTTGGAGTCACAAGAAATACTTAATTCTGATCGAGATCATAAATAAGTGGAGAGAAACTTCATTATGCTTTGAATTTTTTTGTCTGTGCATTTATATGAGGTGGTGAGTCAAGAATTTAGCTAGATTTATATGGATGTACATAAAAACAGTAATTTAGCTGCCAGGCTTCTTTATACGATTCCGATTCAGGAAAGTGCTTAGGCCCAGATTTTAAAAGGTATTGAGGCAGTTGCTGCACTCAACTTTGCAATGTCTAGTCTCATTTTGAAAAGTAATTTAGATACTAAGGGACCAAAATCCTATTGACTGTTAATGGGATTTTGGTGCCTAAATTCCTTTTGAAAATGAGACTTAAACTGCTAAACCCATTAGGTATTGCAACACTGAGTGCAGCAACACTTAAATGCCTTTAAAAATCTGGGCCTTAAGCACATGCTTAACTGCTTTCTTGAATTGGGCTTAAATGTATGTAGGATCTCTGGTTTTAGGTTTCCACCAATAAACACCTCCTCCCCCCCATTAAAAAAATGAAATAGGTGTTTTTATCCAGTAGACATTGGATAAACACTGTAAATGGTTATTTGCCTTTAAGGGCCTATCCACACAGAGCAGTAATTTGTGGACTATGGGGGTGTGATTCCTAAAGCACAATAGCGTGTTGTGCATTAATTGGTCCATGTAGACCCTGCTGGTGTACACTAAAGGCTCCCTAGTGTGCTTTTATATAGTGCTGTTTGAAACAGCACCACATTAAAGCTCCTTAGGGAACATTACAAAGAGATTACTCGTTACAGTATATACTACTGTAATGAGTAATGGATATAACATAATATCCATTACTCATTACAGTATAAAAGCGAGAGACCTGAAAACCCCCAGTTATTGGAAACCTACATAAAACTCAAAAAATTGCTAAAAATGAACCCCCAAAATTATATTAAAACCCTGAAAAACAGAAGCCCTAAATATATGTCACATCCAAGTACGTTTGTGAAGTGTTAAATATGAAATCAGGGAGCTGGGAATGTTTTAACATAATCATCCTTTCCTTAGAATATGTCCTAGTTTATTGTGCCATCATGTTCTACATATGTGCAATCTAAAAATATTTTTTTAATCTTAAACAGGAGAATAGGAGGAAGTACTGGGAAAAGAATCAATTTATCGCCATTGAATTATCTGACTTGGTAATCTACTGCAAACCTACAAGCAAATCCAAGGACAATTTAGGTGATTTATTTTTAATAATAAATTTCGCCTTGCCTGCTTGCATGCTAATCCTGTTCAAAGAAACATTATTTGAAATTTTAGAATTGAAAATAAAATACCTCCTTTCTGCACTGGGAGAGCTCAGAGCTCATATGTGCAGGATTTTCAGTGGCAAATTGGAATTGCACACTGGAGAGAGCTTAAAAGTATTCAAATGATAAAATGTGAGGTAAAATCTAGTGAGTTATCAGGATTGTTTTGAGTGTACATCTCAACCTGTCGAGGCTCAAGTCTGGGACTAAATGTGGAACAAATTACTGAAACAAGAGAGAGAGAAGAGACCATAAAGGAAGAGGAAAAGCTCTGAGGAGACAAGAAAACTTGTAAATGATTCATTCAGGTTTTCTTTTTCCATAGTGCTGCATTTCTGAAGTTAATAAAATGATAGTGACAAAGGGTGGGAAGCTATGCTGCCTGTTGATGGGTTGAGGAAGTGACATTGTCCCTTATGATGGAAGATATAGGAGAAGACATGCTTTGGAGCTGTGACAAATTTCCATCTGATCTAGCCAAGCCATTCTTCCAATATAACACTAATAATGAAGCTCACCTGAAATCAACGTGTACTTGGCTCCTTTTGTTTTAAGAGATGAGAAAAGGTTCTGGATGAATTCTTTTGTGATTTATGAAAAAAACTCAACCCTAAAATAGACTTGCTCTACATTATGCAATATTTTGCTGTAACAGTCTGATTGTCACTTACAATAAGACCCCTTGAAGCTACTGGAGTGACATGAAGATGTCTTAATGTAAACGAGAATGTGGTGTAACATCAGTAAAAATTCCTGGATTGACACTGAAATTGATTACTTGCTGGCTTTTTGCCATTGCAACCAGATCTATAGAGTACCCAACAAATATCCCCTTCCTGCTTAAGATTCTTTGTGAATGCTTGCAGTAAGCCATCAATGTAGATCGACATTATAATTGCAGTCATTGTTTGAGGCGGTGTTAACCATGGCTTGCCCTCTATTTCTCCACTTACACACAGGAAAGGATGTCTTATTTAAATATGTGCTGCAGTGCTCAAAGGAGCATTATTAGCAGTGATGGGAGGAGAACAACACTGTAGCCTTCATCCAGTCCCACCACAATGAGCAATTAGAGGACTTGTCAGGCAGACAGGTTATTTTAATTTTCAGACTTGATGTTCAACCAATTTGCGGTGTGTGCATTAACAAGACGTCAATTATTGTGTTAAAGGATGAGGTAAAGCAAGGCTCCAGTAGAAACAGAGAATAAATGATGGTTTCTTTCTCTTTTTTTGTGTGCGCCTTTTTCTCCCCCTCATCCTCCTGTGTAGAAAATCCTGATTTCAGAGAAGTCCGTTCTTTTGTGGAAAACAAGGCTGAAAGTGTTGTCAGGCAGAAGCCTGGTGAGCTGTTGAAATACAACCAAAAGGGACTGACGCGGGTCTACCCTAAAGGACAGAGGGTTGACTCATCTAATTATGACCCATTTCGCCTCTGGTTTTGTGGCGCCCAGATGGTGTCTCTTAACTTCCAGACCCCAGGTAACATTCTCATAAAGAGGAGCTTTAATTGTTTTTCATTCTTTCAATTGACCTTTAGCAAGTTCCCCCTCTAGTCTCTCCACCACCCTGGTCATTGTGGCTGGTATCTTTCTAAAGAAGGAAGATAGATGGAAGAAGGAATGTGAGTGATTGAGAGAATTGAAACTATATGAGTTGTTTGCTTATGACTCTGTGGATTGGCTACTAGGGCAGATCCCAGAAAATTAATCTCCATACACCCTGCAGAGTTCACTTGTGGGACCTGATCCAACTCCTTTGAAATAGTGGAGTCTTTCTCTTAACTTTAATGGGTGTTGGACTGGCATGTATGGCCACAACATCAGCTGATGTAAATCAGCATAGCTCCACTGATTTCGATAGTGACACTGATTAACAGCAGCTGAGGATCAGGCCCTCTTACCTCACATTGTACTGGGTTGTATTAACTGAGTAATTCCATTTAATGATCAAGAGATACTAGAAGAGCTGGTTGCAGGGCCGGCTCCAGGCACCAGACGAGGAAGCACGTGCCTTGGGCGGCACATTCTAAGGGGCGGCATTCTGGCCATTCTTTGGGCGGCACAATCCGGCCGCCCTTTTTTTTTTTTTTTTTGCTTCAGCAGTCCGGGCGGCAGGTTTTTGGGGTTTTTTTTTTGCTTGGGGCAGCAAAAAAGCAAGAGCCGGCCCTGGCTGGTTGGAGAAACTTTGGTGTCAGACTACACAGTGCCATTAAAATTGACACACTTCATGAAATTGTACCAGGTGCACAAGAATTTTATTTCCTGCTTCAACATTTTTGGATATGAATTGTATAGATTTTTCATTTGAGATCACTTTCATTTTGTTTCTTAATTTTGTATGATCATAAAACTATTTTAAAAGGTCAGAATCTAAACAAAACATTTCATTTGAAAAAAATTCCAGAATTTTCTTTCATGGGGAATTTTGATGTTCCATTTTTGTTCCTTTCAAAACCTCAAGATGTTTTCTGAAAGTAGCTTCTTCCCTCTGCACAGCTCTAGATACCAGCTTGTATTTGTTACTGAATTGATATTTTGACCAGTTCACTGGCAAGGGAAAATGTGTTTGAATTGGAAATTCACAACATTTCTGGTTTGACAGAATTTTCTCTTGGCTTTGATATGAAATTCAGTGTGAATGCAAGTCTCTCTTTCAGATTTCTAATCAGTGGACCAAGGAGAATCAGTTCTAATTACTGAAGTGAAACATTAGTCATCACCTAGTCTTTGTGAAAGTGGCAACCAGTGGGAATGGCACTAAGGAGCCATCACACTGATACTTTGTCATCTTTTTGGATTTAATAAAATGGGGAACTCTACTGTCATGGCTATTTCATTCTCTCCCTAGATAAATACATGCAAATAAACCATGCCTTGTTTTCACTTAATGGACGGACTGGATACATTCTGCAGCCAGAAAACATGCGAAATGAGGACTATGACCCAATGCCAAGTGAATCAAAGAGGAAATTGCAGATGCTTTTGACAGTGAGGGTAAATATTTTCTTTTGTAAATATATTCTTACAAGTAGTAAAGGTCTATATGACTGACTACAAATAAAGCTATTATATTTTAAGAGCAGGAGCTGTGACAAATTGCCAAAACATACTTTATTTAAATGTCAGTGTTTTAGGAATAAAACTAATTCTGCCGCTTTCCCTGAAATGAAATAAGTTTCTCTCTGTCACATCAATAAATATAGAATATAGAACAGAAAAAAATGGAATGTATATGGTGACTATTAAAAATCAAATCAACTTACATATAACTCCACCTTAGTTCTCATTAGAAATCCGATTAGAGGCTGGTTAGCAACAGATTTATTAGTTCAGCAGGTTTCCAATTTGACAGAAATAGGTTTTTATAATGAAAAAAAGAAACTAAGCCAGAAAAAAAAGTTAGCTTTAACACGATAGGGGAAAACGCAGCTATTTTGGTACACTTCATCCTTTCAGAATCTCATTTTTCATTAAGAAAAAGAGTTTGTTTGAAAATTACACTACAGTGGGTTCTGGCACCATCTGTAAATTGAACTTGTTTGTGTTCTCAGCTGCTATTCAGTAAGAGAGATGTCTTCCAAAATAGCATGTTTTATGAGAAATGATGGTAAGGAACAAACACCCTGTAACCACTTCTCACTGCAGTTTGGATGCAGACACGGGCTATAAAAATAAAGTAAAAGAACAAATGCTTTTTAAAAAAAGTAAGAAGTGCTAAAAGAGTACAGAACCTCACTATTATCTCGTCATCTTGAGAGTGGTACTGTGGCAGTTGAAGTGAGGCATCTTGTGTATGTTCTGTGAAAGTGTGGTGTACAGAGCTGGATTTTCAGACAGTCCTCCATTTTTGCAGACACATTTTTGCACCCATGCTTATTTATGCTCATGATTTAGGTCACTTAGATGTTTGTCATTGATTTACAAGTGCATTCATTGACCAGCATGTGTAAGTGACCAGTGGTCACAAATAATTGCTCGTGCCAGATTACACCTGCAATTATTTGCGCTTGCAAGAATGGAGGCCCACTTAAAATTGGGCTGAAAATTTGATTCAGACTCTTGAATGCATATGAGGAAGAGAGAAAGAAAGATAAAGAAAGAAAGAGAAAGGGGCTGTGTGTGTATCTATATATTGCATCCAAAAAAATCTACCTTGAAAGATGTTCAGATTGCAAAGACAAGCACGCAAAAATCAGGAAATGGTGAGTTATGTTTGCCTGTGCAACTCTGATTCATCCCCCTTGTGTATACGTTGTGGTACAGTCTTTAATTATATAGTCACATACTATTTTTTCCACAGAATCTCACCTCATTCGGTGAATGGGTAGTTATTCAGTATTCATTTTTCCCTCCTCATTCAGTATGTGGTCCCAGGTCTTATACCACATACCATACAAATATACAGAATTAATTTCTTTATAGGTGTTTCTGAGGTGCTCTTACCATAGTATCTGAGTGCTCCACAAACATGAATGAATCTGTTCAACTCCCCTGTGAAATTAGGTAGGGGAACTGAGGCACAGATTAAGGCCAGAATTGTCAAAAGGGTCCACTGAATTGGGTGTTAATCTTGGGACACCTGGGGCCTGATTTTTCAGAATATTTAGAATTTTTATAGCACTTCATATTCCCAGAACAAATTCAGTTGCAGTCATAGGCACTCAGCACTTTTGCAAATCAAACCCCAAGGGTCTTGTGTTGAGCATGCAGAAAATGAACACCCAATTAGTGGCCAACTGTGATTGTATTTGACTTGCTTAGCAGCGCATAGGCACTCAGTGGCACAGACAGGTATAGAATCCAATTACCTAGGGTGACACTGCATTTCCTTAACCATGACACCATCTTTTCTCTTCCTGCAATCCCCCGCCTCATTTCTTCTAATGACTGTAATAAATGAGGCAGGAGAGCTACTGACAGCCACCTCTTTTGCTACAGAACCCTGATTCGTTCCCAGAACATTGTCCACCCTCTTCACTCCCTTTCCTCTTATCCATTTTTCACTCCTCTGCATTTGACTCAGGCACCTTCCTCCTCCTACACCATGATGCCTGCAGGGAAGTATTGAGAGCACAGGAGGTACAGCCTCCCTGCTCTCAGTTTCTGTGTCTGGTGCCACAGTGGCTCCATAGCAGTTGGGAAGAGCAATTGCAAGCAAAGTCCTGCTCAGCATCCCCGCAACCCTTCACTCGCTCTGTAGGGAAGGCACATGCACAGTCTAGTTGGCACATAAGAGCTGTGAGGGGATGGAGCATGCCCAGTACAGACAGAATCACTGGAGAATTTAGCTGCTAAATTCTAACAAGTCTGTTCTGAGCATGTGATTTTTTTCAGAGGCTTATGACTTGGCCATATTTGCACGTATTTTCACAAAGATGTCAATGGGCACCTCCCTGACAGCAGGGAAACCCCTTGCCAAATTTCAAGTCCCTGCTCCAGAGCGTGGAGGTGCTAAGCTTCTTAATGAAATGGTTATAAGAGGTTTGTTGTTGTTGTTTTTTCACACGGACAAAACATCTTATTTTTCCCTAATCTCATTTCGGAAATGGCTGAATCGTTTTAACTGAAAATTAAAAATAAACAAACAAGCCACTCCTCCCCATCAGCTTAGATACTCATCATGGAAAATTTTAGCTTGAATGTTTTAAGCTTGGAGTTATGCAAAGTTATAAGCAACTGAAAACAGGATTTTACATTGGAAAGTGTAGGGCAATCTTAACTATAAGTGTTGTTCCCTGTGCAAGTGATACGTGTGTGTGTGTTTCTATCCATCCATCCATCCAGGAGAGAAAGTGCATATATGCATGCTCTCTTGAGGACTATTTGATAAGAAAAATAGTTGTCTTTTTCAGTGGCACTGTTTAATTGTTCTGTAGACCACTAGCAGTACATAAATTGCAGTGCCAAGTTTTTTTCAAATATTGGTATAACCTATTGTCCTGTTATAGGTTTTAGGTGCTCGCCATCTGCCTAAACCTGGCAGAAGCATTGCCTGTCCATTTGTAGAGGTGGAGATTTGTGGGGCCGAATGTGATAATAGCAAGTTCAAGACAACTGTTGTGAGTGAGTATCTGCACAACTTCTGGGTGGGAGTGGAGTTATACTTGCAGTGCACTAAATAAAATTGGTAGAGGACATCCATCATGCATGCTATCTATAATTGACCTTTCAAGGTCCTTCCAGTTCTAGGAGATTGACATATCTCTATTTATTTATTTAGGGGGAGGGATAGCTCACTGGTTTGAGCATTGGCCTGCTAAACCCAGGGTTGTGAGTTCAATCCTTGAGGGGGCCATTTAGGGATCTGGGGCAAAAATTGGGGATTGGTCCTGCTTTGAGCAGGGGGTTGGACTAGATGACCTCCTAAGGTCCCTTCCAACCCTGATATTCTATGATTCTGTGAATTAAGGTTAAAATTTTGTCACGGTTATTTTTAGTAAAAGTCACGGACAGGCTGCAGGTAATAAACAAAAATTCACAGAAGCTTGTGACTTGTCCAACTTTTACTAAAAATAATGGCCGGTGGGGAGGGGGAGTTGACAGGTGGACGACTGAAGCCCGAGTGGGAGGGAGGGCAGGAGCCCTGCTGTGGGGCAGGGTGTCTAGCACCTGCTGCGTGCAGTGCCTCGGATCTGCGGGGTCTCCCCACAGCCCCAGGGCTGAAGCGGAAAATGTCACGGAGGTCTCTGAAAGTCACGAAATTCGTGACTTCCATGAAATAATCTTTTCCTTATCTATAATTTACAAATATCATATACCAGAAGGATAAGGTGACTTTATTGCTCTTAACTGATGATTCATGTATTAGTACTCTAGTGCTTGCCTCAGATCCAATTAATTTTAGAACCTTCACTACGTGTCAAATTCAGGCAGAGAAACATGCAAGTGTTAAACTGTGTTAGGTTCATAATAAGTTGCATTTCTGTTAAGTTTCTGGCTATGTGTAATTTCCATATTTTTAAATTGCTTGGTAAATTGAAAGTGCCTCTGAAGATGCTAGATGCAGTGTTCAGAGCTCTGTGTAGCTTGAAAGCTTGTCTCTTTCACCAACAGAAGTTGGTCCAATAAAAGATATTACATCACCCACCTTGTCTCTCTGAAGATGCTAGTCCCAAGGCTATTATATTTAGGTTTGAGTTCAAAGATTAGATAATTTCTTTGGAGATATCTTGGACAAGAAGGGTGGTAATACAGCAATGGAGCATGCAAAGTACTATCATCTTGATCCAGAGCCCAACAAAGTCAAGGAGATACCCCCATTGATCTCATGGAGCTGTGTGTAAAAATGAGGTTCGTTTACTAAATGTATCTGTGTGGGCCAGAGTTGCACTAAAAACCAAACAGGGGTAAGGATTTTAAATGTGAGGGTCCTACTCCACATTTTTTCTTACTTTAAGCCATCTGATTGGCTGTCTATTTTAGTGCCTGATTTTGGCATTTCTAGATGCACTGCTGTTTCTCTGTGACAGATGAGGCCGTGCAAAATTCTAGGAATGGAATTGAGTGCAGAATGTTCAGTAGAGAGCTGCATCAGTAGGGGAACCACAGTGTTTCCCAGAGAAGAGTATTTTGACCTTTATATTTTGTATTGGTAATCAACCTTCAGAGCCAATATTCAGCCTCCAGCACACATGCAGATGACTCCACAAAACTCCACCAGTGAGTATGCAAACTGGATAGTTGCAGATCTGTCTACTTAGTATGTTTCATGCTAGTGTCTGTTTTTAAGCTCAGACCTGGGGCTTGTTTTTCATTAATGCATGGCAAGCAATTCACCCTTTAAAAATAGATATCCAGGAAGGTTTGTTTATATAAATATATTAAATATGAAGAAATGTATTTAAATTTAGATTTTTTAAATAGATTTTTCCTTCCCCCAAGAACTTCTTGAGTGGGCATACAAAAACAGCTGGGATAAGGAATTTCAGACTTCATGTATAATCCCAGCATGTGCCCTTGCATATACACTTGTATGTGCATGAAGGGAAGTGATTGCATCATATCACAAAAGTTTTCTTTTCATTCCAGATGACAATGGCCTTAACCCAGTTTGGGCACCCTGTCCAGAGCAAGTGAAGTTTGAAATTTATGATCCTAACCTAGCGTTTCTGCGCTTCGTTGTTTATGAGGAGGATATGTTCAGTGACCCCAACTTCTTAGCACATGCCACTTTTCCCATAAAAGGAATCAAATCAGGTAAAGATCAATAGGGTGTCATAAAGTGTTAAGCAAGAAACATGATCTTTAGAACTGCTAGTACTGTGCATTTGCTCTCAAAACTTAGGTAGTAAAGGGCCCATCCTGCTGAAACACACCTTGGGAGATAGCTACTTTAAACTGAAAATACCACACCCTCACTCTGAACTAGGATGTCAGGTGTGTTGGAAATAATCTTTTAAATGAATCGCCCACCACCAAATTGTTGTTCATTCTTTCTGCAAGAGGAAAGAGTTACATAGAACAAGTTTCAGAGGGGTAGCCGTGTTAGTCTGGATCTGTAGAAGCGACAAAGGGTCCTGTGGCACCTTCTAGAACAAGTTGTATCAGCAACGAGAAAGTGGGTATGAAACTACCTACTACTGCACTATGATCAGTTTCACAGTGGGAAGTAAAGGCAACTCCTGCATTCTTGGTCCCACTAGTTTGAGACTGATGGATTTAGATCTGACCCTCTGGATTAGGAGAGAGCAAATGCCAAAAAAGGATCAATTTTCTCCACCATGCTCAACACCCAGTTATAGGTTTATTTTGGAGAGGTAACAGTATCAGCGGTGCAGTGTTTGTGCCTACCTTCTAATGATTTGATTATGGAATGATAACTGTAATTTAATTCATTTTGCCACAGTCTCCATTTCATTAATGTGATTGTGTGCCCAGAATGAGTTCTGGAGAGATCACTGCTTAAGATTCTTCTGCTATCTTGGGTTCTACCTTTGCTTTTTTAGCTGATCCAAATGTGGGCATCCCTTGAGTTAACTTCTGATTTCTCCAGACCTGGTTTGATTTGCAGGGCTGTGGGAAAACTTCGTCACCTCATCTCTGCCTGCTGCTTCCCTGTAAACTTCAAAGCTCTGCCTGCCCCAAGGAATGGAGTAGTTGAGCCGAGTGGATCTACCCAGTCCCATGCATGCTTGCCCCCAACTGCAAGCAACCCTTCCTTCTTACTTTAATTACCTCTGTGTACCCTCTCCCCAGGTTTTAGGTCAGTACCTCTCAAAAATGGTTATAGTGAAGATATAGAGCTGACTTCCCTTCTGGTTTTCTGTGAAATGCAGCAAGTTCTGGTAAGTGCAAAGCCACTTCCTCTGTGTTACACTTTCCTCATCACTTCCGCTACGCCCAGAGCATGGGTCAGTGAGTCCTTTGTGGTAACTAAGAGGTGACAGTTCAGCTCATATATTTCTGCCTGATACTGTGTGACCCTTAAGTCTTTCATACTGGTTCCTGAATGTTCATTAACCAGAATTCAGTTGCTCTCTGTCTGGGTGGAGAGATGTCTCACTCTTTTTAAGAACGTTCTGCTCACGCAGCAGCATTGCTGCTGGCCTCCTTGATTGGAATGAAACCGTATAGAATTTAATTCTCTGGCAGTAGGAAAGAGCCCTTCTCAAGCTTGTATGCCCCTCTTGGAGATGAGACTCACTAATATTGAAGCCTCACTTGGCAGTAGATACTCAGGACAGAATATATTCCTTCTCCAGTCTTCAGAATCAATCTCTGGAAAAAAAATAGAAGGCTTTGCCAAAGAGCAAAAGTAAAAACAATAATTGCCAGTATTTTATAAAGAACAGAGACCCAGCACTAGATCCCATTGCAGAGAAACCTGCCTCATTTAAGCCTTCACAGAACATCTGTTTGAACCACTAAAATTCTGTGCGCACATAATCCTCTTCTTGGAAAAACAATTACAAATCCCTAGGCACGGAATCAGCCAGGCAGGTGGGTGAGCCACAAGTAATTAATTACTATTGATACCCAAAGTTATTGCATACTGTACTTTAAACCAGACCCATCCTGTCTAGTTAGTGCTCTCTCCACCTTCCAAATTTTCAAGTCTCAATTCTCCAGGCTTGATGGACACTCTATGAAACAAGTGAGATGCTAGGGACTCAAGGTGATCTCCCACATACTGCAAATTTCAGAGGAAAAAATACTCTGTTTTTGCTTTACGTTGGTGTAAGCCCATTGGAGTTGATGGAGTGACTCCAAACACATGCTGCTGTAACTGACACCAGAATCTGGCCATTGCATTTCTTACATCAGAACACTGTGTGCTTCTCATCAGTGAGTCATTGGGTCTCTGGAGGGATTTAGTCCTGCAGCTACATAGACACTGAACTGGAAGGTATTGCACTTACGGTCATGCTCAGTTTCACAGGAGAAGCAGCGGATTTGGAAGAGTTGGGAAACACCCTTTTCCAAGTTGTGTAGAAAGTCTCACGAGACCCCCTGTGCAATGACTGTATGTAATCCTGTCACAGGTTCTTGGCAGCCATTGTAGCTTTCCATTACCCACTGGAGAAGGGAGAGAAAAGAGGAGTTGCAATGAGGGGAGTCTGAGGGGAAATAAGAGGTCAGGAATGCAGGATCATGAGGGGGAAGGAAGAGTCCCGAGGAAGAAAAGGGGTCATAGGTAAGGGATCGCAAGAGGGGGAGAGGGTCATAATATGAGACTTGGGTATATAAATAAATATAATGTATATCCTTTAAAAAGGAGTTTTTAAACATGTAAGGTCTCAAATCCCATGGGGATGAGCCTGGCATAGAAGGCTAAATAGAACTTTGTGTTGCCACCTCCTACAACCCCCCCCCCCGCCCCCAATAGTGACTCAGTGTCTTACAAAGTGCTATCCATGCTCTACATGTAAACATGCTGAGAATCCCTAGTGTCTGGGATTTTCTTCAAAACATCCAACTCATTATTTGCCTGGGGCAGTGGTGGCTTTTAAAGTGTTGTTCATAGCAGCCGTGCACCTCCCAACCTTCTCAGCAGCAAGTCCTTTGACTATAGCACATCTCATAGCCTCAGTCCCCTTTCTTCCAGCTTGGTAAATTAAGATGCAGCACAAATAAATGTATATTTACAGTGATGAAACCTCAGGATACTTGTGCAGTGGCAGGAGAAATTTCAAAGATTTTTTTTTTGACAGTCTATAGTGAACAAAGACTTTCCATGGTCATTAAACTTTTAGAACCTTTGCCAAACCAATCTAGAAGCATCATACAAATGATCAAGGTCTTTTCCATCTGTTATGCTGCTTTAAAAAAAATCCTCCATAAAATGTTATAATTTAATAACAGATCTGTTTATACAGAAAGCCCATCTGCATACACTTGGAGAGAAAATCAAAAATTATGAAAGGGCTTGCAGATGGTTTTGAAATTTGTTGAGACAGAGATGTAAAAATGTTGTAACTGTGTGTAAATTATCATGTCAGCCCTTATCCAGTTCCTATTGAAATTAACTGGAGTCTTTCCATATAGTCTAGAAATGTAAGTGTATTAAGAAAGTTTTTAAATTTAGAAGCATGTCTTATTTGCTTGCAAATTTGATTTACTTGCTGTCGAAAGTATGACTGTTTTTGAAGCATTTTCAGATTATAATCAGTTTAGCTGGCATTTGTTTTTTTAACAGAAATTCCCAAAGTGTCCACTTCAATCTTACTTTTCAAATCCAGCATTGGTGGATACAGTTATTTGTGGGAAGAAATGAGGGCATGTAGATGTCTAAGTGATCAACAATTGGCCATTTGCATGTCCTCATTTATGACTGAAGGAGGCGAGGTTGGTCCCCTTTAAAAACGAGATCCTTGATTTCATAATTTTAAAATGCATACTTTGTAGGGTAGAGCACAGAGGCTGTGCCTCAGCTCCTTGACATCCACAGAGAGGGAGATGCAGCAGGGTTTCAGCTGTAGTGCAGGGGGATGGGTGTGCGCATGCATATCCTTGATTTTACAGTTTGTTAACCTGGTAAGCATGTTGCGAAGCTCATCCAATGTCTTAGGCATCTGGGGAGACAGTGTGCTGAGGGGTGAAAGGAGCTTGATTATTAGTATGTCTGCCGTGACAGTGCCTTCTGTTCACTGGTCGCATGTTTCTTTGTTGGTGTGGGATGTTTTGATATTAGTGTGGAATTTAAGACCCCAGTGCTGCCAAGATTTACGCAGATGGGTAACTACACAGATGAGATTATGCATATGCAGGTGCATAATGTTTTAAAATACTCCATAAATAGTTCCTGGTGTCAAAGGGGTGTTATGTGGTTTCCTAACTGTCTGTTTGTGAAGAATTTTGAGAGCCCTTTTTATAGAAGATGACATGCAAGTACAAATGCAAATTAAAGGCCTAATCCTGCAAACACTAAGGGTAAATTTACACTGCAGCTGGAACCCCTCAGCCTGGTAGACAGACCCGCTCTAGCATAGTTCAAGCTAGCGTGCTAAAAATAGCAATGTGGATTTAGTGGCTCGAGTGGCAGCTTGAAGTCTCTAGCCCACCTGACCCCCTGGGTCTGAACTTGGGTGGCTAGCCCGAGTCTCTGCCGGAGCTGCAACCTCTGACATTATTTTTAGAGTACTAGCTTGAGTCCCCCTAGCCAAGTGTATCTGCTGGGATTGGGAGGCTCATTCCTGGCTGCAGTGTAGATATATCCTAAGGGCAGATGCTTCTCTGATATAAACTGTCATAGCTGCAGTGAAGTCAATAGAGCTATGATAGTTTACACCAGTGAAGGATCTGCCCCCCTAGCTATAGTACTAACAGCCATGAATGGTCCCATTTAATGCTCGGTGTTTGAAGAATCTGACCTTTCGTTTGCAGTTTAATAAGAAACCCCATTGGAAGCAATGAGATTTAGTAATAAGCCCCATCCTTGGTAGTGTTTGCATACTGGGCTCTATCAGATGTAACCTTCAAAAATTAAAAGTTCTTTGCAGTGTTTCAAGACTATTAGAAGATAACTGCAGTCGTAACACACAACTTCCTCCCCTTCTTTCCTCAGCACACCTGTATACTTCATGGAATGCTTTCTCTGTAATCCATTTATTTCTCACTGGTCACCCTGGTGTGTGAACACCTTACCTTTTTAAAAAAAAGCTTATTTTTATGAGCATCTTCTTTTTTTCAGTGTTTTCTCAGTTATTTATTTTGTTTCCAGATGTGTCTTAGAAAAATGAATGTACAAACTACTACTTAGAAAAATCGAGGAAGAATAGCTTGTGTAAGACGCTGAATTGGTTTCTGATGTTCTTTTCCTCTTGAAGGAAAGCGAAGAGGAGCTTTATTCGTCGTGTCGGCAGCTTCGGAAGCGCCAGGCAGAACTGAACAACCAGCTGTTCCTGTATGACACCCACCAGAACTTAAGGAACCCTAACAGAGATGCCTTACTAAAAGAATTCAGTGTGAATGAGAACCAGTTACAACTGTACCAGGAGACATGCAGCAGGAGGTAGGTTGATCCTCTTTATTCTGCCCAGGGCTCCTCATATCTAAGGGGTCCTGTATGGCACAAAGGCTTCAGCTTTATTAAGATAAGATAATTTCTGGCCCACTTGGCTTGGACCAGAAGCCACGCTTCACTCTTGTAAAGAGGGTTTGAGCTGCCACTGAACCAGACTCCAGCAGCCCATGCCGATGAGTCTCTTGGTCCCAGTGACTCACTGAATGCCACAATCTTTGGAGCTTAGACCCTTCCCTACCGTCCAGCTCAAACAGCCAAATAAATTACCCATAATAAAGACTACATTGTGACATAAACATACTGGTACGTGTTGGACCAGAACATACTTCTGGTTTGACCCAAATACCAATGAAAACACAATGGACAACATGGAATTGCCAGTTATACCCAGACTCTATCCTAAGGGAAAAAGATCCCTTTCCCTAAGCCTTACCCCAGCTCATGGCTGGGTACAGGGAGAACAGGACCTTCCTGTAGCAGAAGGAGATCCTGAATGGATCTTTGCTCCTCCTGCAGCCTAAAGCTTTGAGGGGTCAAATCCTTTCCTCCCAGCCAGAGGCCAGTCTTTCAGGTCTCTTTAGAACCAGAGAAGTGATCAATGCCACAGCTCAATGCAGAGCCAGGTTATGATTGGTCAGTAGGAGCAAGGTGCTGCTGGCATTCATCCAAGCTGGCAACTATCCTACCACCCTGTGAGTCTGTGGTGGAGCTCAAGGTGGGGAGCTGAGCTGAGTTAATATTATAGGCTAGTGGTAGGAGCAAAGGACTGGGAGTTGAGATTCATGAGTTCTATTCATAAGTCCACATAACTTCTGTGTACTGGTGCGTCTCTGTGTTCAGTGGGGTTGATATTTACTCACTCCCTTGGGATGTGGTGTGTTTTTGAGATCCCTGGATGGAAGGTGCTGTAAGTACATGTTGTGATAATTATAAGCACACCCCAAGAGACACTTATCTTGTAGTAAACTGTGTAGAAATTGGAATATTTGGGGACCAAATATTTAAAGATGGGAAAATGGATGTTCCTAGAAGGACCAGCATTTCAGCATGCAAATAGAGAGTTATGAAAGTAGTTCATCTGTGCATTTTTGTGGGAATGTTCATGACATTGTTCTTTGAATTTTTTGGCTCTTTTTAAAATATGTATACAAAGCTTTGAACATATGAAGTGCCATATATATACTGTAACTGTCTGTGTTCACATTTTAATTTAAAGAAAAGAAACGGAAGTACACAGAGTTGCTGTTACACTAGTTGCTGTACGGTGCTAAGTGAATTGACCTTTGTATTTTTTCCCAGAATACCTAGCAGAATTGTTTACTTTAATTTTCTTTTCTTGAAGATTAAAGGAGAAGAAAGTCAGTAACAGCAAATTCTACTCCTAGAGAAGCTATTCCTTTTGATGCACGTTTTAGAAAGCCACTCAGGAAGAGGCGTTAATTTACCCTGATCGTCCTACTCGATGAAGGTCTCATCAGGCTGAATTTACTAAGAAGAAGAAAGATGGGTTTCCTTAATATTTTCTTGTTATAGGAGGAACTATTTTCATTGTTGTTTAATTTATCTTCTGTACAAAGCATACATACAGTGCAGCCTAGATTTTCTGCATATTCAAGTAATTATTTGCATCCAGTATCACAAACCTTAGAGTGAGAAGGAAACTAAGGGTCAGCTTTTCACAGCTACAGGATGTGCAGACAATTTGCATGCATTTGTGCAGGCCTAACTTACCCTTACAAATACCCAAAGTACAAGTACAAATCATCTACAGTATTTGTGTGCACAGGACACAAATTAGGCATTCACAACCTTTGCGCACACACAACATTAATAATCCGACTCCTTATGATTGACAGATAATGGGTTTAATTTATTAAATGCTGTAAAAGCACTTTTACAATATGATTGATGACAGATACAGCAGATTGTATCCCCCACACATAAAATAATCTGGGCAATGGATGGTTATGCTGTATTTTCTTCTGATGTTTCTTGTTATATTTTTTAATGCCAGTGAATGAGTTAATTTTCTAAAACTAAATGTACTCCAAGATTCTAGATGGGTTATTTGTTGGATTCTGTGAAAAAAGAGAGACTCTTTAAAAAAAAAGAGAAATACGACATTATTTTGTGTCACGTAAATCAGCTCCGTCAAGGCAGTGCAAGAAAATATTTTTAATACATAAGGTAGGAGCGAGAAAGGAAAGGTATTTTAAACTCCAGTTGGATAATTTACTTTGCTGTAACATCGTTTCTCACATCCTTCCAGCTGCTAATCTGCATACAAATGAATTGTTTGAAAACTGTCCATCTGTAGTCTTGCAGACATTCTTACAAGATAATGTCAAACAGTACTGTTTGTTTTTTTAATGTTATCTGTTTACCCAAAATATATTTAATTCATAACATAACTGTGCACAAATACAAACAGATACATTATCCTTATGGCTTAAGTTACTAGTAGGAACATAGACGTTGTAGATGGAAAAAACCTATTAGATCAGCAAGTTTGTTTCTCTGCAAGAGCAGAAGTCTTCGGATGATGCATCAGATACCAGACATCTTAATATTTGTATGCATTGATTCTTCATGTTAGCAGCACATTACTCATTAATAAGAACCGACTAGTCACCGTATCCATATGTGGGTGGAGTTTTGCAGTCTATATGTTTGAATGTGCATTTCAAATAAGTGCAGAAAAGATTCTTTCCTTCTGTCTAAGTAATTGCCCAAGACTAAAGTGATACATAGTTAGTGCTGGATCTCTCACCACTGAGAGCCTGTTTGGGTTTGGAATTCATTGCATAGTGAACTGCCTCAGCGGGTTTCAGTTTCCCTTGCTCCCCATGCCACCACTTCTGCTGATCTGCTGTCTCAAGATTAATTTAATTGATTCCACTATGCATTCACAGATGATATTTCAAGGAGCACCCTTGAGGTTTTAGTTATTCCAGAAAGACAGTCCTGTCTCATTTAATTTCATACGAAAGTGCTATAACAGAGAGTCAGGAAATACTAGGGTTGGGCTTCAAATTTCCCTCCGCATACAAACTCCCTGAAGATGCGGGCTTCTCTTGTACATTTTTTGGAAATTAAATACTAGGTACCAAATCCAAAAGATGGGAGAGTAGTAGGTTAAAGGCAGCTCTTTATTCTTCTCCTTCCTGATAAGTCGGAAAATTATTCCGTCCCCAAATGGAGTTGGGATGCACAGCCTGGGACTAAAAGGAAAAGAACTTTTTGCATGTAAGTTCCAATTTCTTCCCCATCCTGCTTCCTGCCAAATCACCACCACAGACCGTATTGCCTGGGGGCTACCATGGGGGAGTTTGTTACGATGCCAGGCAGCCAATTAACAGGCAGGACGGGAAAGTGAAAATTCCAGAAATCCTTGCATGCCAGACCACTGGGTGCCTGCAAAGTTCTTTCTTACAGGAAATCCACCTCCCTTTAAAAATAGAAAAAAAAGAAAAAAAAAGATACTTTGAGCAGCTCCTGGAGCCATATGTAAGGTTAACACCCTGGCAATGCTGTGTTCTCATTTCTCAGGGAAGTATTTTGGATATAGTGTTTTGACTGCTAGAGCCCCGAGGTGAGATATTCTCCTTGGAGAAGATCCCAATAATTTTCTACCAAAAATTCAAAACTAAATAAAAACATCAGCTGTGGTTTCTGGACATAAATTGTCCATGTGGCATAATTGTCCTGGCTTCTCTCACTGTTATAAGCATTGCTGCCGTAGAGCAGCACATGTATGATGAATCATATTGCTCTCTACTACTGTTGTGTAAATGTTTATGAATTAGCACATTGCACCACACTTCAAAGTGTCCCATGCAGATTCTCTGCACATATGCTATGTTAAACTGGTTGTGAGACGAGCCCTTTAACGTAAGTTCAACGCATTTTACAGTGAGCTACTTTTCCAGAATCACTCTTCCCAAATATTGTACTATACTTGGAAGGAAAAGAGTTGAATTACCAATTTTGCAGGCATTCAAGGCCTGGTCAAAATTAAGCAATAGTTCTTTCTATCCTAATTTCCTGTGTTCTATGTTAGAACACATTTACCCAAAAGCCTCTGGATACTTTGTTGGGGTAAACTCCAAGTCAGTTCTCTCATGGCTTTGAGACTGTTATGTTTCTGTTGATATTGATGTATGTCAGATGTTGTTCATCCTAGAGATGAAGTCTGACCAAGACAAAACTGAAGGCTGTATCTACTTGGAAGGACAGTAACCCTGATGTTCACCAAACATTAAATTAGGGAACACATTTCTGCACATGCAGTTTCCTTAATTACAAAGGCAAATGCCCTTTGCATGTAACACACAGTTACCTGCTTGTGGTAAATTTTATGTCACTTGGGGTCCTTCAATCAAGGCTAGAAGTCTTTCTAACACATCAGTTCTAGTTCAGCTACATGTTGCTGGGTGTGATGCAGGTGAAATCTGTAGCCTGGGTCATGCAGGAGGTCAAACTAGATGATCTTAATGGCCTCTGAATCTATGAATATGTGTATGTGCCAAATTAGAAGCCAGGTTGAGGCTGGTTGAAAATGTGCATCTGTGGCTTGTTACATACATTCTGAATGTTTTCCTCAGACACATCTGTACATTTCTCCATTTTGGCCATGATTCCATTTGTTTAATGTTGCAATTTCTTTTAATTAACATTCCAAATGAGAAATGAATCCAGAAAAGATCATTATTGAATACTCTGGAATCAATCAAGAGGCAGTGGTCTGGTGAATGTAGCATGAGTTGAGGGGAAATTTTTATTGACCTCCGCTGATTGAATTAGGATGTAGGTATTTCCATATGTGACCTCACTGTTTGACTTAGTTCCAGACTGGAATATTGTTTACCTCCTCAGAAATAGTAGAAATGTACTGATTCTCATCACATGGCTATTTTAGCCAACCAGGAGCCAAGATTTTCTTTTCCTATGTAACAACAGTGTTTATGGGCATGTCTACATAGCATCTGGGCCTGAGCCTTCCAGCCCAGGTCCACAGACTCATGTCGGTGGGGCTCGCGCTTGCTCTCTACAAATAGCTGTGTAGATGCTGTGGCTTGGGCTGGAGCTCGGAGCAACCGTGGCTTGAGCTGGAAAGCTTGCTTTCAGATTCGGTGCACACTTGCCCTATGTGCAACCTAAGCTGTTGGTTTGGTTTTGATGAGTTCCAACTCCATTTCTGTTTAGTGCTAATCTACATTCTTGGGTCCCAAGTGCACGCTTAACTGAAGCATGAGTTATCCCATTGATTTAATGGACGTGCTTTTCTGGATTGGGATCTTAGTCCTTGGAATCAAACAAACCTCCCAGAGCTATGAAAGATAAGGATTTCTGCCATGTGTGTAAACCACCAATGCTTAGAACAATGTTCCTTGAGGATCATTATATATTGTTAGATTAAACAATCCGGTATATTGTTGAAAATTTGGGGACTTTTTCAGTAATTAGAAAATAATGAACATTTTTGAAGGAAAATGCATTGTTGGGGGGTTTTTTAGGAGCAGAGGCTGTAAAAACCCAGTCAGTTCTCTGGGACCTGGGGTGGAGATAATTGAAATTTAATTTATTTTTTTAAAATAAATAAGTATATATGTGCATTAAAAGTGTGTGTCTATGTAAGTGTGTGTGCGCGCGCGCGCATTGGTATCTGTTACTTTTGTGACAGGTTAAACAGCTGCCATAAATTCTAAATGAATCTCTAGTGTGTTAGTTTCTTATTTATAAATATCAGCCTCACTGCATCATCTCTTCACAGACGTTTTGAGAAGAAAAGGAGGAACACATATCAAGTGTTGACATAGTTTGAGGACTAGAAATTTTAATGGCATCTTTTCTAAAATTTCAATAGATACTTTTCCAATTTGTAGCTGTACTTCTGATAATTCATATTCAAGAACACAAATCGTGTACTAAATTTTGGAAACATTGTGGCACAGCATGCGAGTTAAAGTAATACCTTAATTATCTTTACCCAGTTGCACAAGGGAAAAAAAATGTGGAGCTGGCTTAGATGAAGGATCATTATAAAACACTTGAAATGGAACATCTGCAGCTGATTTTTGGGGATGTTTAAAAGTATTTTTCTTAACAACCTGCAGGTTTCCTATTTTGAAAAGTGAAAGAGGCTCCTTTCAATCACCGGTCCTTTGCTCTATTTACTAGGAAGAGCTGGAAGACATAAGAATTTTTGACTCTACCAAATCCTGATCTAGTACGGGCTAGTGTATACAGTGTTTTCATCGATAGATCTCAAAGTGCTGTACAAAGGGAGGTCAGCATCTTTATCCCCATATTACTCACGTACAGCTAACTGGTTGTGGGAGTGGGTGAGCAGGCTATTTTGAGGGGCTGGGAAGAAGGTGTGTTCCTTCCTGTGCATGCTGTGTCAGGAAAAGGGTCTGGGGATGGAGCTAAAGGATCTGCCATTCTGTCCTTCCACCTGCAGAGAGCAGGAGGCAGTAGTGGCTGTGGACCAGCTCTGTGGACAAGCAGAGAATGATTCCTCCTGCATCCTGCTTGCTTCTGTGCAGTTCTCCTGTGTCCAGCTGGGCTCTGTAGGCTGCTCAGGCACTGGGGAGAGGCTCCTGGAGCTAATCATATGCTTTGGGGTTTTTTTGCTTTGGTTTGTGTGCATTTTGTCTCACTGCATGAAAAGACTACCTTCCTCACTGTTCTGCTCCTCCTGGATGAAGAGTCTGGACCTGATCCCAGAGCCCTTACTCTTGCAAATAATCTAGTTTAAGTGATCCAGGCCTGCTCTTATAAGTAATGGCTGAAAGCAATCCAGTGCTATACATAATCTTTATCCAGACAGCCATCCAGGCTTTTCACCCGTCAGAAATCATGTCACTGGTTAATCTTTCCACTCAAGATGTTGGCACGTCTCCCTGAGGTTCCCAGCAAAGTTGTTGTTGAGGCATTATAAACACACAGATTTTCATTGTCTGCCTCTGAGGCTCTGAGCCAAGGTCCTCAAACACAGGGCACAACTTATTTCGCTGCTCTGGCCTCGGTGCTGCCTTCTATCATGGGCCCAAGACTGGACTCTCCTTAATCTTCCACGAAGAGTGAATCCCTTATCTAGCATTGCCTGGCACTAGTTAAACTGAAAGTGGCAGGGAAGAGCAAATCAGTCCAGCTCTTTTAGGCACAATAGCCTTGGTGACAATGCAGGAAGAACTCCCCTCAGTGCCTACTCTTCATTTGCCATAGTAACCACTGGAACCAATTCCAGACCTATCCTCTGCTGCCAATGTCTGTCTTGGCACAGCGAGTCCTTACAGATGCCTGTCAAGGTAAAAGTAAGAAGAGCGAGAATCTCTCCATAAGAGGGGCATAAGAAAAAGAGGGAATGTCGTCCTCCTTTGTACTCTGACCCAGGAAGGTCATGGATTAGGAGATGTATAGAACCCTGCTGAGTCTTAGCTAGGAAACCAGCACCCCCTAGTTTAAACACCCATTCCATGGGAGCTATTGCTGCCTCAGTGGCCTGGCTTAGGCAGGTGCCCCCTGGTGGAGATAAGCAAAGCAGCAACTTCGAGTTCGATTCACACTTTCATCACATGCTGCTCCTTGGATGCCCAGTTTGGAAGAGCAGTGTTACAGTCCATAGTTAGCTAAGAACTCCTCAGCCACTATCCCCCAGGTGGAGCACTGGCTCTCGAAGAAAGGTTATGGACTATAAGTGTTGTTCAAGAGT
Source organism: Chelydra serpentina (assembly GCA_037349315.1). Classification (NCBI taxonomy): domain Eukaryota; kingdom Metazoa; phylum Chordata; order Testudines; family Chelydridae; genus Chelydra; species Chelydra serpentina. The sequence continues at coordinate 31,894,587 of JBAIAC010000026.1, forward strand.
TGCCTCTGTGTATTCACGCTAGCCACCCACCTTCCCCTCAGAGTCGTTCTATATAAGCTCAGGACTCTGCAGTCTAGGCAGAAGGAACTGTCAGGCACGGACAGCACTTAAACTGCTGGGAAATTTCTTTTAAATATCAGAACTAGGGTAGCTCCAACTTCAAAATGAGACTATTTAAAATTTAAATAAGTGTGAATTTGACTTGTCAACATAAAGGGCTGGCACAAAATTATTGTTCCCAAAATTATGGCTGTTAAAACATGTCAGTATTTCCCCCGTGTAGTAACCTGAAAAACAGACTACTCAAAAGTGCTGCTGTGAGTGGAATTCCAAGTTTCATAATATAAAATGTTCATAGCTCCTCATAGAAAAACATGAAGTCCCTTTGGGGGTGATACTACATGTTAAGGAAATGATTGTAATACTATTTTTAGAAGCTTGAATAACAATGGAACACAAAAATAATTGTTAGCCGAAGGCAGTTGATGGAATGGTGTTTAACTGTTTGATAATACTGAGGCCCTCCGCTACCTGACACTTCAACCAACTCGTTCATTTTAAAGAAGCATTTTTTATAATTGGAAAAATCTACAAACGTGCTCCAGGACTCCCCTGCTTCTACCGCCCCAGGCCCTTTAAATAGCCCCCAGAGCCCTGGAGTAGCAGCGGGGCTCCGGCGGCTATTTAAAGGGCCGGGGCAGTAGAGGCAGCGGGAGCCCCACTGACGCTACCCCAGGGCTCTGGCAGCAATTTAAAGGGCCCGGGGCTCCAGTCGCTGCTGGGAGCCCCAGGCCCTTTAAATTGCCTCCTGGGGAAGCCGGGCCTCCCCGGTACGGCGCACTGGCTCTTGCCGTTACGCCATACCGGGGCATAGTGGCTTACTTTCACCTCTGTGTAAGGGACTCAGTTAAAAAGAAAACCTCTCATTTGATATGGAAGTCACTGAGAGTCATGTTGAAACCTGCAATGCCATTATTTCAATGTACAGCCTCACTTTAATGTACAGTGGATTATATTATAAATATGTACACAAAATGTTGTTATTTAAAAACACAGCAATACTGTTAATCCATTTAAACTGAATAGTCCCTTCAGCAGACATAAAACAAATGTCTTTCCTACCAATGCTAAAAAATTCTGGAATGTATTATTACATTGTTCTGGAATGCCAAAACATTTGAAACTGGCAAAGTTATTTTCATCACTGATAATGTATGCACTTTTTCAGAGAACACAGTAAGATCTAATTTTATTTTAATTTTCAAGTACTTTGCATATTTTATCACCCTATAAAAAGAGCCCAACCTCAATGTTCGACATCTTTCAAACAGAGTGTGTTACTGCTGCTGGAAGCCATGAGAGCACCACTGCGGCCAACAGCAAGATCAACCCTCCATCCCTAATCAGATGTTTTATAGTATAGACTCTGAGCTTTCTTCCATGTCCCTGGGATTTAAACCACTCCACTACTTCGGTCAGACTAAACTGCTCAGGTTTGTACCCTAGCTCTTTCCTGGCTTTTTCCATGCTGAAATAATGCGTGACGCCTGTTTTGTAAACCTCGGTGCGAGTGAGGAGAGGCTGAAAATTGTAAAGGCGGCCTACAAGAAAATGGACCATTTCAGTTAGGAATGCAGAAAAATATACAAAGGAGAGAGGAAGACGAACGGTTGGGAATTGGTAACCCAAGCCTTCAACTAAAGGTCGGAAAAATTCAAAGTTGTTTATTGGCCTGCCATCTGAAATGAAGTAAGCTTGGCCAGCAGCTATGTGCCGTTTGGTGGCTTTGAGTGCCTCTGAAGCCAGGATATGAGCCTGAACTAGGTTATCTACATGGACAAATTCCACTAAACTCAGAGGGTCTCCATATACAAATTTAAACAATCCCTTTTCAATGTAGCTAACTATTCTTGGAAGATGCCTTTGCTCTCCGGGCCCATAGATGCCTGCTGGGCGGAGAGCACAGGTCCTTAATACACCTTTCCCTTCTCCAAGCTCAGTGTCATTTGCCTGCAGCACTTTCATCTCAGCTAAAGACTTGGTCCGGGAGTAGTGATCAGGATGAAGGTGAAGTGGTAGATAAGGCAGAGATTCATCCCCATTTTCTATAACTTGGCCCCCAAAGACTACATTGTATGTACTTGTATAAACCAGACTTGACACTCCTGCTTTCCTGCAAGCCTGGATGATATTTTCTGTTCCTCTCACATTAATGTCTTCTATAAGTTTTCGGTTCAGCTGCTCCCTGCCAGACATTCCATAGGAAGCAATATGGAATACACAGATTACATCTCTGAGAGCTTTTTCCACTTCAGAGAGACAGCAGACATCCCCCTGTATGAACTTCACTCCCTCGGGCACAGCTTGGACCGGCTTCAGGACATCAAAGAAAATCACGTCAACTCCCTTTTTGTATAGGGCACAACCTAAACTAAAACATGACCGAGACCATATGTTACTACTATACATAACGTAATGATGCATGAAACATTTCACCCATGAATAGAAGAAACTTGTAAACTATTTCAGTGCTGAATTCTTGCTGGTCAGAGTTGTCTGAGGGTTGGTCTACATTGAGTACTTACATTGGCATAGCTATGTCTCTCAGGGTGTGTGAAAAATCCACCTCACCTCTGGTGTAGACAGTGCTAGATTGATGGAAGAATTCTTCTGTCACCGTAGTTACTGCCTCTTGGGAAGGTGGATTAACTACAGCAATGGGAGAACCCCTCCTGTCGCTATAGTGAGTGTCTACATGGAAGTGCTTTAGCTGCACTGGTTTAAGTGTAGACATATCCCAAGAATCAGTGCTACCTATTCAGGCGTGGTTAAGGCACAGCAGCTTCATAGCCAGTGGTACACAGGCATCATATCTGACCACCTTTGACAGCCCAAACCGGATAAATCAGGTACTCATTTGCAGTTGGTGAACTAGCGGTAGCCTTTCAGTATAAGAGCAAGTGAGGCTCAAAGCCATGATCTTTAGTACTGTATTTGAGGCACTGGAATCACTAAGAGACAAAAAACACAGAGCCCTGTGATACCACTTTTACAGACTCACTTGACTAAAAAGATCTGCACTGCAAAGTCTTTGCTACTATATTTAATATTTTATGCACTAACCGGAAACCAAAGTAACCACCTCCTCCTGTAATAAGGACCGTTTCCTTGGTCACATTTTCTATGTGCATCCTTTTTCCTTTGGCACTACTTTATTTGAGCAAATTGACCTGGAGATTAAAAAAAAATACATGACAAAACCATGATTAAAAAATAATTTTAACATCTTCACTTTAGCAATTCTAAGTTATATGTTTGTGCTTTAATTTTAGGAGTCTGACTACATCATCTGCTAAGTAATGCAGGCCTAGATCCCATCACTTTATTCCTCTAAGGGCATGTACAAACAAATAGACCATATTGTGAATATGACAATATACTAACAATTACTAGCCAAATAAGCAAGAGGATTATCAGTTTCCATTAATTAGGCCATATTCTGGTGTGCATGGAATAATTCAATTAAACTCACTACAAAACTACACGGTACTATAGAAATGTCACTAATTCATACACTGAATAAATTTGCATAACAATTCCGTATCAAATATCCATATACCCAAAGCTTTATCAGTGTTCTGTGATAATACACCAAGTACTCTTATATACATATTTGTATGTGTATATCTTTATGTAGAAATGCCACCAACTGTGGTCTACCCTTAATATATATACTCATTCCCTACCTAAACCATTCTACCTGTCAAAGTATTATGTGTATATTTCACCCGTATCCTTACTTGTAAATATCCCTAAAATACTCAAAGAGGGGGAAAACAAAGGGCTTGCATTAGACAGTATGCTTCCTTGGTCCCAATCCTGCAATGATTTCAGCACAGCGTAGCTTTATGCACATTCCCACTAAAGTCCACAGGCCTACTCATGCACATAAACCTACACAAATGCCTAAGCCTACATAAGATTTGCAGGCTTTTTTATTTGCTGGGACACCACCGTAACAACATGTGTATCCAGATACATACGCTACCTATGAAGCCAGCCAATGCAATGCATTCACTGGAATGGGGGAGGAGAGCTGTGGATGAGGACTCGTCTATACTTACCCGAAGCGATCGATGCATCAGTGGTCGAGTTAGCAGGTCTAATGAAGACCTGCTAAATCGACGGCCGATTGCTCTCCCGTTGACACCTGTACTCCACCTGATAGAGAAGAGTAAGGGGAGTTGATGGGTGAGCGTCTCCCATCGACATCATGTAGTATTAGGGTGACCAGATGGTCCGATTTTATAGGGACAGTCCTGATTTTTAGGTCTTTTTCTTATATAGGCTCCTATTACCCCCACCCCATCCTGATTATTCACATTTGCGGTCTGGTCACCCTATGTAGTATGAACCCTGCGGTAAGTAAATCTAAGCTACATCGATTTGAGTTAGGAAATTCACGTAACTCATATTGTGTAGCTTAGATCGACTTTTCCCTTCAGCGTAGACGAGGCCTTCGGTTTCGTCTGCACTAGCACTTTTTGTAACTCAACCTTTTGTCGGTCAGGAGTGTGCAAAAACCAACCCCCGTGAGTTTCACCAACAGAAGTGCCGGTGCGGACAGCGCTATGTCGGCAGGAGACGCTCTCAGAGCGAACGCCGCTCGTTGGGGGTGGTTTAATTATGCCGCCAGGAGAGCAAAGAGTGGGTAGCCACCGGGGTGACCGGGGCACGGCTGTAGCCGTAAGGTCCGTAGTGTAGACACGGCCTCACTTTGTTTACCTGCTGGGGATCAAGGCGGAAGTGTTCATCTCTTTTATGAGGCTCACTTCTCCAATCTGCAGGCGTTCATAACCTGCCACACCTGCTAGGCCTGCGACGTGCCCTGATCGCCTCCCCCCAGCGGGGAGTCAGCAGTCGGCCAGGGCAGATCAGCTCGGCCCGCCACCCGCCTAGGGAGCGGCCCCTGACCCCAGGGCTGGTCCCCCAGCCCGCCCTGGCCGGGGGAGCGCGGTTTGCAAAGCGCCCTAAACCCCCCCGCCCCAATCGGTGCAGCGGGAGCAAAGCCCACAAGACACAGCGATGGGGGGCGGGGCACACACAGCTCCGACCCGCCTGGGGCTCACCACACGCGGGGCTGGGCCGAGGGGCGGGGCCTGCGGACCCCTTGGCACCAGCTTGCACCGCCCCTTACCTCCCAGTAGCTCCAACCGCTTCTGGGCTCTCTCCCTCTCAGCCCCGCCCCGCGCGGCGAGCCGCTTCCGGGGGCGGCCTGAGGAAGAGCCCGCCCGGCTCCCATCACCGCCCTATCCCCACCCACCCGCGCGCAGCCATCGCGCGTGCCCGGGCCACCGTAGCCGGCAGAGCGGCGCATGGGCTGTACTGAACTGAATGGGCCTCCGTAGGGCGGGTCCGGGAGTCCGTACAACACGATGGCGGCGTTCGCGTGGTCACAAGCAGTTTTTGCGCGGCAAGCAGGCGGCCCCTGGAAGCGCAGCTGCGCGTTCCGTACAACAAGATGGCGGTTCCCAGCGGGAATTGCGGGGCCGTGGCGGGGAATCTGAAGGCGAGCGAACTGCGCGCTGTGCTACGGGGGCTGGATGCGGCCAACCGGGCTCTGGGTAAGGGAGGCGGCCCTGGTTAGTCGGGGGTTGGCAGGGGGGGGCGTCGCGGGGCTGCTGGACAGCCCTGCTTTCGTTCCATCAGCCCCCGTCCCGCCCCATGGCTGAGCCCCGGACTCCGGCCGCCCCGCGGGGGACACGGGCCTTGGGGGCTCAGGTTTCCGCGCCCCGGTGTGAGCGTCCACACTCACTGCATCATAACCCGGCCGGCCGGCCTCTGGCCCCGGGTCTCTCAGCCGTGCTAACGTGTCCACATAGAAGCAAAGAAGACGTACTGCGTGAAGTAATGCAGCAGTCCCTTAATGAGAATCTAAAAGCGCAGGAGTGGAGGAAGCGTGAAAGGAGGATCCGCCAGCAGAATGCGGAGCGCCGACACCAAAGCACGGATCGGCTGATAAGCATCATGGAGCGCCAAGCGGACTCGATCCAGGCGCTTGTAGCCATGCAGGCAGAGCATTACCACGCTCGCGCCCCCCCCTGCCCCCCCCTCTGCAGCTTTTGTCCCAAAACTCTTTCCCTTGTGCCCCCATGTCACCTCCAACCCACTTTTCCCAATATCTGGGTTCTTATCGTCGTCAGCTACCTCCAACACCTGTTGCTTCACCACCCAGCCCTGAAAACTATGACCCTTACCCACTGCACTCAACCCCCATCACCATGCATTGTAGCCATCCCGAAGTGCAGCACTCATTGCACACACTCGAGACAGGAAGGCTGAGTATGAGAACAGGACATATGCACATCTGTGATTTGGACTGTTCCCCTCCCCAGCCCACCCCCTTGCTGTTTCTGTGTCCCAAGCAGTTTTGTTTCTTTTCAATAAATGGATTTTTTTGCTCTGAAAACGTTCTTTATTATTGCATAAAGTAAAAGATCCCTTAGCCCAGGAAAGCAACAGGCACTGCAAGTCAGCATAACAAACACAGATTCCTACTAACATTGGAACCACTGCACTTCACTCCTGTGCAGGGCACCAAACATTACTGGTGGCTTTCTGCCTCAAATTGTTCCTTCAAGGCATCCCTAATCCTTGCAGCCCTGCGCTGGGCCCCTCTAATAGCCCTGCTCTCTGGCTGTTCAAATTCAGCCTGCAAGTGTTGGACCTCCGAGTTCCATGCCTGAGTGAATCTTTCACCCTTCCCATCACAAATGTTATGGAGGGTACAATACGCGGATATAACCATGGGGATGTTGTCATCGGCTACGTCCAGCTGCCCATACAGAGCGCGCCAGTGGTCTCTTAAACAGCCAAAAGCACACTCTGCAGTCATTCTGCACCGGCTCAGCCTGTTGTTGAATCGCTCCTTGCTGCTGTCAAGGCTCCCTGTGTGGGGTTTCATGAGCCAAGGCATTAAAGCAGGCCTGCACAACAACTTTGCCAACCGGAGAGGTTTTGTTTTTTTGTTTTTTCTTTCCTCGCATCTGGTCACCCTAGTTTTGGCCCCCGGCTGTTTTCTTTGGAGTAATATGGCCCTCACCGCTTTACGAGTTGTGCAGGCCTGCATTAAAGGGTAAGTCGGGTCTCCAAGGATCACAATGGGCATTTCGACTTCCCCTACGGTGATCTTTTGGTCTTTGAAAAAAGTCCCGGCTTGCAGCTTCCTGCACAGGCCAGGCTGCGTTAATGTCAATGAAACTCCCACGGTGATCCACAAGCGCTTGGAGAACCATAGAGAAATACGTACTCAGAGGCTAGGTGGGCTGGTGCCAGAATTGGAATATGCATCCCATTTATCGCCCCTCCGCAGTTAGGGAAACCCATTTGTGCAAAGCCAGCCACAATGTCATGCACGTTACCCAGAGTCTCAGTTCTGAGCAGGATGGTCCAAGGAGTCTAAAACTTAATAGGTAACAAAGAAACAATGTAAAATCGCATTACCAATGCTTTTCTTTCTTTCAGAGACATGTATTCAGTCACTTGGGGAATGTCAGAAAACACTCCAAAAATCAATTCAGTGTCAGAACTACTTAAATCACGTAAGCATGATTATAGTTTCTAGTTTTCAACAATCTTAAGAGGAAAGTAGGAAAAATGTGCTACTTTTTGTTTTGTTTGTTTTTAAATTCATGACTGGTAAGAGTTAAAACCAAGATCTATGAAAAGTTAAAAATCCATTCATTGTTCACAGGGTACCTTATTTGTTAACCTTTTTAATAATGTTCACATCTTATCAACAGTGAGTTCCAAGGTAAAATTTATACATAACATCTGAAACATTATGTATTTATTTTAGCCTTCTGATCTAAAATTTCTTTTGGCTTTTAGCTATATACGTACATCATGGATGTACTCTTGTGAACATATATTATTCATTCATATGCTTAGCTATTTGCAGGTTTGGTCTCTAATATGTAAACATTTGAAAAGTAAGATACTGAGCCCTGAATTTGAATTGAGATCTGCTATCATTGTCCCATAGTGGATTCTGATGCAATATTGGTACTTTGTACTGTTAAAACAGATCACACTTCCACCTGAATATATTCAGACACACTTATAGCCTGATATGGAGCAATATTATCCTGACTACTGCCCTGATCCTGCACAATGCTATGTGTGAGCAGGGCCATGCTCTTGCATGGAGTCCTGTTGATCTCAATGGTACTCTGCAATGGTAAGCTCACAGGTCTATCCATGCAGAGCAGTTTGTAGGATCAGGATCTATCTCGTTTGTAAGTAATGGTTTTATGTACTTTCATTCCTTTCTTGCCTTCAACATGTTAACTATGTTATATGGAGTGTTAAGAAGTTAGTTCAGATTTTTTGGTACCTACTGCCAGATATTAACTCATTAAACCTCACAACATCTATGTAAGAAAGGTGGGAAAATATTCTCATTTTCTGGTGGTAGAGCTGGGTTTAGAACTCAGGTGTGTATGGGGAGGAAAGGATTTTTTGGACCCTTCCCCCGGACAGTCAACTAGTCCATACTGCCTCACATTTTAATAAAATAAAACCTCTGGCTTTCTTAAGAGTATAAGGTTGCTTACTAAAGTCATGTATAACATATAATCTTACAAACAGACTTCTCATTCTACTTTCCTTGTTCTTACACAGTGGAACACATGCCTTTGAAATCTTGCACAAGTTTTAATTCCAGTTGGCTGAGGTGGGGTGAGGTTTACTGCTTCAAACATAGGCCTTGTCAACACTTCAAATGTTACTGTTTTTGTAAGTACTCAACATATCCGAGACCTCTGTTCCCTCTAAGCTGCGCAGCTGCTCAGGAGTGATTCAAGTGCCGTGCACTTGATTAGCAGAGCTGCACACATCCAGCAGCATTTGTTCAGGTGCCCCTCCCCGCCCCGTTGCTTTGCAGCCACATTGCTCCTGCAGCTGCTCCCGGGACCGTCCTTCTGGCTGTCAAGAGCGGGAAGGGAGGGGGGTGCTGATGTTAGTGTCCCCCCTCCTCCTGCCCCTCTATCTCATCTCCACAGAGCAGGGGAGAGGTGACAGGGCTCAGGATTTGGAGCAGGAGAGAGCTGCTGAGGTCTGAATGAGCCTCCGGGTGGTGAGTGAGTGCCTTAGAGCAGTGGTCTCCAAAGTGGGGTGTGCACACCCCAGGGGGTATGCCAGAGGATCCCAGGGGGTGCGCGGCAGGAGGAGCGCCGCCGGACGACACTCCGCCATTTTTTTTCTTCGGCGGCTCTGCACGCCTGCGGGAGGTCTTCCTGCCTTCGTTCTTCAGCAGCATGCCTGTGGCAGGTCTTCCCCTCTTCTTTCTTCGGCGGCACCCTGGGGGTGCGCGATCCAAAAACTTTGGAGACCACTGCCTTAGAGACAGCACATGGTCTCTCAGACTTCTCCAGCAACCAGCTCTCACAGTGTGTGTGTGTGTGTGTCTCTCTCTCTCTCTCCCTCGCCCCTGCCCATGTACCCCATCTCTCCAGAGCGGGGAAGGGGGGACAGGGAGCCGGAGAGGTTTCAGTGAGTGCCTTAAAGAGCGCACAGCCTCTCTCAGAAACTTCCCCAGCAGCCAGCGCGCACGCAGTCTCTCTCTCTCTCTCTCTCACCTCCCAACATATACTTGTATTGTTATTTTTTGGTACTTCCTGCAATGCACATATATTCTCTGTAATTTTATTCTTATTTTAGTTTTTGATTATCTATGCATTTCATAATGTTTATTTCTCTTACACTTGAATTTAATTCTTTGAGGAGTGAGTTCTAAAGTGCGTAACCTGTCCTGGCTGGAGTAATTATCCCTATGGTAACTTAAAAAAAATATACATTATAGCTAGGTTTTATGTTTCTACTGGTGGCGCACATCCGCACATTTATTCCACACATGAATAGAAAAAATTAGAGGGAACATTGTCAGAGACCCAAACATATTATAACATGGCTTGTCTTGCCTGTGTGAAGAGGATCAAGCTGTTACAACCCTTTTAAGGAATTGCTCTCTAACCTGGAATCTTTAAATGGCAAAATGTCTTGTGTAAATGGCGTCTTATTTGTCATGGCTTTAAATGAACCTGAACTTCTGTGCAGTGAGGCATAGGGATTTTTAAATCAGCAGCTAAATGGAGCAAGGTAAGCAGCTGTAGTGAACCACATAAATTAGAAAGAATGAGCAGCAAGCTCATTAATACCCCAATTTTTAGCATGCTGATTCTCTGCTATTTAAAATGCATAATTAGTAAAACGATTTTGCCATCAAATCGGAAGGCATGACAACCATACTATATTGCAGGGCAAGACAATAAGTTCCTATGAGAATCCACCTTACTGGTTTTACTTTTATTGGGAGAATAAACTTTAATTATGCTATTTTATATGATATAAACTAATTAATTTTGTTTTTGTTTTCCTTGGCTATTCAATTGGAGGGACGAGGGAAACAAGACTTATAATTGCAAATGCGTTAAACCCATGAGAGCTCAAAACATCCTAATGGACTTGCAAAATGTGTGAACCAGTTTGGTTTAAATTATACAAAACCAGGTGGAAATAATTGAGCATATTGTGGGAGGAGAGAGAGAGATTTGTAATGTCTGAAATAGAAATAAATCTTGACACTTCTTAAAAAGGAAGTTTTTTAGAGGGCAAGGATAGCCGTACGGGTAAAACAGTTGGGCAACATGGGTTCTGCTGTAGACTTTGTGTGACCTTGAGCAAACCATTTTCCTCATCTATAAAGTGAGGGTAATATTGCACTTATCTGCTGCTATGAAGCTAAATTAATTAATGTCAACAAATCACTGTGAGTTCCTCAGATGGGTGATGCTTTATACATCACTCCTGGGGGAATTCTGTGCCAAAAAATTAAATTCTGCACACGATATTTTAAAATTCTGCATATTTTATTTGTCAAAATAATACAATATAATCACAACCGTTTCAATTATTTTGGTAATATATTTCAAAATACCTGTCGGCAAGTATGTCTGTAACAATACAGACAACAAAAAAGATTCAGGAAATGTCTTTTGACAAATAGATTCCTTACTAGGTATATTCATACAGAATTCTGAGTAACAATTCATTTAAACTACAGTACAGAACCGTATTTCTTGCACCCCTCAGAAGCAGTGCAAAAGCTTGGGAGAGTCAGGAATAACGGAGGAGCTGAGGGAGAGGAAAGTAATTGCTGGGAAGGAGCCTGGGTGTGAGGGTTGTTGGGTACAGGTGGGAAAAGTAAGGAACAGTTTTTTTGTGGGGGCGGGGAGGGATTTAGGGAGCGTCCCCCATGTAGACCCTGGCTGACCTCTAGCCTCTCCCATTCAGTCAGGCACCTCTGCTCCTGTCCCCATGTGTTCTTGCACCCCCGTCCCTGCGTCCCTCCACCCCCACTCAGATGCCCCCTCCCTCTGTCCCCATGTGTCTGTGTGCCTCCGTACCAATTTGTCCCTGCACCCCCTCAGCCAGCCCTCTCCCCTCATCGCCATGTGTCTGTGCCCCCACTCAGCCTTTCTCCTGGTAGCTCTGCACCCCTTCCCTCTCTGCCCAGGTGTCCCTGCAACCCCTCAGCCAGCCTCCTCCTTTCATCTCCTTGTGCACCTCCCTCCCCCCTGTGGCCTTGTGTCTCCACTCCCATTCAGCCCCTGCCTCAGTCTGTCCTCCCGCACTAGCCCTCATGAGCCCCTGTCTGACCCCCAGCAACCTAACCCTGTCTGTCTCCCCATATCTCCCGTCGCCTGACCTAGTCCGACAAGCGCTATGAAGAAGGCAGGCTCTTTCTCTTCCCTGTCATAGCTGGGGCTGGCCAGGAGTGGCTGTTGTGTTCTAGGTATCACAGCATCCTCTGGTGGGCAAAAGGCAGAACTGTAGCAACTTTCCAGCAGAAGCTATTTTCTGCTTTAAAAAAAAAAGAGAGAGAGAGAGAAAAAAATATGCACAGCACATGAAATATGCACATGCAGAATTCCCCCAGGAGTAATAAATGTAATGCTCCCAGACAGCAGGGACCCGGGACTGGAAGCCATCACAGCCTGGCCTCATCCCCTCAGCACCAATGGGGACTCTGATTGGGGAGCTCTGCCTGTAGCAGGGGACCCAGACTGCAGGTACTCAGCATTGGGAACATACCTTCAGAACTTCAGTCGTTTGTGTGTGGGTTTTTGTTATTTTAACCTTGTCCATCTGCCACTACCCAGGTCTGTCCTTTGCGTCATAGCATCAGCCCTCCTATCTTCGTTCCTTGTTACCTTGTCCCTCTACAGTTTCCACCACTTCTGCCTACTCTGCTTCCCCTCTCTACCCTATCTATCCCACCTCCCACCAGCACAAATCTAGATCCCACATCTGCATCCTCCTTCTCACCTCTGGTGATACTTGCCTCAGTCCTGGCCTTCCCTTCATCCCAACACTCTTTGCTTCCCACACATAAGCTGCTTGTCTTTGCTTTCATGACTCTTTGTGGCCTAACTCCGCACTACCTATATATTGTGACATTCTATACCTTGGGGGAGTGCCCTGTAACCCCCATATTCCTCATTTATATGTAAATGTGATGTAATTGTAATTACCTTACATGGCATGCTTTATATGCATCGGGGAAAGGTTATGATCTGCCCAAATATCTAAATATGTATATCATTAGTGCATATGAAGTTATGAGATTGTGTTGTATGGTTGTCAGTAATACATGCAAGGAAAGTAATCAATGCCCAGGCAGGTGTCCAAACAAACATCAACAGCCATTGCCCAGCAAGGGAGTTACAATTTAGTGACTCACCTGCATAACGTCACACCAGGGGAATTGCTTAACGTTGCCTGGGGGACTCAGCAATGCCTGCCCAGACGTGCCTCAACTTGTGTTCTCCAAGCACATGGACTAAGGGTATAAAACAGAACACAGTGGCCACATGCTTGGCCTTTCTCCTTCCACCACCTACGCTGCAAGCAACAAGGACACTGAGAAGACTGAGACTCCAACAGAGGGGACTGGTCCAGGTTTCAAGGGTGAAACCTGTGTAATATGAACTGAAATATCCAGTGGGGTGAGAGAAACTGCTTAATCGAGGTGTTGCCCAGTTTAATAGGGTTGAGAGTTTAGACTGTGCACTTTTATTTTGGTAACTAACTCTTAAAATCTCTCTTTTGTAGTCAATAAATTTAACTGTTTATCCTTACCAGCGAGTGTGCCTGAAGTGTTTGGTAATCTGCTCAGGTTTGCAAAGGCTGGTGTATATCCACTTTCCATTGATGAAGTGATGAACCAATTAATAAATTTGCACTGCAACACAGTATATTCCTGAGGTACAAGGCTGGGAGCTGGGGGGATTTGGCTGGAGCCTTTCTCTGTGTGATTCGTAAGTGGCTCTGGGAGCATACATGCAATCTAGCTGGGTGTTGGGTCTCCACATGTGGTTGTGCTCAGTGATAACAGCGCCTGGAGGGGTTTGCTGCTGGTCACTGGCAAGGCATTATGAGAGACAGCCCAGGCTGGAAAGTGAAGGGGGCACAGCAGTCCCACAGTCCCAGGCTGCACCCCTGGGATCCTGTCACACCTATCATCTCTCATTCACTATCAGATCGCCTCCGATCGGCCAGGGATGCCAGCCTCCATTGCCTACTTGTTAGATTTTCAAGCAGGAACCTTCATGCTTTCTCCCATCCTGTCTCAGACACCTGGGAAGCGTTCCCCATAAATACTGGCAATAGTTCCTCCTTCAAATCTCTCCCGTGCCGCGATGACTACAAATACTTGACAATGGTTAGGTTACTGATGCCATTACTGATCATACTGACTAGTATTGTCTCATTGTTTCCTTGCACGTCCCTGTCTGTCTGTATCCTGTCGTCTGTATTATGCTTAGATTCTAAACTCTCTGGGGCAGAGATTCGTTTTGTTCTGTTTGTGCAGTACCTAGGACAATAGGATACTCTTGCATGACAGAGGCTCCTGAGTACAATGGTAGTAATACTTATTAATAAACAGGAATCAGTTATGTGGCTTAAAGATTTGTGTCATGTAAGCAAGTCTGACACTGAAAATTGAGACCATGCCTTTACCGAAGCGTCTTTATTGTTGGTAACATGGTATTGCTCTTGGAAAGTCTACATTTAGACATGCAGAAACCCCCCCCACATAATGCAATTATCTCAGCATAGAAACAGTCCAGCAGGAATAAGTCCTTTCATTATGGAAACTCTTTGTTCGACAGCAGGAAAAGAAAAAAAGATTTTTAAAGTTAATGGCATTTGCTGTTTCCTCAGCACTAATTCAGTAGCTTGATATTTGCTCATCGTAACAATTCTCTCATCACTCTTTCTCTGACCTACCCTTCTGTACAGAATGTGCGTGTGTGGTGTGTGTGTGTGTGTATTGTTTCATGCAAACGATACTTCAAGCACTGACTGGAAAAAAAGTGGGATCTGATTAGAGCAGAGGATTCCTAGTCAAAATGGCCAATACCATCATCAACTTTGAAATCCCTTTCTCTTCTTACTGTGAAAGAACTTATCTCTGAGACAAGTCATCCAAACTTTATCTGCCTCAATTTACCTATGGGTAAAATGGATGCTGGAGTAATCTCTTTTTTCACTGGAATCTTGTGAGGCTTTGAGCTGCTTGTGAAGCCTTTTGAGATCCTTGGATGAAAGATGGTGTGTAATAGTTTACATTATGGTGATTAGAATTACATAGTACCAAAGAGGTGTATATGATTCCCTATATGTTTCTTCCAGTGCATATCAAACATGACATGTTGCAGCAGTGCCAATCCAGACCTAGGCTTCTAATGTTCTCATCAAGTTTTTGGATGAATATCCTTTTGTGTGTGGCCAGAAGTCAAGTCAGAAAGAGACTCCATACTACAACCTAGTCAACCACACACCTGGGCTTTACTTTTCAGCAGCAAAGTGGTGGGTTTAATATTTAGGCAGTTGCTTCTGCAACTACTGTATTTTTCACTCTGACCTGGCAGATGGTGCTGTTGTACCACACACCTGATTTAACACCTCTCAGATGTTTTGGATAACTATTATTATATCATCGGTACCATAGCATCAGTACTTGCATTTTAACTACTAACTAGGGGCAGCACATTCATAGCATACCAGTAAGCTACAGGAAAAGAAAGGCTAGCTATTTTGTTCTGGATATGCAGGTCCAGAATCAGTACAATTTATGTTGGATAGTTGCTCTTGACTGTGTTGGGATATACAGCAGGCTTTCAGCGTGGTGTGATATGATGTATACTGCTAGAAAATCAGTGTTTGGGGGGTCTTCTGTAACAGTTCTAAAAAATTTCACAAATATTTTTAGCACATGAACTTAATCCTAAGGATTCATGCTTGATAAGAAATATTGTATAGGTTTTATTCTGATGAATCAAAAATTTACTTTTTTTCCTCTATCAAAGTCCTCCTTTTAAAAATATAGCTTTACATACATTCAAGGCAGGCATTTTTGTTATCTGTTGGGTTTTTTATAAAAATTAAAAGAAACCTTACATATTTTGCGGCACATTAGTGGCTAGAAGACGCAGCCAAAGGTCAGCACTCCTGATTTCTCTTTTATAGCTTTAGCATCTGTTTACTGAGTGACTTTGAAGAAGTCGATTTAACCAAACTTTTGAAAAGTGGCTGCTCATGTTAGTGTCTCCATGTTTGGGTGCCCTACTAGAGGCATTTAGGGCCTAATTTTCAGAGATGCTGAGCACTAACTCCAGCAGAAGTGAATGGATGCGTAGGATCTCTTAAAACGTTTCTATGTATCTCAGGCTGGGCACCTGAAATTAGTGAACAACTTTAAAATGTTGATATGAACTTTTCTTGGCTCTAGTTTCTCCGTTTTTAACAGGGGTGCTATAGTTCCTGACTCACGGGTGTTGTGAGGTTCAAATAACTACTGTTTGTAAGTACATTGATTGGAAAGTGTAAAGTGTTGGTTTTGCTGCTGTGTTTTGGAGGTAGGGGAGGCTTAATTTCATATTCTGTAATTTTAAGTACAAAGGACCCAATCTTTGGTGAATAGTTCCAGTAATTCAGCACAACTACTTATAAAAGCAAGAGCTGCAGGATTTAGCAGCTTTGCTTCCAAGAGGCTGAAACCATTTAAAAGTAAATGTATACAAAACTTCTATAAAAGACTCTAAATATTGTTGGAGAGAGAAATTTAAATGCAAGATTTTCTTAGCTGTGTCTGTTCTCATAAATAAGGACAGAATCTGAACTTCAGTTTTGAATCTCTTGGCTTTAGTCGCTTGAAACTAGACTCCCAATTATTTAAACAAGACTTTATAATTCTGAGATAATATATATTAAGTTTAATGATAAATTGAGTTCCCATTGTGGTTGATGTTCATCCAAATGCACTGATCTACAAAACGGATAACAAGGAAGGTTCATCACATGCTAGTAATTCATACAGCTATCTGTGAATCCATATGTCTTCATTGATGTGTGACGACCTCACTTTCTCATCTTGAGAGCTGTGTCAAATCAGCCTGCCATGAATCCTCAGGTCTAATTATTGAAGGTGGGAGATGCGCTTCCTTTGATCACTTGGAAGAAATTAAAATCTCTCCGCTGCATAAACTTTCAGGTCACATGTATGGTACAATGTATGCAACTATCTTAAGGCAAAATTTCTCTTTGATCTGTAATCATACTGCATTAACTGTGCACCAACAATGAATCCGTAGGTACAAGCAGCAGTGATGTGGGAGGTATTTCAGCAATAATCAGTGTGAGATGATAACTAAAAAGCATGAGTATTCCTGGTTACGTTTTTGAAGCTCTCTCCTCTACAACTTCTGGATTCTCGTTCCCTCCCACCCCCCAATAAATATGTATGGAAGCTTTGTGCATAGTATTGAAAAAGAGAATACCCAAGTGGCACATGCTTATGACTTCTGATTTTTCAGAGAAATCCATTAACAGTTGGCTATTAAATCGAGAGAAGGTATCCAGCATGGTCACATGGGTCTGTGATGAGGCTGTTACTATTCAATATTTTCACTAATGATTTGGATAATGGAGTGGAGAGTCTGCTTATAAGACTTGTATATGACACCAAACTGGGAGGGGTTACAAGCGCTTTGGAAGACAAGATGAGAATTCAAAAGGACCATGCCCTTTGATAATTGGTCTGAAATTGACCAGATGAAATTCAATAAGGACAAATGCAAAGTACTACACTTTAAGAAAGAAAAATTAAATGTACCATTACAAAATGAGGAATAACAGTAGTACTGCTGAGCAAGATCTGGGGTTTATAGTGGGTCGCAAATGGAATATGTGCCAACAGTGTGATGCAGTTGCAAAACAGGCTAATACGTTGGGGTGTATTAACAGCAGTGTCCCATCTAAGGCAAAGGAGGTAATTGTTCCTCTACTTGGCACTGGTGAGGTCTTTGCTGGAGTTACTGTGTCCAGTTTTGGGCACCAAACTCTACGAAGAATGTGGACAAACGAGAAAGTCTAGAGAAGAACAACAAAAATGACAAAAGGCTTAGAAAACCTGTTCTATGAGGTTTAAAAAAACAAAACCAAACCCCAACAAAACAAACTGGGCATGTTTAGTCTTGAGAATCGAAGTTTGAGTGGGGACCAGTTAACAGTCTTCAGCTATGTTCAGGGTTGTTATACAAAGGACAGGGATCAGTTCTGCATATCCACTGAAGATAGGGCAAGAAATAATCAGTTTAATCTCTAGCAAGGGAGATTTAGGTTAAATATTAGGAAAAACTTTATAAAGAGAATTAAATACTGGAATAGGCTTCCAAGGGAGGTTGTTAAATCCCCTTCATTGTAGCTTTTTAAAAACAGAGCTAGCCATACAGCTGTCAGGGATGGTCTAGTTTCCTTGGTCCTACCTCAGCACAGGGGTCTGAACTAGATGACCTTTGGAGGTCCCTTCCAGCCTTTCATTTCTAAGACTGTGTATCCAAAATGACTGTATTTTATAATAACTTTAGGATTGTGAAACAGGCCAACCAAAGCATGGTATATAGGATTGTAATGTGTCCAGTGGGATATTTGGTGTATGCGACTAGAGTGTGCTGAAAGGACATATGAGGTATTTTTCATACTTTAAAAGTTTCTAATCAAGATCAAGTGGAGCAAATCTGAGCCCTCACCCTTGGAAAAGCCATTCCACTGGTACTTCTACAAGACCCAAGTTTCAGTATGTATCTTTCCCTTCTTCCTTACTAACTGCTTCAAAGTCCCGTTCTGTTGCCAGCAGGCAATATTACCTATCCTTTTCCAGTTTCACGAAGTAGTGTTTCTACAATTGTCAGTGTCCTGATCTGACAAGAATTCCTTCGCATCCCTGTGCTGGTGACATAAGTAGACCCTATGATTAGTACTGGAAGAGGAAGCTAGTCTGGTGGGGGAAGTGAGAAAGGTATTCTGGGTTCTTTTATAATAGCACTTATTCTTAGGTTTTATATCCTTTAGGATGTAACAGGAACAGTCTTTCACTTTCTCAATCAATAAACAAATTCATTATTATTTATATAATACACAAACTATTCATGAAGCTTTACAGTAATGCAATAATGTCCCATCCTTGAAAAGCTGATAGTTTTAGGGGACATTAATGTCACAGAACAGTGGTGGGGGGCTTATTGTCATAGCCGTTGGTAAATGTGGAAGAATGGTAACATAGAATTGGGAAAGATCTAACAAATTGTTTTCAGTGCAAGTAGTCTTGGGGATAGAGCAAATCCGGAAACAAGAAGCATTCAAACTGTCCCACTTGCCATGCCCCTCATGATACAGTGATACAGTGGCTGAGGTTTAGACAATGGGCTCCTAATTTTCAAGCATTAACAATGTAAAACAAGCAAACATGTAAAGTTATTAGCCTGCATATGCATTCCACCCACCGCTAAAAAACGTAGTATATATTATTCAAGACATAGTTTGGTAACAGAGAGGGGGAAAGAGGGAAGATTGAAAGTGAAAGCAAAAAAGACAACACTTTTAAATGGATGCAAATGGGGAGGGAGTGTCTACTTTTAAAAGATGGCATTTAAAACGTAAAATCAAAGGGCCAATCTTACTGAAAACTACTGAATGGTTGGACTTGTATTTCAAGGAGATGACACTGCTACTGAAGCTTTTAACTCTGGTAGGTTTTGGTACTATTTATTTTAAAACTTCATACAGAAACAGTGGCAACAGTCCTTCCTTTAAATGCGTTTAATCTAAAATGATTTGCATATGAAATGCTTAAATCGCCCTCTGATATTTGCAATAACACCACTATCTTCCACCCTGATATTTTTCTCCTGGGTCCAATGAAGTTTGACTATGGAGCTGTGAGAATTTGGAAATTTGTCCAAAAGTTCATAAACCTTTGAGCAGCACTGATTTATCATGTTCATTCCAAACCATGCAAAATCAAGTGGCTTTGCTTTGTTTGGAGTTTGTTCAAAACCAAAAACTCCAAAAGAATTTGAGTTTGAGAATCCACTCTAAAGGAAACCAGGAAAAAAACACCCATGAATTTCTTTGAGGCAGCTGCTTTCTCACTCATCTATAGTTAGTTGCAGGTGCTGTAGAGTCAGTTTGAGACAAGTTTGAAATATACCTTATAAAGCACTGGTTACGTGGTTACATGGTTACAAACATTTCTTCCTTTTGTCAAGCTATTTATTTTCCATTTGAAACTCTTTATCTGTACAGTTTGCTTTGCTTTGTTTGGAATGGTAACGCAAGAATATGGTAACATGAGCATTATTCAAATGTGGTGTATCGTGGGATTTTATCCATTCTATATAACTAAGCATCTGTTATGTTCCAGTTACTGTTTGTTAATTAATTGACTGTTTTGCATCTGCTATAATTATGTAATGCAATAGCATTGCTGTCTTGCCTGTGCAGTTTTATTTCATTATGCATGTGGTCAACTTAATTATATGATAGCAAGGACTGGGAATAGCATATAAGTACTTGCGAAGGGCTTACTCCTGTGAGCTTTTTATACCTTCTCAATTTTCATTCACCTCAACAAAAGTTGAGTGCGCTATGCATCTCCCAAGCATGCTTAGGTTCTGGCTGTAAATGATTTACTCCAAATTATTAATATTTTTGCTACTTTGGAGAAACAAAGAGAACTGAATAGTTGTGGAATTTGAATATATGACCTATAGCAATGAGTTTTTATTTAGTTCACACAGTAGAACCAGGATGATTGAATCTTGCATTTAAACACCTTTCTCTCCGTTCCCCCTCCTTTGTCTTTTACAGAGTATCCAGCCTATCAAAGCAGGATTTGTGCCAAATGAAAATGCTAGACCTGTTCCAGGGAATGCAGCAATTTAACTCTTCGTCTGTCACAGCAATGTGTAGGAGTCAAATTAAAAGCATATTCATATCTGTGTATAATTACATCAATCATGCAGTGGATGAATTGAAACTGAACTTTTTCTCAATTTCTTGATGACTTTGTGTAGAGGGGAATGTTGTTTTAATGGTAGAAGAGCTGCAACTCGTAGTAATTGAATTTCCTGCTTCTGTGCAACTAGTCGTGTTCCTAATTCTAAGCTCTAACTTCCATAGTTAATTTATGTTTTAACATGTACAGATCTGTATTATTCCCAACAATTCTTGGTATATTGATTGAATAAAGTTACATAGGGAAAAGTTACCAGCTTAGTTACTTTGCCCATTATGTTTTTAACAAAGCACAGGATTTTTTTCTGTAATTGGTGCTGTAGCAGTATGATTTAAGATGGCCAAGGCTTTGTTCTGTTCCTAGTTCTGCCACTGATGCATTATATTATACAATCTTTTGGGAGTCATTTTAACCTTTTTGCACCTCTTCTTGCCCAGTTTTAAAATAATGCCCTTCTTTTGTAAAGCACTTTGAACTCTGCAGTTACACAGTGATTGTCACCTGTAAAGTATTATATTAATATTATAGTCAAACTAAATGATAAACTCCCATCTGCCGATAATCTCTTGCCTGAGAGAGATTGTCCTCAGGAAATGTGTTTTATCTGTGCTAGGAGCAGGTATCTACGAAGTCACTTAATGTTAACCCGATTCATTCATAATGTGGGTGCAACCTGTGAGATAGGACCATTTTTATTTTAGTTTTTTTTAAAATAACTTGTAAACTGTAGGCACCTTACTATCAAATAAAAATGCACTCCCCCAGTCAGAGCCCACACCCCTACCCCAGCCCGCTTCTGCTCTCCAAACCCCTCATACCCAGCCCCACCCCAGAGCCTGCACCCCCAGCCAGAACTCACACCCCAATACCCTGGTGAAAGTGAGTGAGGATGGGGGAGGGAGTGGGGCCTCAGAGAAGGGGTGGGGTAGGAGTAGGGGCAGGGCCTCAGCAAAGGTGCGAGGGCAGGGCAAGGGTGTTCAGTTTTATAAAATTGGCAAGCCTAGCTCTAGCTGTCTCCACCTTCTCTGCACCTGTCTGTTCAAAAATATGAGCTTTGCAGCATGCCCTGAAGGCAATAAATGAGAGTGAATTCCAAAGTTTAGGCGGGGAAGCCCTCTTAAAAAAAGCCCCCCTTGTTCCTTCTACCTACAAAGTGAACGTCAGTGCGAGTGTTCCCCTAATTACATTTGTGGCAGGATCGCATAAGGAGAGAGGCAGTCTCTCCCTCTAGATTATTAAATGTTTAAAGAAAGTTTCTCAGGTTATAAACATGAATGTTCATTAAGCTATCAACACACTCCAACTATCCTCTGGCAGGAACATTCTCCACACAAGAGCAAAGAACCCCTTAGGTAGCTTACGCTGAGCCACCAAAAAGTGAGGCTCACAAAATTAATGGACTTTAAAACATTTTGGTCCCTAGACCACTAGTTTCTATTAATAGAATGAGGGAGAAAAGCTTAGTACGAAAAAGGAAGCATACCACTGTGAACATTAAAAACTACAGCACATACGAAGGGCGCATGGCCTCTTTCCTGCACCAAGCCAGAGTAAAAGGGCTTGACAAAGGTGCTTTGCGGGAGGATGGTGCCATCTACTATTCCCAGCCCCTACCATTCTCTTCAGGACACGGAATCAGTTGGGTAGTGGAGCTGGGTAATTTAGGTTTTGCTAGTTATCACATTGTGTATACCTGCTGGTAGGGGAGACGTTAACCCTTAAGTATTCAGACAAGTCTTCATTATCTCTAGCTTGCCATAAAATATCTCTGGTGTATTTTTTCTATTAAATAATAGCCAGAGGAAAACCCCAATTTTATGTAATTCTCCACCCACACACCTTTTTTTAAAAAAGCCTCTATTTCCCAGTAAGATGTTGTATTTCCCACTGATTCTATGGCAGGTCAATTTAATAGAAGTTTTGGGTGTTCCTTGGGACTTTAGTAAAATTGAGCTTTACCTGCATTTTTATAAAAGACTCTATAGTAAGACAGCACAAAACTATATAAAAGATAGTGTTCATACTTAAAAATCAATGGATGAAAATTAATTGTTGCTAACTCTGATGATTTTATTGCCAGTCTCATGATATTTGATACTTTTCTGAAAATCTCAGTTCTTGCAGTCATGAGAACCTCAGATTTAATTTAAAAAAGAAAAAAAGTTTCTATCCCTCATGGTTAGGACTCTGTGTAGATCACAATTTGTTTTTAGAAAATGCATGGCAGTGTAAATAGCAAAGTATTGAATTTCACAGAGTTTGTATTGAATGAATTTTACAAGTAATGTTGGTCAATTTCAAGGACAGAATTAATTTTACAAGTAATCCTTTGTCCTAAACTGACTTAATTGAGGTGTAAAATTCATTTTGTCCTTGAAATTGACTAGCTAAGTTAATTTTTTTTGTATTAAAGACTTTGTGGTAGACATTTTCCTTTTCAAAAGAAAATATTTAAAAGATCATGTTGTGGGGACATTTTCATGATTTCCATGCCCTTTGTGAAATTGTGATTTACATAAGGCCCTACTTGGGGTTGGGAAGAAGAGCTTGAAAATGTAAACCCTAAAGGCTTAAAAACAAGACACAACTAAAGAGACACTCAAATTTATTAACTTTAAAGATGTCTCATGATCTTTTAAACCAATCGTACGCTTTTTTTTTTTTGCCAGATTCGTGGTTTGTGAATATGTGGGGTTGCCAATACTGAAATTGAGATATTTGAGTTTGTGATAGCAAATAAGTAATGCAAGTGAAGTAAATATGAATGAAGGCTTAAGTGAAAGTACACAAGAGAAACGGAATATAAAAAAGTTATATATTCTTCCTTAGAATGAAAGCTGCAGCTACAGCACATTTCTGAGAAGCCAGACATACTAGGTGTGTCATAAATAGTAATTGCCTAAGGCAGAATTACCATATACTTTTTTGCACACGAAGAAGCGGAAAGTAATGGAGGTCTGTGTTCCCTGTAAGCTGCGCGCTTGGGCAGCCGAGCAGTTGATTAGCAGAGCCACGCACATCCAGCCGGCAGCGTGTGTTCAGGTGCCACCCCCACCCCGCCCCGCTTTGCAGCCACGTTGCTGCTGCAGCTGCTTCCAGGACCCTCCTGCTGGCTGTGCAGAGTGTGTGTGTAGAAAGGGAGGGTGTTGATGTCGGGGTTGCCCTCAGCCACCGTACTCCATCGCCACAGAACAGGGTAGAGGGGACAGGACTCACAGCAGATTTGAGTTCTGAACAAGGCTTCAGGTGAGTGCCTTAAAGAGACAGCGTACCATCTCTGACAGAGACTTCCCCAGCAGCCAGCACACACAATCTCTGTCTCTCTCTCTCTTCCCCCCGCCCATGTACCCCATCTCTGCAGCATGGGGGGAAACAGCAGATGGGCGTCTCTCAGAAACTTCCCCAGCAGCCCCCCCCACACACACACACTGTCTCAGTGTCTCTCTCGCGCACACACACACCCGTCTGCGTTTCACACAAACACACACACAGTCTGTCACACACACAGTCTCTGTCTCTCGCACACACAATCTCTGTATGTATCTCACACACACACTGTCTGTGTCGTATACCTCCCAACACTGTTGTTGTTGTTTCTTGGTACTTCCTGCAATGCATATATATTCTCTGTAATTTTATTCTTTCAAAGTGTGTTATTTTACTTTTTTGACTGGTCTATGCATTTCATAATTTTTATTTCTCTCTTATGCTTAAATTTAATTCTTTGAGGAGTGAGTTCTAAAATGCCTAACCTGTCCTGGGTGGAGTAAGTATCCCTATTGGTAACTTTTAAAAAATATACATTATATCTAGGTTTTTGGTTTCTACTGGTGGCGCAAATCCACACATTACTTTGGTGCATGTAATAAAATTTATTCTGCACATGGGTGGAAAAAATTGGAGGGAGCATTGGTGGAGGTGATGTTTGCCTAGGTGAGAACCCAGGACGGAGAGCCATGACTCCTGAGTTTCTTTCCTGCCTTTGTTGCTGGCTTGCTGTGTGACTCTGTGACGCATTTTACTCATCTGTACAATGGGGGTAAAAATGCTAAACCTACCTTAACAGGGAGTTTGTGAAGATTCAGTCACTTACGGTTGTAAAAGACATTCCTGAATGAAAGACATCATTTAACTGCAAACTACTTAGAATAATTAATCTAGTAGTTTCCCTTCTCAAAAGCTTTTTCGTTTATGTATAAAATGGCTCTTTTAGTAGGGGTTGGTTTTCAGAGTTGCAAAGGACACAAAGGAAAGTTAATGGGAGCTGGGTGCCTAACTCCCACTTGTGACTTTGGAAATCTTCCCTTGGAGGAAGATACGCATAATTTATAACCATTTAGCAGCACTTAAACATATGGTGCTAAAATTATGCTCTGAGGTACATAAGAACATTGGGGGTTGCTGGGGGCAGAATGTAGCCCATTGTTCTTTTTTCCAGTACCAACTAAATTCCATCAGTGTTCATTTGTCAGGGTTTTGGCATAATTGTGAGACTTTACTTTACAGCTGTTTTGAAAGCATGCTGCCGTTCTCTTGTATGCGGCTGGGCTACTGAGTGGCATTTACTGGGTCTTGACCCGCATCTCATGCAGTCAATATGTGGTGAATTATTATATTTTTATTATAAATAATTCAAATTAATCTTAGTTTCAAACTAATTATAATTAACGCTTCTTTGTAACTAAATGTAATAAGTGGAATTTTTAAAACATCTTTTATGACACGGCAGTTGTATTTTAACCGCTGGAAAAAATATAATGGTAATGGAAAATTTGCTTAAATGAAAAATTGCACCTAGGCGTAGACTGTGGATGCCAATTTTCAGCCCAGAATAAATGTTTTAATAGATGAGTTAGAAAGCCATGAAATAAGGTTTTTTAAAATGGGAAACACTTAACCTTAACAATTGTAGTTGTAGTCTCTGATTTAAAATTTTATAATGTGCTGTAGGGTATGTTTAGAAAGAGGGAAAATGAAAACAGCTAGGATCTCATTATTCATAGCAATTTAGGGCTAAACTCTGTCCCTGAATGTGTACGCTGCTCCCACTGAAGTTAATAGTATGTTTTTGAGATCAGCACTAGGGTGACCAGACAGCAAATGTGAAAAATTGGGACGGGGGAGGGAGGTAATAGGCGCCTATATAAGAAAAAGACCCAAAAATCGGGACTGTCCCTATAAAATCGGGGCATCTGGTCACCTAATCAGAACTTCTGTCTAAAACAATCTGTCTTAAATAGTTGTTTGAACTCATCTACTGTATCTTGGGTCTTATTGTTTGGTATGTAACTTCTAGGATGATTACATGATTCAGGTGGCTGGTAACCAGTAAAAATCCTGTTCAGTAATGAGCGAAAGAGTGAAATGAGTCAGATAGTCTGTCCTGTCCCACAAGGATATTTATCAGTACAATTGATGCCCTTGTTTGTAGTCTCAGAAGAGCCAAAGAAGGGAAAATGAACTACCTTAAAGATGCTCCCCGTATGGCAGGGTTGTAGCCCTAAGGATTAATCTGCTTGCTTGCATAAGATAGATCTTATAAGTTTAAGTATTTGATGTATTGTAATAGATTTATATTAGAATTAGTTTGGCTGTAACGCAAGAAGGCCTACTGACCAATAATCTGTATGTTAAAGCTAAATGCAAGATTAGCATCTAAAACCTTTCACCCAGAAAGTTAAGCTTCATTTTGTTACCCAAATAGATAGAAACACCCACGCCTCTGTCTACGACCTTTCACCTAGACCAATAGACATAAAGAATGACATAGGGGATTTTTCCAAAGCTGGACCCACAAATGTAACGCGTACATCACAAATGCGTAAACAGCTGCCATCCTATGCACAGACATATCAGCCAATGAGCCAAGTGAACCCCAATATTTCTGTGGGGGAGTAATGAAATTTGGGCATAATAGGAAGTATTTCCGGCAACTATGGGTTATAAAAAGAAGTGACCCCCCCTCGTTAGGGAGCACTCACTCTTCATCTTCAGCTGACTATTTATGCTATCTACGACGGCTGTTACCTATTAATAGTCCGTACTTATTTTATTTTCAAACTTTAACTTCTAAAGGGACCTAGGCCAAGCTTGGTTTCCCTGAATCTTTATTCTCAGTTTTATTTAATAATTAAGCATAAGTATAAGTTTTAAGATAGCTTTGAGTTCTTCCCATTAGTTTCCTCTGCAAGAGGTGAGAAACCGGAACCGCCAGGCAAGGTCCTGTGTCTTGCAGCACCAAGTTATCAAAACAGGGTGTGAGTATATTAACCAAAGTCTTGCAGAACACATTATTATTTGTATTTTGAATAACAATAATACCATTAACTTTGAATATTTTACCATTTACTTACTATTTCATTGATTTTAATAAAAGGTCTTTATGACTATATCTGTCTCAGTGTGAGTTTCCTGTTATACCCCAAGGGTCCTTTTATAAATTCTGTGGAGCCTGATTCGGGACAAGAACTTCATTTTCTGATTAAACAGATTGACGAGCCTAAACCCATACTATTAATATTACTAAATAATTATTAAAGGTATTAATTAAAATTATTTAAATTAAATTGAACTGATAAAATCAAATCTATATTATTAACACATCTTCAATCAGGCTACAGGGTCCAGGTGGAGGGTTATCATTAACAATAAAATTCATTAAATGTATCAAGAAGAATCTATTGATGTTCCCGCAGGAGGCTGTAGAGTAGATGGTGAGTGCAGCAGGACCACTTAAACGTTATTTATTCTGTCCACAGGAAATAATCTCTGGAGACTGAAATTTCACTTTTTTTTTTTTTTTCTGCTTTGGGCTAAACTACAGTGAATGGAGGAGTTCCTAAAACATGTCAGCCCATGAGAGCCTGCATACAACTGCAGAACAGAGCCATACTCTGGCATCACTTTCATGGGTTAATTCAGTCACTTCTAAGAGAGCTTCTCCATGTTTTTTTAAAAAGCCTGGAGACAAGACACAGAACTTGTATATCAGCTGACATGCCTGACAAGCTCTCCAGAATTAATCTGTCTGGGAGCTGCAGTGCTGAGTTTAATTATGGAAAGGCTGCATCTGTGTTCAAAGCAATTGAGAAAAAGAAGAAAGTAAAAAATCTGTTTGATTAACTGCTTTCAGCCTGATGGATAAAGACAGATGGTTACTAGATATATTTTGTTTAATGGATCATGGAGCTGTATTCTGTGAGTAAATTAAAGCTATAGGGTCAGAATCTGCCTTTGAAGATGCATGTTGCAACCCTCATTGATTCCAGTAAGAGTTATATGCAAGTATCCTGGGGTAGATTCAGGCCCTGAGGTTGTAGTACACTGTTAAAATGCCATTTTGAAATGAAACTTAAAAGGCAAGTGATACTTTACAATATTGGTAAAACTGTTCATGGTGGATTATTCAGAGTTCAGGAAGCCTCTTCCATGAATGATTTGTTAGAAGTATAGAAGTGTAGTCAGAAAAGTTTCTTCTCTCTACCCACACAGATATGACCGCCCCATCCCCCGCCCCCCCCAGCTTTGCAATATTTCAGGCCTTATCATATAAACATGTAAAAGCCTCATAAAAGCTAGCCTCAGGTTTTTTGCACTGCAGATTGTTTCACATAGACATCTAAGTACCTGATATGGTTGCAACTGAGTTCTGAGGCATGACTTTTTTTTTTATATGAGTTTAATAAGGTGAATATGTCATGGTACAGATAAACACTTACAATATGGGTAGAAATCAAAATCAGGCCGTTTTCTTCTCTCCGATCCCAATCCTGCAAGCATGCACATGCTTCGCCAAGCTTTTGAGCAATTTCAATGAAGTCAGTGGGACTACTTAATACATATAGTTACGTACATGTGTGTCTGCAGGATCAAGGTTTTAGTGTGTATTTAGTTTGTATTGCTTGGTCCCCTAGGGTAGGGTGACCAGACAGCAAATGTGAAAAATTGGGACAGTGGGTAGGGGGGTAATAGGAGCCTATATAAGAAAAAGACCCCAAAATCAGGACTGTCCCTATAAAATCGGGACATCTGGTCACTTTAGGGTACTTCTACTGCAATAGGGAAAAAAAAGAAAACCTGCAGCAGCAAGGCTCAAAGTCCAGGTCAGCTGACTCAGGCTCCAGCTATAGGGCTAAAATTAGCAGTGTAGACATTCCTGCTTGAGCTCTGAAACCAGAGAGGGAAAGGGGGTGTCAGTTGACGCAGGCTCTGATGCTCTCTGCCCTGTGTGTGTGTGTGTGTGGGGGGGAATGGTTTTGTTTTTGCAGTGTAGATATAACCTTCGGCCCCAAATCCACAATGTACTTAAAAAAAAAAAAAAAAGAGGAGTACTTGTGGCACCTTAGAGACTAACAAATTTATTTGGGCATAAGCTTTCGTGGGCTAAAGCCCACATCATCAGATGCATAGAGTGGGACATACAGTAGACATATGAAACATGAAAAGATGGGGGTTGCCGTACCGACTAAGAGACTAATCAATTAAGGTGAGCTATTATCAGCAG
This sequence comes from Chelydra serpentina, assembly GCA_037349315.1. Taxonomy (NCBI): domain Eukaryota; kingdom Metazoa; phylum Chordata; order Testudines; family Chelydridae; genus Chelydra; species Chelydra serpentina. Next base: position 31,923,512 of record JBAIAC010000026.1, read on the forward strand.
GAGAAAAAAAAACTTTTGTAGTGATAATCAGGTTGGCCCATTACAAACAGTTGACAAGAAGGTGTGAGTAACAGTCGGAGAAAACTTCAGTTTGTGTAACGACCCAGCCACTCCCAGTCTTTATTCAAGCCTAATTTAATGGTATCCAGTTTGCAAATTAATTCCAGTTCAGCAGTTTCTCATTAGAGTCTGTTTTTGAAGTTTTTTTGTTGAAGAATTGCCACTTTTAGGTCAGTTACTGAGTGACCAGGCTTGTGAATAGTTCCATATCAATAGCTGATATCAATAGGACTACTCATTTGCTTATAGCTAGACACCTTCTGAATCAGGGCCTTAGATGAGCCCATAATATACAAGATCTAAGATGAACAGTATGATAAAGGAACGCAAAAGTATTAAAAAACAACCACCCAGCTGTCTAAAAACGATACTTTCTAATGTTCAGCTTATATGTAAACCCACAAAATGAACGTGCACAAGTCACTACACTTGCAAAAAAATGGGTTTACTTCAGCAGATTGTAACTAGGAACATTAATATTTGCTACAGCCAGAGCATTTTCCTATTGAAAAATGGTATTTAACTAAAACTCTTCTTACTCTCATTGACAGCGTTAGAATGAGATTGAAAGAGTTATGCAGCAGCACAAACTAGTGTTAAAAATCAAATCAAATCAATAGCACTAAAGAATAGCGAGTGACACTTTGTATGTAGCACTCTGTATTTAATACAAATAATAAGGTAAGTCAATTAATATGGACAGGGTGAGGTCATGATTATTTAACAGGGTATGTACCTTGGCATACTTCCCAATTCATAACCAAATGACTTGTTTTTCAAGTGAGAGGAAACAGATTGTGAGTCAGATAACTTCCATTTTGCCACAGTTGATCATTTAATCCTATATCCCATCAGGGGCACTTCAGTTGAAAGAAGAATAATGCTTCACTGTATAGAAGGCTGCCCTGGGCTGTGTGAAACCTGGCTTTGATTCCCTACACTACCACAGACGTTGTGCAGGCGTATCTTTTGCCAGGACTTGGCTTGGATTAGCCCATGTGGCAGTCTGGCATAACGACACCTCTAGCTCAAGATGGTATCTTGTTGTCCGGATTCCAAGCTTTCTTTCTTTTTCTTTTTTTTTAAAAAAGCCCTTGTCTATACTAAACATTTAAACTGGCATAGCTGTGGTGGTCAGAGGTGTGAAAAAAAAAACACCCCCTAACCAACATAACTACGTGGCCAAAACCTCCAGTGTAAATGCAGCTATGCCAACATAAGTGTGCATCTGTTTGCACAGCTAATGTTTAGGGAGGTGGGGTTCCCACGCTCTCAGAAAAACTCCTTCTGTCAGTGTATGCTGCATCTACACTATGGGGCTATTGCAACATAGGCTCTGTAGTGTGGACATAACCTAAGTGTCTAGCTATCCTGGTTGTGAGGAAAATCTAAAAAAATGGCATTGTGTTTATTGGATGCAGAGATGTTTGAGAGTCTGCAGAGAGCCTGGAACAATTGGTCTGAGAGGCATGTACTACCCCATTCCTCTCAAAGGTGTGAACTGAGATGCCCAGTGATTACTATTTCAATGTCAGTGTTAACTCCGCCATTCTCCATTTTAAGATAGAGGGAGGGTCACAGATCGGCACAATTTACTGTGAGTGGCAGCTCTTGATAACCCAAAAGGATGATGGGTGATGCGATTACTCTCCTCCTGCCTTCCTCCCCTAGTCAAGAAGCCAAGCCTAAGGGGCCCAGTACAGTCCATAGACATCGAAGTGACACTGAGGAGGACCCGAGCTCAGAGAGCTGTATGGTCATATTTTAAATGTCTGTGCTGTCTACTGTGAGTGACATGTTGTTTTAGTAACTCAGTGGGGGGAGCTTGGCAGAGTAGCACTTCCTTACCCCTCCCACCCTGAAATCCAACTCCTGCCTCAGGCAAGTCACTTAGGGAAGTGAGGCTGTCTATAAAATAGGGATGTTATGAGGATGAATTCTTTCTTATTTTCGTATTAAAGATTGTGAGACACTCAGATGCCATAGTGAATGGGGGCCATATAAGTACCTGAATTACTAAAAGGGCCTGGTGAGAACACTTGGGTAAAAGCTGAATGTGAAACAAGATTTGGATCTGTTTTGTTTTCATCCATGCTTCCATACCTGGAAGAGAGAAAAAAAGAGTTTGCCTCAGCTGACTTTGACATGACATGACAAGGCAGTTCAGGAGAAATGGGATGAAAGTAAGAAAAGGAACATTGAAGGTGAATTTCAGAACACCTCTACTAATTGTACTAATTACACTGTGGAACAGGGACATGGTGGGATCCCAATTTGGGACATTTACCATTGACTTCAAGGGGGCCAAGATTTCACCCCATGTGTACAAAGTGCTAGAAAATGTATTTGGTGGGAGCAATTGGCCGTTGTCAGAGGAGTGGACTAAGATAAGCGAATATGTCCTGTTCTTTCTCTAACTATGACAATTCTGTGAAAACCATTTCACGTTGCCAGGAAACAGGCAGGAGAATGTAATTTCTTATGAGGATGATGCAGAGCTAATTCTTGGCCAACCTCTTTAAGGGTGCCTGATTGCCACTGACTTCCTTGATTCTAACCCCCTGTTGCTGGAGGATAGCAACAGTTGGGCTGATAAAAATTAAGCTTTCATAAAAGAGTGCAATGGGGAGGCAGTTATCTGCAGAGTTAGAGAGGAAAACCTCCGTTGGAAATGGGAAGGAGTTTTCATATCACCAGAGGTTTCACTGATTCAGGATGTCTTGGTCTGTTACACAAAATTTGCAAAGTGTTCGTCTAAGAGTTAAATTGGAACAAAGCTTAGTTTCGATGGGCCTGAAATGGGAGGGAGATTTTCCCTTTTGAAGTATTAGATCTTATAATATCAAAAGTGGGCAACTGCAGTTGCTTATTCACTGTAAATCAAATCCAGTTGATTAATTTAGCGTTACGTAATAATGAATATCAAATAACCACATGTTTTAAAATCAACAAAGTTCAATAAAGTGGATACATATTTTAAATATACAAAAAATTTAAAAATCCACAAAATCTACAAAAATAAAATAACAAGAGTTAAAAATACCTAATTTCATCTTGAGCACAAGGAACCTCTCTTTCACTAGTACTTGTTTTTGTGGCCAACCAGGCAAATAGCACGTATTAAGATATAATGAAGATATTTTCACTGCATATCAAGTATTTTTGTTATTTAGCTGGTGTGGTAAAAGGCATTTGAGCCAGGAATGGGGCGAAGCATTTATTTCTTATGTGACAGTACAGGTTACAGGAAAGCTGACAGGGTGCTACATCTTTGATCTGGCCGCACCTGCATAGGGAAAGATGATTGTCTCTCAATACCAGCATATCTCTCTTTCAGATAGGCTGAGCGAATAAGAACATAAAAACGGCCATACTGGGTCAGACCAAAGGTCCATCTAGCCCAGTATCCTGTCTTCCAACAGTAGCCAATGGAACGATCAGAACAGGTAATCATCAAATGATTCATCCTCTGTCACCCATAGCCAGCTTCTGGCAAACAGAGACTATGGACACCATCCCTGCCCATCCTAGCTAATAACCATTGATGGACCTATCCTCCCTGAATTTATCTATCATAGCTTGAAAATGGAGAACTGCAAAAGCTCTCTTTAAAATGTTATTGTTAAAAATGTCCAAATATTTCTCAGAACAGAATATTGTTTTAAATGAGAAAGCCAAGGGGATATTTGTTATCGGAGTATCTTCCATATCCAATTGTTTGTAAATAGCTTCTGCTCTAAACATGATTAAAGACTGCACACTTTTGTCCAGGTCTTGCCAGGTCAAGTTCCAAGAAGTCCAAAGATAGAGAGAAGCGGGGACCTACAAAAGGCAGGGAAACTTTAGGGTATGTGTTTTGTTAAGTTGTTCCTTCAGACATTGCCTTGGAAGATGCTGTAGATTCATAAGCTGAATACACAGCCAAGAATTAATACAAATTCACGGAGCTTTACTCAAAATAGCACATTCCCCTACCTGTGCTCTAAGTAAAGCAGCTGGTGTGAAATTTGAGAGGCTGAGCATTCTCCTTAATAACTTGTTTTGCTCAACTTCTAAGACCTCTAGGAGTTTTCCAGCCCCAGATTTCCACACCACGTAATATTTGGTCATGGAGTTTAGCCTTGAACTCTCTAAGAGGAAAGAGTGATTAAATTGCCCCCACCCCCGGATCCGCTTGCCTAGAACTTGACGCTTTCTTTTATTACTTCCTCCAGATGTTAATCCTGTTGGCTATTATATGTAAAACAAACACCTAAATAGGGGAAAAACATGACCTGTTAAAATTTAGTGAAGCATCAGTCATCCAGTTGTGCAGCCTTGCTTTGCAGTCAAAGGAAATTACTTTAGTTTTCTGGTAATTTGTGGTCAAGGATTCCTGGCAAAAAGAACCAAGATCCTATAACATATGCTTCAAGCCCAGAGGCGTTTGGGACAGCAAAACCACGTTGTGTACATAAAGAGGGACCAATACACACCAGTTCACAATTTTGGAAGGAAAATGCTGCACCCCTTCTAAAACCATCACAGCCTGTAAAATATGCTAATACACAACCCTGATGGAAATTCTTTGTGATGGAAATAGGGTCAGTTAGCTTACCTTGCCACTCTATTCTAACAACTGCCCTTTGGCTATGAAGGGTTCTGAAAAGTAGCAGACGTTCTAGACTCATAGACTTTAAGGTCAGAATGGACCATCACGATCATCTAGTCTGATCTCCTGCACATCGCAGGCCACAGAACCTCACTCCTACAGCAGACTCCTAACCTCTGGCTGAGTTACTGAAGTCCTCAAATCATGGAATCCACCATTCACATTAGTTTAAACCTGCAAGTGACCCGTGCCCCAAATCTAGCCCAGTCCTCACAGGTTTCTCCCCGAGGTGACCTCTGTCAGTGGAGTCAAAAGGCAATTTCAGGTCAGCAATAGCTGTTAAAATTTTACCTCCACCGTGGAGCAATATTTATGAATCAAATGAGAAAAAGACCAAAAGAGTTATAAATGGTAGAGTGACCATTCCTGACACTGGCTTGTTCCTTTGCAAATATATTACAGTTCTTCACCCAAACCTCTAAATCCCCCCAGATTTTGATTTAAAAACCCATATCTAAGAGGCTAATTGGTCAATAATTCCCAGGATCATTTGTTGCCTTTTTAAATAAAGAAAAACAATAAAACTGGTGGACCAACCTCTTGGAAAAATTCCTGTATTATTTATATTAGTAAATAAGTTTGCTAACAATGAGGCCCACCAATCAAAATTGTCCCCATAAACTTCTGCTGAGGTAAAATCCTCCCCAGGAGTTTTATTATGATGGGGTTGGTTTCTCAGAATTCTAACTTGCCTTGGGGTCTTTCTGGAAAGGGACAATAGGTGGGGTCCATGAAGATAGACTGTACCATATGGTTGATAAATGGGGTATCAAGAAAGGCAAAAAAAAAATCTCCCAAGCATGTTTGAGGATAAGGGCTTCTTTAGTTACTATAATCATAGCTAGTTACATGCATCATAGGTAGTTGCCACCAATGTCCAAAATACAAATGAATTTTTTTCCTCTGGCCACAAATTCAAATTCCTTCAAAGGGCTCTTTGATTATCCATCTTTTTCTAATTCAGAATTTTTTTTATATTCCCTCCTAAGGAGACCTAATTTCTTAATAGGATTAGAGGAACCATTATTTTGGACAGCCCTTGCTACTAAAGGTGTGTCTTATGACTGAAGCAAGTTGAATAAAGCAGGCTTTAAAAAAAAATCTTTTGAAGGATGAAGATATCTCTTTTAGGTGGTCAGATTATCCTGTATTTTTTTTTTTTAATAATCTCAGTCAATACTCTGGAGGGGTTTGTGATGGATCACTAAGGTCCAAAATCTGTTTTTTCAAAACTAACAGATTACTGGATATACGTTCTCTCAGATTTTAGACAATTAATGGATTCCTCTCAATTTGCTTCAGATTTATAGCTTCAAAAATCGGGAGTTTAGATGCAATAGGCCAAAATCCGTCTGGGGAAAAAGTAGCCAGAGGGCAGAAATTTACTTAGAAGGAGTTGATGATTGCTGTCCAGTCTAAAAGCCACTAAGGCACCTGAGAAGCAAGACCAGTTTAAAATGGCAACTGTGATATTAATCAATCCCACAGCCCCTCTGACTAGGAGAGCTTTAAAATGACCCTCCAAATCATCACCACTTCTACCATTCAAAACTCCAGCCAAAATCTACTTAAAATTACCGAAAATGTATAACCTTAAAATAACAAAGGGGAAGTGAAGGTGAGTAAACCTCATTTACTCAGTTGGAGGGAAGATTAAAGATGTTCTTATCCCCAGAACCCACTCGGACATTAATCTTCCAGAAGAACAAAATAAGAGATTCAAGCTCTGTCCATAAAGACTCTCCAGGTAAAGGAGAATCCAGAGGGGGCAAACAAACAGGCAAGGTTAAGGGAATAGGTCTCTCAGCAAATAATAATGTAGGCCTGAAAATGGGCTACTAGCAATTAACGTGTTAGTTATAACATCTAATTTGGTACAAATGGAAAGTGCCTGACCATGTGCCAGTCAATCCCTCAGTATATGCTTAACAATCCCTCTAAAAAGAATTCAAAGCCTGGTAAATAAAGGGATGCATCTTTAGAAAGTCGAGTTCCTTGAAGGAAAACTCAAGTCAAATTGAGATAAATAATTCCTAAAAGTCCAAATCCATAAAACAATTTTGAAAGAGGTTTTACTGGAATCCCTATCAGGCCCATCTAGCCAATCCACTTCCCTTTCTAGGACCTCAGCTGAAAAACTGCCATGGAAAAACTGCACCATTGGCTTTGTAGTTGGGCCTAGTTCTCCTAGGATTGTGATCGTCAACGCTCCGGATGGCTTGTAAATCTGGAACAATATGGGCTAAGACAGCCAGGGCTGGCGCGCCCACTAGGCGACCCTAGGCGGCGCAGGGCTGGTGCAAGGAAGTTTCGCCTAGGGCGCGAAACTTCCTTGCACCGGCCCTGAAGGCAGCGGTTCTCAACCAGGATCCGGGGCCCCCTGGGGGACCATGAGCTGGTTTCAGGGCAGGCTGCCAAGCTGCTGGGACCCAGTGCAGAAAGCTGAAGCCCCAGTGTGTGGGGCTGAAGCCCAAGGCTCCTAGCCCTGCCACATGGAGCTGAAGCCTGAGCAACTTAGCTTTGTGGGGACCCCTGTGGTGTGCGGCCCCAGGCAATTGCCCTGCTTGCTACCCCCTAATGCTGGTCCTGGCTTTTATATGGAGAAAAACAGTTGTGGCATTGGCAGGCTGTGGAATTTTCATAGTATGTTGGGGTGGAGGGGGTGGGCTCAGAGAGAAAAAAAAGGTTGAGAACCCCTGGCTAAGGGTAGGCCATTTGGTTTCACCCATGGGATATTGTCCAACAGGGTTTTCTTGGGAGCCCTGGTCATTTACTGTGTTGTTTAGACACAGACATTTTTTCGGTTTGTATATTCACAGATTGTTTTCTGTTGACTTTTTCTGTCACATGGCTTTTCTAGTTTGGAAGAGCTCACTTACTCCAGGTTTTCTTAACTGCCTACCAGTCTTTAAACTTCACCTCCACTCTTTCTTGTGGTACCACTGAAGACCCGGAGTGAGTGAGGACCCGCCGCCGAAGTGCCACTGAAGACCCGGAGCGCCGCTGGGTGAGTACAGAGGGAGGCGCCTATTTATAGCGCTGCTCCCCCTGTGCTCCGGACCTCGCTGCGCTACTGATTGGAGAGCCTTTTTATCGGTGGTTCTGGCAGCGAATAAAACACTGCTTGTTCCAGTAATATCTATACACATGGTACTGCCAATGGGTCTGTGATACAGCCTTTTCCCTAGAAACATTTTTTAAATATTAAGACCATCGACCAGTACTGCTTAGAATTTCTTACTCTTAAATTGGGGGCTCGTCTACACGAGGGGGTTTTAAACCAGAGGAAGTCACATTAAACTGATTTGAAAACACTTGCATACACACAGCACAATTCAATATAGCACACTAACCCCGTATTTATTGAGAATTCCTGAGTCCTCTTTCAAAGTGAACTAAGGCTGCGTCCACACTGTCCCATGGTTCAGATTACAAAGTGCTGCGCTGTAACTCCTCCATATGGATGCTGCAGATGTGAACTAAAAGCTCATGCTGAAGCCCTGACTACTGATCGTTTTCTAGCCCGTGCCACGGAGGTCCTTGCACATTACTGTCTGCTACTAGATTCCCATTCTGGCTCAGAGCTGCTGCTCGTGGACTCCTAGCTGTTGCAGGTTGGTCTCGCCAGCACCAGCTGCAGCCGCATGGGATACAGTCATTCCCTCCCTCTACCACTTTCCCCTTCCCCCTCCAGCTTCAAGGGTTATCACGCGTTCGCTGTGAAGTGATCCCCAGGAGTTTCTTGTCCGCTTAGCACTTTAAAAGTCTGCAAACGTATTCCTGAGGCCAAAATCTTTCAGAATGAACAATTTAAAAGACTTAAATAACTGACCAAAGAGAATTTTTTCCCCCCTTGAGCTGATAGACGAGTAACATGTAGTTCTCAGCCTTCTAATGTATTGATACGTGGTACCATGGGGGTTATTTCCCCTAAGTAAATATTAGTCATATAGTATCAAGAAAAAGGAGACTCAAGGTTGTATATTTAAGGTCTTGTTTACTCCTTGTATATGTTCAACTTTATGCCCGTTCTTTCAATACACTAATACGTGTATGCATAGGGGCTTCTATTTAGCCAGGTACTTAAGCACATACTTAACTTTAAGCACATGAGTAGTCTCAGTGACTTAAGTGGGGCTACTCACGTGATTAAAGGTAAGCACATGCTTTATATACATTGCTGAATAGGGGCCAATGGACGGATCTTCACACTGGTGTGAGAGGTAGATAGACATTTTATGTGCAAAATAAATGGGTTTTGTGCATGTAGGAGTTGCAGTCTTTCAACTGTTCACAAAGGTGTTATTCCACCCAAATGTAAATATGTAAAGTTGTACATGCACAGCTGGGGGAAGGCCTGACTAAAAATCAGGCTCTTGTAAACCAAAGACAATTACCACTTCTTAAAATCAAAGATAATCTATGTCTCCTTGTATATAGCATAATCAGTTACTGTTTTCCCTCAACTAGTAAAAACTAAACTAGTAAATGGTTTAATATTTTTCCCCACTCATGAATATATTTGCTTATGGATATATTTTTACAGACGTTGTTAATAATACATTTGGTGGGAAAAAATCCTACTTATTTCATGCTGGTTTTATTTTCCAGGAGAAAGTGTCTAGCCAAGAACCTCACCACATAGCTTCAAAAAGAGTAAGTCAAGTACCCGAATCTTAATTTGATTCCAAGATCAGTTTTCATACTTAAAAACCTCTTGTCTGTGACTTCCTGAAGTAGTTGTTGAGTTCCTTTATTATTATTAATTTCCATTTTAATTTATCTCTAAAGTGCTATTTTACTTGAATATCATACCTTTGACTAGAGCTTTTTCTGGATTGCGCAAGTGTACATTAGCAGATTGTATTTGCATTATTCTGTAAGTACCTGTTTATGTATGAAACTTTTAGTTTGATATTTATAATCCTGAAATTTTTCTGTTTTGACATAGGGTTCATAGAATCATAGAATATCAGGGTCGGAAGGGACCTCAGGAGGTCATCTAGTCCAACCCCCTGCTCAAAGCAGGACCTAATCCCCAACTAAATCATCCCAGCCAGGGCTTTGTCAAGCCGGGCCTTAAAAACCTCTAAGGAAGGAGATTCCACCACCTCCCTAGGTAACCCTTTCCAGTGCTTCACCACCTTCCTAGTGAAAAAGTTTTCCTAATATCCAACCTAGACCTCCCCCACTGCAACTTGAGACCATTGCTCCTTGTTCTGCCATCTTCTACCACTGAGAACAGTCTACGTCCATCCTCTTTGGAATCCCCTTCAGGTAGTTGAAAGCAGCTATCAAATCCTCCCTCATTCTTCTCTTCTGCAGACTAAATAATCCCAGTTCCCTCAGTCTCTCCTCATAAATCATGTGCTCCAGCCTCCTAATCATTTTTGTTGCCCTCCGTTGGACTCTTTCCAATTTATCCACATCCTTCTTGTAGTGCGGGGCCCAAAACTGGACACAGTACTCCAGATGAGGCCTCACCAATGCCGAATAGAGGGGAATGATTCAAATGATTCAAAGTAAATTAATACTTTGATTAATTAATTAATTAAAATAATTAATCAGTGGTAGAAGATGACAGAACAAGGAGTAATGGTCTCAAGTTGCAGAGGGGGAGGTTTAGGTTGGATATTAGGAAAAACTTTTTCACTAGTAGGGTGGTGAAGCACTGGAATGGGTTACCTAGGGAGGTGGTGGAATCTCCTTCCTTAGAGGTTTTTAAGGTCAGGCTTGACAAAGCCCTGGCTGGGATGATTTAGTTGGGGTTGGTCCTGCTTTGAGCAGGGGGTTGGACTAGATGACCTCCTGAGGTCCCTTCCAACCCTGAGATTCTATGAATATAGGTTAGTATGGTTGGTTAGGAATTAAAAACAAACCTTTAGGCTCATGGTCTTCTAAGCAATAGTGACCTCATCTGAAACATACACTTGATAATAGTCATACATAAACATTTTTATTAGCTTTTAAAAGAATGTATGACAAATAGAAATATTATTTCCTAAAACTAAAGTCATGAATGGAGAAAAATTACTTGTATCTTTTGTTGGATTCACATGCCACCAAGATGTACTTAAATACCCAGTAATCTCTCAGACTCTGTCAAGACTAGAAAAAAAGGTACATCTTAAAATCAAATTAACTAAAAGATTGAAACACCATTTAACATTTGTAGTTGACAGAAATTTAACACCTTTAAAATCATGTTAGTGGGTCCTTGGGGTAAGCCCAGTTTATGACATGATTGACCAATATGATTTTAAAAGTGTTAGCCCTTAGATACAGGTTTAAGTGGTGTTTCAATCATTTTAGCTAATTCTGTTTTAGCAGACACTTTTTTTAATTTAAAAAGACCTTCAAAGTACCCCAGCGTAGATATTAAATATTTCTAATCTAATTTATTGACTGTCTGACACCTTCATGTTGCTGGACACAATTTTGAACAGCATGCACCTGCCAAAACTTGCTTAACATAACCTTTAAAGTTCAGTCCAAGATTTGGTCTGAAGTTAGCTGACTAGTGCTCATTTGGAATCGTATTCTCAGAAACATGAGACAAACTCCCTCCAATTTCAATCAACCAAAAACACAGTGATCATATGAATATGGGTACAGAATGTGTCAATATCCAAAGGAACACATTAAATCCAGGAAAGGCAATCTTGTTTAGCTTTGGTGTTTCCTTGAGATAAAGTGGGTGATGATAGCATGATGGGAACACAGAAAATATTCAGGTAACATTAGTGCAGTGACAGCTACGTATTTTGAACTTGAAAGAGTAAACACTGCAGGCCTGATTCTCAACATATGCCAGGGTAAATCAGAAGTAAAATCCCCTGAAGTCAGGCCCCCAAATTCATAGGAAGGACACTCCTGTTTTTAACTATAGTAGAAATACTTTTTCTATTTAGTGAAGCTCCATTTAAGTGTGTCAAACATGTCAAAGTTACATTTTGCCCTAGGCCAGGGCTTGCTACTTCATGCCCATTCCTGACTCTGTCAATCATTATCCAACCAGTGTATCAGGGGTGGAGCTGAAAGGCAATAAAAATAAAAAAGGTGAGAAGGGGAAGTGTTCTAGTATTTATATGGTACCAGACGTGATTCAGATAAACCAGTCTTACATTTTGCAATATTTCTTTCTTACTTCAGGATCCTAAACCAATTCCCCTTTCCCTGCCCCACCCCCTCACCCAGTTCATATAAAACTCACTCTGCCTTTAGCAACACCTTGCTAGTCTGTTGTCTGTGCATGAGTGTCTGCCTTCTCTCTAGGAGAATGGACACTTACATCTCTACAGCTGACCCTTCTGTCTTGCTCTGCTTGGGTGTGACTGCAGCATTTGGAATTATCGCCTTTTACAAAGCCAAGAAGAACCAGGTGGAGAAAAAGTGTATATTTGCCCGTGGTCTCCTTGTGCTACTTTTATTGGAAATACTCTGTTTTGCCACGCTGAAAAGTTATGTAGGCTTAATCCTGTTCTCTATGGCATGTCTCATCTGTTACATTTACTTACTAGTTCAAACAATGTTACCTGTGGACAACAAAGCTGTATTGATCACAGGTAAGAGGGAACATGTAAAGTTTGGGAAGTCAAATCTGCCCCATTAAACAGATATGTTGTACAAAATTTGTGTAATCTTAAAGCTTATTTACTAAATATCCTGTATTCTTTTTACTCTTTTTATTATTTTTCCCAGAATTATTTTTCCAGGTAATTAAATGTTCTGAAATCATGTAGGAAAACATTCTTTCTGCTTATTTTATTATTTTTAGTGGCTCTGTTTCTTGAAAAGAAATTTTAAAGATAGATTTTCAAGATGCGCTGCTAGTTTCTTTAACTAATATTTATTAGTGAAATACATATTATGTTGCTTATGATTGTTACTCTTTTGGAACTAAGATTTTAATGAGTAGATGCATTTTAAATGTTACCATAATGCAATGCCTTTGTTTACTCTGAAAAATGTTTTTATTAAACTATGCACATGCATACAATTATTTCTGACTTATACCATTAAACAATACATAGTCTCAAAGAATATCCAATTCAATACAGTAAAATATTATACACACACAATGTGTACATTATCTGTCCATCTCTATGAAATTATTAATGAATGAATGAGAGATTTTCCTAACAATGGAAGTTCATATACATAACATTACTAATGAGCAAAGCTCATGTATGAACTAACTTGGACATGTTACTCACCTGCTTTTTGCTAAATATTTTTATTTTGTCATTTAAATATTTCAATCTGCTGTTTTGTCTGGAGCAATTTCCTGGTGCTCATTTGCCTTAGTAGCCTTTTTGTTTTTTATTTTTTTAAATTTTTTGTACCTGAAAGGGTGGATTGAATCTGAGTTGTAAAGCTGATTTGTTTGGCTGAGAGTTTATATAGCAACTTGGAAAGTAATTTAGTTTGGATTGACAAGTGTTATTACTGAGATGAAAAAAGACAAATGATAAAACCACATCAGCAGCAAGGTCACGTCTTTCCTTGTAGCTCAGCCAAGTTCTGTCTGCTGCATCCAGTCATGGTTCATTTGCAGTGGTGTATGGAACGAGGATGGATGTGAGCAGTGGGTGAACAGGGAATACATGATTGTGAATGAATGCACAAACTTGAATTGATTATCCGTAGCAATACTCTAGGTTTACACTTTAGGCTCTGGAGCGTTGCTTTTCTCTCTTCTTTCTTTCTAATACCTTTTGCAAGACGTTTAGATTTTGTCATTCTTTAATAAAAACCCGTCAGTTTCTCAGGGCTTATCTACACCAGATTGTGTGGATTAATCAGTTGTGCTTCAGCTGATTATATTGCATTGAATCAAGTTCCAGTCCACCTTCAGTTGGTTTAACATATGCCAACATAAGTTGGTTTAACATACTTTTACTGTTCACAGTACTTTACAGAGATTAATCATCACTAGCCCACAGTGAGGTTGGTAAGTAAGCAGTATTATCTCTTTTTTACAAATGAGGAAACTGAGGCAGAGAGGTTAAATGACTTCCCCGTGGTCACAGAAAGGGTTAATGTCAGGGCTAGGATTAGGTTTAGGAGTGCTATCTTGTAAGCTTATGTTCAGATCTCTAGGCCATACTGCGTCAGGGGTCTTCTAGCCAAGAAATGTCCAATACATGAAATAGCCAGATGGTAGTGTAACACCCTTGGCTTCAATGTACATTCAATCCACACTAGGGCTGCCCCAAACCAATAAAGGTATAGGCTGTCCTCTTTGACCTAGGAGGAGGTTTTCCATTGCCGACTGGCACACAATCAGTTGAATGCAGGACTTATCCCCAACACATTTCTGTGTTAAGCTGCACCAATTGTTGTCTCTCCAGTGCCTGAAGCAATTTTGTGTGTAGCTGCAAGGTGCTGTCCAGTCAATTTCAATGTTGCTTTCTCCAATGCAGACAAGGCCAGAGGGAGAGCTTTAACCACACGCTGTATTTCTCTTCACTTTCCCCCCCTAAATTGTTGTGGAATGTTGCTATACACTGTTACACCCCTAGGTACACTATGTATCACATGCCTTTTAAAAACAAACTCTGTATTTGTGGATAATCTAAACACTATACCCAGATGGACAGACACTCTTTTCTCAACCTATGTATTACATACTTTTTTTAACATTAGCTTTAAGAAAGTTTTAAAATCTGTTCTTAAATCTGGGATTCCCTCTAGGCAAACATGAAAGAGGCTACAGATGTCACTAAGACCAAACAGGGTTTTTCTGGTTTCAATTTGTTGAAGTAAAATCTCATGTCTGTGCTGAATGCTCCACCTGCCCTCTCCTCTGCCTTGCCTGTTAAGTGAGAACGTACAATACAGAGATCTCTGCTTAACTCAGTAGTTAGCTGAGGTTTACAACACAGCCTTAAGGAGGGAAAGGCTGACGTGTTGGCGAAAGTGAACAGGTTTAGCAATGACAAGGAGGAAATGCAACATTTCTTTCACCTGATTGTTAGGCACCTCTCTCGCTTCCAACTAATCCACCTCCGTCCCATACAAACCTGGGCCAGCCCTACTCCCACTGAAGTCAAGGCACATTCCACTCTTGAGACGGCTGCATTGCAGCGGAGGAGGAAGTGATCTTTGTGTATTTCAGTGTAAGGTTTTGTGAAACACGTTTTCTGGATCTTTGGGATAGATGATGATAAACACGTAACATATTATAGATTGTTACTCGTTCAGTGCCGCAGTGCCTATGAATGCTCCCAGCATGAGGTAAAGCTATTGTCTGTGTATGCAGGCACGCAAACACTTTTGCACATGAGCAACTGCAGTCAGGTGAGCACTCTCGTGACTCCATTGAGCCACATATTTCTGTTAATCCTGCCTGCAGGAATGAGCCTGTTGGGTGTATTTAAATGGAAACTCTTAGGGACACAGAATATTTTGCCAGTTTCATGGGACTTCAAGATTGGGCCCAAGACCAATAATACTTTTACTGTTCACAGTACTTTACAGAGATTAATCATCACTAGCCCACAGTGAGGTTGGTAAGTAAGCAGTATTATCTCTTTTTTACAAATGAGGAAACTGAGGCAGAGAGGTTAAATGACTTCCCCGTGGTCACAGAAAGGGTTAATGTCAGGGCTAGGATTAGGTTTAGGAGTGCTATCTTGTAAGCTTATGTTCAGATCTCTAGGCCATACTGCGTCAGGGGTCTTCTAGCCAAGAAATGTCCAATACATGAAATAGCCAGATGGTAGTGTAACACCCTTGGCTTCAATGTACATTACACAGTGCAAGAGCTTCTTTGGTGCAGATATGATGCAGATGTGTAGCCATGTTGTTTAATGAACTACTGGAGGATGCTCAACTACTACAGGGAAGAGTGCAGTGCCAAAACTCAGACAGAACAGACTAACAAGGAAGCATGTTATGACTTAACGGTATTTCTCTTCTTTATAACGTGGGACGTCCATGTTCTGAGAGTCAGCATTACACTGTTTGGTGTGCAAAGAATAGCTTTCAGACACAAGCTTAGCATGGCCCCTCCCACTATGGCCACACTACCTGAGCTCCTCCTGGACAACTTTCTCAGGAATCTCATTGAGGAGATGCGGTAGGACAGTGTTTAGCAAGTGAGGAAGGGTCAAACAAGGGGTTCTGTTTGGCGGGAAGGGTCGGAGAAGAGAATCAATGATGTGTTGCCAGTATTTTAACAAGGTGCTTCCCAATCCTACCCCCCGCCCCCTTGTGGTTATTCTTGTGTGAAGGGACGCAGTGAGCTCCCAGAGAGGTGAGAGACTGGTAAATGCATTTGTGTAGTAAATACTCATCACTGTCTATGATGAGTGGAACTGCACAGCTTTTACCAAGAGAGAAGCAATGTCAAACAAACTTACATACGGGCTTCTGCTGGACAGTTACTGGGTTGGAACACAATGCTCAGAGCCTGTAATTTTGAAGTAGGGGTGGGTGGTTAGGGGGGACAGAGAATTAGTCTCACCTGATACAATTTTTGAAAAAAACCAAAACCAAACCTTGATAGTTGGTGCTATCTGGTCTATTCTACAGATAGAAATTTGCTCTTCAGAAGTATTTTTATGAACCTCGGGGATAAATGCTCCATACAGGGGTGGGCCCCCTTACAGGCCAAGAAACCACTTGCCTCTCTTCAGTTTGGTGGCAGAATGTGACCCAACGAGCTACCTTCTGTACATCGATGTTCTGATTGTATTTTACATAATGTAACCCCTCTTGGCTCAAAAGTCATTTTACAGAGTGATTGCTTTGAGATCCAAAAGTACTCTGTATGATTGTCTGTTTCAGCTGAGATTTCAAGACCTGCAACAGCAGATATCACTTAGGTTTTGCTTTGTTTTTTTCACAGAGCACCTTTGCTACAACCAAGATTTCAATGATATCTTGCATTGAAGCAATTCAGGATTTTTCATTCCACTTCTCTTGTATATGTGGAGTCAAATCCTAATGGTGCACCTGTTTGTGATGAAATGAGCAGATGCCGTCATCTCCAAAGCCTGACCTACTGGGAGACATTCAGCTGTGTTTTCTTGTATGCATAAAGGCTAGGGTTTCATAGGCAGTCTCCAAGTTCCCACAGATGCTGCTCCTAAAGCTGTACCTAACTTCCTTATACTTAGGCGTGGAACAATTAGATTTTTATCACTAAATGTCAGTAAATGTTAATTTCACAGCACACACACAAACCAATGAGAAATATTTCATCAATAATCAACATTTGCGAGAGGTAAAGTATGAAAAATGCTGCTTGAGAACTTAGAGTTTGATTGAAGGATATTTGCTTTGTATATTTTGACGTGATGTTGACAGTTTATATTTGAAAGGTTATAAAGGTTTAGCTTTTTGAATCTCAGTGAACACTGTCATTAAATAATTGTCCAAGCCACAGAATTTCCTGCAACGGTGAGAACTTACACAGATTCCAAATCTAAAAAAATGCTTAGAAATAAATATCTGTTACCCATCAAAATTATTTAAAAAAAACAAAAATTGAATTCTGTGAGGCCTACTTATATTGCATGTTAAACGCCAATGCACTAAGGGACCAATTTTCTAAGGATCCTTTACCTGGGCTCCATTTGGATGTATGCATGGTTGTCCCAGCTGTCATTTTACATGATCATATCATTCTTAATAGATGATGAAGAGCTGTGCGAATGTTTTCAGTCAACATTTTTCTTTTCTTTTTTTTGCCAAACCATGCAGATTTGAGTCGACCCAAAATATTTCAGTGATTTGTGTCAAACTCACTGATTTTTTGGGTCAAAAACCAAACAATAATAATAAAAAACCCAATATGAAATGTTTCATTTTGAAATTTGCTTCATTTTATCTTAATTTTATTTTGAAAGATTAAAATCCACACCTCAAACAAAACCAAATGTTGTTTTTAGGGTCAAACGAAATGTTTCATTTGCCCCAAAGCAATGTTTTTAAATTTTTCGGTTCAATGAAAATTAAAAAAAAAAATCATTTCAGACCGACTCAGAACAATTATTTTTCCTGGAACAGTCAGTGAACCAAAAAAACTAACAACAGCAACAAACGTTCTTACAGCTCTGTTTAGGAAGACGTTTTTATATTTTATTTTGCCTAAGGTGTCTTTCTGATTATGGTGCTTTCAGGAAGTGATTCCGGGATTGGACATGCATTGGCAAAGTACCTTGATAACTTAGGATTTGTTGTATTTGCTGGCGTCTTGAATAAAAAAGGACCTGGGGCTGAAGAATTAAAAAGAAGCTGTTCCCAGAGACTTCGTGTCCTGCAGCTGGATATAACCAGTTCTGCACAAATTAAAGAAGCCTATCTTAACATTTCAGAGATGGTGCAAAATACAGGTATGGTTTCTGTGACATTTTTATGGGATGGTCAGGGCCAGCTTCAGGCACCAGACGGCAAGCGCATGCCTGGGGCGGCGCCCTGTAGGGGGCGGCAGTCCGGGGATTCTGGGGCGGCGGGTTTTTTTTTTGTTGCTTCGGCACTTCGGCAGCGGCCATTTTTTTTTTGCTTGGGGAGGCCGAAAAGCTGGAGCCAGCCCTGGGGGTGGTGTGCCTATACCTCCTCTTGCAAGGGGCTTCCATTGTATAACTGTTTGAAAATGTGTCCTTCTGGGTGTGTGCGTGTGCACGCACGTGTGTGTGTGTTCTGTATTTCCCACCCCATCTCTGTACCAGTAAGGGTATTTATATTGCGATATTGACGAGACTTTTGCTTTATGGAGCACTCCAAAAGCGGGATCCTTGTCGACTGGCTCTAGTGTGCCACCTGCAAGAAGCACGTGGGCCGAGAGGAGGAAAGGAGCAATGTGGGCGCATGTGCCTACAGTTGCACAGCATCCTTTGTTTTTGGCCGGGCCAACCAGACTAGAAGCTGGCATTTTAACAGTCGTGCTTTCTCCTTGTTAGGGAAATTATATTTACTTACCTTCTTTGGCAGCAGGCAGGGCCGGCGCTATCACTAGGCGACACTCACTAGTAGGAGGTCGTGTAGGGCGCCAGTATTTGGGAGGAGGGAGCGGCTGCCTCTCAGCTCCATGCTCAGCTCCCCGGCCCGCGGGCGGGGCGGGGGGGTGTTAGTGGCGGGGGGGGCGGCGCAGGACTGGTGCAAGGAAGTTTTGCCTAGAGCACGAAACTTCCTTGCGCCGGCCCTGGCAGCAGGGACTCTGTAACAGCAGTGTACATTTCCTTCTCTTCCTCAGGGTTATGGGGTATTGTCAACAACGCCGGAATCCTGGGGTATGCTGCAGACGGTGAGCTGCTGCCAATGAGTGTTTACAAGCAGTGTATGGATGTGAATTTCTTTGGGCATGTAGAGGTGACCAAAATGTTCTTACCGTTACTTCGGAAATCCAAAGGAAGGCTAATTAATATCTCTAGTATGGCAGGTGAGTTAAACTAAAGTTCCAAGCTGATGGTGCCAATAATTTTTTAGAATTTACCTGATGTAAATATTGAACAAGGTTTTGGTCAATATATCTCTGTTTGCTAATTCTCAGAAGTCCCTATCTGCGTATTATTTCATTATCTATAGGCCTCTGTAATGAAATAGCTATTTTGTCTAGTGCCTCCAGGAACCAACCCATAAAGAAGAAGAGTTTTATAGGGATAAAAACAGTAGCATCCTAGAGAAATTAACTCTTGTTCCATAGAAACTGATATGATAAACTAGCATGCCTAGATCTGGACGTGATAGGTGGAAAATCCCCAGCAGGAGAACAAGGAAACCAGGTATTGGTAGGGGCACAAACATAGGTGCTGGAACTAGGGGTGCGGGCGGGGGTGTGTGCTGCAGGACCCCCTGGCTTGAAGTGGTTTCTATCATATGCAGGGTTTACAGCTTGGTTCAAGGCTCTTAGCACACCTAAAAATTGTTCCAGCCCCCCATGGCCCATATAAATTTGAGGGACTCGCAGAGCAGACATCAGGAAGCTTTGGGCAGGAGCGAGGGACAAGCTTTCTTAGTGGGGGTTTCTGTCTAATTGTGGGACCAACCACGGTCATAGAAAACTAGCTGACCTGCAAAGGAAGAGCAGGACCATCATTCTGTAGGGGAAGGATCCTGGGCATCCTAAGAGGCCTCTGCCCAAATTCAAAGAATTCTCCAGGGTGGTGAGGAAACTGAGGCAGGGAAATGTGTATTGGGGTGTTTATGATTTTTTCTAGATCTGTGTACGCCTCGTGTTAAATAAATAGTACGTGTGTTTACAATCCTGTGCGGAGTGTGTGCGTCTGTTGGCTTTCACTGAACAGTTAGCCCTTGAGTGTCCCCGCAGGTGGAGTTCTGGGATAGGGTGTATTTAAGCTACAGAGAACTCTGAGAGGTCAGCATTAGTCCCAGGGACTAGGCAATTGGACTGCAATGTCCCAGCTCTCTGAAAGGGCTGCTAGACAGAAGATCTGCATCCCAGGAGTGTGCCTAGGGACCTCAGCCACAGGCAGTGCCTGGACAGTGTTTAGACACACTGGGCTTAAAAAACATGGGGGGGTCCAATGTGGTGGTCCACAAACACAACACAACTGATAAGTGTCCATTCAGGAGGGTTCTGTGTGTGATAATGTTGAAGTCCACTCATGCAGAATAGTCTGTTAACAATTTAAGGCCTGAAATATGTATTTTTTTAAAATAAAAAAGATTTCAATTCATGTTGAGGGGTGTATTTTTAACCCAGCCTCCACGTTTGCGGATACAGTTTTGTGGGCACAGTTATTTGTTACAGAAGAGCCAAATTCATGCACCTAAGTGGTACTTGGGAACCCACATCCATCTCACTAGTTTGAGCAAGGACTGTTGGCTTACCCAAATTTTAAATGCATTAGTATAAATTTGGAGATGACGTGACATAACAAGGAATCTGGATTTCATCTAACTGGCTCCCACTGAAATATATGGCAAATTCTCATTGGCTCCGGTATGAGCAAACTCAGGCGCACATACTCTGGGGGAAATCCTGGCCCTATGGAAGTCAATGAGAATTTTGCCATTGATTTTGATGGATCCAGGATTTCACCCTTTTGTGTGTGTGTGGCTCTACCTAACTTAGTTATAAAAAAATTATATACTCTCTTAGCAAGCCAATGAAAAAAGTCACGTCTGTGCAATTTTGGACTTATCTCCAGGTCATGTTTTCATATATATGAGATCTTATAGTTTTACAATGAAGAAAACAGTGCATTGAGCTTTTAAAACCGTCTTTTCTAATTTGGGTCATCACCTGGAAATAGGAGCAATAATAGGAGCTGGCAGCCAGTAGCTGAGGCGTTAGAACTCTTAGATGCAGGATCCCACACGTCCAGAAGAGAGTTCTGGTTTGATGAAGACAAATTAAAGGGTTACGGTATCGGCTTGTTTAAAAATGTTCTTTTGACTTGTTTTATCTGCACTGAACCTTCATTTCCAGTGCAGCTGGCAGCCAGGTGCTGAATGTAAGAGCAGAGACATTTGCCAATTTCAGCTGCTGGATCTGGTTTGTGAAAAGTGTCTAGAAAGCAGTAAGATGTCAGAAAAATAGGAAGGAAGCCAGCTAAGAGCACGGAGTGACAAGCTGATACATTCACGCAGGTCTGTGATCACCACAAAGCCAATGGCTTGGATATCTTGCTGCTGCATTGCCCAGCTAAGGAAAGCACTGTGCTCCATTAATTCTCCCAGTTTATAATAATGCCTGTTTCTTATAGAGTGCTTGTCATCAGTAGATCTTGAAGCACCTCACAATCTTCAATGTAGTTATCCTCAAATGCCCCTGGAAGCAGGGAAACATTATTAGTCTCACTTTAAAGATGGGGAACTGTTGCAGGAGATGGCCTTACTTTTGCTTTGAAATATTTTGTGTTTGTCAGTATGTCTGGCGCCTGTCCACATGACCTAAAAGCGTGTTTACTGTTTTAGTGTCTACAGGTTTAATAGAATTGGAAGTACTGAGTTGGCATTAGAAACATTACCCGTAAGATTTATGTTTTCAAAATATGGCTTCTGATTTTGTGTCTAATGTCCATTGCAGGCACAAATGATAGAATGTAGACCCCAGCCTAATGTGTGAGTATAAAGTTTGCATTGTAGGTGCATTCAGGTAGATGTCTGAATTCTTATAATTTATGCCCCAGAATTGATTTCTGGCACAAAATGAGCAATTGGTGACTTTTTGATAACTTGCCTTTAGTGGCATATCGAATGACCCTGCTGTCACATTCTGGGTTGCAATCCAGACCAGTGAGAAATTCTGTCACCTCTTACCATGTAATCCCGAGTGCCTTGCCACTCTGACTCTCTGCCAGTCAGCAACAAGCATGCACTCTATCTATGTATTGGCAGCCCTGATCCAATGCTTTGGATCGTGGAGCCTTCTGCAATATCACAGATTTCCACTGGCTTCCACCAGCCGTGGTTATCAACTGGCAAGGTGACTCCATGCTCTCCCCAGCCCCAAATTTCCCCCAAAACATGTGTTCTGAAATGTCCTTTCCTGGAGCAATCAGTGGGATACATGGGTGGCGGGTGGACACCCCAATCAGGGAGGATAGCCCCCTGGCCCCCATCCCTTTTGCACAAGACCCCCTCTGGCCGGAAAAGCTCCAGGCCCTATGGAACCCTGAGTAGCCTCCTCCAGCCACCCAGTGGAAGAACGCTGAGCTTTTTGTATGCCCCATGCAGGTTCCGGGGTGGCTGAGGAGGCGGTATCTGGTACTCAGCTTCCAAGGTTCACCACTAATCGCTCTGGAGTCCAGGGAGATTACTGATGAACTCAGGAAGCTGAATAGCAAATACCGTCGCCTCAGCTGCCCCGGAACCTGGATAACACATAATAATAAGTGAAAACCCTCAACCCGGCATCCTGCAGCAGGGGCTGTGCCAGGGAAGGTTTACCTTTCCCCGGCCTATTATATGCACCACCGATGGTGGGATATTAAAGTTCATTGCCCCTTCAAGGTGTTAATATTCAACAGTTTGCAACTGTGACTGGAGTTACCAAACAGTTCAGTGTAAACACTGTCCTGGGTTGGTTTAGACTAAAAATAAAACAAGTCATGAACGAAAGAAGATGGGATTTTAAGTGAATTCAGGTATGGGAGAGAAAGTTAGAAATTGCTACCAGCAAATAAAAGTGAAAACATGCAACTAAAAGTCTAAAATTTAATCTAGCAAGGTTTGGTTCAAGGTTTGATTTAAGATGGCCTTTCTCACCCACCGTCTTCCAGCAAGATGGTGACTGGGCCGCTCCTTGGTTAGGATCTCTCCCAGAGGCCGAAAGGGACTGGTGCTTTTGGTTTCTTAGGTGAAAGAGAGAACTTGGGGTTTTCTGCCGGTTTCTTTTATACTCCAGTGAACCTTTGAAGTGGATTCTTCTGAAGGTTACCCCTCAAAGTTTATTTAAGTAAAGATGAAGGTGACATGGAGTCTGGTGACAAGGACGCTCCATGCTTTCTTCCCCCACCCACTTGTGTTTGCTGAAATGCAAATTGTTCTTTTTCCTGCTATCTCCTCCCCCTGATAAACTGAGGACCCTGTTTACTACTTATATGTAAATTGAGATAAGCACACATTCCTTTGTTTAGGATAGATGTTTTAACAATTTTTGCCTATGCAGTGTAGTCTGGGGAAATAACTTTACATACATACATAACTTTACATGCATCTGAAGAAGTGGGTATTCACCCACAAATATGTCTGTTAGTCTATAAGGTACCACAGGACTCTGCCGCTTTTACACACACTGTTGCTACATTCATTTCACCCTGATATTACTGACCAGCAAGTTATCATTTTTTAAATGATACCTCACCAGGCATGTTTTGTACAAAGATTATTACAGTAGTGTGTAGGGTGTGAATCCAGGGGTGCTTTTGGTCACACCCACTTTACTTACAAATATTTACATGGATGCATTTATATCCTGGGCAGTTCTGGTAAATGTGTGCCTATATTAAAGGGGTGTGCATTCTTTTGGTAAAACATTAGCAGAACAGTTAGGGAAGTCTCATTATGCATGGTCTGTGCTTCTGGGGAAGGGTGTACTTTAACTAGCCTTAAGGTTAGACTGACCTCAAAGGAAAGGAATGTTGACTTTTTAAGGAAGAAGGAGTTAATGTCAGTTCAGATTATGCAGAAGACAATGAGTAGTTGACTGGACTGTTTTAAAAACAAGGAGACTCTGCTTTTATTTGAGGCTAAACTTTGTCTTTGGTCATTGTAGTAAGAAACTGAGTAGATGACTAGGCAGTTTATAGTAAATCTGCTTTAGATTTCGTCAATGTCTTTTCCTTTAAAAGACATCAAAAAAGTTAAAATGAACTTTTAATAACAATGCATTGCGTTATGTGTGTCTTATTTTGAGCATGTACGGCAAGTACCAATGAGACTAACTGTGGGTGCAGCAGTGGGTTGGGCTTGATGACCTATTGGAAGAGTATTCTAATCCGACACAGGGCATTCTATACGCTCCTGCAGCCATCCTCTTCTCCACTGTAAAAGCATGGCCTTTGGAGACTAAAGTTCCCTGTGAGAGTTGGTTGAAAATTTTCTGTCAAAAAGGAAAGTTTTCACAGAAAAATTTATTTTTCTAAAATTTTTCAGTTTTCAAAAACTAAAAATTCTGAAAAACTGGAATTTTTCTCCCCCCAAATTTAGTTAAAAATGAAAATTTTTAATTGCTTTTGGAGTTTTTCCAAGAAAATTCTTGTTGTTTTCCAACTCTTCCCTAATGCACTATACTGTTGCGTTTTCTTGATCCTAAGGAAGGCTGGTTGGATTGAAATAGCGCAATGCATTCTGGGACCTGTGACTTTGCCTCTATTATATCTGTTCCCTTTTATGCAATGTAATTGTGACCTTTGGGCTTCGGCACCTTGCTGATATGGTTTTTAGTTGGACAAAGTTTGGTTTGGCCTAATAGATTTCTCCTAGCTCCATTCTCACCTTTTTCAAGCAGACGTTAAAAACAGATGGAGAATCTACTGCCAGTATATGAGGTGGCTTTCTAAGGCCTGGTCTACACTACATTGTTAGGTTGCCGTAAGCTGCCTTGCGGTGACCTACCTGTGGAAGTGTCTTCACTTAAATTTGACTCCTGACAACGTCAGTACCTCTCTGAGCCGATTTAGTAACACCATCTCCCCGAGCAGTGTAGAGACATGGTCAAAGTGATTAGGACGATGCAGTGTCGGTGTAGACGCTGTGTTGCTTACATTCACTGTTACTGGCCTCCAGGAGCCATCCCACAATGCCTCACACACTGACACTGTAATTGATGCAAGTGCTCCTGGTGAGGACATGCATTGCTAACGTAAGGAGCCAAATGTGGACATATACAAGCAATTTAATAACTGTGTTAGCTATATGCCAACGTAAGTTAAATTGAAATAATTCTGTAGTGTAGACATGGCCTAAAACTGGAATTGAGACTGTGTAACCAACAGGGGCTTCAAATCCACTGCCTTTATTCACCCATTAAAAACAACAGAACAAAACACCATTGCTTAATTATTAACACTATCTAACATGTTATCTGCGTGATTTCCCTTTCTGAACATAGCAGCAGTTGTGATTCTCTGCATTGTATCCCAAAATGCAATACAATTTACTCTCCCTGTGTTTAAAAGTGACTGATGACCAGGTGTGACTCTGCTTTGAGCTACTGCTGATTTAAGATTTTTTTTGTGCCAGAAAAAAATGAGTCCCACGATGTCTTGTCTTTAACCTCAGTGAGAGCTGCATAATTTTGGGTTATGCTATGATCATTCTTTTAAATTATTGAAATAAAGTTTCAGTAGCTCGGAAAGCACTGGAGTCAAACTTTATCATGGTTTTTATTACTCCTGTAGGAGGCATCCCGATGCCAAGTTTTGCCGCATATGGTGCATCAAAAGCAGCTCTGTCCATGTTTTCCGGAGTAATGAGGCAGGAGCTTGCCAAATGGGGAATTAAAGTCGCTGCAGTTCATCCAGCAGGCTTCAGAACATGTAGGTATTTGACATTTCAGCTAGTTCTCCTTCTTCCTTCAGATTACTCCCTATAGACCAACATCCTCAAGTAAAAGTCATGAATGATTCTCAGCAGTCACAGTTCCTTCCTATCCGTCACTTCCATTACTCAAATTAAGATCCAGCTTTCTTAAGGGAATTAAAAAAACAAAAACACAAAACCCACCAACCTCCCTCTACACAGGTAGTAGGTGATTTTTTTTTGCTTCCAAGCAACCAACCTTTAGGCAATGATCTTCATCAAGAGATGGTTGAAAACCTTATTTTGCCTTTCCCGATGAATAGAATGTAGTGAGTGACTAGCAGTGGCACGCCTAACTGTTTGTCTGTCATTCCTGATGGGGGAGGCAATCTTTTCTTCTCTTGTCTTTTACCTGCCTTGCCAAAAATAAAAAGCAGACTTGGGTGTGGGTTTGACTTGATTAAAGAAGCCACAAGAACTCATTAAGAACTTCAAATCTGGCCAATAAGAGGTAAAATTGCATGCCTACAGTGTTCTAATTCTCTTTATCAAACAGTTTTCCTGTGTAATGGTTTCCATCTGCATAATGGGTGTCCTGGTGCATTGTTTCAAGATGTGACTCATTTTTATTCTGTAACTGAGATTCTTTTTCTCACCATGCTGTTAGAGAAGAAAACCAGGTTTCTACAGAATTCCTTTCCATGTCACAAAAGTTGCAAGTCACAGAAGAGATTTCAAGCATTCAGTGGAGACCAAAGTAGTGGTATCTAGCTAGCTAGCTAACTTAAGTACTTGGAGAATGAGCCCTACAGACCACAGTTGAGGGCCTGTAGAAGGGTATTATGAGGACACCCCCATTCCCAGTCTCTGTGGATGTGCGTGTTCCGGTGAGGAAAATGGAAGGGGTGAGTTTCCAGTGCTATCTAGTACCTTTTATTAGCACTAAAAATTGTGTTTACAAAGACATTAAAAAGCAAAGAGAATTTTCTTTATCTACAAACCCCCATTACACGTTCCATGGAAAATAATTTGGCATGGCCTTACTGAGAATGTTTTTTGTAAGGGACAGGGCTCTAAAATTTCCTGTCTCTTCCTCTGTGTTTAGATATGGTTTACGTTAGCAAAGTACAAGTTTGATAGCAAAGACGAAAAAGGAGTGAAGTCCTTCAATCCATACTTTACAGTTGGCTGTCCTGTCCTGTTCTAGCTGAAACTTAGCAGTACTTTTCTTATATTTTTAAGAACTTCAGGCTTACCGTCAAATAATGAAACTTTTTGATGCAGTTTAGATGTGCAGAACAAGATAGGGAGGAAAAAAGACCCGATGTACTTATTTACCAGTTGAACTGGATTGTCAAGTTAATGTACAAAGCCCAGGTACTCATAAACTTTAGTTTGTTATTCCAGGCATACACGGTACATCTGAGCTGTGGGCTAAACAAGAAAAGCATCTTCTGGAGAATCTCACACCGGACGTGAAGAAAGATTATGGTGAAGACTACATTGAAGCACTGAAAAATTTCCTCCTGCACATGCCAGCTCATTGTGACTCTGACCTCTCTCCAGTACTAGATGATGTTCTCCATGCTTTATTGGCAAAGAGTCCACATGGTTTATACACTCCAGGCAAAAGTGCTTACCTAGCTCTATGTACCTTTTGCTATTTTCCTCTCTGGTTTTACGATTTTTTCATTAGTAAGATGCACAGTATCAAGAATGTACCCAGCGCTTTAAGGGCATCAGAGGCCAAAAACAAGAACATGTAGGCAGAGTGGGGACTTTCCATCAGCATTTTAAGTTACACCGTGAGAACAGGGCAAGGTTTTGTGTGACGACAGCATTTGCTACATTGCAATTTATTGGGGCCCTTGGCTTGTCAAATTACATTCCAGCTGCTGGGCAATTGGGGCTGAGGTTAATCTTGAAGTTTTGTGTATTTTAGGCCTTTTCTACACTACAGGGCGGAGGAAGGGGAGATTGATCTAAATTACGCAACATCAGCTATGTGAATAACGTCGCTGAATTCGACGTACTTAGATCTACTTACCGCAGGGTCCACATTATGCAATGTCAACTGGAGACGCTCTCCTGTCGACTCCCCTTGCGCTGCTCGTTCAGGTGGAGTACAGGAGTTGACGGGAGAGTGACCGGCGGTGACATGCAGCGATCGCATGTAGACAAGGCCTTAGTGTTCATGAAAGGTGGAGGCAGGACAGCACCAAGCAGCAACAGTAGTGGCTTCTCCACACAGTGCCCTGTATCCCGCATTGTGCCTTTCTTATGGGAAGCAAGTGGCTAGTTCAGTCTCCATCCCCAGTCCGTCCACCTGTTAGTTGAGCTTGCTTCATCCTGCCAGTGAAAGCCAAACATTATGAAGCTCATTATGAAACCACACGTTGTTCCTCAGGCTATTTTTTTTTTTCAATGACACAGACCTACGTGCCCACAGGGGCATAAGATCCCACGCCACATTGCTGCATTAGCACTCTCTGAACATGGCTTCAGGAACTGCAAGGAAGGTAGGGGGCTGCATCCCTGGTACTCCCTGTGTTGGGGTATATAGACCCTACACTGATGAGGATGGCGCCAGAGATCCTGGGTGCCAAGGCTAGCCCCACCCCCTCAGCCCTGTCAACCATGTATGGTCGGGAGGATGCCTTTAAAAGGGAGGAAACTAAACTGCAGACAGATGGGAGAGGAGCATATGCAGGGGACTGCTGGAGTGACTCCTAAAGTCACAGCCAAGAGATCTTCACCCTCAACCCTACAGAGAGTGCAGCGAGCTCCCAGTGTTAGCCATACAGTCTAAGCCCGCTCAGCAGCCCAGCCAGAGAGATCTCTCAAAACCCCGATGCAGGTGGTATTAGTGGCACTGCTGTAGGCTTCCCCCCACACACACCTTTGAGGGACCCTGGGAAGGGGGTACCCTCCAGTGCATTGGGGCGTTTGGCCTTCCTTTTGATTCCCCTCACCCTCTAGATAGACTTAAGAAGGCCTGCTAAGGGCAGGGCCCCCTTGTAAGTAGTAAGGAAGTGGGGTCGGTGCTGGAACCACCTAGTATAAGTAACTGGGCACAGTCAGGTTCTCCCACCGTCTGGGAGAAAAGCCTCAGGGGCGTCCCTTCCCTCTCAGGTAGGGGAATGTGGGGGGTTAGAGAGGGCCAGGCAGCACCTTATCTCTGCTTCCCATCAGCCCCGCTAGCACAGGAGAGTGGGGGCAAAGGCAGATGGTGTGGCAAAAGCATGCTGCACCCAGTAAAGGGGAAGGGGCAGAGGGGTGAGCATCCCTTACCCAGGTCTCACTCTAAAGTCTCAAGCTAGCCCATACTGTTTAAAGCCATATTGTCATGAGCCACACTTTGGAAATGAAAGTAGCAAGAGATCAGGCTATTCCTCTCATTCTGATTATGAATGATCATGTTGGGGTGTGGGTACATGGATGTCCTACTTTCAGTAGACTTGGCCTAGTTTCTGACAAATAAATTGACTTTTTGCCAAAATGGCTAATGAGTGTACTTTTTTAGCACTACTCATCCTATGTGTCTTTCCCTGGGGATATAGAAGGGGAACGCCTGGCCCTATTGAAAGACAAAGGGAGTTTTGCCATTGAATTCAGTGGGGGCCAGAATGTCACCTCGAGATTTTCACCTTTACTATGTTCCGGTCAGGATTTTCATACACGGAACTTTGTTTCTTAGCCGTATCTCTTTAAGCACATCTTTTGAGAAGGCATTTGTGCTTGCTGAGGACTAGCAAGTTTTAAAAATAACTTCATTTTATTTGAGTGCCAAAAATGTTATTTTGTTTAAGTACTGGGGGTCAAAAGCTTTTCATATATGGGATAACTCAAGAATGGTTAAATTAAGTTTTACTTTAAAACATTCTCTCTTTGGGTTCAGAACATGT
Source organism: Chelydra serpentina (assembly GCA_037349315.1). NCBI lineage: Eukaryota > Metazoa > Chordata > Testudines > Chelydridae > Chelydra > Chelydra serpentina. Next base: position 31,953,068 of record JBAIAC010000026.1, read on the forward strand.
ATGAGAAATTTTGGCCTTCCTAAGGGTAATTTTTCTGAAAAAGTTTTCGGGGCTTAAAAATTAAAGTGGAAATGTTGTTGCCCCATCAGGACTTAAAAAACACCTTCAACATTTGTACGTTCACTGGCAAGTGAGATTTTTCGATTTTCAAAACTCTGTGTCTATGTGATGCTGATTTTCAATGAACAAAGCCAAGTAATGAAGCAAGAGTAACAACTTTTGGAATCGGGGCTGTTTTTAGCCCTATGATAACCTGATAAGTGCTTCCTTGATGCATGGATTTTCAAAAGACAGTAAACGATCTGAGAGCGTAAGTCCTACTGAAAGTCCATGTGACCAAGGGTCAGATTTTTAAAGGTATTTAGGTGCCTGGTCAGATTGTCAAAAGTGCCTCGACGCGCAACATCCAATTAAATCAATGAGTTTTAGGCAACTAGATATTTTTGAAAAATCCCACTAGGCACCTAAATACTTTTTTAAAAACCTGCTGTTACATCACTTAGAAGCACAAGCCCTGTTGAAAATCAAACATGTGACTGTTATTCATGGGAAAAATCAATTGGCTTTGTGCTCCTAAATTATTTGATTACTTAAGACACCTAGGAACAGTAGCACATAAATCAATTAGGCTCTTTCAAAAATCCCATGCAAAACCAGACTATCACATAAGCCTTCTAAACACAACCCTAATTACAATAGTTTTTACTCTTGCCACATGACTTTATACACACATTTAGTCTCAGGTTTGCAATGGTGATACATGGTATTATTTATTTGTGTCGCATGGGTGGTGTTCTAGGTGTTTTACAGACTGGCCTAAAGACTTTGTTCCCCCCGAAGGACCAAAAGTAGCTGAGTGGGATAGATGGATGGCCCTTGGAGCAGATTTTGGTGTTGTGTAGTGAAGGCAAACTGGACAGGGTTATACTTGACACTGCTGATAAACACACATGAGCTGTCTGTACCACCAACAGCACATTCTCATGAGGGTGATCCAAGTAAAAAAAAAAAAGATAGATAGGGGAAACGGTGGGGAGAGGAAAATTTTGTTATTAAGATGATTTTTTTTTAAAAAAGAGTGAACGGTACATAGTTTAAGCGTACACGTTTCTGGTTATCAGGGAATAACGTACAGATTATCAAGGGGTGCAAAGTTCAGTCCCAACAAACACCAGTCAGACAAACACCAAGCAAAGGAAGCAGCTTATGCCCTAAAGGGATCATGGTTTGATCCACTGATCAAACATATGGTTTGATCCATTGAAGCCAAAGTGAAGACTTGCATTGACCTCAGTGGGTTTTGGATTAGGCCGGTGGTTCTCAGCTGTGGTCCACCGATTCTTCAGGGAAAGCCCCTGGCGTGCAGGACCGGTTTGTTTACTTACCGCGGCGGCAGTTTCGGCCTGTTGCGGCCAATGGGGGCTGCAGGACGCGGCGCGCAGCACCAGCCCGCGCCGCGTCCCGCAGCCCCCATTAGCTGCGGGCGGTGAACCGCGGCCAGTGGTAGCCGTGACTGGCCGAACCTGCCGCTGCGGCACGTCAACAAACCGGTCCAGTGTGCCAGGGGCTTTCCCTGAAGAATCGGTGGGCCACAGTTGAGACCCACCGGATTAGGCTCATTTCTGTCACAACAGCAAGCTATAACTAACTCAAATACATAGCCCAGTCGGTGCTCCTTTTAGAAATCTGTCATCTTCCCAGACACTTGGGTCAGAAAGGTGTGAATTCAGCCTGATTTCTCTTACAGTTCCCTGCTTTTCAACTGATTGGTAATCACTGAACTTTCAAATTTGGGTTTACTCTGTCATTAGAGCTGTTTCCAACATACTTCCTATGTAGCTGGCCCTTTAAACAACCATTTGCACCCTTAAGATGAGCCTTTGGATGTGTAAGTTACAACGCCCTTCCTTCACGTATTTGCCCATGGACGAGGCCTGATAGCCAGACTTTGTGCAGCGCTAAGTGATGGAGAAACAAATGAGTAACTGATTAAATCGTATAATGCCAGTAAAAGAGAAATGAGAATTAGAATTACCAAGTGCCATAAAATGATTCTTGAACAGACAGCCATCAACTGGCTCACGCCACCCTGTCCTCACCTTTGTGGAGAGCATAACAACAGCAAATAGTCACGCAATTCATTTATACACAATGATCGCTATCTCTACTGGCATGAGATAGCCACATTACCTGGGACTGACATTTTTCTGGTCACTCATGCATGGGAGCTTGCAAATAACTTCAGGGCACAAGTTGATAAAAAGCCAACCTACGCTGTGAATATCTATAACGTCTAAATATTCTTCAGACCAATATGATTGACACTTGTGCAAAATGTAAGCAGTGGCTAGGACTAGTATCTTGACCATGCTGTGCCACACAAAAGAGAGCTCTGTGATTAAGATGTGACTAGGCAAAAACAGATAGATTATAAGACAGGAAACCAATACAGGGAGCTTGACTCTCCCAATTGCAAGATCTCTGGGAGGAAAACTATATAAAAGAACCAAAGCGTAAGTAATAACATACTATACTATGCTGTCAACTTTCCAGAGAAGTTTATTGTAGCTACACCAAACCCTATGGGTGAAATCCTGCCTCCACTGAAGTCACAAGCGCCCATTGACTTCAATAGCATCATGATTTCACCCGGGTTCCGTGTATAGAGAAAGTCATCTGACTGGTGGCCCTCTACTTGTTTACAAGTGGCTTATTACACCAGTTTCCAATGGTCAGTGTAACACTGGCCTGCTAACACATCTGCCTTACTGCCTGTTCACACCCTTAAGCTACATATACATAATTACACTCTGTGGATGCAACTGTTAATGTCCTGAAATCATTCATCTGAAACCCCTAATTACTGAAATAAAATCCCTCTGAGACGCCTGGGAAACCTGCATCAGAGATAGATTTGTCCCAAGCAGTGCCTATATCCCCAAGGACATGATACGTTCCTCTATACAGACCTTTCTTGGTTGTCAAAAGCGATGGGAAACATCTTTTCTGCATGAGTTACTGCAGCTGATTGTAGTTCAAAAGGCATTTAAAGCAGCAAAAAATGTCAGGATAATCTCACAGAAAAGTTTAGGGTGAAACTGTAGTGTGAAATGTTCTCTAAAATATGGAGACCATTACATGGGTGGATGGATACATTGAAACACAAATTGAACATTGTTAGGAGACAAGTGTGGTCATTAAAAAAACAACAACACACATGATGCAATGCTGGAAGTTTGACCCTTGCGTGAAAGTCATCCCCTTCCAAAACCTGCAAACCAAACATCACATTTTATGTAGCTATCTCAGATACCATCAGACTGCATTGGTTATTATAGTTGTAAAGAGACAGAATTGAATCAAGAGAAGACCTAGTTAGTGGATGGTGGCTCTGTTAAAGAGCTTAGCTGTAAAATCACTCATTTAATCTGCATGCAATGAGGATAATTCCATAACCCAAGTAAATATTTTCTACACAATGTCTGGGAAAAAAGGTGTGGGAGTCTTGAGTCTATTCTCCAGAACTCGTCCTACCATCTAAATCCCATTTAAAATAAAGCAAATTTGTTTATACTCACTACGCTAGGTCTATATGTCTTACACTTCTCAATCCCAAACAAGAGATGTCTTTCCATACAAACATAAGAATGGCCATACGGGGTCAGACCAATAGTCCATCTAACCCAGTATCCTTCTTTTGGACAATGGCCTATGACAGATGTTTCAGAGGGAATTAACAGAACAGACAATCTTTGAGTGATCCATCCCCTGTTTTCTGCTCCTGGCTTCTGGGAGTCAGAAGCTAGGGAACCCCAGAATGCAGGGTTGCATTCCTGGCCATCTTGGCTAATAGCCATTGATGGATCTAGCCTCTGTGAACATATATATTTTTTTGAACCCCCACTATAGCTTTGACCTTCACAACATCCTTGGGCAAAGAGTTCCACAGGTTAACTGTGCATTGTGTGACGAAGTACTTTCTTTTCTTTGTTTTAAACCTGCTGACCATTAAGTTAATGGGTGACGTCCCTAGTTCCTATGTTATATGAAGGAGTAAATAACACTTCCTTATTCACTTATTCATTTTGAGAAAATGCTCAGTGAGTGTTTATGTGAATGGCATAGAAGCAACGACAGTTTTCTGTAGGTCATAAATCAAGTCCATGGCTTTAATGATTAGAAGTCATGGGCACACCTCAACTGTTAATCCAGAGAAGGGATGTAAATTCATGGCGTGTTGATCTCATGCTGCTATATGTTGAAATTAAGCATATGTTTGCAGTCTAGAACAAAAGCACTGCTAACTGGGAGGGAGGCTCTAAAATGGACCAAAGGTTAAGCTTGACTTGGACCATGTTGTCAGGATATAGAATCATAGAATATCAGGGTTGGGAGGGACCTTAGGAGGTCATCCAGTCTAACCCCCTGCTCAAAGCAGAAACAATCTCCAATTTTTGGCCCAGATCCCTAAATGGCCCCCTCAAGGATTGAACTCACAACCCTGGGTTTAGCAAGCTAATGCTCAAACCACTGAGCTATCCCCCTGGAATTTTGGGGGGGCAGGTCTAGGGCCTGTTTGTTATACTGGAGGCCAGACTAGATGACCACAAAGGTCCCTTTTGGCTTTGAAACTTATGAAAGGATAACCAGCAATGCAATCACCCAGAAGCAATTACTGCATCAGGTTATAAGTAAAATCAAGTCCAGAAACTCATTGTCAGCTGATCTACTTATGCCTGGAATGTTGATAACAAAGTAGGCAAAATTTCAATGGCCATTACATTTGCCATTTATGCTGGAGATAGCAGTTGCTTATTATTCATATAAAGTTGTGTTCCAAAAACCTTGAGAACGCTGGGCTCCAAACATAGCAATAAACGTAAGGCTTTAATTTTTAGAGCACGGCCCAATGCATAAACCAAGCATCTCTGTCACGCTGTGAAAGGAGGCAAATGGTGAATCTCTCTGACGGTGGGGTAATTGTGGTTTTCAAATATGTTGTACAGGTCATCATAACCTGAGTTAATGATTCTGGCCTTTACTTCCTTCATGAGGGTAATTATCATGATGAAAACCGCAACTTGGGCAGTTTTAATGCCTTAGGCATCCAAGTTAAACAACTATACAGGCATATTTGTGTGCCGCCTTCAGTCAATTGAGAACACAGTACAAGGAGGAACATGAGAGCCAAATATTTGTCCCAACACCGATTGAGCAGGATGCAAGTGGAGAAGGCTTAGCGTCTAAGGATTAGGGGCACAGTACAACAGCCAGGCCAGCTCAGCCCTCTGTCCTGGCAAAGCAAGTAAACCGAGTTCCATTCACTTCAGTGTGTGTGGGGCTCTCAGCTGAGTTTTTAAGGTGAGAGGTCTGGTCTCCCTTTCTCAGAGACTGACACGTCTATATAAAAGCAGCTACGTTTGCCCTAGTGCGCTTGGCCATATTTACCCCTTCCCTGTGTATTGTGCAGAATAATCTGTGCTAGGCACCTGCTGCCGTCCACTCCCACCTGAAATCATGGCTGCACTTTCTAATGGACCCAGATAGGAACCCCAAGCCAATGCTGCCTCTCCCCACCCACTTCAACACTCCGATGTAAGCAGGTAACTTTAGGACCCTTTAACATGGAAGGTACTGTCTATACACACACGCAGCTAAACCAGTGGTTCTCAAACTTATGTGATCACGCCCCCCCCACTTCTTTGTGTTGGGTTAGTAGTTTACACACACACCCCGACCACACAAGCACATATACCGATTAAAAAAAAAATCAGCATGCAAATCTCAGTAAATATTAAAAGCAGTAAAACATTGATTCAAACAGCGTCTTCAGAGCTGGGTACCTGGCCAGCAGCCTCCGCTCTCCATTCTGCCTTCTCACTGCCACCAAGAATACATCCCATGCCCCCCTCTCCCACCTCCAATTTGAAAGGTTTTTTTTGGAGACCATTTTCTTAGTAATGCCCCAGATACCTCACAGATCAGATTCAATGCTGCTGAAAATGGCGATCCCTCCTGACCTCCGGGCAGCTCAGTGGCATCATGTAAACAATGCATACAGTAACAATGAATTATAAGTGACTAGATATTTGCATATTCAAGACACGTGGTAAGTTAGTTTGGGTAACATATGACCTGGTCATAGGGTGACCAGATGTCCCGATAAAATCGGGACTATCCCGATTTTTCCTCCTTTGTCCCGTGTCCCGACCAATGCATGGTCGGGACGCCATTTGTCCCGATATTGAGCTTCATTTCTTTTTTCCTTGGAGAGCTCCAGCGGGGCTTGGACAAGTCCTGATTTTTGGGTCCTTTCATCTGGTCACCCTACCTAGTCACCACACTTGCCTAATCCTTCTACCAAAACCCCATGCTCTCATTCCATTTCAGTTGGATATTCTTACCCTATCTGAACTGGATGTAACACAGTCAACCAATCTCAGGACTCTGCTGTGCTAGGCAGTGGACAAGGGATGCCCCCTCTCCCCTGTGAAGATTTTACAGTCAAAATACACAAGACAGACAAAGGTGGGAGGGGAAGCAGAGATGTGAAGTGACCTGCTTGTGAATAACGTAGCTGGAGTCGATGTACCTTAGGTCGAGTTACCGTGGGGGGGGGGTCTACACCGCAGGGGGTCGATGGGAGAAAATCTCCCGTCGACTTACCTTACACTTCTCATCAGGGGTAGAATACAGGTGTCGACTGTAGAGCGAGCTGCAGTTGATTTGGCGGGTCTTTACTAGACCCGCTAAATCGACCACCGGTGGATCGATCTCAGAGCATCGATCCCGGCTGTAGTGTAGACCTGCCCTGAGATAGCACACTACTCTTGGGCCAGTGCCCTATCCATTGTCCTCTGCTCTCCTTTCTCTTTATTCATGTACGTGCAACTCTGTATTTCCCACTTGCAGCTGGTTGTGAAAGCACTGAAAACTGATGAACAAGGCTCCTTTGACCCTATAGTATTTATTACTATCAACAGCTACTTGGACTCATAAAATAACCTGTTCATGCCAGATTTCCAGGCTCCATGTGCACAAATACTTTATCCAGATTGAACTGCCATCCACTGGGAGGGTCAGCCACCACCAAAATCAGCTAACTGGGAGCATTTGCACATGTAGTCTTTTCACATATAAATTAGGACCATGATTTCACATACATTTGTATGCCAAAATTGTCTGCCAACCTCACACTCTGTGTCTAACTCTTTTGTTCTTCTTCTTTACTTCTCCCACCTGGATTCACTGCTTTGGCCTCAGCAAAGTTAGTTCAGAGTTGGAGATTGCTCCTGGCATACTAATGATAGTGTCTTTCATCAGGCAAAACCAAGGTTGTTTTAGGCGATTTATTCTGTGGTAAAGCTCCCCGCAAAACCATAACCACCCACCCTTCAAGGATAATTGGCCCTATAATCTCACAGTTTAAAAAGCATGAATTTCCTTCTTTGGAATAACAGGGAAAGATGAAACAGACATAAAAGGATCTAAGGATTAAACCATAAAGAAAACAAATTTAAAGCACACAAATGATGAAAGATAACAAGGAATTTAAAATAGACATTTCTGCAATATGTTTGCACCTGCTTAGCTGTGTTCACACCTCATGCTACATGTCATGCTAACCTAGAATGTTTTTTTCCCACAGCTTCCTGGCAATGCCATAAACTTTTTTAGCACCGTATATTGTTAGGACATTGTAACCTGATCTATTGTAGCCCTAACGTTAGGATTTAATTGATTATTTCACCTTGGCATTCCATGTAAAGCAAATGGCATTTTCTCCTGACTGACTGGCCCTTGTTAGGTGGTGATGGAGGGGGGAAAATATACTTCTGTGCTTATTTCAGTTATTGCAATTTTAATTGGTGGTGGTGGTGGTGAAGGGGTCAAGGGCATTGAAGAATTTGTGCGTGTGTGCTGCATTTGAAGCTAGATTAAATAAATACTACATGCGGAAGTGAAGACAAAAAATAAGCTGAAGGTAGAGAGATTCTCTGGGGATTATATTTTCAATGTGCTGCCTGGAGATTTAGCTGCATGACTTCAGTTTTCCAACAATTTCTGTGAGAGTTGCGTTGCAAACTGCCGACATACGGTTTTGCAAATTAACTTGCCCTATCAGTTGGGAGTATGACTGGGAGCAAACACAGCGCTCCTTCAAGGTACTGCATTATTATCCTCAGGCTCTCAGGAGCCCTGAATAAGTTCATAGACTCATAGACTTTAAAGTCAGAAGGGATCATTATGATCATCTAGTCTGACCTCCTGCACAATGCAGGTCACAGAATCTCACCGACCCACTCCTGGAATAATCTCACCTATGTCTCAGCTATTGAAGTCCTCAAATCATGGTTTAAAGACTTCAAGATGCAGAGAATCCTCCAGCAAGTGACCTGTGCCCCCTGCTGCAGAGGAAGGCGAAAAACCTCCAGGGCCTCTGCCAATCTACCCTGGAGGAAAATTCCTTCCCAACCCCAAATATGGTGATCAGCTGAATCCTGAGCATGTGGGCAAGACTCACTAGCCAGACACCCAGGAAAAAGTTCTCTGTAGTAACTTCTAACATCCCACCATTGGGCCTATTTACCACTGATAGTCAAAGGTCAATTAGTTGCCAAGATCATGTTATACCATCAACCATCCCCTCCATAAAGGTATCTAGCTTAATCTTGAAGCCTGAGCAGTCTTTTGCTCCCCTATTGGTGCAGAGTCTCTATTGTGCCCAACTTCTGCTCAATGCAGCAGGGAGGCGAGTGTACTGTCCAGGCACTGGGTCTGGCTCCTTGGTTTTCAGTGTGGAGTTGTGCTGCCCTGAGCCCTGGCATGGGTATGAGCAGCCTGAGGATTAATTGAATTTATGCTAGTTAGCTATGGTCCCTAGGAGACTGTATGCAAGCTCCTCCTCACTTCTCTGCCAAGGGGATGTGAGGGGGGAAATATCGGTATGCCAGCTGATAGATTCCCTCCCTCTGGCCAGATCTGGCTGTTCTCTCGCCTTTTGCTTTCTTTCCCTCTGGGGGAGGGACAAAAGTCCTGCTGCATTTCTGTTGTGTCTTTTGCTCTTTAGACACAACCATTTCCAACGTATAACCCGTGAGAGGTTATGGGAGGTGTTTCTGCCTCCCAATTACCTGTGAGCCCACAGCATCAACAATAGTGGCTCTAAGCTACTACACTCTACCAAGGTGGGAGAAAAGCTCTAAAATGGGCATGATCAGGAGAATAAAGCAAATAGCTGGAAGGTGAAGGAAAGAGGCGTGTGTGAAGAGCCTGACCCTTGGCTGATTGCAGAGCGCAGCTGATCATCACGTGGGTGAGATTCTTACCTTTAAGAACCAGGGTTACAAATCATCATTATGGGGTCCTACATTATATCTCCTTTGCAGGAGCTGGCTGCTGGTGACTTCTGGCAGCAGGGAGTGCTCCACATCTGCTCAAGGGTGATGTGATGGTAGGAGTCTACTACAGACCACCTAACCAGGAAGAAGAGGTGGATGAGGCTTTTTTAAAAACAACTAACAAAATCATCCAAACCATAGGAGTTGGTACAGATGGGGGAATTTCAACTGCCTAGCCATCTGTTGGGAAAATAAAACAGCAGGGCACAGATTACCGAACTAGTTATTGGTATGCACTAGAAACAACTTTTTATTACAGAAAGTGAAGAAAGCAACTAGGGGAGGCGACAAATAAGAAGGAACCTGGACATGGAAGACAGCTGGGGGTGAAAATGAAATGATAGACTTCCTGGTTCTAAGGAATGGTAGAAGGGAAAACAGCAGAATAAATACAATGGACTTTAAGAAGGCCGACTTTAGTAAACTCAGAGAATTGGTAGGTAATATCCTATGGGAAGCAGGCCTAAGGGAAAAACAGTTTAGGAGAGTTGGCAGTTTTTAAAAGAGACATTATTAAAAGCACAAGAGCAAACTATCTCAATGTGTAGGAAAGATGGGAAGCATGGTAAGAAATCACCCTGGCTTAAATAGGAGATCGCCAAGGACCGGAAACTCAAGAAGAATTATACAAAAAGTGAACATTACAAAGGATGAAGATAAAAAAAAAGACACCAACATGTAGGGATAAAGTTAGAAAGGCCAAGGCACAAACCAAGATTAAATGAGCTAGGGACATAAAGGGTATCGAGAAAACATTTAGCAAATACATTAGAAGAAAGAGGAAGACCCAGGACAGGGTAGGTCCTTTACTTAATGAGGAGGGAAAGTTAATAACAGAAAATGCAGCAGTGGCCAAAGTATTAGATGTCTTTTTTTCTTTCAGTTTTCACCCAAAACAATTAACGGTGATCAGATAACTAACATAGTGAACATCAGAGTAGATGGCATAGGATCTGAGCCTAAAATAGAGAAAGAACAGTTTAAGAATTCCTTAGATAAGTAATATCTTCAGGTCCTGATGAAATACGTACTTAAGGAACTGGCTAAAGAGATCTTTGTGTCACTAGTGATTATCTCTGAGAACTTGTGGTGGATGGGAGAGATTCCAGAGGACTGGAAAAGGGCAAATATAGTACCTATCTATAAAAACAAGAATAAGGACAACACAGGGAATCATAGACCAGTTAGTTTAACTTTGGTACCTGGAAAGATAATGGAGCAAATAATTGAACAATTAGTTAGTAAGACCTAGAAGATAATAAGGGGATAAGCAAGAGTTAACAATGATTTGTCAAGAACAAATCACGACAAACCAACCTAACAAGCTGTGTGGATGGAGGGGAAACAGCAAATGTGATATATCTTGACCTATGTAAGCCTTTTGGTGCTATCTCCCATGACCATCTCATAAGCAAACTAGGGAAATATAGCCTAGATGAACAAGTTGTATAACAGAGAGTAGTTATTAATGGTTCACAGTCAAGCTGGAAGCGCATACTGAATGAGGTCCCACAGGGATCCGTCCTGGGCCCAATTTTAGTCAATATCTTCATAAATGATTTGAGTAATGGAATAAAGAGTACACTTCTAAAGCTTGTGGCCAATACTGAGCTGGGATAGATTGCAAGCTATTTGGAGGACAGAACTAGAATTTAAAATCATCTTGACAAACTGCAGAAATGGTCTGAAATAAGTAGGACGAAATTCAATAAGTACAAATGCAAAGTACTATACTTATGAAGGAATATTCAGCTGCACAAGTACAAAATGGAAATGAGTGCTTAAGAAGGAGTACTGCATAAAAGGATCTGGGGTTAGAGTGGATTATAAACTAAAGATGAGTCAACAATGTTGCAAAAAAGGCAAACATTCTGGGATGTATTAATGGGAGTTTTGTAAGCAAGACATGAGAATTCTTCCACTCCACTCAGTACTGATAAGGCTTCAACTGGAGTACTGTGTCCAGCTCGGAGTACCACACTTTGGGAAAGATGTGGACAAATTGTAGAAAGTCCAGAGAAGAGGGACAAAAATGATTCAAGGCCTAGAAAAACATGACCTATGAGGAAAAACTGAAAAAACTGGGTGTGTTTGAGTGAGTCTGGAGAAGAGAAGACTGAGGGGGGACATGATAACAGTCTTCAAGTATGTAAAAGATTGTTATAAAGAGGAGAGTGATAAATTGTTCTCCTTATCCACTGAGGACAGGACAAGAAACAATGGGCTTAAATTGCAGCAAGAGAGATTTAAGAAATTAGGAAAAACTTACTCGTTGTAAGGGTAGTTGCACATTGGAACAAATTACCTAGGGAGGTTGTGAATCTCCATCACCTGAGGCTTTTAAGAACAGATTAGACAAACACTTGTCAGGGATGGTCTAGATAATATTTAGTCTGGCCTCAGTGCAGGGGATTGGACCAGATGACCTATCGAGGTCCCTTCCAGTCCTTCATTTAGACGATTCTGTACCTCAGAAAGCATCTTCATGCCTTTAATTTCCAACAGAAACACAATTCATAGCCCTAAGGAGAAGTTCCTGATGGGCTAATTTAATTAAAAGACGATGAAGAAAAGGCTCCAAAGTAGAGCAAATATGATGTCATTATTGTCCTTTAATATATATACATGCAGCTGTGGATTCCTGCTGGGTTCCTGACAGAGATGAATTAGAAGACTAATAGGAGATTTAAAAAATTCAGCACTTTTCCAAATCTTTTTTATCACAGAAAATCTTGTTAAACATTCATGCAGGGAGTCTGCCATTGTCTAGCCTCCTTTGAAACATATGCTCATGCACGAGCCCAATGTCCCTTAAACCTCCTATCCCCAAGACCTATGTAACAGCTTAATGCCCTGGGAGGGGGTGGGGGAACTTGGTGATTAGCACAAGAAAGAGGGTTATAAAAGAAGCAAATAGCAACTTGGAAATATCCCCCTGCAACATCACTACTGCGCCCCAAGACTCTTTCAAGAACTCTCAAGGGCAGGAAAAGGTTAAAAAAGGGAACAAATCAACAAGATAGATGAATAGGCTCAGCCTACAGGTTTAACATGTATTTCAGAGTGGCAAATGGGACATGGTGACAGCCATGCTCACCACATAATGAATGGCCATATTCAAAACACACAGTTGCACAGCAATCAACCTCAGGTAGTGTTGGCTGAATTCTTTAAAGGCGTGTAGGCCCAAGCAGCAATTACCTAACTCCCAAAAGGACCAGAGTCCTACCAACTTTCCAGAAAACAGAGCTAGTGTGCCAACCGCATCTTAGGGACATCTTCTGTCCAGGAATTTCTATATCTTCCCAATCACCACAGTATCTGGACACCTTCCCAATATTAAAAAATCTATAACAATGTCTCTCTTCCCAGCATATAAGGGGAATAGCTCGGCTGGGTCATAGGGACTCTCTCACTCTCTCTTTTTTTTGCTGGGGTGTGTATGGAGGGAATGAATGAACATGAACTTGTGTGCTGTGTGTGAATGTACTCAGGGATATCTAGATCAAAGAAATGAGTTTTGCATTAAGTTGCATCAGTGTTGAGGTCCAAAGGTCAGTCATTCTTATCTCCTGTGGGAGTGAAGTTCTACTGGTGAAAATCAGTCCCTAAGACTTTGGTTTTCTTGGATTTAGGCTGTTTTCTTTCCAGCCTTTGAAAGCGCATCATCCCTTTGTTACTTGTCCTGACTTGGCCACTTGACCATGCTGCAATGTCTCCACTGTAAGCAGCATTACTGTCACTGACAAGAAGGGTTATCACCATATAGAGGTCACTTTAGGACACAAATGGGTGCAAGGCAACAGAGAGTGGCAGTATGAAGCACTGAACAAGCTTTTACTTTACCTGTGGGACTCACTATTCTCTCTGTCAGCTCCAGACTGGATTACTGCTATTTGCGCTGCTTGGGTGACCACACAAACTTCAGCTGCTCAACAATGCAGCACCTCATTTGCTTATCAGTGCTTCTCAAGAGGATGTGCTGTAGGGATGGCACTAGCTTCTCATTCATTTCTAGAGGCAAGTCAAGGTGTTGGTTGAAGCCCTTATGGGTGGATCCTGCATATGTTAGAGACTCAGGTTCCAAACAGCATGTGGGATCAGGTAGGATGCTCAAGCTGACTGTACTAGACTGGTGTAACCTCAGATGGCAGAGCACCAGAACTTGCTGCTCCTTGGTCTGACAGACCCTGAGTTTATTGACCTTTGGGAGGGCTGTTTGGACAGGGGTGGGGTTTTGTGTTTCTGTGTGGTGAAGAAGAGTAATTTTGACTGCATTAGTTCACATTTAGTGCTGTTGGGTCTGATTCTGATCTCAGTGACACCAGGATAACTCAGAAATAACTCCAGCAGTAAATGCAGAGTTACTCCAGATTTACAGTAGCACAGCTGAGAATAGCATCCAGCCTATTGTGTCTATTGCAAGTGCACCCCAAAATTGAGCAGTAGATTCACAAATGGCTAAATAAATAAATACATAAATAAATAAAACCCCAAAACATCAACCAACCAACAACCCTTCGGACATTGGCTTCCCCAAAAGGTTTATGAAACTTTCAAGGAACCTAGCTCAACTTCCCTATTTGTGATGCAAGTTTGCACTTGCAATGAATTCCTCTTACAACAATTAAAAAGCTTGCCAATAACAGTTGCCAGCGTATTTAAACTAAGTCAAGTAATTAGTGTTGATTCCCTAGGGGGTCACAACCGTTGTTTTATCATCAAAGAATCACAATCCCTTTACTTCAAAATGTTGCTGGCATTTTCCCATGAAGCTGGGATGAGGGAAACTTATTTCCTCTGGGGTCTCACCAGTGACAAAAAGCTGTTTTACACACTGCTCTTGCATTAGGGTGACCTCAATGGTTCATTTTCCCATAGGTCGGAAGAAGACAGCAGTTCAGTTTTCCCCCCAGGTGCTTTGCAAAAGAACCTCTAACCCAACCCAAATAAATCCTGTCTCGCCCTTCTTTATTTAATTCACAGAGTCAGCTACAACCTGGGATTGGTCGTAACACGCAGTCCTATTAGGGTTGCCAGTTTTGGTGGTATGTATTCCTGGAGACGTCATCACATGACAATCTTTAATTAAACATTAATCTTTAAGTTCTGGAGACTCCAGGGTGGGCAACCCTAAATCCTGTACATGCCAACCTCATTGCAAGTCCATTAAGGAGATGGAACTATTCTCTGTGATTAGAGAATGCTAATTTACCCAATCAGTTAACACAAGGTGCATTAAGGCCATGTTTACATTAGGGGGAGTATAGTAGCTTAGCCATGGCACCATAACTATGCCGCTATAACTTCATAGCATCAGTGGCGTAGCAAGGAGTGTAAGGTTGTGTGGCCCGCAAATTATTACAGTCAGGCAATTTCCCACCCACACATTTCCTTACAGGCATGGCTTTGTTTCTGATGGGCTAAAGTCTTTTCAAAAATTGTCTATTTGCACAATAGGCTGCACCATAAAAAAAAAGGGGGGGGGCAGTCCCGTTTTGGGGGACTTTTTCTTATATAGGTGCCTATTACCCCCTACCCCCTGTCCCATTTTTTCACAGTTGCTATCTGGTAACCCTAGTTAAAAGATTATATACATCAGCAGTTCTCAACCAGGGGACCGGTGTGTCTCAGGGGGTCCACCAAGCCGGGCTGCCAATAGATTCGCTGGGACCCGGGGCAGAAAGCTAAAGTCCCATCGTGCAGGGCTGACTCTGTTGGCCCTGAGCCCTGCCACCCAGGGCTGAAGCCAAAGCCTGAGCAACGTAGCTTTGTGGGGCCCCCTGTGGCGTGGGACCCTGGGCAATTGCCCTGCTTGCTACCTGTGAACACTGGCCCTGGCTTTTATATGCAGAAAAACACTTCTTGTGGCACAGGTGGGCTGTGGAGTTTTTATAGAACGTCGTGGGGGCCTCAGAAAGAAAGAGGTTGAGAACCCCTAATTATACATTATAAATACTTGCAAGGTCCTTATATTAGCTTTGTAGCAGTGATGGATCAGTCTTCTGGCTTGCAAAAATCTCTCTGGAATCATCCCAAAAGAATAGAATCCAAAATGCAGCTAAGAGGTAAAATCAGTTGAAGTTTTTCCATGCATTTTCCAGGATATTCCAAATAACTACTTGGAAGATCTCAGTCCACAGCTTGAACTTTCCCTGTTTAAAGTTCACCAGACTAGAAGTGAAAGGATCAGGCCCAAGGCCTCTCTTTATAGCGGGAGCAGATTGTTCAAGTGCTTTGAGCACAGCATGTGACTGAGGATTCTCTGTTGAGTGCGGTAAATGAGTAAGAAAAGTTCAGTAACAATCACTTAGTGAAGTGGAGAAAGCAGGACTTCAGCATAACTTCATGCATGGGCTACTCAAGATATATGCTGTTGTTGGATAGTCAAATAGACTACGCCATGAACTAAAGTCCTCAGAGCAGTTATTGTTCAACAGAAACATTTATTCAGTACCTAAGTTAGGGTCCTTTTAACGTGCTAATTGAGTTGTCTGTGCTATAAAGGTTTAACTGAAAGGATTGTAGGAGGAAAACAGCAGATTTAGCAATTTGAGTTTTATATCGTGGTGGCTGGTGGGATTGAGATTGGGCATTTTAGTGGACAGGGAAATGTACGACGTTCACACTAAACTTATTAAGCTGGTTGAAAAATAAGAGAACTTGACTGTTCATCACTTGATGCATCAGTAAAATGAAATGCACTCTACAGAGACTCTTTATTACCTTGCTATTTGAAGTGGCCAGAATGTGAAATGCTGCCATACGATGATGGCTTATTGCTCTCAAAGTATATTTGTCTCTCTAAACATTAGGAGACTAAATGCTCCACTAAAAGGGTGAAGGGCTCAGTCCTGTTTTAAAAAGCAACCCTCTGAATCAGCAGCTATGTGAACAGCCCTTCTGATGAGTGCCAATGTGACAAAATATAAAACTTTTCTTCCAGTGGACCTTACATTCAGGGCTAGCCCTTCTATTTGAGGAGAAAACAAACCCTTCAAATGCCTGGAGAACAAAACACCAGGGATGCTTCACAATGGCAAACTTGGCTAGAAAGCAGCGGAGTTCGCTTTTAACAATTAACGCTCTGATGAGACCGATTTAGGCACCTAAGTAAGTGGCCACATATTCCAGTTAGCATGGACTTCAGCATGGGCAAGCTGCCCAAATAAGTACCCAGGGTTTGTGAAGCTTCACTCCTATTGGTATCTGAGCCAGCTAGATTAAAGCTAGCTCAGGTATGTCTACATATGCTGCAATCACACCCCTCAACTGCACTGTAGATATACCATTAGTGTCTGGAACTCTAGTGCTAGCAATACATGCCACAGCTTGACCATTTTGGGCCAGCTTCATGTAAGTTGTCATGGGGAGGTGGGATTTATCCTGCCTTCCCCAGAGGGTCTCACCTCGAAGGAAGTGCAGGAGAGGACAGAGGTCATTATGCCTAGAAAATGGAGGAAAGTGTCTCCTTCCACCTGGAAGCCTCCAGATACTTTCCAGCAACCGCTTAGTGTCATTTTAGAAGAGAAGAAAGACTAATCTCGAATCTTTTAAAGAAGTAACATTCACATCGTATGCAAACAGAGGGGCTTGCATTCTTTGAAGTCAATGGCAGGTTTGCCATTGATTTCAGTTGGAGCAGGATTGAGTCTGCATTAATATGCGAAGTGTTGGGGGCGAACTGATATGTGGTGAACAGGTTTTTCTTTCTTTTTAAAAGAATGGTTATATTTCTGAATATATTTAAGTATAGAATAAAAGATAAAAATAGTCGGAGCCAATTTCAATAATGATGCAGCTAGGTCTTTGATAGCATGTATAGGATACCTATCAGCCGGAGATTAAAACTTTTAATGAGTTTGAACTGAAATTAACCCCCCAGAATTTGTAACTGAGCTAAAGAAATAGAAAAGTACAAATATGCTGGCTGGCCATCAGCCAACCTTCAGCTAAACTCATTCAGCTACAGCAACTGGGTTTCTGTTAGTGAATAGGTGTGTCTAATACCTAGTGCTTAAAATGGGATGGATTCAGTTAGATTTCATTGGGACACTGATTAAAAGCTGATTCATGGCAAACCGGATTTACAGGCAGAAATAACAAAGATCCTGCATTTTATATGCAAATCAGGAGGAAAATGTCAAAAATGCACAGGCAAGCATATGTGGGTGAGTCAAAGAGCTTAGAAAACCAGGTAGCTTAACAAAGAGAAGGTTAAGGGGTGACTTGATTACAGTTCATAAACACCTACACAGGGAACAAATATTTAATAATGGGCGCTTCAATCTAGCAGAGAAAGTTATGATGCAATAGCTGGAAGCTGAAGCTAGACAAATTCAGACTGGAAATAAGGTGGAAATTTGTAATGGTGAGAGTAATTAGCCATTGAAACAATTTACCCAGGGCTGTGGTGGATTCGCTGTCACGGGAAATTTTGAAAACAAGGTTGGATGATTTTCTAAGAGATCGATGCTAGGAATCTTTTGGGGGCAGTTCCATGGCCTGTGTTATAAAGGACGTCAGACCAGATGACCACAAAGGTCCCTTCTGACCTTGGAATCTATGACTTTCTGCACAGAACCCAGTGACGAGTTTTGTGAAGACATGTTTTATGCAATTAGAAGGGCAGGTTCATCAGCAATTAAATGTGAGCAGTTATAGTTTTGTTTGCAGTCCGTCATCTGCCTTACAAGGGTGGTTGAAAAGGCAGCTTGGATAGAATTTATATCACCAGCCTTCCTTGCAAGTCACTGCTTCACTTCTTCCAGGATGGGCAAGGATGGTGTCCCTAGCCTCTGTTTGCCAGAAGGTGTGAATGGGAGACAGGGGATGGATCACTTGATGATCCTGTTCTGTTCATTCCCTCTGGGGCACTTGGCATTGGTCACTGTCGGAAGACAGGATACTGGGCTAGATGGACCTTTGGTCTGACTCAGTATGGCCGTTCTTATGTCATGTTCTTGAGCCTTCTAGACCAGAGGTTAGAAATAAAAGTTGTCCCAGAAAATTAACCCAAGAAACAACTTAAAAAATGGAATCTAGGATTGGGAATGCCACAATGACATTCATGTCAGAGTCCTATTTGTTATTATTTACTATTGGTGTCACTGGTCATAGACCAGGCCCCGATTGTGTTAGGTGCTGTACAAAAACAGAACAAAACAGTGCTCTCTATGAGTTTACAACCTAAATATCATTCAGAAGACAACAAATTAATACAGACAGATGGGGGAGTGCAAGGTAGCAGACCCAGCCACCAGGCCATGGAGGTGCTGCAATCTCTACTCTCAACATTTCTAGGATTCTGTAATTCTGTAACAGATCAGCTTAGTTTCCTCTCCTGTAGTCTGTTACCTTGGTTCTGGGATTCTGTGCTCCATCTAGGCTCATTTTTGTTTTCACTGCTATACCGCTCTGCTTTTGGCTGTGAGCATGTGTATGAATGGTGAAATAATTTCCTTTTGCGGCTTAAGGGCCCTTAGGGTACATCTATACTGCAATGAAACACCAGTAGATGGCCCGTATCAGCTGACTCAGGCTCGTGGGGCTTGGGCAGCGGGCCTATCAAATTGTAGTGAAGATGGTTGGGATAGGACTGGAGCCCAGTCTCTGGGACGCTGCAAGGGGGCAGGGTCCCAGAGCCTAGGCTCCACCCTGAGCCTGAACATTCACACTAGAATTTTATAGCCCCGCAGCCCGAGCCCAAGTCAGATAACACGGGCCAGCCCAAGGGTGTTTTATTGCAGCGTGGACATTCCCTTTGCATCCAACCATTTCAGGAGCTTGGCTGGAGAGATGAGTCTATGTTAGATATTTATATGGCCCCATCCGCATAGTATCTGAGCATGTCACAATCTGTAATGTATTTGTCCACACAATTTCTCTGTGAAGTAGGGCAGTGCTGTTATCCCCATTTTGCAGATGGGTAACTGCACACAGAGGCACACAGAGACCAGATTTTCAAAGGTATTTAGGTTTCAAAACCCCCTAGATGCCTAACTCCCATGACATGCCCAAGGTCACACAGGACATCTGTGGCAGAGCAGGAAATTGAATGCAGGTCTCCAAAGTCCCACTGGTGGTCTCTAGGCACCAGCATAGAAATAACTCTGCTTTTTTAGAAGTTAGATTCACAGTTTTTTCATGTCTTTGTCCCAGTTGGGTAACACCTTCAATTTAAACTGGCAGTGTAAACTAGATTAGTAGCACCGCACAATGACTGTCTTGCAAAACAGCAGGAAAGTTTAAAATTACTAGCAAAGGCTCCTAGGATGAAAGCGACTAAGAAATGGAAGTTAAGGTTCATTGTCTCAGAAAGAATACACCCTCACTTTCACCCAGGGGAACGCCGAACTTCTGCGGGCTCTGGCATGAAGAAACATAGCACGTCGTTCCGTGTGTCCTCTGCTTGGATCTCTGGGAACACGGAACACACTGCAAAAAGGGAGCAAGCAAACTGAGTTAAACCTTCGCAACAGTTCCTTTTATTCTGTACAGGGCAATTACAGCTGCTGTCAGCCAGAGTCAAATTCACCATCCCAGGAAGGCATGAAAAGCGAAGTGTACTCTGCAAATTGCAGAGTAGGCGGTGGGAAAACGAGACTCTGCCTCCTCTAAGGAGCTGTCTCTCCCCATTTGGTAAGGCAGGTGCTTCAAAAGCTGCTGCAACCACATGGCTACTCAGTTCACTGCAACTCAGCAGAGGAAAAAGCATCCCAGGGCACCCCCTGCATTCCCTTTATTAAGGGACAGAAGGTTTCTCAGCGTGGGAAGAGAAAGGGTATGGAAGTAGTAAGGGGACTGGAAAGCTGTGCTTGTCTGCTTCTATGGTGGTGACAGAGAACGCCAGATTCTTCAGCACCAAAAGGTTAATGGCCCCCCAGGGGTATTGTAGGTGGGCTCAGCTGGATTCAGAAGTGCCCTGGCCACACACACACTTTTCCTCCAGTCACTCCTCCTGCGCAGGGATATCATAGGACCTGTTATGGTGCCTCTACAGCACAGAACGATTCCCCTCTGTAGCGGGAGACTCCAGGGGCTGGATTTGTCAGCTGTTGACGCCAGAGCGGCAGAAAACTTCTGGAGTACTCTCATAGACTCATAGACTTTAAGGTCAGAAGGGACCATTATGATCATCTAGTCTGACCTCCTGCACAATGCAGGTCACAGAATCTCACTGACCCACTTCTGAAATAATCCTCTCACCTATGTCTCAGCTATTGAAGTCCTCAAATCATGGTTTAAAGACTTCAAGATGCAGAGAATCCTCCAGCAAGTGACCCGTGCCCCATGCTGCAGAGGAAGGCGAAAAACCTCCAGGGCCTGTCCCAATCTACCCTGGAGGAAAATTCCTTCCCGACCCCAAATATGACAATCAGCTGAACCCTGAGCATGTGGGCAAGACTCACCAGCCAGAGAACTAGAGAAGTGCCCTCTTGTTCTTTTTGTCTAGTGGCTGTTTGCATGAAACGCAAGTTGTCCTAGTTAGAAGATCGCGTATGCTTACAAACAAAAATCAGAGTAAACCAGCATGAGCCGTTCCTGCGGCCGGGCAGTCAGTCTCCCCTCCCTGGGAGAAAGTGGCTCTTGCGAGGCAAAAGGCTGCCTGTATTTTTGGGGTCTGCACATGTAAAAATGCACTGGTGTAATTCCAGTGAAGTCAGTGGTGTTCTGCCAGGGATGTATTTCTCCCTTTCAACTCAGTTTCCCAGCTGCTTTGCAGCGACACGTTTTCATCATGGATTTGAAGGCCAGAAGGGATCATTAGATTATTTAGCCTGAGCACCATTCTGAGTATCCTTCAGGCCATAGAATCGTCTCCTCCTGGGCTCCTCTGGTTTTGCTGCTCCTTCCTGAGCAACCACTCCCAGCCCTGCCTAGCTGGAGTCTTCTCCCCTGGGATCTCAGAGTCTCCTCACAAGCCTCCTCCAGGCCTTTGTGGAAGTCTCTCTCCCCACTTCTGTCACTGCCCGGGTCTCTCCCTGATTGAGTCACTTGACTCATTTCCTTCACAGGGGGAGGAATGCTGGCTGTCTTAACAAGTGGGGCTGAGACTCATCTCCCTTCAAAGGGCCAGTCACCCTGTGACCATCCTCTCCCCAGATCCTGGCCCATCCTGAGGCAAGCTCTCTGCAGTCCAAACTTTATTTCTTCCTTTGCCCCTTGCCAGTCTGTTTTTCACTCCGCAGTCCTTCCCCTCTCCTTTCAGCTGACTGATCTCTGACAATAATTGGACCCTCTCTCCCAGCGCTCGCGGCACATCAGACAGCTGGAGATGAAGTCCATCTCCTTCAGCATTTCTATCCCGGCCTCTACCAAAGTCTCCCCCACTCATTGCCCAGGCCTCTCCCTTATCTACCCCAGAAGTCTGCTTGGGTCACATGACCCATTTTCCCCAGCTGGGGAGGCAAGCTGGCTGTGTCCCAGATGGGGCTGAGGCCCATATCTCTTTAAAGGGCCAGCCTCCCTGTGACAGAGATTGTGGGTTTTGGCCCCACCTAGGCTGTGCTGGCCATTTGATAGCCATAGCTTGAGCTCTCTTATAACAGTGCAGAACATCCACCTATCGACAGCAACCAAAGCCAGTTCCAAATGCCGTGCTGGAGTGACCATCTGCCTGGTTTTACTGTATCTGTTACCAAGCACCGGGCGTGGTGAAAATGAATCCTGAGTCCCAGGATGCACTATACATTCATTGATCAGTTAATAAGAAGCGGACATCATCTTTCCTGGAGCAGGGGAATTGAATTAACCAACAAGAAAAGAAGAAAAACAAAAAACCCCAGTGACATGAGAGCTTCCATGTTATTGCTCAGTCAAGGGCACAGTTTGTGATCAGAGGGGAACAAACTAAACAACATAGTCAAGTCAACAACGTAGATCAACATCATAAAAGATTATTCAGCTAAACTCAAAATTGTAAGCGCTTGAGAAACAAACTAAATTGTCCCACAAAACAAATATTTGCTGGTGAAGTCAATGAACCTGGCCCAGAGAGTCAGTGGTATTAAGATTTGTAATGGCCACATCCCCTTCCTGGCAGAAAAGGCATCAAGCAAAGTTTATGTCCATTAGCAAATATTTTCTGCTGACTGGCATTGGCTTTGCTTAAATGACTGGGGCTATTGTAGCTTCTCACTGGCCTCGGAAGTGTTTGTGGGAGGACATCAAGGAGAGCTGGGGACAAAACCACAAAGGGAAGAGCAGGGAAAGCAAGGTGAAGAAGAGCAGCGCTCCTTGAAGAAAGCAAGCCATGCACTCAAACACACTTTGAAGACAGTGACCCAGATTCTTCTCTCACCCCCTATCTTCTGGCTGCAGCTGGGAAAAGAAGCATTGCAAAGAAGCCCCCTGCAGCCCTCTGATTCAGGGACTAGAAACATATTGCACCCAGGTACTTTAGAACCCTCTAGGGTGTGCTCTAAGGTTTGCTGGCTGCCTATGGTCCCCAGCAGTATGGTTGTGTTCTGCTTCTGCCTATACCTGTCCCCCACCCTTCCTGTCCCCTGGTCTGTGGAAAGGGCTGGTGTAGGAGCTAGGTTTTCCAGCTGGGGGAATCCCGAACTGGGGAGAGTTATTATCTTTCCAGCCACTTCGTGTCCTAAGAGCAGTGCACAAAGAGGCTGGATTGCAAAAGAAAAAAAGGACTCTATGTTTTTGGCCTCTGCCTTAAATTCTCTTTAATAGCTCTGCATCTGAAACTTTGAGGCCCAACCTGAAATGCTTTAACTAATAGATGTTCTTTGCTAATTGCATCAGTATTTCACATTAGGGAGAGGCTGGCTTGTGGAGATAAGAAGCTGATAAAACATGGCATTAATAGCCACCCTTGATAAATTGCAAGTGATTAAACTTTAACTCACTATGTGCATCGAGTTAAAGTTCAACCAGACACAATTTATTAAGAGTGCAATGGGGCACTCTGTACTTCACTCTGTTAACACACTGGAACTTGGCCTCAGACTGTCGCTTACGTCCTGGGGAAGCTCTCATCAAACTCCATGTTCTGTTTGTATTACCATCTTGTATCAGCTTTCTGTCACTTTTAATGGCAGCTGCCTCTCCTCACTGTGCTTAGTGCATCTCCTGCACGTCACCCATCTTTTTCCAGTTCCACAAACCCAGGTGGCCTAAATCCAGTAGCGGCGCCAGGGTTTTTGCCCCCCTAGGCGGCAGCGCTCCTCCACCATAATCGGCGGCGCTTTGGCGGCAGCGCCTTTGAAGCTGCGTTCTCGGTGGCATTTTGGTGGCCGTTTTTCTTGCTACCGAATCGCCGCCGGGAAATGAGTTGCTGCCGAAATGCCGCCCCCCAAATCCTGCCGCCCTAGGCGACTGCCTAGGGTTGCCTAGTGGAAGCGCCGGCCCTGCCTAAATCAGCTGCACATCTTGATCCTCAGAGCGAAGTTACTTACCGATAGGTTCTGTCATGTATACCTTAACAAGCATTTTCATGCCTAATTTAAGTTGGACTGGAGTCATCGTCTCTTTGAACTTGACTTCTGACTTAGGGCAAGAAGCCAGGCACAGCGCATGTTACGTGGGTTATTGCTACAGTGCTAGTCATGGTTAGGTTGGTAGTGACCAATTCTGTTATTGTCTGGCAGCTGATTGGAGGTTGAAGGGAATGAACTGGAGCTATATGGACTTGTCTCCTCATCCCCAAAACCATCAGCAGAATGGTTGGCGATCGCCAGCAGTCAAGGTGGCAATCTCCGCAGAATCCCCAGGCCTGATTCCTCGTGGCATTACTCCTGTTTTACACTTAAGCCTAGAAGCTGAAATGCTTCCTGTAACCACTAGAGGTCTGTGTTGATACACTTTGGTCTGACCTTGTGGGAGAATCTTGCATTGCTACTAGGGGTGTTGACAGAGAACTTCAGACTGCACCAGCGGCTTTCACAACAAGCAAGTGCACGTTTTAGAAAGTGTTTCCTGAGACTGCGGGGTCAGCTCCTGTTGCCAAGGACTGAGACTTTCCCTCATTACACTCACGGCGGGTGCCTCCTGATACTGGAGGGGCACAATGTAAAGGGGAGGACACGTGACCGCTCAACGTGTCTCCTCTGGGAGGAACTTCCAGCCCCACCTCCCTGGGCCAGAGCAGCCAATCCCGCCGGCTTCTGGGAGGCTGGGGCCACAGGAGCAGGGAGCATGTGCCTCTGGGCCTGGCTGGGGCCAGCCTTGACTGCGGCTGTGCAGAGGCCAGGGAACCTGCTCCCAGAGCCTTCCCTAGTGCCCCCGCAACCTGCGCCTAGCCAGGGCACCACCGCGCTCCCCCGTCCACACCACAGTCACCTGGGGGCTCTGTCCTTCTCCCGCTGTGCCTCCAACCCTCCCCCAGCAGGTTCAGTCCTGGTCCCAGGTAGCCAGGCATGGGCAGGGAGCGGGATGGAGCCGCTTCTCGTGCTGGCTGAAAGTGGCCACTCCAAGTCGCTGCCTCTGGGCAGGGCGGCAGCTGCCGGCTGGGGAGTTGGCAGTGTGGCCCGCTCCCAGCACTCCCCACCCAGGCCCGGCTGCCGGGGACAGAAGCCGAGCAAACCAGAAACATGCTGGTGGGGATGGGGATGCTCCTGTCCCTGGCAGCCAGGCCTGGACGGGGAGCAGAAAGAGTCGGGCTCCCCAACTGGGATCTTGCAGGCAGCCACCGCGCTGCACAGAGCAGAAACACGGAACGGCCGGTGTCATAGGTGCTGGAGCTAGGGATACTGGGGGTGCTGCTGCACCCCCTGGCTTGAAGTGTTTTCCACCAGATACAAGATTTACAGTTTTGTTCAATAACTCTTAGCACCCCCACGATAGAAACTGTTCTAGCCTCCCTGGCTGGCATGAGAAGAGACTGGTCCTGCCCTTCTGCTCCCCACCCAGGTATTGCTGCCAGGGATGGGAGTCGAGCGTGCTGGGGAGGGGGAGGGGGAAGGGAAAGGAGCAGGAGATCAGAGCCCCTCTTCCAGCCCTGCCCCCGGCAGGCCAAGAAAACTGGGAAGGTACTTGACTCCCCTCCCATGACCGGCCCCCCATGCATCGCCTACGCCTCATTACGTTTCTGAGAAGGAGGCAAAGGAAAGATTCAGCACAGTAATTTCCTTCCGTAATTATTCTTTAGGCAAAGTGCTTCTGAGCCTGTTGTTAAGAACACAGTTACAGAGCAGTCCGTCCTCCATTAGTCAAGGGGAAGAGAAGAGTCTGGGAATTTAGTCAGTCACTGCACTACTAAGAACAAAAACAAACACAGCATGACAGATGCAGTAAATACAGAGCCAGCTGCAATTATTACTGATACATGTAAATATTGAAAGAAGCCAATGAATATAAAGCACGCAAGAGCTCACAGACCTGGAGAACATTAATCTGCCCAGTGCTACTAATGTCACTGAAGGTACTGCTCAGAACTCAGGACTTTCAGAGGATGGGTAGGCAATTGCCTACTTATTAACTCCAAATGTAAAAGAGCACAAATGCCCTGGAGAAATACTATGGATATCCAGATGTCGCTTCTACAGATCCAGACTAACACGGCTACCCCTCTGATACTATGGATATCCAGAAAGCACTGCTGACACCTGAAAGATTCCGTAATGAGAGAACACAAGGGAATATACCACAGAAATTGCATGTAACGGTGGAGGTCTAGAGATAAAAGGTTAACCATTCCATTTCTTCACTGCCCTGTCTTCAGCTCTGAAGGGAAGAGTTTACTCACCTAGACTTTTTCCCCATATGGTCCTCCTTTCTGCCCCTGTGTGGACACTCATTTTGGTTTAAAAGTGGCATTTTTTGTTTCGCTTAAGCTGATTCCTAATCAACGTAAGCTAAACAGAAATAAATCACTCATTCAAACAGGGGGTTTGCACAGTGCTAACTAAATTGGTTTAAAATCACACCTTACCTTTAGTTCAACCAGTGTGGCTTTCTCATGCAGACAAGCCTGTAGGCTCCTAAGTCATTTGGGCATTTTTGAACATTTTACTCTTGATTCTTAAAAAAAACCCTAATACCCCTCCCTTCCCAGTAAAACTCAATTAGAAAAATCTCCAATACGTGAAAAGGATCCAAAATTTCACTTTTATTATTCAACTTGGTTTAGTCCTTTAGTTTTTCTCTGTCAGCTGCATTTTTTAAAAAGTGATCTTGATGAAAAATGCTTCAATACTAGTCTAAGCAATGTAACCAATGTGATGCAATTGCAACCATCCATCATGGGTTTGGCCTTCTGAGCAACAAAATGGACCAGTGCATTTTGTATAAAGCTGCACATCCTTGATGACGCACTCCAAGAAGGAGGAGTTCTCAGGGGGGCGGAGGATAGACGGAAGGAGGGCAGAGTTTTGAAAAGAAAAGTTTGAAAGGAACTCAAAACCTGTGATCACTGACAGCTAATAATAAATAATAATACCCAGCACTTATCCAGTGCTTGTCATCTTCAAAGTGCTTTACCATCATCAACTAATTATTTAAATGATACCTATAGATAGTGATAAAATGCATGCATCCTCTAGGCACCGTATAGGGCTAGATTCCTCTCTTACTTACACTGGTGTAACTCCATTGACTTCAGTAGAGCTTCTCCTGGCTCTGCACCTGCATGAGGATAAGTGAGAGAAGAATCAGCCCACCTGTAATTCCTTCTGCTACTTATCCACCCGCAACCCAAATGGCTCGGTAAAGAATGGAGAAAATTAGTTTGCTTTAAAAATAAGCACATTGCTATGATTTCTCAGTTCTCTCCAGTGCATCCTTCACACTCATGCCAGGAATTACACGTTAATCCAGCCCTACTATTTCCCCTACTCAGATTCCTGGCTCCACTTTGGAAGAGTTCTCTCCTCGGAGCGATATGGGGCACATCCCAACATCTGCTCAAACTGTGCTCGAGCCAGGGGCTGGCTCAGGTAGAATTTACATCAGGTTCAGGGTCACTGCAGCACAGCATGCGCCAATGACCCAATTCCCAGCTTCCACACCCTGCCCACGTGCCAGCAATGCAGGGGGGCAGAAGCAGCTGGCACAGAGCTGGCTATACTGACTGAATGCCTCCCGGGGATTCCCCTAAACAGGTGTAATCTTCAGCCTGCTCGTTAGGGCATATTGCTGACTGGGTGGCAATACCTGAGCAGTACAAACAACCAGAAAGCGGGAGAGGATCTGGTTCTCTCTTACGAGTCTCCTTTCCTCCCAAATGTCTGACATTTAGTCTGTGTGGTTCTTCTTCTTAATTTTTTGAGCAGTGCACGTGGAGCTAGTGAAATCCAAGGAGTTACTCCCACTGACACCAGGTCTTAAGTTGGTCCGAGAGGGGCAAGTCTCTGGGGGTGGGGGGTTACACTAGGATCCTTCATTAGATGCAATAGCATTGATGTGATGGGTGTTACATTCTGAGGTGCAATCCAGACCAGTGAATAGTTGTCAACTCTGACCCTATAACCTTTAAGTGCCTTAAAACGTTGCTACTGTAGCTCTCTGCTGGGGATGTCCACAGTCAGAAACAAACATGCACTTTATGTCTGTGTATTGGGCACCCCTCGGCCAATGTTTTGGATCCAGAAGCCTGCCTGCAACACCGCAGATTTCCACTGGTCTCCACTAGTCTTGGTTAACAACTGGCAAGGTGACTTCACACTTTCCCCAGCCCAGAATTTCCCCCAAAACACGTATTCTGAAATGTCCGGCCCTGTCCCGGACAATCAGCAGAATGTTAATGTTCATTGCTCTTTAAAGAGTCAACATCCAACAGTTTGTTACTTTAACTGGAGCTACCAAACAGTTCAGTTCAAACACAGCTCTGGACTGGTTTAGATTAACAGTAAAACAAGTTTATTCTCATTTCAAAGAGAGAGGTGTTAGGTGAGCACAAGCATAAGGATTAAAGTCGGCAATAGTTATAAGAGAAATATAGATAAAACGCTTTCTACTAACTAAAAATGAGCAAGCTAAATCTGGTTCAAGGTAAAATTCTCACCACGTTTCCATTAATATGGCTAATGGAGCTCCTGGATCAGGCTCTATCTCCAAAGTCAAAAGGCTGGTACTCTGGTCTTCTTAGGTGAAGGATAGATAAATTGGGTTTCTGGACCCCTCTCTTTTAATCCATTGAATCTTTGAAGAGGATTCTTCTGAAGGAGAAGTCCAGACAAAAGTCTATTTCCAGCTGTGAAGTAGACAACATGGAGTCTGTCTTGAAGGGAGTGTCCTGCTGCATCTTCCCCTGCTTGGGTTGTCTTCTAAAATGCAAATTATTTAGTTTCTGCCCCCTCTGGTGCAACTGACTGAACATTAGACATGTGATTGCCAATCTCCTTCCCCCCAACCCCATAGTGTGACAATTGCCTTCACCCCATTGTTAGCTTGATCATTCTGTTTATGTGGCATGTAAATACATTGCCATTATCTTTCCAAGTACTTTGGAAGTAATTTCCGGGTGGGGAAATGACATTCCTTTGTCTAAGGTGGGGGTAATTCCTGCGTGGCTGGAAAACACATTTTAAGAATTATAATTTCAGCTGATTTCCATAACTTTGCATCAGATGCTTGTGTCTACATTACACGATGATATTAATAACCAGTGAGTCATGAGCTTTTCATTGACACCTTGCATGACACTTACCAGATACATGTCATGATATTAAAGACTTGGGGTACACTTGAACTGGTTAAGCCAGCTGCAGTTCATTACCAGATATTTTGGTGCCCCTAACCCTCTGCCCTGGGGCTGTTCTTAATGTCACAGTGTGGGTGACAGTCATCTCACAGTCATCAGGGTGAGATTTTCAAATCCATCCCGCATTGGCCTAAATATGCTCCCATTGAAGTCAGTGGTAAAACTCCTATTGATTTTAATGGCAGCGGAGTTAGGCCAATAACTGAATTCTTTTGAAAATACTACCCTAAGGAAAGGAGACAGGAAATGTTTGGGGCAATAATAATTGATAATAGTATCACTAATACTCATTGAACAACGTTCGTTATCTTCTAGTTTGTCTGCACATTTGACATTATCCATTAAGTGGAGTTCAGTGTGACAGAATGGCATAAATTAACAGTGAAGACAATTCTGCTTCACAATTTATAAACAGAGGGTTAATTTCCCCCCAGCTGAGCAACAAAATTCAAAGAGAGTTTAAATCTATCAAATTTTCTTCTGCTCACCTGTAAGATGAAAGGAGTTCGACCTCAAGGAAACAGATTAAATTCGCATGGCAGCTTTGCAGATAAATAGAAAGACCATCCAGACAGAATACAGATCACAAAGCCACTATATACTGAATCACAAATGCAAAACAAGGTGGGTTCAGAAGTGATCCAATAAAAGATATTACCGCCCCCCCCCCCACCTTGTCTCTCTCATTTCCTGGAACCAACACAGTTGCAACAACACTGCAACAAACAAAATAATGCAGACATCATAATCCAATGTATCAGGGCACCTAAAGTGTTGGGATTAATATAGGTAGACAAGTGGAATAACTCATTTTAAACCAACAAGAATGAAAAATAGCAAGATGTATACTGCTTTGCATAAAAAAGTTTGCCTAAAGCAGGGTTAGGGGCTTAGCCTCAGCTCCCATTAGTGCCTGTGGTAGGTTTCACGTGGGCCCAGGCCCACAAAAGTATTTCGGTGCCTAGCTCCCATTGAAACCAACCTGTTTACTAGAGACCTGGTTTAGAAGAACATAACCCTTTGTGGACATTCCAGTTGAAAGTTTTCTACTGGGTCATACTGGTAGCAGCTGGCAATTAGCTTTTGGATCAGAACAAAGGATCCATGGGCTACCCTTTCCCAGAGCTACCAGTCTGCCGACTAACAGAGATCAGTAGAAACCAACAGAGACCCTATTCCAAGTAAAGGTTACTCCGTCATTGAATCTCTGAAACCAAAAATGGCAGAGCCAAAGTGCAGTGCTGACCAGGACGAATGGAGTTCAAGAAAACCCTCCTTTACCCCTGCCTGTGCCCACAAAGGAAATGGTAGTCACCCCAGCTCCTAGGAAGCCATGGTTTGAAGATGGAGGGAAAGGTGCCTGTCCCTCCCATTCATGCTGGTTGCAGTGTTGTTGTAGGTGTGTTGGTCCCAGGATATTAGGTAGACAAGATGGGTGAGGTTATATCTTGTTTTGGCCCAACTGTATTGGACCAAAGAGACAAGCTTTTGAGTTTACACAGACCTGAAGAAGAGCTGGAAAGCTTGTCTCTTTCACCCACAGAAGTTGGTCCAGTACAAGATATTACCTCACCCACCTTGTCTCTCCCATTCACAAAGCCTTGGAGGGAAATACATGTTGGGAACTAGGATTCTTAATCCCTAGGTATTGTTTCTGGATATCTAGCTTTGCTTGGCTCCTTTTACAGCTCTTATCTGGTTGACCAGCCTGTTTCTGAGGTCAGTCATGGAGAGTCAGCTCCCTGTGCACCGGCCTCTCTATCCCTGGCAACAAAAGTTCCCGATTCCCCCGGGTGAATGCTAGGAATAGAGGGGAAGGGCTAATGAACAAACTTTGAGCTAAGGGCCATTGAATTCCTTTCTTAGCAGGCTGATGATCAGACAGCTGGAAACAGATTCCTGGGCCAAACCCTAGTATCCAGAGCCTAGCACGTCTGAATGTTGAAGGTGTCAGAATTGTGAAGGCAGGTCTACATCAGAATTTTTAACCGTCCATTTTTCTTTAGAATGGTCTGAATCAAAACCTCAGAGCCAGACACCCTTCAACTTTGGAGTGTTTGAAATCCAGATCCAAAAGATGGTAGCATCAGCTGATGTTCAGGTAAGTTGTCTAGGGCAAACTCTCTGAAGCATGCTCAGCAGATTCCCTGGTGCCATTCACAAGAGCCTAGTTGCAGGGTGAGAGAGCCTCCACTGGGGAAGGGGAGATACAGAGTCCAGCTTTGCTCCATGGCTGCTGCAGATAGGGGATTTAACACCCTGACCTGGTGTCTTGCCCCAGCAGCTGCACTGGAAGATGTTTTAAATTAGTTAAGCCATCAGGTTTATTCTTTGCGCAACGATTACTTCAGTTGTCAACAGAATTTAATGAGCCACCACGCAAAAAAAGCAGGTTTATTACTGGAAGAGTACAGCTCAGGCTGCGTGTGAATGATAGGAGTCCCCTTTGATGCCCAGATTCCTAGCTCAAGCTAAGAAAATTGACCAGAAACAGCTGGAAGATGCTGAGTGGCACTGAGCCTTGCCCTTTATACTATGGAAATCTGCTTTTTCGTAAACAGAGGCCATGGTCAGATGCCCCAGTGATGGGTGGCATGGAAGAACCCATGTAGGTTTTCCTCTGCTTCAGCATCACCTGAAAGGTAGCTCTGTCTAGTAAATTGGCTTGTGCTAGCACAGTTCTGCTTAAACCTGCCGTGTGTGTGTGTGTGAGAATGGGGGGACAGACTGATTTGTTGTTGTCATTCAAAACTGCATGATTTTCACAGAGATGTTACTGTCTGCCTTTGTATCCAGACATAAATACTGTTGCACACAATGCCAGGGAAGGTAAGATGCGCTCTCTCTCTCTCTCTCTCCTGATGGCAGGGAGCTAGAGGAGTGATTCAATCAAGGACGGTGATCCAAGCAGTTGTGATTTTAATGGACGGAAGGGTGCAGTGTAGGAAACAAGAAGCTAGAGGGGAGAATGACAGCAATCAAGACATGAGATAATGACGGACTGGATGAGAGTCTGAGCTGTAGGGATTTCAGTGGGAGTTAGGTGCCTAAATACCTCTGAGGATCTAGGCCAGAAAGAAAAGTTCAGCTCTTAGAGGAGTTACGGAGGATGATGTGGCAAGATCTGGACACTTGCTAGTGCATATAACATACCTATTATTATAGACTAAATGTGTAAACATGCCTGTTGGCACACTAATCCCAAGAGCACACATTGTTACCTCCAAAGGCAAACGATGATCATAAACCAATAACCTGAATCAACATTACTAATCACTGGCATGCAGGAAAGTGAGAATTGTACAGATACAATTACTGAAATATAATATCTAAGCAACCCTTTGCGCATCTGTATTTATGCAAGAAGAATTGATCGTATACGTCAGCGGTTTTACATTTCTTTCTATATTATTGTAGTCAAATTGCACCGGGACAGCAGTCCCAGTGTCTGATGAAGACCCCCCAAAAACTGAACCCAAGCTTCTTTTCTGAGTGGAAACATTTGCAAGTCAAAGCAATCAGTGAAGATCATTTTTACATGTGCTGGTCTTGACTGAAGTTCTGAGCCATGCATGCTTTCCTTTGTACTTAGACACTATGTTTCACCGAGCAAATGAAAACAATTTTGAATTTAGCTCAGAAGAGCTTCGCTTTTTACATACTATTTTGTTTGACTTGTCTTGAAAGACAACAGGGCCTCAGTAGTTAAAAGGATCTTGTGATAGAAGGAGAACTGGAAAGATCCTTTAAATAAGGATGTCTCCAGTACTTCTTGCCCTGGGATGAATAGTTTTGGTTCCAAGAGGAGAAACAGGTTAACTCTAGGGGAGAAAAAAAACGCTTCACTTCTATGACAAAGCTGGTTACAGATATCCTGAGGCTAAGGGATAGATACTGTGGATCCTTTGGGAATGTAGAATGAACAGATACCTCTATTGGTCGGAATGGTGGGTCTGATGGGGCCGTATTACACCACTGATTTTTAAACAGCACTTCCCAATGACTTTAATGGTGAGGCTCTGATTGAAAAATAAGCAATGGCGTTTTATCACCCATGGCATTTCAAATACCATATATTACACCTTTGGAACAGAGCCATGGTAATGTACTAGGACAAAACAGCGATTAAAGCTGAGTTGACTTCGAAGGAGTTTTCTGTTATTGAATCTGTACAGGCAAGTCAGCTAGATGAAATGTTCACATAGATTTCCTTAGCCTCAGAGAACCTGCTTAACGTGTGTTACAAAAGAACACAGAGGATCAATTTAAAGAGTAGAGCTGGATGGAAAGTTTCACAGCTAAAGAGAAACAAACAACTGATTGTCTTGGGCAAGGCACATGTGATTGATTTATAATAATTGCTATATAATAATAGTTTCCCTATTGAGTACCTGTGGCAAGAAGAAATGCAGGAAACATGGAGTCAAATTCATGGCTGGGACAGGGTAAGTGATGGCAATTTTAGTGAAACCTGTGGAAAAACTGATCCATGCAGAGTAAACACAGTGGGACAGATTCACAAACAGGAGTAGCTCCACGGACGTCAGTGGAGATCAGCTGGTGTCAATCAGTTTAAGAGCTGATCCAGGGATTCATACATCATTTTAATAGCATATTTTAACACCCTGGTGACTCGGGGTGGTTTGCCATTAGACACAGAATCTTTCCGTTCTAGGATATATTGGTTTAGCTGTGCTCCAGATTGGTGGCAACTGGATATGCTGGCTCTTCACTAGTCTAGGCAAAGTGTGCTGGGATGCTGCCCGATCTCCGTTCTGCCTCCAATGGACACATACCCATGTCACTCACAGCCCAATTAGCACGAATTCCTATTCTGGCTGGCAGGCCGAGCAAAGATGTAGATTTAAGTGATAACATTCAATTGACTGATTTTCAATGGTGGGGCACATACTTGGCCCCCTTTTATGTGTGCACAGTCTAGCATGTATGCATACCTACACACGTGCGCACACATTATGCACATACAAAAGAAATTGGGCATCTTGTCAGAGTGTGTATGTATTTGGGTATAATTGCACACAATTGCTTTGCCCATGGAGGCTGGGTTTGAAAATTAGGCGTTAATGCCATGAACTTTTACAATGTGCTGCAAAAATCTATGGTAGTAGTTTGCTGCTCTCACATGAGCTGGTGCCAATTGTGACTAAAGGTCACAGAAGCCCCGGTTTGGTATTATGAGCGTTACTGCAAATCTTTAGATGTTGGATTTTGGCTGGAATGGCTGCCAATTAACAATTAAACTATCAGAGATAATGAAAATGAACCCTTTAACTCTGGTGTTTTACGGGGCCTGTTGGCACTGAGCGGTAGAGCGCTTCACTTTCCTATAGCTTGGGCTGTGGGACTATACAAAGCAATGTAGATGTTCAGGCTTAGGCTGGAGCGAGCCTGATAGTCTACACTGCAATTTTAAGCTGTGCAGACTGAGCTCTGCAAGCCCACGTCAGCTGATACATGCTTTGAGACTCAGTGCCCTGGGGTTTTCATTGCAGCATAGATGTACCCCGAAATGACTTACCCCCTCTATGGTGGAGCAGAGAATTAAACGCAGGTCTTCTGAATCCCAGGCTAACAGCCTAACCACTGGATTGTCCTTCCTTTAGGAAAGTTTCTCTTTCCCAAGGCAGCTTTGGACCAGTATACCCAAATCCTCCACAGCTTTTGTCTATGAAGGACTCAGTTAAAGAAATTCCGCTCTCTTAGGGCAAGGAAGTTGACCTCCAGGACTACTTCTAAAGGAAGTGGGAAGAGCTTTCTGGATCCAGAACACGATTCTTTGCTCAGGATTTTCAGGTGAGGCTGCTCCTCTACCAACCGGTGGTAGAATCTGATTTTTATGAACACGTTTTCCATTCAGTTGCACTGATAGGTTTGGATCACACCCTTTAGGATCTGTTTCTAATGTTGACACTTACCACTGAACAATGCAAATTTTGGGGATGATCCTCCTTCAGACTACAGGTGATAAATTTTATCACATAAACAAGTCAGGTATTATGCATTCTTTCCCATCATTCAGTTGATGCCATCACAATCTCACAAAGGTTTGTCTTTTGGCATATTCTTAGGCCTGGTCTACACTAAAAAGTTAGGAAAATCCACACCCTTGAGTGACGTGGTTAAGCCAACCTGACCCCCAGTCAGGGGTGAAAGTAAAATTGAGCTCTTACCAGTATGGGGCCGCTCTCCCACCCCCCGAAGGGGCGGGGTCTCGGGCAGAAGGGGTGGGGCTGGGGTCAGCGTCCCCCAGCCAGCCCATCTGCGCTGCCCGGCCTGCACCGCCCGGGGCTCCAGAGGTGATTTAAAGGGCCCGAGGCAGCTACCTCTTTTGCTCCCGCCCCGCCCCGTCGGCAGCCGGGGGGGGGGAGGGGGGGCAAAAGAGGCGATGACATTAAAGCGCTGCCCCTTTTGCGCCCCCCCATTGGCGGCCCTGCCAGGTCATTGCTCCCCCTTTTGCGCCCCTCCATCGGTGGCCCTTTCTGGTAGCCGCGGCAGCTTTAAAGTCAGCGGTACAGCCCGGTACCGGCGGCTAGTTTGTACTGGTACGTCGTACCGGCCCATACCGCCTCACTTTCACCCCTGCCCCCCATGTAGACAGCTCAAGGTCGACAGAAGAATTCGTCCATTGACCTAGCTACTGCCTCTTGAGGAGGTGGATCACCTACGTTGATGGGAGAACTCTTCCCATCAGCGTATGTAGTGTCTATACTGAAGTACTACAGCTACAGCCCAGCAGTCGGGCTGCTGAAGCATTTCCAGTGTCGACAAGCCCTTCGTTCCTTTTAGAATCCCAGAACTCTCAATGATAATTGAAAATATAATACAAAAATATAATATTTTAATTCTGTTTTCCCTTAATTCTAATTGTTATATTCAACAAGAAGCTGAAACAGTGTATTGAATAGTACTATACTCTTTGCTGTGTTTTGAATAGTTCTATACTCTTAAAAGTTCCTTTAATCTTAAAAGTAACTTTAATTCCAGGTGAGTTTATTTATTCCAGCCTCCAGTATGGGAAATTTTATACCCAATTTTGTTCTCCATGAGATAACTTCCAGAGTTCGCTATCACATTAACATTCCAAAGCCAAACACTAAAATGCTTTTTATCATTTCAAATTAAACACTTGTACATTAACCAAAATTAATACAATAAACAACTTGATTATAATTAATACTATTTTCTAATACAAAAACATAACTCCATGTAATTGTTAAAGGACACTCCCATATATAAAAGCATGTATATGTAACTCAGCATCTCGCTGATACTAAACAACTTTATTACAATTCTTAAAACAATAGTAACTAACTACAATTAAATGTATAACTATTTTAACTTGGATATTTAGTGAAATTTAACCCACAGCACTATACTTAGAACTTCAGATATAATCATACAAAGGAATATTTGTTGTCAATTTGATTTCTCACATAACCATCACAATCTCTCTTTGGGCTATTGTTTTTTTTAATTTTACAAAGATGATAAAAGTTACTCTTAAGCTAGTGGTTCCCAACTTGAAAATCTTGAGGACTTCACCAAAAACTTTTATATTGATTTACATTTTACCAGGAGTCTTTTTAATGAGGGCTTGTACTAGTGAGTGATCTATCAGAGATTAAACTGATAAGAACAGATACTGTGCTTGATCTTAGCCAAAAGGCCAGATCGAAAGAATGTTTTTACTTCAGGGTCCAAGAGACAAAAACAAGATGTTCATCTCGAGACCAAAAGACCAAATACATCAAGACACTTGATCATGGCCTTTGATAGGTCGATTATTTACACATGATCTTACACATGAGGGGCTCTGCTTGTTTAGAGACAAGCAAAAGTTGTCCCCAAACCAACTTGAGGGCCTATTTTATGTCAACACCAACTGCTATCTAGCTCTTCCAGCATCCTTGGTCAAGATTTAATTATGACTCTCTTAAAAGCAACTTTAGCAAATCTACCAGAATAGTTACTTGTCTGTCTGGTAGAGATGCCTAGGTTATGGTATTCTTTTATTATCCCTATACAGTACATGAGATGTCTACAGTGGGCATTTACTTTGTGGTTGTCACATATTTCATATTGTACCAATTACCAATGCAATATTATGATCTTGGAAAGGTATTAATCCCTTTAGATTCTAAATGATTGGAAGCTGTACAACTTAAAAAAAGGTGGAAACAAAAACAACCCCAGAGGGGTGAAATGGAGGATAAGTTCTTCCCTGGGAGCTTCACAGCTGGGATGGTTTCAAGGATGAAAGAAGGCTGTTTGGCTGGGCTCCTTTTACACAATGTATTGCTCTTTCCAAAGAATAGATAAGGGTTCCAGCAGGCAGCATAAACCTGTAAACTAATTACCAGAAAGGAAACAAAGCACTAATTTGTACCTCTCAAAGATCACCCAGAAGTTTTCTTGACCTTATGAAATGTAGGTCCTTCTTTCAACTTCAACATTAAACCCTCTATCAACTATTCCTGAATAATACTTCTATGTTGCCATTTCTAAATACAAATAAATGACATCACACATTCCTCCATCAAAATTAACCCCTCACATGCCGCTCCTGCATTTGCTGACTGAATCAGTGAGAGACTACAATTAATCTCTCATGCAAGTCTTTTTCTTTGTTCCTTATACTGGGAAACTGCATATTGGATCTCACCGTTTGTTCATGAAATACTCCTTGGTGGGTTCTGCCAATGTTCATGAATATTATAGTTTGGTTCAGCAACTCATTACTACTAAACAATAGCTTAGGCTTCCCTTTTTTTCCCAGGTTGATATGAGAATAAATCCACACATGGCCTTTTCTACCTCTTGGGTAAAGGGCTAACTAGCTAACTCTCCTCAGCCCATCCCAATCCACCAATTAGGCACAGCTCTTCCTAATCAGGGCGACTCCAGAGCAACTGCTGTTTTTGCAGTGCCCAGAGTGCTGCCTCAGTGGGGGTTTCCCAGCACTCTGTCACACATCTCCCCCCTTACCTGACAGGAAGTGTTTTCTTTCCCTCCTTACTGGAGGTGTTACCCTGCGGGGCTCCCTTTGTAATCCTCTAGGTCCCTCTTAGAATCATAGAATCATAGAATATCAGGGTTGGAAGGGACCTTAGTAGGTCACCTAGTCCAACCCCCTGCTCAAAGCAGGACCAATCCCCAATTTTTGCCCCAGATCCCCAAATGGCCCCCTCAAGGATTGAACTCACAACCCTGGGTTTAGCAGGCCAATGCTCAAACCACTGAGCTATCCCGCCCCCCTCTTGTGGGGTCCACTCACTCTTCACCGCTGGTGGGGGGTGGTCACCTCCATAGCTCGGTTTCGGCCCACAACTCTTCACACCCTAGGCATCCTGGGGGGTTGCTCTCTCTATTCTCCTCCGTTGTATCTGCTGGTGGGTCAAGGATGGTCCCCTGCCCCAGCTCTGTCACAGCCCTACAAACCTTGTGCCTGACCACAACAGGGAAATACGATTTTACTAGCTCCTTGGACCGTCCGAGAGGCAGTGTGGTCTAGCGTTCAGAGACAGCCTACTGAACTAAGCTCTGTAAAGAAAAGGAGTTAGGCACAGGTGCTAGAATTAGGGGTGCTGAGGGTGCAGCAGCATCCCCTGGCTTGAAGTGGTTTCCATCATATACAGGCATAGGCGCCCACTCCATGGATGCTCCAGGGCTGGAAAACCCATGGAAAAAAATTAGTGGGTGCTTAGCACCCACCGGCAGCCAAGCTCCCCTTCTGATCTCCCCCACTCCCGCCCGCCTAAGGCCCCCACCAATCAACTCCTCCTCCCTCCCAGTGCCTCCTACATGCCTTGGGACAGCTGTTCAGCGATGTGCAGGAGGCAGTGGGATGGAGGGAGAGGAGCGGGGACAGGGTGTGCTCGGGGGAGGGGTGGAAAGAGGCTGGGAAGAGGCGGGGTGGGATGGGGCCTTGCGGGAAGGGATGGAGTGGGAGTGGGGCCGGGGTGGAGCGGGGGCAGGAAGAGGTGGGGTGGGGGCTTGGAGGAAGGATGTGGAGTTGGGGCGGGGCCTGGGGCTGAGCAGGGTTTGCCCACCCCCAGGGAAAATTAGAAGCCAGTGCCTGTGTGTACAGGGATTTCAGTTTGGTTCAATGGCTCTCAGCACTCCCTCTATATAAATTGTTCCAGCGCCCCTGGAGTTGGGGTTTGGTTTATACTGTATATATTCACCACGTTCTGGACATCAGTGCCTTACAGCATACAGATATTTGCACTGTTCTTGTAGCTGTGTTGGTTTCAGGATATGAGAGAGTAATATTACCTCATCCATCATGTCTCTCGATTTATAGATATGTCATTCATGCACGAAATGGAGCCATAAACTGATCTGTAAATCCATTTTCTTAAAAAGTTCAATAGATTACCTTCAATAAACAGAGCTGACTCTATGTTTCCTAATGCATTTACAGGAATACTTTCCTGGAACTACATTTTCTGATTTAAAAACAAGTCAAGTTTAAATAAGGCACAAAAATAAGGCACAAAGGTTGTGCTGACAAAAGTGACACAGCAGTTTAATCGCTTGAATTTTGCTGCTTGAGCAGAGGTCTTTTCAAATGCAAATAGTTTCTTCTTTCT
Organism: Chelydra serpentina; assembly: GCA_037349315.1. Lineage (NCBI taxonomy): Eukaryota > Metazoa > Chordata > Testudines > Chelydridae > Chelydra > Chelydra serpentina. Next base: position 31,992,739 of record JBAIAC010000026.1, read on the forward strand.
ACAGCACAAGTCCGAAGTCCAATAGATAATCCCGAAGTGTATAGGAACCATCAGGATCAGAATGGTAAGTACTCACATGGATTATAAGTACATTAGAAAAAAGTACGAGTTTTTTCATGCATCAGTTTGTTAGGTTTGAACACCAAGTAAAATTATAGTGACATCTAGTGACCATTAAGATTTCACAGTGGTACCAGCAGTAACAAGAATATATATTTGCTGCTAGAGAGCGTTTTAATCACACAGTATTCAGAATTCGATTATTAAAATAGGTAAGAGAATGAATTAAAATGCTGATGGATGTAATAATGTGACCAACCCTATAATTTATTGAAAACAGGCTTGCAAATTCTTAAGAATGCAAAGAATGATTACAATCAGGCCTGGTTGATGTGAATGCAGCGCAAACAACATGTTTATTCAGCCTGAAATACAGGAGAATGTGGTTAATAAAGAGTTCTCTGTGGTCAGAGTAACAACCAGATCACCTGCCTATCCCCAATAACAGAAATTGGAGAAATTGAATGTAGCAAAGATCTGCAATTGCCCATTTCTTAAATGTATCTGTATAAATAGCTAGAGCTGTACAATTTCATGTAAAGACAAATATCAATGTATAGAACAGTTTCATGGTCTCTATAATGCCAGGTTGTTAAAAACAGTGATTGTGCTTTAATTCCCCCAAACTGCATGTCAGTTTGAAATCTCAGGCAGGAGAGCACCCTGCCTGGATCTTGGGCTGAGAAGACCTGCACTAGGACACACTTGACGGTGACAAATGAACTTGGACTGCTTTGGGCTCATAAGACTCAGCTGTATCCTTCTGCATCGAGCCAGGGGCGCTTGCTGTCATTTTACCCCCCCCCCCAAAGGGGTTACAATAGCATTCTGTTTAAGACCCACAGTGGTGACCGAACCCTAACGCCTTCATAGGGGCTGCCACAGACCTGCTCTGCCATCCCTCATCCACCCAAACTGCTCTGATGGCAATAGACGTTCCAGGCATTTAAGGAATGCAGGACTGGACTCTGCGATCATCCTTAGTAAGGAATCAGAAGGCGCTGTTCACTTCAGAGTGGTGAGTCCATTGTACTTACTCTGTGTAATGACATGGTCCCAGCTGGGCCCTTAAGAGAAGGGCTCAAACCTGGCCACCTCTGGTTCTTTGCATGAGCCTCTACTGCTTGAGGTAGGAGACCTCTCTCTGTAAGCCAATGCTGCAGCAGGCTCATCGCTCTCAGGCCTAGCCACCAGCTAGAGAGGGGCAGCGCGCAACGCTGAGCGGATGGGCTTACCCCGTGAAAGAATAGTCCCCACCGCCAGCAGTGTGCCTGCTGCCCAGGAGCTCAGCTGCCATCAGAGGGGTCAGCACGCAGCTCTTGAACCCATTCCTGAGCCTGCTGATGAGCAGGGCTGGAGACGCTGCAGAGCCAGTGAGTTCTGACCTGAGGGGATGGAACAAGCACCTTGTGCTGCTCCTGAATGACACTGAAGGGAAGCTGCTGATGAGAGCTGTGGCCAGCCTTTCCCTCCGTGCTGGAAGATCACTCGGAACCAGGTTCTTTCAGGGCATGATCCAGTGCCCATTGAAATCAGTGGAAAGACCCACTAAGTTCATTAGGCTTTGGATAGGGCTCAGGGAGAGGGGAGGGATGGAAGGGGAAATGTGTGAGGAGAGGGTAGAGATCTGCCCTGAAATCAAGAATGTTCTGCATGAGGAAGCAGTTAAAGGCTGCGTTGTGGGAAATGGGTTCTTTTAGGCGTCGGACAGGCAGTGCTTACACTGAGCCTGGCTCCAGTTAGGGCTATCAGTCCCGCACGTTCCTAGAACGCCCCAAATGAGGAAATTCCTAGTGAGATTGAAAAAGCAGAAGAATGCTTAGAGTACATGGCTGTCTGATTGCTTGGGGTTTGGCTTGCTCTCCAGTAAAACACTGGGTTCTGACTCTGTAAGTATGACAGGATCTAACCTGGACAGTGACACCTGTTAAGTGTTGCAATCCGGACAATTATCTTTGTCTGTTTACAAACATGGAGCTTCCCAGGGGATGTCTGCCTATATCAGGCAACCTGTTCCCTTGACAATAACGTGGTTTGGACCTGAGCACAGTCACATGGGGTGAAAGACCATCCACAGATGGCAATGACAAAGAGCCAAGTATTGAGATGGGCGACAGGTTGTGCAGTGGGTTACCATAGAGATCTGTGCCTGAACTTATTTATCTGCACAATCAGCAAGTTTAGTGAAATGTTTTGTTGCTATTAAATTAGGATGTCGCTGAGCACAGAGAATTAATACAAAAGAATCTATAAATAGTTGAGGCTCGGGAGGAAAATCACAAACTGAGATTTAGCTTAGAAAAATGCATGCTAATCCTTAGGTGGAAAGCAATATGAGTTATACTCAGTGACAGGAGAATCCTACATATCAGTAGTTATTCTTTATTTCTTATGTAGCAGTAGCATCCAGAGTCTCCAAGAAGACACAGCTCCTGCCCCAAAGAATTTACATTCTACAGAATCTACTGTAATCCATAAAGAAATGTTGTGGAGACAAAGGATAACAAATTAGACACTACGCTACAATACAAGACTTTGAGTTTGCTGCCCAATCAGCACTAAGGTTTGTGTTTGTGTTCAACAGTGCTAGAATCTTCATTCTTGTGATAAGAAAGGCTCTGAGGTGCCCACTTCACGGAGTTAAGACAACAAGGGCTTGGCCATCAGTTGGGGAAAGAAACCGGAACCATCCAGCTTAAGATGCTTTTCTCTTCCCAGGGCTAAGGCTGAGTTCAAAAGACCCTCGGGGGTTATAAAGCTGCCCTGGGAGAAAGGGAGGGAGGGGGAATAGGGTCAGCTCAGCTGGCAGGGATACAGAGTCAGCAGCAAGGCTGACAGACAGACAGACTGTCCTGAGAGCCGGGGTCTGCAGCCAGGGAATAGGGGCCACCAAGGCTTAGTCATGTCTATCTCAGGGCTGGAGGGGAGTGCCAAGGATAGGGTAAAACAATATGTGTGTAGGTCTCTCTGTTATTTTTTAAATCTACTCTCAGCTCTGTGTACTGTTTGGGGAAATAAATCATACTTTGATTTAGAGAAATGGCTTCCGTGTCACGGCATAGTGTTACTGACCACTGGCTCCCAAAGGAGAACGCTGGCAGGGTCAAGCCCCCGGGGAGCTGCCCGGTATCAGGGTATACCAGGGAGGTATAACCCAGAGAGCCAGTCAGAAAGTGGTGGGATTGCACTGCAGACTCCTGCCCCAAGGAGGAGTGGAGGCACGGGCCTGTCACTTGGAAAGGGTGCACGCGGGGGACTGGAAAAGAGTCTCAGAAGGAGCAGCCTACCTAGGTACTGTGACAAGAGGAGGGTCTGGAACGGCACAACAGCCCCTTCTGGGCTGTCACTCCAGCCCAGGTGTGGGGCTCCACGTTAGCTGACGGACTGGCTCACCACAAATTTCCCCTCCGCACTGGCTTGTGCAGAGTGCCACGCCTACTCCTAAGCAGCCTTTCCCACCCACCCCTCAGACACATGGAAGTGCAGCGGTTCCAGCAAGCTGGGTGCATGCCGGGGTGCCAGTACTGCTGGGTGAATTCACCGTGTCTGTAACTTCCCAGGTGCCCCTTGGCCAGCTGAGATGACCAGGTGGGCTCCGCCGGCACGTAGTCACCACGTGTCAGTATTTCGGTGAGTAACGTGTTATCTGCATGCATTATTTTGGTCGCTTGTAAAGCTGGGATATTTGGCCTCGTCGTTTCCTCCAGCACTTCCGGACTGAGCATCAGGCCTGTCTGTCAAACTGCTCCATCCAGTTTGGGGCGCTGAATCTGTGTTGCCTGTATTTCCCCCCTTCTTTGGTAACCCTAAAATTTGCCATGTGTTGTTCAAACCATAGTTCCAACATGCCCAAAATAACTTACGTATGGGCTGGAGAAGAGAAGCACTCTACAGCCCAGCCTTTCAGGTAGCCCTCAGGCCCAGGTGTAGTGCATCCATTCTCTATGTGACCTATAGAGAAAGGATGGCCTACTCACTAGGATACTACTCTGCGACTGAAGAGACCTGACTTCAAATCCCTGCTGTGCCACAACCCCTCTGTGTGACCTTGAACAAGTCACTTAGGCCCAGATCCTCAAAGGTATTTAGGCTCCTAATTTCCATTGAAATCCTGAATACCATTGAGGATCTAGGCTTTAGTCTCTCTCCCTAACTCAGTTCCTCATCTGTAAAATGGGGAGAATAGTGCTTTCCTAGCTATGGGGTGCGTGTAAGGATAAATACATTAAAGATATGACAGTAAGGAAGGTGATATGCATACTTAAGATAGCTAGAGTTGATGTCCCTTATATTATGATGTGTGATGGGACACCCATGTTGCTAGCTAGATCCTGCAAGAATTTCATTTGAAGATCTGGACACACTGTAATGAGCCCGTTTCTATTGTAATTCACTGCATGTTCTTGCTTTCAAATTTCATTTCCTCTTGTGGCAGGAAGAGGGAAGGCATGAGCTGTTGTAAATAACCACCGCACGTGTGTAGGCAGGCTGACTGGATTCACCATGTGAGAGTCTGGGGGCACTTGAATGTCGCAGCAGATGGTGCGGAGGGAAGTTATTCTGTCTACATGGAACACTTCGTGTTTCTGTTCCTTTAACCACATTTAACTGATGTGAGCCCATTTTTTTGTGACTGCTCAGCATTTTAATCATCTCTTTCAAATGACACCACCAATGAATGGAAAAATACCTATTGTCTGAGTGAGTCAATTCCCCTCGAAGGAAAGGATACAATCTCCTGATAGAGGCCCTATCTGGTAGTAAACTGATACTAAGCTTGATTTTAGCAAAAGCTTCTTTTTAATAATTGATCATCAACAGCCAGAATATGAAATGACTTTTCACCTGAAAAGGAATCTGGGTTGTTGATCAATAAAAACAACAGAACATGGGTCACTTCCTGTGCCCCTCACATATGGGAGCAACCCCATTAACTCATGTCTCAACGACATGTATGACTAAGATTTTGTAAGCCAGCAGCCCCTGTTATTACCCAGTGCATACAATGGCTACAACCACGCACATCACACAACACAATGGGCCTCAGAGATATTTTATTGTACATGGCTGGTCTTCATAAAATATTTCTGAACATACAAATAATCATGACGACTGGAACAGTGGGAAGGGCAGGGGACTAACAGCCCTTCCCAAGTCTCAGTGATGAGTGTAGGACCAGTTGGTAGATGGATTAAAAAGAAATGACCAAGTTCTTCCTGAAGGAGAATAAAAGTCGTTAGTATGCAATAATATGATGAGTAGAAATCATATGCGTTGCAAGGGGACGGTGGGTTGCAGAGAAACCATGGTTGGGGTCAGGATTATAAATGCAAAAATATGTGGTCCATGCCTCTCAAAAATTGTTCCCAAGAATTGCCCCTTTGTGGTTATATTATGGAGATGCTGCAGGTTTTGTGAGGAGCCACAAATGGGGCAGGAAATTCCCACCCAGTGCTGCAGCTGTGTTCATCCATGGCGATTTTGATAGCTGCAAATGGACAGTCCATAAGTATTAATTCCGGTATATCACAGGTGTGCAGAGATGTGACTACATAATGAAAGACCCTTTTCCTAATGCAAATTGCAAAAGAGGGTAGACCTAGGGTTACTGTGGCAACCTGAACTCTGAATGTCCTAGCATCTCTGGATATTACATTTCAGCTGTAATGTAGTATTTCTTTAGAGCCTGGGTATGTTTTGCTCTACCTGGCAGTGCAGGGGAGAAAGGAGGCATAAGGGGATTCCTTGCATGGTCTCCTCACTTTGCCATTCTGCGTATGGAAAGGGCAGCTCCATGGGGTTAAAGAAGCAGGGGAGGGGCATAAACTTGCCTCCAGCCCCACCCCATACACCAGCCAGTGCAGTGGAGCCCACACAGAGTGGAAAGTACTCTGCTACTGGCATAAGCCTGGAAGACTTAATTTACCAGCTAAAGCCAGGGGAGAAGCAGGGAAGAAACTGTAGCTCCGAGAGTCATAATTTCTTTGCTGGGGTACCACTGCGACATGCCACCCCTTGTTCTATGCTAAGCAGAAAGTGACAGTCTAGCCCTTCATTTTTTTGCAATAATTGGATGCTGGGAAAGACACTCTCTTTGATGTTGCTGTATCTAATTATATTCTAGCCAATAAACGAAAACATAGACCATCTGCTGTTGTTAACTGGGATGAGTTTATGATCTAGCATTACTCTGAATTTGTCTTTCAGTGTTTTTTCCACCTCCTCATCTGTAAGTGTTGTGAATTCCACCAGATCCATGTTCTCCTTGTAATTGTATTTTACCTTGGTGAGTTTCCACCCAACTAAAGCCCAAAGGCCATCAGTGGTCTGGAGGCTGCAGATGGACTTTGTTACAAACAGGGAATCTGGAGATGTCTGGAGATACACACTCTGGGGCCTGAAATCTTCTATCTCTCGTGGCTCAAGGGTAAACAGGTAAATTTTCCTACATGCATTTTTTTTCCAGATCATTGGAATTAGAGAAACTTTGGTTGGGATTATATTGCTTCCTTTTGATTTTCTCAAGGTACCAGATCCCATTGTCTTCCATGAAGCGAAAGATGCCAGGAACCTGGGGCTGGTCTTTCCCAGAAATCAGCTCCATTGGCTGCCACATTTGATAGACCATTCCAAAGCCGCCGTCCACTATGTAGGCTTTCCCATCCAGGACCACCTTTAGCAGAAGGTGATTAATATGATGATTATATGCATTTTCTTCTGGGCTGTAAACTTTTGCTCCTATAATGGTGGTGTCATATCCCAGCGTTTTCAGAACCCAAGATAAAAGATGGTTGTTTTCCATGCACCAGCCACCGCGTTTCTTCCTCACTATTTTGTCATAAACTGGTTCTAAGTCTAACTCAATGGTTTCCCCACAGTGGATGCTGAGGTTTTCAAAAGGAACAGCCCTGATGTGGTGCTGGAAAATTGCAGTCAAGGTCTCCAAATCCAGGGTTTTGTAGGAGCCATTATAAGAAATTCTGGTGAAATATTCAGTGATGTTCATGTTACCTGTACGGTGAGTAAAAGAACAATTGTGTGTGTCTGAAATGCTTGGATGAGTGTCACCATCTGTCATAGGAGCAGAACCTGTTTACACTGTGATTGTTTAAAATGAGTGAACCCCCTTGCAGAAGACAAGGAGACGAGTTTGTTTGTTTTACTGTTGTGCCTAGTGGCTCCAGGTGTGCTAGGCATTCTACATACACGTTTTAAGAGGTACTTCCTGTCCAGAAGAGTTTACAATCTAAATAGACCAGTGAGACAAAGGAAGTGGTATTGTTCCCATATTTCAGGTGGGGTATTGAGTCAGGGAGACAACTGTGGCCCAAGTTTTTAAAGGTATTTAGGTGCCTACTTCAGGGGGAGTTAGATGCCTAAATACCTTTGAGGATTTGGGTTTAAAGGACACACTCAAGGTCATAGTGGGAGCCAGAAACCACACCCAGTGCTCCTGAGCCCCAATCCAGTTCTTTAACTGCAAGGCCAGCCTTCTAGCCACTGCTTGGTTAAATATGTCCTATGCTATTTATGCTGGTTGGCAGAGGGCACCCATCCCACTGTCTTCTGTGGGATTTCAGGGAGTCTGGCAGCTCCATTCTCCTCTCCTTAGCAGAAGTGAATGGGAAGGGCTCGTTTTCTGCCTCTTACTCACCACCATCCCTGGTGGCTTAGCTCCCCAGCTTTGTGCCTCACTGGTCTAAATGAGGTGTTCGGAGCAGAAAGGAGACGCTCACTTTCCAAAAGAAGGAAATCAAGGACCATGACAGAGCATCATCTCCACAGCGGGCTTTCCCCCTCCCACACAACATAATGTGAGATACAGCAGGGAGGATGGGTTGCCCTTATTCTCCCTACTCCCTGTTCCTTCCCACAATCTTCAGAGGCAACCAGTAGGCCCTGTGCCTGGAAGTCAATTGTCAAGGATGGGCAAGTAGATCTACAATCCCTTTAACCTGGCAGCAACAGGACCTGGCTCTCTCCGTCTGCACTGTTGTTCCTGCAACACTGCCTTTTAGAAAATCTGGGGCCTGAGAGGGAGCCCAAAATGCACTGGGATTAGGGAATGCACCGCCCATCAATTCAATGCACTCTGGAGTCTCCCAAACTTCAGGGTACTGTGGTCAGCAATGAGACCAGGTTCTCCTTCCCACTGCTGGGGGAATGAAAGACAAGCCAGCTAGCAACAGCTGAAGATCAAATCAGGGTGCACAGGCTAGCTGGCTGTTCCCAGAATATAACGTCCCGGGTGGGCAGAGATCACTACTCAAGATCACAGCTCACGGTAGGCAATGCAGGAGGAGGGAAGCTAGGACCTGGTGGAGAAAACCCAGGGGATTGGTGGCCCTTTGGGAAGGGAGCAGGAATTTTGATATGGACAAATAGGCTGATAGTTATACCCAGAGGACCAAAAAGTTAAAACCACCAAACGTCAGCCTACTCTGAGGATCAGATTCAGAATGACTGGTCAGAGCGCAGATGATTGAGCCGAGAGGCCTCAAACATTCTCAGGTATCTTCTGTGCCCTAAGATAAAGGTGTCCTAAGTCCAAGGGATAAAAGTCCCATTGAGCTGCTCTCTAGATAGCACTTCCTCCTTGGTTTACATGATTTGTGTATTTAAAACGTACTATGCTAAGGATATAAGAATTATTCGATCTGGATAAAGTTATCCGTGTGCAGTACTGAAAAACCCTCAAAAACCCCATCATATGAAGGAAATGGGGAAAATACCCCAAATATAAAACAATATTAGGACGATATGCAGGCAGGATCAGAAATGTCCCCAACTGGTGCTGTTCAGAATGTATAGAAATGTAAATTGTAGCTATCCCAGTATCGTCAACCCCAAAGGTTCAAATGTCAGGCCCCCAAAACTCACACGATTGGCTTCAAAATCACGAGTTTTAAAAAATAATAAATTTGGGTTCTTTTTCTTTACGTTCTGAAACTGGTGCCTTTAGGGGGTCACATTTTCAAGCTTTTCACAGCAACCAGGAGGGCTAGAAAAAATATTGTTTTTAAAAATGAGATCCGAGATTGCCAAGTAATAACCTGATTCCAGCTTTGAAAGTTTTAAGAAAACCACCAAATATCACAAGAGTTGTCAACACTGCTATCCAACTTCAATTCCTTTTGTTTCTTTGTTGGTAGAAGTAAAGACAGTATTGTAAATGATTTTTTCTACGTTAAGGGAAATCTTACTGTGTTGTTGCTGCTTTAATTTTAAATGTATTGAAAGTCTGTTGGCTTTGAAAACAAAATAAGATTTATTATTGCTTACAACTATCAGAACCAGGCATAACATCAGAAGTGTCTGAATCTGTCCATCTGTCATGGTTATTTCCAGGTCACTTTTCACACTGGCATCTGAACCAAGCCAGATGATGTGAATGTGTATTCTGGTTGAGGCTTATAATTGAGAGAATAAACCAGTAAGTCTGTTACACTGATACAAGAGAAGTCAAGTCTGAAATTGGCTGAACATTCCCTCTCAATTCTTATGCAGTGTAGCCATTTCCTGCAATGTTTGTTCATAGGCCAAATTTGAATGCACATTTATGATCAAATCAGCCACAAATATTCTGGGTTTAAAAAGTGTCTTACCTGTGAAAACAGTTCAACCACAAGTGTATCAGTTTTCACTCTTGCTTCTTTAGGCACTAAACCATCTGGCCCGATTTTCAGTCCTTTATGGAGTGAAGTTGGGAATAGACAATGTTTCTCCAGCTTCCCTTGAGAGAAACTCCGTCTTTCATCACATCACTTTCACTCTCTTCTATAACTGATTGCCAAAGTCAGAGGAGAGAGGAGTTCAGCTGTAGTGAGCTAGCAAATTTTAGTTGCACTGACGTCATGAAGATTCTAACTCTACTCGTTAGAACACACACTGCTTTGTCTTTTTCAGTGGCTAAATCCACTGGTTGGTTGTGGGGGAGAGGGAGAGTTATTTGTCTCAATAACATAATATCGGAGAGTGGTATTTTTTCAGGATATTAGGCAGCTTAGTGTTGGTCAAGAATTTAGGGCCAAAAGTTTATGAACAGTTGACCTGAGAAGATTTTCACTATTAGATATGTCATTATGTGTGTCATTGTTTTACTGTTTCTGGGTTCCTTAACAACCCCCCCTTTACAGCCTGTTTTGATTTAATTTATGCGATTGGTCAGGCAGCAGTTTAACCCCGAATGAGGAACCCAAGTCAGACATAAGATTTCTACCCAGTCATACAGATCTTTCCAGTTTGTCATAACCCTGCAAAAACAGCTTTAGCAGAGGAAATCAAAAGGAACAATCTCTTAGGGTATATCCACGGCCACAAGATGGGATGGCAGCTCAGGCAAACACACCCACGCTTCAATCCAACAGTGAAGCCATGGCATGCCTCCAGAACCCATGGCATGCCTCCAGAACCCAAGCTAGCTAGATTAAAGCTAGCCTGGGTATGTCTACATGAGCTGTAATCACACCCCAGGACTGCCACGCAGACATAGCCTTGGTTGACTCTTCCCCCAGTCACTCTCCCTGCAACCTGTGGCCTGTTAAACAGCTAAACAATTCTCTGTCAACTGTTTCGGTGCACACCGTTTGGACTTATTGCTCAACATGCTCCGAGAGGAGCCGATGAGATCCCTGGGCCAAGCACGGGTCATTCAGCAAACCCACATTCTCACACGTCAACGGTTTGGTCTTTTCTTAACGTTACCTCAGCTGCTGGAGTCTTAAAGGCAGAGCAGCCACATGGGTGCAGATAATTCCGGGTACGTTGTCTACACCGCAGTGAGCCGCTGAGCCCAGGGCGACGGACGCGGGCTCACGCTACGGTGCTGAAAATAGCGGTGTAGACGCTGAGACTTGGGTTGGAGCTCTGAAGCTGAAGTCCACCCCCATCCCTAGGCTTCAGAGCCCGAGGCACAACACAAAAGCACGGTCTCTTCCAGCTGCTGTTAATGCTGTAGCGTGAGCCTGAGTCTGTCGAGTTGGACTGGGAGGCTCGCTGCCATGGGCTGCTGCTGGCTGTGTAGATGTGCCCTCAGAGGCTGGCTGGGAATAGAACTCCGCCTCCACTGAATGAAGAGCTAAGGTCCCGCCGGGGATTGATATAGGGATACAAGAACTCCTCACCGCTACGCTACCAGTTCAAAAGTTGCCCAGCCTGTCCGCAGACCGGTGACTTTAGTGGAATGAATTGGTAGCTCCCCATCTCAGTCTGGGCAGGTGTCTTCCATGCAAACACCACCGTCACAGTCATGGGGACCTGTGGAGTACTGAGCAGGGGGGCCAAGGACTCGAAGGCCGTAGAGACTGAACTACTCTGACTGATTGTCCCTGGAGGGCAGATTTGTGGGGGCACTTTGGTACATTGCATAAGGAAAATTTACCCTGTGCTGTGCTCGCTCTTTGGATTGCTAGAGAGCTTCCGTCCTCAGAAGAAACAGCGATCCAACGTGTAAAGCTGAAGGTTTAAACTTATTTAGATTGTGAGCCTTTTGTTCCGTGTTTGTCCAGCACCAAGCACAAGGGGGGGTCCTAGGCCATGACTGGCGGTCCTAGGAGCTATGACAATACAAATCAACAAAATTATTATTATTATTAATAATGTATAACACAAAAGAGGACACTTTCCCTAAATGCTAGAGAGTGAAACACTCAGTTCTGCTATATGGTGAAAAGGGGTCTGCATCTTTAAGAACAGGAGTTTCCAGTGCAAATATTTTCAGGGAACTTTGGAGCGAGCCAGGAGAGAAAGCCTGACACTTTCTAGTTTACAGGAGATTGCCTAGGTGTCTTATTCTTAACTTAATCTGTTAAATACATTCAATGGCGTACAGAAATGACTTGATTTTGTGGCTGCAGCATTCCAGTGCTTGCGCCAACTTCTGCTATTCGTATTGGGGAAGTTTACGTTTTAAAAATAAACCGAGCAAAATGTGTTGCAAGGCAGCAGCCATACTTTTCTAAGTAAAAGTATCAAGTTTATGCGTTTTTAAGCTAAAATGTTTGAGACTTACATTAAGCATGTCCAATGGCAGTGGATAAAAATCAGCTCCAATCTCAGATGCAATGCAACTTTACATCAAATGAACAGTTGAGTTGCATGCAAGAGACTCATACTTTGCAAGTTTTTCATGAATGTTAGCAGTGAGGAACTATTTCTTACCATTCATTCTAATTATGAGAAGATACAGATATTCCCAGGGAAGTTTGCAGAGAGACAGAATTAATGTGTGAATCTTGCTAGCTGATCCCATGAATGCTGAATGAAATCCTGCTGCAGTGGGAACAAAAATAAATGGGTGAGATCAGATTCAGGGCCTATATTTTTAGCAATCCAGCTTTGGAATACAGACTGGTAACACACAGACTACCTAGTAGTATACCAGGGCTTGCTCTCATTTCAGTATGATCACTAGTGCGGTGAGAGCAGTTGCATAGAGCCTGTCACAAGAAGAAACACTTGTTCTAGGAAATTTAAAATGAAAGACACATGGCTTACATGATTTCTGCCTGTCTACACTCATGAAGTCAGTGACTTTATACCAGAGACACAAACACTCACAGGCCCTGACTGAGACCATATCCATTATGGTAGGCAGTGTACATATACCCAGTGAGGGACTGTCCTGACCTTAGAGAATTTATAATCTAGCTAGACAGAGGCAAAGAAATGGTGGAAGGGGAAATGGAGGCACAGAGTGGTGACGTGACTTGCCCAAGATCACACATATGGTCAGTGGCAGAGCCAGAAATATAATCCAGGTCTCCGGACTCCCAATCCAGTGCGCTAGCCAATTGCCTGCAAAGTAGCTCATTAACTGACTAGCACAGTGAGCCCTTGTGTTTGGCAAGATTGCGTAGGTGTGTGGGTTTACATCTAGCTCCTTCCTTCCTTGCAACTGGGCCAATGGCACTATGGCTAGTGGCTCTTGGATGAGTGACAACATATGTAGGTAACCTGCAGGGCCTAAGTCCAATACTATTAGCTAAGAGGTAGAATCAAATCTCTTCCGCAAAGCTATCTCTGATCCAACAGGGAACTGATACCTTCTTGAACACAGTAAAACGCAAGTAGGTGCCACACATAAAAAAAATAATTCAGGCCAACCAGATCTACCAGGTTCTGTCTGGAACAGCTTGGTGTAGTCATAGCAAGTGGACATTTCTACCAGGAGATGAATATTGGACCAAAAATCTGATCAGAAATAACAGACTCTCTGCAGAGTCCTAGAGCATCACGGGCACTGACTGTGAGGCAACGATGCTGCAGCTCTGGATAGCTGAGGAGGCTGTGGTAGAGTGCCCCCCTCCTCAAACAAAGGGAGGGAGAGGAAGGGTGTCAATGCAGGAAGTGGTGTCAAAGAGGTGCTGCCACATTTTTCATGGTCACTGGCTATTCTGAGGTGACAATTTTCCCCTCTTGCTCCTCAATGGGGAACTTTTTCTCTATTGTATTACATTTTCCTCTGTTGTTTCATCATAGAGCCCAATTCTGACCTCATACCAGTGTAAATCAGGAGTTACTTCACTGAAAGTAACTAAGTTACACTGCTGGGAAACCAATAACTGACATCAGGCTGGTACAGGCTGGAGATGAAGAGGCCTGTTAGGTCGCCTGGTCTACTTTCCTGCCAAGAGAGCATTATTCTCAATTGTACACCTGGAGTGAGATTTTCAGACGTGCTCAGCATTAGCCTAACTCCGCTCCCCGGGGAGTGCATGAAGAAGCTCCCACTGACTTCCATGGGAGCAATGCCAACGTTGAGATTTTTGAAAATCCCACTCATCTCTCAATTTAGATGAACACACGTTTAGTAGCTTTAAATATACCAAGGGATGTAGTTTCAACTCCTTCACTTGGAAGACTATTCCATAGCCTGAGACATCTCACCATCAGGAGGTTTGTCCTGCTAAGTATACATTTTCCATATCTTAATTTATATTCCTGCTAGCTAACCGCCCCCTTCCCCAACCTTTGTTATGCTGAATCATTCCTTTCCCTCCTCAGTGCTGACAACCTTCAGGTACTCATGGGCTGCTCCCTGTTCATTGCTGCTGAGGCAAACAGTCCATATTTAACTCTCCTAATCTTTCCTCCATAATCAGTTCTCCCAACCCTCTCCTTTTTGTTGCTCTTCTCTGGGTTTTCTCCACTCAGTCCATGTCTTTTGAGTAACAAGCGGCGCTTCCCTCTCCCTGCCATTAGCTCCAAAAGACACGATATCATTCGCAAGCGCTCACTGACAGTCGTAAATTTGCTGGAACAATGTGTGAACACATAAGATGTCATTAGATCACATTCTAGCCCATTCGGGCTCCAGTAATGTGATAGGCTTCAGCATTAATCTCACTTCACAATGTGCATGCAGTGTAGCTGGACAAATGCAGTTTTGCAAGACAGGCTAATACTACATGTGCAAAGCCAAGCAATCCATTTTATATTTCTTTAAGCAATACAGCATTTTACTGTTCAGAAACATTTTGTTCTATGCAGTACAAATCAGTCCCGAGTGTGTATTCAGCTACAGAGCTGTTTCATACATGCACACTGCAGAGACTCAGAGTAGGTGTGACAATATACTCAGCAAAACGTCAATCAAGTACTATAAAACCCCTCCTGGATTTCAGAGCTGCAAGTACACAGCGCTGTGTTGCTGATTCTGTGTTTGAAATTTAGTTATAATTCACATGGTGCTGTTAGTGTAATGGACATAGCACTATGTCCTTTACTTTCCCCTTATTCTAATCAACAGATTCTTGGTAAGTTTTTCTGGAAGAGAAAAGAACTCCCTTTTCTAAGGTGACCACGGCTCTTACAGAAAGTAAAATAATCCATAACGGAATGCTGAATGGCTCTAGAAAAAATCATTTCACAGAAAAATGCCAAATTAAATCTAAAAAAGTGCAAACAACACAAATGCATTTAGAGTTCGGGTGAGTGAAGGGATCAGTAATGTAATCCAGGGACTAATTATTATTATTTTTATTGCAATAGCACCTAGGAGCCCCAGTTATGGACCAGCACCCTATTGAGTCAGGCATGGTACAAACACAATAAAAAGATGGTCCCCATTTGTAGAAGTTTGCTGAGAAGGTGATGCACAATTCTCACCTGCTCCTAACCTTATCTCTATTTTGAGAACGCCTTGTAAATACATGTTTCTAAAACAGGTGACACCCACTAATCTAGTGTTCCAGTCTTGTTCTTATCTCCTACATGGGCTTAGCTTTCTTTCAAAACACTAGTGTCAAGAGAAAGGGGGAAGTTTGCAAGTCAGGCAACCTGTGTAACAAAAGCAGGGGTGAATCCCTTGAGATCAGCACAACTATAACAAGTTGTTTCACACGTCATGCAGGAAAAATGAACATCGGAGAATATTTCACAAGAATTTCCTAAGAAGGTTTCTATAAAAAAAGTGGACTTGGAAACCTTAACTGCAATTTTTCAGCACTACATTCGAGCTGTTCCATTCAAAAATCTCAATATGCACTGTGGAGAAATCATCAAGTTGGATATAGAACCTATTTACAACAAGACTGTGAGCAAGAAATGTGGCGGATGGGGCATGGAAAATAATCAGCTTTTGTTTTGGGTCTTTCAGGATTGACTCTATCCTTGGAGGAAACACACATGATCTAGCAGAACAAATATATATTCCTCACATTAATCATATTCTACTGAACGTGGCTTTTGGTTGTAAATTCTATGTAGTTGATGGTGGCTTTGGTGCTAGCTGTCAAATGTGGCAGCAAAAGGTGCTGCTTTCTGGGAGGACTAGCCCAGGTATTGGCAACTTTTGGCGCGCGGCCTGTCAGGGAAATCCGCTGGCGGGCCAGTTTGTTTACCTGCAGTGTCCGCAGGTTTGGCCGAATGTAGCTCCCATTGGCCGCGGTTCACCGTTCCAGGCCAATGGGGGCTGCGGGAAGCGGAGGCCAGCACATCCCTCGGCCCACGCTGCTTCCTGCAGCCCCCATTGGCCTAAAATGGTGAACCGCGGCCAATGGGAGCTGCAATTGGCTGAACCTGCGGACGCTGCAGGTAAACAAACCGTCCCGGTCCGCCAGCAGATTTCCCTGATGGGCCACGTGCCAAAGGTTGCCGATCCCTGGACTAGCCTAAGACTCCTGTCATCTTTCGCGCCACAGAAGACAGTGGGATCTAGTAGTCTGAGAAAATCCCAAAGAAGCAATACAATCCCAACCAAAGCTTCTCTAACTCTGATAATCTGGAAGCAAAAGAGGGCAGGAAAATATATTCATTCACTCTCAAGCCACAGACTATAAATTATTTTCAACAGCTAAACATGCACACTCAGGCATCTCCAGATTCTCTGTTTAGAAAGCAGCCTCTAGATCACTGATGGGTTAAAGGCCTGGAACCTCACATGGAAGTCACGACTCTTCCTGATGAAGAGTGGAGAAGACACTGAAAGACAAATACACCGTAATTCTGGATAAGTAATTCATACCAGTTAAAAGAAAACAAGAAAAATACCCGTGGCACCTTAGAGACTAACAAATTTATTTCAGCATAAGCTTTCGTGGGTTAAGAACCCACTTCATCGGATATGATGAAGTGGGTTCTTAACCCACGAAAGCTTATGCTGAAATAAATTTGTTAGTCTCTAAGGTGCCACAGGTATTTTTCTTGTTTTCTTTTTGCTGACACAGATTAACACGGCTACTACACTGAAACCTGTCGTACCAGTTAATGTCCATGGCTTGCTAGCTAATTTAGTGGATGTCACAGTTCAGGGCAACTGCACATATATTTCCTTTCAGTGGTCCAGTAAGGCCACTCACTCACAAACTTCCAGCTCCCCAGCTGTTGCCTCTCTCAAGTGGAGACACACATCCCTCTCCCTTCTTACAGGCGAGTAGTATAAGGGGCCTACCATCAATCAAACATAGGCTCTGCCCCAGGACATTAGGCCACGCCCACTGGTTACACTAACACCTCCCCCCCCCGGTGGTATTACTTACGGGGTTAAGACTGACACATGACTGCAAGCAAAGGGTGTCATGTGACCCCTCTAAGAACTCCTCCCACCCCACTCTATGCATGAGGATGGGATTTATCCATAGAGGACCTCCCTGATAGGAGATTTGACCAATCGCGGGGAGTTCCAGGGCAGGGTGACCTGCCCAGAAGAGGGTCGTCTGATCCCTCTAAGACCTCCCCGTACTGCTCTCTACCAATCAGAGCACAGCACTGCCCCCGGAAGTTCCAGCACCACACAGAAGAGGTCATTTTGCTTCAAGAACGTGTGTTTTAGAAATCATGGAAACGCTGAGAGGAAACATGGACTCCTTTCACCACCTCTGTGAGAACTTTAGACTTTGTTTTAGCTCCGAGAGCCCTTCGACCACCTGTTATGAAAGCACTACATCAGCAATAGTTCTGAGGAGGGAGCAGCCGAGGAGAGCCCTTTGGCCCAGCCATTGATGGATACGCCGGAACCCGACCCCGAAATCCAACCGCTCGTGAGAAGACCGATGAGCATGACGGCCTCTCATCGTGCACCTCCCTAGAGGAGGAAGGTGACCATGGCTCATGGGAGTCACCGGTGGACAAGGTGAACGGAAAAGACATTGTTCAGGTAAATGACCGATTAAGAAGTGACAGTTGAGGATGGGGTGTAATGGGGTTAGGAACCGACCGAGGGTTGCATAAATCTAAAAAAAAAAAAAAAAAGCAGTGGGGGCTTATAGCTGTTTCTTTTCTGAAAATCTCTCAACAGCTCAATGATGCCTTTCTAGAGGACCCAGAGGCCCTGGCCCCAGGTATTTCCCAGTCTGCCTAAACCGAGCTGCTTGCTTTCTCTTCAGAGGCTGATAACAGAGTGATTGCTACAGATATAAGTACCACACAGAATTTTCTAAGCAAGCCTGCTTTAGTCTGAAGGTAAAGAGCATTGCAGCGAGAACATACAAAAACAATAAAAGAATCCGTGCACATGCTAAGAAGCTTACCAGAGTTCATCCCAACTCTAATATGGGTGCTAACAGGGTAAGTCTTCAACTCTCCCACCCTAGGCATTACGAGTTCATCACAGCTTTAGCTCAGAACACCACCGTGTCTTATAGAGCCTCAGTTCTTTCAATCCTTTCCTAACGATTGGGGTCCTCTGAGGACCAGGAGTTCTGTCCATCTGACCTGGCAGGAAGAAAGCCCAGAGTCAAGTTAAATCCTTGGCTTTCATATAAAAATAATTTCTCTCTATTGGTCTCTGGAGTAACCAGAGTATAGGCATTTCTCCTTGGGGCAGGGGAAGAAGCTTCAAAGGCTGATAATGGGGGATGTTCATTGGCATCCCCTATAAGGATAAGGTCTTTGTCTGCAGCCATATTGTAAGGCATAAAGCCTAAGGCCTTCGTCTGCAGCCAGATTAAAAGAGCAGTCAAGCAGCAGCCATTAGCTGAGCAGGAAATCACATCCTCACAGTCTATTTAAATGACATTAAAACAATGTAATATCAGGCTGTTAAGAAGGAGACCCCGTCCTAATGGCACCCACTGTCACCAGATAAAAAAACAGATCTTAAGATGGTTAAAGAAAACTTAGCTTGATAGTGTCCTGTCAAGAAATCACTTCAATAGCTGTGGTTGTGAAATCCTCATTTGTTTATTGTTTTGTCATTATGGTCCCCACTTCTCTATTGTTTATCTGTATTGTCTCTGGTTCTTTAAGTGTTTCTGTTTGTCACATAATTAATTTTGCTAGGTGTAAATTAATAAAGGTGGTGGGGTAGGATTGGTTAGAGAATTTTGTTACACTATGTTAGGATTGGTTAGTAAAATTTTAGTATAATGATTGGTTAAGGGACAGCGAAACAGGACTCAAATTTCACTATATAAACTGGGGTCCAAAAGGAAGTTCTTTAGGAAGCAACTCCCGGACACAGCCCCAAAGATCAGAACTGCCAGACCTCAACACTCTGCCAATGACACCATGGGGAAACTGGAGTCCCCCAGATGGACCTGATCCTGACTGGCCATCAAGAAAAGTTCATCGGTCTTATTGGGAGTGGTGAGCACTGTATGTGTAACGTGAGCATTCTGTTTTTGATGCTAGTTAATAAATAGAGGATCAGGATATTACTGTGTAAAGCTCTTTCACTGGTAAAAGGTCCTGCACACCTGCGGAAGTAGAATACACCCGGAGCCCTACGGATTGGGAAAGGGTGTGGGTACTTAAATTGACCTGGTTAGTTATATTCTGAGCCCTACAAATTGGTTATGGGTGGCCCTGAGCACCTATGAATTGGGTAAGGGTAGGTGCTTTTCGCCTGGAGACCTATGAATTGGGAAAAGGTGGGGGTACCTAAATTAACTGGGTTACGCCTAGAGCCCTACGGACTGGGAAAAGGTGCGGTGCCCTAATGTGTGCAGGTAACAACCCCTTCCCTATCAGAGAAGGTATATACAATGCCACACCACCACATGCACAGTCACATTTTAATACAACGTACCCCACAGGTGTTAATGCTAATTCAGTAAAATGCAACTTCACTCAGTAAAGCTCATCTTAATTCCACAAGGCTTTGTGCAGGATATTGTCAGTCTGTCACAGTGGATATTATCTAATTCTACACAACTATGCTAGATAGAGTTTTTACAATCTCAAGGTAAAACCCTCCATAAAATTAACATCTTTTAATCTCTTAATACGGAAATTGCCTTATATTTCTATTATTTTTTTGTTCCTCTTCTCTGGATCTTGTTTTATTTCTGGTATTCCTTTTTTTTCTTTCAAGTGGGTGACCAAACTCTAGTGCAGAATTAAAGGTGAGGCTGTATCACAAAAGTCCTCTAATATTTCCAGTATAATTCTCCATCTCCTCCTTAGTACATTTTTACAAATTATTCACGTCCTTGAACAGACTGTAATTGATAGCTGAGCAGATGTCTTTCTTCAGCAGTCCACAATAACACCCAGGAGAGGTTATGACTTAGTCAGAACACACCAGAGTGTAGGAGGTGATTAAATGACACTGAAAACTAGTTGTAAGTCCTGAATTCCATTTCCTTATCAGAAACGGTGGGGAATTTACATAGGGTCACATTTTCCAAAATGCCCTGTAATTTCGGGTGCCCAACTTTCAATGCCAAGGCCCTGATTTTCTAAGTCTTTGAGTACCTACAACTCCAAAGAAGGCAACAGAAGCTCAGGGTGCTCCTGAAAAATCAGGCCTATGGTATCTAAAGCGGAGGCAATCAAAATTAGATGCCACCTTTGAAAATGTGACTCTGCCTCTTTATGCCTAATTTTCATCCATCTATAAAATGAGCAGACATGGACATTTCTTGCGATATCCTTGAAATACTTTATTGTATTAAGTTTATGTAGTATTGTGGGCTTGGCTGGGATTGTATAACCTCTCTAGGGGGGGAGATGTAACAGATATTGCAACCCCATGCAGTATCTTTGGGGTTGTAAGATCTTGCGAGAACCAGATTCTATCCCTGGCTCTGCTACACAGTTGGGCAGGTCTCACTGTTCTAGGTAGATCTGGGACCTTTGACAAACAGCATGGTCTGGAAGACTGTCTAGGAAGGAGTACGGCAGAAAGGGATCTAGGGGTTATAGTGGACCACAAGCTAAATATGAGTCAACAGTGTGATGCTGTTGCAAAAAAAGCAAACTTGATTCTGGGCTGCATTAACAGGTGTGTTGTAAGCAAGACACGAGAAGTCATTCTTCCGCTCTACTCTGCGCTGGTTAGGCCTCAACTGGAGTATTGTGTCCAGTTCTGGGCACCGCATTTCAAGAAAGATGTGGAGAAATTGGAGAGGGTCCAGAGAAGAGCAACAAGAATGATTAAGGGTCTAGAGAACATGACCTATGAAGGAAGGCTGAAGGAACTGGGTTTGTTTAGTTTGGAAAAGAGAAGACTGAGAGGGGACATGATAGCGGTCTTCAGGTATCTAAAAGGGTGTCATAAGGAGGAGGGAGAAAACTTGTTCATCTTAGCCTCTGAGGATAGAACAAGAAGCAATGGGCTTAAACTGCAGCAAGGGAGGTTTAGGTTGGACATTAGGAAAAAGTTCCTAACTGTCAGGGTGGTTAAACACTGGAATAAACTGCCCAGGAAGGTTGTGGAATCTCCATCTCTGGAGATATTTAAGAGTAGGTTAGATAAATGTCTATCAGGGATGGTCTAGACAGTAATTGGTCCTGTCATGAGGGCAGGGGGCTGGACTCGATGACCTCTCGAGGTCCCTTCCAGCCCTAGAATCTATGAAGTTTGGAACCAGGTTTTCCTGAGTTCTAATTTCTGCTTTGCCAATGTGGCACTGTGTAGCCTTCGCCAAATCACTTAGGGCTTGATTGTGTCAAGGTGCCGCTGATGGCCCTGATTCAGCACAGCACTCCACCATGTGCTTAACTTTATGCACTTGATGTCAATGGGACTGTTCATGTGCTTAATGCTAAGCACACAAGTATTTTTCTGGATCAGGGCCAACATGCCCCGCATTTTGCAGGATGAAGCACTCAATCGTTTTGCCTCACTTTCTCCTTCTGTAAAATGGGGATAATACCTGCTCCACAGAGGTAGAATTAACTAATGTCTGTATAACACTTTGGCCATGGAAAGTGCCAAGTATTATTATTGAAATAAACTACTTATTTTTTCTAATATATACATAAAATTGTGTTTAAGGTGTATTTGTCATGGTATTCATTGTTTATCTATAAAACATAATCAGTATAGTAAAAAAATTTAAAACATCAAAAAAAAAAAAAAGGAACTTCTGTTAATGAAGAATGGTTCTATGTAGTTGGTCCTTTGAAAATTGAACCTGCAACAACTGAACAACATATTCAGTTTACTAAGAGGAGAAAACTGGCTTTCCTAATGCCAATGGTTATTGTTTGCTGTTCAAGAGAAAATATTCGTCTGTTGCTGGATGATGTGTCTATGGAATTTTTTTGGGGGGGAGGACTGAAAATCTAGTTCATTCTGATTTTAACCAGTGGAAAAAATAAATCTCTTAAAAGGAAGATACAAAGTTTAATCAGCTCATGGATCAATGAAGTCCAAATATGTGCACTTATTTCAGATGGACTCTGCCCTCTCTTGGATTTTAAGATCTAGTACTGAACAGCCCTGAGGCAGATGTGTATTAGTTAGAAAAAGAAGCTTGTAGAGGGGAAGGTTTGCAATTCGTGTCTGTTCCTGATTTACCGATCCAAAAACAAACAACCGAAAAAACCCCCAAACGGGTGCAAAACCCGTTGCAAGTGTTGCTGGGTCGTTTTCACAGGTAAGCTCCTTTTTAAAATCAGATTCTTTGTGTACCATTAAGGTCCTGGAGAAACATGCAATCCGAACTATCCCTAGGACCAAGGTTTGTAGAAAATGGTGCATGAAAAATGCTGTAGAAATGGAAACAAAACACAGCCATCTTGGTTTAATGCCGTCTCTCAAAAGTGGCAAAACAATAATAGAAATATGTATTGGCTTTTTCTCTTATTTTTAGCACCACACCTATTCATCTAAAATTGGATATTCCAGATTCCACAGTCTGTTCCCAGAAATTATTTTGTTATTTTTTAATTTTGCACATGCAGTAGATTCTTAATAAAGGAAGCAAATACAAATCAACTAGCCAATAGTAGAGTTCTTATTAAAAGGGGTAAGATAATTCACGACAATCTTTTAAAAATAACTTTAAAAAAAATGAAGTTATCAGACTTTGCTTTCCTTACTGCAAAATGGTACATTTTCTGGGAACAATCGGTTAATAGTAGTTAGATGCATGATGGATCATTCACAAATGAATTTACTGTGATAGCATGGTAACTGAATGTGCAAATGTAGTGCATCAATGCCCATACATTTTTGCATGTGCATCTGCATTTCTAGACTTCTGACAGTCAGGCCTCAACATTTCTTTTGTTGATGATTTTCTCTGTGTAATGGTGGTCAATACATCTGTGAAATCATCTCTCAAATATTCTGGTTTTCATCCAACACATTCTAATAGTTCCACAACTCAGAATAACTGTAGCTTGCACCTCCTAAGAGTTTATGCAGTTCAATCAGCTGCAGAGAGGTCTTACATTACCCAGAGGGCCTACTTCATATTGGTGTGACCTGTTTTCACTATTTAATGACCAGAAATTGATTGAATAGGATAGTTACGTCTCCACTGGACAGTCAAAGCTGTCCCTACTGCAGAAATCAGAACATGTGTTGCAAACCATTCCAACCTGCAATTACACTCTAGTAGGTTTGGAGAGTTTTCACAGCAGCTGCTCTCACGATCTTTTTCTTGGCCATTTTCTGGTGTTACTTAAACCGACCCAAACACTACATTCCTTTCAGCCAAGGCTGATTGCATCACATTGCTAATGCTGGCACTCTCTACTAACTTTGGACAGCATGTGTTGCCTATACCATGCATAGCATGAATCTGTCGCTGAAAACCATTTTATGATTCATCCTGAGAAATTTTATCTGGCAGTAAACACTCAGCAGCTCCCTGATGAGTTTATCTCAATGCAGTGGATTGATTCCCTGAGTTGACAGAATGGTACTAACAGTCTAAACATCAGCTTACCATAGAGCTCCCATTGTGTACACAGAAATATTTCAAGGTAGGTTTACGAGTTGTCAAGAAATTAAACATTTGAAGCAACACGGAGTGCTCAAAATGGTCTGTGTTCCTAGCAAGGGGACAGGCTGTAAGAAAACCTTCAAAGCATTTTGTGCCCAGGTCCCACTTTCAAACAGAGCAACATACAGACACTTGCTGTGTCTCCCGCTCGCAATGCTGGAACTGTAGCAAGCCATTGAGAAGGGTCAGGACATTCCAGTGCATGATTTCTCAGCTGCACAGCCAGGCAGGAAAACAAGCGGAACAATTCCTATGCAGAAACGCTGACAGTGTGCAGTTATTTGGGCTGTTCAAACTTGCCTGCTTGGTATAGGCTGAATCTTGCTCCTTCTTCATGTTCACAAAAGACTCAAGAAGACATAATGGAACTGGCCCAGTTCTTTTGTATGCCAGCTGGGGGTGCATAATAGGGTTGAGAAAGTCTGCTTCAAAGGGCCAGATATGGATCAGATCTCCCCAGCTGAGGATTTTTCTGGTGTAGGGGAATCCTTGGGTGCTGTCAAACCAGGTAGCGGGTTCCTATACCACCTCTTGCTGCTGTCATCACAGAGGTTGTGTGGGGAGCATTTCCAGTTCGGGGAAAGAACATGACTGCATTCTGCTGTGCTCCAGCAGTTCCTGGCCAGTGGCCAGCTAGGCATATTTTACAGCAGCCCAGTATCAGACAGCTGCAAACAGCCCACTACCCCTCTCATCTGCTCCCAGGTGATAGAGAGCATGGCTGAGAACAGAGGCTATGGTCTTAGTCTTTCTGGGAGTTTACCTGCCTCTTCTGAGAATTCTAATTCCAACACCAAAGTGTCACGACTGTATTAAGCTAGACAGGATTAGAGCTTAGTGATTTGTGACTCTCAAAAAAAATCAGAGGTTCAGTTAATCATCCGATGGTCTAAATTTATAACAAAACTTGACACTTCTATGGCACCTCTAATCCAATAATCTCCAACTGCTTTACCAATGTGCAGGGAATATTATTTTCCTCGTTTTACAGATGAGGAAACTGAGGCATACAGAAAACGAGTGGCTTACTTAAGATCTCATACAGACTCAAGAACAGAACCCAAGACTCCTGACTCCCAAGTGCCTGCTCTGACCACTAGATAACACCGCTTCCTTCATCATTTCTTCAGATGAGACTATGGACATGAGAACTGTCTTCTTCAAAAACCTGTTAACGTTTCCTAATTTTGTCCTATTTTGACTGAGTCCTGGTATCACACTGACCTAATGTAGATATAAAAAATCTCCCTTACATTCACATGTGCACACGAGGGGGTAATTGCTCTATTGTGTCCACCCTTGTCAAGAGATGGCTCTGGACCAAAAACCCAGATCCCAACATCCATGCCCTATCATTACTCCTGCATTTCTCTACTACAAGAATCGGTTTTCTTTTCAATACTGCTCTGATGGGGCTCAGTAGATCATAGCATCTATGCTAGCTGGAATCAACAAGAAATCCCTTCACATCATCATAACTAATAAACTTTTTGTTAATGTTACTTCCTTCACAGGCAATATGTACATCGAAGAATATTTAGCAAGAATTGGATACAAAGGCGCCCATGAAAAATATGATTTGGAAACCTTAACTGCAATCTTCCAGCACCATATCCGAGCTGTTCCATTTGAAAATCTCAGCATCCATTGTGGGGAAACCATTACCTTGGATTTAGACCAGGTTTACAACAAAATTGTAAGGAAGAAGCGTGGTGGATGGTGCATGGAACACAACCAACTTTTATGTTGGGTGCTGAAAACACTGGGATATGACACCACTCTTTTAGGAGCATATATATACAACCTGCACCAAAACACATATGCTTCCCACATGACCCACCTTCTGCTAAAGGTGGATATTGATGACAGAGCCTATATCCTGGATGGAGGCTTTGGTGTATCCTATCAAATGTGGCAACCAATGGAACTTATTTCTGGGAAAGACCAGCCTCAGACTCCTGGCATCTTTCGCTTCACAGAAAACAACGGGACCTGGTACTTTGAGAAAAGAAGAAGGAAACAATACGTTCCCAACCAAAGCTTCTCTAATTCTGATCTTCTGGAAAGAAGTGAGTGCAGGAAAATGTACTTGTTCAGTCTTGAGCCACAAACAATCGAAGATTTCCAGTTCCAGTGTACATATCTTCAGACATCTCCAGATTCCCTGTTTACAAAGAAGTCAATCTGCAGCCTGCAGACCACTGATGGGTTTCGAGCTTTAATTGGGTGGACACTCATTGAGACAACTTACAACTACAAGGACAACACAGATCTGGTAGAATTCACGACTCTTAAAGATGAAGAGGTGGAGGAGACACTGAAAGATAAATTCAGCGTAAAGTTAGAGAGAAAATTTGTCCCAATTAACCTTAAAGGATTGTACGTGATTTAGTGTAGTATATAAAACATACAATAATTCTATGCAATTGCAGCATCTTTCACAGTCTGTTTAATATGACATTCAATAAATGACCTAAAATACATTAATACCAGGTTAAAATGAGAACTTAAATTCAGAAAAACAGGCACTTCAGAGTCCCATATTGATTAGTTGCCACTGAGAGAATAAATGGAGCCCCCCCACACTTTTGTGGGTACAAATTTTAGAGACTGGTTTGAGGCTGGATGAAGATCTGGGAGGACATGTGGTCCAGGGAGGAAACGTTTTCTAGTGGCTTAATACAACTGGGAGAGGAGAACTGCGGTTTCTGTGCTACTGACATATATATGCTCTGTGACCATTAGGGAAATCACATTGGCTGAAATTTCCAAACTTGGCTGCTTAAATTTAGACACCTGAAGATCAGACCACATATTTAGGTCTGGAATGTGGATTTAGAAGTACCCAGCACTCCACTCCATTTCCCCATCTGTAAAATGGGATAATATACTTCCCCACCTCCAAGGTGTGTTAGGAGGAATAATTCATTCATGTTTGTAGGGCACTTTAAGGTGCTACAAGTGCAAAGTATTATCCAATTTGTTTCTCTGTGATTACTACAATGAACCACACGTTAATTATTTTTAGTATGTCCATATTTTTCTTATGATGCTTTTGTAGTGGTACTAATTCACGTCCTGTATAAAGGATGAATTGTAATATGGTGCCCAAACTTGCTTCTCTATGTGCCTACTTCCATTCCACACGGCCACAAATTGAAATTCCTTAATGACAGATACAACTGGGAATGTTATCAAGGTGACGAGCATAAAAAGCATCCAACTGAATCAAGTCTATTTAAAGAAACTCCTTGTCTAACTAATGAGTCCCCTCTTCTAATATCTGTGGTTTTGCAACTGCAGTTTCCTATTCTAAAAATGTTTCTCTCTGTCACGTTGCTATGTGAAAGACCCACGAAAACAGAGAAACTGACTGTGCAGGGGAAACAATGTCAAAACAAAGTTAACAGAGTAGACCACTGAGAAAAATAATTCCCTCTCCAGTCGTTTTTTCCTGATGATAATCTTACATGCTGCTTTTAACAATAGCAGGTTAAAGAAGAGAATCAAGACATTTTCTTTTCAGTGGATAGCCTCCTTGTTCTAACATGATTTATGCAAAACTCTCATGAAATACAAAAACATATTTAAAATAAATAAATGAAAACAACAGTCTTTGTAAGTATCAATTGTAATTAAGTTTTTATTCCCCAAATATCAGATAAATACTAAGTGTTTCAAATAAAACTCACCACTTTCTCTTTAGCTGGGAGGAATTTTCATCTGGTGCTCACAATCCATAGCACAGAAACTCTTCTCTTCTATGTAGCAGACCACTGCCTCCTTTATGCTGATAATGGCTCCTTCTCTCTCCTCCTCTGGTTGGCTTCAATGTAGCCTTTGACACCCTGGTTATACCATCCTCCTGTGTTACCTCCATAGGCACCTCTGGTTCTGCTGCTACCCCACCTAACTGCTCCTGCTGTCTACTAAAGGCCTATTCCCTGTAGAGCTCCACAAGGGTCAGTCCTCAACCCTCCCACCCTCTGTACGGTCATTTATAACAACTCTCCCATAGAGATTTTCCCCCTGACTTGACAATTATTGCCAGGTCCTGGCTTTACAGTGTCAGGTCAAATGGAGCTCTGCTGATTTATACCTGCTAAAGATCAGTTTTTCAGCCTGGCGAATTCTCTCCGAGTTGATAAATACAGTAGTTATTTAGCTGTGAATACGGTACCCCAAACCTCTCCAAGGACAGATAACTAGGCCTAAGATAAGAATGGTATTAAACCACAGCCTCATACCATTAGGGAGGCCTTGTGATAGGTGCCTTCCCCCAGGAAAAGGGAAAGGAATAACTAATTCCTAAAAGGATCTGGCAGGCTGGCATAGGAGAGATTTATACTCCTGTTAAGCTGATAAACACGGGATCTTACGTCTACACCAACACCTTTACCCAGCAACACATTTTCAAGTTAAAGTGGACCATCTCTCTTTCATGCTAGTTTAATGAGACTCCAAACTATTGTGCAGCATTTTAGCTGCAGCCTGTTGTCAAGTCATGTGGCACCAACACTGCTAAAACCACATTCCAACACGTTCAAAATGTATCTGGAATTAGGAAAGCACAGTATCTTGATTTACAGGAAGACAAGGCACCTTTGCTTTCAGGCTGAGATCTGAATCATTGTAAAATTAATGGGAGTTGGGTGTTCAAATCCCATAGATGGCGCAGAATAATCTCAGCCTAACTGCCCATTACATATACCCAAAGCCCAAAGGAAAATACCATCCATTAACAACTGTATACAGAGTGTCTTTCAGAAAAGAACTACGAGTAACAGGAGAAAACCAGTTCAAACTTCAGTTCATCATTGGAAAAAGCAATTAAAAAACAAGGAACAAAGTTTAATCAGCTCATGGATCAGTGGAGGTAAGATACAGGATGAGCACTCACTTCAGATAGACTCTTCCCCTATGGCTTTTAAAGTCCAGCATCAATTAGATCAAAAGAGACAAGACAGGAAGAAGGGAAGGGAAGTTGTGTAATCCTCATCTATTCCCAGCATTGGCAACTACAGCAGTGGTAAAAATTTCAACAAAGAGAGAACTTGCATTATTATTTCAGACAAATCGTTTAAGTTAATCATCTTTGAGAGTTATTTTCTCTTGCAAGTTTCATTTAATCGAACTGTGTAGGCAACAGCTAGCAAATATAAAAGGAAATCAAGTTTTAATGCCTCTTCAGGGGGTGGGAGGGGAGGAGGAGATAAAAAACACAGGTTGGCTTATTTTCTATTATTTTATTGGATCCTGATATGTACAATTTAATTATTCACAGCATGCTAGATAAGCTGTTAATCCATTCTTAACAATGCTGGATGCACTAACTAGCATCCAAACAGAGGGTGAATAAAAAATAAGATAGCTTCCTGCCTCAGTTTCCTTGTTAACACCACCAACATGTTGGATGCCGACGAAGTGGGTATTCACCCACGAAAGCTTATGCTCCAATACCTCTGTTAGTCTATAAGGTGCCACAGGACCCTTTGTCGCTTGTACCTAAAAGGTCACTCTCAAAGAGGACAGGACAAATAGTTCTAGATATCTGAAGATAAAGTTTAAACTATTCTTACTGCTATGAAATCTCAATGAGCACATGAATGCCAGCTGCTGACTGCAACCATCATCTTATTTCCTTGGTCTCAGTCTTTGTCAGAATTGTGCCAAATTCACACATTAGTCATTTCACACCATTTGCACAAACAATTCTGCAGTTGTATGCACTTCCTCCCTCCAAACTTTGCTTTATTCACAAGCTTGAGAAAATGGCTACTTCCAAACCAAAAATGCTCATTCTAAAATCCAAATGACATCTTTAATCAAAAAGGGGTCCTTTTTGATTGAGAAATAGGTCCATTTATGCTTAAAAAACTGCAGCTTAACAAAACTGCCCACAACGGGTCTATTTTTGAGTTTGTAACAAAGGCAAGAATGCTTGATTAAATGTAGATTTGCATCATGAACATTTCATGTCTACACTTAAGCCTCCATAGTGGTCTAGTTATAGTAAGGAACTATGTATAGCAAAATTTTGTAACACACCTAGATGACTTAGGAGCCTAGGATCAGATTTTTAAAGATATCTAGGCACTTAAAGATGCAGGTAGGCACCAGAGAGACACCTACTGGGATTTTCACAGGCATCTAGGCACTTTTGCAACTCCTACTAGACACTTATATTTTGCTCATTCTACAATACAGTTGACACTCCAAGATAGCTGAGTGAATAAGTAGGTTGCCCTAACCTCAGCAGCTACTTTTAAAGTTGCATTTGAATAGTTCATCTAGCCCTCATCAAGAGCTGTTCAATCAAACTTCTGGCCAGTAGGGCACTAGCCTTTAAAGATTATACACTGCTAATAATTGTTGCAGGGTTACGCACATTTTCTTATAACCCTGCAGTAACAGAATGTAAGTTTTCTGGGAAGCTGTTGAAAATCATGTCACTTCACCTTCAAAACCTTCCGCACAAACACACACAAAGCAGAGTACACACCAGGACTCAGATATCTCACTACAGAGCTGTTTTTGTTTTTCTCCCAATCACATGAAGCTATTCTGCCTTGGAATGCGGGACACAGGTGGTGTCCTCTCTGCATACATTCTCTGAGCAGAGAAGCCTCCGTGTAAAGTTTAATGCTCTTTTTATTATATGAATGCCTCAAATAATTATTCAATCAAGGGAACTTTCAGACAAGATTATATGAAAGCAACAGAATGTCATCAGTTCAAGAATCCTGAAGCCCAAGCAAAATTTTAGTGACATCTAGTGGCCACTAGTGTCTCACTAGAATATAGTTTCCCCAAAATACCTAGCACTATCATTCAGAAATCCTGCCATCACCAAAGAAATTTATTCATATAACAGGGGAGTCATTTCCTAGTAATAAGCAAGAAAGAATAATGGGATATATTCTGAGTTTTTCTTGTGATGAGCAACAATAAATCACTTCGTAGTTCAGGTCACATTTGGGAAGAAAAATGTCTTGCGATCATTAACTTTTGTTCAATTGATGATTATATATAGTCAAGTTTTAAGTAATTGAACCAGTAGCATTTAATTAGCTCTAAAACCTATATGAGATCATGAATCATAGACTTTCCACCTTTATGAAGCTCCCTTACTAGGTTAAAAGTGTATTTCTCTTTCCATGTGTGATCCATCTTGAATATCTAATGAGGTGCTTTTGATATATGGATTATAGTCCATATATCATACATGCAAACTACTGTAGATGTACGGCCTCTTACTTTACATAATTGAGTTTCGTGTCTTGCTTCACTGAGCTGTTCCAAAAAGAAAAGAAAAAAAACGACTCGTGTCCATGATAGAACTGCCACTACTTGCTTCAATTTAGCAAACTCCTCCAAATCCCTCCTTTCTCGAGAGACCCAGCATTCTGGATGAGCAACCTGGACAACTAGCCAGGGAAATAAAATAACAGAGAGCATATTTCTTGCTGAAGGTTGGGATACAGAAAACTGCTATAATTT
Source organism: Chelydra serpentina (assembly GCA_037349315.1). Lineage (NCBI taxonomy): Eukaryota > Metazoa > Chordata > Testudines > Chelydridae > Chelydra > Chelydra serpentina. The sequence goes on from JBAIAC010000026.1 coordinate 32,023,920, forward strand.
TAGATCTGACACATGCTGACAACAAATGTCAATATGCCCAGAGCACCAATTGACGGAAGACCAATACCGTTTCTCTGTGCAACAATGCTTCAAACTGCTTCATTACTTTCTAACTAGAAAAGGCATTTCAACTCAACTAATATTTTGGGGCAAGTGCTTAAGGCCCAGTTTTTTAAAGGTATTAAGGTGTTGCTGTTCTCAGCGTTGCAATACTTAATTGATTTAGGATCGTAAATTTCATTCTCAAAAGGGATGTAGGCATTTAGGAGCCTAAATCCCATTGACTGTCAATCTCTAAAGCCCTTTTGAAAATTAGATTTAGGCTCCTAAATCAGTTACGTATTGCAATGCTGAGTGCATCAATATCTAAATACATTTTAAAATCTGGTCCTAAATCTAAACACTATCAAACAATGCACTACAAATCTCACAGGCTATGTTAAGTTTCAGTGTTTATATAATATTACCTAAACCACAATAATCAGACACAAAAGTCTTTTAAAACGTTTTTATTCAGCTTTAAGATGCGTTTCTGAAGCGGTCATTATGCTGCTATCACAAATCTTGTTTATAAGATTGGAAAATTTTTGCCATTTAAAACCACACCCAAAGGAACATCAAAAAAATTTTTGGAGGAGAGAGATTGAGCAGATCATGATTCATAAGTGTCAAAGTGAAAACATCACCCAATATTTAGCTTATTCTAGAAAAAAAATGCTTCTATCACAAAAACCTCTTTTTAAATAGATTTAAAAAATAAAATAAAATTCAACTAAATGGATTTAATCTCTCTGTTCCTTTTTTAACTTATTTTTAGAATTGTTAAAGAAACACGTAAGTTTCTGCAGACTATTTCTTTCAATTTAAAAAGGGTTTCAATTTATACAGTAAAAAAAGCACTGAAAGCAGAATTGCTTTATAAGATTCGCCATAGCTCATCTTTAGTTGAAATACTTGCATTCAATTACCATCATAAAATGTAAAGACTGTTGCTCTCAAACACATGGGATAGCCATCTTACTTATGCACAACATTTAAACAGCTGATTGGCTTAGAGCTCCATGGTTAGTACAACTTGCTCAGATAGGAAAGGATGTATGACATCCATTATATATGCATCCACTTTGAAAGTATGTTTGTCATGTGGACAGCAGAAATTTCAGTCAGAATAGATTTAGATTTACAAACATATCTTACATTATTTGGTGGAAAATAAACACTCTCCAGTTCATGTTACTCTACTCCGTAGATGACATTTCTATTAGCTCCAATTGTGCAGTTCACATCAATCCTGGGGTTTTAAGAACATTTTCTTAGCTTTGCTAGGTCTCATGTTACTGTTCTCATCTTCACCCTCTAGCACATGCTGGTCTCTCTTTTTCAAGAATTTCTTCCCGATAGTTCCCACTAAGGTTTCATATCTGTTAAGATATTTCAATTAATATACAAATCACTATTCTTCATAAAATCAAAGCAAACTTGTGCACAGCAAGTCATAAATCTTATCAGCAATACAAATCTGTGGTGCAACAGATTGCCAATGTCACCCCTCTAAGATACACAGCTACTGCCTGTATCAAGATGATAGCATATTAAGGGGCCAGTTTTGTCTTCTGTCACACAGTATGGTATCGAGTGACACAGTAGAGAGTAGAAAGGTGTAGCAGAAGGTAGAAAATGGCCCCAAGTTATTTCCCCAGGAAGTAATGAAGCTATTCCATTGAATACATTCTTCAAAATTCTTATTTAAAAAATCTTGTGCACAACACAAAAGTTTGCTCTTTTATAAACACTCTGATGAGCGCGCAGCAACACATCATCTTGGTAATTTTAACTATGCCATAAAACATAAATTACCTTCTGGCCATTTCTTCATCTGATACATCAGCCTCGGCTGTATCATCTGCTTCAATTTCTTCTCTCTTGTACCTAGAGTTCATTTGGATCATTAACTTCTGAAAATGAAATGGGAAATCAGTTTACCAGTTAACTCTTTCACAGAATTTCAATTATAGAGATATTACTGATAAGAAACTCATTTTTAAAATGGACAAGCAAAACTCTGGGGGGAAAAAGAGTCCTAACTGGAGCTACTTTCCCGTGTTTGTATTATGAACTTAGGGCTAGATCATGAATTTACCATCAGCCATGAATAAACGGGAGCACGCAGCCGTGCTTTGCTGGGAGAAGACAAGGGAATGAATGAACTGTGACTGGCTGCTTCCCCCTTGCTTCACGGGTTGGTAGTGGTGGTGATTCGCACCAGTGCTATACCCGGTGGAGCTTAGTTCCTCCTCTGTTACACTACCTGCCCAGTGATTCAGATAGCTTGTGTAGGGGAGTGTCTTAGGTCCCCATACAACCCAGCATGGCCCTGAAAGCGGCTCATGACCCAGCCCTTACAAAACTTAAAATAATGAGTTTTGTTATAATGTTCCTGCATCTTAAAATTGTTTTCATATAAACACAACTGATTTTTGGTTCCTTCCTTGTTTGCACACCAGCACGGGTGCCTGGCATCTGGGACTAGGTTTTCTTAGCGCTCTTTATGATTGTTGGCACCTAAGTGGCAATTCGCTATCGATTGTAGGTTCTACAAAAACAGTGGATAAACCTTTTTAAAAAGTTACGTAGCAGGTCTGTTTTTTCATTGTCAAGTATAATCTAGTGTATATAATTCCCAGATTTTAAGGGGGCGGGGTGATCAAATTTAGAAACTAAGCCACTTGAAAATGTGTATTTAGCAAGGAGAATCTGTCTGAAAAGCTTTACAATAAAATACTATTTGCATTAAAAAAAAAAAGCCAGTAAAAACGCCAACCATGATACAGTAATCATAATTTCCTCTAAATTATATTAGATCTGAATTCAGCATCAGTAACTTTTCATTTTAGGCAGTTATTTAGCTGCGAGACACAGATTAATGGCAGTGTTGTTGTTACTATTATAGCACTAAAGACGTGTGTGACGTTGAACAGAAGTTAAAGACACCTCTGCTCAAGAGTTTTTATTTTAAAGGCATGATTTTGCAAGACCTTATTCAGACTTTGCAGGTTTGGGCCCTAAATTAAGCAGCAATATGATGACTAAAGATCCAGACTGGAAGAAAAGAGGGAGAGCAGTGAGATTGGGCAGTTGTTTTGCTGAACAGTGCATGGAACATGGAGGCTTTGTTCTTTGAGAGGAGGAAAATGTATAGGAATCATGGAACTATTGAGCTATTGACATATGGGGGAAATAAGCCAGATATTTACCAGAAATAGCACGTTATTTATTTCCAAAATCTTGGCTTGAATCACAATGTGGAAATACATTTTATTTAAGACAACGCCTGCAGAAAGCATTGCATTGATTGAGGACCAGCACGAACTCCTCCATATCACCTGCTTGCATGTCTTAATGCTAATCTGGAACCATCTCTAAGTGGAGGATGGCAATTCAGCCTCCACACTCATTCAGCTGAGATAAACAACATGGGTGCCAATGGATGTTAGTGTGCGACATGGACATGTGACAATCTAGGACCGGAAAGACTCATTTCATAGTGCCAGACAGATTTCATCCCTCTTGACTTGGGCAAAAGTACCTCAAAGGTGAAAGGCTCCATTTGTTCAAATGGATCAAACATACACACCACAAGTGAATATACCACTTTACATGCACAGATTTTTTAAAAAATATTATTAGGACCTCATTTCACAGCTGGATAAATCAGGCAGACAGAAATAAAAAGACTCGGACCAAAGTCACAGAGCAAATGAAAGGCAGAAGCAGGAACAAGTCTCTTAAGTACCAATCCAGTACCCAGGCTCTTACTGAGGCAGTGTGATCAAGAGTAAATACTCCCCATAATGTTGTATTTTCAGTACAGAATTGCAAACATTTCATAAAATCATTCAATCTGCTTTGCCTGCATTTTAATTTATTTTCAAATTCCTGCAATCAAACAGCTCTACTTCTAAAGGTTGAAAACAACAAGTGCGAGAACAGAGAGAGCATATCAACACATGAATTAATGACTGAGTATCAACAATCCAGTTAGAAGAGCTGCTGATTTTGCTGAACAGCAATGGGAATGTTGAATAGGAGGAAGAAGGGGAGTTGAGGTGGAAATTACCATTTTCATCCTACCTAGCGGAGCTCAAATTAGAAGCACGAAGATTGGACACATTTAGGCACTAATCCACTTTGTGCTGAAGTATATAAAGCTCAGTTGACTCTCACTGAAGTTAACCAAAAGACACTTCTTGATTTCAATGGAATTCACATTGAGACCTAATTCCAAATAACAGTTTTTCTTAGTTACTAACTGGGGAGGTGCACTGGTGCCACCCCCTCTGGCCAAGCATAACGCAGCCCCCAGTGGGGCTGTCCATCTATTCCTTGTGCCCAGGGGTCTGAAAATCCTTTCTTCACTTCCCACCCACTCCACCGGGTTCCAGCTCAGGACCCTCAAGTTAAGTAAGCAGGATGAGGGTTCTTCGACTCTGACAGTGCCCTGAGCTTCTTCCTACCTTCCCCTGGATCTCTGCAGGCTCTCCAGCCTATTGGTCCGTTCATCCCCTCCTGGGCTGTTGCCTCTAGGCAGCTCCTTAGTAGCTTGCTGGCAGGAGCTCCATTCTCCAGCCTGCTCACTCCTCTGGTAGCCACTCCACACATCTGCTTCCCAGCCCTTTTTACCCTCCCAGCTGCTGTGAGGCTTCCAATCAGCAGTGGCTGGCAGTAACTGTATTAACCCTTTGGCTGCTGGGGCAGTGTGGGGGTGCATACACTCCATCACCCCAACAGAAGTAGAACATTTGACAATACCTCAATTTCTGGATTGAACCCTTTAAAGGACATTCTGCCATAAAGTAGGTCTTCACATGGCATAAAGCTTCTCTCTTCTATTATAAAACTCCTGCACAACAAACAAAACCAAATATTTGTCTGAACAGCATGTCTTAACATAGTCGCAATAACCAAAAGGAATAAAAAGCAAAACCAAAATAATTGTCTTAGGCCAGGTCTATGTTTGAAAAAATTTCCCAGAACAAGAAATGTTGCCCCTACCCCCCCAAAAAACCCCAAAACAAACAAAAAAACCCAACAACCACCCAGCCAGACCTGGAAAAACCCACCCAAACCAAAAAAAATACACAAACAAAAACCCTCAAAAAACCAAACACATAAAACCCCATGCCCCTAGGTGATATTTGTATACCAGCAAATTTCTAGTTTAGAGCTGGCCTTAGTAGAGACTGGTAGGAAATTAAAATGTGTGGTTGTCTCTTCAAAGATTGTTTTCTTTTGTCTTTTAATGAACAAACCAAGAGACAAAAAGAAGTCCGCCCCCAGGAATTGTCACATACATGTACTTCAGAAGTGTTCCACCTTCTCATCCCCACCCTGCACACGTAAAATACAAATATCAGTAACCTTATTCACTTTAAATCACATGTAATTAATTCTCTGCACTCCAGATGTTAAGAAGAGACTCCCTCTTATTAAAATTTCCCCCTCTTTTAGAGGGCAAAATAAACATATTTTTAAAACGGTTTTCTTACTGTTTATAGCACATCTTCAGAAGGCAGGAATGGAAGTTTGTGCCCTTACTAGAAGATGTTTTCCTTATTGTTGCATCTCCGTTAGGGATTCTGCAACTGGCTATTCATGGATTGACCCTTGTGTCTGAATGAAACCTTAATGAAATCAGGGGAGCTCCACGCAGGAGCCGGATTCTCTCTCATGGACTTGATTGGAAGATTGGGACCTAATTTACAAGGTTTGACATTTTTTAAAAAAAGCAAAAGCAGCATTAAATCACCTGGTCACTAAAAAGAAAAGAATGACATTGATACTAGGAAAACAGAGATGGAAAAAAAAGGGAAGTAGGTCAAACTCTGGGCTTATAAATCTTGAGTGGTTCCTTAGACTAAAACGCTGCGTAAGTATTCTACACCTACCAATCTGACTATTTTACTAATGTCTACTGGTGACTAAGAGTTACTATTATTCTTGAGGTATTTCTGGGACCAAAAAGGATTAATACACAACACTTTTCTTTGCCTCCCAGATAGTCCAGATATAAGTAATGAAAAAATATGAGAAACTTACTCCTTTTCCTTGAGTTCTGGTAAATCCAGATACCAGTGCTCTTCACTGATTATCTTCTTTTCCTCTTCTTCTAGTTGTTTTTTGGTTTCTAAATCCAATCCTCTTTGCATGAACTGAAAGAAATACACACAAAGATTTTTCTGCATAAAGTTTCTTTTTCCCATATGTATGTTACAACTATTTAATAGGTTGCCTGACATTTATTATTCATGCAATAGTTCATGAAAAAAGTTAAGTAGTTTTGCCTCTTTTCAAAGTCACCTCAAAGTTAGGGCAATTGCCAATGTACAGACAGAAACAACTGCAATATTAAAATTCAGTTGCATCACCACTTATATACCCAGGTGACCAGCACTCTAGTAATACCGGAGATAGTTTTGACTTCCTTGGCATATTACCATCCTGCAATTCCTGGAGGTTTGGCAAAGGACTGAGGAAAATGTAATGATTTCAAAGTTGTTGCTGCATACCAGATGCCAAATGGTTACACTCCGCCACATAAAGAAGTCAGAGGACAAACTGGACCTGGCTTAGGCCAGGTTAGCATTTGTTTTTTCCCCCTGTATTCTTTTGAGGGCGCCCCCTTGTCCTCCAGATTCTCAGATTTCATTAAAAAAAAAAAAAAGTTAGCCTCCAGCCCCCAAGGCTTCAAAGAGAGCCTTTATGTTAAGTGAATGTTAGCCTAATTTTTAAGTGAAGAGCTAGCCTGTGTCTACACTTAAACCACTACAGCAGCACAGTTGCATTTGCGCCGCTAGAGTGTTTCAGCATAGCCACTCACTACAGCAACAGTAGGGATTTTCCTATTGCTGTAATTAATCTACCTCCCCAGGTTGATGGAAAATTTTTTTCATCGTTTTAGCGCTGCCTGCGCCAGGGATTAGGTTGGTTTACTAACATTGCTCACAGGTGTGGATTTTTCACACCCATGAGAGACATAAATGGGTCAACCTAACTTTTTTAGTGTAGACCTAGTGACATTGTTAAGAGGTGAGAAAAATTCACACTGCTGAGTGCTATGGTTAAGCTGACCTACCCCGCCAGTGTAGATGCCACTCAGAGAGGTGGATTAACGACAGCAATGGGAAAACTGTAGGAAGTGTCTACATTATGACCGTAGTGTAGATATGGCGGAATGCAATGATGTTTGAGGAGTTCACAGAGCTACTGGAACAATAGCTTGAAGAAGTATGAGCTGCCCATTTCACGCCCATGAACTGTTAACTCGGGTGCCCGCTGAGTACAATTAAAAGTCAATGATAACTATTTCAGTGACCAAACCATGACCGAACGTTAAAGGTTCACTTTCTCCACAACGACAAAGGCTATAAACATTTCTTTTTAAATTAATGCTTAGGGTTTGACATCACCATGATTGGAGTTGGGGCCTCAGGCCTGGTCTACAGATGGCTTTTGTACTGGTATGTCTTTTGGGGATGTGATTTTTTTACCCAGTTATACTGATACAACCCCTAGTGTGGAAGTAGTTATACTGCTATAGTTTATTCCCCTTCCTGAATGGGAATAAGTTATACTGGTATAAGCACATTTATACCAGTATAATTAGTGCCCTACCAAATTCACAGTCCTTTTTGGTCAATTTCCCAGTTATAGGATTTTAAAAATAGTCAATTTCACGTTTTCAGATGTTTACATCTGAAATTTCATGTGTTGTAACCATGGGGGTCCCGACCCAAAAGAGTGTCCGGGGGTGAGGGTGGGGGGAAGAACACAGGACATGTGGGGGTCATCACTTTTGCCAGGGGACAGGGCTGGCCAGGGCCCCATGTTTGCTGGGTGCTGTGGTCCCCTCCTGTCCCCCTACCCGCCCATGGCCCCTTTAAACCTCGAGAACTGGGCTCGGAGCCGGGGAGCGGCAGGGCTGGGGGCGCCCCATCTGTGAGCTGCTACCATGCACCGGGCTCCAGCTGCTAGTCTCGGGAGGGCCAGGAAAAGAGATACTCCCAGGGCTGGGTCAGACCCACCTCTGGGAACGAGTGGGGTTCCGCAAGGGTCTGTTTTGGGACCAGCTCTGTTCAATATCTTCATGAACGACTTGGATATTGGCATAGAAAGTACGCTTATTAAGTTTGCAGATGATACCAAAATGGGAGGGATTGCAACTGCTTTGGAGGATAGGGTCATAATTCAAAATGATCTGGACAAATTGGAGAAATGGTCAGAGGTAAACAGGATGAAGTTTAATAAGGACAAATGCAAAGTGCTCCACTTAGGTAGGAACAATCAGTTTCACACATACAGAATGGGAGGAGACTGTCTAGGAAGGAGTACGGCAGAAAGGGATCTAGGGGTTATAGTGGACCACAAGCTAAATATGAGTCAATAGTGTGATGCTGTTGCAAAAAAAGCAAACTTGATTCTGGGCTGCATTAACAGGTGTGTTGTGAGCAAGACACGAGAAGTCATTCTTCCGCTCTACTCTGCGCTGGTTATACCTCAACTGGAGTATTGTGTCCAGTTCTGGGCACCGCATTTCAAGAAAGATGTGGAGAAATTAGAGAGGGTCCAGAGAAGAGCAACAAGAATGATTAAGGGTCTAGAGAACATGACCTATGGAGGAAGGCTGAAGGAATTGGGTTTGTTTAGTTTGGAGAAGAGAAGACTGAGAGGGGACATGATAGCGGTCTTCAGGTATCTAAAAGGGTGTCATAAGGAGGAGGGAGAAAACTTGTTCATCTTAGCCTCTGAGGATAGAACAAGAAGCAATGGGCTTAAACTGCAGCAAGGGAGGTTTAGAAAAAGATCCTAACTGTCAGGGTGGTTAAACACTGGAATAAACTGCCCAGGGAGGTAGTGGAATCTCCATCTCTGGAGATATTTAAGAGTAGGTTAGATAAATGTCTATCAGGGATGGTCTAGACAGTAATTGGTCCTGCCATGAGGGCAGGGGGCTGGACTTGATGACCTCTTGAGGTTCCTTCCAGCCCTAGAATCTATGAATCTATGAATAAAACCTCCCCTGGCCACAGTAGGGGAGGGGCGGGGGCCGCTGCAGGGAAAGAAGAAGTCCCGTTCCTCCCCAGCTCAGAGGGGATTAGCAGCTGGAGCCGGGTGGACAGTAAGAGCCCCCGGCTGGGGCACCCCTGGCCCAGGCCCTGCCCCTCCCCTACAATAGCAGATATCACAGGGCAGATCAGATTTCATGGTCCCTGACTCATTTTTCACAGCCATGAATTTGGTAGAGCCCTAAGTATAATTGCAGTCATAGTGGGCGGGGGGAGAGGGGTAGGAGGAGGGGAAGGGGAGAGAAGTGTACCTCCAACTGCACTGGTAAGGCAGTACAACCTGTATTTAGACAAGCCCTTAGGCACATCCCTATCACACTTACACCTTTATCTGGCATTAGCCATGAGTACATCCAAACCTGACCAGAGAAGATGCTAGCAAAGCACAGCAGAGCATGCATGACCCTATTTCAAACATTTGTACAATTTACTGTGACAAATCAGTTTGGTGCCCCAAGTAGACAGAGCTTGGCTTGTGGATGGAGATTGGAACGTGCCCCTACTTCCCCACCCCCATACATACATACATATATATATATAAAAATATATATAAATGGACAACCAGAAATTAAAAGTTGGTTTATCACTTTTCAGGCTATGTAAAACATTAAGTGTATCATTTTAATTTTTTTTATTTATATGTTAATTCTATAGCATAGTCTGAAAAGTGATAAGCCATCTTAATTTCTCATTTTCACTGCTATATGTACCCAACTCTGTGTGAGTTTCTTAACTAAAGAAAATGGAGTTTTGTTTTCTGAAAGAATTCAAAAACATGTCAAAGCCTTCCATTTAAAATTACAGTACTTGGATTTTCTCAGAAGTCTATGTGGAAAAACATGTTAATCAAGGAAACTGGTTAGCCAGACTTAAGTCTCAATGGGAGAAATTTTATTATAAGCATCCAATTAATGTTCATTTTTATTGATTATGTTCCTAAAAACAAATGACCTAGGAGATCTCTTGGATAAAAATAACTGGTCACTTACATTTAAAATGATAGAAAATAAATACAGATTGCAATAATAGCAAAGCACATAAAACATGCTGAGTGTTTCTTTGGGTCAAAGTTTAGTCTCCATAGAAACACAGATTTAAGCCTTTAGTGAGCAGCGACTTGTAATTGTGCTAATTATTCTGCTACCTTTATGGAAAGTGAACTCTGCTACAACTGAGGATTGAACTGAGACTGCAAAACTCATTTCACTTAGTACTTTGAAGGACCATGGCCCCAAATACCAAGCTAAAAAAAGGAAAGGCACAACTAAAACAAAGCAAACAAGCCATGAAGGCTCTGCTATATTAAGTTATAAATATTTAATGAATATTTATATTTTTAAAAAATTAATGGCGATTCAGCTTCTGTGTTGTTCTGCAGAAACAGAGAGAGCATCAATCATGCCAATGTGTACTCCACTGAATTATGTGTTGCATTACACGACATGAACCAGAGTCCATTAGCCACTGAGCTGAGACTAATTTCACTTTGGACTTGATGCTAGATTCACAATTCCAAGGGCGATGGCTAGGTCGGTACTTTATTAATATCCCTCTCTCATGCTACTACATTTATGAGTTGGGAAAAGAGGGGGGAGGGGAGCAAGGGGAAGGGACAACGGTTTAAGTTAACACCATTATAAGATATTCTTCTAGCAGTCAAAGGAGAACTGGCCAGAAAAATCAGTGCACAACAAAATCCAAGGCTAGGAAATATTTCGAGTCAAGGCAGCTCAACCAAATGTGTCAAGCAAAGGGAATATTTTAAATTAAAGATATAAAGAAAAAGAGTTTGAACATTTATGTTCATGATAAAGAGGCCATGGGAAGAAAGGAATTTCCAGATGGTTTTCAGCAAAGAAATCCCAGTTTTGCTAATGCAAGATTTTTCTGAAATAAGGAAGGTAGTTCACAGTATGTTCCTGGATCAAAACAACAGGTATCCTATAGTTCATAAAACCACTGGAGACTTCTTATGGGAATTTAAGGAGCTAGATGTTTGGCTACAAGCGAAGATACCGTGGTACTCAAGACAGTGTTAAAATGGCATTTCACCAGGGATTAGCACAGCCATTTTTTCTAGTGTTTGTAGTACAACTACAAAGTGGAACTTCATGTCATCAGTTTAGTAGTTACCACAGAAGAACTATGGATTTTCTTTAGCTAAACCTTTCAATGCCATCATTGCCAGTGCCATGTTATTTAGTATATTTCTAGAGCGCTAACAATGAATATCTGAGAAAGGCGGAGAATCGATTAAGAGACCAAGCGAAGTATCTGATGCTAACTTTTTCTTAAAGGTCAATGATATATATCTTTAAAAATTCTTAACAAGGACAAGAGGGGCATTCACTACAGAACTGACCTTATAAACCAAAACAAATAAGAAAAGTGTAAAGAGACAAGCTGGGTGAGGTAATATCTTTTATTGGACCAACTTCTATTGGTGAGAGAGATAAGCTTTCAAGCTACAGAAAGCTTTTCTTCAGGTGTAGCTTGAAAGCTCATCTCTCACCAACAGAAGTAGATCCAATAAAAGATATTACCTCACCCCGACCTTGTCTGTCTAATATCCTGGGACCAACATGGCCACATGCATACAAGAAATATTTAAGTCAGTTAGTGAGGCGAAGAGGAACATAATTTGAAATGACAACAAGACAAGGCAAATTTAAAAGTGTGGCCTTGTTTATCCTGGGAAAATGTACTGTGGCAGAAAATGTGTTAACTAATAAAATTAAAATACAATTTTGCCCTTAGTGAAGGACAAGGACAGTTGTGTTTAAAACCATATTAGATCGTTGTGGTTAACCCTACGTTTCTACATGCACGCCCCTTGCCAGGTATTTTCTACCCATGACTTATGACTCATTCATTAATTTGCTGAGTCAGGGTCTCATTTACTGTACAGGACCCAATCCCGAATCAGGCACATTTCCACCTAGATCAGGACTCCAGGTTTGGGTCCCGAATCATACAACAGCAGCGGACCCTGTGAGCCCATCTCCCCTTCCATCCACCCAAAATCTCAAGGAACATTTAATCCTCATCCTTCATGATGTTATTTGACCACTGTTTTCAAGAAGGGTTTTCCTAGACTACGTATTTACTACAGAATTCTTACAATAAGTTTTTAGTTTATACTGTATTTACACGTTTTTATCTACACAGATGAGCGAGCGTAGCACCCTGTGGCTTATTTTGTACATTGGTTTAGTTCAGGCCTGCACAACTCGTAAAGCAGTGAGGGCCACATTACTCCAAAGAAAAAAGCTGAGGGACGGATGCGAGGAAAGTTGTTGAGCAAAAAAAAAAAAATTTTTTTTTTTAGCCAGCCTCCCGCGGGCCGCACAGAGAGCCTCCGCAGGCCGTATGTTGTGTAGGCCTGGTTTAGTTTATACTATAAACTACTGGTGTCTATGCCTTCTACAAGCCCGATCACATGTGTTCCTTTGCACTAGCTCAGGACACCGGCCCTGATTCCAGAAACAGCACACAGCACCTCGATTCAATCCCTGTGTTTGAGCAGGCTGGCCTGGGTGTGGAAGAGCCTGTAGCAGAGAGGGGGTGCTGGTTATAATGCCATGTCTCTTCCCTGTTTACACTGCAAAAGCCACCTTATGACCTAGCTCTGCCTGCATTTAGTCTCCCACCTTCATACCCTTCAAACATGCTCTTCTCCATGTCCTTCCAAGCCCCGAGACATCCTCAGCTTCCCATCGCCCCATATCAATTAGCCCCATTTAGTCTTTTAACCCCTCCCCCCATACTTCCAAGTACAACAGCAAGGTACAAATGCCTAGGCAGACACAAATCCTCACCTTCAGTCTCCATGCCAGCCCCTACTCCCTATCCTCTCATCTCTGGAGAGCCCTTCCTCACTGCCAAGGTCATCTCCCCTGCTACCCTGAAGAGACATTCTTCGCCACCTGTACCACCCCGGGAATGGTCTTTCTGTGACTCCCCAATTCTTTCACAGTGGGGAGCAATGCTAAAGAGGCCTGGAAAATGTGTGTGTGGGGAGGGGGGGTTATCATAATTATGTGGGAGCAGTAGTTTTGGTGAAACAGAGCTTAACATGTATCCCTCAGGGGCCTAGGTCAATTTAAAACAAAATCTTTTTCTGGGTTTGTGACCCCTTGTGACCACCCTCCCCCCAAACACCGGAGGGCAGTCTTTCCCTGTGTCTCCCCCACACGTCTCACACCATGCGCAGATTCTTCCCAGATCTCTTCCCATGAGCCCCAAACCCCAGTGCAACTTGCCCTTCCTCCCCATCAAGCCTCCTAAATACCCTACACTCGCCCCCCCACTCCATCCCTATATGCCAGGCCTTTGCCTTACTGCCCCACAATCCACCCAGGGGGCACCAACCCCAAACATTGCTCCCTAAGCCAACAGCCCCAGCTCTGGCACCAGGGTTGGCTCCCCAATCACTTCTCCACCTGGGAACCCTCCCTGGGGGGGGGGGGGGCAGCTTACCCCTTCGCTCCCCACACCTGACTCCAACTTCCCTCCCTCCCTCCCCCAGAGCCCCCAGCTCTCCCCATTCTCCACTGCCCCCAAACCCTCCTCAGGGGGCATCTTGCTCCATACACCCCCATCACCCAATCCCAAATGCCCTCACTCTCTGCCCCAGGACATTGAACTCTTCCCATAGCCCCCACCCCTCACAAGGGGCAGCTTGCCCCATACATCCCTCTCCCCATAGCCCCCCTCCCCTCCTCACCCATCTCAACACAAGGGGGAGCGCGTCCCATACACCCACCCCCACACTCTCTGCCCCAGGACATCCAGCTCTCTCCATAGCCCCCAGCCCCTCCCCACCCACCCCTATCTTTACACAAGGGGCAGCTCTCCCCATACACCCCCCACTCTCTGCCCCAGGGCCCCCATTCCCTCCCCACCCCCCATCCCTACACAAGGGGCAGCTCGCTCCATACACCCCCCCTCACACACACTCTGACCCAGGACGTCCAGCTCTCCCCATAGCCCCTGTCCCTTCCTCACCCACCCCTATCTCTACACAAGGGGCAGCTCGCCCCCCACTCTCTGCCTCAGGGTCCCCTACTCTCTCCATAGCCCCCTCCCCACACAAGGAGCAGCTCGCTCCATACACCCCCCCTCACACACACTCTGCCCCAGGACATCCAGCTCTCCCCATAGCCCCCATCCCTTCCCCACCCACCCCAATCTCTACACAAGGGGCAGCTCGCCCCCATACACCCCCCCCACTCTCTGCCTCAGGGCCCCCTACTCTCTCCATAGCCCCCCTCCCCACACAAGGGGCAGCTCGCCCCATCCCCCCCCCCCACTCTGCCCCTGGACATCCAGCTCTCCCCATAGCCCCCTCCCCATGCAGCCCCATCTCTACACAAGGGGCAGCTCGCCCCATACGCCCCCCCCTCTGCCCCAGGACATCCAGCTCTCCCCATAGCCCCCTCCCCATGCAGCCCCATCTCTACACAAGGGGCAGCTCGCCCCATACCCCCCCCTCTCTGCCCCAGGGCCCCCAGCTCTCCCCTCCCCAAGGGGTAGGTTGCCCCACACGCCACCTAACATCCCTCACTCGAATCAGCCCCGCAACCCGCCCCTCCGCGCGGCCTGTCCCTGCCCGGGCTCCCGGCTGCGGCCCGCCCGGCGGCCCGCTGCTTCCCCGCGCTAGCGGCCTCCCCGCGCCGGGAGCCGCCGCCGCCTCTCACCTTCATGCGCAGCAGGTTCTTGGACAGCTTGGTCTTCACCTCGCCGGCCATTGCGGCGCCGGGCCCGGGCCGCGGGCAGGCCCCGGTCGATCCCCGCCCTCTCCTGCGGCACAAGCCTCCTGAAGCCGGGCACAGGCAGCCACGCGCACCGGCCGGATGGGCAGGGCCAGATTTCCGCCCAGCGGCCTCTGCGGCCGGACTGGAGCGGGCGGCGAAGCAGCCGCCGCGCAGCGACCCGACTGGCTCAGCCCAGCCCGCCCCACGGGCCTGGAGCCGCTTCAGCCGGGACAGGGGTGTTTCAAAGCGGCCCGGGGGTCACATCCCATAGAGGGGCAGCCCCCCCTCCCGAGCCTGGCGTATACACGGGGACAGGGAGTGGGGCTCAGACACAAGGGGGAGACCCCCAGATTCTGGCTCTAGTCTCATCGGAAGGGGCAAGGAGAGGGGCTCAGATCCCACAGATAGGAAACTCGCCTGAGCCTGGCTGATGGGGGGGGGGGTGTCAGACCACCCACCATAGATGGGCCAGGGTCCCCCCAGAGCCTGGCATAGATATGGGGGCAGCTGGGAGCAGAATTCAGGCACCATGGGGAGGGGGAGACCCCTCGATCCCACCTCACATAAGGAACAGGGTGAGGGTTGCCAATTTTGGTTGGGCTATTCCTGGAGGTTTCATCCCCTGACATAATTAAAGATTATGTCAGGGGATGAAACCTCCAGGAATAGCCCAACTTTAATTCCTGGAGACTCTGGGGCAATCCTGGAGGGTTGGGCTCAGATCCCCCCAGCACAGCAGCCCTACCAAATCTGGCTCATGTGAGGGGGCCCAGATATGGTGTGGGTGTGTGTAGGGGGGGATCAGACCCCCATAGATGGACTGGAGCTCCTCAGAGCCTGGCACACACATGGGCAGGGGCATGGAGAGGCTTATACACCTTGGGGACAGGGACCTACAGATCCCAGGTCACATAGGGGAGTCATAGACAGGGGCTCAGACCCTCCCAGATAGGTAAGTCCCCTCCAGAACCTGGCTCATGTGAAGGGGGCAGGAAAGGGGGGGTATCACCCAGCTGTTGATGGGCCCATAGAGCGTAACACACACATGGGTGGGGAATGAGAGTCTTGACAGGTGCCCCTGCCCCTATTCTTCCCCCGTCCTGTCACTCACCCCCATTTCTCCATTCCTATTGTTCCACCCCTCCCCTCCTACATCCCTTAGTCCTCCTTCTTTCCCCATCCCCTGATCTCCCAGTTCCTTTCCCTCTATTCCCACCTACTCTCCCACCACAAGTATCCTCCCCTCCCTGCGAGTATTTGCTTATGTAGTTTATTTTCTTTTCAAAACACAGTTTTAGTACCTTCTCAATATTCTGCTGTACTCAGGTTACATTTCCCAAAATAAGAATCCCCATTTGACAAAGGCAGATTCCTGTTTGTTTGTTTTTTAACTTGAGATTTCTGCCCGGAGCTAGATTCACACCTCACAGTACCCGGGATTCTATTCAGATTTAATTGTTAGAGCCCCTCAGAGCCACCCAAGTTCTAGAGGTGATAATTTCCCAAATAGTTAGCCTGTCTCTCGGCATATGCTCAGTTTACTCCATTAGGGTTGCAAATGGACCCGCAAACCTTAGCGTGCCTAGCTGAAGAAGCAAACTCTTTTTCAAAGAACATTTTAATGTATCCTCCTCCTCCCCTTGCCTCCATGGTCCCTTAAGGGCACCCACTCCAGGCTGCCGGCTCGTCAGCCATCATCTCTCTAGAGACCCACATCTCCCTCATGACTGGGCTTTTTTTCTGGGCTGCACAGTTCCCTGCCTACACTGTGTTATTCCCAGAAAGCCAAACTGCTTAACCAGGCCAACATCTGTGCTTCACTTTTTCTTTGAAGGCTACGAACAATGTAATTGCCAGCAGTCATAAGTTACCACACAGCTTTTTAGAAGCAAGTATATTTATTCTTAAGGTGAAAGCATTACAGAGAAAACATATAAAAAACAATAAGAGTGCCTACATGCATGCAAAATCTTACCAGAGGTCATCCATCAGTCTTATCAGGTCTCAGTAGGCCAAAGTCCTTCCAATACCTCCCAGGAATGATTGAGGCTCCCTGTGGACAGAAGGTCCTGTCCATTTGCTGGATCAGAAAGAAGGACATTATCAGTTTAAACTCAGGCTATTTATCCAAACTTCCTTCTTTGTCTGTTAGTTTCTGGGGAATCCAGTTTGAACTGGTATACCTGAGCCTTTCCAGGTAGTGGTACTTCTCTGGAGGTGTTACAATCTGAGTGAATTTGCCTAAGCACTCCCTCTTCCCCTCCACCCCCCAGTTCTTAATTCTATGGGAGGAATTATATACCTGACCCACAATGATACATACATTTAATATAGTAAGATCAACAAAGATATTGCAGGCAATTGCTCTAGCCGTCATAGGTACCTTGCGCTGTTAGCTGTTTGAAACCCACATACAATGATCTGACCCCTGGTTTGATCTCTATCTGTGAGCAACAAAACTTTGTCAGAATGCAAGCTGTTTTTTTCCCCAGCGGCTGTATCCTGGGACTCCTTGATCAAATGGCCCCAAATTTGGATCACTGGCCTTACCTCACAGCCCCACGAAGCACACCAAATTTCAAGGCAAATCTGATTAACTGTACAGATTTTAGAGCACTTAGAACAGTCAAGCTTTAAACAGAAAGCTGGTCTTATCCTTAGAGATAGTAGAGCTATTGCTCTGCTAGAATTCCTGTGCTCATGCCCACTGATCAATGAACCCTGTTCCTTTGGTAGCATCCTTTCTGTATGCAGTTGATGCACGCCACTTTGCTGAAGCCTCTGACTTCGGGGAACATGGTGGTGCCAATTGTACTATAATTTACACCACTGGATTGTCCTTTAAATTTGTTATCAACTGCAGGTGTGCTAAGGGATGGGAATGGTGGGGAAGATGGTCAACTTTCCCACCTTAAATCTGGCCCCATTCCCATACGTGCCCAGCCAGAACGTCAGGCTTTGCAGTCTCCTAAGCACAGGGATGGTTCCTTGGATCCCATGTGGGGCAAGGAGGTTTCAGGGTCATGACCCAGCCCAATGGGGAGCTCCAGGACAGTTGTGCCATCCCAGAGCCCCGACTGTGTTGGTGCCTCTCTACACCACTGTACACTGGTTTTACCTGAGTCCCAGCTGGTGTAAGTAATTGTATAATGATTTACACCAAATGAAGATCTGGCCCAATCTGTTCAAGTCTGAAGTGCTCTGTTTTGTAGTCAATACAGTAATGTAGATGTTATGTTTATTTAGAGAGGCAGAGATTGTAAAAAGAGTGCCTCAACATATGATCTACTTGGGCAGTAAAAAAGCATCAAAGAAGATTTTTAGATTTCATGTCTGAGCATCTATACCCCTCAATTGAATGGTGAGGAGTCTAGACAGCAATCAGACATATTTTGGGCAAGATCATGCTGTGTGTTACACTGATTAAACATTCAATTGATTTCAGTGGAACTCTTCACAATTTACACTTGTGTCAAGGAGGGCAAAATCTGGCCCTAGCTCTTCAACCTCTGATGATATGAGGTTAGTCTAAATGAAATACTTTTAAAAAGTGGCTCTAGTGATGGGAGCTAGAAGGGTCATTCTGAATGACCTCCCACCCCAGTTCTGGCAGCTAAAATTGCAACTCTGTTTTTAACCTACAAATGCATTTATTTTTTCCAAAAGAGAATAGCTCACTGAAACAACACAGGGGAGAAAAAACCTAAATCATCAAAGATTCTACATTAAACGGACAGATCAAAGATGTTATTTCCTAGGAGACAGAGGGTCCTTTTCTTCAGTGAATATCAAAGTTAAATCAAAGTTTTAATTAACATTATTTAAAGAGTAGTTTCTCTTTAAACAATGTGAAATAGTTCTTAAATGATCTTTGTGAACTGGTTTCATGCCAAGTGGGTTCCAGTTTTAGATAATGAAAAGGTTACCTACCTACTAATGTTATTGCTCCCCTTTAAAAAGTGCATTTATACTTCCAGAATTATTGTAATTCTAGCACCATAGACCTATTTCAAGTATTGTACCGGCCTTTGAATTGACTAGGATTCCTTTTGAACTATCTTTGAATTCTGAGTTCCCTTTTAAAGGCCCCAGAATATTTTAAACTGATTATTTCTGTAAAAACAAGCCCCTTAAAGTGTGGCAGCTAGGTCTTTAATTTGTGCCAAAATCCTCAACTATATTTTAATTAGGGATAATACATATGTGCCACGACTGACCAGGAGCTAAGCTCCTTGTGCAGCAAGGCCCTTGCTAGCCATATAATAGTTAATTGAAATTCAATACAAAATGACCACCTGGTCTTTTAAACTCCACAACAAATAAATAGTTTGTCCTATGGTATAACTGAAGATGCAGTCAGTTTGTTAACCCCAGGTCTAAGTTCGGAACAGGGATACTCCACTACTGTCCCAACAAAACCTAGCACTCCCCTTAAGAAGAGGCAAGAAATTGTTTTTTAATTTCACCTACTGGATCCTGATTGGCTACTGCCTTCTGTTGGCCTTTCTAGCCACTGGATGTCTAAAGCTTGTTAGTTCTGCTGGTTCCAGAGCCTGAGAGACCTTTTTAGGCAGTGTTCAGAGTAAACTCACTGCCCATCTTTCCCAGTGATACTTTTCCTTTGGGCCGGTGTGTCAGAACAGTGATGCCTCCAGCAAGGAGTAGGCCTAGTACACCCTATCACAATGTGTCTAAGAACAAGCAAATGAGACAGAGGTAGGTGTGTTGGCGGTGAGTTTGAAAACTGTAAAAGACGTTGTAATGGCCTGTGGGTTGCATACTACTGTCCTCCACTGAATGCAGTACAACTACTAGTTGTGTATCCTAAGCCCTATACAGAAATAGCAGCTAAATGAGTTTTCTTTTAGCTTTAGGGGTAGAGTCCTGTGTTTTAAAGGGGGAAGAGCTGATCTCTATCTCAGATACTGCTATGAAATTCTGAGCAGGTATAGCATTCTAACATCTCCGAAGGTCCTAGGTGGCCAGAGATTTGTTAAAATATTATTAGCCTTTGATGCATGCATGTGTAATCCACTGGTCAGTATGCAATCTGTTTTGTACCAAATCCACAGAGTATATAAGTCTGTTGCAGCTCTTTGTTTGAGTGGTTAGCTTGAACTACAGTAACTCAAGCTTTTAGTTCATGAAGTCCCCAGTTCAAACCCTGGTGTTGGCTGAGATGGCAGTTTTCACATATGTACATCTGATTATTTTACACCAAGCTCCTGTGTTCCTTTGTGCACTCCAAACTCCTGAGATTGCAGTGGGAGTTTGGGGTGCACACTGAATGCAGGACTAAGTCCTATATAGGAGTTAAACTGAAACATTTTGGGGGCAGTAGACTCGTATGTGCAGTTTCATGTTCCCGTTGCTTATGTCGAATCTGTGTTTCCCTCTGAATGGATTTTCATAACCTTGCATCTCAAAATATAGAGTGAAGAGTCATGAATTTAGAATGCACCTTGGAACAAAATAAGGGAAAGTGTCTCAAAATGACAAAGAGATGTTTTTATCTGAGGAAACATCTGTTCTCAGTCTGGGAAACGACAGTTTGCTAAAGTGTTTGGCAGCCCAAATGGCAGGGAGGTTATTTATGTATAACAATATAATTCCTTTCTGCTTACGGATAGCAACAGCCTCATAATAGCAGCTCGGCTCCCTAATTTCAACCCCCCTCCTACACTGGAAGTGCTCTAGATGTCTTCTTATTCCCTTGGTATGTAGGCAAGCTTGGAAGGTTGGTCCCATGTTGCAATGACTTGCCTGTCTCCTGATGCTGGGGCCTAGAGCCAACAGCCTTTACATAATGTCAGTCTCTTTGCTTTCCTTGAAAAATAGCTAGAGGGCTTAAACTTTCTGGCTTTGCCATAATCACAATTAAAAAAGAAAAAGGAAAACATCACAATCCATTTGTTAAGTATAAAAATGCAATCCAGCAGAAATGATGACGGTTTGCAATTTCCCATGTCAATAAAGGGCTCCCATGACTTTAACATTGATGCTGGAAGCTTGTTCCAGAACGATTGAACCTTTTTATAGTTTCAGCCACTCACGTTGCATCATTGCATGAAAAGTTGGAGGTTTTTTGTATTTTTTTCCTCAGGAGAGTTGGTCCTGATTGATTAAATTGTCATTGTTTGAGTTAGTTGCTGAATTATAACTTGGCATTTTTAACAGTGTGATTTGTTTAAAGAGACAGCTTTTTGATACAGCAAACTAGCTGATAATTTTTAAGTAGAAAAGATAATTTTTAAGTAGAAAAAGGAGCTTTAATTCGCTATGTGTACTCAGCCTTTCACCACTATCTCAAAAAAGCATTGGAAAATAATGTAGAGATTATGACACAAACAGAAAGTACACCAGATTCAAACTCACTCCTTCGTTAACATATCATAGGCCTGGTCTATATATGGTACTTATATGGCCTCCACATAGTATCTGAGCACCTTACCATCTTAAATGGATTAATCCTCCAATAGGTTAGGGAAGTGCTATTATCCCAGTTTTACAGCGAGGGAACTGAGGCCCATAGGCCCAATTTAATGGAAGCTAGGTGCCTAAATACCTTTAAGGATCTGAGCCAGAGAGACTTGTGCCAAACTCCTTGCCCAAGGTTACACCAGAAGTTTGTGCAAAGCCGAGAATCAAACTCCCGTCTCCTGAGTCCAAAGCTAGAATCCTAATCATTGAACAATCCTTCCTCTACGAAGCAAGCTTCAGCCAAACATTACAAAGCAATTTATAAAGGTAGGCAAGTATAATATTTTACATGGAAAAATAGAGACAAAGAGTTTAAGGGATAGGGATTTACCCAAGATCATGCTATAAATCACTGGCAGAGGTCTATTTCACCACATGAGCATGGATTTCTTTGCACTAAAATGATGAGCCATGTGATCCAAAGAGCTTCTGAACACCCCCAAATTCCTTTGACTTCAGCCAGACTTGAGGTTATTGAGCACTTCCCAGAGTGTGCCCAGTACTGAACCAGCTATCCAAGTCCAGGTAAAAGGCTCATCATTTTTGATTCAAAGAAACTCATGTCCATGGGATGCAGATGTTTTTTACTTTCATGAATGGTCACACATGTTCTCCATATGGCTAGATGTTTGCTTCCAAGCTCCTGCACAGTATATTTCTCCCTGACCTGATTTAAATCAGCATTCCACAATCACATAGTCTGCAAATCAAACAACAAACATGCTTGTCTTTAAGGTAAGACCAGTGGCAGCATAACAATGTATATAGCGGAGATACTAATTAGAGCAGGGAGTGGCAGTCTGGAGACCTTGGCCTTATTCATATCTGTGTTACTCCAGGTTTATCTGATGTAACTGCTTATGTTAGAATAACACAGTGGTAAATTAGACCTCTGAGCTGTAAACCTGAGTCAGTCACTAACTTGCAACGTAATCTTAGTTATTCCATTAAACTGTTTTTGCCTCAGTTTCACCATGTCAAATGAGATACTTGCCTAATTTTACAAATCTTTGGATGAAGCATGCTACATAAGTCCACAGAAAGCATTATTATCATTAAACCACTACTTTTATCAAGCCAATGGTGACATTAAACTTCAAACTTCTTATATGCCTTAGGTCCCGGCAGGTCTTTTGCTAAAATGGTTACAGTAGAATCCACTGAGATGGAGGTCATAGACTGATATGCTGCAGGTAGATTTTGTTTTACGACCATTGATCACCCTCAATGTAGAGTCACAGAGTTTAAGGCCAGAAGGGACCACCAGATCATCTAGTTTGACCTCCTGTATATCACAACCCACCAAACACACCCAGCACCCGCATATTAAACAAAACAATCGAAATTAGACCAAATTCCTTCCTGACCCCACATCTGGTGATCAGTTAGACCCTGAGCATGTGGGTAAGAACCAGCCAGCTTAGAGAGAATGGGAGAGAGAGAATGCTTGGTGCCACCTCAGAAAACTGACCCATCTCCAGCTGTGGCCATCCCTAAAACTTCAGAGGAAGAAAATCAGGGCAGGGTGGGAGAAGTCCCTTTCTGACCCCTGCAGGTGACTATTTGAAGCTCTGAAGCATGAGCTGTAGGAACATGAAACACAAACCAGAAGGGACCCCCAGGACTGCAGAGCACTGCTCCCTACCCTCAAAAGCAACCCCATCATACAATTCCACTCATACATTTCTACAGCTCTCTTTTAAAGCTACTTAAGTTGTTTGCCCCCACAACTCCCATTGGGAGACTGTTTCAGAACCTCATTCCTCTGATGATTGGAAACCTTCTAATTTCTAGCCTGAATTTGGTCATAGTTTATACCCATTTGTTCTTGTGCCAACATTGTCCTTAAATAGCTTAAATATCTCATCACCCTCCCTGCTGTTTACTTTCCTGATGTATTAATAGAGAGCAATCAAATCCCCTCTCAGCCTTCTTTTTGCTAGACTAAACAAGCCAAGCTCTTCCAGTCTCGTCTCATAAGATGAGCCCTCCATTCCCTTGATCAGTAGTTCTTCTCTGCACCTGTTCCAGTTTGAATTCATCTTTCTTGAACATGGTTGACCAGAACTGTACACAGTATTCCAGATGAGACCTTACTAGTGCGTTGTACAATGGCATTAATAATTCCCTATCTCTACTGAAAATGCCTCACCTTATACATCCTAGGATCACATTTGCCTTTTTCGCAGCTGGTAGTCAAGGTACTCAAGTGGAATCCATCAGTCGAGAAGAGTTTTCTTTATGTGAATGCCTTCCAACTGTCGACCATCCCCAAAACTTCCTCATAGCACCAATCCTTGAGCCATCTGATGATCTTCATTATCTTTGCATGCCTTTATCCTCCCTCTCCAGGGCCTGGAAGTATTCTGCTGAAGATCACCTGACCTTTCACTTCTTGCAAAGCCTTGGATAATCATCCTTGATCCATAACAGTGGGAATCTAGCAGTGTCCACATAGTCAGTGAATTCTCCCCCACTCCCATTAGGATCCTTTTCAGCCTCCTGTCCACATCTCGAATCCTTGCTCCCAGCAGATAGCACACTCTTCTGTTCTCTTGATCTTGTCCGGTGACAGGCCTGTCGATTCTTCTTAGTACAGAGCCCCCGATCACAAACCGGTCTCTTCTTGGTGTTGGTGAGAATTTGTCTTATGTTCTCTCTCGCAGTCCCGTGTACATCATCCTCATTTCCTTGGGCTCCAGTCCCTGACTGTCTCCATGGTCCCTTATTCCCTTCTGCAGGGACTGGCTTCCCTTTTTTTCTTCTTTACTACCCTGTCTTCTGCCTATTTCTCCTCCTTGTTCCCCAGTACAGCAAACCTATTACTCAATTTTATTTCACTTCCACTAGCCAGTTTCTTCCTCTGCCTTATCCTCATGGTCATGTTTTTCCATGGATCACTCTCCTCTCCTGGCAACCCACCCTAGAGGTCCTTTTGTTTGTCAGGTGTTCACAAGTCTTGAGTTGTCTCTTCTCCTCTCCTGCATTATACCTTCAGTTCCCCATATGCATTCCATCATCGTTCCCAGCTCCATCTCTAATTCTCAGATCCTCTTTGCCATGTGACATTTCATGCGTCCGTACCTTTCATCAGATATCTATTCAAGGATTACATACATCCCACAACTTCCGCATCTAATCAACTTATTTGTTTCCTCTACTCCTTAGCTCACTTCTAATGCTGCCTCTGTAGCCATCATTGTCTTCTCTTCCTAGTCCCTACTGCAAAAGGAAAATAAAAAAAGGAAAAAAGAATCCCCATTACAAACTCCCCCTCCAACTAAAACTCTGCTGTTAGCTACTAGCTGTTACAAGTATGGATAAGTTTCAGAGTGGTAGCCGTGTTAGTCTGTATCAGCAAAAAAGAACGAGGAGTACTTGTGACACCTTAGAGACTAACACATTTATTTGGGCATAAGCTTTTGTGGGCTAAAACCCACTTCATCAAATGCATGGAGTGGAAAATACAGTAGGGAGATATATATTATATATATAGATAGATAGATATAGATATA
This sequence comes from Chelydra serpentina, assembly GCA_037349315.1. Taxonomy (NCBI): domain Eukaryota; kingdom Metazoa; phylum Chordata; order Testudines; family Chelydridae; genus Chelydra; species Chelydra serpentina. The sequence continues at coordinate 32,048,793 of JBAIAC010000026.1, forward strand.
TAATATATATCTCCCTACTGTATTATATATATATATATATACACACACACACATACAGAGAACATGAAAAGATGGGGGTTGCCATACCAACTCTAACAAGACAAATCAATTAAGGTGGGCTATAATCAGCAGGAGAAAAAAAACACTTTTGTAGTGATAATCAGAATGACCCATTTCAAACAGTTGACAAGAAAGTGTGAGTAACAGTAAGGGGAAAAATTAGCATGGGGAAATAGTTTTAGTTTGTGTAATGACCCATCCACTCCCAGTCTTTATTCAAGCCTAATTTAATAGTGTCCAGTTTTCAAATAGTTTTTAATAGTGTCCAGTCTCTAAGGTGCCACAAGTACTCCCCGTTCTTTAAGTATGGATAAGCGAATCCATTCATGGGCCAGGAAGAAACTTTTCAGTCACCAATTTAGAACACTGCACAGCTAGCCAGGTGCATTATGAGTGTTTAAACTTTCCACTGAAGTATCAACAGTGGTAACTCCTGGAGGCAGGATTCTGGGCTAGATGATGGATCACTGCTCTCATCCAATGTGGCAAATCCTGTGTTTCTAACACCTGTGTTGCTAGTCAGTGAAGGACATCACAATGGGATATTGGTATATGAACAAACTTTTAATGACAGCAGTGAATGGTACAGTATTTTACTGTATTTATTAGTAAATATATCATAACAGAAAGTAATATGTAGTCAAGGGTAGTCATTTCCATGTGTCTTCAGAATAATCTGTAAGCCCTTGTCAGTAGTAGGAAATAAGCTGTAACAAAAAAGGGTAAAACATTCATTAAAACAAGAATGATTTATATCATAACATTATGAGGTAGTATACTTCACCTCTTAAAACAGAAACCCCTCAATGACTATTTCCCTAATTTGCATAAGTAATTGACCTCTCATTAGCAGCTCACTAGGAAAATTGAAGTGCTGTGACAAATGCAAACCCACTGCGACAGAGCCTCTGCATATGAATATATTATTGAAACTCAGCTGGATTTTTAAAAGGAAGGTCCAGAAAAGCTTGATTTCTCTGAAAATATGAATTTCATTTAACTCAGTAAATGAACAAGTTGGGCCAAAATTTGCACACTCAAGCACCTAAAGTTAGGCCTTGAAATGTACATTAAGACACATTACTCAGTATCTCATTTTCAAATATTTTGAGTAGCCAAAGCTCTTGTTTCAGGTAATCAGAGTTGTAGGTGCTCAACACACTTTTGGAAAAAATCAGCCCACTTATTTAGATGCCTAAATATAGATTTAGCTGCCTAACTTTAGGCAGACAGGTTTGAAAATCCAGGTCCCCAAATCCACAACAAAGCATTTAAGTACGGGGCCTGCTTTTCAGAAGTACTGATCACCTACCCCCAATTTCCATTGACTTCAGTCTGGATTTAGGGGTATGAAAAAGAGCAACAATTCTGAACATTTTGGCTACAAGTTGTTGTGATTAGCATCTTGTAGATTTCAAATGAAGGTGTTTGGAGGTACAACTCATCTTTTTCATGGAAGCTAATAAGCAATACATGAATGTTAATAAGTCCAAATAACAATTTTTACACATAACCTTTTCTGTCTGTCTTTCTAGGGACTGATTAATCATTGTTAACTTAACTTTTCCCCACAGCTTTCTTGGAGAGAGGGAGGCTTACATTTGTCACAGTTTTACATGCCGTCTGCTGCTGGACAAATTCTCAAAGCTCCATTTTATTTAGATAAGCCCTAAAAAAGTTCAGACATTTAGGAAACACATCTGAAGGTAGCTGAACTTTTGAGGCCCAAGTTATTTTTTCATTACAAAACTATGAGAAAGGAAAAGGAAAAGTCCCTTTTTTACTGGTTCAGACTTGCACTGCATAGGAGAAGAGAAGAACCTCAGTGACCCTCAGCAGTACCAGCTAACAGAACTCAGCATTTGAAGAGGGAATGAAAGCAATGGAATAATGTGAGAAGGGATATGAAAAAGGGGTGGCTCAGATGATCCGGATCTGCACTGGAAAAGAAGCTGGAACAAATACTTCTTCAATTCAGGGAGAGTGTCTCTTGAATGAGCAACAAGACTATAGGCCAGAAACTGCTACCCAGGCCTCAGTGAGATTTGAACTTGTGATTCCTGATTTATGAGACCAATGTGTAGGGTGACCAGATGTCCCGATTTTATAGGGACAGTCCCAATTTTTGGGTCTTTTTCTTATATAGGCTCCTATTACCCTACCAATGTGGTAACTCCTGAGCTATGGAGCTGGGGCCCAGATACCCTCAGCATGGGATGGAAGTTGGTTCTGGCCAATGAGTGATGCGTGACTGATGAACAAACCTTATGAAAAGTTAGTTTTTCCAAATTCTTCTGTTTCAACTTTGTTCTTCTATCACTGATCACAACATATGCTTGTGGGTGGGCTATCAGGGGCGCCGACTTCGTGGGTGCTCCGGGGCTGGAACTTCCCATCACCACTGACAAATATGGCATGATCTATCAGTAATGCTTCATAAATGAAGGTTTCCTTAATGGACTAGCTATCAAAGGATAACATTTAGCCTGGGTGTGTAAGCCTTTGGTTTCACTGGAGCTTTGCTACCTTACAGTAGGGCTGAATTTGGCCTGAAAGGTGGATTTATGAGGTCATAGTTGAATACGTTAGCAGGTGAATGTTAGTCTCTCCATAAACACAGGCACATCTGCACACATTCACCTTTTTTGTTGTAACCCTGATAGCACTGAATCGCAAAGCTGGGTAACAAGCCCAGCTCTAAGTCTGAACAAATAATGTTGAGAATGTGTCTGATATATTGTTCCTGAAACACCTGCATAACCCAGCAGCTCCTTTCTGAGCTTCATGCCTGTCATAGCAATCATTTTTTAAAAGCTCCTGAGCAACAAGCACATCAGTATAAAACACCACAGAGGTTTATCAATGCAATCATTCACCATTCTAGTTCGCTCTTCCGTCATTATGCATGGTGTTGTACGGTAATGCTGTTCATTAGAGCCCACCTACACCCATATAGCAATGATCCTCCCACACCGTGCATAAGACTGACTTATGTGCTGAGTTTCTTTTGGATTTAGGAATAAACCTAGATTTCTGCTGTGCATGGAAAATGTGTATATTCTCCCTTATGCCCACGCACATACAGTATACATTTTCATTACAAATGGGACCTAAATTGGCAATACTAATGTTCAAAGTTGAAAGAGGAGTAAAATACACTTATAATGGTTGCCTTGTGTGACCGGGGTCACAGTGAGGGACAGCAATGGTCATTCAATTAGGGTGAATTGCAAAGAATGGGGCAGACAATCCCCATAAAGCTGGTGGATATTCCAGTACTTAGATTTACCAAGCCAGCATAAAACAGCTTCATTATTACCTTACTGGTTACTCAGAAATCCAAACAACACAGTTCCTTTAAAGTGATCCAGCCTCAGGCCTCCATCCAGGTACCTATGTCAAATATAATGAAGATTCCTGAAAACCTTATTTCATCATTTAAAAGAAAAGGTTCTACCAATCCCAAAGGATCGGACACATTAACTCCCAGGTTATTGGATATTTCAGATCTTACCCAAATACACGCTACAGCCAGTTCTTATTAACTAAACTAAAATGTATTAAAAACAAAAGAGAGAGAGAATGGTTAAAAGATCAATATACATACAGACATGAGTTCAGTTCACTGAGGTTAGGATTCATAGCAGGTAAGCTTTGTAGTTGCAAAGAGTTCCTATAGAATTCAGTTCATAGGTTATAGTCCAATGTCCAAATATCATATTCAGGACATACCAGCATAACTGGAATGGCACTGGAATGGGTTACTGGAATTAGCACTGGAATGGGTTCCTAGGGAGGTGGTGGAATCTCCTTCCTTAGAGGTTTTTAAGGTCAGGCTTGACAAAACCCTGGCTGGGATGATCTAGTTGGGTTTGGTCCTGCTTTGAGCAGGGGGTTGGACTAGATGACCTCCTAAGGTCCCTTCCAACCCTGAGATTCTATGATTCTATGAACTGTCTTGTCACTCAGACTTCCCCTGATGAAGCCTAAGCAGATCTGAGATAACAGAATCAGGACCCGAGGATCTTTTATCCAATTTCCTGTCCGTTTTGACAAGTTGTAGTTCAAAAGGTAATTAGCATGACTTTGAAGGAGGTACTTAGCTATAGAATTAACATAAGGCAATTTGCTTGTTCCTCCACCATTCACAGATTATTTGTTATACATCCCAAACACAGATGAATACAGAGATATCCCATGTTTACAATTCATTTAAATGCTAGGATGTTCTTTTGATCTCTGAATTATGAGAATACAGCAAAGAAAGGGACTGTTGATTACATTGTTGACCCTACTCATACATATGTAAATACACAAACACACAAACAGTATCTCCCCACATGTCTTTTGAGGGTTATTTATTTTGCAGGATGTTTAACCCTTTCTTGCCATGCATCACACCTTGATGAGGTTTCCTTTTAAATAATGTATTTACTCATTTAATGAAAATAAAAGAGCAGATATTTTCACTGTGTTATGTAACCCAAAACCATTGAAGACAGAATTGACTTTATATTGTAGAGCACATGTTCTAACTGAAAAGTCATAAATGTACTATATAGAAATGAACATACAAATTAATTAAAATATACACCCCCCCCTACCAGAAATAGAAGGGGGGGGGGGGAAGAGACCCACACATAACAACTGCTACTCATGTCACTTAATACACTTCTAGAAGGCTCTTAGATACCATGGTGGCAGGCACAGAATAAGAACCTGAATAGAATAGAATACATGCAAAACATTATTCAGATTGATATAAGATACCACATTAAATAGTAAGCATGAAAGGTAAATTATAAACACAGAAACTAATTAAATACAATGCATGGACAGAAATTAAGTCAACCTTATAAACCTCCAAAAAGGTTGAACAGATAATTTCCTTGATGAAGGTCCCAAATACTATGGTGATGGCTGACCTTATACAAACCTAGGTGTTTAGAGAATATGGAGAGCTGAAACAATTAATTTTTTAAATCTTGGGTACTCCATACCATCAGTTATTAATCAGCTCACTCTGGCGAGGAACCAATTGCAAATATATGCCCTGTTCCAAAGCCCATGGAAGACAAATTAAAGTCTCCGATACACTTCAATGGGTTTTGGATCAGGCTTATGGGAAGGTCAGTGATTTAAGAATCACAGCTCCAAGCATGATTTCCAAAGCTGGGAAAAGAGTCGGTCTTCTGTGTTCCTGGAAGAATTTAAGATGTACAGAAACCTTCTGAAATAACTGGCAAATACATCAAAATCTCTTATGATTAACAGCAACAAAAGAAAATGAGTATATTTTTTTAAAGCATGATTTTAGTTGTTCTTTGTACAATGGTATAATATCAGCTCCTAAATCCCACTGTGCAGTGTGAAAAATGACTCTGTCATTGTAAGACAGAAGTAGGATATTGTATTGAAAAGTAGAACATTTTGTCTAATGGGGAAGACCTGACACCTGCAGAATGAATAATGTTTAATTGGATTAAACTGATGATTTAAATTCAAAATAAAATTAAAAATATTGCACTGCAATTTACACAGTTCCTTTTTCCATTGTCTCTTCTTGTATTTTTGCTGAGTTTTGTCTGTTTCATCAATACTCCAGTTTAGCAGCAGCATTATTGTCCTTATTGATATAAATTAAAACCCAAAGGCTAAATATTGTAGGGCATCACGTGATATTTGCATAAACTGGAGCTTTTAGTATTTGAAGTCCAGTTATTGATGTCTTTATTAGAAACACATGGGCAGATTCTGTTCTCTCATCAGTCAATATAAAATGGAGAGAGCCACAAAATCTTGGGACATTTTGTTGCAATGGTTGTATTGTAGTGTTGTTTTAACACTATACAATTTTGTATTGTAACTAGGCAGTGTCACAAAGCAGATATACTGCAATGCAATGTTATGGTGTCATAGCTCTGTGGCTTTCGGCATCTTCATTCATCACTGCTTCTTCCTTCCTCACTTCTTCGCTGCTGGGAAGCAATAGAAGAATCTCTGCTTTCTTTACCCCTCATCTAAGCAGCTGAAATGTAAGAAGTTTCACATAGGACATACCATCCTCCATTTCCACGGTTGCTTGGAGTAGTCTTACAAGCTTGTGAACCACATCACCACTGGGTCCTTAAGGTATATACCATGATATTTGTTTAAATCAAGATTTGTATATTAAGGTTCCATAGGGAAATTTCATCTTTAAATTAATTTCTTGCAATATTCAGTAGCCACTTAAAAATCAGTATGAGTTATTTTTCTCTCTAGTCTGTTTTTTAAACAAATATGTGACATTTTATTCTACAAAGTGATTTTTTTTACTGAGTTACAGAACCACAGAGAAAAGCATATAAAAATCACAGACCTTATTATTTTTGGATTCTTTAAACTTAAAATTGATTTCGACCCAGTTCAGCAGACAATATTTCCTCCCAGTCTGAGGCACTGTATACTCATTTTCAGTCAGGAGTAATTTTTTCCCCAGCATGTTATAATTATAAACCCTTGAGAAACAGATTTTGTAACACAGACACTGGCACAAATCTTAACTGTAGTTATTCTATGGAACACTGCTGCAAGAAGGCTGGAAACCCATTCTCCCAAGAAGAATCTTATTAAAAGAATGAGTGGTTTTAATGACATTTCCTGTGACATTAACATTCTTTCATTTGGAATCTCAGAGCATCTCTGCTTCTGCATTTTTGGAGGTCCAAGGAGAATTGGCTAAAGCCAAAGAACTATGAACCATGACTGAGGGAACCAATCCAGAGAGATAAATCTGGGTTTCTTTCCCTATTTTCTCATGCCATGAGTTGTAAATTAATCTATTTAATTCGAACAGCATTTTTATTACATTCTAAATAATTACTATGGGGGCACTATTTGAAAACAGTCTACAAAATTTGCAACTGATCTGGTTCTCCTTTTCGGTATTAAATAGTAGAAATTGCCAAACCACTGTTTAAATGTCAATGATGGCTGAACTTCAAAAGGTTTCATTCACATCAGATAAATTTCGCTGCTTGTATCCTTAACCAAATTTGCAAAGTTGTGGAAAGCCTAAGTAGGTTTTCTTGTGAGATTTCAGGTAATTTTTGCTTCTGGTTGGGCTAGAAATATTAGTAATTATCTCTGACTGGATGTATGCATGAGTTTGTTTATATATTATGAATACATGAAGGCAAGATACCCACCATATGGACATTACAATTTAAGGGTTAAATTCTGCTCACCCAACTCAAATAACAACACTTTCCATTACATAGCACTTTGCATCTATAGGTCTCCAAGTATTTTACAAAGAGGGTAGCTTTCCCCCTATTTTACAGAGAGGGACATGAAGCAGAGAGGTTAAACAATTTGCCCAAGATCACATAGTAAGTCACTATAAGAGGTACAAATCAAAGCCCTGTCCCCATCCTGATGCTAGATCTTGCACACATTGAAGTCAATGGCAAAACGTCAGGACCCTTGTAGCTAGTCCACTATATCTCTCTGTCTTGCGGTGTGACCTCTTTGGACCTACTCAGAGGAATAAGGCAGTCATAGATTTGTTCCTAAATTAGACATTTAATGCAACATGGGTTGACACCAGAGTATGGTGAAGGGGTGGAAATTAGGAAAGGCAGAGAGACAACTGAAAGTGAGAAGAAACTGCTCTAGGGATGGCACTAATTTTGTTATGCCTCTCTTGTTTTTTAAATATATTTCTTTTGATTTTGTTTATTAAAATGATTTAGGCAGGGGAGCTGGATTGGGAATTCCACAAAAAGAACAGCCTCTCTTGCAGTGTCCTGAATCAGGAAGTGCAGAGTGGTTTGGAAGGAGGAGGGGGAAGTTTTCCTAACTTTTCAGAAAGTCCAAGAAAGTTTTGCTTGTGTTCTGAGAGAAGGTTCATGATGGGTCTTCATTTATCTAAACCAGTTCACTCATTCACACGTAAATAGTTAGAGAATCTAACTCACTTATATCAATGGATTCAGGATTTTGTGAGAGTATCACATTATCTCAGACTGCAATTAACTTTTGTGCTTTCAAATTAAGGGGAGAAGAGGGGGAAATCATGGACAACCCTATGCCCATTTAATTATCATTTTACACTCAGGCAAAACAAACTCCCAAATGTGAAAACTAGCTAACACCTCTGAAGGGCAGGAGGATCTCAGACCGATCCATGGACTTACCCCTTTTAGTATCTTTTGCTATTGCAACAGGAAACAATTTTTCATCCCTTTTCCTTCATATATAACTGACTTCTACCACCCACGATTAGCGCCTTATGCTGGGGTTGGTTTCCTTGGCTTGCAGGTCCCAAAGATCAGCTCTGACGTGACCACAGAACTTGACAGCTCTAAATTCACATAATAAATGCACATAGCTTGCAGGTAATTACAACCAGCTATTAATTTGCTAAACTCAATGCTGTTTTTAACCATTAAATATACAAATTCAGAACCTGTTCCTCTCCTATGCAAACCTATGGAGGAGACTGAGGTAGCCTAAAGTCCTTGTTGGGCTGAATATGCAGTTCTTGACGACATTCTCCTCCCATGAACCACACCGCGGATGCAGCAGGGTCATGGCACAGGGAGGGACAGAAAAAGCTGCAGAAGCCAGGAATCTTGGGGGACTGTCCCCAACCTGGCAAATCCCATCCTGAGCGACACTTATATCTAGGGTGACCATATTTTCCTATGCTGAATACGGGCTGCCTGGTAAAATTACTCATATTCAAGCGAGTTCAACGGCAATCAATGAGAACTATGCAGTTCAAACGTTTCAAATTAACATCAAGTTGACTGAGCCTCTGTTAAAAATAAATATTGCGTAGTTGGATTCTTTTTATTTACCTTCTTATCTTTAAGGCTTTAGGGTTCACGCAGGGAGGGGTGCCACACATACTGTCCCATACACTTCTCCCCTCTCTCACGCAAGGGGACTGACCGACCGACCTGACCCTCCCTGCCTGGTGCTCTCCGCCCTCCATGCCTGCCTGGGCCCCCAGGATGGACCCGTCTCTCCTGGTACCTGGCGCCGCCTCTTCCCATGGCAACATGTAGTGGGGCACGCAGGGTCACATGCCCCCCCCCAATTTCTGCCAGGGTTCATACCAGAATGTGGCTAGCAGCAGCCTTTCAGCACTGTGTGGAAGGGAAGAGACCGGAGCTGCTTCCAGCCATGGGGGGCAAAAAGAGGGGAGGGATGACCTGACCTGAGCCTTTGCAGTCCCCCCATGGCAGGAAGCAGCTTGTCCCTTCCTGCTCGCACAGTGTCGAAAGCAGCTAACACCTCCAGGCGGCTGCTGGCCACCGACATAACCCAGCCACTTACCCATCCCCAAGCTACAGTGCGGCTGCACGGTTAAGCCCTAAGGATGCATTGTACACCAGGGCCCAGCGAAGTGGCTCAGCAGGGGAGGGTGCCTAGGAAATGGAGCAACCCCGGGTTCCCTGGGGGTATGACCCAGGGTCGGGGGGGGGGGGGGGCAGGTGAAGCGGGTGCAGGGCATGAACAGGCTGAAAATTGCTTTTCCCCCTCCCCCTCCGCCACTCCAGAGCTTAGCTGAGGGGCGGAGAGGCTGCCCTGGGGCCAGCGCTATGGGCGGCTTTGGCACATGCACGGCTTAGCTCTTGGCCAGCGCCCTGGGCCGGAGGGTCATGGGCTTTCCTGGGATACTGGCCCAGCCAGAGGCAGTGCGGGAAGGAAGGAGCCAGGGACTGGTTTGCCGCACAGCTGTGGGAGCGGGATGCGCCCCGCTAGGGGGGATATGGAGGAGCAGCGACGCCGGGGGGGGGCGGTGAAGGGGCAAAGCAGGGAGCGAACAGCAAAAGGGGGAGCACATAAAGGCCGATGGGTTGGCAGCAGAGGCGACATGTAACCGGCTGCCGCCTGGCGCCTGCCCGCGCTCACCAGCCAGTGCAGCATGCAGCCAGTGGAAATGGGATGGGGGGGCCAGGCCCTGCTGGCCGAGAGCGGCACTGTAGAAAAGTGGAATCTGAACCGATTGCTTTGTACCATTGAAGGAAAGTAATGAATTCCCTGGGGCTACGGGCACACGGACAAATAGTGCTCTCGTTTACATCAGTGTATATTTCCATTGCTTTCAGTGGAGATACTTGAGACTTACATGGGTGTCACTAAGAGCAGAAATTGGCCGACCCTGGTGACACTCAGGAAACAGGGATGTACCTACAGAGACACACAGTTGCATAGTAATAACCAGAAGTTTCACTGCCCTGTGGAAGTTAAGTTACCGTATAAAGTATTTTGTGCTTCTTCAAATAATCCTTCTGCAGCTGACTGCTGAGATTTCAAAGTCCACAGGTTGACACTGACAGGGAGGAGGAAGCTGGGTTCTAGAAGATTCTCCACATAAGCCTGTGGGGTAGAGCCTCAGAAGTTAAGACAGACAAGTCTCCAGTTGTGCAGCATCCCCTTCCACACGGTGGAACACCGCTTGTGGTAGGAATGGCTCCTGGGGTTAAGCACTGTCCATGGGCGGAAGCATGAAGTGAGGGGCAACAATATGGAGAAAAGAGATCTCAGATGGAAGTTCCTTCCCCCAGTGGTAGATCGGTGGAGGTCTACAGTTTTAGAGGTGGAACTATGGCTCTCTTCTGCCAAGGAAAAAAACCCTTTCCAGAGGGGAGAGATTGCAAATAAAAACTCAGAGGTTCCACTCTGCTATGTGAGAATAACTCACATGGGGGAAACTGAGGCACTCACTGTTACTGGAAGCAATGAGTTTTACTTGCATTACCACACTTTATTCTAGATTATGTTCTACAAACTTTTTTTTTCATGGGGGGGGGAATAAAATCTCAGGTTTAAAAAAGAATATAATAAAGAGCAGATAGCTTTGATTTAAATATTACATTTTGATAATAAATACATTTGTAACAACATAATGAAATTTTTGAGCAAAAGTTCTTTTCCAGAAGAATAATCTTTAACTGGTATGAAATGCCTCACTGGGATTTTGTCAGGTTTTAATTTCAGTTTGAATAAATAATGTAAGACACCAGTCTGAGAAAGATAAAGGTGAATTTCATGTACTTCCAGCTCACCATAATGGAAATAATAACTACCTGAGTAAAAAACAAGTTTCCAATTAGTTTCTCTGAAATAATATTGTCCCTTTTTTATAGATACCATAGCTCATTTTGAAACCTAATTTTGATAATATATAAACATTTCTAAAACCACTATTCCCGCTGGAAGAGTGACAATTACAGATTTTGGCAGTACATGTTGGGATTGTAGCTGTACTGAACAAGCAATCTTTGCCTTTCTTTTGCTGAATCTTAAACAATGAAATGGGAGAAATCAATTTAAAATCCTCCTTAAGATGGAGATACTCGTCCTGGAACATTTTATGTTACATTATTGGATAATGTTCATAAGACAATGCCTGCCAGGTTTGCAGCTTTCTAAAGTTATTAAATTTCTTTAGAAAAACCAGATAGTTGTGCCAGTCTCTCTTTTTTTAGTTAATAATTCACTTTATTTGTGTAATCCTTCATAGCACAATAAAAGCAAAATGGAAATATCTCAAACGCTACCCAAGGTTGTTAATTAATTAATTCATTAATTTTACATTTTGAAATCACTCTAAGCATCTAATGTGCGTTGGAAGAAAAAAAAAAACCCCAAGACTACATTAAACAGTTTGAAAGGATTCTTTGATAGGACATGACAGGACTATATTCTAGTTAGTAGCACCCAGTGATTTGTGTTTTCACTTATGTCTGTCATCTATTATACGTCTGTAAAATTTGATGAAATAATACATAGAATCTTACTGTTCAGTAAGATGTATTTTATTCAAGAAGAAAAATCCAGGATCTATTTTTTCTATGTTGTGCACTTTATTATAAAATTATACACTAAATCATTTTTATATAGAGGGAAAATTCATTTAGTGTCTGATTCAAAGACCACTGAAGTCCATGAAGACTCCCATTGATTTCAATGGGCTTTCAATGAAGCATTCAAAGAACTCTCATCAGCAAAAGAGCTGACCCAAATTGGAGTTGCCCAAGTCTACGTCCAAAGGGCAGGATTTGGCCATCAGTCTGTAGGGGCTCAGTTTGAGTCTTGTGTCTGACTGTAAGTTATATCGAAAAGCAGAACATCACATGCATTTGAGAGGCTGGTGGTGGCCTCTGCTTCAACACGACAATGGTGCTGGGGCTGTAATGAGCTCTGATAGGGACATGGACAGCATTCAAGGGTTTTGAAAAGGAGAGCTGTTTGAGTGGACGTGTGAGGGATTAGTCCCACCCACCAGGGGCTTTCAGAGTTCTGCTTAAAACCATTGTGTCTGGGGCATGTTTCATGAACATTGTCTATTTCATGTGCTGAATGGAACAGACACTGTACCTAAGCCTCCCCAAATGCATAGTCAATATAGAGCTTTCTGCATTCAAAGGATAGAATATTAACAGCAGTAGCCAAAATATTATCAGGAGCATGCGTTGATCTGTGATCATGTGTGGAGGATGCCTATATAAGGAACCCTGCTTATTATAGCCAGGTTGGCACGTACAGATCTGCCAAAACAAAGAGCAATGTATGGTTTAAGCTGTGCTCTAATAGTCTCCACCTCAGTAGAAAGGGTCCTCAGGACAGGCGGGCTGGAGTAGTCAGGAAGGCATTAAACAAGTGTCAAAAGGGGAGTGTAAAAAGATGGAGGATATGAGCACTCAACACAAAACTGAGATGTTGAGAACAAGGCATCAAACGACATGAAGAGAAGAAATTAGTGAATTGCCTGTATACTATAGCCAATAGTGCTAGGAGCTTGGAATTGCTCATTTATGAGCATAAATTGGATCTACTGGGTATTACTGAAACCCGGTGGGGGGGATTCATAATTCTGGAATGTTTAAATTAATGGTTATTATAACCTATTTAGAAAGGATCAAGTGGGCAAAAGGGGAGGGGGAGTGGCACTCTGTAAAAAATAGCATTATCTGTTTCTGAGTCACCGATAACTCAGAAGAAAATAATCCCGAATGTTTATAGATCAATGTCCTAACTGATAAAGCACAAGATGGGGTATTAGTTGGTGTCTGCTTCAGACCACTGAATCACACGAGGGAACAGGATAACCACCTCTTTATGCACCTATCTACAATGTGTAGGAAAAAAAGCTGTGTGGTCATGAGGTACTTCAATTTGAGTGACATATGCTGGAGATCTCATACTGCCAGCAATAAAACGTCCTTTGAATTTCTAAACATTATAGATCACAATTTCCTAATTCAAAAAGAGTTGCAGCCAACACGGGGGAATTCTTTATTAGTCCTTGTCTTAATAGATAAAGAGGAACTGATCACAGAACTAAAAATTAGTGGTAGCTTAGGTACAAGAGCTCATGACTTGATCGCACTTAGTGCTTTTATAGGATCAATTACACAAAGCTGAAAATAAATATGAGTCAAATCAACTGGGAGAAAAAATATAATAAAAAAATGTGAATAACACCTGGGAATCATTAAAAAACACCTTACTAGATGCCCCCAAAGCCACATTCGAGAAAGAAGGCCACACTGATTAAAAATAGAACCTGGTTTAGAGGGGAAGTGAAGACAAGCAAGCAATAAATAAATAAATAAATAAATGAAGGAAGAAAGGGTAAGCTGATAATAACAACTATAAATCAGAAGTTAGGAATTGTAGAAAATTGATAAGGGAAGCAAAGGGACACAAGGAGACCTCTATGGCCAAAACAGTTAAGGAGAATAAGAAGGAGGGTATTTTTTTTAAAATTAGGAACAAAAAGAATCCTGACAATGGTACTGCCTATTATTAGGTGGAAATGGCAGATTTTCAATAAGTCTTGGAGCACTAGGGGATTGGAAAAAAGTTAATGTTGTGCCAATTTTTAAAAAGGGTAAATGGGATGGCCCCGTTAATTATAGATCTGTCAGCCTGACATCAATCTTGGGCAAGATAAAGGAGGAGCTGATCCGGGACTCAATTAATAAAGGATTAAAGGAGAGTAATGTAATTAAGGCAACTCAACCTAAGATTATGGGAAATAAATCCTGTCAAACTAACTTGAAATCTTTTTTTGACGAGATTACAAATTTGGTCGATGAAGGTAATAGTGTTGACTTAATACACTTAGATTTTTGTAAGTCATTTCACTTGGTACCAAACAACATTTTGATTAAAAACTAGAACGACACAAAATTCAAACGGTCCACATTAAATAGATTAAAAATTGGCTAATGGATAGATCTCAAAATGTAATTATAAATGGGGAACTGTCATTGAGCAAGTATATTTCCAGAGGGGTACTGCAGGGATTGATTCCTGGCCCTGCACCATTTAACATTTTTATCAAAGACCTGGAAGAAAATATAAAATCATCACTGAAAGTTTGCAGATGACAAAAAAAATTGGAGGAATGGTAAATAATGAAGAGCTATCTGGATGAGTTGGCAAACTGGGCACAAGCACATAATATGCATTTTAATATGGCTAAGTGTAAATTTATAAATCTAGGAAAAAAGACTGAAGACCATACTTACAGGATGGGGGATTCTATTCTGGGAAGCAGTGACTGTGAAAAAGATTTGGGCATCATGGTGGATAATCAAGTGAACATGAGCTCTCTGTGTGACTCTATGGTCAAAAGAACTGATGCTAGCTTGGGATGCATAAACATAGGAATCTTGAATAGGAGTAGAGAGTTTATTTTACCTCTATATTGGTCATTGGTGTGACCACTGCTGGAATACTGTGTCCAGTCCTGGTGCCCACAATTCAAGAAAGAGGTTGCTAAATTGGAGACGGTTCAGAGAAGAGCCACAAAAATGAATGGAGGATTAGAAAAAAATGCCTTATAGTGATGGACTCAAAGAGCTCAATCTATTTTGGCTTAAAGAGAAGATTAAGGGGTGACTTAGCCCAGGTCTACACTAACCCCCCCTGTCGAACTAAGATACGCAACTTCAGCTACGTTATTAACGTAGCTGAAGTCGAAGTACCTTAGTTCGAACTTACCTGTGGTCCAGACGCGGCGCGCAGGCTCCCCCGTCGACTCCGCCTACTCCACTCGTCGAGCTGGATTACCAGCGTCGACGAGGGAGCACTTCCTGGTTCGATTTATCGCGTCTTGACAAGACGCGATAAATCGAACCCAGAACATCGATCCCGCGCCTCCGACGCGACGGGTAAGTATAGACATACCCTTAGTTACAGTCTATAAGTAGGGCTCTACCAAATTCACGGTCCATTTTGGTAAATTTCACTGTCATGGGATTTTAAAAATAGTAAATTTCATGATTTCAGCTATTTAAATCTGAAATCTCAGTGTTGTAATTGTAGGGATCCTAACCCAAAAAGGATTGGGGGGCGGGGTTTGCAAAATTATGGGGCGGCTGTAGAGCGGGGGGGGTTGCAGTACTGCTACCCTGCTGCTGCTGGCAGCCAGGAGCCCAGCTCTGTAGGCTGAGCCACTGCCACCAGCAGCGCAGAAGTAAGGATGGCATGGTATGGTATTGCCAACCTTACTTCTGTTCTGTTACCTGCCGAGTGGGCCTTCATTCAGCAGCTGCCACTCTCCGGCCGCATAGCTCTGAAGGCAGTGCAGAAGTAAGGGCGGCAATACCGCAACCCCCCTAAATAGCCTTGTGACTCCCCCTGCAACTCCCTTTTCAGTCAGGGCCCCCAATTTGAGAAACACTGGTCTCCTCTGTGAAGTCTGTTTAGTATAAGGTAAAAGCACACAAAAGACCAGATTTCATGGGCATCCGTGATGATGTGTTTTCCATGGATGTGAATTTGGTAGCGCCCTGTCTATAAGTATCTACATGGGGAACAAATATTTTACAGTGGATCTTCAGTCTAGCAGAGAAAAGGTACAAAACCTTCCAATGTTTGGAGGCTGAAGCGTACTTCAGACGTAAGTAAGTAGGATCCTAACCCAAGGATAGCTCAGTGGTTTGAGCATTGGCCTGCTAAACCCAGGATTGTGAGTTCAATCCTTGAGGGGGCCATTTAGGGATCTGGGGCAAAAATTGGGGATTGGTCCTGCTTTGAGCAGGGGGTTGGACTAGATGACCTCCTAAGGTCCCTTCCAACTCTGAGATTCTATGATTTCTATGATGGACATTTTTAAAGGTGATAGTAATTAATTAACCGCTGGAACAATTTACCAAGGATCATGGTGAATTTTCCATAACTGACCATTCTTAAATCCAGATTAGATATTTTTCTAAAAGATATGTTCTAGGAATTATTTTAGGGAAGTTTTGTGGCCTGTGTTGTACAGGAGGTCAGACTAGATGATCATCATAGTCTCTTCTGACCTCAGAATCGATGAGTCTATGACAAATAAAGCTAGTTAAAATGTAAATGTTTTTGTATGAAAAATGGACATTTCTGCAAGCAGAGTCCTAGTCTGATTAAAGAAAGATATTTTTGGGTGGTGGAAACTGGAAAAACAAAGCAAAAAACAAATGGCAATTTTTGGTTTGCTGGAAACTGAAGATGTTTAGGTTTTGGATTTTCAGTTGGTCAAGAAAAGTGAAACTTGTTTATTTTCATTGACATTTTTCATGGGGACCAAAAGCACCATTTCTTGATCAGCATTATTCAAAAATATACTTACACTCCACAGGTTATTCAGTTTGGGACCAATCCTGCATTCCCTTGACATCCAAAATATCCTTTGGGCTCCCCAAGATACAATATCAGGACCTATTTTTTTTTGTATGGAGATCAAAATGAAGTTCTAGAGCTCTTGTAAAAACTTCCAGGTTCTGACCCAACTTTAGGCATTGTTTTAAAAGATCGTTACAACTTCTACAACCAATTTTGGTGTAACTGATAAGCAACATAGATTTAATTTTCTGTGATATATTGTTTATGAATGGATTTGATGCCACACAATGACCCAGGGAAATGGCACCATTATAAAAGATGGCGCAGAGAGAGGCAAAAGGGCCAAACTTGCTAACAGCTTCTTGAATATTTGCCTTGGTGGTGATTTTTTTTTGCATTTTAGTTTTGAAATAAAAATTAAGAAAATTCTGAAGTGATAAAGGAGACTATGTCACAGACAGCAGAAGCAAATGAATGTCTGAAGTTGAAACACACCGTCCCCCCCTTTTCAAGTTTAAGATGACTGGGGAGACAGATTGAATTATTTGTAAATGTCAGTCTCTTTCAACTTCATCTCGTGCTATCATTTTGTTTCTCATCTTTGAAATCATTCTATCTCATTTTAATACTAAACTTGACACTTTATGAATCTCTTACCATAGTGTGTTTTAGTGTGCGCCTATGCATGGATGCTATGGACCAGATCCTCGTTGGTGTGCACTGTCACCCAGAGTTTCACTGAAGTCAAATGAGCTGCACTAGCTGAGATGGTCCTATGTTTGAAAGCCTGTACAGAATCATGGCTGGGCAAACAGTGGAAAGAAGCATCTATGAACATCTTTGCAAATTCTGAATCACATTCCACTTCAGGAACATAAGAATTACCAGACTGGATCAGAGCAGAGGTCCATTTACACCAGTATCCTGTCTCTGATGGCGGCCAGCTCCAGGTGTTTCAGAGGCACGTGTAAGAACCTTGCAGGAAGCAGCTGTGAGATAACCTGCCCCCAACATTAAGTCTCAGTTGTCTTTGCATCTACTTTGCTCACACAAGCAAAGTTTCATTTAAGTGAATGTTCACAGCAAGTGAATTTTGGGCTTGTAGCCAAAATTTGTTCAACAAGAGACTATTAAGTTTATGATGAAACAAAATTAATTTTCCAATGGAAGCAGAAGTATAATATAGAAAAGTCAGGTCATCCAACAGGGAAAAGTAAAAAAAAAATACGGTACCATGTGACCTACATAGGTGACCAATCACACAGCTCAAATAGCAAATTCTGGCTAGAAAAGAATTAAGGGCTGAATTGTTATGTCTCACTCACATTGTGTATAGTACCTTACTCCACAAGGTGGGGATACTCAAGGTATAAGGTACTATTTAGTGTGATAAAGAGTATCACAATTTGTCCTTAAATGAAGAGCCGCTCAGAACAGGCTGTGAACAATCCATAGATCGACGTTTGATCATAAAATTAGTCAAACCATTTTGAATAACTAATGAATTCACAAAAATTATGAGCTGTTTGCAGACACATTCCAAATGGAAAAAAAAAGTTTAAATCCACCAAATAATATTGCACACACCAAATAGTTTGCCTCGCTCCATACATGATCTTTTATTGAGAGAGTGCACCAAAACTAAAAATGCATTGCTACACACTGTAACCCTTAGAGTCTTCTCCAGCCAAGACAGCCAGAAATTGGAGATTGTAATTCTTCTCTTTATGTGTGTTTTATGACTTATGTGTGTGTTACCTGGAACTTGTCTTACAGGATCAAAGGCAACTTAGAACCAAATGCACATGCAAATCTTCCTAACCACTAGTTTTAAATGGGGAAAAGATAATATATGTTCAATCCACGTAAATGTGTTTTCATATGAATATGTCGCTTTCTGTGCTGGATTTGGTAAACACTAGCATAATAATTTCTAAAGTGTTTTGCATTTCATAACAAACTTGACTGACAATCCTAAAGTGCTGTGTCTTCGAGAAGAAAAAGATGGAGCAGGCTGTATTGTCTAAGCATCCTCTGGGAACATCCTGGAAATGATACAGTAGCATCTTTGGTTAAACAACACTTTTAGCTCAATAGAAATACTCTGCTTGACACCAGTGGAGAATGTGTCCCATTGCATCAAGTTTCTCAGCATCTGCAATGTCATTCTATGCAGCAAACATATCCTTAAAAAAATAATTTCTCATGCCAAATCAGTCTAGGGACTAGAAAGGACATCTGTCATCGGCAAAACAATTTCTATTTACACTTGTTAGTGTGAGTGGGCAAAATCAAGCATCTCTTCCACTGGAGCAAGACATACTTCATATTCAGATTTGTAAAGATATTTAGGAGTTGCTGGGCTCAGTGTCACAATTACTAACTGATTTAGGAGCCTAAATCTTCTCTTCATGAAGGTTGTTAGGAGAAAAAAATGTCATTGACAAACAATCAGGGAAGGAGAATTACCACGGACAACATTTTTGACATGTTGCAACTATGTTTTAAAATATTGTCCACGGTTTTAAGATCTAGAACCCCAGGCACAGGTATTAAGGGCCAGATTTTGCCCCCCCCATCAAGTTGAGTAGTACCTTATTTAATGAGAAGTCTCACTGATATCAGTGGAGAAAGGTGATATTTATTGTGAATGAGAGTGGAAGAATCTGGTGCTAAATGACTTGCCCAAGGTCATGCAGGAAGTCTGTAGCAGAGCCAATAATAGAACAGAGGTCTCCTGACTCCCTGTCCTCTTTTGAACCACAAAACCATGTTTCTTCTCTAGAAACAAAATGAAACCCAGCCCAGCAAGAAGAGAAACATTCTTCAGGTTGAGGTTAGACCCCGGGCCTGGTGTCTTAAAATTCCACCTGCCCTGCAGGAAGGGACTGTATATTTTACAGTAACTCTGTGGCATTCAGTGGAATGCAAGGCAGGAATCCCCTGTAAGAAGTGGAGTTTTAAGGCTTGCATTCCGTGAAAAATGCCCCATGAAACTGTACATTAGATGGATTCCATGTTCAAAATGTGCAGCCCAATAAGTAAATCAAGTAATTCTACCCACACAATGTGTGTGTCTACATTACAGATGAGACTGTGCTTCCCAGCGTGGCTAGACAGACAACATGCTAGCTCTGCTTGAGCTAGCATGACAGTGTAGCCAGGGGTAGCATGATCAATGGCTTGGACTAGCCATGGGTTTGTCCTCAGATGGCTAACCTGAGCTGCTGCCCAGGCTACGCTAGCATGTCTGTTTACCTGTGCTGGGAAGCATGCTCCCAGCTGCAGTGTAGAAATACCCGATGAGGAAATCAGCCACTGACACTGTGAAAAAGGAAAGAACGGAAGAGGAAACACACAGTGACACTGATAACAATCAGTAACACTTTTTTTGTACTGTCATTGTATCGAGCATGCAAGAAGAAATTATTGGCTGCTGGAGAAACAATAAAACTGGGCCTTGATGAAATGGAAATGAAAACAAGGGTAAAACAGGGCCAACTAAAAATAACGAAATGGAGTTTTAAAAGGCTTTATTGGGTTCCATTCAGGAAGCCGGGTTCAGCACTAGGAACATAGTTTACATATTGCAGAAATGCGGCTAAAGAGATGGAAACACAGAAAATGATTTTAGAGACTGAAGTGCAGAAGTGAAGGTAGTTCCCTGCCATAGGAGAGGGACATTAAATGTAGAGCCACTGAATGTTTCAAAACTTTTTTAGGACTCAGAATTTTGGGCAGTTTAGTTTCTCTATGTCCCTTTCATGCAGCAAGACAGGAGTTAAAAAAATATTGTTAATGTCTGTGGGGATCATTCACTAGGGATCTTTTGGAAGAGTAATCTTCACATTTGGAAGTATTTTCTCATTACAGGTAATGGGATGATGAGCTGAAAAATGATCTTAGCCACTTATGATTCTAAAAGCCCTCAGTCTGATAATCTATGATGACTTAGAGATAATAGCAGCAAAGAAATAACTCATTTAGCACAATGTCCATTTACTTAGTAGACTTTTACTGTCATACATCTATTTTCATGCACTCTTGTAACAAGTTAGAAAAAAGAAGCACAATTAAAGAGTGACAAGTATGCTGTGAGGATCACTTTTCACAAGGCTGTATCTCATCCATACAAAATCTGATTTTAATGTAGTATCATACTCCTCCTCTGGGAAAAAAAAAAGATAATCGCTGTTCTGTACTCTTTAAACTAAAAGTAGCATAAGGAAAGAGGGATAGCCTTGTGCTTAAGGCACTAAACTGTGACTCAGGAAATCAGAGTTCAATTTGTCACTCTGCCACAAACTAAATGTGGACAAGCCTCTTAATTCTCTCAGTGCCTCAGTTCTTCTTCTGTAAAATGGGGATAATACTTGCTTTCTCCTGCCCTTTGTCTGCCTTATCTATTTAGACTGTATGGGGCAGAGATTGTCTCTTACCACATATTGGGCTGCTTCACGTACCACAATTGTCCTCCTCTACTTGGTACTGGTGAGGCCTGAGATGGAGTACTGTGTCCAGTTCTGGGTACTGCACTTCAGGAAAGATGTGGACAAATTGAAGGGAGTCCAGAGGGGAGCAACAAAAGTGAGAAACGATTTAGAAAACCTGACCTATGAGGAAAGGTTAAAAAAAGTAGGCACGTTTAGTTTTGAGAAAAGATGACTGAGGGGAGATCCGGTAACAACTCTTCAGATATATTAAGGGATGTTATAAAGAGGACTATGATCAACTGTTTTCCATGTTCACTGAAGGCAGGGCAAGAATTAATGGGCTTAGTCTGAAACAAGGGAGATTTAGGGTAGATATTAGGACAAAAATTCTATCTATAAGGGTAGTTAAGCTCTGGAATAGGCTTCCAAAGGAGGTTGTGGAATCTCCATCACTGGAAGTTTTTAAGAACAGATTGGATAAGAACAGGTTTACTTGGTCCTGCCTCCCTGCAGGGGGCTGGACTTGATAACTTCTTGAGGTCCCTTCCAGCCCTACATTTCTATGATTCGGTATCTGTACAGTGCCTAGCACAGTAGAGTTGTGATCTTGGTCTTTACATGCTACATAATGCTACTATTCTACTACTATGGCTACTACCGCTATTAATGATAAGTAGCACAATTTAGGAGTTAAGAAAGCAGAGGGATTTAGTGATGAGCCTCAGGGATTAATTTTGACTCTACTACTGATTTACTTTATGATCTTAGATCATTTAATCTCATTATATCTCAGTTTACATATTTATTAAACTATACTTAATAACATCAAAGTGGTACTGTGAGTCATAATTAAGCGTTGTGAGATCCTCAAATGAAAGGCTTTATATATATGCAAAATAATATCAGCATCATCATAATTTGGAAACATGCCAAAAAAATCATACTTGGTTCCTTCCTGGAGTCAGATTCACCTTACAATAGACTTTCCTTCCAAATATTTGCTAAATTCCTTTACAAAATGATTTGTTTTAAATGATTTCCCTGTTTCTGAACAGGACAGTTTGTTCCATATACCATCTATTCTCCGTTTCAAGAAATTCCTCTTCAATGTATATCCTTTCTCAGTGGAAGTTTGCAGCCCTTGTGCTTGTATTTGACTCCAGCTCACACAGGGTGAAATTCTGACCCCCTTGTATGGGAGTTTTGCCATTGATTTCAATGGGACCAGCATTTCACTCATAATCTTTAGTCATCAAATCCAATTACCTGCCCATCTCCTCCTTTCACACAATGAGCCTCTATGTAAATTGCAACTGGAGCTGGTAGAAAATTCACAGGCACTATGCTGTGGAAGACAAGACTTCCTCATGCTAAGGTCAGGTGTTGGTGAAGTGCCTCACAACACTGGGTACCCCTGAGAAGCGTCACAGCCTTCAAAAAGAGCTTAGACTTAAATGTCTCCTCTCCACCCCAGTGAAAGAACCACCTGAAAGCCAGTCACTTCAAGTTCTTCTTTCCCCCAGCAATACATTTTATCGTAACTTTTGCTGGCTTTCTATCAGATGCATCTTTCTCTGTGAGAAAAATACCTCGACTTCTCTCCAGCAGGCAGTAAAACCTCTTCATGTGGCACCAGTACTAAAAGAGTGCAGCGTTCACTTTGTGTATGTCCATAGGACAGAAATGTTCTGCTAGATTTAATTAATCCCTCCCATTTTCAAAGAGCATGGTAGGGATTTGTCTTAGAATGCCCATTGACTTGATCAGGAAACATTGTGGCCTAGTGGTTAAAACAAGGGATAGGCCATTAGGATTCCCAGATTTAATTCCAAGCCCTGCCTCTGAGTCAGTGTGTGACATGTGGCAAGTTCTGTAATAACTCTGGGCTTTAGTTTTCCCATCTGTAAAATGGGGGATTATAGTATTTCAGACTTAAAGGCTGAGAGGCTTAAATCAGTTGGTGCAGGGAAAGCTTTGAGACCCTTAAGCGGAAGAAGTGCAAATTATCCTGAAGGGAAGTGACATGGCTAAACTCTGTGGAACTCCAAAAATGTAGGGATGTACAACGTTTCCCGCTCTTTAAAAACAGGCCAAGAATGCAGCTGCGCTGATTTTATAATTGCATCTCTGAGTGCTCTTTGCTTTGAACTAGCGTCAACGAGAGGCAATGGTATTTATGAACACGAAGGGCTAAACGCTCAGGGTCTGCGCAGTAGTCCCACGGTAGCAGAACATTGGCCAGGAGACGGGTGGTGGCAGCAGAAAGCAGTCGCAAACTTGCCTTTGCCAAGATATGGGTGTCACTTGCTGGGAGTGGTATGGGGCCTAGTCAGCTGGAAATGTGCTGATTTGGCAAATCAGAGCAAAGTTTACCAGCCTTCCTCTTATGGAATTAAAGTTTCCCTCCACTGACAGAAAACCTGAGGGACTACAGGTCACTGCTATGACGACCTGCTCTCCCATGGGATGAAGCACCTCTCTAGATAAATGAAGAGATAACGGTAAAGATGCCCTCATCTTTAAGAGTTGCCATTTATGGGCCACAAGTAACTTGCACTACTGGCCTTTTCCCATTGCACCAAAAATTGTGTGGATGCAAATGCAGCAGCCTCTCTCTGACTAGACAGAGAACAGACCTGAGATGAAACATTGCATCCTGTAATATTTCATGGTGCACTATACAACATATCGAACAAAGACTGGCTTTCCAATGAATAGCAATTGTCTGCCCCAGGTTTTAAGATGAAGATGGGAGCAGCAAATATGCACGTCTTCAGTGGTTTTTGAAATGGCAAACTGTGTCGGCAGGCGAGCCTATTTTTATGGCCAGAATGGAAACTCTATTGAGTCATAGACACCCTGGTCCAGAATTTGGTCACTGCCTTTGAGGGGGTGAAATTTGTTATAGCCGGACACGCAAACAATTGGCTAAACCTCTTTCAGACACATTATGAAAATGAGTTTTTTTCTCATCCCCCCCCTTCTCTATGATATGCAATGGTATTTGTTCAAAACCAGAGCTCAGTAAATCACTGCAGCGGCTTTAGACTGTCTCACTCATCACAGTTGGTTTTAACTGACTGACTGTGTGGCTTAGGGCAAGTCATTCTGTCCCCTCCCCAGCTCTCGCCCTCCCTCTGTCCCCCACCCTGCCCTGGGAACACCCACAGGAGGGGGCTCTGAGAGGAAATCTCCACAAAGATAGTCATGTGGAGATCTCTGATATTGCCCCGCTGCGGGGAGGAGGCTGTAACCCCTGCAGAAAATACCATGGGCCATCCCCGGGCTCAATAGATCCTTGTGGTCATGAGGGAACAGGAAGGTCAGCTCATCCTCACACAGCCCACATGCCTCCGTAATGGCTCATGCTCCTGCAGCCCCTCCTCCACCAGGTCCCTGGGAACCAGGGCTCCCAAAGGAGAGCTATGCAGGAAAGAGAATACGTTCTGGGACTGTATTGTCTTTTCTGAGTTCCATGGAGCATGGGGCTGGGCAATCATGTGCATGCTCCTTGTTTCCACCCCAGGCCTTTTCCAGGCCTCCCCAAGCCTAGGAAGTCTCCACTCCTCCCCCTCAGCATAGACCATGGAACACATGCTCCATGCTCTGGAGCCTGGGATTTCCTCTCAGGCCCTGGGTGGAGGTGAAGCCGTAGAGACAGCTCAACTCCTCTTTTCAATGGAAGGGGGAAGAAATGCACACGGAGGATCTCCTCGGTGTGCAGAATTAGGCACTTGTCTTAGTTTCTCCATCTGCACAATTGGGATAAGTCACTTACCTCAACTAAGGGAGTGCTGCAAGGATTAACTGTTGTTCGTGCAGAGCTCTGAAGACATCCAGTGCTTGTGTGGAGAAGTGAAAGAAAGTCATCAGAGAAAGTTAACTTGCAGCTTTGGGGAGCAAGGCCAGGGAAGGGCCATGTTTAGAAGGAACAATGTTCCTTTCGGGTTGGGTAAGTCACAGGGCTGAGAGACAGGAGACCTGAGCTTTGTTTGAGCTCTGCTACAGACTTCCAATGTCATCTACAAGTCCTGTAACCTCGTCATGCTTTGATTTCCTTCTCTGTAAAATGGCGATAACAACACTAGCTTCCCCCCTGTCCAGCAAGGCTGAATTCATAAATGTTCATGAAGATCTTTGAAATCCTAAGTTGGAAGGAGCTTTAGAAATGCAAAGTGCTCTTATTTCACATGTGCATCCTAAAAACCAGCCTCAGAAGCAGCGGGAATAATCACTTGTATGAAAGTCTAGAATTCTTTTTAGTAGGAATTGACTCGGTGCCATCAACCGCAGGTCACCGCACAAATTAGAAGAACACATCTCAGAGGTGGTGACACATCTCTGAAGGAGAGAAGCATTGCAGGCTGTGTGTTGTGAGAGCTGCTACTGACTGAGCCATACAACAATAGCTACTGGGAAAGAGGCTGCTTCACAGCTTTCATGTCATGAAGAGATACCGCTGATGCTGATTTACACAAAAAGAAGAGAGGAAGTGGCAGCAGGCTGCCCATATGAATGGGGTTTTCTCGGGAAAGATTAAATATAGATAGCCTGTGAGGCCAAGTTTTACAACCTTCTACTATAAGCAACTTCACAATCCAACTAGGTGCTCACGTAGAAGACACAAAACTGGAGAAGATAAACTTCCTTCTCATCTGATCCCTGTAACTCATGGAGGGAGGAGCGGGCCTGCAGCACAATATGGTGGCAGAAGACACTTACAGATAGCTCACTCTACTTCTGATTTTAATGAGCCCATAATTTATTTAGGTTCCCCGTCTGCCTCCTTTGAAGTGAGTGGTATCTTTCTCTGTGAGCAACCTCAGTGTTCTCAGTACTTGTGGGGTAAGCTGCCACTCCATGAGAGCACGGATAGTGGATTTTGGCTTTTAACTATCAGGTGGAAAAATCAGTGAACACTCCCACGCTGAAAAAAATCATGAAAGGGGGAAAAGTCTGAATGACATTTAATCAGCAGCAAGACCCACGGAAAGGAGACCCTAGTGTGACAAGACCAAGCTTTTCAGTCATTTGATTGAGAACACATAGCTATCAATTCTTTAGCTCCTCAAAGTGACAGAGCCAAGAGTCTATTTGCAATAATATATGCTTTTCGATGTATGCCTATATTGTATACTTTGTATAAACCTGCAATGAATTCCTGTAAGTATTATTACTATAATACATTACTCTGTGGATAAAGGAATATCTGTTTTGGAATTCCCCACCACTGGACATCAGGATGAGCTCCAGTCTAGCCATCTACCGAGTGCGATGCAACAGCCATCTCTTGACACATGCTTTCCCCCAGTATAAGAACCAAGTAGTTGCTCCATAGTCAATGAGACAATAGCACAATTACACTCCTGTTGTAAGATAGCCATTGAGACTGATCCAACTCTGGAAGAAGTTTAATATGAGGGAGTGAGGGTAATACTGATCTCACAGAGATAGGGGAGATGGCTATAGATGCATGCTTATACATAGATGAGTTATTAATTATGGGCTTGATTCTTCCACTTTTTCTACTATAGTATTCCTAGAGCAGGGGTAGGCAACCTATGGCATGGGTGCCAAAGGTGGCATTCGAGCTGATTTTCAGTAGCACTCACACTACCTGGGTCCTGGGCCACCAGTCTGGGGGGCTTTCCATTTTAATTTAATTTTGAGTGAAGCTTCTTAAACATTTAAAGAACCCTATTTACTTTACATACAATATATATTAAAGACTTTTAGAAAGAGACCTTCTAAAAACATTAAAATGTATTACTGGCACGCGAAACCTTAAATTAGAGTGAATAAATGAAGACTCGGCACATCACTTCTGAAAGGTTGCTGACCCATGCCCTAGAGGATGTTAAATAGAAGCTACTAAAGTTAGACATTTTAAAATCAGCAGATCCAAATAAATTGCATCCAAGAGTTTTAAAAGAGCTGGCCGAGGAGCTTGCTGTATCATTAATAAGTCTTGGAGCACTAGGGAAGTTCCAGAAGACTGAAAGAAGCTAACGTTTCTTGCCAATTTTTAAAAAGGGTAAACAGGATGACCCTGGTAATCATAGGCCTGTCAGCTTGACATCTGCCCCTGACAAGATAATATAGCAGCTGATGCAGGACTCCATTAATAAAGAATTAAAGGAGGGTAAGGTAATTAATGCAAATGAATATGGGAATATGGAAAATAGATCTTGTCAAATTAACTTATTTTTTTTATGAGATTACAAGTTTGGTTGATAAAGGTAATAGTATTAACTTTATATAGTTGGACTTCTGTAAGGCATTTGACTTGGTACTACATAGAATTTTGAATACAAAACTAGAATGACAAAATTAAAATGGCACACACTAAATGGATTAAAAGCTGGCTAACTGATAGGTCTCAAAATGTAATTGAAAATAGGGAATCTTCACTGAGTGGGTGTGTTCTAGTGGGGTGCTACGGGGATTGGTTCTTGGTCCTATGCTATTTAACATTTTTATCAATGACCTGGAAGAAATCATAAAATCATCACTGATTAAGTTTTCAGATGACATAAAAATTGGGGGAATGGTAAATAATGATAGGTCACTGATTCAACATGATCTGGATTGCTTGGTAAACTGAGTGCAAGCAAACAGGTTGCATTTTAATTTGGCTAAGTGTAAATGTACACATCTAGAAAAAAAGAATGTAGGTCATATTTACAGGATGCGGGACTCAATTCTGGGAAACAGTGACTCTGAAAAAGATATGGGGGTCATGCTGGATACTCAGCTGAACATGAGCTTCCAATGTGACGGTGTTGCCAAAAGAGCTAATGCGATTCTGGAATACATCAACAGGAGAATTTTGAGTAGCAGTAGAGAGGTTATTTTACTTCTATACTTGGTAGTAGTGCGATCACTGCTGGAATACTATGTCCAGTTATGGTGTCCACAGTTCAAGAAGGATGATGCTAAACTGGAGAGAGCTCAGCAAAGAGCCACAAGAATGATTAGAGAAGTCTATTTACAGTGATTGAGCTCTCGAGTCTATTTATCTTAACAAAGAGAAGTTTAAGGGACAACTTGATTACAATCTATACGTATGTACATGGGGAACACATATTTAATAATTGAGCAGAGAAATGTATAACATGATTCAATGGTTGGAAGACAAATTTGGACTGAAGTAAGATGTACATTTTTTAATGGTGAGACTAATTAACCATTGGAACAATTTACCAAGGGTTGTGGTGGACACTATATCACTGACAATTTTGAAATTATTGGATATTATGCTAAATGATCTGCTCTAGGAATTATTTTGGGGAAACACTATGGCCTGTGTTTCTCAGGAAGTCAGACTAGGTGATCACAATGGTCCCTTCTGGCCTTGGAATCCATAAATCTACTCATATTGAGTAATACCTTACTACATGAATAGTCCCCAGCAGATTTCTCTGATGACTTGTGGAGTAAGAATTGGGTTGTATTTGAATATTGTTAGCATGCTCAGCCATAGGCGCCAACTCCGTGGGTGCTCCGGGGCTGGAGCACCCACAGGGAAAAATTGGTGGGTGCAGCTCCCCGCCAGCCCTGCGCCCGGGCCCAGCTCAACTCACCTCCGCTCCCAACGCTGGGCGACGTTGCGGGGTGCGGGGCCCCACCCCCAACGCCGGGCGACGTTGGGGCGGGGCCGGGGCCCGAGCACCCACCGGGGCCGACGAAAGTCGGCTCCTATGTGCTCAGCACTATACAAAACAAAGAAGGCGCAGTCTTTGCTCCAACAAACTCTCACAGTCTAGTTACTAATCAATTACTGATTTATCTAATTCATTTTTTTCCTTGTACATTTAGTATTTTCCCAGTAGTGTTTTTAGTATTATGTACAAGCTCTTTGACTTTCTGACATTTCAGACGCACCCTGGACCTGTTCAAGATGTGACACAATCCAGAAATCTTAAATTTTAGCCAGATTCTCTTTTGTCCGAGCTGCTACTTGGGAAGCAGTTAGCATTTTTTTTTCAATTATGCATTTTGTGTCTGACTCAAGTTCCTGTTATTATGCGGTAAGTGTTTTGGTCTGAACATTAAAGCAAAGAAAAAATGTTCATGTCCTCAGGGAGGAATAAAATCCACTAATCCAACATGGGTTTTATTTGCGTGTTGACTACCAACAGGTGCTGAGAATTGCAGGATTTCCAGAGCTTCAAACAGGATTACAGAGTAACAAACAGGACATTTATTTCAGCTCAGATTTTTATTTAAGTCTTTATTCTAGTTACATAGCTAGATAATTGGGCATCCGGCTAAAACTCTTTGACATACACAAGCTCTGAAAATATTGTTAATCTTTAAAATCAATATTGCATTTAGGAAATTGCTCACCTCCCTCTACGTTTGCGACTCTCAATTCATCCACATGCCATTTCACGAGCCATTTAACTACATAGGAAAAGACATTACTTTCGTTAATCACTCATGAACAACTCATGCCACCCATATATTAATTATTGTGCAAATGATGTTATCATTTCTATTTACTCATAGCAAGTTGAATTTTTAAAAGAAAATGTATCATAAAGAATTCATGTAGTTATGATCAAAGTGCTGGTTAAAAAGGTGCTTGAGCATATCCAATTGATTATGTAATATATGGGTCTGCAAGAAATGGGCAATCATAATCTCGCCATTATGGTCTAAGAACCAAATAGTCCCTCCATATTCAATGTAAAAGTCAGACTGTTAAAATAACAAAATGAAGCTTCCCTCACTTAAGAATTTGATCGCTGGAAATAGAGGTTATGGAAGTCAAACAATGGAGCTGCGGTTGTAATTTCCTAAAGCTGCTCTACTTGATTTCCCTTTATCTCTGTGAATTATCATGGCCAAGAACTTGTATTTGAACTTTGCAGAGCAGCTGAGCAATGCTGCCCACCATGCCCGTCAATAGATAGAGTTACTGTAGGCAAAAAGCGTATCTATATGCTCCAGCTTTTATTAATTACACTACAGATCATGCATTCACGTTATTAGTAAACTCTGAGATCTTTGGATCTCTGTGTGGCAAGAGGGCACAACTGGAAAAGAGTGGGTCTAGAAGACAAGGGAGGTGGGGATTCAGCTGTGGACATGAGCTAGCTTCTGTTGCAAAAAGAGCACCAGCCTATTCAGGACAAGGAGGTTGCTCTGGTGTTCCTGAGAGCAGAGTTTGACCCAGAGTTCTGATAACGTTAAGATTATAGCAGAAACTCTTAGTCACAATGACATTCACTGCTAAAGCCTTGTGATGGGGCATGCTTACCACTCGTGAGCACCTCCTGTCAGCTGTTGCCTTCCTAAAGCGGGTTTTCAGTGGCTCAGCCCTCCGGCCAAGTCTCACACAGTCAAGCGCATGAAGGAACCCCGTCCAGGGTAACAAAGGCTTAACAACAGACCGTGAAATCTGGTCTCCCCCATGAAATCTGGTCTTTTGTACACTTTTACTCTATACGATACAGATTTCACGGGGGAGACCAGCATTTCTCAAACTGGGGGTCCCGACCCAAAACAGGGCTTTGGGGGGGGAGGGGTCATAAGGTTATTGTAAGGGGGGATCGCGGTATTGCCACCCTTACTTCTACACTACCTTCAGAGCTGGGCGGCTGGAGAGCAGTGGCTTCTGGCTAGGTGCCCAGCTCTGAAGGCAGTGCCCCAACAGCAGCAGTGCGGAAGCAAGGGAGGCAATACCATCCCATGCCACCCTTTACTTCTGAACTGCCTTCAGAGCTAGGTGGCCGGAGAGTGGTGGCTGCTGGCCAAGGGCCGAGCTCTGATGGCAGCACAGAAATAAGGGTGGTAATACAGCGACCCCCCCCTACAACCCTCTTTTGGGTCAGGACCCCTTCAGTTACACCACCATGAAATTTCAGATTTAAATCTCTGAAAGCACGAAATTTAAAATTTTTAAAATCCTATGATCATGAAATTGACCAAAATGGACTGTGACTATGATAGGGCCCTACACATAGCTCCTTCTGCTTCACCCTTATCTCCGGGCTGATGTTCTCAACTCCTCTCTTTCCTCACCAAACGCCAATGCCACCAGTACCCATCTTCCAGCACAGAGCACCCTTCCTTACTCCTCTGGTCCAAGCCAGGAACTGAGCTGCTCAGGTCCTGCAGCTCCTTTTAACTGAGCCTTCTGGGCTCTGACTGGCTGCTTCCCTGCAGCCTTTCTAGGCAGGCCTGGAGGACCCACCTTCACTGCTCCTTTTCTCGGGCAAGGTGTGATAGGACCATGAGGCCTTCAGTAGGACCCTGGCGGCTCCGGTCAGCACCACCGACTGGGCCGTTAAAAATCTGGTTGACGGTGCTGCTAGGTGTGGGGGAGGAGGGGCGGCCCATGGGGCTCCACGCGCTGCCCCCCACTCCAAGCACCGGCTCCACACTGGTTCCTGGCCAACGGGAGCTGCGGGGGAGGTGCCTGTGGGCGAGAACAACGAGCAGAGCCGCCTGCTGTGCCTCCGCCTAGGAGCCAGACCTGCTGGCCACTTCTGGGGTGCAGCGCGGTCCGCGGTGCCATGACAGGCAAGAAGCCTGCCTTAGGCTCCCCCACCCTCCGCACCGCTGACAAGGAACCATCGGAGGTAAGCCCACGCCCCAACTCTGAGCCCCAACACCCTGCCCCAGCCCTGATCCCCCCCAAACCCAGAGCCCCCTCCTTCACCCCAAACTCCTCATCCCTGGCCCCACCCCAGAGCCTGCACCCCTAGATGGAGCCCTCAACCCCTCCACACCCCAACCCTTTTCCCCAGCCCAGAGCACCCTCCTACACCCTGAACCCCTCTTCCCCACCCCCCATCCTGGAGCCCCTTCTTGCACCCTGAACCCCTCATCCCCAACCCCACCCCCAGAGCCCTCACCCCTCCTGCACCCCAACCTCCTGCCCCTGCTCAGAGCCCCCTCCCGCACCCTGAACCCCTCATTTCT
Source organism: Chelydra serpentina (assembly GCA_037349315.1). Lineage (NCBI taxonomy): Eukaryota > Metazoa > Chordata > Testudines > Chelydridae > Chelydra > Chelydra serpentina. The sequence goes on from JBAIAC010000026.1 coordinate 32,080,832, forward strand.
GGCCCCACTCCAGAGCCCCCATTCACAGTTGGAGCCCTCCCGCACCCCAACCCCTTGCCCCAGCCCGGTGAAAGTGAGTGAGGGTGGGGGAGAGCAAGCCACCGAGGGAGGGGGAATGTAGTGAGTGTGGGTCAGGGCCTCAGGGAGGGGGCGGGGCTAGGGTGTTCGGTTTTGTGGGATTAGAAAATTGGCAACCCTATTCTCTTCTCATCTTACCTTTGAGGTCCTTGCTTCTTCAGTCCGACACAGAATGTACTAGGGCGTGATATGGCTCCTATTAAAAAACTTCCACTGATTTCAACTAGCATTTCTATTTAGTGCACTTGTTTTGTCTAAGATCACAACTAGACGGGGGCCAAAGTAGCAAAGTCCATGCATTTACCCTTTTCAGAGCTTGTGAATCGTTTCCTCATTAGACAGTCCTGGACTTTAAGTCATTATCTCAGTGAGGCAGTATTATTTTTTTTGTGATCATAATTCTGTACTATACAGGCTCTTATACAGTGCTCATCACACACTATCTGAGCAATCATACTGAGTGAAATTCACCCCCTGTGCAGAGAGCCGGCACAATGTGAGCGGGTCACTTGCATCCCACTTAAAAGCTTCAGGTTTATGTGGGACCTATGTGGTCTAATAGGCCTTTTGCTTGCCCTCTGCACACAGGTAAATTTCATCCACACTGTCCAGAAGTTTCCTGCAGAATTGTCTTTACAAACAAAGCTGTTTGATTAATTAATGAATACAAGCGGATCACAAGAATTACTCTTAGATTGCTCTTTGTGCTGCTCTTGTATTTTTATTTTTAAGAACTCCTGAAAAACAGGCTGTAGATAAAAATAAAGGAACAGGTGCACATTAATATACAACATATAGGCAGACAGAAATTTAGTCATACAGAAAGAGACGTGCCAAAGCATTACTGTATATTAATTGAGTGGAAAGTACATTTGATCTAATCTGAGGCAATTGCAAAACAACTGTTTAGCGTCTATTGAAATAAATTATTTTATTGATCTTGAACTGACTTTTGCAGATTGGCTCTATCAGCCAATGTGGCTGTCAAGCTTTGGTCAGTTAAACTGTCTAGAAAATGGTGCCAATACCACCGAGAAGCAAAGAGCATTTGTAATGGGTGGATTGGAAGGCAAGCTAGAAGCTTGGACCAAAATCAATGCCATGTGATAATGATGGATGCATATTTACAGTAGAGAGTTGTTTTGGAACAGAATGGAAAATCTGGAGCTTTTAAGCAATAAACAAGTCTGTGACGGATAGAAAATCTTTGCAATTTCTTAATGTCTAAGAACAATATTTAGTCAATTTTAGCTGAGCAAGATGGCCTAACAAAAGATATTAGATTACCCTGATTCAGTCTGACAATGAAGTTGGTACTTCTGAGATCTGCTAGCAGACTAATTCTGCCAAACAAGATCTCCCTAGATGCCCTTCAGAACCCCCAGAGTTTCCTCCCTCACGTGTGATAGTTTGTGTCAAGGCTGAATCCCCACTCTGGTACCTCGAGTGCAGGAAGTGGGGGCCTGCAAGGACTTTAAAAATTAATACGGGCCACTCCAGGCTTGTACTAAACTCACAAGGTTACAGCTTCTCTCTGACCTTGGCTTGGTAAACACTGCCACTGCCCAAATGCAACCCCCCCCCTTTGAACCCAGGAAGGCGCTCCCTGTGGGGTACCCTCAAATCCTTTCACCCCCCTTCTGGGGATGAGCTGAGAAAGAAAACAAAGGAAATTAGCTGTGGCTACCAGCTAATCAAACAACATGCACAAACCTCTTAGGACACCAAAAACCCAATCCTGTTCTTAAAAAAAAGTAAATTTGATTAAAAACAAAAAAGGGAAAAAATACATCTGGAACTTGGGCTTTTTGCTAGATCTTAAAAGAAACAATTACAAAAATTAAGCACCCAAAGTAGCTTTCTTGGGGATTCAGCTTAAAGGTTACAAGCAAACTAAAGCATCTGGGGTTAGCACAGAGGAGATCTACAAGCCAAAATAAGAAATAAACCTGATAGCGTCTTGTCATAAATGAAGGGAAGGGGGAGAGGGTCTGATGCAGTGCTATAAAATCCTCTTACCAGTAAAGGGTTAAGAAATACAGGTAGCCAGACTGACACCTGACCTGGCTGGCATCTGACCAATAGGGGGACAAGATACTTTCAAATCTTAGGAGGGGGGAAGGCTTTGTGTGTGTGGCTTTGTCTGGGTCAGAGTGATCTTGGAAGACAGAAAGAACCTACAGAAAACCAGTCTCCTCACCAAACCTCACTTTTCTAAAGTAAGTGTAGTCAGCCCTGCGAGTAGATTTCTGTTTATTTTGCTTGGTGATACATTCCCTATGGGAGAGGGAAGGGTTATTCCTGTTTTTCTGTAACTTTAAAGTTTTGTCCAGAGGGGGGAATCTCTCTGAGTGCCCTGTAAACTAGTTACCATCCGGATTTTACAGAGATGATTTTACCTTCTTTGTTTTAATAAAATCCTTCTTTTAAGAAGCTGACTGTTTTCTATGGTTTTTAAAAACCCAGGGGGTGGGTTTTTAGATCACTGTGTAACCAATTGGTTAGGAGATTATCCCCAAGCTTCCCAGGACAGGGGAACACGGGCTTGAGAGGATATTTTGGGGGTGGGAGGGTAGGGACTTCAAGTGGTCCCCTTTCCTGGATTCCTGTTTAGAACACTTGATGGTGGCAGTGGAAGAAGCATTTCTCAGGGTGCAGGGAATTTTGTACCTTGGGGATTTTAACCTAAGCTGGTAAAAATAAGCTTAGGGGCTCTTAATGCGGGTCCCCACGTCTTTACCCTAGAGTTTAGAGTGGGGAGGGAACTCTGACACATCTAACTAAACATTCCCTATCCAAATGATTCCTTCTAGGTATGGAAAATACTTTTTCATACCTGGTTCAAACCTTACACAACATTTCTTCTTATAGCATTGCTGCTCGGTGTCCCTGCAGCCCAGAGAACAACAGACAAAGGGAAAGTTTCTTTCCCATTTTTAAAAGTTCTAGCCTTCCCATTGGCTCTTTTGGTCAGGTGTCCACTCCTTTTCTTTTACCTGTGCGCTCGTTAACCCTTTACAAGTAAAGCAAGCAGAGAGCAGTCACCAAGAGGGATTTTACAGCTAACTGGCTGGCTGGTTGTCCATCAAAGGGAGCTACCCTACTACTTTATTTATCACAGTTTGCAACAAAGAGCAAGCCCACATCAGGCTGAGCTGTCAGTAAAAAGCAAAACGCTGCCAGTGTGGGAGTGAGGGGAGAACTGGAACGTAATGTTCAGAGGTGAATTGCTGCATCATGAGCTCAGGCTGAACAAGATTTCCTTTGTGTGCTTAGTAGTATGTGAGTACCTGTGAGTGTGTGCGGGGTTAGAAGAATATAGCCGTGTGGTTTTGCTCTGCTAGTTTTGCATGTAATCAAAATAATTACAAATCTCAAGTCATGATGAATTGATTTACAAAGTGGATCAATTCAGAGGAGACTGAACTCCAATGCTACCCAAATGCCAGACGTTCTGCGAGCATCATGGACACAGTTCAGTATAACTTGAGGTCACATAAAAGTACTAAGGGTCATAAAATCTTGTGGCTAGCACACGTGTCAAGCTCCTTGACTTGACATTATACCACCATAGTGCACCACAACTAGCTTGCAATATATCAGAGTACAGCAGCATGAGTTACTGCTGCTTGGAAAACCCAAGCTCTGCGAAAGAATGGCTAGATGACTGATGCAGCACTGTATCAAATAGAAAACAAGAAAAATACCTGTGGCACCTTAGAGACTAACACATTTATTTCAGCATAAGCTTTCGTGGGTTAAGAACCCACTTCATCGGATGCATGGAATGGAACATACAGTAAGCAGATATTTATACATTCAGAGAAACATGAAAAGGTGGGAGTCTCTATATTAACGTTAAAAGGCTAATTAATTGAAAGGAACTGTTATCAGCAGAAACTTTTGAAGTGATAATCAACATGGGACATTACAGACAGTTGACACAAAGGTGTTAAGGGTTTTTAAGGAGGGGAAATAAATTAAATTAACGTAATGACCGAGCCATCCACAGTCAATATTCAAGCCTAAGGTAATGGTATCCAGTATCTACCAATGTGATATATGCCATCATGTGCCAGCAATGCCCCTCTGCCATGTACATTGGCCAAATCTGGACAGTCTCTACGCAAAAGAATAAATGGACACAAATCTGACATCAGGAATCATCACATTCAAAAGCCAGTAGGTGAACACTTCAACCTCCCTAATTACTCAATGACAGATTTAAAAGTAGCAATTTTGCAACAGAAAAACTTCAAAAACAGGCTCCAACGAGAAACTGCGGATTTGGAATTAATATGCAAACTGGATACCATTACCTTAGGCTTGAATATTGACTGTGGATGGCTCGGTCATTACGTTAATTTAATTTATTTCCCCTCCTTAAAAACCCTTAACACCTTTGTGCCAACTGTCTGTAATGGGCCATGTTGATTATCACTTCAAAAGTTTCTACTGATAACAGTTCCTTTCAATTAATTAGCCTCTTAACGTTAATATAGACACTCCCACCTTTTCATGTTTCTCTGAATGTATAAATATCTGCTTACTGCATGTTCCATTCCATGCATCCGATGAAGTGGGTTCTTAACCCACAAAAGCTTATGCTGAAATAAATGTGTTAGTCTCTAAGGTGCCACAGGTATTTTTCTTGTTTTCTCTTTGCTGACACAGACTAACACGGCTACTACACTGAAATGTATCAAATAGGTGCAACACAGAGAATCCCTGATAGAACCACAAATAGTAAAAATGGATGTGCGGGCTATGGGGATGCGGGTAAGGAAGGGAAAACCCAGCTTTCTTCATATAACAACATTGAAGGGCTATGTAACTTTCTATAAGAAATATGTTGCAAGTTAAGGCCGCCCTGGGCAGCAGTAAATTGTGCTTGGTAGCCAGTGCACATAGATGGTTCATAACAACAACATATCAGAGGCTGGAGAAGCACACAAGGGAATCTGTCTGTGTGAGCTCACACACATTTGCTTGATTGTACGTAGTAAGCATCTCAGAACAATTTTCTCTGTACTTATGTTCTTCGTGGCACCCTTAGCCTGCACCTGGCGTTATGTACGTTGGAGGACATAATATGAAGTTTCCTTACCAGTATACCTTGTACATGGTTTTTTGCCTTTCTGCAATGATTTGGTTAGCTACACTCACTGCAGCCTCTTACAATACTGTACAGCTTGGTCACAGATTCAAAGACTGGTTTGACAGAACTTACTCAAAATTGTTTCTGTATGTGTTTGTGTCCATTTATTTAGCCTACTTCTGTGCTTTTTTCTATGGGCCACTGAAGTCAATGGGAGTTTTGCTGTTAACTTCAATGGGGCCAAGGTCTGATTCTATGACTGGGCTGTATTAGGCCCTATAGAAGTGACGGTTCATAGTGTTATGGTTGGTTGCACATCACTCAGTCATGGGCACCATAAAACACATTGAAAAAAGTCCATATGGGATTTTTTTTGTGTGAGTGCACTAAACATAATAGTCCAAATTTCACTCTCAGCAAACGCAATCCAAGCTTGTTCAATACAATGAGCATTCACTGATGTTTCTGAGAGCAGAATTTGACTCTGATAACAAAATTTGACTCTAATAGCCTTGAGGTTATGGTAGAAATTCACAAAAAAGAAGGGCATTTGGAGCTAAAGCTAATATTCTCCTTGTCTGCTTGTATCTATGGATTTCAGATCTGTGAATGAGGTTATTCACTATGTAATGCTTGCGCACAGTGGGACAAGAAAAAGGGAGTTTCAGATTTAGCACTGAACTGACCAACTCTTACTGGTTTATAGCAATCTCAAAGGTATTTGAACATTTATTTTAATATGAAAAATCTGCAGTCAGGAGGAAAATCTTTACTAGGTTTTAAAAATTTATCATCCATTCTATGAATGATCTTTAGAGTTTCCAGAGTGGAAGTATTAATTGAAGGTGAAAAGGCTGCTACTTTCCATGACCACTTTCAGCATAGTCAACGGCTGGTGACATCTTTAGGTTGAGTAAGAGGATCAGCCTCAAGCGATTGCTTTGGCTTTAATTAAGGCATCTGCCATTATGCTGAAAGGTCGGTCTAGTCTAAGTTCAAGCATGCTTGTCTTGCATGAATGTGTTTTCATTGTGGTTTCATGCACATGTGATATTGTGCCAGTTTTCTTGCTATTTGGTGTTTCAAATCTAAAGCTTCGTAGCAGTATCCTCTCTGATTTTGAATGTCACCATGTCAGCTGTAATCCAGTTGCTTGCACTAGTACATGTTAGTATAACCCAAAGCAGATTTTGGTCTAAGGGTGTTTTTCCCCAGCACATGAATAGTGGGCGTGACCCAGATCAAGGGTGTGACAGAGGGAAAATGAGACAACTCGCCTTCTCTTGTTAAAACAGAGGGAAGGACAAGATGGACACAAGAAAGAAATGTCTAGAAAGAATCTGCTAGTCCTTGAGATATCATATTTATTCATTCATTCAGATTTCAAAAATGTATACATGCCCATCCTGTGCTCTGGGGCCCCAATTGACAAAAGCACGTAAGCACAGTTAAGTGTATCCCTATTGAAGAAAGTACGGAAACACCTTAACTTTTAAGCTGTGATTAAGTCCAATTAGCTTTAATTAGCATGCAGCTAAGTGCTTTGCTGAATTGGTGCCTGAGTGCCCAGCCCATAAATTAAAATCACAAAATAATGCAAAAAGACTGCCTGCAGACATACCAGTGCTCTGTCCACCCTCCTTCTCAACAGCCTTAGAGAAGAGAAGCATGCCTGGAAGATTAGCAAATCTGGGCTGTGGCTGGATCAAGAGGGAGAACGGGTTCCTAAACTGAGGGTTCCTCACAGATATGCCCTGCCAGCAGCTTCCTCTCATTTATCTGGCCTTTTCAAATAAATTAATCTTGCAGAACATGGGTCAGGCCAAGAGAACTGCCTTAGTGATTCGGAGGGCTTCAGTGGCGACATCTCAAGCATAGAACTTCAAATGCAAACTAGCCTGATAACTTTCTTTTATCTCTATTGGATATTCTCCAGCTCTACCTAGAGACTTCTATAGTTCAGTGAAATGATCAGAACAGCATACCAGTAATTCTGACACGTTAATCTCACAGTTGGGCATGACTAGTGGTGGCCAAAACTCAGGGCTTCAAGAAATCAAAGGTACACTGCACCATTTATAGGTCAGCCACTTCAAGGAAATCTCAGGTATTGGTTCCCCCCTCAGATGTCTGTGGATTTTAACAAAACGTGTGCAGTGTGGTGCAGAGATAAAAGAACATCTCTCTCCGTTAGTATAAATTGTAGCTTTGGTTTTTTGGACATGAAGCACAGCAGGTAAGAAGGTCCAACAGATTTTTAAAAAGTGTGCAGTAATCATTTTAAAATAACCCGGCCGTAACTGTAAAGCGATGAGCGTTTCTTTCTAATGTGAAGCAACACGGGGGTTCTGTTAAGCGGGCATCACGTCACCTTCAGGATTAAACTGATTCCTCTGCATCAGAAGGAGATAGGTCTCCTGCCAATCACTTCTAGACACATGGACTGCTTGTGGAATAAATTATGTTCATGTTGTAGTATTTAACTGGACAGAATCTTTTTTAGAGAGACAAGGTGGGTGAGGTACTATCTTGTACTGGACCAACTCTTACAAGATAGTAGCTCACCCACCTTGTTTCTCTAATATCCTGGGACCATCGTGGCTACAAGAGCACTGCCATTTTTGACATTCATGACTGAGGTACTGGCTATAAACGTATTCTAATTGGGAGTGAGTGCCATAGGAAAGAATGGAAAAGGTTCTCTTTATCCATGCTGACTTGTTAGGGTGACACTTGTGCACCTTCAGACTGATCACAGCTGCACCCTGAGGTTTGAACAATTCTGGTATTGTTGTCAAACCAGCTTCTTCATGCATCGTCCAAAGCCTCAGTGAGGAGCCATGTAAGGACTCTCAGCTCTTCAGGGGAGGGATGGTGACTTCTGTGTTCTCCATAGTGCCTCATACGACGTGGATGCAAAAGAAAGAATAACAGCAATAAATTGCAAGTGGTCAGTTATAGTCATTCAGAGTGCGATGTAAAGTCCAGAAATTCTTACAGCCACTATGCAATACAGGTAATCCAAGGCCAATGTGGCTCATGCAGAGCGTGGAGCAAATGGTCACAGAGACAGAGTCTGCCATGAATTAAACTAACCAGAGCTGTAGGATCTTGAAGGCCACAAGTAACAGATGTGGGCATATGGCAGCTCTGATGGACTAAGCGGTTTTTTGATTTAATAATAAATAATTATGAGTTTTGTCTTGAACCGGGCCCTCATCTTGACAACACTTTTCCACATAGTTAACTTTATGCACGATGTGTCATCCCATTGACTTTAATGGAGCGACTCACACTGGGCCAAGTTAAGCGCGTGAGAGTTTTTGCAGGGTTGGGGCCTTACTTGCAAACTCCTTTGGGGTAGTGTCTGTGTAAGCATCGGTGTGTATTTTGAGAGCCCAAGTTTAGAGACCTAGGTCTTGATTTTTGTACTTTTCTTACTTGTAAAGAGTAGCTCTATTTGACGAGTGGTTCTGTTGATTCCAATGGGACTAGATGAGGAGTAAGGTACTATTCAGTGTATGTAAAAGCTTCCCAATTTGACCCATTGGAGAGGTGCTGAGCACCCACATTCATCACTGACTTCAGCTAGAATTGTAGGTGTGTCACAGCCCTGGAAATCAGGCCCTAATAGCCAAGATTTTCAAAAATGGGAGGATAAAATTAAGCTCCTAAGTCCATATTTAGCCATCTAAATAGGTGGTCTGATTTTTCATAATTGCTGAGCACCGCATAGGTTTTATTGCAAGTCTCAACCATTACAATTATGTTCTCTGATTTATTATCACCCTTCCTACACAAATGCCCCGTGAGACTTGGGCACTGGTGAGGGTAGCCGGTCAATCAAACTGATGAGGAGAGGAGGGAGAAGTGACTACAGATCTGTATGTAACAGTCGTGAAGAGAAGGACATGAGAAGCGGAAAGGAAGAAAAGGAAGCAAAAGGTAGTGAGAAAATTGCTAAGGCACTCGAAGTTTTGCATGCCGGTGATATATGCAGAATTCATGCACCTAGTTAATCTTCCTTTCAAAGAAGCATTGTTACCTTGGCAACTACCATATCAAATGGTATAGCCTGTGAATGAGTTATACTGTACATTTATTCTTGAAGAGAGAAAAAAGAAATCCACCAATTGTCATGTGCATTTTTGTACTATTTTTCAAATATATTTTATGATAAGCCATCTATTTCCCAGTAATTATTAAAAATGTTCCCCGGCTAACCTGTTTTCTCTCATTCTTCTCCCATGAAGGGAAATGATTGCTTTGATGAGGATCATACTTCAGCTGTTGTTGGAGACACTCTGTTGCCTCTGTTGTGTAATACTGCTGCGTGTTATAAGCTGCTGCTTTCCATTCCAGAGGTGGCTACATTTCTCTTGCAAGGCGAAGACGAGATGTTGCAGAGAGCTGTGGGATCAGCAAGCTGACAGGCTGCAATGCCAAGTACTGCAACGTTAAACCTCAAAAAAATGCAACCTTCATTCAGGTCTCCTTGTGCAGATGCTAGAAGTCTAATTACAGGATCATGTATTATTTTGTCCACAGGAACCCTGCCTCATTCAGTCCACAAGATGGCCACAACTCTTGCTTCTAATCTCTCTCCACTGCAGGTTAATAACCCCGCTGCTTTGTGACCTCATGCCCCTGGCCCTCTCACCTAAATCTTTCCCCCCACTCCCCCCCTGTTTCTTATCCCTCTGCATTTGAGCAAGGCTGTTTCCTCCTCCATGCTGCTTGGGGACCAGCATGAGGTGCACAAGAGAGAGATTCTTTCTGCTCTCAGTTTCTGTGCCTAGCACTCTCTGGCCCCTGGCTCCTAGCCCATCACTTTGACCTCTCTTTGCATCCCTTCACTTTCAAGGCCTTTCACGACCTATCCCCAGACTACCTATCGTCTCTCATTCAGCATGAAAAGGTGGACTCTGGCCTCCCATCGGCCCATGATGTTAGCCTCCATTGCCAGCTTGTTAAAATTTCAAACAAGCACCTTTTTCCCCCCTCCCATGCTACCCCTAATGCGTAGGAGACGATTTTGGTAAACAGCTGTAAAACTGTTATCCTCCTTCAAATCCCTCCTTAAAATGGCCAGGAAACCTACAAAAACCATGACAACAGCTAGGCTCTCGGTGTGCGACACCACTGCCTATCATGCTGACCAATATCGCCTTATTGTTTCATTGTACTCCCCCATTGGTCTGTCTGTCTAATCTGTTGGTTTTTGTCTTATACGTAGATTGTAAACTCTTTGGGGCAGGGACTGTCTTTCTGTTTTATGTTTGTTCAGCACCTTGCACAATGGGGTCCTAGGTCATGACTGGGGCTCTGAAGCACTACGGTAATACAAATAAATAATGCAAATTGCAATGAAAGTCCTAGTCAGCCTCCATAGCCGCAGAACGGCGCATGCTCACTTGCTCTGTGGGGAGGGTGCATGTGCTGTCCTGCTGGCACACAGGAGCTGTGTGGGGCTGGAGCATGTTCAGCATGCACAGAATCTTCACAGAATTTAGCAACACATCTCTAATAAGTCTGTACTTAGCACGAGCGATTTTTTAAAAAGAGGCTTACAACTGGGCTGAATCTGAATTGTTTTTTTCCATGAGAAGAGCAAAATGCACATCCCTGAAGCCAGGGAGACCCTCTGCCAAATTTCAAGTCCCTACAGCTTCTCAATCAACAGTTATAAGGTTATTAAAAAAAAAATACATGGTAAAGGGCACAACAACTTGGTCATGGAAATGGCTGAATGGGTTCAACTGAAACGTCACAAAAAACCCGTCAGCCCGAGGCAGACGCTCTCCCACGGGAAAATTTCAGCCTAAATGGTTTAAGTCTGGCGACGCTATAAGCAACTGAAAACAGAGGCATAACATGGTAAGTATCAGGCCACCATAGTTATAGGAAGCACCACCTATAATAATGAGAACATCCAGTTACATTAGACCGTCCTGGGTTTGAAGACCTGTTGACAATGCTTCTTCTTTGTTCCAAAGCCTGGATACGTCTTCCTCACCACACCAAGAGTCTGAGAGTCTCTTTTGCTAAGGTTATGTCTACATTGTGAGCTAGGGGTGTGGTTCCCTGCTCGGGTACCCATACGCACTTGCTCTTATCAAACTACTGAGAGTATAAATAGCAGGGCAGCCATGGTAGCGCTGGTCGCGGCAGCAGAGGCAGGGCTGAGCCGTGGCGTGTACATACCCACCCGAAACCAGTGGGTACGTGCACGGCGCAGCTCAGCCCTACCTCTGCTACCGCGACCGGCACTACTGCCGCTACACTTCTGTTTATACTCGCCCTACCTCCCGGGCAGGGGAATCACACCCCTAGTCTGCAGCATAGGAGCTAGCTTATGAGACCGCTGTGGAGCTGCTTCTTTCTTTTCCTTGTCTATTTACATATAATGTTTATGCTGAGAGGAAGGCTGGCTTTGTGATTTAAGCCACTTGACTGGGGTTCAGGTGACACGGGTTAAATCCCTGACTCTGCCACAGACTTCCTATGTGACCGTGGGCAAGTCACTTAATCTGTCTTTGCCTCAGACCCCCATCTGCCTTGTCTATTGAGGGTTCAGCTGCCACAAACCCTGAGTAACGGGCAGTGCTAGAAGCAGAGCTAGACTGTGATTGACAGAGTCTCAATCTGGTCCCTTGTCCACCCTAGCTGCAGGTGGGGGGAAATACTCTGAGCCAGCTTGATACCTACTCTAGGCTGCTTCTTCCTCCTCCATGCAGGCTCAACTGTGCTGGCCAGCACGCTAGGGGCAGAACAGAGCCAGGCCTCCATCCACTCCCGCCTTCTGCCTTCTCCCCTGCATCGAAGTGGGGAGGGGAAGAGCCCTGCACTAGCTGCTCCCCTCCCTTGTACTGACCTGTCATAGGGGTAGCTAGCACAGGGGAAACAAGGGGGCATCTTACAACTTCTACCCTCCTGTGCTTGAAGAATAAGTAACAATTTTGCCATCAGACTGAAAATCATCTGGGGCGTGCTTCTTACTATGTCCTTGAACAGCATGCAGCCCAATGGGGACCTGGCCTTGGCTGGTGCCCGTGGGCACCACTGTAATACAAATAATAATCAATCAATAATGACAATATTCCCCAAGATAAGCTGGGACAGAAATCCATCATCTCCACAAACCCATGTGTGAAGGGAACCTCTTTGCAATCGGCCACATTACATTGGAGACACGGCTCAGCCAAAAACCCAATACAAATAAATACAAACCAAGAGTTAAAAGCGACCCGTCTCCCAGCAAAGGACATTCCCCCCCTCTCTAGACCTTCTGATAGAAAGAAGGGGGGTTATTTTATTTTCTGCTCAGGCTGGCAGAGCCGGAAAGTTAAACACCTAATCAGATTTCTAATAGAAACAGAATGCGAAAATTGAAGTGACAGTAATACAATAGTACTGTATTTCAACCACCATTGACACCAAACAGTGGAGATGTCAGGAAGCCTAATAAAACCAAAATTGAAGTGACAAAAAACCCCCAACAATTCCTTCTAAAAGCATTAATTTTCATGTAACTCCTTGGCTTTGGTTGCTGGATGTCTCAACACTAGAACTAATGTGGAACAGATTAGCAGTGGTGGTCCTAGATCCGGCGAGTGCCTGGGTGGAATCATGTATTTTTATTTAAACTAAAGGGACTGAACTTTGATGTGCAAAAATGGAAATATAGACTTGACAGCAGTGGACACTCCCTGAGTAATTGAAGGCCCTTAATTTCACCTTGACTGTCACAATGCATTTAAAACATGCATTCATTCCCATATGGTTCTAGCACCTGATGAGTGATTTCTTATAGAAGTGTCAGAAAAAAGGGAGATGAATGGAGATCTAATTAAAGCGTATATAAAGTTGCACAATAAATCTCCAGTCAGTAATGTCAGCCTGGCTTATATCAGCCCAGGAGAGCAAACGAGATGCCATAAATAAAAGGTAAAGTAGTATAAACAGGCTGTGACACTCACAAAGCACTAGCTTCGCTTGCGAGACACTAACATGAAGTTACTGGGGTTACTGAAGGAACAAAGCTGCTATTCTGGGGAAATATTCCCCAGCCCTGATACATTACAGATGGCAGGAATCAGAACACCCTTTGGCTATGGGTGCAGTACCACTAGGTTTCTGTGATTATTGTGCCTGAAAAAGTATCTGCCAGGCATTTGCTACCTGAATTAATGACCCCCTATAATTTCTCGAGCTAATTTGCTCTATTCAGTATTAAGCACGGCTGCTACAGTATGAAGGAGAAAAAGTAAAATCAGCCCCCAGACAGCCCCCAGGGAAAGGAGAGCAATGAGAAGGCAAAGTATGGGACGCAATACTGCTCTCACTGAAGTCAATGGGAGTTTTGCTGTTGACTTATATGATGGCAGCATGGAGCCCTGTGCTTTTTACCTGTCTTGTCAATATTCTTTCACTGCTGTTTTAAACAACGTCTGCCTGTCTGTAATCCATCGATCCACCCAGACTGTTATTCCTAGGATATCGTCAAAGAAGCCAAGGGGGGGGGACAAGTACATTAATTTTGATTAGAGAGGTGTCTGCATCATGATGATATATTATTTTACAGTAGCGCCCGGTGTCACAGTTCAGAGCAACGGCACCCGTATTCTCTCTCCATGGTTCACCAAAGGCACCCACTTTGAGGCTTCTGCCGCCCAGCCGTTACCGCTCTCAGACAGAGACCTGCTTCTCCCTCCCTCCTGACCAGGGTTTTTCCAATTCCCTGGCTACACTGTGATATTCCCACAAGCCAGACTGGCTAAACAGGCCAGTGTCAGTGTATTGCTTTCTCTGCTAAAGCGAGGAACAACGGAATTTGCCAGCAGTTATAAGTCACTGCACAGCTCTTTCTGAGCAAGCACATTACAGAGAAAACATTAAAACAAATGCAAAACCTAGACACATGCAAATAAGCTCACCAGAGATCACCTGGTAGATGCTCTAGTAGGAGTCAGGCCTTCAAACCCCACCGAGGGGTTTTTCTATGGTTACAAGTTCATAACAGCCTCAGCTGAGAACAAGCACCCAGACTGGGCAGATCAGCCAGCTTTTATATTGCTTGGGCCTCTGATGTCTGATCTCCAACCCTGAGGAACAGGTAATCAGCAGACAGGGTGGAGCTTTAAAAGGTTAGGTTTGTGAATAACCAGTGGAGGGCATTTGCAGTCACCTCCCCTTAGATATTGCCCAGAAATTCCACTTCACACATATTGTCCCCAAAGTCGATACAGCCCTTTGATCACCCAGGCTCACAATAATACATAACCTTTGCATTTAATGCAATGGACCCCCAGGTCAGATTGGCGGTGGCCTTGTTTGTTTGTTGGCAGTGTGGGGGGCCGCAGGTCACTTGCGAGGATTATCTGGGTGCAGCCCATTTAAATATTCCCTTGACATGGCTGGGGCCTCGAGCACAATGGCACCGGAGCTCCTCCGATTCTCTGCTTGTGGCACATAATAGTTTAGTCTTCGGTAAGTCTCATTTACTTTGGCCTCATTTCTGCTGTTGGGTTTAATATGTGGGTATTGGGTGGTGTTGGTGGTCTGTGATGTATGGAAGTCGGATTGGATGGTCTCATGGTCCCTTCTGGCCTTAAATTCTATGACTACGACTCCAAAGATACTTAAACTTAATTCAATAAGGTTTTCCAAGCGCAGTGCAGGAAATTTCCACTGTCTCATCGAAAGTCATTGGAACGGAGGCTCCGGTTGTGAAAATTGGACTTAGACTCTTAAGTCACTTTGGTGCTTTTGAAAATCTGAGCCCCTCTCCATAATCGGCTGAACCAGAATCCTGAATCACAGTGTAGTACCATGGCCACCACCCACCCACACACACCCCTCAGCTCCAGCTCCACCCAGTCTCCCATCCCAGCATTACCTAGGTCACTGCTCATCTCCGGCCTCTGGCAGTCACAGCTACCTCTATTAACCACCCTCCCTCCCTGCAGCTTCTTGCTGCCTTTATATTGGAACCCCTGATTTCTTTCAGGTGGGCTCACCATGTAACCAGGGTTGTCTTAGCCCCATGTGCTCAGCCCCAGAGCAAGCCACCCTGTTCCACACAACATCTCTGAACTTTGATGATGGTGGGATATTGAGAAATCTAGCCCCAAACCGGTATCCCAGCCATGTGACTCAGGCCCTGTTCATTTTTTATTCATACCGTCTCTTTATCAAGTTTGCACTAGGGTGAAAGGGTCTCTCTTTCTTTTCTTTTTTTAAACCTCTCAGATTTTCTTACATGGTCCCTGTGCCATTAGTGGCTACTATGATGGGATGTTACGCGTTAAGAAAATCTGTTCATTTGTAAAGCCAGTCATTAATAAGAAGCAAGATGGCTTTACCACAGGGGATGCCAACACTGCTTGGCTGGCAAGGTCTCTTACAATCCTGGAGAGATTTTAAATGGCTTGAACAGGTTGATGTTGTCAGTTTCAATTTGCTGAACCATCTGACAGTGTTCACGACAATTAGCATCTACAAACTATGACAATATGTTACCTTTTAAACAAAATATTATGGATGGCATTTTGTAGAGCAACAGCAGCTAAAAATATTCTAAACCCTTCCATATTTTTCATGAGAAAGAAAAGCCTCCTGTGAAGCTTGACAACTGAGCTGGTAATTGGACTGTCTGTGACATCCGTCTTAAAGAGGGGCAGGTCAGGAAGTTTAGGTGCTCAAGTGATCTGACAGAGCTCACTGAATTTATAGTGAAGATGGGCGCATGTTACCAATCCTCAGAGACAATAGGCTAGCTAGTGAGATCGGGCTAGTTGTAAAATTCAGATCTGGACCGGCAATGTCAGATGAGCGTCCCGCAAAGCCATTACTGGGGTTTCCCCACCCCGTGGCAGTGCCCAGGATTCAGCGTGCAGCTTCCTGTCCCCTGCACCTTCTTCCTTTGCCACGCCAGCTGAGAAAGGGGGTGGGAATTAGATGGGCCATTTGAAAGGTGCCCAGATCTGGTGTGTGTTTGTAGAGGGAGTTATGGGAGTAGCAGATGGAAACCTCTC
Organism: Chelydra serpentina; assembly: GCA_037349315.1. Lineage (NCBI taxonomy): Eukaryota > Metazoa > Chordata > Testudines > Chelydridae > Chelydra > Chelydra serpentina. The sequence continues at coordinate 32,097,044 of JBAIAC010000026.1, forward strand.
TTCAAGTAAGGCAGGGAGGATGGAACCTATGATGCATCCCACCCAGGGCCAAGATTAAGAGGCTGACATCCTTCCAGAGAGGAGTCAAGTGGTTCTTTCTACAGATCCTTGCCATCACAAAGCCACTCCTACCCAACCACCCCATGGCACAGGAATTTGCACCTGTTCTGGGTGGGGTGGATCCCCTAATATCTAGGGCCTCTTGAGGCTGTAGGTTTCACAGCATTGCCTGAATCTGCCTGGAGGACCTAGGTCCAAACTTCTCCAAACCTCAGGGGCGTCCAAGATCGTTACTTCACTGTTTATAGCAAGTGAACAGAATGGTGAGAAGATCTACACTACATTGACCAAACATTTCACCCTTCAAGCTTTAGAGTCATTAGCATTTAGGGAACCCACATATCCAATTCATGCTTCAAAACACACCCCAAGCCATGAGCTTAGGAAGTTTTTCATTTGTTTGCAGGTTTCCATGCCGGTTCTCCTAGAGATTGTTTTGAAAAAGACCATCAGAATATCTCCAGTGAAACGCCGCAGAACACAGTGGGAGCTGTGAAGGCTCAGATCTGAATATAAATATGAAATGACAAGCTGCTTCATGTGGTATCATTAAACTTCACAGTGAGAGGGGGTTTTTTGAAAGCCAAATTACCATGTTAAAATATGCCTCTAATGTTAAACTTGAGATAAAAACTGCTTATTTTTGTGTTTAGCATAATAACTATTGGAAGGAAAAGTTTCCCTACTTTAATGTTTAATATGTTTTGGATATATTTCTATATTTTAGCAGTTTAATTATGAATAATATTAGTGATGCTGCAACTGCACAAGGCTGAGGAAAAACAGAGTGGTTTTTAAATTATTCTGTATGCCAGGGTATAAAATGGAAGTTTACATGACACAGTTTTATTTTACCTTTCAGCTAAGAGAATAGCTGGTCTCATTTAGGGCTGTATTTGGAGGTGAGCATTGCTTACAGACAGGTGAGAAGATACTGACATAAAGGCAGCCCAGTACTTTTAAACAGAAAAAAGCATGTATGGTGTGTTTTCTTTGTCATGACTATGACTGACTAACCCCACTGACCACTGGATGTCACTGTTAAGTCACACAACCACCACCAAATTGCGTGAAAAGTGCAGCTTTTCTTGGCTTTGCTGTTTCTTGGGCACTTCAAACTCTGGGCATTGAGTGCACAAAATTATGTCGGATCAAGGGCTGTACATTGATTTTGGAGGAATCAACCTGGCTAAAGAGGCGTGGTTTTTATATTTAGGAAGTTTGCCAAGTTCCAAGATCAGTGCAAAGCTAGCTACATTAAGATCAAGAGAGTCTTTCAAAGTCAGGAAGAAATGTAGGGCAGTAGGAAAAAAAAAGTTAGGATCTTCTTTAGTTTTCCTTCCAAATGAATCACTCATCTCAAGTACCCTAAGCAAAGCAGTTACTGGGGCACATGGGGCTTGCAGATTTTACAAAGGAGTAACTGCTATTTTGTGTACAAGAGTGAAAGACAGAGGGAGAATAGATCATTGCACAAACAAGCTATTCTGACAACAGGCTCAGTACTTAAACAGAATGATGCATTTCATTCCCCTCTGGCTGTGTATAGTCCTTTTGTGAACCATTAGGACCTTAATCTCTAATTTAAGAAAGCACCCCTATTCAAGACTGCACTTGAGCAGATGCCTAAATCCCAATGAAGTCAAATGATCTAAGCACATGCTTAAAGTTAAGCATGTGCTTAAATGCTTTCCTGAATTGGGGCCTTTATGCATTTCTCTGAAGCTCCCCACATTTCTGTTTATTCATGATTTTGACAACATGGCTACTTTTACCTCAGAGTCTTGGGGCAGTGTCAATTTTCACATGGTTTCAATGCACAAGGCTTCTTCCTTTGAAAAATGGGCTCATTTCCACATAGTCTCACTCGGAAACAGGCCTGTTTGTTTGGCCATTTTTTAACCAAAAAAATGGGCCATTTTTGCTTAATGTGCCCTAGCATCATTTTCTTTGAAAAAGAATTTGCAATGGACTGTGACAAACTGTGAACTGTAAACAGTCGCATATTTCATTACAAGCTTTCCTCACGTTTCTTCACATGAGCAAGTCCGTGTGGATGTGTGTTCCAGTCTCATTATAACTCACCTTAGGCACAGTCGGGCCAGAATCTGTTGCCAGCCACGCCAGTGTGAATCGGGAGTAACTCCACTGATGGCCGTGGGTTTACACTGGTGTAACTAAGCTCAGCATTTGAACTATCATGTCTTGCCTTCAAAACCCTCCTGCCCTGTGATAACTACAAACAACCTGGCAATAGTTAGGACGCTGCTGTGCTGTGACATCTGCTTTTCATGCTGACCAGTAGTGTCTCTGTGCTATCCTGGGTCCATTTGCTGTAGCCATCTGTTGTCTCATAAAGTTGTAGAGTGGGATTTTCAAGAATGCTTAACAGAGTTGGGTGCCCAACTCACTCCCATTGAAAGTCAATAGGAGTTGGGAGTCTTACGCCTTTAGGCATGTGTCTTATCTTGCCTTGCCTTAAATTATACGGTTTTAGGGATAGGGTCCATCTTTTTGTGTTTGTACAGCACCTAGCACAATGGGGTCCCGACACATGACTGGGGCCCTGGAGCTACCTCAGTACAAACAAACAAATAATAATATGAATAGTTACATACATACATTTAAATGTAGCCTTTTGGGATCTCAGTGAGAAGTGGTCATTCTTTTACTATAGTTTTTCTTTTGTTGAACAGTTGCCCAGTGGCAGCAGATACAGCACAAAATCCAACAGGCGAGAAAGCACCTAACATGCTGCTTTTGCTCAGGTTAGACCAATATTTACAGAGCCTGCAGAATATTTACAGAGACCGCTGGGAAAGGAAATCGGGAGTGTCTGTTGGACCAACTTTTTCCTGCGTTGTGCTTTGTCCTCTCTCTATTGCGACTCCAAATTAACTGTCACTTACTCACTTCATTTTATGGGTCCAAAATCAACATTTTCTCTATTTACCCTAATTGGTGTCAGCGCCAATAAAACAGCACAGCACTCCAACCTGAACGTACTCAGCAAGTTGTCTGAGGTTAACTAAAGTATCTCACCCTCCCCAACTTCTGTCAGCTAAAATATGACAAACTAGAGCTCCAAAGAGAAGAAAGCACTCTCTTAATCTCTGAAACAAGGTTTGGATAGATATATTATATAGAGAGACACACACAGACTATGAAATGTGCTATTTCAGGCTTCAGATTAATGCTCCACATGCTGTCATTCCACCAATTTCTTTCACTGGAAAAAAAACCGTGAAGCTTTGCTCTCATGCTCATCCTAGCCCTGTTTCTCTCCCTGCTATCTCTGACACAGTTACTAGCAGTTCAGTACCGCACCATACACCCAGAATAACATGGGCAGGGGTGCTGGAACAATTTGTATAGTGGGGGTGCTGAGAGCCATTGAAGCAAATGTAAACCCTGTATATAATGGAAACCACTTCAAGCCAGGGGGTGCGGCAGCACCCCTACTTCAGCACCTACGAACATAGGCATCTCATTATCCTTGTACATTGAAGGCAATAATAATAATAATATAATAATTAATACCCAGCCCCAAAGAGATGCTCACATACAAAGAGGCTGCTCATTGAGACTCTAGGTATCAGAGTCTGGCCCTGAATGGTTTGCAGAGAACTGCTTGAAACGAAGAAAACATGATCTTGCGCTAACCATTTCTGACTTTGTCTGAACCCCAGCCCACTTAAACTGGAGCGCTTGTGAGCCAAGGCATGAGCTGAATTAAGTGCACTGATTGGTGCTGAATGGGAGAACACGGTGTAGACAGAGGCAGCAGAATGGCTTATTGACAGTACGCCATGTGAGGAGAAGGGCAGTTCTTGAGCTCGGAGAGTGCAGATGAGAGGCTAACCAGCAACACAGTGAGTCCAAACAAGAAGAGATCTTCGGTGGGAGTTAGGTGTTGAGTAGTTAATAGGCAGAGGTAACTTCTCAAATGCTCAAAAATTAGTCTAGCAAAAATAGGGCACTACAAAGGGAAATTTTGGGGATAGCAGAGTGGCATAACACTAACCAATTCCAATGAGAGGTTTCATGGTGAAAGCAGCAGCCAGTATTTTTAGGAATGGCTACTAAAGCTTCCAAGACAACCCCATGGGGCACATGAGTAGTGTTGTGTTTATAAATGAAGTTACTCACATATAGAGTGGAAGCTGGATTCTGTTTTGGAAGAAAGGATACAGGGGCTTGAAATAGACGTTGAAGTTACTAACAGGATCAATAGATACCAAAGGGAAAATTCCTCAGGAAATCTGAGATCATAGATGGAGAAAATGGTGGAAGACAGAGAAACGTGACATCACGGAAAGCTAGAAGCCATAGGAAAAGAAGAAACTGTATCTGGAGATATTCAACTCGGAAGTTTACAAGTGATATTATTCCAACCTTGGCAAAACACAGGACGGGCAGACTGAGAAAATATTGAGAGAGGTCAGTGGTACAATCACTTGTGATGGTGCAAACACTGAACAGGAGCTACCAAAAAGAAAAAAAGGGAAGAAATCCTGATAGTTGATTCCATAGAAAACTACTTTGAATAAAGAGAACAGCTGCCTTCCAGGTGACAGGACAAGAGTCCTCATGACAAGGATGCTGAAAGTAGTCAACATGGGAACAAACAACACTGCAGAAGAAGACAATATAACAATAATTGTAAAAAGACTTCACTTTCCTGGGAACAGAGATGAAGATAATATTGGCAGAGATGATCTTCTCATTCATTCCATTGTCCAGCAAGATTGAAGGGAGGAAATTACCAATAGGGGAGATTAAGACCTGGATGCCCCAGTAGTGCAGAGAGAAGGGTTATGGATTTGAGCATGGAATGCCTCGTGTGATGTTTGTATTAAATAGTCTCCACTTAAACACCTCCTGAGTTCAAAACTGGAAAAGTCTTGGTGATGAAGCCTTGAAAATTAGAAGGTTAAGAGGGAGGTAATGGAGAGTGTTCATGTAACTTGAGTAATCAATAATACCTATGTGCAAAATAAGAAAAGGAGATTCCAATTGGAAAAGTGCAAAGTATTCTAGCTGGGACGAACCTGGAAAGCAGTAACGTGGAAAGATACTTAGGGATGACAGTGAGCAGAAAACGGAACCTGACATTTCATTAAGATATGGCCGCAGTAGTAGCCAGTGCAACTTTGGTCAGCAAATAGCAAAGCATCTCGTCATGGAGTAAGGAGTTAAGAGTCTCACCCTATATGTCTTTGATGCAACTCACATAGAATATTGTATTCAGCTCTTCACATCTCATTAGGAGAAAGATACATCTGAATTGGAGGGAGTTCCAAAAAGAGCTGCCACAGGAAAATGATTAGGGAGCTGGAGAGATTGATCTATGGTGAAAGATTAAAAAGTTAAGATTAACACTTGGCTAACCAACAAGGAAAGGGAGAGAGTCTAGAAATATTTGAAGGGTGTTAACATAACGGAAGTGCTGAATTGTTGGGACAAGGGATTATAATTAGGGGAAATAAGAAAGGGAATATTCAGATTTATTTTATATATAACAACCCTCTTCATGACAGTGAGACCTTTTCGATTTAAAATAATCCCGCAAAGGAAGAGTTGGGAGCCTCAAGGCGTGGCAAGTTTGAAACCAGGCTGGACAATGCACTGTTATCTGTACTCTACAGAACCATCCTGTTGTGACTGGTTGGAATGGATGGGCTAATAGGTTTTTAACATCTTGCACTTCTACGGGTCTGATCCTCCACTTCATTATACCATTGTAACTCTATAGGAGTCAACAGAGCTATGCTGGTATTTACATCATGTAACAGAGTGGAGAATCAGGCCCTATACATCTATCCATAGATGAAGGTGCTGATCCAAAAGTTCGCTGAAGTCATTGGGAGTCTATTGACTTCAATGGGCTTTGGATCAGCCCCTATGTGCACACTGTTAGCAGTACTTAGAGCCAATGGAGCTAGGGCAATTTACACCAACTGAGCATCTGGCCCAGCATGGGTGGAATGGGGTGGGAGGGCACACAATCAGCTTGTGCGTGTACACATTTCAGACTGGTGTCTGCTTGTTTGTCAGCCCTTGCCAAGGAGTAAATGGAATACTCCATGGCAGCGCTAATTAAAATAAATGAAACTTGACTTTTCAAGATGACAGTTTTCCATAGTGAAGTACGGGAGTTTGAAAACATCTCTAATTTAATTGCAAAATACTTTTACTAGTTATTTACTTAAAATTGTCTCCGATCGCAGCTCTGTACCAAGATTTCCAGATGCGCTCTCTCGCTTTTGACATTTTACATTCTGTTATCCAGTCTTCATCTACTCAAATCTTTAATCTCCAGCAGGAAAGGTTTTTGATGATGTAGATTTCTCAAGCATTTTTCAGGAACTGTTTTATGTTTATCAGTCCATCCATAACGAGGGTTTATTGTCCTGCTCCTGCACGTGATTTCCAGCTGACAAGAATCAACATCTTTATAGAGGCCTCCCTGCAATGCAAGAGTTTTCAGCAATGCATCTTAATAAAGCTAAAACAGGTTTGTCTCTTTGGAAGATCCTGCATTTTTGAAGGAGAATACTGATTACTATATAAACTGGTGGAAAGGTAATGTAGACATATAGGATCCCAATTCTTTTTCTAACCTAAACCAGGGTAACTCGGTTACTCTGGATTTACACCACTGCAAGCAAAATCAGAATTAGGCACATTACAGTTAGCAAAAAAGTGATCATGACACAGAAAACCCTGCTGTCAGCAACTCCAGTGCATGAAGTGCACAAAATCAGATCCATCAGCCAGGGATGGTTGAGTTGTTATGACTAATTTTATAGCTACTGCGGCTTTCAGAAATTCAGTGCCCTGGGTCCTCATTCCACTTGGGAGTGGGGGAGAAGAGAAGAGAGACATATCCAGTGGGAAAACCAAGGTGTATAATACTGTAGAGAGTGGGAAGAAAGAAAATCCAGCTACAAAGAGGAAGGAGAGGTGGTGCCCAAGATGATGAAGAAAAAGAAAGAAGAGGGAATTGCAGGAGCAAGTGGGGAGGCTAGAAGAGATGAGAAGGAAGGAGGCAGGGTGACCAGACAGCAAATGTGAAAAATCGGGATGGGGTGGGGGGTAATAGGAGCCTATATAAGAAAAAGACCCAAAAATCGGGATTGTCCCTATAAAATCAGGACATCTGGTCACCCTAGGGCCTGGAGAGAAGGAATCCTTTATTCCTCTCCATTTTCCTTCCCTCTTTCAGATTTTTCTTCCTACATTCTGTACTCTTCCACTCACATTTTCTGTTCATCCCCCTTTTCTGTCCAGAAGCACCAACAGAAATACTGCAGAAGCAGACTGGAGAAAGAACTCTCAATTCATGCTATTTCTCATAATTAAGTGGTAGATTCCACCAGCCCTTGCACTGAATATTGCTTTACTTTGGGTGTGTCTACACGGAGACATGCAGGAAAGTTAAACTGAATTAACGAAAGGAGTGAATTTGAAGTGGATTAGTTAAATTGCATCAAATCCCTGTGTGTATGCTGTTAATTTATCTTAATTCACTTTGGAAGTGAATGAAACTAAACCAAATTAACGCCACTTTAATTCTGAATGAGGGTGTTCACACCGTGGTTTAATGAGGTTTAACTAATCCACCTCAAATTCACTCCTTTAGTTAATATGGATTAATTTTCCTGGATGTCCCTGTGTAGACAAGCCCTTTTACCTGTAGTGCAGCTGGTGCCACTCACTGTAGGGTGGAAAAATCTGGCTCTGAATATCAACTGACATAATCCTGTAAAGGTCTGTAGCCTTCGAATAAGCACACTGGCTGCCATTAGTGTTAGAAAACCAGCAAGTCACAATTAGCAAAATTCCAGCTGTCAGTGGGGCCATACATAAAATTGTGCCATTTTACTCATCCTCATAATGATCAAATCACCAGACTTTTAACATTTTACAACAGTTGTACTAGATGGCGGTGTCTCCTGCCATAGGCAAGTGCATGTCAGAAAATGCACGGCAAATGCAGGAAAACTACTGACGACAGGGAACAGGATACAATGGGAAAGGAAATATCTGAAACGCCAGAGTTTATCTCCAAAAAAGAAGATACCAAATTCTTCTGACTTGTGCAAATAACGAAAATATGGAAAAGCCTCAGCAACAACAACAAAGCAAGTTTCAGATAGCTCCATTCATTTCAGCTGACTCTGGAGCAGATCTCCTGTTTATCTGCAGCAGATGAAGGCATAAAGAAAATCTTGTGCATCAGGTTGATGGTGAGGAGTCAAAACAGCATGGGAGAACTAGGGAGAGGAAAGCACTTTTATCAATAGGAGAGATGCACGCAGAAGTTAACATAATGATCTGCAGCATAGGCTAAGGACCAAAGGGAATCTATTCGAAAGTACCCTGATGCCATACACAACGTAGGATGCTATGGGAATACATGCAAAGAATACCAGGTCTCTCAGATATTTGACTCCTCGTATCCCTCACCTCTGTGTCTTTGTCATAGGTGCTGTATCTGGAATTGATGACAAATCCACTCCAACCAATCATTATTTCCAGAGCAGAAGCGAAGAGCCTGACCCCAATCTTACACACCTGAGTGTAGATCAGGAGGAACTCTTCTGAAGCCAATGGAGTTACGTCAGTGTAAAGTCCATGATTTTGGATCATGAAAAATCTGTGATAAAATCCAGTGTAAAATCCAGTGTAAAATAATGATGGGACATTAAATGGGGAGGGCTCTGAGTTACTACAGAGAATTCTTTCCCAGGTGTCTGGCTGGTGGGTCTTGCCCACATGCTCAGGGTCTAACTGGTCACCATATTTGGGGCCAGGAAGGAATTTTCCACCATGTCAGATTGGCAGAGACTCTGGGGGTGATTTTCACCTTCCTTTGCAGGATGGGGCATGGGTCACTTGCAGGTTTAAACTACTGTAAATGGTGGATTCTCTGTAACTTGAAGGATTTAAATCATGATTTGAGGACCTCAGTAACTCAGCCAGAGGTCTATTACAAGAGTGGGCGGGAGGCAAGGTTCTGTGGCCTGTGATGTGCAGGAGGTCAGACTAGATGATCATGATGGACCATTCTGGCCTTAAAGTCTATGAGTCTATCAGGCTGATTATTTGTGGTAGTGGAAATGTAACCAGCTGTTCAGTATGTATTGTATATCCCACCTATGCTGGATTCCCAGAAATGCAAGTCTATTACAACTACCAGCCTTAGTACTTTATCTCAAGCTGTAGCATCTCAGCTGTTAACTCTAGGGCCTTGGGTTTAGTCCCCAGTGAAGGCCCAGGGGATGGTTATTACAGTTTTCGGAAGCATCTTCCCTGCTGTGTCCCAATCCAAGGATGTTACAAGTTTTTTTTATTTTGCTTTCATGCTCATGTTTGAGGCCTACGAGATCTCGCAGCTGTCAGCCTATTGCAGTGTTTTGTCCTGTTCTACTAAAGGCAGTGACGACATTGGTGTCTACGGGTCTATTATTATTTATTTGTATTGCAGTAGCATCCAGAGGCCCTGATCAGGGCTCCAACATGCTGGGAGTTGTATGAACCTGTAGGAAGACACGATTCCTGTTGCAAAGATCTTAGTCTAATTTAGTTTAAAATCTCATTTAATTTGCAATTGAATGCTGGACAAGCAACCCCAATTCTGATTTGAATACATGCAGTTGGGTGCTAGGAATAGACACAAAACCAGCAGCACTAGCATAAGTTCTCTTCCAAGCCCCATCATCCGCCGTGTCCTTGTTGGTAAATCTCGCTAGACTTTCCAAAGACAAAATTGACAAAATCCAGAAAGAATTCTCCTCCTGATCTCCTTCTTCCTCCTCTCCAATTCCTTCTCCATCACTTCAGTGTCCAGCCCGGAAGCTTCGCTTCTAGTGTCTGCCTTTAACCTCTGAGTCTGTTGCCTTGCTTTCATCTCCTCTGAGTTCCTCCCTCCCTCTTATCTAACTGCGCTCTCTCCTCTAAACCCCGTCCCTCTGCCAAGTACAATCTTGTATCACTTATGCCCCCCCAAAAACATTTCCTTTGCCTTGCTTCCCTCTCCTCTATTTTGTATTCCCAAATCATCCACTCAGGGTGCCTTAATTTCCCATCTCCCACCTACTTGATCCTCTCCCATCTGGTTTTCCACCCACTCCACTCCAGTGAAATCCCCCTGCCCAATGTATAAGCGCTTGTGTTATTACAAACAGTAACAATAATGCTAATTATTGCCATAAAGATGAGGGACAGAATGGCAAAGCAGAGCCACTTAACTGCTAGCCAGTGCAGTGGCCTCTCACTAGGAGAAATAGCAGAGGACAATCAGTCTGTTAGATCTTGGCAAAAGTGTGTCAAGAAGCAACAAAGACACGTACATGCCACTCACTGTAGTCCTGGGAAAGTGAACATTCCAGCCTTGACGGCTACTACACTGTAACCATTTCAGCCTTGGAGGTTGGTAAAATACCGCAGTGATGACAGATCTGCAATCGCCATAAGGTAGACTTGAATGATTCTACTGACGTTTGCATTCGCAGAGACGGACCCAAGGAAACATTCATTTCCAGGGGCACTTCCTGAATAGTGAAGCACTTCAAATTACGAGAGTCCGAACTCAACTCAGACTTCCCATTGACTTCCAATTTTCTCTTTCCAGTAGGTGGCATTATATCTATTCTAGACAACAGAGAAGGGGAAACGATCCCAACAGCGTCAGGTGTCAATTGATAGTAGCTCATCCGTAAGATCCTGAAGCCTTGGGAGATTTTTACAGCCTGATTTTCAAAGGTACTGAACACTTGTAGCCCCTGTCAACTTTAGTGGCATTTGTGGGTACTCAGCACCTTTGGAAAGGAGGCTGTTAAGATTTCGTTTCATGATAGCAGCCATTCAGCAATGAGATCTCCCAGCCCCCATGCTGCATGATCGTTCCTTGAACTGACATATTATTAAAAAAAAGTCTTAGGGCACCTCAGGAAATTACAGAGCCGTTACTTTGATATAGGTTACAGGGAAAGTCTTAGGAACTGTTTTAATGGACTAATGATCAAAATAAACAGTGGGGCTTCTCCTCTCACTCTTGTGTAAGTAACTTCACAGAAGTCAATGGGCCAGATCCTCAGCTCGTATAAATTGTTGGAGCTCGACAGATGTCAAAGGAGCTGTGTGTGCAGAGATGTGGCCCAGTGGAACTGCACAGGTGTGAATCTCGTATAAGTCAGACGAGAACTAGGCCCATTATTTTAAAAATAGCACAGCTTGATTAAAGATATTCAGCGCGGCTTGAGAGAAAAAAAGTGAAGTCACGGCTCACTAACTTTACCGCTCCGTTGAAACATTACTACCATGGAGATCATACGCTGCACTGGGATTTCAGAAAGCGCTTCCCAAAGATCCACAGGGGTAGATTTTCAGAAATGTGTCACATTTGTGGCTGCAATTTCAGGTGCAAATAAAGGTCTTGGGACCCTTCTTGACTAGCCCCGGAGGCACAACTGTTATTCGCTGGATGGGTGTCGACTACAGATGGGTGTCAAAATTTGCAGGTACAGTTTGGACTCACCAGAAAGAGGCTGTGCCTCAGCCCAGCTGAAATCGTGCTGATAGCCATCTAAAGCGCAGGGTCCAGGCATGTGGGAAATGGGGACAAATTGCAACGAAAACTGACTAATGGGGGGAAAAACTGGTAATATGTTTCTGAAACTGCTGGCCTGTTACCTCAGATACATTTGAGACTTAGTTTTAATATATATTAAATGCAGGAAAATACTACTACTAATAAAAGATACACCTGTAAACATTGGATAAACCACTGACATTATTCTAACAATATAGTTGTAGGAGCAGTTTCATAATCATCCTGCTGGCTCACAGATGCCTGTACAGCCTGAAAACAAGTTAGGGAAAAAGTTGCCTCTGGTCTCACAAGAAATGTACAAATCAACAAACGGTGACAGTCTTCAGTGGCCAGGATAGAGGGCTAAACTACAGCAATCACCAACTGATACCCTAAGGAATTATTGCAAAAATCATAAGGTAAGAGCTGGGTGAGATCCGGTCAATGAACTTCAGAGCTGCATCATGTGTTTACCTAAAGCACTCCAAACTATGTCCTGAACCAAAGCCCTAGGTAAGTACCACTGAAATGAGAAGGGTCTATTCATTTAATTAATGTATACTCTGACACGTACAGTATACTACATGCTGAGGGCTCATTCATAGCTCTCAGAGAAAGAGGTGCACAGCCTCAGTGGCAATGTCTGGAAGCATTGTACCTGTGGTGTTCAGGACTAGCCGGAGCTGATGGACTGGGCAGGTTCATCACTACCAGTTGCTATAACTGTGGAGAGGTACAACATGCATTCCCCCAGCTAGCTCTGCAGCCTCTGGCCTAAGAACATACAACAGCTCATCTTATGTTTGACTCTTGCTGAACTATTTGTCTCAGTCACATCCTGCATCGGGGAGTTCCACAGGTTAATTTTATGTCACACAAAATTGTTTCCTTTTCTCTGATTTCAATATGTTGTCCCTTTTTTGTTTGTTTCATTGAAAGCTCCTAGGTGAAATTCTGTCCCCTTTGTGATCAATGGAGAGTTTTGCCACTGACATCAATAGGGCCAGAATTTCAACCCCCTTGTTCTTGAATTATGGGATAGTGCAAACTCAAGTGCTTAACTGATAGCCTCTGTACCTTTTAGTTTATATCTCCTTATCACATCGGCTCTCAATCTGGTTTCCATACTAAACTATCTTTAATATTTAAAGAGTTATGCTTCAACATATTCCTTGCCCTTTCCTGGACACGTTTCCCATATGCCCTCACCGCACCCTACTTCTCTAGGGCACTGAATGCTAAGGACAATGCTAGCATCCCCACTGGTTTTGTACTCAGATAGCACAGTAGGGACATTACAAGCCTGATTTTTCGGAGATGCTAAGCACTCGCGGCTCCCACTGATTTCAACCAGAGCTGTGGGTGCCCAGCACAGATGTGAAACTTGCCCTTCAGGAAGGGAAGGGGAGCCTTGTGCCATCTCTCAGCTCAGTGTCCTCGTTAATTTGCTTCTTCATGCAGATTAATTTGCTTCTGCACCTACATTCAACGTTATATGGAAAGCAGGTTCTGAAGCTGTTTCTATTGCCCCTTTTCTAAAAGAAGAGTTAAATATATCCTCAGAAACAAAGATGACGGCATAGCTAAGTAAGGAAGCACAGGTGTAATTTCTGGGCACAGTAAGAAGTCTTTTTGAAGGCCTTAAATAAGTAGTGTGTACATGTTTACCACCACTGCAGCTGATGTGTACCCACAAGCGCACTTCGCTATGGGGATCAAATGAAACATTGTGGAAGGCTATTGAACACTAGAAATTGTCACAGCGAGACGGAACAAAATTATTTAACGCTGGCTAGGGGGTGTTCTCTAATTTCAGAACATTGGGAAAATACAGCGCTCACTTTGTCCCATTCACAGACTGGGGGTCAAGGCCAGATTCATCCCTGGGGTAAGCACCACTGACTTCAACAAGAGAGACAGCACTGAATCTGACATGTAATGAGGGGGTCCTCTTTGAAAGTTGGGCTGTATGAGAAAATATGCACAGAGGGTCACTAGGGATCGATCAAAGGCCTTTTCTTACTCTGTCTTTGCTTCTCTGCCTGTTTTAATTGTCACAACACTTGCATTTTAGCCTATATTTTAAAATGGAAACTACCTTTTCAAAGCACACGATGAACCTCAGGGAATCTCCTGCATTACTAACAAGCAAGCTGGGGAGATGCCACACAGGCACATTGCGAGGTTTGAGGATGTCAGGTGCAGTGACGGTTGTGTGGCCATTGCGGGTTGCAGCTTGCTCATGCAAGGTCACACAAAGGCCTCGCAGCCAATGACAGTTTTCTTTGCAGCCCAAGGGTCTGACCCTGCACTTGCCCCTGGCTAAGCATAAACAAGAACTACTTACGTATGTAAGGGTTGCAGGATTGGGCCCCGACTCCCTACGAGGTTTTAAGGGCTTGATCCTGCGCCCATTGGCGTCAATGACCGTTTTCCCATTGACTTCAAGGAGAGCAGGATTGGGCCCCAAATAAAGCCATTTCTGTACTAAAAAATCTACCATCTAGAGCCATTACATCCCTTTTTTGCCATTAAACAAACTAGGTTTTGACCATTTTCTTTTTTTTTTTTTTCAGAAACGGCTTTTGGAGGATTGCTATCAGGTGTTCCAGCTTTTGCTCTGTGACAAATGGAACAGCTGAGCATTACGGGCCCAATCCTGAAAATTACTGGCTTGAGTAATGATTCTTACTCATGCGAGGAGTGCCATTAACTGTATATAAGTCAGAGTGTCCTGGATCCAGCCATTAGCGCTGAAAAAATGGGTTTATAATGGAAACACTAACTGACCTTTAACAATAACGAGCGCTAGTAAAAGATAAAATGTCACAAGATTGCCTGGATCTTTGCACATTGATATCAACTGCGCAGAGCGGCAGTTAAGGAGGAGTGAGGCTTGGATGTGCTGAAGGAGTTAAATCATTTCACTGTGTTAGATAACAGCTAATTGACGGCAGATATAATGCCTGCTGAGAACCAAGTGTATTTCAACAGCAAAGAATGAAAGAGCCAAAATATCTGCTAAACCAAACTGTATGGGAGTTATTATAGAAACAGCCCCAAAGCTTTTGCAGCTGCAGCGAAGAAAGAAAACATGATGCTGCGATGTAATACAAAAGAAACAGGAATCAAAGCAGATGGTACAGTTGGTATGTGAGGCACTAGTTAGATTTCACCTAGAATGTAATTCACTGTGATCACTATGACTCGGCCTATGAGAAATGCAGGAGAGAGCAGGTGTTATGACACTAGGTTTATGAGACTATACAGGCAGAAGGAACTAGCTGGGGGCATTCATTTATAAAATTAAATTCAGCAATCAAGTTGCAGGAACTAGAAGTCAATGAGCCAAATATCCTCAGACAGGTAGGCTGGGATTATCTATGGTAAAGGAAAAATATTAACCCCCTGATACCTTAATACTTTATGTCACACAAAATCCTACTTGAAAAATTATTCTGAGCCACATTGAACAAGCTTTGCACTAGACCTGAACTAAAATCCTTGACCCAAACCATGGTATTTGTTCGTGTCTGGGTGTTCTCTTATGCTATTGGAGCTTGTGCATACATTCTGGGAAGAACAGACTCCCATTAGTACAGAGCCTATTGAAGTCAGTGGGAGAATCCCAATCCAGATCTCCCTGCGGGGCTCAGCAAATATCATTCCTGCCTCTGGCAGGACCTGGTTACTCCTCCCTCGTAACCCAATGCTCGCGTTATCAAAGCTCACTTCTGCACCCAGTGGCAAAAATCATCCTTCAAAAGCTTTTTCTTCCCCTGCTGTCATGTTTCCTCTCAACTAATTAGCCTCTTAAGATTGGTCTATACACCTGGACCATCATGTTTCTCTGACTGTATAAATATATCTGAAATATAATTTCATTCCATGCATCCGATGAAGTGGGTACTAACCCACGAAAGCTTATGCTGAAATAAATTTGTTAGTCTCTAAGGTGCTACAAGTTTTTCTTTCTTATTTTCATTTTGCTGACACAGACTAACACGGCTACTACACTGAAACGTATCCTTTTTGTTCTCCACTCTCTCCCTCTCCATTATTCAAACTGATTTTTCTCTCCATTTCCCTTGGTTTTCCTTTTTTCTATCACTATATTTTCTTTTCTGCACTTTCCTGCTTTCTGATATTTTTGGTGGCTTCTCCACCCCTCCACTTTTTACCTTCTAGTTTTTTTTTGTCTTGTGGTTTTTTTTGCTCCTACCCTCCCATCTATTTTGGTATCTTTTTTCATCTCCTTCCAGACCAATTTTTTGTGTTCCCTTTAAGGTCCCAGAGGCATTAATGCTTAGAGAGAGAAACTGGCCAGCATTCTGGTAGTTTTCCATTAGTAGCTCTTCTGTGTATAAAGTACGTCTCCACATGATGAGAAAGCAATAACCAAGCTCTTTCACACAAAGAGGTTGCCACAAAAGGAAACCAACCTGAAGTCTCCTAGCCAGTTTCTCTTTGTAGCCAGCTTTGTGTACAGAGAATTGGAGTTCTGTATAATCAATTACTGCTGCTGCTTTTGTGGCTGAACTGCAGTGCAGAGCTGATGTGAGGCCTAGATGAATATTGGTGATTGCAATTAAAAAACCCAACATTTGCCAACATTGGTATCTGAGCAACCTTAGTTTCTCTCTGTATTTCAAAGAAGAAATACATGCGGTATCTCCAGAGCCTGTACATTCTCTT
The DNA here is from genome assembly GCA_037349315.1 of Chelydra serpentina. Lineage (NCBI taxonomy): Eukaryota > Metazoa > Chordata > Testudines > Chelydridae > Chelydra > Chelydra serpentina. Next base: position 32,113,398 of record JBAIAC010000026.1, read on the forward strand.
GTGGCAGCTAGCAGGGCGTGAGAGGACGATATGCTTGGGTGCAAATAAAGTTAAACACTAAACATAATTGTTCACACTGAACAGATCTATCTCAAGCCCCTTGCATGCCCACTCTCTTACCTATAAGCTTAGAGAGTGAAAAAGGGGGTCACTTGGGCACAGCACGGGTCCATCTAAGGAGACATGGAAAAAAATATAATCTGCAACATAAAAATGACGTGTTCCCCTTCTAAGCATCTGCTACCCGGGGTTACTCCACAGTTACTCAACTAAGCAGGGGTAATTAGCTGGCCATGCAGCAGTGCTGTCATTAATACAGGGTCAGTTCCTCTGCAGTCCCTGCCCTATTCACTGCTTACTAACTTTGGCTCAGATTCTCAAATGTTTTTAGGCACTTCTCTGCCATTGATTCTGGGGAGGATCTTGACAACACGCTGCCTCCTGCAGGATGAAACAGTGTGTGGTGATTATTAGTAAGTGTTGCCTTTTTAATGACAACCACTGGACATTGCTCATGTCATGTCTGGTCTACAGCCCGTGGACCGGATGAAGTCTGCACTGCAGTCAGAGGTGTGACTAGAGCACGTGTTGACACACCTGAGCTAGCTTTGAGTTAGCTGCCCTGAATAACAATAGCAATGAAGCTGCAGCAGCGTAGGCTAGCCACTTGAGTACTTACGCAGGGCCCAGGTGCGCTTGTACATCCCATGCTGCCTCCGCTTCGCGGCTGTTGCATATTTGAGCTAGCTATAGCAAAGTCACACCTCTGACTGCAGTGCAAACACACCCGTAGACATCCAGTACATTAGAGCAGTAGATATTTTTGCGTGCTGCCTATAAGGTGACACAACAGCATGCAATGCTGAAGTTATGGCTAGCGATGGACTAGCATGGCAATGGGAAAATAAGAAAATAGAGCTAGTAGGAGTAAAGCATCCTGTAGAGGATTTTATTGTCTCTTGTTTTGCTTTAACGTTTCATTTCAGCCACATGGAACTTATTTACACAGTTGCATTTGTTACATTGTCTGTATTCTTCAACTGCACAATACTTTTATCTCTGATGAGGAAATACTGTAGCATCCTTTGTCTAATACTATCACTTAGCCATGGTCCTATGCTTTTTTCCCCAGCTATCTGAAACACCAAATTAATATGACTCCTTCATCTTCGGCATGATAGTGAAGGTTTAGTGTTGACAGTGTGCTTTGTCACTTTGGCTCTGGAAAGGGCTTACAAAAGCTTTATTAACAGGCTCATTAGCACGGCCTGATTTACTTCTGCAGACTTTACTCTTTTACCAGTTTCCAAGAGCAGCATCATCAGTTGCAAGGCTAATGAATTCACTCAGATTTGCATGCTAATGAAGCTCCCATGACTGTCTGTGCTCCCTATTTCTGATCGAACTTTGCTGTCGCTTGAGGAATATTAATAGAAATAAAAGCAAAGGGAGAAGCAAGGGGTTCAGTCAGACTTGTTGTAATCCAATGCCGATGCACAATTTGTACTTCATTCTAGATCTTATTTGTTTCATGGCTTATTGCATTTAATTGTATTACAGATGTCACCGCTAGGAAATTTCCATTATAGTAGCTAGCCAGAGACTCAAGCACTAAAATCCTCCTTTAGATTCCTATTAGCAGATCACTCACCTAAGAAATATTTTGCACACCAAGGGATTTACATGTAAGCTTTCCCCAGTCATATAAATTTCCTTCCCCTTTCTTTGACAGAATGCATAAACCCTGTACATTGGCCAGCAGTGCAGGGGTTAAAATTCCTCCCTGGAGATAAGAGGGGTAGATGAGCATAGCTAAGGGCCTTCTGCTCCACTTCCACCAGGTTCACTATTTCTGTCTTATCAGCTGTGTCCCTCAAACATATTGCCTAGCAGTCAAACCAGGAAACAGGCTTCTTCCACTAGTCAAGTGGTCCTTAATGGGGCCTTCAAACCTAACAGGGCACAGGAAATTGATGCAATTGGCAGGAGACTCCAAAGTCTCTTGGTCTTGATGGCTCTCTCTCAGAATTCACCGCAAGAGAAGAATGGTGCTTCTTTGTGGATGTATCCCCTCCTACTTGGGAGCAATAATGAGGGATACAGCCTGGGCTACACAGCAGCTCCTAGCTCAGAGCGAGGGCTCCAGCAGACGACGAAATGGCCGACGGCAAAGCTGTGAGAACTGAAACTGCTGTAAAGTACTGTCCACCCAACACCTAACCGGCAGGTGCAGGTGCACTCTCAGAGGAGTTTCTAATCGTGCTCCGTGCAGGATAGGGGTGTGCCTCAGGGTCAGAGCCTAGAATTTCCTCTCCCGACAAGGACACTATGCAGTCATCTACAGCACTTGCGGCTCAATTGCATGATGCTCGTAGGATGGCAGTGCCAATCACTGCCCAAATGGCCTCACAGTTAGCACATAACCTAGCCCAGTCTCTCAGGTGACACTCCCCTCGCTCAGCAACTTTCTCTGCAATGCCAGTTTCTCCTAAAGCCCCGCTGGCCTGCTGCCCTGTCTAACATCTTTGGAGAGCAAATTGCCTCCGTCCCAGGTGTGGGCAAACAACTTAAAATGGTTTTTGCTGAATCTTCCTGAGCACATGGCTCAGCCAACCAGGAAACATCAAGAAATACCATGTGACTTCAACCAGGTATTGAAAGCCAACCAAGTGCAAAACAGAGCATGAAGAGTTGCAGTGACCCCCCCCTGAGAGAGGAAAGCATCAGTTCACCCAACTGCAATGAGATGTCTGCTAATACAACGTGTTTTGAAGGAATCATTGCAATTCCAGACCCACCACAAACTCGAAAATGGGTGAAGTTGAGGGCTTGCTTCGGAATTTTGTGTCAAATTTTTTGTACAGCTCAAAGCCTTAGGCACAGTCCTTAAGGATCCTTTTTCAAGGTCTTATTGGTTTATGGTTAAATAGCTGATGTAAACAATGCTAGATTCAGTCTGCCTGTCTGCCATATAGCTTGAATGACTTCTTATTTCTTCATTTAGGCCTGCCCATGGCATAGAGAAAGGACCCTCTCACTTCTGCCAAGGTATTGTCTCAGCAGCCAGGAATGGAGGCACATTCCTCCAGGTGATGATGACTGAGACCAAGCACTGACCCTCCGCTATAAATGAGGAGAGCAGAATATTTCCTCTCTATCCTCGTTGGGATTCTGAGCTCTGACAGCAAGAGACGATTCCTGAGAAGCGTTAGGAGAAGCGGGAGGAGGGTTGCTAACCTGAGAGAATGGGGAACATTGTTAGTTAGATTGTAAAGCTAGCTCCTACTTGGTCTGATGAAAGACCATTAAGACATTACCAGCTAATGGGAAAACCTCATGAAACCAGATGTTAGGCCTGCTTACTATTTACTCTCTTCCCACAATCCTAAGGTACATTAATTCATAAAACACAAACACCAAGATATTTTTGATTTGTTATTTACCTATGTCTGTTTGTCTGTCTGATCTTTTAGCATCCATTGAAGTCAATGGGCATGGTTGGATCAGACCCTTAGACTGCATGCATGTATCTAGTACGCCTGGGGAATTCTCTGCCACTGCGCATGTGCAGAATTCATGCCCCCCACAGATTTCTTTGCTTCCCTGCAGAAAAATGACTTTCTGACAGGGAAGCAAAGGGAAGCTGCAAGAGCAGTCGCACACCACTCCCTAGCTGCACAGGTACATCATTTCAGGCACCCGGAGCAGCGGGCAGAGAGGTAAATCACTGCAGGGCTGGGAAAACCCCAGCCAGTGGCTCCTACCCTGAGCTGGGATCAGCTGCTAGTTCCAGCTGGGCTGGAGGCAGGAGAGAATGGGACTTCCTCTTCCCTTCCAAGGACTGGTTGAGGCTGTGTCAAACCCACCCCCAGAAACATCCCCCAGCTGCAGGAAGCTCAGCATCCTCCCCTGCTTCCTGCCCCCATCGCTCCTAAGCTACGGGGGGAGGGGTTACTGTACAGGGAGCTGCTCCCCCATCCGCTCAACCCCAGTGCATCCGGACTTCCCATACCCAGACGCCAAGCCTCACCCTGTGCACCCAGAACCCCCTAGCCTTCCATTCCTGAACCCCACCCCACTGAACCTCTTTCCCTGCATCTGGCATCCTCTGCACCCAGACCCGCTGTCTACGAACCCCCCACCCCTGTCACCCCCACTGAGCTCCCTCCACTCAAACCCCCACATTCAGAACCCCATGCCACTGACCCCCAAATAGCTGCACTCAGACCCCCACCCCACCAAGACCCATTCTCCCAGCACCCAGGCCCCCCTGCTAAGCCCCCCACACCAAGACCCCTCTGCTGAGCCCCAACCACCTTCACCTGGAAGACCCTGCAGAGTCCCATTGCCCTGGTACCTGGAATCCCCGAATGAGCCTCTGTGCATCCAGATGTCCTCACACCTAGACTCCCACAATGAACTTCCCGCACCCAGATTGTCCCACACAGAATCCTCTTACCCCATACCTGTATCCCCCCACACTGAGCCTCTCCACACTCGGATCCTGCCTTGTTGAGCCTGCCTGCCCCACCCCTGGTGCACCTGGAGCAGAGGGGCAGGGTCCCAGGGTGTTTCTGGGGCAGGCCCAGGCCTTGTGCTGTGTCAGGATCGGGTGCAGCCTCATCACTGAGTCCGTGTCCTGGGGGCGGGGGGTGGGCCGGTTGCAGGGTGATCTCCCACCTTTGTGCAGCCAGTGGGCCTGTGCTCCCCACTGCCATGCTGGAGCCTCTGCATTTGTTTAGTCACAAATAAAACTTGCAGAATTTCAAAATATTGTGTGCAGAATTTAAGTTTTTGGGCGCAGAATCCCTCAGGAGTAGTCTAGCACAACACGTGTGGGTTCTTTAGGAACGACCAGACTAAATTATAAAACGCACGAAGAGGCCTTCGTGACTAGTGACGTTAATCCTTTGCCTAACCTCTAACTTTAGCAGCACAGCCAGGAAATTGAGGACCCCAGTAAATAATCTCATCAAGGGATCTTATATTCCTAGTAAATTTCTTTTAGAGACACAAGGTGGGTGAGGTAATGTTGGACCGACTTCTATTGGTGAGAGAGGAAGCTTGTCTCTCCCAACAGCAGAAGTTGGTCCAATAAAAGACAATTACCTCACCCACCTTGTGTCTCTAATATCCTAGGACCGACACGGCTACTACAACAACACTGCACACGGTAATTTTTTTGGCATTTAAAGTGCAACTAACACATCAAAATTAACTGAAAATAGGATTTTTTCACTGAGTAACCTCAAGCCTGCTATCCCTAATTTGATGTAATGGCAATGCATACATTGAAATTAAAATGCCTTTTTAGGTACTCAATTGCATCAAAGAGGCCTGCACAGAGCAGGGTTTCATCTACATGAGATCACCTCTGAATGAGGACGAATCAAACAGCTTCATCTTTGCTTGCTGGCAAAGCGAAGCAATCGCTACAATTTTTTTTCCCCAAACAGAAGTAAAGAAAATTAAATAAAATGAAAAGCAAGCCGAGGACTAATTATACAATATGAAGGCATTTAGCAAAGGAAAGTAGCCTATTGAACGTGTAATGTGCATCATTACCACTGAATGTTTGGATGAGGAAGGAAGCGTAGCGGTTGCCCTGTCATCATCATCACTTGTTACCACACTCTGCAGAGGACCATGGTGAAAGGGAGACTTGCTGCCCCAGATTCAAGATGAGCAGACCTTTGCCAAACTGACACTCTCAAGGATTTATCTATTTCATTTAGATTTAGGATCCCCTACCAGTGCCTCAAATTCTAGGCATTTCCCATAAATTAACATGTTTTAATTTTTATATACTAAGGCCATTAACATGGTAATATGCTTATAGGAGTGCGAGTTCTCCCACCATAAAACTAGCCTGCCTAACAAAATACAATAGAATAATCATAGTAAGCAACTTTGTTCCAGAGGTGAGGGCACTAGTCTGGAGCTCCAGAGATCTGGGTTGGAGTCTCTCTGCTGCCACAGATTTCCTGCATGACCTTGGGCAAGTCACTTAGGGTATATTTACACTGATACCCCTCCCCCCCCATACCGTGTCAGAGTCCGGGTACATAGACTTGGGCTTGTTCTACGGTGCTATGAATAGCCACATAGACATTCTGGGGTGGGCTCTGAAGCCCAGGGAGACGGGTGGGTTTCAGAGCCTGAGCCACAACATCTACATGACTATTTTTAGCGACATCTCCTGAGCCCTGTGATCCTGGCTCTGGAGACTGGGGCTCTGAGACTCGCTGCCCCAAGGTTGATTTTGCAGTGTAGACGCACCATTAGCGTCCCTGGGCCCCAGTTCCCCCTCTTTAAAATGGGGATAATGGTACTTCCCTACATTGCAGGGATGTGGTGAGGATAAATACATTAGAAACTGATGCGAGGCGCTCAGATACTACATTAATGGGTGCCATAATATGCAAGATCCTTGGACCATCTTTTTGTTCTCTGTACAGCACCTAACCCAATGGGATCCTGGTCCATGACAAGGGCTCCTAGGGACCATGGATAGATAATATCTCCAGGTCAAATCCACTGTATCCTCAACCCATCAACCCCTCCCTGAACAACTGTGGGGGAAAAAAAGGTAGGAATTGCTGCGTGCCTGACTATTTACCAGTCCAAGTTCTGAGAGACTCAGGCCCTGATTCAAAGCTGGAATCCTTCCACAGACTTCCATGGGCATTGCATCAGGCCCTTTGTGAATTCCCAAGGGGATGATGCATCAGAGAAAGCCCCCTGATCACAGCTGTGGCGGTATCAGGGGGAGGTTGTCTCTTAATTAAGCAGGCCCTGACCAGACTAAGCAAAGCTGGGTGGATATTATTAATTAATAATTATTTTTATTATTATTACTGATGAATGCAATAGTTTGAACAATCCTCCAGAAATCAATGCTTGACCCTGAGGATCTCTCCAACTATGATTCCATTGCCAACCTCCTGTTACTGGGCAAAATAATGGAGAAAGTAGTAACCACCAAGCTCCAACAACAGGCGACATCCGCCAGCATCCCGGGTGCCTCACAATCGGTGCTCACTCCAAGTACAGAGCGGGCTCTAGTGGCCCTAAAAGATGAACTGCTCATGGCCAGGCATACAGGTCTCCATGCTCATGCCGCTCACACTCTGCACTCTTTGCTGCAGTGAACTACAAGACACTGCTAACACACCTCCATGACATAGCAGGAGTCATAGGGACTCCATTTGTTCTTCCTCAGTAGAACTCAGTGTGTGGTGATGGGCGACTGTTCCTCCTTCCTGAAGGCCTTTAGCTGTGGGTCATGCAGGTACTCATACTATCCCTGCTTCTCTTCAATATTTACCTCATACCTCTGAGAGAGATTGTGAAATACCATGGGCTTAGATGCCAACAGTACAAGGAGGCCATACAACCATACAGCTCATTCTCCACTGATGCAACCACCACCCCTTCTAAGATGTCAGAAAGCCCACAGGAAATCAGCTCTTGAATGAAGGCCACTGGTTCTAGTTGAACGCAAGCAAGACCAAAGTGATGGTGGTTGGAAGCGGGGTGTGTGTGGGGGGGGGGGAATGCTTTGAAGAGCTGGCCAACACATTTTCTCCACCTTCCATTGAAGGTGAACAGCCCCCATGTGTCGCAGTTGTGCAAAGCCTCATGCTCCTGTTTCACGCCTCACTCAGCTGGAAAGACCAAGTAGCATCAGTTTCCAAAAGTGCCTTCTTTCACCTCCAGTTTGCAGGGAAACTTCCTTTCTTCCTCCCAGACAAGACAGTGCTCTGTGCATTTGTGACTTCCAGGCTGGGTTACTGTAATTCACTGGATCTGAAGCTGAATGTGAAGAAGATGCACAGCAGGCTCCAGGTGGCACCTTCTCTATGGCTCAGGCTGCCATGACCACACCAGACCCATGTGTAAGTCTTTCCACAGTCAACTTCTGACGCCAGTTTAAGACCTTGGTCCTAATTTTCAAAGCAATTAATGGATGAAGCTCCAGCTAAAACAAAGATCAACGTTCAATCTATGAATCTCCATCATCACAGTGCTCCTCAGACGATGCAGCTCACAAAGCCCAGGACAAAGCATGTGAGAACTAGGGACAAAGCATCCTCTGTCGAGGGGATTCAGCTATGGAACAATCTTCCAGAGGAGATCAGGCAAATCCAGAGTCTGACAATTGCGGGGAAACACTTAAAGCCTCTGTCTTTGAGAAAACCTCCATACCATAAGTGACATATTTTGAACACCCCTTTTATTCCTAAACCTTTTCCCTGCCTTCTCTCCACAAAACCCTACCCCAAACACAGTTATGACCCTGCAAAGGGAGCAGTGCCAGAGACTCCATGAAGTCCACTAGAGATTTTGCTATTGATTTTATGTGGAAGGCACTTAGATGCTACAGTAATGGGTGGGAGAATAAAACTCCTAAGATTGAAAGATTTTTTTTAAGGTAGCAGCTAGAGAGCACAACTGAGCTCAGGGCCCCAATGTGCTAGATGTAGATACAGTCCCTGCTGAAAGCGCTAACAGACCAGATAAAGGGGGTAACATCTCCATTTTGCATTTGAGGAAATGAGGCACAGAGAAATGAAGTGACTTGCCCAAGAGTACACAGGAAATCTGTGGCAGAGCTGGGAACCATATTTTTGAAGTGCTAGTCCAGCCCTTTAACTACAGATCACCCTTCTCCTTGCAGATAATCATTTCCGCAAATATTCACTAGGCCATCTAAGTACTTACCTAGTCCCTCTGTTGCCATAGCTTCTGAGCATCTCATTTGTAATGTATTTATTTTCAAAATACACGGTAGGGTAGGGCAGGGCTATTGTCCCCATTTTACGGATGGGGAACTGAGGCACAGAGAGGCCAAGTAACTTGCCTAAGGTCACACAGGAAGCCCGTGACAGAGCAGTGATTCAAACCCAGGTCTTCCAAGTCCTCAGCTAATGCCCTAATCATGGCCTCGTTCTGCTTTATCCATGCCCTTTGTGTTGGCTTTCCAGATGCATTGGTACAATTGAATTTTACTGGCATGAATATTTCTGGAAAGCGAGTTTCGAAGTAACATATGCAAATATACATGGAATACAAATTTTAAATAGGCACCTAGAAATATGTGTGCCAGAAGTGCTAGTGTGCTCACACAACCAGGGAACAGAAACAGAAGTGAAAATGCACAGAGAGAACTGTTTGCAATTAATTTAGTAAATGAAAAAAAACAAAAAACCTGATAATAAATATGAGGAAATCATGATGTGCGCGCAGATGTTCCACAACCAGAAAAAGAGGCTAAATTCACAGGATAAATAGTTCCTGAAAGATGCTCACTCGGCTCTCTTATCTAACCTGGTCTCTGTTCCTGACTGTGGTTCTCCATCAGAGTTAAATCACCTGCCAGGATTTCCCAGTTGTCAACTCCAGAGTTAGCATCTTGAACGTGTTAGGGTCTCCTTAAAGATCACACAGAAACGCAAGTGCTAGATAATCCTGTTCTGAACTCCACTATTGGTCATCTGGATGTCATCAGACCTGCTGCTTATACCATTTATACTACTTAGATTGTAAGCTCCTTGCAGGAGGGGACCATCTTTTTGCTACGTGTCTGAGTGATGGCCACCATCCCGGAAGACACACTGGAGGCTGGACCAGGGAACTCCAGAGCTAAAAGCATCAGCTCTTACAGCTTGAGCTAAAGAGCCAAGTCTCCTTAACTGGGGCTGTAATAAGCTTCTGTCCTCTGTGGATGGAACACAGAGAGGGACCTGTAACCCACACTCACCACTGGGTTACATTTGTATAGTGCCTCCATAATGGGGGTCTTTGTTCTTGGCTGGGGCTCTTGGGTGCTACCACAAAAAATAATAAATAGTAATAATAGAGAACACCCAACACGTGGGAAACAATGGAAGCCAAAGCTCTGTCTTTTCACCACGAAACTTTAGTTCTTGCATGAAAATTGTCAAATGAAATGCAACTGCTGGTTTAAGTGCAGTCTGCATTATGTTGTTGCAATGAACATTACACAAACACAGACTAATATCATTTGTAACAATTAGGGATTAATAGGATGTTTTCATTCAGGCCAAACTGTTACAAATTACCTCATTAGCCTTAGAACATGAAATGAATTTGCTAAAATTAGGATTAAGGTTAGAGTCAAGACAATGGGAATGGGGGATATAATACCCTGTAGCATTAGGTCCTTATGGATAGATAGATGCCTTTAGTTTCCAGAGCAACAGTTTGAGCAAAGAAATTCCTAATTACAGACACTTTAAAACAGAGAGAATGTCAAGTTGGAAACATACCTAGTAAAAGAGGATTTCCCCCGCTCCCCCATCTATGACATTATAACCCACACGCTTTATACTGCAGCATTTGACTTTGTTGGGCCCAAAGAAAGGGGACAAAGCAGTGGAGAGGTGACTGTTGATTTTAGTTGTATTCCTCTGTATCTCTGTAACTCAGCTAGAAGAGCCCAGAAACATCCAGCAATAGCGTGTGACAGTTAATAGATAAACTCAGCAGCTGTTTCTGAAGTTGTACAGGAAGGCTTCATTGTGGGAAAGGAGTCCAGCAGGTCCAACATTTATTCACTATTTGATAGCTGAGCCAACAGAGCTCTGGGAGGGAGCGGGGAGGCTATAAACATAGGAATGAAAGACAGCCCTGTGGACTCAGTAGCTGATCGATGCAAGATTAAGAGACGTATCTGTGCGGAGGATGTTTGTACCAATCCCTGTACTTTGGGTACAGGGGAGTGACATTCCTCTGTTATGACAATGCTTGATTCACTGACGTTATGTTTTATAGACCTAGATGAGAGCTGAGAGGGCAGCATTTGTTACCCCTAAAGGCTACATATCAAAGCTAATTTACATGCAGCTATCAGCTAACTGCTTCAAACTGGCATTCTGTCTCAGTCAGAGAGAGACCAGGAGCAGAGCAGAGTGAGGTGAGGGTTTGTACATTCTTACCTGACTTAGCTAGGCTTATGAGGAAAAGATGGTGCCCTATAGAGTTAGGCCCTTTTAGAAATCCAAGGCATGGGTATTTTATATGCTGATCCCAATACCTCTATCACTTTGGGTACAAACTACAGACTTCTGTTTCACCAGCAACTGAGGACCAGTCAACTATTAACCCAAGGGCTGCACTGTTGCTAGCTGCGGAGTTTCCCAGACTGTCTGTTTGCTGAAGTGTTTGGAAAAGAACTGGGATGCTGCTGTTCTTTTCAAGCTCTGAAGAGTCCAACCGACACACACGATATATTATGGCCACACTATAAAGCAGTGGTAGGCAACCTGTGGCCCATCAGGGTAATCCGCTGGCAGGCTGTGAGACAGTTTGTTTACATCGACCATCCGCAAGCACGGCCGCCCGCAGCTCCCAGTGGCCACAGTTCACCATTCCCGGCCAATGGGATCTGCGGGAAGCGGCGGCCGGCTTGCGGGCTGCCGGTTGCCCACTACGGCTAGAAAGCATGAGAAATCCTCTCTGAAAGAGGATCAGAAAGGACTGTTTTTATAAGTGTGTGTTAAAGGTACAGAAGAGTAAATGTTATGTTGGAACTTTGCATTAAAATATATGTATCAGCAACAAAAGGAGAAATCAATATAAGGAATATGAGTAGATTTACTGCCTAATAACATGGGTTAAAATGTTATACGTATTCCAAATATGGTTTACAATGTTTGAGTCTGTTTACAATGTTTTCTGTGTGCATGAAATGTTTGTTTACTAAGAATCTGCATAGAACTCTCTTTAAGACTGAATGAACTGTGAATAACAGCTACATTCAGGGTTTTCATGCAACAGCCCCGAAGTTTAATTCTGCTAATTCTGAAAAATACTGAAAAGACAAAAGTTGGTCTTGTCCTTCAGCAAAGAGGTAAGCTGAAGTGCAAAAAAAGAGTGTAGTAGAATTATACATAATATTGCCTCAGCATCCTCCTTCCCTGTTGAAAAGGGTTCTCTGGATTTTCAAATCTCTCTTGCCCAGTATAGTATGAATTTTTTAAAAACAAACCCCAACATTGATTATCGCATTTGACTCCCTCAACTAGTTTTATAATTTGAGATTATTTTGAAGCGTGAACTTTACAAAACCTGTACATTATGATTTTTTTTTTTAAATAGTCAATTAAAACTTTTTGGGGAATTTAAATATGTGTTGTAATTCAAAGTAACAGTAATAGCCTTGTGTTAGTGTATCAGAATGGATACTGAAAATGAAATGACTATGAAGAGGAAGCAAAACTAACCAGTAAGTCAGTCTTGTCTACACTTCCAGTTAATTTTTATGAAAGTAGTATGTGAATTTAAAGCACAATAGCTATTCCAGATTAATTTCAGGTGTGCACACTTATTCTGGAATAGAAGTGTCTTATTACTGTATAGTTTACTCTACTTTCAAAGTGGAGTAAACTAAATTGGAACATGACACTCTTATTACAGAATAAGTACGTCTCCATGGTGTTATACAGAAATAGTTATTCTGGAATAGCTATTGTGGAATAATCCCAAGTGAAGACAAAACCCGAGTGCATTGTCCTGCAAATTTCACAGGACTGCTTATACTGATGGGTGGAGTGCTTACTAGTAAGTGTTTACAAGACAAAAGCTGTGTGAAATGTAAATAGAAGGGCCAGATTGGGTTATCCTTACTCTTGCTGAATAGCACCTTATCTCACAAGCAATAAACTCTATGGAGTAAGGTGCTATTCATCGGATTTAAACTGTATTGCTAACCCCAAGTGTTCAAAAATCTTCAGTCAGGTCCCACAAAAATCATGAGTTGGGTTTAAAAAAGAAATCACGAGATTAAAATAATTAATACATTTTGGGTTCTGTTCACTTACCTCTTGATTTCTAAACCTATAGAGGATAGGTCTACACTGCAATGTTAGCCCAGGGTTAGTAGAACTCAAGTTAGCAGCCCCTGGGTTTGCTAATCTAGGGTTTGAGCCTCAAAATTCAGTTGTAAACCCAGGTTAGGAATGGTCGAATCCCGGGTCCCTATCTGAGGCTCCAGCATTTATACTGCTTTGTGTGTGCCTGGGTCCAACCACCCATATCCCAGACTTCCTAGCGCCCGCCCAAAATGTGGTCACTCTAGCCCTTTGTCCATGGTGCAGTGTGGGAAAACTTGGTTGTTCACCGAACGTGACTGTCCAGAAGACAAAAAGTCAGCCTCTGGGATTTTTTTGGCAGACTCCTAGAGTACGAAGCCCGTGGGGCTGCGTCTACACTGCAAAGCAATAGAGCTTGAACTCTAGGTCCCAATTTGATTCAGACTTGGACCCTCCACGCCCATGAGGTTCTGGGATCCTGGGTCTAAGCGCTTGGTTAGCGTGATCTGTTTGTAGATGAAAGGGGGGTTAGGCTTGAACCTGAGTTCGAACCCTGGGTTTACATTGCAATGTAGACATATCCTTGGTTCACTTCAGGTTCTCTTTAACTATGAAGATTAGAAACTTACTTTTATTTTAATGAAAGGTGAGAGTCTTGCTGATTCACTTATCTCTAGGAGCTGGGGCTTTATGGAATACATCAAATGTCATGAGACTTGTGTTAACAAATCACAAGAGCTGGCAACAATGAGGAAGGGTATCACAATTTGGTCCTAAGAGCAGCACAAATAATGGGAATTAGGAGCCCAATTCTGCAGTGTTATTGCATGCAGAACATCCACTGAAATCACTCTAGTTGCATGCTACAGGAATGGACCCTCTATTAGATTCAAAAAATTCTTACAGATATACTAATCTAGTAACAGAGGTAATTTTCTTTAATACTGAGTGTATGTGTGTGTGTGTGTGTGTATGTGTGTGTGTCGGGGGCTAGGGGGGTGGCTCATGGCTGATGTAATCTATTGGCTCCCAGGGAGTTATGCCAGATAAGAATTTGGCAATAATTTTTATCATGACAGTGTCCCTTTTACCCTAATGTAAGTAAGAGAAAAAAAAAATCAAAGTAACAATTAATATACAAAGAGTACTATAACACCATACCCATTCAGCCAAAAAAGTATGGTATTAAATGTTGGTCTAAATAAATTCTCTGGGGAACACCAATTATTTATGTACTGGAACACTCCTTGCTGAGCTGTAAACGTGCAGTATTCCCATCGGACTGCAAAGGCAATATTTATACATAAAATGGGCATCTTGTGCTATTTAAATAGCATAACCCTTAACAAATAGTGATAAAAAATCCAGGCTAATGCTTCATCTAATTGAATGCTTATGAAAAATCTGTAGAAGGTACTATTAGCCTGTCTGCTCTTTTCTGGAACTCTATGAAAGCTGAGAAATGGCATGTAGTGCAGAATACTGAAGACCAGGGATGACAATATATTGAGTGACACAGTAAATTAGCCTGAAACAAGACCCTGAAATAATAGTCCAGAGGCCTTTAAAAAAAAAGCCTTACAAAAAAACCCCCCCAAAACCGCAGGACAGGCTGGACGGCTGTATATACCGCATTTAAATTAATTTACATACTACACTGAGGAACTGGGTTTTTCACTGCTCTGAGCAGACAGTAAGTGCACTGAATGATTTTGCTTCTAATGTCAGAATGCTGGTGATTGTAGAAGAATTTATTCCATTTAAACTAGATACGGCATGGAATAAAAAGCATCTCATAGATTTTTTTTCTAAATGTGCTTGGCAGGTCCCCTGCCCTTTACCTTTTGATTCTTACATTACAACTGAGATTTCCCCCTGCAAATAATCACCCTTCATGGCTTTCTCAAGCTAAATTACTCTATGTAAGCAAGCCAAACACTTGCAATTTAGCTAGAGATAATCAACTAATACAAAGCAATTTACAATACACAATCACAGCCATTGCTATATTTACCTGCTTGTGTCTCTCTAGATGGATGTTCCCAAGCCTTGATCTGCAGAAAGTGCCCAAGTCTGATGCCAAATCTCTCTTTATAATTTCAGTAGGAGCAAGATTGGGCCAAAGTCCCCTAGATACTTCAAGTCCTGAGGAATATATGGAGAACAGATGTGGTTGAGATGCCTTTTGTTGGAAAGACTGTCTGATCTTATAAAGCTGGAGGATTTAACCTTGCTTCCATGGCTTTCGAGTTTATACTCAAATATAAATGTACCTATCAGTAAAAATAGCTTATATTACTATCATACTTTCATAGAATGCCATTTTTAAAGGGCATTATATGGCAAATCCCATTGCTATAGATTTGTTGCTTACAGTGCCTTTATTTTTTTAGTAATCTTTTCTTGTTATAACATGGTAAAATGCAGATCTCCGTGCATTGTAGGGGAAATTTCAGGTGATTACACATACACTTATTGAAATAGCAATGACTGGAAATTCTGATTTTAGGAGAATCCCTGAAGGAGGGCTTTTTATTTTCAGATATTACCTAAGCATTATGTTTTAATGATTGTATATTTCTGCTAATTTGTCTTTAGTAGGTTCCATTATCAGTCAAACTAATGCCTGGAGAATGAAACCTCCAAAAGAAATCCTCCATATTATTAGTGAAATAAATACAGTTAATGATCATAATTAAGTCACTGGGGATAATTGAGAGATTATCCAATTACGATCTATAATTCTTCAGCTTCCAAATTAGATAATGGTGTGTAAAGCTAATCCAGTCTAATGAAAAAAAGCCCAACAACCCATGAATCATTGGTGCACTTTATAATTTAAAGTATGCTGCAAGCTTAAATGCCTAGTTTAAGGGTCTATTAAGAGTGGTGGAGCTACTCAGATGATCATTTTTAGCCAGGTGTTGCCATATTAGGCTATTCAATAAGTAGTGATATTCCAGAGCAGGATTTGAGGTTCACGTTACCTTTCTATGGATCCTGTGAAAACTCCACCACTGTCCACTGGGATCGCTACTGGGACCAACAAATATATTCCCCAGGATAGGTCGTTCGAGCAGCTACCTTTGAACAGTTTATATTAAAAAAAAAAAAGAGAGAGAGATGGGCTTGGTCTAAAACTCCCGATCTGAATTTTGATGAAAAGTTTATAACATAAGACTGGCCATAGTGGGTCAGACCACTGGTCTATCTAGCCCAGTATCCTGTCTAGTGACAGTGGCCAATGCCACGTGCCCCAGAGGGAATGAACAGAACAGGCAATCATCAAGTGACCCACCTCCTGTTGCCCAGTCCCAGTTTCTGAATCAAAAAAACATGCACCGTGGCCCCATAAGACATTAGGAACATGGCAGTGACCCCTTAAACTCGAGTGGCTTTTTTTCTCTTTTCAGTTGCCATGAACATGCTGACATGTATCACAAATTCAGACTGGATATCTAGTAACTCAGGGCTAGATACTGCTGCTTTTCCTCGCTTTTGGTACCAGCTGACTCCACGAGCAGTCCTGTGCAGTTTATTCTGTCTAGTTCTGTGTATCTGGTCTGACACCTTGGCATGCGCTTTACAAACCAGGGTTGGTGATCTTCAGTGACTTCTCATTAGAGTCTGAGCAGAATCTAAAGAAATGATTTTGATCTCTAAAGCTGGGATTAGACACCCAAATCCCACTGAAATTCAATGAGCTTCTTTGAAAATCTCGCCCTAAATGGTTTGAGACCTGACAAACTGAAAGACTGCCTCTCTCCCAGTGTGATACAAACTCAAAAGCAATCAGCAGAGGTCCTCAAGGTTACAGCTTCCTGGTGTAACAGGAAGGAGGGTTGATAGTAAAGCATTTTCTACAAGAGGTCCTTGTTTCTGAATGAACTTTCTCCTTAGTCTGTTATTGCCTGCATGTGACATGCCAAAAGGAGCATCTATTAGAACATAAGAACAGCCATACTGGGTCAGACCACTGGTCCATCTAGACCAGTATCCTGTCTAGTAACAGTGGCCAGTGCCAGATGCTTCAGGGGGAATGAACAGAACAGGGCAATTTCAGATGATTCATCCCCATCATCCAGTCCCAGCTTCTGGCAGTTGGAGGTTTAGGGACATCCTCTCCATTTTGGCTAATATCCTCCATGAACTTATCTAATTCTTTTTTTCAACCCAGTTAAACTTTTGCCCTTCACAGCATTCCCTGGCAACGAGTTCCACAGGTTGACAGTGTGTTGTGTGACCAAGTGTTTGTTTTAAACCTGCTGTCTATTTTCCTGTACTTTTCTTGAGGCGTGGGTTAGGGATCTGAGTGGACATATGTGAGGCTTCTATTTATGTGTTGGGTAAGTATTTGCTCTGGGCATTAGATACATTTTTATGGGATGCTTGTGGTATATTTATCCTTATTTTTATTTATTATAAATATTGATGGGGTAAATGATTTGTAATAGGTGCTTTAAGGAAATCTACCTAAGGCCTCAGCCCAGAAAATCAAACAAGGACATGCTTAGCTTTAACATTTGAGCAGTCCTATTGGACCTGATGCAAAGTCAAAAGATTTCCATTGATTTCATTGGGCTTTGGACCAGACCCAGTGTGTTCAATTGGACTGTTCACGTGCCGAAGGTTAAGCATATGAGTAAATACTTTACTGAATTCAGGCCTAAATTAATTAAGCGGTGGTGTTTGTCACAGAAGACCCATTATCTTTAATAGGGATTGTGAGCATTGTGATGCCGCATGGCCAGAGGGCAGCAGGAGAGTATTAGAGGGGAGATATGTAAGCCCTAGGGTGATGGGAGCCCTTATTCCCTGTAAAGGGAAGAAAGTTTGCTACAGATTAATTAGAGCACCTGAAGCCAATTAGAACACCTGAAGCCAATTAGAGCACCTGAAGCCAGTCACCTATAAAAAGCCCCTGCTTCAATCAGACAGGGAGGAGTTGGAGCAGAGTGGTTTGGAGTTGGAGCAGAGAGCAGTTTGAAGCAGTTGGAGCATAGAGCAGTTTGGAGGCATTAAAGCAGAGTGGATTGGTGGTGGAGCAGAAAGCAGTTTTGGAGGAAAAACAGAGGAGACTTTGGAGAAGTGCTGCGGCGGGATAAGAAGACCAAGACCCTAGGTAAAGGGACACCTGGCTTGTGCAGAGGGAAGGCAGGAAGCCCCACAAGCTGGAGGGCAGGAGAGGGAAGTAGCCCAGGGGAAAGTATCACTAGTGCAAGTGGTTTACTCGCTATCCTAGGGCCCCTGGGCTGGGACCCGGAGTAGAGGGCAGGCCCGGGTCCCTCCCTCTCCACTCCCCTTCTCTGGGATACTAGGGGGACAGCTGATACCCCAGTTTAGGGGCAAGAAATGGCACCCAGAAACCCCCACAAGAAGAGAAAGTGCGGGACCCATTATATAGTGCCGGCAATTTGCCACAGCATGTACCATGTGGGTATTTGTGAGAAGAAGGGAGAGACTACTACAGTTCTAGTGAAGCTACTGTAAGGATTATCTATCTTTATCTAAATTTGTAAGTGAGACTAAATCTTCCCATTCTAATGCCTCAATCGCATACAAAAAACCTGGACTCAACTAACAGTTTCAGTCATTTTCATTCATACATTAAAAGCACCAAGCTCGCCAAAGCTTCCAAGATTGACAGAACCGGCGAATGAAATCCTCCACTGATCAAATGAACACTCTGGGAAACTGCAGTGCGCACTTTACAACACTGCCTCCTCTACGCTATTTAAACATTTGAAAAGTGCACAATAAAATCTCTGAAAATATACGAGGGGAGGAAGGTCCCATAGCTGCTCGCCACCCAAAACACATTCTGAAGAGCAAGACGACAGAGATACCCAGTAACCATGTGCTCACTTCACTCAAGCACGACCCCGAACTATAAAAGGTGAGATTTATTAAACTAACAACATTAATCGGGGTGTGTGTGTGAATGCCTGTAACTGCCGACCATATTAAACAATTAAAAGTTTCTGTAAATACTGTTTTGCACTTGGATGAGCAAGGCATGTCTTTTATCTGAGAGACAGGGTCGGGTCTAAATTACAATTTAATTGAGAAATTGCAAATGCTAGTTTTATCTATTATTATTATTATTGTGAACAGGGCCTGGGTACTGATGGAAAGGCTCCGAGAGGAGCTCTCTGCAAAAGACCCATTTCCATTTTTGCTACCTTCCCACCTTGTTTTGCTTGACTGGATGCTGCTTCTTCATCCCGATAAAGACATTTAAATATGTTCGGAAGGCTTTGTCTGCACTGAGCTTGGCATATTTTCCTTTGCAACATTTGCCTACTTAGAGTGGGTGGTTCTGCTCTCACAGAGTGTCCTGTCCCTGCCCTACTGACCTTTCCTCCTCTCAACTTCCCCCTGGTAGGACATGTGCCAAGGAAGCCGATGTTGGGGGCAGTAGGCTATCAACCCTTTCTCCATTAATGGTTTTGGTACGAACTGCTTTCTTCCCCGTGTAATTTGTGAGCATGTTTTCCTTTCTTCAGACCTGCTACTAACATTGGATCCATCGAGCGGCTAATGGGAGAGCATCTTTGAGATTAGGACACCAGCCCATAGCCTGATGCTAGGGAATATGATGGTGGTCCAGATGCTTTTCCCTCTGAAGACTGAAAACGTCATCCCAGTGACACTTTGGCTGCAGCTGGCCTGTGACATGAATGACTCAAGAGTTTAGGTCCCCTGCATTGCAGGACACTAATTATCCACTGTTCTATCTGGCATCTTCTCTTTGCACTACACAGACCCACCATTCATTAAGGCCTTGGCAAGATTCTATATGTTTTCTCTCTTGCTAGGGATGGAGAAAGCAGTCTGAATAAGCACAGGGATGGAGCCTCAGGAGTGGCTGTATGGTGAAAAGTCTGCCCCAACAAGCCAATTACAACTCACGCTTCACTAGGGGTGCCAACCAGCCAGCCCAGAGATGGGAGGGGGTCAAGCCAGAGAGGAGGGCCAGGGCCAGCGCACACTGGAATTGTACTAATTCATCAGAGCACTTGGGCAATCTCCACTGGCAGAACCCAGGCTGGAGCTTACAGCTGGTCCCTCCTTGGTGGGAAGGACATTGGAAGCCCATCCAGCTGGGAACGGGATTGCAGTTGCAAACTGCATCCTCTGTGCTCGTGGGAGTGAGTCAAGCCCAATAGCCAGCTAATCCTCACAACAGGCTTGTGTAAGGTTATTATTTTGCTCCCTTGGAAATCTGTGATCACCTGATTACATAGTATCTCAAAATGCCAAGTGTATGCTTGAAACCAGTAAACAATAAATATTTAATTATCCGGTTGGTTTGACAATAACAACAGGCAATTAATCACTGGCTTTTCATTTCCCATTCACTTAGGTGTCAGTCATATAAACTTAGTTAAAACCCAGCTCCAGTCTTGACCGCAACCTTTATTAAGATTGTGACGATAGAGGATATGTAGGTTTGATCTGCACCTTTGATCTGTGCCTCTGATTTCTCTGGCTGTTATGCAGAACGTGGATATGACTCAAATAACAGTTAATATAATGTGGGCTGAATTTGAATGTTTTTGTCTAACAGTTCATCCTGTGAATTCAGACAATAATTATCCATTGCACTTAGCAATCCAGAATCATGAAATTACAAGCATTCAACTTGGCCATCCTGTAAGCAATAAATTATTGAGGCTTGTTAACATTTTCAGCCAGCTCACAGAGTTAGCGGTCCCTTCTTTTACCATTTTGGGAGATGGGAAAATAAAATGTTTATTCTTAAAAAGAAGGGAAAGATCAGAAACTATTACATTTTTGACAAGCGAGACAGGGTTTATGCTGTGGATACAATCTATTTGCTAACAAAGAAATTTGGGTGAGGTTGATTCAGGTTGACTAAAAGGACCAAAATGATTTTTTTTTTACAGTGTCAGGTTAAAATTTATGGGCCATGTCCTCAGCTGGCACTTTATAGCAGAACTGTATCGACTTCAATGAAGCTATGTTAATTTGCACTCTAGCTCTATACTTAAAAGTCTTGATAGCTGTATTATCAACAAAGATAATGGAGTGTAAGTTTGAGTGTCCTATCTATTGGTATCTATGGTGAAAAATTGGCAGATATCTATATAACAGCTGCTCAAAAGAACATTAGCACAATCAGAAAGATACATAAAAATGATGGTTTAATCAATTGTTTAATAAAATACACACAAATATGAAATAATAACAGTCAAGCAAACATACCAGTTGCACTTACTCAGAACTTTAACTCTAGCCATGTTATAGGTTGGAGGAGCTCAGATACCTGGAAGGAGATAGAGACGTAGTCTTATGAAGTAACAGAAGTTGAAGCAGTAAGTCCCTGTCTTGTCTATGTAGAAACATTTACATAGTTGGGCAGCACCATCAGCCAGGACAGTGGAACAAGCTAGGACATCCAGAACAAAATCAATAAAGCCAGGAACACCTTCAGGAGCTTAAATACAGTCTGGAAATCATCAAAATACAACACCAAAACCAAACGCAAGATTTATCAGAGCTGCATACTGTCAACATTACTTTATAGTGCAGAATGCTGGGGAATGAGAAAGTATGACATGTCCAAACTGTCTTCATTCCATACGACTTGCCTCAGAAAAATCCTCCATTTCTTTTGGCCCAGAACAATTTCAAGCCAAGATCTACTGACACAGTGCAGCCAAGAGGATACGAGCACCATCATTGCCAGGAGGCGTTGGAGATGGATTGGCCATGTGCTTCGGATGGAAACTGAATCCATCGCCAGAGTAGCAATAAGATGGACACCTGAAGGCAAGTAAAAATGAGACTGCCTAAAAACAACACGGTGAAGAGCTGTGGAAGCTGAGCTGAAAAACCTGGGGCACAGCTGGGAACCATTGAAAGACTTGCCAGAAACAGACAGGAGTGGAGGAGCTTCGTCACTGCCCTAAACACCAGAGGGGTAATGGGAACATGATGATGATGTCTATTAAGACTATAAACTCTTTAGGCAAAGGTCTATCTTTCCTATCTGTGTGTACAGCACTCAGCCCAAAGGGATCTTATTTGGGACATCTATGTGCTACCACCATGTAAATACTAAATGGCAACAATATATTTAGTGTTGCAGCTAAAACTTGCATAATCTTCCTATCACTGTGACAAAATTCTCTAATGCCACCTCCTACCAAAAGGCTTCTTATATGCTGATAGACCTTTAACTCCAGTAGTGCTACCATGCCATGCCAAACTCAATTTCCATTCACTTTGGACTTTCAATCCAGCCCTGATAAAGACCTGAAGCCTAATTCTCCTCTCGTTTCTAGAAAAATACATCAGGACTAACTTCCATTTCAGTGAATGGAAATACCTGTGGAAGTCGGATCAGAAAGGGGTTTTGGGGCCACCAACCAGAAAGCACTAAAGTAATCCAGAAAAATTGATAAGATGCAAACACAATTTTAAATATCCCATTGTAATGCATTGTAAACCTTAATTTGAAACAAGACAGCTTAAAAGCTTTATGGATTTGAGTGATGATACACCATCTATATTGATGGCTGATAGCAATTTTGGAACCTGACATACTGTTATTTCTGTTTTGCATTGCTAACAACGAAGTTCAGAGCAACAGTATATTTTATAAAACGTTTTGGTATTTCACTGTTGTAACACTGACATTAAATAATAATAACGGGCCTAATCCACAGTTTTATGGAAATATCAGTCCTCAAGGTGACAAATTAGCCTACCTTAGCCACATGACATTTCTCAGGCTCACCCACCAATCAACATGTGAGCTTTCTACAAAGCAGAGGACGAAAAAAGGGTGAAGTGGGTCATCTGGCAGGTTCACCACTCAGAAGAGACTCTTGATTCCTATGTGCTCTGGTAGCCAGTGTGGGAATCACAGCACCAGCACTCTCAGTGGGGAGCTCGGAGATCTGTGTTTTCCAGGCAAACAGGCAGAGGTCACTTCTCAGGAAATTAAACACTTACAGGGGCTTCTATGGAAAATGGATAGAAATTATGAATCTCCTTTCCGTTCAAGTTCTGGAAGCATTTCAGCTCCACCAGTGAAGAGGAAAGTAGAGGGAGAAAAGCTTGCTTTAGCAACCAGCATCAATACCTAGTTTTTAAAAAATTCCTTCTTTGCTTTCTGCTTTGCACCACAGTTGTAATACAGCCAGTGGTAGATAGGGCAGGATAGAAGCTCGCAGGTATACATACCTCAGAGAGATACTGTATTGTCCTAGCGTATATCTGAGGAAGACTGTTTAGTTAAAGCACTGAAGCTGGTGGGCCTAGTCCTAGTTTACTATGGACTTGCTGGGTAATCTCAGATAAATCTAATTTTTTCAAAAGTTGTACCGGGCTTGTAATGACTTTGGGCTGCATTTTCCTCCTACATGAGACGGAAAGAACAACCTCTATTTTGCGGGAGCAGCTGTGAATTTGAGTTCATCAAGTTTATAAAGCACTCTGAGAACATCTGAAGGCAGGGTATGTAAAAAGAAAATATTAGAATATGAACAAGAAATATGAACAGCTGCAACAAATGCAGTTGTGGGGAGAGGGATAGCTCAGTGGTTTGACCATTGGCCTACTAAACCCAGGGTTGTGAGTTCAGTCTTTGAGGGGGCCATTTAGGGATCTGGGGCAAAAAATCTGTCGGGGACAGTACTTGGTCCTGCTAGTGAAGGCAGGGGACTGGACTCTATGACCTTTCAAGGTCTTTTCAGTTCTAGGAGATTAGCATATCTCCATTTATTTATTTATTTAGAAATCTATGCAACTTGCACACGGTGACAGAGAACAGGCAATTATGTGAAGCATGTGAAACTCATATAAGGGTTAATTTCCAAAATGTAGCAACTGTCACAAGCTTCTAGAAATGGCTTCATGGGTCTGCTCCACCCTGAGAAATAACCACTTTAAATAGGAGGCTGCACTGACGTGTGACAGTAATAAGCATTTTTGCATTCAAGAAACCGGGGACAATTCACAATCTGCGGCATGATTCATTCAGTCAGAATTAAATGACAAACTGCAAAATTGGAGATGACACAGGTTTACGGTTTGCGTAAATTAAAATTATGATCCACTGAGCATTAGAGTTCAAAAGCGGACAATGATTCCCGAAATATGGTACAAGGACTAAAATTTAAATTAAACGGGAAGCAACTAAAGCCAAGGCCAAAGAGACTTGTACTAAACTGCCCATGAAGTACCGTCCCATAGTAGAAGAATATCTTCATGCTCTTTTTCTGGTACACGTTCAGAACAGTCAACAGATTTTAATTCTCTAATTTTACATTTGGAATATATCAAAATCAGGCATATGGCGTTATCACCAATGAAAATGTAATACACAGTTGTAAAAAAATACTGTCTAAACCTCTACTCACAATCATATTTTATGGGCCAATTTTTCAGGCAACCTAAAATTGGCAGCATCCAAAGCTGTACCTATAATTTTTTCATGTGTAAACTGAGAAATTAGGTGCCTGTCTTCACAATCTACTAAAATACCTGTTTGTGTGCTTATTCAAACAGTATGCTGAAGTTCATGTGATTATTATGTGAGGCCAAACTACCACCACTGTACCTATAATTTCTGCACTATAAGTCATTTTTCTCTCCTTGTGCCGCACCGGAAGCCATTTTTCAGGTTCTGTATGGCCGAGCTATAGGCACCTCTAGATCAGTCTGCATTGCTAGAGTCAGCCAATCACACGACAACAGTTAATTAGCGTATTGCTGACTGGGATGGGAATACCTGCTGAGAGACAGTGGAAGCAGTTCAGCTACAGAGTTACCCACACTGATTTTTATTATTAATAAATGCACCATAGAGTAATTACAGACTCAGACTCATCTCCAATGTCGTTAAGCACATCGCATTGCTCCGAGAGCCAAGACACGTGGCATCCTGAACGCTTTGGCAGGGGGTGCTTCACAAATAAAAGGATGCTGATTCATAACAACAACACCGCCAGAGGGGAATAAAAATGCGATCCTCCCACCTCCATGACTGTTCGATACAATGAAAACAACTGGAGCACTGCTACATGCACATATTCATGGCACGTCAGTTAATTAATTAAAAAACACCCATACTATTAAAATGTGACCCAAGTAAGCAGAGGCGTTGAGGACCTCAGCTGACTTGTTCTACCCTGCCATGTGCAAGACCCTGAAGGGCTGATTCTCAGGTAAAGGGCAGATGGCTTCATAGGAATCATAGGTTCCCTCCGACTCATCATTCAGGCTTGTCAGCTGGCATTACCCGAGGAGGCATTTGACAATGTGAGTGTGCCCCTCAGGGGTGTGAGTTACAGAGTGTTCTAATGTGTCCCGAATGAAATCTTTTAACTCTTAACCCAGGTTGGTTAAGAACCAGCCAAGTGGCAACCCTAGGAGTTGGCAAGATTCTGGTCACTGGGAAAGCCACAGAGGGGGAGGAATCTATCCGCACAACAGGCTGCAGAAACACATCTGCAGCTGCTGCTCAGTGCCGAAGGCTGGACTAGCGCTTCTCTGTGCATGAGTGGGAGGAGCGGATGGATGAGAGTGCTGTAGTGAATTCTCCAGTACTCACCATCACCCATCCTGTCCCTGCCCTGACCCCACCCTGGCAGTGCACAGCTGTGTAAGGAGGTCCCCCACACTGGGCTCCATCCTGCACCTCACTCCCAGGCAGACTCCAGGAATCTTGCACTCACCTGCATGGAAAAGCGTGCACGTCGCCACTCTCACAGGGCCCTTTACACCTACAGAGCAGGGAGCAGGACTCAGCCCTAAGGGCCCAGTCCTGCACTATCAAAGGCGATAGTTCTTTTGCCATTGACTTCAATAGGAGAAGGATCAGGGCTTAAGTTTGCAGTAAGTTTGGATTTTAGGCACACGTAGAGCTGTATCTAAAGTTAGAATCTGGCCTGCGGTGTGTATTGCAGAGTCATCTAGATACAATACACAGCAGCAATGCCTGTTTAGTGCAGAGGCATAACGGCTATTAATAATTCAACAAATGCTAGACTTGAGCTGCCTTGCTCCAGAAAACAACGGATTCAATCCTAAACCATTAAGAGAAAATGGAAGAGATTCACACCCAAGGGGACAGCAGCGTGCAACTTGAACCCATGAGTTTTATTGCAGCTTTAGCCTCAGCCTAACTCCCACATGCAGCTGACCTGGTGGGCTGCAGACAGAGAGGTGATATCTAGGACAGCTAGGCTCTAGTCCACACATATAGTTAGACAGCACTTCTCAGGACACATCTGTGTCTTTCTCCAGCTGCCCTAAAGCCAGTTTAAGGAGCCCCTAGGTGAGTATCCCTGAGCTGGGGAACTTGCAAGTAGCAGACATGCTGTAGCTGCTCCTACACCACCTCCACTCCCAGTGCCTTGCACATGGGGCATATCTTGAGTAAAAGAGCCACGGTCAAGTTGTCCCTATACCCTCATGATCCTTAGTTCCTGGAACTGTCCCACGCACAGCATTATTCTGGGGATCTGGGGTAGCAAAGATGTGCTTGAGCGTCTGAGGAGGTCACCTTCCCCGAATCCTGCAGCAGGGGGTTGGAGTAGATGACTTCCTGAGGTCTCTTCCAACTATAATCTTCTATGATTCTATGAAACATCTCAGTAGGACTAAACTGTAACTGTCCCCCTTCATTTATTTTTCTGGGGGAAAGGGGGTTCTAAGAAACAGAGTAAACGTTCTTGGCTGCCTCCCTCTTATGATTGAGTGTAAACACCACCTTGCATGAGCACTGCACCCAAACAAGCACTGTGGATTAATCTAGAGCTTAATATGTCAAGAATATACCCCAATTAAGGCAGCCTGGTCTGGTGGCTAGGACACTGGACTGGGAGCCAGGGGATCCGTGTTTTGTTCCAGCTCTGCCTCTGTCCACTAGTGTGACCTTGGCCACTTCATCTTTCTGTTTCCCTTCTCACCCTATGTCTCTTATCTATTTAAACTGTAAGATTTTCAGGGCAGGTATGGTCTTACTAATGTCAGTAGAGCGCTTAGCACAATGGAACTCCTGATCTTATTTGGGGACTGTGGGCACTACTGTATTATATATAACAACAACATATTAGGCTGGAGAAAGGGTGAAATGGATTTACATCTTTGCGCTATTGCATCACATGGGATCAGACAAATTAATATAATGGATTAAGGCCTTATATTCAGCTCTGTCCTGCACAGCCTGGGTGAATGCCTTAAATGCAGCACCTTTCAGGCTCCAGAGAAAAGCCAGACAAGAATTCTCTTTATCTCCATTACTCTTTGCTCTGGCAGTCAAGACCTTGGCCAACAAAATACGTAATAACTCACAGATATAAGATATAAATATAGAGGGAGTGGAGAGCAGAATTTCTCTTTGTGCAGATGACATTTTGCTGTACATCACAAACCTGACACTTCAGCACCAGCAGTCTCTGATCTAATAGAAGAACTCAGCTTAGCTTCTTGTTATAAAATAAACAAGTCCAGAAGAAAGGCTATGATGGGAATATGGGACCTTGGGTACTGTAACTGGAGCATATCTAGTTTCTGATAGCTTGGGAACCTACCCAGATGTAAAGTCAGTAGATAACAAAAATTACCTCATTATGTAATCAATTTGTTTTAAAAATGGGGCTAGACAGGTGGTCAGCGCTACCTCTAACCTTAGCAAGTAGAATTGCAAGTGTTATAAATGAATGATCTCCTGAAATTCTTATATATCTCTCTGGTGCTCCCAACATGTTTCTTTGGACTCCTGGTCACTCGTATTACTAACTTCATTTAGGAAGGGAATAAGAGCAGAATCAGGATACCATGGGAAGAGGGGATTGGCCCTCCCAAACTTCATCAAATTTTCTAAGGCTTCATCAAATTCTCTAACTAAAATATTGGGGTCACTGGATTTTCAGCACCACACAAATGTGTAGCCTAAGCATGTTTGGAACAATCAGCTTCTTCTCTGACCCAGCTGAGATCAGCGGTACAAAATAATCAAACTACGCCCCAGACTAACACACCCTTGCTAGTTGGAACTGCTTAAGAGAGAAATTAGTCTCAAGATTTCCTTGTCCCACCTAAAGCGTGTCTCTGACATAGCAGATTTTTTTCTCTGATCCTCATCATGACACAGTAACTAGAGCAGAATTCACTGACCCACTTAGGCCAACTCTTAAGAGCTCAGAAAGCTGGAAACCATTTGTGAAACTGGCATAGCACACACTCCAACAAATCATACTTTTATAAACACCTACAATTGTGGCTGATTTGGGGGGGGGGGGGGAATACTCAAAAGCTTGACTCAGATCTGCTCCCTGATCCAAATGCTCCCTTTCCTTATAATGGGCCAAATCAAAACCGTAATCCACCTCAATCTTCCCCTACAAAACTCAGGGGGTTTAAAATATGGATCCAAAATGGTCCTTATATTTGTATTTAAGTGCACCTATCGCCAAAATAATGACTATATATGAAAGGTGCCTTCTTAATCCAGACATCTAATCGGTGTGTCTGAGTCATACCTGCTTGCTTTGCTGGCCAAGTTTTCTATTATTGTTAGCATCGTCAAGCCAATGCAGCTAGAGAGAAAGCTAGATTCAATCATCAATATCACAGCAGCTATTGCAGACTCAGTGCTGGCAATGACTTACTGCAAGAGGCAGAGAGAACACTGTTTCTCAGGTTTCAGGTTGAATTTGCAAGGATTTTGTCTTGGAGGAATCATATTTTGACTTGTAAACTGAGCAAACTTTGGCCAGTAGCCATTGAGAGGGAATAAATACGGAAGCTCATAATGTTTACAAAACTCCTTTTCAGAGCACTTTAAAGCCAGACAGGAGGAATAGACTGGAGGAACAGAAAGCATAATGTTTAGATTAAAAAAGGAACAGCTCAGACATTAACAACTTTCCATAATTAGAAATACACCATAACACAGTATTTCATGTTGAATATTTTTAGCTTGATCTGCCTTCATATAAAATATTCTCTCAAAATATTTTGGCCATGTTAACGTTCATGACCCTCAAGTCTCATATTATGACGCTTCATCCATAAGGAGGAAAAGGGATAAAGCGGCAATTTCAGCAAAGGAACCATGGAAAAGAAGCGGACAAGAGTTATTACTGATCTATAGCAAGAAAGATTAAAGGCAGTACCCACCTCACGGCACTCTGCCAAGCAGCAGACAGAGAAGATCAAAGGGATTATCAACTGCAAAAAGTGAGCTCATTGCTATTAAAGTGACCAAAAAAAAAAGTGGACCACAAAGCAACCTACGGGAAGTAGGAACAAGACTCTTAGGGAAAAAAAATGTACAAATTTTCTTTTGTTTTATAAAAGAAAAAAAAGAAGATAGGCAGACAAGTAGGGCAGAGTAAAATTTTAGAAGATGTTTTGAAGGTGGAAAATCAGGCTTATGCTTGTAGAAAAGAAAGAAAGAGATCTATGAGATGGGAGACGCCTTCATGGGACTGGATAGAAGTTCTACAGAAGCCATGAGTGGTAGGGACACATTGGGGCTTGCACCCAGATGCATAGAAAGAAGAGGACAAGAAGTGATGTGGAAGGAGCTTACAGTAAAGTAGCAAAGGTTTTTTTGGTAGCACAATCTAGCCCAAATTGGGCCTGATTTTCAACCATGCCTGGCTGCAATGGAGCACTCAAAAATGGACTTTAATTTTCAAGCTCAGTAACAATGACAGCACATGGGAGTGGGCAAATGGCCAGATGTGCATCTAGGTGTCCATTTGCATACCCAATCTTGGGCATTGCATGTGCACGTTTGAAAATCAGGCCCAACCCAGTACAATGAAGCGTTTAAAATCTTATGTGTGAATATAACAGTAGAAATTCCCTCCTGGCAAATATTTGAGCATACAATCTGTTCTCAGTCAGCATTCACACTTACTACGTGTAACCATTCAATTATCTGCTGGAAGGGTTGCGAACATGGTTTTTGAGCTAATAGACACAGAACCCCCCCCCCACTATTTTCCATCTCTAGTAAAGGCTCAGACGGTGAGGCCTAACCTCAAGGTTGATGGAACCGATGGTAGAGCAATACAAACTAGATATGCATACAGCTGGACTTATAAAGAAGCCAAGCAAAAGCTGTTGAACAAATAAGAAGCTGTTGCACTGATGTCTAGAGTGGCAGTGTAAAATACAACCATTGTATGAGATTATTTAGTCATTCAAATGTTACCTGACCATTTAGAATATACACTAATGCTGGTGGAGCCCAACTATAAGGATAATCTACATGAAAAGGTAACAGTGGGCCTGCACTTACCAACCATGATAGCATCAAGGGGATGTTTCAGGGGCTCGTAAACTTGTTCATCATTTACACCACTTTTTAACTCAGAGATTGTCTTACAGAGACCTTTCCATTCATTCATAATTCCATAACATTGCCATGGAAACTTCAGCAATTGCTTCCATGGGAAGGCAATGTTAGGAAGCAAGTAATGTGCATTTTGATGCCCTTTAATACAAGTTGGCAGCTGGAAACAAGAAGGAGCCAGCCAGTGACCAGCCAGCTCTCTATGAATCACAGCAAGGGCTCCACGGGCCACCGATGATCCATTGTTTGGGAACTTGCGTTGTAGTTATTAGGAAATTGCCACAGCCTTGTATGTATTTATCAGTTATAAAGTACAGGAGACCACTAGACTATTTATGATTAGGTAAAAGAGGACAGAGAAGGGAAATAATAATAAAAATAATGAATAGTGAGGGGACAAAAAGGAAAAATGGAATAAGGGCTCATTCCAAACTCCCAGCATAATAATCTGTGTTAGAATTTCCTGAACGTAGTCAGGCAGAATACCAGCCCCAATGTGAACTGCTTGCAGAATAGCAGTAGTCCAGATTACATCATAAGTAGCCAATTAATTGTGGTATGCAAAAGAGATTATCTTTTATTTTGCCTTGTCCAGCAGGGCAGAAATCCAGCTCTGTGTTTCTAACACGTTTGCTTTTTTCAATACATTACAGCGCAACTCTCAGGCAGTCTGGGCCTGCTCCAACTCCTACTGAAATCGATAGTTTAGACACAGAATTAAGCCATTATTGGGATGTGATGATTAGTAGAAATGTGTCAATATTGTGAAAAAGCGTCTATTTGACTAGAAGCCACAAACTCACTTTGATGCGGCTCAACTCCTTTTTTATTCATTTGCGCTCCAGTTTCGAAAAGCATATACATTACATTTCATGGGAAAGTTCATTGAGTCATAAGAACATACTGACCTTTCAGCTTGTGCTTAAGTTTTTTTTTGAGTAACAGGAATAGATTCAGCACATGCTTAAAGTTAAGCACATGATTAGGTGACTGCTGAATCAGTGCTTACTGCTACATTCGTATGAGTGATTACATTTTGTTCACAAGAAAGTTTGTGAGAAGCATATGTCTTACAATACTCGTGTTAATATATGTTTGTAGGAATGTCTAGAGCAGAAATTTTTGTGCTGCATTCTTGAAATCTCTTTAATTTCCTTTTTCTTGTTTATATACGTTTTAGTCAGCCAGTTAGGGAGCAGAAACAATACCATGTGTTTTTGCTGACCAATCATACAACATGATTAAGGAATAGTGAATAACTGAAACGAGTCATTCACAAAAAAATAATATGAATTATGTTTGCTGAACGTGCCAATCAAATTTAAACCACAAACATGTTTGTAACAATCAAGGTCTAGACGTGGAGAATTTACATGAATCTTTTCACATCCTTTCCCAACATTTATCGTTAGCTGCTAGAATTGTTTTGCTACTGAGCAGAAGTCTCCCAGCAACCTTTTAATTAATAAATGGCTTAATAAATCATGAGATCTTCTGTCCATGGAGAAACTTCCACAGACTGTCAAAAAATTACATCTTAAAAGTTGTATTGGACAACTGTTTTTCTTATTTTTTTATCTGCATCTAATTTCACAAAAATAAAATGTAACATAAAATACAAATTGAAAGTGGCTAAATTAGTCAGATAAATTATCCACTGAAGGCCTGAACTAAAGCCCATTAAAATCTATAGGAAAAACTACCATTGTCTCTAATGGGCTTTGGATTAGGTCCTAAGAATAGCTCAGCCAATGTGATGATTGGCATTTCCTAGCAATACCACAGCAGCTTCAGGGACAATTCCATCCTTTGATGGCTCCTCTGAAAAAGGTGCTTGGGGAGGGCACTCCCAGAGCCCATGTCTGAACGTGCATTGCTGTGGCTGTACTTTTGCCGGGCATGGCTGTCTTTAGAGGAGACTGCATGTGGTCTTGGTGACAGCAAGACAGGTACCCATCAAATAATGACCTTCTGTTGGTCTTAAGAAAGCAAGCAATCAAGATTTTGAAGGAAGATCTAGTATGCCTGCTTTCATGCTGGTGGGTGTTTTATATATCAGTCAGTCAGCTCAAAAGAATTTTCAGTATAAAGAGTTCTTTCGTTGTACGTTTGCTGCTTCATGCATCACCTTTCTGAAAGAGAAGCAGCCTGATCTAGGGCAAAGGGCAGCGGCCTGGGAGTCCGGAGACCTAGGTACTATTCCCAGTTTTGTCACTGACAAGGTTTGTGCTCTTGAGCAGGTCACTTCCTCTCTCTGTGCTCCCCCCCGCCCAGTCTTGTCTATTTAGATTGTAAGCACTCTGGAGGAGGGAATGTCTCTTATTATACATGCTTATAGCAAAGGATGGGGCCCTGATCTTAGCTGGGACCTTGAGGTGCTCCCATAATGGAAAATAAAACAAAACAACAACAAAACTTGCATCTGAGTCATGAACATTGTTTCATTGCTACTCCAGGAAGGTGATCTACAGCGGTTTTAGATACAAATTTAAAACTTAATCTATATAATTGTGGCAAATTGGTGGCACTACTATGAGGGTCCCGCACTTTCTCTTCTTGTGGGGGGTTTTCAGGGCGCCGTTTCTTGCCCCTGAACTGGGGTATCAGCTGTCCCACTAGTATCCAAGAGAAGGGGAATGGAGAGGGAGGGACCCAGGCCTGCCCTCTACTCCAGGTCCCAGCCCAGGGGCCCTAGGTTAGTGGGTAAACCACTTGTACTAGTGATACTTTCCCCTGGGCTCCTTCCCTCTCCTGCTTGTGGGGCTTCCTGCCTTCCCTCTGCACAAGCCAGGTGTCCCTTTACCTAGGGTCTTGGTCTTCTTAGCCCGCCACAGCACTTCTCCAAACTCTCCTCTGCTTTCCTCCAAACTGCTCTCTGCTCCACCACCAATCCACTCTGCTTCAACTCCTCCAAACTGCTCTCTGTTCCACTCCAAACCACTCTGCTCCAACTCCTTCCTCCTCCTCCTCTGTCTGCCTGAAGCAGGGGGTTTTATTAGGTTCCTGAGAGGGCCTTAATTGACTGCAGGTGCTCCAATTAACCTGTAGCCACCCTCCCTAGTCTCCAGGGAACCACGCCTTAATTAGCCTAGGGCTTATATATTTCCCCTCTCACACTCTACTACTGCTGCTCCCTGGCCCTCCTGTATCACATAATGTACACAAACATCTCCCATACTGAATCAAGATAAACATGGGGCTGACAAATCTTGGGAATAGACTGACTAGACAGGATTTTTGAAAACTGAACTTCAAGGTTTGCCACATATATTTGCAAGAGTGGCCTCTTCTTGTCACCACATTGAGTTATTATCAGTTTCACACAGCAGTTTCCTCCCTCCCCCCACAAGATATTATAATAATCTCCCTGGATTCTTAGGCTTGGTTATCTCTATATCCAACTTTTATTTTTTGGCCATGGTTCCCCTTCTCTTCCAACAAACAATTTATAAAATACATCTTTGCTATTACATAGTGCCTGCCCATTCATTTATCTCAAAGCACAAATATTACAAATCTACCTCATGAGGAGGGAATGACAGTACCAGAAATTTAGAAACCTCATTATACATATGGTAATACAGAACTACAGAGAGATAAAAGGGCAGATTTTCTGGAAAAAAAATTTGTTTGTATTTTTGTCCCTAGTTTATCTGTGCTACTGTGACTGCAGAGGACATTGCTGTAATAAGGCATGCAACTTAGGTGTGTATTTTTGGCTGCACAAATGCAGATTCAGTTGCTTGAAAATCTGGTCATAAGTTACTTACTCATAAAGTGAGGTCTGTGAGAATGTCTTCTGCCAACCCCTAGCTTTCCCTGAATCTCAGGTGTTTTTGGTGGAGTTTTCAGAGAAGAGAGATAAAAATGTTCAGGGGCCTAGAAAAGCCCTCCTAGTGAAGAGAGATGAAAAAGCATTAATATTTGTTTATTTTAGAAAGGGGATGAATAAGAAGGGACATAATAAAAGTTCGGGAACTTTTGTTCTGCCAGTCCTAATAACACAAGAACTAGGGGCCATTCACTGAAATTAACAGGTACAAAATTAAAACTGGCTAAAAGGAAATACCTTTCTCACATATTTAGTAGTTAAACTGTGGAACTCATTGCCTCAGGAGTTACTCTTATTGCCCAGAATGACACCTAAGATTAAGGGCAGATTATCCCATATCTGCCTGCTGCAGGGTTCTAACACCTTTCTCTGAAGCACTGGATACTGGCCATTGCTGGAAACAGGATGCTGGACTAGACAGGCCTGGGGTCTGATCCAGTCTGGCAACTCCTATGTTCCTAAGAGTTCTAGGTTCCCAGTCATGGAGAACTCCTGTTTTATTTAATACAAATTGTGCATACCCAGGAAGGCTCTATCTCAGCTCGCTGTTTGAATTGTCAACTGCGCTTTTGCTCCCTTGGGGAAATTCTCACCTATCTTTATAGGTGCAGCGATGAGCAGTGTAGTTTCTAATGATAGGTGGAAAAAGCAAGGAACTTCCTGATGGGTGAAATAATAAAATAAAATACAAACACTCTCTTCAAAGCTTCTGATATTTGAGGTAAGTGTCAAGAAGGCATAAATCATGCCCTTTGATTAATCTAATCAACAGTAGTTATAGCTGCCTGACCAATTACTCAGACAACGCAAAGGGAGGTATTAAAAGTTTTAGCTTTAATATGTTGCTGTTCCAAGAACTCTGCTGGCTCCAGTTCATCAGCTGAACATAAACTCCATGCTAGCTGCAACCACAGCCAATAAAAGAAAAGAATTTCCATTGTCAGGGTGATCAGTAGCTCTAAGGATCTACACTTTTCTACACCAGCAAATTTCTTAATCTGCCTGGTGATTGATACCGGCATAGGAAACTGAATCATTCAGTGGTGCAGAAAATAAGGTGATCTTTAAGAGCTAGATAAAGGTACATTCATTTATTTTTTGAATATGTCAGAGACATCAGGTAATAAACTAGTTAGTGTGTGTGTGTGTGTGTGTGTGTGAACCACTGCCTTCTACTATATTGAATCAGAACTGCTCAGCTGTGTGCATAGGCCTTATACTGCTAAGTATTAATGGTGAGTCTGGCTTACATGGTAGGATCCTGTGCTTTTGAAACTGGAGGATCTGAGTTCTGTCTGAGAAGATCTAAGGGTATGTCTACACTGCAATGTAAGCCTAGGCTTAAGTAGAACTTGAGTCAGTGGATTTTGGGTTAGAAAACCCAGGGCTTGAGCGTCTACACTGATTGTCAACCCTAGGTTAAGAATTTTCTTACCCAGGGCTTCAGTGTTCACACTGCGGTATGCAGACCCAACTCCAACCAACCGTATCCAGACTTGCTAATGCCCTCACCAAATGTGGTCCCCTAGTCCTTTATTCGAGGTGCAGCATGGGAAAATTTGATTGTCTGCCAACCGTGCCTGTCCAGAGGGCAAAGAAAGTCAGCCCATGGGATTGTGGCATACTTTTGGCAGACTCAGAGAGCATGAGTCCAGTGGGGCTGAGTTTACACTGCAAAGAAGCAGGGGTTGATCCAGGGGTCCCGTCTTGACACAGGCTTGGACAGGGCCAGTGCAAGGATATTTTGCGCCCTAGGCGAAACTTCCACCTTGTGCCCCTCCCCGCTCCCCCTCCCCTTCCCCCTGGCTGCGCGCAATGAGAAAAATGACGTCATTGCCATGTACCGTAGTCAAGCAGAGCTGGCGTAGGCTATAGCTGTAATGTACGAGAGAACGACAAGTTAAAATGCAAGTTCAGCGACGTTTCTCTTTTCTTTATTCATTTGTTTTCCAGCAATAGTGTAAAAATTTTTTTGGGGCAGTGCTTTTTGGCACCCCTAAATCTTGGAGCCCTAGGCGGCCGCCTAGTTCACCTAGTGTTACACCGGCCCTGGGCTTGGACCCTCTAACCCTGGGGGGGTTCTGGGGCCGAGCCCTGGGTTAGTGCAATTTGTGTGTAGACGGAAAGGGGTTTAGGCTTGATCCTGAGTTCAAACCCTGGGTTTACATTGCAGTGTAAACATACCCTAAGTGGCTGAGCTGTGTAGCACAGTGATGACTGCCAAGTCCTAGGTTGCAATGAATTAGTTACACTACTAGTGTGGTTTAAAAAATTTCTAGTAGACAAAGGAAAAGTGTGTGGTCTCCTGCTAAGCACAGGATTCTTGGGTTCTGGTTTTGCTACTGATTCACTCTGCCATGTTCAGTATGTTAATTAATCCCTTTGGGCCTCAGTTTACCCAACTGTACAACAACATTAATCTGCCTCATAGGAGCAGTGGGAATTCTTGGCAAATCAATGTTTGTAAATCACTGTGCACAGTACCTCTGAATTCAGAAAAGGATGCTTTCTGAAGGGCATGTAAAAAGGTGCAGAAGCTACCTGTGTCCCTTTCTGCAAAGAAGACAGCAATGGGATGAGACAAAATGGTAAAGGGAATAAAAGTTAACACAGTACCCATGACTGAGGCCTGTGCATTAGAAGTCTCTCTCCCAGGGCCCACAGATGTGCAGACTACCCAGGAGCTGTGGTATCAATTATTAAATGGCAGCTTGGCTGCATTCAATGTATAGCAGGAATCTTTTAATGACTTTTGCCCGCTTCCCTATTGCCCCAAACCAACTGTGTCTGAGAGATGTCACTCAATTTAGTCCCAAAGTTACCTATATTCTGCCCAATCTGGCATCCCCTTCACTGTTATTGTGGCAAATGATTCATGTCAGATTTAGAGAACCCTGAAATGGAGGTCAGAGAGATGGAGTTATTGCCACTAATGGCCCTTTAATGAATAACGATGCGTCCTTCATGCAAACACATACAGAACTGCTCCTTCTGCAGGGATAACTGTTCCTCTTACTGCAAGAAGAGGAAACAGTTCTCTCTCCAAAATCTTAACAATATCCCTCCTTTACTTGCCCGGCAAAGGCCAGAATCACAACACCACAACACCCTCCACCCCCACGCCCCGTCCATTCTCCTCTTCTAGCTTAAGGTCCTCCAAAGAGCTCCAATGCTTTGTCAATGCAGATCCACTGGGAAGGTTCCTTTTTCGTGATCCAGTGACTCATTAGACTGTTCTCCATTAGACTAACATTTCCAGAGTAACCCTAAAGATTATACACCTTTTAATGTAATCTACCACTAAAAATCTGGGACCCGTACAACCACAACGTCAAAAGCCTAAATTATTATGCTCAGTCCTGGTTCTAAAGTCAGTGCAACTGCAGTGTCATGAGCTGAAAGGGGTCACAGAGCCTTCAGCAAGATGTTCCTTTACACGCTGGCTTCAACTGTTATTTTACAGGTTCCTTTCCCAGAAAGGGAAAACAGCATTTCAGCACCTTTTGATTGCTATGTAACTATGTGGTAAGCCAGCATCTCCACTGCCAGCATCACTGCTGGGGAGAGTATTAATTACTTGAAGATGATTTCAAGAGTGGTCGCCTGCTGAGAGAAAGCAAGCAAATGCAACAATAGAGACATGTATTTATTACGAAAAGAAGAACACAGGAGTCTACAAAGTTCTATGCTGTGCTCCAGTGAGTCTGGTAACACAAAATGTGACTTTTTAAATAAGTCACTTCAGAAATAAAACAGGGAATGGGAAGGTGGGGACACATCAGCGTTAATCAGTCATTATATGATAACA
Source organism: Chelydra serpentina (assembly GCA_037349315.1). Taxonomy (NCBI): domain Eukaryota; kingdom Metazoa; phylum Chordata; order Testudines; family Chelydridae; genus Chelydra; species Chelydra serpentina. The sequence continues at coordinate 32,151,221 of JBAIAC010000026.1, forward strand.
CTTTTAATGGATTAATTTCTTTCTTCCCATTATCTCCAGTAAAGCAGCTCACAGTCACACAGCATATCATGCCGTAGAAAGGGAGATGGAGTCATCTGTGCCACTGAATGCTGTCAAAACCTCCTCCACAATCCAGCAGTCAGCCGTACACATCATTAAGAATCAAGCTCCCTATGGGGAACACCAGTGGTTCTCATCAACATGGATAGCAGCCCCCTTGTTTTGCATCACTGACATCCTGAATATTCCCTATGTAGCATCTATCTGCAACGCCACATCTTTTTAATGCAGCTCTGGGATTTCCCGGAACAAAATAATACATGCAAAGGGGGTCAAACCAAGGAGATTCCTAATAATCAGGGAAGCATGGCGAAAGTACCATCCATTACATTTAGCACCAGTTCATCAAGAATTCATCCTAAATTGCAGAGGGAGGGCGCTCCGAGAGTCGTGCAGAGTTGAGTTTTAATTTGAAAGTGATTGCTGTGATATCAACACACAAATGTCAAGGCATTGTTGCTTCCCCTAAAGGTCAGACCAAGCAGTCTGGAAGCATGCCTGAAAACGACACCTCTAACTGTGCGGTTTCAGACAGTTAGCATTTACGGAGTAGCACACCTCAATTCCAATTCTGAAACAATCAAGGCAGCATGGGGCAGGAAAGGGGAAAGAGCCATTAGCCTCCCAAAAGGGTGTGAATGTACCAAAGACATCACGGAGCCGCTTAAAAGATATGAAAGGTATGTAGATTGGAAGTACGTCTCTCGGCAGAACAGGAACTGTGGGTATTTAGCTGCCTTCCCAAGGCACAGCAGAAATTATTGTGTCATTAGTTTGTCTTTAGAACTCACTAGCACCGTAGAAAGGAGTTTGATTTACAAAATAGTCAAAGTAGGGCATAAATGAAGAAAATGTGTTTCCAGTTCTTTAAAAATATGACCTAAAAAGCCCTGTGCTATAATATGTGCATTGAAATATTCATATCAGGTTACTGTGGCTATGTCTATATACATAATGAGCACGATTCTGCTCTTACTGAACACTGGACTTCTACCACATAAACCTCAATGAACTTTCTTCTGATTTATACCAGTGGGAGAGTAGAATCTGCTGGAGTCAATGGAGCTGACTCACACCAGCTGAGGATCTGACCCTCTAGTACCAGGACAGCCACTGAATCACCCATGCCAACCCGTGGCTGCCTCTGTCTGAGTGTGCTGTTGGGGAGGAGACAGAACAGAGGCAGCTGTTTTGCTTCCCAGCACACCCCTGCAGGAGACAGTCATGCCACAGCTGCCTGAGCAATGTGGGTGCAGGGGCCGTGCATGCTCCATCGTTCAATGGCTGGATAGCAGGTGTCACCGCAGCGCATGTATCCCCTAGCATTCCTCCCTGCTTTGGGCATTATGTTATAATCAATGCCTCCCTATGCCACAGCTCAGTCTCTACGGGTGCTCACCGCCTACCTGCACAATACAGGGTCTCAGAGGCATGATTTAGCCCAGTGAGTCCAATTCTGATCTAAATTAGTAGTAATTCTGCTGAGCTCAGTAGAGACACACTAGGATAAAATGGGATCAGAAATAGGCCCCATGTGTGTCTTATGTGGACTTGATTCTGCTCACACCAGCTTTACAAGTGACAGATTCAAAGCTCATTTCAGCTCCCATGCAAGTCAGTGGAAGGAGTCCCACTGACTTCCACAGGAGATGGGTCAGTCTCTTACACCATTGTGAAGCAGACCCTGGATATGGGATGTAAAACTATTATCGATCAGAAGCCAAATCCTTTGCTGTTGTAAATGGGCATGGCTCCAATGGGTGAAACTGCACTGAAGACAATAATGTGCCGCCCACTCTCGCCAGCCGAGAATACGGCTCCAATGCTGGAGAACAGAATCACGTCTCTAGAAAACAACAAAAAATATGCCTTGTTATACATGCAAATAAAGGGCCAGATTCAGATCTCCCCCATGCCATTGTAAAGCCAGAGTACTGCATTGACATCCTTGGAGTTACTCCAGATTTAGAAGAGTGTAACAGAATTTAGAATTTGGACAGGCGTATCTCATTTTCTAAGGAAAGATCTGTTATTTATTCAATCTGTTTACAAGTTCGGTTGCCTTTTTACATGAAGGAAACATTTCATCGCACGTGATTTCACCCACTCACACTCACTCTCTTTTTCACACACACGAGATGTAGTAAAAATGCTTGAAAAACGACACAAATGAGATCATTAATATTGTCAGTGTGGAAATGTCATAAAACATACAGAATTATTATTATGTACTCATTTCTCCCTCCTTAGAGGATTGTGCTAATTAAACAAGAAGAGATCAAACTCTGTCTACTGCTGATAAAATCCAACTACAAATTAAAATGAATGTTAAAGCTAATCCATCACAAACTGAAATAATTAAGGTAGTGTATTTGTAATATTTTAGCATAATTTGTCCTTCAAACTGTACCTGAATACATACAAGAATTTGGCTGAATTGACTATTATGTACTGTATACAGTAGTAGAGATTTGGAGTTTCATAGAATTTCTAAATGCTCCTACACTTTTCCTGACTCAGATCCTGGTATATCTCCACTGAAGTTAGAGTAATTATTACCCCAGGGATGAAGTTAATAACCAGAGGGTGAAGAACTATCATTGTCTAGAGAAACAGTGTGAGCTGGGGACCTGCATATCAAAGCACCTGGTGTCTATTCTCAGCTCTGCTACTCTGTGTGACCTTTGACAAGTCACTTCACATATTTTATGCCTCTAGTTTCCTTTCCATCTTTTGTCTGTTTTGTCTAGTTAAATTGTAAGCTCTTCGGAGCAGGGCTGTGTCTTGTTGTGTATGCACATTGGAGCCCTAGTCTGGATTAGGGCTTTTAGCCATTACCATAACAACCACCACCACAACTTGACATTTATACCTTTCCACAGGAAGGATTCCATACTGTTTAAAATAATTGTCTAAACATCTTAGTGTTTGTAATTGTAACAAAGTAACTGTTGCTTTTCACTTTGGAGGAAATCATATTTGATGAGACTATAAATGATAGGAACATAAGTAGCTACATCTAGATATTTAATACGTAACTATGAAGATTTTGAGTACGAGGTAAACAAGATGAAAGTGTTCCAAGAACTGTCAGTAATTGGTATATCCCAGTCCACTATTCAATATGAGTCCCTTTCTACTGCTGGTCGAGCATACCTGCATGGACTCATGTTTAGTCACCTAACACTACTGATACCCAAGCACATGTACCAGATTGATGCTCATCTCCCTGTAAAAACGTCATGCTGCTCCCTGGCTTTTCCCCCCCACCTACTCCTTCATTCTGCAACATTATTATTAGTCCCAATCCTCTTCACCTCTATAAAACTTCTGCAGCTACAAAAACAGTATTCTGGTAGCTAAGAAGACAGCTCACCCCAGAAGACCAAGTACCTCTCACCCATGACATTCTGGACTTCTTACTGAAGTTATTCACACAGAAACAGTTATATGGCACAGTCATTATTCTACCAATATTGCTATCAGAAACCATTCTGACGGCCAGCTTAGCTGCCCTTCTACCTGCAGCAGTCTGTGTACACTCTGTATCCTAGTGGGTTCCCCGAACCAATGCATACCTAGGATAAGCACTAGCCACTAGATGTCATGGTTTCTCATGGAAACAACTGCAAACTGAGTTCTTGGTCTTCCAATCTGTTGCTTTTTAAAGACACACTCTATCTAGGTTCCTATGTCATGCACTTCCTGGCAGTAGCTGAATACCTACTATCCTTAGATGTGGCACTTTTCAGGTGTCTGACACTTTTCCAGGCTGGATCTGAATTAGTTCCTCATCATTCTAGGATTCTATATTTTTTATATCCTTTTGTCTCGAGGCTGGTACACCCCGTCACCCTTAGGGGAGGGGAGAAGGATTTTATAGCCCTGTGGCAGAGTCCAAATGACCACACTAAGCCTCAGAACAGTATGACCTAGTGGCTAGAGTCCACGTTCCAGCCCTCCCTTGCAGGGCTGCATGGCCTTGTGGCCAGAGTCAATATGGCTGCCTTAGTTTGAAGGGCTGTGTGGCCTCGTGGCCAGAGTCAATATGGCTGCCTTACTATTCAGAGCTGCATGACCTAGTGGCTAGGATAGGGGGACTCGGGCCCTCCCTGCTCCACCAGGTCCCAATCCAGGGCCTTGATAGCAGTGAATGGATTCACCACTAGGTCAGTGGGGATCCATCCATAACATGCTGCCTTTGTACCAGTTCCACAGCAGGATCAATGTCTAGCTCTCCTGGGTTACTTCCTACCCTGTTTTCCAGCATTGCTGTCCACAGGTCTCCTGGATCTCTGGGGTCATGATCTTGCAAAGCTCCTAATGACTTCATTCCCTCTCGGACTTCTGCGGGCAGCTGGATCTCTGCTTGGGTCTCAGTGCACTTTGCCTCTGGGGTCTGGAGCTCTGGCAGCTCTCAGGAGGGAGCCTACAATGTGTATCCTCCTTCATCAGCAGTTAGGGCCGATGGAGCTGGGCTGCTCCCTTTTATACGGAGGCTCCTGTTGGAGCATGCCAAGCAGTGGTGAGGGGGCGTAACTTCCTCTGCCCGCAATATGGGGTTAACCCCTTCTTGGCCAGTGCGGGGCCTGGTACACCTCATCACACCCCTCAACTACACTGGTCTTACACTATGGTCTGTGCTGGAGGCAGGTCCATTTAGAATACAAAACATAAAGGCTAGTATTTATTCAACTGATTTTGCCTTATGAATCACAGTCCACAGATGATACGGATACCATATTTTACTTTTCTACCTGGCCAGTGTTTTCTCTAAAGCTCTCTCATATGGATCTCCCACCAGTGTAACTCCATTGAACTCAATGGATTTATTTCCTATTTATCCCAGTGTTTGTGAAATCAGATCCAGGCAATTAAGAAATTGCCCCCCAATATCTGTGTAATTCAATATGTTGCATTCAGTGTTTATACAATGATTATTACGGTTTCAGACACATTACAGGCATTGTTATTCTGCAAGTACTACACGTGTAGAATTGGTACATACAATCACATTCTTGTCAATATCACTCAAGATTAATAAGACTGGTAGAAGGTTTTTCAATCAATATGGGCTTTCTAAAGAATAAGCTACGGAAAGGCCTGATGTGACTTCCACACTGGTGTAAATCAGGAGCAACTCTTGATGCTGATGGAAGTGCCAAGCACAAGAAGGCTGTATGCTGACATAAAGGTTAACATACATGTTAAAGACACTTTGTGGTCCTAGTACTGCAAACATTTACACTCATGAATAGTATATTTACACATGTAGATCCACTGAAACCAATGATACCAGTTGTACCACTAACATAGGTAAGGGTAGACAGGACTAATACAGTGATTTTTTTGGTTCAGAAGTTCTAATATATTATAAGAGAGGAAAGCAATCCCAACTGTACCTGGATTCAGGGAAGGCTGAAAAGACTCAAGTCCTGTTATAGGTCATTTGTACGGATTCTGTATGGTGTTCTAATCCCAGAGTGATGAGTAACAGACCAGAAATCACTGTAAAACTGCTAAGATTTATTTGTAAACAATTATGTTAATTCAGGGCCTCATCCTGCTCTGATTAAAGCTAATGGGCTCAGGACTGGGATCTTTGAATTACTACCAAATATATAAATTAATCTGTTCCTAGAAAGTTTTAACAGTTGTTCTGCTACTTGCCACAGTCATTCCTTAGTATGGCATTGATAAAAAGTAATACAGGCACATTGTTACTAATAACCTGTGTGGCCTAATTCAAGGAGCATGCTTCCATCTCATGGAATAAGGAGACAGGGCCTGTAAGACTTAACACAAACATCTACTTGTATTACACAAATTTAAAGAGGACACTTGTCCCTGCAGCCATTTCGCTTTGGGATGTGATCTTTGTTGGCTCTCACAAGCTAAGCAGATTGGGTTTAGACAGCTGGTGGATAAAAGCTCTTTAAGGAAAACATAGGGTGTTACAGGGTGTTGGAGACTCACTAGATTACACTCTTCAGTGTGGAATTAGGGGATACTGTATCTAACATCTGATCCCAAAGGCACTGCCAGTCCTGGACACTGGAATTAATTGACAACCTTTTTGTGCAAGATAGTTTTGGGGTCCTGGCTAAATTGCAGTGTGGGTATTTACATCCTGCCCACCTATTCTGCGATTGCAGTTTCAGTCAGATACAGTTTTCTTCTTAGGCCTGGTCTACAGTGGGGTGGGGATCGATGTAAGGTATGCAACTTCAGCTACGTGAATAACGTAGCTGAAGTCGATGTACCTCTATCGACTTACCATGCCGTGAGGACGCTGCAGGGTCGACTGCTGCCGCTCCCGTTGACTCCGCTTCCGCCTCTATCTGGGGTGGATTACCGGAGTCGACAGCAGAGCGATCAGGGATTGATTTATCGCGTCTACACTAGACGCGAAAAATCAATCCCCGAAAGATCGATCGCTACCCGCCGATTCGGCGGGTAGTGTAGACCTGCCCTTAGTGATCTAGTGGATGGGGGGAAGCAGTAGAGGTGATATACTATATCTTGACTGCAGTAAGGCTTTTGATGCAGTTCTGCATGACATTCTCGTAAGCAAACTAGGGAAATGGGGTTTAGAGGATATTACTATCAGATGGGTGCAAAACTGGTTGAAAGACTGTACTCCAAGAGTAGTTATCAATGTTTGATGGGAAAACTGGGAGGGCACAGATAGTGGGGTCTTGGAGAGGTCATCCTGGGTCCAGTGCTGTTCAACATTTTCATTAATAACGTGGATAATGGAGTAGAGGACAGAGAGTATGCTTATTAAATTTGCAGACAATACTAAAATGGGATGGATTGCAAGCACTTTGGAGGACAGAATTAGACTTCAAAATGACCGTGACAAATTGGTCTGAAAATCAACAAGATGAAATTCAGTAAAGACAAGTGCCAAGTACTACACTCAAGAAGGAAAAATCAGCTGCACAAATATAAAATGGGGAATAACTGGCTAGGCAGTAGTTCTGCTGAGAAGGATCCGGGGGTTATAGTATATCACAAATTGAATATGAGTCAACAATGTGATACAATAGCAAAAATAGCTAATAACTTTGAGGGTGAATTAACAGGAGTGTCGTATGTAATATGCCAGAGGTAATTGTCTCATTCAACTGGGTCCTGGTGATGCCTCAGCTAGAGTATTGTGTCCAATTCGGTGCGCCTCGCTTTAGTAAAGATGTGGGCAAATTGGAGAGAGTCCAGAGGACGGCAACAAATATGATAAAAGGTTTAAAAGAAAACCCGAGAGGTTTAAAAACTGGACTTATTTAGTCTTGAGAAAAGACGATGGAAGGGGAACCTGATAGTCTTCAAATATGTTAAGGGCTGTTATAAAGAAGATCTCAACCAATTGTTCTCCATGTCCACCGAAGGTAGGACAAGAAGTAATGGGCTTAATCTGAAGCAAGGGAAATTTAGGTTAGATATTTGGAAAAACTTTAGGTAAGTGCTGGAATAGTCTTCCAAGGGAGGTTGTAGAATCCCTATCACTGGAGGTTTTTAAGAACAGGATGGACAAACACCTACCAAGGATGGTCCAGGTTTACTTGGTCCTGCTTCAGCACAGGGGGCTGGACTTGATGACTTTGAGGTCCTTTCCGTCCTTATATTGCTATGATGCTATATCCTGTCCAAAACTATTGCATGCTGTTCAATAGCAGCTTCATTACTCCGCAGAAATGACGGTGTGTCAGTTGTGAATATAGCGGTTCTTGCATCTGTCAAAAATATGTAGGACTTTGCCATAGAAATATTAATGTTTTGTATATATTATTGTCTTTTTAGGCTAGCTAGTTCTGAAATAGACAATGCACTGACGCAAGACCTTATATATTATTTTCTACAGTAGTGCCTAGAAGCCCTGTGTTCAGTCATTGCCCGATTGTGGTAGGCAGTGTACAAACACAAAGTAAGAGAGTCCCTGCCAGGAAGAGATTACAATAGGCAAGGCAGGAAAAGTGGAAACAGAGGTGAAGTGACTTGTCCAAGTGCACACAGCAGGTCTGTGATAGAGTTGGGAATAGAACCTAAGCCTTTTGACTAACAGTTTTCTGCATTAGCCACTGAACTGCACTGCCTCACCAGACTTCTACATACTTAAACGAAACAGAGGTGTCTTCGGTTAATAATTCTTCCCCTTCACCAATCTCTGCCACACCCATAGCTATCCTTAAAAGTAGAATGAGTGTGTTAATTTCAGTTCCCCTTTTAATGGAATTTAATTACCCCCAAATCTTCTTTATCGAAGAGTATAAAGTCATTAGAGTCTATCATTTACCTATTCAATGAGATTTTAAAGTGCATATTAACTGAACTGATGAACCACAGTGGTTATTTTAATAGTTTGGCCACTTTAAGTTACACGGACCTGAATCATAGCACAGAGATTGTTAAATTCAGAGTGAAACTTTTTGTCAATGCATTAAGGTTCAGCCAAACTGTCTGTTTAAAAAACAAAGCAGGTAACAAACTAGAAAAGATTTGTGTGTAGCTTCAGATGCAGGAGCCATCTGGAATTATTATTCCTGTTAGCTATTAGCTGCTGAGTGCTAACAGCATGCTTGGTGGCGTATAGCTCAGACAGGGGCTTACAACATAAAGACACAAACAATACAAATCAGGGACAAAATGCCCCAGGGTGTCAGAAGATGCATTTAACACACTGCAATGTAGGTTTGGGGTCAGGGGTTTGAAACAAAAGTATAGCAACGCTTGTCATCTTGCAAAAGAGACGACTAAGGGGAGATATGATAGAGGTCTATACAATTATGACTGGTGTGGAGAAAGTAAATAAGGAAGTGTTATTTACTCCTTCTCATAAAACAAGAACCAGGGGTCACCAAATGAAATTAATAGGCAGCAGGTTTAAAACAAACAAAAGGAAGTATTTTTTCACACAACACACAGTCAACCTGTGGAACTCTTTGCCAGAGGATGCTGTGAAGGCTAAAAGACTATAACAAGGTTCAAAAAAGAAGTAGATAAATTCATGGAGGATACATCCATCAATGTCTATTAGCCAAGATGGGCAGGGATGGTGTCCCTACCCTCTGTTTGCCAGATGCTGGGAATGGGCAACAGGGGATGGATCATTTGATGAATATTTGTTCTGTTTATTCCCTCTGAAACTCCTGGCATTGACCGCTGTCAGAAGACAGGATACTGGGCTAGATGGACCTTTTGTCTGACCCAGTATGGCCATTCTTATGTTCTCCATAGGTTGATGCATTAAGGCTGACAGGCTTCCTGGCAGCAATGTGTTGTAAGGAGGGATTTCAAAAGAGAAGGAGGATGTTTGGCACATCAGTGGCTAGAATTCCAGGACCAGAAGGCAGCTTGGTAGCAGGGACAAAGATCAGCGCAGGAAAGGCTTCAAAAGGAGCTGATTGGTAGGAGGCATGGACTGAGACAAGGCAGCAAGGTAAGTCACACGGGAGAAGCATAAACACAAATGGGAGTGGAGTCGATTTTTTGAATGAATGGAATTTTGCAAACTACTGGGTCATAATGATCAGCCAGCACGGTGAGAAAGAGGCACAGTACATCTCAGGACTAAGGCTGTGAGTCTGTCCCGGAGGTCACGGATTCTGTGACTTTCTGTGACCTCCATGACTTCTGCAGCGGCTGGTGCTGGCTCAGGGGCTGCCTGAGCTGGGCAGCCCATGGGACAGCAGCAGCAGTTTTGGTGTGTGGGTGGGGGCTCAGGGCTACGGGCAGAGGGTTGGTGGTACGGGGAGGTACTTACCTTGGGGTGGGGGGCTCCCTGGCTCCCACCCACTGGCATGGCCCTACAGCTCCTAGGTGGCGGAGGGACCGGGGTGGTGGTGGTGGTGGCTCTGCACCATGCACTGCCTGTGCCCACAGGCCCCGCTCCCACATGACCCATTGGCTACAGTTCCCAGCCAATGGGAGCTGCAGCAGCTGGTGCTTGTGGTGGAAGGAGCGCGTGGAGCCCCCTGGTCCCTCCACCGCCTAGGAGCTTCAGGGATGTGGAGCCCCTGCCAGCCCCACCAACCCCTCCCCCCCAGCACCCAAGGTGCCCCCGGACTGCCCCCCCCCAGAGCACCTGCAGCCCCTCCTCCCAAGTTTTAGTCATGGGTATTTTTAGTAAAAGTCATGTTCAGGTCACGGGCTGTGAATTTTTGTTTATTGCCCATGACCTGTCCATGACTTTTACTAAAAATGCCCGTGACTAAATTGTAGCCTTACTCAGGAGCAATAGCTACTTTAACAATGGTTGCATTTGTCACAAGATTGCTTTCATATCACAGAGCCTTGAGGATTGCAAGGTGAAGCTACTGGGATGCATTGGATAGCAGCTCTGACCCCTGATGCCCTGGTCCAGCAGCTCTGACCCCAGCAGCCTGCCAGCAACACACCACTCTGGCTTCCACCAGCCTTGGTTACTCTCGCAGGGTGACCCCAACACCTTCCCAGTCTTGGATTTCCCCAGAAACGTGTGTTCTGCACTGTCCTGCCCTCTCCTGGGCAGTTCAGATATTAAGGTTCGTTACCCCTATAAAGAACGAACGTTCAAGCGTTTGTTACTTTAACTGGAGTTCCCAAACAGTTCGGTTTAAACACAGCACTGGATTGGTTTAGATTAAATATAGGACAAGTTTATTAACAAACGAAGATAGGGTTTTAAGTGAATTCAAGTATATGAGATAAAGTTAGAAATGATTGAAAGCAAATAAAAGTGAAAACACACATTTAAAAGGATAAATCTTAATCTGGCATTTTTGGTTCAAGGCTTTTGTCCAAAATAGACTCTCACACCCACAGTCTTTCAGCAAGATGATGACTGGTCACCCTTTACTCAGTCAGGATTTTCCCAGAGGTCCAAAGGTTCTGGTGCCTTTGTCGTTACAGGGTACGTCTACATCGCAATTAAATACCCGGGGCTGGCCCATGCCAGCTGACTCAGGCTTGGGCTAAGGGGCTGTTTAATTGTGGTGTAGATGTTTGGGCTCATGCTGGAGCTTAGGCTCAAGGAACTTGTGAGGTGGAAGGGTCTCAGAGGTCGGGCTGAGCCCGAACATCTACACCGCAATTAAACAGCCCCTTAGCCTGAGACCCACAAGCCCGAGTCAGCGGGCATGGGCCAGCTGCAGGTAGATTGCAGTGGGCATGGGCCAGCTGCAGGTGTCTAATTGCAGTGCAGACAGAACTTGGGGTTCTCTGCCCCTTTCTTTTATATTCCAGTGAGCCGCTGAAGTGGGTTCTTCGGTGGGTTACTCTTGAAAGTAGAGTTTATTCTAGCAGTAAGGATGGTGACATGGAGTTTGGTGGTGAAGGAGAGCCCATGCTCTTTCTTCCGTCACTTGTGTTTGCTAAAATGCAAATTATTCTGTTTCCTGTCATCCCCCTGCTGTCTTGAGGACCCTGTTTACTACTTATATGTAAGCTGAGGTGAACACACATTCCTTTGTTTAGGCTAGACCTGCAGAGCTGTCTGGTTTTCAACATGTGCTAATAATGTCAGCGAGCGGAAATTCATAACTTCACATATACTGTTGCTATGTACATTTCACCATGATCTTATTGATCAATGGTTTATTAGCTTTCAAATGATACCTCACAAGGCATATGTTGTACAAAGTTTATTATAACAGTGTGTAGGATGTGAATCCAGGGGCAAACTGGGATCTTTTGGGAAAAAAATAAAGGAAACTAGAGAAGATGCCCTTGCTCAATAACTTTAGCATGTAAATGGTTCGAGTTGGGCTTCTTAAGCTCCCACCAGCTCAAGGAGAGTGAGTATCAGATGGGCTAGAGGAGCAGAGTTCACATCCACAGATTAAGATCTGTTCACCGAAATTATTCAGAGAATAATTTTAAATATGAATTAATTTCACAAATATTTAAGCTGCTCACAGACGATTCCCAGACAGAAAAAGAGGCAAAATTAGAGGAATAAATTATCCCTGCAGCTCTAGCTGCAACACAGTTTAATCCAACCCGTGCGAATCAGGACAAATTTTGTACTAATCACATTATAAAAACAAGTGTTCTAAAAAATTGCTGTCTCCCTTCTCCTTCAGCTATTATCATTTCTGTTCATGAGAAGTAAATGAATATTCCGTCCCATCTGCTATTTGTGGGAGTGAAGTGCTCTTGCACATAGCGTGGTCTCAAGTCTGTTAAGTAACGGGAAAATATCACTCGCATTCTTAGAGAGGGGCTTTCTTCTGAAGCACACCAGCTGCCGCTTTGTTCATTTTGTACACAGAGACTGACACTGAAGTCAGGGCATGAGACAGCTTCACATTTCACCAGACCTAACTAGCATATCCTCCCCTCTCAGTCCCTATGCTGGGCTCAGCACTGGCCCAGGATGAGTCACGCCTGGGGAACTGGGCAGAGGTCATGTGTTCAGCCCCTGCCTATGGGAGGGGTGCTCTTCAGCAATAATGCATGGGGACGATCCAGCGGATCCTTATGAGAGGGCCGCCATCTTGGCTGGGGATTGAACTGGGGACCTCCAGAACATCAGCTGCTACAGTCTGAGCAAAAGAGCCAACGCTGCCTAGGTGGGGCTGTAACAGACTCCTGTGCGCTGCAGACTGAGCACAGAGAGACCTTGAACACACTCGCCAGCGGGTGACATGTACACAACTTGTTCACGAGTCAGGGCCTTATTGGAAGGGTGTATCTTTTAAAGTGTTGAATAAGAAACAGAAATGGAAAAATTATAGCGGTAGCAGCGGACAAGACAATTTTCCTTGCTCATCTTCTATGGAAACCTAATTTCCTTTCACATGTATACCGTGGTTTTGTTTGTTTCATTCTTTGAACACAACACAGCTCCTCATTCTTGGCTGACTCTAGCCTCCGAGGTTTTGGCGTAGCTTGGAGTTTCAGTAAAAAAGTACCTGTTTATCTGTAGTTACTGTACAACGGCTTTAGTGCATCTAAAAAGTGCACAGTCGATTCACTAGTGTGTCCCCATACTCTTAAAATTTGCGCTTTATTGGTAAAGCTGCCAAAAATACTCTTTGTTAGCTAGGACCCAGGGGATGAGTGGTGCATTGTAATTAGTCCATTGTGCTGCACCTGAAAGAATACCACTAAGGAAAAAGTTTCCCATAGTCTGTCCTGTTGACATGCTTTGTATGTAATGCAATAGTAACAATATAACATCCTAAAGCAACTGTGACAGAAAAACATTAAGGTACTGCTGCTTTTTTTCTTAACTGATCCTATTGTGCTTAGATATTACGGCTTGGATGATATGATATGTAAAACAGATTACCCACTGTTGTTAAAGAGGATACTGACAGCAGCAATAACTACGTGCAGGGAGAGGAGAAAAGCTGCAGTGACAGGGACTGCCAGTTACGGTTTTTAGCTAGAAGTTAAATGTTATTTGAATTTTCCTCTTAGAATTGAATAATAGCGCACCGGTGTTATGCAGTCTCAGGTGCAGACACTGTGATGCAGCTGAAAGGGTAGGACATTCCAATGAGTCTGTGGAAACACTTCTATCTAATCCATCTTGGTCCAGTGGGATTATCAAAAGCTCCTAGATGCCTAACACCCATTGATTTCAACGGGAGTCAGGTGCTGAGGTGCTTCTGAAAATCTCACTGTGTGACTAGATACATCTTTAGACATCTAAATGGCTTTAAAACGCTGGCCTCTCATAAGTACATATAGTGTCCCCATCAGAGTGGTATCTGAGCTGCTCCCAAGTACTTACAAAAAGCAATAATAACATCTCTTTCCTCCATCCCAGACTATAGGTGAAGAAATTTGTCAATGGAATGCGTGTGGTTGTAAGTGGAAAAAATGAGTTTTGCATTCAGCTCTGAACACAGTGTGCTCCGTGGTCATTCTTATCTCCTGTAGGCATGAGCTCCATACTCAGGGCCCAGCTCCTATGAGAGTGCTGTCTCTTGCACTCGTGAGTCTATGACAGCTGATTGACAGTTTCTTGGTTTCAGTGGAAAATATTGGTTGTTGAAAGGGAGCGGTGATCTCTCTAGAACAAGTCCCTCAGACAGCTTAAACTGGACTCGGGACTCAGTGGGCATCCAGTGCAAAGAATGAAGCACGAGGGTGACATTCTTACAACAACTTGTATTTCCAAGTAGATGGGCTGCTATGTTTTGTACTAGCTAGAGTTTTCCCCAGGGCATGTGGTTTCATTTCTAGCTAGAATGGGTTGCAATAATCAAGACTGGAGGTCATGAATTCATAGATCACTGGGGCAGGACCGTGTTCAATGCAATGGGGCACAATTTTCCAGCCAGTTGCAGGAGGACGTTTTTTGCTACCATGGCTATATGAAAAGGTGCTTAACATGGTTCGCTCCAGTCTATGCTTGAAACTTAACTATGCTCAATACCCATCCAGTTGCACCCACTGCGGAAACCCATTGACTGCAACAGAGCTCACACACACAGAATGGTAGAACAAATATAAAACAAAACCAGGAAGAAGACAGTCCATTATTTCCCCATATTTTAATTTTAAGTTTCACTAAAGTTCAATTGTCTAGAGGAAAAAAATTCTTGCTCTTTCTATTTCTGGTCAATTATCATCATAAATAAATTCTCCGGCACAGGCCCATAAAACAGATAAATCCATTTGTTCAGTGTGCAGATAAGATGGGAGCCAAAGTGAGAAAAGAACAAGAAAAGAGCCGCTGAAGACCAATACAAATGTTATCAGGGAGAAACAGATCAAATCATGAGGGATTTAAATGCAAATCTCCATTTTCTGTTCTTCCCACCAAATCTGCACACCCGTCACCAATTACGGCGGCAATGGAATCTAATGTGCCTTGTAAACAGCATGAGGCGGCCAAGGGTCAAATTCAGTCATGGCTTAAGTGGGTGTGTTAATGGGCAATGGCCCCACTCCACTCCTTGGACATATACATAATGGATATCACCCAAACTCACCTTCCCTTCCTAGGATTTGTGTTTATTCTTAGAATAACAAGGCCCTAAATCAGGGCTGTGCTTATGACATAAGCTCCGCTCCAAGCTTAGCTTAGCCCTGAGCAGGATAACTGGGATTTCTCACTACGGGCTCTCCTCTCCTGGCCCTTTAGCTATTTCTTGCTTTATGGTCCCTCCTTGGTTTGGCTACCAGGGAGTCAGTAGAAAAGCTCTGCATCCCTCTACAGTCCAACATATAGTCATGTACAGCAGGATTTCTCAACCTTTTTTTTCTGGACCCCCCTCAACATACTATAAAAACTCCGTGGCCCAGCTGTGCCACAACTGTTTTTCTGCACATAAAAGCCAGGGCCGGCATTAGGGGGTAGCAGAATTGTGCCTGTTGGCAGGGGAGCATGCTTATAGTAGCTCCTCCATTCACAGAAACATTCTGGGGTCTTCTCTTTAATACGCAGAAGAGAGCTGTCTTCCAGAGAGTGGTCAGAGCAAAATAAATAATTCCATTCGTTGTATAGTTCAATCTGTTCAGCACAGGAATACATTCTGCAACTGTCCTTCTGGGAAATTCTCTCAGTTCTACGTGGTTCACCGAAGACATCCCATAGCGTGACATCGCAAATACCAGAAGTCTCATTGTGACCCATGCCATCCATGCTGCCTGTGATGTCCCAGCATGGTGCATACTGGGATGTATTCAAGGAACCACGAAATACAAAGTGGTGTTCCTGAGGGGTGAAAGCAGTGTTTAAAAAGGCTAGTTAGAACTTTTTTCTGCACTGAATATTCGCCCCAGCTTGGTATAAGGACTGACCAATATTAAATCTGGGTTTAATTTAATTTTCTTGTGGATTCACCTATAAGATATCTCTACAATATAGGACTCTGGTAAACTCATGTATTTTCAGTGAAATTATTTCCATTTTCCTGGACCTAAGTCACTGAAAAAATGTCGTTGGAAACCAGGCAACCATTTTCTCCTGGTTGCTCCCATCTGTTTTTTATTTCACTCTAGTAGTGAAGAGCATTGCAACCACTACCTATAACCGTAATTGTCTAATTGTTTCGTTTTTCTCCCCAGTCTGCTCTGTGTTTGTACAGCGCCTAGCACAGTGGGATTCTGGTGCATAACAAAGGCTCCTAGGTGCTTTGATAATGATAATATCATCATCATCACCACCACCTTACCTGGCTTCCAACCCAGAGAACAGGAACAAGCAGAGGAATGGTGGCATCACTCCATTATGACATGGTAAACATCTCTCTCCTTTTCCCCCTTTCATCATGAACAGAAAAGGCAATGCAGAAGGCAGAAGGAACCTTTACTAGAATGATTAATTTCAGTTGATAACTTTGTTTCCTCGTTACACAGTCAAAACCAGAATTATTACTAGGCTGCCCTGATGACTGAGATGATAATGTGTCAAACAGAGCAGGGAGGTATCCAGCCTCTAGGTTAACCTCTGGCTTGCACACATCGAAGCAGCAAGGCTGGGTTACTTTAGAAATCTTTAGGGGGAAGGGGAGTATTGTGCTGCTAATGTATAGCCAGTGCTCTGCCAATGTTTCTCAATCCTGACTGGCAGGGATCATCTCTAGGGACGCGATGAGTGCTCATTTTCCATGGCCCATTCAATTCTGGGCCTCTGTGCTGAGTCTGTTAACAAGGTTATGATCATTAATGCCAGCTGTCACTGGGTTGCTTTGGTGGCACGAACTCTTGCCCTCTTAGCAGCAGAAAGCCTCCTGGTGTTTCCTCTGGCTGCCAAGGTGCCTCACCACTTATGCCCTGTGCCCAAAGGGGTCAATCTAACCCACAGTAAATATTGTTCCTATAAAATGAAAGTGGCTCTCTGTCTGAAAGCCCTTGGAAGAACCTATATTTAACTTTGCAGGGGCTTCAACCGCCAAGAAATGCAGGCAAGCGTTTTTATTGAAAGTGGCCCTACCTAAAGACTCAAGCCTGTGTTATTATTGTGTAGAGGAGCCCCCGTCAAGGACCAGGACCCCATTGTGTTAGATTCTGTACACACACACACACACACACACACACACACACACACACACCAAAAAGATGGTCCCTGGCTCATCTTTTTAGTATAAGAATAGAGACAACCGATGGAGACAGACAGACAGAAACAATGAGACAATTATTATGATAGGCAGTGGTTTTAGTACACTAGCAGCCTGTTATCAAGTTACTATTGTGGGTAGCGCTTACTACAGTGAGTGGTTCTATTGACTTCCGTACTAAGTTTTATCCATGGTGTAAGCACCTGGACCCAAATCTGTATTTATATTCCACAGGAAAGCTTTGGAATGTTAAATGACAGCGAATGATGCTGCTGCCAACTGACAGTGAAGGAACACCTATGTACAATATGCTGCTTTAATATCATTTTTTGCTTGGTGTTAGAGTCTCTTGCAGACTTGCTATCCTTTTTGTGCGTATGGATGGTAGATTGTTTATGTGCTTTACAGATTGCTCACAATTCTATATGCATTATACGCTTCTACTGTTGCCATCTGCGCGTACTTTAAGATATGTAGACTATACGCACATCATACAGCTGGCTGTCATGTTTAATTTAACAGAAGGGGTTGGTTCTGCTAAATCCTGCAATGTATTGTTACAAAATTGCCACATAACATACTCCCCCCAAATGAGCTCCCACACATCATGCTTTTAAAAGTCAATTTATATTTAACATATGTCCTAACACCTCTAAGCTAAATGTAAACTAAATCTATCTGCGGGGCCCATTGAAAAGTGTTACAGTGTAAGTTCTTTTGAGGGATGGGGTGGGGTAGAAAACATTTTGACCATAAGCGGAGCTGATTATCAGTATAATTATTCTGCAGTCACACTTGAGGAAGCTATCCAGTAAATCAAACCCAACTGTCCGCCCACTTGCAGTGAAGAGACTAAAACCTGTCAAATCCGAAAAGTAGGAACAGGTGGTCTCCTTTACAAAAAAGGCTGCTCCTCATACCACAGAATTCTGTACATAACTACATATATACATATCATATATATATACATACACCTCATGGTTTAGTATGTAGCATTATGTATGCATATGTTGCACACGCACACACACACACACACACACACACACACACACACACTCCTCTAATATACTAAACAAACAGTCAAGGGCTTTTAAAGCTCAGTCAGAAGAATCCTTTGTATTCAGTTTTTTAATCAATGGTGACAGTGTCAGGTGATCTCCCAGGCTGCCTAGGATTGGAGGAATTCACAATTGAAGAGGGAGACTAAGAATCGTAGCCGCAATTCAGCAAGGTACTGCAGTACATGCCCAACATTAAGCATGTAAGCAGCTCCATTAAAGTCAATAGAACGACACAGGCTTGAAGTTAGGCAGCTGCTGAAGGATCTTGCTGAATTATGGCCTATTTTATTAATATCATAGGATCATGGAGCAAGGGGAAAAAATGGATGAAAGATGTACCCCTCTCAGAGGTCCTAAAGTCCTTTCTGCACAAGCCATGTGGATGAGGGAGAAAGAAGTTTTCCCCAGGGTCAAGCAAGTCTCCAGCGAGCAGTGGTGGAGAATGGCCAAACTGGGGCCATATCCTTCTTTATCCAAGACCAGGATCCCAGCGAGGCAGAGAGAACAGCTCCACCAGGACTATCCCCTACTCCTCCACTCTGGAGCAGTGTGTGTGGGGGGGGGTGGGGGGGGGTGGGGGTGGGTGGGAACAGCATAGCTGGGGCATTCGTTCTGTACTCAGCACCATGGTACCTGCTGTTTGCAATGGACAGGGAGGGGCTGCTCATATGTGGCACTATGGATCTATCGGCAGCGCTTGACAGGGGTTGTCACAAGACCTTGGTGTCTGTTTTGGGACAGGCCAGTATGACAATGAATTAATTCTGGGCGTGCTTCCTTGAACAGACCAGTTGGTGCTACAGGGTGAACTTCCATCAGCTTGTAACTGGGATGTGATGCTCCTGAGATTTCTGCTTTCAGTGCTTGTATGCTGCCAGGTTGGGGTAGAGTTATTTGGAAGCCCAGCCTGGGGTATCACTGCTTTTCAAACTGTACGTGGCAGCATACTTACTTCTCTCTGAGCACCGAGGGGAAATCAGCAAGGGTTGAACAATTGTCGTGGAGGAGATTCAGGGGTCAAAGGATGAGAAAATGCCTCAGTCAATCCCAGCAAAGCTGAAGTGACGCCTATTGCTTTGTGCAATAGGAGTAAAAGAATGCAGCGCTTAGGAATCCCTATTTTTAGATGTTTCAAAGGGACAAGGAGGTGCACAGAGGTGCATCAGAAAGTTAACGAACCTGATCTCTGGCAGACCAAAGGCAAGAGTGGTGGATGGACAGGAACTGATGCCAGAATTCAGGGGCTTTAACGGAGAATGCCCTACTAAAGCTGTCTCCCATTTAAAGCAGTCAGGATGCACATGTCAGACCCCCTGCCTTTCACCATCTAGTTTGGTAATCAGGAGGCATCCTTTTGATATCACGGATGCAGCAATGCTGTGTTCTATACAAATGAGTTACCTAAGAAGCTGAGCCTCTCTCTCCAGCTGGTGCGGAGTATGCTTGATTGTTATTGGGGGTGGTAAAAAGGATTCTGTCCACCTGCTGCTGTGTTCCCATCACAAGCTGCCTGTGGATGTGCAAACTGAGTTTAAAGGTGGTCTAACGTTTAGAGCCAAAAACATTTCAAAGTCCCATGCGATTGGTCAGCCATGCAAAAGGCATGTGCAGCTGCTTATTTATTTATAAGATATTTTTATGGTGCTCACGACCATCATAATACTGGGCTAGCAAAATTCCATCCGTCTCTCCACAGTAACTGCACACCCAAATCCACATTTCCACATGCAGCTACCCAACTAGAGCTCACAAACACTGGGTTTTGCCAGGGCACTGGCCAGGAGTACTTTCTGGGTGGTTAAACAATTGGCCTTGAGAAATTCTGAACTTCACAAGAATAAGTGAACTGGTTCTCTAGCTACTTTCTGAACTTCTGACACTTTGTGCATCACGTTGTCCCATAAAAACGAAGAGCGATGGGCTTCTGATCCTGAGTGCGAAGGAAGAACAGGTCGATACATTGTCTGGAGTAATACTGTGGCTGTATTTATAAAAAAAGTTCTGGATAATTTTATGACCAGAAGTAATATGTGTAACTCCGTAAGCATAACCCATGGCAGGAAGGGATGGGACTTTTACATAGACATTGGCATCAAACACCTCTCCTGTTTGGCATTGTCATTGACTTCATTATGAGAAAAAGAGTAGACTGGTACAACGGAGGCATTGCATGACTTCACAGTCCACTAGAAGGTTTAGGCCACTTCTATACTATTGGTGCTACAATGCCGTAGCTGTGCTGTTTTTTTCTCTCACTATATGAACTCCGGCTCCTCAAGCGACAGTAACTAGGTCAACAGAAGCATTCTTCTGCATCTATATCCGGGGTTAGGTCAACATAGCTACAGTACTGGGGGGGGGGGGGATTTTTCACACCCCTGAGAGTCATAGTTATGCCAACCACATTTTAGACCAGGCCTTAGAAGAGCTATATCATCTGCAAAAGCTAAGTGACAGCTCAACTAAAAGGCAAATGAAAACCAAAAGACAGTCAACATTGCAACATAGACTAGGCTGATTATTAGTTAATTATGAAGAAAACAAATCAAACAAGAATCCCAGCAACTCCCAACTCCAGTATTAAATTAGAAGACAAAGGAATGCAAGAGGGGAGTAAATTCACATACATTGGGAGTAAAGTGCAAGTCAGTGGGGCTATCGAGGAGGAAATGTGGCGAATTGGTAAGGCAACAGCCGCATTTGCCAGCTTAAACAAGGTTTGGTCATTGAAATTCTACAACTTCCAGACCAAACTATGAATCTTCAATGCAAATGTTATTTCCACCTCCATGTCTGGAGGTGAAAGGTAGTAATCCACAACAGGTACAGATAGAGGTCTAAAAGCCTCAGGAAAGTACTAGGTATTATATGGAATGAATTTATAACAAATGCCAAGATTTGTCAGAGAGTTCAACAACTCCTATCTCTGAACTTATCCTGTAAAGAAGATGGACATACCTTAAGAATGAAGCCAGAGCATCTGGCATGGCAGGTGTGCCATTGGGCAGCTAGAGGGACTAGATGAAAGAATCCCTCCCTCAAACAGTCTTTAGAGAGGGAAAACTTACAGGATGTAACATAAGGGACATGTAAATAGTAGTCCAGGGTAGACAGGGATAGAAGAGCCTTGTCTGAGCCCCAAGCAACATTTGATGGCTCCAGGAGGAGTCAGATTCAGTGGTCAGTCCAAATAAGAGGTGTGAAAGTGTCTGTAATTACCAGTTTACTTCTTTACCTCAGAGACTGAACTGTTGTGTGCCTCAGGCAGAGAACAGGGGAGACTGAGGGGTCACAACTGCCCGAGGCCCCTGCAATGTCAGGGAATTGATAAGGTGAGATCTGCTCAGAGGATCCTAGCAGGTGAGCTGTGATCCATTCTGCAGAGGGAGACAGAAAACCCACAAGGTCCGTGGGAGAAGATACCTTCCCAACCCCAAAGCTGGCAATTAACCCTGAGCATGTGAGCAAGATACACTAGCCAGGCATCTAAGAAAGAGGATTCTCTGTTCTACCTTGGAGAATTGGTGCACCACGGCATGTCCCATCTCAATTAGTGGCCAATTCTTAATGCTCCAGAGGAAGGCCAAAAAAACACCACACCCCCAACTCCCAGAATACATCTGGCCAATTGTGCCTTGGGGGAGAAAATTCCTTCCTGATCCCTGCAGGCTGAAGCCCTGAAACAGGGTAATTGATTGTTCTTATGCAGAGCTGCAAGTGTTATGAGTAGTGTGAGGGGAGCACAGAGCTTCCTGTTCTCTCCATGGCCCATGAAGGGAGGGAATGGAGAGGGGGATTCTCCAATTCAATTGTCCAACTTCAGCTTCCAGCCATTGGATTGTGTTATGCCTTCGTCTGCCGGATTTTAAAGTTGAAGGTCCTGGGTTCAAACTCAGCCCCCACCGGCTCAGCCACAGTAGCCAAGATAAGGTATAAGTCTCACTGTTCATGTGGTAACTCGAATGGACTGTGGTGATGTGGAACAATCTGTATTTGCCTTTGTGATGGGGAATAAACCCCGCACCAGGCAGGAAGGGGTTAAGGAGTTGCTCTGGGCTGGACTGGGCCGAGCAGGCCGCTCTGGGAAGACAGCACTGTGCTGACCTTCCAGCTCTCAGGCAGAGGCCAGGCTGAGGCCAGAGCTTACTCCCTTGCCTGAAAGAAAGCCCAAGTCTCAAGAGATGAAGGAGCCTTTACCTGATTCCTCTGCTGGTGAACCAGCAGACTTTTAGCTGTACTGCAGTGCGTCCCAGGCCCCTCTGAAGGAGAGAAGCCGGCAGCCTGGCTGAGATTGACTGTGTATTCCCATTCCCTTTGTCTTCATTTACTTTCCTGCTCCTCAGTTGTTTGTTTGTTCTTTCGGGACTTTGGAAGAGAAAAACATCCATAGGGATTCATCTGGAAGGCTGAGACTCCATCCCCTTCAGAGTGTTACTGAACGCCCCCATCCCAATCACATCGACCGCACCCAGAGTGAGCAGACAACCCCCGCCACCCCCCCCCACAGCGGTGCTGTTGAAGGACCAGAACCCTGACAGCCTCTGAAGACCTAGGTTTAAAAAACACCCTCCCCTCTGAGCTGTGAAATTCCAGCAATCCGAGCTATTTAAAGAGAGGTTTGGATACTTTTATGTGGAGGGGGGAAAAACAAAAAGCATTTGGCAGGATGCAACGATTTAGTTTTAATTGTTTTGCGTGATTTGAATGGACAACCTGAGTCAGGAGAGATGCAGTTAGCAAACCACATGCTGTTAGCAGTATGTGCTTCACTATGTAATCCCTAAACTGCTTCACACGATACATTTTAATGGTTTTTCTCTCGCAGTAGCATTAATGGCAGTTGCCCACGTAAAACCCACACAGAGCGAGATGCGACCCCTTTCTGACCTATCACATACAGTAGATGAGAGAGATCCTGCTTTCGCTCATAAAACCAATCTCTCTCCCCTAATAGCTGACAATTTGCAGCTATCATAAAAACACCCTAACCATATTTACTAGGCAGTGGTGTAATTCTGAGCTTGAAGGCCTATACACCTCCATCCCTATAGCTGGATTGCTAGCAGAAGCCACTTTCTCAGCAAACTACCAATAAATGCCATCGAGAAAAAATACAGATAAAAGGACAGGGGACCTCAGCAAGCTCATAGATTTAAGTGTCACCAGCCCATACGGAATTTGAGGATGCTACATATTTCAGACTGTCCACAGGATTCTCAATGGGAACTTTTGTGGGTTTTTTTTTTTGCAATAGCCACTGAAATCTTTATGGGTTAATGGGGAATGTAATGTTTCAGCCAACTTAATACCCCTCCACCTTCCTCCACAAGGCAAGCCACACAGATGACATCTTCCTTACTGTCAATAAAAATGATCTACAGCAGACTGTGGCGTTATTCAACAATTTCCAAAGATCACCTTTACTACAGAGTATAAAACAGATCGAGAACTCCCTTTCTGGGATGTCAGAATTTTACAAAGCATCGAAAATACGCTCACAGCTACTTGGTATGAAAAGAATATTGCTTCAAGTAGATATACAGTGTGTTTGGCCATGTCTACACTAGAGAGCTTACAGCTGTACCAATGCAGCTGAGCGGCTGTAAGATCTCTCAGGTAGCCGCTCTCAGCTGACGGGAGAGCACTCGCCCCTCGACGTAATTAAACTGCCCCCCAACGAGTGGCATTAGCTCTGTCAGCGGGAGACCTTCTGCCGCCAACATAGCACTGTCTACCCGGGCGTTTCTGTCAGTGTAATTTCTGTCATGTTAATACCAACAAAAGTGGTAGTATAGACGTAGCCTTAGTCTCTGCACATTCTCCTGGCCATAGGAAAGTTTGCTTATTATTGGGCTGGCTACCAAAAAGAATAGTGGAGGCAGTAGAAAGGGACAAAAAATTCATTTGGATGTCTCTGAGTCCATGAGAGGACAGCGGAGCTGACATGGCATTAGCCATCCTTGACTCCCTCTGAACCCAAGTAAGACCTCCTATGTGAGTACCCCAAGGATCCACCATTGACTGTGAACCCCGAGGGAAAAACTACAGTTGCTGAACGAAATGAACCTCTCTCTAACTAACTCACATTATTAAAAGACGGGCCCAGGAAGCAATTATGTAGGTTCCACAAGTGGACAGAAGATTCTTCAAAGACACAGGGAAAACGAGATGTAGGGACAGTGAGGAATAACACCTTCCCCAGCCAGGCCCCCCCATCCAGCAAAGCATGTAAGCACGAATCACTATGACCTCAGTGGACTGTTCACATGCTTATAGCGAAACACATGCTTAATTGCATTGCAGGATCGGAGTCCAAATCCCTAAACTAGGACTCAGTATTATTTTGAATGGCAGAGACTCGCTATGGAAGAATGGAAAGTCGTATTACAGAAATATTTTTTACTGGGTTTGGTCTGATGCAAAAGGGAAGCATTCCATAAAAGTAAGACTCTTCTACCGGATATCCCTGAACCATTATTCCTTTCCCCGCCCCTCCCCCCCCAGCAGCACCTTGTGTACAGTAGCTATGCTTTAAAATCCAGGGACATTATTATTCAGGAACAGGCCCTCCAGCAAAGATGAAATGAATGTAAAATTACCAACCCGGCACTGACCAAGCACAATAAATCCCGCTCTACCTGAAACAAACAACAGCATTTAGATGATTTCTCTACACTGAAATTTGCATCTTCCTTCAAAAGTAGTAGATACAAGGAAAGAAGCACAGAACAGACAACATTGGATTAAAAAAGAGGATGGCATGACGGATGCCTCCTGCACATTAGGATGCAGTGCTGCAGAATATACGGCAAGGAAGAAAAGGCAAATGAATTTATGTTTACGTTTCATCACTTTTGAAATACCCAGTGTGCAAGTCTCCCTTTAACAGAACCCTGACGGACAAGAAATGTGCATACAAAATGTAGGGCAAAGAAGCAATGTCTGATAAACACAAAATGTGCTGTCAAATTGTAATGTTGTAATAGTTCAGCTGTTGACTTCCTTTGATATTTGCAGTTGGCAGTAAGACATTTGAAATGGCACAAGGAGGCATAAATTCTCACTATATAAATATGTAGATATATTGCACATATATTTTAGGGGTGTGTATGTTGTATCTCCAGGAGAGTATTACAATGAAAACTGGAGTGAATAGGCATTTATATAGCATTTAAAGCTACCATTAAAACATTTACATTAATTATTGTCTTTTAACCAGAGCACCAAGGAATTGCACAAGAATCCCTCTGGCATCTCTCGCTCTCTGTTTATTGTCCATGCTGGGTCTCCATTATTCGCCATTCTCCAGTTACACCTGGGAGAAGTGGGAACAAAATGCCCCAGCTTCACAGAGGTGTAGTGACTACAAAGAATACAAACTTGTGGCACATCAGGTGTGCTGGACAGATATTCTAGTGATTAGGGCACTAGCCTAGGACTTGAAAGACCAAGTTAAATTCCCCTCTCCACCACAGATATCTGTGTGTTCTTGGGCAAGTCACTTAGTTTCTCAGTTCCTCATCTGGAAAATATGGTTAATAGAACTTTCCCACTTCACAGGAGTATGATGAAGATAAATGCATTAAAGAGCATGAGGCACTGTGACAGTAGTGGCCATCTAAGATATATTTTAAGGTGATCACTTGAAGACAGCAAGCATTTCCTCTCACATGTGAAGGGGGGGGACCACAGCATGACTCTGCAAGTCAGTTAGTTAGCACAAGGACCATTTGAACAATTTGCATGAAAATTTTGTTTCAACGAAGAGCTGAGTTTTTGACTAAACAAGAATTTTCACAGAAAGCATTTGCTTTCCTTGAAAACAGAATTTTTTGGCAGAAAACTGCTGGAAATCAGAAAAAAAAATACAGTTTTCAGCTAAAAACTTTTTCATGACAAAACTAAGTTTTCAGCTGTAAATTGTATTTTTTTTTCTGATTTTCAACAGGTTTTCTGAAGAAGAACTTCAGTTTTTTGCTTTTTGACAAAAAATGTTTTTTTTTCATTTCCTTCTGTGAAAGAGTGCACTCACTACCGATGGGGCCTCCACCCGGACATCCTGGAGATTAGCTCTGCCGGACATTGCATCCTCCCCTGGTGGTGTCTTCACCCATCCTGTTTTGCCCTGCAGCCTCTCTTGCTCCAAGAACAGCAGCCTCCTCTCCATGATTTGACCCTTCACCTGGGTCACTATGTGGTTTCCTCTTCTGGGGGTTACCCAAAGTCCTTCCACACAAACAGTCTCAGGCAGTCTTCTCTGGTACTGTTGGTGCCACTTCCAAGAGGCCAGTAGGGGAACCCAGGCCTTACCATTTCTCTGGGTTCCAGGCCAGGGACCCTATACTGCAATTGTGGTCTGCTTTCCCTCAAGCCTTGTTGCTTCTTCCCTGGACTCCTTCCTACAGCTTCTAGTTCCCACGCACTTCTCTGGGTATACTAGCTCAAACTCCCTCCTCCAAGGGAATAACTGTAGGCTACTCTCTATAGCCACAACACACCTCCCTTCTCCCAGGGAGTGACAGTGGACTACTTCTCTACAGCCCCCACCTGTTGTCTGGCTTTATAAACCAGGCCCAGCTCCTCCCCCAGCTGGACTTCATCAGCAAATTAGGCCTTCGCACCCCTTGGCTCTCTTCCAGGTGTGACATATAAGTGAATTGACCTAATTTAGCCCTTCAGGCCTTGTGTGGGGTGGACATCCTATCCCCCTTCCCCCCCCCCCCCCCCAAAAAAATTTCTGCAAGAACTCCTCCCCCCCATTTTTCTGATCACCTCTTGTTAGCAGTCACACAAACAAAGCTGGTGCTGTACACCATCCCAAACAGAATCCCCAGGAATGGCAAGAGAAGGCAATTTCCACTAGTGTCATGGCAGGTATCTATCAAGCTTTGCATCTCTGCCTCACTTAACTAAAGAGAAATCCAGTCTATGATGTCCTGATAAAAATTTGCTCCCTCCCAACCTGTAATGTTTTCATTTGAAGTTCTGACAGAATTTCTTCCTCCTCCTCCTCAGGTTGACAGTATCGTCTCCCATAAGAACAGATATGTCAATTGCCTCCTTTACTGTGTAATAGGGTGACCAGGTAGCAGGGGAGAGGAAGTGGGGGGTAATAGGAGCCTATATAAGAAAAAGCCCCAAATATCGGGACTGTCCCTATAAAATTGGGACATCTGGTCACCCTACTGTGTAAACCCTATTTCTTATGAATAAACATGCTCCCAGGTATAAGTCCCTATAAACCTTTATTCACTTCAAAGGAAAACAAACAGACAGCCCTTAGCAAAGAATTTTACAAATAATTCAATATACAAAATTCAAAGGACTTTCATTCTCAAAGTCAATTTTCCGTTGCCGGTATTTTATTTAATAACCACCCAACAAATTAACCTATTCTTACATAATAATACTAAATTAGCAAATCACAAGGTTACCAACAAAAAAGATTAAGGTAGTTTAAAAAGCCACATTCATTTAGAGATTTTGTTTTTAGAGATTTTTAGTTTTATGGCTTAATAGTCTAACCATAGAATCATAGGACTGGAGGGGACCTCGAGAGGTCATCTAGTCCAGTCCCCTGCACTCATGGCAGGATTAAGTATTATCTAGACCATCCCTGACAGGTGTTTGTCTAACCTGCTCTTAAAATTCTCCAATGATGGAGATTCCACAACTTCACTAGGCAATTTACTCAAATGCTTAACCACCCTGACAGTTAGGAAGTTTTTCCTAATGTCCAAACTAAACCACCTTTGCTGCAATTTAAGCCATTGCTCCTTGTCCTATCCTCAGACATTAAGGAGAACATTTTTTCTCCCTCCTCCTTGTAACAACCTTTAATGTATTTGAAAACTATTATCATGTCCCCGCCCAGTCTTCTCTTCTCCAGGTTAAGCAAACCCATTTTTTTTCAGTCTTCACTTATAGGTCATATTTTCTTGACTTTTAATCATTTTTGTTACTCTTCTCTGGACTTTCTCCAATTAATCCACATCTTTCCTGAAATGTGGCACCCGGAACTGGACACGATACTCCAGTTGAGGCCTAATCAGCACAGAGTAGAGTGGAAGAATTACTTTCTCGTGTCTTGCTCACAACACTCCTGCTATTACATCCCAGGATGATGTTTGCTTTTTTTGCAACAATGTTACACTGTTGACTCGTATTTAGCTTGTGATCCACTATGACCCCCAGATCCCTTTCTGCAGTATTCCTTCCTAGGCAGTCATTTCCCATTTCATATGGGGATACAACTGATTCTTCCTTCCTAAGTGGAGTATTCTGCATTTGTAAACAGACCTCAAAAGTCCCATGACACCTTTAATAAGAGCCCTTGGCAAAAATTCCACCCACATTCACTCATCAGTTGTTTGCTGCTCCCCAGTTTCAGAGGTGGCTGCTATACAGAGGTACTACATTTATAAAGAAAGAGACCTGCTCCTGCAGTTATTAAGCATATGTGTAGTCCATGTCATCTCCAATTGGACTACCCAACCCATGGGAGTGAGGGCTCGCACCTTTGGGATGAGACGAACTAAAGAAATATATACCATTTTTTAGATAACCCCTCATGCCCTGTGTGATCTGTTTCTTTATTAGATGAATTGAGTTGAACAAAAGAAGAACAAACAAACAACGTATAACCCTATCATCCCTACCATTCAAACTGCACATAGCATTGTCTCATTCCCCTGACAGTACTGTGCAGAAAAGTACAGTAACTCTGATGGTTCAAATTGCAGATTGGTCCAGACTCCACACCAATAAAGTCAATGGGAGTGTTTACCATTGAATGGAGTATAAAATAGGAATTTTAACTACGGGCTAGAGAAGTTCAGCAATCTGACAAGCTAGTCACAATTTTTGACCAGTACAGTTTGTGATTAAATAGTGTAGTTATATTTTGTTCCTCCACCCAAGATACAAAGTTGGCTGTGACTTTGTGGTTTGGTTTTTCATGCAATTGTATTTTTAACTAACGCCAAAAGCGCTTAGAGAAAGGGATGGGAACTTCAGGCCTGATTCAAAGCCTGCAGAAGTCAATAGAAAGATTCCCATCCACGTCAATGGGCATTAGATCCTTTAAAACTATTAATTATAAATCTGAAATAAATAAAATAAGGAGACAAACCCCAGGTTAAGGGTACATTTGGATGCTAACCCATGTGTACACACTGTTCAAAGCATGGTGAGATCACCATCTGCTTATAGTGCCTCTGCACAAAAACATGGCAATGTTTATTATTTGCCATTTATTATTCAGCTGTGATGAGCAGTAATTTCCTTCAGATATCCTTTTTTATAAACATTCAGAGTACCCTCTGATGTGCTGCAAACAGTCTTGCATGCTAAATAAAAAATATCAATATGTTATCAGGGAAAAATGTGTGTCCTTACCTATTGTGTATCAGGGTCTGAGACCCTCCAAATCAAATAAAAAAAGATAATCTCTTCTAGAAGAAACAAAATAATCTATATTCTTCCTGAGGGCACAGTTGAAATGTTTTGAATGCACATAGGACTCCGGTTCTCTTGGTACACACAAAAGAGGAAAAATATGATTTCTGTATATGGCATTTTTTTCCTATATCCAGTACATTTTATCAAAGGTACACAATGGAGTAGCCAGTCACAGCTCCATAGTTAAGGGTCAGCTGAGTTTTGCACTTAAAGGATTCAGCTTCTTTGTTACGCCCTATATTTCCACAAGGAAAAAGAAGAGTTCATATAAACTTGGACCAAAATGTATTAATCATCTAGTGGGCAGAGTTAAGGTTGTTCGGGTGCTTTAACTGGGCATTGCCATAACTTAACATGCCTGGATTTCTTTTAAGCTATTACATCGCTGTCTGTCTATAGCCAAGGCAAATCCCTAATGCAGATCAGGTCGTGTTTACCCCACTTCTGTTTATAATAGACAACAACAATATTGCTCAGATGTCTCAAACCATTAAAGGGCCTGATCTGGAGAGGGTGCTAAATAACTCCTGTTTAGTACCCAAGAACCTCAGGGAGCTGAGAGTAAGCAGCATCTTCCAGGCCTGGGCCTTTACAGAATTGGGTAAAGAGCATTTTCTCCAATTTATTGATGAAGGAAATTGTAGATCACAGTGTTTACCTAGCCAGCCAGTGGCAGAGCTGGGACTAGAAACCAGGTCTTGTGAGTCTCATTCTGGTGCTCTAACAACCAGAGTACACTGCCTCCTTCCAATAATTTATTTGGAAGTAATTCCTGCAATGACAGCCACCTTAAGAAGAGTGGTGTGGGTAGAGGAGGGAAAACAGGCCAAGTAAAAAAGGGAGACATATGGGCAAAATAATAATCTGAAGATAACGCGCCATTTCTATTTGAGTCTAGAAAGGACCTTATAGGCTTTAAGCAATGGTGATTACTGAATTAACAGATCTTGGTAGGCAGAAATATAATGCAATATATGAATTTCCCAGATCTAACATATTATGTGCTTATGTAGCCTTTAGGCATGTACTGTGCACACACAACTATCTATCTGCAATTAATGTTATCACCAGGAACAGCAGACTATGGTAAAGCATAGGATCAAAAACCCAAAGCCAACCAAAAGAGCTTCTTTAGTCCTTCCATCTATTTTTATTTCAAAAATGTTTGCCTCATCCTAACTATTAACAGGACTGCTTTGTGTTAAAATGATATATGCTGCAATAGAATGAAACAATGTGGATGCTGTCTTGTCTCTGAAAAGAAGAGAGAGCTTGCATTGATTCTGTTGGTGAGCTGAGGAACAAGGTAAATGCTATGCAATATGGGGACCCAGCTATTTGTAACCTGGAGACGGTTAATTTTGCAGAGAAGAGGGGCAGGGTTGGAATATTTTGGGGGGACTGGGACATTAGAGTCAAGACAGCTAAGGGGTTTTCACTGTCCTATTAGAAAGACACAGCAAAAGCCACAGTAAGAGACCAGCAATGTTGTTTCCCACATTAGCTAGGCAACAATCTAATTGAATGTTCTCTGGCGGCTGAATGTGATTAGTTTTTTCTGGAATCAGATAATAAATGTAAATGGACTAAAAGAAAAAAATGGTGAGTGAGAGGCAGAAAAAAAATGTTGAATAAAGTATAATACTTTTTTGGATGGTTAAAGATTCCCCTTTTTGATTTGAAATACTCCAAATTTTGGATGATCGAAAATATTTTTAAAAAAGGAAAAATAAAAAAAAGGGGGGAAAGAAAAAAAAATTGATCTCTCACCTATAACAAGATACAACGGAGATCACCTTGTACTCTGGCAGCAGAATTGATATGATTTGCATTACCAAGGATGACTAAATGGAGTGTTAAATTATCTGGAAAAAAAAAGATGGAAATTGATATTCATGACATCAACAAGGTTAGTAAGGAAAAAAAAGTAGCGAGTCTTAACATGTATCCTTGTACTATACAAGCATTAATCTTACATTCTGTGGACATTACACTACTCAAAAAGGCATATTCTACTTTTGCATGACACCTCTAGGAAATGATTTGCAATTATAGGGGCAACACTCAGATGTGATGCTGCAGCAATCAGTGTGTGCTACAAAAACATTAATTATTTCTGATAAATCCATTTTCTGGGTGCATTCAGAACAGGCACACAAAAGTTTAGCAAGCTGTTAACTCAAAATCAGAATAAACACACCCTGTTTTAAAGGATCATAGGTGGACTTTTTATGGCCTCAGTTGGAAGCACTGTAAATTAAGTATTTTTGAGATGTAGATGACTTGTAGTCAGACCTTTTTTGTGATTACTTAGGTTAGGCTAGGGCTTAGAATGAGCCCACATGGTAGCAGAGTAAAGGAGAACTACCTACACTGTTGCCAACTCTCAAGACTTTATCACAAGTCTCAGGATATTTGGAGTTTTGCCTAAAGCCCCAGCTCCTGGAGTCATGTGATTAGGGGAGAATCTCAGCATTCATTTAAAAACTAAAAGTAAGTTTCTAGCCTTCATGACTGCAGAGAAAGTCCTGAAAATGGGAACCAAGTGCATCCTAAAGCCCCAGAAGACAAAAAGCAAATACCTCCTCTTCCCCAAATGTATTATTTTAAAAAAATCTTATGACTCAAGATCCATCTCACAATTTTTGAGGGCATGATTCATGATTTTTGAAAACTCAGGAATAACAATTTAGGTAAAGATTACCCTTTGCATTCAGCACAGTTGAGTCCTATGTCTTTTTTTATAGATCCCAGGGACAGAAATTTCAGCTGGTCCCTGGAAACTAACCCTTGCAGAGAGAATCACTAGGGAGCTTGTACTTCAGGGCACAGAGGGCTGCAAAATCATTGTGCATCCCTCATCCACTTCCTGTCCCAATACACACTGGAGAAATAGCATTTTTATTAGATAGACAGACTTGTATGTCTTTGGAGTCAAGGTGCAGAGGGCTGCAGGCTTTCACTCAAAAATGAGGAAGTTAGTTAAACAGAAATTAAAAGGTATAGCTCAAAAAGTGAAATCCCTGCAAGCTGCATGGAAACTTTTTAAAGACACCATAATAGAGGCTCAACTTAAATGTATACCCCAATTTAAAAAACATAGTAAGAGAACCAAAAAAGTGCCACCGTGGCTAAACAAAAAAAAGTAAAAGAAGCGGTGAGAGGTAAAAAGGCATCCTTTAAAAAGTGGAAGTTAAATTCTAGTGAGGAAAATAGAAAGGAGCATAAACACTGGCAAATGAAGTTTAAAAATATAATTAGGACGGCCAAAAAACAATCTGAAGAACTGCAAGCCAAAGACTCAAAAAATAATAGAAATATTTTTTTAAGTACATCAGAAGCAGAAAGCCTGCTAAACAACCAGTGGGGCCACTGGACGACCGAGATGCTAAAGGAGCACTTAAGGACGATAAGGCATTGCGGAGAAACTAAATGAATTATTTGCATCGGTCTTCATGGCTGAGGATGTGAGGGAGATTCCCAGAACTGAGCTATTCATTTTAGGTGACAAATCTGAGGAACTGTCCCAGATTGAGACGTCATTAGAAGAGGTTTTGGAACAACTTGATAAACTAAACAGTAATAAGTCACCAGGACCAGATGGTATTCCCCCAAGAGTTCTGAAGGAACTCAAATGTGAAATTGCAGAGCTACTAACTGTAGTCTGTAACATATAATTTAAATCAGCTTCTGTACTAAATGATTGGAGGATAGCTAATGTGACATTTTTTAAAAGGGCTCCAGAGGTGACCCTGGCAATTACAGGTCGGTAAGCCTGACTTCAGTACTGGGCAAACTGATTGAAACTATTGTAAAGAACAAAATTGTCAGACACATAGATGAACATAATTTGGGGAAGAGTCAATATGGCTTTTGTAAAGGGAAATCACGCCTCACCAATCTACTAGAATTCTTTGAGGGGGTTAACAAGCATGTGGCCAAGGGCAATCTAGTGGATATAGTGTACTTAGATTTTCAGAAAGCCTTTGACAAGGTCCCTCACCAAAGGCTCTTAAGCAAAGTAGGCTGTTATGGGATAAGAGGGAAGGTCCTCTCATGGATTGGTAACTGGTTAAAATATAGGAAACAAAGGGTAGGAATAAGTGGTCAGTTTTCAGAATGGACAGAGGTAAATAGTGGTGTCCTCCAGGGGTCTGTAATGGGCCCAGTCCTGTTCAACATATTCATAAATGATCTGGAAAAAGGGGTTAACAGTAAGGTGGCAAAATTTGCAGATGATACAAAACTACTCAAGATAGTTAAATCCCAGACAGACTGCAACAAGCTACAAAAGGATCTCTCAAAACTGGGTGACTGGGCAACAAAATAGCAGATGAAATTCAACTTTGATAAATGTAAAGTAATGCACATTGGGAAACATAATCCCAACTATACATATAAAATGATGGGGTCTAATTTAGCTGTTACCACTCAAGAAAGAGATCTTGGAGTCATTCCGGATAGTTCTCTGAAAACAGCCACTCAATATGCAGCGGCAGTCAAAAAAGCAAACAGAATGTTGGGAATCATTAAGAAAGGGATAGATATTAAGACAAAAAATATCATATCACCCCTATATAAATCTATGGTACGCCCACATCTTGAATACTGCGTGCAGATGTGGTCGCCCCATCTCAAAAAAGATATATTGGAATTGGAAAAGGTTCAGAAAAGGGCAACAAAAATGATAAGGGGTATGGAACGGCTTCCATATGAGGAGAGGTTAATAAGACTGGGACTTTTCAGCTTGGAAAAGAGACGATTAAGGGGGGAGGGATATGATAGAGGTCTATAAAATCATGACTGGTGTGGAGAAAGTAAATAAGGAAGTGTTATTTACTCCTTCTCATAACACAAGAACCAGGGGTCACCAAATGAAATTAATAGGCAGCAGGTTTAAAACAAACAAAAGGAAGTATATTTTCACACAACGTACAGTCAGTCTGTGGAACTCTTTGCCAGAGGATGTTGTGAAGGCAAAGACTATAACAGGGTTAAAAAAAGAACTAGATAAGTTCATGGGGGATAGGTCCATCAATGGCTTATTTTCCAGGATGGACAGGGATGGTGTTGCCCCTAGCCTCTGTTTGCCAGAAGCTGGGAATGGGTGACAGGGGATGGATCACTTGATGATTACCTGTTCTGTTCATTCCCTCTGGGGCACCTGGCATTGGCCACTGTCGGAAGACAGGATACTGGACTAGATGGACCTTATGTTCTCCGAATGAATGTGATACTGTATTTAGAATTCCTCCTTCCTTAATTAGTGTGATAGTCTGTGGGAAGTTTCCTTGCATTCTTTGCCTTGTTTCTTTTAATATTTTTTACTATTCATGGTGAAATCTCCCTGTCTGCCCCCCATTCTTCAAATGATTTAACAAGTTTTTTCCACTGGGGCGAGATTCTAATCTGAGTTATACCAGTGTATAACTGGAATAACTCCACTACATTTAATAAATACATTAAAACTCAAATATATATCTATTAGATCTGGTTGAACATTTTTGATTTTTCAAAATTTCAATAAAAATGTTCACCCCCAAATCTTTCTTTTTACCATCTTTAATGTTCATGAATATATTAACTATAACATTCCATGTATGTGCTATTACATGTATACAATATTAGTTATACATTTATAACATCATGAATAAAATAGTCTGCAGATTCCTTCACAGATTAATATAAACAAATATAGTAGCCACTATTTAATTTGTATTGACATGTTGTTTGCATTATAAATGTAAATGTATAGGGAGAGTATATCATGAGTAATATCAGTGCTTAATTTTTAATGAAAGGAGTACCAGCGCTCAAGCAATTAGGTGCTGGGGTTCAAGCAATTTTTTTACATTCAGAACTGATGCAGCAAGCCCAGAGGTGCTGGGGCTATGAACTGCCAAGCCTAGAAGTGCCGGGGCTCAGCCCTGGCAAGCCCTGGCACAAATTAAGCACTGATTAACATCAAACAAACATACACATAAAGACAAGCCCAGTACAGACACAGGAGAAAACAAGACATCTAGAATTAAGTCTGGGTTGTATTTACCCATTCTGGATCTATCCTCATATCTTTTAACTAATATATTAGTTTACTTCTTAATAAAGTCCCAGAAATTATCCCAGAAGGTCCTCATACAACCTATAAATTAAGTGTTGTTGGAAAGCAATTTCTGCCACAAACACACAGCATTCACCTGGTGTCACTAAGATCATCATTCTCCATTTCCTTTTCCACATCCTTTCGCACTGGAAAGCATTACCGGACAACCAACTTTCAAAAGCATCTGGGAACATAGTGTGGTTTGTAGAGAAATCCAAGATCCCATATTTTATCAAAGTGTCCATTAGCAGGCCCTAGTGAAGGCTAAATTAAACAATTGAATACAGCTGCTCTGTATCTGCATTTTCTGCTGTGTTGGTCAAATGACTAGTCATTCTTTATCATAAGGGATAAGGTCACTTTCAAAGATTATTCAACAGATGAATGTTAGTTCTAAACTTTCCAATCACTTTAATACAGCATCATGCGGCCACCAATCTAATACTCTTCACAATAGCAGATGAGACCTTATTACTTAAAAAATAAGTGACAGTTGCACTCCTGTCTCCTTATGACTAGGACATTTACTTATTGCCAATCTAGTTGGCAAAAGAAACGTAACCACTAATGTCCTCTTAAACCACTGTCATGACAAAGTGACAGCAATAATTTCGAGAATGATTTAGAAATGAAAAAATATGGCAAATGGCTCCTTTGTTTCTGAGGGGAAACAATGATTGCGTCATCTTTTCATTCTCCAGCATAAAGTAATGTCCTATGCCCATTCCAATGAAGCTTACAATTAAATGTTCATAAAGTAATTGAAGTTAGAAATGGGGGGAAAAAACCTGATCAGGGTATTTTGTCCACCCCTTGTCAATACAGGAATGTGCTGCGCATTATATTCTTATGTGCCTTGTCCAGTGCAGTTAAATATATCTCAAGAAACAAGGACCCTACCACTTCCCTTTGGAGAATATTCCTCAGTTGAAATTCTTCCTGATATTTATCCTTAGTTTCCCTTGATCCCACCCACTTCATTCCATGTCTATTGACTACTATACTTGATCCCTCTCCTCCTTTGTTGGTCACACCCTTCAGACATGTAGCTACTCACCATAACCCAAACCCGCTCAGCCAAGATAGACATAGTACACCCTGCAAAAAAAAGGTGTGTTCAATCTCTGAAGCTTGATGCAAGCAGCCCTTGGTGAGTACAGAGCACTTATGAAAATTCCAGTTCAGAACTCAGGGCAGTATTCTAGTGCTGGCCTCAGACATGCCATTTAGGAGGCACCTCCTTGCTACATGACTTGATGCTTCTCAGATATGTCACAAAATCACATTGGCTTCTTTTTGCCCCCACTCTGGATTGCAAGATCAGACTCAGTTTGCTGTCCATTGTTAGCTGAGGTCACTACTGCCTTCCAAGTTGCTTTCTCACACTGAATATCCACATTTTGGATTATTTCTTTCCCAGATATTTTAGCACACATTATTGCAGACTAAATTTCATTGTATCATCTTGCTTCTATAGTTCCACATTTTCTAGATCCCTTTTTATTATTATTTCCCTCTTCAGTAGTGATTGCAACACTTCTAATTTGGAATAATCTTTCATTAATCTGCAGTTTACCCCATCTTCCAGATCATTAAATAAACTAAAGCCTAACACCAATCCCTGAAGTACACTAGCAGACTCTTCCCTCCAAATTGATACACTGCTGCTTGTCCTTCAGCCAATTTTCAGTCCATGTGACAATGCTGATAGCCAACTCAATTTGAATTACTTTTCAAAGTAGGATTTTGTGAGGCACTTGAGCCAGTGCTGTCGAGAAAATGTAGCTAAATTATATGTACTACGTTCCCTTCAACTACTTATTTTATAATTTGAACAAAAAAGAGCAATCAAACTGACAACGGTTTGGCGTGGTTTTCTCCTTGAAGGGATCCAATTTTCAAATTTGGGCACGAAAGAGGGTGAATTAATCTGTATATAGTTACCTAAATGTTCATTTTAGGCATCTATTATTATTTTCATTTATATTGCAGTAGTGCCCAGAGACCAGAATGTAAAGGTATTTAGGTGCTGAAATGCCTTTAAAAATCTGGGCCCAGGGGCTCCAATCATGGATCAGGACCTCACTCTGCTAGGAGCTGTACATTAATGATTAGGAGTATTATGATAGTGCCAGTCATGGATTTGATCTCCCTTGTGCTAGACACTGTACAAACACAGCATAAAAAAACAATCCCTGCCCTGAAAAGTTTACTAAGTAAATGCCCATTTTAATGCATTAATTAAATATTTAGGTGCATAAACTAAATGCACATTAGGGGTTTAACAACAGAAATTCAGCCTTGAATACCAAGATGTATAAAAGCAATTTTTTTGCGTCATAGTTCTTTTACTTTTTTGTGCATAGACTTGTGTGTGTGTGTGAATATCTGTTCCATTATTTCACTAGGGTCTGAAGATTTAGACTTACTGGCTAATAATTTTCAGAACAATGGTCTTGATCTTTTAAAAAGATTGTTACTGCATTTGTTCTGATATTTCCCCAGTCTCTGTGATTTAAGGTCATTACCAGTGGGTCAGTAAATTAACCGTAAGGAAACTTTGATAGTGAACATCACCTAGAACTTCATATATTCAATTTTTCAAAATATTCCCATGCTTGCCTGTTATCAATAAATAGACTTAGAAAGTCCTCATCACCTCCTGATTGTCCATTCCAAATGGGTGGTTTAGAAGAAAGACTCTTCCATCTAGGGTTGCCAGGTGTCCAGCTTTAGACTGGAACGCCTGGTCACAAAGGGACCCTGGTGGCTCCAGTCTGGGCGGCACCGCTGATGGGGCTATTAAAAGTCCGGTCGGTGGCGCAGCGGGGGTCCAGCACTAAGGCAGGATCCCTGCCTGCCCTAGCTCCACGTGGCTCCTGGAAGCAGGTTCCTGCAACTCCTAGACACATGGGCGGGCAAGGAGGCTCCGCACGCTGCCCCCACCCCGAGGGTCAGCTCCGCAACTCCCAGTGTCCGGGAAGCACGACCAATGCGCTTGCGGGCGCGGGGGTGGTGCGTGGAGCCTCCCTGGCTGCCCATGTGTCTAGGGGCTGCAGGGACCTGGCGGCCGCTTCCCGGGAGCCACGGTAAGCGCCACCAGGACCCCGCAGCCCAAACCCTCTCCTGCACCCCGACTCCCTGCCCCAGCCTGGAGTCCCCTCCCGCACCCAAACTCCCTCCTGGAGCCCCCCCCCAACACTCCAACCCCGGGCCCTAGCCCCCTCCTATACCCCAAACCCCTCATCCCCAGCCCCACTCCAGAGTCCACACCCCCAGCCACAGCCCACACCCCTTCCTGCACTCTGAACCCCTTGTCCCCAGCCTAGAGCCCCCTACTGCATTCCAAACCCCTCATCCCTGGCCCTACCCCAGAGCCTGCACCCCCATATGGAGTCCTCCCCTGTCCTCCCACACCTCAACCTTCTGCCCCAGCCCAGAGCCCTCTCCCACACCCTGAACCCCTCATGTCTGGCCCCACCCGGAGCCCACACCCCCAGCACAGAGCCCATAACCCCCCCATTTCCCAACCCCCTGCCCCAGCCTGGAGCCCCCTCCTGCACCCCAAACCCCTCATCCCTGGCCCCACCCCAGAGCCTGCACCCCCAGCTGGAGGTGGGATAGTGGTAGCTTGTGGTTCTATGCGTGATTTTGATTCTTCCTCCAAGGGAGCAGAGGACATAGGAAGTGCAAATCCCGGTGCAGGCTCCCAGAATCCTGACTGGATCTCCACAGAACCAGAGCAGTTCTACTGGACTCAGCACATCCTGACTAGTCCTTGTGCCTTCCTGCTCGGATTTGGCCACAAGTGTGCTGAATTCAAACACCTCACGATCCTTAGCATTAGTTCTCTTGTTCTCCATCAGTTATTCCCTATTGCTAAGCAGCAGAGATGGGACAATGCCCAAAAGTTCTGATCCAGTTCTTGACCTGAAAGGTTTTAGTTTGGGCCCTGCTCTCGTAATCCAGGCGGTCTAATCAACTTTCGGGATCAGGAAGTTGTCCTCTGTGTAGCATCAGTATGTTTTTTTTATGATCTATGTTTAGTTGTGTTTATCACCCAACAGATGTCTGAGCTGTTACAATCTCCCCATGAGTACAGTATCCTGTGGTTTCCAGTTTCTCAATAGCTGGTCCAGGAATTTTTCATTCTCACTCTCTTGCTGTAAACATTAGGAAACGTACAGGGCCATATCACAAAACACAGTTGGCAATGACATGCAAATCAATGTGTCAGATAGGCAGACATTATTTGTCTTCACCAAAAGGCTAGCACATTCAGGCAGCCAAATCAAGAACAATCCCAGTAGTAAAAACAAACCATAAATTCTCCTGCTCTTTAAATTTTAGCCAGATATCCTAATCCTTCTTTTTTTTTAAAAAAAATACACAAAATATATGAAGATATTTTATTCTTAAAATGTTTTGTTTCTGAACTGACCGTGACCTATCTAGGTGCATATTTCTCTCTGCTTGACATTATTGCAGAGAGAGAGAGAGAGAGAGAGAGAGAGAGAGAATAGTTTTACCTTCCACATCAGACCTAAAAAAGAGTAAGACATTGATCTTGGGTTTCATTTCTGCCACCGAGTGAATGCACAGGCATTTTTTTCTTCCACACCTGGGTAAAAATCAGTTTTACTTATGCATTAATCTACATCGCTAGTTTTCATATGAGTGGCAAGGTTCAACTGATGCTTTTGCCTGTGAACCAAGAGAACCATGACATTTGTCATGACATGCCAATGACACTTTGCACACTTTGCAGCACTATTCCTCATCCATTAGACTGGCTGGAGATCAACTGACTTTAAAAAAAATAAAATACAGGGAAAGTTGTATGTACAGCCAGACATTGTCCTGAACACTCAAGAAAATGAAATATTTATGACAGAAAAACAGAAAGGGTGAGAACTGGGCTTAGCTTTGATTTTCCTTTTATTTTAGTCCTAGACTGTGCATTTATAATCCGCCCCATGCAAGGTGCAGTGGCCGTACTGACCAGGATGTTGGGGAAAGAGTCTACTCCTTATCCGTCTATGCCCATTTCCACCCTGCTCAGTGGAAGGTTGGGCAGTGGTGGTCACATTGTGTCCGTTTAACCCTCCATGCCTGGACCTGAGAACTAAGACGGTTGTGCTGGAGCATGGGCCATGTCTACACTATAAAATTATGTCAAGCCACCGCAGCTATTAAATCACTTGTGTGTGTGCACGCTTGGAGCGCTTGTATCGATTGTGTTGTCAGTGTGGGGTATTGTGGGAGAGCTCCTGGAGCCAGTAACAGTCCGTGTAAGCAACTGTTTTTGCTTACCAACGAATTACATTGGCCGTTATTTAACGCCGCTCGGTGGTGTTACTAAATCGACGTAGACAGGCATTTAAATCTGGCTTCTGCTGACATAAGTGAAGACACTTCCACAGCTAGGTTGATGCAAGGCAGCTTACATTGATCTCACTGTGTGGTGTAGACAGGGCCGGCTTAAGTGGGTTCAGGGCCCCATGCAAAGAATGACGGTGGGGCCCCGCACCCTCCCGCTGCCGATTCGGCCGAGCAAAAAAACCCCAAAACCTCCCACCGGAGCAGGGCGCCCTTGGGAGCGGGGCCCGATTCTGGAGAATCGGTGGAATCGGCTTAAAGCCAGCCCTGGGTGTAGACCAGGCCTTTACTCCTCTTATGCCCCTGCCTGGGTGTGTGGTTTGGGCCATGACATGCCCCGTATTGTGTGGTTTTACTCATGTATGGTATTTCCATGCTGTGAAAGATATTTATTTGAAAGCAACGATGTCCCATAGTGGACCCTGGAAAGAAATACAAACTAAAATCAGGCAGAGCAGCCAAAGAAATGTACCCATCAAGTACTGAGTATCCTTTCCAATAAAACTAACTGCTAAATTCAGGTACTCCAAGCTCAGCTTTTCAAAAGCTGCACCTCCCATAATGGAACCTTAAAATTCTACATGTTCCAAAGGGAAGCATTGCCTTTCACGGGGAGCCATTGCATATTATTGTTAATTCTACTTTTTGTAGGGTAGAAGTTTAAGCCTACACAATATGTCACTCTCAAAACATGCAGAGAAGCATGCAAAATTGTGCATCTAACATTTGCAATGGCCTGTTGTCTGAATTGCAATTGTGCATACAGGGCATGATCCAAAGCCCAGTGAAATAAATGGAAAGATTCGTACTGACTTCAAAGGACTTTAGATCAGGTTTGCAGTTACAGCAAAATCTCTCTTTGATCATTCGCAAACTCAGTAATTGCTCTCCAACAGCCTGGAAGCCTCACCCACTCCTAAGCTAATATTTAATAAAGGGCTGAAGTAAGGCCTCATAAGGTTAAGATTTAATTAATTTACTAAGTTGCCTACATTTCGCTTTCTAGTAAACTATGAAATAAACAAAATGCATTTTGTGTCACAGTATTCTGGAGTTTTAAAAAGCGTCTTTGCGAGTCACAATAGCTGAAATCTGAAGCTATTTCTCAGTCCTTATTTATACAGACTCACTTTGTTCAAAAAGACTTCGGATTTGCCAGTCTGCAAAGTGATTTGCCAATCACTCTAAAGCTACGTCTACACTATGAGCTAGGGGTGTTCTTCTCTTGCTCAGGTGCATATACTTGCCCTAGCTCTCATCCAGCTACCTTGAGTATAACCTCCATAGCGTGAGCAGCAGCAGCGGAGGTACGGCTGAGCCGTGCCGAGTACATACACACCTGTTTCAGTTGGGTTTATGCTCAGCATGGCTCAGCCATATCGTGCTGCAGCTACCACAGTTACACGGCTATTTATACTCATGCTAGCGCTCACGGAGCTAATTAGCTCTTATCGAGGTAGCACAAAGATGTGCATATGAGCAGGGAATGACACCCTTAGCTCGTAGTGTAGACGTAGCCTAAGATGCATCTACAATGTTACTAGCTAAAAACTGAGCACAACCTATTATTTTTGTTACCCCACAGCCCACTAGTTTGTCTCATCCACTTATTAGATCTTGTCTTTTGGGCTCCAACCCTGCAAAGACTTCCATGCATGCTTAACATTATGCACCGAGAGCAGTTTCATTGAAGTCGTACGGGACAACTCACAGTGCATAAAGTTAAGCACATCAGTAGGTCTTTAAAGGATCGGAGATTAGATGGTACGCTCGTTGGGGAAGGACTGCACTTCACTCTATGTTTGGACAGTGTTAAGCACAACATGGCCTCGATCTTGTTGGCCTCTAGGTGCTATTGCAAATGCCAATATTAAATAATAATGTTTCCCAGGTTCTTAGTGTAATTCAGTGAAGTTGTTCTGTGCAGGTCCAAATATAGCCTTGGAACAACATTTAGATATGCATTTTTTAAAAGCACAGCACCTGGTATCGAAGTAAACAGTACCCCAACACAAGCAAGGAAAGAATGGAGGTGCAGGGTGAGTCAAAACACCTGCTGAGCCTGAACGTCCATCAAGCTATCAATAGAACCATTTATCCACAATGATTGCAAAGAAGAAATATTATAAGAGCACTGAATAATGAAGTGCTACTGCTAACCTATGGTAAATCAATACAGCAGCCACCCTGGATGTTATTGTGACATTGTGTTTTATGGACAGTTGCTATATTTAGCTCTGCCAATTCAAACTGGATTACATATAATATATGTATAATACATATATTATATGTATTATACATATAATATATGTATAATACATATATTATACAATAATACAAACATATAAACACATCTGTATCTCACAAAGCACGATGGGACTTTGTAATATAGGCTCCTTGCCCGCCTGTAATGGCTGAGCATTTTAATTTTAATGAGCCTTAAGAGTATAGAGCATACATGAATTCACAAGATCATCAGGACTTCCCTCTTGTAGAGCTCATCACTTATTTTTTTTCTCATCCGAGGTTCATGTGCATGATTTTGTGCCATATTTTCATGCAGCATCACCGGAACTGCACTCCAACTCAGTCCTACCTCTCACTGCAGTCCCGTTATGCGATTCCAGCAGCAGAAAAAGAGCACGGACATACTCTGCCAAATACACCTGTCATGGGTCTTTGCATAGTCCTGATTTTGTGTTACTGCTATGAGTGACCCCTCCCGCACTCCCTCAACAGCTGATCTAGAGTTGTGGCTGGAGAACATGGCGGTGCAGCTATTCTGTACTCGTACAGCGTCTCAGAGAGTCAACACAAGTCTGGACAGCTTACACCAGCCAGATTTGTAATGATTTGAGTTTCATGAGACAGAATGAACAGAACTGGGATTCAATATAAATGACGTTTTTGTACAGTGATTTATTATCGGTCTCCGGTGGAGTGCACAAGTGCTAGGTGCATCCCGAGCAAACAAGAAAGGAAAAAATCCTGCTCCAGGGAGTTTACAGTCTAAAAGAATCATCCCTGAATGATCTCCAAGGTGCAGACACTCCATGATCCCTAGCACATGGTTGCTAGGGAATCTCCCAGGATGATACACCCATAACTATAGCATCTAGGGACCCAATCCAGGTTCTTCTGGAGTCAATGGGAGTCTTCCAGGGACCAGCCTATTGGGCTTATCACTTATC
The DNA here is from genome assembly GCA_037349315.1 of Chelydra serpentina. NCBI lineage: Eukaryota > Metazoa > Chordata > Testudines > Chelydridae > Chelydra > Chelydra serpentina. Next base: position 32,195,472 of record JBAIAC010000026.1, read on the forward strand.
AGAATAATCATGTGGTTTATGTGACAATCAATAGAACTGGGTTCTACTCCCATCTCTGCCACATTCTCCCTGTGTGCCCTTTGGCAAGTCACTTAAACATGCTCTGCTGCGCCTCAGTTTCCCTGTCTGTAAAACAGAGAGGATACTATTCACCTGACGTCACAGAGTGCCAGGAGGCCTAAGTCATTTAAGTTTGCAAAGTGCTTTGAGGTCCTTGGGCTGAAGTTGCTAAAGAAGCAGCACATAAAATTAGCAGGTTCATGTGCTGCAGACAGCTACCTATGAATAGTTTTGCTGCGGCTTTGCTAGTCAAAGGCTAGAGGTGGAGATTTAAAAAAAAAATCGAGCTCTGTGAGCTGACAATGCAGAGATAATTTTGCACTCAATTATTGAATGTATAGATTATTCCATGTGACCTTATTGGCTTCTCATCTCTGTTTCTGCCCCAGCGGGGGGTGGAGGTGGGGACTCAGACTTTGCCCATGCATTAGTCACATTTATTGCCTAAAATGTGTTTTTAAATTGCTATTAAATGGAAAGTCTCTCTAGTTTGAGTTAGATCAAATCAAACCAGCATTTGGCCCTTGCGCTGCAGATCTCCTGGGTCTAAGCCTGCCTGCATTTGCGTTCCCAGCAGCAGTTTGCTACACACCAGGCATGTTCCTCACTGTTTGGGACTTTTTTAAATGCTAGCAGTAGTTTTGCCTAGAGCCTTGAATATAATACTGGGTCGCATATGGCACTGCTGGGGCAAGCCGTTTACGGCTGGGCGAGTGCCACGTTGTTTACATACTTTCTGTGCATATCGCTGCCTCTTTTTGTCCTGTTCCATGAACTGGCCAAATTCACCCCTGTGTCACTGCATTGAGGTTAGAGCTGTTACACCAGGGAAGAATTTGGTCCATTGTATTTATAGACATAGCATACAACCTAGACGCATAATGACTCTGGCATCAGTGGAACATGCATTATGAGCGAATGGAATATTACCTCCCGTATATTCGCTTTCACCATGTCCTATAAAATAATAGGATTATTCCATATGTACTGTTAAGGGGCGATTGATGAGAATGCTCAGCTGACCTCTGCTCCCAGTGAAATGAAATGGTAAAACTGCTACTGACGACTATGGGAGCACAACTAGGCCAACACTGAGGGCCTTTGAAAATATCACCTGTGATGATTCAGAGTTGCCCTGTAATGATTTATGAATACAGTATGTTGGTCTGGTTATTGGGGTGTTTTCTGCATGGCTCTGTTGGTTTAACTTGTCAGCAGGCTGTCTGGAAAAACAGACAGCAAGCAAAAGGATGGCTCAAGAGAGCCTCCCTTCAACAAACCCTTGAGAGTTGTTAAGGGACAATGCCACAAACATTGGTTCTGAGGAGTCTGGCCTGATCTCCTTCTGAGCCTACACAACTGGTTTTGACCACATGGGTCACAATCCAGGATCACAAAAGAACAAAAGAGCTAAAGCAGGGTTTTAAAGGGGTTCCTTTCTCAAAAGACAGGCAGTTATTTGGGTCTGAGACAGAAGCGCCCTATTAGGGATGTCTGAAGAAATTAGTCCTGCCTAGGTTACCATCAGAGGGGGTGGGAAGTCTTTAGGAAAGACAGACATGTATGACGACTGTTTGTGGTTTTAAAATCCTTCTCCTTCAAATGCTTTGTTGCAACTGTCAAAAATAAGACTTCAGTTTAAGAAGGCCATCTGGTCACTCTATAGGCAACTGGTCTCATGAGGGTACGTCTATACTTACCTCTCGCGTCGGAGGCGCAGGATCGATGTTCTGGGTTCGATTTATTGCGTCTTGTCTAGACGCGATAAATCGAACCAGGAAGTGCTCCGCCGTCGATGCTGGTAATCCAGCTCGACGAACGGAGCAGGCGGAGTCGACGGGGGAGCCTGCGCGCCGCGTCTGGACCACAGGTAAGTTCAAACTAAGGTACTTCGACTTCAGCTACGTTATTAACTTAGCTGAAGTTGCGTATCTTAGTTCGACAGGAGGGGTTAGTGTAGACCTAGCCTCATCAGACTTCCAAACAGAAGAACCACAGGTGCTTGAACTCAGTCAGATCTACAGGGTATACATGGTGGACACCCAGGGCACTGGAGCCCAGGTCCCAGTCTAAGAATGGGAGAATTGCAGAATACTCCAGGATGGGTGGGGAACTCAGAGACCATGAAGAAAACATAGGCACAGCTAGTCCTGTAACTACGACACCACTTCCATAGGCCTCTTGTTTCCTTTGTGCCCAGTTGTGGAAGTCTCTCATTGCTCATGAAAGCTGCACTTACTTTGTAAAACTTTTCACTGCTTACAGAGTAAGTTTCTCCCCAATGCGAGGGTAGTAGTAATGATTCATGGAACTAAACACTATGCTAAATTGGACTCTCCTAGTGGAAATCTCTTTGAAAGCCTCCTTACCACTGTTCTCCCTTGAAATGTATTAAAGCTACATGTCTGTAAGTATTTCTTTATTTAATTTACTTTGATTTATCAATAAAAGTGCCTTTCTGTCACCTTAATGACAATTTTATTGCCTGGGATTCACTATTATTTGGTTAATAGGGAAATTGGTTGGTGGAAAATAACTCACTCCGATTAACTGAATGTCTTTTATAGCAGTTGCTGGCATTTCAGCATGTCCCACAGGGCAGAAACCAGAGGATATAAAATGCAAAGAAAGAATGTTAAAGCTGAAAATAATATCTATCTATCTATGCCCCTTATGGGCATAGTCATTGTATTAAAATGATGCATTTATAAATAAAAATTAAAGTGTTAACATTATTTTTCCTATGCACTCTCTTTAAAATATTCATGCTGAGCTCTCATTCATTTGGTATAATTAATAACACAATGCTACTCCGACTGATCCTATTATCCAGCATGAGGGCTCAGGGGTGTACCTATAAAACAGAAGTAAAAATCCTCTTAAATACATTGCATGGCATCTGTTTCTGATAAACCATCCTAAATGAACAACTGTCCCTAATACTAGAGTGGAGCCAAACATATAATATTTACTATGGTAGACTGTGGTGTGTAGTTATAAAATACAGATTGGTTCCAGGATACGATGAGGGTATTTTCTATAAAGGATTGGGAGGTATTTGGTATTTATATTAGCCATAGAAAATGGGAATGTTCAGAGAGGTTAAACTGATTTATGATGCCGGCTTGATAAGGATTATTTGAAAAGATTCAGGCTGATTTTTTCTTGATTAGTGAGCATTTTCACCTAATTTTCTTCCTTTGTATTTTCACTGTTCATTTCCCCATTGTAGTACGGGGATGCAAAGCACCACCCCATCAGCCTTGATACAGTGGGCTGGGCTGATGAGTGAGGAGTGGTGGTGTTCTCTCTAATTGTACAGTGCAACTGCTCTACGGAGCAATTATTTCCCTTTGTTCATGGAGACCTAATAACTTTCCACTCAAAGAGAGTTTGATTAGGGGTGAGAGGAGGAATGTGTTCTGGAAAATGGTGAGCGCACAACATGCCCGTAGAGATGAACTGTTGGAAATTTCAGTTCCATCCAATATTCTGCCCCCTTTGAGACTCTCTGGGAGCAAGCAGTTTCTTTTGAGACCATTTAAATGCTGAGGTGCCTCGGAGCTGAACACACCCGTTATCTCACCAGAGTTGCTTGGCACCTTTTGTGTTTGGAGGGGTTTGGGCAAAGCAAGAAGAGGCAGACGGGCAATAGTGAACAACGGTGGTGGTTTTGTAGCCTAAAGGTTCAACCCTGCAAGATGAAGAGCACTCCTGCAAGTGGCTGAGCGCCTTTCACTCCCACGGACCTCAAAGGGAGTTGATTATGCTCAGCAATCACAGGACCAAGCACTAAAAGAACACGGTGATCCAGCTGAGTGACAAGCAGAGTTACAGGGATGGAGCCTTATCCTGTTCCTATTGAAGTCCATGAAATATTTCCATTCACTCTGATAGGATCCAGGCTGGGCCCTAGATGTGAAGTGGGGGAATTAAGAAACTGAGACTGATGCTGCCAGGACTTTATGTGAGAGCATAGTGTTGGAAAGGATGCAAACTGTGAAGGTAGGATGGTGCAAAGGAAGGGAACAATGAAATCTACTCATGGGTGAGGAGTTTGGAGAATTCTTTGACTTGTGCTAAGGACTGATTTTGCCCCTCAGAATTAAGGCCCAACAGGCGTCAATAAATAAGAGTTCAGGAACTGGTAAATGTAGTTTCATGGCAGTCAGTTCAATTCAATGAGACTTCAGTGGTGTGACAAGTTATTTCCAGTGTTGCCAAGTGTAGGAAAAAGACAGACCGGACCAGGTGTGTGTCGGGAGGGACTGTACCTGCCTCTGAAGAGGGCCCGAACGGATGGAAGTCTTATCAAAAGGGGCATGACTAATGCAGAGAGGGAATTTGGAGTCTTGGACGAAAAAAGTAAGGCAGAGAAAAGTTGAGATGGAGGTCCCATCTTCTGCCAGTTCCCAAATCCCCCTCCTTTCAGCGTGCGCACACACACACACACACACACACACACACACACACACACACGCACAGAGTCAACCAACCTCATCTCATTGTGTCTTTGCATTCCCTTGTCTATCTATATCTAGCTGTAGTCTCTGGACTTATACTTAGATTTTAACCTCCTTGGGGCAGAGACTGTATTTTTGTTCTGTGGTTTGTACATTGCCTTGTGCAATATTATTACTTAAGCACCAATAAACCCTAATCATGGACCAGAACCCCATACTCCCCATGATTGCTTGCTTTTTCTTTCTTGTTTGTTCAGTGTTGCAATGAGCACTTTGGTCCAAACTACTGTAAATTTCTGTAAACCTTGCCCCCAAATCACCAGGCTTTTTAAAAAGAACCCCCCACACTGTTTTAATTCTGAATCTGCCTAGCAGATACTAAGGCTGCACATGATACATAGCTAAGGAGAGTTTAACCATCCTGTCAAAGACGTAATATTTGAAGTTTACAAAATGTAAATTCAAGTAAAACCTGAGCCAATCAGAAGTGACTGAAAATTGTTTTGGTCCACATACATGTTCTAAAAGATCAGAGCTGGTGCAATTATCCTTGCTAGACTTAGTATGCAATCAGCTATATGCTTAAGGCTGCCAAGAGCTGGAATAGATTCAGAATTAAATAAGTGTCTCCTTGTTTAAAAAAAAAAGATTAGTTTAGCCAGATAACGGAGAGAGAGAGAAAAAAAATCACTTTCTAATGGCACTTCAAGATAATGTAGAGGAAACAATTTCTTTGGGAAAGTAGTTGAAAGCCTACCTCTGACAAACCTTTCTCCTCCCGCTGCTGGGTGGATTGAAGAATTCCTATCTATAAAGAGAACCCTAGAAGAAAATGTAAACAAGAACTGAAGCTGAAAGCAGCTACCTGTGAATGACAGTACAAGAGAAAGGAAAGAAGAAACATAAAACTCAGATGCTATCAATAAAAGACACGGAGAAAAAATAAAACTAGTAAATGTTTTCTCTTTTAAACAAACTGGTAGAGGTAGCAGGAGCAAAATATGTTTGAAAAATGAAAGAAAATGGATAAGTGCTGTTATAAGGATTGCAAAGTTAGGACTAGCTTCCATAAGAATAGGAGGATCTGGACCTTATAGCTTACTACCATTACCACTACAGTACAGTCTTTACAAACTGCTTTGCAAATAATTAATATTACTGCAGCACCGCAATACACGTGCTTGCAAAGGCAAAAATCAAAAGATTTTATTGGTGATCTACAGCACTCTTATAGATCCTGAGTTTATTACCAAGCATGTTAGGAGTAGAGATGATTTTGGACAGAGTAAAAGGCGAGGGGAGAGGTTAGTATTAAATGTCAGAAATATTAGCTGTAGAGAAGTATGGTAAGTGAATCAATCAGAATTGAGCTACTGGGTAGAGGGATTAAATGCCTAATAAAAGGGATATGCTACTGACCTCCAACATAGAAAGGAGTTGATAATGAGATAAGTAAATCTTATGAAGATAATAAGGATGTAATTATGGTTGAGTTCAAACTACTAAGTATATATTAGGAAACCCTCGAGTTATATGTAGATATAAAATTCTGGGTAGTTTCAGTATTAAATGATTGCTTTTCAGACCAAATTGTAAGAGCCTTTAATGGTACAAAATACATGGCTGGGTTTGACTTTCCCTTGCCAACCTGGAGTGGGATTAAATAAAACATTTGAAATGACTAAATCAATTTGAGAAAGAAAAACAAGCATGCACAGAGAGTATGTACCGTGTATTATTCATATGACAGTAGCACATAGTGGTCAACTGAGATTGGGGCCTCATTGTTTTAGACATGGTGCATACACATAGTAGGAGACAGTTCTTGCCCCGAAGAGTTTAAAAGCTAAATAGAAAGGCAGGTGAAAGGTGGGAGAAAGGAAGGATTATTATCCCCATTTTACAGATGGGGAAATTGAGGCACAGTTAGGTGAAGTGACGTGCCTGAGGCTACAGCTACAACAAGCAGCTTCAACAGCGAAGGTCCATAGCACCAAGTGTCCATGGCCCCATTGCACAGCTTTATTCTAGACATCTAAAAGCTTCACAGGGTAATTACTGATCTGGTGCAGCTGGGTCAATCACAGATGACTGCATGGCATCTGCCAGTCCACGGCCGGGCAATGTTCTCTCCTAAGTCTGATCTTCAGGGTTCTATGTGCAGGCTGTATGACCCAAAAGTACCAGCCGGCGGTGACCGAGGATTACTTCCTCAAGGCCAGTCCTCAATAAATCAAATCAAACCATCTTCTGCCCAGTAGTTGCTGCTGGCAATGCATATGAAATGCATCCAGCCTTCTGATGCCTTGTTGAAGCAACCTCCATGTTTCAGATCCACATTAGAGGATTGAAAGCACCCAGGTTTGATAAATCTGTACTTTTGTATATAATTTCACCTTCTTTTGGCTCCAGACCGTATGCAGGTCCTTCATGAGGCCACACAGAGCTGCATATTTATTAAACCCAGATCCGTTGAGCCCCAGTTCAGTTTCTTAACCACAACACCATCCCTCTTTTGTGCATCGCATAATTGCATATAGTCTTAACTAATCAAAATAAGAAGAAAAACCCCAGCTTGTTATCATACGTATTACAGTCGTTCATAGAAACCTCAGTCAGAATCAAAGCCCCCCCATACTAGATGCTGCACAAACATACAGGGCTTGTCTACAAGGTGAATTAGTCTGCACTACAGGCATGTGAATTCTACTGCACCATGTACTGAGCACTAACTAGTCTGGGTGGACCCAGTAGACATTATCTAGGGAACTGCTAGGGTACACCAGCAGGGTCAACATGGGCCAGTTAGTAGGTCTATGCTAGTGCGCACTAGAATTTACACCCTGTAATGTTTAGTGTAGACAGCACTTCTACTGGTAGATGGTAATATATCCATATGTAATTGCTAATCTCTTGTCTTGTATGTTATCATGTTGTTAATTTGGGGGGGGGGGGAGGGGAGTTTAACAGGAAGTTCAGCCCTGCCGTGTACAAGCGAATATTACAAACCCTCTAGTGTGGTTTAATGCACGGAGTAGACAAGCCCACAGTGGCTTCCCTCCCCATATCCAGCATTACATACCCAGTAGATTAAAATTAGATTATGTTTTATTTTTGCCTTCAGCTGAAGCATGGGGCTTCAGTCTGTGGCTGAAGGCAGGACACTAGATGAGGCAGATTAATTATCTGACTGTGCAAGACAAATCCTATGTTTATATGAAAACCACAAGAGAACTTTAAGGGCTTTATTTTTAAAGGGACTTTATCCTAGGCTCTATTATTGCTCCTGCAATCAACTGATGGTACAAATGGTAGAATTTGATTTCTTAGTACCTAATTTGTGGATGCAAACAGCAGACCTGATCGCAAGAGGGGCGGTGTCTTTACAGTTCCCACTGATGTCACTCATACCTGCTGTTTGTGCTTACAAATAAGGGACCTACTGGATGTTTAAATTCTGTAATTTCCAACTGCAATCTGTTGCACTCACAAAATTGCACTTGTAGTTGATTGCTGGTGCAGGTTTAAAGGCTGGTTTGAGAACATGGGCTATGATTTAAGGAAGTCTAATTTTGGAAGAGTAGGGGGAAAAAACCAAAGAATCAGAGTCATGTTTTAGACAAAATGACAGGTACATTATTAAATAAAATGCAAGCGGATGTGACAGACAACACAAGGTCTTAGCAGAAACAGTATACACTTCTACCTGGAAAATATAAACACAGCCTAAAGAAACAGTTTTCTGAATAGATGTCAATCAGAGAGCGACTAAAAAAGGTAAAACAAAGATAAATTTGAATCTCAAAAGTAAACATATTAACATTTAGAGCCTATTTTTCTTAAACAGTGTATGCACAATTATGTGTACAATTACTGCAACTGTTCATGCAAATAGCTAGTCAGACATGAAATTACATGATTTGCATGCACAATCACTGAAATTGCCTATACAAATTAGGTACCTCATTGCACATGCATTCTTGCATTTGTGACATTAAGAAAAATCAGGCTCCTACTGCCTAGTACAGCTGCAACATATTAGGACATGCATAAAGAAAAGATTGAGCAAGAGATCCCAGAAGACTTCTTCCTGACACAAAAATAAAAATTGAGTGACGGAGATCAAGCTGAAGGTACATGGGTGAAGTGCCAAATACACTGTCATTTAGCAATATGATACATGTGTATTGTGTGAAAGGGAGAGTTGAGAACTGATTGAGATTGCTAGGTTAGTGGGAATTATTTAAACACTGGATATAGAATCATAAGAACTGCAGCTGGAAAAGAACTACTAGATCATCTCGTCCATCCCTTGCTCCTGATCCCCCGCAGAGACCATAGGCCAGTGCCAGAGCATTAATTTTTAATGCTTTGTCCAGTGTCTAAAGCAATGGAGCATCTGCCACTTCCTTTTGGAGATGATTCCACAGTTTAACAAGCCTCATTGTTAGGAAGCTTATCCTAATATACCCAACCAAAGCTCTTCTGCTCTAGACATCCCAGTGCTGACTCTTGGTTTTATTCCCTCTTAGCTGTAACACTGCACAGATGTCCCCAAAAGGACACCATGGGTAGCGCCAAACTACAGAAATACCTTAAAGAAAGATAGACACAAAAATTATCCATAGATTTCTCTTTTGTTTAACTTATTTTTGCAGTCAATGGCAAAGTTTCTCTGATGACCAGTCTGGCAAATGCAACCTGGAATGGGAAGCACACACTGGTTTCTTTCTTTCATAGGCTAGGTCTACACTACCCCCCCCTATCGAACTAAGGTACGCAACTTCAGCTACGTGAATAACGTAGCTGAAGTCGAAGTACCTTAGTTCGAAGGAAAAAGCACTTACCCGGGGTCCAGACGCGGCGCGCAGGCTCCCCCGTCGACTCCGCTTACTCCGTTCGTCGAGCTGGAGTACCAGCGTCGACAACGGAGCACTTCCTGGTTCGATTTATCGCGTCTTGACAAGACGCGATAAATCGAACCCAGAACATCGATCCGACGCGTTCGACGCGACGCGTAAGTATAGACCTACCCATAGAATCATAGAATATCAGGGTTGGAAGGGACCTTAGGAGGTCATCTAGTCCAACCCCCTGCTCAAAGCAGGACCAATCCCCAATTTTTGCCCCAGATCCCTAAATGGCCCCCTCAGGGATTGAACTCACAACCCTGGGTTTAGCAGGCCAATGCTCAAACCATTGAGCTATCCCTCCCCCCTTTCCTTTCTTTCTTTCTTTCTGCACATACTAATAACTAAGGTTCTACAGGCCAGATTAGACCCTCCGGGACACTTCTCCAAGCCCATTTCTTTTGTGTGAAAAAAAGCATAAAATGCAATTTCCCCTTTCTCATTAGGATTTACTTTGCAGAGCTCAAAGGTTCAAGAGCAGTACAAATCCATTTTTGTCCCTGCAGTGAACAGACAGGACTTTGAATACGAAGAACATATCTGGGGGGAGGAGGGGGGATACACTTTTCAGAGTAGAACCACCCTTTAAAAACAATTTTCATGGAAATAATTTTGCTTTGTAATATCTGAATAGTACCATTTGGCTCAATACAGGAGGACCTGGATAAAATGTGGCCTGTGTTATACCAGGCCATAGAATGATCTAATGATGATCTAATGGACCATTCTGGCCTTAAAATTATGAAGCTATCAAACCACTTTGATCTCAACTGTATCACACAGACACAGACTATAGTAAGAGGAAATAATTGCTGAGTCACCACAGGAGCCTGTCATAGGGGGAATTTGCTATCTGCTTCTCCTTTGCTTCGGGAAGGATTGTCATTTTACTACTGACCTATACTAGCCACAAGCTACTACAGCAGGGATGCTGCCTCGAACTGGTTGAGAAATGTCCTTTTTTCTGGAAGAAGGAAAATGAGGGGAAAATGTTTACATTTTTTCAGGTTTTTGTTGAAAAACCGATGATTTTCAAAATGTTTTGTTTTCAAATGTTTGGTTTTTCAATGAAACTTTGAAACCTTTACTTGAAAAAGACATTTCCTGCAGAAGTTTCCGTTTTGGCCAAATAGCAATCCTGCATCAAAAAGCATTTCAGTGGAAATTTTTCTACCCGTTCTAATGCAGGCTTAGCTCAGCTGGCTGACACAAGGAAAGAGGGCGGAGTCAAGTCTCTGCCAAGTCTCTCTCCTTTCTCCCTTCCAGGGCTGGCTCTAGGTTTTTGCCGCCCCAAGCAGCAAAAACAAAAATGTGGAGCTGCCGAAGCAAAAACAAACAAACAAAAAAACAGCCCTTGAAATGTGCTGCCCCAGGAATGGCCGGAATGCCGCCCCTTCAGGTGTGCCGCCCCAAGCACCTGCTTCCTTTGCTGGTGCCTGGAGCCGGCCCTGCTCCCTTCCCACCCAGTATCTGCCTATTTATTCCAAAAGGGAAGCAAGCATGTGTGGAGAACCCTAGCCCTTGTCAGAGTAGCCTAGACAGAGGAGTAAGAAGGGTTCTTACTCTCCTATATAGTTGCAGTCTGGGTCAAAACCTTGCCCTTAAAGGACCAGCTGTATTCTTGTCATTTTAATTTTATGATTATGATTTTAGTCAGCGTATAGGAACCAAGGGATGGGTACATTTTCATTGCGCTGCATAATGCATCAGACACACAATTCATGTTACTGTTAATGGCATTGTGTGTCGAGATACTACACGTAGTATTTAGATTTTACTCCTCAGAGCCAGCCTACTGGTTTCCTACTGCACTACCAGCAAAACATTTTTTTAAAAAAGTTCTTATGGTTATTTTTGGAGGTGGTTGCAGGTAAAAATTTGGGAAATGAAAGAAAGCTAGTTGAAATGGCATCATTAAGTTAATATGAAGAAACTGTATCCATTTTTCACTGTTACTGAAAAACCACCCGTTTTACACAATGAAAACACTAGCAACTACTAGTAACTCCAGGCTTAAAGTTGACACACAGGACCATCAATGGGGGTTCTGCCACAGATTAAGGGCACTATATAAGATGTAAAATATTTGCCAAGGTTCTGGCTTTTTTATTTGCAGTATCTGCCAGGGGAACAGCCAGGATTTGAATTTCCTGGACAAAAAAGACAATAGCATTATAGTGAGCTAGTTTTTATGTTACCAACGAGCTGGTTAAGAATTCCCACTGAAACGTTTAATTGTTGGAAAGTGCCAATTTGTTTAAACCGATTGTTCATGGAAGAGAGTTGGCTTTGGAAAAAAAAAGTGAGACTCAAAAGCATTTTGAAAAAAACTGTTTTGTTTTGACATTTTCAAAACAATATATTCATTGTCTAGTTCAAAATGTTTGAAATTTAAGCTAATTATAGTAAACATTAAAAAAATAAAAAGATGGGTGAAATAAAAATGAAAGCATTTTAAAGTTACTGAACGAAAGCACTTTCACCTTTAACCCCCACATCCCTGATATTTTGATTCACAAACGTTTTTGAGATTTTGACTTTTCATCCAGATTCAGGATAGCATTTTTTTCCAGCATATCATACATTCTCATGGTATGGGAAACTCATGTCCATCCCAGCTTTGGTTACCATTGCCTTCTGCTTTATTGTATCAGAACTGCTCAGTTGTGTGTCATAGGCAATAACGAGACAAGGTAGGTGATATAATATATTTTATTGGACCAACTTCTATCAGTGAAATAGACAACAAATATGTGAACAAGGGTGATCCAGTAGATATAGTGTTCTTGAACTTTCAGCAAGCATTTGGCAAAGTCCCTCACCAAAAGCTCCTAAGTATGGGATAAGAGGGAAGGTCCTCTTATGGATCAGTAACTTGTTAAAAGACAGGAAACAAAGGGTAGGAATAAATGGTCAGTTTCAGAATGGAGAGTGGTCAATAATGGTGTCTCCCCAGGGATCTATACTGGGACCAGCACTATTCAACATATTCATAAATGATTTGGAAAAAAGGGTAAACAGTGTGGTGGCAAAGTTTGCAGATGATACAAAATTACTCAAGGTAGTTAAAGCCAAAGATGACTACAAAGAGTTAAAAAGGGATCTCAACATTTCAATAGACAAAGTGCGAACAGCAATTCTGCAGTAGCACAAAGAATTAGGAGCACGTGCTTTTGGAGCAATACATCTCAATTCTGTCCCACTGCCAGCAGGATGATGGAAATGACCATTTTGTGAAGTATAGTAACAACTGTGAAGTTCTTAGGCAGCTAACGGTTGGTTAAAAAAGTAACTCATTAAAGGTATTGCCTCTTCCAGGAGAATAAAGAGAGGAAGATATTGCTGGGCTCTTGATATCTCCTTCTCTCCCCATTTTCACCACACTGCATATTCTATTATCCCATTCTCAACCCAATTTCAATCAACTTCTTAATGTAATAAAAAATAATAAAAATTAAATACCCACAAATGTCCAACCCTGAAGAGTCTCTACTTTGCTTTTTGTTTCATGTGTGAATATATATCTACAGGAGATAGAGAACTTACTGTTAAAAGCTACGACATATTCATGAAGGCACTGATGTGACATCTTGCCCTTAGGTCTTCAAAGAGGATACATTTTGTCTGTCTCTCCAGACACAGGTGCCAACTTCCGGCGGCGCCGGTGGGGGCTGACGCCCCGCCCCTGACGCTGGGCCCCGCCCCAGACGCCGGGCGACGTTGTGGGGCCCCGCCCCCGACACGACGTCGCCCGGTGTTGGGGGCGGGGCCCCGGAACGTCTCCCGGTGGTGAGGTGAACTGGGCGCGGGCCCCTGGGCTTACTATGAAGCTGACATCTGTTTGTGGAAAACCCCACCTCAGATGATTTAAGTTTGTAAAATAGCTCAATAGTAGAATCGATTGGTTTGGGATTCGGAAGTGAAAAGGATCCAGTTAAAGGCATTAGAATGGGATTTTTGGAAAAAAAGTATGTTCCCTGATAAGGAGGGGTAGGTGTTTTACTCTCCTGGGTATTGTCTTCTTGCATCTAGAAGAGAACATTGTTCAAGAAAAACATCTCCTGGCTATAATCTCCTGGCTAACTCACTGGAAAGTCTGGACTGACAACTCTGAACAATCAATACTTACACCTTACATTTCCCCACGATGGGGAGGAGACCAATTCAGTTTCCAGATATTTCCCGGCCTCAAGCCAGGTTCACTATTGCCAAATGCAAGTGGTCAAAATCATGAAAAAAATCATCAAGACTGGTTTAAAATTATGATTTTTTAAAACATTACATTCTTTACATTTGCCTTCTGGTTCCTGAGCCTTTGGGGTGCACTTGCTTCATATTTTCAGGTTTTTCTCCACAACTATGAGAGTTAGAAATGTACTTTTAAAAAATGGAAGCTGTGATTCTCATGCAATCGCTGAGGTTTTAAGAAAAAAACATGCAACAGGGTGAGATTCACAGTGTACCTATGAGAGTTTAAGCACTGCAGTCGGCAGGGGGCTCACGAATTCAGAAGAATCCATGCTGCTACCAAGCATAATTTCCCTTTGCAAGGATTTCCGCAAAAACACAAAACCCTCTGCCTTGGGTATTGGATATTACAGGAACTAGAAGTTCACGCCCAATATTATTCGCTTTTGGAGACCCACACCTTGTCAAACACATCAGATATGTGAGCTATCATAGAGGCTATAAATAGTAATAGTGAGATACAAGAGTCTCTAGCCTCATGTAATCTCTAGGTTGCACGTCAGACAGACTTCTCAAGAGGGCGGTTGAGCTCATTGTTCACTGTCCAAAAATTCTTGGGAGCTTACAGTCCTGTGTTAAATCGAAATCATTCCTTTTGATGACATATTTTATGATGGATGGTGTAAATTACTTTAAAGTAACTCTTTGTCTGACAAAGATACATTTAAGCAATGCCTTTTTAAGTGCCTCTATGAATTAATGCGTTTAAAATGTCCCCCTGGTTCTAATGGAAGCTAAAGCTCTACTGGTGATTGTTTTCCTAATTCCCACTGTTGCAAGTGGGCTTCATTCATTTTTATTATTAAGATTCTGAGTTTTAGGCTTCTGATTTATCTAGGTGACTTGTGAATGGCCATTAACATTGAGTCACTTTTCTTTCTTATTTGGTGAAATGTATATCCTATACGTTGTCAGTCCCTGAGTTAGGTGCAGATTCTGAAAAATTGCTCTTAATTCCCTCTCAGAATTAAGAATCTGTAGGTTTGAAGATGAGAGAGAAATAGAGAGATCCCAAACTACCGTTTCAAAGCTTTAGAATAAGAGCTTCTTCGCACACGAAACTGGCAGGTTTCCTGGGCTGTTAGGTGAAGCACAAACTTTATCTTGGGTCATTCTGCTGACAAGAGTTCACAACATCTGCCATCAGCAAAGCAGTACTCAGATTATTGGCCATGTCTAATCTCCCCCATTTCAGATGAGTCATTTGTGACTTTTATTAGGAGGTGGGAAAATATCTGTTATCTACTTCACAGAATCTTCATTCATGCATGACAACTTGCCTCCATTCTCCGCCTCTGCAGTGTGTGTGAAACAAGATGTCTCCAAATCTAATTCAAGAATCTCAGAACGGAGCTGGATAAAAAATGCTGAAGCTTCTTAGATATTTCTGTAGCACAAATAAACTAGAATTATTAATAGTCAAGAAATGCAGGACCCAATCCCACAGTTGCTTTGCATGTGGAGATCCCATGAACTTCAAAGAGCGTTTTGGCCTTATCCTATTCAATATAAATTCTTACAGAGAATAAGACACTAATCCTGTAACGACTTAAGCCTATGGATAACTACATGTGCAAGTAGTCCTACTGATTTCAATAGAACAACTATTCAGGCATGTACATTTACTCATGTACATAAAATGTTGCAAGATCAGCTCCTATGATCCAGTGGCTCATGTGACATCTAAAATAGCAGAGTGTATAGTATTTGCCAAGTATCTGGTGCCAAACACTTTTGACTTCTGCTTTGTAAGATGATAAGGGCAATGCCAAGTAGCATTCATGCTTTTGCAAAGGAGAACTGGAAAGGAAAAGAAAGGCAGAGCTGAGTAGAACAGGTTTTCTATTTTTATAAAGATGTTGCTTTAAAAAAAAAAATAATAATCTCAAATTAGTGATGATTTGGAACTCTGATTTTCCATCCATTCTTGCTAGTGGGAATAAGGTAGATCCAGAATAGATGTTATAGTTCCCACTGAAGGAGTGCAGTGCCTCAGGATAGATTAAAGATCCTTTTGCAAAATAGTCCTGGGCATCTCCACCTACTCCTGACTAGCAGACAGTAAAGGTATTTAACTCTTTGGCAAGGCACTGGACTGGGACTCTGGAGAACTGGGATTTATTCCCATCTTTGCCACTGACCTACTGGGTGACATTAGGAAGTTACTTCTCCTTGGTGTTCCATCTCACCCTTTGTCTGCCTTGTTTATTTAGGTTATTAACTGCCTGGGGCAGGGGCTATCTATTACTGTGGGTATGTCTACACTGGAGCAGGCGGAGTAATTTCCAGGCGGGTCGACATACCTGCACTAACTCTAGTTGAGCAAGTGCTCTATAAATAGCAGCACAGCCATCGCGAGATGGGCTGGCCACCTGATCCCATCTGATACATTAGGTATGTAGTCAGGTGGCTTGCCCATGTTGCTATTCATGCCTCTCTGGCTACACCTCTATTTTTAGCATGCAAGCGCAATCAGAGCTAGTGTGGGTATGTCTACCCACCCTGGAAATTAACCCTCCAGATCCAGCATAGACATACCCTCTGTGTCTGTACAGTGCCAAGCTCAGAGGGGACCTGAATTTATTTGGGGCCTATAGACACAACAAATAAGTGCATAGTAAAAGTATCTCCACGCCTTATTTTAAATATCTTCCCTCCACTGTCAATGGGAACTATTTAAAATTTGTCTCAGTCGCACCCTTAAAAGCAAGAAGGTCAAATTCATTCCTGATGTAACTTCAGTGATTTCAGTGGAGCTATACACCAGGGATAACTCTGGCCCAGTGTCTCTCCCTTAAATGTGATGCTGTTTAGAATACTTGAACAAGTACTGGAAAGCCTCTCTAGCACTGAGAAATGCCTCCCTTGCTTCCTCAGGGATGTTTCCTCTAAACTACAGACCTTTGTTCACCTAAGCTTGAGTTTCTAAGGAAAGGATTCATTTGTTTTAGACAGACCACATTTAAAAAGTTTAAACTGTTTTTCATTAGATATGACCTGATCTTGCCTTCAATCCCACATTGCTATCATCTGTAACGATGCTCCAGAGAGACATCATTCTTAGCATGCCTGAAAAAGGCGGTTGGCTAACTTGTTTATAACCTATGGTCTAATTCATTCAATAATAGAAAAACACTCTTTAATGTGAGTTATGTTATTGCTTTGCAGATGGATTTCTTGTCTCATCACTGCTGTCAGTTTTGGGGCTAATGTAATGAATAATTAAATAATTTAGCTTTTAAATTAATCATTTAGTTAATTCATTAATAATCATCCTTTGCACTTCTATGGTGCCATTCGGTGAAGATAGCCAACGGATTCTTAAGCACTAAGGGGAAATTCTTCCTCCCTCCCTAGACATCCCCATGCCCCTTGCCCCGACCAGAACAAAACCTAAGTAAATGGGTTTTGTATGGCAAACTACACTATGCAGTTTGGGGGAGGGACAGAAACTCTCCACCTCGTCATGTGGTCAAATCACGATGGAATGGCCAAACCATTGCTCTGCCATGTCTAGGAGATGCAAAATTCCCTCTCCATTACCAGCTCATACCACTACAGTGGGACTTATGCTGAAAGGAAGGATGGCCCAGTGGTTCTGACACTAGTTAAGCCGCTTGACCAAAGTCACACAAGTCTGTGGCCAAACCCGGCATAGAATGCAGAACTCCTATTCCTCCGTTTTAACTACTAGCCCATGCTTCCCCTTTCATCTAAATAAGGTATTGACACTTCCATATTCAAATCCTAATTCCACAAGGCAGCGTTAGATTCTAAAGCTGTTACTTATTATAATTCCATTACCAATACTGAATTCTTGCTCTTATTTTCCTCTTTCTAGGACCTAAATAGCAGGTGCAGAAGATTTTCATACATTTAATATAATCTTTCCATTTAGACTATTTTTACATTGTTGCAGTCTTGTTGTGGTTTTGACAAAATGCTATTTTTAAACAGAATGAGAATTAATTTTCCATATGCGCTGAAGGAGACTGATTGCACAGAAACACAGAGGACTGTTTTACTGAGGGACAATCATGAATCACTCTGTTTTCATTTTTATTTACTTTCCAGCCTTAAGTAACACTTAAGCTCTTAATGACTGTCAATAGTTATTGCCTATCTAGGGACAAATCTTTCCCTCCTTATTCACAAAAAGCAGCTGACAAGAAGTCAAGCAGAGGTGTCACCAAGCAGTTTTGGAGGTGAGAGGAATGGAACCTCTGAAGATTGCTATTGTGTCCTTAGTCAAACAAGGGATGGAGTCTGGAAGGAAAAGGCTGCCGCTGAGCTGATGTGGAATGATTGTGACCAATGTTCCCTCTAATTTTTGACAGGCCATGTGCGCAAAAAAATTTCTTCTGTGCAAATTTTTGACAGGCTGGGTGCGCAACAAAATTCTTCTATGCAAATTGTTGTGCTTCTGTGCAAATTTTTGTGCGCGCGGTGTTTTGCCGTGTGCGCGGGGTTTAGGATATGTGTGCGCGCGCACATGCGCACAGCTTAGAGGGAACAGTGATTGTGACTATTCAACAATCATGCTATTCAACAGGACAGCCACACAGAAGAGAAAGCTGGTTGCCACCTTCACTCACTACAGTAGAAATAAAGCTTATTACTCAAGACCACCAAAGGCAAAACAAATAAAAATACCCTTCTAGACCTCATTGGGAAGATGTTGAAACTGAGCATCTTGGACCAACTGATGGCATTTTCAGCAGCTCTGTAACACGGGCATGAACAGCCCAAACATTTCTGGCTTTGGAAAAACTGACTTTGAGGGAATTTGAAATGCCACAAGGAATATAGTGATTGGAATTTTATAATGCATAGAAAAATGGACAGTGGGGAAAAAAGTAAACTCTTGAAGAAACAGTTGGAGAGACTGCAAGAATGAGACCCTACTAGTCCAGGTAAGCAGAGTGTTTAAGGAGGAACTGGAATAGAAGTCTAGTAGTGGATCAAAATGATCAGGTAGAAGGCTCAGTCCAACTATATGACTCCAGACTCTATGAGTGATGAAGAAGGAGAGTCTCATGATTGAAGCAGGGTTGGAAAGAGAAGACTGTTGCACTGCATTCTGGTCACCCCATTGGTGGACTCTAGAGCAGCATGGAGAGTCATAAGCAGCCTGTATCAGCCAGAAGGCCAGATAGCTCAATGCTCAATGTAGTGAAAAGTGAGAGTGGCTTAGCAGTTACTGCCCCTCCCCCAACAAGGAGAAGACTGTCAACCAATGTAAAGGTCTTGATTCAGCAAAATACTTAATCACGTCTTTAGTACTAAGCATGTGCTTCAGTGGAGCATAAGTGTGTGTTTAAACGCTTTGCTGAAACGAAGCCATATATAGGATCTCAATAAACTCAGTGGGTGCCCCGTCCACTTATTTAGGAGTTGAGATAAAAAAAAAAAAATCTTTACTCAAGTAAAGTATTAGGGCCAAGATTTTCAAACATAGGAATCCTAAATTATAGTGCTAAGTCTATGTATAGGCTCCTAAATATTTAAGTGGCCTGATTTGCAAAAATGATGCTTACCCAGCAGTTCCCATTGATTGCACAGTCCACTTATTTAGACGCCTGAGGGGCAAATCCTCAGCTGATATAAATTATCAAAGGCCAAGTGAAGTCAATGGGCCTATGGCTATTTACCCCTAGATATTAACTTAGGCACCTAACATTGTACTGTATTTTCAAATATCTTAGCCATGGAGAAGAATGGCAATATATATTTAACTGATGTGAAAGACAATAATATTCAACCAACTCTAATCAGCGGATGGTCCATTCTCTGGTAATAATGAAAGGAAACACAGAAGCATATTCAAAGGAAAAAAGAACAAGTAATCCTAGTGTGGCGGGGTATACAAAGCCAACATGGGGTCAAAGAGCTAATATGGGCTCAGGTGGCTCCTCCCCATCGCACCTGTGAGAAATGTCAGGAGTGGAGGGATGCGCTTAAAAGGGAGAAGCCCAGCTCAGCTGGTGGTAAACCAGGGAGTTGAGCAAACCTTAAGTCCTCAGCTTCTTGAGAGAGGGCTGACTGTAGGCAGAAGCTCCTTGGATGGCTGCTGCTTGCTGTCCCTCCCTGAGGGAAGGGATGGCCCAGTGCTGACTCATTTGAGAGGGGACTATTCTTTATTTACTTGTCAACTTAGTTTAGGGGCTGCCAGCACTTGCTGAGAGTCCTCTGAAGGAAGAGAGCCCTAACCCAGCTTTCGAATGATTGTGTGAAGTCCCCTTTTGTTCTGTTCACTGACAACCACAGAAGGGGTGGACTCTCTGGGGCCCCTCTAGAGTGGAACTGGAATGGGGAAGCCAGCTGGATGTTGCAGAGTAGTGGCCTGGGTGAGTGCTAAGGTGCCACCTAGAGCCTAGTGAGTGTCTGGGAAAGGAACTCAGGCGACACCTACAAACTTAAAACAATTTTTTATTTTTTAGTATTTTACTAAATGCATTTGTCCTTAATTAGGCTAGGGGAAAAAAGGGCTACTACTGCATATTAACATCCTTTTATCACTGCACTCAAAGTAACAAATAATTAACAAAGGGAGCTTTAGCAAAATCTGATTGGCTTTGTGAAACAACCCTTGTTCGATGTCTCGAAGAACAGCCACAAGAGCCTGTCAAATTTTTGCTAGTATGCATATTAATGATTTTTTTTTAGTAGCACCATTTGCTACTTCAAAGATCATATGTGTCATCTATTTTCTCTTGATGAGCCCAGTGGTTAACCATATTTTAGAATAAAGTTCTTTTCTGCCTAATTTGTTTTACAAGCACCAAATGGAAATCATGCCATTTATAAATGCAGTTTAGTCTGATAGCGAGCATGACAGTCCAGTAGCCTTTTATTCATGTAACAATTTGTTAGTTCTCAACCATCCTGCTTATTGATCATCCGGTCCAGACATAAAAACAAAAGAAAAAAATTGCAATTCTTGATTTTTAAATACTTAGGTTTTATAATATTTAGGAGTGTACTAACATTTGCAATTTAGAGTAAATTAGTTAAATAATATCACAAGCTAGCTTAGCTGCTCAAATAATTATCTACTTTACACCAAGACTTGGAGGAAAAAGAAATCCCAGTGCTTTAGTCCGAGAAGTCCAATCAAAATATACTACCCCGTGGGGCCTGCATTCCCACTAGTTACACTTTAATATACATCATTTATTAGTTAAATTATTAATCAGCTAATGTTTGTTAAGCTTTGAAGATGAAAAGCACTATGTAAGTGCTAAATATTGTTATTCTTGCCATCAAGTATTTTAATTTTAGCATACAAAATATGTTTGAGTCAGATCTGGAGGATACTTAGAAATTAGGTTGTTTATATGTTTTGGGGATGCAGTTTACTTAAGTAGGGTAACAATTCCTCCAGTTGAAGATGCTGTATAGAACGGATTTGGCATTCTGAATTACAAAAAAGGGAGTTAGAAAGCCGATTTGGATCAAATGAGCCAGCACTTGAGCATTCTGTAAGTAGGGTTGCCAACCTTCCAGGATTGTCCTTGAGTCTCCAGGATTTAAAGATTAATCTTTAATTAAAGATAATGTCATGTGATGAAACCTGTAGGAATTCATCCAACCAAAGTTGGAAACCCTATTTCTAGGAAATCTTCATGGAAATCATGGGTGAAATCCTGATCTCATAGCAATCATTGGCAAAACTCCCATTAACTTAAATGGGGCTAGGATTTCACCCCATGGATCTAATAGATACCATGTCTGTGTTTTCCTCAACACTGCGGGAAGCTGCGCGGGCCGAGGGACGTACTGGCCACCGCTTCCTGCAGCCCCATTGGCCGGGCACAGCGAACCGCAGCCAGTGGGAGCTGCGATCGGCCAAACCTGCGGACGCGGCAGGTAAACACACCAGCCCAGCCCGCCAGGGGCTTTCCCTGAACAAGCGGCGTCCCAAGTTTGGGAAACACTGGGCTAGATTGTGCCTGGCCTTGGTGTGGGAGGACCCAGAGTTATAGCAACAGGCTGTGTATGGGAGTGCAGAGGAAGAGCTGCCACTCCTCTCCTTGGGTTGGGATAGCAGTGGTCCACCACTGATTCCCCTACTCTTTCTTGGCTGGTGGTGGCTTCTTTTGTTTCAGTCTATTGCAACTGCTGGAAGGGGCCCAAGGATGTCTTCCCCTTTTCCACTCCTGCACGGGCAGCAGAAACATTCCCGACTGGCACTCATGCCAGCACTTGCATTCCAAAGAGGGTGGGGATGAGGGGCCTGGCCAGTCCTCTATTCCCTCTCCCCAGGGGCAATTAGAAAAAGCCTGCTTTCGTTTCACAGTCGGATACAGGGAGAATGCACTGTGACAAAGTTCCTCCTCTACCTTGGTGAGTCCTGCGCTTATTGGCGGATTTTGATGGCCTCAGAGATCTTCCCCTCTGGTAGAACCCACAGTCAAATTCCTCCTGTGTCTGATCAGGAGTTGGGAGGTTTGGGGGGAACCCGGGCCCGCCCTCTACTCCGGGTTCCAGCCCAGGGCCCTGTGGATTGCAGTTGTCTATAGGGTTTCCTGTAACAGCTGCGTGACAGCTACAACTCCCTGGGCTACTTCCCCACAGTCTGCACCCAACACCTTCTTTATGTTTACTGCAGGACCTTCCTCCTGATGGTCTGCTGATGCTTGTACTCCTCAGTCCTTCAACTCTTCTCACTTTCAACTCCTTGTGTGCCTCTTGCTCCCAGTTCCTCGCATGCAACACCACAAACTGAAGGGAGCTCCTTTTTAAACCCAGGTGCCCTGATTAGCCTGCCTGTCTTAATTGATTCTACCAGGTTCTTCTTAATTGGCTCCAGGTGTCCTAATTAGCCTGCCTGCCTTAAATTGGTTCCAGAAAGTTCCTGCTTGTTCTAGTGCAGCCCCTGTTCTGGTCACTCAGGGAACAGAAAACTATTCATCCAATGGCCAGTATATTTGCCTTCTATCAGACTTCTGTACCCCACTTGTCTGTCACAGCACCCAGAACCTCATTGCAGCGGAGAGGCCCTTGCTCGTTAATTTGGGTGGAAAAAATTGTGATCCAGTAAAGGGACTTTTAAACCACTGAAAAAGATCAACGGGGGAAATGTTGGAGGAACATACTAAAGAAGCCAATGCATTGCTGAACATGTCTTAGGACGTCCCTTTATGGAGAAAAAGCCAACAGCCATGTAGATCCAGACATTAAGGCCCAGATTGTTAATGGTATTTTGGCGTTGCTGCCCTCAGTGTTGTAATGCTTCACTGATTCAGGAGCCTAAATCTCATTTTCAAAGGGGATTTATGCACTTAGGAGGCAAAATCTCGGTGACCGTCAATGGGATGTTGGCTCCTAATTTCCTTTTGAAAACGAGGCTTAGGCCGGAGCACAGCACGGCCTAAATACCTTTAAAAATCCAGGTTCTAGTAATTATTTTCTGCGAGGACCAATATTTCAAAGAGTGGCCTCTCGGTTTGCACACACAGGGGCTCAGGCACCTGTTTTGTTCACACGTGAGGTGACTGTACCCACAGTGGAATGTGCTTAAATATAGAGCCTAAGTGGAGGCTGGATGAACATGTTCCCTCCCCGCCCCCAGTGCATCTGAGGGCAAAGGGATGATGTCCACAGAGACACTGAGGACATAAGCATAGTGCTCTGCCCCCTTGTGGTGCCTTGATACACACAGGTAGGGTGGGGACGGCGCCACCCCTCCTACACTAAGCCACTGCCTTTCGGGGGCGGGGGCTGTCATTGCTCCCAGCGCAAGCTACTTCCCCTCTGGAATACTCAACACGTGCAGTCCCATAGTGGATGGGGAGCAAGCTACGTGCCACCATGCTGGGATAGCCATAAGCGGATCCTATCGACTGTGTTCCTTGGGGCAGGGATAATATTTTCCTCTGTTTGTGCAGTGCCAAGCAGACTGACGCTAATCAGTCAATACGCTTTAACTTAAACACATGCTTTGAACCCTCTCGATACAGCCCATCTTACAATTAAGCCTCACTTTTCCTTTAAGTTGCAGCTGAAAGCTCCCAGGTTCCAGTTCTTTAACCTCAGATACATGTAAGAGAAACATACATGCTTCAACATAGGTGCGGCTGGCTTTGTGATACCAGTGCTTTAAAACACATCGGTATCACATGGCCATGGCAAACACAGCCACTGCACATGTAGGGAAGGTGTATGTAGCGTTGAGACAAATCGCAACCAGTTGGATGGAGAAAGGAGAAATAATCCTTTTCAAGCTATGCTTGGAGAAGTCTGAAGCTTAATTAACCTCTGAAATTGTGTGCCTAGTGGCATGCTCCATGCTACACTTTCCAGGGACCGTTTATCTCAACAGGGCAGAGGAAAGGCAGCATAGACACCATGTAGCACAGGGCCAATATCAGTTCTACTTTGACTGAACACTGTCCCTGGAGTTATTTAAAGTTTATTTCCTCCCCCACCCCCAAATCTCAAGAAGTGGATTTTGATTAAAGGCCGCATGTTTGCTATTGGTGAGCCTAAAGCAGGTACACCTATCCTAGATCAGTGCTTAATTAACAACCTACACCCTGCAAGAGGAGCACAAGCCAGTTACATCAGCAGCAGCTAATCCTAAAATTGAAATGCAGCTGACCTCAGTGAAATGGAAATGATGACCATGGCTTAGCCGTAATAATTATTTGCTTTAGGTCTTTGTGGCAAATGCGTTAGGAGAACAATTTGTGGTTTCCTAATGAAAAGCAGCCCAACCTTTGGGAAAAGAGCCAGTGTGCTTTCCCAGACAAGAGCCAGAACGTTCGAGAGACAGGAATTTTCTGATCTGTAAGGAGAACATTAAAATTAGAGACATGCCTAATGCAGAACCTTGCAGCAGCTGCCTCCGATTTTCATAGAATCACTATCTTCTATCATTGAGCAAGGAGCTTTATTACAACAAGGAAGCCATTATTATCCCTAAACAGTCTCTCTGCCTCTGTGTCACTGTAGGGCTTCTACCTACCACCTTTCCCAGCCACATTGCCTGCTCCCCAACTTTAGGTTTAAAGAAACAGTCCATATATGCTCAGAGCCTCTCTCGATAACAAACCAAACTGAAACATCAAATCTGAACACCTCCAAAGTTTAGATTCAGACCCAAACCTCTCAGTTCAGACCCATCTCTAATTAAAAGAATAACAAAATTAAGCAGCACTTGATGGCTCACTGGACTGGTGGTGGGATACAGAGTTTGTCACCTGAAGCTTGCCAGCTTGATTGCAGTCCAAATCGATAAAAAAGAATAAAAGTTATTACCATGTAATGGCTGGCTAGCGGCTCATGCGAAATGACTTGATGGACTCAGTTCAATTAGTGGACAGATGTCTACGGCACACAGAAAACACCAGCACAATTGGCAGTAATGGGCAGCCACAGTAGATCGACCAAGGATGAAATGAGTCATAGAGGCTGAACTGCACGGCAGGTTAGAGACAGACTGACGGGGACGCTTGCACTGCTACCGTTGCCATGCTTGTTCTGGGTGAAATTCACTCCTATCCAGAGGTCTAACTCAAGACCTATGCCCCACTTCAACCCACAAAAAGCTGGCTCTCTGCAAAGGTGTGAATTTCCCTGCTGGGGATAAAGAGAGAACTTCCAGCTCCAGAGCTGTCAGCCTGGCCCCTGAAGTTCATCCAAAATCCAGTAAAACTAATCAAAGTTTGCATTTGCCTGTTCAGAACAGAAAGCAGCTTAAAAACACAATACGGCCAAAGCGAAACCAACCACAAAAGGGAATAAATAAAATAGAACAGATGTGAAATATGTGGTCACCTCAGGAAAGGCCACCCCTGTTTTAGATTTTAATTATGAAAATTTTTCTCTTCTGACAAGTGAAATGAATTTAGTCACTCAGGCATGGTGGGGAAGTTGAATTGTCTGAAAATTAAATCAAAATAAAAAATGAAAAATAGAAACCGGGGCTCTCAGTTGCCAACGAGGGAGTCATCTTTTAGATGTGACATTTCACACCAATCCCCAAGAAATGGGATTGCTCAGAGTATTAAGTAAATTATGCTCCCTGAACAGTGTGGAAATAATTGAAAATGTTTGCTGTTTTTAAATAAACACAATAAATCCCACATGGTGGTTGCAGTTTTGGAGTGTATGAGCATAAAAATGTTCTCAGCCCGAAAGCATATGGGTATAATGCTCACTGCTTTTGTTGGGTGATCATAAAACTCCATCCTAAATATCAGCAAAAGGTAGTTTCGTTTTCTGTTAATGGGCTTGTTTTTAGAAACTTGTGTCTGGGAGAAGAAAAAAATCAGACAATGCACACACTTGAAATGACACTACATAACTAGATGTCTCTCAGAAATGGGAATGGCAACGCATAAGCCCAAATGTAGTGCCAATAATTGCCATCTGTTTTGATGTGAGTGGCCTTACCTGGTAATCATCAAATTATACAAGTTAGTTATCTAGTGCTTCTCTTTGCCCATACAAGATTGTGGCCTACAGTGTGTTTTCTAGTGCTTTGTTAATTGCAGATTTAAGAAGTATCTAGGGAATGGGTTTCTATTGTTTCTACCCTAGTTCACGGTTAAGAAGCATTTCCTGATATTCAGCTAAAATTGTTTTTCCTAATTTCATCCTCACTATTACCATATTTAACATATCCTGTCCCTCATTCTTGGTAGTTTTGAATAGAAAAAACAATGCTCAATTACATTATTTAATAATAATTTGTTGCTAAGAATACACACATTGTTTCTCTAGTATTGTGACAGCAATGTAAGGCTCTATACCAGGGGTTCTCAAAACTGGGGGTCGGGACCCCTCAGGGGGTCGTGAGGTTATTACATGGGCATCATGAGCTGTCAGCCTCCAACCCAAACCCCGCTTTGCCTCCAGCATTTATAATGGTGTTAAATATATAA
The DNA here is from genome assembly GCA_037349315.1 of Chelydra serpentina. Classification (NCBI taxonomy): domain Eukaryota; kingdom Metazoa; phylum Chordata; order Testudines; family Chelydridae; genus Chelydra; species Chelydra serpentina. The sequence goes on from JBAIAC010000026.1 coordinate 32,222,043, forward strand.
AAAAGTGATTTTAATTTATAAGGGGGGGGGGTCACACTCAGAGGCTTGCTATGTGAAAGGGGTCACCAGTACAAAAGTTTGAGAACTGCTGCTCTATACAATAAAACCATGTTAAGTGCAACCAGACTCCTTGTTCATCTGTCATGGATACTCTCAGCACATCCATACAGAAGTTTTCAAGACAAAGCCATGTGTCAACTGTCTATATCTTCCACATTGCACAACCATGTGTCCGCCTCTGCATTCTGGGCAGCTGTTCCATACGGCTGGACTGGAGCACTGTGCTTGCTTTATATGTGCAATGCACTTTGGGATATTTTTCAAACAGAGCCATTTTTCAAACAATGGAGAGAGAAGAACTGGCTAACTCAGGTAAAGACAAGTAGATGGTCCCACCTGTATTGTACAGCTGTGAGAGACATCAGGTTAGATTCTGATAATTGTGTTACTCACAGGGAAGGACAAAGTATATTATGGCTATGGACCAAATTTACAAAGGTGTTTAGGCACCTAGTGGGCTTTACAAAAGCATCTAACATTACGTCTAAGAGGCGATAAAAAACATGCGGCACTGAGTCTCAGAGCCCAGGTCAGCTGACTCAGGCTCCCAGGGCTCAGGCTGCAGGGCTAAAAATTGCATTGTAGTTCGGGGGGCTCTGAGACCCTCCCCCTTGCAGGATCTCAGAGCCTGGGTTCCAACCCAAGCCCAGTTTTATAGTCCTGCAGCCCCAGCCTGAGTCAACTGACCCAGACCAGCCACAGCTGTACCATGGGTCTTTTATCACAATGTGGACACACCCTAAGTGGACATACTCTTGAAAGTCCCGCTAGGCACCTAACTGCATCTTTAGGCACCTAAATACCGTTGTAAATCATGTGTCAACCAGGTTTTGTATTGTAATTGGTTCTGTTTACCATTGTAAATCATGTGTCAGCCGGGGTTTCACTGTACAGATGCTTACTCGTGCATCCGTTCCATCTGACTTCAGTGGGACTGCTTGTAAGGACTACTTAGCTGTGTCGTCAGTCCTATGTGTAGATTCATCAAATGTGTTACATGGTCATTATGAATCTGTAGGTAAAGATGGGGGGGAGGGGTCTAGGTAGTATTATCACACACACAGAGAGGTGGTTTATACCAGGTGGCCCAACTGAGAACAGACACAGAACTGAATAAGCATAGAAACATTACCTTCTTCCTCCACCAGAAAGGCTGATTCTTTCAGTTCAAGTCTTTTCAAGATGAGGGGAAGGGCAGCGCTATACCTATTCACCAAAATTGTGTGACAAGCCTCGAATGCTACCAACGTAGGTGAACTTGGGCTTTGCTCTAAACAGCAGGCTTTGCTCTTCACTGATTTCCACTTTTTATCCCTAACTTGAACGACGTTTCTTGAGAAACAAAATGCATTTGGTGTTCGAATCACTGGAAAAAAAAATCTGTCTCTTTGGTTGAAAAGAATTGTGTGGATAGTCTGACTCCATTAATTTCAACCAGATTGACTCTGCGCCATCTGTTTTGTGTGCGGCTGCTATATTGCAGAGAGAGAGAGCGAGAAAGAGGGAGAGAACACCGCTCCCAAAAGCTCCATAGATGACATCTAAAATGAGACTTTTCATTGGTGAAAACCTTCATAAGTCTGCTATAATTACAATAGTCAAGCAGATTAGTGTGTGATCCGAAGGAAGGGATGAGTATTGTTTTAGATTATGAGAACCTGATGCATCTCTGCATTTTAGTGTCAATCTCTTGCTCCTAAATAAAACAGAATGACACCACGAGCATTAAAGACAATGAAACTGGAGGTTTTTTAAAGCTTGTTTCCCTCTGTTGTGCACCCCAGAACAGACAGGTAATACATCAATATATACTTTCTGTATACCAGTGGCGTGCTGTGACATTTTCAGTAAGGCATGCAATTCTACTCTTGCAAGCAAATCGTGACCTCTCATGTGCAGTACCTGTGAGGTCATGCGGTGCAGAGGACGCCATTTTGTTCTACAAAATGGCATCCTCCATGTGTGTTTTGGGGTTGGAGAGATTCATCCCTTAGACACAGCCGGTCCTCGGCACAGATGGCATGTCACTGCTGCATGCATAACAGAGACTATGCACTAATATATGCCTACTGTGCAATGTTCTCTAGAAATGCAAACCGTTCATCTATTCTTGCTTTCACTCATTCTACAGTAATCTTTATCTCCGCACTTACACTGACAAACCTAATTACCTGTTTACAGAGAAGGAAATGGACTTTTAAGTTCAGTACAACAATCAACATAGAAGGATAAAAATCACCACTTCTAAGAGTAAGAGAGTATCATTTCCAAACAAGAGCTGGGAGGACAATTCCCAATGGGAGGCAAGTATAGAGTGTTGTGTGGCGGGAATGTAGAAACTCTATTCAACTCATTACCTCTAATGTGTTACTACCGAGCAAACTAGACCTAGGGACAGCCTAGTCCTGTCCTCATTGTGAACCTATTTTGTATTAATTCAAAGTGTTACTGATTTGAGACTTATGAATATTCAGATGCTAATTTGCCTTTATTTGCTTGCTGCCTATTAGAATTCTGTCATTGCATTTATTTTTTATCCTCGGCTTTGTGTGCAGACTGTGCCACACTGTTTCTTCTGAGTGCACCTTGCACTGACTATAATATTGCCCATTTCAAGACTATCTTCAGTATCACTCTATTTTGTGATCCCAAAACACTGCATCTTCAGCTCAGTACTGCCTGTAGCCCCTGTCATGTTTGTAAATGCGTTCTTGGTCCCAGAAGCAATTTATTTGTACTTGCACCTTTCGTGATAAAAGCACTGCAGTATTAAATGATGCTACCCATGAATTTATGAGCAGATCACTCTGTTTTTTCCAGCTTTAATAAATAATGAAACCTAGGTAGTTTTGTACTTGGGCACTCACACGCCTGGAAACATGACATCAGCTGGAATGGGATACTGAGGCCATTCTAAAAGAGAATAAATCCCCCTGACATAATTCAGAACAAAACCACCACATAATACAGATGACTGTTATAAATGCAGTCAGACCCTGATTACCTGAATGGTGGGGAGATGACTACAAGGATCCTGCAAGGTACCATACCTCTTTTGAGATGCTAAGGACCCTCAGCACCTATTGACCTCAATGGAACATTGACTTAACAGGAAGTGAACCAGGTCTGTAATCTGGGTAAACTGGTATGGTGGACAATGGAAAGAATTGTTGAGACAATTAATAATCAGCGAAGTATCCCCTGTTGGTGACAAATAGTTCACATTTGCTGCATCCTGCAAAGCTCATCTTTTGGCGGTGTACTGGGGATGCAGATAGGGCAGGATGGATTTTCCATTTGGGAGGTTTTGGGGGAGCTGGGGTGTGAGCTCCTGCTTTTGGGATTTGGCTTCTTTGTACAGAGGAAGGTTATTGGTTTTCTACCGCTGTTTCTCTCTGAACTGTATTTTGAATGATCTGTCCAGGCCACCTGGAGCCTGGGATAAGCATTCTCACTATGCTTATATGTTAAAATCAGAAATGAAAGCTAGATGTTAGGATCAGCCCTGAGCAAGGGGTGATGTATAGCTGCCCTGCCCTGTGGGTGGCCGTGGAATAGAGAGAGAGAGAGAGACACACAATTCCCCCGGGGCACTATGAGGAGGGGAAAGAAGTAGGTGGTACAGACCTTCTGTGGGGGCAGTTTCCTTCCTCCCTTCCCTCCCCACACATCCTGCTCGCTCTACTAGCTAGTGATGAGTGCAGCAGAGCCTTGTCTCCACCTACTATCAATTCTATCCCATCTATTTATAACAGTGCTACCATCCCCAGGCCAGTGCTACCATCCTCATTCTACAGATGAGGACCTAAGGTGCAGAGAGACGACGTCAGACAGAGGCTCTGTAGCAGAGCAAGGAATTAAGCCCAGATGTCCTGAGTCTCAGGCCAGCACCATAACCACTGGATCATTCGAGGTGCTCCTGGGGTAGAGATAGCATCTGCACACAGGCCTTGTGTTTACATGATCACCAGCATGACAGCATGGGCAAGTCTCAAGCAGCTGTGCGGATCATTATTTTTCCTTACTCTCCTGCCTGGCTGTGTTCTGGCTAGTCACAATCTAGCCCCGACATAAAAATACAATATACGCTGGGGGACATCATAGAATCATAGAATATCAGGGTTGGAAGGGACCTTAGTAGGTCATCTACCCCTGCTCAAAGCAGGACCAATCCCCAATTTTTGCCCCAGATCCCCAAATGGCCCCCTCAAGGATTGAACTCACAACCCTGGGTTTAGCAGGCCAATGCTCAAACCACTGAGCTATCCCTCCCCCCTTGTCTGGGGAAGTGGGATTTTAGGTTTAACTGTAAAAACTTCAGAAATGTTCATAATTTACTTTAGACATTTACATGCTGTATATAAGCATGGTTATATATTTACATCTAACTGTGATGCTGGCAGACCAGGTGCCAGCTCAAGCCAAAAGTCCCCAGGTCTCAATTGAACACTGACAAATACAGAGCTGGAATCAGTCTGGCTCAGCTGTGTGTTGGTATTGTTAAAACAGGTATTAGAATTAGAAAAATGTGTTTAGACTTTATTGAATGCTTGTGAGTTGCTACATGCATTGATCTCACTTATAAGCTCTGTATCCCATATTGTAAGGTAATATTTGAGCGGCTGTATTGTGAGCTTCTGTGACTATGTGAATTACCAGACAGGAGAGAGACATTAACTAATATGAAGTGATGATCGCCAACAGGAAAGGTCCATCTACACCAGATAGACTATTGTGGGACATTAAAGAGGACAAAAGACATTGGTTGTTCTGCCCTCCACCCATGAAGATAGGTCATGCAAATGGATTCCTCCCACCAGCTGAGTTTGCAACTCAAAGCACAGGGCAGGAGGGAGATAAAAACCCCAAACTGAAGGAACAGATTATCTCTGTGCTGATTGGACTTGGGGTGGGGACGACAACAAAGTTTTCTAGGCATAAGTAAGAGATTCCCAGCTGCTTAGCCTAAGTTAGCCCTAAAGGACATATAGAGCTTGCTTATTATAGACACTGCTATTACCTTTTGAAACTTAAGATTGTAACTCATTTGTGTATATATATTTACCTGCTTTAACCTTGCAAATAACTCTCATTTCCTTTTCCTATTTAATAACTCTTTTATAGTTTATTATAAGATTGACTACAAGCCTTGTCTTTGGTGTGAAATCTAAGGTGCAACTGACCTGGGGTAAGTGACTGGCCTTTGGGGCTGGCAGTAACCGGAATTCTGCTGTGATTCTTGGTGTAAGGGACCATCAATCGCAAAGGTACGCTCACTCTGGGTGGCAAGATAGATTGGAGTAGCCAAGGGGGCAGTTTGTGACTCAATTTTTAGACTGTTATAGTGCCTGAGGAGTTTACACTTGATCATTGGTTGGTGAAATCTATGTACAGAATTCACAATCCATTTGGGGCTTGTGCCCTGGTTCTTAACAGTCTGCCCTGAAGTTGATATTCATTCTCTTGAGTCACTGCAGGCAGCATTGCACTAACATTAAAAATTTTCTCAGGTCCTAAAGTAAGTGCCTTATAATGAATGCTGTATGCCCCCTGAAATGAAGAGTCCCCAAGTGCTAGAGAGTAGAGAAGCTGCAGGTGGGAAAAAAAACAACCCAATCATTGCAAGACAGCAGGAAAAGAACAAGCACAGTAAAGAGAATGCACACAAGGAATTCTGAAGGCCTGCTGAATGGGCCACACCCCGCCTCCCTACAGATGCACATGCTTCCCACTGACTTCAGTATATTAGGCCAAATTCTGTTCTTAATTACAGTGGTGTAAATCCAGAGAAACGCTGTTGAAAACCACGGTGTGGTTTTGATTTCTGCTGGTGCAGAATATAGCTCCTATGGTTGGTTGGTTGGTTGACTTTTTTTTTGTCACACCTAGCACAGATACTAATTGTGGGGGTTTTAGTTTCCAAAACCTCAAGGACTGCATTTCCTTATGAACCAGATAAAGTGAAGAGTGGGCCAGAAGAGGAGAAAGGATATTTACATCATGTATTGAACAAGGTGGGATAAAATACAGCGATCACTGTTGAAAACATTTACCCTCACGGATATCTGCGGTACCATGATTACCTACTAGCCAACATAAGGGCCAGTAAGTGGGAAATCTTGACCCATGTTAAAATAACCGTAGCTTCCAGTCATTAATCTTTTGTTATAATATTTACACTTGGGCCCTGATCCAATAAATCATTTAAGCATGGACTCAATTTGAAGCATGCAAGTAGCATTGTGTTAAGAAGCGTGTGCTTGTGTGCTTTACTGGATCTGGCCTCTTAGTAATCACCATTTTTTAAACTGGATTGGGACCTTAGTAAATCACCCTTTTAATTCTTTTAAAGTTAGAAAATTACCAGTTACCATATGGATGAAAACAACCAGACAAAACCACTTTTCCCTCTTACATAAAATCCATCTGTATTACAAGATAAGTAAGCATTTATATCTAGATTCTTATTAATGCCCAATAACAGTGAACTCCTAAGGGAGCGAGGTTTCAACTTGGAAATGTCAGTGCCTGTTTTAACAAAGAATTGACCTGATCTAAAACCTCGCTGCTTAATACATGCAGCTTGGGAGGTCCTACCATGCATATAAAAAAGCTTTCTTTATTATCACAGGGACAATGAAAGCTGCTGAAGAAACATTTGCAAACAAGAAGAGATATAAAAAAGAAGACTGGGTGCATATGGACTTTGAATTATGTATGAAAACCACATTTTAAGGAGGGTTTGAAACATAAGTGCACTGTCCAAAAGGAGCTGAAAACCTCTAGAGTTGGCTGATCACTCTGGCTCATTGATCTCCAAGAGTTTCAGAGTAAGCGCTCTAGTCACGGGGTCGGCAACCTTTCAGAAGTGGTGTGCCGAGTCCTCATTTATTCACTCTAATTTAAGGTTTCGCGTGCCAGTAATACATTTTAAGGCTCTGGGGTTCCAGCCGCTGGATCCTGCCAGCCGGAGTCTCAGCCTGCTGCCAGCCTGGGGTTCCCTTCACCCAGGCCACCAGTGGGCACTGAGTGGGGTTGGCAGCGGGACCCTGGCTGGCAAGGGGCCAGCAACCGGAACCCCAGAGCGGTGGCGGGCTGCCGTAAAAAATCAGCTCACATGCCACCTTTGGCACACGTGCCGGAGGTTGCCAACCCCTGCTCTAGTCCAAGACACTGGCTTTCACGGGGAAGTGATCCCTGAGCCAGCAGGGGTGAAAGTCAACATTGTATAAACCTCTAACACCATAACCAGACAAGGACAGCATCTTCAGGCATATAGTCCCATAGATGCTGAAACTACGGGTACTGGGGGTGCGGAAGCACCCCCTGGCTTGAAGTGGTTTCCATTATATCCAGGGTTTAGAGTTTGGTTCAATGGCGGTCAGCATCCTCACTATACAAACTGTTCCAGCACCACTGTATAGTCCCGATCAAGCAAGCAGCCCTAAGAAGCTGTATATTCTTATGCTCATTTCACAGGGGGCAAAACAAAGTAACCAGTTATTTATTGGCCAGGCTACTAAATCATTTATGTACTTTGTCTGCCAAGTGCTCTAGTGTCTGTCGAGATCGTAATGACCTCAGTAGTAGCTAATCTCTAGGACTGGCCCAAAAGGACAAGTCTGTGCGCGAGGTCGTAAAACTGTCCGGAAGACCCAGCTTTGATACAGTTGCAAAGAAGGGCGACAGTTCCATTCTAAAACTGCTTCTGACAAAGATATCTGTGCGCCGGCATTGGACATGCACTCAGCTTTCCTAGCGCTCAGACTGTGCTGCTACCACACGCCCTGGGTAAGGGTCATAGTCAAAGAGCAGAGCAGGGGCTGAACTGCGCCTCAGCTTCCCCCTTGATAAATACATCAAGGGAGCTATGCCAACCCTATACATGGTGCAGCTCACTTTCCTCTCCATTCCAGCTAAGCTGCGCTGGCCACTGTCTTGGGGCATCATTGCCTAGACTCTACTCCCTCCTGTCTACCCAGTCCTCATTCACAGCAGATAAGAGTTTGTGTATAGCAGGGGTAGGCAACCTATGGCACGTGTGCCAAAGGCAGCACGCAAGCTGATTTTCAGTGGCACTCACACTGCCCGGGTCCTGGCCACCAGTCCGGGGGGCTCTGCATTTTAATTTAATTTTAAAAACCTTATTTACTTTATATACAGCAATAGTTCCGTTATAAATTATAGACGTATAGAAAGAGACCTTCTAAAAATGTTAAAATGTATTACTGGCACGCGAAACCTTAAATTAGAGTGAATAAATGAAGACTCGGCACAACACTTCTGAAAGGTTGCCGACCCATGGTGTATAGGATGATGGGCTGGAAGAAAGATTGCATAAGAAAGAGAGACACCTACCTAATATTCAGCGCCTTGGAATGAATGTCCCTGCCAGTAATACCATGATATCTCACAAATGATGAGATATATGTTCCGTGAGGCATTCCGCCTGACTAGTCAACCATATTAATGTATATACCTTTCCACACTGCACATAGTTATGGGCCCCGTCTTTAGAAATGTGCCCATGCAGTTGTGCTAACTAAAGTGGATATACACCTATCTACCCCAGCCAGCCGTAATTGCCTGGTCCGAGGCTCAGGCAGATATCTAGCTCGTGCTTTGTTGGTATAATTACTGTACTACTCTTACACATTGAGTAGGGGTAATCACACATGCATATTAAGTGCATGGATTTTCATAAGCGCAGTTCTAAATATCTGGCCCTCCACAGATTCAAAGCTTAGAGAAATGGCAATTAAAAAACCCCCCAACACTACTGGCTGTAAAGGGGAAGGAGGGAAGATTGCAAATACATTTGAATCTAACATTTAATATGGAAAAGCCTTACAAATGCTAAATGCCAAAAGCTATCTCACCAGCTTCTAATCTCTGCAACTTGCTGAACACAAAGAGCCCAGTGATTGTGTCAGTAACAGACATTTCAGATGTGGCTCTCACTAATCCAACCCTCTTCTCCCCTCAAAAAACCTGTAAACTGTTGGCCATAAATATAAAAGCAGAGGAACATGCACTGCTGAGGAGTAGCATAGTGCAAACACATTATCTAAAAGATTTAGCTCATAGGACTTCTCTGCTTCTAACAACATAGGAAAGAACCACATATAATGGGCATGTATTTTTAAAATATCTATTACCAAATCATATTGACCATAACGATGTGCAATTATATTATTCCCCCCTCTAGGGAAATGCCCAAATTTGGAGCAATATCAGCGGTAAGCTCTACATGTCAATACTCGACCTATATCCCCATTAACTTTTTCACACCCTCGATGATGCACATATTTCCAGTGTGTTGGGTTGTGCTGTATTTCTGCTTATACAGTAGGGTCACCTTATATATTACTGCTGATAACCTAATGGATTTGTCAGAGGTACATGGGTTCACCTAGTGTATGAAAGTCATCAGGAAGTACACCAGAGAGATATTTGCTGCTATGATGCTAGTTTTTAGGGGAAAGGGAAGGCATTGTGAGATGGCTTTATAAACTATTGCCTGTGCTTAAATGACATGTTTGCAGCTTCAAAATAGGCGTAAGCAGAACTGATTCATTTTAACTATTTTTTTAATAAAAAAAAAAAAACTTTGGGAAAAAAAAGGCTTCTCCATTTAATTTATAGGATAGGATAGTTTAGCCCGTAAATAGGACACAATTTATGGCCTTTGCTCAGCCAATGTGCAGAACAGCAAGCAGCACAAAACTAGCAAGACACCAGCTTCTGTTTTGTTTTGTCCCAGCTGACCTATAACTTTAGAATGGGCCACACAATGTAAACTAAATTGAATGTTAAAAAACAAAGTGCTCCCTAGGCTGGGACCTGGCATTTGAATTTTTGAGTCTTTGTGGTTGCGTTATAAATTAAGGGGTATACATTAAGCTATGAATTAAGCCTTCTCAGAATCTTCACCGTTACGCCATTGCTGGATGCCCCTGTTGTTGTATTTTATCAGTTACGGGCTTCAGAATTGAATTGCCTTTATTCCTTACAAGAGAGGTGCTCTTTGGGAATCACACTCCCTCACAGAGCTACTTTTACATAACCAGCACCAGGCAAATAGCTGCCACAGTATGGTGATTTTTTGTTGTTCATAGATTAATAGATATTTAAGGCCAGAAGGAATTGATATATCATGTAGACTGACCTCCTGTATAAAATAGGCCAGAGAATTTGTTGAAGAGAGTAGGTTCTTGTTATTGCGTGAGTGTTAGCAATTTCTTCATTTTATGGGCTCCATTTGACCAAACACACTTTAGGAGAAACAAAAATTCAACAGGCCAGCTTTTCAAAGGAAAGAACAAAGTGTCTGTTCGCTGCAAAGCTTAGGTTTGCCTGCACAGTTGGAAAATTAGGTGGGCAATTGTCCAATATGCACGTTCAATTACCTGTTTGCATGCACAAACACAATAGGCACGCATGCTTTTAGTAGGTGTCTCCATTACACTCTTTTGGAAATTGGTCCCCAAATGTTTAAATTTTATACTTTGAACCTAGTTAAAAGGACATTGAAGGGTGAAAGAAGTGCGGCTTTCTGATTATTAATGTAACCACACGATATCTCGTTGACACTGCAACTAGCCCCCTTGTTGGTAGTGTGCACCCCTTTTGTTAATTAGCTGCCGCGTTGTGATGAATTTCAGAAGGTATGGACATCCAGGACCCTGGAATTACACTGTGACAAGGAAAGAGCTTTTTCGATTGGTTTCTTCTCTATGAGCCCAACTGTGTAACCTCTACTCATACTGATGAGTATTTACCTACTTGGGCCCGCTCATTGGAAAGTTGGCGCCTGTAGCTCCAGCCCCGGAGTCGGTGCCTATACAAGGAGCCGCATATTAACTTCTGGAGAGTCGCATGTGGCTCCGGAGCCACAGGTTGGCCACCCCTGCTATATGGAGACATAGATATCTCAACTGTACACCATTTCACAGCCTGTCACGGTTTGGAGTGGATTCCGACTCCCTGGCCTGCGTTTCTGCTTTCTGAGGCAGTGTTCCACATCTATGCTGCTTGCGGCGACACAAACTGGCAGGGAAGAGGGTAAAGGAGGGAGTGTCTGCATGTGACACACAACCTCTGCATGTCCATGATCACCGTACACAAGTCACGCCCACTGTAATGCTGGCCAGCACAGGGAAGGAGCTGTGAGCACTGACTGCTGCCACCGACACCGTCTTTAGCCTGGTGAAGCCTACATTCAAAATGCATCTACGTTCCAACGTAGCTGAGAGGTCTGTGAAGAAGAGGGCAAAGGGGGAAACAGAGAGGAAGTGGGATAGTGTGGGGGAGGGGCAAGAGAAAGAAGTGGTTCACATTGTGGCCATTTTTTATATATGTTGAGGCTTGTACCATACACTGGCAGGATGAAGGTGAGGAGGTATGTACATGCAGGACCAGATAGTGACATGTTAAGACTGACCCATTGTATTCTGTGTAATTCCCCCATCTTTATTCAGCCTGTACAGTGGAACTAGCTTTTGTTTTTGATCAGGGGGGAGGTCACAACACAAGGACCAAGTGTTGGAGTTCCCCTGAGACCTCTTCCACTTGGTTTCCCAAATCAGTCCAATTCCAGTCTCATCACTCAGCTTCCTTTACCTGGCATACAGCAAAGCCATGCTGAGTTAATCAGAGTCAAGCATAGGGCATGGATAGGGGGCGTACCACACATAGAGAGTTACATAGCAAAACTCTTCCTTTATATATTTGTACACATTATGTTGCATTTACTTCACATCACATGTTTTGGAATTATCTTGATCACTTTGTAGGAACCAATCCCTGTACAGCATGCTTTGTCCATGCATGACTTACTCGTTACCTCATCTTATGTTCCAGGCTTATTTTATCCATTGTTATCTTGTCCATTGTACATGGTTCCCTGGGGGTTCCCCCTTATCTTATCTAGTATAGACATTCTATTTCCAGCCTGCGGATCCATTTTCCTCCCTAATCCTCTCTCCCAAAAATGAGGCCTCACTCATCTCCAAGTACTCTCATGTCAAGCCAGACCTGCACCAAGGATTCTAAACATTAATTTTGCACCAACAACCACATGGGTGGACACACCTACAAGGTGTCCCTGACTTCAGGGTGCATGTCTGCCCACATCGACCGACTTGCAGGATCAAGACCTAACTCAGACACAGACAATACTGATCAAGACACGTTAAAGACAAACCGATGAATCCAGTCTGCAAGAGGTGCCGAGTCTTTTTATTTTAATCGTCTCTCATATCTTTGGTAGATCATCGCCTAAAGGCTTTGCAGTCTATATTCAGTTTCCCATGCTAGCTCTCATGCCCTGGCATCATATCACTGTGTATGGTGCATGACACCAAAGGGGAAAGTTTAAATTTAAAAAATGCATTCATATATTAGAAAATCGTTTTTGAAAAGTCTGTTGGGATTTGTAAATGCCACTCTTCCTTCCAACATGCAGCATTTTTCATATACCCAACTCTACATTCTAAGGGCCAGATTTTTCAACATGTACGCATGTTTATCAGCATTTATCTACTCACTTCAGTAAATTCAACTCAGTGTTACCAAGGAGGTGAAGAATCTGGCTCTGATTTTAACACTGGATCCATTAACTTGGATCAGTCTTCACATTTTCTTTGTACAGTATTGACATCACCTTTCTTACGTTGCCTTTTGCTTCTTTCTAATTATCACTGAAGATTGACTCAAAAGTCTATCCTAATTACTAGGACGTTTTCCCCCAGACTTCACTCATTACTTGGTTTTTTCCCCTTCCCCGTATCCTTTTTTGCTTGTTTAGCTGTAAAAGAGAGATGCAGAAATAATTCTCTAGCTGAAATTCATCTCATTAGTGTGTATATTTTCTTTTGATCTGGGGACTCTTGAATATCTGCCTCCCCATCATCCCACGTCAACTCTCAGAACTTTCCCTTTCGTATTGGAGGAAGAAAAAGAGACCCTGCTCTTGAATAGGGCATTCTGTTCCCAGAAATTGATGACACAAATAAAAATAAATCACAGAACGCTGACACTGACTCATCTTAAAGGATGGGTGGGAGTCACACCATTAAAAACAAAGGCCAAAAAAAGTAGATTTAAACTGAAGGGTGATCAGCATAGATCTAAAATCGAATACTCAGCCAAAACAATGTCATAGAGGAGAGAGCTCCAGCAGAAAGGAGCATGAAGAGCATATGCTTGACTGGCTGGTTAGAAAGAGTAAAGAGAAGCTCAGCTTTCCCCTGAAAGTAAAAGTTCATGACCCAGCACAGATGGACTGAGGCAAGGTGTGAGACTTCTCCTGGCCTTGAATGCCATGCATTTAATTTTGGAACTCTCATCTCAGAAAGGCACAGCAAAACTAGACAGGGCCAGAGAAGGGCAACAAAAATGATTACAAGCATTAAAGGAGGTGGAGCTTTTATAAATGAAGAGATTACAAGAGCTATTCACCTCAGAAAGACAAAAAACAAAAGGAAGTCATCTTATCAAGTAATGAATGCTACAGAGAAGGCCAGTCAAGTACTCCTATTTACCCTTTCCCATGACAGAAGAAAAAGCTGACACTCAAAATTAAAACAGAATGAATTGAATTAGCTCTTTGTATAGTGTATAATTAATCCGTGGAACATACTTAACCGGATTTAAGAGGAAAACACGTTTGTATGAATGAGAACTAGTATCAATTTCACAGTTGCACAAAATGAGCACTCTGATGGGTTTTTCAGACCTTTTGGAAACAAGGCCTAGAGGACTGGTAAGAGGATGTTAGCGAATTGCATAGGAAAATAATAGGTTAGTATACTGTAAAGGTTACTGAACTAGAGTTTGTTAAAGTATAGCTATAAATACTGCATTAAAGCCATAAAATCTAAACTATGCACTTCTCTAAGGGCCCAATCCAGTGCCCATTAATTTAACGGACACTGGGTCAGGCCCTAAAATAAGAAACATAACGATCCCACCTAATATCAAGCACCAAATGTCTGAGAGCATACTACTCTGCCACAGATTACAAATCGCTCAAATCAACTGTTCCCCAGTGAATCCTCTTATTCTGGAACTCTGAAATGTTTAAAATAGCTTTTTTTTTTCTTTAAACATTCAGGTCTGCAAAAAGTTGTAAATCACCCAGGACAGCCTCATCTTGCTTCCGTATCAGAGGAAACCCAAGACATATTATGGGATAGGATTAGTGTAAACATGAATGGTAACATGACCGCTGGTGCTGTCTACTTCCAACCTCAAAATGAAGCCTTCGGGTTTCTACCTTAGACATTCTGGGACCGATTCTTTTTCTCACTCACCCTGGCAGAAATCAGGATCAAGTCCACTGAAGACAATAGAGTTACACTGGTGAAAGGAGAATTACACTTGCACTGTAAGTGAAAGGAGAATTATCATGAGTAGCAGAGTGTGATGAGTCAGACGGGAAATATGATGTCTACCATAAGTATGATGTCTATTAAAGTTCTAACAGGGATTAAACCTCCATGCGATACAAGAGCCTCCAAAAATTATCAAGTGTACATACACAGATGTTTTTCTCTCTTTCGAAGCGGGTATTTGGGGTGGAGGTTTGCATGGATTTGTTTTGATTTGGTTCAAAATTATTATTCTGTAAGAAAAAAATCTATATTTTTAAACTAAAGAATGAAACTTTAGGCAAAATAACAGGTCATTCAAAATGAAATCTATAAAGTGTATGCTACAAATGGATAAACAGACTAACTAATGACTAGGGGAGACCCATCTGTAGCTGAAGTATCATGTAAAGGTATAATTCTCTATTCTTATTAAAGTAGGCTTCAACTATCCCTTAGAGCTTCTATAAAGCACAATTCAGGATTTTGCTGAGATGTCAAATTATACTTTCAAAATATTGAAGATTCATTTCCCGCTAAGTGCCAAACTACATTTCAGGAAAAGGACGTAAATTCATACGGAGAATTTAAGTAATGTATTCTGCGAGAGACCGGCAGAGTGCCACATTCCTTTTATAGTGACACATTAGTCTCCTTGTATCAGTATGCCGAAGGGAAAAAAAATACCTTGTATGTGAAGGGATCAATAACGCTTTGTTTCCCCCCCACACACACTACTGTTTGTTTGCATTTTTAAACGTTCCTTTAAATTAAATGGAATAGAAAGCAGCATGAGCTTAGGATCCTAAACCCTCTTGGGGCCCATTTTGATCTCATGCTAGTATAATGTCACTGACTTCATTTCAGTTGTTTCTGATTTAGACCAGGGTAAGCAAAATTGGTATTGGGTATCCAGGGGGCAATTCAGCAGGAATGCTGATTGGTCCAGTGGTCAACATAGGCTGAGAGTGACCAGATGTCACATTCGGATCATAGCGGGAGGATGGTGGTATCCCAGACAACACTCTGTGGTAGATTTTAGCCAATGCTGACTTTTAATGGTGATCAAAGTGGAGGACATGTAAAGCAGGAAGAGAATGCACAATTCCTTACTTTATAATTCTGCTTCTAAGCAGATATTATCTTGAAGGGTTCTTACTGCTGAGTCTCTATTCCTTAGCACGAGACAGGTAGAACTCCTCGTTATTTCTAAAACTCCCAGTAAACAAAAACCTAAATATATAACATAGGCTCCAGCTCTTCCCAGGAGAGAAGAGCTCTGATACAGACCCCAATCACATTGGCACTTGATCACAGGTGCACACCTATGGCGGTTTGACAATGCGCTTGATTGTCTCCTCGTGTGAGCTTTCTGAACGTCCCCATTTGTCTGACTTAAGCATCCTTTTATAATGATCTCACTGCTGCCCACAAAATCTATTTGTCCTTTTAATTTAAACGGACTACATATACATGCAAAGAACACAGCTGGGTAAAGAAAGCAGCACTAGAGAGAGGAAGGAGAAAATGGTAGTAGGTATGGATCCAGCTAGTCTTCCTATATCCATTACATTACTGCCTAACACGACACAGGCACTTAAGATGCAAGTTTGAAGGCCATTGTAAGTAGTGAGCTTTCCAAAGGGTTTGTCTAAATGGATTCGTTGTGAAATCTTTTTTGAAAGTTATGAAGACTCTCTCATTTTAATAGGCATAATTTGGACATTAATATGGGCTCATAAATGTCCAGTTCTATCTTGGTTGGGTGCCAAAGAAGTTTACCCCCCACTATCAGCTATTTCAAAGCAGGTCTTTATTTACTGCAGTACTGCTGTAGAAAATCAACCCTTTTGGGCTTATCAAGTGTTAATGTTCATCCTTACATTTTTGCAATTGTTTTCAGATATATTGTAATGTGTTTTGCTCATGTTCAGCTATATTTCATGAAGGGAATGTTATGGCTTTTATAATCTTTGAGTACTAGATTTAAGATAGATGTATGCGAATATCTGTCACATTTAATTATCTCCTCCATCAAATTCAGTAAGTGGCCTATTAAGAGGGAAAAGACTGGTTCATATACTCATTAGAAAAAGAAAGATTTCATGGTACAACAAAGAAGGAAGGAATTTTATTTCTGGTTCCATAAGAAACAAAACAAAATACGCCCCTTCCCCACCCCCAAACCCATGATGCTTAAATAGGAATATTTAGTCTTTTGTGTGGCTAAAGCAATCAGATTGTGGGCCTGGGTGACTCAGAGGATTGGCAATGAGCGATAGAGCTATCTCCACTTGATCACTCATTCAAATCCAGCTCAGGACAGTGGTGGCTAAAAGCTATTACTGCTTAATGGGTAGTTGGTGGCCTATGTAAATAAGGACTAGTTTTTAATGGACAAGTCACAGAAATCCACTTGGGCTCCCCTGCAAATAACAGGTGTGTTTTTACATCGAGATAGCTACGTTGATGTAAAATCCTAGGGGGAGACAGGGCACAGGTGGCTTTTACCTTGATGTAGCCAGTCGAGATCAACTGCACACCCCTCACCTGGGATTTACCTGGACATGCTACATTGAGGTAAAATCAACCTGTGCTCCCACTCCACTAGGCTTTCACATCTACTGAGGCATCTCAGTGTAAGAAACACACCTGTTTTTTTCAGTGCAGATATAGCCTTGTTGGCAGCATTGTCACAGGTGCACAGGGCAGCATGGACCCTGGATTCTGAACTAACGTCTCACCACTAAGGCTTGCCAGCACTAAACAACTGCACTCATCACAACTTGCATCAGAATGACTGACCGGGTGCCAGAATGACTGACCGGGAGCCACACTAACCGTACTGTTTTAGGTCCTCAGTGTCACTGCACCTACAAGCAGCACTCCCCGCTGTCAATTCCTCCACCTATTCCATGGTTCCTGGAGTCTATTTCCACGGCATAGTATAATATAGACCGGCTGTTTGTTTGTTCCAGGACTGCTCTGGCATGCACAAGGATCTGTGCATGTGCCATAAGGGGCCTTCACTCATTCTGCAGAAGCCATGGTAACAGGTTCCCAGTGCCTGCCACAAGGTACCGCTTCTATTGGTGTGTGTCTGTGTGCATGTGGGGTGATCAACTGACAGAGACAGATTGTCAGATCTGTCACTGAAGTGCGGCCAGGAGCACTACAGGAAGCATCATGAGGCCCAGCAGAGCCAGGACAGCAGCACACTTGTATTTTCCAGTTACAGGAACGCTGCAACAGCGCCCAGTGACCCACTGCAGAACACAGTGGTGCTGACACATGCTCCAAGCAAGCGTGATCCCAACAGGGCCGACAAGGCTCTTGTGTCATTGCAACAAGCTGTGTGTGTGGACTCAAATTTCTCTTCTTTGCACTTGTTTACATTTGAATTCTGAAAGTAGGAAAATCAAATCAGATCAGCAGAAAGAGGAAGAGAGATGCCAATAGTGGATTAGAGACAAAACCCAGCAACATCTATGGGGTCCTTTCCTCTTATAAATAACATTCAAAGTATTCTCACTAGACTATAGCAATGTGGAAATTCCCCCCATGTTAAAGGGAGTGTTTAGTCTATACACCACAAGGACACAATAGTAACCTGAATACTATTTCAAGACAGCTGCGTGAATAGATATTAGCCTGCAGAGTGAGCAATACACAGCACTCTGCTTCATTGGCACACAGACCCAGTTTCAAAATCAAACTCTCTCTGAGAAAGTCCAAGAAAAGCCATTCTCACCATCAGAGCAAAACAGAAGAGAATATCTAAAAATATAATGGAAATAAACCCATGTCAGCTGCAGAGTAAATGGGTACAGAGGAAAGAAGTGTGTAGCCACATCTGAGTAATTCAAGCTAGCCGAAAGAGCCAACTGACTGACTAAATGCAAACACATACAGTTACACTCAGAGCAGTGCCAAACAAAACAACTCAGATTGGCTTCAGTCATTGCAGGAACCAGCTGAGTCACTGCCTGCCCAGTCCTGCCTGCCTCTGCAACAGCCACCATCTTGGTCTGCTCTGGGGAATGAACCAGGGACCTCCAGGGTTAAACACAGGAGTCCCTATAGCTTGAGCAAAACAACCAGATAGGAGATGTACCACACTTGTATCCTCTATGGATCATAGCATATCCTGATGAGCAGGTTCCCCAACTCTACTGGCTTCAAACCTCCTCCCCTGCCATCAGCAACTGCTGCAGTATCACAGAATGGCCAGATCCCAGCAAACCCCTTACACAAAGTTCTCTTGTTTCCTCCCCTGGGGATCAGATGCTTACCTGAGGAAGCAAATTCCAAGGGAGCTGCAATCCAGTAGCTTCTGGTTTGGTCACAGACTCTGTATTCCATGTTATTGCTCCAGCATCTCCTTTTCTCCATAGCAGCTCCTTCAGCACTCTCTGCCACAACCTTCTCTCTAGTCCCCCACCTTCAGTCTCCAGTGATTTTTCCAGGGTTCTCGGCCACTGCTATTTCCTGTGAACTTCCACCTTCAAAGAGTCCATATGTATAGACCCCTGAGAGAGAGCGAGAGAGAGAGCGCTCCTCTCTCTTCCCAACTACAGCTTGGAAGCCCTGCTGCAAATCTGCTTCTGATCCAGAGGCAACTGCCATCTTGCTGCCCTATCCCACTTGCTAGTGGGGTTAGAAACAGGAAATGCCTTCCCAGCTGAGGAAGAACAGGCTCCCAAGGGAAGTGGTGGACACAGTACTGAAAGGGACATTTGAAACTAGACTGGGCAAAGCATTAGCAAACATACAGTACTGTTCAAAACACAGCTGCATTCATAGCAAGCCAGACTAGGTAAATGAATAGGGATTCCCCCCACTCCCATCTCTAACTTCTCTGATATTACACATAGAGAAAAACTATGTTAATAAAAAGGGAGTAATAAAAGATAGAGAGAAATGTCTTTCATTCCTCCCATATAATTTTTATGAAAAACAAATGGAAACTCTCTGACTTTCTATTGTATAAATAGGGTTCTAAATATTTAAACGAGTTTAGACATAACAGTTTATATAGGGAAATACACACACTGTGTACACAGAGAAGGGAAGCCCATATGATTGCAGGTGTTCCAGCAATCTGTTTGGGAAATCTGTAAAATTAGCATCATGTGCCATATTTAGCTGGTAAGAAAGAAAAAGAAATATCTTTCCATTCTTTATTGTTAGGGTGGTTTGCAAGTCTTACACCATATGCTGCTAATTGACATACAAAGGAAAACATGCACTGTTGTACTCATTAATTTGTAGAAAGCAACTATTTTGTCTTCTGCTTAAACTCGCTGGAATCCAGTGTGAACGAATCTGTAATTAGGCTCCTATTATTTGTGAAGTCAGGCAGGGATGTCCCAGTTCCTGCTCAGTCAGCTGAAGGGAAGAAGAATTAAGCAGAGTGACCCTCTTCTTCCTCCAGGCAAAACAGTTATTGGCATGGGCAATTAAACTTTGTAATGTCTCTCAGATAACTCAAACGGCAGTGGTGCATTGGGACAGAGCAAATCTAATAAGCAGTAAATACACTACATTGCAGAGAGCACATTGCCAGAGACAGATGATTCTAACTTTCAGAGATGTAGGTTACTGAGAAAGGTGCAGATTACTCAGTCCTTGGGGCATGGTGCAGCTCCCTCTAATACAGAAGTTCTCTTGCTTTTTTGGCCAGTTGTTAAGGTGAGATTTTTTTCTGATGGTCCATCTCCCCTTCATTCACCCCACCCCCCTGTTGTTTGTTTCTCAAAAGCTTTCATTCTGCTGACCACCACTAAAGGAATTAAGGACCACAAACTGAGACCTGCTGACAGAAGGGACAGACCCAGAGCCACAGAGGAGTGTATACCTCTTCACTGATGGAGATAGCATGGTCTAGTGGTTACTCCAAAGACTAGAAAGCAGGACTCCAAAGTTGTAGCCCAACCAATTACCCTGATTTACAGAGGTGTGACCTCAGATATATCACTACTACTGGGATGCCTCATGTTAGACCTCTATAAGAATAGCTATAACAAAACCTGCTTTCACAAGAATAGTGTGAGGCTTAATTAGTGAGTTGGTAACATTCTTTTATGAAAGGCAGCATAGAATTACAAAGTTTTATTTCATCCCTTTCTAAGCACTGATATTATTGCCACATTCCCATAATTCAGCTGGGAATGAACCTCATTATTATTTAGAGCCATGAAGTTCAGATTTACAATGTTGAAAAATAAGAACAGTTGGCAGCACATTTTTTTTTTCAGTTGAGCTCAACGGGATGCCAGGGAACAGAAGTCCATCATTTTCTCCAGTACAATTGCTAAGTAGAGTCTGATGTCTTTACACAATATAAATGGTCAGTTTCTCTTTACATCAGAGAGGCAGGGGTAAATTCAACCGACTAGCAGGGGTAATCATTGCTTTAGCTGAATGAAAAAATGAGACCAGCTGACTCAAGGAGTGTATGTTCTACAGGGACAACCGAACAGAGCAGAGTAACAGTTGGAGCTGATCAATCTTGCACAATCAGGCACTGATCTATCCTTTTAAAGATTAGTCTGCTGTCATGAATCCAAACCACTAAAGTGGAAGGAATTAGTAGTTCAAGATGTAGCTGATTATCAAAGTGAGAGTCTTTGATAGTTATCTAAATATCTCATTACAAATGATTATTTTCTGTCCCTAGGCTTGCCTTCCAGGTAGAAATAGAACATTGCCTCTAATCTGTATTCAAGGACAGATGGGTCTCCACTCGGAAACAGGATTTCCTTCCAGAAGCAACAACATTCTCTATTGTAACAGCACTGCACATTTTCCTGAAAATCATAAATGACTTACCAGTTCCCCTGTCACTCAGTTACTGCCCTTATGACCAGATCTATGACGTATCTGAGTTACCTTTGACCTTGCTAGCTCAAATAGCAATGAAGCTGGGGCAATTCTGGTCTGTCTAGCTGCTATACATATATATACTGCTCTGCACAGACTCTGGGTATGTATTCAAGTGACTAGCCCATGCTGCCACCCCTGCTATTGTCATGGAAGCTAGCTAGCTTGGGTATGTCTACTCGTATGGCAGCCACCCCTCTGACTGCAGTGGAGACATACTGCAACCTGTGCTTTTACCCTTAGACCTTTCCAAGCTACATTAAGTAGCCAGAGTTTCAGCCCTTCACATAGCAGCAGTGACTGTTTCTTATTCTGACTGACAGACCAGCTCCAATATTATTATTTCCCCCCAGTGTGGGGTTACAATGTACTTATAAGTGAGTGGTACAGAAATGGGGTAAGGCTGTGAAAACTTTTTCATTAGATACCAGGCCAATTCCTGAGACCTTTTGTTCAAGCAGACAGTGTAGACCAAAGCGTTTGGCCCATTGAAACAGTGCTTACTTATAAATACTGTATTTCTTGGCGGTTACGCTTGTCTGGCTTCAAAACAGCGACGACATATGTCACGACAGGTGTCTCTTTTAAAAACAAACGTGGTGCTCATGGAGCAGTTTAGCTCCCTAGAGACTGGAATCCTCTCTATAATGCTTTGTAAAGGTACAGAGGTACATTCATGTATCCAGCCTGGGCAGCAGTAGTACACACTGCTCAGTCATTCTATGCCAAAATACCTCAGGCTTATTCTGCAGGAATATCTGCTAGAGGTGGAGGGTAGATTAGTCTCTTTGGTTGTTCCGTTCTTGGCCTTTCGAAATGTCTGAGGCATTAGAACACAGGTTTAAAAAAATCCAGATAGGCCAAAGAAATAAAAAATAAAAAAGAAGAACAAGCAACCTTCCCCACTGCAAAAAATTCCCATACTTCTAACATGCCCTTTGACATGTGGTTTATAAATAGGTCTGATTATCAATTGGCTTAAAGTCCAGACTGAAGAGCAAAATCCTGAAACTTTTCCAAGGACTAGCAGTGCTTCCCCATGAGCCGGGCTATTTTAAACTCTTCATCCACTCCATAAACATTTTGCACTGTGTAATCCTTTACATTCTTTAGGATCAACTACAGTTCTGCTCCACTCCTCCTTTTGATTACATATACAAGAAAAAAAATCCAACCTCTTTAGAATATCTGAACCATTAAACTATCTCTTGGTACCATGCATACAGGGAGTCAGCTCTGGAACATTTCTCACTCCCAGCTGTGAAACCATAAAGCTTGACTACGGCAGGTCTTAATCCATCTACAGCATCAGTGATCACAACACTTCATTATATCAGTGCAAAATATAGGAAGAGGAGGAGAAGAAAGATGGTGCCACAATACAATCCTTCCCTATTACCAGCCGCCCTTAGATCAGCTATGGTTTGACACATCTGTGCTTTCAGAGGTGAGGGTAAGGACATGCCAACCTGACTCCATTGATCTAAGAAATGCTCGGAAAGCAAGACTGGAGGGAATAAAATGTATTTGCTGGGTCCTGAGTGTTATTCACTTGAATGTAGTCCCAGATACATAACTAAGCTGGAAGAAAACCAGATTATATTCCAATAAGAAAAATAGCCTAATGTTGGGAAGTTGCAAAGAATGGTCATTTCAACTGCTGCTGTCTTTGTCGACTCCAAATCTTCCCATTGGTAAAATGGCCTTGCTATACAAACTCAAATACCAATTCAATTATGGTGCAAAACTTCACATGATACAAATTTTAAATAGCAAAATGATGACTACTGACATTTTGTTATCCATTTGGAGCAGACATGATTGCTGTATGGACAATAATTTAGAGTAGGCATGATTAGCCATTTGGAGCAGGCATGACTGATCTTTGTAATCTGTTACTTGTTCCATATTTTTTTGCAGGGGGCAAGGAGATGGGGTCGGGAGAGGGGCTGAAGTGCCTATCCCATATACAATGGTACCTGGAAATATAAATGTAGATATGTGAAAATCACAGTGTGGGCTGGTGGAATAAAACTATAGGAATTGCTACGCTGGATCAGATCAATAGTCCAGCTGGTACAGTATCCTGATTCTGACAGTGGCCCATACCAGACTATCTACAGGACCTTAGGGGAAGTTTCTTTCTAACTCTCTTAGCAGCTAGCTCAGAGGCAGGGGTTCTCAAACTTCATTGCACCACGGCCCGCTTCTGACGACAAAAATTGCTACATGGCCCCAGGAGGGAGGACCAAAGTCTGAGCCTGCCCGAGTCCCATTGCCCCAGGCTGGGGGGCCAAAGACAAAGTCCTGGGCAGTGGCGGGGTGGGAGGTGGCAATGTCGAAGCCCATGAGCTTCAGCCCCTGGCTGGGGGCCTGTAACCTGAGCCCTGGCTTTGTCTAGTGTGGCTTTGACTCCAGATGGTGGGGCCCGGGCTTCAGCCAGCAAGTCTAACGCCAGCCTCGGAGACCCCATTAAAACAGAGTTGCGACCCGCTTTGGGGTCCCGATCCACAGTTTGAGAACTGCTGAGTTAGCTTATACACTGTATCATGAGGATTTTTACCTTTTAGGAATAAAATAAGTAGTGTTTCTATTCTATCTAATGTAACGCTCCAAGTTCTTGTTATCCATAGACGTGTTTTGAATCCTACCGAACTCTTTGTCACAGTTCAGGGCAACAATGCCCGCATTTCTCCCTCCATGGAACACCCAGGCCCCCATTCTAGGATCTTAACTCCTAAGCCATCACCTCTCTTGGGCAGAGACCCATGTCTCTCTCTCTCCTGACTGGATGTTTTCAGTCTGCACAGTTTCCTGCCTACAATGTGATACCTGCAGGAAACCAGACCACCTTAACAGGCCACAGTCCATATTTTCTTTTCTCTTCAAAGGATCTGCACAGCTGTAATTGCCAGCAGTCACAAGTTATCACACAGCTCTTTATAAGCAAGCACATTTATCCTGAAAGCATTACAGAGAGAACATATAAAAGCAATACAAGTTCCTATACACAAGCTAAAAGCTTACCAACGGTCACCCATCAGTCTTATGGGGTCTCAGTGGGCCAAAGTCCTTCCAACTCCTCCTAGGAAGGATTGGGGCCCCCCCTGTGAACAGACAATCCCATCCCTTTACTGGATCAGAAAGAAGGCCCTGAGTCAGTTTAAACTCAGACTATTTATCCAAACATCTTTCTTTGTCTGTTAGTCTCAGGAGAATACAGTTTGAACTAGTATATGTGAGTGTTAGGTTCTTGGGAGGCTGCGGGCCTACCCAGGGTGCTCTGCAAGGACGAGGCCACACACACTGTGAGTTTCTGGCTTTATTGAAGGCAAAGTGACACATCCGCAATGGGGACTCCTGGCGTTGCTGTCACGGAGGCGGGGAACCCAGCTCACTGAAGCTCGGCCTGGTGCGGAGTCCAAAGGCGGGGCCGGCCTTATACAACTATATAAAAACAACGCATACATAATTAATCAGGGGCTTTCCACAGGCTGTGTCCGCACCTTGGCTCAAAGCCATACAAAGCAGTTCTAACTAATTCCAAACGGGTTACAACTGGCGTGCCGTGTCCTACAGTGACTGGCCGCCGAGAACGTGAAAACACCCTAGCTAGGCCGTAACACAGTCTTCTGCGGTTCTCTACAGTGAGCCTCCCCAGATGTTGGTAGTTCTCTGGAGGTGTTACAACCGGAGTGAATATGCCTAATCATCCCCCCCACCCCCACCCCAGTTCTTAATTCCATGAGAGGAGCTGTGGTTACCCTCACCTACGGAATTGCATACAATCCCAGACCCACAATGATACATCAAATAATATAGTAAGATCTACAAAGATATTGCCGGAAATTGCCATATCTGTCACACTCTTGTCCTCAATATCTTGTTGCAGTGAATTCCACAGGTGAATCATGCAGTGAGAAAAGCAGCTTTTTCTGTTATCCGTTTTTAATTTGTTGCCTTTCAATTCCATTCATTGTCACTTCGTTGCATGAGAAGAAAAACAGAAGCACTGGGTGTATCTTCTCTATGCCATTGTGTTACATACCTCTGTATAATGTCCCATATTATTTGTCTTTCCGCTAAACTAAACAGTCTCTTCTTTTTCAGCCTCGCTTTCAATGGAAGTCTCTCCAGACCACTAATCATTTTCACTGCCGATCTCTGAACCACTTCTGTTATTGATATATTCTTTTGGGGACTGGATGACCAGAACTAAACATGGTTTTGCAGGAGAGATCTGAAAAAGGATGTAGCCGAAGTGACAGACTATGGAAAATTCTTATAGGGCAGTGATTCCATGCCATGACTCTACGTTACAATAAAAAAATAAATGTTGGATTCCACTTCCTGTCTGTCTATTAAAAAGAAAGGGTGGTTACAACCCACTGGACCCTAAGAAAGAGAACCTATATGATAGGTACTAGTTCTGCAAAGGTCTGATTGTCCTTGTCTCCCATTGAGTTGGGGGTGCTCATCCTCTTGCAGGAAGTGTTGATCATCTCATAATTTTGATCCTTTAGGGTCCTTTTCACCATTGTGCAAAGCCATTGAATGCAAGGCTCAAGAACCCAGGCCTGTAGATCCAGGCAGCTGGCCGCTCCAGGCTGCCACCTAGCAGTAGCTATAACTAGCTTGCACCCCACTTCCCATGATCTGCTGTGGATGCAGACCACCTCAAGGGTTTGACAGACAGCAGCCCTATGGTTCCTGATTGGCTCTCTGCCCTATATAAACCCAAGGGGCATTCCATGAAGTGTCCAGGCAACAGTGTAGCTCTTCCATAGCTGCCATGACTGCTCCTGCTCTTGAATGCCTGGCTTGACCTACACTTGATTTGGAGTTCACTTCTTTACTCTGACCCTGAAACCTGAAGACTCTGACCCTTGGTATCAATCCTGGCCTGGACCTGACTGTAAACTCCTCAGCTACTCCTCGCCTCAGGTGTGCTCCTGCCCTGACCCTTGGCCGTGGCTGCCCTTGCTGGGATCCTGACACTGACAAAGAATGTTGAGAGCCTTGGCTGCCCGTTAAAACTGAAAGAAAAGAACAGGGATACAGATCTTATTGCTTCCAACAAGTGGATTTAATGTCATTGGAATCCTAGGGTAGAAAAAAAGAGTTTTAGAAGCCAAATCAATGACAGAAGAAGAGGTTTTCCTCTGGCTATGTTAAAGCCTTCATTTGCTGAGTGTCACTCTTATCCATTTTGCTTTAACACTGTGCTGTTACATATATCAAAATGCAAAAGATTTTCCTCCTTCGGGGATTAATTCGAGGTGCAAAAGATTCTTTGCTGCTTGAACCACTGAAGCTGCTCCTCTGGCTTAATGGCTGGTAACTTGTCGGAGATGCTAAAAGCCAGGGCTGCAGTGCAATCAGCTGCTTCTCCGTGCACATGAATGTATTAATTAGTGACCAGCCCTATTTATTTAAGAAGGAATATTGTTATGTACATTTGTATGAAATAACTATGGATTAGTTTTGGACACATTCCTAGAATTGTCCTGCGGCATCAAAAGCATCTTCTGACCCATTTCTGGTCTATTATTTTTCTTATTTTGCCCTTGGGGGAAAAATAAAATGAAGGCAGTAAAGGCATGCAAATGCAGTCACGCTCACCCTGGCAGTTGAATATTAAAACCTCCAAATGTTAAGGCTTCTTTCTGCTGGGTTTATGTATGTTTGTGACTGTGGCTGTGTGTGCCTGCAGTGTGTAGGGGGTTGTGTTAATACCTACAGAGCATTCCTAAGTTCATCAGTTAGGAGCCAGTAATGATTATTGTACTTGCCCATGTGATGTTGACTCTTACATCTTATGTTGTTCTCTAATTAAACGGGTGTAAGAGTGAATAGGTCGACATTCTAAAGTTAACGGTCCGATGTGTTAGAACTAAAGACCCTTTGAGAGCCATATTTATAGTGCTAAGTTTAAATGTTGAGCTGTTTGAACTCTGCCGAGTGCACTGTTAGGAGTAACTGGAAGCCGCACCTTTGCTATGAATTTCATGCTCGCGCAACGCTCATATTGTGTATGGAATAAAGCTGCCAGTGTGAACTAGCACAAGTTAGCACAGAGTTAATTCCGGAGATGTTTCCTGTATCTCTAGCTTTCCACCATGTAATCAATATCTTTACAAATGATAATGCCATAATTAAGGGCTTATCTTCATGGGGGGGAGGTTCAATCCACAGCTTTTTGATGTGCGTCAGCTAACGTGCCATATGTAAGCTGTACTAATAGCGTGTGCTCGGGACAGGGTGCCCTCTTTCCACGTGCATCACTGTATACACACGGCAACTGCTTGCTGCATACTAAGTGTGGAGTTCTCAGAGGGTATCCCATAGTCCTTTGCTTCACTGCTGAGCACTGGACATTCTGGGATTGTTCTCCCGGGCATTGTGGGATACATAGCAGAAGCCAGGCAAGTTCAATTTTTTAAAAATTCCCATGTTTCCTCTGGCTCCACCCCATACTTGCCTTCTGGATGAGCCGGGGCCATTTTCAGATTGCAGTCTGCCAGCATGTACCCAACAATGCTGCTGCTTGGGTCGTATGTCAGCACTCAGAGTCAGAAAAAACCAGGCTTTGGAGTCTACCTGCCACACCACCAAGTACATGATGTGGCAGCAGCAATGCCTCCTGCAGGAACTTTAGTGGCAGAAAGTGGGACAAGGTCGAGGAAGGAGAGGAGGACACCAAGTAAACCAGTGCAGTTTGGTGGGAAAAGGTCATTCTGCAGACCTGGGATGTAGAGGCAACATGAAGGCTTTGCCTCTTCATGTTGGTGGCTGTAGTGGGATCAGTGGCCATCCAAGCACCCCCTTGTGAACAGAGGTTGCTCTATGGCCTCCTGCCTTTGTTTCCCCCTTCTTCAGGGCTCCTCAAACTCAACACACTTCAAAGGAAATTAAAACATTTCCTCACTTTATTCAGTCCTCAAATATATACTGGCCTCCAGGCCCCGTATCCACCTCATTTTCTCCCCCCTGAGTTGCGGGGTACGCAGCTTTCTTTCCTAAAGCTGGGCACAGTTCATTTCTGCAAGAGCCAGGCTTGCTCCCTGCAGCAGCAGCTGCTGTTGCTTCAAGCCAGCTACAGTTTCTCAGACCCCCAGTCACTGCAGCCACCTGCTGCTCTTTCACAGGTGAATCTCCTTCAGTAATCAAGGTTGGCTAGCCCCAAGGCCCTCCAGCCATGAAAGGGTGAGCCATCCTGTTGTGGTGGCCTTCTGGTGTTGCGTGACCAGGATTGAAGTTACCAGGGGTGGCAGGGCTTCAAAGAGCTGGACTCTCAGGTGCAGTTGTTCTCAGTGCCCTGAGCTTAGCTCTGCCAAGGGGATGGCCTCTGGGAGTACAGCTGTGGGGGCACAGTGGGGAGACGTTGCTGGTGGTCCCAGTATCCTGTATTGTGCAGGGGTTGCTGAACTCGGTTGAGTCCTGGTTTGCAACGCTGCAGCGGCTGCTGCCCTAATAGCAACATATGTTTCAGCAGAGCATTTTAGTTGGGAGGGGCCTCTGCATCTCCCTGTCAGTCTTTGGCCATGATGGTGCTGGCAGTGGCAAAGGACAGTGTGGCAGTTGCCCGGGATGTGATCTCTCTAGAGAGCTCCCTGTCTGGTTCAGTCTCCGTCCTTAACTACAGCCTCCAACTCTCCTCTTTTTCTTTTCTTTCTGGAGGATGGAGAGGACCTTTGCAATGACGTCCCTGAACATTTCATCATTTTTTCCCCCATTTTCTCGTCCGTAGGTTAGCCAGCCACTTAGCCAATGATGAAGGCCCTGTCCTTGGGGTTCTGGCTGGTCCATGTGCCAGGGCTGTGGGAGCAATAACATCTATTGGTTTTAACACTTACTTTCTAGAGAGGCTGCAATAGCATTTAAAAAATGTGCATTTCTGACTTCACCTCCCAGAAATTTTTCCCAGTCTTGGGGGAACCTCTGAGCAGGTAAGTGGAGTGTGCATCAGGAGGGTGACATTAGGCTTTTTGTCAGTGCAGGAGATGTTGGTTGGCTTTGCCATTGTGCCTTGAAGGCTGTGTGTGTTGGGAATCATGTTCCTGGTGTGTGTGTGCGGGGGGGGTGGGGGGAGGGAATTTTGTTCCCCACCTGGCTTTGCAGTTTTGATGTACCTTGAAAGTCCCTATGTGGGTGTCAGAGGGGTTAGCAGGGGGCAAGCTGGCTAGTGATCTCCTCTACATCCCCTTTAGGCTGTTCTCACTCTTGATGTTATGCCAAGGGCAGATGACTAGGAGGCAGAGAATGGCCTTATTCAAAAAGGCAAAGGGCAGCTCTGTGAGACAGGCTGTGAAGTTATTCCCTAATAGTGGTCTCCTGCCACCCCCGTGAATCTTGCTTGGGTTCAGGGGCAGAAAGAGCAGGCATCAAGTTCCACAATTTTTCTTGGGTTTGGTGGTCATGGAGTGCTGCAAAATCCTGTCCAGCTCTCCATAAAAATGGACAGGGCGTATGCCCCTTGCTGGATGTTTTCCTGGCATCCTTTGTTTTAATGTAGGTTCTCCTGAGCTGTTTGCTCTTTGTCTGACACTGGTCGACATCCCAGTTGTGACTCTTTGCGGTCATCGGCTTTGCAGTGTGCACAAACTTATCTTTATTCCCGTGGCTGGCCACCAGTGCTTCCTGCATCGATGCCATCTGGGGAGAAGCAATGAGATCCAGAGTCCCAGCACGACTTCAAGCAACTGCCCGAGGCATGTTGTAGGGCTTTTGCGGTAATAGTGCAGCAATTGTGACATACTCCATGCCAGGAGCAAATGGGCAAAATCTGGTCCCATACTAGCTTTTAAATGGGGGTTGGGAATCTGGTTACCAGAGCAGAGAGGTCAGTAACACAGACAGGTCAGTAATGGCTGCCCACAAAGCAACATTGGGCAGCCATTGGAGGCCTGCCAAAGCAACATGCATCAGCACTGAGTGCACAGGAACAATACACTGAACTAACTCCATCCACAGCAAAGTCAGGTCACTTGGAAAGACAACTCCAAAGTTCATGGTAAGTGCAGAGTTATAATGGATTGGGTAGTGTGTATGCAAGCGTTTTCAAACCAGATTAAGTTGACTTAATCTGGTTTAACCTCCCTGCATGGAGAGGTTCATTAGACTTTAAAGCTTAGTCTTTAAATGGTGCTTTTTAGGAATATTTTCCTATATTGCATGGCTCCTCACCAGTGCTCCTAGGGGAGGGAAGGGCAAGGCACCAGGTAAATGTTTATTAGGCTGCTGTTGAAGATACTTTCTCTTGACACTGACCATTTTACCAACCATTATCCTGTCTCCGTCCCCTTTTATTTGAAAGATTATTGACAATGTGGGAGCAAGGCACTTGTGGCATCATCCAATAGCTTCTGGTGTTCTTTGGCTCTTAGTCAGAGATTGTGCTCATTCCATTGGTCAGTGGTTTAACACCAGCAACGGGAAAACATCATGTGTCCATGCTGATTCAATTATTATTATGACTCAGGACAGGTCTACACTACGGGGTTAAGTTGACTTAAATTGCGCAACTCCAGCTACGTAGCTGGAGTTGATGTAGCTTAGGTCAACTTATTGCACTGTCTACATCATGCTGGTTGACAGAAGAAACTCTCCCGTCGACTTACCTTACGCTTACAGGAGAGCGATCTGTGGTCGATTTAGCAGGTCTTCACTAGACCCGCTAAATCGATCCCTGGTGGATTGATCGCCGCAGCGTCGATCCATGTTAAGTGTAGACCGTGGAGCTACTACCCCTTGTGGTGCAAGGTAACATACAGAGCAGAGAAAAGCCCAATGAACTCAAGGGGAACTCTCTCCAGGGGATTCTGTGGGCTTTGGATCTGGTCCAATATGAAATATCTCATAACTGGATATTCTAGGTGAATTAGAGATGGGGATTTTTTGTCTCCACCTTCCGCCAAAGCATCAGGTATAAAACAATGGCGGAGGCAGGATACCAAATGCAATGGTATGACCAGTATGGCATATGTGATATTTCTACCTATAGAAAACTGTTTACTGCCTACCTACCTACTGCATACCGTATGTCTGAAGCCATTTTTATTGCACCATCAAGTATATGGTGTGAAAATACAGCTTGTTGGCAGCAAAAATATTCTAATTGCAATTAGCCCATTTCTGTGTGCTATAATTAAATGACTGTCAAAAGGAAGAAATTAAAACTAGAGCTTTCCAATGGACCCATAACAACAACTATCTAGTGACATAGTTACAGCATAGTCAGGAAGCAAATCAACTTGTGTCCCTGTGGTATCTGCAAACCTACTGGACACCTGGCTGTGTAAACGAATGTGGAGTACAGGTTCAGCCTCTTAATCACTGGTGTTTATCTCTGAAAGAGGAGAGACTGCAAATCATTATTTTGTTCTGCTTTGTGAGTGAAACACTCATTCAGCATCAGTCATATTCCTCCATATATCTTTGGCCAGCCTTTTCCATACATCACCTTAAGGATGTCTGTTCTGGTTTTTGTCATTATGATGTTTGCCTCCAAAAGGGAAATGTCTCCTTGGCTTACTCACTGTATCTTTGCAAGCAGAATTCATCACTATGAAGAACAGCATTCAGCAGCGGTTGCTGATGTGCCTCTTAGCATACATTAATGCCCTTATCAATGTTGCTAAATAGGCAGCATGTGTGGAATAGTTTCTGTGAATACCTCAGAAATCTTCTTAATGACTAATACTGTGTACAAATCACAGCACACTCAACATGCGACATCACATTTTTCTTAATTTAATTTCAAAGATCTTAATGTGTGTGAGTCATGCTATTACACAACAGGCAAGCCAAAAAACAACAACCTTAAAATACAATGACGTTAAAAATCAGATGCACAAAGTGCAAATCAGAGACCGATAGATCATTTTAGTTTATTGCTAGAGACATAAGGCTAACAAATGAGAAGAGACCGTATTAATGTTGAAAATGTGCAGTAAATGTGACAAAGCATCATAAAAAATGTCCAGTATCTAACTCAAGTAAAGCTTGTTCAAATGAATATACTACTTGTTGACAATTTATAGGGGATCTGTTGTGGTGAGTTGAGGATATTTTAAGGAGACATATTTGCTTTGAGAAAGAAAAAGTGATTATGGCTCACATTAAAACTCTGCTGAATGAAGGAACAGCATTGCAAATATATAGCAACTGAAGGTATGATATTTCTGGAAAGACTTTCTAGCTTGAGAAAACTTTAATAAGCCATTTGAACTGCTTGGGAGAACAGCTATCCCCAGTCTCTGGAACAGGACTACAAAGACCATATTGATTTGTAAATGGGATCCAATCATATTCCAGATTAAAAAGATACAAAAATCATCAGGAGGCTACCAGGAAGATTAACCTGTCAAGGGGACATCCCATAACAAGATTATCCCATAATGAGATTATTTACACAAGGGGATGTCGTTGTTCAGCAACAGATATTTAAGAAAGAGAAATGGTACAATGGCGGATTCTTGGTGTGAGGAGGTGTGCATATATTTATATATCCTTCAAAGAACTGTCTAAGGTTTAGGTTCAGTTTGCCAGATAGGGTAGGAATACACTGGGAGGAAAAGGGTTCTTTTTACTGATCTGTGTGACGTGATGTGCAAAGATGAAGCTTTGTATAAGCTCTTCTTTTTTTACAGATCATTGAAATCCCACCATTTGCTTGCACCATATCCCCAAGCCCCACCACTTAAGCAACATATTTTTTTTACAACTCCAGTGCGCACGTCTGAGGCATAATCAAGATTTTATATTTGCAAATCCTGGAGGTGCTGAGGGGCACCAGAATAAAGCAGCCCTCTCTACTTCATTGCAGTTCTATACGGATAGGAAATCTGTAGGATTTTTTTAAAGAATCTTTTGTGATGGGCTGGGTTAAACCACTTTAAAATGGGGAGGTGGTAAGGGGTAACAACTACCCTTCATTTAACATAGTTGTAAGATGCCATTAAGCTCCTTTATGACAACGGATAGCTTAAACAATAGTGGCCTCCAACCTAGATGCAGGAACACGTTATTGCCCAAGGAAAGACACATGTAAGGGTGGAGGGGTTTCATTAGCTATTGTTTTGTGAAGGCTTGTGTGTCTTTGAGAGAAACAGCACAAGGACCAGAGAAGCTGAGAACAAAGCACTACATGCAGCCTGAAGAAGCACCGAGGACATGGTACTGAGAAGTCTAGAGAGAGCTTTTTGGGCAGAGTGCTGGCTAAAAGGGGCTTGGAAATGTCAGCAAAGAAACTATCTTCTGCTGTTTTGATTCCTCATGTGTTCAGGGAAACAGGATTTTGGGCATTCTTTGAAAGTAAACAGGATTGCATCAAAGATACCTGACTCCCATCATCAGTTTCTCTTCCTAACTGGAACCACCCCAAAGACTCCACATTTTTCGCTTACCACTTGCGTCAAAAGTGCTATTCGAATATCATTTGTGGTTTCGGAGCTAGTTCTCAGATTCGCTAGCATGTCACAATCCTTAAGTACATCCCATGTACTGTTCAGACAAATTCTGTTCCTGCAAACACTCATGCATGTGCTTACCTTTAATCACAGCTTGGAAGTCTGATTGAACTAATCAGTCCCTAAAGCAAAAATGTTTTGTAGTTGAGGATATTTCGTTGCATCTCAGTTGGAGGGCAGTGTTTGCTGTTTAAAAAGTCATCCTTCACCAACAGATACCTCAGCAGCAGGCTCTGATTTTGCATTCTAAGTGTACACTGCAGCGTCTCCATTTGATTCTAAAGGCTATGTTAAGGAAGTGTATTTTCCTAACGTATCCTAGTGGATTTTCTCATAGTGACTCATCACTCACAAGATAGATTGTTCTACTTTCCTAACACCCACAAACCAACATGCTATGGTAACTATTCAGTGTTTATACTTGCCATGGTATAAAGGTCCTGCAGAAAGACAATGCGTTTTAGAAATTAGGCCATGTAAAGGGAGTTACATCAGAGACTAATCTGGTCCATTTTGCTGACAGTTTCACCATAATAAAGCAGTACTGTACTGAGAACTTGGAAGCTGGGATTTCCATTGTCTATATCTGCACTACTGCTCAAGTCCATCATTTATATTCTCAATGCTAAAGTCTATAATTCCCACACACAACCATCTGTTATTGTCTAGGGAGTCTTGCCCATTCCTTAATGATTATGAGCTGCTTACAATGATGCTGCTGCTAAGTCTGTCTTGGAATAAACCCAGGAAAGTTTATTAATTGATCCCCTCTTTCTACAAGCTACAGCCTGGTGTTTATACCCTATCTTAATTTCCCTTCTTCTTTCTTGGGAGGTTTGTATTTGTGCTGGGAGAAGCTCATGTGGCCAATTGAGAAATGCATCTGAGAAGCAGATGCTCAGCTCTTGCGGATGCAAAACCAACCTCTGAATCCCCCAAAAGTAGTCTCCTTCCTGAGATTTCTGGTTCTTCCTGGTTCTGATCTGGCCAGAAGCACAGAAAACACAATCTCTTTCATGGCGTGCAGCAAATGCAGATAAAAGAGAAAGAATCACAACAAAAGTCCTCTGAGCATGTCGTAAAAATGCTTCAGTTCAAATTCTGTACAATTTTGGATCACTGGTTTGTGTCATCTCTCATTTTATTTGATCTGGTTCATCTATCCCTAGTTTATCCTCCCATATGTACATCCTCCACCTCTTCCTAGAAATATCCATCCTCTGAATATTCCCCTGTTAGTATTCTGGCCTTTCTCTTTCCTCCTGTTCTGAGGTACAGTAGCATTCACATCATTTGCTATCTTCAGCGGAGCTGTTTCAGCTGAAATTAGGAACTTCCCCATAGGACAATCACTCTACAAATGGAGCTGAGTACCCTGCACAGCATGACCCTCCCGTTGAATGATATGCGTGAAATTGATGAATACATTAGTGAACTAGCAGACAAAGGTGAAGTAGATGATATAAATTATGCAAATTTGTAGAATGTACCGCACAAAAGGTTAATCTCCAAAGTCAGTGTGTGGGGTACGTAGGGAGAAGTATATTCCTGTGGATCCAAAAAATACTTAGTGAGAAGAAAAAGAGATCAATAAAAAGGCAATGGTTCAAGAGGGTAAATGAGACCGCAGGGCTGGTAGGGCCAAGGGTAGCTTGGGGGCTTCTCTTTATCTATTTTATATTTTAAAAAAACCTGGAGGCAAGTTTACTTGTTGGTATCAGGGAAGGACAGCAGCAAATGTGGTGGAACAAAGCCAACAAATTAAAAATAATTTGAGATTAATTAGGTTTATGTGCAGGCGAATGTGTGATGCACTTTCATGTTGGAAAGTATCAGGTAATGCAGTTGGGGATGAAAAATAATTATAAGGCTAAACTCTCAGGAGATGCTAGATCAGGTTGGGGACTTGGAGACAATTATAGGCAATATACTAAAATCTAGTGTTCTTTATCAGCAGTGGAAAAAAATCCAACAGGATTTTCAGGGGCATATCAGCCGTGCAGGGGGAAAGGACAGACATTTGGTGCTCACATATTAATTTTGATTTGTATTATGGTAACAACTATATATCCTACCTAAGATCAGGGCGCTAGTGTGTTAGGAAGTGTACAAACACATTCTAAGACTGTCCATGGTTTGAGAAGATTATAATCTAAATAGAGAAGAGAGACAGGGGTGGGGAAAGGAAGTATTATTATCCCTTTTTTACAATGAGGACCTCAGGTAAACAGAGGTCAAGTTTAAACCGGTTGGAAAACGTGGGTTGCAGAAAATTTCAATGAAAATGTTGATTAATGAACATTGATTGATTGATTCAATGAAAATGTTGATTAATACATCTAACTCTTTCCACTGAGAAGTCCTAGTATATTAATATAGTGTTGATAAGTCAGCTCTGAAAACTTGTTTGAGGCCAGCAAACTTTTGTCCATTTGTGATAATAATAAAGATGTGTGCATGCAGCTCTTTGGTCTTAACTGTTTCTTTGCATCCCAGCACAAATGCGGAACAATGATTTCCACCCCGCCCCCGTAAACTCTTGATCAATGTTAAAACATTGTAGGAAATATTTTGCTTCTCTTGCCTGGAAACAATATTTTACCCTGGAAAAAAAACGATCAATGTGATATTATTTTTATGAGAGACTGTATCAGAAAGAAAAATCGGTGGGTCTCATGGCTGAAATATTCCTCTACCTTTCAGTTATATCTCAGAAACCTCTATCAGTGTCAGTCAGATGCTAATAACACTTTGGGGGAAGCAACCTTAAATGCTGCCTGTCTCTTTTATAAACATTTCCTTTCAATGAATTGCTCAAATTCTGCTAAGACTGAAAGACTCCCTGCTTGATGTGGGTCTGATTTCAGAGCACACTTAAACTCACATTTTTAAGAGCTTTGGACATGTTAAGAAAACTGTACCTAAAACATAACTGATCTTTGTTTTGATTCTTCATTAGTTGAGATTTTGTTCTTCTATTAAAAACCAGTTACAAGACCATTTTTTTTAAAAAAAGAGGGGGATAAACCAGAAATAAAACAGAGAAATGTCTAGTAACTGAGGGCCCAGTTTTCCAGTTTGAATGTCTGAAGTTAGGCACCTAAATACACATCCCAGGCACCTACGGCGAGTGCTGATTTAGGAGCCCAAGAATTTGTGTGCCTAAACCAGGCAAATAGGCGCTTAAACCTGGATTTCGGTGAATGAAGTTAGGCATCCATGTTCGAGAAACGGGCTCTGATCAATACGAAGAAATGAATCCATACATTGCTAAGAACTGCTTTGGAGGGCTGTGATTAGATATTTGTGAGGACTGCACCAACACTTGCTATGAGCATTTGATGTAACACCTTCTGTGAATCATAGGAACATCTCATTTGGTCAGGTTTGGGCACTTGAGATGGCAGCACACTGTCTACTCAATAAAATGGGTCTCTGAACTCCTCACTTTGGTGTTCTGCTCTCTGAACTGGCTCCTCTTTGAGTACAGAGTCCAAAGCAACTCTTGTGTCCTGGTATTCCAAGCCCTTCACAGGCTGGCCAGTACCTAAGAAATTGTCTCTCCCATCACGAGCTCATCCTAGGACAGCTACATACCACTGGATCACTGACACTGACAACCCATAGGGGGACTTTCAGAAATACAGGAGACAAAACTTTCAGGGGAACTTAACCCTTTGGTCAGATTTACAAAGGAGGTGCCTAAAGATGCAGCTAGGCATGTAGGGCTAGATCCACAAAGGGACTTAGGTACCTAACTGCCACTTTAGATGCTTAAGTCCAAACTGTAGATTCTAAAACCTCAGCTCAGCTGCCACCTAACCTGTAGGGCACCTCAATTCCCAAGGTGCCTAAGTTTCTGCTGGTGGGCCTTGAAAGCTGTGAAATCTTGATGCGTAGGGCCTAGCTCACATCCAGAGACAAATACTGAAATCTTCGTTAGAGCAGGGTCTCAAACCTTGCTTTCCCAGGTGGGTGGCCTAACCTGTAGGCTGTAGAGCCAGTCTCACATTCTCTCTGGCCCAATGAATATTTAAGTGGAAGGTACCAAGTGGAGCAGCTTCAACAGGAGAGATTTGTCTCCAAATAGCCCGTAGCCCTCGGTTAGGGCACTCACGCAGGTTCGAGTCACTGCTCTGAATCAGGCAGAGTGGAGATCTGAACCTGGGTTTCCCACATCCTGGGTGAGTACTTCCTCCTCATTCTCCTTTGTTTTTCTTGAGAAAGGGCTGATCTAGCTTAGGTGTCTCACCCAAGGAGGGGCTTAATGGCGGTGAATCCCAAGCAGAGATTGATACCTCCTGCCAGCCTGGCTGTAAGTGCCTAACTCCCTTGGCACGTCTTACTGGCTAACTCGAGTGGCTGCTTGCTCAGAGTGCAGGCTTCTGTGAATGCCGTTGGTATGTGCCTAACTCTCCCTGTACATTGCAAATCCAGCCTCCTGACTATTGAACTCACGCCTACAAGAGAGAAGAATGGTGGCAGAACTAGCCACTGGAAACACTATTGCCATATGTACATTGATTTCCACATTGGATAGCTTTTTAGATCTGTATCACTGTTCTAACACATAAGCCCCTCTCTCTATATTGATGCGATACAAACAGTCGGGAAGCATCAGAGTGTGGTGACCAGTATGACTGGCGTATATTATGTGCATTGGTAAATACAGTAGTCACCAGTAAAAATGCACCATTTGTTCCAAAGAACTAAATAACATTCTCTAAGTATTCCCAGTGTTCTCTAGAGTAAGAATAGGGAATGCTGCAAATGTTCAGATAACCTCAATTTGTCAGAGGCAAAAGTGATAAGGTTTTATATGCAACCACTACATTTGGTGGTTAGATTTTACTTCTGGCTTAACAGGTTAAATAATAGTTTTTATACATACGTACTTGGGGAAAGGAACATGTGGGACCAGAACAAGATGGCATGCTCAATGAATTCCTCTGCTCCTGCTGATTGTTTTCATGCAATAAATCACCCTGAAGTATCTCTGTATTCAAAATGATGTCCCAGGGACCCTAAACAAGAAGCCAAGGGCTCACCAGAGGCTGGCATTAAGGAACCAAAACATTGTTTTTTCTCCCTGCAGAAATCTTCTCCATCTGTGTGAGAATTGTTGTCCCTGCCTTCCTCAGCAAAGTAAGAAATGCACAATATCAAAGCCAGCACTGCTGTGTCTACTCTGCCCGCAAAGGATGTACAACGACGAACTTTCAGATCTCTGAGCCAATGTGAAAAACCTCTTGTGTAAACACACCCACCCCTTGACAATCATATGAGGAAGAGCAACTGCAATCAACCTGGAAACTGGCATCCCATCACGCAAATGATGTGCTACTAGCCCCTTCCACTGCACTTTGGAAGGAGCTGTATTCCCCCAGAGATAAAAAGTAGGCGTGAAAGACCAATCACAAGTGGAACATTATAGATTCCATAGTGTGCTGCTGCCAATTTGTGGAAAAACCAGTTTGTTTTTATCATCATATAACAAAGTTTGCTACAGAGGGCAAGGCACAACAAGGACTGTTAGGGTTTTATTTATTTTACTTTGGAAAGACATTTGGCATTCAGTCAATAGCCTCCTATGACAAGGTGGGGTCCTCTCACCCTGGATTCCTTACTGCTGCCAGTCCTCACAGAGCACTCATGGTAAACTCAAGACCAATGATTTATTTACAGTGTGACTATAACTGAACAAGTTCCCAGCAGCTTGTGGTTCTTACATTCTCCCGAGACACAGAGGGGAGAGATCTCACCTCCCTAAGATCCTTGACCTCTCTAGCCTGTCCTTCTAACCTACCTCTCCTCCATTTCCTGTCTCTCTTTGAGCTCTCCTCTGCTGATGAGCCGAGCCACCTTGATAACTGGTTGATCATTCAGTCCTAGACCAACTATCTCCCTGATTTTCCCCATGTGGGGATACTTACCAAATGACCAGAGAGGTCAATCAGCCTCAGGCTACTTGCACACTGTCATGTCTCTCATCCCATGCTCTGGGAGCTCCTAATTTACATCCCCATTAAAAATAATGATACGAATAGTAGGATACTAGACAGTTCATCCCTTAGTGAATGAAATTAGCCTGTGTATGTTGCACTCTAAACCCGAGATCCAGGGGGGGGGGGGGGGGGCTCGCCTGCATGGAGTTCATTGCAGGATGAGAGTCTGTAAATGAAAAAGACAAATTAACTTATTCTTAACGTTTTAATGTATCTTCAGTTTTGTTTACAAGTATTAGAGACATCCAAATACAAGCCTTCTACAATGGCATTGTCTCAGCCTCTGCATCCTACTTTGGGCTTGAATGAAGCACAGCACACAAGAGAAGGACATTACTAGCCATGATAAATGCCCTGAATGCCCTCCGTGAGCAATTCAGGGTACAATGACAAGTTCACCTCCCAGCTGACTCAAACAGAGCAATGGAAATCTTTTGAGATCTATGTGCCGAAGGAAAATGCATTAATGATATCCATTTCGACCCAAGAGATGCATAATGGCCCTGTAATTACTGGCTTCACTCTCCAGTGACTTCTCATCAGCTACAGGACTGTTACTCTAACTCTAGAACTGTTGCCTCTGGCTTTAACTCTGCAGCAACTTTTACTTGACTTGAAGATTCCAGATTTTTGATCACAGTGTGCTCGGAAAAGAGAGAAGCACCTGCAGTCACAGCAAGATGAGTCTCTTTCTTCGCTATTTCTCCAGTTACTCTTTTTCTGGTAATGGACTACATCACTATGCAAAGCGGCTTCGAGTGGTTTACAGGTCTCTCCTGGGCTCTGCATGGAACTTAATGTTTCCCACTTCCCTTTGATACAGACTATTGTATTTAACACAACTCATTTTGGAGATGGGTGTCTAATCGCTTCCACTAGCGGAATCCACATGAAGTCTCCTGACAAGCAGACCAAGAAAATCTGATGCATAACAAACAATCATGGCGCCAAAACGTTACAGCATTTGACTTCTCTGGTTAGCTCTCTTGTCTTGCCCACATGCTCAGGGTTCAGCTGATCGCCATATTTGGGATTGGGAAGGAATTTTCCTCCAGGGTAGATTGGCAGAGGCCCTGGAGGTTTTTCGCCTTCCTGTGCAGCATGGGGAACAAGTCACTTGCTGGAGGATTCTCTGCATCTTGAAGTCTTTAAACCATGATTTGAGGACTTCAATAGCTGAGACATAGGTGAGAGGATTATTCCAGGAGTGGGTGGGTGAGATTCTGTGGCCTGCATTGTGCAGGAGGTCAGACTAGATGATCATAATGGTCCCTTCTGACCTTAAAGTCTACGAGTCTATGAGGCAGAAGCTAAGAGACTGTGAACGAGGATTGGCGCAAACCGCCAACCAGCGCAGGGCAGAGAAAGAGCATTCCATGGTTTGGATGGAAAGATGCAGAGGTCCCTGCTTCTCTGCCTAATGGCTGACTCCTCTCTGCAGTTTTCCACCGAGGCCACATGGTAGATGGAGAGGAGACACCACCTGAGTCTTAATGCCCTCATAATAAAGGGTGTGTGTATCTCACCTCCATAGGTCTGGGTCCAGTGAAATGTTGGGAGACAGGTACCCCCTCCCCACCCAGTGCAAGCAAGAACAGAAGCAGCCAAAACAGGGACTATCAGGTGGAGTCTTAGTCAGAACTCAGAGACATCTAGCATTTTTCATGCGCTCTTTTGGCACCATCTTCAGATTTTCAGGGCCCTTCCTGTGAGCCTGGGCCTGATAATTCGTGTGCTGTTTCACTAGGCCTTTGTTCAATGCCATAATGCTCTCTTCTGCTCTGTTCTCCTAGTACAGC
Source organism: Chelydra serpentina (assembly GCA_037349315.1). Taxonomy (NCBI): domain Eukaryota; kingdom Metazoa; phylum Chordata; order Testudines; family Chelydridae; genus Chelydra; species Chelydra serpentina. The sequence goes on from JBAIAC010000026.1 coordinate 32,263,631, forward strand.
ATCTTCGAGCTGCGAGCTCATCTGATCTCAGAGCCATTGCTAGCCAGTAGTTTTGTTACTTTGATGTGTATTGAAGTAGTACCCAGATGCCCCAAACAGGATCAAATCCCCATACAAAGATATAGCCCCTGCCTAAAGGGCTTATAAATGACCAATCACCAAGAAGAACCCTGGTCACAGAAGGGACCTGTACTGGTGTTTCATTTGTCTGTCAGCAGTGAGCCAATGCCCTGCCATTGCATTATGCCATCTTACAATGTGCCATCTTTCAGATGAGCTGGGACATTGAAGTTCTAACTATGTATGGTCATTAAATATTCCCTGGGTATTTTCTAGGTGAAGCTGAGTTAGCCTCTCCTAGTCCCTGGTTGGATTCTAGTTTGGTTTAATTCATTTCTGCCCACTTGAACTGATGGAGGAATGGTCCAGTGGTTAGAACACTGGCTTAAGACTTGGGAGAGCTCGATTTCATTCCTTGCTCTGCCACAGACACATCATTTAGTTTCTCTGTGCCTCAGTTTCCCAACGGTAAAATGGGGATAATAGCACAAGGGTGTTGGGAGGATAAATACATTAAAGATTTTAAAGCACTTTGAGATCTACTGTTGAAAAATGCTAGGTATTATTATTACCTATAGTTTAAGATGGAGCCAGTATTCTTCTTCTTTGCTTTCTATGTTCAAAAATTGTAGTGCATCGTTACAGTATGCTGTGGAATGGCTATTGCCCTCCACACCAGAGGTGACTGCACATCCGTGGTCGATATTTGTTATCACATGAACAATATAGTAGCAAGTGCTTTGAAATGCCGTGGATAAAAGGTGCTGTGTAAATGTATAACATGATTATGTCTCCCCAAGAGCAGGCAATCTGATTGCTAGCTTCAGATAGTATTGACATTCACTTTGGAGTTAGTCAATTTGCATATTATGCAAACTTAATTAGATTCTGGCATGAGTAGATTTCTTGAGGATTGTTTCTGCTGAGTTGACTGGTTTCTTTTGCATCTGTTTTGACTCAGATCTAATCACAAGTCAATTTTTTTTCTGTTTTATTATTGTAACTTGATTGTATAGGTCTATTTGTGAAGCCAATTGGCATGTGTAATAACATTTGATTGATATTATTTTACATCCCACTCTTCCAGCAATCATTCCTTTCTTCAGTTCCTCACTAATAATCTACTTCCCTGAACTGCTGTTTCATGTATCTTAAGTCAGGGGTCTGCCCCAGTGGATCTGATTACAGCATTGGGGACTGAGGTAATTCCTTTACTAGTTCAGTGAAGACTACTCACAGGCAGGATTAGGCCTTTCAATTCTTAAACTCTCCAGTGCAGGGACCATGTTTTGTGTTTGTAAAGCATTGTGTAAATCTACAGAGGCCTGTGAAGTGACTTTAATCATCAGTAAGATCCTTCAGTTTCATTTGCTTTTCTAAAACATATTTCATAAGCTAGCAGAGTTTACTAAGATGCAAACAGAAACAACAAGAAAAAGGATCCATAGATAGAGCTGCTAGGATTTATGGATAGCTGTTAGGATCTATGGATCCTTTTCCTTGTTGTTTCTGTTTGGATCTTAGTCATTTCAGCTAGTTTATGAATTGATATATAGATGAATTAACAGTTTGGTGCACTAAAAGGGTTAACCACACTGCTTATTTTCACTGCTCTGATTTCATTGTCACAGGTGCGACTCACTACCCACAAAACTCAGCTGTACCCATTCAGCTCAATACATCTTACTTTAGCACTTTGCTGCCTGAATTCCAGTCTCAAAGTGAAGCTAATCAGGGAAGCTGTGATTTTTATAGCTAAGCCAGCTTTCCCATGAGCCTCAGTTCCAAAAATAAAGCAATGTTTTCATATGTACATTATGATCCAGGGTTTTATTTTAGCCCCTCTATGGATGGGCTTTTTTAAAATGCCTCATTTCTTTCCTTTTAAAGGAAAGAAATACAAATAAGATATGGAGAGACTGCAAAACAGCTTCTCCTTCTCATCCCCTTCCCTGTCATGATTGCAAAGCTCAGCACCACCTGACCAGACAGGGCCCTGGACCTTCTGAATTTGGCTACAGCTGTGGGAGTTAATGTGGAGTGTTTCCCTGTTGTACAGCAGCTTATGTCCTCTGAGTTACAGGGATGGATGAGACAGAGACAATCAAACAACATATCTGTAGGTACCCCAACTTCTCCTTCTCCTCCAGGGAGGATAATTTGGCCTGGCACAAAGACCTGCTTTCATGTGAGTACACTTCCCTCTTCTCACTCTGCTCCATTCTCCCAGCCCTTTGTGTCCAGAAAATGTTCTAGTAACAAAGATGCTTCTGCCTGGGCTTTCTACTGACAATTCAGTGTCTGCAGGCCACTGAAGTGTTGAAAGCTGGCACCTCTCATCATCTGTATGCATTAGCGGCAGAGTTAAATACTCAGGGATGGAAACTCTGTTCCACAATGTTCAGGTTAGTTGCTCATACAACATAGGGCAGAGCTAGTGACCTCCTCTTTTGCAACCAGATGTGTGGCAATGTGAGAAGGCACTAAGAAAGGTTGTGGGTTCCTCAGGCTAGAATTGCCACAATATGCTAAGCTTGCTGTAGAAAAGGCATTTGTTTAGTTCTCCGTGTCTAGAAATAGTGTTTCTTATAGAAAAGAAATAGGGCCAGATTCGCTCTCTCACCAAGATCTGCTCAGTGCGGGAGGGGGGAAAGTATTGGGAAGATGGTTATAGGTTCCTCATTCAGTTAGTCAGTCTATGGGGGCTTCAGTTTGAGTCAGAACAGGCCTTAAGTTGCTCTAATTTATGCCAGTGGGCTGTGGTTTTGCACACCAGCTGAGGCGTGGTGGAACACAGATGCCTGACATGTTCCCTGTACTGTAGGCAGTTGGCATAAGGGTTGAGTACACCAGCTTTATGTCAACCGAGAGTTGATTCCAGGGAGGGAAATCTCAACTGGCCAGCTGTGGCTGGATTCTGGCCCCTTTGTGTTGTCTGTACCAGTTTGGGGGATGGAAGCTGACCCATAGATTCCAGGCTGGGACAGCAAGAGTGTATTTTGGGGCCTAATTCAGTTCTACTTTAGGGGATTGTGCACAATCTAGCAGAAGACATGGGTAAGTCCACTTCTTTGCATGTTAGTAAAACTAGGCCCAAAAGAGACTATGATGACTCTTTTCATGATGGGGGGGGGAGGGATAGCTCAGTGGTTTGAGCACTGGCCTGCTAAACCCAGGGTTGTGAGTTCAATCCTTGAGGGGGCCATTTAGGGATCTGGGGCAAAAATTGGGGATTGGTCCTGCTTTGAGCAGGGGGTTGGACTAGATGACCTCCTAAGGTCCCTTCCAATCCTGATATTCTATGATTCTATGACTCCTGGCACTCCATAAGGCAAAGTAGTCCCAAAGGAGGAAGCAAAGTGAACAGGTTTCTTCTAATGTTTAAAAAGCCTTAATGAATTTTACATAATTCACCACCTAGTAGGGTGGTGAAGCACTGGAATGGGTTACCTAGGGAGGTGGTGGAATCTCCTTCCTTAGAGGTTTTTAAGGTCAGGCTTGACAAAGCCCTGGCTGGGATGATCTAGTTGGGGTTGGTCCTGCTTTGAGCAGGGGGTTGGACTAGATGACCTCCTGAGGTCCCTTCCAACCCTGAGATTCTATGATTCTATGATAATGAAGATAAAGTTCGAGACAAACAAAGAAATATGAAGAGATCCCAAGATACCCAATGACCCAAGAATTCATGTGCAATAATGTTTCAAATTAATGAAAGAAAATGGAGTAAGAATCACATACTTGCAGTATATACCCAAGATGTTTGCTTTGAGTGGGATATTCAGCTTGAGCTATCTAAAGGCCGAAGAAAGATTCCATTTTGCTATGCTTCAGAGCACAATAGCTCTCAACTTTATATGTCACAGAATATGGAATGGATCCAGTGGTTTATATAAAGTTGTGTAGCATCCTTCCATTCCTGAAGGATTATTTTAATGGCTAAGGTTAATACTATATCTAATAGTTTTTTGCTATAAATACCTGCCTCCTCTGTTAAATTTGCATACTCAGCTGATGTAAAGATTATTAATGACATGTTTAAAACTAGTTTTTAATTTGTCTGTTCTTTGAGCGATATCAGTAGCTCGGTTCTAGAATAATTGAACTATGGGATGTGGGAACAGGTGGTGAATAGCTAGCTGTCACCCAGCATGACCAGTAAAAGTTGTTATGAGACTGATTGGAATCCTGAAGTTCTTTAAGCAGTAGGAAAAAAAGACAGTTAATTACAGGAATGTAAGTCATTAGCATGACATTTGTTCCTCCAAATCTTACTTCCTTATCACAGGAAGAAAGAAATATCTGAGTTTATTTCTAGTGTAAAGTGTAGTACAGTGGGCCTACAGAGGTAAATTTCCTGTAGGTTAATCAGGGTTGATGACCAGAGGGCAGAGAGCTTTGAGAATCTCATGGACCTAGAAAATTCTGAGAGGGTAGGGAAAGTCCTTAATTTACTTCCTTCCTTAATTTATTTACTTAATTTACTTCCCTCTTAATTTTCATGTATTTGGAAACTGATTGTTGGGGAGAAAATAATTCTGAAGATTCTCAGGTAATAAGATGTTGTGTCCTGAAATCAATTCTTCTTTGATCTCTTGAAGCCAAACATGTAAAGTAAGGACTTCATTGCTATAATAGGCGGTTGTACCGGAAAGATCTTGAATAGCGAACGAGACCCTTGAGGATCACATAAGATATTTACTTGCCTAAAAGCCTTGATGGTTACATGGAGACTAGACTGTGATTTTTAAATAGGGTGGAAAGGACATGAGGACCGGGCTGGAATCCTGACTCCTGTGAAGTCAGTGGGAGGTTTTGCCGCTGAGTTCAACTGAGTCAGGATTTCACTTCCATCATGCACCCTTCACTTGTAGCATTGGGTCTCTAGTGCACAAAATGCCCAGTCCATTCTTGGTGTTCTGCTTGTCTGATGGTCTCCATCTTGGCTGTGGCAATGTGGATTGAACCAGGGACCTCCAGAGTTCTATAAAGTGCGAGCTGCTAGAGCGCCAAGTCTTTCAGCTGTAGCAACTCATATCCTCTGTGAATTAGCATGGTGTGGGAGGGGAGACCAGTAACAAATGCTCACCCATGGGTTACACTTGCACATAGTCCCCTCTCAGATCATAGAATCATAGAATATCAGGGTTGGAAGGGACCTTAGGAGGTCATCTAGTCCAACCCCCTGCTCAAAGCAGGACCAATCCCCAATTTTTGCCCCAGATCCCTAAATGGCCCCCTCAAGGATTGAACTCACAACCCTGGGTTTAGCAGGCCAATGCTCAAACCACTGAGCATCCCCCCCAATTCCCTGCCCCAGCCCGCACCCGAAACCTCCTCCCCCCACCCAAACTCCCTCCCAGATCCTTAGGCAGGCGGGTTCTGAGCACCACCAACATTTCTACCAACCTGCCACCCCTGACAAGAAGCCCTGCCAAGCTGCTACCTAAAGCATATCCTTGCAGCCTAGTTATTGAGTGAGGGACACCATATTGCACATGCACAAACGTTTATATAAAATGTAAAGGAGCACTTTATTGGGGTCCTTTCTCCCACAGCATGGTGGTCCTGCTTTAATGTCTGAAGATACTACACCAGTAACAGTGGGCTTCATATACTGTCAGCCACTAAATAGTTAACTGTCTAGCTCAGTTCTGTGACTATCCTTTACTAGCATTAGACAAAAGAGTAGATGCAGAAAGCATAGTTGTGTGTATCCCAAATCCAGTCATCCCTGGGTTATAAATGCGACAACTGCTCTGGTCCTGTGAGCCAGCTGGAGCCCATTACACCTAGATATTCACAGACTGACACATTATTTCTCTGTCTCATATTTTATTCACCTCGAGCTATACTTATGCATCTGCTGTTCTTCTGTGAAAAGATGAAAGGTTAAGCGGGATTGTTGCTGGATAAAGGTGGTGAAGCGTGTTCACCATTAGTAAGCAGCATATACATGGTGGAATACTTAAATGCTCTCTCTCTCTCTCTCTCTCTCTGAGAGTTTTTTTTTTTGTTTTAACCCATAAATGACTACAGGAATTTAAGGACCAAATCTCAGCCTTAAATTTGAATTTCCTGGCTGACATTTGTTTGGACTTGGGCAGCTGTCGTACAATCATAACATCATTAAAATGCAACATTCTGTGTTTAACTTGTTTACACAATATTAACTTTGCCATAACTCATGGTGAATGTCTTGATCTTGGATAGGTCTTCAAAAACCATATTAAACCTGCTCTCTCTGTGTGTTTTCTGAACTGTTCTCAGTGGATACATGATTATCTTGGTCTGTGTGTATATATACATCTATATTACTTTTTTTAAAGTAACTTTGTCAGCTGAATCTTCAAATGATGACTCTGACATGGTAGTGCCGCCACAAAAAAGTAGGGAATGAGGATATGTTTTGTGCATTTATTCACTTAACTTCAGATCAGAGTAATTAAATTATGAACAGGATTCAGAATTATGGGTGTTTGGTGAGTGTAGTTCCCCTGCTCAAACAAAGGAGTTCATTTCACTTGTACAGGATAAGGTGCGGTCCAAAACGAAGTAAGAAAACATGTTGTATTCTGCCCTGGTATAAGCCCTTTAACTCCACGACCTTCAGTGGAGTTGCATCTGCTTCTGAGAGATCTGAATTTAATCCAGAAACACCATTTGATGGTGTGTGTTTGGAGGCAGAGGATACAGGTAGGCCAGCCAAAAAGGCTTCGTCATGGTCAACTATATCCTAACTGCAGGCTCGTGCAATTGCGGCAGGCACTCCAAGGTCCTGTAGTGAGGCTCATTCTGAGCAGGGATCTCAGTAAAGGAAGGTTTCAGAGGAGTAGCCGTGTTAGTCTGTATCAGCAAAAACAACGAGGCGTCCTTATGGCACCTTAGAGACTAACACATTTATTTGGGCTTAAGCTTTCGTGGGCTGGAACCAAGCTTATGTCCAAATACATTTATTAGTCTCTAAGGGGCCATAAGGAGGACTCGTTGTTTTTGCAGTAAAGGAAGGATAGTTCAGTGGTTAGAGAACTAACCTAGGACTCAGTTCCCAGCTCCACTACAGGCTTCCTGTCTGACCTGGAGCAAATCAGATTTTTAAAGGTATTTAGACACTGGTCACTGTAGGTCTGGAACTGGCTGACCCAGGCACTAGATCCCACAGCAGTTCAAAGACTCTCATAGGGGAGGGGAAGTTATTCGGAGACTCCCTGAGCTGTTCAGCTTCTCTCTGAGCTGCTTCCAAACTCACCATGGAAACTGAAACTAGTCTCTTTGTAAGGCTGTCCCCTCTCAGTGAGGGGCTGAGCATCCGGGGCTCATCCTTGGCTCAGCAAACTGCTCATCCAAAGTAACCCATGCAGAAGCCTCCTTACTGGTTTCATCAGAAGTTGCTAATCCATTCTGTCCCCATTCCTGACTCCAAGCATGCTGGGTGTGCAGTCAGAGGGCTATGGTGGTGGTGTTCAAAGGGTAGGACCCTCACCCCTAGAAGCTCAGTCCAAAGTTCTAGGAGCTGGCAAACTCCAAGGTGGGGGTTACAATTACAGCATGTGTAATAGTGGTCCAGCACCCGGACTGGATGAGAGCATTTTGGATCATTACTATAGAATGTTGTAACCTCTCTTATTTACTTTTAATGGTATCACTTGTATTGCATTTGTTCTGAAAAGCCCCAAACAGGAATGGGCCCCTAGAGTGCTAGGAACTGTGAAAATGTACAGGAAGGTTCCTTGCTCTGATGAGTTTACAAGCCAATGAGTCAAAGGGAAGAGGACCAGAACACCTCCCGCATACTCAGGGGCGGCTCTAACAATTTTGCCGCCCCAAGCAGGAGTGGCAGCCCCGCCCCGACGCAGACAGGCGTAGCGGGGCCCTGCCCCCCAATGCCTGCCTGTGTCGGGGGCGGGGCCCCGCCCCCGACGCAGGCAGTCCCAGTCCGTGGTGGCAAGGGGAGAGTGACGGACTTGCCGCCATGGCAGGCGAGACTGGGGCGACAGTCCGAGTCCTGTGGCGGCAATTCGGCGGCTGGAAGAGCGGACCTGCCACCGAATTGCCGCCGCGGGACTCGCACTGCTGCCCCATTCTCGCCTGCCGCCCCAAGCACCAGCTTGGAAAGCTGGTGCCTGGAGCCAGCCCTGGCCATACTTCTTATCTATCAGGGATTTTTAAATAAAACCACCTGTCCCCAATTTCCCCTCATCTTTGCTAATCCTCTTTAAACAATAAAACAACCTATCCCATTTGTTTTCAGTGGATATAAGCTACCACACATCCTGGTCTAGCTGCCTCTAGGTCTCTGACCCATTTCCTACTGTTACCACGGGCATATTTATTAATGTTTGTCTTCCTCCTTTCCCTACCTCCCCCACCCCCATTCACCAACAATTATCCCACTTTCCTCCCCAAGATCCTGGGCTGGGATGAAGGATAATTAGACTAAGCCCTCAACCCCTGTCCAGGTACAAAATCCGTGACAGTTTCTTTGCAGGCAGCTATGCCCATGTAACTATACAAATGCCAAAATTGCTAATGTGAGATAAGCTGCTAGGACTAATCCTAGCAAACAACCAAACCCTTCCACACTTCATGCTCAACAATAATACGCCCCAACAAATACAATACACAAAACATAAATTACCACATAAAATGCACTCTCCCAATAATTTCAACCAACAGGACGAGGCTCTGCCACCAACGCAGCTGAATAAGCAAAAAGCACCAGCATTCCCCCTAAATAAATCAAAAACAACACTAAAGAAACAAAAGACCCCCCCCCCCAATAACCAACACCGCACACCCAGAAGCTGCCCCTAAAACCAAACTAAGAACCCCATAGTAAGGAGACAGCTGACAAGACACACCAACCATTCAAAAAAAAAAAAAACCTGAATAAAAACATAAAATATATCATAATTCTTGCTTGGACTCCAACCAAGACCAATGATTTGAAAAACCACCGTTGTATTCAACTACAAAAACCTAATGGCCACAAATCTACGAAAAACCCACCCAATAATAAAAATTATTAATAACTCATTCATCGACCTACCGAGCCCCTCTAATATCTCTGCTTGATGAAATTTTGGATCATTATTAGGCACCTGCCTAATTGTACAAATCACCCCCGGAATCTTCCTAGCAATACACTATTCACCAGATACTTCCCTAGCATTCTCATCAATTACACATATCACCCAAGATGTACAATACGGATGACTTATCCGCAACATACACGCCAACGGCGCCTCACTCTTCTTCATCTGTATTTACCTCCACATCGGTCGAGGACTTTACTACGGGTCATACTTATATAAAGAAACCTGAAATACCGGAGTCGTCCTTCTCTTATTAACTATTGCCACTGCATTTGTAGGTTACATCCTACTATGAGGCCAAATATCATTTTCAGGTGCTACAGTTATTACCAACCTCCTCTCAGCCGTCCCATATATCGGTAACACATTAGTGCAATGAATTTGAGGGGGCTTCTCAGTAGACAACGCAACCCTAACCCGATTCTTTACCTTCCATTTTCTACTACCATTCACCATTATCGGCCTTGCAGTAGTACATTTACTATTCCTGCATGAAACCGGCTCAAACAACCCAACAGGCCTAAACTCGGCCTCTGACAAAATCCCCTTCAACCCCTACTTCTCCTACAAGGACCTACTAGGTCTTATTTTAATAATAGCTCTCCTATTAACTCTAGCACTATTCTCCCCCAACCTTCTAGGTGACCCAGACAACTTCACACCAGCCAACCCCCTGGTAACGCCACCACACATTAAACCAGAATGATACTTCTTATTTGCCTACGCAATCCTACGATCAGTTCCAAACAAATTAGGAGGTGTATAAGCCCTCCTATTCTCCATCCTCATCCTTCTCCTAATACCTATCCTCCACACATCAAAACAACGAACAATCCAATTTCAACCATGAACTCAAATCCTATTTTGATGCTTAGTAGCTGACCTCCTAGTACTGACATGAATCGGTGGCCAACCAGTTGAAAACCCATTCATTACCATCGGACAAACAGCCCCCACCCTCTACTTCTTAATCTTATTAATCCTCATACCCCTTCTTGTAATATTATTTTTAGTTGTTTATTTAGTTATTTAGGTTTATATTTACTGTCGCGGATTTTTATAAAAGTATATTTCCAACAAGCATTAATCAAATAATACCATATCAGTTATGCAAGACCAATCAACTTGAACGTAAGTCCAGTTTCACTGAGTCGGCAGGTATCAGTTATGTGGGCCTGAGAACAGAAAGAGAAAAAGAGAACTACTATATGCAAGTAAAACCACCTTATGCCAGATTATAAATACAGTGTATAGAACTCATTAACCAGATGACACAAAGTTGGGATTGCCAATTCAGAAAAGGATCGGGATATCCTACAGGAAGATCTGGATGACCTTGTAAACTGGAGTAATAGTAATAGGATGAAATTTAATAGTGAGAAGTGTAAGGTTATGCATTTAGGGATTAATAACAAGAATTTTAGTTATAAACTGGGGACGCATCAGTTGGAAGTAACGGAAGAGGAGAAGGACCTCGGAGTCCTGGTTGATCACAGGATGACTATGAGTCGCCAATGTGATGTGGCCGTGAAAAAAGCTAATGCGGTCTTGGGATGCATTAGGTGAGGTATTTCTAGTAGAGATAAGGAGGTGTTAGTACCGTTATACAAGGCATTGGTGAGACCTCATTTGGAATACTGTGTGCAGTTCTGGTCTCCCATGTTTAAGAAGGATGAATTCAAACTGGAACAGGTACAAAGAAGGGCCACTAGGATGATCCGAGGAATGGAAAACCTGTCGTATGAAAGGAGACTCAAGGAGCTTGGTTTGTTTACCTTAACCAAAAGAAGGCTGAGGGGAGATATGATTGCTCTCTTTAAATATATCAGAGGGATAAATACCAGGGAGGGAGAGGAATTATTTCAGCTCAGTACCAATGTGGACACAAGAACAAATGGATATAAACTGGCCATCAGGAAGTTTAGACTTGAAATTTCTAACCATCAGAGGAGTGAAGTTCTGGAACAGCCTTCCAAGGAAAGCAGTGGGGGCAAAAGACCTATCTGGCTTCAAGATTAAGCTAGATAAGTTTATGGAGGGGATGGTTTGATGGGATAACATGATCTTAGTCAAAGGTCAATTAATTGCCATCAGTGGTAAATAGGACCAATGGTCAATGATGGGATGTTAGAAGTTACTGCAGAGAACTTTTTCCTGGGTGTCTGGCTGGTGAGTCTTGCCCACATGCTCAGGGTTCAGCTGATCGCCATATTTGGGGTCGGGAAGGAATTTTCCTCCAGGGTAGATTGGCAGAGGCCCTGGAGGTTTTTCGCCTTGCTCTGCAGCATGGGGCACGGGTCACTTACCAGAGGATTCTCTGCATCTTGAAGTCTTTAAACCATGATTTGAGGACTTCAATAGCTGAGACATAGGTGAGAGGATTATTCCAGGAGTGGGTGTGTGAGATTCTGTGACCTGCATTGTGCAGGAGGTCAGACTAGATGATCATAATGGTCCCTTCTGACCTTAAAGTCTATGAGTCTATGAGACTAGATTCCCAAAGGGATTTCAGTGTCTAACTGCCACGTTAGGCACCTAAATCCAAAATGTAGGTCTTCAAAACACCTAACCTTGTACCTAAATCCCCCAATCGCCTAAGTTTCCATTAGTAAAAGTAGAATACATCTGGATAGCATTCATCACCATGTATTTTTTACAGGCTTCCATGCCCCATTTAGGGTTTATGTCCTGCCCTCCATTTCCGTTGGTGTTGAGGTTTGGCGCCGTTGGCCATTTTAAAATTATTTTTTATGTTTGAATAGAGGGAATGTTGCGTGCTTGTGCTTTGATATGTTTGGTTGATTGTTTAGCGGGAAAAGGTTGAAAGAATAGAGTGAGAGAGCAAAGAAAAATAAAGATTTTTATTTTTAAAGGGCTAGTTTAAAAGAATAGAGACAAGTTATTAAAGAAAAGAAAGATTTTTGGTTAGGTTTAGTAAGGAGACATGATTTTAAAGGCCTAGTTTGACATGTTATTAAAGAATAATTTTTTTTTTGAAATAAATTTAAAACATTTATTAAATATAAAGTTAGGTTAAAAAAGAACACATGGCAGAAAAAAGGGAATTTTATAAAGTGGAAACTGTTTTTTAGTAAGTACATGGTAAAAATATAAAGGTTGGTTAAGAAAGAAGTATTTAAAATATTAAACATAAGGGTAGGTTAAGAAAAGAACATTTAAAAATATTAAATAAAAGAAAAAATGTAAAAATAGGTTAAAAGAAAACACATGGCAAAAAAGGGAATTTTATAAAGCAAAGACTGTGTAGTAAACACATGGTAAAAAGTATAAAGGTAGGTTAATAAAAAAGCATTTAAAATATTAAATAGAAGGGTAGGTTAAGAAAATAACATTTAAAAAGTTAAATAAAAGAGAAACATATAAAGATATAGGTTAAAAGAGAGAACATGGCAGAAAAAGGGGAAAGAGAGCCCCTCTGCAAAGGGTAAAGATAGGCAGCACGTAGTTGAGTCAGAGAGAGAGATCTTACCCTTGCGATTGTTCCTGGGGAAAGAGGGAGCTCCCAACGCTCACAACCCCTAGGCTAGCAATCTCCGCCTTTGGATCGGACCAATCAGATGTCGTTCTACAGCTGTGTCATAGAATACATTTTCCTGAACCAATCATATAGTCCCAAGATTTTTCAACAAAAGCCATCTCCCTCCCCTCCCCTCACTACCCCCCTTTAACTGCCTTATTCTTATCTTTAAAAAAACAGACCCCCCCCAAGCATCTTTCCCACCATGTAGCACTTTTACATAGGTGCTTTAATAAAGGTTAAAACCATAAGCCCTTAGTAACAAATGGTTTTTAAAAGTTTGCCCCTATGCTTTTGGTGAGGACAATTTGAAGCTGCAGCAAAAGCAGCTTTGTTAGCCAGTGAATTAGAAATAAAGGAGGCCGTTAGATGTCCAGAATGTAGAGATAAGAAGTTTGTTTCTTTTTAAACTGGTGAACAAAAGCAAGTAAAAGTTATATTACATTTTGTAAAGGAATAAAGCTCTGTTTTATAATCACTTGAAAAAACAAGCATATTTGAAGAAACAGCCCTTTATTTATAGGTGTTTTAATAAAAAATGAGCATGCAGAAACACCCCAGGGTTAAAACAACAGACAACCAGTTTATCAAAGTAATTTATAGTAATAAAAAAAGTTTTCCCCTAAGCTTTTGCAAACATTGGTTATTTTTTTTGTGAGGACAATTTGAAGCAGCCTTTTAAAGTTAGTGAATTAGAAAAGAAGACCCCCCCTTTTTTTTTATTTGAAAGACAGTCTACCTGAAGAAACATCCCTCCATCTAACACTTTTACATGTGTGCTTCAATAAAAAAATAAGCATGCAGAAGCACCCCAGGGTTAAACCCACAAACCCTTACTAACAAAGTTTTTAAAAAGCTTTTCTCTATGCTTTTAGTAAGGACAGTTTGAAGCTGCAGCAAAAACAGTGTCTGTGAGCCAGTGGATCTGAGATAAGAAGATTGCTTCTTCCCCCACTTTTTAACAAATGCAAGTGAAAGTTATATTAAGTCTTGTAAAGGAATAAAGACAAGCCTATATGAAGACACATCCCTTTATTTAACATTTTTACAGATGTTTCAATACAAAAATGAGTATGCAGAAACACCCCAGAGTTAAAACCACAGAACCTTAGTAACAGCTAGTTTATATTCCCCTTATTCTGTAATTCAGTGGATCAGAGAGAAGTTTATTTTCCTCCCCACTTTTTAACAAATTAATGTGAAAGTTATATTAAGCTTTCATTTTCCTAGGACTTTTAGATTTAAGTATGAATTTTTCTGTTGCATTATCAGAATGTCTTTGTTTTTAAATGTTTTTCAACCTGTGTGCAGAGACACAGGTACAAGCTCCTGTGTTTGTTTTGGGGGCATAGACTTTATTAAAATAATATATTACAGACTGGAGATATGGTTTTCTCCACATTTAAAAAATAGAGAAGACTAATTAGGCTAGTCAGTGATCCATGCACTATAGTCTGCCTTAGCAATAATCTAGGGGTCACCCCTTCCGTTTGCTTGGCTTTTTTTTACACAGACTTCTTTCCTAACTTTTTAAGTTAAGCTGTTCAAGTTTTAACAAATAGTGACATGACATTGAAAGACACTTTGTGAAAGTTATAACAAGTATTTTATTCCATTTACTTATTGTAAAAGACAAAAACCATTGCTTTGTGACTGCATGAAGTTCAGAGATCGCCTATCTGAAGAACACCCTACCTCTTGATTTTCTCCCCATACTTTTAACACTTGCTAAACATGCAGTGTTTCATTATATAAAAGTTTTTTTTTAAACATTTAGCATGACAATACAGCATTGACTGGGATGTAACATAATATGGCCTTTTTAAAGAATGTTCTTTATGCAGTGAGGCATATTTGAAGCATTATGTTTGTTTGTTTTTTAAAAAAAAGTTTAACATGAAAAAGCAGTATTGACTGAGCTGTAACAAAACAAGGCCACTCTTAGGGCTTGTCTTCACTACCCGCCGGATCGGCGGGTAGCAATCAATCTATCGGGGATCGATTTTTCGCGTCTTGTTAAGACGTGATTAATCGATCCCCGATCGCGCTCCCCGTCGGCTCCGGAAATCCACGTCATCGAGCGGCGGAAGCGGAGTCGACGGGGGAGCTGCAGCGATCGACTCGCCGCCGTCCTCATGGCCAGGTAAGCCGATTATGATACGCCGACTTCAGCTACGTTATTCACGTAGCTGAAGCTGCATATCGTAGATTGACCCCCCTCCCCTAGTGTAGCCCTGGGCTTAGGGATATTTTGTAGAAGTTCAGTGAACTAAAAAGGCTTAAGATATTAGCCTAGCCTTTTAAAAATAGTGTTTTTTAAAGTACCAAAACAGCAACTAGGTAAGAATATGAAAACTGGCAATTGAGGGGAGTTTACATATGTGTGTTAAAAGAAAAAATTAACAAAAAAAAATACACAGATTTGCTTTTTTAAGGTTTGGATTTATACAAAAAACACAAGAAAAAATTAGCGTACGTAAAAAAGTTTGCTGTTTTTTTGTTTACCAGAGATAAGGAGTCTTCCTCCCTACACCTTCCTACTCAACTCCCCCCCCCCCTTTCTTCTTTTCTAATGTTTTTTTAAATCTAAACTGAGGACAAACAAATTTTAAAAAAAGTCACAGCCACAGCGATCAGGCCATGGGGGTAAGAAAGCTGTCCTGAGTTTTAGGGGGAATGTTGATAACTCTTTTAGTGAAACAGTTTTGTAGGCAGCCATTCTGTGTTAGCTGTTCTGCTTTAGCACTGCCAAGTGTCATTTTGAAACACTTTCCCACCTTGAGGTATTATCTCCCACCCATCCTACGACCTATCAGAAATATTAACTTAAAGATACTTTGTAGCAATGCCTGCAAAGCGACAATTACAATTGTGTTGATCATTATCTTCTCCAAGCCCCTAGAGAAAATGTTTTGATTTGTTTTTATAAAACACTTTTATGCAAACTATAACCCTAGATGCTGTACAGCATTAAATAATACGAACAAGTAGATGAGAGACCTGAGACATTGTTGAAATCAGAGGGGTCGTGATTAAGTCCTAAGCCTGGAGGGGGGAGGGGGTAAATGAAAAGGTACAGCAGAAGCAGAAGACGGTAAGATTTAAGAGGGGTTCTGGGGCTGCTTTGCAATGGTCCAGATGCCCCAACAGCCTATATACCTCATGCACAAGCGCCAGGGCTGGGTGGGTCTTTGTTAGAGGAACAGGCCTGTCATATACCTCTTGTCATTGTTGACAAACTGTAACCTAACTGCCCGTATATTAACCTAACTGCACGCCCCTGCCAAACCATCCCTTGAACGTTCTGACATACAACGTACTTGTGCCTCGTCTCCGTACAGCCCTTTGTTTGAATCGTTTGGGTTCTCCTGGCCAGAGTCCGGAGTCTCAAACAAATCTTGGCCCAGCGGTCTGGCCTCATGTTTCTCCACCACGTCATTCTTGCGGGTACAGGCATTGTTAGCTATCCCTGTTTCCCCGCTCCCATGACCCCGTCCAGGGCCGGCTCTAGGCACCAGCCTACCAAGCACGTGCTTGGGGCGGCACCTGGAGGGGGGCAGCACTCAAGGTTTTTAGGTTTTTTTTGTAAATTAAAAAAACAACAACAAAAACTTCCTCTGGCGCCCCGGCCGGGGCAGCGGGGCGGCCGGCGTGCTCCGCTCCCGGCCGGGGCAGCGGGGCGGCCGGCGTGCTCCGCTCCCGGCCGGGGCAGCGGGGCGGCTGGCAGGGGTAGCGGGGCCGCCTGCGTGCTCCGCTCCCGGCCGGGGCAGCGTGGCGGCCAGCGTTCCGCGCTCCCCACTGGCAGGGGGAGCGGGGTGGCGGGCATGCCGCCCTCCCCGCTGCCCCCCCCCTCGCATTTTGGCGGGGCGGCGTTTTTGGGGTGGTGGTGTTTTGGCTGGCATTGGGGGGGGGGGCGCGGCGCTTGTGGGGTTTTTTTTTTTTTTGCTTGGGGCGGCCGAAAAGCTAGGGCTGGCCCTGACCCCGTCTCAAACACTGTTTGACAAACAACAGTGTGTTTGTTCAGGTCCCATAGCAGCGACTGTATAATGTCTCTTCATGAGAGGCTTGACTGCCAGTGTTGGGCAGGGCCTTCTAGGTGCAGCCATTTTTAATCATCTTTAATGCCGTTTAAATCCCTTTGTGGCTGAGGATACCTCTAGTATAGCAAATGCTGGTTGGAGTTTGAAGTGTTGGCAGAGGTCATGTGATGACTTCATGGCGAGGAGCGTGGACCCACTGCCAGAGCCACCAACTTCAACTTCTGTTTGTTTTTTAGACCGCTTCCCAAAACTTGGGAGCTGCAGTAGAACTAAGAATGCCTCTACAAACCCATCTCGGCAGCACGGCCAAACGCACAAGGCCAGACCTTGGACACACATTCTTTATCTCTTTACTAATCCTACTCTTGTGCAGTCTATTGAATCATTGCCCTCTCGGATAAATGCTGTTCCCTTCCAATTACTTCCCGCCTTTGTCTGAGGTCTTCCAGTGGATGGAAGCAGCTGGTCTCACTTTGTGTCCTTGATGCCTTGCCATATGTTCCGAAGCTGGGCTATAAACTGTCCATCAGCTGCCTGCTTTCTGGCCTCATGCTCAGGGCTGTGGCTGCATTATGGGATGGTAGGACTATGAACTGCTGAAGTTAAGGTGGAATGGGTCAGACTCCTCTCTGGTGTAAGCTCAGTGGAGTTGCACCATGAGTGTGATTTGGCCCCAGTATGTTTAGACTTTCCAAATAACAAGAGCAAGACAACAATAATATTTTGTATCGACGTTTGTTCATTGAATGAATTTGGCTTATTCCATTTCTCCCATCCAGGGATCTGGGCCCACATGCAATCTCTACTAAAAATTCAAAAGGCTATGCCTGTCCCCAGTCCTACAAAATATAAGTCTCTCCACCTACACCACTGCCTGGGAGAACAGCTAAGCTCTATTCCATGACATGAAGGTCAACAGATCTCGGGCTTGTCTCAGTGGCGTAGCCAGGTTTAGAGCACAGAGGGAGTGGCGCTCTAAAAAGGCGCCTCCCCGCTCCCCCAGTACTCACCTGGCGGCGCTTTAAAGGGCCCGGGGCTCCAGCCCCTGCGGAGCCCCCGGCCTTTTAAAGCACCGCCGGAGCTCCGTCCGGTGGCATTTTAAAAGGCCCGTGGCTCCCCCCGCAGTGGCAGGAGCCGCGGGCCTTTTAAAGCGCCCTCCCCAGACCGGCTCCGGCAGTGGGGCTGGTAAGGCGCCAAGGCGCCGCTTTTTCTCACAGGGGGAGCGGCCGCTCCCCCTGCTCCCCTCCCCGGCTATGCTACTGGCTTGTCTACATGGTAGGGTAAAACGCTCTACGGGGGTGTGGTTTCTAAAGTGCAGATCCATGTAGACCCTGCTGGTATGCACTAAAGGTTCTCTAGTATGCTTTAACATAGTACTATTTTAGACAACCATATTAAAGTGCACTAGCAGGGTCTCCACAGACCAATTAATGCACAACATGTTAGTACACTTTAGAAATCACTCTCCTCCTCCAGTCCATAGAGTGCATCGCCCCACCACGTAGACAAGGCCCTAGTGACTGGCAGCTTAACAGGGGAAGGGATCACCGCAGCCCCTTCTCCAATGAGTCCCTCACTGAAAACACACTGCATCCGGTCCACTAGGGTACAAACAGGGTGCTGTTAACTGAAGCTCAGCATTGACCTCCACTGCTGTGGTATCAACCAGAGAAAGAAGTGGTTTGCAAGGTAACCTGCCCATTGAAGGCTTTATAATGGAAAACTGTGGTGCTAGGAATGGTGCCTTCCATCAGAGGATTTCAAAGCACATTGCACACTGTAATTAACGTAGTCTAACAGCATCTCTGTTGGTTGGGTGGTATTATCCCCATTTCGCAGATGAGGAAATTGAGCCACTGGTCGGTGTAGTGATTTGACCAGTGTCGCATAGGAAGTCTGTGGCAGGGTCAGGAATAGAACCCACATTTCCTGAGTTCCAGTCCTGTGCAAAACCATCAGACCACCCTTCCCCATCTAATGCATTGGATCACCTGTTCCTGTAACCAAAATACTCATATACATGGTGAGGGCATAACAGGAAGGGCCTGTAAGGCTAAACCCACATCAGGGGCCATGGTCCTAGATGCTACTATCGGACAGCTAACCAAAAAGCCAACGGAGAGGATTCCACACAAGGTTCACTTGTCCAGAACTGAAATCATTCGCAGGTCTGGCTGCAAAGCGTTGGCATTACCAACGCTGAAGAACTGTATCCTATTCTCACCTTTTGAAGAAATACATGCAAGCAAGCTCAGTGGAAAACCTCACTGAGATTAAACCATCCTTTCTGTTGGTTCCAAGTTTCAAGAATATGGGAAAGAGCCAGAACCAGCAGGTCCACCCTTCAATCCCACCTTGTCAGTGGGGTCTTATACCAATGAAAGCATTTCCCCTAGGGGCTTAGTGCTATAAAATGACTATCATGCATGTGATCCTGCTTCTGCCTACCAGAATAGGCCCCTCCCACAGAGGTCAGCTACTTAAACTGCCATTGGAGGTACTTCCAGTATAACCATCCTCCATGAAAATGAGGTGGTGAGGAAATTGGGCTAGATGGTGCACATGGTAAATGCGGCCTAAATAGAAACCAACCATCAATTTCTGCTTGCATCTTCTGTTCTGGTGGCCGTACAATGAATGTTCTTCCCCCAGCACACACCATTATCTGTGTTATCAGTCTCTTCTGCATGTATGTGTAACTTTAACGCCCTCGTGGCCAAGATGGAGTCTGCTCTGCAGGCAGCTCTGGCCAAGAGAAAGCGTGCGCAGGAATGCAGCAGGAAAAGTTCTTTTCACCCGAGGGGCACCTGTTCCAAACCCCCCAGAGTGAACACACCCACCCACAGGAAAAGTACAATGGATATAAAAAAGGGAACTATTTATTTACAAAGGGATGAGAGAAGTAAAAACAACAAGGGGAAATATAGGGGAAGCAGTAAAACAGGGTTGCATCCAAACCAAGGCCCCACAGGCCCAGTGGTAGCACAGGCCGAAAGGGCAGACACTGAGCAATGTGTCTGCACACAGAGTTCAGGAGTCCTGAGCAAAGTGTCAGTCCAGGGGTGAGTTTTGGGTGCTTCTGGTCAATTTTTGGCGCCAGTGAACTTTCCCCAACAAATGCCTTCAGTGGTCTCTTCTGCTGCTCTCTGCAAAGCCACACAGAGCGACCCCCTCCCCACTTAACTAGCTAACAGCCTCCCTCCTTGTTCCCAATGCAGAGTTACAAGCCCCAGTACCTACAACCCCATGCAGCTTTGGGAAGCAGTGATACAGATACTGGGTTTAGCTTCAGCCTGTTCTTTTTGGGCAATGCCGCCCTGGCACAGTGCTCCTCCTGGCTCCTATCCTGGGGTGTCCCGGATCAGCCGCCCTGTCCTTCTTGGGCTTCAGACAGGTTCTCTCTCTTTTTCCTCTAAGGGCCTCCAAACTGCAGCCTTTCTTCTTTCTCCCCAGCTCCAGCTTCACCCCCTAAAGTTTACTCCTTTTTTCCACTACGTCCCCTCCCCCGTTAAATTTTTTTTTTAAAGGCCATGCTCTCTAAACCCCAAAGGGGTTACATATGCTTATTGCAGACATGTTTTTGTTTCCTGCTTTTCCCAGGAAGGTGCCATCTTCTTCTGTCTCTGGCTAGTGGGAATTAGAGGGGACCAAAATACAAGCATCCTCTTCTGAAAGCCACATAGTGGGGATGCAAGGATTTACTCCTGCCCCACTATGATCTCAGGCTGCGCTCGGAGCCCTCCACCCCACATTCATACAGCTTGAGTAGAAAGGTGAGGGGCTGGCCCTGAAGCTGGGCAGCCAGTGAAAATGCAGCACTGGAAAGAGACGAGGAGGATGGGTGGCCACCAAGGATCAATCACCCTCTTTGTTCCTCAAGTGGCCAAAGATATATGTTACATGACAGAACTTGCCCTGGCCAGCGAGCCTCATGCCTCTGAGAAGGGAAGTCATGTTTGGGAGCAAAAGGGCAGAGCCAGTAGAGGCCTTCTGCAGCAAACCATCTGGTATTAGGGAGAGCACCTGGGGGTTGGGAGTGAGCGAGCCTTTTTTCAGTTTGTCTAGGGCAGTAAAGACCTTAATGAACACTGCCAATGCTGGTTCCGTTTCCTGCTGGAGCTCTGATCCATACATTGGCCTAAACATATCCCTGACATTATTTGGGGTACTTATGAGTCCAGGTGGCACTAAGCTGCTACTTCATGGGAAGGGTCAGGCTCCTTGGACAGCTTCTCCCCCAGTCTTTGAGTGGTCCCCGGGGGAGAGGGAGTATGTTCAGAGAAGCTAGGGTAAGAGCATGCGTTGGGATTGCTGCAAAATCATGTCACTCTCTGCAGGAAGCTCCTGCTGATGCTGAGGAACATGGGGAAATAGCTAGCAGCAGAAACACCAGGGACACAGGCTTTTAGAGCCATTGAGGAGTTAGTGGTGGGGAGGCGGCCGGAGGTGGCAGTGAGACAAGAGGGGGGAGGAAGGGGTGTCAGGATTACAGGTACAAAACCACCCGGAGATTACGTAGTGGAGATAAAGAAATTGGATGCATCTGAGGGGGCAAAAATGGGGGCAAATTTCTGGTTGGGGCCCCACCTGCATAATGTTGCTAACTATAACATAATAATTTAACTACCCCCTCTCCCAAGTATTTGATTCTTATAACATCAGATCCCCTTCCAAACAAGAAAAGTTCCCATAATTGAAGGACACAGACTTGAGAAACTTAGTCCTAGATTCAAGTTCATTGAGTCGAAAGCCAGTCCGCCCATTACCTGAGCAGTTAATAAAATCTATCGCCCTATGATGGATTTTTTTTTCCTTGCAGGCTAGAATTGATCTGTCCTCGTTGTGATTTGTGAGATGGAGGGAAAACACAAAATATAATCAGGATTTCTGCTGCACTGAAAAATTCCACTATGTTGCTTTTCCAGGGCTTGCAAGTAACTAAAGCTGCAGTGGTCATTTTTTTGATTTATTGAAAATAAAGCACACCTTATTAACATTTTAATAAAGAGAATCTCTTTGCCCCAGTGCTCTGAGTTGCTGTTATTTCCCCCTGTGCAATTCCATTCTCTGAAATGGCAAAATACTAATGAAATCCATAAAGCATGATTTGTAAGACTGAAACTAAACACACAAATTCACCCAAGCCAAATTCTTTCTAAAGGTGCTGTGTTTGTGAGAGGTGCTTGCCCAATATGTGTGATGCAAAATGGGGATGCTTTGTGAAGAAATCATCCTTGTAAAGCTATTGGTTCTGGTCATCAGACTCTATCCAATGCTTTAGTGATGATGCTGCTGATCTATTTGGGAAGTTGGCTGGCTCTCAAGGCAGAGTCTCTTCTCAAAGGCTGTTTCACAGTGAAAATATGCTCAGTGCAGCCGAGTGCATGAATGAAAAAGCCTCCGGTACGTTCTAGTCTGGCAAAATGCAGCACAAAACTCAACTTACTCTGCCCTTTCTACTATCCCAGGTAAGAAATGGGATGTGTTTTTTTTTGCTTTCAGTCATCTTCTCTCTCTTCTGCATTTGGATTTGGAAGTATTTGTTATTCAGGTCTGATTTCTGAGTAATTATACATTGCTTGAATTACTGTTGAAGGATGCAAGATCTCTGTTATAAGGCAGTTGCCAATAATAATGTTTTCCTTTCAGGGGGAGTGTGTGTGTGTGTGTATGTGATCTTTCAAGTGTTTCGGTAGCAGCAGCAATATTTTGTCATATCAAATCCTGCAACTTTGATATGCCTCTTTCCTCTGTGGCGTGTGCCGGTTAGAAGGGTCTGTTATAGACAGCTCACCTTATTTATTGCTTTTTTAGAAAAAAAGATGCGGTGGGGGGGGGGGGGGAAATCAAAGCATGCAAAAGCCCCCCCTCCACCCTCTTGACATGTATACTACTCTGTGTTAGTGACTTGCTATGTAGCCTTTCCCCTTATTAACTGTAATAGATCCCCTCTGCCAGAAAGCAGAAAAAACACCCAGCCTTGAAACCCAGGGGGCTGCTTCAGCCCTGCTGCTTCTGTCACTCAGAGCAGAGGAACTAGCTGGGTTCTTTCTTCTCTCTACCTTTGGTTTCTTTCTCCCTCTTCCCCCCTTCAAACCCCTTTTATGTGTTTAGTTTTGAAAGCACCGTGCGATGTTTGAGGTTTCTCTATTGGTGTCCGGTGTGAAACACTTACATATTTTTGTCCTAGTAGCTCTGTAAACTCCCATTGAGGGAAAGCATCGCCACCTCCCCTTGAGATAAAAGTTCATTCCTTTTTGACTTGGGGCTTGGACGGCTTTGTTAACCTGTAGGAGCCCGGCGCGTTCTGCGCTGCTAATGCTTGGGAGGCTGAGTCTGTGTGTGCATCTGCAGTCTCTAAACGGATTTGGAGCTTCCTTTTACAGGAGGAGAGAGACTAGCGAGGGCTCAGTGAAGGGGAAGCTTTGCTGCGGAGGGGAGGCACGCCGAGGGTCTGTGAGCAGAAGGCAGCTGGATGAACTGAGTGCATGCCAGCTGTGGGCTGTGGCTCAAGAGTGGGCATGCTTGGCTTCTAGTGCGACCTGACTGCAGCTGGGCGCGCACACGTGGGTGGCGGGTGAAACGAGGGTGCAGAGTGAGAATTGAATTGGTGTCTTGCTGGGAATTTGCAGGAGGGAGCAGATGGGGGGGATCAACTGTTTGTGCGCTAAGAATAGTCCCACCGAAGGGAACAACAGCAAAAGAGGGACGGTGCAGTCTGGTGCT
The DNA here is from genome assembly GCA_037349315.1 of Chelydra serpentina. Classification (NCBI taxonomy): domain Eukaryota; kingdom Metazoa; phylum Chordata; order Testudines; family Chelydridae; genus Chelydra; species Chelydra serpentina. Next base: position 32,287,087 of record JBAIAC010000026.1, read on the forward strand.
TTATAAGTTGTGTGTCAATGCTGCTGTTCTAGGTCGTGTCCATGGGGCCCAGATACTGCGGGGATGGGAGGATTCGGAATGGATGGAAGGCACATGCTGGGGATGTGTCTATGGGAGGCCACATACACAAAACTAGCAGCATAGCCTGAGCTTGGGCTTCCTGGGTGGGCATGCAAGTGGGCGGGGGGGGGGGGGGCAGGCAAGCTCAGCTGCTAGCTGAGGCTGCACATATGGGAGAGTGGGCACGCCACTGCCGGTGCCTGGCATGGCCTGAGGCTCTGGGACTGGCTGGCAGTGCCTGCGTGGGCGTCAGGTTGGAGACGCTGCAAGAATGGGCTGAGATTCAAGGGCTGGCTGGGACTGAACGTGCAGGCAGCTGGGCAAGGTCAGCTGCCAACACAGGCTGAAGCATGGAGAGAACAGGTGCTCACCAGAGAGGGTGCAGTCCGGGATCACCCAGCCCCACAGCGGGAACCTGGCGCATGCACTCAGCTGACCCCCTCACCCAAGACTTGAGGACTCCCATCTCCACTGCATTTCACCCGGCTTTCTCCCTGACTTCAGGCTTTTTTCCATCCTGTGGTTTTTTTTTAATGCATCAAATTAGTCAGCTCAGGCTTCTGTTCTTATTCCAACATTCCTCTTTTGTCAAGAAGCAACAGGAAGGCCCCCTTTCAAGAACACTCCACCAATGGCCTGTTGAGAAAGCAGCTTGCATTTTAGAGTCAGCCAAGCACTTCGGAGTCTATTAGTGCCCAATCCGGCAAGGTGCTGAACACCTGATCCTGCAAACCACGTTAGCACGTGCTTAACTTTAAACATGCAAGTAGCCCCATGGAAATCACTGGGGCTGCTCACATGCTTAAGTTAAGCAGCGGCTTACGTGATTTGCTGAGTTGAGGCCAGAGTGTTGAGCATAATGCAGAACTGAGTTCTTAGTGTTTCATAATACCCAGTGTTGAAGGGTGTTCAAACTGTGATCCATCTACCAGGATGGGAAGGTTTAGCAGGCAGTCTACCTAGTGATTTTTTTTTTTTTTAATGTACTTAATTAAAAAAAAACATATAATGTCAGCAAGTGAATTCATTAGGAAATCGGTTCAATTGGTAATAGGAAAGTGTACATAAATAAACCTGTTTTGTTGAATTTAGTCAGGGTAAAATATTAATTGTTGATGATGCATGAGACAGACGGTGGGAGGGGAGGGCAAAGGGGAATTATTAAAATGCTGTACAGATATCCTCTTAGACTCAACGCACACACACAACTTTCATATGACAGGAGGAGTAAACAGAAGAATGTGAGAAACAACATATTAAACAACGGTAACCATGTGGCAGTGGTAGTGTTTGTAACACATTTTTTTTTCTTTTTCTTCGCAGCAGTAGCAACAGCTACTTCTATAACCTCATGCTAGTGGAACTAGCAAAAATCAATCCCAATAAGCTGATTTCTAAATAATAAACATCAGTAAATGCAATACGTTTTGGGGTGGGGGGGGAGTAGAGGAAAAGCATCATTCAATTTCAAAACAACAAGGGATACATTTGGGGGAGGGAAAACAAAGCAAATCTATACTCTGCAGAGTACATTACCAGCCCTGCGAATGTTAAATGGGCAGAGATTAAAGTTTTTATATTTTTATTTTTTCAGGTCAAAAGTAATTAATAAAAGACAATCAGTCTTTTAAAACAGAAATTGACATTTTTAAATAGTCCGTGGTTGACAAGCACAGGCTAAGAGCCAATTTTCCAAACATTATACCGTCATCCTTGTTAGCCAAGTGTACTTTCTGCGTTGGTTTGTTTGGTGAGGGTTAACCTATATTAGGAAGATGATTGATCACTGGATTTTAATTTGCCACCCAAACGACTTAGTTTTCTTGATGGGATTGTTTTACTGTCATTTATGTCTCTCATAATTTGATGGAGGAAGACTGTTTTTTAGTATCTCAATCTCAGTGGCTAAGGAGGGCATATTCTTAGGAGCCCGTCAGCTCACGGTAATCTTTAAGATTTTGCAGGGATACGTGCACTGTACAATTTAATCAATGTGAAGCTGACAGTGAAAGTTTGGAAGGTTTGCTGGTAACTTGCATCTGTGCATTTAATCACCAAAAGTACAATAAGTAGTAAATACCTATAGATCTCTAAAACCATACATCTCGAAATAGTTCTCCCTACATAGTTTTGGTGAAATTTAAGTTTTCTAACATTTGCTAATATTTATATACAAAAGTTGTATTTGTAGGAAAATATAATTCTTCAAAGGTGTTGCTTTGGCATGTCTGTGTACTACATTGAAATATGGACAATTGACTCAACCTTTCTCATCAATTTGAAACCAATAGTATCATCAAATGGCGGACAGTAGGTTATACAGATAATTAAATATAAGGAAGCTACAGTGTTTGAGAATTCTAGGAATTGGTGTGATATCTACATGTATTGTTATCAATATATACATATTGATAAATAACTAGTTATCAATATATATATTGAATAGCTAGTTCCAGAACACATCCTTTATACGTACATACCAACACAGCTGTAAGAATTATTCAGCTGTCCTTTATTTTTCAAATTTCTCCAGAAGAGGGCTCCATGCACAGCATGAAAGTTAAAAGTAATATCTGAAAAGCACTGGAAATTTAGCAGCTGCAGGAAAAAGAAGAATCTCATTCGCACACAGAAACTCTGTTGAAATAACTTTAAAGATTTTGCTCCAGTTCTAGTCTCAAACATTTCCTTCTTGTATTGTTATTGCATCTCATTTGTTGGCGTAATTAGGGTTACTTATAATTTCAGAGGCCTACATAGAGAAAGTTATGTATCATGTAGTCGTACTTGGGGACTTTATCCTTTAACCCTGAATTTACTGGCTGAGTACTTTACTTTTGCATGTTATAGCACAATAACGATTGGACAATTTTCTTCAAATGTCGCTTTAAAGAAAGGCCTTGTTCTTCCATGCCAAATGTTATCTGGATTAGTTTTTTAAATCAGTGGAGTTGTATCTGCTTATACATGGTGTGAACTTGGCACAGGGGGCGAACACTTCTGCTTCTGTGGACAGTTCCAAGGAATCTTTAACATCTCACTCAGGCGATGGTACCTCCAGATAATACAGTGCCTTGTAGCATCATGCTGTGTCACTGGTTCAAAAGGGAGCATGCCCCCTGCTGAATCATCAATATCGCTACCTGCAGCAACTCTGGGTTTTGCTTAGAGGTCCATTGCAGAGGATTTGACCAGACTCAACAATTCTGGCCATGTGAGATCTGAAACAATCACAGGCAGAGATGGTGTGGCAGTTGATGATCGAAATGCTACTACAACTTTATCTGTAGTGTCGTAAATGGCACAGCAATCGCAGAGCACAGAAAATATTGCTGGATCAGACTTTCCTTCTCTGCAAGATATTTGAGATATGTCTAGTTTATTCAAGGATTTAGTGGCATTGATAAGACGATGAAGTTAGTTTTCACCTAAGTCCTGTTGTGCATAACGCTTTTCGTGTGACAAACAACCGGTGACTTTACAACCTCTCACTGCATAATGAATATTGGAGTAATTTTGGTTTGTCAAATAAGAAACAAATACATTGGAAAGGAGTCTCTGGTGACTGCTGCCCCACGGAAGCAACAGGGCGTTTTAGTGCTGTGCAGATAGCTACAGGAATGACTATAACTACCCAAACAAGTTGGCTCTCTTCCTTCTAACATGTGAAGACAGAGGAAGAGAACAGAGCTGCGATGGTATAATCTCTCTCTTTTTTCCCCCCCACCACATCCAGGGACTTATTTTTTTCATTTATGCATTTCTTGTCTTCAGCAGGTGGAGGCAACCCTCTTGCTGTCAGGATTTTGGCTTCAGGCCTTAGAACTGTTAGGCCAGAGTAAGACACATGTGCTTTTCTTAAGGGTTCTTCCTCTAGGCTAGGATTTGAAGCAGAAATGCAAGGATAACAGATTTCCTCTTCCGATTTCCACTTGGCGATTCCTCCACCCCCACTTCACCATGATAAATGCTAGTGGCCAAATTCTCTTTTCATTTACATCACTGCAACTCCAGTCAACACAGAGTGTCACCTGCGCAACTAAGAGGGGAACTCATTCCTAAGCATATAGCTAGCTGTCCAGTGGTCTGATTTCAGGTCACCTTAGTTGTCCTTCCACCATAATGTTGTTAGTGGATAGAGGTCATAGGACATTATATGCCACATAAAAAGAACGTAACAATACAGGATTGTTGGTTCCCTTGCCAGGCACCAAATTCTGTCCTGTTCTGTGAAGCACCATTGATTGACTGTGTCGTCAGACTTTAGACTACTGTTGAGATAATAGTGTAGACTTGTGGTATGGATTGTGTTATCTCTTCTAGCAAAAGAACCTGATTGCTCAGAAAACCTTATTCCTTTTCTTGTGGGGGAACATGAGTTCACTCATTACTATATCAAATATTCGATTCTATTTTGCATTATTAATTTTCTTAGAGACAGTCCTCAGAACAGCTTTAAGGGGTTTCAAATAGGGTGAGGCATTAAAGTGGGGGGTGGGGAAATTATTTTTTACTCTAAGGGTACGTGAGAAATACTCACTGGCAAGCATGAGCAGAGAGAGCAACTAGATTTCTTAAGTTTCAGTGTAGTAGCCGTGTTAGTCTGTGTCAGCAAAATGAAAATAAGAAAGAAAAACTTGTAGCACCTTAGAGACTAACAAATTTATTTCAGCATAAGCTTTCGTGGGTTAGTACCCACTTCATCAGACGCATGGAATGAAATTATATTTCAGACAGATATTTATACAGTCAGAGAAACATGATGGTCCAGGTGTATAGACCAATCTTAAGAGGCTAATTATTTGAGAGGAAACATGACAGCAGGGGAAGAAAAAGCTTTTGAAGTGATAAACAAGATGGTCACACAGGTGTGAATGAGGATCGTTAACTTAAGGGAAATAGATTCAATTAACATAATGGCCGAGCCATTCCAAATCTCGATTTAATCCGGAGGCAACGCAATCTAGTTTGCATATCAATTCGAGTTCAATAGTTTCTCTTTGAAGTCTGCTTTTGGAGTTAATCTGTCGCAACACTGCTATCCTCAAATCTGTCATTGAGTGATCAGGGAGGTTGAAGTGTTCTCCTACTGGTTTTTGAATGTTATGATTCCTGATGTCAGATTTATGTCCATTTATTCTTTTGCGTAGAGACCGTCCGGTTTGGCCAATGTACATGGCAGAGGGGCATTGCTGGCACATGATGGCATATATCACATTGGTAGATGTGCAGGTGAATGAGCCCCTGATGGTGTGGCGGATGTGATTAGGCCCTGTGATGGTATCACTTGAATCGATATGTTGACAGAGTTGGCATCGGGCTTTGTTGCAAGGATAGGTTCCTGGGTTGGTGTTTTTGTTGTATGGTGTGTGGTTGCTGGTGAGTAATTGCTTCAGGTTGGGGGGCTGTCTGTAAGCAAGGATTGGTCTGTCGCCCAAGATCTGTGAGAGTGAGGGATCATCTTTTAGGATAGGTTGTAGATCTTTGATGATGCGCTGGAGAGGTTTTAGTTGGGGGCTAAAGGTGACGGCTAGTGGTGTTCTGTTATTTTCTTTTTTGGGCCTGTCTTGTAGTAGGTGACTCCTGGGTACTCTTTTGGCCCTGTCGATCTGTTTTTTCACTTCAGCAGGTGGGTATTGTAGTTGTAAGAATGCTTGATAGAGATCTTGTAGGTGTTTGTCTCTGTCTGAGGGATTGGAGCAAATGCGGTTGTATCTTAGAGCTTGGCTGTAAACAATGGATCGTGTGGTGTGTCCAGGATGGAAGCTGGAAGCATGTAGGTAAGTATAGCGGTCAGTAGGTTTCCGGTATAGGGTGGTGTTAATGTGACCATCACTTATTAGCACAGTGGTATCTAGGAAATGGACCGCTTGTGTGGACTGGTCTAGGCTGAGGTTGATGGTGGGATGGAAATTGTTGAAATCATGGTGGAATTCCTCAAGGGCTTCTTTTCCATGGGTCCAAATGATGAAGATATCATCAATGTAGCGCAAGTAGAGTAGGGGTGTTAGGTGACGAGAGCTGAGGAAGCGTTGTTCTAAGTCAGCCATAAAAATGTTGGCATACTGTGGGGCCATACGGGTACCCATAGCAGTGCCACTGACTTGAAGGTAAATATTGTCCCCAAATGTGAAATAGTTGTGGGTGAGGACAAAATCACAAAGTTCGGCTACCAGGTTAGCCGTGGTAGTATCAGGGATACTGTTCTTGACAGCTTGTAGTCCATCATTGTGTGGAATGTTAGTGTAGAGGGCTTCTACATCCATAGTGGCCAGGATGGTGTTGTCTGGAAGATCACCGAAGGATTGTAGTTTCCTCAGGAAGTCAGTGGTGTCGCGAAGATAGCTGGGAGTGCTGGTAGCATAGGGCCTGAGGAGAGAGTCTACATAGCCAGACAATCCTGCTGTTAGGGTGCCAATGCCTGAGATGATGGGGCGTCCAGGATTACCAGGTTTATGGATCTTGGGTAGCAGATAGAATGTACCTGGTCGGGGTTCTAGGCACGTGTCTGTACAAATTTGTTCTTGTGCTTTTCCAGGGAGTTTCTGGAGCAGATGGTGCAGTTTCTTTTGGTACTCCTCAGTAGGGTCAGAGGATAAAGGCCTGTAGAATGTGGAGTTACAGAGCTGCCTGGCAGCTTCTTGTTCATATTCCAACTTATTCATGATGACGACAGCTCCTCCTTTGTCAGCCTTTTTGATTATGATGTTAGGGTTGTCCCTGAGGCTGTTGATGGCATTGTGTTCTGCACGGCTGAGGACTTGGAAAGCTGGAAACTAGTGGTCCCAAGTTCTCCTAGGTAGATAAGTCCCATTGATGTGGGGCCTGCGCAAGAGAGATCGGGCATTGTGGAACAACTTGCAGGATTGGGGGGTCTTTACATTGTAATGTTCAGCCGTTTGTATTATACATGAGTAAAAAGGCAATTTACTGAAATTGTGGAAAATATCAGGCTGGCTGCTTTATACACAATTACCCCTTTGCTTTACATCGCCTTTGCATAACCTAAACACGTCAGAAGGGATTTTGATCAAACTTTCAGAATAGAAAAGACCTCTCTGAGGTTGAGGCTATTGAGCCCCCAGGGGAATTTTTACAAATGTTACGAGTGCATGAAAATTCAGTGTCCTGATGTCACCTTAACTAGAGCTTTCACTACCTTGAAAATCACTGTCCACACAAGATTCTCTGTGGTGAAATTGGCATAGATCCACTGAGGCGCTATGCCTCCGTGCATCAGCTGAGAATCTGGCTCATTGTATATAAATGTATATGGCTGGCTAAAACAACACACCCGGGGCACGCTGTAGAATTCAAGACTTACTTTTTGTCAAGCTTGCTTCTCCCCCCCTCCCCCCCGCCGCAGACTGGTGATTTCAACTCTCCCAGTATACGACAGCAATCTTTGAAATGCAATAGTTGCCCACGTACTCCCAGAGTCTAGCAGTAGTAACAGTTTCCCAGGAAGAAATGGGGCTCTTGAACAGCATTCTCAAGCCAGTTTGCATCAGGACCAGTGTCTTTCCTGGATCTGAATGCTTCCCCTCCTGCCTCATGAGGCAAACGTAACAATTTCCCCAGAGACAGCCCCTCTGGATGGCCCTAAGGAACGCATTTTATCAAATGATAAAATAAACTATGGGAACGAACATCCTTTTGACCCATGCACCACTATATCTGGAGCTCTGAAAGCTGGACGTGTCACTGCTGTATTGTTGATGAAGCAGGAAATCCTAAGCACCTGTGTCTAAGCACAATGGGACAGGCTCACCCATCAGGATTTGACAGTCATTTCCCATCAAATTACGTTTGTTAATTCCATGGCTGGGGTTTTGCTGAGTCAAAAACCGAGAAGTTCAGAGGAGCCATGTCATGGGAAATGGGGACCTTTTTAACTCTTCTGCTCAGTGGGGTCCGAGTTTTCAGCTGTAGTGTTGGTTGATCCTTAGCAGGTTAGCTGCTTGCAGAGACAGAATCTGTGGCTTTACATGTGTCAAAAAAGACACAGGTGGCACCTGCTGAAACAGGTTCTCCTTGAAATTTACATACGCGAGGGAAAAGGGAGGGATTGATGGCTGTGGCTAAAAGTAAACAGATGAGATTTAGCAAGATCTGTGGAACAGGCAGATGTCTGTCTAGGGGAACATTTATAGCACAGTAGTACTGGAGGGCTGGATACTGTGTGTGGCCAAGTGGCTTTTCTCTCTTCCTAAAATGTCTTGTGTTCTCATAATTGATGTACTGATGGAACTAGCTGATGCTCTGAACTCCATAAACTCTGCTTTTTGAATACCAAGAGCCTTATTAACCTATGACTGTACAGATTTTGGTGGTTTGAATACAAAACCACCCAAGGCTGGATTCTACCACCCTTTACACATTTTCAGTGGTACTCCTCGGGCTTAGCAAGGGTGAACCTAATAATGATAATAAATGAGGGGATGTATATTTAAAATGCTTCTGTTATGAGGTGGATAGTGGTCTGACATGCTCTTAGTTTGCTGTGCTAAATCTTTATTTTATGCTGCTGTTCTAATCGTGGCACTAATAATAACAATAAAGGAAAAGAGCAGAACAATCTTTAGTTTTAAATCCATGTACCCTATTTGTGGGCTGTGTTCAGTCGACCAACAATACAGGAATTTCAATATTCCGCGCAGTAGGGATATTGATTATTGCAGTGTGTCGAAGAGAGGCTGCCTTTTGGGTGTCACTTTCATAGCCACCCCCGTTGTATCCGGAACAGATGGGGGCAGACAGCTATGATCTGCGACTAAGCTGTTATTTAGTGGAGGTGACTTTCAGCATCACATGTCTCTTAAACTTAGCAACAACCATTTCTGTTAATGAGGCTGGGCCAGATTCTCAGTGGGTGTAACTTTGGGATCACTCCATTGACTACACTGTAATTAATGGAGCAATAGCAATTTACCCCAGCTGAGACACTGTCCCACTGCGTCTACAAAGCATAATTACTATCAACGTTACATATTTCCACTATGCATCTACTGGCGTACGTATATGGCTCCTGTTACCATGCTATCTGAGCACCTTGCAAACAACAATGAATGTATCCTCACATCCCTAAAATAAATGCTGAGAGATGACAGGCAACATTATTCTGAAGTGGGAGACTGCCTTCGCCATCTGCCTGTTCCATTGACTTTAGCACTATTATATTAGTTGACTAATGATGTAGGCTGCTGTCGTTTTTACTTCTGGATGTTAATTCAGTAGTGACAGTTCATTGTACTGACCAAAGATTACTTCTGATTGGCTGGAGCCCAGAATAAATTCCCTTTCTAGGTCAATCAGAAGCTAGTTCAGGTACTATTTTTTTAAAAAGTCTGCTATGCTTTTTTAAAAATATAATCAGTCCTGATTGGCCAAAGTATTACCCATTCAGCTGATGCCATTTTGCATTTGGTGTACATTAGGAGCTATTAACAAGGGACCTCTTCCTTGTCATTACCACACAGATACCCTAGAGATCTGCTGTTCTAGGTATAAGTGAACAAATGTGATAACCTAAATGATATCCGAGTGTAAACTGAGTTGCCCTAGGCCACTGAGGGAGCTGGGATTAACGCTCAAATTCAAGGACCCCTAACTATGCCTTTTTGTAGTTAGTGGACTGGCATGGAAAATTCAGAGCTAAAGATTTTAGAACGGCCACCTTAAATGATTATCTCTTCTTATGCCTGATGTGTGTTTCAGATGAGGATTCAGTTTTCTTGCATTTGCTTCTCAAAAGTTTTATTTTGTGCCTTTTTTCCTCCTCCCAAATACATATAACCTGTTTCTTAATTACTGTTAATGGGAGCTAAACACATTCATCAATTATGAATGGCTGAACCGGTTTGGATAAAATAGAGACTGACTTGAGCCTTTGCCTAGAGCTCAAATTGAACCCAACCCAAGCTGTTCTTTCAACTTTTATTCTTCACTAGTTTTCATTTTTGTGTATCTCTGCACTTATGGGTTCCAGCCAGGATCTGAAGCGGATGTGCCAATATACAACAAGAGAAGCTGCCCTTGTGTTATCTCCAGCCTGACTGGAAGCCAGAAGCATCAGAAATCATCTTTAAATTTTCTGCCTCATTTTACAGGCCACAGGAAGATCAGAGAGTTCTTCTGTGTGCTTATCAATGCTAAACCTCTAAATCTTCAGTTGTTAGGAGTGATGGAGGTAGAACTGACCTGTTTGCAAGGAATAATTCATCCTGGTGTATGTCTCAGGTGGGGATAGACTTGACCAAAAGTCCACTGAAGTCAGCAGAAAGACTTTCATTGACTTCCTTGAGCTTTGGCTTTAGCTCAGACCCTGTTTGGAATGTATTGCTATTTTACTTGGAAGATGAGTTCTCCGTACAGCAAGAAAAACAGATATAGTTGAGGAAAGTCAGTTCTCTTAGTACCTTGTACAGCTATTAGTTATTTTTGGTATCTAACCTGCAGATTTGCTAGAATTACTTCAGTGTCAAATAATAGTATTTTGCTAATATGGCTGGCAAAACTGACCTTTGGTTCACAAATACAAATCACAGTGATTTAATCTCATGCTTTTCTGCCTTGTTTTTTATTGTGATCAAAATGCTATTTACTATTATTTGAAGACTTTTTTCCCCCTGTTACCACAGACATCAGCAGCTTTGCAAGGAAAAAAGTGAAGAGCAGAATTCATGGCAGTTGCTCTCATTTTCTTTGGGAAGTATAGATGTTAGAGATGGTTCCCCAACTAAAACCTCAGTCCAAATACCCGTGAACTTTGGAAAGTTCAGATCTGAGTCCTCTGGCTCAAACTTTCCTTTATTTTTTCCCCAAACTATTCCAGAATTTTGGCGGCACCTACAGCAAAGTGGATTTTGCAGGCAAGCTCCAGACTTTGTGCTAAGTCATGTGACTATACCATTAACGGTTTAAAGTTCTTGGGCTCCTGGAAAGCCAAGAGTACCAATATAGTGATTTAGTACTAATTTTCTTGTTGACATAGTTGTTGAATATATGTTCCTTTTTTTGTGCTGACGTGGGAATATGAGAGAGAAGATCCAACTCTTACACACCAAATCAGAAAGGAGAGAGCACGAAAACAAAGTAGGATTGAACGCCCCGTAATTTTGGTGAGGCCACTGGCAGGTGGGAAAATAGCCCTTTTCATCCTTGCTGGACCTCACTGGTGCATGGTTGAGATGGGAGTCCAGGATATAGTCTGGCCCTGATGCATGTGAATGAATACTGGTAAATCCCAGCAAAACAAGCAGGGCGGGGGGGCTACCTATGTGTTTACACTAACGAATTCATTTCACTTGTGCTGGGACTAGATCTAAATCTGAACTTGAGTTTGCAATGAGAAACATCAGTGCATTATCCCAGTGATTTTACGTGCAAGCATCAGTGCACTGAGGGATGATAGAGGCAGGAGATTTTATCCCTTATAAACTATCTGTTCCCTGGCTTTCAACATTTATTAACTACCCAGCGAAGGAACATACTTTTTTCACTTGTATATATTATGGTTTGGTGTTTTTCATTATCATTTGCTCTATGTATTAATGGACAATATTTATCTCTGCCTGCTGCTTTGAAACCTTTGTGTGCAGGGGCATAAATTTCACCCTAGCAATGCTTCGGAGGACTTGTTGCAGCTGCAGAGGAAATAACCTCCCTGCAGGGCAGGGACGCAGGGAGTGGAGGAGAGAACAAGAAGGGACAAGTTGTGGATAGGATAAGAAGCGAAATCAGACTTCACTGAGGTGGTGGAGCTTGCAGCTCCTTTAATGCTGTGTGCCCCCATCTGTCAGTCACTAGCCAGGGGGTCTCTGGCTTGCTCTGGCGAGACCATCACTAGCCCACCCAAGAGACTAGCAGGCAGTGGTAGGCTTTTGTGCCACGCGCAGCTTGTGTGATAAGTGGATATAACTCTGGTGGACAGGGAAGTGAGAAGGTGGGGAAAGGACCACAGCCAGTTGGGAGATCATAGTCTTTGGGAGGTGGGTTCTCAATAGAGGAGCAGACCCACTGGTTACTGGTGGGTGGTGTCAGGCACAGTGGGCATTTTAAGGTGGCTGAGATGAGAAGCAGATTATTTTAGGGTTGTGTAGAGGGTCTGCTTTGAGTCTGCTTTGTGTGACCTGTACCCAGTAACTTCACTTATAAATCAGTCCTTCACCTAACCCTCTTCCTTTCCTTGGCTGCCATTTCTGAAAGGCCAGCTTAAAGCTCAAATAGGAGAAATGGAAAAAGATATCTGGCTTTTGGCAAGCTATGCACTGTGACTGCCTCTTTTCAAGGCTTTTAGTTTTGTCCGGAGTTGGGCTGTATTAAAAACAAATTAAAATCAAGGCATGCAACTTATAAACTATTAATTTGCTTGTGAGACTGAGTTTTTTTGCAGTATTTGCTTGTGACTCATCTGATTCATCTTGCAGTGCTAGAGTTTAAGTGCCTATAAAAGAGAGAGAATGCAGCAGAGTTCAAATATATTTGACCTTTTCTACTATTGCCAAGAAACAATTGAAATATTGGTTAGTTACATGAACCATCGCCGTTTATCCTGTAGAGAGATCTGCAAACAAGGCTCCATTCCTTAGAATTTCTGTCCCGAGAGACTGGGTAGCACAGGGGACTGGTGATAAAGAGACATGGGGCCCAGCCTCCACTGCTTTGCACTTTGGGTCATCATGCAAACATTCAGATTTGTGTGTTACACCCATTGTGTGTAAATGACCCAACAAACTACAAGGTGGTGGGGACTCAAGTCCACTGACTCTGCTTTCTCCAGGTCACTGGTTGGAATGTAGTTCAGGACCAGTGTCAAAGAGATATTACCAGTTCATGGTTGTGCTTGTGGTCGGTCTTGGTCCATTTGCTAATGGATGGGGACTGGGAGTCTGAATCTCAAATATAATCTCTACCGCAACTAGTTTCATGGATCAGTAGTGTCAATACAGAGGCAAAGGCCTTGTCTGTAGGGACTAGTCTTTCTATGGAACTTGTGCTAACTTCACCTATAGGGTTGTGTGTTAAATGGATGTTAAGGTGTTTTGGGTTTATAGGACACAAAATGTAACTACAGAGCCACCCCACACCCATCTAAACTGGTCTCTTTCCAAGCTCTTTCATCCTGTTCTAACCTCTTAGAAAGCAGCAGCAAAAGTACACACAGCACGTCTCTTGCTGCACACTGCATTTTGTGCCAGGCTACATGCAGTGTCGTGTACCACACTCTCGGTGTATAGAGTGAATTTCCCCTCTCCATGCACAAAGCCAGAGCATGCTTTCCGTGTCCAAGGGGCTGGGGGAGGGGATGCGCCCGTCCCTCAGCCCTTCCGCAGCTGCTGTTCCAGGCTGTGTGCTGAAAGAGAGGCTGCTGCCCGTCTGAGGTTTTAGGTATGGGAGTTGTGTAATTGGGAATCCTTAGCCTCTCCTTGGCTCAGTCTTCCCTCTGTGTGCTGGCCTATTCGAGGCCAGTGTAGAGGAAAAGAAGAGCCCCACCAACTCCAGGGCAGCTAATCTCCTTATGTCCCTAGAAGCGAGTGAATTTTCACCAGCAGTGAATCTGAAACAATTCACTTAAATAAAGAGAGTGTGTCCTTTCATTTGCCCCCACCGGTAGTTCGTGGCTTCTCAACCGTTTGGGCAGGTAGCAACATTAGTGGCCAGAAACTAATCCCCCATTCTTTTTATTCTATGTTTAGACTCCTTAGAAATGGGGTTGATACCGCCAATGCCAGGCATTCAGAAAACAAAACAAAAAACGTGAGTCACGCACCCAAATATCCTGAGATTGGCTTAAAAGTATGATCAAATAAAAACCCAGCCACCGTCAACATGGGGTCCTTTTCTTTGCCTTCTGGGTTTTGCACCTTTAGGGTTCATGGTTTCAAGCTCTTTTCTGTAACTATGACTACCCAGACATTTTTTTTTTAAATGAAAGCTGAGATTCTCACCTCTCCACCAATTATCTCACGCATCAGCAACACTTGATCCTACTCAAGAGATTGCCCCTGAACCAAGACCTTTTTCACTTGTTAGCAGAATGCAGCGTTTCCTTGGTTTGCATCATTTCCCCACGAATCTGAATCATAGGGCAATGTAGTTGCCCCCCACCACTTGGAATTTTCAGATTTTGGGTCAACCATTCCTTGTCACCAGCTATAATGTAAAAACTGTACTGGCTTCCTGGCAGATAGGGTTGGTGTATTGGGACCAAACACTTCTGCAGTGTATTAATCTCTGCAAGCTTCCAAGAGACTTAAATATGAAGGCAGTCAATTCCTATCCCTGTACTCCAGGAAGGAAGCACCTCTGCATCCAGACTATTGAAACTCTGAGCCAGTGCCGGCTCTAGGCACCAGCAAAACAAGCAGGTGTTTGGGGCAGCACATTTCTAGGGGCGGCATTCTGGTGCCGGCCATGCCGCCCCTAGAAATGTGCCCCCGCCACCTCAGCTCGCCTTTGCTCCACCTCCGCCTGCTCCCCTGAGCGTGCCACTGCCACTCCGCTTCTTACCCCTCCCTCCAAGGCTTGCCACGCGCAAAAGCCTAGGAGGGAGGGAGGAGAAGCTGAGCGGAGGTGAGCTGGGGCGGGGAGCGGTTCCTCTACCCCCCCTGTTACTTCCTGCGCTCCCCCCATTACTTCCTGTGCTTCCCCCACCCTCACTCACCTCCGCTCCACCTGTTCCCCTGAATGTGCCACTGGTCCCTCGTCTGAGAGGGAGGGGGGAGAAGCGGAGCGGCGGCACGTTCAGGGGAGCAAGCGGAGTGGAGGTGAGCTAGGGCGAGGGGTTGTGGGGGGGGCACAGGAAACAATGCGGGGGGGAATGCAGCATTCCCGGGGGATGAGGTGGGGCTGGGGATTTGGGGAAGGGTATGGTAAGGGGCAGAGTTGGGGTGGAGCTGGGGGGGGGGGGGGACAAAATAAAAAAGGGGTGGTGGCCAAAAATTTTTTTGCTTGGGGCAGCAAAAATCCTAGAGCCAGCCCTGCTCTGAACAGAGTTTCTCTTTGCTCTACAGTCCTCTTCCATGCTTCATCCTGCATTCTGTCTCATTTGACCTTTTCCCCTTTTAGCTACAACCTGCATTGCAGGATTAGATATAACCATTGGGGGTCAGACTCTTAGACCACCAGTACCATATAAAGAGAACCAGTGTGAGAACATCCTAAACTTCTTTATAACCTCATCCTCCTGAGAATCATAGAACATCAGGGTTGGAAGGGACCTTAGGAAGTCATCTAGTCCAACCCCCTGCTCAAAGCTGGACCAATCCCCAGTTTTTGCCCCAGATTCCCAAATGGCCCCCTCAAGGATTGAACTCACAACCCTGGGTTTAGCAGGCCAATGCTCAAACCACTGAGCTATCCTTCCTTCCCCCCACCCCCAAAAAAGAAGAAGATGATCTAGAACTGGAAGGACCTTGAAAGGTCATCGATTCCAGCCCCCTGCCTTCACTAGCAGGACCAAGTACTGTCCCCTGACAGATTTTTGCCCCAGATTCCTAAGTGGCCCCCTCAAGGATTGAGCTCACAACCCTGGGTGTAGCAGGCCAATGCTCAAACCACTGAGCTGTCCCTCCCCCGCCCCCCCCCAAAAAACCCTTGAGCAACTTGGTTTTTTTGAGGATTTACTGAAGCGCTGTCAACATATTTTCTTCAGGGCCGCAGCGCTAGACACACTTTTGCAGCATACAGCGTCTACTTCCAAGCTGTTAGTGATTCATTAGCTTACAGTTCCAGAAATCTCTTCCAAAGGGATCACTCATCTCCCTAGAGTGGCAGAGATATTTTCAGGCCGGCTATGCAATGTTATGGGAATGTTTTGAAACTTGCCTGGCTCCCATCCTGTGGCAGTGACAGTGCCAAAGGCTGCCAATTCAATAAAGTGTTGAACGTACATTCCATGGGAGGTGCCCTGCAATATTCATAGACATAAGCAAATAATAGTTCATCCTGACTCTTGAAAGACTGACAGTGCTTTGAAAGAATTAGCCTCTCCTTGGCTATACGGAATATTCACCTACTTACTTGATGTTACTGTATTTGACAGTAGCACATGTAGGAGTCACTTATTTCTATGTGGCTCCTACAAGAGCTGCTTAGAACCATTCCCTTTTACCAATGTGACTTAGCACACTGTAGGCTAATGGTGTGATTCTTAAAGGGGCAGCTGTATTCTTGTGGACCAGTTATGCACCAGAACCCCATTGTGCTAGATGTGGTACAAACTCAGAATGAAAGAATGGTCTCTGCTCCCAAGGCGTTTTACATCTAAGAGTTTGTCTACACAATGGGGTAATGTGCCTTACATGGGTGTGAGTTCTAGCGTGAATTAACATTTGGCACATTAATTAGTCCTTTGTAGATCCTGCTGGGGCACAATAACGATTCCCCAGTGCGCTTTAGCCTAGCGCTGTGTCAAACGATGCTACATTAAAGCACACTAGGGAACCTTTAGTGCACACCAGTAGGGTCTACACAGACCAACTAATGTACAACACATTTATGAGCTTTAGAAATCACACCCCTGTAGTTATTGCTGGATAAAAGAATTTTGAACCCCTTGGCACCATGGAAATTGTGCCCTGCCTCCCTCTTCCCCGGGCACATGAGAGGCATCACAATCTGGTGCACAGGATTGCAGTGCTGCTCAGGTTTGACAGCAGGGTGGCCAGGACAAATTTGAGTGAGTGGTATTGCGAGTGAGTGGCATTGCATGGAGTGACAGCACAACTCAGTTTTTTTGTTTCCAGAAGTCGGGGGGTTCCCTGAGTTGGGGGACCCTGTACAAGTACACTGAGTGCATATTGGTTAATCTGGGCCTGCCTTTAGTGCACATATTGCTGCTCTGTGTAGACAATCCATAAGTATAACTCTCTTGCCTCAGTTTCCCCATCTTTAAAGTACTTTGAAATCTAATAATGAGAAGTCCCATATAGAGAACAAAGTACTATTATAAATGGCACTAATCTAGAAAAGTAATTTGCTTGAGTGAGGAGGAAGTTTGGGGAGGCGCAAATCATTTTTCTGGCAGACTGCCCTGGAGTCGGGGCTCCAAGGGTCCCTAGCTCTGGTGCAGTCCATTAGCCAGACGGCCCCCAAGCTCCCAGTAGAGTTGGGCAGAGAATGGCAATTCTGTTTTGCAGAGAATTTTCAGATATTTAGTTTTGGTTCCAAATTGGACTGAAACGGGCTTGTTGAATTCTCAAAATCTTCTGCAAAATGGCATTGCTGTCCTCTGCCTGGCTGTAGTCATTTCCTTCCCTTTACTGCCACACATGTCCCTGCCACGTATCCCTTACTCAAGTGCTCTTCTCCCATATGGTGTGCCCTACGAATGTTCCATGAAAATATTTTATTACTAGAACAGGAAAATTACCTGGTAAAACTAGCTGAGGTGTATCCGAATGCCGTTTCTCCTCTATTAGATGTTCCTATATTACATCTCAGATCAAATAATTAATCTGTAGTTGACCACATGGCTAAATGAGCAACTAGATTATTGTTTGTAGCGTGGTTCGTGCCAGAGGCTAAACCTAGTAGTTTAAGTAAAGTGCTATAGTCATTTGAATATATTCCATTGCATTCCTACATGTGAAATATCTGTGTAAGCAACAAAGTAATATTGTCCAATTAAAAAGTTACATAATTTAAGCATACATTTGCATTAATGACAGCCATATCCATATGTTAGTTCAATATTAGCATTTTTTGTCCTTAGGCTTCTTTATATTAGCTAGCATGCAGCATAAAAAGCTCCAAGGCCTTGAATAGGGATGGCTGAGTTTTAAACTTTGCCATTAGTTTGACAGAATGTTTTTTAGAACAGTGACGGCAATATGGTTTATTTAAAAATAAACACAAAACGCATATCAGCGTTAAATGGTAGTAATACGCTCAAGCATTTTATTTACACTTTCTGCTCTTTATGCTTATTCACTTAATGGCAGATGAAATAAAATCCCATTATCTGAGGCGTCCTTATGATTCAATTAAGCTGGAACCCATTTTGTAAGCCAACTTTTAGAACTGAAAGAGAGCAAGTCTACTACAGCTCTTTAGGGGTCTATGCATCTGTCTGGATGACTTTGCTGTTATAATTCTAATAGTAAAAAGCAGCAGCCTTGTTCGGAATATTCTCACGAGCACAGTGATCCTGTCCTCAAGGACTTGCAATCTGATTGGCCAGCCCACACAAAACACACATTGGTTCTGTTATAAGACTTGATGGGTTGGTGATTCATACCTGGGTTTCGAAGGAGGAGTGAATTTTGAGGAGGGAAGTATTTGTTCTTTGATAGTTGATTGGCACAACTGAAAAACAAAGGGGTGGTCAAAAGCATTTAACAGCAGAAGGATCAGACCAGACTGTATTTGCTTCTGATATAGGGCAGGCATAGCCTTATATGCCAGATACCAAGGGGTGGATCCTTAAACAACTTGCATCAGATGAGACTCTGACCCAAAGAGTGCAGGTTGCTGTAGGGGTCTCAGTCTACGGCGGGGTGGTGGGGCGCCAGCCCACCTCGCTGTGCTCGTTCGATTAAGTTGGGGAATCCGGGGTCTCGGGCCCGAACACCTCCGGTCGGGTCCTGTAAGCGGTAGAGGCTAAGCCCTGGCCTTGAGTCAGGGCGGGCGAAATGCAAGTGAATAGTCAGGGCTCAGGCCCTCAAGCAGGGGCTGAGCACAGAGTTCAATAGGCCCAGGCCCTGGGTCAGGGCGGGGCAGCGGGTAAATAGTCAAAGGCTCAGCTCCTCAGGCAGGGGCTGAGCAATCAATGAGTCAAGGAGCCCTGGCCCTTGGTCAGGGCGGGGCAGCAAGTAGTTCAAGGCTCAGGCCCTCAAGCAGGGGCTGAGCAAACAATGAGTCAGGAAGCCCTGGCCCTGGGTCAGGGCGGGCAGTAAGTAGTTCAAGGCTCAGGCCCTCAAGCAGGGGCTGAGCAAACAATGTAGGTGGTGGCAGGCCCAGGTCCTATCTCTGGAGAACCTGGGAGAGGGGGAGACTGCCACCCACACATTGGGTGGCAGGGGGGACGCAGGCCCACCCACTCCACTGCGTCCCGGCCCGAGGCCCTAACAGCGGCAAAGGATCCACCGCTGTGTCAGTGGGGATCCTAGCCGCAACACACTGACATGAGTTCTGGCCACGGTGCAGCCAGACTGGGGTCGGCTGTCCCCGGGCCACTTCCTAACTCCCCCTCGGGCGGTACCTGAGTCCAGGGGGTGTCTTCGGCGGGTTCCAGCCCCATGGGCTCCTCGTCAGACTCGCTGTCACTCGGCAGGTCCGGCCACTCCTTCGGGCAGGGGCCGCTTGGCGGGCCCGGCCACTCCTTCGGGCAGGGGCCGCTTGGCGGGCCCGGCCACTCCTCCGGAGAGGGGCCGCTCGGCGGGCCCGGCCAGTCTAGGCGGGTACCTGGGGCCACAGGGGTCTCCCAGTTGCGAGCTAAGCTGGCCACGTCTGGTCTTCCCGGTGGCTGCTCCTCTAGTGAGCTCCGCAGGCCCGCCTTTATACTTCCAGGTCGCTCTGGTCTACTTCCAGGTCGCGCTGGTCTACTTCCAGGTCGCGGCCTGTCTCTTGGCGGGGCGGGCCCAGAGCCTCCTGGGCCCGCCCACTCTGGCCACTGGGCTGGTGTTTCACTCTGCGGGGTGGTGGGGCGCCAGCCCGCCTCACTACAGTTGCACATAACTCGCCTGTTCTGTTACTAACTTCAAACTTAGACATTATCCATCAAAAGGTTCACAAGTCCTTCAGATGAGTTTTGGGCTGAATTTTGGCTTTGTTTCCAACCTGTGCAAAAGTCAGGTTCTCGCTCATTTGACATGATAACCGAGTGACACTTGGCATTGAGATTTTGGAACCATTTCAATTTGTCTCCTGGGACAGGTACCAAACTCATGTGGTTTGGGATGGAAAAAGTGCTCAAATGAGCCCACGCAAAATGGAGCGGCGGAATTTCTCTTCATGGCTGTATGTAGCTGTCTCTGAAGTAACCTGCTTTGTCCTCTAGCATTCGAGTGCTGTAAGTTTTGGGAGCCCAGTGAAAGTAAAGTCAAAGTGGCATTGATGTAGTGAACAAAGAACATGGCAAAGTAAATCGCGTATGTGCTTGGAGAAAGGTGTTTACAGGACTGGCGTTTTAGAAATACAAATTAAGGTTCATTGTCAGGTCTGCTGCCCTTTGATGCTATTTGATGTTGTTCAAGAGACCGCGCCATTCTGAACCATGTATCTTGGCTTTATCGTACTTAGCTTTGCTGTACAGTTTGTTGCGGGCCAGATCTTGTGATCCTTACTCACCTGGGCAGTCCTACTCATGTATGCAGTCTCTCAAAGGGATTGCTCATTTGAGACATCGGTCATGTGAGTAAGAGTTGAAAGGATCTAGGCCTACATGAGCCACGTGGCAATTCACATCTGAAGATCCTGGTAGTTCCTATTCCCAGGAGGATACTGATCAGAAGATGTTTAAAAACAGACGGAAAGGAAAAGCAAAGTGTCAAAGAAGCTGCAAACCCAAGAGATGCTTCAGGTACAATATAGCTGTACACAGCACAATTTAGAGCAGACTAGAAAACTAATTTTGCCCTGTCACTGATCAGTGGTAGAACACTGCAAGGCAGAACTATGTGAATAAAGGAGAAAATACACTACACAGATCTACAGAGCAAAGTTTTTTTTTTTAATAAAGTGACACGTTCTAATTTAGACCTAATTTTAATTCCTGTAACATTACTTGTAATAATGTTTAAAGTCCTCAGAATTAATTTGACTGGAAAAATTCCAGAAGGACTTTCAATTTTTCTCATTAAAAACATTATAGATGTCTTAATTAGGCACTGTTATTAATGGTAATATTATTCAATTTAAAACCACACACTTAAGATGCAGTTACCTCTAGCATGATTAGTTGGAGGAGCTGTGCTAGGCAAGGATGCCCACTCGAATCCTGAACAGTAAAATAACCATGGTCAGATCCTTGGCCTGTGTAAATTGCCGTAACACCAGTTACTCCAGTGGAGTTATGCTGATCTACAGCAACTGTGGATTTGGAGTTATTTATAACTGTGTCTGGTAGATATGTTTGGGGGGAGGGTGGGAAGTGGAGGGTTGATTGCTTACGGTAGCATAGCTTTGTGCAAATACATTTTTAACTCTTGCAGCTAAGCAGTTTCTGAATTTCCTATTAAATCAAGTTGGCGCCGGCTTGGGTAGGTAATTGGTTTGATGCTCCTCTCTTGCGTCGGTTTTACACAGGATAACTCCATTGACTTCACTGGAGTTATTCCTGGCTTGGGCACTGATTCAGGAAGCTACCTGAACAAGCATGTAGACCTGTTGATTCCAATAAAGGACTCCCATTCTCGAAGCTATATGTGCTTAAGTGTGTTGCGGAACGAGGACCTTATGGCACTGTAAGTGAGAGGAGAATCAGGATCAATATTTCACTTGCTCTCCTGGCAGCAGATTTATCAGAACTCTTTCAAAATATTGTGCATCTCCTTTAATGTGTATGTTTCTTTGTTAGACAATTGAAAGGAGCCATTCAGATTTGCCACGTTTGTGACTGGCTTCATCAGCACATAAAAAATCCAAGACCGTTCTTGTTCTATAATTAGTGGCTGTCACTCCCATTTCATGTTAGTTATGTTTATTGTGCCTGTGTATGGGAAAGGCTGTTTGCTAGCTTGGCCACTGTCTGTCACTTTGTGACTTTAATTGGGAGAATTGAACAAAATAAAACATGTAGTTTATGATTGCCATCGGGGTATACAGCTTCATTGTAGAAAGCAAGGTCTCCAGTATTTGAAATGATTTGCAAAGCGAGGTGCCTACGTGGAATTGAAAGTAATATAGCAACATTTTATACATCCTGTTACTTAATCATCCTGGCATTTAGATTCAAAACACCGCTAATGTGATTGAAAAGGATAAAATGTCTGCGCTGTGTACATACTTGCTACAGAAGGGAAAGATGGACCTTACAAGAACCATTTAAAACCTATAGACTTCCTTTTGTCTTGCAGGTAATTTAACCATGTAATGAACAGTCTGCATGTATTCAGGTTAAGAGGTACAAACGTGCATGAGGCTGCTAAAGTAAAAGGCATATGCATCTACAATTAGTATATTGGTAGCACTGAATTCTCAAAATGTGACTGACATTGCATCTGTTCAGTGGTGTATAATGGCAAGTTATTTGAGGTAGTAGGGTGTGAAGCTTAAAAGGAACTTAATGGCTTTTCCTTTAATAAATCATTGACTATCGCTGTGTCGTCTTTTATTAGCATGTAATTTTGTAAAAGTTAAAATTGAGCATAATGTTGCATATAATTCTAGAACATCTGGTAGCAATATCCAGCAGCTGTTTAGTACCTGAAATATAAACACAACTTGATTTTATCCATTGCTGTCACTGTTAATTTTCCTGAAAGTACAATGTTATTGGAATAGGTGCACTAGGAAATGTATCTGGTCATTAGAAAGAATTAAAAAAAAAAAAAGAATCCATCTCATTCAAGCAGTAGAAACAATGGATCTACAGAAAAGTGGATGAGATTAATAGAGCTAGTAATGGTACATTCATTCATAAAAAGAAATCTTTGCAAAAGAATTTCCAGAAGATGATATTTAAAGGATTAGACTACACCAGTGCTTTGGCATTGAAGCACTGAAGTGCATCCTATCAATACAGCTCAGGACCGATAAAAATTGTACACACCTTCCCCTGCCCCCCACTTCAGAAGTAATGTAGCCCAGTGCTTTAAATAGATGGGGTGCCTGTGTAGAAGGGATATTCCTTAATCATGCTTCTCTTCTTTATGCATGGGAGGGGAGCAAATATGAGTAAAAAATGAGGATACGGCATCATGGTTTCTCCAGTTCATACACGTATGTTACTCTCATGTTATAGCGTCTTCATATCCAAAAGAGAAACACACCATGGGCTAGATCTGCAGGTGAGCCAGAGCAGCAGTCAGTGCCTGGGGAGGAGGAGGGGAGATACCTGATTTTACTCCACCTTTCCAGTCCCAGATCCTAGGGGAACAGATTAGACCAGCCCTCAGGCTGCTGTAACTTACATCGTAGCAGACAGGGGTGCTCAAATATCTGTTCTGCTGGTGGTTGTGGCTGGAAAGCTTCATGTTTTGGCCCTTCCCCCTTCCTGGCCCAGAACACCATGTATGCTGGTGGTGGCTTAGGGCTGGCCCCGCCTGCTGAGGGTTCTTCTTTGACAGGGGAATCCTCCCTCCCTTCCTTCCTTCCTTCCTTAAGGCAGCCCCAAACTCCCTTTAGGCCATCTCAAGGTCTGGCCCAGGATTTGAGACATTCCTGGCCATAGGAGCAGTGCTTTGGGGATTGGGCTGGGGGTTCAATTTAAAATAAAGTTTTTTTGCTTCACGTGTTTGTTTAAAAAAACCCAGTTCCTTAAATGTGTCCCTTCAAAGAATAGAGACGAGATCTAAATGGGCTGACGGCATTCAATGAGCTCACTCATGGCAGATCCCGCGCACGCTGAATCAAGAAGAAAATCCCTGTTGGAAGGAGAATCAGAACCAGGAACAGAGCAGAAGGGGACTGACAAGCAAAGTGTTGTGAGGACGGATCTTCTCCCTCCCCCACCCCCCAGCCACGCCCCTTTCTGGATTCCTCCAGGGCATGAATCCCAGTTGGGAGCCAATAATTTAGCAATCAAGTGATGTACTCCTGTTTAAATGGCCCAGGCCTACACTGAGTAATATCTGACTTTAATGGATTAAAGTTGATGCTTTCTGACACATGAATAGAAAAGAATTTTCTCACTCTGTTGTTACTATTAGGAGTCTGGATGACGGCAAGCCGTTAGCTGTGACAATGGCTATTTTTGCTGCCTAGTAAGGACACTAGAGGCCTCTTTTTTTAGAACCGGGAATACAATGAGGTTTATTTCTATATCTGGGGGGCAGCCCTGGTTTCCCTTTGATGTCTATTTCCGACAGTGATTAAAAGTCGCTCCCCCGGCATTCTGATCGGTACCCACCATGAGCTAAATGTATTTGTCACAGAGAAAGTGGCTCTTTGGCTGGGCAGATATCCTTTCTGATTTATCTTGGGCACATTTAACTAGAAACACTGCTTTTTCTCACTCTGTATTACTGTGAAATTACATTTTTATGGAAAATCCAAGCCATCTACC
This sequence comes from Chelydra serpentina, assembly GCA_037349315.1. Classification (NCBI taxonomy): domain Eukaryota; kingdom Metazoa; phylum Chordata; order Testudines; family Chelydridae; genus Chelydra; species Chelydra serpentina. The sequence continues at coordinate 32,311,316 of JBAIAC010000026.1, forward strand.
TGTAAGTGGATTTCCAAGCTGAATGCAGTACAGCGTTCAAGTGCAAATATTTTACAGGAGCCAGAGATTCAGGCAGAAGGATGCTAAATAACAATTTCATATTGGTCATATTCCACACAAATGGTGAAATCCTTCCTCTGTTGAAACTGATGGTAAAAATCCCTCTGATTTCCGAGAGGCCAGGATTACACCTTTTGTGTGTAACTAAGATTTCCAAATTTTAATTATTTTTATTACTGACATCTTACCTAATTATATAATGATCTTACATTTGCATAATATCTTTCATTCTGAAGGATCCCAAAGTGCTATATGACCTGTGGCTCTCATCCTGCAATTGCTTACTTGCATGAATAAAACTTCAAGCTTAATGGAAATACTTGCATGCATAAAGTTACTTACGTGCCTAAGTATTTGCAGGATCTCTGCATAATTTTATGTGTGCCTACGTGTGTATACGTAATACATCCCCTGCCTGCTGAATGATTGCTATTGCTGGGGTGGGGTGTAGCAATTGTTTTAACAGCAAGCAAGGCACAGTAACCAACAGTTTGGGAAGTGAAGCCTATTTTATCCGCTCCAGGGGGTAGGTAGGTAAGCCAAATGTGTATTGCCCTCATAGGAAGCTGACTACTTACAACCCTTTCTCGTATTGAAAGGAAAAGCTGTAAGTCTGTAATGACTACCCATTGTCGTGACTGGGTTTGCAGGTTTTATTTCAAATCTGTGATGGAAGCCAGCAAAGTGCTGACCATGTGTTTTTACTATACAGTATTGTACACAACCTGCGTGATGCCGTGTGCAATCCTGTGATGAGCATTTCTCCTTTCCAACAGCTTCATAGTCTATTTCAGCGGAAGAGATCAAAGCTCTTCTTGTAAGCTAGTAAGTCATTTGAATGAGGAGAGTTTTGCTGAATCCGTTACCTATAATTGCTCATATAGCTGCATGGAACTTGTACTGCATAACAGTGCCAAGGTAACATTTTTGTTGATCATATTGCCCTTTTTGAAGCACCGCCCTCACATGCCTGTCCCCCACTCCCTATAAGTGTATAGTACCTAAACAATTTGCTGCAGGATTTTTATATATTTTAAAGTTGGAAAAACAAAAATTGTTCACCTTTTAAGTTGCTAGAGAGTGAGTATCATTGCATTGCTATAAAATAAAAGTTGGTATGTTGATACTGTCAGCTGAAGGCAAGGAGGAATGACTCTTGTCTAATGCTTTAAAGCAGATTTTAAAGTGCTTTACCAGGAACGTTATCAACATTTTACAGGTGGGGAAACTGAAGTACAGAGAAGAGAAGTGATTTGCCCAAGGTCACCCAGCAAGTCAGTGGCAGGGCCAAGAATAGAACCCAGGTCTTCTGAGTCCCAGTCTAGTGCTCTATCCAGTAAGACACACTGCCTCCTACCCTGCTTCTGCTCTTTCATATTCTGAGATGTCGGCTCCCTTCTCTGCTCTTCCAACAATGCTAGCCTTCATCATCTGTTACATTTTCAGACATGCTTTCTCCCACGCTGCCCCTCAGATGTCGAAGCAACTCCCCACAAACATCTGCAAAGCCACCTCATTGTCCTCCTTAAATCCCTCCTTAGAACTCTCCTGGGTTGTGACACCAAAATAAAACTTTTGACAGTTGTCAGACAGGTAGAATGCTGAGATTGGTCGGCCTGGTAAGCAGCAGTGTTATCTCACTGTTTCCTTGTGCTCTCCCTGTCTGTATCCACCTGTTATCTCTCATCCTATGACAGGGACTGTCATCTTGTTCTGTGTTTGTACAGTGTCCAGCACAGAGGGGTCCCAATCAGACATGCCAAACCTGTGAAAAAAATGCAGAAATTGGCCTTGTTTTTGGCATAATTGGCTTGTGAGTTGCTTGTTGGCTAGTTTTTGGCTTGTAGCTTGTTGCTTGTTTGGCTTGTAGCTTCTTTTATTTTGATTGGCTCCTGGCAAGCAGGGGCAAGGGTGGGCAAGGGGGGAGAGAGTTAAGGGTGCACAGTGGGCCCACCGCAGTCCCAAACTGCATGCCGGGGGGATCTAGTCACATAGAGTGTTGGGGTTCTTAGGGATTGGCTTGTTTTGGCCTTGTTTTGAAATGGGATTAGCTTGATTTTTGGCTTATTGTGAAAGTCGGGGTGCTTATTTACCGCGTGAAAGTTGGCAACTGTGGTCCCGATCCGGGACTGGGGCCCTTACATGCTACATCCAGGCAGATAATAATGAAAGTTCAAAGGCGTTTGTTGGAAAATGTAACAAATCGGAGCGTGTACTGTAGAAAACTTCCAGGATGTTCGCGAACATGACGTGATGGGGGCAGACAGCTTTGCGCACGTCGATGGCATGTGCCATGTTAATTCAGAGGCAGGTGTCTGGCTGAGCTAAGGCATGTCTCCTGCACTTGCAGCCTCAGGGTTTTTTCATAATTGCAATGAGAAGGCGGGAGTTAGGGGTTACACTAGTCCTGCTGCTGAGTCAAGAAGGGGGAGGATGCTCTTCTGCTGCTTGGGACAAGGTTAGAGCTGTGTATTTATTTAGTTTTATTAGAGTAGTGTTTAGAAGCCCCAGTCAACAAGCACGGGACAAAATGACAGCCCTTGAGCCCACTCCATGCACGGACCTCAGAGGAGCAAGAGGGTGTGACTATCCTGCTCCGCATTCCCAAATTTCTATTAGGATGCATGAGAAATGTTCTGCTTAATTGAAATTAATCAGAGACTGATACGCTCACTAGTAATTCTGGTATCGTAGCACATTTCATCAGTACGGAGGGGAGGGAGCAAATCCTCGCTGTAGGGATATTGTTCCTGGTTAGGAAAGAATTAAGATACGAAGGCTGCGCCTGCACTACAGTGGCACAGTGATGGTGCTGTTGCAGCGCTGTAGTGTAGACACTTCCTACATCTGCAGATGGGGGTGGGGGGCGGGGTTCCATCACTGTAGTTAATCCACCTCATTGAGAGGTGGTAGATTGGTCAATGGAAGAATCATTCCAGACCGGAAGAAGAGTTCAGGGTAGCTCAAAAGTTTGTGTCTCTCACCAACAGAAGTTGGTCCCGTAAGCGATATTACCTCAAACACCTTGTCTCTCTGATTAAGATCTAATCATTGATGTAAGTTTTATAACAACATTATATGAACTTAGTGACGTGCATAGACTTCAACTCTTCTTTGGTCTCTTTTTTCTTTCATACCCTGTGTCCCTTTCTATTAAGGCTCATGTAAGAAAGTAACATGTACTGTCAACAATTCGGTATTACCTTTAATTTAAAAAAATTGAGCTAAAATGGCTTTTTCCCCCCATTTACAAGTTTTACCTTCGCATTCTCAAAGACATGATCAATTATTCTGCTTTTATGATGCAAAATGCATTTCCAGCTAATAGATCAAAGAGGTCAGCCTGCTTTTTAATGGTGTGCATCCATTTGTTTGCAGCTTAATCACATCTGGTCAAAGTGGAGGCATTAAAAATACCATGTAAAGGCAGAACTTTTCAGTTTGCAAAACAGCATTGAATCCTGGAGACTTGTCTACTATATGTTTCACTTACGTGTTTGTTTTTAATAGTGAAATCCAGATGTGTGATTTGGGGTAGCAATGTGCTTTGTAGAGAAAGAAAGGAGTAAAAACTAATTTGTCATCATGCGATGGACTATCCATCCTTTAAAATCAAAAGTGTATTGATACTTTATATACAATGGGTATAAATATGTATTTTATAATTTCTAATAGTCATATTCCCTGATTTTAATAATACCTACTGCTTAGATAGCTCTTTTCATGAGTAGATCTCGAAGCACTTTATAAAAGATAAGAGAGCACTATTATTAACCAATTTTATAGATGGGGAAACTGAGGCAGGGAGAGACATGTTGCCCAACATCAACCAGCAAGTCATTGGCAGAGCTAGGAATAGAACCTAGCGCTCCTGAGTTCACTGCTCTATCCATTATGCTACACTGCCTCCCTCTTTCCTGGTCTCAAGTGCCGTTATCCATCAGGGACTTCAAACACGGCAATTAACATACTGATTTGGGGACTGATAGAAATAGAAGGAGTCCAACTCAGCCCAGGTGTGAGCGGGCAAAGCTCTATTGGCTTTACTGGAGAAGTGTCATTAACACTTGGGCTGTATTTAGACTGTTGCATCTATTTGAATTCCTATACTCCCTGAGGCTAAGATCCTACAATTTCTGGTACTTACGGTGCTTGTACCCGCATGGAGCCCCATTTAAGTCAGTGTGAATCATTTCATCCCTAGCACTGTCGTTAATATACCGAAAACATTTATCAGTTTAACTGTTTTGAAAATTATAAGAGTGCATGTGCAATATGGTGTCCCTCCCTCAATAACTAGGCTGCAAGGATATGCTTTAGGTAACAGCTTGGCAGGGCTTCTTGTCAGGGGTGGCAGGTTGGTAGAAATGTTGGTGGTGCCCAGAACCCGCCTGCCTAAGGATCTGGGAGGGTGGGGTGGGGGATTGGCCTGCTAAACCCAGGGTTGTGAGTTCAATCCTTGAGGGGGCCATTTAGGGATCTGGGGCAAAAATTGGGGATTGGTCCTGCTTTGAGCAGGGGGTTGGACTAGATGACCTCCTAAGGTCCATTCCAACTCTGAGATTCTATGAGACGGGTGAGAGGCTGGGCTCTGGGAGAGACTCGGGGACGCACCTCTCAGTCTCAATTCCTCCCCTGCCTCCTCGCTGCATTGGGGCTAGTAATGTGCTGCTGGCCTTTACCTGAAGTAGATTTTGACACCCCCCGCCCCCACTCCCCGTCTCTCTTCTCTCTCCTCTGTGCCAGCTCTACAATGCTGGTTGACAAGTAGGGACGTGGCCACCCCCACCTGTTCCGAAGTAGCATAGTGCGCACTTACTCCGGGACCCGAGCTCTGGGTAGCCCATGCAGGGGCGTAGGGGGCTTCTTACTCCTGTGTGAAGGGTATAACCCAAGCCACAATCCAGCCCTACACTTGCAATTTTTTTTATTGTGAGCGGGAGGGGGCGGTCACTTGCAGCATCTGTTAGCAAATATTGACCGTCCACAACCAGCAAGAAGTTTAATAGCTGGTTTTTGGGGGGAAGGGAGCACTCACTGCTTATCTGACAATGTATTTCAATGGTTTCTTGGCATCCCTGCTAAGTATTTGTTCATGTGCCAAATCAACGAACACCCAAACGAACTTGGCTTTTGACCTGGCTGCCACACATTTGCTATCAATAAATGATTGATTGAATTCTTGATAGCAGATGCGAAGTGTCTGCGGGTGTCCAACAGTAAATCTATGGCAGCAAAGTTAGCATAATTTTGCCTGTCATAGGAGGAAAAGAAAGGGCGCATTACAGCAAGGGAGGAGAAATTACTGCTTTCTGTTTTGTTTGCTCTTCTGAAATGGAGAAAGATGCCTCCAATATGTAGTTCTCATTCCAGAACCCGAATGCTGTGTGGTGTTCCCTGTTGATCAGTGTATTCATGTATACACAGCTAAACATTTTGATGACCAAATTCAGTACTCCTTATTTGCATAGCATCATCAATTGTGCTATATATTTTTTTCTCTTAATCTCACTTGTACAATGAATACCACACTCCTGAATATGTTACTGTGAGAGTTGTTGGCTTGGATGACATAATGCTTACCCAATGAAGGGTTAATTTGATATCTTTATGCATACTCTTCTGTAAAAACTGCTGCAAATCATACTATCTGTACATATTCAGCTATGAAAATTCTGAATACCAAGCATGGAGGGCCCTTCTGGCCTTGGAATCTGTGATTCTCTGATTTCCCCCATTCACCCCTTTCCTTCATTTCCATGGGAAGAATGGGATTGCCTACGTAGCACTCAGTGTTCTCCCAGCCCTTGCAGCTTTGTGTTAAGATAATGACTGTAATGAAATATCATGCTTCAGGGCTTCTGCCAATCATCCGCAGGGGACAGGAAGGAAAATTTCTTTCTGATGCACAATTGGCTAGATGTAATGTTTTGCCTTCCTCTGAAGCTTCAGGAATTGGCCCTGGATGAAGATGAGACACGGAATGGAGTGTCCCAGTGCTCTGAGGTGGTGCAGAGAATCCTCCTCCTGGATGCCTGGCTGGTGTATCTTGCTCACATGCTCAAGGTCATACTGATGGCCAAATTTGGTAGGGCAGATCATGTCAGATTGGCAGGGACTTTGGGTGGTGTTTCACCTTCCTCTGCAGCATGGGGCATGGATCATCAGCTGGACATATCCCCCTTAATCAATTCCCTGCCATTGCAGGGGACTTGGGCATTGGTGGCAACCTGGTCTTTCCAATTCTCTCCCTGTGGCTCACAGTTTAGTCTTCGGAGGACTGAAATGCTAACTGCAGTCTCTGGATTTAATATAGAGGTATTTCGGTAAAAACGACCTATGATATACATAGGTGATCTAATTTTCCCTTCTGGCCTTAAACTCTGTGCACCTATGACATTCATTTTCTTATGGGCTCTCAAATACTGTAGAATTTTGAATTATTCCTTGCCCCAAATGACTCCAAAGTGCCTTGTATATGGGTTGGGTAAACCCATCAGAGATTTATTTCAAGGGGACTACGAATTTCTGTAGTTTAAGGTCTTGGCTTCTCTCCTGCAGGGTAATCTGTGAATAGTTAATTTTTGGACTCACTGTGACAAATGGTGAGCACCAGGAATTCCCTCTGAACTGCAAAGGCTCAGAACCTCCCCGGCCCAGGCCCTATCGTTTGTGACTCTGGATTTATTTTGTAAAGCATCCTATATGAGGATGATGCCATAAGACTTCTATATTCCTCCTTTTTCTCATTGTTCCTTTAATGAAACACAATTTGATCATTTCTTACACGTTCTTACTGTTTTTGGTCTTTGAAAGATATTTTATAACTCTAAGGAAATTAGTTTAATGAGGGAGAGAGGCTCAAGGATGGATGAAGATCACTAGTCAATCCATAGATGACTAACAAGACTGTAGAAAGCCTTGACGGAAGCGTACTTTGATCTAGAGTTATCTGAAGAATTTGTTTTTTCTTCAGTGCCGGGCAAGTTAGTCTGATGTATGTGTCTTAGCCTTTCCTGGTTTGAACAGTTTGTTCTTATCCCATTATCTAATATTTCTCCTTTAATAACTTCCTCTTCATGCTTTGTAGAAACCACGGTTCATTTCCTCCTAAACCCATATAGATCACATCTGTCCAAGCGGTGGAAAAAGTTCAGTCTGTTGTCGGCTTTTGTTAACTTTTGAGCTTTAAATGTGTGTGAGCTGTTTGAAGTGTAAAACAGAACATGTTCCGATATTCTAGACAGAGTTCTTGCTATAATTTTCTGATGTTTTTCAAGTCATAGGGATTTCCCCAGGACGCCACACATTTTCCCAAGTCTGCCATGTTATAGCTGGCCATCGGGGGCTACGGAAAGACTCACATCGACTTCAGTGGGCTGTGGATCAGGCCCCAGGTGTGCAGGGTGCCTGGATGTCTAAGATGAGCTGCTTTGATATTCCAGCTCTGTAGGAGGAAACAATGGGGGTTTAAATGGTACTTTGACAGCTTTTTATAGATTTTTCTTAACTTAGTGCTGACAAAATAATATCCTACCAACCCCTAGGAGTTGGAGCATTGATAATTGTTAAGGAAAGGAACAGAGTGAAGTAACCATAGTACTTACTACTTAAAGCGACACTGGTTCAATACACCTGGGGATTAAAATGTGAGGTCTACAGGGAGGAAAGGCTTTGGGATGGACACATGGCTAGATTGTAACTTCACTATCTGCCCTAACTCAGTGGTGGCTCCTAGTTGTGCCCAGCAAGGAGCAGGGCAGGGAAACCATTATGATGCAGGGAATCTCGATTTCCTGGCTTCCCCTCCATACCGCACTCTTCCCTTACTCTCAGGGGAGGTTGTAAATTACTCCTCTGGCCGGTGAGGGAGAGGGGCAGAGCCCTGGCTCTTCCCATTTCCTCACCTTCACCACCCATTTAATTACAAAGGGAATATTTGGCAAGTCGGCTTCACTTTCCTCCCCCTCCCCTGCCATAGACAGCCACAGAGTGTGCAAGGCCAAGTAAGGGTGAGCCTTACTTCCATTTACTCCTTGCTGTGGCTGTGACAGTCTAACCCAAATTATTTTATTCTAATACATTCAATTAACTAATCAGAAAATGGGTAAATGAGATAAAAATGCATATATCCTGTGAGGTATCATTCGGTGGGAATACCCCCCAAAAATAAGATCTGAACCTGTGGTAGAATGTCCACATAGAAGATTTTCAAAAGAAAAACAGAAAGATCTTTGAGAAGAGTGTGATTTTTTTCTATGCACCGAGACCACCAGAGTTTATTGTATGTGGCCTCAAGTGATTAAGCTCCAATATTGTAAAAATAGGGATTGCAGATACACACTTATGCGCAATATTATGCTTCATGTTGCTACACCTGCTGTTAGGACGGTCAATATGAAAACAACCAGGTGGCATTTGAATTTTACATCCCTGAAAAATGGGCTGTGCTTCTGAATTTTTTTTGAAGGTAGGCCCAGCTTGTATGAAGCTCTTTTTATATTCATAAAAGGCTTGTTCCATCCCAGACCGCATTAAGAGATATCTTTTAAATGTTTTAGTAGTGGCACATTAATTTCCTGTGCCGCATATTGAAAGGAAATGGTCTGATGGTATGAAAATATGTGAAATGAGGGTATGAAAATATGTGAAACTTGCTAAAGGATTATTTGATGAATAATGTAAAGGCTAAATATGAGCCAAGTAAAGAAATAACCTAACAACGAGAATCCCTTACCAAACAGGCCAACTGAGATATACAAACATAGAAACAAAGAGCTGTGCAAGGATACACAAGAGAGAGGCAACTGTGGAATTTTTAGAGATGCAATTAAAGAAAAAAAAATCATGCTATTTTAGATCTATCCTAATTAGAGAATGAAATATGTAGGGATATTGGGCCAGGTGTAAATCTACATAGCTCCACCGAAGTCCCTGGTGTTATGTTAACATGCACCAGCTGAAGATTTGGTCCGTTATGTTACATCTTTGTCTCTCTCTCTTAATTGCTAGAGCTACCCACCTTTCTCTCCCTTAAGGATAAAATAATACTTTTGGAAACAGCGTGCCAGAGGAAGCAGAGAATAAGTTCAAAAAGATCAGAATGAAACGATGATTTTCAAAGTGAATATTTTTGCCTGCTTAGCTAATCACAATATTTTAAACCTAGGTTACTTGTGACAGGAGGGCCTATAATAGAGTGAAAGTGGTTTTTTAAAAATTGCTTTTCCTTTCCTCTCCCCACTTTTCTTTTATTTTTGACAGAGGTGGGTGACTGGATGCACTATGTGTCCAGCTATTTGCCATCACTTTCCTTTCTCAACACTCTTTTGGCTCCATTAATTCCTTTCCATCTATAATGAATTAGCAATATATAAGGTACCTTTTTTTGTATATTGTGTGTGTGTGTGTAATTGTTTTTAGCATATGAAAATAATCTCCCAGATTTTAAACTTTCACTTTTTAAAAACATGGATTTATTTCCTAAAACTGAGAGTTCAATGACAAAATAACAGGAAGTGGGAAAGCTCTGTAGACTATGGTAAAACTGATAGAATCTGAAGTTCTCCATTTTTGAGTTACTTGGAGGGGAGGATGGAATTAAATTAATTGTTTCCCACCTCTTCCCCAGGGTCTGTTAGTACTTGGTATATGACATTTTGTTGTTTCTGGAATAGATTTGTGTGCAGGCTGCTGGAATAGACCTGAAGAAGAGCTCTGTGTAATCTCAAAAGCTTGTCTCGCTCACCAACGCAAGCTGGTCCCATAAAAGATATTACCTCGCTCACCACGGCTCTCTAGATTCAGCTATGTTTAATAACAATGTTACTTTCTGTAGCACTTTCCACCTGCAGATCACAGCACATTTTACAAACTTTATTGAGTTAAGTCTTGCAGCACCTAAATGGAGATAGGGAAGTATCATTACCACTATTTCACAATGGCGACTGAGACACTGAGGGCCAAATTCTGTTCTCATTTATACCAGTGTAAATCCTGTGTAGCTGCACTGACATCAATGGAATCGCTCAGGATTTACTCCAGTGTGCGTCAAAACAGAATTTGGCTTGAGGAGTTTCAAGGAATGATCTAAAACTTGCTGAAGTCAATGAGAGTCTTTTTGTTGATTTCCATGGGTTTTGCAAAACGTCAGCCAGGTCATTTTGCAGAATTTCTGGAAGAGCTGGGATTAGAATCCAGTTCTCTTAATTCCCAAGTTTTTATTTTAGCTTCAGGACCATTGTTCATTTTTCAGAGCTAATGAAGAACCGTATTGATTTAAGGGGGAGGAAAAGACTCAGGAGTGCTTTCTTTACAACAACTTTGAAATTATTTAAGGTATCAGAAGAAAGGCTTCTTTCTTTGGAATGGCTTTTCTGTTCATTTGACTGACCTCTGTCTCCTTCATGTAAGAACTATGGAAGCAAAACTGATCAAACCAACTGCAACATCCAGAGTATAAATGAGATTACACACATCTTTTTTTTAAAAAAGAAGCAGCAGGTTTTGTCTTTTGGGCAACATATGTCTTTGTACAAATTTGCCAAGATCAGAGTTTTTAATACTGGCTTACAACTGTGAAATGCATGATTGGTTATTAAGCTAATGTCTTGGATGTTTCAAATTTATATCAATTTTGTTTAATTTATTACAGCTTGTCAAAACTGCCACATTTGACTTCCATAATGTATAGCTTTGTTGCTGGTATGGGCAAGCCCCCTATGACAGCAATTATGGAACACTGGGAAAATGATGTAGGCTTGGGAAAAAATGAATGTTGAGTGGGCTTAAACATGAGTAAATGGGCAGGTTTGGCAGGCACACTGGAGTTCAAATCATACAATTTAAGCTACTTCAAGCTCTATTGTAGTCACGCACGAAAAAAAAGTAGTGAAAGGTATGGTTATGCAAATCATGTGGTAAGTGTCAGCATTTGGAAGGCCTATAAATGCATTTGCCATATAACTGTCCACAGACATAGGCTGTTTGGATGGGAATCTTTATTTGCATTTGGAGGATTAGCAGACTGTTTATTGTAGCACCCTTAGCTCTTAAGTGCACTTTAGCTGTTTTTCCAACAGTACAGAATTTATTCAGAGTGCTAACTTGCTGATAGATGCAGCAAGGAGAGTAGTTGCCAGACGTCAGCGGAATGTACAAGACCTCGCAGCTGATGGATAATATTTCATTAGTTACCTTGAAATGTGCAATGTCTGTAATGGGAACCAGTGAACTTTAGTCAAATGTAACAAACTGTAATGATTATTGGTGACTTCAGTGTGTGTGAGAGAAATACAGATATAATTATAGAGCTGCATATGGATAGTAGCTGATCGAAATAACAGGTTGAATAATTTACTAAATGTCATAATATTTAAAATAGGTATTTTATTAATATTTTCTTTTCATTATTCTTCCAGCTTTAGGGGCCTGATTCAGGGCCCAGTGAAGTTAATGAGAGTCCTTCAGTTGATTTCAGTGGGCTTTCAGTCAGCCTGGAGAATGAGTCACAAATATTTGTGCATATTTATAAATGTAAGGAAAAAGTTTGATTAAAATATTCATGCATGATTCAACCCACTGCAGTTTTATCCACCACTTGCATATATAGCCAGACCCCCTTCCTTGAGGTCTTTATTGAGTCAAACTGCTACCAAAGTGTCAATGGGATTTTGCTTGAATAAGATCCTCAGGATCTGGTCAATATTTGTTTCCGTAATCTTTAACATTAGACTTTAAGGCTAAGAATGGATGCTTACGGGGATGTGGGTCCTTTGTGCATGGAAGAAAGATATTTGTTGTATTTTACAGCCTGATTAAAGAGATGCTGTCAGGTACCAAAGCCATAAAACCTGACCATGCCTGACAGCGGCCCTGTGCAAAAAGCCTCATCTTCCAGTATCCAAGGATGTATTTATTTCCCAGTGCACCAATACTTCCTCTTAAATTAACTTAGGTGAAAAGAAGACACTTGACTCTGTCAGCTTAACAACAAAGAAGTTAGTTCACTTTCACTAATTCCAGGCCTAGTGTAGGAGGGTGAAGCATACAGTTGTTGGGAGAATAAATAATACCTTGGATTCCAGAAGGCGAGAGCTTTTAGACGAGCGACTTCTGTGGAGGTACGTTAATTTTTCTGGCAAAATACCTTGACAATGCTCTATTGAGAGAGATGCCTTTTCTGAGACATGAAAATTGGCTGTGATGTGCTAAATGGATCCCTTGTGTGGAAAGCCAGATCGATTTTGCTCCGCATGCCTTTATCCACGCCAGGATACAACTCCACGCTTTGTCCACGTGGCACCCACTCTGATGTCACAATGGAGGGTTGCCCGAGCCAAACCTGAGTGGCACTGTGACCCCGCGTTCCCGGTCGCAATGCCCAGAGCGGGGAGCAAAGACACGAGCTGCTGCTGCAGAGTGAGTGTGGGCTCCTTCCTTAACCCTCTTCCTTCCCCCAGGCCTCCTCCCTCAGTGGGCTGGGTGTGGGGTCACAGTGCTGGGGCTGAGGGTGCTGAGGTTAGTGGTCAGTATCTGCTCAGCAGGGTGAAGAGAAGGAGGCAGTGGCAATCGAGGAGGATGCTGGCCTATGATTTTGGGGTCCCAACCCCCTGGGTGGGTCACAAAAATACAAAAGGCAGTTGGTGGGTTGCCTTAGTAGAAAATTTGGGAGCCACTGCTCCCAGGAGGCTGACAAACCTCCTCCATGTGATGTCAAGTCTGTGCTGGCCAAGACAGAAGAGGTCACTTCTGAACCGGGCTGTTGCCTGTGATAGCTACTTGGCTTGGCAATAATTTAACTGCAAGCATTGGTACCAGTATTTACAAATTTATTTTAAAGGTGTCTTTAAACAGAGGTAAATATACGTATCTGCCCTCAGATACACTAGCACAGTTCCCTCTGTGCACCCATCGGATTGGTCCAAGTACAGTAGAATCCCATTTATCCGACCCTCCGTTACCTGCCTCTCTGTATTAACCGAACCACCAGCACACGCAGGTCCAGAAGCGGGAGATCTCTCCTGTGGCCATTAGACGGCACTGCAGCCTCGCACTTTCCCATTCTCCGGATTATCTGAATTCTTGATTATCCGATCAGGCCCTAATTAGAACGGCTAAATGAGGTTCTGCGGTTCTATGTCTATGATTTTACGATGATGCATATTCTACATAGTATTTTAAATAACAATCCAAACGGATGTGCCAAAAATTATAAATGTCTCTTCAACTCGACAAGTCGTGAGCTACTTTAGTGTTGGCCAATATGTCGTCATGTGCTGTCTAATTTGGTCACAATATAAAAATACTTATTCGGTTATTCAAGTTGTGACCAATAGCATATAGAGCAATTGTCTGTGACTTTAGGCAGGCTACTGAATCTCTCATAAGCCTAACTTTGCAGTCCTGCTCAGAAGGTTATCCCTGACCTTACAAGAGGCAGAGCAGGACATCGGGGCATGTTCTATCAGATGAGAAATAGATATGTGAACTGTACACAGCATGATTTATTGTGACACCTTACATTGTCTTGGCTTAAAATTGCTTTTTGCCAATGCAAGAGTGCTGTTTTCCCTATTTAGTTTACAGCTTTTATAAATGACTCCCTGTGCATCTGCTGTGCTATCACTCTGAGATTTCTGTGGGCCAGATTTTCATTAAGTGAGGCCAGAGGTAAATGTGCATTTGGTTGCTTGCGTTTCTCTGTTGAACTAAATCCACTACACCTGAAAGCTGAACATATTGTGCATGTAAATGGGCATTTGGGCCTGAAGACCTGTTTGTGTGCACCGACAGCGTGCTGCATAAGTGTTTCTGAAAGCGATTGTGTTAGTGGAGTGATCTGTCTGATGAGGCTCCTGAGATGCATAATTTTCAGGCTACGGGAGACGTTGAGGTAGTCTTGCACAACCTGAGTGTGGGGTGCGCGTGCAGGAACTGCACTAACCTCCTGGTCCTAGCTAGACACTCCAGTGTGGACAAGAAGAGCAGAGAAGAGGGGACAATCAATGCTTCCATCTCCTTCCCTCTGCACCGCCAGGGTAGCATGGGGGTGCACCCGGAGCGCTTTCAGAGGCCCAGCTTCTGTTCAAGTTAGGGTGACAGACAGCAAATGTGAAAAATTGGGATAGGGGGCGAGGGGTAATAGAAGCCTATATAAGAAAAAGACCCAATAATCAGGACTGTCCCTATAAAATCAGGACATTTTGTCACCCTAGTTCAAGTAGGTATTATGTTTGTGTCCTATGACTGAGTTGAGTCACTGGGGCATCCTGTTTAGTGAAGTTTCAGTGGGTAGTTGCTTTCATTCATCCTGGTGGTACCTATTTCTTCCCCAGAACCCCTGTAAGGTAGGGAAATATTATTATCCCCATTTTGTGAATGAGGACCTGAGAGGCACAGAGAGACTCAATAACTTTCCCCTGGTTACAGAGGAAGTCTATGGTGGAGGAGAGACTAGAACCTAGGTCTCCTATGTGCTAAGCCAGTGCTTCAACCACTACGCCATCCTTTCTTTTAAATAGGTATTACCTCAGATAAATGGTCTGTCTCTGGGTAAATGCAGCCTGTCTCTGATTATCTGGGGTCTCTTAATCTGTATAGCTTTCTCCTCACCCCACCTCCAGTGCAACAGTCTGGCCCTCTGCTCGCATGGCTTGCAATCATTAGACAAAATATGTATTCAGTAATATTACTAGTCACCTTCAAGATCTTGCAGAATTTCTCTCCACCAACATCCTTGCTACCATCTGCTCTTTCTCTTGCCCTCTATGCTTCTCCCCATCCTCTAGTCTTATTGCTCCCTTTGTGTCCATCTACCATGCGCAGCTGAATGCCCTGTATAACAGGAATGGTCTTTGACTTGCCCATCAAACGCCTTCTCTCTCCACTTTCAAATAACTCCTGGAAACCAGCTTCTTCCTTGAATACTGCCTATACTGGTCTCCTCACCAATGCTGTCTGTACACCCTCCTGCGCCTAACCTGTTGCAGCATATTTGCTCACTGTTTTCGATTGTATGCCACTTGGAACAGATATTGTGACATTGTTTTTTGTAAAGCACTTGCAATAAGTAGTATCGATTACAGGACCTTACAATGGAATGCCATTTTCTGATGAGTCACCATACTGGAATGCCGCATGAAGATGCAGAGTCATTTTTCCTGACTCGCTCAGGTATCAAATCAGCTGCGTCTTACTAGCTACAACACATAGTATTAAGAGGTTTAAATGTCTCCTTGAGGCAGATAGGATTAGGGTCAGGGAATAAGGTGGTTCTGCAAGGAAAAGCAACCAGGAATATCTAAGCTCCAGAGGAAACTTAGGCCGAGCCTTATAATGGTAACAATAAAGACAAAACCAGGAAACTGGTAAAAGTTTGGACTATATCCAGTGCATATGCTCTGTTTGGAGCAGGATAGAAATTTCATATGCTTATGGGGCTATGTGCATTAATGATGCTTTATAAATATTAACAATAGAGATTATATGTTATTGTATATACATTATTGTAATCATACTGTGGAAGATATTTTGCCAAATACACAACAATAATCCTCTTAGCAAAATTAACCAGGCATTAAACTGAGAGCTGAGGCTGTGAATTTCTGTTTATAATAAAGCTGTTTCTCTGATGGTTTTTCACGATTGGAATAGATATTGCGTGTTTCGATTCCTCTGCTGAAACAAAGTGACTGACTGGCATGTTTTTGAGATTATTTCCCAATTATGAATTCCATCAGTTCTCATACTCACACCTACCCGACCTGTTTTCCAAAAGCCTGCCGACAGTTTACTGAAAAAATAATGGGAGTCTTGCTTACAGATATCAAATTTCTATAGGTACTGCCTATTGTTTTTACTCTACTATGCTGTGCTTTTCCTCTACAGAATTCTTTGATCTTGGGATTGATTTTCATTTGTCTTCCTGCTGTCTCTGTCTCTCTCCTTTTTTTCCCTGCTCTTCCTTTTGAAGGGTCTACTCCGCTGTTAGTACAAGGCGATGACTCCTATTAATGGTAATGGGAGTTAGAGAGTGTAAATTAAATTAGTGCCAGTGGGAATTAGTCCTATAAATTTCTTATGCATTGAGGATTTTTAGACCCGTATGCAATGAGGGGTTCCCCTTTAGCTAGTTTTCCTAATTCCATTTTCATGGTATGTTGTTCATTTCTTTCCATTCTCCCAGCCTTTCTGCAGTTAGAGAAGGTGAAAACCTCTTAACATTACTGGGAGTTGGAAGAACATTCTCTGATAATGGAATATTTCCTTGCTTGAATTTATTTATATTCTTGAAATTTTTGCATGAATCTAAAGTCACTGAAGTGTGCATCATATCATGCCTGCATTGGACACGCTGGACTAAATATAAAGGAATTTTGTTTAACTTCTTGCATTTATCTAATTTTCTTTGGGGGAAGGAAAGGGAGTTGTTTGGTTCTATATTTGCATTTTAGTATCTTCATCTAGGATTGCAATTGCCTAACTAAAAACTAAATAACTGTCTGGAACATGCTGTTTTCTTGTCTATATTCCAGGAAACTTCATATAATTTTATTCCATACATTCATTCCATTTTACTGAATCAGAAATGGACAGATTGGTAGTAAAAGCAAGATGGAGATTTTGTATAAAACCCATTTACCCACCGTGAAATGTGTCCTACACATAGACACTGTCCTGGAAAGTCTAACTTTGGCAACACTTGACAACAGTACCTTATTGTGCTAAATAAAGTCAAGTTCTGTCACCCTTACTGGTGCTGAGTGGTGCATTACAAATACAATGCAAATAGCTACAGTTATTTCAGTGGGACTATTTGTGTAGTAAGGTACTACTTCTGGTGTATAGAAAACTGTTACAATGACAAGCTATCACTTTAAGTTACAAGGGGTTTCTTGGTCCTTCTTGGAGGCTCTGTAGGGAAGCATGTGACTTGGCTCTTCAGCAGTTGAGTTGTGCTTCGCCCCCTTAGGGAGCAGCCTGCTTTGTGTCTCTTTCTCTGTAATTGGGTGTTGCTGTGTTAGAATTGTGGAGTCCAGGAAATAAAGTAGTGTTACACTGCAACCTTTCAGGAAGAGTATAAATGGTGGGTTTTTTTTATTCTAAATTTCTGCCTGTATTCCATGAATATAGCACCGTGATGGGGTGTATAAACCCTGCACTAGATCCAAAGGGGTTAAGGAGCAGCGCTGGGCCCAGGCGACCCTTCCCAGCTGCAACTGCAGTGTGTGCTCCAGCTGGAGATGGAATTTAAGAGGGAGCCAGCCAGCTCATAAAGGGGCCTGACAAGGCAGGGAGAGGGACCTGTCCTGAGAGAGGGCGATGCAGAACCCTTCTCCTGGAGAGGAAAATCCTGCTTGCTTAGCCAGAGGGGCTGAAGCTTCAGCTGGTACCTTTTCTCTTACTACTTCCTGACAAACTGCAAGACTTTGGCAGAGAGTGGATGGTAGGAAGTGGCACTGGGAGGCAGTCTTAAGGCATTTGTAGGCTGACCATATTTCCTTGAGCCAAAAACAGGACATTGGGATGGCAAAAACGGGACGGGGAGACAAGGGGCAGCCGCAACAAGCTGCCCCTCGTCTCCCCGCTCAGCAGCTCGGCGGGGAGACGAGGGGCAGCCGCAACAAGCTGCCCCTCGTCTCCCTGCTCAGCAGCTCGGCGGGGAGATGAGGGGCAGCCGCAACAAGCCAGCGTTCAGTTTTTTACAAAAAAATAAAAACTATATATAGTTTATTAAAAACGGGACAAAATTGACATTTATATTAAAACAACGGGACGGTCGGGAAATATGAAAAAAACGGTACTGTCCCGTTTAAAACGGTACGTATGGTCAGCCTAGGCATTTGGTAACCCTTATAGGGCCCTGGGCTAGAGTCTGGTGGAGTGGGAAGGCCTGGGCTCCCCTATCAATCCACTCCCCCCATTAAGTAGGGCACAAAACCCCACGCGTTCTAGACTCCACCCCACCCCTCCACCCGAGGGGAAGGAGGGAAAGGATAAATACCTTTTGAAACCCCAGTGAGAGTGGACACTCCTGGGGGTCAATAGTTGAACCTCATATCTTCCTAGGAACCCTATCACACCGGGGAGGGGAGGGAGAGAAGAATGATTGGTAACTTGACCATAGGAGCATAGAATCATAGGGGTAGAAGGGCCCGCAAGGATCATATAGTCTGATCCGCAACCAAGATGCAGGATTTGTTGTGTCTAAACCAGCCAAGACAGATGGCTATCCAGCCTCCTTCTGAAAACCTCCAGCAAACGAGCTTCCACGACCTCCCTAGGCAGTCTGTTCCATTGTTCTACTGTTCTTACAGTTAGAAAGTTTTTCCTGAGATTTAATCTAAATCTGCTATGCTGTAGTTTGAACCCATTGCCTCTTGTCCTGCCCTCTGTGGCAAAAAAGAACAACTTCTCTCCATCCTTTTTATGGCAGCCTTTCAAGTATTTGAAGACCGCTATCATGTCCCGCCTTAATCTTCCCTTTTCCAAACGAAACATACCAGACTTCCTTCAGCCTTTGCTCATATGGCTCACATTCCATCCCTTGGATTGGATGTTGCTCGCCTCTGGATTCTTTCCAGTTTCTCCACATCCTCTCTATACATTGGTGACCAAAATTGGACACAGTGCTCTGGCGGAGGCGTAACCAGAGCTGAGTAGAGCCGTGCTATCACCTCCCACGACTTGCATGTTATGCCTCTGTTAATGCAACCTACAATTGCATTTGCTTTTTTTGCAATAGCATCGCATTGTTGACTCATGTTGAGGTTGGGATCCACCACAACTCCCAGATCCTTCTCAGCAGTCCCGCTGCCAAGCCAGCTATCCCCCATGCTGTATTTGTGCATTTTGTTTTTCTTCCCTAAATGTAGCACCTCACATTTGTCTTTGTTGAATTTAATTTTGTTTTCTATAGTCCAGTTTTCCAATGTATCAAGATGGCTCTGAATTCAAGTCAAACCCCAATAAAAGACAGACTGCCAGCAGTCATGAAGGTGGCCTGGGGGAAAGTAGAGGCATGGAGAACAGAGGTGTAACCCCCTACCCACTAGGCAGCACCACCAGCAAACTGTCCTTCACAAAAACAACTCAGTAGGCAAAAGGTAAACAGAGTTGTGATCTACCTTTATGAAGCTGAGACAGCTATGATACCCATCAGTGTTGGTGAATAGTCGATTGAATAATTTCCGTGCTTGTGAGGCTTTTCACCATGATGATGGATAGTGATTGTCCCTGGGGGACATTTTTAATCTTTATGGGCCAGACTGGCACCTTGCAATTTGCCCTCAAGAAGGTGCAGCACATAGCTGTGTAGCCCTATGGGATGGCTGTGAGTGAAGGAAAAGTAGTAAGGCCAAGCCCTTACATCTGGTATAGATTACTTCTCCTTCCAAGCAAGAGGGGGGAGGGATAGCTCAGTGGTTTGAGTATTGGCCTGCTAAACCCAGGGTTGTGAGTTCAATCCTTGAGGGGGCCATTTAGGGATCTGGGGCAAAAATTGGGGATTGGTCCTGCTTTGAGCAGGGGGTTGAACTAGATGGCCTTCCAACCCTGATATTCTATGATTCCAAGCAAGCTCACCTGTGCTGGTCTTGGCTTTAACCCCAGGCAGGCAGCTGCTCCCCCAATCTCCCATGCCACTGCCTTTGAAACTGTTAGCTCATGCAGAGGGTAAAGTGACTCCTTACACCCCTTTTATCTTGTAAGCACAGAAGTTTGGCCAGGGTAAAGAACTGGTCCTGTATGATCAGTTTATGTAGGGACCCTTAATTGTGACCCTTCTATTTTGTAATTTAACCCCACAGGCTGGGGCTGGTAAGTGTGTAATCATAAAGGGGGGAGGGACTACAAAATCCCAATCAAGCAAACCCATTTTTCCTGATAACCAAAAAAAATTACGTCATGAATTTCCCAGCTCCTAGTTAGAGGAGAATTTGAAACAGGGAATTTGAAACGCAAGGGGCAAATAGGGTCTTCTTACTGGTGCAACGAAATCCACTGCTTGAAGTGAACGACGCTTCTCTTGCATGAGGGCTCTCCACCAGGGAACAAATCAAGGGAGTCCAACACGAAGAACCACAGAGAGCAAAGGGAAAAGCAGCTATACAGCCCAAAGGGAACTGGAGACTCAGAGCCCTGCCTAGTTGTGAGAATGCCCCTCTACATAATCACAACTCGCTTTCCTTCGCCTTTTCAATCAATGGCCTCTTTCTCCATGATGATGTTGTTACGTTGTTGCAGAACACCGGCAACCTATGATAGGGTTGCAGCCTTATTGTCTACAACTGGGACCTACATTCAATCTGTAATTTGGTCTTTATATAGTTAGCAGACTGACACTTCCCTGCATAAGCTAAAGAGATCTCAGCATAAGCAGTTGAAAGGCCCAGAATGAATAGGAAATACAGAACAATGAGGACAATGAATCTTGTCAGTTCTGTCTATATATCTATATCCATAGGAACTTCTGCACTGAGGTCATGGTAGCACTTTTTCTCCAGTGCATAGCTTAGTTTCAACCTTGTACTCTATCGTTTTTTCACAGAAACTGTAACATCTCAGCAGGGTAGTGGAATAACAGGGTAACGCAAACCAGACAATAACCTGGGGAAAAGTTTAATGATATTGCCGGCTTCAAAATCACCCCCTCACCAAATGCAGGAGCAAGAGGACATTCACTGTCCATCCCAGTAATATTGTACAGGCATAGAGATGCTTTTATGTTCCATTTCCTCTCTGTCTGTTATAGTTACATATAGGGACAGAAGTAGGGATTGTTTGTAACTTTGATTCTTAGTGCAATGAAAGACGGTGATTGTGGCAGATCTTTTCTTTTACTGCTTTCTTCTCAGTATGAGACTCTTCTAAAGACCCTTCAACACATGAAATTCTTCCATGCCTTAACTTCATCTTCTCTGCTGATGAATTCTTCCAAGGAGTCCCTCAGAGGTATAACAATGGGAAGGTGCCATTCGGGATGACGTCTTGCCAAGAATAGTACCTTCTTCTGTGATGAAATTGTCTGAGACATGCTTTCATTAGAAAATGATCTCAAGAATCATCTCCAACATAGACACCTGAAATTAAAATGTTCTGTTAGAGTATCTATACTGTACCAAGATGAAAGAAATACACATAATGTACAACTAGAACAAAACTTGCCCTAGGAAGAACACCCCTATTTCAAGATAACTTTTAAAGATTCACTTGTTGGAGAGATCATAGGTCTTTGGTGTTGATGGTGTGTTTTAACTGAAATATTTATTTGGTGGCAAAGGTCTTGAAGCGCCTTTTTTAATTAATTTCTGCTTACAGTCTGATTTCTTTGTTTTTCCCAAATTTTGTTTTTCTTCTAATTTTTGTTGATATTCAACCCATAGCCTGATTCACCTTCCATGACTGATATCACAAAAAGGAGCCGACAGTGCAACAAGAAGTTTGTAGAACCATAAATATTTGATCATACACTGGAAAGATAACATTTTTATCTCTGTCTAAACCAGCCATGAATATTTTATTTTATTTTATTTTTAAACAGAAATGATGGCAGGTTTAAATGGAGTCCTGAGCTTCTATTTCTAGGTTCATGGTGCTCATCTAACATTAAAGTTTAAGTGAAACAAGCTTTGTGGTTTCAGCTTGTCTTATGATGGCCAACAGAGATAAACATAACAGCTCACACAGTTCAGCAAAGAAACTAAAACAGGTAATCAAAGAACTATAAAGCTCAAGTTAAAATGGGATTTAACCCAGATTTTTTTTTGTTTTTTTTACTGAATGTGAACAGGTGCTTAGATGCACTGGGTATGCATAGCAAAGACAGAACGCGACATAACTAGTCTATGAGTTTCATGCCGGACAGGAATAAGCTTTAATGTACTTCTGAGAAATCTCCTCCTTCAGCTTAGTTGCTTTGGAAAAATGTTTATACTACTTGACTCACCAAAGGCATCAGAGAAAACTTGGACCAAGCATGCATCATTCTCTCCTATCTTAAGTGAACTAGTAGGTACCAGTATGTTTCAGAGAGGGGACACTGCTAAAAAAACCAAACAAAAAACCCCAAACCTGTGAGCAACCCCCTCCTTAAATTAATAAAATTTAAAAAGTCAAAACCCCTTCCCCCAAGGAGAATTTTTACCCCTAAAATGGAGAACTCCTAGAGATGCTATGAAGTTCACTAGGGACTTGGTTATTTATATTGATTTTATGTGGAAGGCACTCAGATACTTTGGTGATAGGCAGCAGCATGACACTCTGAGAAGATGGGTGGGGGAAGGGTTAAAAGCTAACATGAAAGTTTATTCCTGTGCCCCGTGTTCCCCATAACATCAGTAGATGTGATGTGAGTACACAAATCTGCGATTAACTCCATTTTTACTTTGATGTTCATCCTTTGATGGAGTCATTGACCCTTCCTAGTAAAAATGTCAGCAGAGGCTCTATTGGATTCCTTTGCTCCATATCTCTCTTGTGTTCCATTGTCATGTTCAGATGGAGAAAATAACCATTTGACCAAAAGAATCCATTGCTCTGTTCCAAAATCTAGGTTCCCATCCATAGCTCATTGAAGCCAGTGAAAAGTATTCTATTGAATTCAATGGGTTTTGGGTCAGGCCCTTTGTTCATCAAGAGAAACTAGTGTGAACAGATCATGTTTTGAAAATGTTCAACTTGAATTTTCCACTCTTGCTATGCATTACATTTCGTTGTTACACAACCTGTTCAGGTTAGTGCTAAGATCATTGTCTACTAGTGTCACAGTCCCCGTCAGTTAAGGATTTTTGCTATTTTCAGTCTCTATATCAAAAGCAATTCTATTTGAATACAATATAGGGTGCCTCTTAATCCTCACAAGTAATCTTCTGCAAAACCAGAGAGCAAGTGATAAACTGAACATTAATTCAAATCTATTACTGTGATAAAGGTACACTGAATTTTAGGAAATCCTGTTGGTCTTGGCATGTTTCAGTATGACGGCTTAAGTGAATATACGTATATAATAAAGAGCAGACAACCCAAATCTTTCTTCAATAGCAACTGAAATGGATACTAAAAACATGAAAGATCTTTGAAAAATAAGAGGTGAATAAATCATAAAGAAAATAGACTGTTGGCTTCTGTCACTCATTTGGCAGCACGCTCTTCTGGAAACTGGGTGAAATCCAGTGGATTGTACGTCTAACACTGACTTTTTTGTATGCTAACTGGTATTTAAACCTCATTTATAGAGTCATTTAATTTACTCTAGTCATGCATATGTAAATAAGGAAGTTTAAATAATTAAAACCAAAATATATGTTGTCTATTATAATGGTTTAATTACATGATGGGTGTCGAGTTGTCAAGGCAGACAAGGCTAATTTACCCGATAAGCCTAATATAATTTGTTTGTGTATTTTGAGAGGTTGACCAAGAATGATGTCCCCTGAAGGGTAAAGGTTTGCAGGTAGTTGGGGGCAAGAGATTCTTTGCTTAGATGGTAATACAATTTTCAGCACCTCATGACCACATGGTTGCCTTTTTTGATCCCTCCCGCCCATGGGTGTTCCAATTCCCTGGTTGAGAAACAGTGTTCTAAATTAGACTAATAATTAAAGATAGACAAGTATGTTTCACAAACTATTACTTTTTAAGGGCCTGATCCAAAATGCCCTGAAGTCAGTAGATCAGTCCCTGTATGAATATGGCAAAAAGATGAAGCCACAGCAAATCAGGAGACACACTTTAAGAAGATGCCAACATGCTTCCTAAACGAAATGGAAAATAATTTTTAAAACACAGGAATTTAAGGAGTGCTAGGTTAGTTCCAGGAAATTATTTGTGCATCTAATAAAAGCTTAAGCTTTCTTCTCATAAACTATTTGTCAATGAGATAAAAGAGAAATTTGGTCAGTGAGTTGTGTTCTGTATGCTGTTGCAAAATAATAAACTCAAGACAGTATTGTGGATTATCGGCTTTTGTCCCCTTATGGCTAGGCCTGCACAACATGCGAGCCGCATGCGGCCCGCGGAGGCTCTCTATGCGGCCCGCGGGAGGCTGGCCAAAAAAAAAAAATTTTTTTTTTTTCCTCAACAACTTTCTTCGCATTCGGCCCTCGGCATTTTTCTTTGGAGTAATGTGGCCCTCACCGCTTTATGAGTTGTGCAGGCCTGCCTTATGCCTCGTAAATGTGGGTTCTCTTCCGTGGTCACAGTCCTGCTTTGAGAACCCCATGAAGCCTTGTGGAGAGAAGGCCTTAGTCTGTGCCTTTTGAGGCCATGTTTACACTATGGGATTATAGCAGCACCGTAGTGATGCTGGTTTAACCCCATAGCGTAGATGCCATCTAAAGTGATGGAGGTTTTTTTTACCACGTTAGGGACATCACCTCCCCAAGCAATGGTAGCTAGGTCACCAGAAGCATTCTTCTGTTGACCTAGCAGACTCCGCACCAGGGGTTAAGTCCTCATAATTACGGTGCTCAGGGGTGTGGACGTTTCACACCCCTGAGTGCCATAGCTATGTGGACCTAAATTTTAAGACCTGAGAAACCAGAGTGGGATGGGTTCCACTCTCACTACCTTTCCTAATCTTGGAGGTTGAATATTTTTTCCCACCTCTCTAGAGCAGTCTGCGCGAAATTCCCTAAGAGTCTGTACCACCTGGTTGTAACACAAGATTTATTTTGAGCGGGAGAGAGAAAATCTGATTGAAAGAAAAGAAACACTCTGTACAACATATCTGGTCTCTTAAACTCAGCAAATGTTGTTATTCTAGATGACTCCCATCTGTGCAATTACAGTTAAAAGCAAAATTTTGTAATTGTAATGAATCCATCCTCTTTCTCTTTTCCTTTCTATGAATAGCATGTCTGAGAATTTGTCACAGGTCTTCAGGTAGGTATTGTTGCCTCTCCGATGAATGATAGCATATGTTGGAGTCCTGCAGGTCTGTTTCCCACTGGAGAAGTGATGCAGTATCTAGGTTAGGGTAAGGATTATAGTGTAACTATGTACACCAGTCCTAGAACAGAAATGGTCACTTGCACGGTTCAGGGCAGCTATACCTGTATCTCCCTCCATTCTCCACCAAGGACACCCACTTTTAGGCTTCTGGCTCCCAGCTGTTAACCTGGGTCTCTGCCCAAGAGAGGTTTCTTCCCTCCTGATCTTGTTTTTTTCCAGGCTGCATAGTTCCCTGCCTACCCTGTGATGTTCCCAGCAAGCTAGACTACCTAAAGAGGCAGGTCAACCCCATGAAAACTGGGGAAAATTTTCTAAGTTTGACCAGCTAACAGGTCAACCTCCATTCTAGCAAATGGGTTGACGCAGAAGTGACAGAACCTCATTAGAAGTGTGTGTGTGTGTGTGTGTGGGGGGGGGACATGAGGCCCTGCCTCCTCTATGGCCCTGCCCCTGCTCCTCCTCTTCCCCCTGAGGCCCTACCCCCTTGCCAGCTGGAAGCTGGATCTGGGCCATGGTAAGAGCCACCCAGGGAGCCCAAGCCACTGTAGGGAGCCCCAGACCCTCCACCTGCCCTGGGCGGCGATCCCCAGGGGTGGGAGGACATGGGCTAGGGGCTTCTCTTGGGGACCTCAGCCTTCTGCCCAGGGCAGTGCAGGATCCAGGGCTAATAAGCTTACTAGAGATCACCCCGCCCCCTGCTCCAACAAGGGCTCTGGTAGGAATCAGTCCAAATTCCACAAAGGGATTTTTCTATGGTTACAAATTGATAGCTCAGAACTTGCACGACCATGAATAGTTCAGTCTTTCCTTTATATAGCTCGGGCCTTGCATTTTGGCCTCATGTGGCAAAGGCGCTCTGCTCAGGGCGTAGCGTCAAAAGACTGGGCTTTTGCATTACGGGGCCAGAGGGGAGTTGCATTCACCTCCCCCCAGCCCCAGGTATTCCCCAGGAAATCCACTTCACATGTATTGTCCCAAAAACCATTCTTATCTGCCACATTGTTCAATATAATTCCTTTGATCATCCAGGCCCACAATACTATGTAACCTTTGCATTTAATACAATGGACTCCAAAGATACTTACACTTAATTCAGTCAGGATTTTCAAGGATATTGCAGGAAATTGCCATACCGGTCGGTCACAGTCACAAACAGCAACAAGTAATCTCTTTTTCAGGAAAAATCCACCGAAACAGTGATGCCTGATACCCGGGAATCTGCTTGGCCTCTAGAATTGACTCTTGTTAGAGAGATTAAGGCAGAGCACCAACTTCTTTTGCTCACCTAAAGAAGCTTGAATCGTAAAAACTAACAACAATACAATACTTCTTCAAAGACTAAACACTGCTCAAAATTGTGTGTGTAACAGCACCATCTGATGACTCCTGCCATAACAGTTTTCTCCTGTACAGTAATAGGTATCTCATGTCATACTTGCTCTCCTTTGTTATCCTGGGAGCCCCTTTCAAGTTACCTTTACCTCCCTGCCCTTACAATGGTCTTTCCGCGGACATACACTCAGAGGATGATTTGCCTGGGTCTTCTGTAACGTCCATTGTGTGAGTCCCAGATCCATTCAGGACTGAATTAGCTGCCTTGGAAATTATAGCCAGTATGTTATACTAGGACACACATAATTGCCAGTAATAATCAAAAAGAGTTGTAAAAGGATATCTGTTAGATTCAAGCTCATTTTTTCCATGCATGTCCTTCTCAACAAATAGACTAAATCTTGGTATAAACTGTTTCCCCCTTTTCTTAGACTAACTTTACTTAAACAACAAACAAATAGTGGTCTGTAGTGATGAGCAGTGGACAATCAGATAAACAGTCCCTGTGTGTCCTTGCTTGTATTTAAAATATTTTGAATAATACATTCTTTTTTTTTTTGCCAATTTCTTACCCAAATTCTCCCCATATTTTATAGTTGAGCAACAGTAGCCATGGCAACCTTTACAATTACTTTTACTTTTCTCCTGCAGGGGTTGTGTTAGGTGCCCTTGAAATCTGATATCTCAAAGGGTAGGATGCCAATCACAAATTGTAGGGAAAAAATCTTACTGCTTTGCAATAGAGAAGTCTTGGCAATGAAGCGTGTGTGTGTGTGTGTGTGTGTGTGTGTGTGTGTGATTTGAATGAATTAAGATGGCAGTGTCCTGTATATTTCTCATATGAAACAGTGAGTGACCTTCATCTGTTCCTCTCTATGGATCCATGGAGGGACCATAATCTTAAAGCTTCTTTTGATCTCTCAAATGTAGGCTCATGGGAACAGAACAGTTGATCATTGTCCTGTGATATAATCTGTCTTATGTGCAGACACTCTCAAAGGCTTTTTCTTATCTTATTTCTCTTACAATAAGGGGGTTATGAACATTTCAGAACACAGGTGACAAGAAGTACAAGGGTGGAAGCATTAAATAAACCCTTATGCATTCTATAATTAAAATTCCAGCCAGTAGAGGCTATGAAACTGTGGCAGAAACATGCGGCAAAAATATACTTGATCAAAGGAATTCAAGGTTTTTCTATTTCAGGTCACCTTATACTTGATACATCTCTCTGTTTAAAACAAACAACAAAAAACCTAAAGGAATTCTTTTGCCATTTTCAGTGAGACAAAACATTCAGCATGATGCATGGCACGTTTGAGCTCTGTCCACAATACTGAGCAGTGCCACAGTTTTATACCTCGCTTACTATGTTATGATACTTTCAAGGGATTAACTTGACAGGGTGAAAACCAGCAAGATGTATATTTGAGTAGAGATTAAAAAAATGCCGAGACACAGCATTCTGCTCTGCTGTCAACAATTTCAAGGTGAAAAGCCCACCAACATGGCAAATAATGGAAAACGCTTTGCAGAGGTTATCATAACGCGCAAAAAAAAAAAATCCTCTAATTTGGTATGCTTCAAACATTATAGCACTTAGCCATGGCCTGAAGATCAATAAGACTGAACATTCTTTTTCATTATACATTAAGCACGTGAGCCGAAAACATTGTGGGCATTAGAATCTTGTGATTGCTGTACATATATGCAACTTAACCCCAGTGCTGCACGAGCTTAGTGCAGATAGTTAAACTTTATTTAAGGCCAGATACCTTTATTCACATTTAATAGCATCTCACTCGAAAACCCCACCTTTCACTCTTCTCTCTCTATTCCTGGGAGGGACCAAAACCTCTGTAAGGTTGCTACTCCTCTTCCTACATAGGTGGGTAGGAAAGTGGAGGATCAAAACTAGGAGTGGGGATAGAGACTTTGCACGGAAGTACTCTATGCCAGACGTGACTGGTGCAGATTACTACCTACCTGGAGCAAAAGGGGAACCAAGGATAAGACTGGTTCCTTGTCTGCTCTTGGGCCAACATAACTATATGCTGCCCCTTACTTGCGGATTCTCGCTTTAATTGCTACTAAACCTGAGTAAAAGTATCAGAATCTGACCCTTAATGTTAAAAAATAATTCTGCTAGAATTTGTTGTATTGCAAAGAGTATCAGAGCCCATTCTGCATAGTGAATAGTCCCTTTGACAAGTGTGTGCAGGATCAGGGCCTTGATTTTACATAGTGTCTTTCCTATAAAATCTACTTTAACGGACCAGGCTAATGCCAAGAAGCAGGAACTATAGAGGAGAAGGCCTCAAACCACCAGAAGTGAGACTGCAGTGAAGTGGGAGAAAGTAGGTAGGGGCTAGGCAAAAGAAGGGAGCATGTTAGGGGACAAAATACATGAATTACTGGTAGGGAGAAATGTATTTTTTTTTTGTCTCCAAATAGAGTGACAATTTTGACCTGGAAGTGCATTATTTAGTAAAACTCAGACCAAGTAAAAATGGAAGGCCTAATCCCAAAGTACTAAGTGCTTCCTAAGGCCTTGTCTACATGGGAAGATTTACCACTATACTATGTAATTTAATTATACAGGCATAATCCCCCACGTGAATATTCTTATTCCAGGATAAGAGTAGCTTTTTTCAGTTTAGCTTTAAAACCCTTCTTAAGTGACAAACTAAACCAGGGGTTCTCACAACAAATTTTTTGGTGGCCCCAGAGTGCGGCCACCAACTCTTGCTGGTGGCGGGACTGATAATTTTTCCTAAAGTACTTGATTTAGGAAAAACAAATAAATAGCACATATACATTTCATTGTGATTTATTTATGTAGGGTTTTTTTTTGCAGACTCTATAGTAAAAATATTCCTGTGAAAAGTGATATTTGTACATTTGTTAATATCAATCACTTTTCACGGGACACTTAATAGTTATCTAGAAGGCTGTGAAAAGTGATACTTGCATGTTTGTTAATATCACTTTTCTCAGCAAGTCCCAGGACAAATTAAGCCCTGGATGTGGGGGGCGGAGGCGGAAGCAGGGTGGGACATAGTGGGATGGATGTGGGCTGGGGGGAGGCAGTGGGGACCCAGGGCAATGGAGGGGTGGATGCAGGGCCAGGAAGTCAGTGGGATCCAGGGGTGATGGGGAGGGGAACATGGATGCAGGGCCAAGAGAGAGGAGGGTGTGTGATGAGCCCCGCAGCTGTGTGGCTGGAGCTAGGGGTCGGTGCCCACTGCTATGCGGCTGCGGGTCAGTGCTTGTGGCCAGAAGAGGAGCTGCATGGCTGGGGCAGGGAGTTGGAGCCCAGGGCCAGTGCTCCCCGCCATGCAGTCAGAGCCCAGAACTGGGTGCTGGAGCGTGGGGCTGCGTGGCTGGATCTGGGGTCAGTGCCTGCCACCATGAGGGTGAAGACAGCACCCAGGGCTGGGGATCAACACCCAGGGCCAGCACCCACTGCTGCATGCCCGGGGCTGGGGATCGGTGCCCGGAGCCAGTGCCCGCTGCCATGTGGCTGGGACTACAGGTTGGTCCCCGGGGTCCACGGCCAAGACTGGGGGTTGGCGCCCGGGGTTGGGGCCCGGGGCAAGCAGCTGACACCGGGGTTGGGGTGCAGGGCCGGTGCCGTGTGGCCAGAGACAGGAGTTGGAGCCTGGCACCATGTGGCCAGGGGTTGGAGCCTGAGAGGAAGCCCCATGGCCGAAGGTCGAGGCCGTGTTGCCAGAGCTGGGGGTCAGCACCCAAAACCCTGCAGCTGGAGCCGGGTGTTGGTGCCTAGAGCCCTGGTCTGTGCAGCCAGGGCCTGAGCCTCATAGCCTCCCCTCCCTCCAGGTAGAGAACTCACGGTGCTCCTGCAAATTGGTGCCCCACCTGTCTCCAGGGGCCGTGCAGGGCTGCGTATCCATGAGGAACTGGGAGGGAGGGGAGAGGGGCCCATGCTTTGCCTCCTCCCCCCCACAATCACTGCTCAGGAAGCTGTCATGCCTGCAGCTAAACCCTCTGGTGTCCGTATTTGAGAAAGGCTAAACTACACTCCGAAAGGCACTCTTATGCCAGAATAAGAGTGTCTACATGGGGCGTGTGTGATGTAGTGGTTTTAAATTACCACCTAGTGTATACCGTTTCCCATGCACATGAGGCTTGAGAGTTGCTGAAAGCCCTTGATTTGAGCATGGTCACTAGCTCTTAGGAAATGCTCAGCACCTTGCAAGATTAGGCATTAAGGGCCCAATTGTGGAAGTGCTTTGCAAACAGTCTATGAACTCAATTGGACTACTCCACCACACCTGCCAGTAAGCACTTTCAGGCTCAGGTGCTGAATTAATAACTGGTTTTAAGGCCAGCAAGGATCATTATGATCTAATCTGATCTCCTACATTATTGGGTAGAATCCTCTGGCCTGCAGTATATAGGAAGTTGGCTTAAATGATCATAATGGTTCTTTCTGTTCTTGAAACCTATGAAGAAATAACACAGGTCTCAGAGTTTCTCTTTGTAATTCCTGCATCAAGCCTATATCGTGTGGCTGAGCTCGCGAAAATATTTTTTAGGACATTGTCTATTACTTCAAGTGATGTAAAATCCACCGCATTCCTTGGTATGTCCCAAGTTGACTGATTCAGGCTGTCGGAAAGCATTTTTGGATCTATTCCTGTGTTTTCCTTCAGAATCATGTTGTGCTGCAAATTATTTTGGTAGCCTAAATTAAAAGTGGATTAGAGTATGCTATTGAATTTATTCCTCCCTCTTCTGTTTAGATGTGCTGTTTGTGTTTTGGTTTTACTCTCCCTTTATTCACTATCAATCAAACAACATTCAGAGATTAACATCTAGTGAAAGTGAGAAACTAGACTAGATTAAAAAAACAAAAACCAAACATATACAAAAACTGGTTTAAATCACTCTTTCTAGTTGAGCAAGTATTATACTCGGTGTTCTACAACAAAAATAAGAAGAAAATTATCCATGCCCGAATTAAAAGCTAATATTATCTCTCCCCCTCCGCCCCCTGTATTATAGCAGCAATTAATGTTTCTCTGCTGGCTCAATGGATTGTATTTGTAACATAAATTGTGCATTTCATATCACTAATCGTGTTTGTTTGAGTTATACTTCAAGCACTTGACTGTAGATTTCTGCAGCGATCTGCTTCAGTTACAGAAATCTCCTAAAAGGAAAGAGATGTCATAGTCAATTAAATATCTTTTGACAGTCTCTTTTGAAAGTATGTATTGAAAAGATTCTGCATATGAAAGCACAAAATATCCAGTTCCTGGGCTTGACAGGTGCTCTACAGCTAAAACTCAGCTGCTAAGGTTGTAAATAGCGCTGCCATGACTGTCAGTAATGCTATATTTTAGCCATGGAAATAAGAATCCATCACATAGTTATGCAGATTGTTCCTCTAATTAAATAATCTTCAAGCTAGACGGTCATCTAAGCATTGTGAAACTTTAAGTATAAAACTAGAGACCAGATAATGACTATTTTAATAGAGTCCTTCATGATAAACCCTTGCTAAAATTAGTTCCTTGAGGGGTGAGATTGTCAAAAGTGCTCAGCATTGGCCTAACCGTGTTCCCATTGAAGTCAGTGGTAAAACTCCCATTTGCTTTAGTGGTGGTTAGACGAATTCTAAATGCTTTTGAAAGTCCCACCTTAAATGAACAGGTTTTCATGTGCCAAAAAAGTAAATGAGGAGGAAGAGATTGCAGTTAATGTTGACGCTTTGGAGGCTAAAGCAGGGAACGATGCTGTTGTGGGTGATTGATTAGAATGGAATTCAGGAAATCAGGAGTTCTGCCGTTGTGTGAATCAGGCTCATTAGATAGAGTCCTAATCCTGTCCTATGCTATTCTACATCGGTCTTTATACTGCACTCATCACTCTGGAATCTGAGCACCTTTCGGTAGTGCATGCAGCAAAGTGACGACACAACTGTCATGTGTTGTTTCTTCTCTCATCCTCTCCCCAGAGGGAGAAGCATGTTCAGTGGAGTGTCTTGCTTTGGTAGCATGTCTTTCTTTAAGTAAAATATAAACATACTGGCTGCTATGTATTTATGTTAGAGAAGGCAGGGCAAAGAAGTGGGACTTGCCCTTGTAGTGAGACAGTAGAGAGGTTTGTGATGGTCCTTATTTTATATATATAAAAACATGATTTTTTCCCGGGAACTAAGGACCATCACAAATCTCTCTACTGTCTCCATATATATATATATATGGAGAGAGAGAGAGAGAGATGCCTATCTCATAGAACTGGAAGGAGCTTGAAAGGTCATTGAGTCCAGTCCCCTGCCTTCACTAGCAGGACCAAGTACTGTCCCCTGACAGATTTTTGCCCCAGATCCTTAAATGGCCCCCTCAAGGATTGAACTCACAATGCTGGGTTTAGCAGGCCAATGCTCAAACCACTGAGCTATCTTCCCCCCGCCCCATGTTGAATGAGCAACACTGTGCTTTACCCTTCACCGTTCTTTGCCTTACAAATCCTCCCAGAAATGTACAGAGCCCCAGCCAATTGTTCCTTTTACAGAGTGCTGAAGATGGGGAGGATGTTCTATCCACAGGCTTTCCCCCCCTCTTCAATATTTGCTGGCCAGATTGGGCCCTTTTCAGCCCCACCAAACCTCTAGGGATTCAGGGTGATTTGGCACATCGTTACCATGAAATAGAACCAATACGACAAGGTCGCTTAACTATCTGCCAACTGGAAGCAATGGTGATGCTGTGGCTAATTGCGTGACTGCTGCTGTTACCTCTGGATAACTGTGCAATCAGCTGTTGCTTTCTAATCAGCCAGCTCAGGCAACTGGAATGCTGAGGGCTTCCATTGGAGTAAAATATGTAACTCCAGGCCCTATGTCCAGCAGGCTGTTATAATGTATTTTAAATACAGCTTTGACTCCAACAGTGATTTCTGAAATGAACAGATGTGGGCCCTAGCTCTGCAAAGACCTTAAGCACACGTTTCACTTTGGACACATAAGTAGTTCCATTGACTTCAGTGATTCTACTTATGTGCTTAGCGTGAAACATATTCTACCTACATTAGGCCTTTACTCTGCTAATCATGTTGACTGTCCCACTAAAAGAAGAACCTTGACAATGGCTAGGAGTATAACAATAAAAACACAGGAGTCCCATTAACTTAGAAATAATTCCCCAGATAATTGCTCAAATAATTAATGACCTGTCTATTTAGAAACTCTCCCAAGAAAACAGATTTAGGCAGTTAATTCTCTAACAAAATAGCCATTGATGATGACAACTGCCTAACTGCTATTCCAAACGGATTAGTACAGTTAAAAGTAAAGTATAATTGTATTTAACCACAAATTTTTAGCCCTTTGCAATCTGGTAATTTCTAGACTTCCAGACAAATGAATGTTTTGGAAAGGGTTTATAAAATGTTCCCAAAGGGTTAATCCTTTGAAACAGATAAGTAAGTGGCTGTAATATAATTGAGTTACTGCATTTAAAATCTGCAGCATTAAAAGAGTAAATAGTTCGTGTCCAGAATGTTTGCCTCTTGGCTGTTTCCAACATGAGTTCCACTCCTGACACACATTTATAATATGAAATGTTTCCATGGATTTCAGCATGGGTCTTCATACTAACTGGAGTGCCAAAGGTCAGATTTAACAAGCAGCACAGTTTACTGAACCTCTAATCTGATTAAGGGCATTTTTTATGCCTGCACTACGCTTGTTCTTGCTTGATACCATGACTACCAGGTGATATCATTATTATTATATTCGGTCCTTTGTGCTTTAGGATCTAATCCTGCCATATGCTGAGCACCTTAGTGAGAGCTGAGAATGACAATTTAGAGTATCCAGTATCCTGAAGGATCTGTTCTATTGTGTGCTATCTCTGATATTTATCATAGTTCGGGCATAGTTTGGCCATATTAGTCCGTACTCATCTACTGTGGTGTTATAGAAAAATGTGCAAATTTTATTTAAGATAAATAGTTATTTCGGTATCTGCAGTATTTCCTTGTACTTTCTTATATTTTACCACCGAAAATACCTTTAAATCTGCAAACACAAAAGTAAATAAAGCAATTAGCAAGTTGCTAAGTACTCAAGATTCGTTTTCATAGAATCATAGAATATCAGGGTTGGAAGGGACCTTAGTAGGTCATCTAGTCCAACCCCCTGCTCAAAGCAGGACCAATCCCCAATTTTTGCCACAGATCCCCAAATGGCCCCCTCAAGGATTAAACTCACAACCCTGGGTTTAGCAGGCCAATGCTCAAACCACTGAGCTATCCCCCCCTCATTAACATTTTAATATGCTGCTCTCTTTATTCCCAAACTCAATTTACAGTATGCTGGGTGAGATCCTCAACTACTCTAAATTGGTGTAGTTGCATTGAAGTCACAGTAGCTATGTTGATTTACAGTAGTTGTGAATCTGTCCCACAGTTTCTAGCATAAGAGAATGGAATTAAACAGGAAAAACTATCATTTCAAATGCAGCCCTGCCAGATAACTTTTTAACTTTCATAAGTAAATTGACAAAAATGGTCTTCTCTGCTGTGAGGTAAATGTGCAAAAAACTGCCATGTTTACCTGTGTTTACACAAAGCGAGTATGAATTGTCTACTTTTTTTTAAAAGAAAAATAATACTTGAACTTTCATTGTTTAACACACATGAAAATATGTCTAGCACCCAGATTCTACCTCTTCAGAAACTCAAAACTAAGTACATAATAATTTGCATATCAAAGCAAATTACAACCTAATGAAACATTTTCCCGCCAAACATTTCTTTATCATAATGAACAGAATAAGAATACTTATTATATCCTGATTAAAATGTTTTTGTACTTGTCCAACAGGTTACTCTGTGTGTGTGTGTGTGTGTGTGTGTGTGTGTGTGTGTGTGTGTAAAATATATATAATTTTCAACCCCTTACCAGCAAAAGGAACAAAATAAATATTCTAATGTACAGCATATATTTTAGTGTTCATATCAACAGATTTAATATTATATTAACTTTGATGTCAAGCCTGAAAAAAACTCTCCTGGATTTATATTGCATGTAGAAGAAGCTAATGGTTTAATTCAGAATGAATATTCACCACCACTACCTAGTTCCTATATAACAACATGACAACTTCTAACAATCTGAGAAGCTCAGCACATTTTATAGTTATATACCGCAGATTATGTTGTTACACACATCTACTATGAGGGTGTCAGCTTGCCCAGCGAAATTACTGCTAAAAGATGTACTACATCTGGGATGAGGAAATAACAGAAATAAATATTTTGTGAAAAGTGAATTCATGTATAAAGTTGTTATATTAAAAATTGAGCCTTTATTTTCTGGAGAAAGTTTTTCTTAAGCAAGATGCTCTCACATTGCCGTACAGTTATATAATAAACTAGAATTAATATAACTTTGTCTATAAATATTTTGCCATAAATAGGTTTTACTATGCGTACTTATCCTGGGGAAAATATGCTTTACTTACTTAATTATGAAGTTCATATCCTCTGGCTGTTTTGGGTTGTTCTCACTCCACTTTGGTAATTAACCAAAAGCTAAAATAAATTTACTAAATAGGATTGTTCTTAATATAAATGCTAAATCATATTTTCTCCAATGTAATTGTACCTGAATGGATGTAACTGTAATGTGAGCTATAAAAGGAGATAAAGCCGCAACATAATGTACAATTTCCTACCACATAATGGTAACTCTGAATAACACATGTTCCAGGAAGAAAAGTAATTTAAACTACATTACAACAAATGCCATATTTTAAAATGGAAACTATCCATCATGTGCTGAAAGAAAGTGTTAGTGAACTACAATAAGTCTGAGGAATGTACTTAAAAATTCTTGTAGGAGTCCATTAAAAATAAATTGATTGACTTAATTTCAGGACATATTGTAATAAATTGTAAGAGACAGTTACATGTAGAGTCTTTTTTCCCAATGCATAAAGCTAATAATGGCAAGTTCAGTGGACAATAATAATACGAAATAATCAGCGGCAACTCATACTCTTATCTTGAATAAATCCTTCTCTTTAGCAAATGGTTATCAAATTTAAAATCATGATGGTAAAAATGCATATTTAAATTAGATTTATATTTCTATGCATGTCAGATTTCTAGCAGCACAGTAAATTTTAACATTGAAACCCAAGGTGGGTAAGTAGAAGAAAGGGATAATAATAAGAAACCCATATATACCTACAGTTCACATTGTCTTTCTAAAATAGAAATTGGAAAGAACAGTTATTAAACTCTTTTCATTTCATATATAATTCAAAGATATACATGTATATTTTATACTTTAAAATGAGGACTTACTACAAGGTAGCAAAACTTCCTTTTGTACAAAATTGTATGAGATAGCAGAAGAAAGGTGGCACTCATCAAACCGACATTAACCTTGATTGACACATGCCAACAGGGGGATGTGTAGGTTTTGTAATCCCACAGTGCATCTGGGTTGATGGGTATATGTCACTCTGTGTTGAACTAAAGGAGAGAAACATGTAGACCCAATGAAATAAATGGAGTAGCATGCCTTTACAGCAGATCCGAATTTAGTGCTTTGTTTGCTCTAATTTTGGGGGTGTGTGGGGGAAGAGGAAGGCTGCCCTTCCTATCCACCAGTATTTGATTACTTCCTGTTTCACTTATTCTTCTGTTGCCCTACAACCCTAAAATAATTGATCCACCATTATCCTGACACCAATCCCACACTGCCAGCAAAGTTTTATGCCTCTTCTTCCCCTTCTATGGATGCTTTCTTCTTTTAATAAGCCCTCAACTCTACCCTCCATTACCCACACATTGGTCTGTGTGTATATGGCATTTTTGTATGCAGTAAAAAGCTTCACATATTGGATGCCTCAATCATTTTCTTGTACACAACTTTAAAGCTCTGACTCATTACACGGGTAGTTTCCAATAAGCGGAAATAATATTTTCACCAAGCTGGCTTTGAAGAACTTGGCGACCTCTGTTGTTGATTTTTGTCATCTGTATAAGCGCGG
This sequence comes from Chelydra serpentina, assembly GCA_037349315.1. NCBI lineage: Eukaryota > Metazoa > Chordata > Testudines > Chelydridae > Chelydra > Chelydra serpentina. The sequence continues at coordinate 32,348,695 of JBAIAC010000026.1, forward strand.
AACAAGGTATTTTTTGCTGATTGCTTTTGATTATTGTTGTCACATTTCCTATTTATATGTGCAGTCACACCTGTGCACTCCTACTGAAGGCAGTGGAATGGCATGGATGTAAAATAGAGCAGAATATGAACCCTAGGGATTAGAAATAATACAAGAGCACCACATACAATAGGGGTGGTTTTCATGGGAAAACACTCCTGAGAGACATTGGCACGGCTTGGTTTGCAGGATGTTTCATTCCCACAAATTGACAGTAGGGCAGCAGGCCTGGGTGATCTTCTGAGGAACAAAAATACTTCTGTAAGAAACACCTCCATGGTCTATCAGTGGCAACTAGCACTGGGATTTCCAGCAGTAAAAGCATAAGTAGACCCTTGCAAATCCACGGGTGTCCGCTTTGTATCAACTGACTTTTTGTTTTGTTTAAACACACGGTTTCTGGGCTGGAACCCAGAGGAGAGGGTGGGCCTGTGTTCCCCTACCATCACTAGGAAAACAGGATAGAAACCCTCTCTGAGGAAGAGAGGGTAAGGACTACAAAGGCTGGGGCTCACAGCCTGAAACAGGGTCATGGGACCTTTTAGCCTCCAGGATTCTGTACTACTCAGGAAGGACTGAGATGATGAATCACCTGACTAGAGAGAGAGAGCTATGAGAAGAGACCAACTGCACTGCCCCAACTGTTGTCTGGTGAAGGAAACTGGGTGCTCCACCATGCCCAGCCATGAGGAGACATGGCTGGGCAGTAAGTTTGCTCTGTTTCAGTGGCACAATGGCAGTTTGTGACAAACAATAAAACTGCTACAGTAATGACCTTCTTCTGTGTTACAGAAATGAGAAAATCAGAATTATATGGAGGAAATTTTGAATAAATGACAGTTGGAAAACAGAAGAAACAGATTATATTGGGGATTCAAAGATGGGATGAGTCACTTTGATTCCTACCTTTTGGTTTTCATTAATGAGGGGTTGAATTTTGCCATTCAGATACATCCCAAAATCAGCGTATAGTTGCAACCTCCAAGAAGATGTTCAGGGAGGAATTGCCTCTCCTGAGGTACAGTAACTTCCCAAGCTCTTTTGGTGCTCAGATGGCTAGTGCAGGCCATTTTTCACACTGGATGCTTGGTACAAAATGCAATGGAACCACACTACAATACAATCAACACGAAGAGGGAGTCCTCTCAGAGTGCCTAGGTCCATTCACTGAGGTTTTTCTACTCAAAGAAAAAGATGTGGAGGACACTGGAGAAACCTAATTTCTGCCATTGAATACATTCAAACATTTCCCTGGGTTAAAATAGTGCGTTTTCATTATGAGTGACTGAGAGAAGCAGAAAGCTCCAGTCTTTGTCCATGAGCCACTTGAACAGAGCAGGTGACAGTGCCATATGGCACTCTCTTAAATGTAAAGTGTTCACATGAAATCAGTACATTTGTTTGGAGTGGCTACAAATGCATTTAAATAATACCTTAGCCATTAGGAAGGGAAGATCTAGGGTCCTTAACATTACTATTGACAAATGCATTCAATACCACTGAGGGTATCTGAGATCTTATTCACATTTACCCTCCATTTCAAGTAGGAAATACTTGTGATTAGCCTAATTGTCTGGCATTCTGCTGTTTCTGAATAGAAAAAACCCACTTTGAAAGTATTTAGCTGGCCCTAAAACTCTTAGGGTATGTCTTCACTGCAATTAAAGCCCCCTGGCTGGCCCGTGCCAGTTGACTCAAGCACGCGGGACTTACGCTAAGGAGCTGTTTAATTGCAGTGTAGACATTCAGGCTTGGACTGCAGCCTGAGCTCCTGACCTCCACCTCAGAACCAAATGTCTACAGCACAATCATACCGCCCCCTTAGCTCAAGCCCCGTGAACCCGAATAATCTGGCCTGGGACAGCCACAGGTTTTCAATTGCAGTGTAGAGATACCCTCAAAGACAGAGTTTAACAGTGGTGCTGTAGTTTCTAGGGATCCAAAGGATGTCTGATTAATGGAAGGTCTGCATTTTCCCCATGCCAGAAGAAGTTGATTTTCAAACACACAAAACATGGAAGAGACATCTGTTCTAAGGTGATTTTTTTTCACCATTCTCCAAAAATTTCTTCAAAACCAAACCAATCCACCTTAAATTTCACAGGATGGCACATTTTATACCAGACTAGATTTTCTCTCTGAAAGTTTGAATGCGGATGGAAGAATCAGCCTTCTTAGCTATACTACAAGAGGTTATCACACACAGATTTTCTAGGACTGCCCATAGAGCTAAACATTTTTGTCACACACAGATACAGGTTAGAGAACCTCGGCAGACAATTTTGGGATTGAAAACCCAATCTAATGTGTTTACTGATATGCTGTTCCTACCACCCTGCCCCAAATTTATTCAACAAAAAACCAAGGTCTTTGTTCCTTATTAACAATAACAGCAAGGAAATACATTTGCGTGCTATGACTCACAAGAGAAAAATCTACAATTGCAATGTGTTTACACAAAACATGAGGAATGCAAGAGATGGACCAGCCTCAGATTGGATGACACAGTCCCAAGACTTGTCTGAAGCATATTGGGCCGTCACCACTTAGTTTGTAGAGCTGGTTGGATGGTGCTTGGTTGTTGTTGTTTTTTTCCTCATGGAAAATAGTGGCTGTCAGAAACTGAAAGGCCATTTTCCCCCACAGTTTTCATGAAGCACACCCTGACTTTTTGGCTGAATGCCCATTTTTGGCCAAAAGCTATCCAAAATGAAGGGTTTTTTGTGATTGACCTTTCCTAGCTGAGTGTAACACACAAGAAACTAAGCACAGTGAGCTCAAATGGAAACTACACTGTTCTTTAGCTCTAAAACTGTTAATCTCTCATGCATATACTCTATAAATAAAACCTCCATATTTCGACTTCCTTAAATCTGACAGTACTGCATCAGCTGCCTTTGGGGTGGGCATGGCAGAAGATAAGAAAAAGAACTTACTTTTCCCCCCAGAGAATGACTATTTCATTGATGTAAAAATGCAAATTTCTTCCTTACTATCCTCCTTTTATTTTTGTCCTGTGTCAAGCTGAAGAGTTGCAGTTTGCATTATTATTATGTATGAAGAAGCAATTGGAACCTTGGTGTGTCAAACCTTCCCTTTCTAAATATCTCATTCATTTAGAGCCAGTGGTATGCCTCTTTTACTTATGGAGTCATTCAGAAAAGGAGTATGCAAAAAGGACTGCAGATTTACTGATACAATTTATGTGTAGAGCTATTTCGGCATGTGACAGGCAGGTGATTGGAGTGATGATATAACGGCGAGAAGAGATTCAGCAGAATGGAAAGGAAAACTTCAGCTCTGTAAATATTGCAGGAGTCTGAGTACTGTGATTTTGTTTTACATATTACAGGTCTATATTCAAGGGTGGTTTTGTGTATAGAGTGCTGGACTGATGCTCAGATCTGCGTTCAAATCCTAGCAGAGCCACCAACTTCCTGTGTGATCTCAGGGAAATCACTTTGTTTCTCTGTACCTCTGATACCTATTTTTGAAATGAGGCTTGTGGTATTGGGGACTGTGCCTTTAAGGACTGAGCTTTCCAAACAGAATCTGGGTGCGGTGCTGCGAAGCTTACTGAATACCACAAGGATAAAACTTCCCAGCCACATTTCATTAATTGTGCGAGGTGCCCAGTTATTGCAGTGATTTAAGTACCTAGACAGACATGAAAATTAAAATCAAAACATAATCTGCACATCACTTCAGACATTGTTAATAATTTATTACTCATAAACAGGTGTTCTGGTAGGAACTGACCTCAGAAGGGTATAGCCATATTTCCTGCAATATTTCCCCAGTGTGTTGTCATTTAAAATATGCTTCTACAAATCAGCTACAACCTGCTTATTAGGAAGTCATTTATTTTCACAGAAGGCGCTTCGTTGTAAGTGGGAGGCTCACAACAACAGGGGATGAAAACTGAAACACGTGGAAATAATTCAGGACTTGGATTCTACTTCCCAAGGAGTGTGAGATTTGCCTTCACGCCCTAAAACAAAACCCGACTAAATAGCCCTTGTGCAAAGATCTACACTGGGGTTGTAACCCAGCTCCCAACCCACGGACAAAGTGTGGATTAATGAAGGGAGCTTCACAAATGCTATTCCAGGCTGCATTGCCAAGGAGTTGATTAGTATCAGTGCAATCCCCTGGACATAATTTAAATGCTTCCTTGCATAGTGGGCTATGTGGAGCTGGAGAGGAACACAGATGCAATGTGCATAAGTGGGTAGAGAATCCCCCCCTGGATCTGGTATGCAGAACTGTCTTCCCAGAATGCAATTGGGAGCCTTGTTCAGCCATGAGAATATGGGTTGCAGATTCCTCTATATTGATGGAGTTTCACTTCTCCACGTTCGCCCTCACTGGGTTCCATTGTAAGCAGAGCCGGCTCCAGGCACCAGCTTGCCAAGCTGGTGCTTGGGGCGGCAGGTGAGAAGGGGATGGCAGTCCAAGTCCCGCGGCGGCAATTCGGCGGCAGGTCCGCTCTTCCCGCCGCCGAATTGCCGCCGCGGGACTCAGACTGCCGCCCTAGTCTCGCCTGCCGCGGCGTCAAAGGGGCGGCAGGTCCGCTGCTGTCCCCTTGCCGCTCCGGAATGGGACTGCCTGCGTCAGGGGCGGGGCGCCGCCACCCCTGCTTGGGGCGGCAGAATTGTAAGAGCCGCCCCTGATTGTAAGCACTCAGATTTCCCTTTTTTGGCAAACAGGACGGCCATAGGGAGGTGGTGGAATCTCCATCCTTAGAGGTTTTTAAGGCCCAGCTTGACAAAGCCCTGTCTGGGATAATTTAGTTGGGGTTGGCCCTGCTTTGAGCAGGGGATTGGACTAGATGACCTCCTGAGGTCTCTTCCAACCCTAATCTTCTATGATAACGTGCAAGCATTGCTGCCCAGATCTGTTCCTGTATAAGGGAAATAGGCCTTGGCGGGCTTATTGATAAAATACAGATAACTACAAGAACTATGGAGGAAATGACAATGTAGTAACCAGCAATTTCAAACAGCAGCCATTCCAAATAAACTGTAGTATAGCAATATTTGTATAATGAATACATTTGAAAACTCAGTTTCACATTTAAAGCACTGCCTGTTGGGCTTGCTCTCAGTTCAGCTTAGATGTACTCAGAAGAGGGGGAGGCGAGAGCAGTGAAGGTCACCCTAGAATACCTATTCAGCAGCAACAGAAGTGGGTGCATGCTGCTCTTGTTTTTCTTATCAGTCATTGCATAACTAATTCCCTCGAGTACCAAGCTGGAAATCATATTTGTTTACTGTATTCTCTCCTAAAGAAATGACAGATTTAGTCAAGGACTGACTAAAATTAATACTAATGCTATACCTTCTGTTCTTGCACTGCACCATGTAGGACAGAAGGACACGTGATCTTAGATGTTGTGCTCTTGGAGTCTTAAGTGCCAAATGACATCGCTTGTAATAAAAGAGTCTTGATTCGTGGCGATGAGGATGATGGTTGTCAGGGTTGGGTAGATATTTTGCTGCAGATTCTCCCCTTCATTGTGGCTGTTTTTGCACTGTGCTACCTGCAGGAGGCAAATCGCAGCTGGCCGAGGAAGGATCGCCCCAGTGTTAGGAAATCTTTTAAAGGATTTGAGCTCATGTGGCAGATTTTATGTCACTGCCCCCTCCTTGCTGCCAGTTTCAGGGCCATGGCTAAGGCTATCTTATGCCTTATGTTTCAGTCCCTAGGGACCATTGGCTGCCATTCATATGTTCACCAGACCTTTTAAAATTGATTTCCTGTCCCAAATGGAGTATATCCTTTTACTAGTGCTAATTTTCCTGGACAAGGTGAGTCTTGATACGTATATAATATATAGCCCTAAGGATGTTCTAAGTTATGCTGGATCACTGGCTGTGCACACTGCTGGCCTTGGGTCAAGCGAGTTTAAAGGTAAACTGAATGCTGTCCTTATCCTGTTCCTGAGATTTTCTGTTTGCTTCTCTGGTGCAATTGAGGATCTAGTTCTGTATATTTCTGTCTGCACAAAGATAGAGGTCCTCCAACATGGGTAACTTTGGTGAATTAGCGACAAAGGGTCCTGTGGCACCTTATAGACTAATAGAGGTATTGGAGCATAAGCTTTCGTGGGTGACTACCCACTTCATCGGATGCAAGCTTAGGGTTAGGGTTGCTTATGCTCCAATACCTCTGTTAGTCTATAAGGTGCCACAGGACCCTTTGTCACTTCTACAGATCCAGACTAACACGGCTACCCCTCTGATATTTGGTGAATTAGGTCCTAATTACTCTTTGCTTGTTTGCGCTGTAGATCTCCTTGCATAATTCTGCTGTCATGTGGCTTTTAGTATTTCTGTTGCACTTTGAGATCCCTGGTAAAACAGTCTAGAAGTGCAAACTATTATTTGTTGTTATTGCCATCAGTGGAGGTTCAACATGCAGAATGACTGCAAAGAATACAGCGGAGCTTTTCAGAGTGAAGCAGAGGGAAGTGATTTGCTCCTAAATTATAAATAGCTACTCATGTTCCATTGATTTATAGTTTCCCACTATTGCCTTTACCTTATTTATGAAAGTTCAGGAGAATGTCCCTCAGTGTAGTACAGTATATCAAACTGAGGACACAGCTAATGCTACAGGTGCCAACAGAAATGGCCTCAAGTACTCTGATTAACTAGGAGGGACTGAAGACCAGTGAAAGATGTCTTGTTTACAGAACAAGCCCTTTTCCTGCTCCTATTTGCATGCACATAATTGTAAACTGTCATGATTCAAGTGGCAATTAAGGCTACATGCGCAAATCAGGCAATTGTGCATGCAGCTGGCCAGTTGTGCATGCACAATTACCGAAATTACGCATGCAATCACTGTAATTCCGTGCACAAATAAGGCATGCAAATGCAGACTGCCAATTTAAAAATCAGCCTTTCATTCTGTGCATCAAGTGACATTTCTGAGAATAATGGAACATAATGGGCCCAAAGTGTTGGATGCTTAACGTCATTTTTGGGACGTTTATTTGGTGGCCGTTCACCAATGAGGATGATATTTAAGATTGCATCAGCTACTGGTTTGTGCTGTAGGTCTTTGAACATATTCAGCTATGTTAATACTAATAGGCTTGAACTTCCGATATTAGCTCAGTATATTTTGTCTGCGTTGTCTTTACAGAGTGCTACAGCCCATTTTATTGAGGAGGGTGTGGTATGCCAAAGGATCTAAAAGTTGTTATTGACTAGACTAAATTCTGCTTTACGTAGTCTCCATTATGTATCCAAGAATGATTGAACAGATCATTTTCTTCGGCTTCTATAAACAGCTTGGAAGAGGGCTACATTCGTTACTTAAAAAACAACACAAAGCAATTTAAATAAAATGACCTAAGTCATACAGCAAGGTATCTAAGCACGTGCCTCATTTTAAGCGTGTCAGTGGTCCCATGGATTTCAAGCCAGTGCTTGAAATTTAATTGCCTTGCTGAACTGGGATTTTCCTACATACAGAGCACCAAGTTCATAAATAATTTTTTTCCTGGACTTCTCATCTTTCGGAGAGCCATCTCTGCAATCAGTGGTTTTTTGTGCCCATTCTCACTATTTAGCTCAAACATTTTTTAGACATAGCAGCTTAAACAAAAACCAAATGAACAAAAAATATTCTGGGAGTCATGTTGGTTGGTAGGAGAGTGCATATGGAGAGGGGAAGGAAGAGAGAGTCTCTCCAGTAGTGTACGGAAAGATTCTGGAAAAAGCAGGAGATTCTCTAAAGCATATGGGTGGCCATAAGGAAGCCTTAGAGCACAAATGATGTACATGACAAGTACTAGTTACAGCTAAACTACTCTGCCAGCAGTTCATGTACTTGCCTCAAGTGCTTCTAAGGAGTAACACTTTTAGCTTCTAGGCCCAAGGCAAAGTCATTGGGTTGAATAGAGTTTTGTAATGTTGGAATTTAAAAATGAGCAATTGTTTCTAGCAACTAACTTATTTCCTACAATATAATTCACCATAAATCACTCTTGTTCAAATGATAAAAATCATTTATTCTTGTTTTATGGGCCCTTTATGTTACTAGCACCTTAGTGAAAGTAAAAATAAGATGCTAACTAAGGATGTGTCTACACGGAGGGTTAGTGTGAGGCAAGCCAAGGTGTGACCGGGCAATGCACCAGCTTGCCGCACACTAACTCACCATGTAGCCAAACCCGATATATATTTTGGATGAGATGATCTTAATGAGAAACGTTAGAAAATAGTCTGTTCTTCTGGACAGAGGGAAGAACAGAGATGAGCTCCAACAAGAAGTGCATGATATTTGAAAAAAAATTGTTCATTCTTAAACAGGTTGGTTTGGAAGCTGCTGGTCTGATGTGCAATGGAATGCTTCTTATTCCAGCCACAGTTACCCTGAAGTGAGATTCTTGAAGTCTCTATGGAGTTAGAATTAATTACCTTTACATTATCTACTGTTCAGACAGAGGAAATTGCTCTATCGTGTTCTTTTTGGCACTAAATTGAACCTGTTTTCACCTCAGATATGGTCCTTTAATGCATGCAGTTTTTAAGTAGTCCAGCTAACAATGAAGGCTAAAAACATATATCCATAGCCAATGTGATTTAAAAAAAAGTTTTTTAATAGACTCCAAACCATAATTCTTAATGGCCTAAATTGACTCCCAACTAAACCAGTTCACATACGTAAGACAAGAAATTATCTTGGCACTAGTGCCATGGTGCTATACCCTGCCCAATATCTCTTCCCCCTCGAAGGTTAGAGAACCTGCATGTACCAAGTCCTTCCCCATAGTTAATCTCTTCCAACCCTATTAAAAATTGTTGTGCAGACAACAATCTGGTTCCTAGTAGAATAATTCACCTGGTGCTCCCGCTAAGGGAACAAGCTGTTAGAAGGAAGGGAGTCAGATATGCAGTGTTACTGATAAAGCTTCCAGGCTCACTTTTACAATAACAATATGCCCACTAAAGACCCCCTCAGTTAGTCTGTCAGGCTAAAGCAGTAAACAGAGATGTACAGTAACTGTTCTCCCTTCTTGAAGGGTTATCAGGGTGGCACAGGTGGTGTTTCAGTTGACAGCAGGTACCTCTTAGGACTGCCATGCCATTTATTCTTTACTGGGGTTTTCACTTCAAAGTCATTTGAACACCATCCAAAAAGTAAGCGGCTTTCATTTTAAAATTAGTCCATTTTGGCAATTTCGCCGAGCTGAGCACATCTCTCCGTAAAGCCGACATTTTTAAAGGGCCATTCAGAAAGCAATGACTTACAAAATTATCACATCGTTGCCAATGCTGTTGCCCTTGGTTAATTCTAATATCTCTTCACACCCATATAGTTTCATCACCCTACCAAAGTTAAATGTTAATGATTTCTCTATGGCTGCTGCTCTGTGAGGTCTTTGCCATGGGTCTCCTGTACTTCACTCTGGCGTCAATCTATAGACGGGTTGAATTCTGGTTTGTGGGCCAATGAGCAAACTACCACTGATGTAAAATTCTAGATACCTTCTGCTTGCTCTGCTGCCCTAACCACTTGCAGCATATGTTCCTATTAAGATAACTGTCAAAACCTCTGCAAACTCCCCAAAAGTGGGGGGAGTGTGAGGAAATCTGGCAGTGGCAAGAGACCCAATTAAGTTAAAGTGCTAGACAAACATTGTAAGTTAGTACAAATAACTGAAAATGGACCAGATCCACAGTAGCAGGGGGGTAGCCGTGTTAGTCTGGATCTGTAGAAGCGACAAAGGGTCCTGTGGCACCTTATAGACTAACAGAGGTATGTTAGTCTATAAGGTGCCACGGGACCCTTTGTTGCTTCTACAGATCCACAGTGTAGTGTAAATGGAGATTCAGTGATTAACATCAGCTGAGGATCCAGTCCCAAAGAGTTAGCTGTGCTTTGAGCTGTTTTAATGTGTTCTTAGGAATCCATGTTTTAGGGCAGCAACACATTTCAGTATGTGGGTGCCATCTGCAAATTGTGTAGCGGGATGTGTGTGAGAGTGCTCATGTATGGCCTTCGCATCAGAAGAGTTCCCTGCACACGTGACAACATTCTGACATTGTGTCGTCTTGTTTTTGTAAGAGCCAAAACCCATTTAAGTCTTCCGCAGCTTGGAGTAAATATATTTTGCCAACATAATGGCAGAGGTAACTTCAGAAAGGTTATCGGCTATATTTCTGGAGCAAAGTGCAGCCTTTGGAGAAAAAAATAATGTAACTGTTTTTAAATGGTATGTAATAAAGTGTACATGGGTTACCATAAGCAGAAACATGATTAAAAGGATCCTGTTTCATTCTTGGTAATATCTTTTTTCATTAGTGTCATCATACTCCTTTGAATTATTGAACCCTTTTATTTGGGCAAAAATATAACTGGCAGATCATGTAATCATGTAGAGATTCGAGTGATCTGTCATTTCACAGCAAACATGGTTTTTACCAGCTTTAGTTGACTTATGAAATGACCTTAGCTTTGCTTAGACCTGAAATGGCCTCCCAATATCCTAGTTTATAGATTGCTAGATGGAATAATCGGAAATATATTGTGAGAGGTTCCCATATAATATTTATTATATTAATGAAATGTAAATGAGGTCATGCAAAAAAGACAGAGAGAGATGGTTTCTTTTTTTTTGACCTGTGCCGTTGAGCTAGAAATGTGATCTGAAGGAAGGATATAAAATGCTCTTTATACTGTGGCAGTGCTGCAAATAACTTATGGGATGTCTGAGCTGTCATAGGGGTTTGAGCACTGATAGAATTAATGATTGATAAAGATCCACGTACAAGTTTCAGGTGCAAGGTAGATGAGTCCTGCTTTAATCATAAGTTTACTTAAAGCACGAATATTTACCTGCATTTTTTTTCTTAATACAAAAAGATTCAAGCACCTTTTCGCCATTTGTAGACCTGGAAAAAAATTTGGTGGGAAAAAGTGACCTAATAATTCTTCATTTCTTACATCTTTGTCTGGTTTGTCTATTTTGACTGTAAACTCTTCAAGGCAAAGACAGTCTCTTGCTATGTATTTGCGGTGCCGAGTACAATGGACCACTCATCTCTCTCGGGGGGCCTGTAAGCATGACCACAATGCCAATGATGTGGCAAGGTCAGAACATTTTTTGTTGAAATGGATTTTCCTTGAAATATGCTTGTCACAAGTGGCTGGCCCTTTAAGGGGAGCTAGCTCTGCCTTGCCTGTGACTTAGCAGTTGTCTGGCAGCTGATCCTGATCTGATGGCTTAAGTATCACTGATGATCCCAGCTATGAAAGGGTCAGTGAGGACTACGTAGGGAGAGAGAAGTGCTCAGTCAGGGAAGGTGACCTGGAAAAGAGGAGCAAGGAGGTTCCTTGCTCTGGGAAGGGCCTGGTGAAGGCAGCCTGGAGAGAACCACAGGGAGCAGGTTACAATCCTATGGGAGGCCTAGCGATAGGGAGGCCCCTGGGAAAAGCCACCGGAGTCCTTCAGAGAGGGGAGGCAGTGGGGAAATCTGCTAGGAAGGAAAGTCTCATGGGAAAATCCCTGGGAAGCAGTCGTAAGCCACTGGAACAGAGGAGGAAATCTGCATTCCCCAGGAGCGAGGTGAAGAGCAGGGAATATCAACGTAGCCCAAGAGAGACGTGTTTTGTTTGGCTGGTTAATTTGACTTTCATTACCCCAGAAGGGGACTGAACTGAAAGGTGACCTGGCTGGAGGGCAAGGCTATGGAAGATGGAGATGGGTCATTGTAGAGCCAAGGAAGTGGCCAAAGGGGGTTGTTAGAGATGAGGACCCATGCAATGCCATGACCAGATGAGAGGAGGTGCTACAGTGGTGAGTGGAACTGCTTACAATGCTGTTTTGTTTAAATGTATTGGTTTCAACTAAGTTTTTGTGAAGAAAGGGCGGGGAGCAGGAGATGGCTGGCTAGATAGATGGACCGACAGACAAAGATTGATTCGGGCACTGGCCTGGGATGTAGGAAATCCTGCTTTGAGTCCCTGCTCTGCCTGACTCAGAGTGACCTGGGATGAAAGTCTTTCCTCTGAATCAACCAATGCACAAACCACCAGGATGGGGGACACTTGTATGCCCTGAGGTTTGATCCGAAAATAGACATTTTGACACAATTCCGTTTGCATGAAACAAATTTTAAATTCTTGGAAGTTGTCGTGAAATGGAATTGTCATTGTTTGGCCAGCTCTAGTGGCAAGTAGCTAATCTGTGTTGTGGGGACAAATTCTGCACCCACTTTCTCTTTTGATACCACACGGGTTGATGGAGAGTAAACTATAGGCTGAACTCAGCCCATAATATGTATCTGCAACAAGAGAAGAAATCTAGATTTTGAAGACCCTATTTATGTCTATCTTTCTATCTCTTCCCACCCGGCTACCCTCAAGCATTAATTCCATCAGTGTTCAAACCCCTAGAGTAACTCACTTGTGCTATTGTCAGTCCTGACATAGATTCAAAGACGTGCCATATACTTTGTTCGTGTTACATTAAGGGCTATGCTTTGAATAACTGAATCTCATTTTTAACACTGAAAAGTATTAAAACAGAACATGTGCAAGCTCCTAATGAAATGTCAGGGTTCTCTTGTGTTCAATACACCTGTGTTTCCTTTACATCGCATTACATTGTTTTGAAATGCTGCTACTAATACACTGTCATCTCTCTTTCAAATTTAATCTCTGTTGTTTTACACACGTACGCAAACACACGCTCACAACCCTCTATCTTCTCTTCCAGACAACTGGTAAGAGCACTCACAACCTTTCACCTGTAGATCACTGGTTTGAGTCCTACACAAATCAATGGTGACTGAAAGTTGCTATGGTTTAGCACCTGTTGAATGATCTCTGTAATCTTAGTTCGTGATCTAAGGAGAGGTTTTCATTTTTTTCCCCTAACAACATGGTTTATTATTCTTGTAGAAATAGTGGAAACACTGCTATGTGGACTGTTTAAAGCAGGGGTCTCCAAACAGGGGATCCGGCCCGCGGCTTCAATTTGTCCGGCCACCGAACCAATTGCTGCTGCCGCCTCGGCACATCGGCAGCAGTGAGTATTTTGGCGGCAGCTTAAACGCTGCTGCCGCTTTGGTGGCACATCGGCGGGATTTCGGCGGCAGTCAGGGGCGGCCCTGCCGGTCCCAGAATACCCGCCACCGAAGCCTCCACGGCTTGCCTGCGGGTGGTCCTCCCCTTCCTCTGAAGCCGCCGAAGCCGCCGCGGCTTGCCTGCGGGAAGTCCACCGGTCCTGCAGCTTCGGCAGCAATTCGGCAGAGGGTAAGCTCAAGAGAACGGGCCGGCCTGCGAAGCCCCTTGAAAAATGTAATGTGGCCCTCATCTCCTCAAGTTTGGTTTAAAGGATCAGATAGGTTACTAGAGGCAAAGCCAGGTTTTCAAGTAAATTAGCCACACGACTGCATACTTCTTGTATGTGCAGTTTCTGAGCCCTTTTGCATGTACAAGTTGGCTAATTGCCATGGGCAGAATTGTGCTCTGACCCATCCGGTTGCCCAGGTTACATGCAGATCCTGGTAACTGCACGCACAAAGAAGTCATGCTGTTGGGTACCCATGTTTGAAAATGTGGCACATGCTATCTAATTCTGCATTGACCAGGGGATTGACACAGGCAGGGGTTCCCAGAAATGTTCCTTGTGTGAACAACACTTTAATACAGAGATTATCTTGTGTGCATCTCCTCTCCCCATTCACAGACTAACTCTCTTCCGCCCCCCCCCCCCTTCTGCTTATTCAGTCACAGAGCATCCCTACTGTAACTACAGTAATTGATTGTATGGGAAGGTAACATTGGGAAAGCATTGCATGTATTTTTAGCTCTCTATTAATGCAATTTAGCAGCTGGAAATAGGAAAGAGAAGCCGGCCCCACAGGATCAGCCAGCCAGTTTAAAATAAATAAATAAACAAAAGCCAGCAACGCTCCTGCTTTAGACAAGTGGCTCAGCAAGCTGCTGTTCAGCCTGCCATTCTGCCCACCCTGTTGGAAGCAGTCCCGTGAATAGGTTTTCTGCTCTTAATTTCTACATATTGATCTGCCTGCGGATTCCATTTTCATCCCTGATTGTGCGTCTGTTCCTTGTATCATTTGTGTTTATTCAGTGTGATTTGTTCTCAGTTCACATTTTCTTGGGTCCTGGCATTGTACAGAGCTTTCTTGGAAGGAGGGGAGGGGGATAGTGTTTTTTTTAATTGATGGAGGCCTGTGTATAGAGACCCTTCCAGTGGTCACTTAAATTTTGTGTATTGTTGTTTGTCTCGTGGGGCAAAAGCCCCAATCAACTTCCTGGCTCTGTTGTGCTAGCTATATTGAAGACACACAAGAAGCCTCGTTCCCTTCCTGGAAGAGTTTACTAATTAAATTGCTTGCAACCCCTGCAAGCATTTGCAAACTGTTCCACAGGCATGGACCCCTGTGTCTGCATCCAGCCCCGTTGACTTTGCCAAGGGAGACGTGGGCCCAGGAGTCTGCCCAAGCACGGCCGCTTGTAGGTGGAGAACTTTGAGGGTCAAAAGAGATGGAGCACTTGCTGACTGGCGAGTTTCATTGTTGGCACGTGCTGGTCTATACCTTTAGGCGTCCCCCCAGGGAAGCAGCATTGCACTCCCAATACAGGAATTATAAATCAAAATTATTATTATTATTATTGGTCAACCATGTAATCTTATTACTTTAACCTTTCTTCAGCATCTCCTTACTATTGAATTGCCCCCCTGCTCCCGTTTTGAAGCCTCCGTGTTGAAGCACGAGTGAAATTATATTGTAAGCACCTAGAGGCAGAGACCATGTCCCACACAGTCATAGATCGGAAAGCCAGAAGGGACCGCTGTGATCATCTCATCTGACCTCGTGTATAACACAAGCCATAAGACTTTCCTGAATTAAGTCCTGTTTGAAATAGAGCATCTCATTTTAGAAAGACATCCAATCTTGATTTAAAAAATCCCCATGATAGAGAGTCCATCACAACCCTTGGGAAGTTGTTCCAGTGGTTAATTATCTTTGTTTTAAGATACTATTGGATGCTATTCACATACTATTGGATGCAGTAAAACAAATAAGAATCATGGCAAACATGAATGAAAGATGTGCTGAAGCTGGTCCTCTTAAGTGTGGGTTGAATGATTTTTTCCTCCTGGCCTTTCTTCAGTGGCACACTTGTCTTAAAGTTCACTGCATGGCTTTCTTCCTATTGTATTATTGACCCTTTATCCTGTACCCCTGCCACCATAGACTAACAGCTTCCTGTATGTATCTCATTGTGCCAAAACAATGATTAATAAAACACAGCTGGGACATAAACCATTGAGCCTGGCTAATTCAGAGTAAAAGCTGGCATTGTTTAGCTGGATTTTGTCCCTCTTCTGGCAGTGGGATCCACTTGGATGGATTGCTGGGCCTGTTATAAACTGACATAAAGATCTGCCAGAGGAAGCCATTTGCAGTGCACACCAAGAGGTTGTACTGGTCTATTCCTGAGTGCTACCTACTGGTATTTTATGCATTAACTATTTACTTATTTTCAGACATAGGAATGCTCTATGAGAGTGACGGTGTGGAGCGAGGGCCAGCTCCAGGCACCAGACGAGGAAGCACGTGCCTGGGGCGGCACATTCTAAGGGGCGGCATTCCGGCCATTGTTTGGGCGGCACAATTCGGCCACCCGTTTTTTTTGGTTCGACAGTCCAGGCGGCGGTTTGGGGTGTTTTTTTTTTGCTTCGGGTGGCAAAAAAGCAAGAGCTGGCCCTGTGTGGAGCCTTGTGTCTCCCATGTGGATTCGATTGCAGGATCATCTGGACCTTCGACTATAAGATCTTTAGGGCAGGGACTGTATCATTTTACGTGTCCACACAGCACCACACACATTTTTGGTGCTGCTGCAATGGAAATATTAATAACACTTGTTCTTAAGTTACAGCTCTGTACTTTTGTCTCTCCTCATTTCAGAACAGCTTGAATTAATGATGGTGTGCTGGCATTAATGTTGAACGCTGGCTTTGTTGTCTTCTGTCACAACTTCGGCATTATTAAAATTCAGCTATTGTGAGGGGCAAGGTTTGTCGTTTATATTTGAGTGCCAACAGACAAATCAAATGGCATGACAAGGCTGGAGAATAGCATAGCTAATTCTGGAGTCAGATATACATGTTTCAGCTGCCAAGCTAGTGCAATGTAGACATCTCATTACGATGTCTTCTCAGCAGATCAGATAAGGCAGTGCTTCTTCCTTTACAGCATTTCATCTGCAAACGGAAATAAAAACACAAACAAACCCCAGTTACATTAATCACTCTCCTCTCTGGCAACTGAAATGATTAGGAGTACGGAACAGCTTCCATATGAGGAGATATTAAAAAGACAGGCTGTTGAGCTTAGCAGAGTTGTGTCTAAGGGGGGGATATGATAGAGATCTATAAAATCGTAAATGGGAAGTGTTAGTTACTCCTTCACATGACAAAAAACCAGGAGTCACCCAATGGAGTGAATAGGCAGCAGGTTTAAAACAAACAAAAAGAAAGTATTTCTTCGCACAATGCACAGTCAATCTGTGGAGCCGGTTGCCAGGGGATGTGAGGAAGACCAAAAGCATAACTGGGTTAAAACAAATTGGCAGATAGGTCCATCAATGATTATTACCAAGATGGGCGGGGATGCAACCCCATGCTCTGGGTGTGCATAAACCTCTGACTGCCAGAAGCTGGGACTGGATGACAGGGGATGGATCACTCGATAATGCCCTTTTCTGTTCATTCCCTCTGAAGCATCGGGCACCAGCCTTTGTCGGAAGACAGGATACTGGACTAGATGGGCCATTGGTCTGAACCAGTATGGCCATTCGTATGTTCTCTGTCATTTTGTGTAGGTATATAAACTGATCTCATATAATTAAAAAGATCACACTGTGCTCCTACAATCATTATTATTTGCAACTTCCATCCATTTCACTGATTCCTCTCACAATTTTCAACTGTGTGGTACAGTGAACAGACATTTTCATTCCAAATCACAAAATAAAAGGATGATTAAAAACTCAATCACAGTGATGGATTCTATTCTCTGTTACCCTGGTGTTAATCAAGAGTAACTTGATGCCACAATATGCTAATGTAATATCAGTGGTGAGATCAGAATCTGGGCCTGGAAGCATACATTATCCTGTAATATTTATTTATCTTTTTTTAAAAAGACTAATTTTAATAATAGAAAATAGTCCCTGAGATCCATCATTGTAGGGTTGGTTTATTGATAAGGAAACCCACTTCTGTTTTCAACCAGAAGACATAATAAAAGTTCATGAGACTCCTCCTTCAAAAAATAAGATCATAGTATACTAAAATGTAATGTTCTTGGTATATATTCTATTTATTTAAAGCTGTTTGGGCTGCTATCACTACTCATACAAGTCCCACTTTATTTTAAGGGGATGTTTATAAAGAGTTAATAAATGGTTAATTGATATTATAAGTAGAGCTGGGTGGGAAATGATTTTCACATTCCATGAACATGTTTGACATTTCAAAAACTTTCACGTTCCATATTGGGATGAAATTGATATCTTTTGAAAATTTTCAGGAACAACCAGATACAAAGAGTACTCGAGAATAGCCAATAGCTTGGTGGTTGAAACATTAACCACTGGGCTATTAGTTATTCTGGAATGAGTGTCTCTCTGGCTTTGACAGAAATTCAATCCTGGACCTGCAAAACCTTCTTGATGAAAGTTTTGTCCAAACTGATACCTTCCAGCAAGAAGTTTCAGTTTTGACGAATCGACATTTTCCTATAAAACATTTTTTTTAAAAATAATTCCTGACCAGCTCTATTAATAAGCATGTGAACTGTATGTGTTATTGATCGTTATAAACTCCTCAGTAGAAGGAGTTATAGATGGCTATAAGCAACTTGTTGGGCATTCTAACAATCAGTAGGGATTAAGTTATTTATTAAAATATCTCTTAGGACCCTTTAAAAAGTATTTATAGATGTATCTTTAAGATAAAGTATGACCCATATATATTCTGGCCTATTTTTTTTTCCATTTAGCAAAACTATGCATTCCCTTATTTCTGTAGTGCCTGTAACAGTGGCTTTGGTGTAGGAGTGGCTTGCAGATCTAAAGTCCGAGAAAATGGGCTTATATGGTGCATTACAGCTGCCGCCAAGTTTCTCTCTCCCAAGATCATTTTCAGTAGGGTGGTTCTTCTGGACCAGCCTCCAGCTTTGAAGATAGCTGTCGACAGTCCCTCCTGTTTCACTGCTACTGCTTGAGCTCTCCCTATTTCTGCAACAATGCAGTCATGCTTCTGTGCTGTGGTGTGTATATATAGAGAGTTATAGGTTGGATAGTCCAATTAGCAAAGACAATAGTAAAGGACCACTCCAGAAGGATCACTGGGACTCGCTCTGAAGAAAGTCACCTGCCTGTGCTTGCATACATACACAGGCTCCATCCATGCCTGCTGCTATACCACATTGAGGGGGGAGTCCTCTTTACCCCTATGCCGAAGGTCAGCTCCACTGGCCTGTATCTTGGGGATGAGGAAAAGTCATATTCTCATCCCCTCCCTGACCCTCTGAAACCAAGTCTGCAATTCTGCCTGGCCTTTGTGTGGGCTGAAAAGGGGGAGGTGGTGAAGATGCTAAAACTTTTCCTCTCATCGTTGTATTAATTTTGACAGAATATATGAGCCCAAAGAGTCAAAGTTGGAAACGTGACCCAGTAACTGTCCAACGTTAAGTTTTAAACAAGGTTGAAGTTTGCAATACAAAGACGTCAGCCTGTTTAGCACCATGGTGCAAACACCAGGAATTTCACTGCAAAGATTAGAAGTGTATTGATTGAAACACACAGAAGGAGAAGATCAAAACAAGGCGCGCGCACACACAAAAAAAAGCATTGAAAGTGAAATTGAGTGATTATGGAAAACAAACCATCAAAACCTATCAAAGTTTCTTTTGAGAGAGAGAGAGAGAGAGAATGTTGATTAGTCTCTTATTCTGTCAAAGTCCTTCTGGGGGGAAAAAAGCATTAGTTCTGTTGTTCAGTTTTGAGTTGGGAATGATAGTCACTTTCCAGCTTTTGACAAAACATACAGACACAGAAGGCAGAAAAGAGAGAGAATAGTAAAGAGGGGGAAATTCAGTTTTTGTTGATCTCCGAATATGGGGCAGCTGTCAATCATGGATAGTTGCTCTGGTCTGGCAGGTCAGCTACGACAGCTGTTGCTCTGGAGCCCAGCTGACCTCCCGGTCAGAGACACCATCTGTTTGGTCTGATCAGGTCCCTCTCCTTCATTGGTCCTTCTGAGGTGAGCAGAGCTGGATGGGCCGTCTCGTCTTGCTGCACTGGTGTCATGCAGTGCATTTGATTTCAGGATCAAGTGAAAAGTTGAGAGAGCAAAAAGATAGAAAGAACACAGTGGGGGATGGAAAGGTATAAAGGAGGGAAGGGAAGACAGAGCAGGATCCCACATGTATAAACCTGGAGTCCTTGCTGGTGCAGCGATGATGGTCAAGTGTCTTCACAGTGTGGAATTTGGCCCTAAATTTCAGATAGACAAAGTCAAACATTGCACAGGGCGAAAACTAGTGTGGGCTCGATCCTGCTCCCATGAACACCAATGGCAAAGTTCTCAAATTTCAATGAGGGAGCAATTCTGCTCCATACTATTGTAGAATTATTTGCCTAAAATAGTGTTCCTAGAATGCACCATGGCCTGCAAAGAACAGCCATTGAAACTTTCCATCTCCCAAAACTCTGGAGTAAAAGTAAACATATGGAAGGATGGCAGCCTCCACTTACGTTTCCAGTTAAGGACAGGAAGATCAAACAATGAACTGGGCATATAGCACAAATAACCATACTCAATGAGGTGAATGTTTCTTAATATCAGTCTGCTGGATTTCCGGGACTGAATGCAGCAAATATTCAGATGCTAGAAAGGCAGATCTGGTAGATCTGATAAAGGCCTAGACTTAGAATTAGGAGATATTTGTTCTTTTTGTAGTTCTACCATTGATTCACTTATGCACTTCTTGAGCAAGTTACATTAACCTCTCTGTGCCTCTGTTTTGCCATCTGTAAAATGGGAATGATCATGTTTACTCAGCTTTGAGATGAAAACTAGATTGAAGCTAAATAGTTATTGTTTCATGTACCACGTGCTGGATAATAATATGAGAAGACTCCACGCCTGTAAAACTAAACTGGCTGGCTCTTCATTAAGAAAACTATTTATAGAGATGCTGCAACTACAGTGAGCATTGTAGACGTGCTCACAGACTGGCTTCCTGGTGCTTCCTCCAAACTCTTTCCCACCTTCAACTTGTGCTGCTCCCTCCAAGTTCCATGCAGGTTGCAACATTGATTATTATTGTGAACAGATGTTCAGGAGTGAACACAACAAATGGGGTTAGGAGTTAGTCATGGGGCTACAAGTATTAGGAATTGCAGATAAAGAACTTCACGCAAACAGCCAGTTGCAGGGCATGATGACAAGAGGACTTATTAGTTCTCCAAAACCCAGAAAATGATGTTGCGTATTTTTGAGCAGCATCTACTGGCACTTAGCTATTTACATACAGACCTATGTCTCTTTCTTCTAGAGCTCACCTGTGATAGGGCAAGCATTCTAGCCAATCAGTATCTGTATTTCAACTTTGTCATGTAACCTATGTGGCTCAATGCCTTGCAGTCATTCTTCAGTAGTTTTTGGTGCTGGTTTGGAAGTACTTTGCTCTTCATTCATTTGTGGACAAGACAAGACAAAAACAATTTCTCTTTCTGTTCCTTATTCCCCAACCCAGAAGAAAGAAACTGAGAGAAGGGCGGGTGCTTGGTCTCTGCTGCTGACTTCATAGCAAAAGACAGATACACACTGAGGACACTCACTAATGCACACCACACATAGAGCCGTGGGGGCTGGGCACACATCAGGCAGTGTTGGTACTGCTGGTGCCTGCCCGGATTCTAGCCAGGTCTATTTTTGTTGTTGTGTCTTGGGCACCCGTGATTGTTTACAATTCTCTGCCATGGTGATCGCATAAAGGATACGGATCCTCACAATGAAAATAGAGAATCTCTTAGTTCTATGTGCTTTCTCTCACGATGCTGATGCTGGGGTCTTTTCTCGGTGTCTCATAGTTCGGATTTTACCTCTGGAATTTCCATGGTAATTCCTCACCACACCCCAAACCCACATATTCTCAAACAGAAGGATCTGTCAGGGTCCTCTGAACCCGAACAGCTGCAGATGTTTGTCTTCTGAGAAGGAACAAACCGAAGTATCTTTGTATTCGTATACCTTACACAGCTATAATCAGCCTCTTATTGAGTCTAGCCAGCTCTTGTCACATTGCACTCACGAAACACAAATGCAGTTCTGTTTCACAATGCATTACACCCTTCTTTCTGTAATTCCTGCTGCTGTGAGCACACCGTTATTTTTTCCTTTTATCTTTGCAGGTATGAAAATTTGTAACCTGTAATTGGCAATCCCTGTAACAAACATTATCTCTTTGTATTGTCACAGCATGTGATCTAGGAGGGATGGTTTAGAGCCACAAATCCCAAAGTGCAACTGGGTACCGATTCCAACTGCTCTTTACGTGATTGTTTTGCAGGAGCAGTGGATGACTGCTGACCTTTGATAGTATGCTGTAAATATACTTCATTTATTTTAGGCAAGACTGCGGCATCTAATGAGTCATTGGCTTCTGTGCCCCAGACCAACATACCAGCTGAATTAGCTGTATTGTCTTTGATGGTATAGAACTAGTTTTCAAATTTTAAAGAACAAATGGTAACATTCAGCCGTAATCAGTTGTTGCAGACATCATTCTAAATTGGACTGATTGGTGATTGTTATGATGGGTTCTAATTGGACACACATCTGGATTTTGTGGTTTTGGCAGCACAGCATAAAAACTAGTGTTTTGACTGTTGAGCTTAGTTCAGGAATCAAAAAGGAGTTCTTTCCTGCACAGCTGCAGTGAAAATCTGACTCTCAGTTTTGTTAAATCTCCCTGGATTAGCACAAAAGAGGTAGACTAGTTTTACCTCCTTATATGGTCCAGATAGGAAAGGTGGTCAAGTCTTATTACAGTGTGTGAGCCAAGCACTTATTTCTATACAAAGGAGAACAGGTCTTCCAGGGGCATACTGGCAGCAGCTGGAGTCTATCATCCTTAAAGGGAAACATATACTTTTCTATCTGAATGCCTGTCTGCTCCTTGTTAATAGGCCTCTCTGGATGCTGGCTCATGCTGATCACAATAACCCTCTGTATCAGTCTACATTTATACTCAGTTGCGAGGTAGCTGCCCTATTTTGCATGTTCTTACGGCAGGCAGATTATGTTCCTGGGTGGTCAAGGGTGTCAGTCAAGCAAAACTGAAATGCCTTAGCCACATATAAAGGGACATTTTCTGAACTGTGGGTGATGAATCAGGATTATGCACACTTGTAAGTGCAACCATATTAAATCTAGCTGGACTGCATCTATGGGCTTAGTTTGTCTCTTGGCGCACTACAGGTTTAATTTGACTGAGAAGCTCAAATTCACTCCTCCTGTGACTCATGGTATCCATGGTTACTGTTCAGCCACACCCATTGGTTTCTGAAAATTCCTTTGGTATTCCATGTTTGTCTTTCACAATGTGCTACATTTCCCCCCTTTCTTTTCTTAAACAGATGATTATCGACAGCTGGTGTAATCAAGCATAAGGAAGCATGTAGTTCTATTACTTCATCGCTGGCATAGAAGCAATATTTCAGGCCAGATCCTCAGCTGGTGTGACTGTAGGTAACTCATTGACTTCAATAGAGCTATGCTAGTTTAGCTCAGCTGAGGATCAGGTCCTTCCTATGTCAGGAGTGCCACCCCTTGTGTTATACAGGGCTACCCCACCCAAGCCCATTGTTACCCAGCACAATGGTTTTGATCAACTTTATGAGCAAATGCAATACCTTTCTACCAGGAAAACAGGACATAGACAGCCACGTGATATGTGCATGAAGTATGTTCCTGAGGGTAGGTTTTCCTGCCGAGTGTATTCATCCAGCTGACTGGAGCCGCGTTTATGTGACTGTGATTAAGTGGATTGTCGCACAGCAGAGCTTCTCCCTAGCTTGCCAGGGCCTCACTGCCATGCCCACAGGCCCTTTTTTTAGGCAGTTCCTATTGACCAGACTTCGCAAACACAACCCGTTTTCCCAGCTCACCCTTTGCATCTCAGGCTTTCACGGTCAGCCCTCCCTGGGGCTCAGGCAGGCCTGCTTTCCTGCCTTTCTCTCGCTCATTCTCCCTCAGCCACTTCCTTCTCACAGCTAGCCTCTCACTGGAACCCAGTAACTCTGCATATCCCAGGTGCAGCCTTGCCCCTTTAATTGGCCTATCTGGGAGTACATCAGGCTGTGGCCCAGGTGAGCTGGACCTAGTTCAGTTACAGGGCCAGCCATCCCATGGCATATCTCCCCCCTGTACAGAAAAACATGCCTCTTTCACAGGCAGGTTGTTTACATGGCCTGTGAGGCCCCATCCAGACTGTTCTGACCCCACCCCCGCCAACCCAAAACACAGAAGACTCCATATAAACACATTCATATACATTCAGATCTATCCATGTTCCCCACAGTCCTTAAAGCTAGCCTTACCGTTGATGTCTTCACCAGTCAGTCTATAGAATCTCTCCTTCCTCTCTGGGACATCAAGGGTATTTGCACAGAGAGTCTCTAATTGTCCCTCAAGTTCACTGACCATCAGGATCAGGTGACCTCTCTCGTCCAGAGTGGCCTGATGTTCTTCAGCCAGCCCATCACATTCTGCAGCTGCCAGTCACTCTGGCAGTCTCCCAGTCTCATGATGGAAGCCATAACACAGCTGTCCTCTATCTCTCCTCCCACAGAGGATCAGTGCTTTAGCCCCTTGCCTTTTATCTGGCTTCCGGCCTACTGATGAGGCCTTGTCTGGGTCCCTGCTCAGCTGCAAGATCATGTCTGGGTCCCCACTGCACCCCTCTCAGCCCTGAGGTTCTGTCTGGGTCCCTGCTGCACCCTGACCTGGCTTTGCCATCAGCTTCTGTTCCTTGCCCCTTATCTGCCTGGAGCCTGGCCAACTCCTGCTCCAGCACTAAGCACTGCTGTTTCCCACTCTCTGCCTCCACCCTAACCTGGACACATTTTATTTCCAGTTCTACCAACAATCTTCTGCTTAGGTCCTCTACTACTTGTTGATGTCTTTTTAGCTGATCCTGCAGGCTCTGGAGATTGTCTAGGGCTTGCTCTCGATCCCACTCCACATTTTCACTAGAGCTTCCAGCTCCCTCCACTCCTCTGGTTGAAAAGGGATCATGGTGGCTCCAGTCATCACTGCTGACTGGGCCGTTGATTGGCTGGTTGGCAGCGCCGGGCAGCGGAGCTAGCAGGCTCCTTGCTAGCCTTCGTGTTGTGCGGCTCCCAGGAAGCAGCCGGCATGTCCCCCCACTGGCTCCTACGCTTAAGGGCATCCAGGAGGCTCTGCATGCTGCCCCTGCCCCAAGCATCACCCCCGCAGCCAGGAACCACAGCCAATGGGAGCTGCGGGGGCGGCGTCTGCGGATGGGGCAGCGCACAGACCTGCCTGGCTGCACCTCCACGTAGGAGCTGGAGGGGAGACATGCTGCTGCTTTCAGGAGCTGCTTGAGGTAAGTGCTGCCCAGAGCTTGCACCTCTGAGCCCCCACCCCGTGCCCCAAGCATAGCTTGGGTCTGTTGCCGCTGTTCTTGCTGCTGCTATAATGTAGCTGGCTGCTTCTGCTGCTGCATAGCCACCTGTTGCTGGGCTGTCATCTATAAGCCTATGACCTTCTCCATCTTCCTTAATCACCCAATTAGGTGGTGTCGGTCAACATTAGGGGCTTCAGTTCTGCCCTGCCTCCTTACCCGGCCCAAGTGGGAGCCCCTGCTCTGGTACAGGGGAGCTAGACCAACGTCAGCTACAGGATCAGCCTTCCTGTGACATGGCTGTTTCAATTAATGATCCAATTGGATTAATTAAAATTAAAAGTAGTTTCTACAGCTGTATTAGGTGAATTTTCTCTCAGCTTGAATGAAGCAAAATGGCTTATGGAGTATGAAAATAATTCTCAATGGAGTCTCTTTGTCCCCCAGCCTTTCCTCTGTATTTGACATTGGGTGACTGGGCAACAAAATGGCAGATGAAATTAAATTTTGTTAAATGCAAAGTAATGCACACTGGAAAACATAATCCCAGCTGTACATATAAAATGATGGGGTCTAAATTAGCTGTTACCACTGAAGAAAGAGATCTTGGAGTCATTGTGGATAGTTCTCTGAAAACATCCACTCAATGTGCAGCAGCAGTCAAAAAAGCTAACAGAATGTTGGGAATCATTAGGAAAGGGATAGATAGTAAGACAGAAAATATCATATTGCCGCTATGTAAATCCATGGTACGCCCACATCTTGAATACTGCATGCAGATGTGGTCGCCTCATCTCAAAAAAGATATATTGGAATTGGAAAAGGTTCAGAAAAGGACAACAAAAATGATTAGGGATAGGAAACAGTTTCCATAGGAAGAGAGATTAATAAGACTAGGACTTTTCAGCCTGGAAAAGAGACAACTAAGGGGGCAGGAATATGATAGAGGTCTATAAAATCATGACTGGTGTGGAGAAAGTAAATAAGGAAGTGTTAGTTACTTCTCCTCCTAACACAAGATTAGGGGTCACCAAATGAAATTAATTGGCAGCAAGTTTAAAAGAAAAGGAAGTATTTCTTCACACAACACCCAGTCTTCCCGTGGAACTCCTTGCCAGAGGATGTTGTGAAGGCCAATACTATAATAGGGTTCAACAAAGAATTAGATAAATTCATGGAGGATAGGCCCATCAATGGCTATTAGCCAGGATGGGCAGGGATGGTGTCCCTAGCGTCTGTTTGCCAGAAGCAGGGAATGGGTGACAGGGGCTGGATCACTTGATGATTTCCTGTTCTGCTCATTCCCTCTGAGGCACCTGGCACTGGCCAGTGTTGGAAGACAGGATACTAGGCTAGATGGACCTTTGGTCTGACCCAGTATGACTGTTTCTTATGTTCTTATGACTATCTGTTGAAAGCCGCCTGGGAAAAGACAGAAGACTTCATAATTCCCAAACAGGCCATTGGAGTGGAAATGTATATTCCATAGATTCCACCAGGTTTACATGTGTAATAGTTTAAACAGAGTTGCTTGCAGTTTTCCTGATACTTCCCCTAGCTTTGTATTAAGCACAGGTCACCCTTTTTCATGTTGTTTACTAGCTGCCTTCCTTTTTATGACCAGTAATTTAGTGAATTAAAGGATTTTCACATACAAAGGCCATTATTATAGTCTGGTAACAACAGTGCAGAAAACAAGTTCGGGCACAATCACTTATTGGCAGCCAGTGACTTTCCAGGTTTAGGTCCATCAATGGCTATTAGCCAGGATGGGTAGGGATGGTGTCCCTAGCCTCTGTTTGCCAGAAGCTGGGAATGGGCAACAGGGGATGGATCACTTGATGATTTCCTGTTCTGTTCATTCTCTCTGGGGCACCTGGCATTGGCCACCGTCAGAAGACAGGATACTGGGCTTGTTGGACCTTTGGTCTGACTCACTATGGCCATTCTTATGTCTATATGATAAGAAGAGCTGCTCCCCCCTAAAACTCTTTAAAGGCAAAAAAACTTTAGAGAAATCTCCATTCTAGAAGGCTCTGCGGGTGAGGTATTTGCTGGTTTGGTTGGTTTTTTGGTTTTATTCGGTAAAGGCAATAGAGCCGGTTGGGAATTTTTGACAGATTGCATTCTGGTCAAAAAATTCTGATTAGTCAAAACTGAAAAAGTTCATGGAACAGGTTGGGTTCTATGAATTTCCCAATTCAAAAGCTGAATTTGTCACTATATTTTTGTTTTTTAACATTTTCTAAAATTCTGGTTTTCCAGTTCTCAAGGTCTTTTTGTTAATTTTTTTCAGCTGATTATATTGAAACAATTTTTTTTTAAAAAGGTTGAAATTGAAACACCCGCAGAGGTGTTCCAGTAAGCTTCCTTTTACAGAGTAGTCTCCTTCTAGTCTGGGTCCAGCAATCACTCACACCCCCTGTGGTTACTATACTTTGTTCCAGTTTCTTTCAGGTATCCTTTGGGGGTGGAGAGGTTCTCTCTTGAGCAAGCTGAAAACAAAATGGAGGAGTCTCCCAGGGGCTTTAATATACTTTCTGTTGTGGGTGAAGACCCCCTCCTCTCTCCTATGCAAAGACCAGCTCCAATATGGAGTTTTGGAGTCACATGGGCAAGTCACATGTCCATGCATGACTCAGTTTTTACAGGCAGTAGCCATTGCCCACATGCTATCTTGAATGTCTCCAGGAATACTTCTTATGTGGATTGGAGTCTTCCAAGATCCATTGTTCGTTGAGTGTTTCTTGATTGGGCACTTAATTTGCACATTCCTTTCTCAAGAAGCTGATCAAATGCTTTACGAAGGCTACTTAAAATCAAGCAAGTACACAGCCAATATTCATAACTTTGAGTACAAAAATGACACATGTATACAAATAGGATGAATATATTCAGTAGATCATAACCTTTACAGAGATATGTTACAAGGCATATGTGGCATAAAACATATTCCAGTTATGGCATATATACATTCATAAGCATATTCCCATAAAGGATTATGGGGTGCAACGTCACAGGTGTAGTACTGCAAGTTTAAAATCCTGTGAAAACAAAGTGCAGCAAATGCCCTAGAACATCAGCTATCAAATGGCTGAACTCATCCCCTGGGTTAGTTGCTTTTCTGTAGTGTCTGGTGACATTTGACTTTTGACCTATTCACTGGACTCCAGTGTTCTGTTGGCTTAAAAACTTATGAGCTGTAAAATTCCAGTACAGAGACAACTCTGGTGTATCATTCTATTGGTTGTATTAGTATGCATAGTATAGCAGTACACCTGATGTCCACAGCAGGCAATTGCAACACCGGTGGAGAAAGGAACAGTGTAAATCACTCAAAGTAAGTGACTAATTAATCATACTCTTGATTCTAATAACATAAACTGACTGTGTCTTGTGAATTGTTTGTCTTTAATTTCACATTCTATTCTAGAATTTCAGTAATCAGCAAACCCCCCTTTGCTCACAAATTAACATAAAAAGTTGTAATCTTGTTTAGAGAGAACTTGGCAACGGAACAAATTACTATGCACCATGTGCAGGACTTGGCTTGATTTGAAGGAAAATGAACAACAGTAAATGACCTCTTTTAACCAAAATATAGGCTCATGTCTCCCATGTACTTATGTACCAATGAATAACGAGTACTTCATTCCAGCAGTACCTTTCCTTTGGCCATGTTGCAGTTAGAAATAAAGAAAGAACTTGAGTTTCATAGTACAGACGCTCCCTGATTTACAGAAATCTGAGTTACGCAATTCTGCGCTTACGGAAAAAGCTCGGTAAGCTTAAACCCCCCACCCCCTCCTATTTTTGAGTTGTTGTTGTTGTTGGCATCCGTTAGTCTCGAGAGACGATGGATATGCGCCCATGGGGAATATTTAGTTGATGGTTGTGCAGCGTCTGTTGTGGCTGTAGAGCCCCACACAAGAGTGGCAGTCTCGATTGCATTTGCTGCATTTGAAGGCGGTGTCAGCTGTGGGTTGGAGCCGCTGCTTCCTTTTTCGTTGAACCCGCTTTATGGTTGGAGATATGTCTCCAACTTACGCAAAGTCTGAGTTACGCAAGGCGTTCCAGAACAGAATGCTTGCCTAAGTCGGGGAGCGTCTGTAGTTATTTTCAATAAACATCGACAGTAAGAATATCCATATTTTATATATCTTTTTAAACAGTTCCTAGTAGTCTTTTGTGACAAATTGTGGCTTTGAATTGATATATGAAGTAATGTTTAATGAGAACATAGGAGTTAAGTTTGTCTGAAATAAAGGCAGAGAGCTTGCTATTTACTACAAGAGCAGTCAGATCAGATGCAGTCTATGCAAGTGTCTGGAAATAAAGGCTGCCAACTTTTCAAAAGTGGCCACTCATTTTGGCCAGCTTCAGATATTTTGAGTCTGATTTTTTTGAGAGATATTGAGTGTTTGCAACTCCAGTTGTCTTCAATCAGAATACTGGATGCTCAGTATGTATTAAAATAAGTACCTCAAATTGGGCAACCAAAAAAGTGAGGCACTGAAAAAGAGTAGCTACTTACAGAAAATATTTGTTCATAGTGTGCTTTAGAGCTGGGTAAAATTATTCAACATAAACTTTTTGAAAAAAAAAGGAAAAAAAAGCAGATTCATCAACATGAAAACATTCAGCAAATTCATGTTCATTTCACCAATTTGTTTCAGTTGGGCGGCAAAAAACCCATAAAAATCTAAATGTTTTTTTTATAAATGTGTTATATTTTTAATTCAAAATGACTTTTTGCTTTGAAATTTCTTCTTTTTTTTAAAAAAAATTAAATGTTAAGTGCTCAAAATTGAAATGAAACATTTTGTTTGACCCATAACATCTTTTTGATTCACTGAAAATATTGTGTATTTTTTTTGGTTCAGCCCAAAACTGTGTTTTAAAATTTATTTTTCAGAATTGCAAGTGAACAAAAAAAAATCCCATTATTTCACCCAACTCTGCTGGGTTCGCTCAGGAGCTCAACACGTTGGCATAAGCATGTCCTGATATTACATCGTCTTACTAGTGTAGTTAATGCTATAATGGTATCAGGATACTTCTAACGGTAACAAAACACTAGTCTGAACACAGAACATGTCTTAAATACCAAAACCAAAGCCATATCTGGGGGAGTTCAGACTGGATGTTCTATGTGTAAATGCAGTCTTTGAGAAGACAGATTAGTATTTTCAAGGAGACCTAGAGAAGAGTTTTGTATGCTACCATTGAAAGCATCACTAATTTGGACATATTATTAAATGCTTGTAAACCAAAAGGGTTGTGAATTTGGTGAATATCAGTCATATTTTTGCCATAAAATATTTTGAAAATAAGTAAAGCCCACATAAACCAAAATGAATTCATAAGTAAGGAGACGGCTGCTTCGTTTGCTTAGAGATAAACGCTGACCATGCTCATTTCGTTATACATTAAGACGATCCAAGAAGTGCTATTTTACTCTTCTTGGGATAGACAGATTGCAGCTAGGTTAAATTCTCCAATGAACTATTCAGCTGTGCAAGAAGGCACAGCTGTTAATCTAGAAACTTTCAGTAATTAATCAGGATTATTTATATGACCAAAACATGACTGCAAGGGATATCCAGCTCAGTGAATCAAAGTGACCCAGTACGAACATATTCTACAGCACTTGGAAAGCTGGGCAAATAGAAAAGGAGCCCTCCCCCTCTCCTTACACGCAAGCATTTTTCACCTTCAGAAGTAATCTGTAAACATGCTTTTAAGAGTTTCTCTTAGAAAATTAGAGGGTATGAGTTAGACACAGCCCTAGCCCTTAGCATAAGGTGTTCTTACCTGCATTAGAAAATGTAATCCTTTTCTTTCTTTTAAATATATACCATTAGCTACTACACCAGGGAGTAAAAATAAGTTAAGTGAAAGGAAATCATGGTTAAAAATCAAACTTAACAATTAACTTTCACTTTGAGGGGGAAAAAATACTGAGCACTCTGGCAAAATACACTTCAGCACACAAAACAACAAGAGCCTTGCTTGGAAAAATGACGAATACAGTCATTTTAGAAAACCTTATGTACAGTAAGTAATAATTAGTTCTCTATACTATTAACCAGAAGGAGCACTTAAGTTTTTTGACATCCCTAATCTTGGAGCCTGGGGAGCGGCACAGAACATTTGCATTAAATTACTCCTCATTTTCCAAGCCCTGTCTGCCCCTTCTATAGGCTCTGCTGCCAGCATTTGTGAATTTGGCAGAAGCCTACAGACTTCACAGTTAATATCACTGTCTCCTGCCAGGCACATCAGAGTAAGATGCATTATAGTGCTGTATGACAATGAGGAAGGGGGGGAAATCATACAGATCTAAGGTGCAGCATCCAGGTGCTGTCATTTGCATCAAATTAATGAAATGGTATCCGTGGATATACATGTGTTCCCCACTTCTAATGTCGGAGGGAGTCGAAGTTGCAATTGGAAGAACCACAGTGGTAAGGGTAACCGAGTGGCTCTCCTGCTTTGTAAGAGCCGCGTGACTGCATATGTATTGTATTGCTTTTCATTTGATTATGGCCTTGTCTGTAATAGTCTCATGAAAACTTGATTACCATTTACTACTTCCTTCTGCTGTTACTTTCTTTGACTTTACTACTGCCATTGTTTAGGCTTCCACCTTAAATGTTACACAGGGTTTAAGGAAGTGTTCAGCATTGGCCTGATTGTGCTTGCATCTAAGGCCTTGTTTACACACACAAGTTGTAGCACATTAGCCATGCTGTTGGGGACTGTGCTACTTTACACCAGTTTGAAGGGAAACCCCTTAAGGGCTGGTCTGCGCATAGATGCTGTGCCCCTTTAACTATATTGGTTTGAAATTAGTATAAGTGGTAGAAACCTCTAGTAAATGTAGGGCAACAATCTATTCTGGTATAAGGCAGTTTTATACCAGTATGGTGATGCCCACACAATGGGTTGTACTGGTATAAATACTTTGGTAAAAATCATACCTCTCACAGAAACATACAAAAGCAGTGCGTAGGCCAGGCCTAAGTCAATGGCAAAACTCCAGTTGATTTTAGTGGGAACAGAGTTATGCCGGTGTTTTTAAAAATCACACTCCCTGCAGTTATGTGTAGCAGTGAAGACTGTAACTTCTCAGTGAAAATACTGTAATGGGTCCCATTAAAGGCCATTAAGATAGGAGGGATTTTATTGAGTGGATGGATACAAGCAGGTAGTCATCCAGAGGCTCATTAAAGGACTACTTTGAGGCTAATGGTTTAGGTTTATCTTGGCAGCCACGATGCGATGCTGCATGTTAACAAATGTGGCGCTAAGGGGCTTTCCCAGAGATTCTAAATGCAGGGGCTATTTGTTGTTTCCTTGCTGCTGTGTGAATGAGAAGTGTTAGTTGTGTGTGATGCTGGAAAGCAGCAATGAGAGACAGCACTTCGTTGGGATGGTGGTGAATACGGCATCTGGGTTGGGATTTCAGGAAAAACATTTTTTTTCAGCTCTTCAGAGAAACAGGATTTTGGATATATTTCTGTAAGCAACTGGATCACATCAAAGATTATCCTGATTCCATGCCATTGATTTCTCATTCCAAATATTAAGCCATTGAGCCCTGCATTTTGGCTTTCAGTTTGGCAAAAGGGGAAACAGGACTTTCTAGTTTTCATGTGTTGCAAACCGGTGACCGTGTGAGGCTGTAAGAATAATTATTGTCCACTGCAGGGTCTGTTTGTTGAAACACCGTAGTATCAAGTCTGCTTCTACCGGCATCTTGCTTGTATTTTTATTGTTCATATGTAGTAGGATAGAGGCAACCCGTGTGCCTCTATAGTTATGGTTGTGTTGAAGGTTCCACTAATAGGAGGGTATAGAACCCTTAGTTCTGCATACCTTGGTGAAACTATTCTCAAATTTAGGCTATTTCAAGGAGGAAAAAATCTGATTTTCTTGGTACTTCACATCGCTATGACATAGCCCAAATTATTGGGCTACACGTGGGAATTATTGGGTGAAATTCTTTGGCCTTTGTTATGAATATCCAGTCCTGCATAATGGTCCCTTCAGACCTTTAAAATCCATGAAATCTTTAGAGACTTTGCAGAATTCTAAAAGATTTACAATTGTTCTTGGTATATTTAAATGGGGATGGGATAGTGCAGGTGAACGAGAAGGGAGGGGTGATCCCTTTCACTTTACAATGCGTTAGGACTGGAGAAGGGGCCATGGAACTAGATAGCCAGCTGGCTGGTCTGGGAAACTAGTCTAGCAGTGTGGATGGGGTTGGGTACATTTGAAGACACTGGCTGTCTAATGCACTCAAAAGTTCTTGTTTTATCCTTTAACTCAGCAAGACAACATTTCCCACATTGTAAACCTAAGGAAATTCTTAGTGAAATAGAGGCTTTTCGAACTGCTGGATTCTTACCAGCATGGCCTTTGTGTCTGTCTAGGGACCATTTTTAAGGCAAGGAGGAAAATTTTCCATCAAACTGCATTGATACTGCACGTCTTCATATCATTGAACACTGAGAGGGAAGTAGTAGCAAGGGAGGAAAAGAAAAATGTTTAGACCCTGTGCCAAAATGACATCCATTGCTTTTGTTAATAAAAAAAAATGCCCTCTGTCTAAATGAGAAAGTCATCTAATTTAATGTTCTTTATGGAGGTGAAAAATATTCCCTGTGGAGATTCCAGTGTTTCATTATCCAATTGAGTTCAGTGCCTCATGTTTCAAAGACTGTTCTCCTGAATGATTATTCTTATGTTGATGTCAGCCTGTCCTCGTGCTCTGGAAACCCTTGCTGAGCTGCATCATTTAAAAGTCAAAACCCTGTAAGTGTTTTTACACCAAATATAGTAACAGAGCCACCTCTGGCATCATTGATTTATTCCTTATAGTCTCTGCCTTTTGTATAGATTACTGTAGTGCTGCTGGTGCTTGCAATGAGAAGAGATGTTTCCCCAAGTCCTTTTTTAATACTGTGAAAGAAGACAGGGCGGAGGGAGAGAGTAAGGGGGCTTTAAGTGGGGAATCATGGGACGTGAACATTCTGATGACAAGAGGATAGATAGAATTCTCCTCTGCACTCAGGAAATTTAAGGGCCCGATCCAAAGTCCACTGGAGTCATTAGACATTGGATGAGGGCATAAGAGAGAGAGTATACCATGGTTGTCACTGCTCATGGCATAATTACATGTACAAAGAACAGAACTGCTCCTTCTTAGGGGGAAATAAGGTAAATGTTGCCTTGACTGACTGTGTAAAGCTGCAGTTGAAATAATTGTGTAGTCATAGGAATTAGAGATGGAAAGATCAACTAGGTCATATGGTTCCCATCCTCTCTCTCCTGTCTGTTGCAGGATTGTTCCGTTAAGTTAAATGCTTTTATTTGACAACATTTTGGAGTATCCACCATTCCCTTGGTAAGGCAAGGGATAGCGAGGCAGAGAGAGAATACAAACATTCTCTGCACGATGCATGTTCTCAAAGCATGCAGTGTAGCTGTAGCCACATGGGTCCTAGAATATTAGCGAGACGAGGTGGGTGAGGTAATTTATTTTATTGGACCAACTACTATGGGTGAGCGAGAGAAGCTTTTCAGCCACAAAGAGCTCTTCTTCAGGTCTGGGAAAGGAACTCCCAGCATCAAAGCAAAATGCAAGCTGTAACGGATTGTTTAGCATAAGCAGTTAGCACATATTGTAAGGGACCATTCAAGGTAGATAGAGGGTTACAGGAGGCTTCACAACAATCTGTAACCCACTGACTTCTTATTTTTATACTATGAACTGCAGAGGTGTTAACAGACAACTTCACATTTAATGGTCTGTTAGAATATATGTTAACTATTTACTTTTGACACTGGGAGTTACTTTTCCCAGACCTGAAGAAGAGCTCTGTGTGGCTTGAAAGCTTGTCTCTCCAACAGAAGTTGGTCCAATAAAATATATTACCTCACCTGCTTTGTTCTCAAAGGCCTGGTCTACACTGGAGCGGGGAAGGTTGACCTAAGATACACAACTTGAGCTACGCATCTTAGGTCAACTTACCTGGCCATTCTCATGGTGGCGAGTCGACCGCTGCTGCTCTCCCGTCGACTCCGCTTCCGCCTCTCGCACAGGTGAAGTTCCGGAGTCGACGGGGAGCACACTCAGGGATCGATTTATCGCGTCTATACTAGACGCGATAAATCGATACCCGATAGATCGATCACTACCCACCGATCCGGTGGGTAGTGTAGACGTACCCAAAGTGTCATTTGGTAAGTGGAGGACACAAAAGAGGTGAATTCTCTGCTGCATGCTAGCTGACTTCAGAGCTGCGAGAATAACAGAATTTGGGTCAGAAAAATAAAAAAAAAAGAGTTTTTACCTCTTTAGTTTTTATTAATAAACTTTAAGTAAAATTCAAAACAGCATTGTGAATCAAAAAGTCAAAATGTTTCATTTAGAAATTAGCTAAACAAAATGTTTCAACTCTTTTTGGGATTTTTTTTTGGTCTGAAACATCAGCACAAATTTGTGACAAGTTTTGGTTGATTTGAACCTGTATCTTTCAGTAAAAAAAATTTTTTGTCCAAAAATGTTTGCCCAGCTCTAGCTGACTTACTGTGGAATGGAGCATGAGCTAGCAAAAGGAAATATTTTCTGTAGGAAATATTTACCTGTGAATGTTCATACGAAGAATATGGATATGTTAAAATAAGCATTTAGTAAAAGAAACTGGCTGTTTGATTCATATTGTTATGCCATCTCACCTCTGAAATCACACAGCAGTTTTAATTAATATTCCACCACCAAATCCTACTGTCTCTTATCCCTTATAATAATTTCTCCTCTGTCTCCTACTGTGTAGAAGAATGATATAAGCAAACGCCTAATTCCACTGCACATTGGCATAGAATTTTAGAAACCCCAAGTCATGTATGTAATGAAGCCCCATGACACATGTTGTGACAGATGTTAGGATGCTTATTACTATCTCATTTCATGATCTGATAGATCTGAGTTCTTAATAAATGAGGGAATTCTTTACTATGTGCCTGATCCAAAGGCAGTTATAGTCCCTGGAAAGATTCCCTTCAATTCCAGTGGGCTTTGGAAGAGACCCTATGATTTTTTTCAGTAGAAAGACCTACTAAAATCTTTCCTACTAGTGTAGAAAGGAAAGCTCTTGACCACCCCATAGATGGTCTCCCATTGAATCTCTATCCACTTCCACAATCTTGTCACTATTGGTATTACAGCTGTTGGTTCTTTGCAGCTCCTGTCATCCAGAAACACCTTCCTATCATTCTGTGCTTCACTGACTCTCCATCTGCTTTGCTCTGAATTTTTTTCCAGTGACCTATGTTCACCTCTGGTGTAAATATGCTACTGTCCTAAGTATTTTCACTCCACCAGTTACGCAGGAAACTTTGTTAAAATTTGTGCCATATCAGTGTGCTCTGTGTTGTACAAAACAGAGAGACATCCAGAGCCAAGCCCAAGAAATTTATTTTTCTTTTGCTTTCTACTTTCTTTTCGTCTTCATTTTCTTATTATCTTAGTACCTAGACATCCCTTTTGAGATGGGTGGTCCCACGGTGCTATGTGCTACAAAGACACACAAAAAGATGATTCCTGTCCCAAAGAGTTTAGGATCTAAATAGAAAAGATGAAGGACAGAAGAAGGAAATAATTTCCCCCTCTTTTCAGATACAGATACTAAGTCACTTGCCCAAAGTCACTTAACAGATTGACGTTAATCCTGCTGTAGTCAATGGGAAGTCTCCCAATGACTTCTAAAGTCTTTGGATAAAGTTGAAAGGGAGTCTGCTGGGAACTGAACCAGTTCTCCTGAATCACAGTACAGTGTCTTACCCTCAAGACTGTCCCTCCTTTCACAGTCTGAATTAGAGAACAATATAATTCATTCATACAAATACAGCACCAGATCACTGTCAGATGACAATTACATTTCAAGGTTGTGCAGATTTCCCTTTGTCTTTTTTTAAGCAGTGCTCTTTTTTTTATTAGTGGATTAACACCAACAGGATTTTCTGGAGAATTGTTTAAGAAGGAATTTCAATGCTGAGCAGGTGGTTAGTTCGTCTATATTAGTTGGCAAGCTGAACTAGGATATGCAGAATAAGGTCAAGTTGTATAAGAACATCTCTATTACTATTTAGCTACTAGTGCCCCTGTCTTCTTATTATCAGAGGGGTAGCCATGTTAGTCTGGATCCGTAGAAGCGACAAAGGGTCCTGTGGCACCTTATAGACTAACAGAGGTATTGGAGCATAAGCTTTCGTGGGTGAATACCCACTTCTTCGGATGCAAGCACTTGCATCCGAAGAAGTGGGTATCCACCCACGAAAGCCTTGCATCCGAAGAAGTGGGTATTCACCTACGAAAGCTTATGCTCCAATACCTCTGTTAGTCTATAAGGTGCCACAGGACCCTTTGTCGTGTCTTATTATTGTTTGCTTCCTTTTTCTGCTATAGATTTTCTTTCACGAATTGATCTCTTTCCCAAAACACTAGGAAAGAGGATGGCACGTGGATCAGAAATGATATTCACAAACAGACATGTATGCCTGTCATAACATAAGTTTGCATGGCCGGAAGGGATGGGTCATCGTACTCTGATCAAGCATGTCAGAAACGATAACTTTTTTGTCTTTCTTTCAGAAGAAGGGGAAATCCTTTTTTCCTCGTATCAGATTTTGATCTTGGGGTTTTAACAGTTCATTGTGTGAAGGGGAAGATGAGGGAAAGATTGATTTCTCCCAGTTTTGGCAACCAGTGACATACTAGAAAAAGTAGAATGGAGTGCTTGCTCATGTGAGTGTGTGTACTATGAATATCACACCTTAGTCAGTTTAATGCATATATAGTAAGCAGCTTTGAGCACAACTGCTGTGAATGCAGGACAGTGCATTTTTGCAAAAGAGATCGTGATATAGCCTTTTGGAATGGTGTTTGCTGTCCAGTCCATGTGTGGGTCTAGGACATAACCTGAACCACTCAGAAGTTCTGAGCACCCAAACTTCTATTGACTTTAAAGACAATAGCCAATCTAAACACATGTCTGAATCTGGTCCTTCAACTCTGGAACAATTTATAACCACACTATGCAAATGGCAATGAAAGTGTTTTATTTTCTAGAGGAAGCTCATATTTAAAGGCATGCTATCAAGATAAATATTGCATGTATACACATACAAAGAGAGGGCAGAAAACCGGTTGCTATCTACCATGAGCAACATATCAGGAAATTTTAACACAGATATTAATGAGTAAAGCCAAATTTAAATTCTAATTCTATTAAAATATTTGTTCAGATGAACTTAAAGACTGCTGGGTTCTTATTCTGATTTCATCACTTGCTGTGCAACTTTGTCTGCATCTCTGTTTGTCATTCTGGAAAATGTGGTCTACTAATAATTATAGTCCCCAGGGAAATTGTGAGGGTTATTTAATATTTGTAAAAGCCTGCATAAAAGCACAATATTCTGATTCGGGAGAAGTAATTTGTTTATGAAATAAATCAGCTTATTGTTTGTTTCCCATATATTATTTGCCCACACTCTCTTTATGGGTACTTTTTGTATTTTTCAATTTATTTATGATTTCATTAAGGCAACAAATGCCAGAACTGTATTTCAGTGGGTATGCACCACCATGGGTTATACTGCCATCAAAAGTTAGTTGGCAATAGTTGCACCTATTTGGATCCTCCAACTTCCTTTTGTTTCTCAAAAATTAATGATGTCCCTGTGGTTCCCACAGAGATGTTCCTGCAGTTTTGCTTTATCGCTAATCACTATAAGCAACACTAGTCGATGACATTGCAATTTGAGGTCTGGATCCCTGGAACCACAAATGGTCTACAATTTTCTTCATTGATTCAACCTCTTATTTCATCATTTCAATTCTCTCACTAGTTTGAGAGTAACTTACGTTTGCCACCCTGTTCGCTACAATTGCCCCCTTTTATTGCTATTATATGAAAGACCTACAGATGGGTAGCATTATACTGGCTTATACTGTGCCTATCCGAATTAGAGGAATCAACAATGGAATTATAAACCTCTGTTAAGAGGAAGCTAGTGATGAGAGCTATTCATAATCCCTCTCTCTCTTTTGGTGCCAATCCTACACCGCTTGTCATCTGCAAAGCACAATGGAACATCTGGAAGCAAGGTCCCGTCTATTCAGGTAACTGACATTGCATTAGCTCATCTCACATACAGGACAAGACTCGAATGACAGGCCTCCCCACTGAAATATTTGCTTTTGAATAAACTTGTCAAATGCAACAAGGAGTGTCATGGCAAAGCTTCCCTCACTGCATTTCTATGTATATTACCACAAGAGAACTGGATTTAATTGAGTTGCATATTTGTGCCTTCGGCCATAGGCAAATACCATGTAAGAGAACAAAGGGCAAGTTTGCTATCAAACTTTCTTCCTGAAACGAGCAGGTAACTGCAAAACTACTACTGCATGACTAAAACGGAAGTATTGCAGAGTGAATTCAGAGGGGAAAGCAAGAAGCTGCTGTAATATCACTACACATTAATTCATGCTTAAGACAGATTCACCTTTCTTTATGGCACCGTGGGGAACCGTAAAGATGACTAGGAA
Source organism: Chelydra serpentina (assembly GCA_037349315.1). NCBI lineage: Eukaryota > Metazoa > Chordata > Testudines > Chelydridae > Chelydra > Chelydra serpentina. The sequence continues at coordinate 32,388,073 of JBAIAC010000026.1, forward strand.
TACAAACTAACCAAGACAGTAAAGAAGGGAGGCGGCATCCTGCAATGCTTTTGGAGTTCATGTATTACAGCCACTTTGCCTGTATTCTTTGCTGAGCATTCATTTCCATTTCAGCATAATCAAAGGGTGGCTTGCACCTTTAGCTATATAGAAATGAGGCTGGGTGATGCAGAGGCTTAGTATGCTATCCTTTCCCCTCTTCTGCATCTGTAGATCTGAGTTCAATACTGGATTTGAGTCGCAAATGAAAAAAGTTTGTTGGTGACCATGACTAGGACTGGCTAGAAAACAACAATTACGTTTTGCAAAAAATCTTGAGGTTATGAAATTTGTCTTCATTCTGCATTGAAATGACACAACCTTTTTGAGGGGAGGAGGAGAGGGGGTCAATAAAATGTGTGTGTGTAAGAGAGAGAGACTCTTACTGCAGAAGACTCAATAGCTCATTGGGGTTTCCACATCAGTACCTTAATCAGTTTAAGTACCTGCTCCAGATCAGGGCCTTGAACGTATGTTTCCCATATCCCAGTTTCGTGCCCTTACAACAAGGCTATTTAGTTTTGTGGGGTGGATCTTGTTCTCTTTTTGATTTTTAACAGAAACTCGATCACCTGAGAAATCTTCCCGATGAACGTTTATTTGAAACCAAAATGCTTCAGTGAAAATGTTTCTGTCGTTTCAATGAAATTAGCATTTTTCAACAAAAAAAGATATTTTCTTGTAAAATTCCCTACCAGCCAGCTCCATCGCAAAGCTACCATGCAATTCAGCATGGTTGAAGGGCTCTACTCCGACTCAAAAAGCAAGAAGGGTGCATGTCCGGCGCAATATTCTTTGGAAGATTTGTGTATGGGCAGCTTGCATGGTGCCCCTTATGGAACGTGGACCACGTGCTTCCTTGCTAGGGTAATCCTTATTCACATAGGGCCAGAGTGTGAGCATGCTTGTGCAGGGACTCGGGGAATAAGGAGCCTCATTACACCCTTTTGCTTGAACCTGTATTGTGGATAGCAACTTGGAGTAAGGAGAGTAGCTGCTGCTACCCATCTTACATAGGTGGGTGGACGTTGGAGGTGGAGCCAAGGCTCAGCCCCAACTCACTGGCCGGTGCATTTCAGCTGGCACAGAAGGGGAAGTAAGCCGTGCCAAAGAAAGGGTTGCTGCATCTTTCTTCCTTCCTGCATCAAGAGGAAGCTGTAACCACACTGTGACTGAACAATTGTAGAAACAAAAGGCCAAATCCTGGACTCTCTAGTCGTTTGTTATTGAGTCAATGGGAGATTTTGCCTGAGGAATGAGATGAATAAAAATTTAATGAGGACTTCAGAATTTGACCCTAAATTACTAATAAAATACTAATTTCTACAGTGGGAAAATATTATTTGTAATATTTGCAATTGGACTGAAATTCTGAAGGTGAGTTGGGATATAAAAAGACCCAAGATTTTAATTCATTCTAATGCAAAATAAATATGTCTTACTAATGAGAACTCCATTTCATAAATAGTATATAACATTCACCAAACCTGGTATCCAATATAGAGACATGCTGAAAACCTGAAATTCATTTAAGTCAGTGAAAGTTGCCAGAACTTATAATAGATCTGTTTTGGGCCCCTGGGGACATGATACTTTTTTATAGGCCAAAGATTAATGCCTTCCGCTGACCTGTTGTGCGATTTTGGGCAAGTCTCTTTACCTTCTTGTGCCTCAACTTCCCCTCCCACTGTTTTTCTTGTCTGTTTGCATGTTAGCTCCTCAGGACAAGGATTGTCTCTTACTAAGATGTCTAGTTCAGGGGTCTCAAACACGTGGCCCGCAGGCCGCATGCGGCCCACGGAGCTCTTCCCAGCGGCCCGCCGGGCTCCCCGTGCCCCCCTCGCCACCTCCAATTTTTTTTTTTTTTATCCCCAGGCAGTTCCTGCCGCCAGACAGCTGTTCTGGTGGCAGGAACTGCCTGGGTTTTTTTTAAAAAATGGGGGCATGCGGGGAGCCTGGTGGGCCACAGGGAAGAGCTCCACGGGCCGCATGGGAAAAGCTTCGCGGTTTCCGGGAGGGGGGAGGAGCGGGAAGCCGTGTGCACAGGGGAGGAGGTGGAGAAGGGGCGGGGCCTAATGGAAGGGGTGGAGTGGGGGCAGGGCCGGGGGCAGCGAGGGGGCGGAGGCAGTGATGCTGCCCTCGGGCCAATGCACTAGTCCTCATGCAGCCCTCGTGGTAATTTGAGTTTGAGACCCCTGGTCTAGTTCAATGTATACATGAAATATTTTTGTTTTGGGTTGACCCAAATCAAAGTATTTCACCAAATTAAATGTTGTGTGTTTGGGTCAGTTTGATATTAATCTGTGTATGCCTGAGCTGCTGTGGGGCCTCATGGAGCTGTAGTTCAGGTGACTTGTGGCCCCATTCTCCACTATTGGCTGGACTCCCCAGTGAGATTACATCTTCCATGAAACAGCAAGGTATCCCTTCTGATGAACTGCTATGGTGCATCATAGGATCATTATGACCATGGTGCATCATGGGAGATGTAGTCCAGCGAGAGAGCCCATCCCACTGAAGAGAAAGGAGTCATTAGGCAGCCAAACTACAATCCCCATGGTGAAGCAGCTGATGCAGATACAGTTCAATGTTGAACCGAAGTGAAATTAAACAATTTGATTTGGTATGACAAATTGAAATGAAACAATTTAAAAAAAAATAAAATTAAACTATCCAGTTGCTGTCAGTTTATATTGAACTGCCTTAAGATTATTGTTTATTCCATGGACTTTTCAAAGGCAGTCAGACATAGATCAGTTATTAAAAGAAATTGAATACAGGAAGTATTTCAATTCGGGAATCTCTAAACATTTCACATCAATGGAAAATATCATGACAATGTTTCAACATTTAAAAATCAAATTTTTTCAGTGCTTTCCCTCCTGGAAAAAAAAATTGTCCAAATTTAGGACTCCCCTCACTCCCCAAAATACTAGAATTTCCCACAGGATGGAAATTCCCATTTTCAATCAGCTTTATCAAACATCTAGATCTAAAAGTTATGCAGCAGGAGACCACAAAAGAAATACATGTATAGGAAAGAGGTGCAAACTGACAGCAATTGGGTAGTTTAAATTGAAAAAAAAAAAGTTTGTGTTTTGATCTACATCTTCCTGCTTGACTTTGGGAAAGACAAGTTTAATATAAATCCCACTGCCAATTTACTCTTTGTTAGTCTCGGGCGGTCTTCTGTTCTCCCCTCAAATGCTTTAATATTGACCTGCCTTAAGGTTATTGACTTTATTGTTTATTCCATGGGCTTTTCACAGGCAGTGAGACGGACATCAATTATTCAAAGAAATTTTCTCCCTGACCGTTTTCCCTTGATACTTTTAACTGAAGCAAGAGCTGTCGACCTTTTGATTCTCTGTGTCCACACTGTTTTTTTTAATTTTAACATGGATTTTCAGTATTATCACAACTCAATTATTAATTTGGATTTTACTGGATTTCTGTAATGTGCGTCATTAATACTAGGGTGAAAGTGGGAGGCATAAAGCATGTTTGCATTCATTGCCTGGTAGACAGCCTGTATATTGTAAACTTGATTTTGCAAGTTTGGTGGCGCACACATTAGTATGTGTTCATCACTGAAGCTGTTCATCATGTGTTCATCATTTGCAGCTGAAATGGATGCCTCAGTCTTTGTTATAGCTATGAAACGAATTTATTTATGTATATATTTATGTTGAACTATCCAATAATAACAGTAGCCTCTGGGATGAGGAATGAGGAATGAGCCAAAAGGGTGAACTGAGAACCAGGATCCAGCACACGTGACGGCAGTTAATGGCAAGAAGCAAATCACCAAGGACAAAGGCATAGAGTTTAATTAATAAATGCATGGGATGAAATCCTGGCTTCATTGGCATAAATGGCAAAATGTTCATTGATTTCAGTGGGGCCAAGGTTCCACCCAACGAGGTTGGCAGGAGAATTCTTCTTGGTCTGAGCTGGGGGAGGTTGTGGAGACAGGGATTCTTTCCGTCCTTACCTTTTTTTAAAAGTTATTTTGAAGAATTACAGTAAAAAGCAAAACCAACTAAATTCCTAAAAGAGAAATTACATACAACTTAAGCAAGAAAAAAGTAAGAAAGTCACAGCACTAATAACGAAAATAAGAAAGAAAAACTTGTAGCACCTTAGAGACTAACACATTTATTTCAGCATAAGCTTTCGTGGGTTAGAACCCACTTCATCGGATCCGATGAAGTGGGTTCTAACCCACGAAAGCTTATGCTGAAATAAATTTGTTAGTCTCTAAGGTGCTACAAGTTTTTCTTCTTATTTTCATTTTGCTGACACAGACTAACACGGCTACTACACTGAAACCTAACAGCACTAATAGACATATAGGAGTGGTGAAGATAAAACATTCATTATTCCATGGAGCACTGTCATGTAACATTGTCTCAAAGCGTGCCAAAGAAACACCAGCACTTTTTTTTGGTCCTCTTCTTCTTCAGAGTTTCCTTGTCAAGGCTGCGTTTGCCACTGATCACTTTGCTGTCTTTGATCAACATGGGGTACTCTCACTTAGTATCACTTTTTAAGTAAAGCTGCCGATATGCGCTTTAGAGCAAACAGAGATCTAGGGCTAAGATTCAACAAAGCAAAACAGAGAAGCATGTGACTACATTCTATTGACTTCAATAGGACTCAAGCATATGTTTAGGTTAATCATGTGCTCAAATGCTTTGCTGAAATGGGGCATAGTCTCCCAGTGCCAAAGATGAAGTTTCAGTGCATTGGCAAATATGATTCCCATCTCTTTCCAGCTTTAGTACAGAAGAATAAGAGATCAAGTACAGACTCGTGTTGTCTTCCATAGGAATGTCTCCACTGTTTCTTACCCATTGCTAGATCTACCAGAACTAATTTTTTTCTTCTGTCCAGTAATATCTTATCTGGAAAGATCTTGAGAAGTAATGATATAGCAGTTTCCTTGCCATTCAATCAGATGCTTTGTCATCCTCTATCTGTTGTATCTAATATTCATTCCACTGGACTTCCATTTCTGTGGTTGCCGGGTACAATAAGGGATTTGTAATTTTTGTTGCTGGCAGAAGTGAACATAACAGTCTCATTAGTATTATATATTTTTATTTTTCACAATCTTCATGGTCTCCTATAATGTTGATCAGCCTTTTTAAATTAGACTTTTTTTTTATACTGTCTCAGGAGAGAGAATTTTAAACATATCACCTACTGTATAAAACCCTTGCATCTGTTCTTCAATAATATTAACATTGCTTTGATGTGAGTCACTAGTAAAGCTTCTGCTGATACCAGAGTATTAACAAGTCTGTAGTGATATAACCCGTTAGGGTGGATTTTTCAAAAGTGCTTGAAGGAGTTAAGTACCCTAACTTGCTCCCACTGAAAGTCAAAGGGAGTTGAGCGTGTAACACCGTTAGGATCTCTTGACTATGTTTTTTTTTTCTTAAAGTGTGTAATGTATTTAGTAGAAGGGACCTTGATTCCTGATTGGGGGCATTTGTGCTACCACAATACAAATAAGAACTAATGATGATACAGCAATTTTAAACTGAGTACAGCTGTTTGACAATGTGTTTGATGTACTTACAGAGCTTTCTACGTGGTATGAAGTGCTCATGTTGGACTTTGGAGAGCTGGAACTTGGTTAGGTTCTATCACTTTATAAGTTAAATATCATTGTACTTCTAAAATATTTGCCTTTACCTTTGTTTAAGTTGCGTATTTAGGTAATTATATAAAACTTACCTTTTTGCAGTCAATTATTTTTTTTACTTTTGATTTACACATTTCTCTCTCCCGTTGTAAGCAATGTAAATGTGACAGGAATACAATTTAACAAATATGTAATAGATGCACTGCCTGTTCCCATAAGAGTTTTGGATACCTGACAAATTATAGCTTTCGTTTTTGAAACCCACTTTCTGTACAACTCAGCTAACAAGTCTTTGATTTACTGTGCCATTAACAAAAATAATTCTCTTTGGACAGCAGTAGAAAACTGGATTAGCACAATGTACTGCTTCATCTTAAAATCTATATAAGGTAACTGTTAAGGAGAAGGGACAGATTTGTGATTAACTGGTCTATAGACTTGCTTTTAAGATATTTTAGTTCATTCCCTATAAGCTATTCTATTAGAGAGCCTTCTCTGAAGAAGTAAACTTGTAATCTCCTAGTGTTTCAAATGTTTGCCAAGGTGGCTTATAAATCACTTAGTTTCTGGCAGCCATGCTGTACTTGACTGAAAGACAGGAATATTTCCTACTTTAAACCATTGACATTTATTCCTTTATATTTTAAAAGGAAAAAGTCTTGTGTCTCATGCTCATACACAACAGTATTTTCTCGTGGCAGAGAAAGGTGGACATAAATGAGAGGAATAAAGCCGCAGTGGGATTGGTTTCAGAAAGTTAAGATGAGATTCATTCTGAGCCTACTGTCATAGTTTTTAAACAGGCATGCGGGGCCCGGTAGGCGACAGCTACAAGTAGAGAAAAAGCTGAAAAGAGAAGTGCAGCATGTTCATAATTGTAGGGCTGCTTATGCACCTCTTTTGGACACAACCAGGTACCCCTGTGTGGTCAAAAATCCTCCAGTTGATGTCAGGGTGCAGGACTGGGCTCTTCATCAACTCTCTTAGAATAGTTGTTTGCATTCCATAGCCCCTTTCATTCAAGGATCTCAAAGCACTCTATAAACACTGGATTAATTAAGCTTTACAGCCTCTCTCAGGCGTACATTAGTATTATTGCCTTCATTTTACAGATGATTAAACTGAAGAGAGGCTAAGTGGCTTGCCCGTGGTGCCCACTACAGTGAGTTAGTTATATAGCTGGGAAGAGAACCTAGGGGAGAAATCCTGGCCCGTTGATGTCAATGGGAGTTTTGCTATTGACTTTCAATGGAGCCAGGATTTCATCCTGAGGTCTGGTTCTCAGTCCTATGCTCTATAAGATGTCACATCTTCACCACTATAACTTCTGTCGCTATGGGGGAGCAGTGGGAGGGGAGGAGGAAGGGGAAGGGGCGGGGAGGGGGGGGTGGAAGGGCAGGGAAGAGAGAAACAAAACACAAAATACCACCCAGGCAGGACCATTGATTAGTTAAAATTAGGCACGAAATAGCCTCATTTGCTGTGCATTCCGGTTGGCTTTTGGCTTGATTTCTAATCTTGTTTCTTGTAAGAGGAGCACCTACTGTGACTAGCTGTTCTTTAATAATAGAATATTACTTTACTGGTTAATATTTGTTGGACACTCAGTCTAATTGGGGTTCTTCACAGCGTCTTTAATTACAATAATTTGAGGTTTTGCTTAAACTAAATATTTCGGATGAGCTCAGTGATGCTCTGCAATTTAATTGTATGCAGCGAGCACAGCAGATGACTATGGGGAGAGAGGAGAACACAGTTCTTCCTGAACCCACGACACGTGTTTCTGAATGATAAGATATGTTCGTATTTTTGTTTCTGAATCAAAAGATGTAATACCGAGGATTTACAGGAACTGGGAACTCTGAAGCCTCAGCCTAGGGAATAGACGCAATGAACAAGATTAACTCTGGATAAAAAGTCGCTCTATACAGTGCAATTCAAGATCTCAGTATTTACTTACTAATTGAAACTGGAGAGACAGAATTCAAAGGCCTTGATTGGCAGGCCAGTCCACTAAAATACCTGTCAGGACTAGCCACTATCATTAAAATTCACTGTACATGATGATACTGAATTACTTTAGTGTTTTGGTTAATTGAATTTATGTTTTCAGTGCGGCTCATTTTAATAGCAAAGAAAAAAGAAAGAATGTCTTCAAACTCTTGGGAAGGATTATCCATTATTAATTTGTTTCTTTTTAGGGTGCCATTCTTAGTCCTAAAGATTGGGGACCACATTTTAACACCAAGATTATCTTATGGATACTTGCCATTCATGCTCGCATAAAATCATTGTGGCTACTGTAGCAACTGCTTAGATGGAAAAACAATAGATTTAGTAGAGTATCTTTGGCAGCTCTATAATGGAATTTAGCAACTGGAAATAAGATAGAGGAGCTGTCACCATTTTGGCCACCCATCTCTGTCACAAACACCAGTAAGTGCTTCTGAGATCACCAGTGGTACATGGACAATTTTGCCCATTTTTATCCACCAACTGCCTGTCCTCAATTTTCTCTACCCTCCTAGGGGGCGTGGTTTACGAAGAGCATGAATATTCTTGGCCATTTAATGGGTGAGATCCACCAGTAAAGCATTGAGTTGCTACACTGTACTTTCAACACAAAGCTCAGTTAATCATATTTTGAAACTCTAAACCTTACAATAACAAAGTTTATCCTGAATTATATATTCAACATACTAATTAACATTGTTGAGCTAGAACCTGCCAGGTGCTGAGCACTCTTGCCCTAATCCTAAAAGCACTTCAGCATATGCTTAGCACTAAGCATATGAATAAGCCTATAGGGTCAATTATTGTGGGATTCAAACCATAATCTACTAAAACAACAACACCACCAACAACGTTGTTCCCTCCACACACGTTTGTCTTCAGCAGAAAAAGAAATTCAGCTTCTGAACTGTTGGTACTTTACAGTAAATAGTAGACATGGAAACTTGATTTTAGAAAGGGTCTTTTCTAACATTTAAAAACTGAAACTGATGTTCTGATTTTGCATAATCCTGATTTATTTCAAAGTGTAACGCTTCATGCGTATGAGAGGGCTTCACCCTTCCAAACTGAAATGTTTATTTAGGAGATAAAAGTTTGCTTATATGTAAAATGCTTGTATAATTTATCTGGCCTTATGTTATATATTACATTATTCCAGAATTCAGTCCCAACCATGAAACATTGATTAGAAAAACAATTTTTGGGGGGCACTTTTAAAATTGTGCAATACTGCACATAATCAGAATCCCAATCATTTTCAAATAGAAGCGCCTATAAAAATTGAAGCACTCGAATAATTTTAAATCGCTTTACACTGTGCAAGCGCAGAACCCCAATCACTTCCAGACTGAAGCATTTATGAAAAAAATGAAGTGCTCCAGTAATTTTAAATTACTATGTACAAGGAAAAGTGCCTTTAAATTATTGGATACTCAAATATAAAAAAACCTCTTATAGAACAAGTCCAAGTAAGCTGAGCAGATTTACTTGGTCTTGCGATTCAGAATGTACCAAACTCATTTAAAAACTGAACACAACGAACAATGAAATTATCATCACTATTTTTAATGCGTGTTAGGACATCCCGTGACCAAATATAAACCCAACAAGAGGAATTCCAAAAGAAGACTGTCCCTTCTCACTAAGGTCAGGTAAAGTAAACACAGAGTCAGTCATCCATGGGTGAAAATTGCCTGGAAAATTGAAGTTCTCCTTGCCTCTGATTAAAGAGAGGCCCAAAACAAAACCCCAATAGTGAATCTGATCTGAGCATTGTATCTCTGTAATGGTCAGGACAGAAGCTTGACTACGAATGCTTTCAAAGTGGGAGTCAAATCCAGATCTGAATCTGAACTCTCCCAGTCCTTCTGAAGATTCAGACCCATATTAGGTATAGGTTTAGGCTGCAAACCCTGATCCAAACCATAGGTTTTGCTGCTGTCCACAACTTCAGTTTTGATCACAGCTTTTGGGGTCATCTTTTTTCTAGAAGAAAATTAAGCAAACTCGGTAAATATGAGGGATGATGGAATCTGATACATTTCAGAAAGCTTCTGTGGATAGTACAGTGTTTTTTAAATATGGGGGTTCACAACAATTTTTCAAGTTCCACAAAATTTTGCTGCCTTTTAATTTAAGCCATCATTTTCCAAAAGAAATGTAATGTAGTGATTGAGGTTGGGTTAAACCTTGTTGAAGCTGATGGGCATTTATTTAGGATAAATGTACGGTCACGTCTATGCTACGGATGCTACAGTACCATAGTGTACAGTGCCATAGTGACAGAAGCGGGTCTTCCATCTCTGTAGGAGCTCCACCTCCCTGAATAGCTAGGTCAATGAAACACACTCTCTCATTGACCTAGCTGCATCTACACCAGAGGTTAGGTAGACATAGCTATGACACTCATTGTGGATTTTCCCCTCCTCTGAGTACCGTAGCTATGTTGACCTAACTTAAGTATGGACAAGGCATAAGAAGGAGTTAAGCTACTTTCTGGAGTAAGATAACTGAAATAATAGTTTACTATTATTCCATGCATCCGATGAAGTGGGTATTAACCCACGAAGGCTTATGCTGAAATAAATTTGTTAGTCTCTAAGGTGCTACAAGTTTTTCTTTCTTATTTTCGTTTTGCTGACACAGACTAACACGGCTACTACACTGAAACCTGAAATAATAGGAGCCACCACCCAAAACACAACCCACATGCAAGGCCAGTCAAAAACCGAACTATATGGATGGAAGGGTTTAACTGGTTATTTGATGGAGCTGTATGTGTGCTTGAGCCGAAGCAGCCAGGAACAGACAGAGAAGGCAGCAAGAAAGCTAGGAGAGAGCAAAAAAAGGACTCAAGGCATTGCCCTGTGAGAGAACCTAGTGAGAACCAGCTTTATGGGCAGAGTTCTGGCTGGAAGCAGGCTTGGAACAAAGAACAGAGAAGCTGTTTGTTTGATTCCTACTGTTTTAAGGTAAACGGGAATGTGCTTACATTCAGTATTATATCAAAGAAAAGCCTGATTCCATCATCAGTTTCTCCACCTCATAGAAATGAACCACAAGACCCTAAATATTGGCTAACTGCTGGGGTTAAAAGGGCTGAGGTGTTCTGTTAGCTTAATACTACCCTCTTCTATGCAAACATTAAGCTTGTTGGGGCACATCCTTGACTGGTGTAAATTAATGAAGCAATGACCATTTAAACTGGCCGATGATCTGCCCCCTGATGTATTAGTAACTCTTGCCCGAGTCCTCAGTTGGCCAGGGAATAAAATGTTTAAAATCAAAACATCAGCTGTCTAGGGCTCAGATATTCCTATGGCTGTTGTGTGTCAGTTGATATTTTAGGCAGTGGTTGTTCCCTCCTTTATTTCTACCTCCGCACAAATAAAAAAAATCAATAAAAGATGTTTTAAATTACAGTGAATACATTTTAAGAAAAAATATAGTCGCTGTTTGCCCAGGTGGAAGTGTATTCTGCAGTATAAGCACAAGGAAATAGAAATTAAAGGCCTGAGTCAAAGCCTATGGTAGTCACTGGACAGACTAGCCTGGACTTCAGGCCCTCATCACCAAATCCTGAAGTTCATGTGAGTACTTCCATTGACTCGAATTGGAATACATGCATAGGTAAAGATACACATGTCCTGCAGCGCTGGGGCCTTATTTGATCATATTAAAAATCTGCCACATTCATAAAAGTGTTCAAACTTACATTTCCCTGAACTTTTGGTGTGTGTGCGGTAATATTCTATTTTAAAAAGAAAACGCCCTTAAAATATTTTCCAACTAATTTTAAGATTCACTGGTTGTATATATTGTCAATGAGTGGGGAAAAAATAGTGATTTCAATAGGATGTCACTAAAGCACGTTCAACTATTCAGTCGATCCCATTCTCAATATATGAAAAATTTATTTCTGACTCCTAATGCATTTAGGGTGAACAGTAGCATCTTCATACATAAAAGATTTCATTCAGCTTTTAAAAGGCAAGTAATTATAAGAGAGAGGTTATAGACCAAGGTCTTGGTTTCATATAATTTGTGTTCTAATTAATTTACCAGATATAGGTTTTGCTTCGGCATCTAAGTGTTGATCTTTAATAGTTATCGTGTTCCTAGAACTAATGGGTTTTATTTCTTTGTAAAGGTCATTCTTGATGTAATGTTACTGTTAACAGAGGAGGCCTGTAAGTTTTAGAGAGTTTGCTATGTTGTGATGTGCACAGAAATGTTCTGTTACTTGCTGTCTTTCCCCCAGGGCATAATTTTTCTAGAGACAGAACTGGCAAAAATAATTTAGCTTTTAGTTGCTCTCTCTTGTCTTTTATTTCCAAAAAAGGTCACATTTCTTGATGAAGCCTAATATCTGAAAAGGACTGTGCTTTATGAATACATGTGCAAGGCCCAGTTAGTTCCACGAACTGTGCTAAGGTATATGTATGTAGGGGCAGATTTTCAGCTGGTATAAATCAGCCTTTGTCTGTTGAAGTCATTGGAGATATGCTGATGAGGGTACTTATAATAAGTTAAAGCTACCAATCTTTTGTGAATGGAAAAACTTCTTCTTTTTTTAAAAGGCACAGTATTGACTAATATTAAAATTATTTAAACATTTTTCTTTATAAACAGTTTTGGAATTGGATTCTTGACTAATATAAATTATACCACGAGACTTCTGAATCTACCAGATACTAATTCTACCAATTAAGGAGATGCAATTCCCCCTCTCCACCCTCTCCCCGCCCCGGTCTCTTTAAGCACCTGGCTTTTCTACACTGGTTATTTCAGAGTTGATCAATTATCTTATTTTTCACTAAAACTATGATAGCTTTATATAGTTCTTGATCATTCATCTGGGTTCACTGGGGTCAGTAGTTACTCTTTTTGATAGACACACCCAGAAAGAAGGAGCATAAAAGGACTGCAATTAATTTATTATCACTGCAGAGTAATTATGCAGGTAGCACAATGAGTTGATTTTACATGTTTTATAGAAGAAATTGTAAAAATGTGTCCCTCAGATAAAGGTGAGCAGACAAGTAACAACAAATCTACTTTCCTTTTCTCTTCTATGACTTAGTTTGTATGTTTTGGGAGTTGATCAGCAGCTAGATAATGTGTCCAAGTATATTATACTGTCTAGCATAGCTGGCTCTAATCCCAGTTACGTCAATAGATTATTCCCAAATAGAGGCTCCTGTTAACTGGTGTTTTGCATGCTAACTGTGACAACTTTGAGGTCGCCCACCAGGGCCGGCTCCAGGCACCAGCTTTCCAAGCTGGTGCTTGGGGCGGCAGTCAGAGTCCCACGGCGGCAATTCGGTGGCAGGTCCGCTCTTCCCGCCGCCAAATTGTTGCTGCGGGACTCAGACTGCTGCCCCATTCTCGCCTGCTGTGGTGGCAATGGGGCAGCAGGTCCGCTGCTCTCCCCTTGTCACCGCGGACTGGGACTGCCTGCGTCGGGGGCGGAACCCCGCCCCCGACACAGGCAGACGTAGCGGGGCCCCACCCCTGACGAAAGCAGAGGTAGCGGAGCTCCGCCCCCGAAGCAGGCAGGCATTGGGGGCGGGGCCCCGCTACGTCTGCCTGCGTCAGGGGAGGAGCCGCCGCCCCTACCTGGGGCGGCAAAATTGTTAGAGCCGCCCCTGTCACCCACTATCTTGTGAGTTAAGGTCAGCATGAATTGTGCAGTCCCTGATACATATTTTCAGCAATACCTTGCTAATTTCAGAGTTCAGTTCCCCTTCCTCTATAAACAGGGTTACCAGACAGCAACTGTGAAAAAACGGAATGGGGGTGGGGAGTAATAGGCGCCTATATAAGAAAAAGTCCCCAAAAACGGGATTGTCCCTTTAAAAATGGGACGGATGGTCACTCTATCTATAAAGGGCATGGTACAGTCTAGTTCCCACTGAGTTAGCACGAGAAACTTCCTAGGCTCAGCTTGCTTGCTGAAATATGATTCATGCCCTTACCTTGACCAACAAGCACCAATAGCCAGTGCATTCATCCATTTCTTTATCTCTTTGTGATGATAAAGAGAACAAAGCTTTTCTCAGTCCACCTCATATGAGAGTAATGCCTTTTGTCTGAAGATTTACCATACCCTTGCTAAAGAATAATATATACAGCAGCTGCACTGATCATGAGCCCATAAGCTGGACCAAGCCGATAAAAAGATTGCTGCTGCAGATTAAAAGAACACACTGTGGTCTTGCTCCCGATGAAGCCAATAAGAAAACTCCCACTGATTTAAGTGAGAGTAGGCTTATGCCCTGTCTCCTCACAGATGCTGGCATGCTTCAGAAGTTTAATCATACAATTTAAAAATGCCTTCTAAATGTCTCAATATTATGGAAGTATAATTAAAATTATGCATGAGGGGGCAAATTCTTCTCTGACATATGCACATGTTACTCTCACTAAAGCCTGTGATAGTTCAGAACAAAATGTGTCACTAATTATGTAATTAAGAGAACTGCCACTTCAATTATACCTGGTAGTTAATATATAATATTATAGAACATTAATAATAAGTTTGCATTGGCGTCAATGTACAAAATGTTATTTATTTATATACTTTCAATAGCAAAAAAGAAGCTAGTTGATCTAGGTCACTTGTTAACCAATGGCCTGTCAATAGTATTAAAATGAAAAAAAACCTGAGTTCTGGTAGTTCACAGAAGTGTTTTGATTGCACTTGTAAAACTATAAAAAAGGTGGTTCTTTTGATTGAATAGTAAACCTTTTTGTCTTTCATCTGATGTCTAATCATTTGGTTGAACCCCAGCTTTTTGTATTTAGTGAAATTATGAAAATGAATATTAAACCATCAAAACCACTTTTTATGCCTGTACTATAACAGGCTATTTTTGCCACCGGATATCATTGCAAGTCACATTTTTTTCTCCACCATAAAATACTATATTCATTCCACTGGGAATAATTTGTGGCAAGATAATACAGGTAATTTCATCTAATTATTGTAACAGAGCTCAAATTAACTCGCATACTTATGCCAAAGATTATGAGCTATGTTTGTTATTCTACAGAGTTCATGAGCCCCGTTGAATGGAATCTGCCCCGGGATTTCAATAGGTTTTGGATTGGACCTCGTGACATATTCTTTATGAAATATTTTTGGGGCTCAACTCCTGATTTTTTTGAATGCTTGGGGCTCATAATACTGCTCTTGTCTTTACCATAGCGAATGAATCCATGTGTTTTTTTAAAGGTCTGTTTTAGCAAGCTTGTTTGGTTTTAGCTTCTGGGTGCAGTATACCTGAAAGACAGATGTATGGTGTTATACTAAGCTAAGTTTTGTGATCTAGTAATAATTGCTGTGTGTTATAACATTGTGGAATGTAAAGAAAGCAAGAGATGGAAGGTTATACCTTTTTGATAACGATCACGTTGTTGGGAAATTATACATATATCATATTCAGTATAGTTGCAAAAAATTTGATCGGAAAGTGCTATCTGGTGTACGAAATATGACTTTAATTTTTTTTTCTATAATAGGCTCTGCCACATCAATATTTTTCTATATAGAATAATTACTTTCCCCCATGCAAGTGGATATGAAGTGGCATAACTATGTTTAAGAATTTCTTAAATTTTTTTATATAGATTAAAATTTTCACTCATCCATGTGTTTTTCATGGAGCCATAACTACTGGAAAATAGCATGAAACTGTTTGGTTCATTAGATGATAAATAACTAAAATGTTCAATCTAAACAGACCTTGGAACAGGCTATTGTCGCAATACGGTTTAGGTTTGGATAGTTCCATACACTGCAATTTAATGAGAAGGAAAGTTTGACTTTCAGTGTGTCTTATTTATGCCTCTTTCGCTGGTGCAGTAGTGCTACAGAATGGCTCATTTGCATTATTCTGTTGCCTGTAAACTATATTTATTGTGCAACCGTCTCTAAATAGGCTAACCAATTGCAATCTCATTCTGCTGGTGTATGTGTTTGTTACAGAAATGTGTTACCACCTTTCATAATGCAAATAAAATTATTGGGGCCAGACTCCGCTGCCCTTACTCACATCGAGTAGTATTTTACTCATTGAGTAGACTCATTCGCTGATGATGAGTGGCACTTTACCAGATCCATCTGTAAAATGGGGATAATGATACTGACTGACCTCCTTTAAAATGCTTTGAGATGTACTGATGAAAAGCACTATCAAAGAGCTACGTATTATTACTAGTAGCAGTTGATTTATTTTAATGGGACTACTTATGGAGAAAAGTACTACTCATCATGAGTATCCAGAATCTTGCCCTTTGTTACTAGCACCTGAGAATATTTATCTAATATGGATGATCATTGCGGTATGGACGTAAGGGTTTGAGCAATATACAAAGGCTAATCCTGATTCTTTTTGCAAAAACTGCTTGGCGCTGTTGTAACAAAGCTTACACTCAGGCCTTAGGCCAGAGTTTCTTAACTATACCTATGTATCAAACTAAGATCTTGGTTATACCAGCCTGCTGAACATCAGTTGAGTTCAGCGACAGCTCCGAGGTGCCCAGCACTTTTGAAGATCAGTCCATTTATTTAGTTATTATTTACTAATTTTGTTTGACCTAAAATCCCAGTCTTGTTATAAGTGATCTGCTAGCATGGACTGGGCTCCATGTCAAAAGTCTGGTTCTGATGCTGGTTTAACAGCCTTATTTTACTTCCTCTATAGAACTTAAACTTGAGAAGCAAAGTACTCACCTGTTCAAAAACACTTACCAGTAAATCACTTCTTAAATAATCAAATGAACAAGATTTCCCATATCGGGGAAGATACACGTTTTATTTAATGTGTGATACAACTCGCATAATAAACACTCATTCTTTTTATGAGCCTTTCCTTTTGAAAGTTCTCTTTGTTAGATAGTCCCCCTAAAGACTTTGTGATATTCTGATTCCAGTTAATGGAAGTCTACCACGGTCATACTTCTTAGTGACAAGAGAACTGAATTCATTTGAGCCAATAAAGTCACTCTAATTTGCATTTTCATAACCCACCCTTCAGTACTCCAAGTGTGACTTTCATTTTTAGGACAGAACTATGCAGTAAATGGATGTGCAGGCCCTTTAAAGGGATATTTATCATCCTTGAAGAATCTTATTGCCAAATCTTAATAGCATTTCTTACAAAAATGACTTGAATTCACTATCAGATTCAGAGGTAGAGCTGTAGAGGTTGTGAATAGGCTTTTCTGAACCATCTCATGATAAAAAAAGAGGTTAACTCCTATTTTTTTCTCTTTCTCACAGACTCACTCACTCACCTCCTCCCCCCATATTTTTTTTAAAAAAGCCATACCACACACAATCCACCAATAGGATAGAATTCCGAAAAACAGCATTGCATTTCTTTTTAGCCTACATAGGTGAGTTTGGGTGGTGCTGTGATGATGAAGTATAAATCGGTGCATAGTTTTACAGTATTATAATACCTTTGTTAATGACACCGATTTCAGGATGCATGCTGCAAGCTTTGGGATCATTTCCTTCTGTGTCAGTTGCTGTAAAAACACTCAGCGAGGACATTCAAAAAGGTCTGTCAAGTAGCCTATATATGGGTAGGTGAAACAACTGTTTGAGGATCTGCTACTTGAAGTAAAAAATCCCATTGTCCAGTCTGATTCAGAATCAGGCCCTTAATTCATAAGAATATTTCCCTTATTCTGTTATGGTAACCATCTGTGATAATTTAATGTAACTATTTCCCTGATCCAAAATGCTATGTGTGAAATCCTGAAGTCAATGGAAAAACTCCCACTGACTTCAGTGGGACCAGGATTCACCCTCCTTCTGTAGAATGCTGTCAGGCTATGCTACTTATTGTTGTTATACCCACATCTTTTCTCCAATAATAGACCTTCTTACTAAATATTTCTGCAGGAAAGGGGGAGGTATTAAAACAGAAAAAATCATAATATTACTATATAAATCCATGGTATGCCCACACCTTGAACACTGCATGCCGTTTTGGTCATCACATCTCAAAAAAAAAAAATTAGAAATAGAAAAGGTACAGAGAAGGGCAACAGAAATGATTAGGGGTATGGAACAGCTTCTATACGAGGAGAGATTAAAAAGACTGCGACTATTCAGCTTGGAAAAGAGGCAGTTAAGGGAGGACATGATAGAGGTCTATAAAATCAATACTGGTGTAGAGAAAGTAAATAAGGAAGTGTTATTCATAACACAAGAACCAAGGGTTACCCAATGAAATTAATACGCCTCTGTCTGCCAGAAGCTGGGAATGGACAACAGGGGATGGATCACTTGATGATTACCTGTTCTGTTTTCATTTCCCCTGAAGCACCTGGCATTGGCCACTGTCGGAAGACAGGATACTGGGCTAGATGGACCTTTAATCTGACCTAGTACGACACCATTCTTATGTTGAGGCCATATTTTTGAAGCACCTGTGGAAGGAAGGAGTCTTTAGATTTGGAGTAGCTACTTAGCCAGGATTTTAATGTGTCTAACAACGTATCCTTTCCTGATTTTTCATCTTGAGATTAACTCAATGTTACCAACTCTTGCAGTTTGGAGGGGCTTTTTTCACTCCACAGCCCCTGGGGTCATAGTATTATGAGAGAATATATGCAAGAACCTCAGCTTAAATTTAAAAAACAAAAAAACAAAAACAAAACAGGTTTCTAGCTCTCATGATTCCAGAGAAAAGCTGAAAAAGACGAGCTGAGTGTACCTCAGACCTTAAAACAAAACAAATAGCTAAAGAAAACAAAACCTAAAATTGTACAATTTTCTAAACATCTCATGATGTCTTTGGGTCAAACTCCTGATTTTTGAGCTCTGGAGGTTGTCAATACTGTCACTTATGCCTGATTCTCTTTTCCATGTTAACTTTTCCTGTAACTTTATAGGGTTTTATGGTGATTTCTTAGCGTTAAAATTGCTCGCATGGAACCGGGGATAGAATTTGGACCTCCAACTTCAGAATATTGTCATCCTAATAATCTGAGATTTCTTTGTATTTATATTGGATACAGTTCATCCTAGCCTATGCACGGACTATGCCCCACTTACGCCCTGTTTGGATATGCCTTGTGTGAGTCTTCTGCATAAGAATGAATTTCAACCCATAAGAACGATGTGAGATGTAATTGGCATTCGGAGGGTTAGGGTTTTTATAATAGGGACTTGACCTACTACACATCAGGCTGACAAATATTAGAGAAGGATTACACTAGAACAGGTTGAGAGCATCACTTCCAAATCTGGGATATGGCTGATCTGATCTGAATGGGATTCCTCTGCAACAGGCAGAGAGATCTGATGGTTTGAAAATCTCATTTTATGTTCTATTTGGGAGCTTGTTTTAGAGGCTAACCTTCCATCAATTGCAGAGAGGCAGAGAAACCCCGTTCTGAGATGAGGTCACGTACAAAGGGTTTCAGTTCAGCTTCCTCATGAATATCTGCTGCAGGAGAGGTATAAAAACTGTCAGAACAGTTTCGCTTAAATGCAGTTTTGGTGAAAAATGCTGTTTTGTTGTTTCACGGGGATGTATCAGTTTCCACAACACTTTTTTTCCCTGGGAAGGATTTTGGGGTCTGAGAGACGTTGTACCGAGTGGTTACAGCCATGGCCTGGGATGTGCCTGATCCAGAGCAGAGTTGTTCATCCTAGCTCAGTCTGAATCTGGCAGAGTATAGACATGAACCTGGGCCTCCCATGTCCCAGGGCAGTACCGTAGCCACCATGTTCACCCAAACATTAGAAAGGTAGGTTTTTTCCCCTCTGTCGCAATGTGGAATGGACATTCATTTCAGAGCCTCAAAATCTGCTGCAAGAGGGAATTGTTATCCTCTGGTCAGCTCTGATTAAAAAAAAGTGAGATCCCCTTCTGCTTTCCCTTCCATGGTTCTTGTATGACCAGTTTTCAGTGCAAGCACTGAGATCAACCACGACCTCTAGAATATGTTTGCTGTTTTATTAAGATGTTTAGCAGGCTCAATACCACCATGGGGAGCACAGCTTTATCTACTGACCTTATGACCAAGCTTACATAGGAGCTAGCTGATCCAGTGACATTTACTTATAAAGATCAGTAGTAAGTTTGCATAGAGAAATTGTCAGGATATTAAAAATTGCCTCTTCAATCTTCACATTTTATTAAGAAGTAAATTGCACCAGGGGAGAGGGTTTGGATGTATATGTCAGTCCATGGGATCTCTAGAGCTGTGTGATTGAACCCTGCAGTTTGCTTTGCAGGGAATGGTTCACTTCCAAATTGATTTAGGTCATTATGAGCAAATGGTGTTTGGTGTTCAGTGATTGAAGGCTGCAGATACTGTTTTTCTCAGTGAAAGTATGGGAGACTGACCCCTTCTCAGTTATAGAACAGTGTACTTTTAGGTTTAGAACATTCTTATCTCTGCTTCTTGAATATTACAAGAAGCTCATTCGCTAAAGTCAAAAGCATTTTAGCATGTGCTTAATAAGGGAGGCAAGGAAGGAAGAATTCCACTTCATGAAAAATCTTGAGATTTCAACATTTAGTTAGTTCAGCATTGGGACAAAACCATGTTTTGAAATGTTCATTCCAGGTGAATGCCCTAACCACTGTTCTATGGGCTATTTTGGGTGCTTCTCTTGTGCGTCTCTTGTTTTGACCAGAAATTCCATCCTGGACCTAAGAAATCTTCCCAATGAAAGTTTCATTGAAACTGATGTATTTCAGCAAAAAGTTTCGGTTTTGATGATTTTGGTAAAAACATGTTGCCAAAAAATTCTCAACCAGCTTAAGTGCTTTGCTAAACAGGATGGGTTTGCTGAATCGGGGGCATATATGTCTTTAATTTGTAATATGAACAGCATTTGTGTTCCTTCACAATGTTTAAAAATCTCCGATATGCAAAATAAAATATTTTCTTTGGGAGAAGATACCTGTAAGCATTCAGATGCCAGTTCTACTTTCTTTAAACAGTTAACGATTCAGGAACCTTTTCTTTTTTTTAGCACACACACAGTTATGAATTCTATCTGGTGCTGAAATTTAGAATATGTTCCGCTTTAAACAATATTCTCTCTTCCTTTCAACACAAATCTGTACTTGGTTTATTTTTTTGCCAGGGCTTTTCAAAGTGAAGACCTTTTAGCAGACAAAATTTTAAGAAGATAGACATTTAGTTCAATAGAAGAATTTTCTTGGCATGAAAAATAAATTTACAAGAAGGACAGTGCTTCTAAAAGATAATTAATAAAAACCTTCCATGTGATGACACACTTGACATCTTGTCTAATGTCTGGAAGAGAAGAAAGTGTTTAGAATTGCACAGCTAGAATAAAATGTTCCGTTTCACAGCAAGGCCAGGCCTGCATTTTATAATTATTTCAAAGAGAGTAAAGGTCACATTCTGTTTGCTAAGTTGACATTAAGCGAGTCCTGTATACTAGACTTTCAGAAGTGAACTCATGGCATATTTAGATCATCCTGATTTCACAGCAAACATGCATTGTCTGAAGTTATTGACCTAGATGATATCCAAATCAGTTTTCCAATCCTACTCTGTTTTCCAAAGCTACAAATTAGAATTCAAGATTCCAGAGGCTACAAATTAGAATTCAAGATTCCAGCTAGGATTTACCGCTTCTTTTATATCCACCGCCATGTATTTTTTTAGCAGCAAAGTCATGTTTGTAATTAATTTTATCTTTATCGTTGAAATGTATGTACTTTATGGGCTATTCTGCCAAACTGGACTGGTTTTGCAACACTGTTTGTGTCTTGCTAGGGGAGTATAGGAAGGAGTGGCACATTTTATTCTGCACTAATTTATGCTGTGTGCAAGCCCATTCCTTGAAATCATGTGTCAACTGGGCCTAATCTTTAAAAATATACTGTTGCAGCTATGTGCAGAAAATGCATATGAAAATATATAATGCCGACAGACCCTGATCGTCGTCAGGCAGGATCAAACCTGAGACCTCTGGAGCTTAATGCACAAGTCTCTACTGCATGAGCTAAAAGACACATTTCTATTAGCCAAAGCTGTAGCAGACTTATCAATCTCTAGTGGATCTAGGTGCCACTACGTGTGACACTTTATCTGCATCAAGCTGGCATGGGTTACATGCTTCATTTTCATGCACTGTTACTGTGGATTTGCATCCAGATGGAGTAGTTGCACATGCAAATGGCTGGTTACATGCATATCTGGCCACTTCTGTGCATTAAATAACTAATTTGCAATTTTGAGTGTGGGCTTTGAAAATCCGGATGTTACTGAGTGAGTCCTTGGTACAGAAGGACATTGGAGGGCAGAGTGAGGCAGCATGAGACAATTTCTTAGCTGTGTAAATTGGTGAAGCTCCTTACAGTCAATGGAGTTATGCTGATTTACACCTGAGGATCTTGCCCTTTGTTTGCAGGTTGCTGTTTATTCAGAGAAGAAAGGGAAGCAGCAATACTATGGGAGACATGACAATGTTGCAAAGTGGCTTAGACTCTGCTTGCTTGCACTCTCTCTCTCTTGGTTTTTTACTTGAACAAAGGGGCAAATGCGGTGCATGTCATTAAAGATGAGAAATGTGCCCATCTGCCACATTTGCACTCTGCCAACTGGATTGTCACAAAACATTCTGGCTATTGCATACAGTGTCTGTTCTTGTCTAGCTGGCCTTTTACAGCACGTGTTTATGTGAAATAGACTGCCCAAGAATCAGTTTCAATAAGAGCAACTGATATAAGAGCAGGTGGGATACTGTCCTCCCTGTGCTTTGAAAGACCGAGTAATAGAAAGCCAACAATGACTCTGTAGTGCACCAGGATTTTCTGTATGGAAAGAAAACCTGGGTAGCATTTTGATTCTTTGACAAGAGCAAACAAGGGATGGCTAAGCAGGGAGCATGCTAGCCTAAGATTGATCATAATAATCACTTGTCCTCTGAACAGAGAAACATGGCAAAGACGTTTATCTAACAAAGGTAGCACTGGAGGTGCTATGCTGAAGGACCCTGTTCTTACTCTATAGGGAGGAGGCTTATTTGCTGGAATAGTGTTAGATTACTGAAAATGATGAGCTCATCTCTCATTGGCAGGTCAAACATTGTAGGTAGCTACTGAGTATAAGGGCCCTTTCATGTGGGGATTGCATGTCAACATTTACCTTTTTGGACTAATGGAAGTCAAACTTATCATTTTCTCTTTGGTTACTCTGTATCCCTTCTCTGGTCTTCCTTTAGGTGTCCAACTGGAGACATTTTAGGCATCTGTTTAAACTAATGAGAGCTGTAAGTGCTCTGGATCTCTGAAAATTAGGACCAGAGGAAACCCCCCAAATGAGGCCCCAAAACAAGGAAATGCATTTGAAAAATTTGGGTGCTTATATTTGGGTATGGAAAAGTAAATTTATCCTCCCTGCTACCTTGGATCTGGCTCTTCTTTTTCTGTACTTCAATTAACCCTTAAACTTTCTGTGCCTTTTTTTCCTCTCCACTTTTTCTGTGACTTTCCTACCTGCTCCTCCTCCATTTAAAGCCCACCAAAGCAAATAGTCTTTCAGCTTGTTGTCTCTATTCACTGATAGAACACAAATCTTCCGAAATAGAGATTGGCATTGTACCTATTCCCAGCCAATTTTATTTTGCTTTTAACCTCCCTCCCTTGCCCAGGTGTTCCTGTGGTGACAGGGTGCTTTGGTGATCGCATACTAACAGTGACACAAGCTGTATTTAACTTTAACCTTCAGATCCAACTACAGAATGATGTACACATTCCATTTTCAATCTTCCACTGGGGTAAACAACTTTTTGATTATGAGGAAACCGGACAAACTGTAGCATTGTGGGGGTGGGAGATTGACATTTTCCATCTGCTGCCAGAGTTTATACAAAGGAAACTTTTGTGACATGAAACTTTGCCCTTGAACAAAAGACTTCTTCACTAGCTCAGAGATTTACTAAACTAACCTAAGCTTATAGGCCTCGAGTCAGCAAATAACTTAAGCATACTCCAGCCCTATTTATACGTGCTTATGTCCTATGACTTCAGAAGGACTTAAGAACACGCTTAACTTTAAGCCGGCGCTTAAGTGCGTTTCTGAATTGAGCATTATTAATCTTAGGTACAACTGCACAATGTGGGCATGGGGCAATGTGGATGGTGGCTCAGGCTAACTTCCCACGTCTATACCACATGGGTTGGGCAGGATTGTATTCAGGCAGCTAGCCCATGCCGCCACACTGCTATTTTCAGTATGCTAACTTGAGCAGTGCTAGTCCATGTCTGTCTACCCAAATTGGGCATTACTCCACCAGCTGCAGTGTAGATGTATCTTTAGACATTTTTTTTTTTTGCAACCTCTATACCTGCCTGTGTATATGCTGATTGAAACTTCTCGCGCAAAGCAATGGTTAGAAAGTTGTAAAGGGAAGCTGTGATGTGCTGAATGTTTGGGTGGTTTGTTTGTTTTTTTTAAATGAACATTGAGTCCAAACTTGCTACCATTCACAAAAGCCAAGAAGACTGGTGAACAAGTGGATATTAAAAGTCCGTTCCCTGTTTCCTCAGGTGCTGTTGCTTGTGTTTGCAGAAGATTTGGAATGCATCCCTGGATTCCAGCAAAAGGTTTTTCATATTGAACAGCCATCTGAATTCACAGAGGACCAGCCAATTCTGAACTGTAAGAAATGTAATTTTCATATGTCATTTTTGCAAAAATCTGTATTAACCGCAGTCTGTGTGTTTTCGTATCACCCTGTGAATTTATCTGAGAGCGCTTTCTCCTTATGACATGATTCCAGGCATAGCTTCCACATGGGTACTACAATAGCTTCTCCCCTCCCATTAAAATCCTTTATTTATACAGATTTTGAACTTTGCTATGAATTAGGGTTGGCGAAATTCTGCACAATTATCTGTTGGGGTTTGAATATTTACATGATAGGTTACAGTGTAGTAGCCGTGTTAGTCTGTGTCAGCAAAAAGCAAATAAGAAAGAAAGAAATACTTGTGGCACCTTAGAGACTAAGCTTTAAGCTTATGCTGAAATAAATTTGTTAGTCTCTAAGGGCTGGTCTACACTAACCCCCCAATTCGAACTAAGATACGCAACTTCAGCTACGTGAAGTCGAACTATCTTAGTTCGAATGAAAACGTACTTACCCGGGGTCCACACGCGGCGCGCAGGCTCCCCCGTCGACTCCGCCTACTCCGTTCATCGAGCTGGATTACCAGCGTCGACGGGGGAGCACTTCCTGGTTCGATTTATCGCGTCTAGACAAGACGCGATAAATCGAACCCAGAACATCGATTCGACGCCTCCAACGCGACGGGTAAGTGTAGACCTACCCTAAGGTGCCACAAGTAATATTTGCATGGACGCTCAGGATCATCTTCTGATTTTATGAACGAGTCACCTCCTGCATTTCTTTGCTTTTCCTGCTGTATCAGTACTTCACCGTACGCAAGGATCTTGACTTGCATTTCAGTATACATTCATTCTTCCTCCCTGGTGTGCATCCATCCCAGGAGCCTGGCCTAAAGCTCATTGAAATCAACGAGAGTCTTTCCATAAAATTTAGTAGGCTTTGGATCAGGCCTGAGTTTCAAAAGGTTTTTACCTTCTCTTCTGTGATCTAAGCAGTTGATCTGGTTGGTCCAGTCCCTTTTCCAATGGACAGGTGTCCACATCACAAAAACTACCACCAGAGCTGAGCTGGCATTGATTCTTGGCACCGTATACTCTACGCAGACAGGCCAAAGATTGAATGGGCCGTGGAGACTTAAATCTTCTTTCAACCCTAGAGTTTGTCTTTCCAGGTACATTAATGATGCAATGTTGCAAAGCTTGCACTGCTATTGTTCATTATGTATTGGGACCTATTCTGAGGATTTGAGACTTCAGTGCTGTCAACCTAATATGGTACCTAACGTGAGCTTTAAATATTGATAATTTTCAAAAGAAATGTCAACAGTTTTTAAAAAAACTGCATTTTCCCCACATAATTCATGTTATTTAGTAGCCTTTTCATTTGATTACATTTGGTTCAACAGCTGAAATTAACAGTTCATATGCAATAACATTTATGTGAAAGTAAGATTCAGAGTTTGGATCAAAAATACAAAGCAATAAACTTCAATTTAAGGAATACCTTTTCCCTCTCCATCCCCAACTTTATTTAAGATTATATTGTGAGTGAAAGTCTTTGCTCTGTTTTGCAGTTTATATCAAACCTCAGGTACATGTGTGGTTAGATGTGTGGCTACATGTGTGTGTTCTCCCTGTGTGCTCTCCCAGCTCTGCACAAACAGTTGGCATAGCAGACCTCAAGCGAACTGCCCAATGACCACAAGAACCATTAAGGTACGAAGGCACCCTGCCAGGTTTATTGTCAACAAAGCATGGCTATAGCACCTGGAAGACTCTACGAGGATACTAAGATATGTATGCCCGTGACAATGGACGCAGCTCAGTCAGTGGCAGGACTTTCCACTGCCCCCTAGGCTGGCCAAAGATATTCCCTCTGAAATACATCTTTATAGCCTGATATAAACAAGTTACGTACTGTCATCCTGACCTAATGTTTTAGGAAGGGTCAGTGTGTTTTTGTTATCCTTGGGGAATGTTTTGTACCATCCTTGATATTGGGATGTTCTGATACCACTTGATATTGGGAGGTGATTGTGTGAGTACTCTGTAATTAGCACCTCTTAGGAATGTGTACTTCTGCAATATCAGCCCTGTTCTTGCCAGTTTTTGTGAGCAGGTCCTACCTCATACCAGGCCTCTGATACAAGAGCTTATGTCTCAGGCTCTCTTCCTACTACAACATGTACTACAATTTTGTCACCAGGGGCCAATTGAAGTCAAAGGAAAGACTCCCATTGACTTCAGTGAGCTTTGGATTGGATCCAGATTTAGGGTCAACTTTTCTAAGGCACTTGAGAGACGTAGGTCCCTATGTTTTATCTCCAAAAGTGACTTAGGCAATACATTTTATTGATTTTTTTTCAATGCGATTTAGGCTCCCAGATGCCTGAATTGAAGCTGGACTGTACCATCCTAAGTTACTTTGGCATTTTTGAAAATGTTGCCATTATGCACTAAAATGAGTTGCCAGATTTTCAGAGGTGCTGATCACCTTTTGGATTACATAGAATTCAGGTGTTTGCTTTCTTTAAAAGAAGACCAGCAATTTGTTGAACAGACATAGCAGCCAAACAGCATAATGTTGGGAGTTTCATGGCCTCAAGGGATAAAAATATCCGCATGTTAACATTTAGTTAAATGCAAATAATCTTTATTGTCTCTCTCTTTGGCTGTATCTGAGCACTTTGATGCCTTAGCACGTCTGTCCAAATCTCTTGCTGATTTGTCCTCGGTCTGTTCAGCAGTATAAAGGACAAACTGTTTAAGCCATTGTTGATTGGACTACATTGTGGTGACCCAGCAAATTGCCCTGGTGTGAAACTGACACAATAATTAAGACATTATTAATTTTAAGAGGGGGAAGAGCGGGAGGGAAAACATCTCAAAACAATCTTGGGAATTAAATTATTTTAATAATCAGATGCTAAATTGGCCAAATACATAACATGCGACAAAGACAGATTGTCAATGTGCAAGTCTAGCTAACTCAATCACTCATAAGTAGTGTGTCCTAGATGTGACAATATTAAACCTGTGCATAGTCTTTTCAGTCTTGTCTTCAGTGGAATCAATATTTTTAATTGTTCCTGTTTAAATACACTTTGCATGCTGTTGCATTATTTTTATACCCATTACTCAACAGCAGTATAATTTAACAGTTGTATCTGAATGTGAGGCCTACCATGAGTATGTAAATTAATAGAGCCAGTATGCAAAGCAGGTCTATAACGGTGATTGCTTTTGTAGTCTTCAATAAACCAAGCAGCTTTTAATTCTCCACTGAAGAGCAGGGAAACAATCATATTTGTTTTTTTGATCTTTTTAATTTCAACAAGAACATACTGTATATTCCATTGCCAGTGCTTCCTCCAGTAATTAAGTATGGGTTATAGTTGTTTCTTATGTATTTACTAGTTGGCCATAAATGCAGCTATATTCATTATACATGAAACTTATTGAAAAAAAAAAGAGACCAAAGCTAGAGGCATTTATTTCTTTTTTTATTTGCATGCGTTCTGGCAATAAAAAAGTTATTTCACATATTCAGCAAACTTTTAAATACCTTCAGCGAAGAAATACAATCAACTGAAGCATAAGACGCCAAAGAAAATAATATACAATAAAAGAACAACTGCAGCTTTTACCTACATGGGAACTATTTTAGGAGGTCGACAAAGGAAAATATATTTATATACAGAATACATAAAAAATGAACCAAGGTCAAATGAAAAGCAACATGGAATAGAGAGATCAACAGAGCTAGGCAAGGAGATCTAGGGTCGGGCTGCAGCTAATCTAGGTGAATCCACTCTAGCCTTAGAATTTATTATGAATTCAGCAAAGATAATGTTTAGAAAATACCCTACTCTAAGGAAGATGCGGAAGGCAGGGATAAGAGACACTGAGATTTGCTGGAAATGTGGCAGATAAGATTTGAAGGGTTACTCTTGGTAGCAGTTCCTCAGTTGCAACCAGGCTTCATGAAAAGTGCAGAGATGAAACCTTGCCCCACTGAAATCAATAGAGCATCAGATCTCTTGCCTTGGGAACGGGCTTCTTCCAGAGTTTCACCAAAGCCTGGGTTTGGTCAACTTCAGGGTACACTTTAAAGCTCTTCTGTTAAATCTTAAATGAGGCCTCAAGTTAGAAATCTTTTACCATCCATGCAGACCCTAGCATTTTTTTGGTCACTTGTGAATGTTCCGTTAAAGAGACTAATATTTTTAGTGTTCATTTTTGTTATGGCATGCCCAGAGAACATGGCAGTGGGTGTAATGTGTAGAAACACTTGTATATAAACATATAGGGTCAAATTCAGCTTTGATGTAATCCTTCTGTAATGCAAATGGTTAATAATAAGAATAATTGAGGTTTTGTGATAACAATAGATTAGACAACATGTTCAGAGCATTCAAGAAGTTGTTCCAAACCCCTTTCTCACCCTTAAAGGGGTTCCACATGCATTGGATCCTATGAGTGAACATCTATTGTGTGCCATGTTGCATTAGCTTGCACTGACCATTGGTGTAGAACAGGGATCGGCAACCTTTTGCACGCGGCCCGTCAGGGAAATCTGCTAGGGGGATGTGCTGGCCGCCGTTTCCCGCAGCCCCCATTGGCCTGGAACGGCGAACCACGGCCAGTGGGAGCTGCGATCGACCAAACCTGTGGACACTGCAGGTAACCAAATTGTCCCGGCGCGCCAGCGGATTTCCCTGATGAGCCGCGTGGCAAAGGTTGCCGATCTCTGGTGTCGAATATAAAGTTGCTGTGTTTAGAAATGAGCTGAAGAATGTTGTAGCACTGTATGCATTTAAAATCTGGGTTGTGGGACAGGGTTGTATGATGGTAGTCTGTATCAGTGTGTAAGCTACAAATGGAAGGCACAGTCAAAGAAGGAGGGGAGTTTCAGTCAGGAAAAATGAGAGACAGAGTAGGTATATAAATGCATGCAGCTGATAATGAGATTAGTATGTACTGGACAGTAATGGTATGTCTGTACTTGGAGCTGGGGGTGTGATTCCCAGCTCTCATTGGCCTATTCGTGCTAGTTCTTATCAAGCTAGCATGCTATAAACAGTAGTGTAGGCAGTGTAGCACTAGCAGCAGCAAGCAGTGGAACAGACTAGGTGTGCTGAGTACATACCCATGGGGTTCAGGAGCGTTTGTACTCTGCATGGCTAGTTCATGCCACTGCTTGCTGCTGCCCGTGTTACCCTGGCTACACTACTGTTTATAGCAAGCTAGCTGGATAAGAGCTAGCATGAGTAGGCCTATGTGAGCTGAGAATCACACGCCTAGTTTATAGCATAGATGAGGCCTAAGAAACCACTGGCTGACAATAGCTTAATAGCTGAGCTCCACTCTCCCTCCCATTCCTCAATGGAGGCAGGATTTTGGAAGCATGTTGCATAGCACCCATCCCCTCTCCCCTCCCAGTAGTAGTGGTGGTTGGGGGTGGGGAAGGAGGTTTAGTGCTGCCAGTTCTCACCATTTCATTGTGAGCCTCATGATATTTAGTGATTTTCTTTAACCCCAGGTTCCTGGAGTCCTGGGATTACATCCAACTCTCAGCTTTCATTAAAACGACAAATTATGTTTCTACCCTTCCATGTTGGAGAATTCTTAAGTCCACATTGGCTGTGTTTTTAAAATTCACCACCTGACGCATTGTTCAGACTTCTGTTTGAGGAATCGCTGTGCATGTTTCGGGCGAAGGTGTGGTCCCAGGTGGCATGCCCATGAGCAGCCCAGTTGAATTACAGGAAATTTCTCTTTCAAAGTGTTACACTGAAGGGGAAGTAAATTGCTATATCACTTTAAGGGGCACAGCCTGGGTAGGAGGGTTCCACCTATGTCCTGGGCTCTTGTTGGTGAGTTTCTTCAGCAATCGTAACTGCGAGATCTTATAACTGAATCCCTCTGCTCCCGCTCGGTGGCTGTGTGGGTTCAGCCACAGTTGAGTCGTTAAAAAGCAGAAATACATTACATGGATAACGATAGTTGACTGAAGATATAATACTGAACAATTGTTATTTGCCCTTGCCCATAACCTGAGCTACAATGTTAGTCTTACTTGAACTGGGTAGATAGATGCTCACCTAACAGGGCATTACCATCGCTTGATATTTTTCTTTGTAGTTTTGTGAACCTGTTCTTCAGATAACATCAGGAGAGTTGCAATGTCCTAGAACAATGCTCTGCTATCAAACAGGCAAGATTGCATTTTCCTGGATCAGGTGATAAGTGACTTACTTTAAGTACAGTATTTAGACATTGCTGGATCATTTGCGGCCTTCAAATGCTTCCCTTCTGCAATCTCTTTTTTAGTCAAGCTGAGCTGGCAGGTCACTGCCAGTGACAATGCTCCATCATGCGGTGATGACAAAGATTCCTAACCAGCCCCATCATATGTGGAATGTAATTGTGTTACATTAATCACGTTTATACTTCACATACATGACTCGTGGCTTTTTTGAGGTATTTTTAATGGACAATAAATCAAATAGTACACATGAAAAATGAAGGCAATTAAGAAAGAGGCTTTGGGTGATGTGGCTTGCATGCTAAACTAGGAACTACATTGCTAGTGATTTAAATGTCAAAACAAAAGCAGTTTTGACCCTTACTTGAAAAGATTTAATTTGAATGTTAATTAATGGCTGACCTCTTCTGTCTCTGCATGATGGATTGCATGTTTTCAGAGCTTGGGATACTTCAGGATCAGGGCTTTGTCTCTCCATATTCAGGCACTTTTTCATTCTAACTGAAACTTTCCTTTCCAACTGCATTGGCACTCAGCTTTGTTTACCTATATGGTGGGAGATTTATTAACCAATTAATCATAGATGCTTAAAGGTGTGTCTGCAGTTCAGCAAAGCTGCACCTTTCAGTGAGGTTCCATGTGTTGTTCAAGTTTCAAGTGACATTCTCATTGCCTACAGTAGTGAAAAGCACTGACGAACATCTCTCTTATTGCAGTAATTCCATGTATGGAGATGCAGCTTGTATTGATTTCATGCCACCACAAAACATTTCCCAGTGGTTTCCAAAACTAACAATTGTAATTATAGTAGGAGGTTTTGAGTGAGATGGTACCGGTGCAAATGAAAGAATAATTTGGGCCAACAATTTCATGCATAGCAAACTGTCTGCAGAGTTGTACATGATCAAGAAATTCATCAACTAATCAGGCCATGGTGGAACAAATACATGTAAATTGTATCTGACAGCCAAATAACAGGTGTTTAGTTCACTTTAGACTTATATGACAGCCTTCTTCTTTTTTTTTTACTCCTATATGTAAACTGTTACGAACATTAGTTTCACTTATTACAGTTTGAATATATATATGCAGAAAACATGGAAAAATATGGCATGTTCAATATACAGGGTAAGATGTGGCTGCTATCTCCATATAGGCTCTATAATGGGGCATTTGGCAGCCTATATGGATAGAGCATCCCAGCCACTTGTGACCATGCCATCTTTTTCCAAATTGTCTACATACATGTTGCCTAACTCCTATTGATTTTCAGTGGACAGTAGGTGTATAACTGCTGTCTGTGTGCCTTTGAAAAAACAGTATGTCCTTTTGACATGGGCTGTATAATAAATGTATATAAGTGGATAATGTATATATCTCTATATAAGTGAAATAGAAGTAATCTGTGTTTGTATGTATGTACAGCTGTATCTAGCGCCAGATCTATATTTAAGTACAGAAAAATACTGTATCATCTTCTAAGCTGGTTTCACACATGATCAAAACAAAAGATAATATGACTAGTGATTGCCAGGTGGCCAGACAGTTGCCTACCCAACTGTGCATGTCAGCTTATTAACAGGGCCTAGGGGGAAATTAATTTTAATATAGACTTTGTTTGATTTTTATGCATATACATTTAATTTAACTTACAAAAAAAGAATGTTCAAAAAGGAGGTAGCATATTATTGTGAACAATGTGAAAGAATTAATTAGTTGCTGAAAAACAGCTCTGGGGTTGAGTTAAAACCTCAAAGGGATATAGTCACTGCTTTTTTTTTTTTTTTTTTTGAAAGTATCAAGACAGCTCTTGAATTGAAGAACAACTGAGAGAAAGCTGTATATAGTAAAATGAGATCTTTTCATTTCTTCATCAGGTTTTATAATCCTTGTGAGGAGGAGAAAATCAAAACATAAACCAGAACGTGTGCACCACCTGTTTCTCAATTACCCCACAACCCATGCATAAATAAAGGTGATTTGATTGGGACAGAATGCTCCATTAACCTTTAGGTTATGAATTTAGATGAATGAAACGTAGCAAATTACTTGGTTTGTGATGAAGTTTGTTTCTATAGACTTGGCAGGAACCATCATCATTTGTAGATAACACTTTCATGAAATATTTCAGTGCTTTGATTGGTTGAAGTAGGCCAGCTGTTGTTCTAATAGCCTAAATCAATGACCAACTGCTCCATATTAGCAGGTATGTCAGTTGCTCAGTGCAGTGGAAACCTTATATTAATTATGTTTTCAGGTACTTCTAATGGGAGATTTTTATGTCCAGTTGGCACTTCCAAATCGAATACCAGATTAATTTATGTTATCCCCCAACATGATTTCCAGTGTTCTCAACTCAATTTGCCGCATAGGGTCTGATAGTATCTTGCAGGCTCTTCCTCTCTAGGTACATAGGACATATCTACAGGTCAAATTGTTTGTGGCCTTTGTAGAAATGTGCATGGTTTATCATTTGACCAACAAACTATTTGACACAATTAGCCTAAAAACTAACTTAATTAAAAGGGACATCAGCCTGGTCGTACAGTGGGGTCCCTCAGGCTGGGTTACACTGTGCAGATGATGTCCTGCCACCTTCTAGCCAATGGCATCCCCTGTTTGTTAGGAGAGCATCTATTGGTGAGGGCTACTGAGCAGCACTGGGATTGCCCAACAGAGGCTAGCATTAACAAATTGCTTTGGGAGGGAAGAAGGCCTCTTCTAGCAATTGAAAATAATTCATCTACCAACAATCTGGTCCAAACAGTCAGAAAATGTTAACTCGTTTTAAGTATGGAGGTAATGTTGGGATACTCCTGGACTAAGGTGGGTATTTCACGGTGACAGATGCATTTCCCATAAGTACTATGAACTGTAACATGATGGTTCCATAAGTACTATGAACTGTAACATGATGGTTCCCCATATGAGACATTAGCTATAGGATGCAAAGACTGTTTGGCTCTGCAATGTCATTTTTTGAAGCTCCACAACTCATAGTTTTTGTATTTCTGGAGATGATATTTCTGATATTTTAATTTTAGGATTTTTGTAAATTCGCCCTTCAAAGGAACCAGTGGATAGATAAAACGAAAATAAGAAAGAAAAACTTGTAGCACCTTAGAGACTAACACATTTATTTCAGCATAAGCTTTCGTGGGTTAATGCCCACTTCATCGGATGCATGGATAGATAGTGGACTTTCCATTAAAATTTCAAAGCAGTGTGAAGGGATTTAACAGGGATTAGTGGGAGTTTGTGATGCTGAATCCCTCTGTAAATATAGGAGTTTTTATTATCCTTCATCTAAAGTTAACAATATTTTCAAGCACATTGGTGTGCTCAGAAATAATACTGATCATCTAGTTCACTCTGTTTATGATCTCTCTCTGCTCAACCAAACCAAATTATTGAGATCATCCTTGGCTTTTCTAAGATGATTAAATTTAAGTTTAAAATAACTCAGAAATATCCCTTTCTTTTAAAATAATATTTTCTTTTTCAGTTTGCCAACATTTAAAAACAACCACAACAATCTACTTTCCTGGACAGGACATTCTGTGTCCGTAAAGATCTGTTATCTCTTTAGTGCATACATTCCCCAATCTAGAAACAGGATTCCTGTTTACATACACGTCTATTAGCTGACTTTCCGTCTCTCTTGATTTACATTTGGGAAAGTAATTTCATAGGGTCCTTGTTGACATTTACTAAGTTGAACACTTAATTTTTTCTTGTTGTAAGCTGGTGTTCATAGCATGGAGGTAAGACACTATACCTCATCCATCCCCTCTGAACTTGCCATCCGGTAATGAGCAGGGAAGAGTAAACAGGCAGAATTTTATAGATTGTTTTTCAAAAACAGAGCCACTTTGATATGCCATTCTGAATACTATACCCATCTGTACTTACTAGGTGCAGTATTTTACTTCAGTTAGTCCTGCGTAGCAGGAAGCAATACATACTGAGCCTTATTATGTGACATTGGTACGAACTAGAGCTGGTCAGAAAAAAAATCTCGAGAGAAATTTTGACTTTTATTGGGGGGGGGGAGACCCTAAAATTTTCAGCTGAAAAATCAACAAGCTTTGAGAAATTCAAATTTGTCTATGAAAACCGGCACTTTGCCAAATAAACTTGTCAGACTGTGTTTAGCTCTTGTCCTCCTTACTTTTAGCAATTTTCTGATGGGAAAATTTTTACTAGCCCCCATGTAGTGCCTAGGAGTTGGAGAGCAAAGACACAACATGGAGTATTAACCTTTGGAGTCTTTTGTCAAATGACTGAGGCCAATGAATAAAGTAAATTCTCGTAGCAGCATTCCTACACACCACACCTTTATTACTTCCATCAGCCAGGTTGGTTGCATGTGTGTATGTGGGCAGGGACAGGGAAGGGGGAATCCTCTTAGGCAAAACTTTGGGTATTAGGGCCTTGTTTCTATATAAATTTTTGAGGTGCCACATTAAAAAAACGGCAATATTCCCAGGAATAGTAGCATTGGCCAATAACTACAGTCTACTGTACATGCCATTCATCTGATGCACCAGTGGTTTAAGGTTTCCAAAAAGAAGAGGAACTGATCAATTCAAAATGTGGGAAACAAAGCACTACCAAGGTCAGCATGTTAAGGGGATCATTACAGTTACAGCTAAGGCCTAAACATGCTTCAAAGAGCCCACCGGGAAAGCTTAGCAAAATCAACTAAAACATAACAAATCCAGAAGAAAGCATTCTTCCTTATATCAACAGGTAACAGCAACATATGCATAATGTTTTGACCCTAAAATCTTTCTCTGAGCTGTGCTTTCTACATTTACACCAGGGTTTGCAATATGCCCATTTTGTTTCTTTCAGTGGTGGCAGATTTCACAACTTTCTTGAAAGCCTCCAGCCACTCCTGCATACAAGGACCATCAACCCTGTTTGTTCAGACTTTAGAATGATGATAATACGTCAGATCTCAGGGTGTGATGTACTGCAGGGTGGCAGTAGCTTTGCGAGACACCTCTAACAGATTCTAGCCATGGAACTGGCGATGGGTGGATTACCCCAAAACAACTCCTGTGCTGGCTTGGGGATGTGGATTAAGGAAAGGGGTATGGCCAGAACAGTCCCGCTAACGAAACTCAGCTGACAATTGGCATTGGGCAGGTGGCATAAAACTGTTCTAATTTACATCAGGATGCAGCCTGCATACAATAGGTTCAGGACCAGTTTGTTCAAAAGTGAGTTGTATGCCACCTTTATTCCCCCTCACCCCCAGCATCATCCTGAGTTGTGCCATTGGCATTTCAGCTGGACCTCAGAACTTGTCAGACTGTGTTTAGCTCTTGTCCTCCTTACTTTTAGCAATTTGCATTAAAGCAATGACAGTTGGATTGTTCAGTATTGGCACTTTTCAAATGTTCGGTGCAGGGTATTTACATTCTCTATCTTCTGTACAGATTCAGAGAGAAACAATGAGTATTTATGGAAAGCATCATGGCATGTGGGTAGCATTTAGGTGAGCTTTTATTGTGAACCAGTGAACAAGTGGCTGTAGAAAATGCTTCATGGTTTGATACAGAAACAAATAACCCCATGGTTTCAACTGGAATTCCTGCAGGCTTTATTTAGTTGAAATTTTAATTACAATGCCAGCTCTCTCCTGAACTCACACAATAACACAGCAGGGAGAGAGAACTATAACTTGGCCACAATAAAAGAAAATATAAAAAATTAAACAAAAAGAAAGTTCACCCTTTGGAAAATGAATAAATTGAGAGATAGGTACAGAATGCAGGTGGAATTATGAAGAACTGAAAAACAATTATGTGCATGGAAAATGATTTTTTGGAAAACGCATGATAAGCCGCAGTTGGTTCCAAGTGAAAAAAATGTTCTCATATATTAAAAAACAAAAAACCACCCTTGCAGTTGGCGCTATTCGTACAGTAAGTTTGTTGGCAGTCTCAGCAGACAGGCCAATGATTGGATAGTTGCCTCTTGCTCTAACTGCTTTTCTTCTGGGTAAGGGACACCATAGGAAGCGTGTAGGGAATATTGCTGCATGGAATGTGGTGCTTGTTTCTGTAGACAGAGGAATGTAGGTCTCCAGGGCTGACAGTGCAGGAACTTTCAGCTGTTGTCTATAGTTCTCCACTTAGTGTCTCCCTTTGGTTCCCTTGTTTTGACCTGTGATTAGGGTTGCCAGGTGCCCGTTAAAAGTCCGGTCAGCGGTGCAGCAGGGATAAGGCAGGCTCCCTGCCTGCTGTGGCTCCGCTCGGCTCCCAGAAGTAGCGGCACGTCCCCCCTCTGGCTCCTAGGCACAGGGGCAGCCAGGGGGCTCTGCACACTGCCCTCGCCCCAAACGCCAGCTCTGCAGCTCCCATTGACTGTGAACCATGGCAAATAGGAGCTGCGGGGGTGGCGCCTGTGGATGGGGCAGTTCGCAGAGCCTCCTGGCCGCACCTCTACATAGGAGCCAGAGGAGGAGACATGCCACTGCTTCCGGGAGCTGTCTGAGGTAAGCTCCACCCGGAACCTCCTCCCCATCCCCACATCCCAACCCTCTACCCCAGCCCTGATCCCACTCCCGCCCTCATTTTTGTTCCAGAAGATGAAAGAAGCAACCAAGGGATCACTTTAGACTTCATGCTCACTAAGAGGGAGGAAATGGTTGCAAATCTGAAGGTTTTTTTATTCTCTGCATCTTGAAGTCTTTAAATCATGATTTGAGGACTTCAATATCTGAGACATAGGTGAGAGGATTATTCCAGGAGTGGGTGTTTCTGGCAGTTTCTCAAAGAGACCATATTAAAAGTGCAACAGCAAACTGTCCCCATTGTGGAGGAAAAATGGTAAGAGGTCAATATGGCTCCATGAGGAGCTCTTTAATGACCTGAAAATCAGAAAAGAACCCTACAAAAATGTGGAAACACAAACAGATTGCTAAGGATGAGTACAAAATAATAGCCCAACACGTAGGGACAAAATCAGAAAGGTTGAAAAAACAGGACATGTTTAGTCCTGAGAAAAAAAGAGTGAGGGGGACCTGACAGCCTTCAAATATGTTAAAGACTGTTATAAAGAGGACTGTGATCAATTTTTCCCCACTGAAGATTGGATAAGAAGTAATGTCCTTAATCTGCAGTAAGGGAGAGTTAGGTTAGACATTAGGAAAATTTCTAACCATGAGGGTAGTTAAACTCTGGACTAGGCTTCCAAGGGAGGTTATGAAATCCCATTCATTGGCGGTTTTTAAGAACAGGTCAGACAAAGACTTGCCAGGGATGGCCTAGGTATATGTGGTCCTGCCTCAGCAGCGGCGGCTGGATGAGGTGAACTTCCAGCCTTACATTTCTATGATCTGTTACAGGAGGGATTAAAAAAAATGCAGTTTTGTGGTCACAGAAGGATGCCTTGAAAGGTTAATAACCTTTGATACAGGGTTTCCATTGTCTTGAGTGTCTGCAAAGCAATCAATTGTAGTGCCTTTCTTTGTGAAACTAAATTAAAGTTGTAAACAAATGGCTACTTCAGATGAGATTATTTCTTTAAGTTTACTGACCACAATAAAAGTACAACTTGAAGAAGATATTTCGTGAATGCCAAGGCCAGAAGTTGCCTTTATATGACCGGAAGTCTTTTCACATTTCATTGCTTAGGATGCTTTATCTCGCCATTCTTTTGATAGATTGGTTCAGTTTCAGGCTTACCCTATCTGCATTTAATTCCATTCCTTATTTTTACAGTAAGCTATATCACAGCTGACCAGTTCTATTAAGATGCATCTTCCTCTATTATAAATTTTGGCTTATATCAGATCAACTAGAAAAATAATGAGCAGATATGTCTCCTAGGAAGGAAGATTACAGGACTTTTAATGAAAGACATTCAGGACAATTTACTGGGCAAAGATTGAAGAAAGGGCCTTATGGACTGCTGACCTTTTTTGGAATGCTCTGTCCTGAGCAAGGGACTGTGTAATCAGTACCATCCTAGAAGTATCTCTGGGAGGTTGCATGATTCTGAGGCAAACCTCTCTCCCTGTTTTCTACTTGCCCCCCGGTGATTGATGGGGGGCTGAGGGTGTAGTAATTTGCTGCTGGCCGGTGCATTGGGACTGGGTGAAGCGAGTGTTCTGCCTATTCCCTGTCCACTGTGATATTGGGGACTATGCAGTTAAGAGCTGAGCTTCTCATATAGGCTGTGTGGGGTGCTGTGCAGCTAGCTGAAGCCAGACACACAATTAAGCAGCACCTGAAAAACCTGATTGACTACCGAACACCACACCAGGTCAGCTTGGGAGTAAATGGCTGTGCTGTCCTCCCTTGCAAACCTGGATACAAGGTGTGAGTAGCCCAGACAGCATCTTAAGAAGGTTCTTCCTTCCGGGTAGGTGTGTGGTCAAAGTCACAACTCAGGACTCAGCATGAGGGTGAGGATATGTTCACGACAGAGCTAAATTATCCATGGAAGCATGTGCAATGCAGAATAGCTTCCTACAGACAGTTGGAAAATCTCTATTTAAAATACTTTTGGTCCTTGAGATGGTCCTGGGTGCTCAACATTGCTGAAACATTGCTCCACGTTGCTGCTTTGTTTAGGTGCCTACATATGGATTTAGGAGCCTTTTAGTTTGAAGAAATACAGTATTTTTGCATACAGTACTGGTCTATAGCCACCTTATGGTATTTTTTTATATTGACAGCTTCAAACATAGAAACACTAGCTTATAGGAAAATAAAAAGATCAGTTCATCTGAATATTCAAAATGATTGTTTGTGTCTTAATAAGAAGTAATCTTGTCTAAAGCTATCCTTTAAATCAAGTAACCTTGTAATGGATCAATTTTGTCTCCTATACTATTCAAAGGAAAAGTACAATTTAAATATCTATAAATTAGGTGCATCTATTGTAATAAAATGCTATTGACATTTTATGCAGGTGAGCAGTGGTTTAGGGGATAAGATATGGAGTCTGCAATTTATAAATTACGAAAATCTTTGTTAAAAACGCCCACCAATCCTGAGATTGTTGCTGTATGGGATTTTACTTTTATTCCCTGAGACACTCAGTCTGTGATGGGTTCTCTAATAAAGCTAGAAAGGGATTCCGAAATATTGAAGTTTTAACACTTGCATAATAAATCTATTAATCTTCATGTTTCTGGAAACAATGGCCATTGACTACTGTTTTCATACATCAACATCACTTCCCAGAATAGGGTGATGCCAACCGTAGTTTGCACTGGTAATTAATTGAAATAAAATGAATTGTGAGAACAAGCAAAGGGAATAGTCTACACTGACTTAACCCTTGACTTAACTTTTCCTGGCCCCAGTTCAGCAAACACTTAAGCATATGCTTAAATCTACCCTTGCTTTACAAATTCCTTAAGCAAATACTTATCTTTAAGTACATCCTTAAGTCCCCTTAGCTTCACTGTGAGGTTTGCCGGTGTAAAGTCTTCATTTGCATTGATGGCATTGCCAGCAGAGGTTATTTATTCAGCCACAGAAAAGTGCAGGTGTGCAAGTTTCCACACAACATCTGGTCAACATGTTTTACTTCCTGATAGGGAGAGACCAAATCCATAGATGCGGGGCTAGTTCAGTCTCTGTGGTTCATTCCATTCTTTACCTCTCATTGAGAGTGTCTACACCTCGTTCCAATTTCTGGAAAATGGTGCCACTTGAGGTGGTGTCTTTGATGTATGTGTTAGTGTGCTAGGAACTGCACCTGTGATAGCTAACTCATATTCCTCAGACTAGCTGTCAGTTGGTAATGGCTTTTGATCATTATTAACATAGTCTGAATTCAAATCAGCAATATTGAGGTTAAAGACTGAATATTCTGATGCAATTCCTTGTAGTTCACAATGCTGCAAACGAACTAAAAATAGACTTAACTATGTCGAGGGAAGTAGGCAGGAAAATCAGGTCTGCTTGCCCTTTTTTGGCTATGAACTCTTTGTGAAGACCTCAGATCCTACTGAGCTGGACACAGCATAAAAACTTGGATGGATGCATTGATGGACATCCTGAGAAATGCTGAGCATCTACAACATCTTTGACCTCATCAGGAGTTTCAGGTGCTCAGAACCTTTCAGCATTTGGCTCCCTGAAAGACTAAATGTCTTAGACTCGTATATTGTTGGCTGTGTAGCTTAACTGCAAGAACATTTATAGTGTGTTGTTTCTTCTCACATCAAGATCCGATAAAATGAAGGTGGGGCATTCACGTGTCTGAATGGGAGTTAATGTCATCACAAAATTAATTCCAAGAGATTTCACTTTTCTAACAAAGTGTCCATCTATACTTATCATCCCAGTTCTTTTAACAAGATTTCCTACTGGGACAAAATCCATGCCCGATGGTCAGTAGTTATTTCCCAAACTGAAATATCGTAGCAGTTTTTGTATCTTCAAATTACCTACATAAATACATTAATTAAATTAAATAAAAAGGCTCAGTCCATTTTGGGGACAAATATTGCAAAACTGTATTTGGTTAAAAAATAAATTATTTAACAAATCTTGGTTTTGGCATCAGACATTGGATATCAGTGATGTTCACTGGAGTTAAGTACTTGATGCATTTAAATTAGTAATCAAATTAGTATTTACATTGTTTTTTTGAGTGCAGTGGGGATGGTAATAGCTGGCTAAGTTGACCAAGTTTCTCTGTGATTTAAAATGTTACCCATTACTGAAAGTGTCTGAAGAAGCAGGCATACAGAACACTACATACAGGTCAAAATTTCAGCGTATGCAACTGTTGTCTCTTCTGGTTGCATGAATATTGAGCAACCTGCAACAATAAATAAGCAGCCATGATAGCAATTAATGTTTAGGGAAAGATGATATTGAGTTTTAAGGAAACTTAAGATAACAATATAGACATTCATTTCAAGATAACATCATTTTAAATTGAATCCCACTGGAACCAGTAGAAAAAGAAAATGTATAAATATTTTTCCTGCAATATGAATGTCCCTGGAGACATAATTGTATCATGAAAAATAAACAAGTTTCTGAATGCTGTACACTGAAAGAATTTATTTTGTGAGTAGATACATTTGCATAGAGTGTGCTCTTGGTGATGGGTAGGATTTCTTGTAAAAATATATGTTAAGCTATATAAGCAATATTAAATGATTACAAAATGCAGGTTTTGCTCTTTACAGTAAACTGCATTTTAGACTGCAGTTTTTTATTTTAAGAATATTAACTGAAATAAAATTGATTTTTGCCAAAGTACATTTTAATGTATGCTGATTATACAACTATCACTTTGAAGTAGAAAGTGCATAACAGCGCTTATATAGTGAAGTGTGTTAGTGCCTGTAACACATAGTACTTAGACATCTTCAAAGCACTTTCCATCTTCAAAGCACTCTGTGAAAATTTACTAATTAGACCTCACAATGCTCCTCTGAGATAGGAAAGTAAAGTATTATAGCCATTTTACAGATGGGGAAAACTGAGATGAAGAGGGCTTCACCTAAGATTTAGTCAGAAGTATTCATAGTACAAGTCATGGACAGGTCACAGGGCATGAATTTTTGTTTATTGCCCATGACCTGTCCATGACTTGTACTAAAAATACCCATAACTAAATCTTAGCCTTACTCATATTTAGCTTGTGATCCACTTTGATCTCCTAGATCCCTTTCCGCAGTACTCCTTCCTAAGCAATTTACCATTTTGTATGTGTGAAACTGATTGTTCCTTCCTAAGAAGAAGTGAATTTGTCTTTATAGAATTTCATCCTATTTACTTCAGACCACTTCTCCAGTTTGTCCAGATCATTTTGAATTTTAATCATAGAATCATATGATTAGAAGGGACCTCAAGAGGTCATCTAGTCCAGTCCCCTGCACTCAAGGCAGGACTAAATATTATCTAGACCATCCCTGACAGGTGTTTGTCTAACCTGCTCTTTAAAAAAATCCTATCCTCCAAAGCACTTGCAACCCCTCTCAGTTTGATATAATCCACAAACTTTATAAATGTACTCTCTATGCCATTATCTAAATCATTGATGAAGATATTGAACAGAACCAGACCCAGAACTGATCCCTGTGGGACCCCACTTGATATGCCCTTCCAGCTTGACCGTGAACCCTGATAACTACTCTTTGGGAAGGGGTTTCCAACCAGCAATGCATCTACCTTATAGTAGCTCCATCTAGGTTGTATTTCCCTAGTTTGTTTATGAGAAGGTCATGTGAGACCGTACCAAAAGCCTTACTAAAGTCAAGATATATGACCTCTACCATGTTCCTCCCCTCCCACCCCCCTTCCACAAGGCTTGTTACACTGTCAAAGAAAGCTATTAGGTAGGTTTGACACAATTTGTTCTTGACAAATCTATGCTGACTGTTACTTATCACCTTATTGTCTTGTAGGGTGTCTGCAAATTGATTGATTAGTTGTATGCTCCATTATCTTTCCAGGTCCTGAAGTTAAGCTGACTGGTCTGTAATTCGCTGGGTTGTCATTATTCCCTTTGTTATAGATTGGCCCTATATTTGCCCTTTT
The DNA here is from genome assembly GCA_037349315.1 of Chelydra serpentina. NCBI lineage: Eukaryota > Metazoa > Chordata > Testudines > Chelydridae > Chelydra > Chelydra serpentina. The sequence goes on from JBAIAC010000026.1 coordinate 32,431,217, forward strand.
CCATTCTTCTAGAATCTCACCCTTCTACCATGACGTTTCGAAGAGGATCGCTACTGGCTCAGATATCTCCTCAGTCAGCTCCATGAGTATTCTCGGATGCATTTCATCAGGCCCTGGTGACTTGAAGACATCTAACTTGCCTGATTATTTTTTAACTTGTTCTTTCCATATTTTAGCCTCTGATTCTACCTCATTTTCACTGGCATGCATTAAGTTAGATGTCCAGTTGCTACTAAACTTCTGTCATTTCCACATTTTCTGTTATTGCATTCCAAATCCCCCCGCCGCCTCATTAAGTAACAGGCCTATCCTGTCCTTGGTCTTCCTCTTGCTTCTAAAGTATTTGTAGAATTTTGTATTTTGTTGTCTCAGTTGGATTTGGTATACTTAATGGTCTGTGCTAAACATTCATAGTGGATTGGTACTGATTGGGACTATGCAGTACCAAAATAATGACAGATGTTATATAAAAGCTTAATAAAAATGATCTAATCTATCAGAACCCTAAAATATTCAAATAGAATTCCTGTTCTATCCAGGTTCTTATACTAGTCCCATTGCTATTTTACCTGGACACATAACAAGAACATCACCACCATGAACTCTAACAGATATGATTTGGTTTTTTTTTTAAAAAGGCAACAAACCCAAACACTAAAATACTCAGCACAAAAGAAACTAACAATACCCTACTTGTTCAGGAATAAACTGAATTAAGAATAAAGTTTCTTTTCCAGTGCACCAATGTTAGGATGTGAACAGTGTTTATCAATTTCCCTCCTGTCAAAATCCAAGTATACCAAAGTTTGATGCTCACTAATGAATGCAAATATACCCTCCTGCATATTTTTCCTCTGGTTTTTAGTTAGAAACCTACTTAAGTTAAAGTAGGATTAGCAAGACAGTGAAAAATGTGATATATTTAATTCTCTTTAGAGAAGATTGTAAAATAATTGGATATATTTTGATTTGATTCTATGAGGATTCAGTAGAAAACTCTTCTTATGTAGTTGTGAAACCTTTTGAGAGTCATGAAAGTATTGCAAATTGATTGCTGGAGTTAGACTTGCCAGGCATAGCTTACTACAAACAGCTGTATTTTACCTTTGGAAACCAAGATCTATTGCAGATTAACTTTGACACAGAGGTGCTATGGTGTGTGAGTCAACACTTAAGCATCTGATATTTCTGTCATCCCTTTGGGAAGAGTGGTGGATTGTGATGAATATTATCAACAACTGTGCATTCCTTAAAGTAAATATAGTAAACGAAATATAGTATAACGAGTGGGGTTCCGCAAGGATCTGTTTTGGGACCGGCTCTGTTCAATATCTTCATCAACCACTTGGATATTGGCATAGAAAGTACGCTTATTAAGTTTGCAGATGATACCAAACTGGGAGGGATTGCAACTGCTTTGGAGGATAGGGTCATAATTCAAAATGATCTGGACAAATTGGAGAAATGGTCAGAGGTAAACAGGATGAAGTTTAATAAGGACAAATGCAAAGTGCTCCACTTAGGTAGGAACAATCAGTTTCACACATACAGAATGAGAGGAGACTGTCTAGGAAGGAGTACGGCAGAAAGGGATCTAGGGGTTATAGTGTACCACAAGTTAAATATGAGTCAACAGTGTGATGCTGTTGCAAAAAAAGCAAACATGATTCTGGGCTGCATTAACAGGTGTGTGGTGAGCAAGACACGAGAAGTCATTCTTCCGCTCTACTCTGCGCTGGTTATACCTCAACTGGAGTATTGTGTCCAGTTCTGGGCACCGCATTTCAAGAAAGATGTGGAGAAATTGGAGAGGGTCCAGAGAAGAGCAACAAGAATGATTAAGGGTCTAGAGAACATGACCTATGAAGGAAGGCTGAAGGAATTGGGTTTGTTTAGTTTGGAAAAGAGAAGACTGAGAGGGGACATGATAGCGGTCTTCAGGTATCTAAAAGGGTGTCATAAGGAGGAGGGAGAAAACTTGTTCATTTTAGCATCTGAGGATAGAACAAGAAGCAATGGGCTTAAACTGCAGCAAGGGAGGTTTAGGTTGGACATTAGGAAAAAGTTCCTAACTGTCAGGGTGGTTAAACACTGGAATAAACTGCCCAGGGAGGTTGTGGAATCTCCATCTCTGGAGCTATTTAAGAGTAGGTTAGATAAATGTCTATCAGGGATGGTCTAGACAGTAATTGGTCCTGCCATGAGGGCAGGGGGCTGGACTCGATGACCTCTCGAGGTCCCTTCCAGCCCCCGAATCTATGAATATGAATCTATGAATATGAATCCAGAGATTGCATTGCCCTAAAATACTTCATGAAAAAGTAAAGCAGAAATTGACTTCACCATAACAAACATAATTAATTTTGAGAATTAAAAATATATTGTAAATTTAAGAATGATGTTACGGATTGAGGAATTCCATGTAAAACTGACCGGGTAATTAAAAGTTGGAACACCTCTTGAAAGTAAAAGGTCTGCAACAGATTCTCAGCTGGTATAAATTAACATAGGTCCATTGACTTTAATCACTCTATGGTGATTTATACCTGCTAAAAAAATCTCACTTTCCGTGCCTAAACCCTTTGAGATTGTGTTAATAATCCTTCATAATAATGCTTCCACTATGCCAGGTTGTATAATAACTTACTTGCAGAACTCCTGAAAGAAAATATAGGCTTTTAAATGTCATGTCATTTGGGGGGGGGGAGGGGGGAAGGGAGGGAGAGAACTCCTGTGTGCTTCTGAAGACGGCATTGCATGTGCTTCTGTGAAGACCCAATCATGCTTCCTTTGATTTCAATGACACACCTCCCTTTGACTTTACTGAGACTCAGTATTGGCTACGGCCTTGTTATCAGGCGTGTAATAGCGGTTTCAAATCAATTTGCAATCCCTTTCGTGGTCCTGGTGTATTGTAGTTCTCCAGGGCCTGCAGGCCTGCCACATCTAGCAGCATGGAGGATACCACATGCAAAAAGTGGAAATTTCAACCAGGTCTAATTTGGAAGCCCTGCCACTGCTTACCCCCTAATTCTCTGCCAGGTTCCCTTCCAGACTGAGGCATTCAAAATACACTAACTATTTGGGGGTAAGACTGAAGTGATTTCTGACACCATGTGACACAGTGGAAGGCTGGGAAGAAACTGAAAGATTGTCTGGCCCGGGGCATCTGACCTAAGCCAGAGTTCCAAAGTTTAATAACTCTGTCACAGGAGAGAGGTCAGAATTCACTGACTTTTTAGTGTTTGCTCTTATACAGGGAGTAAAGAAGAGTGGGAGGGGGCAGACTGTCTCACGAAAGCTGACACTTTTGATTGCCCCAGTTCACCTTTAATCCCTCTGGGCCTGTCACAGTTTACAACCTGCTTGGTAATAGCAAAAAGTCTAAAATTGTCATCCGAACTGTATCTGTGCTCTTGCCCATGTTATTCATTTCTCATTGCTTAGAAGGAGACTTGCAGCTTAATTGGTGTCTCTCTCATTATTTATAGTGCCAAAAGCAAAGGATTAAAATATCAGGAAGGAAGAATAACAGGAGTTTTGTGTCCTAAAATAAATGAAAAATCAGTGTGTGCGTTTGTAAACAAGATATACATGGGCAGGTAAAAAATCCTGGAACCGGTCGAAGATAATCTGAATAGGATAAAGTGGCCTTTTGGAAGGCAATTAAAAAGACTTCTGTGAACTGATCTATGCAGATGCCATGGCTCAACACTTTTGGGATGAATTTTCATTTTAATTCCATTTCTTGGGACTTATTTACCCATTTCACATATAATGTGTGTTGCTCATTTAACCTCAGTCTTGTGATTATACAGACACATTGCTGAGTTTCTGCTTTTTTTTATTTGGCATCTGCTTCTTGCTCTTATGATCAGACAATGGCCCAGAGCCTAGACTGTGCTCCAGACACTTTGTGCTTCTCTACTTGGCCTATGGAGGATCTCTGCAGCATAGGGGGAATCTTGGGTGATTAGTGAGTTTAGGTGCCCAGCTGGAAACACTTCATAAGGGGCCTGATTTTCAGAGGGCAGGTGCACAGCACTTTCCGAAAATCTAGCCTCTTTAAGGTGTCTAGGTTGGGGGATCCCAATAATTAGAGCACCCAGATTGCTAGTCACTGTTCAAGGTCCTGGCCGTAGCATGCTGCAGCAGCTTTTACACCAATCCCCTTGCAGCCCACGGCACAGATGGGGACTGGGGCTGGGAGAGAAGCTGGGGCTTCCTTTGATTTGCATTTGTGATACTTAACTGCTGTGATGGGTTCTTAGGGTCTATGGCAGATCATGCAAATTGGGAGCAGCCTTTAGGATGCTCTAGCTTGTACTTAGGGGACTGGCTTGGCACAGAGCAGCACCAGCATTGAAGTACAATGGGCACCTTTGTGTCTCACCACACCCAGAGGTGTGCCGAGGGCTTTGTGGGCACATCTGAGGACAAAGTACTGTCTCTGTTTAATGATGCTAGTGCTTCAAGGTTGTTTACCCTTTCTGTAGCATATTCCTCTTTGGGTGTGTGGTTTTTTTTTTTTTTTTTTTTTGTGAATCCCTGATTATATTTTTGAATGCATGTGTGTGTTTGATATATATATTTTTAAATCAGTGGTACAAAGGCCCTAGTAAATTGTATGATCCATTCCAAGGAAGATTTTGAGAAATGTCATTTGAAATGTCTGTGGGCATCTCTACCTCTCTCGATAATACTGATGTAACATGTTCTATAAGCCTCACCTGGTTCTCGAACAAAAAGCATTACTTTGTTTATTCTCAAGCATATTTAAATGAAGTGACCTTGTCATAGAATCATAGAATCTCAGGGTTGGAAGGGACCTCAGGAGGTCATCTAGTCCACCCCCCTGCTCAAAGCAGGACCAACCCCAACTAGATCATCCCAGCCAGGGCTTTGTCAAGCCTGACCTTAAAAACCTCTAAGGAAGGAGATTCCACCACCTCCCTAGGTAACCCATTCCAGTGCTTCACCACCCTACTAGTGAAAAAGTTTTTCCTAATATCCAACCTAAACCTCCCCCTCTGCAACTTGAGACCATTACTCCTTGTTCTGTCATCTTCTACCACTGAGAACAGTCTAGATCCATCCTCTTTGGAACCCCCTTTTAGGTAGTTGAAAGCAGCTATCAAATCCCCCCTCACTCTTCTCTTCTGCAGGCTAAACAATCCCAGTTCCCTCAGCCTCTCCTCATAAGTCATGTGCTCCAGCCCCCTAATAATTTTTGTTGCCCTCCGTTGGACTCTTTCCAATTTATCCACATCCTTCCTGTAGCGTGGGGCCCAAAACTGGACACAGTACTCCAAATGAGGCCTCACCAGTGCCGAATAGAGGGGAATAATCACGTCCCTCGATCTGCTGGAAATGCCCCTACTTATACAGCCCAAAATGCCGTTAGCCTTCTTGGCAACAAGGGCACACTGTTGACTCATATTCAGCTTTTCATGTAACTACCTGTAAGCATTAATTAGCTAAGCTTGCATGTTAGAGTGAATGAACTAATAGGTGAGCCAGGAGGATTTGATCATTAGAGTTTGATTTTTAACACACCAACTGCCAGGTGATTTGCCTGAGGCTATGTCTTCACAGAAAAAAAAAGTGTGTGTGTGTGTGGGGGGGAATTGTATATCAAGAAATGGATCTTGATATAAAATCCTACAGGAGACAAAGCAAGGGTAGTTTTTACCGCTTTGCAGCTGGTCAAGGTAAACCACAGCTGAGGGTATGGGTTTGACCTGGACTACCTACACTGAGGTCAAAACAACATGTGGCTTGTCTCCACTAGGATTTCACATCCAGATCGCTACTGTGAGTAAACTGTGCACTATTTTTCAGTTAAGACACAGCCTGAAATGTAGTGAGGCCTGGACCCAGTTACTGGTTGTGTGCGCACTTTATTTCACTAGCCCCTGTATGTGACAAATGCTAACAAATTTGGCACAGGCAAGCTTTATGCATTTCACTGGAACTACCCATGATTTACCTTGCTGTAAGTGAGGAGAATAAGACCTGTTGTTGTTTCTTGGGTTAAAAAAACAAACGGAAACTGATTATCAGCTGGGCTGCAGAAGGCCTCTAAGAGATTGGTATTTTATCCCTTTCTAGAGGAATTGCTTGCCCGGATTCATGGTATTCCTTGCCTGCTTCCAAGTCAGGAGGGTAGCATACCTGTAATTGAGGGCACAATTTGGTCCTATAATAGGTACGTTCTAGATACTAAATTTTTTTTAACGTTTTTCAGCTTTCACCCTAGGCCGGTGATAACCCTAGTTCTCACTGGGGAATTACTCCCCCATTGTGTCGGGTGGCTGTGATTGCTAGGTCCCTGAATGCAGCAGGACTGTGATTTGCTCCAAGGCAGAAAGATATGGCCAGTAAGTGGTTATATCCTGCTCCTTTCCCATCACACCACTTGTGTTTATCAGCCATAAACATTCCTCCCTCTCTACAGGCAGCTAGTTGACTTTACTCCACGTCTATGCCTTTGGCATACTAACCTGTTTCATTCCTACCCTCTCAGCTTTTCCCTACCCTCAGAGCTTATATACACTTCTATCTGTCCCTCCTTTTCAGTCAGGGAAACTACAACATTTCTGACTCCACATCACCTCCCATTGACAAGGTATATTTTATTAATTGATCCCCTTTATTCCTACCCAGGAAGATTTTTACCTCCATGAGCTTTTTAAACCAGCTTCCTGAGCCAAACATCTTTCACATGTGCATCAGCCTTTTGAAATTAATACAAATGATACTACAGATGATGAAGCTAGATCATGGACTCTAACTGGCTTCCCGAAGCCAAAGCTCTCTAAATCCCCCTTCCCAAGCTTCAATGATAAAGAAGGGGAAAAATATCATCCGGGTAGTTTCAGATCTGGCCAAACCATTTCAGCAAACAGCACTTCCCTTCTGTTCTAAAATTAAGCATGATACAGAACCTGTGGCAAGACAGGCTATTTTTTGGAGTTTATTATCTAAATTTCATCCCGATTACATAACACTCAGAAGCATGCAGTGGCTGTAAATAATGCTAGTTGCTAGAAATAATATGACCTTTGAGGCATAGAATACCCTCCTTCCATCTGTTTTCTATTAGCAAGAGTCCAGTAGATCACTGATGGAAATAAATGGAGAAGAGTACATTTCCCAGGCACTATCTGGGTTTCTCGGGTAAGAACAACACCTTTTCAAAATACGTTAAGTGGTGCTAATATTTTCTATCTTTGGAAGGAAATGATTTAATGGTAAACTCAGGGTTTTATTTCGATTGAGATAAGTCATGGCTGCAAAGTTGGGATCTGGCTCCAAAGGTCCCTAAAGCTTAAGGTTAGAGTGGGAACTTTCTGCTGCTTTGGATCCATTTTATAGAGACTGGCCTGGGTGGTGCGGGTTCGATTTGAATCTGACCGCTGTCAACGTGGTGGAGGCGCTCAGCTGTTGTCACCTCATGAGCCCACTCACATTCTTTGCACTCATTTTTGTTTTTTGCTCGCTTTCGTTTGTTGGGCTGGCTCTGATCACTTTTACAAGAGTGTGGCAGGTAATGTGATCTAGAGAATTGAGCGTGGGGCTGAGAGAAAAGAGATTGGAAGTTCTAATCTCACCTGGGTCACTTATTGACTTGCTAAGTAGCCTTGGGCAAGACACTAATGTTCTCTCAGTGATTTAAAACAGAGGAAGGAAACCGGTGGGAAGAAACCCACAATGGAGAGCTCTGAGAGAAGTGGCTGTGCATGATGTTTCCCTTTGTTCTTTGGCCTAGTGCCCTACACAATCGAGCCACGCTATCCAGGCCACAGCAAGGAAGTGTGAGGAGAAGTAAGGGAGAAACCATACCAAATGGCATGTTCCTAGGTGACCACGCATCCCTAATTGGGTGGCACGGTCCCAAAATATACATTTCAAGTCCTGGTCCCAGGCTGAATGACTCCGGGACGGCATTTATCCTGGATTCCCTTTGGCAGCGCTCCATGCCTACCCAAGGCTCAGAGGCAGCAGCATCCTCTTCCCAGTGAGGGGTAGCTGAGGTGGGCCTTAGCATCCCCTTGCCATGAGCCCACACTCCCCCACCCCTCATTTGCTCCTCCTCTTCCCTCTGAAGCCCATCCCCTGGCCAGGTCAGAAGGTGGAGCCAGGCAGTAATAAGAGCAGCCCAGGGATCCCGGGCCACCATGGGGACCTCCAGGGTATTGGACCCTCCACCCACCCCGGGGGGGGACATGGGTCAGGAATTGCTCTTGGATCAGCCACTATGACCCACATCCTTATCTTTGCAGGGTCCGGGGCTCCCCACAGCAGCCCAGGATCCTTGGGCAGATTTTACCACTGCCTAGCTCCAGCTTCCAACCTGGTCAGGGGGCTGGGCCTCAGTGGGAAGAGGAGGAGCAGGGGGCAGGGCCACCGAGAGGGCGGGGCTCCTGCATGTGTCCCGTTTTTGCATTTTGTAAAGGTGGTCGCCCTCCCTGTTCCCCAGAACAGCTTGTATGCCTCAGAGGCACTCTTGCTAACTCCATGCACAGTGCGACTTCTCCCACTGGAATCACGGGCTGAACCCAGTGACTCACTAGCAGCAGTACTGAGACAGACCAAGACCTGCAGAGCAGAGCTCCACCATTTGTGTGGCTGGGATATGCATGACTGTGGAGATGGAGTCCTGTGAAACCCTGCCCCTTTTTTTGCTTTCCTTGAAGCCTGGCTCTGCCCATTCCACTCCCCTGTCAGCCACAGGGGTAGGGAGAAGGTTAATGTATTAACAGAAACCCTAAATGAAAAGCCTAGAGCGTTTGGGTAACTTTGTTACTTTATACAGTAGGCTGAGCAGAGGGTGGTGATGAGAGTTATTGCTAGGATTCTCCAATCCTTCCTTTTCCCTGGCCGAGTGGGGATCAAGGGTTGCAGAGGATACGTTAGAGCAGGGGCTGTGTAACGACACCAGTTCTAAAGTATTCATTGTGTGTTGTTGACTGTATTCCTGGTCAAGCCCTAGGTGTGCTTTCTAGCACAGCGACAAGATGGTGTATCTATCGCGTGCATAAAAATGGAACTTTGGGAGCTACATTGTTGCATCAGCTCAGTATTTGGGGCTGCACCTCTACAGTACATGTATCATGGCCGTGCGTTCAGACGTGCTAACAGAGTGCAGCGGAGTTTATGAAAAAGAAGTTTGATGATGTTCAGAAATCTGTCTTTGACCTTTAAAGCCCTAGAATACTGTAAATGCTCTTGTGTGATATGTGGAGAGAATCTAAATCAGATGTGCTCAGCCGCTTCTGATGCAGGTCTTATTGGTGATACATGTGGGCTATGAGTGGGAGGAATGGAGAGAGTAACTTTTTCCTGATTATCTTTAATTTAAAAAAAAAAAAATTTTTAGAACAATATTGATCATTTCTGCTCTGTATTTATCTTGGCATACGCCAAAGTGTAAACACAAGACTGAACAGGTAGTTAAGCACGGAGGTGCTGGTTCCGCAAAGCACTTAAGCATATGCTTAATTTTCAGCAAATGCTTCAATCTCATTGATTTCCATGTGATTTAAGCATGTGCTTAAAATTAAACGCATACTTCGGTGCTTTGAATCTGTGCTGGAGGGATTTTCCTTTATGTCTGTTTCTCTGGGCAATATTTTATGGAAAAATTTGAGCCCATATACCTGAGGGCGTAGTTGAACTTCGTGTGATAGTTACAATGAGAGACAGTTTGAATATACTCTAGTATTCCTAGAGGTGAGCAATGACTGCAAATTCTCCTCAATATATATCCTGATGCTCGACTTAATAGGAGTTCCATCCCTGGATGACAGAACTGAGGCCTTCCTAGTTGTAACCCAGCTTTTATTTTCATACTCGTCATCTTGCGTTTATCCAAAGCAGAGCTGATAATGCTAGATCCTGCTCTGTGCTTATTAAGTGTTAAAGGAACATGTGAAATGCCAATATAATTTCCATGGTTTTCTCTGCATGCAAAGGGCTGTTTGTCAATCAGACCTCGCTTTGGTGTTGCTAATTATTTATAATGTAATTAGAGATATTGAAAAAAGAAAAACAGCAGGCAAGTCAAAAGGATCTAAAGCTTTGTCTTTATCTTCTAGCTGAAAATATTTGTAAAATGTCTTTTCACTTCACAGGGTGCGGAGGATCAAAAAGAGTTCATTTGTAAGATGTGTATCCATTGTTGCTAGGGTTCTAAGCTTTCACTGACTGTTAATCACCACTCTAAACTGTTGACTTTATTAAAATAGAGAAACTACTTAAATCATGGCACTTATTTGCAATAAATAGACAAGTAGTAATTGGGTAATCCCTGGTGCAACTCCTTTGACTTCAGCGGAGTTACAATAACGATGACTGTGTGTTGTTATTTTCCCTCCTCCCTCCATAAATGCTATAATGGGGAGTCAAGGCATGAGATCCCTCAAAAACCACTGTAGTCAATGGGAGTTGAAGGCACACAGTACCTTGCAGGATCCATTGTTCCAGCCGGTGTCTAGGAAACCACCATTGCAAAGGTATTCCCCACCGTATTGCCACCCCACTCTACATGGGAAACCCAAATGGAACTCCACCCATTCACACTGAAATGGTTCTGTTTTCCAGAGATCTCTTTCAAAATCATAGCCAAATGGGAGCAGACCTCAAGGATGAGCTTCTCGGATGCCATTAAAAAACCTTGAAGACCATCCTCTAGGGCAGAGTCTATAAGACTTCAAAGTGGTGAATAGATTTCGGCTTGAGCTAGATGCAATGTAGAAACAATATAATGTCATAGCTGACCACTAAGTGTGAACAGTGAATGACTATCAGCGCAAACAGTCCTCGATTTGTCCACAGGCTAACATATGTTCACAGAAATCATTTGATGAATAATTTCAAAGGACACATTTGTTAAAAGCGAGGTCTGTACATGGATAGTTGAAAAACAGAAAATAGGTCCAAATTAATGAAATATATTATTAGCTACAAATAATTAACTTAGGACCACCTTGTAGCCTGAGCCTGATAAGAAAGAAAAAAGACCCGTAGTCATAAAATATACTGCATTAAGTGCTTGATCCAATGCTCACTGAAGTCAATGGAAAGACTCCCATTGACTCCAGTGTATTTAAATCAGCCACTATGACCCACACCCTTATCTTTGCAGAATCGGGCCCATAAATCTTCAAAGGTCAACCTTGACTTGAAGAATACTCCAGCATTAACTTTGCTTAGCTGAAGATGGCAGCCTCAAACCCCAGGCTACAGTTTAATTTGCAATCCTTGGGAAAAAAAATTTCACCTTCTGCAATGGTTGCCTCTGTGTTTCTTTTTATAACACAACATAGGTCTGTCTTTTTGATAATCTACATATGGAATCTTTAATATAGTGGATTCTGGAATGGAGGATCCAAGACAAACTCAGTTGCTGCTGCTGATTTAATTGTGTTTAATGAAAGAGCATCCTCGGTACCTGTGTTTGCAAACTGGGTAATAGAATGCTGGTACTTGTTAATCTCTGCTTGGAGTTTGCAAAAGGAGAACTAAGTGTCAAAATGTCTCTTTGTTTTATGAATCTTGATAGATGCATGCCAGCTGTGCTAACAGGGCCATTGTAAATGGGAAGTTACAAGCTGAAGGTCAGGAAAATAGAAGATCAAGATATTGTGAGGCTTTTTTCTTTCCAGTTTGCTGTTTTTATTTCAAAATTTATGTAGGAAAGAACTGCTGACACTGTTGGAAGCTGTGGAATGTGTTATAAAATTTGAAAGTCCCCAAGAATGTTCTTATCCATCTTTCTTTTATTTTTGAGAAAGCATCATTGTTATGCGCGAGGCCAAGACCCATCCTGAAGCTGACTGTTTAGAGTGCCAAGCTGTTTCCAGAGAGAAAAATTACGCTGAGCAGAAGTTCATAAATATTTTTATAGTCTAAAGGTTTTTTCTATCAGGACTGATAGGTTTGTGATGTTTCTCTTCGGTGCAACTACTTAATTATTTAGAGCCATTTATTTTCATTCCAAATACTCAGCTGGTTACAGAAGATATTACAGTATATTAAGGAAAAAACATTTTAGCCTTTTAAGACGTACTTTACCTTCTCAAGAAAACTGTCTTTCACACATAGTGGAAGATTGGTTTCCCATACTAGGGCACTGATGCTAAATGGTGCATTTTAGAATTTGAGGGCACAATGAATATGACATGTTTGGAGAACAGCAGCTCTGAGAGAGGCAACCATTCAACAGTTAAGGTTTCGTTAGCAAAGAGTTGTGGAAAATGTTCCTAAGCTTGTTGTAACTGTCTGATTGTAACTTGTAATTTTTAGTTTTAATGTACCTTGGAGAGCTTAATATATCAGCTATAGGTAAAGTTTAGGTTGCCTAAGCATTTCTATTCTAACTTCAGGTTTTCAATCCCATCACTTTCTGAAACTTTTGCCTTTTGTGCTAAATTGCCCAGCTCTGGTTTGTGCCGGCAACTGAATTTTTATTTAATTATTTTGGAAAGCTCAAGCAAAAATGGTTCCGCTTTTTGTGAGCATGAGCAATAAAAATACCCTTTCTCCGATAAAAAATCAATCAATCTTGTACCTGAGGTTCAAATAGCGAGGGAAGAAAGTAGGGAAATATTTCTCATTTGAGAGAATTACGTTTGAGTATTCAGGTGAAAAATTGGTTTTGATTTGGCCAAGCTAGGCGACTTTGCTTAAAAAATAAATAAATCACACACTTTGCTCATGTGCAATACATATTTAGCAACATTAGTGGGTTTTTATCAACATTTGTAAGGAGGACAGGGCATGCTCTGTATGCATGTGTGACTAACTTTGTTGGGTAGTGACTTTTACTTACTGTACGTGGTACCATTCAATGTTAAAGTGCAGATTCAGTGATAATGTTATAGGCAGAGCTTTGCTCCTGCCTGGGGCATGGCATTTTAGTTGTGTCTAGCTGAAAAGAGGCTTTAAACTAACTTTTTTTTTCTTTTAAAAATAAATAACCCTAGAAAATCTCATTTAAAAAAAAAACTCCTGGAATGTCCCATGTGTTAAGAGACTGTTAAGGTTTGCCCACTTCAGGACTCAGAATAAGCCAGATTTAAGGTTGCATGCATAAACTTAGCTTTACTTCCTTGTATGGTCTTGTGATGGAGTGTCCATACCCACAACATAGAGCAGGTGAAATTGGGTTAATTAACCTGATAGGATGCACCTGGGTGAGAGCCAGGGCTTGAAAGGCTGATTGATGATGGAGCCCAGCTGAGAAGGAATAGACAGGGCTGGTATAAAGCCAGAAAGTTGGGAGCACAAAAGGGCTGAAGGGGAAATAGTGTATAGTTGCTCCCTGGAAAAAGAGAGGTGTTTTGGGGCCAGGGAATTAAATAGTGGGCAGTCCCTCCCTAGAAGTGGGGAGCCAGAAAATATCGGAAGAAATCCAGGGAAATAATGACATGGTCTGGGAGAAAGCAGACCACAGTTGCTGGGTATAGAGTCCCTGGACTGGAACTCAGAGTAGAGGGGAGGCCTCGGTTCCCCTACAAGCCACAGGAGAAGTGGCATAGTCATGGTAATGAAGGGAGAGAGAGACTTTGATACCCTGGAAGGGGAGCACTATAGTGACCTGTCTGGAGGTTCCAAGCCATGAAGAGAGAACACCCCAAGCTGCAGAAGGAGAGAGAGGGTGGCTGTGGGGCTCATGAACAAATGACAGAAGCAGGCCTAGGGCCTGGAAGGAGCTAATCCCCAGAGCAGCCAGGAGGAGGCGCCCTGTTGGTGAGTGTACCCTGTGACAGGCCTATAATAACATGATCGTACTTAGTGTTTCTACCACTCTTGGTATATGGGTGGAATTCACAACTACCGTGTACTATTCTGTGAATGGCAGAAAAGTAAGAGTCCATGAAATTCATTTATATACAATATGTATCTTATAAGGTTCTAGTGAGGGAAAGTCATATGATTTATAAGGAAAGTACTTATTTCAAAATAATTGTGTTGAATTGTCTCAAGAAGCTCATAGGACAGAGGAGATCAAGAGCAGGGGTAAAGGTCTCATCATTTTTTTCAGACCTTTGTGGCTCAAGAGAGGCAATTTGCTATTGCACTGTCACTGAAAGGCATCTTTTGCAATGGAATAGTTGGAGGCTTAAGAAAATCTTGTTGGCTGTGTATTCCAAGCCATATTGCCTCAGAATGCCTTATCTACAGAAACGCCCAAGTCCTATTGTTGGCTAATCTAGGGAGTAAGAGCAGAGGGTAATAAAAGCAACCATTTGCAATAATTACTAATTAACAGTGATTCACTATGCTTATAAAACAAATGCAGGCTTGTTAACCCAGATCATATGCTTCCGGATAGATTACTGGACTCTACAGTGCCTGTATGTGGTGGCACTTATGAAATATGTTGTCTCCACATATCCAATGTGTATTATTTATCTGCCATGCTGACAACACATCTCTAAATGGTCAAAACAAACAGTTTCTTGTGATGAAACCTTAGACTGTCACCCAGGTTATTGAAAGCGAATGCTTATGTGGTCACTGTAGCATCCTGCGTGGAACTTGGAGAGAGGATCACAGATTGCAGGAGGGAAGAGTTTAGAGGAGGCACCAGAAAGCCTATATATGTGCATGGGGTTGGAATGCAAGCTCGGAGTTGTGCCACCTTGGTAAATAGGTCTCTTAATAAAAAGCCAGTATTGTTTTAGAAACATGGAGTCCTCTCATTATGTCCTGCCATGTGGTACATGAAACAATCACTACTGTATCATATAAATGTTATCAACATTAGATAATTATATATATTATCATGCACAAAGAAATCCAATCTGAAAATGTGACTGTAGTCTAAAAAGTGGCTGTTCCACATTGATTGTCCCTATCTCCAACTTGCTCTCTTTACAAGTGACAAGAAGGTTCTAACTGCAATTGCTGTTATCTAGAATCTGAATGTCAAGCTCTGATCTTTCTGTCTCTTGTATTTTCACCAGTAATAAAACTTTTGCCATTGGGACTTGGTTAACCATTTGATTTATGTTGTATGAGCGTGAAGAGACGTCATCTCACCGTCCTTTAGCTGTGATGGCTCTGGAATGCAAACTGTTATAAAGCAGAAGATTATTGTATTAAGTTAAGTATGTGTCCAAGGATACACACACGCAGGGAACAGATCATTTGATCAAGATACTTGGCCAAATCCTCAGTTGATGTAAACTGTTATAGCTCCATTGGAGTTACAACAGCTGAGGATCTGGGTTGATCTTTTTTTAGTCCCTCTTCTGGCCCTCAATCAAGGCAGGATTTCCTTTAACTAATATGAATAACATTCTGTACCTGACTGAAGAAACACACATATCATGCTTTTCAGTTTGCTCTTTTGACTAAATGAAATATAATTTCACATTTGAGTCTTTTAAAACTAGAAAATGTAGTTGTTCTCACACAGAACAGGGAGGAGGTTCCCAGTACTTAGGACAACAAAAAAGGTGAAAACCAGGGTCTCAAACTCAAATTACCATGAGGGCTGCATGAGGACTAGTGCATTGGCCTGAGGGCCGCATCACTGACCCCGCCCCCTCGCTGCCCCCAGCCCCGCCACCACTCCACCCCTTCCATTAGGCCCCGCCCCTTCTCCACCTCCTCCCCTGAGCACGCGACTCCTCGCTCCTCCCCCTCCCTCCCAGAAACAGCGAAGCCGCCAGACAGCTGTTCTGGAGGCGGGAACTGCCTGTGGGTAAAAATAGAACCTTGGAGCAGCGTGGAGAGAACGGGGATCTTAGTGGCCACAGAATGTAACTGGGGGGGCGGGGGTGAGGGGAGTTGGCGGCCACAGAACGTAACTGGGGGGGGGGGGGGGCGGGGGTTAGGGGAGTTGGTGGCCATAGGACATAACTGGGAGGGGGGGCTGGGGGAGCCCGGTGGCCCGCCTCTTCTCTCCCCCTTTCCCCTGTGTGCGCGCTTCCCGCTTCTCCCCCTCCCTCCCAGAAACCACGAAGCCGCCAGACAGCTGTTCTGGCGGTGGAACTTCAGAACGTAACTCGGGGGGGGGGGGAGGGGGGCGCGGGGAAGCGGGCCCCTGGTGAAAACTTAGTGCAACAAAAAAACTTGATTTACTGGAGTTAAAAGCCTAAAATGGTACAGTATATAACAAGTATGAAGATTGTTGAGATGATCAAAAACTGATGCACATGGAGTTTTAAATGTCAGCAACGTGATGTTTATAAAATATGAAACTTAATAGGGACCCAATGTAAAGACAATTAACTGGAGCAATTGGCTGCTGATCTGAATGTGAGTCATGTTCATAATCTTCACAGCTGTATGTCTTTTATTTTTTTATCTGTGGTTCCCACCTTGTTAATCAGATCCATAATCATTGCTTCACATTTGTACTTCAGGAACAATCACATTAATATTTTTGAAACCTTGCTTGGCACAAAACAGTTGGATTTTAATTTCATGTTTATTAAAAACAATCAACCCAATGCCTACTTTGTCAAAACATTAAGATTGGGAACATAGTGTAACACGATCGCTCAAACTCATTTTTGTTGGATTAAGAATTTAATTCTTTTTTTTAATAGATTCGTTCCTTAATCCCATTTTCACAGAATTAAAGATTTTTCCTTCTTCTTGAAGCATTTTCTGGTTTTCTCTCAATCACCTTTGCTGAATATCTACACCACATTCTTAATAGTTCTGCTTAGGTGTCTCTTAATAGTTCAAAGCAGATCTACATGTTTTAAATTGATCAAGGTTCCTGAAATAATTATCACTGCTTTTGGATGGCACATTTCATGCTGATACTGTATTAAAGTGATATGTTTCTTCAAAGCTGCAAATGGAAGTCAGTAAAAGATGGTTGGTAATTATTCTCTAATAAACATAGTAGAAGGTACATGAAAAAAACATTACGTGACATATCTATTGCCCACAGAGGTTTTTTTTTTTTTTTGTAATTAATTGAACATCTAAAGTTAAGCAGTGGGTGGTGTGAGGGGAACAGTTTTTAAAATGCCAGAATAAATACGTTTGGGTTCATTCAACTTTACAGGTCTCTTGTGATCAAATTTGCTATTTGTGTACAAAGTGTCCTCTGCTTGTTATCTTCCAGCAGACTATTTATCATGTCTAACTATTGCAGTTTAGGGGGAAAATTTTATTTTTCCAAATGAGATTACAGATGATAATATCTGAAGTTTGGAACATCTGTTCTGTCTAAATCCCAGATAGTCGTCATTCAAATTCTGCATTCTCGCTTATCTGCTTATTGATACTACGATTTTCTTTCTTCCGGTGAATTTTCTAGCCTCAGCAAAACCTTAATGAATCTCTATTGTTTAAATTGCTTAATAACTTAACCACTAGGTAAAAACAGTTGGCTAAAATGTATTGTGAAGAATGAGGGAGTTACATGTAGTATTTTTTTTAATATAAAAATCATGTGGCCCTTTGGTTACCTGTATATTATCCTTCCTGAATGCACAGAGTTTTAAATCAAAGACATTGTTAAAGGAACCAATCAGCAAAGGCAATACAATAACACAAATAAAAGTCCTTAAGGAAACAAAAGAGCATCTGTTTATACAGGCGTGTTGCTTACCTAGCTTCATTCAGTCTAAGAACGGTTTAGTCTTCCCAAGGCTAAGCTTAAGGTCCAAGGAGGATGGTAAACCATTAGAGGACCCTGGCACCTAGAAAAGGGAGGGGCATTTTGGGTGAGTTAAGGGGATGGGAGGAGCTGCTCCCAGGGAGTGTCAGTGACACACACACAAACTGCAGCAAGCATTCCGCTTCTCCCAGGCCAGAGGTGGGAGGTAACTCGCTTCTGCCCTGTTTCTCTGGGTGCTTTTTTGCCTTTGGGTGAAAGAATAAATAATACTTTGTTCAGAAGATGCTGTTTCTGTGAATCTGTTTCAGGCTCCCGAAGGGAAACTTACAGGTGCCAAAACCAGTTGGGCTTGTCAGGTTAACGTGGTTGGAAAACAGGGGCTGCCAGCAAGAGATACAGTCTCCAAGTGCTTGAACTGTGTGGTTTACCCCCCAGAAAGGGGGGAAGTAGCAAGGCCTATCCCCCAAAGGGATACACTCAGGAGGGAGAAAAAGCGGTGTAAGGTCACAGTGACAGGGCAAATTGCACATCTGTCCTTTTGAATGTGTCCATCCTCACTCAACCATTTTCCTGGGCACTAACTGATAGCAGAGTTTGTTCTAAATTCTGTTTTTGGTTCTTTTATTTATTGATTGCTGATCTGTGTGTGCATTTGGCTGTGGGAGAAGATATCAGATGCAGACATCTGCTGAACAGAGACAGTGTTAAATGTATGCACATTCTGATATCTCTACTAAAGTGTTTTTTGTTTTGTTTTTTGGCTGCCATGATCTTTGGTCCTCCTCCAGAATAGGCTTTGTCAGTGCAGTAATGGAGAGCATGTTAGTTCCAATTGATTGACTCTTTTTGTTGATGATCATTGTCAATTCAGTAAAGTTTGATAATATTTTTGCTTTAAAAATCCCCCCAAATCTAAAAGAATATGGGGGGGGGGAATAAAAAAATTGAAAATGGATCTATTTGAATAGATCTCATTGAAGTGAAAAGAGTTATCATGTTGGTGTGTTTGCTGTGGCACATGTCTTAGGTGCAAGATATCCCATAGCTGCGTAGTCAATGTTTGTAAGTTACTTTTCACCAGACAGGTTTTCAGTTGGCTGTGAAGTGCTACTGTTGTCCCGTATATATAAGCAATTGTCTCCTTTCCTACGGACCCTGTGGTATCTCAAAAGTTAGGTCTAATATAAACCAGTGCCTGCTAGATTACCTTAGATCATATTATCCCCGAGACATTAAAAACTGCATGGCATGGCTTATACCCACCAGGCCTCAATCTTTTCATGCCTTTAATGCAAGCCATCCCAAATATGTTGTGGTTTATCATGTACTGATGCTGTAGCCCCACGCCAGGCACGTCGGCGTGAAGATCAATGCAACAGACTCACCGCAGCTTTTAATACTCTGGTTTCTGTAGCTGCTCCCTGAGCTAGATAAATGACCGGCAACTGCAGCACATTTTATTTAGTTTTTGTCATTTTGTTTATCTTTACAAATAACATTTGAGAATGAACTGATACAAAAAAATCCCCTGCTCTGTGCTGGTACGCTAGTCACATTTATTATTGCATTGTTTTCTGGATGGTGGGGGTGGGTTGTTCTGTTACTATGGTTTAAGTCATGACTAATGCTACATGCCAGCAACAGAAATACAGATTCAAATTTAAATAAACTACAGAAGCAGTGTTTTACAGGATAAGCTTCTCGTTGGCAATTTGTTTTTTCCTGACAGCCTAGAATCCTGAAGCCATTGTTACGCCAGCCTCTAGGACCAGCACACGCACCCAGCCAGTGCTTAATGTTTCAGACCCCAGTGCTATATGATGGTTTGGACCAATGGAACTTAATGATTGTTTCATTTCTTGTCTCTTTAAATAACCATTTCCAAAAGATTGTCTTGATTAACAAAATAGGAGCCTAGGTTTTATTATTTATTTAGGGCAGTATCAATGTTTCTGCTGTTGTATGATGTATCTAAGCTCACCTTTGGATACTGGGCTAAAGTCATCCCTGTAAGCAGTCACAATGTTAAACCTCCACACCAGGGTGCTGTTTAAAACTGGGACACTTGATTCAACTTTTGTCATAATTAAACAAACACTCTACCCAACACCAGGTGAAATTTTTTTGTATGAATACTTGGGGTGACTGAAACGACATGTTTTCATTAAATCAACAGTTTGGCCAAAACTACTCCTGCCAAATTCACATTCTCAAAATGTCCAGAGAAGGAAGCTGCTGCCCATCTCCCCTTTACAAGTTTTAGCTGAGTGGATGGGGCACTCACCTGAGATGTGGCAGACCCAGGTTCAAATCCCTGCTCTGGAACAGATCCAAAAATAGACTTTTCTGATTCAGTGACAATTCTGGAAAAAGTCAGATTTGATTTGACCTGAACTGATTTTTTTTTCCTTGGGACTGCTGCCAAACCAATACATTAATTACTCACTAGCTCTCCTCCTGACCACACCCTGCTCATTGCAGGCATCAGACCTCTTCAGCACAATTCCAAACCTTAGAGACGGGTCATAGGAAAATATAGTCCCAGCACACCTTCCAGTTCTTAAATACACACATAGTTACCCTAACTATACTAAAAACAACATAAATTTACACAAAATACACATATTCTAACTCAGAAGTACTGCATCAAGTCCCCTGAAGTTCTCAAGTTATACCAGGGATGAATCTTAACCTTTGTTTATAAAGAGCCGAGTGTGATCACGTGTTGTTACTCATTTTCCCCCAACCCCTGCACACACACTTTTTTAAGGCATTGATGATCAATTTTACTATGCACAGAATTGGGAACAAGGTGTCATTTTGTTGGATGTGACTCTGCTGATGCTCAAGTTCTCCTGTACTAGCATAAGAGGAGTGGGGCCAAACTGTGGGAGGTACAGAAATGGGGAATCTTGGCTTTCACAAGCCACTCTATTTCAGGTCAGCAAACCTGGATATTTTTATATGACTGATCTGGGTAGCGGGGTGATTATTCTCCACAACACCATTGACTCCAGGCTGTGGCGATTATTCCAATGGACTCTATTCCACTGGTTCCTGTCATCCTAGCGGACAATCTCTTTCCACACCTCCCAGTGACAAGGAAGTGTGTTTTGTGCTTAAAGCATTCATTTTATGGTCCATATGAAACCTTCCAGAAATCAGAATAATTCTTTCTAATGAGATTAGCATATGAAACATTGCTATTTGAGACTTGTTCAGTTTGTGCCATAACCTTTTAGAAGATTGGAAACGGAAAGCTCTGACTGACAGCTCCTTTGTAAGCTATACCATTCTTTGTTATATTTCACTGGTGACACTTTGCAAGTGTCTGTCTACAACATTCAATTCTTCAGCTCCAAATTAAACCAGAGTTCTAAAGAAATCTAAGATAGATTTGTGTTTTCTTATCTCCTGTATCACTCCGCAGGCTGGGATAAGATAAAAGGTATCTTTTTTTAAAAAATTCAAAATGTGGTCACACATTGTCATAACTTTGCATTATCTAAAAATGTCAAAGTTAAACTCATCAGAGATTCATGCATGTTTGTACTGTAGCAAATATTTTATCAATCTCTTCAGGATTTGATTAAATTCTTTGATATTCCTGATGCTGCTGGCTACCTTAGTAATAGTTACTATTACTGACACCAAATGTTTTAATTCCTTCTAGCTTCGCAGAAGAATATATTTTAGATTTACTGCTTAAATATATTATTATTAGATCTATATTCAAAGGATTTCTTGTGGTTCATAACTACTTAATTGTAGCTCTTGTTTACAGATTTATTTTAAACTATGTAATTATAGATTTGATTTAATAGTCCAGCATTTGATGACATTAATATTAATATATATGTGTGTGTGTGTGTGTATTCATGTAACCATGGCAAAATATAATAAAATTGTCATAAATATTTACTACGTTTTCCCAGTGCCATTGTAGTAGAGGAGCTGTGTAATCCAGGTGGAAGAAAACATGTTTTTAGTTTTTGTTTATGCTGTGAGGCGAAGCACTGCAGGGGAAATGCAAAATGCAGTAATATTGATGAAGACTATGTAGTTTGATTCATACACGTAGTCATAGCAAGCTGTAAATACAGAGGCATGTTTTTCATGTAGTTATTGACATTGAGTTTTTATTTTATTTTTTTGTTGCTACTGAAATATTGTTCTGGGTACATAAGCCCAAGAAAGTATCACGGTTAGAATATTGTTTTCTTTCATATTCATGCACTGAAATTGACAGCAACCAAAGATTCAGGGTGGAAAAAATCACTTACAGCTGAAAATGTTGTAGATTTGGATGAAACTAGTGTTTGGGTTTTTTATTTGTTGTCATCAGAATGTGATAAGTAGGGGTCAGATCCTCAGCTGGTGCAAACCGGTGCAACTCTGTTGAAGTCAGTAAAGCCATGCTGACCTACAGTAGGCAAAGATCTAGCCCTCTATTCTCAGCTTTGTTAGCCCTCTCTTTTCTCACTTTGGTTGGTAGCCTTGTTTCTAAGGGCCTGATCCTGTTCCCATGGAAGCCATGGCAAAAGTCCAGTTGACTTCAATGGGAACAAGACTGTGCCCCAAAGGAGCTGTGTAGGACTGTGTGACATGAAACCATTGGTTCTTTGTATCATGATTTCATTAGCATAGTGCCTTGAACACAGCCATCTTATCTTACGAAATTGCACTGAGACAGTTGGAAGAAGTTATTACTTTGAGATGATTTGCATTGCAAGTAGCCGAGTTAATACATCTGAGGCTGTTCTGCTTCGCTGCTGTGGTAGTTTGAATCTATGCTCCATCAACTTTGAGAAAGACTCAAGTGAAATCGGTGATCTCCTGTAAGAGTGCTAGGGACTGATGTTATATAATTTATTTTTTTTTTACTGAAGTTTGCTACGAAACTGTTTTGACCCTGAGCCAGATCTTTTGTGGCCTCGCTAATATGAGCAACCTTACTGAAGCCAAAGGGAATAGTTGGCCTTGTGGAGAAAAGCAATTACAGTCAGTATTACACTTCCAGTAAACCTCTTAGCCAGTGGCTTGGTATAAAGGGTGCTGCTCTTCCCACCTCTATGTGCACCACTAAAGCAGCACATTAAGGACTCGATTTTCTTAAAAAATAATAATAATTCCACATGATGAAATAACCATTCTCTTCCCCCCCCCCCCACCTAATTTTTCTGAAGCTTCTGCAACTTTGTCCGCTGCTTTCTGGAAGCTTTGACGTGCATATTTATTGGATTGGATGTTTTGTGATTAAGCTTTCTTTCTCCTGAACCCTTAGCCGCTGAATGAAGCAAATTCATTACTTAGCCAGCATTTAATTCATTACTGTCATTAGAGTTGAGGATAATCTGCTTAATATCTCAGAGGCAATGACAGTCCTCACCTTTCTTTCTCCCAGTACAATGAGCGAGTGGTGAGACTATCTGAGGTATTGCACTTTATCTTACTATACAGTATCTAGCTTCTCTTGCTGCAAAAGATAGCTTTCTGTATAGCTTAACAATGATGAATAGAGGATTATTGTACAACATGCAGACCAATGCTCTCTTTCACACCAAGTTTTGAAAGCCTTGCTCTCTCTTGAATTTTGTTTTATCTGGAAACAAAGAAAGCAACCCATCCGGCTATATGGCGTAATGGTAATTTTATGAGATAAAGCTTGAGTTGGCTTAGCTTCCATTTGGGGCTATCTGTAATAGAGGTGCCTACTTATTTTCTTTGCATCTCAGTGTAGCGTTATGGTTTTGTATGCTCCATGCAGACTACTGACTGAAACAGTCGCATTTAATTCATTCATAGCAAAGGAGTGTATGAGTCAATAACCAACTTCTGCAGGTGATTCAACTGCAGAATGAAGCTGAGACATTTGATAACTCAAACGTCTCTTGGTGTGAGCATATTGCAATGCTACCAAGATTACTTCTATTGTATGATAAGACAAAGGAAGATTCAATATGTTGACACTTAAGATAGGCCAGGACAGATTTTAAGTCTTGCCTGGGAGCACGACTCCCATAATGCCTTGCAGCTAAGATAAAGATATCTAACAAATAATGGAGTTTTACTGTGCAGTCACCTGTAACCTATTTTGAAAGCTGTTTAAAGATCTATTTTTATAGTATATTGACTGCAAGATGTACAATGGGTGAAATTATCCAAAAAGGGTCATAAACTGACTAACCACCCAATGTTGAGACAGTTGGAAAGTTGCAACGAAACAGGAACCTTGGCAATAGCCTAAGATAAAGACAAATGTGTACCAAAAAGAGGAAATAGGTAAGGACCAGAATGATGCACAATAAGAACGAGTATAATTGCCCCTTAATGATAAGGGAAGTAAGTCCATCCACAGGCTGGATGTCGACTGTTAGAAACTACAGGAAAGGTCTTCCACAGCTGTTGGTAATTATGTGTGTGTATGTGCTTCCTTTTCTAATTGTGTGATTAATAAGTCCAATCAAAGCTGACTTATCTGAGGCTTGTTGTTAAACAAATTTGAATTCAAAGAAAATTACCAACTAAATGGATAATCATAACCAAGAATCCTCATCAATTATTGGCTACTGATTGGTTATTGATTATGGGAAATTATGCACTGATCATTAATAATCACTAATGTGCATCACAAGATAAAGGCAGGAAAGGGGAGACGCTCATTTTCTCTTGTCCTAGGAGCATTTGCTGCTACTTCAGACTGTCCATTGTCACCACTTGGGGCAGTAGTCAGAGTTACAAAAACCAAACACAAATGTAGATCCAATGGTATGCTGGTTCTCAACAGTTGCCCCATGTTAAAATTCCATCTCCGCACCGGAAGGAGAAACTACAATTTCCCTGCATTGGGTGGAGTCACTTTCTTTCTGGATGCTGCTGATTTATCCCTGCCCAAGGGGACTTATCCCTCCAGCAGATAACATTATTTGTACAGGGTGAGCTTTTGGTCTTTGGAATGAACCAGATTAAATCAAGTGTGAAGAGATTCAAACGTGCAAACTCACCTGATAGGAAAGAGCCCCAGATTTCCTCCACCAAAGGTCAACACTTTTCACTTTAAATCTCACAAGTTGACTACTCAATTGCAGTACAAGTATTTAGTGCATTTTGGAGGAGCAAAGTATAAACCTTTCTTGAAAAGTCTGGGTTCACGTTAATTTGTTCTTCCCAGTGATGCTATCTTCCTCTTTGGTTACATTTGTGAGAATCTCCCATATGGGAGATTCTCTCCCCGCCCCCCAACTCTTCCTTTCATCAAGCACTTGCCCTTGGTATGGGAGTGAAGGACTAATCACTGCCTTTGAGAGCCCCTGTTAAAACACTGGCAGCACAGAAGGATTATAATGCTGAATATTTTGTGTCAATGAGGAATTCTGCTTTGTTTGCAAGAGGATAAAGTTTGATTTGTCAGGGCTTTGCTTGAAATCCTTCTCTTGTATAATTAAACTCAATAATTCTTTACTACTATTACTTGTACCTCAAGAAAACAGGCTTTTAAGCTGAAGCACATAGGACCTGATTTATTGCAGAAAGCAAATGTCTTTCATGCTATGAAAACACACCAAGTCTATAAAAGCAACAGCTGGCTGTGCATTGAAGCTGGGCATGTGTTTGGTTGACTCAGACCTACGAGTCTTTGCGATTAGTGAAAATAATAATATTCAGAGTGTGGGAATCATGTTGTCTTTTGGGACTTCATTTAGATGGGAGAATGTTGTTTTCTTTTGTCTTTAATCATCAGCAAGTTAAAAGCAGAAGGTGGGTCAGATTTTATGGTGGAAATCAGCATGCCTCCATTGAAGCCAGTAGATTTACACCAATTGAGAATCTGGCCCTGTGTTTTCAAAAACGGGAGCCTAATTCTCTGAGGTACCGAGTGCTCACTGTGAGATGCTGAGCACCTACAGTTCTTTGCAACTTCCAGCTGTTTCTTCTATTTCTAGGGTGCAAATTAGCATGGTATCTAAGCACAAGGATTTGGGGGCACACAGGATCTTGCAGGTGGCATGCAGTCCTCAAAGGGTTGGTGCTATGTTAAGGGAGTATTGGACTTATTTTGTTTTTTAAATACCGGCTTATTCAGCTTAAATGCAGGATCTCTTTCTCGTCCCCCCCAATTAAGGTAATGTGTTTTTTTTTTTTACTCAGGTTGATTTGAAGTACAAGAAGATTAAATGAGTGGCTTAATTTCAAAGAACGATGAGTCAATTTCTTAACTGGAATTGGAACCCAGGTTTCCTCTTTGCAAAATCTGGCTAGGTTAATTATTAGACCTAGAACTGATCATGTGATGTTGAAAGGATGAGATGAGATGGGAGCCCTCATAGATTTCAGTGGAAAGTGAGGATGCTGAATAGCCAGCACTGCCAGCCGCAGACATGTGAAGATTAAGTGTGGCAGGATTTTGCAGAATCAAAGCTTGTTTTGAGTTACAGGAGCACAAAAGACACCTTAACCTCTATCTTTATTTCCATTCCATTTATTCTATTGAATAATTTGTAAATGGCCAAATTATGTGGTTTTCAATATTTTCACAAGCAGAAAAATGCTCACTTCCTGCCTGTCACCTTGTTTGCCAAGTTTCAGCCTCACAATTAATGATTAAATCCCATCTCTCAGCACAAAGGGCTGAAAAACAAGCTTTGAAATAAGTGGGCATCACTATCCAGTAATGAATTCATGATAGGACAATTGAGGTAGAGGACATTTTAAGTGCCTCATCATTCTGATTTCCACTGATATTTATTGTAATAACATTGACCATATTCAGTTAATTTGGCATTCATATAGATCTTGCATGTATTTTTTTGTAGATGGTAATTTACCATTTACTGTAGCAAGTGTTACTTAATGGACACTGCAAAGCTTTACCACGTAACGTTTAATAAAGCCAGTCTTTCATGGCTTAATCTTCTGTCAAAATCCAGAAATGCAGGGGGAAATGTTGAGCTTCCCGAAGGAGGCAGTTTGACTAGTTTTAATAAATGAACATATTTTTCCTTTATTGCTTCTCATTAAAAAAATGTTCTTACTGTAGGTGAATTTGCATGAGCAAGGCAGATTCCCGATATAGATACTGGATACAGTAATAAAACAGATGTTCAGTTTAGGGTTCAGAGTTTTAAAGTTTGCTATAAATAAAATGTTTACCGTGTGAGATGAAAGACGGGAAAGTCTTGGTGGGGGTATCACAGAGGGCCTATGCCTCCATACCAGTTCCCAGGTTCCTTCTCCTATCCTACATCTCTGAACCGTGGGAGTAGAGCTCTGCTGGACTGTCAGGACTCCAAGGAAACCAAGCAAAAAAATGGGAGAGGGCAACAGCTGTGAGAAGAAACTTACATAGGCCCACTGTGCATGTGGCTACATGGTTTTGAGTCAGTCAGCTAATTTTACCTAGTCTGTCAGCTAGTGGCCTGATACTCCCCCCACCTCTCCCAGCTGCTGCACAACTGATGCTCCCATTGATATGAAAGCAGATGGATTTACCTGTGCAAGGGGCATGATCAGGCCTCCTGCCAGGTAGATTTTCATGGCATTTAGCATTAACTTTCCTTTTCTACTTTACCGCTATTAGTAATAGCCCCGAATACGGTCCTAAATAATTCCTTTACCCAAGCTGGACATATTTGATTCTCTCAATCATTCCCTTTTGATCAGTCTTTGGGTTACCCAAGTTTCTCTTCAGTCATTTGTCAATATCTTCCTTGTAGAAAGTTCGTAGTGGAATGCAATATTCCAGGTGCCACTGCATCAAAGCTGTAAAGAGTGGGATTATTACCTCTCTGCATCAGGAAGCAACAGGAAGTCTTCTGTATCTGGAGACAAAATGTGTTGCCTTTTGGGGTGCCATGTCATAATGCAAACTCTCATTTAATTTGCTATACATTTTCTGCCTGATTGCTCTGTTAGCTTTAATGCACCCAGGATTCTTCCCTGTCATTGAGTAGCTGTGTTGTAAAAGTATTTCATTTGTGTGTATATTGGTCACCGTTACAAAGTTCGTGTTCGTACCATCATTTTACCAGGTACTTAGAACACAGATCAAAGTCATGATCCAAAGCCTACTGAAATCGGTGGAAAAACTTGAATAAGGCCTCATTGCGGTAGTTCAGATACTACTGTCAGACACAGGTTTGTAAATGTTGACTTTCTAATGGTACTAAGCACTGTACATGTGCTTCATCTTAGATTAAGGCAGACATTTTGAGTGTTCATGTAAAAAAATGTTAAAAAGGTATGTACATTAGTTGTCTATTTTCTTTGACTTTTATGTGCATTGTTGAACATAATATTTGAAAAATGAGTTTACGCTTCTTTCTTGGGGAAGAACTATTTCTAGACTAAACAAATCATCATTATTTTGGAGCTCTCCAAAGATCAAAGACATAGGAAACTTTGTTCAAGAGTGAAGGAAATATTTAATAAAATGTGGGGTTTGTCATTTAAAAATACTTTATTTTTTTTTCTCTCAAAGATGGTATTTGGATTCATCACCAAAAAAGTTGACCATTAGTCACCTCCAGAAATAGCGATCGGATTACTTTGACCTTTTCCATCAAAACAATTGCAATAGCATTCCTCTTTTCACAGGAGTGTTTGGTGGAATAAATTTGCCAGCCAACTGCAGCCATCCTAGAGATTGCATGAATGTAATCAATTAACCCAATATATAACAATGACTAGATATTTATTATTGGGAATAGATGTGTCTAATGACATCTAGAAGGAACTAGGAAGACAGAGAGTTTAATTGAGTTAGTTACAGTGATTCTACAGTATATCTTCAATCTAAAATCCTCATATGCTAAATGTATTGCATTTTAAATATTAATTTAAATGATGGAACTATTTCAAAAGATAACTTCTTTTTCCATCTTATGAAGGGTATTCATAGTGGAACTAATCTTTTGAACTCTCTTTTTAAAATAAGGTTTACCTCATTTTCTAGAAATGATGTGCAATGGAAAATATAGAATTAGAGGACCAGATGTTCAGCTATACATCAAGGACTCAGTCCTGCAAGGCGATGAGCATTCTGTCCTTGACCTATGCCAAATTACACACACGTTCTGCAAAGCACTTAAGCACGTGCTTAACTTTAAGGACAAGAGCAGACCCTTGGACTTCAGTAGGATCACTCACTTGCTTAAAGTCAAGCATGGACGTAAGTGCTTTGCTGGACTGGGGAAATAGTGCTCACTAGTAACTTGCAAGATCAGGCCGCGATGCAACAAAGCACATGCTTAATGCTTTACATGTGAGTAGCCCCATGGATTTCAATGCAAGATAAGTATGTGATTAAATGCTCTGCAGGACCTTTGTGTAAACTGACAAAGTCCCATTGCAGTCAGCGGAGTTGGCCCAGTGAATGCCAGCCGAGAATCTGGCTAGTGTGTTTCATGCTCATTTTTATAACACAGGACCCAATTTTGCAACTCTCCTTATGCAAGTAGTTGCATTGGCATCACTGGGATTACTCACACAAGTAAGGATTAGGCACAGGAGTAAAGGTGCTAGGAGTAGGCAGTTATTCATTCAGAGGCAGGATTTGTTGTCCTAAATATGATTAATTGTGTATTTGGGAAAAGTAGTACAGAACTCAGTGACCTTGAAATAAAGTGGCTGGCGCTTTTGACTGCATGACTGCTGTGTAAAAGCTGCAGTAATTTCTGAACTGAAATTCCTCCTTTCTGCTTCAGATCTCCCAAATGCTCCAAAAGAGGCAGTATTTTATTAGAACAGAGTTTTGGAACAAGAAGGGAATTGCTAGAGGATGAAATAAAATTCTGTTTACCTAAAAGACAACTATTATTGCTCTATATAGAATACCCTGAGGTGAAGGGAGTAGAATTTGTTAGAGCATGTGCTGAAAATGTGAAGCAGAAGAAAAAAATGTAGCTTTTGGGATTCAAACACTCAAAAGACAGAACAAAGAAAGGACCCTAATGCTGAAGGACAGTGGCTTTTTACAGGTAGATTAGATGTCTGACTGGAATGCTATAGCTGACATTGACTATTTCCATTTATACAATGTTTTCAGTTGCTTGTAATGTTTTGAACTGTCACTTGGGTTGGGCTCAAACATTCTAGACTTGGTCTCTGTCTGAAGGAGTCTTTTATTTTTATTTTTTTGTGGAAGATTGAGGGGGAGGGGAAAACTGTTCAGCATTTTAAGCACAAAAGGAGAATGGAACAACAAATACACTTCTCCAATTAGAAAAAAATCTTGCAACTTTTTCTGAATGTCTATAACACGGAGATAGTCATGGGCACAGGTAAGATTGCCTTGCAACAGCACGGGGGGAATGAAATAACTATTGCAAATCATGGGAACTGCAGACGATAACTCCATAAAGGCAAATTAACATCAGTGGTGGAAAGCTGAATTTTAGTAAGCAAATAGCTTTTTCTGGAGAAATGTGCAAGAAGCTTTGTAGTGTTCTGGTGAACACTGGTTTTGATATGGCCAACAGAAGACGACTTTATGATCACATGCCGTCCTTAAGGTACAATATTTTAGCAACACTCTGAGGGATGGGGCTGTGCTGGGCAAGCTGATTATCCTAAAACAATTAGAACATGACTTGTCTGCTATGAAAAATCATCTCCCTATTATCCTGTTATGCTTATTGCTGGGCAAGATGTTTGTTTTCTTTGGAGTATTCTCTATACTGTGAAATTTCAGGGCAGGGTTAGTACGGGGTAGTCAGTCCCAAGAGAAGAGTAGAAATTTGGGCACAACAGATTTACGGTTTCTGTAGAAACCAACATAACAGCTGGTGTTGATGACATCAGAGCATCCAGTGACTTTAGTATCTCTGGGCATTTTCCCAATGGTGAGTATGAACTTGACACACCTACTGACATGGGCAGTGAAACAAAAGATTGCCACACCTGTGATAAAGTAGGCTAGTTCCCACAGTGATGAATATGTAAATTCTGTTGTAGTTAGGTTAAAGGTTTCCAATGCCTGTATAGTCTAGAGCCAGGGGCATTCAGTTAAGCAAATGACTGTGGAAACGTTATCAAAATCCCACTGATCTACTAGGAATAAGGAAGCTTGTTCTTCGGCCAGTAACTTGTGGAGAAGCTTTATAGTATCCGTTAATTATACGACACATTTTGCTCATAGTCACTGACTTTTGTCGGCGCCGATGGGTGCTCGTGCCCCAACTCCACCCCCTCGGCCCCGCCCCAACTCCACCTCTGGCCCCGCCCTTCCCCAAATCCCCTCCCCCACCTCCTCCCCTGGGGAAAAATTGGTGGGTGCTGAGCACCCACCGGCAGCTCCCTGCCACCCCCCCACCCACCCATGCCCAACTCACCTTCCGGGGTTCCCGCCGGAGGGAGGCGCCTCCCGCCGAAAAGCCGTGGCTTTTTTTAGCCCAGCCGCCCACCTCTCCCGAGGCACCGCCCCTCTGCGCTTTCCCCTGCGGCCCCCCCAGCACCCACCAATTTGGGCCAAGAAGTTAATATGCGCCGAGACCTGAACGGAGAACTCTCGCGAAGGATTCGGGCAGGATGGTGTGCGTTTAATTCCATCAAGGACGTCCTCAAAGGAAAAATTGACAAGACCACACATAAAAATATTTTCAATTCAGCAGTGCTGCCAGCCATGCTGTATGGCAGTGAAACGTGGGCACTGACGAAGAGAGAAGAGCAACGGCTGTTGGTAGCTGAAAGGGCAATGGAACGAGCTATGTTGGGAATTTCCCTTCTGGATCGTATACCAAATGAAATCATCAGAGAACGCAGCGGTGTGAAAGATATTGTCGTGGAAAGCAGGCATAACAAGATGCGATGGGCGGGCCACACAGCACGGCTCACGGATAACAGGTGGACCGCAATCATTGCTGAGTGGTACCCGCGAGAACAGAAAAGACCCCCCCGGTCGGCCTCCAAGAAGATGGGAAGATGACGTCGTTAAACGTTTCGGACGAACGTGGAGAAGAAAGGCAAGAGTGCGAGAAGAATGGCAGACGTGTTGTGATCGGCGCAGTCTTAACGACAGCTGAAGTCCGATCGATCCAGGTGATATACCACATATATGTTTTTTTTATACATTTGTGTAGTATATATGCATACATAATCTTCTGACTGCACATGAATTAATTATGTATAATCAATTTGTGATGCAGTAATAGATACATGATAGTATATCTTTTTCTTTTCTTTTTTTTTCTCCTCTTTCTGTATTGGGTTGCGGGGGGAGATGTAAAAGCATATTTAGAAAAAGGAAAACATATACATTTAGGACCAAATTCTGCTTTTCGTTAAACTTGTGAAATATAGGGCAAAACTTTCAAAGAAATTATATTAACCAACCTTTGCTCCCATTGAAGTCAAGTCAAGTTTACCATTGACTTCAGTAGGAAGCAGAGTTAAACCAGTGATGACCCCTTTGGAAAAACCTACCTTAAATCCCAACAGCAGATTAAACCTTAATATTCCATTATACCCTAAGGCTAGAATACTTATTTGGCTTCACTGAAGACATTTTAATTGCGCCGAGGATGGGATTTTACTACAAGCAGTTGACTCAGCACAGATTGGTAATATTCGGCAACCATTTATCATTTGAGATGAGATGAACTCCGGCTGACTTTTCAAAGTTGAGTCTCCATCAGATTTTTCCCTGCAACATGGCAGAGATGGAGGTCATTGGGACAGACAACCTTGACCAGTAGGAAGTAGATTCTTCATCGGAGTTCAACTGTTTCTTGATTGATCTATTAAAGACGGTTGTGCTCTAGAGCAGAGACTAATCATTCTCTGAAACTATGGCATATGCCAGAGATGGATTTCAGTTTATCAGAACACTCTCAGAAGTAATGCTTGTTCTTGCTGAAATGAAGTAATTTGAATTCATGGAGAGTCTGAAAGGTGAGGAGCCAATGAGAGCATGGCAAAAATAACTTACATTTCAATTAGACCTAGCTGGAATTTTTTATTGGAAAATTTTTACGATGGGCAACAGAAATTACTGCTGGAAAATTCTTATGCCACTTCCTTCTCAAGTTATTCACATACTTGTTTCTTATTCAACTTTCTAACAAAGGGGGTGATTTAGTCTAATAGTTTGCTGTTCCCTTTGTTGTTGATTTACTTTCATTACCAGAAAACCTATTCTGACAAAAGTGGTAAAGGGGAGCTGAAATATTTGTGCTGAATCTGTGTGTAGATTCTTTCTGATGCCCCATTATAATCTCTAGTTATTTATTGGATTATATAACAGAACTATGGGGACATACAACTTCCAGATCTAGGTTCAGCTTTTTATCTTAAAATGAAAATGTTGTTCCCATCCAGATTTCCAAATGATATTTGCATACTGTGGCATATAAAGGCAGAAATATCTGTATTTTCCTAATTAAGGATGAACATTTCTAATTTATGTTGCACCTTTCACTGTAATGTGAGATTAGCAAGCATGATCCTGACCTAACTGCAGATGAAATCAGGAGTGACTCCAGTGACGTTAAAGCTGGTGTAGAGTAAGGCTATGTCTACGCTGAGGCAAGGGTGTGATGTCCAGATTGTGTGCGCACACGCGCATTAGTTCTTATTGAGGTAGGACAAGCATAAATAGTAGGGTAGCCACAATAGAACAGTCAATGGTAGCACAATTGAGCCAAGGTGAGTACAAACCCGACTGAAATTGGCTAAACTGTTCTACCGCTCCCTGTGCTACTACAGCTACACTAGTATTTATACTCCCGCTAGCTTGTTGAGAGCTAGTACGCGTATATGTCCAGGAGCTTGGAGTCACATCCCTAGCTCACAATGTAGACGTAGCCCTTGTGAAATTGGAATCAGACACTATTTTTTTAGGGCCAAATCCTGATACTCTTACTAATGTGAGTAGACCATTTGGCT
This sequence comes from Chelydra serpentina, assembly GCA_037349315.1. Classification (NCBI taxonomy): domain Eukaryota; kingdom Metazoa; phylum Chordata; order Testudines; family Chelydridae; genus Chelydra; species Chelydra serpentina. The sequence goes on from JBAIAC010000026.1 coordinate 32,464,692, forward strand.
CACAAAAGTGTAAGGTTTTGATCCAAAGCCCATTGACTAATGTTAAGGGAAAGAGACACATTAACTTAGTGAGCAAGATTTGGCTATGCTATGTAATCGCTTGGTGTTTCCTTAACTGTTCATTCAAAAGTTGTCAATTCTTATTTTAAGAGAGAAAACCAAGCACTTGATAAACACAGATAAATAATAAAATGCTATTTCCATGAAAGGTGCATGTAAATTAAGGCTAGTCTATTTTTCTTAGATTAAATTCTGTTGAAATGTACTTGAAATTCTGTCATAACTTCCCATGAATTTTGTTAGCAGCAGATATGATAAAACTGATAAATAAGAAGGTGATTCTATGTTCTTTTGCCATATTGTCGTCAGAAAGATTTGTTAAATTACATGTCCTACATGCATAGGGAAAGTCGTCATGTGATTAAACGTAACTAACTCTTGCTTTTAATCGTTTGTTTTTTTTTTAAGTCTGGTTTGGGAAGTGAAGATAAAATGTAACTTTCAATTGCAATGAATTAAGCTTAAAAGCATATCAGCTCACACATTGACAGTATCACAACTGACATTTTAATAATTCATTCTCAAAATTTGTTTCAATTTGTTACAATCCTTTCCTGGCATACACACAAGATTTCACATGAGCTATTCAAGAAGATGAAGCTATGCTAATTTTACACCAGCTGAGGATCTGGTTCTAAATACAGTAGATTATATTGTAGCATTGGTTTTTCAAGCAGAACTCCCTTGTTGAATTAAATGGGTAGTTCTGGTAAAAAAATCAATGGCACAATAGCCCCCATTGACCTTCTTTTTAAATGTAAATGAATTCTTAGTCCTAAATCTATACACTAAAATGGATTTTCTTTGGAATTTTTCCACTTACTCACAGCTTTATTTGCATAAATATGTTGAAATACTTTTATCAGGGCTGGCTCCAGGCACCAGCCGACCAAGCACGTGCTTGGGGCGGCACCTTCTAAGGGGCGGCCAATCTTGGGGCGGCGGGGCAGCGCTCTAGTGGTTTTTTTTTTTTTTTACTTCGGCGGGGCTGCGCTCGAGGGGGTTTGGTTTTTTTGTTTTTGTTTTGGCGGGGCGGCACTCGGGGCGGGGGTTGTTTCGGCGGGGCGGCTCTCAGCGGTGGTGGTTTTGTTTTGGCAGGGCGGCACTCGGATTTTTCTTTTTTTTTGCTTGGGGCGGCAAAAAAGTTAGAGCCGGCCCTGACGTTTACACCTCAATTTTTTTCAGAATTAAACTTCTTGCAGTTTTGTAGAAGGTTGACATTGCCTCCAAAACTTTTTAAAATAAGGACACGGTACAAACAGCTTATAGTGAAATCATAGAATCATAGAATATCAGGGTTGGAAGGGACCTTAGTAGGTCATCCTACTTAAAATCCTTTAAGAAGAAACACTGTTATCTTGGAATAAGCATGTCCTCCACTAGTGTGTTTGAAACCCATCAGATTCGCTACAATACTGCAATGCGCTGCAAAAATATTACCATTTAGGAGGTGCTAGCTTCCTACAGTCTGTGGCCAGCTCTTCTTAGATTTGCACACATTCTGTTCTTTGCCATCAGCAGAGCTCTCCGTTTAGAAATGTGGCATTCATAAGCATAGATGCAAAAACTACATGCAGTGTGCTCAGGGCAGCAGAGGAGTTATCCTTTTCTGAGCACACCTGCTGATTTTTAAAGCTTTGTATTTTGTTAAAGGGATGCTTGAGTGTAGGCACCTTTGTGCTTATTTTCTAATGGCTTCAAATGGATAACAATATACATAAAAGCCTATTCTGGAGTTAGTACAAAAACAGAGGCAGGGAGCTTTTTCAGCTGTCAGTGCAGATTTAACAAGAAGTAATAGCCTAAAGTTCAAGAAAAGGAAGATTATAGGGTAAATAGTCTAGCTCTCTAGTAACATTATGCCAATTAGATCATGAAATACCTACCAAGGAGGTAATGGAACACTGTCATTAGAGATATTCAAAGCTATTTTCCATGGGTGGCTAATGGGGAATTTTGTAGAAATCTACTGGTACTGTGTTCCTGTGATGTACTGGGATTGACTGGATGACCAAAGTTGCGTTCCAAGTAAATCTCTGTACAACAGGGAGTTTCTGTCAGTCTAGGTATTTACTGAATATACCTGGAAGTGTCTAGAGTCCAAGTCATAAATATTAAAACCCAACTCTGAATCTCTGGCTAAATCAAAATGAAAAACACAGTGGTTTTCAAGTCCTACTGCTCCCTCCCTGCAAGAGTTTGCCTCTCTCAATGTTTCATGTCTATTAAATTCAACAGGTACATCAGAGCTTGAGCATTTAAGAACCTCATCTTGATGTTTTTCTTGAGCCATACCTAACAGTGCCCGAAAGTATTCCAGGTCTCCAAAGTGAAACAATAAATATGAAAATCTTTTTAAACAAGGATTTAATTTTGCAGACCTACACCAAGATCTTGAGAAACTGCATCATCCTGTGAAAGAAAAGGAATGTCCTTTTTGCCCCATTTACTGCATACTTCATAGCTGGCTTTGAACTTTGTTGATTTTGTGAAAGGATCATACTGCAGCACTTTTTCTGCTGCACAGGTTTTGACAAATAAACAGTTTGTGTTGCTCAAGGACTGCAAAGTAGAGATATACAGGGAAAACCGGAGACTCTGCCAATTTTTCATTTTCAGCCAGGTTACACTTGTATACACGTTGATGGCACTAGTTCTTTGAAATAGAAATTAAATTTTCTGGAGGGGCATATGAAGAGGCAGCACTTTTTGTAACTCACAGGTCAGTTAAATTTTTGGGCTAAAATAAATAAATTCCACCTACAGAGGTCCCCCCCCCCTTTTATTTTTAAACACAAAATTGTGCTGATGTAAAAAACATCTCAAGTGGAATGCTGTATAAAGCACAGATCTTTTTAAAGCTTTTTTTCCTTCCAGGATTATGCAGCCAAAGCCTGTGAAAGAAAAACACTTTAAAATAGGCACATTTTGTACATGATGTTAAGGCTAATTTAGTTTCCACTCCTCATGAAATGCTACTTTTCCAATATCATTGCAAGCCGTGAGAAAACGTCTTGTTTTGCCAACTCATTCTTGTTTCTAAAATATTTGGAGTGTGATTTTATTCTATGAACTGATTCCCCCACCCAACTCTTACATTTTTGCTGTGTGTTCCAAATGCCACCCATCCGCACCAATGAGTGGCAGATATTGATGGGGCCGGCAGTGAAAGGGAGACAGTCCCAGTTGCAGGGGAGGGAGATGCTTGCCAAAGGACAATAGGTAGCTCCCCCTGTGAGTCTCTGGCACCCATTGGCCAGTTGGGAGAGAGGGGGGCTGATTGGCCAGCATTCATCAGCTCTCAGGATTTATCCCAGTGAAGGGACCTTGTGGATCCTCTTTCAGCTCTGTTCCAGCAACCCACCCAGCCCAGCTGAACGAGGAATAGGAACGCAGCCTGACAGATATTGCAGGGCTAGCTAATAGCCTGTTTAAGAGGTCAGGAAGGAATTTTTTCTCACATGGGCCAATTGGCAGAGGACCAAGGAGTTTTTTTGCCTTGCTCACAGCATCTGCAAGCCACAGTTGGTTAAGTAGGAAAGTGCTTCGTACCTAACTGGGGTGGTGGTATTTGTCACTTGTGGCCAGTTCCAGAGTGGTTAAGAAAATAAAATGAATAGTTCCCAGACCTGGGATTTTGGTGATGGGCCTTGGGCTCATGTGACAGACTGTTGCCACCTTGCTGCACTCTCTGTCCCCCTCATAGGGTCGAGGGGTGCTAGGACTCGGAGAGCTGAGTACAGGGGCGTTGGCTGAGAAAATCCACTCCGGATTATGGGTTATATGATAAGGAGCTCTGTAACCCCAACACTTGAACCAATTAAATGCCTGGTATAGGAGAGTATGGGTGATGGGCAGGTGATGCCCCTCACCAGCATTAAAATTTAATAAAAGTTGTGGCCTGCTGCTTAATTCCATAAATGTCAGTTCTCATTTTGCTGCTGTGTCCACATCAATTGTGTTATATTGTGGGGGGGGGGGGGGAGTTGGTATCCTAATAGCTAAGGGATCTTAATGTTGGAACATCCATTACCTACCTTCATCTGATTTACATTCATTTACATGTAAATATAGTTTGACACAACATTCTGATCTGCATTTTGCAAAATTGGCATTCCCTTCCCAGGTTTATTCACCACATAGTACAGAAATACACTTCATTTTGTAGACTGCCTCTATCGATCCCCAAGTACCTGATGGAATTAAATATAAGGAAGCATGTGGTGTTATAGAAGTAAAGGAAATTATAATTTAAAGACATTGTACTGTGAATAAATTTAAAAAATTCAGTCAGGCTGGTAGCAGTGGGAGAATGAAATTAAAGGAGCAGACAATGGGGAGGAAAAATGAAGTGAGGGGAGGGAAGCTAGAAAGACAGTCAGGCAAAGAAAGAGCAGGGGAAAGGATGGAGTTTATTCCAACTGCTGGGAACAAGGCTCTGAAACCAACAATAGGGAGAGGATCAGAGAGGAGTATGTGCAGAATGCAGAGAAGGAGCAAGAGAAGAACTGAGAGACCATGCTTATGGGATGAGACACCTACCCAGAGTGCAAAGCGGGAGTGCAAGATAAAACGGGGTGAACCACGCATCCCATGGGGCATGAAAACCTGTCAAATAATTCTGAAGCGTCACAGTGGTGCAGAAATATTCTGTTTGGTCTTGCCTGGCCCAGCCTTGCCCTCTATCTGCTTGGCCAATGAGGAGTCTCTAGCAAGTTTGTCAAGCTGCTTAAAGTGGCCCATTAGGATGGAATAGTATCCTCATTGAAAGAAGGCGGGGTGGGGGAAGGAGCGGCTGAGCAAAACTGTATAGATAAGAACAGGCTGTTGCCAAGTTTCATTTGATGCCAAAATTACACCACCCCCCAAAAAAGCCCCCACAAAAAATAGTGGAGTGGTGCATTCTGTCAAAGTAATTGTTACTATTTGTGTTGCTGTTGCGAGGCTTCTGGGTAGATATGGAATGTGGGCAGGAACTGGTTATAAGAACTCTAGAACTGAACAAACATCTTTGGGTTTTTTATATTCAAAATGCATTTTGCCTTTAAAGGTGACCAAGTATAAGACAAGAGGCAGTGACTGAAACACACCTCTAGAGAACTGCAGTATTACTTTATTAATGAGACCCAGTCCCATCGGGCTACAAGTTACATGAATCAGGGCCTGAAGGAGAAACGAGTTTGGGAGGTAGACATTAGCAACGAATGAGACCTCTTTGGAGCTCTAGTTATGTACATCTAATGGCAGATGGCACTGCCATGAGACCAGCTCTGTGGGGCCCTCGGCTTACTTTCAGATGATAGCATCTGATGCTACATCAAGATACAATACAGTGGTTGCCAGTAAATATAGTCACTTTTATATTCTCTCTCTCACATGCACACCTTCATTTGAAAAATCTGATACTGGACATGATGAACCTTTGGTCTGAACCATTACGACAGTTCCTATGATCCTTTGTACCCCAGTATCTGCAGAATTTCCTTGCATCGCCTTATATCCTCCATAGGAAATATCTTGAGTGTTGTAAATACTTAGTTATCTAACACAACTGGCCAGTGTTTAAGAGACACCACTGTAGCCTCATAATTAATAATCCAGTAAACTACTGCAAACTTTGAGATCCAAATGTTCAGTCTTGACCAGACTGCTGCTGACATGTTATACAGTATATCCTCTTGCATCTATCTGGATATGTGGATATTTTCATTCTGTTTTAATCATGGTGCCTCAGAGAGGCATTGTTGGTCTAATCAGGTCCCTGTACTTGTAAAGACTGATTAATATGTACTCTGGTAGGTTGTTTGTATTATAATAAAGATCTTGTTTATGCTAAGACCTCACCTGTGGTTCCTTTAGAGCCCTCCCTTTTCGGTGGTAAAAAAGCCTACTGCTGAGCAGATAGATTAACCATTATTCCTGATTAATGGCTTTTTCACCTTGCTGTGATGGAGGTCTCCCAATCTGCTGGTATTGACTTTGGTTCTTCAGGGATTACAGGCAGGTCTGAAGTTTGAGCTAGGTCCCAGCTGTGGAACACCAATCCATGACGAGATTACTGACCCAAAGTCACTGCCGCAACAATTCGGGCACATTTCTCAACGGGCTCTGATCCTGGCTATCATTAAAGATAGGCCTTCTTAGTGTGACCTACGTGATATCTTATTAGCAGGCTTTAAACACTGTTCTTCTCACTTCTAATGCTGGGTAAACGCTTCTCCTTCCATAGCCGCTATTTCTTTTTGCTTTTGTTCAAGTTCTAGCTGCTGGTTTCTCACTGCAAGCGTTTTCGCTGGGTTTGCTTCCTTATCACTGGCAATGAACAGATTTTTCAGTTCCTGCTTCGGGGCCTTTTGCTTAAAATACAACCCTCTCTGTAAACACAATTCGTCCAGGGTTTTTCTCTCAGGATCTTGATCACGGGTCACTCACTGTAACTGGTTTTTAACCCTTAAACTCTCCAATATCAAAATTAAATTTTGACACGCGTGTGGTTCTGATCCAAAACCTCAATTAACCTGTGGTAATGTGTATCCAAGCATGACTACACCACTGTGACTGGGCTCCTAGTGGGGAGCCAGCTGTGGTCAGTCAATTAGGGTGAACTGAAAAGGATGGGGAAGACAATCCCCATGAAGTTGGTGGCTATTCCAATACCAACCCAGCATAAAACAGCTTCTTTATTACCTTACTGGTTATTCAGAAGCCCAAACAACATAGTTACCTTAAAGTGATCCAGCCTCAGGCCTCCATCCAGGTACCCATGTCAAATATGATGAAAATTTCTGTAAATCTTATTTCATCATATAAAAGAAAAGGTTCTATCAATCTCAAAGGATCGGACACATTAACTCCCAGGTTAATGAATGTTTCAGATCTTACCCAAATACATGCTACAGCCAATTCTTATTAACTGAATTAAAATTTATTAAAAAACAAAAGAGAGAGAGTATGGTTAAAAGATCAATATACATACAGACATGAGGTCAGTTCATTGAGGTGTAGATTCATAGCAGAGATGGTGAGTTTCATAGTTGCAAAGAGTTATTTTAGAAATAGTTCATAGGTTATAATACAATGTCCAAATCTCATATTCAGGGTGTACCAGCATAACTGGGACCTCAATCTTGTGACTGAAACTTCCCCTGACCTAATCCTAAACAGATCTGAGATGACAGAATCAGGACTCAACGGTCAATTTCATGTCCTCTTTGACAAGTTGGGATTTCTTCGGGGAACAAAAGGTAATTAGGATGACTTTGAAGGAGTTCCATCACTGGTACTTAGCCTTATGTTAATTCATATAGCTATTTGCTTGTTCCTCCACCATTCACAGTACACTTCAAAGAGAGATGAATACCGAGATATCCCATGTTTACAATTCATTTAAACAATAGGATCTTCTTTTGACCTCTGAATTATCAAAATACAGCATGGACAGGGACTGTTGTTTACATTGTGTACCCTACTCATACATATGTAAATACACAAAACCACACACATTGTCTCCCTACATGTCTTTTGGGGGTTATTTATTTTGCAGGATGTTTAACTCTTTCGAGCCATGCATCACAGCTATATTCTTCCCGTCTTTTCCATTTTCATACTGTCAATCACCTATCTTTTATACCCTGTTCCGTAGCTTCACACAGACTGTTATTAGGTTACCTCATCTGAGTACAGGGCCGGCGCTACCATTAGGCGACCCTAGGTGGTCGCCTAGGGCGCCAGGATTTGGGGGGTGGCATCTCAGATCCCTCGGCAGCCGCCGGCGGGAGGGGCTGCCACCGAAATGCCGCCGACGTCCCTGGTGGCCGAAGAAGCTGCCACCAAAGATTCCGGTGGCACTTTGGCGGCAGCTTCTTCGGCTGCCGGGGACCTCGGCGGCATTTCAGCGGCAGCCTCTCCTGCCGCCGCCTAGGGCGGCAAAAAAGCTGGCGCCGCCCCTGTCTGAGTACCTATCCATTCTAAACCCGACTAAACATTTTTATGCATAAATCACAATAAGTAATCTAAACCTATTTTTGCTTATCCTACTAAAACTTACTTTTATCTGTTCTCTGCTGTTAATCCCACTGGCTACATCCAACTGGTTTTATTTTACTAGTCTGTTTTTATGGCCTTGGGTTTTTGCTTGTTAGCTTGTCTTGGGGGCAAAAACCCTACCTGGCTTCAAGACTCAGCTTAATACGTTTGAGGGGATGGTATGATAAGACTGCTTACAATGGCATTTGGCCCATCCGCAGCTGCCAGTAGCAAAAATCCAAAACTGCTGGAGATAAGACATTACATGGGGAGGACTCTGAGTTACTTCAGAGAATTCTTCCCCAGGTATCTGCCTGATGCGTTGGTTCTCAACTGTGGTCCACCCCTTCTTCAGGGAAAGCCCCTGGCACGCCAGGCCTGTTTGTTGACCTGCCGTGTCCACAGGTTCGGCCGGTCGTGGCTCCCACTGGCTGCGGTTCGCTGCTCCAGACCAATGGGGGCTGCGGGATGTGGCAGACAGCCCATCCCTCATCCCGCGCTGCGTCCCGCAGCCCCCATTGGCCTGGAGCGGCGAACCGCGGCCAGTGGGAGCCACAACCGGCCGAACCTGCAGACGCGGCAGGTCAACAAACCGGCCCGGCATGCCAGGGGCTTTCCCTGAAGAAGCGGTGAACCACAGTTGAGAACCACCGGCCTGGTGGGTCTTGCCCACATGCTCACAGTCTAGCTGATTGATTGCCATATTTTGGGTCTGGAAGGAATTTCCCCCTAGGTCAGATTGGCTGAGACTCTGGTTTTTTTTCACCTTCCTCTGCCGCAGGGGTCACCTGCAGGTTTAAACTACTGTAAATAGTGAATTCTATTTAACTTGAAGGCTTTAAACCATGATTTGAGGACTTCAGTAACTCAGCCACAGGTTAGGGGTGTATCACAGGAGGGCGTAGGTGAGGTTCTGTGTCCTGCAATGTGCAGGAGGTCAGACTAGATGATCACAATGGTCCCTTCTGACCTTAAAGTGTATGAGACATCTGGCTATTTACACAGACTAAAGATTTTACAAAGTAACTTACAGAAATCCTATATATCTACTGACACAATTCATTACACAGTTTTCCAACACTGGGTTGCCAGTATGTTTAATGGAAGAAAAAGAGTGGGCCTAAGTACTAATCTTGGCCCAGCGTTTCTTACCAATTTCTTTTAAACTCTTTATGATCAGTTAATATATAATATCTATTTCTTGTCCCATGATTTGTAAGAGGAATAAGGTCTCCTTCATGATGTCCTCCTTGGCCAGGATCCACCCCAGCAGAGAGGGCCAGCACAAAGCAGCACTTAAGCGGCATTTTGTAAATCAATATGCATCATTGTCAGGTGGAAAGAGAAGTGGTTCCGAGACACTTTTCTGTATTATGGTTGCTGATTGCGCACGTAGATTGGCCTTTTTATTATTTCCATGTTGCTATTATCAAGGAAAGCGCATCCAATTTTTACACTGAGAAATAACATAATACCAACCTTGGCATTGTGCCCTCCTGCAAAGCAAAAAACAAGAGACCTGGGATTGATTCACCCTAATTAAAACAAAGAATTCCATTAGCTCCATGATCCCCGTAGAGAAACAAACTTGATGGAAAAACAGCCTGATTCTTCTCTTCTAGCAGTATAAACAGATGTTCAAGTAAAGGGGAGCATGAAAGAGGAGGTAGAAAAGCACAGCTCCTCCCTTCTGTGATAAAAGCCGAGGGGAGAGCTCCGCCTCCAGTTAATCTCCGGATTAAATCGTGATTTGGAATGGCTCGGCCATTATGTTAATTGAATCTATTTCCCTTAACTTAACGATCCTCATTCACACCTGTGTGACCATCTTGTTTATCACTTCAAAAGCTTTTTCTTCCCCTGCTGTCATGTTTCCTCTCAACTAATTAGCCTCTTAAGATTGGTCTATACACCTGGACCATCATGTTTCTCTGACTGTATATATATCTGTCTGAAGAATATTTCATTCCACGCATCCGATGAAGTGGGTACTAACCCACGAAAGCTTATGCTGAAATAAATTTGTTAGTCTCTAAGGTGCTACAAGTTTTTCTTTCTTATTTTCATTTTGCTAACACAGACTAACACGGCTACTACACTTAAACCTAAGCTCTATCATGACTCCTATTCTGCTCCCTGGGTTGGGTTAGCTTCACTCCTCTACAGCTTCCTTTCCTTGCCAGATGCAGTCAGAGCTCCCTCTCCTGTTTTCAATCTACTTTAATCACTGAATGTAAATGAGGAGTAACCGAGTAGAAGGTAATGGCATTAGTGTAAATGAGAAAGGAAGCAGATTGTGTAAATAGGAATATAGAGACCTGGTTTTTTTTTAAAGCTGGTTGCTGGTAGCACATGTGTGATGGCTTCCAAATCGGTCAACAACAGGAATGGATCCAGGACCCTCCAGAGTTTAAAAACACATGTTTTTAAACTGTGAAGTAAAGAGCCAGCTTCTGTAGCTGGGGTTGTAACTGACCCAGCAACGGGTTCCACATATTCAATGTTGTGTACTCAAATACGCACGCACACTAGCTTGTGCACAGGTTGGGGGTCTAGGTGAGGCACCATTTCAAATCAGACCATAAATTGTTGGCCAAATGCTGTGCTTTAATAAAGTTCTGGTCCCTGGGGGAATTAAATGCTTTTGTTGGTGAATCTGATGTGAGGCCTGATCACAAAGTCAATGGAAAAAGTCCCATTGATTAAAAGGAAACAGAAACAGGCCCATTATCGGTTTATAGCTCCCCTTCAAAGGTGAGTTGGTCTCAAAGGCCCCTATTTTGCAAAGCTTAATAAGCAGTTTTTCCCTACTCAAATGTGAATGGAAATGGTACTTTTATACTCTTCAACATTTTTCTTTGTGTTTGGCAGTACCCTCTGATTAATGCACTTAAAACGTAAGCATCTGCACTAAAAATAAAAATAGAAGGGGGACTGCAGACCCCTTAGCAGTTGCTGGATCATTTATAGGCATCTTATACTGCCTTTTGCAAGAGCACATTGACATTTTATGCTTTCCTGTGGCAGTATATTTTATGGGATAATTGCTGTAGGCAGAATGTATTAACTGATAGAGAATTTCACTTGGTGTGTGTGTGGTTGATTTTTGTTTTTTGTTTTGTTTGGGGGTTTTTTGTTCCAATTTACAGCGCATGCTGTTACCTCTTTAAAGATCAAGGATTCTTAAATGATGAACATTTCAAGCATTTGTCCCTCTGATGTTTTTTTTTAAATTTTCTTTATTTTTTTACAAATTGGGGTTGAGGGAATCAAACAAGCAAACAAAATCTTTAAAGGCAAGAGAAGGCAAAGGGTACAGGGAGCCTGATATTCATGTCCTCGGTGACTTCAATGAAAATTGTTGCCTGAGAAAGGACAGAAGGATTGGACCCTGAGGCTGCTATTCAGGCAATAAAAGTTTATTTTATTTCCTATTCTCTCTCCTAATGGCCGCTATTACTTTGAAACTATCCTGCTATTTTGCAGTCAATAAAAAGGCCAAAAAGGCCCCTTTTCTGGAAATTGTGTAAATTAAAGCATAAAGTAAAACCAATAGCTTAAATGGAAGTTCCAGACACCTTCTGTTCCCACACCAATGCGCTCAAATACATGCAAATAAGAGCCAGAGGCTATCTCTAAATGTGGCTAAAGTTTAAAAGTGCTGTTGCACTTTGCAAAATAGTTAATATCCGATTTTTGTAGGTTTTTTTAAAATTTAAATGACTGAGATAATACAACAGTAGACTGGACATTATGGATGCTCAATAGTCACTTTGCACTGATGCTAACTCACTGGAAGCAGATTTAGTCTCTGCTTGACATTACAATGTGAGAGCAGGACCATAACCATGAGAGAAGTGGTTAATGGTAAGAAAAATGCATCCAACATTGAGATTATGTTAAAATGCAGGGAGAGGAAAGATTGTATCAGGGGGGTCCGTGTTCCTGAAGAGTCTTACATCTCTGGAAAAACAGTAGTGTTTTCCAAGGGCAATTACTCTAGATTAACTAAGATTGAGGCTTTCAAAAGTTCCTACAGTAGTTAGCCACACCACTCCCCTGGAATTTCAGTGCCTCTTGTGCCTAACTCCATTAAATTCCTTTGAAATTCCTACCCTGAAGCATTACAAATATAAGTAGCAAATATCGAAGTTTATATCTCTTTTGGATGAGCTGAATCCCAGAGGAGTTGTTTGTTGTTTTTATCATATGTGTCAAGCTATTATCTAAGGAACCAAGCAAGCTAGGCACTGTATAGACAGACAGACACAGAGCCTTTTCCCCCCAAATAATTTACAATCTAAGCAAGAGTTGGAATCCTACTGATGTGTCCTAATTCATTGCAGGGCTGTGTTTCCCACAGGATTATTTAATTCTCCCTCTTTTCATACACACACCCAAACACACACACACACACACACACACCCCTACTTGTATACCTGCTTCTTGTTTTGTATCTTGTGCCCTTGAGACAAAGAATCCAAATGTTTGCGGAGAGGAGATGGTCTGAGGCGTTAGCTTTGAGGAGTCAGGTAGACCAAGAGGGGAAGGCTGCAGACAGCAGCGATGGAGCAATCTGAAAAGAGAACTGAAATGTAGGCGCAGGAGGGATGTAGACGTTTGTGGGATGACTCAGCACAAAAAAACAAGTCATGGGCACTGAGTTCTTTTCCTCGTGGATTAGCGCTTTGAGCAAGAATGTAAATTACTTTAAAACTGTTCAACTCCCTCCTATGAGCCCTGGCCTGGGGTACTGCTTGCCCTAAAGTCCTCTCTCCCCTCTGAATTCCAAGCTTGCACTGCGTCTTTATGCCATGGGAAGAAGCTGAACTGAAATTATCCCCTTGCCTAGTGGGTGTCAGGTAATGGTCCTGTGCCCTGAAGAAGGCTACCAAGGAATGGCCTCAGTTGATTTCATATACAAATAGGGTGACCAGACAGCAAATATGAAAAATCGGGACCGGGAGTGAGGGGTAATAGGAACCTATATAAGAAAAAGACCCAAAAATTGGGACTGTCCCTATAAAATCGGGACATCTGGTCACCCTATATACAAAGGGAGACTGGAAAGCTGTCAGAATGGCTAGGGCTCACGCTCTCACCATCTGCAGCCCGTAGGTTTTAAGTAAACCTCTATCTCAGTGGTTCAGAGGGAGCTAGGACTGGGGATCAATGGGGCAGCATAAGTGGAAAAATGGCAACCAGATTTGTCACAAAAGGTTCACAGAGAGTGCCCAGGCCCGGCTTCTCTTCTCCAAGCCTGTCTCTGTATACCTGGTTGTTCCTCTCCTGTGCCCAGATCCAGCAATGCACTTAACCATATGCTTAACGTTCAGCATGTGAGTAGTCACCCTTGAGATGAACTGGTCTAATCACATGCTTAGGTGCCTGGTGTAATCTGGGCACCACTCTGTCTTTCCTTGCTTCTAAGCCCCTTTTTATTAGTCCCTCCCTGTCTTTTTTTCCCCACTGCAAATGCAAGTCATTTTTCTCTTCAGCTCCTTTCCTCTATAAGACCGCTCCACAAAAGGGGAAATAATATTAAATGCAAATCCATGTTAATAACACTGTTATAAGCAACTGCCAAGCTCATGCAAATGTATGGTTGTAAAGATACCACGTATATTTCCTTCATGTAAAGCTCATGGAAAGCTCACAGTGGGAAAACATGACAACTAATTGACAGCTCAGAGTCTGTTTTTTGTTTTTGTTTTTTTTTTGTCTTCCTTAATCACAGAGTCCTGTGATAAATGTGCAAACATGTTGTTCCTCACTTTTCTTTGTAATGGAAGATTGAAATCAACAAGATTCGATTTGTTCCTTTGAGTTACAATTAATTAGCTCAATGTATAGAACCCTTTTAGGAGTGCTCTGTAAATTCGGAATTGGCTGTCTTGTTTTGGACTTTATTGTCACATGATTGCTTGTTGACAGTGTTACATAAGAGCAACAAGCTGATGTGCGTTTAATGTCCCAAATTAACCGTGTGACTTCATGGTTGAATGATAAGCATCCTCAACCTTATTTGAGCTGCAAGCAACTTAGCATGTGTGGCACCAGTATTTCAAATCGGGAGAGAGGAAAAAAGTCTCACTTCTGTGTAATGGTTTCCCAACCTGTTGCATTGGAGTCCTATGGTTTAAAATGAAGAGTTTTAAAGACTCCCAGATACTGAGGCCCAGATTCTCAGAACTGCATGCATAGATGTGAATGCAATTCTCATGTGTTCATTATAGATGAGGCAAACACACACATGCACATGACTAATTAAATATGTAACTGAGCATTTATCCCTACAAAGGTGGGAAATGAGTGCCCAGTTGCTAGCATTGTTTATGCATATTAAAGCCCTGATCCAGGTCCCCTCAAATTCAATGGGAGTCTTTCTATTGACTTCAGTGGCAGCTAGAGTGATCTAACGCTCCTGCAAATTTCTGAAAATCTGTGTTTACACTTCAAGCATAAATAAATCCGATGCATCATTTTATTATTCCCTCAACTACAGTGTCCACTGTCATATCTGTGATAAAGGAACCTTTTGAGGACATTGAACTTTTTAGAGAGCCCTGACTAGGAAAGTCATCTCTTACTTCTTCTGTCACTGATAATCAGAACACACCTGATGCATGTTTACTCATTCAGATACTTGTCTAATTGGTCCATGGGCCTAACCAGGTGATAAGAACTGTGACTGCCACTCTGGCATCTTATTCACAGAAACTTTGTGAGCAGTTCATCCAAAATACATTAAACATGGGATACGTTTTGAGTGAAGCACATGGTATTAATATGTATTGCGATATCTTTGCAGAAATGCCCATAATATTAGACATTGTGCTCTAGCTCTATTGAACACTTACACTGTGAGTTGGAAAATTATCTTGGATTATATACTACTTTAGTGACAGATCATGGAGCAACCACTGTAAGCTATCTCTTAATAAATTATACATTTCAGAATCTATGTAGATGAGAGGAGATAGTCTTGAAAGTGGTCCAAATAGAAGGAAAGGGGGTAGTAATTTAGAAATGTTCTAAATGTATTACAGGGTGAGTTCCATCTACCATATCCCTGTATATTGCGATCACTGCATAGGGATAAATCCTGCTCTTCTTTGTCCGTAGTCTCCTTACTTTCAAACTACTCACTTGATTAAGGTGAGCAAGATCTGATTCCAAGAGTAATGTATGTGAAAACACATACGAAGGACCTAGCCCTGTGATGACCTCCATACATGCAGCTCTCTACCCTCATTCAGAGACCCACTGAAGTTAAAGGGGCTTTACATTGGTGTGGTGATCTACTTATGCAGACCTGATTGCTGGATCACGGCTGTTATTTACTCTTTCCATTAGTATCATTACTTCATCTTAGAATCTCAAAGAAATTTATAAGCATACTGCAAATTGTGGCTCAGTACCTTCTTATAAGGTAAGTGGGTATAATTTTAAGTATCTACTGATGGGAAAAGTAAGGCTTATGAAGATTAAGTGTCATGTTTTCAAAAGAACCCATCAAGTTGTGACCATTCAGGTGAAATCCTGGTTCCTTTCAAGTAAATGACAAAACTCCCATTGATTTCAAGGCAAGATTCCACCCACAAATTGAAGCACTCAGAATTAGTGGAAAATTTTGGCCTTCGGTGATTTGCCCTATGTCCCCAGGTGAAATTGGGTTAGATTCTGTAATTGGATCTTCCTAAGTGCATCTTTTCCCTCTGAAGAGGTCAGTAGCAACCCTTAGTTGTGGAGCTGAGTATAGATCCCAGGAGGTTGCTCTCTCGTGAAAGAACACGCCCTTTCATGTTGCAAGAAGCACAATGATTCATCACAAACAGTGGCACGAGTCTCGTTAAACCAATATTGTTAGTTGGCAAAACCGAATATGGTGTAAATGACACAGGCTATTCTGTCTGGTCTGAAGTAATAATTGTAATACCTTGCTCTTCTATAAAGCTTTTTATCAGTGGATCTCAAAGGGCTTTACAAGGAGATCAGTAGCATCATCCCATTTTACAGATAAGGGAACTGAGACAGTGTTGTGAAATGACTTGCCCAGGGTCACCGAGCAGTCTGATAGAAGAGCCAAGTATAGAATCCAGGTCTCCTGTGTCCCACTCAGCACATGCCACTGGAATTGAATAGAATTTATTTTCCTCTGGGTAATGCAATTTCCTCTGTTTTACTGTGTAACTGGGGGCATGATACTTAATCACCAGCTTCTCTGCCTCAGTTTACTATTTCTGTAATTAGAGCTTCCACAGTTCTATTGCTGATTTTCATCAGCATCCAAGAAAACATTATGCTGCTTGCCAGCCTCTGGTAATTGCTGAGGTGATCTCATGTTTAGTATCAGAGGGGTAGCCGTGTTAGTCTGGATCTGTAGACATGACAAAGGGTCCTGTGGCACCTTATAGACTAACAGACGTATTGGAGCATAAGCTTTCGTGGGTGAATACCCACTTCTTCGGATGCAAGCAGTGGTTAGCTTAATCAGGGAGGGTGAGGCCCTCTTCTAGCAGTTGAGGTGTGAACACCAAGGGAGGAGAAACTGCTTTTGTAGTTGGCTAGCCATTCATAGACTTTGTTTAGTCCTGAGCTGATGGTGTCAAAGACTATGAATGGCTAGCCAACTACAAAAGCAGTTTCTCCTCCCTTGGTGTTCACACCTCAACTGCTAGAAGAGGGCCTCACCCTCCCTGATTAAGCTAACCTCGTTATCTCTAGCCTGACTCTTCCCTGCACATTTATATCTGCCCCTGGACATTTCCACTGCTTGCATCCGAAGAAGTGGGTATTCACCCACGAAAGCTTATTCTTCAATACCTCTGTTAGTCTATAAGGTGCCACAGGACCCGTTGTTGCTTCTCATGTTTAGTAGATAACCCAGATTTCAAATGTGGACAGGAGAGCTCTATTACAACTAGGTATGTCTTAGCCATGATTGGACATATTTCAATACACTCCAGCAAAGGTATCATCAATAAGTCAGCACCTGGCTACATAGGAACTGTTTGTTTCTTCACATAGTCAGATAAGTGTCAGACAATTATCTTCACATGCTGCTAACTCATGTAAGTGCTGCTGATGTTTTTGAGGATGTCAACTTTGAAGCCTGAGTAGTTAGTTACTGTTCAACACTCAACTTTGTGATTTTTTTTTTTAATTAATACACCAACTTTCATTGCTCCTTCCTGACTGATTCTCTGTTTGTCCTTATCCTTCTCTTCCCTCTGCGGCTTGCACAGTCTCAAAGAGATCCTTGGTAAGGCGTAGAGCTGGTCAGATGTCCTGTGGGAATTCTGACATTCTGAAATTTGTTCTCATTACGAATTGGGATGAAAAGTCAACATTTTGAAGTGTTCACAGAATGGAAATTCTGAAAAAATTTCTTTCAGAAACATCAGAATGACCTTTTTAATATTTCATTTTGCTAATGTTGAAAAGTTTCCTTTGGATAATTTAGAAACATAATATATTATAAAAATACATACATGTTAAATATAACATGTTATAATCTAATATAAAAATCTAAATGAAACAAAGATGTTGGAATGAAACAAGTAAAGTTGAAATAAAATGAAAAAGTCCTAAGAAAATATTGTTTTGATTTTGAATAGTTTTGAAATTGACAGATTTCAAACTTTCAAATTTTGGTGGAGTGATATATTCTGTCAAAACTGACTAGAAATTATGGTTCTATTAAGAAATTATGGTTTGTGTAAGATACAGAATGAAGTGGAGTTTCATAAGTTTTCCAGTGACATGTACGTGAGCTCTCAGTGTGATGCTGTGGCATAAAGGGCTAATGTAATCCTTGGGTGCATCAACAGGGGAGTCTCGAATAGGGGTAAAGAAGTTATTTTAACTCTCTGTATGGCACTGATGCAGATGCTGCTGGAATACTGTATCCAGTTATGGTGTGAACAATTCAAGAAGGATGTTGATAAATTAGAGAGGGGTCAGAGAAGACCCATGAGAATGGTTAAAAGATTAGAAAACATGCCTTACAGTCTAACAAAGAGAAGGTTAAAGGGTGACTTGATTAGTCTGTACATACCTACATGAATAAATATTTGATAATGGCCTCTTTCATCTAACAGGAAAAGGTGTAACACAATCCAATGGCTGGAAGTTGAAGCTAGACAAATTAAATTAGAAAACAAGGTGTAGATTTTTAACGGTGAGGGTACATTTACCAAATGTCATGGTGGATCCTACAGTACTGCCAATTTTTAAATCAAGATCAGATGCTTTTCAGAAAGATCTGCTCTAGGAATTTTTTTCAGGGAAGTCCTATGCCCTGTCTTTTATAGAAGAGGTCAAACAAAATAATTGCAACAGTCCCTTCTGGCCTGGGAACTTATGAAACTTTGAATCCCTCAATCTTCTAAGGTCTAAATGTGGGATATACACAATACTGATGCGGAGGGATTTGTTCCTTTAGTCCCAAAACCTATAACCTTAGTTTCAAGATTCTTTATTTCTCATATAAATTAATGTCCACCATCAAAGCATCACATTTGTGTGGAACGTAGGTAACGTTAGGACTAAATGAGTGAAGGTCCTCAAATATGGGACCACGGACAGGTATGGAAATTCATCCTAATGGCTTTCAGAAATGTTCCTGAACAAACCATGATGATTTGTATTATAGTAGCACTGTCACAGACCATGACCCCATTGTGCTAGGTGCGGTACAAACACAGAACAAAAAATCAACCCTCTGTCTGCTGCCCTTGGCTGTTTGGAACATTGAACGCTATCGTTTAGTAAAACATTCGTACAACAACGCTTGCAAATTTGGGAAAATAGAATTTGGATTAATCCAGGATTATTTTGATCCCATCCTCTTTGCATTTTTCAGTACATATGTGCAATGCTGATGTATGTGCATAAAGAAAATGGCTTATATCCTTTGTAGTGTCAATAGCATCGGCAGGCATTTATCTAAGTAAACACGCAGCAGAATGATTAAGCAGGGGTGAAGCTGAATGCATGAGATACAAATTAATTTTACCATTGTTTATAAGCCGTACACAACACAAAATACAGAATGTTTAGCACTGGAGAAAGTACTGAGCTATGTAGAAAATGTCAAAATGAGATATGGGAAATTAGCTGTTATTTAATAAGCTTTGGAAAGAAGCCATGGCTTGAATCAGTAAAATCATTAGCAAAGACAGTTCCTTACACCAGAGTGATGTGTTTGAAGTTTGAAGAATGACATTTGTTGTGCCACTGGGCTTCACAATCCACTCAAGAATCGACATGACGCTGTGGCCAAAGCGGACTCTCTTTTCATCTCTGTGTGTGTAGCCCCTGGCACAATGAAGCTCTATTCTCAGTAGGACCTGTGGGTGCTACCATAGTATGATTAAGAAAATGAAGAAGGGTTAAAAGGAGCAGTATCTTTCTGCAAACTGGTATTGCTGATGCAATTATTTAATAGTACCATTTTGCACGTATGTAGGGCCTGATCCAAAGCCTATTTAGATCAGTGGAAAGACTCCTGATGTTATTCATAGACTTGGGATTTGACTCACGGTGGCTTTCATCAAAGGAGATCAGAGGATTTACAAGGAGAGTAAGAATGATCCTCATTTTATGGAGGAAATGGAAGCATAAACGTTCAATTTAACAAACTGAGCCACTGGCAGAGGTGGGAATGGAACCCAGGTGTCCTGAATTTTAACCTTCTGAAACAATCAAACAAAAGCAGCATGCCTTTTTTTAACAATGATAATTAAAGGAGACATATCCTGGTAAGGCCACCGAGAAGAAAAGCTGCAAAGGCTATTTAAAAACATCATCTTATGGCATCTAATTAAATGGCACAATTATTTTGTGCGTTATTGCCTAGTTAATGCTGTGTTGAGAAGTCTGAGAAGTGCCCTGAACATAGTTACCATCTAAGTAAACTTTTTACAAAAGAAGGATGATACTGCAAATTAGCAAAGAAAATCCTCATAAGATATAGCTCAAGAATCTATTTATCATTTTGTGTTTGAATAGTATGCTAAAAAAATTTACATGGCAAAACCAATAAATATACAGAAGAAAAGTGAAATTAATTCTCCAACAACAAGGCAACATTCCATATTTAGAGTTTTGTAAACATAACATTAATCAATGGAAAATATGCAGCAAAATACTAAACAGTTATGGGCCCTAATTCAGAGAAATATACTTAGCAAAATATATCTAGCTTCCATACTTCAAAAGCCAGTGCAAAGCCGCAAAACCTGTTGGAAAATCAATTTTCTGCAGCGTCAGTGGCTTGCACAGACTTCCATGGTACAAAGATTTTTTTTTTTGGTAAGTTTAACTGATTTATTGCTGGTCCTCTGTGCTGCAAAAGCATTCAAGTTGATCTTCCAAAGTGCTATTGAAATAGTCATGGAAAAGCTCAATGCCCCTGGAGAGAATGGCATCAGGCAACTCTGGAGGCACGTTTTCCTTGGGATACCGTTTCACATAAATCCTGCCTTCTGCTGCAATGGTGGGCAAGGCAGAAGAGTGGGGTATAGGCAGGCTCTTTACCCCCACTCCACGGAAAACAAGCTGGGTAATTCGCCCATGCACTGGGCAATGTGGCCAGCTAACACTCTGGACCATACACCATATTGCCACAGGTTGGTATCCTAATGCAAAGGAAAGATAGGAAGAATAGTAAGAATTCAATAGGGCTCCAGGAACCCTTTTATGACCTGGAAATCAAAAAGGAGTCCTACAAAAAGTAGAAACATGGATGAATTGCTAAAGAGGAGTACAAACGAATAGCACAAGAATGTAGGGGCAACATTAGGAAGACGAAGGCACAAAATGACTTCCACCTAGCAAGAGACAGAAAAAGCAGTAAGAAGAGGTTCTATAAATACATGGAGCATGAGAAAGAGAGAGGAAATTATAGGTCCTATACTTAGCGAGGAAGGAGCGCTAATAACTGGTGATATCAAGAAGACTGAGGTGTTTAATGCCTATTTTGGTTCAGTCTTCACTAAAAAGGTTAATGGTGAGCAGATACTCAATACAATTAATATTAACACCAAGAGGGAAGGAATGCAAGTCGAAATACGGAAAGAACAGGTTAAAGAATATGTAGATCAGTTCGATGTATTCAAGTTGGCATGGTCTGATGAACTTCATCCTATGGTACTTAAGGAACTAGCTGAAGCAATCTTGGAACTGTTAGCAATTATTCTTGAGAACTCCTAGAGTAGGGATCGGCAATGTTGGCCCACGGCCCGCCAGGGTAAGCCCCCTGGCAGACCGGGCCAGTGTGTTTACTTGCCACGTCCGCAGGTTTGGCCGATCGCAGCTCCCACTGGTAGCGGTTCACCTCTCCAGGCCAATGGGGGCTGCGGGAAGCGGCGGCCAGCATATCCCTCAGCCCGCGCCGCTTCCTGTAGTCCCCATTGGCCTGAAGCTGCAAATCGTGGCCAATGGGAGCCGCGATTGGCCAAATCTGCGGATGTGGCAAGTAAACAAACCGGCCCGGTCTGCCAGGGGGCTTACCCTGGCGTGCCACAGGGACTGGAGAAGGGCAAACCTGTCTTTAAAATTGGAAATAAAGAGGACCCAGGGAATTATAGACTAGTCAGCCTAAATTTGTTCCAGTATCTTTCCGTGTTTAAAATTATTAAACAGTTTGTAAGCACCTGGATGATAAGAGTTATAAGGAATAGCCAGCATGCATTTGTCAAGAACAAATCATACCAAACTCACTAAATTTGATTCTTTGACAGGATTATTGGTCTAGTGGAAGCAGTAGACGTGATATATTTTGATTTTTAGTAAGGCTTTTGTGACAGTCCCATAGGACATTCTTATAAGCAAACTAGGGAAATGCTGATGAGATGAAATTACGATAAGGTGGTGGGTGCACAACTGGCTTGGAGGTAGTTAGCAATGCTTTGCTGGTAAACTGTGAGGAGGTGTATATATAACGGGATCAGTCCTGGGTCTGATATTATTCAATGTTTCCATTAATGGCTTGGATAATGGAGTAGAGAGTATTCTCATAAGAGTTGCAGATGACACCACGCTGGGCGGGGTTGCAAGCACTTTTGAGGAAAGGATTAGAATTCAAAAGGACCTTGACACATTGGAGAATTGGTCTGAAATCAACAAGATGAAATTCAATAAAGATAAGGGCAAAGTACTTCACTTAGGAAGGAAAAGTTAAATGTACAATTACAAAATGGGGAATAACTGGCTAAATGGTAGTAGTGCTGAAAAGGATCTGGGGATTAAAGTGGATCACAAATTGAATATTAGTCAACAATGTGGTGTAGTTGTGAAAAAGACTAATATCATTCTGGGGTGTATTAACAGGAGTGCCATATGTAACACATAGGAGGTAATTGTCCTGCTTTTATTTGTCACTGGTGCAAACTGTGTCATACACGTACTGTGTCCAGCTCTGGGTGCCACACTTTAGGAAAGATGTGGACAAACTGGAGAGAGTCCAGAGGAGAGCAATACAAATGATGAAAGGTTTAGAAAACCTGACCTATGAGAGAAGTTAAAAAACTGGGCATATTTAGTTTTGAGAAAAGAAGACTGAGGGGGGGGAACTGTTAAGTCTTCAAATATATTAAGGCCGGTTATAAATGGGATCATTTTCCCCCATGTTCACTGGAGGTAAGAGCAGAAATAATGGGCTTCATCTCTGCAGCAAGGGAGTTTTAGAGTAGATATAAGGATAAAATGTTCTGAGTATAGGGTAGTTAAGTTCTGGAATAGGCTTCCAAGGGAGATTGTGGTATCCCCATCATTGGAGGCTTTTAAAAACAGGTTAGACAAACACCTGTCAGGGATGGTCAAAGTTTACTTGCTCCTGCCTCAACGCAGGGGCCTGGATTTGTTATCTCAAGGTCCCTTCCAGCCCTACATTTTTATGATTTTATATGTCTGGTTCCCTAAATCATTAGCACATCTAGAAAGGCTCCCATTGACTTCAGTGGTTGTTGGATCAGGTCCTTGATGCACATACTGAACCTGCTTAGAGGAGAGAAAAAATGTCCAACATATTACTTAGGGACTCTGTACTAGCAGGATTCCTGGAGTGGATTGATGAAGATATTTATTTCTGTCCTCCTTTGTTCTGACCAGGGCAGGATTGTGCCCAGTGTCAGCAGTGAAGTAGTTAATAGCAGGGGATTCTTTATTTTTTCATATAAATCAACACATTTCTTCCATAGCAATATGCACTAATGTAGTTTTAGGTGAATCTGAGGATTAAACTGATACGTCTCTGACAGCATTTTATCTCTGTGCCATTGTTGAAGCATACACATCATTAGCAAACATGCATTAGTTACAAAACCTTAATTCCAGAAATAAACAATCTGAGCACAATATATGAAATACAGGAGCTGGATTATGTGATGGTGCTTTCTTATTTGGAAGTTTTCAATTGAGCACCCTTTCCGTTACTTGGTAGAGCTTATTGCTTTGATTAAAGAGGAACATGTTACTTACAACAAGAAATGTGATTTCTCTGGTTTACAAGCATTATTTAACCCTGTGAAGCGAAGTCGGGATTCCTAAGGCAAAATGAATTACTGCGAGAGTCAGGAGATTCCATCTCCGTAAGTCTTTTCCAAGAAAGCTCAGCCCAATAGTGTCCTGAAAAAATCTGGGAGAGGTACATTATTGAAAGTTTTAGAGAATGTTGAGCTGAAACATTGAAGAACTTCTTGTGTCCTTCTTGTCTAGATCTCACTCATTCAGACAATTCTGATGCCCAGTTACATTAATTTGACCCTGTGAAAGTCATGTTGTACTGATGAAGCTGAAAGCAGAATCTGACTTCCAGAGCAAATTGAATTGCCACATTCGGTGTGAAAGCATCTAAAAATAGACCATGCCAGGTGAGGTTTCTCAAAATCTGATACAGGGTCCAGGTTCTCAGAAAGCTTCACAGATATTGTGAGGGAACCTGGGCCAAGATTTGGATGAAACCCAGGAGTTTGTCACTTGAGGTTGTAACTGTGTGGTTTGACTGAATTCCATTTTTTCAGGTGAACCTGTGACAGACAATAAAACCAAGGAGACTCCATGAGAACTGGGACCAAACAACAACAAAAAAGACCACCTTAAATTAGCTGAATTTTGCACCAACTTTAATAATGAATTGTGGCACTTACCTCCATTTCTTTCACTTGAACCCTCTGTGGTGGATAAAGAATGGTTGAAGTTCTTCTCTTTGTAGCTACAATCTTAATTACATTTCTGCCAAGAATAACCTACATAGTGATGATTAGAAAACCTGATATCTTTTGCCTGGTGAATTTTTTCACATTTCCTTGTGTGACCAAATTCATCTTCTTGTAATCTTCTAAACCTGAATGTTATTCAGTTTCCATAAAGGTTGCATTTTAAATCAGTTGCTTTTGTTCAATCAGCCGAAGTTTAGCTTTCATTGGAAATGTTTCTTACAGCTGCATAAATAGCGGGCAGGTTTTCCAAGACTGTTCAGTTGCATTGAAAAGGAATTTCAGACTATTGTTTTTCTATTTTGTGCATTTTGAGTGGTTGGTCTTTTCTAGTGTGAATAGGATATTTTAAGCTCCTGAACTCAAACATTCACTGAGGTCTATATCAGTGTAGTTATACGGACAGAACTCTCCTAATGTAGATGCAGGTATACCAGCAAAAAGGTGTATATTGGCAGGTATACCTTTGCCAATATAGCCTATACTGACTCCCTGAGGAAAATAAGGTATACCAGCAAAAATATTTTATGCTAATTAAACTGTGTCTATGCTAGGGTTTTTGCCACATGGAGATGTGTAGCGGGGTGGAACCCCGCTCGGGCCCTGAGGGGCTTGAAACAGCTCTGGGAGAGGGCTGAGGCTCAGAAGCTGGGCTGATTGGCAAGGAAGCCACAGGTGTGGCCAGTTAATCAGGGCCCAGCTGGCCCTTATAAGAGGGCAGTGGGCCTGGAGCAAAGAGAGTCTCTCTCTGCCTTTAGAGGGAGAAGGGCTTGGCTGTAGGGACCTGAGCAGGTACCAGGGTGGAGCAGGGCTGGGGAAGGCCAGAAGAGCTGGGGAGCTCCGGCCTGAGAAAACCCCAGGCTGTGGCCTAGGGTTAGGCCCATCTAGGTACTGGGGTTGCGGGGGCAACCCACGGGTAGGCTGAGGCAGCAGGTCCAAACCCAACCTTGCCTGTGATGAGTGGCTTATACTGCAGTCTGCCCCACGGCGCGGGGGCTAGCTGGTGACTGGCAGTAGCCTATGACTGAGGCGAGGTGGGGATAGTGGGTTGGGGTCCCCTGCAGAGGGGAAACCCAGATCTGTGGGGTACTGCCAGGGGGCAGCACCCCAGTTAAAGGGGCACCGGGTCCTGGGAGGGACTCGTGGGCCCGAGTGGTCAGGCAGATCACCGGCCTGCAGAGGGCGCTCCAGAGGCTGGATGAGCTAATTCACAGAAGAAACCAGCAGGAGGCACCGCAGGGGTGAGTCCAACCCTGTCACAAGATGTCATTAAAAAAATCGTGCCCCGTGTAAAATGTTCTAGTGTGGATCTGGCCTGAAAGTGAATTTTGAATTGTATACTTGCTAGTAACATTTGAAATGCACTCTAGGTTGCCGAACTGCATCCAGTCCGGAGCAGAACCCAAACCCCATATAACTGACAGAGCCAATGTTGAAATTTCAATATTCACAACCAAATTTCAGTTATTCAACTAGGAGGAAACATTGACAGAAATGCATGAATAATTTACACCTAAACATTTAGCAAACTGCTTGTGGATAGAAAAATACTTGGCAAAACCCAATAAATGATTCATTCCAAGTCATTTTTTCAGCTCTGATGTTTGCTAAGAAGTATATTTTTGTCACTTTTAGTTAAATGCTGATGGTGGAGCTAATTATTGAATAGCAGAGAGTTGCCTGGGTATTAGAAAAACACCAATATGAATCTGGGTATCCGTGTATGAAAGGGTCGTAACATTTGCCATGCAGCAACTTCAATTAAAAAATGTGTAGCTTTAATGAGAAATGTTATGTATAATGGTGAGTGATACATAATTAATTCAAAGATGATGCATTGGGCAAAGCTTTCAGATTCATAGGGTAGGTAACATCTGAAAAGAGAAGTTCTCAATTTCCTACTGTGCCTTTGGGGAATGCGATATCCTTTTTAATAAGCAGGGGGAAAAATTACACAGCACCAGTACTTTTATATTCCACTTCATACAATTAGCAGGTCAGCCTGAAACAGTAACTGTTGTAAATTGTGTATCTGGACTACATGATACTACAGTATTTCAAAGGCAAAAACAAAATAGCTTTTGAAATGTTGGAGCTTTTTAAACAAAGCACCGTCGTTTTGATACTCTCGATAATTCTTTAATCTAATCACCATGGTTTATTAAAGATGAATCATCAAAGGGGCCTGAATCTGATGTCACTTATACTAATTAGACCCCTATGTAATGTTACTGGGGTTACTCCTGCTTTACACTGGTGTAATTGTGATCAGGCTCAGAGAAAACTGTACAAAGAAAAACACACTTTTCATGGATTTTTTTAAAAAGCCATAACTGGGAATACACCAGCATTTTCCGTTTATTTTCTGGAACTGCAGCTGCCTCGGAGGATTGCCAAACTGAGGGAGTGGTCTGGCAATAATAGCTTTTCCATGGAATATCTTAAAACATTTCTTGAGCAATCAAAGCTGGAAAAAAGTCCACCAACTTTCCATTTACAGAAGGCTTTTTCCTTTGAATGCATGGCTGACTAATTCCATACTGGTTCTGAATAATTCTCTGTGTTAGAGAAAATGTTTCAAACTACAACTCCTGTAAACCAACAACAACAAAACTCCAAAGCATCTGACTGGATTTCAATCCTTATCTTATTTTAAACAGTTTAACATATTGGGAGCATAATTGTCGAATATAGAAGTAATGATAAGATGGCCACATTCTAGATTTGGACGCTCACATTGGCAACTGTGTACTTGAAGCGTTTTTTTTCTGATTTTAAGTGCCAATCTTAGCATCCAAATGTGGGGGTTTTGACACCTTGTGACTACTTCTTATGTGCTTTCTATGGCACTATCTGCATTCCATAGTTCATGGCATCCATCTTTTAAAGAAGGCATATGATTTTTCAGTAGCAGTAGCCAAAAAGTGTTCTAAACTGTTGCTGGACAAGGTCCCTCACCCAAGGCTCTTAAGCAAAGTAAGCATTCATGGGATAAGAAAGAACTTCCTTTCATGGATCAGTAACTGTTTAAAAGACAGGAAACAAAGGGTACAAATGATCAGCTCTCCAAATGGAGAGAAATAAAAAGGTGGTGCCCCCCATTGGTGTGTACTGGGACAGTGCTGTTCAACAGATTAATAAATAATCTAGAAAAAGGGATAAACAGTGAGGTGGCAAAATATGATACAAAATTAGTCAAGAGAGTTAAGTCCAAAGCTGACTGCAAAGAGTTACACGGGTATCTGACAAAACTGGGTGACTGGGCAACAAAATGACAGATGAAATTCAATGTTAAGTGCAAAGTAATGCACAGTGGAAAACATAATTCCGGCTATACATACAAAAGGATGGGGTCTAAATTAGCTGTTATCACTCAAGAAAAAGATCTTGGAGATATTGTGAATCATTCTCTGAAAACATCAACTCACTGTGCAGTGGCAGTCAAAAAAGCCAACAGAATGTTAGGAACCATTAAGAAAGGGATAGATAATAAGACAGAAAATATCATAATGCCTCTATGTAAATCCATTTTACACCCACATCTTGAATACTGCATCCAGATCTGGTCACCCCATCTGAAAAAAAAAATATTGGAATTGGAAAAGGTTCAGACACGGGCAAGAAAAATGACTAGAGGTAGGGAACAGCTTCCATATGAGGAGAGATTAAAAAGATTGGGATTTTTCAGTGTGGAAAAGAGACACCTAAGGGGGATATGACAGAGGTCTATAAAATCTTGATTGATGTGGAGAAAGTGAATAAAGAAGTGTTATTTACCCCTTCACATAACACAAAAACTAGGAGTCACCCAATAAAATTAATAGAAAGCAGGTTGAAAACAAACAGGAAGTACTTCTTCACACAATGCAAAGACAACCTGTGGAACTCTTTGCCAGAGGATGTTGTGAATTTCAAAACTATAACAAGGTTCAAAAAAGAACTAGATAAGTTCATGGAGGATATGTCCATCAATGTCGATTAGCCAGGATGGGCAGTGACCATGCTCTGATTATCCCTAGCTTCTGTTTGCCAGAAGCTGTGAGTGGACAATAGGAGTTGCATCGCTTGATGATAACCCGTTCTGTTCATTCCCTCGGAAGCGCCTGGCATTGGCCACTGTTGGAAGCCAGGATACTGGGCTAGATGGACCATTGGTCTGACCCAGTATGGCTGTTCTTCTGAAACAATTTCTATGCAAACTTCTTTAAAAAACTTTGAAAAATGATAAGTTCTGTCCAAACGGGCCATGTACTAACTTTAACATGTCTATCTGCATGGTGTATGGGGGACTAATTTAGACCATGATACTCATGTCACTTGTGATGTAAGGCAGCCAAGCCCAATGGTCATGATCAGGACAGGACATTGGACTGGAGGCAGGATGCCTGGGTTCTGTTCCTGGCTCTCTACCACTGACTTGTTACGTGACCTTGATTAAACCATTGGAACTCCCAGTATGTCAAGTCAGGATAACAATATTCACCCTTCTTTGTAAGTGTTTTGATCTATGGATGGGAAAATGCCACATAAGCCGTTAATAATAACAATAATCCATTGCCTTTAATGGAACCAAGATCTCTTGAAGTGGAAACTTAATGCAGTAACTCAAACCATTACCTAATCTCCCCCTGGAAGAGCAAGTGTGAAAGTAAAATGGAATTCTGGTTATTATTCTCTCTTCTGTTGCTATGCTGACCTTACTGAGAGGGGAGGATCTGGGAAGGAGCCCTGGAAAAGGCCACTAAGACTAACAGAACAGTGTCCTGGTGATTAGAGCAACAGTAATTTTCCCCTATGTAACCTCTTGTTGATGGGGTAGAAGTGAACAGTGATAATGGAGGAGTCAGTGGTAGCATGGAACGTAACATAAACTGGCAAACCTAATAGAGGAATGGGGTCTTGAAGAATGGAGGAAATTGGATTCCTAGTATCTGGCTGTATATTTGCAAAATATGGGCCAGATTTCCCTACAGATCTCTAGCTTAAACTGGAATTAGTAGGTCCACCACTGCCATTTCTGTAAGACCACCATTCCCATCTTACTTAAGGAGATGATCGGGCTGGAATACATCTAGAGAACCCCACAGAGCCTAGTAAGCCTTCAGTGGAGCTACAATGATTTACACCAGCTGAGGATTCAGCCCTCTAAATATATTTTCCCTTTGTGTGATTATTTTCCCCCTCCCTCCACCGTCCCCCTTAAGGTGAACGATCTGGACCAGATTCATTTCCAGGGTAACTCCAATTAAATTAATGGACCTACGCCAGGGATGCATTGCAGTCCTCTTTTGTTTAGTCTCCAGATATGTACGGAATATTCTTAATAATGAGGTTCAAGGAGCAGAAGTCTCAGCACTGATGAGTAGTATTTTTGCTCTTTTAAAATAATAACAGACAGTCTAGTCTAAAAGGTCTACACTGCTTATGCTAATATTGCACATATATAGCTCTATAGGCAATGGAGTAATGAGCACTGGCCAGCGTGCTGCCATGTTGTGTTAATTTTAGACAAAAATCGGAATGGTCCAGGAGGTACTTATGCAAAACAGTATTTTTTCCCATGGAATTATCTGGCAATCTTGGTGCACTGATGCTGTGCCATTTGAAAACTAATTTTATGTTTAGTTTATACTAGTCAATATGAGTTCTAGTCTGCCGTTAAACACTTTCAGTGAATAATTAGATCTCATTGTGAGATGTGTAAGACAGTATAGTGTGAGTCAGACCTGTTTGGCTGGAACCAGTACTGAAGTTGTAGTGTGAAAACCACGTTGGTTTCCAGGTCTATGGGGTTGTTGTCACATATTTAGTCCCACCTTCTAGACCTTGCTTTTATATGCATTGTATAATGATTCGATTTTCCTTGGCAGTCATAAGAAAGCGCACAGCATTTCTGTATTGTCATCTCCTTCAAACTCCTGTCATCTGTTGATGGGTGAACTGCAATTCTCTGCTTTTAGGATAAACTGGAAAGTTACAGCCTACCAAAGCACTCAACAAAGTTGTAATTATGTGTAGGCATCATTGCAACTTTAACTTGCCAATCAGCAAGAGCAAGAGAGTTTACAATTTCTTGCACTGAGCCAGGCAGGGCATCTTTAATCACCTTTCTATTTTTAAACCTCTAGGCATCTAACATGCAGGCTGTTTTACTCTTCCCCTCCACCCACCTCAAAAAAAAAAGTGAGAATGATGTCATTATTAATGTATGGCTCAAACTGATCCCAAGAAGAAGGGACTACAAAGTTGCTAAGAGGCCACGTATATAAATATATTTATACAGTGTCATTTGAAAACAGTCACATGGTAAATGACTTGCTGTCAATCTGTTTGTTATCCTTTTTAGCTAGTAGCAAAGTGCAAAACAAATGAGATCTACCAATATACAGTGGGGTGTCAATTTATGGTGCCATAAGAGACTGCTGATTTGCAAAGGGACATGAGCTGGGAAAATGTACAGATTTAGTGATTTATACTTTACTTTTCTCATAGTTATAAACCTATTATAAAGTCTGATTATTATCTTATTTCATCTCATTAAACTTCTTAAGCATGATAATCATGATGATTGTTCTAAGGCAGGAAAAAAAGAGAATATTATTCAGTTACTCTGCTTAGGGTTCTATAGTCTGCCATAACTAAGGTCAGGTAGTAGCTCAAGAAATCTATATTGATAATCCCCAGAGCAGCATGATTGCAATATTTATAACTAATGGTGTCTATAATGAATCTAAGGGTTAGTGAGAAGTCACCGTTTTACATCTGTATGACTTGGAATGCAGGAAGGAGAGCAGACATTATGCTAAAATAAATAAGTTAAATGAAGCCTCAGTGGAAGTAGCTTTACCATTAAACCATTGAGGATCAGTTGGGGGTTGGTAGTATTTTCAAGTGTAGCTGCTAAAGCACTACATGGGAGTTACACGTGAGTGTGGATTACTGCAGAATGTATTTATCCTTCAAAAGAGTATTTAGCTGTGCAATAACATTTTATGTACATCTTGACTGCCATGTCACTGCATGGTAATTATTGCCCAACGCGCCATTATCTTGTGTATCCTGGATCCAATGTGACTCTCAAATGAAAAGAAAGCAAGCAAGCCAGAGGCAAACTGGGAAGAGCTTTTAAATAAACAGTTGTTTGCAAAAGAAATGCTGGAGCTCTTAGATGATCTGCAATATGGAGACTGCTTTTTGATTTTAATAGCATTCATTTTGTACGAGAAATGGTTCCAAGATGCAAAATTTGGAACTCAAGCCAAACTTTCCAAAAAACGTTTGTGGGTATTCAGATCTGGGGTTTTGGCTCAGGCCAGACTTTATAATATCTACATATAGGGCCTCGTATTTAATACCACAAGTGCGTGTTACTGGCCAATAGGACCACAGCTAGTTGAAAGAGTCTGCAGGTCCTGGTGGTGATGTGCCTGATTAAAGCCTACTGAAATCAATGGAAAGACTTGGAATGAAAGACTCCCATCAACTTCAGCTGGCTTTGGTTTCAGTGATGGGAGTTATGTGATGCAACACGAAGCATGCAATGACATTAAATTGCATGCAGTCCCATTCTGCTTTCAGAGGCAAGTAGATATCTGAATGACACTGCTAACGATCACAACTTGCTAAAATCTTGGATAGGTTGAATGTGTCAAGTAATTAATTTAAGGTTTTATTTTAATGTTGCTTGTTTCACTGGAAGCCTCGGTCATAGCAAGTCCAACTGTTTAATAGTAAAAATTACAAAGGTTATTTAAGATGAACCTTGACTGTGACTTCTGTGCTACCTAGTCTACTTAGACACACTACTTTCTCATTAATAAATGGATGGGGGGCGGGACTTTATTGGTCTGACAGTCTTTCTCCGTGTTACACGTACAAACAAATTTCAGGCTTCTTCTAAATGGTTTTGATTGACACAACTTACTTGCCCCCAAGGCAGTTGTTTAGTGGAAGATGCCAAAGCTTGTCTTTATGTGAAGTACTAAGGGCTATGCTTGATGTGAACAGTAACTGCTTTGGGAATGGCTGCGTACTGCAAGATTACATGGTGTGGCTTTAATTATATTGTTCTCGGCAGTGCCACTTGTCTGATCTTAGTATGAGAGTCAATATTCAAATGAAGGTTATTCAGTTTTGTAACCATTAGTCAGGCTGTGATATTGTCTAAACAAGGTAACAGGCAAGCAGGTTTAAAATCCAGCAGAGTTTGAAGAGGCTTGGAGAGGAGGTATTACTTGCGATCTCCAAAATGTTTTGCACTTTGGTAGACTGTAATTAAGTGGTTGCTTTTCCCCAGCTTAGGGAGAGATTTGTGTGTCTGTGACATAAAATTGATGGGATCCTCAAATGAAGCAAAACATAGAATTAGCGACAGACTGCACAGTGTTGAAATGAAAAGTTGTTTACTAAAGGTATTCTGGAGCCCTTAGATTGTCTCTGATACCAAGAATGTCTTTTAATTGTAATAGTATTTTTAAAGATGCAAGGGCATTCATATTCTAAAGAAAATATTACTTAGTGGACTTATTACTCACTCTAATTTCCTCTAATGTATATAACCAATGCATCATTCTCTATCTCCAAAACAAGCTCATACCACTCAACAGCACTTTGGAAATATGTGCTGGTATCGCTTATACTGAAGGTGGGAAGAGACAAAAGATTTATTTCTGGTGTTGCCTTTTAAGATAAATTTACTGCACTTCAAGCAAAGAGTTTTCCATTGATTTTCTTTCCTTTTTTGCATTTCCTGGCACATACCAGCTAACAGTTTTCCTTCTCGTTGGGGTGGCGAGGTTGGAGCCAGGCATGTGCATTCCCCTGTTGTATTATCAGACACATAAATAACCAAGTCTCTGGCTTTGGCTTCTTGTCTCAACGTATTCTTGTGGCGAGAGAGTATGCCATCCAATTTTCCCTTCTCTTTTTGAAAAAGTTCTGTCTGCGGGTGTTGGGGGTAGGTAATGACTGTACTGACAGTGGTATCAGATGAAAGTTCTAGGTGGATAGTTTCATATAATGGGAATCTGTCTCTCACGGCCTCCCATCACTGCAGTGTTTTACTTCCACCTGAGAGAGTAAACCTAACTCCCAGGGTGGTCCATGCACAAGACAGGAGTGCTGTAAGAGCAGATTACTGCCTTAAAGAGATCAAGTGTTTCATCTCTATCCTATAGGCAGCTTCTATGGACAATAGTCTTGAGCTCCTTTCTAGTGACCCAGGGTCCAGCCAAGCAGAAATGTGCTCACCTTTCGGTTAGCAAACTCCTTCCTTGCTTATCATTAAGCTGGGCTCTCACATCATTTCATTTAAGGTTTGTCTGAAATTAGAATTTAAGTTGTGCTTTTTTTTTTTTTTTTTTTTTAAAGAGGACTAACAGAAATGTCTGCCATTAAAAAAAGCAACAAAGTTATGACAGATCACATTAAGAAATGATAGATCACTGTAATTATAACAAACAGACCTTGAAGACAAACCGTTTTAATTGTGAACTTGAGGGTGGGGGAAAAAATCCCTATGACCTGGAGCTAATTGCCTGGTTAAATGAAAACCCTTTCTAAATTAATTTGTTATTTGGAGACACTTAAAAAAAATACAGGCGTGAACCATTTTTTGTGTGTGTTGGGAACTAACCATTTCTTGAGAGTGATTGCTTGTCTTTATTTTTTTGACAACTACAGACAATAACTTATTTACATAGTTAAGCCTCCTGGGACTCTGGTTTTTTCTGTCAAATGTAGCTGAACAGATCAGTTTCTAATAAATCCCAGATATAAAGAGAGTAGTCTTGGGTAGTTTTTTAGGTTGACATCCACACTGAGAAGGAAATATAGCACCAAGAATCCCACTCCAAATCTTGTATTCTGTTCTATTTCATGGCATATGGAGAAGTAAGATTAAAAAAATATAAAATACTCTTGCTGAAGGGTTGCAACATAACACTACTTGATTTCTTAGAATTCAGAGTAACACACCTAAACCAAAAAACAGAGACACAAAGCGGGCCGCTCCCTAAAACAGAGAGGCTCAACTCACCCCATCTTACCTTAGACTGGCTGTCTGCCGACTGACTCTGATTGTTAAATTCCCTAAAAAGCCCTCTACTCTGAAAATGTAAAGTGATAGATCACAAATTTAAAACACTTTTCAATGCAGCACAGATTAATTATTCAGATGCTACTCAGCTGAAACTATCCCTCCACCCAATGCATTCAAAGAGGAATTCTTTCACGACTAAAGGTGTTGGCCTGTCTTACATAGGTATTGCAGCTGTGGGGGGTGTGTGTGTGTGTGTGTGTGGCTCATTGTTCTGAAGTGTTATGGAGTTATTTGCAACAATACCACATGATAAATACATTTTAAATTCCCTTGATTCAATCAGTTTGTAGTTTAGATTTAGCATATTAACATTTAAAAAAATCTTTTTCTTGTATGTTCTATGGAGGTAAACATAAACCCATAGGGAAAAAAATATTGACCATTTTCAATTCAATGGCACACACTCAGAGGTGAAAGTAAGCCGGTACGCCCCGGTACGGCGTACCGGCAAGAGCTGGTGCACCATACCGGGGTGGGTCAGCTTCCCCAGGCGCATTTAAAGGGTCTGGGGTGCCCAGCAGTGGCTGGAGCCCCCAGCCCTTTAAATTGATACCAGAGCCCTGCTGCCGGAGCCATGGGATAGCGGCAGCGGGGCTGGGGCGGCGATTTAGAGGGCCCTGGGGCGGTAGCGGTGGCTGAGCCCTGGGCCCTTTAAATCATCCCCGGAGCCCCACCGCTGCTTCCGCAGGGCTGCAGGGATGGGGCTCTGGCCACCGCTACCATTCCGGGCCCTTTAAATCGTCCCCAGAGCCTGCCGGAGCCCCGGGGAGCCGGCGGCAGGGCTGGTGCAGCGATTTAAAGGGCCCAGGGCGGTAGCGGCGGCTGAGCCATGGGCCCTTTAAATCATCCCTGGAGCCCCACCGCCGCTTTCCCAGGGCTCCAGCAGGCTCCGGGGATGATTCAAAGAACCCAGGGCTCCGACCGCCCTGGGCCCTTTAAACCACTGCCAGAGCCCCCAGCTGCCACTGTTACCCTGGTGGGGGGGAGGTGGAAGGAGGCACTTACAGGTACAGGGTGGGCTGGGGCTGGCTTTGACCCCACAGCCCCGCCCTTTCAGCCTGAGGCCCCGCCCCTTCTGGAGGCCAGAGCCAGCCCCAGCCCAGCCCATACTGGTAAGTCCCTAGACTTACTTTCACCCCTGCATAAACTTCCACTGAAACAAGAGTAAAAAATAAAATAAAAAAATCCTTTCGTTGACTCTGCTTTAGGTTCTTGGGTCACTTGAATCATTCAGGTTGTAATCCACATTAATAGGGAAATCTCTTGTTCTTTCACCGACATGAGGTTTCCAATCAAGCAACAAAGGGTCCTGTGGCACCTTATAGACTAACAGAGGTATTGGAGCATAAGCTTTCGTGGGTGAATACCCACTTCTTCGGATGCAAGCAGTGGAAATGTCCAGGGGCATTTCCACTGCTTGCATCCGAAGAAGTGGGTATTCACCCACGAAAGCTTATGCTCCAATACCTCTGTTAGTCTATAAGGTGCCACAGGACCCTTTGTCGCTTCTACAGATCCAGACTAAAACGGCTACCCCTCTGATACTTGAGGGTTCCAATGTAATTCAACACAATATCAATGCAGGTGTCTTCTATGTTTCCAATCACATAACCGTTCTTTTTAAATTGTACTGTGTGTTGTATCCAAAAGATCAATGGCCATGACAGAATGTCATTGAAAGTTCCTAACACACTTCTACTGACATCACATTTTCATTAGAATTGCATCTGATGTCCAGGAGTTACAATACCGCCTTTAATATAACTATGCCTAACAGTCCGCTTCTAGCCTAAGTGCTCAGTCAAATCATGTCTATGTTATAATATAAGCTGGGGAAAATTCATTACAGCTCCTTCTATTTGACAAGATTTGAGACGTCCATTTCTCTTATGTAACGGAGCAGTTACTTAAAGAGACAGCATGTGTGATTTGTGAACCACAGGCTGGGGAAACGCTGGAAGGGCAGGTGAGTGGCCTGGCCGCAGCCCCCCACCCCCAGAAGTGCAGGTGGTACAGCCCCAGCCTGAGCCAGGGCCACCGCTCAGGGGGACTGGAGCCGTGCTGAGCGGGAAGCATCATGGAGAGGGGCTGGGGTGGAGCATGGGCAGGGCCATGCCTGGCTGTTTGGGGAGGCACGGCTTCCCCCAGCCTATGATACCCGCTGCCGAGGAGAATCAACATAGCATTGAGGTTTGGTTCTGAGAGGAAACATGGCTTGAGGGATTAGAACACAGGACTGGGAGTCAGAACTGGGTTCTGGTTCTGGAACAGTCTACTCTGAGACCTTAAGCCAAATTGTGGCCAGCCCTTCTTCCCCCATCTTGCACTTCCTATCAGAGGACAGCAACTATTCCATCAGGGACCACAAACCAAGTTCTATGCTAGTACTCCTGTGGGTGGCTGCTTCTTTAAAGTAATGGGTATGTTAGTGGTAATGGGCAGGCCATTGGTCCTACCTTGTTCCCCAGACCAGACAGCAGATTCTGTGGGGTGCACAGCATTGAGCATGCTGCATCCTTTCCTACGGTCGGAGGATCTCCAAAAGGAATTCTGGTTCAATCACTGAGAAAACGACGAGGAGGGAAAAGGTTGAAGTAGCAACTTCAGTAGTATTGTAGTGCTTGTGTTTTTTCAATAACTTGATACAAATGGAGGTTGGTAGTCACTTATTGGCAGAAGTGAGTTTCTAGGAAGCACTCCAAAGATGTGATTGAGGACCACATATGCCTGGGATAAAAAATGATATTCCAGGCATTGGAGGAGCAATGTGGGAAAAAAGCATGAAAAGACTAGCAGGAGAGGGAGACAGCTGAAATTTCATCCATTGCATTGGCTGTGTTGGATTCCCTGTAAAGCAACATTGTATGACCTCTTCTCTTTCCTTATCTATGGTAAGCCTATCCCATCTCTCTTTGGATCTGCATTTTATTTATATAGTTATTTATGTGACACATGGAAGAAAAAAACCTGCTAACATTAATAGCTACCAGTAACAGTGTGGAAAGCTTCCTCATTTTTTCCTTCTATATTGGTTTGAGGGCCAGCATCTCACTCACTTGAATGTGCAAAATGAGCACATAATTGCATACAAGATTTGTGGATGCATTTAACAGGATTGCACACACAAATTTGGTGAATGCACATGCAATCAGACATAGACATTTGCCTGTGCAATTATTGAGTTTGTGCATGCAGTCATTGCAAGTGTATGCAGTGATTAGGTCTTCAGAAGGACATGAAATTGCAGGGCTAACTTGTATGAAATTTGGCCTTGCTTTTCCAAAGTAATTAAATATAGATTTTTTTTCTATTAATTTATCCCTGTTGTATTTTGCTGAATATTCTGCTGTCACTCCCATTTCCTCAATCTTTGAATATCTATATGCTAAGAAGCAGTTTTTATAATTTATTTTATGAGCTATATAAAGAATTTACATACATACATATGGAAGAGACCTAAAAGAATACAATAGTGAATGATAACCTTTCGACGGGGTATTTTTTTTAATCTATCCTCAGGAAAATCCACTGCAGAGCTAGAATTCTTCATTAAATTCTATAGGATGGTTAAAAATATCCTACCAAAAGACTATCATTTTCTGTTAAATTCTATAGGTTTTTTTTCCATGAAGGAACCCTCAGCCTCACCTGTGGTTTTTCCCTGGCTACAAATCATCATTTCTACAAGACACGTTGATTTTTAATAACTTTTTTGTACTGCGTATCTTTTTAAGGAAAACTGTTTGACCTTCAGAAACCATTAGATCTGTCAGTTGTTAGTAATACCTTTCCCAACCTCCCATGCAACTCTGCCAATTTTTAAAGCCCCTAAAGAATCAGGACACAATTCCTATTATCAGTTAATTTTGAGCTTTGATATCGGGTGTTAAGGGATCTTGCCTTATTTCTAGAACTTTGCTAACGATAAAAGGGGCAGGATGCAAGGAGCAGATATACAGAGGCAAGTTTCTGTTGCTATGCAGGGAACCTGCTCTAGAGAACAAAAACCCATGGCAGGGGCTTAGAGGCAGGGTCTCCTGAGTCTTAGCAGTTGTTGGATAGGAAAGGGCTGAGCCATTACCTCTTTCGTCAGAAGTGGGTAGGAAGTAGAAACACAGCTGTTATGCTAGGAGCCTGTTAGGGTCAAGATCCCTCCTAGACCTTCAGCAAGTCTGTGTGTCTGTGTCTTGTGGTGTGACGGTGTACCCCATAAGGCTTTATGGGGAGATGCTTATAAATGTATATATGATATAACTGGAATATGTTTTATGCTACATGTGCCATGTAACATATCTCTGTAAAAGTTATGATCTACTGAATCTATTCCTGCTGTTTGTATGCATGTATCATTTTTGTAGTTGAAATTATGAATATTGGTTGTATACTTGCTTGTTGTCTACATAGCCTTAGTAAGAGCATTTGCTTGGGGTCTGGAGAAAGGAATGTGCAGGTTAAGTGCCCAATAAAGAAACACTTAACAGACAATAGAGCTCGCAGACACCAATCCACATCTGAGCTTCGCCAGGAATGTGGCTTGGCTGGTAACTGAGTTGTTCATGGACATGTGACCCCCAAACTCCATTTTGTAACTGGATGCTACACACGGAGAGGGAGGGGTATCCACCCAGAGGAGAACGACTATTTAAACCCCTGGGGGACCCCTCCATGTTGTCTTCAGCTGGCTAAAGAGAGAGCCTCTCCACCCCCTAACGACACACCTGAAAGAGACTGGAACAAAGGACAAGAACAATAGGGGTGTGAGTGATTGCTGGACCCAGGCTAGGAGGACCATAGCCTGTAAAAGGAAGTTTACTGGAACTGGTGAGGTTTTTAGCTGTATTCAGTTTGATTAGACGTAGACTTGCGTGTTTTATTTTATTTTACTTGGTAATTCACTTTGTTCTGTCTGTTACTACTTGGAACTACTTAAATCCTACTTTCTGTACTTATTAAAATAACTTTTTACTTATTAGTTAACCTGGAGTACGTGTTAATACTTGCGGGGGGGGGGGGAGCGGCGGCAAACAGCTGTGCATATCTCTATATCTGTGAAATAGAGGGCGAACTATTTGAGTTTACCCTGTATAAGCTTTATACAGGGTAAAATGGATTTATTCAGGGTTTGAGCCCCATTGGGAGTTGGGCACCTGGGTGTCAAAAGCAAGAGCACTTCCTAAGCTGCTTCCAGGCAAGCCTACAGCTGTTAGGGGACGTGGTTCAGACCTGGGTCTGGGTTTGCAGCAGGCTAGCGGGTCTGGCTCAAAACAGACAGGATTGTGGAGTCCCAAGTTGGAAAAGGCAGGAAAGCAGGGGCAGGAATAGTCTTGGCTCACCAGGTGGGAGCTCCAAGGGGGTTTCTGTGATACCAACCCATCACATGTGGTATTAAGGGCTGGAATCAGGCACCACATAAAGCAGAGCTCTTGCAGGCAGTATGATCACTGAACTCTACATGTCTGAGAGAGACTGGCTGGCTGGCCAGCTCCCAAGGGAGTCAGTTAAAAGGAGGGTAACAGCTGTCTATTGCTAGAGAGAGGGCCCTGTTTGGACTTCAGGGCTGGGCTTGGGCTCCCCACCAAACGAATGCCCCGGAGCTGCTATTGGGGGAAGGCTCAGAGGAAGGGAGAGGAGTTTGTCATTCCTGTTGCTGGTCCAGGGGAAAGGGCAGAGACCTAAACTGAGTCGTCTTTGTTACTTTGCTGCTCTTGCCCTTAGTTGCAACAGCAGCTGCCTCCCACGCCCTAGGCCTGGCTCTAGAAAGTACTCTCTGGCCTGTTGCCATCTCCCCAGTTGTTTGTCCACTGTCCTCACCCAGCTCCATTCTTTAGCGCTTACTAGGCTTGGTGGGTTGTGGTGTTCTATGAATCATTACAAACGTCCTAAAATAAGAGCTCTCAATAGCATTTGCTGCTGTTCCCTTTTCTGTGCCTAGCTAACAGGGCTCAGGTTACCCACCCTGCCTGTATTGCTGGATTCTTTGAGCAGTGCTGGATTCTTTTCACAGCAACGGGTTCCATGCCAGCTGGGAGTTTATTAACAGTTGCTTTCTGTGTGTAGCTGCTGCTTCCCCATCTCTCATCACCAGATTCCCCCACCTCACCCCGCTGCCCCGATCCAACTGAACTCTAAAAGAGAGATCGAGCCCTGTTACAATTAAAATATGATCTAAAATTAACGGTTACACTGAATGAATAAATCTAAAGGCCAAAATCCTGGTCTCTCTGAAGTCAGAGGCAATACTCCCGTTGACTTCAATGGGCTAAGATTGCATCCACAGAATGAGTCTTAACTCTCCCAGGGCTAGTAAAGTTGGCAGAATGCTATAGAACCCAATGCTGATAACACCCCCGACTTAAATACTTCCGAATTGTTTAGTTTACTAACCATAGCCTTTCCCTGCAAAGTAAATGGGGAAGCTTGAAATTGATCAGCTGACTTGGACTCAGGAGCACAATACAATGTGAATTGAATTGAAGTGTCTCTTGTGAAAATCAATTTTAAAAAAACTGGGTATGCCATGCATTGCGGGTGTGAGTATCTCACTTTTGCACCAATGGACAGAGAGACATTATTTCTGTATGAAAAGAACTGTCCTTTGGTTCTGATTAAAAAAAATGTTTTCTTAAACTGAAAATACAGATGGTTTGTAGCTGCTTTTCAAGCTTAAATTTAGTTATTTATGTATTCAGCCTCCAGCTATGCCACTACAGGCTGTGATCTGGCCATTAATGAGTCAGCCCCCAGCATGGCGTTAGAGGTGCTTGTCTTTCAGAGGAGATGCGAAACTGGGATTCCAAAACTTTTGGATATTAAAGATGGCAATATTTGCATGAGAAGGCATGTGAGCTTCTGGTCTGCTGGCCAGACTCCAGTGGGATAATTAATTTCTACCTGCCTAAATCTTCCCCTGTAGTTTCAATCAGATCTAGTATCCTTCAATCCCTATCATAAACTGTTGCTGGGTCCCCTTAACCAGCTGTTATGTTCCACCAAAGAGGCAGGTCCACTCCAGAGATTGTGTGAAGTGATGCCTTCATAAATTGTTTACAAAGGTCTTTTTCTAAATATAAGCTCTTATCCATATTAAGTCTGTCTGTTTAGCTGGCTAGCTATCATAAATATATGTACTCATGAGTTGCAGAATATGCACATATATGTTGTACTTTCATACCTTTTTTTTTTAATGGTCTAAAATAGTTCTCAAGCAATTTTAGACAAATGATAAACAGGCAGGCTCAGAACTGTGGATCCCATACTTCAGCTCAAAGCAAATTGAAGCATTTGAGTGTTAAAACCCTGAAAATGGGGCTTTGAAATAGAAATGTCTCAGCATAACGAATGCCGGGATGCAAGAACTGTGCTGCAGCTTGTGTTTTCTCAGTGTGCCATTTACAGGAAGGATCCAGGAGTTAAACATTTCCTGTTTTAAAACTGGATTCATTAAAACATCTGTGGTTCATCATCATCAATATCACACTGGTGTAAAAGCCTCACATATGTTACCCTTCATAATTGTGGGGTGGGTGGATAGGAGGGAAGGAGCTTGGGAAAAGAGCCCCGCAAATCTGAGATTTCTTGTTCTGATCTATAAAAGGTAACGTTGCCAGTCACATCTTCAATTCCCTATCATTACAGTAATGGGCTTGGGATCCCACGCAAAAAACCTCCAGTTGCCAAAGTTGCCTCTGATCATGGAAGGCTATTATTAAAACCACACATACACACACTCTCTCTCTCTCTCTCTCTCTCTCTCTCTCTCTGATTAATTTAGTTAGTTAGTGGACATATATATTATACCAAATACATATGGTGAAAAGATTTCTTAAAAATAAATGCTGGAGAGCCTAATGCTGAGAAATGAACAGAGAGAGAAGTGACATGCATGTTGTTTTTCATTGGGAGATGGTTGGCAGTGCTTCCATTCGGCTCGCACAGGGTTTTGGAGACTGTTTCATACCATATGGCATATTAAACACAATAAACATGTTCATTTGGCAGCGGGGGCATGACAAGGAACATCAGAAGCCTTATGTAGGCATCAATAAATGAGTAACTTTGCCTTTGTGTAAATAAAAGTTAGATCGTTATGTTTTAATTCCCTGATAACTTCTTATCTGGACACAGCCATTTATAATCATGACTGGTATGTGATTTCCAGCAGTGTAGATTATAGGGGAGTTGAATGATGATGATTGATTATTATTTGTATTGCAGTAGTGCCTCTGATCTTTAGTCATGGACCGCTGTGCGAGGTGGTATACAAAGAGAGAACAAAACAAGATGGTCTTTGCCATAAGGAGTTTTACAATCTAATTTGATTAAACTTCTTAAGCACTAACTGAAGTTACTCCTGTGAACATTTATTTTAAAGTTCAAGTGTGAGAGTTCCCTTTTAAGCAGGTTACTCTTCATTTGATCTGTTAAATCCCTGCTATACAGTATGCGTGTGTGTTATGTGAGAGTAGTTGCACTGCGTCTTTTGTCCTTATTTCTTGTAACATTCACCACGTGTCTCATCCGTCTGCTTTTATCACCCGCTTCATCATGAGATCTGAACACCTCAACTTCAGATAATGGGCCAAATTCTCTTCTGCTGTAAATGGAGTATTAGAGGATTTGGGCCAATGACTAAATCATTCCTCCCATGCCCCTCCAACAACCTTCTTTGACTATTCCTGCAGACATTCTTTGATTTTAGGTTATTCACAGGCATCTTTTTCACTTACTTGGACTTTTTTT
The DNA here is from genome assembly GCA_037349315.1 of Chelydra serpentina. Classification (NCBI taxonomy): domain Eukaryota; kingdom Metazoa; phylum Chordata; order Testudines; family Chelydridae; genus Chelydra; species Chelydra serpentina. The sequence continues at coordinate 32,507,838 of JBAIAC010000026.1, forward strand.
TAGGGCCAAATTAGAAGTAAAAATTGAGAAGAGTAGATTCTTCCAATTGCACTTTGACAGCCATCTGTTGCAAGCAGGAGGGATGTCCCATTTCTAGGAAAATCCAATCTTATCCCTCCTTGAAGTTTGACTGTACTGGTAACGCAGATAACAACCAAACAGAAACCTCAGCCTGAGCTTTCCACTCAGGTATGGAGAAATACACTACTAGAAAGTCTAAAACCTTTCTTTTGGAACCACCGGGAAGCGTAACTTCTTTTTTGAATGTAGCCAACAGTGCTGTGCTTGGTGACGTTAGAGGTCTCAACTGTGATCTCTGTTTTCAAGTGAAAGCTTTTCCTATTTGTTTGGCTTCTCCTTTTTTAAACTGTTACTAGGAGACTCCTCTCTTCTGACACACTTAACTTGCCAAAGTGGCAGCTGCCAAACTTTACCAGCTGTGAACTATTAATACACTAGTAAATTGCCTGAAGCTTTTTATTATTGGAGGGCGGCTTTTATGCAAAAGGATCCACTTATAATCTATCAGGATGGGATCTACATCATGCACCTGAATGAAGAATTTCAGCTTTTAATCCCCACACTTTGTGTTTGGGGGGAGCTGCCTTTTTGCAAGCTGTGACAGTACCATGAGATTTCTGTGTGGCTATTCAAATGCCTGTCCGATATCATCGACAGGACCTGCATTCATATGGTGCTTTTCGTACTTGGGCAGGCTGCTAATACAGAGCCTTACATCCGGATCTAACTGTGATTACATGAATCTTACCACCGGTTCTCCATGGTCTCAATTAACATACAGAGTGCTCTGAGAGCCTTGGCTCTGATGGGTCATACAGCCTTATTATTGTCAGGTTGTTTGGAGCAGCGCAGCCCATGTTCAGTGTGTGCTTTCTCTGCTGCAGTGTAAGACTTGTATGGCAGGGGCATGAAGGATGAGGAAAAAAGGAGGAGTAGGGGGAGGCTCGATAATTCATCTGGAGGGAGTGGGATGCCCAAGGGCTTTTGTCTTATTTATGGTACCATTTTGGATTAACCTTTATTCAATGAAATAATGACCCTGCTGGACCCAATTCTGCTCTGTTATCCAACTGCCAGTCCAAGGTTACACTGAGGATAGTGATGCTAATTTGGAGAAAATGGGAGCAGGATTTGGGCCAGTATGTCTCATTTCTTTTTGATTCTCTGTCTCTTTTCTTTTCCTTCCATTCCTTCACCAATAAGTGGTATCCTTCTTTCCTCTAGCCGCTTTTCATGTGTCTGATTTCTTCTGCCGCCTCTATCTGCCTTCCTTTTCCAGTGGTGTTTTTCTCTCCTTCCTTCATATTTTCATGTCTATCTTCCCCCTTAATGTATCTCTTCCCAAAATGTAGTCTCTCTCTCTCCTTCCTTTCTTCCCTACCCCTTCCCTGTCTCCATCTTTCCCTCCTCTCACTTGCAGTGGTGCGGGGACAGTTTTTATAGTGGGGGTGCTGAGAGCCATTGAACCAAACTGTAAACCCTGGATATAATGGCAACCACTTCAAGCCAGGGGGTGCTGCAGCACCCCTAGTTCTAGCACCTATGCTCACGTGTGCAGTTTTTCCCATTCTGAGGCTCCACTTTCCAGTCCCTCACCTATTCAACCCCGACTCCTCCATTTACTCATGCACGTGGACACTTTTTATCCACTCCCTCATCATGGTGCTGCATCAGAGAAAACTAAGGCTGGAAGGGACCTCAAAGCCATCAAATCCAGCCTCTTGTGCTAAGGCTGGCCTGGAAACCTAGATCATCCCTGACTGGTGTTTGTCCAACCTGGTTTAAAAACCTCCATGAAGGGGATTCCACAGTCTCCCTTGGAAGACTATTCCAGCGTTTAGCAACCCATACAGTTAGAAAGCTTTTCCCAATATCGAACCTAAATCTCCCTTCCTTCAGATTAAGACCATTACTTCTTATTTTTCCTTCGGTGAACATGGAAAACGATCATAGTCATCTTTATTACAGGCCTTAACATATCTGAAGACTGTTAACAGGTCCCCCATCAGTTGTCTTTTCACAAAAGTAAACATGCCAGTTTACTTACAGCTTAGGTTTTCTAAACCTTTTATCATTGTTGTTGCTCTCTTCTGCACTCTCTCCAGTTTGTTCCCATCTTTCCTATAGTGTGGGTCACAGAACAGGGCACAATGCTCCAGCGGAAGCCTCAGCAGTGCTGAGTAGAGTGGGACAATTAACTCCTGGGTCTTACCTACAACACTCCTGTTGTTACAGCCTAGAATGATGATATCCTTTCTGACAACTTAATCATGTTGTTGACTCCTATTCAATTTGTGGTCCACTATAACACCCAGATTCTTTTCAGCAGTAATATCACCTAATTATTTATTCCCCATTTTGTAGTTGTGCATTTGACTTTTCCTTCCTAAGTGTAGTACTTTGCACTTATTTTTGTTGAATTCAGTCTAATTTTCTGAATTGTCAAAGTTGTTTTCGAATTCTAATCGCGTCCTCCAAATTGCTTGCAATCCCTCCCATATTGCTGTCACCCACAAATTTTATAAGCATACTCTCCACTCAGGCCCGGTGTGGTGGCGCGTGTCTGTAATCCCAGCTGCTTGGGAGGCTGCAGTTGGCGGATCGCTCAGGAGTTCTAGGCTGCTGTGCGCTATGTCAATCGGGTGTCCGGTGCTACTGACAGCCTGGCCAGCGGGTAGTTGGAGGACTGGCTAGAACAACACGTCTGACGTGTTGTGATTGGCGCTTTCTCTGTGAAGGCTGATAGACCGATCGATGACAGTGACTCTCCACTCCATTATCCAAGTCATTAATGAAAATATTGAATAGTACTGGATCCAGGCCTGCCCCCTGTAGAACTCTTCTATAATTTCTGGGTTCCTCTCTGTATCCATGAAGCACAACAGTTTTTAAAGATCCACTACAGAAGGGAAAACAAGATAAAAACAGCAAGCAGCCCACAATGAACTGAAAAGAAGTTCACTGTACCAGCCGCTTACTAAGCGGTCTGGGAGTCTAGGATGGATCTCCTTAAAAAAAACAACACACCAAACACATCCAATTCATCTTTCTCAAATGGAGAAACCTAAAAGATTTATGGCATAACTACAAGTTTGTGGTGAATACTTCTTAATCACATGGTTTATTATAAGGTCTAAAGCTGACACGATGTAACTGAGTTTCCATTTTAATGAAGTGTGTAATTACTGCAGGCAATGGTATTCACAGTATTTAAAGGCTAGGAGCATCTGCTAAATCTCCAAGGTCTTTAGGGGCAAAACTGTCTATAGTATAAATCTATAACAGTTAAGGAGACTAACACAGCTCAAGAAAAAGTCTAGTGCATGTAGAATGGATATGTGATCGGAATTAACTCAACTTACTCATCATTTACCAAAAGTGACGTATAAAATCTAGCATACATTTTCATTGTATTGTGAAATAAGAAAATTGGTAAAGTATCTATCCCCTCCCATAACTTATCAATTTGCAATAGCTTGCTGGTTGTGCACGTGAAATTAATGTAATTCATCACAGTATCTTTCTTAATCACCATCAATCTCGTTTCCTTTTTGTATGTTTTTTTTGAGAGATCTCTTTAAAGAACAATTGTCTTGTAGTGAATTGTTGGTAAAGATGATAGTATATTAAAAATAAAGTACCAAAGGTGCAGAGCAATAGCAAGTATTTAGAACATGTATATTAGAGCTACACTGTCTACTCTCACAAGACTTAAAACAGTTTCTTGGTAGCATAAACAGGTTCTATAGGGGCAGATCCCCAGCTGATGTGCTCTCAATGGATCTATGACAATTTATACTAGGGCTGAGGATCAATGGCGCTATGACAATTTTCACCAGGGTGAGCATCTGCCCCCTAGCTTTATTAATGGTGGAAGTCTGACAAACACAAAGAACTATATTGCTCTATTGATGGTTGCCTTTAAATACAATGCCCACACAGTGGTAACTGGGATTCTGTATCTGGGTGATAGTTATGTTTTAAATGGTGGCTAATATATATAACTACCTTACTCACTTATAATTCTATATAACCTAAAATATTCATCTTCATAGAGCATCAGCCCTTTATAAAAGGATCTCAAATCAACAAATAAGATAAACATTCTGCAACAAAAAATCCATACTACTCACAATTACAGTATTTTGAATTACATTTCACACTGTTACAATTATGGGGAAGATTTTTAAAAACATCAAGAGCAGGTAGGTGCTCACTTCCCATTGACAAATCAATGGAAGCTGGCTGTCTATCTTCTATTTACAACTTTAAACAATAAGGAGGGATAGTTTTAATGTGTAATTCATACATTTAGCCAGATGTCTTGATAGTGACATTCAAACTATAGTATTCTTTCTGCCCTGCCCACAGTTTTCTATTATATAACATTTTTACAATAGAATATGACACAGGATATTTTAAAAACAACCAATTCCAGTCATGCACGCAACATACAAGTTACTTTTAACTGTTTTGTTAGCCTTAAAGACTCTAGAGGTCCAATAACATGAACAACTCCAATATATGTACTCTGTAGATACTACCTAATATATGCAATTAGGTATGTATTTCCTGTTTGTGTGATCTTGATTTGAGTGAACACAAAATGTCCAAGACAATTTGCCTGGTCAAAATCTTGCATCCCTCCAAAATTGCGCACACACAAGCTTGTCCACAAAGTGATGGTCATACAAACAGAGAGCTTGACTGGAGACCACTTTGAAAATGTGCTTCATAGTTTGGAACCAGTTGTGTGTGATCTCTGGGGAGAAGCAAATCATGTATAAATGTTTGAAGCTTGTGTGTGTAGACCAATATTTACGCTCTTGTTTCTTCTTCTTTCCCAGTGGTGTTTGATGACTGCAAGGGAAATGACAAGTTGAACTTTGAAGTTTCTAACCCAGACTTTAAGGTGGAACCCAATGGATCTTTAGTTGCACTGAAAAATATAAGTGAAGCTGGCAGAGCTTTGTTCATCCATGCCCGGTCTGCCCAGGCTGAAGATATGGCAGAAGTTCTAATTGTCGGAGGGAAAGACAATCATGGCTCTTTAAAGGTAATAAAAGACAAAAGTTCACAAGGGAATGTCAAGAAGGGTTGTCATTTCAATCTACCTAACATCTTATAACACTAGACAGCTTTACCTCCTTAAAAGAGATATGTCATCAGACATAAGAACAGCCATACTGGGCCAGACCAGTGCTCCATGTAGCCCAAGATCCTTTCTTCTGACAGTGGCCAAGGCCAGGTGCTTCAGAGGGAATGAACAGACTAGGCAATCGAGTGATCTATCCCCTGTATTCCATTTCCAGCCTCTGGAAAACAAAGGCTAGGGACATTCCGAGCATGGTGATGCATGCCTGACCATCCTGGCTAATCGCCATTAATTGACCCATAATACAAGTATTATTTTAATATTCTGAACGCTTGAAATCAGGGCTGTTGTATGATACTGAGTCACTACATATTTCCTAGGCACTAACAGAGAATTGATAATGCCAATGAAGGCCAGATATTAACAAAAGAACCATTCAAACAAAGCAGCCTTTCTGCAAGGACACAGATCAGCTTTGTTGAGGGTAGCTCATAAGAGGCCGAACCGTAATAACCTTACTGGTGCAAACCAATGGGGCTAGACAACCACAGTATGGCCCTTACTGAGGATCTGAGAAGACGTACTGTAAAGATGTAATTTAGGTCCTACAAATCCTTAACATTCATTAGAAATCTAAGCGTGACACAAGAATGAATTCCAGCCTATGACTCTTTAATTTTTTAATATGGGTCTCCTATGTCCTAGTGTGCATCAATGCCTATATCAATTATTACCCCACATTTTGCTCTCTCTCCTTTACATGCTGATGATTTTTGTTCCACTTTGTCCATGGAATAGTGTGTCCTTCCTTTTTCACATACAATTTCAATGTAATCCTAAAATGATGGGGTAGAGGGCAGGGGAATTGATTGAAATGTTTACTTCATACACAACAAAATAACAAAAGAAAAACTGATGTAGCCTTCATTTCTGTGCCAGGGCATTCAGCAAGTAGGCAGGCATGACGGTGACTTGCAAGATAATTAAGCCCGGTACCTTTACAGACCTATACTTTAAAGGAACTCAAAGAAGCCATAATGAGGAGGGTTATAAAGAGTGACTGATCCAATGTCTTATTTTGGTATTTAGGCTTTTTGCTGGGAGCACTTTCATTATATTTCCGGCAATAGCTATAGTAGTTTTACTTAAATCTTCCATTTAAAAAAAAAAAGGGTTAGCTGTAGGGCTAACAAAGGCCGAACAAACTTTTAAAAGTCAGTGGCTGGGGGAAAGGTTTTGATTTGCATTTTAAGCTGCATTGAATGTGAATATAGATTGCCGGGGAAAACAAATAGCATCGGAACGTTATAATACCATGAGCAGAGGTGGTTGGAACATTTTCAACTACATGAAATGTTGTCAAAGCCGTTCCCGTTTCAGCTAAGGATACGTCTACACCGCAAGCAGAAACCGCGGCACTGAGTCTCGCAGCCCAGGTCTGCAGACTCGGGCTTGCGCTACGATGCTAAAAAGAGCTGTGTACACATCTGGGCTCAGGCTTCAGCCCAAACATTTACGCAGCTATTTTTAGTGCTGTAGCACCAGCCCTGCAGCCTGAATCTGGAGACCCAGGCTCTGAGACTCACTGCTGTGAGCGTCTGCTTGCCATGTAGACGTACCCGAAGCCACCTCAAGAGCAAGAGTGACTCTCTCACGCTCTACAGCTGGCTAGTTAGGGCACTGACGTGGAATCAGAGAGACCCAGGTTCAAGTTCTTGCTCTGCCTGATTCAGTGTGATGTGGAAGGAAAGCTCTCCGGTCTGACGCAGGGGCTTGAATCTGAGTCGCCAGCATCGCAGACCAGGCTATAACACACACTCGCTCTTCCATTTTTGTGAAAACATTTAAAACATTTTGTGCCAGTGTGGAACAAAAAACAAATGTTGAAACCTGGAAGTTTGCCGTGAAATGGTATTGTGCCCTTCAGTCAGCTCTAATTGTGAGACGAGGGATGGGCCCAGATCCAAACAGCCCTGAATGCTGCTGACAGATCTGGGGCCAAGCTTCAGGGCCCAGTCCCTGTGTGAAAGTCTTATTCTTTGAGCCACATCCTGAAGTTCTTACTCAGTTTTTATTCAGTCTTCCTGAATGAGGCAGCCCTTCCATTGTCTTCAATAGCAGTTTTCCTGTGAAAGGATCTCAGGTTCTCAACCACTAATTTTGTGAGAAATGGGAGATTGTTTTTCTTCTCAGAGAAGAGACTGCTGGCATGGGGTATCTGTGTGCGTGTTTGTGCCCTGCACTTAACTATATCTATCAGTGCACCTGAACTGCTAGTCAAGGGGTGAGCCTCGCTTCCTCAGAGACTCCTAAATGTACTGATTAATGCTCAGGACAAGTTTAAAAGCCATCAACTTCATTCTATTCATAAATAAAGTTTAATATGAACTCTGGCCCTGATCCTGGACTCTGGCCGCTTTTCGCTGCTCTAGTGGAAGAAAACCAGCCTAAATTTGGCAGATCCAACTGTTGGCTGATCTCTCCTGCACAGGTGGATCCTCAGAGGGTGTAGAGATTCCTGTAGTGTCTCCTACACCTGCAGCCATCACCCTTTTTATAGTTGCTGGTATAGGGCACAAGACTGGGAGAAAGGGCTGTGACCAGGGTCCCCATTGAAAATGATAATCCTCGCCTGTAGTAAGGGCATTGGCAACTTGTGGCTGCTTAGCCTTGTCTTGGGAAACTATCCTGGTGTAGAGCAACATCAGGACTTGATGACAGTGGAGAGAATCTTTCCAGCCCTCCATCTTGTGTTTATTGAGCATTCCCCAGTGATGTCAGAGAATCAGCCCCAGAGCTGATGGGTTAATCCAAGGTCTTTCTAAGGAGGATTGTATTTTTTTTAAGCAAATAGTTCAGTTATTGTTTGCCTATTTTAAGTCCGACACAGTCTGTTTTGTCTTTCTGTGTGTCCAATTCAAGTAGAATTTGAAGATTACATTGTCCTATCTGAATTGATTTTATGATAAATTTGAACTTAATCCTTCGTGCTACAATCTCAGTGTGTCAGCATGGAAACAGCAAAACTGCTCCATCTCTGTGTGAGATGAATGTTGGCTAAGAATAGCTCAGATTGGAACCTTAGCATTTTAGTATAATTCTGTAGGGTTACGATAAGCATATGCTAGAGTAGTGCTTAGCATGCAGTACTTAGAGTTCCGTACCTTGTTTAATTAGAGGATAAGTAGTTATTAAATATTTCCCCACTGCCTGTGACTGCAGTTTCTCTTTTGAAAGCTTGTAACCTACATCTGTGAAATCCCATTGTTAAGGGTTCTAATTACAGAATCTCAACATGTTTAGAAATGACTGACAACAATCGACTAATACAGTGACTGGCAGTCTGGGTAACATTAGCTGTGAGCCTGAAGAGAAACTAAGTAAACTATAAACCTTAGAAAGGGTGATTGCTCCCGGTCAGAGTTGAGATGGCTACTGGAAAGATGTACTCTCCAGAGTCGTCCTCTAAATAAGTTTTTGGATTCTAGTGATCTAACTCTCATTGAAGCCTGTGGAAAGACTCCAACTGACTTCAGTGGGAGATGGATCAGGTCATAAGTGATTCAATTAATGAGTGATTTAATTAAATGATTCAATTCATAGCTAAAACATCACCAGTGATTATAAAGATAATGCCTTCTTTCTTAGCGGCTCTGCTTGTTGTATCTTTGAGACATATCTGCTTATTTTCCTGTCAGAAAACATTTTTACTCTTGTTAGCTCTCCAGAGGCAACAGATTCATATTAGCAAGATGGATGCTACTCTGCCTCCAGCATAATCAAGAAGATTGCCAATTAGATGCTGATTAGACTTTTTATTGACTAGTAGAGGTGGAAGAAGCAAAAATTATAGTTTGATTTTCAGAGCTCAAGTTTCCTCTGAAACTTTCTTTAAGGTTGTGTGTCTGTGTAATACATACATATATTTGTATATTATGGAGGGACAGGAGTCCCTTCATTGTTTAAGGTTGTAACCAGATTCCATTCTAAGTCCTGTTGTTAGCACCTCCCCTATAACTATGACTAGTAATATTGGTTTCTGTCTGTTTTAGGGAGTTCTACAGCAGTGGCTCTCAACCTTTCCAGACTACTGTACCCCTTTCAGGAGTCTGATTTGTCTTGTGTACCCCTAAGTTTCACCTCACTTAAAAACTACTTGCTTAGAAAATCAACCCTAGAAATACAAAAGTGTCATAACATGCATAGGCGCCAACTTCCCCTCTGCCTGGTGGGTACTCGACCTGCCCCTGAACTGCCCTCACCCCATCCCCATTCCACCCCTTCCCCAAAGTCCCTGCCCCACTCTGCCTTTTCCCACACCAGCCCTGCCCCCTTCCTGCCCCAATTCCACCTCCTTCCTCCAAGTCCCCGCCCCTGCCCTGACTCTTCTCTGCTCCCCCCGAGCGCGCTGCATCCCCGCTCCTTCCCCTCCCCCTGGAAAGTCCTAAGCACTGCCAAACAGCTGTTAGGCAGCGTGGGGAGGGGGGTGGGAAGCGCTGGGAGGGAGGGTGAGGAGCGGGGATGCGGCACGCTCGGGGGAAGAGGAGGCAAGGAGGGGGTGGGGGCGCGGGGAGCTTGGCTGCCAGTGGGTGTGGAGCACCAGCTAATTTTTCCCTGTGGGTGCTCCAGCCCCAGAGCACCCACGGACTAGGGGCCTATGATAGCACACTATTACTGAAAAATTGCTTACTTTCTCATTTTTACCATATAATTATAAAATAAGCCAATTGGAATATAAATATTGTACTTACATTTCAGTATATAGTATATAGAGCAGTATAAACAAGTCATTGTATGAAATTCTAGTTTGTACTGCCTTTGCTAGTGCTTTTTATGCAGCCTGTTGTAAAAGTAGGCAAATATCTAGATGAGTTGTTGTACCCTCTGGAAGACCTCTGTGTACCCCCAGCCAGTCACAAGTCCCTGGTCTCCCAGGCTGTTCAGCTCCATGCAAGCTTCCTGGTGGGCTGCTGAGGAGCCAGGGGACTTGGGTTCTCTGGAGGCCCTCTGTGGCAGGGTGTATTAAGCTTTTGTGGCTCCCTGTTGGGGGCCCTGCAGTCCTCCTACATCCTATCACAAGAAGCAGGAAGCTGAGAGGAAAAGAACAGTGAAGGCGGGTCCTCCAGGCTTCCCTAAAGGAGTCTATCTGGAGCAGCAGCTTTGGAAACAACCAAGTCTGGGTCCTCCTAGGGCGAAAGGGGATAGCAACAGACAATTAAGGCCCTTCTGGCCCAGATAAAAGGAGCTGCAGGGCCTTAGCAGGTCAGTTCCTGACTGGGACTAGATGAATGAAGAAGGCGGCTCCTCTCTGGCCAAGGGAGACAGACAAATAGCCAGAGTATAGGTGAGCTTAATTTACACTAATTGCCGAGAGAAGAGCCCGAGCATGTTGGCTCTGAGAGAGAGCTGAAGATAAAAGGGACCAATAGGAAGAGGCCTAAGGAAATAGTAGTCAGGGACTGAAGATGAGCAGTACATGACTGCTGCCTAGAGGGTCCCGGGGTTGGAATCTGGAATAGTGGGTTGGCCTGGGTTCCCCCACTAACCACGGGTAAAATGGCATAGAACCCCCAAAAGGGAACCGGGTGTCTTTGGGAGCCCTAACAAAGGGGTAAATGTAAAGAGCCCTGAGCTATGGCTGAAGACTTGAGCAAGGGCAGATAGACTGTTTGTTTGTTTACTGTACTTTTTAATAGTGCAGAAAGGGTTCATTTGGACTTTGTCTTGGCTGGAGGGCCAAACCTCTGAAGAGGTCTCATGGCTGGCTGTCAGCCTGCAGTGGGCATTTGGGGGTCAGAAAAGGACTGTGGTGTACCACATCCCACCACTTGGAGGTGCTTAAAAAGGAATACCCTTTTACACCCTTCAGGCAGAGGGCTCAGGAGCTGGGAACCTGAGCAGCCAAGAAGCTGGGAGCCTGCTACGTACAGTATAGAGAGAATATAATGGTCATTCTATGACTTCACCATTGAAATTAAGGTTTTCCCTTATCTCAAAAGGTGGAAATCTGTGGTTTGTAACTAAAGGATTAGGGTTCTAGTCTCTGCTCTGCAGGATTGTGTGCTTTATCATGCAGTTATGCTTGTTTGTAGCATTGATCTCATTACCCAATGGGCACCTGGCTGTTTTATGCTCCACCTGCAAACTATGAAAAACATTGGTCAAGGGTTTTTGGGGGGGTAACTGGTATTAACAGTTACCCTGACTGTGGAGCAATGCAGATCCATTATAAGCTTCGTATTCACCTTCCCATGTAACTTTGCAGAGGGAAAGTATTTTTGTGATTACTTCAGGGTTCCCTAGAATTTGTTCTGAAAGCAAAAACAAAGACTTACTGGTATTTACAAAATTCAGCTATATTGCTAGACATAGCAGTAGATGTGATCTTTGACCTAGAAGATCAAAAGCCCACTGAACTCAATGAAAAGACTCCTGGGTTCTTTGTGAAATCTCCATTGCACAATGGCATTATGCAAAGTCTGCATGCTTTTCAAAATCTATCAGTCAAGGAGAAGTGGAGGAAAAATGGGACCCCTTGTTGATCATCATGCATAGTCTCTGTAAGGCAGCAGAAGGAATAGGAACCCAGGGAAGTTGTGGCATGCCAAAATTATTAAGAACATGGAAATTCAAAGGGCTTTATGGACCATACAGAGCTCATGAGTTTTACAGGCAAGTGGTATTGTGGATCAGTCAGGTCCTGAGTATTAGTGATAACTAAATGATAGTTGGAAACAAATACATTGCTTCTAAACTCAACATTGCAAGAGTATAGATGGAAACATTGTAGAAAGCGATGCACTCCCCTGTATCATTTAAAAACAGAAACAAATAGACAAAAAAACCCATAATATAGCAAAGAATATCATTGTTTAAAATTACCACTCTGTCTCATTCAATCCATGGCATCTGATAAGAGTAGTATACAGCTCAATAGCATTCATCACCATGTATTTTTGACAGGTTTCCACACCCCATTTAGGGCTTATGTCCTGCCCTCTGTTCCCATTTCTGGCGCTGTTGGCCATTTTGAATTTTTTTAATGAATTTTTTATTCTTGAATAGGGGAAATGTTCTGTGCTTGTGCTTTGATACATTTGGTTGGTTGTTTAGAGAAAAAGGTTGAAAGAATAGAGTGAGAGCTTAAATATTTAAAAAAAACGTTACTTTGGTTCGGTTTAGAGGAAAAAAGGAAAGAAGTTATTAAACAGAAGAAAAATTGTTTGGTTAGGTTTAATAAGGAGAGATGATTTTAAAGGACTAGTTTTGAATGTTAGAGAATATTTAAAAAAACATAAAAGGTTTATTAAATATAAAGTTATTTAATATAAAAAAGAACATGGCAGAGAAAAAAGGAATTTTATAAAGCGAAGACTATTTAGTAAGCACATAATAAAAAAGTAAAGGTAGATTAATAGAAAGGCATTTAAAATATTAAATATAAGGGTAGGTTAAGAAAAGAGCATTTAAAAAGAGTTAAATAAAAGAGGTTAAAATAGAGAACATGGCAGAAAGGGGGAAAGAAAGCTCTTTGCAAAGGGCAAAAATAGGCAGCACATGGTTGAGTCAGAGAGAGACACAGAGAGAGAGACATCTTATCCTTGTGACTGGGGAAAGAGAGAGCTCCCAAGGCTCACAACCCCTCAGGCTAGCTATCTCTGCCGTTGGATCAAACCAATCAGATGCTGTTCTACAGCTGCATCATAGAATACGTTTTCCTGAACCAATCAAATAGTCCCAAGATTTTTAAACAAGAGCCATCTCCCTCTCCTCCACTCATTACCCCTCTCCTTTTTAACTGCCTTATTCTTATCTAAAAAAAAACAGACCCCAAGCATCTTTCCCGCCACGTAGCACTTTTATGTAGGTGCTTTAATAAAGGTTAAAACCATAAGCCCTTAGTAAAACAGTTTTAGTTTTAAAAAGTTTTCCTCTATGCTTTTGGTGAGGACAATTTGAAGCTGCAGCAAAATTAGCTTTGTTAGCTAGTGAATCAGAGATAAAGAAGGCTGTTAGATGCCCAGAATGAGGAGTAGCTGTACAGCATAGTGCCCAGGATTCTTCCATACACAAGGATGAAATGGAAACTGTCAACGCTTCAGGACTCTTTTCAGGCACCAGATGGGAAAAGAAAAGAAGAGATAAGAGGGAGGAGAGCACCCTTGGACAGCATGTAATATAGGAGCAGAACTTAAAATAGCTTCTGGTAGTAGCTCAGAAAGAACGGAATGAACTTCCAAGCTGCCCTGCACCATCCACTTTAACTGACTAGCCCTGCGGTATTCTACACTGCCTGCAGTTTCCCTATTTTAAAGTTTTGGTTTTCAACATTATGGTAATATATGTCTGTTACATATAATGTTGAAGAGAGTAGACCGAGACTCAGGAGAGCTAGGTTCTGTTCCTGGCTCAGCTGTTGGCACTTGTCCTGTGGCAAGTTACTTCACTATCTTGTGCCTCAATAGAACGAGAATAATGATTCTTAGCCCTTTGTAAAGCACATTGAGACCTATGGTTGAAAGGTACTATGTCAGAAATAGGTGGTGTTATGCAAGAGTGCTATACGTTGGTCTGAAATCACCAAGATGAAATTCACTGGATGAGTGCAAAGTACGGCACTTAAGAAGAAAAATGAGGTATGTACAAAATGGGGAATAATTGGGTAGGCAGTAGTACTGCTGAAAAGGATCTGGAGGTTATAGCTGTGATGAGTCATCCCTGAGTTACCTCTGAGCCTGCCCAAGCCTAATTAGTCATCCCTGAGCCAGAGAGTATGATGAGTCATCCACAGCAATCACCTGCAGGTCTTGTGATAGGCCCCATGCCGTTCAACCAGGGTTCAGCCAATCCTCAGGCCAGAACCCGGTCATGTGATTCCCAAGGCAAATGTATAGACTCCTAAGGGGAGCAGTTTCTCCAGTCTGCTCACCATCACTACCTGGCTGGGAACGTTCCCATTGCCTGGTAGTTTTGACACAGTGCCTGTATTCCTGCTTCAGCTCCTGCCAGCCCTTGCTCCTGCTTGTACTTCTGCTCTAGCTGGATCTTGTTCCTGCTTCAACTCTATCCCCTGCCTGCTTCCACACTAGCCAGTCACTGCTTCAGCCTGCATCTGGTCCTGCCTCAGCCAGCAATTCTGACAATAGTGGGTCACGAACTGAATATGAGTCAACAATGTGTTTCATTTGTGAAAAAGAGGCTAATATATTTACAGGGTGTATTAATAGGCGTGTCATAGGTAAGACATGGGAGGTAATTGTCCTGCTCTACCCAGCATTGGTAAGGTCTCAGCTGGAGTACTGTGTTCAGTTCTGGGCCCCAGCCTTCAGAAAAGCTGTGGAAAATTGGAGGAAGTCCAGAGGGGAACAACAAAAATGATAAATCGGGTTTTCTAAGTCTTTTATGAGGAAAGGTTAAAAAGTCGGCACATTGTAGTCTTGAGAAAATAAGACTGAGGGGGACCAGACAGCAATCTCCAAAAGTATTAAGGACTGTTATAAAGAGGATGGTGACCAATTGTTTTCCATGTCCACTGATGGTAGAACAAGAAGTAATGGGCTTAATCTGCAGCAAGGGAAATTTAGATTAGAAGTTAGGAAAAGCTTTCTAACTATATATATTTTTTTAATATCAGGGTTGGAAGGGACCTTAGGAGATCATCTAGTCCAACCCCCTGCTCAAAGCAGGACCAATCCCCAATTTTTGCCCCAGATCCTTAAATGGCCCCCTCAAGGATTAAACTCACAACCCTGGATTTAGCAGGCTAATGCTCAAACCACTGAGCTATCCCTTAAACTCTGGAATAGATGCCCAAGGGAAGTTGTAAAATCCCCATCATTGGAGGTTTTTTAAGAACGTGTTAGACAAACACCTGTGAGGGATGGTCTAGGTTTGCTTGGTCCTACCTCAGCATGGGGAACTGGACTAGATGACTTCTCAAGTTCCCTTCCACCCCGACATTTGTGTGATTGATGTCATCATGCCATGGGTTCAAATTGCAGCACATTTTTGTGATGTCACTGTCTGCTCTGCCCATGTAATACCAAAAGGTTGCAAATTTTGTTTATAGCAGAGGAGAAATGCTGAGGCCCTAGACCCTAGGTACGTGACTGTCTATCTTAGCACTGATGAAAAAGGATCAATATTCTTGTTATAAATCATGATTCTATAATAGGGAAAAAAATCATAGGGAGGAAAGTGAATACTTAAATTGAATCATTTTGCAGTACAACTACTGTAGGTTATTTGAAAACATCATAAAGTACCAACTTCTATGATATAACCAGTAATAGTTCCTATCAAGGAAGATTAGCATTTTTTCAACATATCATCAGTTTGGAGGAAAATTCTAAATGGGCTGAAAATGACTGTACAAGCGTCTGAACTGGACTCTCATATGAGAGATTGACAAATAGGATTGCTGATTTTCGTCTTATTAGATTTTACAAGCAGCAGTTGCTTCAAAGTGTACATACAATGCTGTATTTTACATATCATTTCAAAGAGACGACAAAAATATTCCTAAAGTCACAGTGCTCCATTAATATTGATAATATACTTATGAGTTCTTATGCTGATCAAAAAGATATGATGTAGAAAATTGCTTCTTTTCAGAAAACTTTGAGATATTTCATATTACAACATAAAAAGGGTCCATTAGGTTTTCAAAAACACGTAGTTTGTTTTAAATCCCAAACAAAAAAATCTTTGTGTTTCTGTTTTACTGGAAAGTTTAGACACAAACACCAAGATTAGATGAAATATGACATTTCTGCATTTGCTGAAACAGAATGTTTGTCATATTCTTCCACTAATGTGCGAATCTGTATGAGATATTTGTGTAGGTTTTGAACTTCATCCACATGAAGCCATGAGTGTTGGTATATGGATAGTATTTTGGCAAATAGCTTTTCTTCTTTTTATGGCCACCCATTGAATGACTTAAGTGAAAATCATTTTTAGTTGAGATAACCTTCAAAACCCCTATAACTACATGATCACATTTTACTTTAGGTCCATGAATGCAATACCCCATTGCCATCAGTAGGTGAGTCAATAACATGTTCCAATTATTTATTTCTATGTGTAAATTTATTAAAATCCGCATTACAGCTCTCTCTGTGTTGTGAAATCATTATGCAACATAGAGCTCTCTCTAAATCCTCCTTAGCCACTCAAACCATTTTGCACCCCAAACCCTAGTCAAACACAATTCCTCCACTCCCTGAGACTGAAGTTAATAGTTTCTCACTGACTTCAGTCGGGTTTGAATCAGACCTTCTATGCGGGAGTTTGAACTACTAGATCCACGTAAGTGTGGTTCTGAGAGGTTCTCTCCTGGCTCACAGTCCCCTCCTGGCAAACCATTCATGGCTGACAGAGACATTCTCTTAGCAGTGTACATGAAGTAAAGAGACTCCACTGTGTACACCCCATCCCTGAGTTCCCCATCCACTTAGCTACATCACTGCATCAGCTCTCACTGGTGCTGATAGGCATGGGTAGATCTTCAGCACCTGAGTGCACTTCCCCTGCAAATTCCTGCTGCTGAACAAATCCAGATTTCACATACATTGGTTCTGGAATATGCCCTAACAATGTACCATTGATCTAAGAATTATCATGGTGCCAAGAGATGTGGCAGTTGCTATAGAAACAATTGCCTTTTGTATTGAATGGCAGAGTAAAGAACATGATCCACTGATTCTGATTAACTTACATTCCATCTTTGAGCAAAGTGTATTTAGTAACATCTCTCATTGTATGTGTAAATGCTTAGATCAAATGTTGTTAGCCATAAGCTCTTAGTTTTCTTTTTTCCCAGGGTTGTTCCACCCCAAGGCCCTGCTCCCGCTCTGCCCCTCCCCTGAGGCCCTACTCTCTCTCTCTGCCTCTTCCCACCCTGCTCCAACCCCTCCCACAAGGTCCCATCCGCCCACCACTCCCTGCTCTCTGCCCTCCCTTAAGCACCTCCTCCAGCTGCCAATCAGCTGATCGGTGGCAGCCACCACTATTTTTTTTCCATGGGTGCTCCAGCCCCAGAGCACCAACAGAGTCGGCACCAATCTTGTTAGCTAACTTTGCTCCCTTTCCCCTCGATGCACAACTTTGGCATGTAAATGAGAAGTAGTCAGTTATTTAAAGAGAGAAAAATGGTCTTATAGACTGGAAACATGAATAATTTACTTTGAAATTATAAGCTGTTGGCTGCACTGCAAGTTCTGTGCTTTCCTAGGTGAATAATCTACATTCTGATTTTATATGAACTAGAGATGTACTTATCCTAGGAGAGGGACTTTGTGCTTGCCATTAGCAAACAGAATCCAGCCAGCACAGAATGTTTTAAGTGTTAAAGGTGAAGTGAAATCATTCAGAAATAAATACAAATAATTATTTAAGACCCACGATCAGTGACAGAGTAAATGGGTAAACTGAAACATTACAACAGAACATATTCCAGAATAAAATATTTAAGAATCACAATTCCCTTTACTCACCAGCCAGGACTTGAGTATAGAATGTTGTGTTTTGCAAGAAGAATAGATGTCATCTATGCATCTATTTCACTGTAAGATGGGCAGCTGCTTGCTGTCCTGTTAGTGTGGACATGTGGTTTCTTTCAAGGTGAAATGCAAAAGCCAAAATTAAGTCCCTGTACTGTAACCAAATGCTCTGCTTATTTTTTAAATGCATGTAGGCCAATCCTGTTCCCACTGGAGTGGCAAAGCTGCCATTTATTTCAGTGGGAGCAAGGGTTGTTCAATGGTTGTACGGTTTGGGTAAAATTCACCCCCATGCAGAGGGCTGGGAAAATACCCATGCTCCATTTATGTCCCGCTGAAGCACAATCAGGAGGCAGTATTGGGATCTAAGAGGAGCGTAGACCCTGTGTTGCTTCTTTGCACAGGGATGAAATCCCCCTTTATGATTTGGGATCGTAAATAGCCTTTTCCTGTTAAAAACGATTTAAAAGGCAACACTTCACATTTAGTAGAATAGTAATAAATTGTTCTGTTTTGAAACATAAACCTTCTCAGGGCAGTACTGCTATGAGTCCAACCTGAAAGCATTCCTTTGCTATGAGGAAGACTATATCACCGTCATGTAACATTTGCCACTTCCAGGAGAGGGGGGCTGTCATTCTGTGGACTGGCAGGCAAATCAGTAGCAGCTCCTTTAAGGGTCACCCCCTTGGGGATTGCAAGGAGGGTCTTGGGAGTGAGGAGAGGGTAACACCTGAGCAGTTGAGTGGGGCTCGGGTAACCTTTGGCCCCTATGCACCCAGGGAAGGATAAACCCTGTACCTCCAGCCTGAGCCTCTTTTCTCACCCAGCTGGAATGCAGTTGGGGTTCTTACTGTCTCGTATGGCGAGGAGACAACACCATTTCTGCAGCCTCATACCCCTTGTACAAGAGGTAGGCAGTGCAGTCCCAGCAATGGGCTGGAGACCAGATGTGGAGGGGTGGTGGGCCAATGGCAGACACCCACCAAGCGGAAATGATTACAGAATGGTGGTCTGCATTGTATGAACGACTGAGAGAGAGTTCCTTGATGAGTTAATTTAATAAAAGCTGCGGCCTAATTAAACCCCATCCCTAACATCTTGTCTGTCTTACTGCACATGTAGGATGATGTGTTGAGCTGCTAAGATTTATAATGATGTTGTGGGGAAATCTGCTGCAGAGATGTGGAGAAGATGTAAAGGAATAATTGGGGAAAAGCTTAAATTAAAAATTCATTCCAGTAACTGGGGGGATGTTGGAGGGAAAGCAACAGGCTAAATGTGATTTACAAGAATGTAAAAAGAGATCATAATGGATAAGATGTCCATTAAGATGTGTAATAATGTCATATTTATAAAGCAGCTTTCATCCTTTATGATTCTTAAAGCATATCCGTAAGAGTGTAGATAGTGTCTGTCTATATACAAACATCTGTATAATATAAAGTATTTGTGTAGATCTGTTTAGTATACATTAATGTATAAGTGATGAATTACTTCATCCTTGAAATGTAGTTGCTTTTATAGTGGGGATTTTGGAAAAGGACACAGAGACCCCTACTCAGTATTAAAACTGCCATGGAATCTTTAATGTCCATACAGAAAAATATTTTTAGGTAGCCCCGCAGAGAGACTGAACAAGAGACGTGACAGACTGGAACCCTGCAGAACCCAAGAAAGCACCATGAAATAGATGATGAATTGTCCACTACTTTCCTCTTGGCCTTTTCAGACGGAAGGGAGCCAAGCCATTCAAGAATGATCCCATCAATCCTTGTTGTAGTCTACAATCACTTCTGCAGTTCATAAATGAGATTTTAGTTGATGATCTCCCAGCATCAATTATGCTCTGACCCAAAGTAACATTTTCTGAGATCAGAGTGTTCTGAGGATGCTTGATGTTGCTGGAATTCTTACCCCAGTCTCTTCCATAAACTTCCCCCAATAGTGGAGATTTGAAACAGGACAATAATTGGAGCAGTTATTCATGTCAAAAGATGATTTCTTGAGAATAGTAGTTTCTGTCTTTGGAGGCATCAATAATCATGTCTAATAATTACCCCCAACATGTTTAGGCATGTTTCACCGGCCTAAAGGAAGAATTATTACAATAGTACCTATCTTAGCAAACATCACCAGCATCAGTGACCATCACAAACAAAGAATACTCTGCATTTGTCCTCACCCAAGAATACTGCTATCACAAAGACAGGTAGTTCATTCTGGATCTTAGCAAACTTATCTGGTGATGACCTGATTCTGTCGCCATTACTCACATTCACCTGTACCTTAATCTAAACGTATTCTTATGAAGTCAGAGGGATTACTTGTCACAGCAAGGTCCTTTTCATCATAAGAGTGGCAGAATTAAAATTCAATATTATTTGAAATTTCACAATAAGCATCACATGCCTCAGTTACTGGATGCAATCATCCTGGAGTGGCTAATCCTCCAGATCTTCACTTCACTTCACCCATTGCTGTGACCCCACCACCTGCCCTCGTACAAGGGTTATGGGGCTGCAGAAAGGGTGTTGTCTCCTCGCTGTATGAGACATTAAGAGCCCCAATTGCATTCCAGCTGCAACATCAAACTGAATAAGCATTTTATAAATCAGTCAGTCTGATTGGGGACAAGACTTTTACTAGTAATAATCTAGATATTTGTCCTCCCATTTTATCAACCACGAGGCAGCTGAATACTGTGATTCTGTACAAGTGGAGTAAAAGGACAACTGATCATTGTAAAGTCCTGCCTTGTCAGGACTCAGTTATTACCACTGTTTTTTTTGACACCACCCAAAATCCTCAATATATTCTGAAAGGTTTAAGTGTAGTAGCCGTGTTAGTCTGTGTCAGCAAAATGAAAATAAGAAAGAAAAACTTGTAGCACCTTAGAGACTAACAAATTTATTTCAGCATAAGCTTTCGTGGGTTAGTACCCACTTCATCGGATGCATGGAATGAAATTATACTTCAGAGAGATTTATACAGTCAGAGAAACATGATGGTCCAGGTGTATAGACCAATCTTAAGAGGCTAATTAGTTGAGAGGAAACATGACAGCAGGGGAAGAAAAAGCTTTTGAAGTGATAAACAAGATGGTCACACAGGTGTGAATGAGGATCGTTAACTTAAGGGAAATAGATTCAATTAACATAATGGCTGAGCCATTCCAAATCACGATTTAATCCGGAGGCAACGCAATCTAGTTTGCATATCAATTCGAGTTCAATAGTTTCTCTTTGAAGTCTGCTTTTGGAGTTAATCTGTCGCAACACTGCTATCCTCAAATCTGTCATTGAGTGATCAGGGAGGTTGAAGTGTTCACCTACTGGTTTTTGAATGTTATGATTCCTGATGTCAGATTTATGTCCATTTATTCTTTTGCGTAGAGACTGTCTGGTTTGGCCAATGTACATGGCAGAGGGGCATTGCTGGCACATGATGGCATATATCACATTGGTAGATGTGCAGGTGAATGAGCCCCTGATGGCGTGGCGGATGTGATTAGGCCCTGTGATGGTATCACTTGAATCGATATGTTGACAGAGTTGGCATCGGGCTTTGTTGCAAGGATAGGTTCCTGGGTTGGTGTTTTTGTTGTATGGTGTGTGGTTGCTGGTGAGTAATTGCTTCAGGTTGGGGGGCTGTCTGTAAGCAAGGATTGGTCTGTCGCCCAAGATCTGTGAGAGTGAGGGATCATCTTTTAGGATAGGTTGTAGATCTTTGATGATGCGCTGGAGAGGTTTTAGTTGGGGGCTAAAGGTGACGGCTAGTGGTGTTCTGTTATTTTCTTTTTTGGGCCTGTCTTGTAGTAGGTGACTCCTGGGTACTCTTTTGGCCCTGTCGATCTGTTTTTTCACTTCAGCAGGTGGGTATTGTAGTTGTAAGAATGCTTGATAGAGATCTTGTAGGTGTATGTCTCTGTCTGAGGGATTGGAGCAAATGCGGTTGTATCTTAGAGCTTGGCTGTAAACAATGGATCGTGTGGTGTGTCCAGGATGGAAGCTGGAAGCATGTAGGTAAGTATAGCGGTCAGTAGGTTTCCGGTATAGGGTGGTGTTATCATTAAGTAACGAGCTGCATAGTGTGCATTGCTTCTATGGCTCTCCACTCAATACATTCATAAATGGTGAGCTGTGTGTGTCACAAGATCTCTACCTCTCAGAGCTAAACGAGATCTCCATTTAGCTCAAGTGCCAAAAGCACATGTTGTTGGAGCGGGAGAATGAGGTCTATTCCTGCTGTCACAGTGAAGTTCCAAGAATGCCACACTTTGCTTCATAGTAACAAACAAGAAACCCGCTGATGACAATAGATTTGTTTACAATATTTTATTTGTTACCAGCTAAATGAAATGGCTGGATTCAGGTTTTAGCAATACAAATCATTTCATCAGCAAATGTTCAGACTCCTGTAGGTGGAAATATATTATTCTACCTGTGAGTCAGCAGGCACACTTGGATTTTGCGGTGTCCAATTTTTGTTGAACGATTTGGCATCTCTTAGATCTTTAAATCATTTTGTCTTTCATTTCTTTTCTGTCTCTAGAATTACTTAAACTTTTGTGGTTCTGAGAGAAATGAATTACAGATCTAGTACGTGCAGCTTTTTCAGATAGGGGCTAGAAAATAATCCTTTTAAAATGAGACTTGACTCTTGCACTTAGTGTATTGCCGTCTCATGGACTGTACTTTATGATCTCAGCATGATACCATAGTTCTTGCTACTTAAAAGGGTCATGCTTTGCATCACCAATCAAACTGGGCTAAATGTTTAACTTTGTAGAGACAAATGCATTTTAAATAATGGCACTAATCACACTAAAGAACTATTGCATATTTTATGTGGCCAAGTACCCAGTTCTACAGCTAATGTCAAGGCGCTATTGATGAAGAAGACTTTTGAGTGTTCAGTCAGACATGACCTGTGTATTCACAGATGGAAATAGTCTGTTGTTGTTTTGTGAACTCTATCACCAAATTATTTATATCCCTATATAAATGGCAAGTTTTCTGTAGCTTTAAGGACTTTGCGAATAAGAATCAGTGCAGTGCCATGCATTTTGCATGTGCCCCTGATGTTTTGCTAGTTGATAGGCATGGCATGCACGAGCATATCCTTCAAATGAGAAAGGACTTATAAATTTTGCAAAAGATTAAGTAGTGATAGTCTACATACAATTTATAATGTATTTATTTACTTTCCTAACACATATCTGCCTTTGATATAGCATGTAAACCACTTGGTTGAAAATTTATTCATTTTTGATTATTATTTTTTAAACTGTTCAAGGCTAATATGCTGCATTAAGATCTACCATGAGATCACCTGAAAGAGACAGTGGCAGTACTTTATCAGCAATAAACTGCACCGTCCCTTTATTCGGAATATCAGCCCACCCTTTTATACATGCGTGTCAGTGACTGGGATTTGGGCAGTCAGGCCTAGTGGTTGGAGCAGGAGTTGGTAGCCAGGAGTCAGAGCCAGGGGTGAGAGTCAGAGTTAGGAGCCAGGAGTTGGAGCCCTGGGTCAGAACTACAGTCAGAGACTAGAGCCAAGGTCAGAGGTCAGGAATTGGAGCCCAATGTCAGGACCAGGTTACCTGGAGAGAGACAAGGCAGGAGCAGGGCTAGAACAAGCAGGCACAGGAGCTATTGCAGCCACGGGCACGTGCTTTGAGCAGCCATCGAACTGCTGCTGCTGCTGGGCTTAAGATCCAGTCTGCTGATCCTTCCAGCCAATCAGGTGGTGTCACCAATCAGTCAGCCTACTACTGGCCAGCTGCACTTGTTAGGTTGCCCGGAGACTGTCTCTGCTGCAGACCCTGATTCTTGACAATGCGATTCAAGGGCTTGATCCTGTGAGGTTCTGAGCTTGTGCTGGGAGGTTCTGGGCCCCTCTGTACCCAACTTCAGCCCAGAAAGCACTCATCACTATCCTGCACACACTCATGACCCAAAAGGCTAGGGGTTTGAATTCTGCTCTTGGTTCCACCGGTAAAACTCTGCTGACTTCAATAAAATAACTCCTGATTTACACTGGTGTAACTGTCAACAAGAACTGTTCCAATGGCTTTTTTTTTTTAGAAGCACATTTCTGAATATTTTAAAAGGCTATGTCAAAACATAAAGGCTCTTTTTCAAGCTCACCAGCGTATTTATGAATGATGGCATCTGTCCTTATGAAGTAAGGCAGTGGAATTATCTCATTTGGCGTATTATCAACCTGATTCTGCGCTCATTGAACTCAATGGCAAAACTCTCAGTGACTTCACTGGGATCATGATTGGGATCAAAAACACTAAGTGTGAAGGTAGTGCCTATGTAGAATAACATGGCTTTCTCTTTGTGTGGGAATAATATTCTGATACTCTCAAAGCTTTCAACTGGTGTGACGCATAAAGGCAGTCATTTGTGTTTGATGGAAAACTCCTGATCAGTACAAAAGACATTGTGACTAAACAGAGACACTGTCAAGGCCATCTGCATTCAACCATTACCTTTCATCAATGTGATATCGCCCATCAAGGAACTGAAAACAGCATACACCACCCTTTACCGTTGGGTATGGATTTTTGCTGGGAGTGAATGTTAAGAAAGTTTATAGAATTTCTATTTTCTACTTTCTAGCAATGTCACCTTTAGGATCAGCTTTTTACAAAGAAACATTATAATCAAATGCCTACCTTAAATTAGGAAGAGTATGTCTCAGTATTCTGTAGTTGGTTTGGAATGACTGAAACTCTCATTGGCACAAACAATCGTTTGCAGCAGCGGCACTGCCTAGAATAAAATCATGTGTTTTACTTGTTTTTACAGGCACTAACTCCTAACTACTCTAGAATGACTTTCTGAAGAGATACAGGGGATGAATATTCTGCTGTTATCATAGACATGGGTAGTTTCTAGAGCAGAGAAACTTTTAAATGCACGTTTTGAGTGCAGAAATATTCCTGCTAGGTAATGAGTATCCAAGCCTTATTGTTAAATGATAGACGTTCCAGCCCATGTTATTAAAGAAGCACCATCTACAGAGTAGTGAATAAATTAGGGCTACATTGTCACTTTCTGCCTAGCCCCTCAGTAAGGGGTGGAGTTTAGTTAAAGCACACCAGGGAAGGAATTGAGCTGTGCTGGCCAGCAAACTTGGGACTGTAGGAGGCGGGATGGGGGGGAAGGAGGGAAGAGAAATCAAGGCTATTCTCTGTCATTTTCTGCCTACCCAGTGCCCATCTGCATGGGTGAGAAGGGGGGGTTGCAGTCCTCCAAGCCTGCACTTCCTTGATACCCTCACCCCTTATTTTGAGACTAGCAATACAGTTAGTCCATGCTATGCCTCCTTAATTCCTTGTGTTGATATGTAGGGCAGAGGGCCTTAATGAGGATAATATTGCTTACTCCAATTTCCACTTCACTTGCAACCAGTTTATATTTCTTCAGTTGCTTCCACTGAATCCTACATTTGTGTCTGCATGCGTTGACCTTCTTCAATTCAGTAAGGGAACTGAAGTCAAATGTGTGATGGCCGCCATCTTGGCTGACACACTAGGGACTGAACTGGGGTCGTCTAGAGCTAAAAGCCTAAAGCACCACAGTTCCCTAGTCAAGGGTTTCATCTTTTCTGGATTGGACACCTTAATGAGCTTTGAATCCAGTCACAAATCCTCCAGAATAAAATTTGTTTCAGGGTGACCTTGATGTTAATGGTTCCTATGTTGTTCAATTGGCAAAAAAAAAAAATGGAATGTATCAGCAAGGCTATCATGATATAAATAGTACTTCATACTGAACATTCTTAGTATCATATTGAAGTTTATAATATTAAAGGTGCATAACGTTAAAGGGCAGATACCGTTATCGGTTATATTCTGTGACTAAAGCACCAAAATGTGAATTTTGTCAGTCATTCAGAATTGTTTTGACTTATGCAGCATCCCTGAAAAATTAATGTCTTTTGATCAGGAAAATGTTGAAAGGCTCTGAAAATAATTTCACACTACTTTTTTTCTTTAAGTCCTGATTCAATGGCTGTAAAATATACTTGGGTATAATTGTATAGGCATAATATTTAAAATATCAAAACACCTTAAGAAATATCCTATCCAGATCTATACACTTTAAGGAAATTAACTCCAGTAAAAAAAAAAAAAAAAAAGGTTCACAGTCAATTTTTTCCTCAAACAGAAATGCTTCCTGATTCAGAGTATCATATTAAATTGCATTAGGATGAAATTAATGGAAAGTATCTCTGTAGCTTAGGTGGGAAAAATGGCCTTATAATTTTCCTGTTGGGTACAGAAGGACCTGATTTTACTGCAGGGACAAAATCACTTCACCTCCTAGCAAACCAGAAATATGGGGCAGTCTATTTTTTTCTTTTTTAATCTATTGGCGTACTTGAATCAAACTGGCTGTTGGTAATTATTGTTCCTTTTTCTTTTAGTCAGCACTCAGTGCATTAGGCTGCATTGTGGATAATTTTATTAATTGGAAATGTGTTTCAGGATGATCGTGATTTGGATGAGTGACTTGATTAAGCCTTTGTCTTTAAAAGTGTAGAATGGCAAAACAAAGGGTGGGGGGAATTAATCTTGACCCTAGACAATAGGTCGTTATTCAGTAATATATGTAACTGTATGTATGAAGCCATTGCTAAACACGGTGTTAATCCATGTGATGTACATTTATAAAACAATAACTTTTACATAAATATTGGTATTTTTCAAGGGTATATAAAGGTCTTTCATATGAAATTCACAGAGCTATGTAAGTATTAACACAGTGATTTCCAGGGTAGGGGGAGCGAAGGGGTGACCAGACTAGTACAGGAAAGCTACAAGAGAGAGAGCAGGAGAATTTGGCATTAATATTTATTGTTACAGTAGCAAGATTGAGGCTCCCTAGGCATTGCACAAACATATAATAAAAGACGATCCCTGCTCCAAAGGGCTTACATAGAGAAGACACACACATGGGGTGGGAGTAAGTGGTATTATCCCTGTTTCACACAGAGGGAATTGACTTTCCTAAGGTCTGTGGCAGAGCTGGGACTTGAACCCACATCACCTGAATCCCAGTCTAGTGTCTTAACTGCAAGCCCAGTCTTCACCTTTAGGCACTGGGAAAGCCCCCTGACTCAGGATTCACCTTCTCACCAATGCTAATGTGTGCCTGAAGGGGCTCTATGTAAGCCTCTGACTTCCCATCTCTTCCTTCATAGTCCCTCTAATGCAAATGGCTTCAGGAGATCTTCAGCTGGACGCTGCTGAGGCAGCAGCCTGAAATCCCAACCTGAACGTCAATGTTCTTTCAGCAGGGAATGTGCCATGTACATGTGACTTAGTCCAAAGAGTCACCAAAGAACCATCCCATCTCCTACACAGCGTGTTGCATTCTGCAAGGGGTGGGGAGCCTCTGGGGCCAGTGGAAAATGAAAAAGCCCATTGTGTTCTGTTCAGCTATTTATACTGAACATGGAAAGTGAAGCTATGATTACAAAACAGGGACCTGACATGTGAGGCCCTGCGGAGGGCAGATCCAGAAAAAAATACATGGTTGAGAACTAGCAACGTCATTGTGACAGATATGGCAATTTCCCGCAATCCCTTGAAAAACCTTAGTGAATTAAGTTTAAGTAGCTTTGGGGTCCATTGTATTACAAATGCACAATTTATGTATTGTGGAATTGTATGTACCTTCTCTAGGGAAGAGACGTGACCAAAGCAAATCCTAGGAAGTGCGAGGAGCTTCAAAGGACAATTTTGAACAGTGTGCCAGATAAGAATGAACTTCTGGGACAAAAAAAAGTTAAGTGGGTTTCCTAGGAAGTACTTGGGTGAGAGATGAATGAAAAATCCCTCCTCAGGTAGTGCAAAGACCCACCCTTCTGAAGCTGTGCCCTGAGGAGAGAAGCATTGTCTGCTGATCACATGTTACATGATAACAGGCTCAAAGGCCCAAGCTGTGTAAAGGAAAGAATAAGCTATTCATGATGGTTCTTGTTCTGAACTTAAGCTGTTATGAACTTGTAACCGCAGAAAAAAACTTTGTGAGGGGTTTGAAGGACTTGTCACCTTCCAGAGCCCTGATTGGAGTTGGGGATAATCTCTTTCTAGCATCCGTGTAGGTTCTTTTGATGTTTGCATGAATGATGTATTCACCTGAAGAATAAATGTGCTTGCTTAATAAAGTAGGGTTGCCAACATTGTATTTAAAAAACATGGGACTGTTTTCTTAGCACTCTCACCCTACCCCTTCTCCTGATGTTGTTTATTATTATTAATAATAATTAGCAGTACTCATCTACTGAACACCAGGGGTATTGCAGCACTCAGCAACTCACAGTCTTGTTGTCGAGAGAGGAGAAAATAAGGGAGGGTTGGCAGCCCTGCATGGCATCTGGAGAGACAGCAGAGATGGCCACTATGCCGTCTGGTTTGCTGGGTGCGTGTGATACCGTTTACAGACCCAACACTAAGGGTAAAGGAGTGAAGGAACAGTATGGGGCCAAGAAGGCTCTGGCCCTCAGCAGATGCAGAGCATGCTCCAAATGGAGGACCTGCTTAAATGGGGACTCTGATAGTCCAGACGGGAATGGTGTGTTGGGGGTGGGAGAGATGAGACTGAAGGAAAGCAGTCAGGCTGTAGTTTCTGACCTACAGAGGAAGGGTCTGGATGGTGGGTAAGGCCTGATCTCCTTTCTTCTCCCATCTTTTCCCTGACAAGGGGGAACAACAGGATGCTGAAAGTGAGCTCAGAAGCACCAGCTGATTGTCTGTCTGAATTGTTGAGACTGTATGAGTAAGAGAGGAGCAGAGTGCTGGGACCACACCCCAAACTGGAGAGAGAACAGGGGAGGCTGGTGTGGAGTATCACTTCAAAGTCTGAGGGCTGGTCTACACTACCTGCCAAATCGGCGGGTAGCGATCGATCTTTCGGGGATCGATTTTTTGCGTCTAGTGTAGACGCGATAAATCAATCCCCGATCACTCTGCTGTCGACTCTGGTAATCCACCCCAGTGAGAGGCAGAAGCAGAGTCGACGGGGGAGCGGCGGCAGTCGACATTGCGGCGTCCTCACTTTATTCACGTAGCTGAAGTTGCGTACCTTACATCGACCCCCGCCCCTAGTGTAGACCTGGCCTGAGACTCTCCTCACCTCTTTCCCCTTGGGCCCTGGGATGAGGCCCAGTGGAGATGGAGGTCTTGGGTTCTCCTACTTTTCCTTCATCTGACTGAGAGAATCTGGAGAGCACCAGGGCACGATGAATTGTAACTCTGCTGCCAGGCCCTTAGACTGCTTGGCAAGGCCATCCCAAGACGTCAGGAGACTGAGCTGCAGCCCGCCCACTAGGTTTGCTGGCCCCCAAGTGAAATCTGCTACAGGGTATCACAGTGTAGGCAGGGAGCTTCGCAGCCTGGAAATACCCCTCTCTGAAGGGGGAGAGATGGGGGTCTGTGCCCAAGAGAGGTAACAGTTGAGAAACAAGAAGGCTAAGAGTTGGGTGCATTTGATGGACCATGCAGAGGGAGTACAGGTGCAGTTATCCTGAATGCTGACAATTATAAATGAGCAATTGCAACACAATTCTGATTTTAGATTCCTTTAGCATCCTTAATTTGTCCCTGGTTTCACAGGTTTCATTGCGACAAAATCAAATACACTACACTGATTGTTTTTGTTTATGTGACACCGGCTGCTACTGTTTGAGCATTTGAGAGAGGACTAGTTTGGCTGCAATACAGTATCAGAGTGTAGTAGGGTGTCTTAATTCAGACTAGATGAATTTGTGATTGTTTAACAGAGACAGTTAAATAACTTGCCGTGCATATTTGATACATTTGGCCTTTCTTTCTGTTCACAAACTGCCTGTGAACAGACTTTGGCATTTGTTACTGTACAAATTATTCACAGCTATGTGTGAAATTCTTGGATGAGTAATTTTTGATCTGCAGATTGTTCACAGACCGTTCATAGAAAGCATCCACCTGTGTTGGTTACGTGAGTTACATGATATTACTTCTGCTTCAAGATTTAAATGGCTTGTATAAATAACCAACAGAGAATGAAATGCAAATTTTATAACAGACTATACTATTTAGAATTTGCTTTTGGTAAATATTTGAGCTTAAAATTTACTTTTGTCACGTATTTGATTTTATTACATTTTACAGAAGAAGGTGAAAACAAAAAGGTCATCTCCACGATCGAATTGATTTGAGAAGGGAGGGCATAATTCTTGTGCATCTTGGAAAACCAGAGACACACATTTACAAAGGGGGAAAGAAGTGGGATTACATGATGTAAAAGTAGTGGGGAAAATGGGCCTTGGGAGGTTCTCTGGATGAAAAGAACACTCCCAGCAATATGAAGCTATGAAAGAATAAGATGCACATTCTGGGCCTGTAGCAATCCTGCTAATGGCACTGGGCATGGTGTGGTTGCTTGCTTGCTTTCTACAGTGAAAAGATGGCCTGGCCTTCCACTGCTAATAGAATGTTATTTTGTTTCTAAAATATAGTGTAGTGGTTCAGATCAGGATTCAGAAATTTTGAATCAGCCCGGAAGAGCAGCAACAAAAAAATCTTGCTCATCTTAGTCATGTTAACAAGGCCTCCCTCAAGTCAATAGGACTAGTCATGTAGGCAAGGTGAGACGGATTTGGTCAATACTACCGTATAGATTATATATGATTGTACACCTACAACTGGAAACCAGATAGAGTTCTGTTCCCGTTTGTGTTGACCGTGTGAAAAATATTTTTGTCAATTGTTCTTTTTTAACAATATAAGCATTGTTAGGAAAGCTGAGCAATCATATTTGCTTAAGTGTTTGTGCATTGATTATAAATAATTTCCTCCTCTGTTAGAGGCAATGATTTATAAATGCAAGATCATCATTCAAAACTAAATATAGAGTTTCACTAGCAAATGTTGCTTCTTTCAGCTAGAGTGAGCCATATATGGACAAAGTATGTTACAGAGTAAAATCTAAAACCATGGTCTGGGCTGTTTGTGGAAACATACATTCAGAGCCTAGCCAAAGACCAAATACAAAATCCATAAATTTAAAAGAGAAAAGGTTTAAAAAAAGCATGTACTGCTGAAAAATGACTTTGGGAGAAAGCCATAAAATGTTTTTTAAAGAATATGTAACTTTTGCTTTATTTTATTAACTAGTTAGGACCTGACCCAGCAAAAGTTTAAGGCTAATGGCGCTACTTGCAGAGTGTAACGTTAAGTGCATACATTCATCTTTCCAGGATTGGGGTCCTAGACTAGAATATAGAAACAGAGTCTGATACTCCGTTCCCTCAAAGCTTGACTTGGCCCAGCAGAACATGGGTGGAAGAGAAAATGTCTTTAAGCCACGTTTAAAGAGTCCTGCACTTAGGACGGGAGAATCCCATGCACTGCTGCAGGCTGGGGACCAACTGGCTAAGCCACAGTTCTGCAGAAAAGGACCTAGGGATTACAGCAGACGAGAAGCTGGATATCAGTCAACAGTGTGCCCTTGTTGCCAAGAAGGCCAACAGCATATTGGGCTGCATTAGCAGGAGCATTACCAGCAGATCAAGGGAAGTGATTATTCCCCTCTATTCAGCACTGGTGAGGCCACATCTGGATGGGGTACTGCATCCAGTTTTGGGCCCCTCACTACAGAAAGGATGTGGACAAATTGGAGCGAGTCCAGCGGAGGGCAACAAAAATTATTAGAGGGCTGGGGCACATGACTTATGAGGAGAGGCTGAGGGAACTGGACTTATTTAGTCTGCAGAAGAGAAGAGTGAGAGGGGATTTGATAGCAGCCTTCAACTACCTGAAGGGGGGTTCCAAAGAGGATAGAACTCGGCGGTTCTCAGTGGTGGCAGATAGAAGAAGGAGCAATGGTCTCAAGTTGCAGTGTGGGAGGAGCAATGGTCTCAAGTTGCAATTGGATATTCAGAAACACTATATCTCTAGGAGGGTGGTGAAGCACTGGAATGGGTTCCCAAGGGAGGTGGTGGAATCTCCATCCTTAGAGGTTTTTAAGGCCCGGCTTGGCAAAGCCCTGTCTGGGATGATGTAGTTGGGGATTGGTCCTGCTTTGAGCAGGGGACTGGACTAGATGACCTCCTAAGGTCCCTTCCAACCCTAATCTTCTATGATTTACATCCCCAATTATCCAGAGCTTCTGGTTGCTGGATCAGCCTGCGGTAACTTAGACCAAGTCCTGCGCTGTTTTTAAATTCCACTAGCACCAGAGGTGGTTTGGCGAGTTGGGGATTGCTGGAGAACAACAGCATTCCAGGCACAACTCCTAAACTGAGGGGTGCAAATTAGCATAGTGCCAAAGCAGCTGCCCCAGCTCTATGCTACTCAGGAATCCCCAGATAACTAGAGCTACCAGGTGTCCAGCTTCTTTGTGTGTTGCACGATTATTCCACATAAAAAACCCTACCATGCAACAGCATGCTGATAGAAACTTTCAAGAGGAAAGAAACTCTTCAGGTAGTCAGCACAGGTATGTCTGCAAGCACAATAGTTACTTAAAATTCTGGCCAAACATTTGCCAAATGTTCCTGGAACTCTTTGTCAGGGTCAAATCCTTATCCTCGCTAGACCAGGGCTGAATGGATGTGAAAAGCGAAGAACCAGACTATGCCATAGCAGCTCGCACCTAAAAACATACATACACATTTTCTTGGTTAGCACGTAAGAACGTAGCTAATAAATCCCATTGAAGGCAACTGCGCTTTAAAAAAATATGACTTCAGTATTTCCCACAAGCAGCCTCAAATATTGTAACACTCTTGTAGTAATTTTCTCAAGTGCAGTGCAATGCTGTAGTAGTTTTAACACTGCACCAAGATGTTAAATATGAACTTCATTAGAAAGATGAATTTTGCTCTCGTAGAAACTCTCACCACAAGTCTAAAACAACCCCCAACTGCACCTCTATAGACCAGGATAAGTTACTTTCATACCAAAAAAAAATTGTTTTAATTTTTTGAGGAAAAGTTTGAGTCACATTTTCCTCTCTCACAAATACCTACCCTCCAAAACTTAGCATTAAAGGCATATATTTTTTCTAAATCACCATCCTGTACCTGACTTTTTAATGGAAGAAAACAATATCCAGAGCCACGACTAAATATTGTATTAACAATAGAGAGCAGAGTCTCTTCCCCACTGAAACTGAGTCTGTAGATTATTCTGTGCTGATAAAAAGATACAATGGTAGGAAAAGAACTTTCTTATAAAGAATACCGCTCCAAAACAATTTATCTCCGAGGGAGGAAACTCGTCTGCATAATTACATATAGTGAACTCCATTTTAGAAGCATTTGCAATATAAATATAACTTACTTACGGGAACTTTTTTGCCACAGTAACTAATGAAAGTGTTTGAGCAACTTAGCATTTTGATAATTAATACGATTTTTCAGAACAACGATGGCAGATGACATCTTCCCATACACATTAACTGCCTCACCACTGAGCGGACAGAAATTGACAGATTCTGAGAGCACAAGGTGAAAAATGAATAGGTGGATTTACTATTTGCAAAATTGCCAAGATAATAGGTGACATGGTTTAACTGTGATCATCCAAATATATTTTGTAGTTGTTTGTTCACGAAACATAACACCGCTCAGCAATTATCACTTTTAAAAATCTCAGTGGTGGTTTGACTGACATTTCTGATATTCCAGTACCATGCAGGATGTTTGACTAGGCATAATGAAGGACCATTATGATGTTTTACACTTAGCTAGCAATCATCAGTTACGCTTTAAATTTAGGTGTCAATATTAAATCATCAAGAAGGATTACCACAGGTAACTCTTTCACAATCTCATCAATAATGCCTTGCCAAGTACAATGCTTTAGAGACTTAAAATTTACAGTGAGCCTAACATGCTTTTGTGGCCACATAATTATTTTTATTATGCTTTGTGGCAGTGTTGGCTGCCAAAAGAGGTTGTCCTAAAATCCCAGTGTGACAAAAATCAATTTTCAGATGCAAATTAGGGTACCATAGGTGACATTTTTCATACCCAATAAATTGCTTGTCTGTGGCTTTGAACTAATGGCCACATAAACAAGAGCGATTGGTGCCAAGGTATTGCATTATAATCTCTGTGAAGTTTTATGTGACTCATACTACACATTGAAAAGAGAAACACAAAAAAGGGGGGGACACTCCTCGCAAAAATCCTCCTTCTTCCCATTTTCCTCCAGTTTTACATCATGTATTTCCCTTTTCCCAGACCCCTGACTCCCCACCTCTTCTGTCCCTCTCTTCCTATTAATTTCCGTTCTCTCAGTGATATCTGTCTACAGCAATTTTTGCTTCACTACAACAACCCCTCCCTCTCCTTCCTCCCCTGGGAAATCTATCTGAAGAGTAGCCCTTACTGATTGGCTTGTTACATTCTGGAAACTCTGCTTCTACCATGGTTATGATCCTTGAAATGATGAGCAGTGACAGGAATTCATCCAAAGCTTCTTGAGTGCAGCTTCTGATGAGCCACCTAACTAGCCCAAGTAACTTTGATTTTAATTTTTAATATAAAGAGTAGAGTTTAGCAATAAACTAGAAATTTTCAGCATAGTTACAAGCAAAAAAGGGCCAGGACCAAAACTTCTGATCTGAACACCCTTAAATCTTGGAGGTGTTTGAAATCCAAACTTAGATCAGAATTTGGCCTCTGTCTTAATAATGGGTTAACCCAGACCTCTGGATCTCTAATTAAGAGGCTGTTTTGTCCATCACAAACATAAAAGGTCAGTTTCTGGTAACATTTCCCATTTCTGAATCACAAACACCGCAACTGTTACACTGTAGGGATGATTAATAGTGCTGTGGAGTCATACTAATAACCTGTTTTGTTGTTGTATGTGCACTTGCATGGTACAGTAGATGCACTTTAAAATGCCAATTCTAGAAATGTTAGGGTTCTAGTAATAAGTATAGTGAATATCAATGGAACTGGTAATATCTCTAAAAACAGAATGAACTTTTTAGGTGAAACATATGGAGTTTGACTTTGAATAAAGTGGCGGCAATTTTTGGATGCTTGTCCAAACCTTATCTGAATAATCCAAATCTGGTGAGCCTGATTATTTAGATGGGTCATCTTGGGAGGCATCTGCTGATTGTGATGCAAACAAAAAACAGGATGAGAAGAAAATTCCTATGGGATGTGGACATTTTAACTCCCAGTTAAACAGATTTCATTTCAGGACTATGACTAACAAACAAAACACATCATATTTACTTGGGCATTTTTCAGACCTCTTAAAAAAAAGGTTCAAAGTTAAGTTCAAGTTTTGGATGGACGCTCAGATCAATCTTTATTTTATTTCAACTATTCCTTCTCTCCTCTCTACTTAGTTGTTCAAATAATATCATTAGGAAAATATGATCAGGCTAAAATAACTCAGATGTCCAATCCTGCTGTCACGTTTGCCCATGCGGATCATGGGGCCTATGAATATGAAAATAAATTACCCACCTTTTGGAAAAGGAAGAGGCCTTTTCTGTTTATCATTCTCGTAAATGGCATTTTTTTCATGCCGTTATTCTTTAGATATATGTAGTGTGTTTTCCAATGCTGCTTGCAGCATTTACCTAGTTCTGTGGATCTGAAAGATCAGTACCTGCTAGTAGGGTCGTAGAACAGAGAGCAAAGACTTTGTATGTCAGAGTTGTCAGCACAACTATGCAGCATAACAGGTTCCTGACACAGTGCAGGCACAGCTTACAAAACACATTTTTTAAACTTTTGTTTGTGCCACTTGGTTGGCTGAATTGCGTCGGTTTATTCCTTAGAGACAATAGTTTATTCTCATTGCCACAGCAATGCCTGGCAAGGTGTAGCATATGGAATTCAGGGCAGCATGCCACTACAGACTCCACCCTGTTCTTTTGGAAGGAGAAATTGTGATGGAAAGTATGAAAACTACTGTTCCAACTTCCAGTCCTTTTAAGGGCACCACAGCTGTTCCCATATCCAGATATCTAATCTGTCCTTCTAACCATCTATATAGTCCCTATTAGGCAGTATCTGAATACTTCCTCATCAAGGAACATGGCCCCTGAACTAGCGCAGAGACTTTGAAGGCAACTCCTTAATTCAAAGATTTAGATGGCCAGATTTTCTTGCTTGGTTACAGCTCCTTTGTATTACTGGGGATCCAGTAGCAAATGCCCAGCAGAGAATTCTCTTGGTAAAGGAGATTTGCCTGTTATTTGCACCATAGCTGAACCTTGTGCCTTTGTCCTCTTTTTCCAGCATTGGAGGTGGGATGGGACTTGTCGTAGGTCAATTGACCACCACGTTCTTCCTTTCTGGAAGTAACTTCAAGTTGCATGAGATCAAGGCTGGCCCGAAGACTCAGGGAACAAGGACTTGCTCCTGACACTTTCACCTTCTCTTCTGTGCTGAGCAAATGTAGCCCATAGATCTTGATCACGACTGCTGAGTGCAGATGATGTGAGAGATGACATAGTCAATGTATCTGCTTTACAAAAATTGATAAAGTGGATATAAAATGCATACAGGACAGAGGTCAAAGAGGCTTTTGAGCCAGAAAATATATTCATTGACAGTACATTAATGTACATTGGTATTATGCAGGATCCCAAACAAGGGATTTAAGTGAAGGATTTGATGAATAGGTAGTTCAGCTATCTTGACCATGTTCTGTGCTATTGGAAATTAACAGCTATTTGCACAAGAAATTTCATTTGAAAACAGAGCAACGCAGTTCTGTAAACTCTTAGGGCTGGTCTACACTAACCCCCCAATTCGAACTAAGATACGCAACTTCAGCTACGTGAATAACGTAGCTGAAGTCGAAGTATCTTAGTTCGAATGAAAAGGTACTTACCCGGGGTCCACACGTGGCGCGCAGGCTCCCCTGTTGACTTCGCCTACTCCGTTCATCGAGCTGGATTACCAGCGTCGACGGCGGAGCACTTCCTGGTTTGATTTATCGCGTCTAGACAAGACGCGATAAATCGAACCCAGAACATCGATCCGACGCCTCCGACGCGACGGGTAAGTGTAGACCTACCCTTAGAAAAGTACATTTTAGGACCTGGTGACTTTTTGGCATAGATTATTACATTCCATATGTTAAAAAATAAAGGTTTAGGCGTGCAAGAACTGATTCATTTAGACTAATAGGGGGTCTACAAGCAGCCACACATTACGTGACTTCTTCTGATAGTGTTGGCACTCATGGTTACTATAAGAACAGATTGTTTCAGTTTTCGTGCAGTGATCAAGAAAGGTTCAGCTAAGCAAGACTTCAAATGATTAAAACAAGACAGGTGCTAAACCCATCCCTTGGCTTATCCATGTGTTTGTAGCTGGAGATCATAAAATTGTCAACACCCCTTCCTTTCTGAGAAGCATAGTGAAATGCAAAAGATGATGTGCAAATCAATATCAATGTTCCTCTTTATTACTGTGTTGAATATGACACGATGCTGATTAAGGAGAGAAAAACGTAAGGGTATTGTTAGTATGCAATTCTTATAAGCATGTGAATCCCACAGCTAATTCATAATAATTCTTACCCTCATCATTACAGAAGTGTAGACTTTTGGACTTGGGGGCTGGAGTCTGAGCTCTGAGACCCTCCCACCTTGCAGGATCCTAGAACCCAGGCTCCAGCCCTAGCCTGAATGTCTACACCACAATTGAACAGCACCTTAGCCCAAGTCCTGCGAGCCTGAGTCAGCTGGCATGGGCCAGCCACAAGCTTTTAATTGCAGTGTAGACATACCCTAAAGTGTTCGAAAATCTGTATGCTTACTCAGGTTGTCTTGAAATTTGGTTTGCTTGCTGGGGATGCTGGGTAGGGTTAGCTAACTACATTTAGGGAAGAGGACCTCTAAAATCTAGTGTTGTTTCCAAGAATGAGGATTTAAAATGACATCAGGGTTAATAATATCTGTGGCAACAGTTTGAGTGAGTATATAATTTATTTCATAAAAGAGCTACACACCATATAACATAATCACACACTCTTTTCTTTAAAAAGAATTGCATATCCTGCTAGCATTGCATGATGCCCTCATACAGATTCTCTTTGTGAAATACTGTACACCGCACAGATGAAGGATAATCCTTTTCACACATTTCAAGGTGTCAGAATCCTTTGACACCCAATTATTTAGGTGGATCAAGGCCAGGGAAGACTGAGAGTTAATCCGGAAGGACCTATAAAAGTAGGTAATTGGGCAACATGATAGCAGATGAAATTTGCCATAGACAAGTACAAAGTAAAGGTAATGCACATTGGAAGGAACAATTTAAACTATTCATATACACTGATAGATCCTGAATTGCTTATTACGTTTCAAGAAAAAAAAGATCTAGGAGATGTTTGAACAGCCCAGTGAAGACATATGCTCAGTAAGGTGTGAATTCCTAAATCCTAAGTCCTAACATTTTCAAAATTGCTGAGCATGTATCTATTCCTGGGGTACCACTTATTTGGCCCCCAGAATGTGAGCACCTTATAATCATTAGCATATTTATTATTACAACCCTCCTATGATACCACAACCCCCATTTTAC
This sequence comes from Chelydra serpentina, assembly GCA_037349315.1. Taxonomy (NCBI): domain Eukaryota; kingdom Metazoa; phylum Chordata; order Testudines; family Chelydridae; genus Chelydra; species Chelydra serpentina. Next base: position 32,546,040 of record JBAIAC010000026.1, read on the forward strand.
CGATGGGAAACCGAGGCACAAAGAGACTAAGTGACTTGCCCAAGGTCGTACAGGAATCTTTGGTGGAGCAAAGAATTGAACCTGGTTCCCCCAAGTCCCAGATTAGTGCACTAACCAGTGGACCATCCTTCCTTTCCAAGCAAACCCCTGAAGTTAGCAGCAGGAATTATGTGGTACTCAGCACTTCTGAAAATGCCACCTCCTTTTAAATAGCGTGGCTTATATGATTCCACTGACCAGAAACCCAATGTAGCTGGCACACGACCACAGTTAAAGTCTAGGAACACTCACAGAGTTGCTGAACAGGATGTGTGCAGACTGGGAGAAGACTGGATCCACTGTACCCTTAGTTAATTAATTTGCACAAAGCCTGCGTGCTTAGGGTTTGTACAGGCGGTGACTGTTTTACTCGAGAAGGACACTCATTTAAAAGGCAACACATATAAATTAGAAAATAAATGTTTTTATGTAACCATGACGGTTGCATGTTAAGGACAATGGGTCAGATTTCACACAGCAGATAGAATTGTGCATGATATTGTGCTAACTGGGTTAAAATAACAATTACTATCAAACCTCATGTTTCATGGTAAAAGATCAGTAAGCTACAGTCAGGAACTCTAGCTCAATTAAGTGCATGCATTTAGGCTTCTGTCTTCTGAGACATTCAGTGATGACCACTGTCAGGAACATGATGCCAGATGATGTGGATCATTGATGTGTTCCAGTAGGGCAATTATTTTATTCCTGATTCTTGATAGTGTCAGATACGCACTATCAATACCCTAAATTATACTTTATTGGCAGTATGCAAGTACGGGGGCCTTCTGGATTCTATATCTAATAAAGAATTGACTGGAATCCCATCCTCTAGAAAAGGCTGGTTATTCTCATCTGCATCTTCCATGTCTGTATGGGAAGATTCTTCCAAAAGGGGTGAGATTTGACACAGAATAGGTGGAACGAGCTCCAAACAATATTCACCATCTCTTACCTAAATTAGGATCCACATAAAAACTCTTGCATTCAGAAAAGTTATATGGCTCTTTTAGATATTCTCTTTGAGAACATTCCATCTGTGGTCTAGTAAATGGATTATAAACAGAGTAGTCCTAATTCTCCACCGTCTACATTACCAATAGTGTGCCCTTGTGCCAAGAAGGCTAATGGCATATTGGGCTGTATTAGTAGGAGCATTACCAGCAGATTGAGGGAAGGGATTATTCCCCTCTATTCAGCACTGGTGAGGCCACATCTGGAGTATTGCGTCCAGTTTTGGGCCCCCCACTACAGAAAGGTTGTGGACAATTTGGAGAGAGTCCAGCGGAAGGCAACAAAAATGATTAGGGGGCTGGGGCACATGACTTATGACAAGAGGCTGAGGGAACTGGGCTTATTTAGTCTGCAGAAGAGAAGAGTGAGGGGGGATTTGATAGCAGCCTTCAATTACCTGAAGGGGGGTGGGGTTCCAAAGAGGATTGAGCTCAGCTGTTCTCAGTGATGGCAGATGACAGAACAAAGCGCAATGGTCTTAAGTTTCAGTGAGGGAGGTCTAGGTTGGATGTTAGGAAAAACTTTTTCACTAGGAGGGTGGTGAAGCACTGGAATGGGTTACTTAGGGAGGTGGTGGAATCTCCATCCTTAGAGGTTTTTAAGGCCTGGCTTGACAAAGCCCTGTCTTGGATGATTTAGTTGGGGTTGGTTCTGCTTTGAGCAGGGGGTTGGTCTAGATGACCTCCTGAGGTCTTTTCGAACCTTAATCTTCTATGATTACATCAGTGTGAGTCCTTTGCCTTCAGCTGAGTCACTGGTATAAAACTGATGTAAGGCAATGGAGAATCAGGTCCATTATTGTAATGTTTGACAGATGCAGTCTGGCTCTAGTATCATTCTGACTGTGTAGTAGGAATCTGTACCCAGGGCACTTGTCAACACTCATCCTTGTTTTTATCTCACAACTCAGTTAAGCTCTTAGGATCAAGCTGATGATGCCAGTTAATTAATTTGGACTGAGAAGAAGAAATAAGGACCAAGTTGTGAAGCAGATTTATATGCTAACATTTCAGCTCTTTAGGCCCCGGTTCAAATCTGGCTTGGAAAAAGAGAAATTTGGCTTCAGCCTGGTTCTAACTGGGCATTTTGTCTTCATCACAGACCACCACTTCACTTGTTAGTACTGGCAGCCTCTGCTTAGGAAAAGCACGGAACTGTAATAGCAGGGAGAACGTAAACTCTTTAGAACGTCATTTGTATATAGTAAAGAGTACTGGAAAGCCTCCTGTCTTTGTGGCACGCTGTGCAGTCCACAGCAAATCTGTGTGATCTACCCTGTACATTATTACAGCACCAAGAAAGAGCCGCCTTCCCTCTCCATTTTGTGCAATGCATTTTTTGGTGTAGGATAACTGGCAAATTTTGCACAAGAGTACCTAGTTAGCCATTACATGGGAGAAGGAAGATTGGAAATCAGATGTGTGCACCCAAAACGGTTTTCAGTTGAAAGTTTATAATCAATCAGTTTATAATCGGATGATTATAAATTAACATTTTATTTTAAAAGAGGCCACATACATTCAGAATTCAAAATGACAGAAGTGGAAGATTGGCTACTTCAAAGCTTGGAAATGGGGTAAAAGGAGCCTGCTCCTCTGCTGCCTTTCTTATGTAGCTATTTGCACTGTATAAAGAGGACTTAAAATGTGATTTACACACACTGTTGCACTAGTATGAATGACTGCCCAAGGTATAGGACAACAGAATGAAGCCCCGAATCTCTGATCTCTAGATCGTTATCTGCATGGAGGCTATTCTGTGGCTTATGTCAGCAGTGTCAGGAGCTCAGTCCAGTTCCCAGTGGATCTCATAAACAAATTGGAAAACCAGGGGTTAGAGGTGGAGGGATGTGAGGAAACACAGCTCCTAGTTATCTGCTAAAAGCCAAAGGAGAGTTCCCACTGGTATTTCTCTGTCTGGCTTACAGAAGAGCTGCTCCAGAAGAGTTCCTCCCTCGGTCTTGGCTCATGGAGTCAGAATCCACCAGGAGTTTTGAACTTTTGGGTTGCCAATACTGGCACTGGGGGAGTGGAGGTGAAAAGGGGAGACAGAGAGAAGAAGGGTGAAGATAAGGAAGCTGGGGAGAGGCAAGGCAAAAAGGGACGTTCATGGGCAAAGGAAGCATGTGCCAAGGTGATTGACAGAGAAAAGTAATGCGGAGTCTGGTGGCACCTTAAAGACTAACAGATTTATTTAGGCATAAGCTTTCGTGGGTAAAAAACCCACTTCTTTGGATTGAAAGCTTATGCTCAAATAAATCTGTTAGTCTGTAAGGTGCCACTGGATTTCTCATTGTTTTTGTGGATACAGACTAACATGGCTACCCTTCTGATACTTGGCACCAGAGAAAAGTAGGCATCGTGGGGGGCAGAGGACATCAGTTTAGAGTGACCTTGGCTGCTGAAGAATATTGAGTGACCGTGACCTGGCAGGAGTAAAATGAAGGGAGTGTCTCAGGTTCTGGGCAACTGAATCTGTATTCCTGGTCTGTGGTCCACACAAGGCACCCTCTTTTGGCTCCAGCTCTTAGCCATCACCTCTTTTGGGTGGCGACCTGCATGTCACTCCCTCCTGACTGTGGGTTTTAAGGCTCCCCAGCTCCCAGCCTTTCTCTGCAATATCCGCAGCAAGCCTGTCTGCCTAATGGCCAGCACTTGCACTTTGCTTTCTCTCTCTGAAAAGGCTATGACAGGTGTATTGCCGCAATGACAAGTTACCCCATGGCTCCTTCTAAGCAAGCACGTTTATTCTTAAAGTAAAAGCATTCCAGTGAAATCATATTAAAACATTCAAAGTATCTATATGCATGCTAAAATCTCCTCCAGCTCCAACCTAGGTTTTAGTCCTTCAAAACCCACAGCTGGGTTTTTCCAGTGGTTACAAGTTCATCCATTTTAGTTCCAGAACCAGAATGACAGATGGGCAGTCCAGCCACCCTTTGGGCTTTTGATCTTGGCCTTCTGTAACTGGTAATCGGCAGACAATGACTGTCTCCGTAACTTTGAAAGGCTGGGATTTTGCATAATCAGAATTGAGGAATTTGCGTTAACCTCTCCTTGGGAGTGCCTCAGGAAATCCATGTAACACTTGTTGTCCCAAAAGTCCATCATTGTCTGGCACCTTTTCAAGGTAGTCTTTGGAACTCCCAGGTCTCACATCTATCACATCTCCCCCATAGAGAGGTTACTTACAGTCCCAGCCCACAATAATACATGCACTTAATACAATAAGGTATTAGAGGGAATTGCCACATCTGTCCCAGAAGGATATTAGAAGAGGGAGAAAAGACCAGGATGAAGGGTGGGAGGATCATAGTGCTTTCACGTGAAAAAGAAGAAGGGGGGGAAGAGGGAGAGTCAGTTGAAGGAATAGAGGCAGTGTTTATGGGGAGAGGGTAAGGAGAGGTGGGGAGTTTGGGGTGGGATGACAAGGAGAATGGGGGTGTTTGAGGGGACAGTAGTGAGACCTAAGGGTGTTTGTGAAGAGCTCAGGGGTTGGAGGGAAAGGGAAAGGGAAGGGAAGGTTGAGAGGCTTGTGGGGAGTGAAAGGAAAAACTGAACATTTGTTGGGAGGGGAAGGCGGGCATGTTTGGGGAAAGAGGGATGTTGAGCCTTTTGGGGGAAGGAGGGAAAAGAGGGTACTTGCACTGCTGGGGACTTGGGTGCACAAAGACACGTGATTGGGGATACACACACTAGATCCAATAAGCTATATACATGATTTTTACATACAGTATTATTGGGTACCATGTAGTTGCTTTTGCGTATCATAGTCCTCATGGAATGAATTCCATGGTGGATGAGCAATATAGCACATACCTATCCAATGTGTTAGGGATCAGAGCTAAAAAAACTATGCTAGCTGCCCTGCAGCAAAGAGAGAGCTTCTTTACAAGCCATGCAGGACCACACGTGCTATGAAAAAAGGCAATAGAACAGTATGCCAGGTCAGATGGTCTTTCAGATAGAAAAGAGTTTTCTGTATCAGGAATTGTCCCTATTTCCCAGGGATGGAACACCAGAGCAACTTGCCCATGGCCACTATTACAACTCCCATGCAGTTTGTGAACCCATTGGCCATATCGGTATGCTACTGCCCTCCCCGTTCTCCCATGGAAAGAGGTTGCTCCTTGGTGTACAAGAACCCGAGGAGTTCCCTGTGCACCACCCTCTCTTTCCAAAGGGAAGACGGGGGTATTTACAATGTGAGGGGTTCCCTGGGGCTAAGCAGAAGCTGCAGGATTTAGTTCTTAGAATGTATTGGGGAAGAAGGATGGCTCAGTGGATAGGGTGTGCAGATTGAAAGACCCTAGTTCAATTCCTTGCTCGGGCACATTGCTTCCTGTGTGACCCTGGACAAATCACTTAGAGCCAGATCGTTAAAAGTATTTAGGCACCTTAAGATGCACCAAGGGACCTCAGAAATCAATGGGAAATATTTACACATTTTAAAACTCCTTTACTGTGCAAGGGCCTTTTATTCTTTTAACAGAGGGGTAGATTTTTGTAAAGAATTATTAATAGAAAATGGTTTTTTTGTGTGTACATTTCCCAAGCGTGGCTTGGACAATTTGTTGTGAGCAAGACACGAGAAGTCATTCTTCCGCTCTACTCTGCGCTGGTTAGGAATATTGTGTCCAGTTCTGGGCACTGCATTTCAAGAAAGATGTGGAGAAATTGAAGAGGGTCCAGAGAAGAGCAACAAGAATGATTAAGGGTCTAGAGAACATGACCTATGAAGGAAGGCTGAAGGAATTGGGTTTGTTTAGTTTGGAAAAGAGAAGACTGAGAGGGGACATGATAGCGGTCTTCAGGTATCTAAAAGGGTGTCATAAGGAGGAGGAAGAAAACTTGTTCATCTTAGCCTCTGAGGATAGAACAAGAAGCAATGGGCTTAAACTGCAGCAAGGGAGGTTTAGGTTGGACATTAGGAAAAAGTTCCTAACTGTCAGGGTGGTTAAACACTGGAATAAACTGCCCAGGGAGGTTGTGGAATCTCCATCTCTGGAGATATTTAAGAGTAGGTTAGATAAATGTCTATCAGGGATGGTCTAGACAGTATTTGGTCCTGCCATGAGGGCAGGGGGCTGGACTCGATGACCTCTCGAGGTCCCTTCCAGCCCTAGAATCTATGAATCTATGAATTTTCCCAGAATGTTTCAGATCTCCTTCGAAGGTAGGCTGTTTTCCTTACATATTTCCGTGACTCTCCCAAACTTCATCAAAGGCAGCCTATCTTAAATATCAAACAGACTGAAAAGGGGCTGAGGCTCAGGGAGAACAGCCTTTCCAACTACGCCATTGAAATCAGTGCCTCTTATGAATATTACGAAAACTAAAACACAAACTGCTGGCTCAAAACCACCATCATTATTTCAAAATGCACAAAAAAAGAAATAGGAAGTCAATGAGCCCTCTCCTCCCTTCACTTCCCACTGTCTCCGATTTAGCCTCTGGCATTTTCCTTTGAGATTATAGGCACTTGGGAGTAAAATATATTTATTCACTTATATCAGCACTTTCAGATTTCAGACATGACATAATTTTAAAATCTTACCCACCAATACACCTATTAAAGATCTGATTTTATAAATCTCCCAAACTATGACACTACCTTCATACCAGAAGCGACTTGGGCAAACCTAGGGAAATCTACACACAGGTCTAAAAAATAATTGCAGAAACTTAGAAAAGCAGATTTACATTTTCTGTTCAGCTCTGCTGAAATAGGTAAATTAAAATATAAAGAAGACAACAACAAAAAAAAGAAAGATAACTGAGTAATTTAGAACAGTGTTTCTCAACTACTGGTACCTGAGATCTCCTTGACACTGTCAAGGCTGCAAGCCGGTCCCTGGTATCAAAAAGGTTGGGAAACATTGGTTTAGAAGATGACACATGAGGAGAATTCTCCTGAAATGCATTCAATGTCACCTTTTCACCAGCATGGAGGGAGTTCCAATGGAGAAGAAGAAATCCTTTATTAGTCATTTTTGGGTTGCAGGAAAAAAGGTTTAGTCAAACAGCCCCGTCTGATGACAAGAAAGTGGGCAAATAAATCACTGTATGCATGTTTTCTAGGGGTACTTACAGATCCAAACACTTCAGTTTGAGAAACTCCCACAATCTTTTGATACCACGGTAAAGAGAAACTGTGCTGGAGAAAAATCTCCATTGTATTAGGCATAGTTCCTTCACGAGCTGTGCACTGTTATATTTTATTGCTCAGACTGCATGAGGGCAGTGCGTATAAAGAAAATTACTCTGTTTATTTACACTGTGGTTGAACGCACTGAGGATCTCAAGGTTTGGGGGCATCTTTAGTGGCACTGAATTATCCAGGATATCAGACCAATACACTATATTGAGGTGAGTTCTCCTGCCTTCTGCTATAAAAGCAACTTGTTTCTGTCTGCTTCACACCAGTGGAGATTTTTTTTTTTCATAGTGATGAGTAATGCGAGTTAGTAATGTGTCCAGGTGAAACTTGAGACATAAGGTCAAAACAGTAGTTTTCCCAAAGCCCATATTTTGCAATGTTATCTGACATGTGCAGTCAGCCAGAGCCTAATCAGTTGTTTATCTATGAAGGGATACCTCATTATATTTAATGAACAGTGTGCAGCCAATGTGAGCATTCCTGCTAGAGGGGTGATTCAATATGGTTCAAATGAAAATACACCCACTATAGTAAATAATGATGGGAAAAGTCTAGAATGTTACTTTAAAGTAACATTTCTTTGTCATTTCTGGATTAGTCCCAGAATAAGTAACTCCCGTGGTTAATGAGTGCAGAAAGAGAAAGCTAATGGCATTCAGTCATTATCAGCTTTGACTTAGAAATACTTTTTGCTGACAACGAATAAGGTGAGCCTTCAGATAAATTAAAGTTATACTTAAATATAGACAGAGGATTTTTTTTGCATCATGGCTCACAATGCATAAGTCCAAGATAATAATAGAGCAAATAATTCTACAATGCAGAAATGAATGGTTTTCTCTGGAATAGTCTTGGGTATTCATATATACAGTTTAAAAATAGGAAGCTGTACTTTTGGCTATTTTTAATGCATTTATAAAATAATTACTTACAAGGGTACTAAAATATAAAACTGTAATAATGTAAAATAAAACATATTTAATACCCTTCAAGAAGGCTAAAAAATCCAATACCCCATAAAAAAATAGGGATAGCCACTCATTAAATAAACAATTAGTAAATCTGCAGCCAGAGATGTCATGCATTGGTGAGAAGTCAATGAATCGATCAATTTGTGCAAGCTGAAGATCTGTCTGTCTATGTATGTAACACTTATAATAGCAAAAAACACCCAGGCAATTAAATCCACTTTTCCCCTAACAATTTCCAGATGCTGCCCCATTGTGCATACTTCAGAAATCTTGAAGCCTGTATGTTCAAAGATAGATGATTCTCCCTAGTATACTGAATTATAGTTAGATTTATGCTTTTTAAGTATACAATACAATTTGTGTGATGGGATTTACAGGGAATGAAGAGAGAGACTATTTATGAGCAGGTGTCTGTGTATCACTGGCCTCTAAAATTCTTAATTTTATTAATTGATCTAATGATTTATTTAAACAGCTGTTCTTTAACTCACGTATGAAGAGCTCATGAATGCTGTTGGGTCTTTCCAGAGTATTAATAATAAATGCCGGTGTTTTGACGCTTTGGCAAATATTTTGAAAATTTACTATCAATACTGTTGATGGTGACCATCAGGTGATTATGATTATTATAATTAATACAGCACTTAATACATATTAAATAAGTCAAACACCCTCTCTGAAATACCGTAGAAAAGGGATAGAGACAGACTATATCTCCCAACACTGAAATGCAGCCACCTCCAGCTGCTCTTTTACATCACGCAGCCATGTTACCCAACAACGGGAGTGAAAGAGAATGCCATATTAAATTGCAATTTCTGGGAGGGGGGAGGCAGGTTGCTTGCATTAGAAAGTAAATTAACTTTGTTTATATTTTTGTAATGGAACCTGCTATTGACCCAGTCTTACACCATCAAACCTAATTTATAAAAAACAACTAAATGACAAGAAACACAACTGCTTTCCTGGTCACCTATAATGGGTTACAGATTGCCACTCTAGTGATATTTCCAACCCTTATTGTGACAAATCGATGAGTGTTCAGCCATCTAACTTATTCCCCTGACAAGTTCTAATGAAGTTTTCTCTGCCAAGAGTAATGGTGCTTGTTACTGGAAAGTGGCTAGGCTATTTATTCAAATTTTCAAGAGGTATTAAGTCCTCAAAGGGACCCTTACCACAGGGTGTGGGTGTGGGGGGTGGGGGGAGCAGAATTGAGAATTCTCAAGGGAACTAGGGAAGTCTGAACCTGTGTAACATCCTAGATTAGGTAGACTTGACCTCTATCAACTCGAGGTCATTGCAGTTATTTGAATTAGTCTTTTTTTTTTTTTTTATTACATGCCTAAATGTTGGAAAAATGAACCTAGTCTGTGCTTGATGCTTGCTTAATATGACTAGGAAATTAAATTAAATTACCAGTATTGTATCTAAAAATGGCACTCAGTAAAGTGAAAGGCCTGGTGCAAAGCTTGTGGTGAGTCAGATAGTCAAGTGAGAGTTGGATGCTGGCCCGAATCTCCATTGTCTAGGGAGACAATAGCTGAATCCTTGTAAGCGACTAGGCAAAATATTTCTGTCAAAAAGTTAAAATTAAATAATGCTAATTCCACCTCCTACTCCCTTGTTTATTGAAAAGGAGGAACATAATAAAGAAAAACATTGTGACACAATTTCCGCGCTAAGTGTAAATGGAGTTAAGATTGCCACTTTTTAAACAGGATGGCAGATCTGAGGTTGAACTCTTTCAACAGCTACCTGTGATTAACTCCTTTGCACTAACATTGTGGGAGTCTTCCCATTGGCTTTATTAAACTAATTGGATCACTAGAGCTGCCTGGCCCAATCCTAGCAATGCATTCTGCACAAACAGCCTGAAGAAAGCTTGAGTCCCATTGTTTAATTGGTAACTACTCACCAGTTATCAGTGGCAGGGTTTTGCTTCTATAATTTCTAAAACAAAATCCTATTGTTGAGATAACATTTCTGGGAGGTCACCGCCTTCTAAGAGATGCTAATATTGTAATACAATAATAATATTAAAGTGATATTGAGACAGTAGTTTACAACATTATCAAAAGATATAACTTGTGCCATTTGAAATGATTTCATAATCTTTGCACTGTGCTCCAGGAAATGAAAAAGGTGCACCCAGCTACTGAGATTACATATACAAACTACAGGCCTGATTGAGTATGCATTGAAGTCAATGCAAATCTTTTCTGTGACTTCATTAGATCAGGCTGTGTGTAAGCACAGAATTCCCAAATCCTGGCTTCTGTGTTTATATGTTGGTCACCATTAACAAGTCAGCATTTGCCAACTGCTACTGCACAGTGTTAGCTGACATACCATAATTTCCCCTTTTACTTAGAAACGGAAGTAATTGTGGTAACTGTGCAATATATATATTGGTAAGTGTTGATGTCTCGGCCAGTACAGAATTATGCAGCTTCTCTTTTCTTTTTCTGATGCTATTTATGTGAACTTGATAGGGATGTATATAGGCTACTAGCTTAATTAGTCATATCTGCATGGTGGGTGAAATGTACCCCTGTCCAAAGGGGCAAGCATCCCTTTAATTTCAGTAGGTGACAAGAAAGAGAATAGTCACCACTAAAAAGTCAACAATCAGATGTAAGTGGTGCATAGTTATCTGTACAGGGATGAAATTTACTCTATATGAGTATTCAGACATCTCTGACTGAACTACCGAAGCCCCATCCGACCTTGCAGTGGACTCATTGTAAAACCCTGGAAGAATTCTTCGTTGTTCCAATATCTTGCTTATAATGCAGAGGTGAGGTCTTCTAATCTTCCTACCCCCTTTGATACCTCCAACACTTTGTGATAATAAATGTGGACTGAGGTAGTGGCCAGTGGCATAATATTTGGCTTTTTGCAAGTGGGGAACAATCTGGAAAAGATTAATGATAATTGATTGTGGGGAAAATGTATGAATTAATTGTTCATGACTCAAGTCTTCCAGTACTAATGGAAATGGGTTCCAGATAGAGCTAGTCCTAATTTGTATTGGCAGCAAAAATAGACATAAGACACTATGATAGAGCAGTACATATGGAAATCTGGTACTAGGTATTGCTTGGCTATTGCTGAACGCTGATCATGCCTTTGAGTGGTATGCATCTGGAAATGCCTCCCACTGAAGAAGCGCACAGGGATCCATACTACAGGCAGGGATCAATTTCTGTTGCCTTGTTCATTTGCAAAGGCATTTTGGGAGATTCTTCTTCAATCTAATGTAGCCCTTCATGAGCTCAAGAGAGGTTTGTGAGACTAGGAGTCAGCCTGGATCAAAGTTGTCATCACTGTAGTTCTATTTGTGCTAAGCTGAGTAAAGGAACCTTTTCATATTAGAGATATCAACGTTCATTCCTTGTCACGCTCTTCAACCACGTCACATAGACACATGACAGCCTAAACTCCTGCCTGTATTTACAGCAGAAGTGAATTTGAAAGCTTACTGTATTGTACATTTGCCTTTGGGTAGAATGCAGCTTTTTTTATGTTGACACTTCCAATGTTTTTGTCTTCAACTTTCTCATGAATTTTTATTAGGCAAAATTCTTTTGGGAGAGAAATTGAAAGACAAAACAAAAACACGGACCCAAGTGTCTTGCAGATTGAAAGACTAGAGAGAAGTGGCAATGCACATGGGATGGAGGGGAAAATGATATTATTAGGGTGGTCCTCAAAGTAATGAAGGCCGAAAACAGATTCTCTTGATAGTTCTTCCTCCTCTTTGACTTCAGCAGGATTGGAGTTGACTGTTACAGGCCTGAGCTTCCCCTGCTTTCAGTTCATTGTCAAATTTGAAAACTGATACTAAATCCAGTTGAAGCAACAGTTTTCAGTTACTGCAGACTGTATATTAGACGGAGGCACCTAGCAAGATAGAAGCAAGAACAGCCCGTTGTTGTTTCTTGACACATACAAATTGTGCCTTTTAGAAAGCTCATTTACAGAATTACAAAGGTGTTGCATCAACCGCCATTGAAATGCATCCACTTCTGGGGTATAATGCAGCAGCTATTGTAACAACACCCGTACACAGCAATTTGGGGAGAGGGAGAATGGAGAATGTAATTACCACTGCTGAAATTTACCTAGATTCCCCCCTGGATATAGCTACTATAATCACGCAAAGCTGTCATGGGATCTTTAATGACCATAAATGATCAAAACCTACCTCACTTTCACAACTGATCCCCCCAACCAACATCTTAAATACATGGAAATTGCTTAGCACCAGGTTTTGAAGATTGAGTCTACCTGACTCAGAAGGAAATGTGATACTAGTAGAATTAACCAACACCACCTCCACCAGTATGTTTGTTTACCTGCAGGTCTCCTACCCAAGCACTTAGCTGGCCAGATCTCATTTAGTTTTTAAGATTTAACAGGTTCATCAGCTGGAAAGATAGCTCAGTCAGAGGTGGAGATTTATAGAGTCATTGTGGTTGCTTTCAAGCTAGCCTGGTTTTTCTACTTAGGCTGAAAGTTAGGCTACAAGAATGCAAGATGAACACTGCATGCATAAATCATTATTGGCATCATCATAAATGGAATGATCCTGAAGATCAGACTGCATAGTTTAAAGATAATCTTCATTAATCACAAAACTGGTTCGAGTCTTGAACTAACAATACTCTTCCTGCTAATGAGGGTTGAGAGAATGTATTAGCAAGGTCCTGGCACCTGGAATTTTTTATTCAGAAATTAAGGTCTATGCAATAGGGATAATAAATTCATGCTGTCCTGGAGGTCTTGGATAATTACTTCCCTCATTTTTCTTTTTCAGGAAATCTTTAAGATTGAAGATGGCAATCTTGGAATTCTAAGACAAAAACGGGCCATTGTGGCAACAGCAATATTAATTCCAGAAAATCAGAGACCGCCATTTCCCAGAGTCGTGGGCAGGGTAAGTTTTGACAAAACATAGGATCAAATTGCGATATTAAATAATTCATTCATTTATCTTAGGTTTTTATGTAGCATCTATCATAGTAGTAGCTATATGCTGGACAAAATTAAAGAGCCTGGAAGCCAGACAGAAAGAGGTGTTTTCTCTCTTTCCTCTTGGCACAGGGGAGCATGATTTTGATGTGTGTAGAATTTTTACTTGAACAGGATCAGTTCTGGTAAAACAGGTTTATCAGAGCGTTATGTTTTTAACCTTGGCACGAACTTCACAGTAATAGTCACCTAACAAATGTGCTTGTCCAGTATTGATATCCACGTGACCAGTGATGAAGTTCTATTCGAGAACAGTACATTCCCTCAGGAGTATGGGATGGGATATCTGGTGTCTGGTTTTGTTTCTAATTGAGGCTATATCAACCAAAAACTGACATGCACACAAGGCTTTGGACTCCTTTAATCAATCAACAGTACCCAAAGACCATGGGTAGCTGGTGGCTTTTTTGTATAGATCTGTCAAAAGCAAGACCCTATTTTGTTTATCTCTGTAGACACACACACACACACTCACACCCCTGCAGTTCTTATGTATAGACTTTCTGAACTGCACACATATAATTTGCATATCCATGTGGCGATATTGCTCATGCTGCAACAATAATTGAACATACAAATGAGTCATTTAGGCATCATTTGTTGTAACTGCTTGGTCATATTTTGTACATGGGCATTTCTGAAATATGGACTTGTAACGGGGTCGGCACCCACCTCTCGCGAGCGCCCCCTTCTGGTCTGGTATGTCTGTGTTCTTTCAGTTCTGGTGACCCCTTTCGGTGGTTCTCAGGCAGTTTTTTCCAGTGACTCAGCCAGAGGGCTGAGTCACACACATTGTCTGCATGTTAACCAGAACAGACCCTTCGGGGGTGTATATAGTCAGTACCTCTCTGATGGTCTCTCTCTCTAGCCCGCCCTGGGCTTTGATTTTTAAGTGGTCCAGCCTTTCTATGGGGTCGTATCCCCAGGCATTCCTCCCTGGAGATACTATCTTCCTGTAGCCCTCCCCAGGCTTAGTCCTTACTCAGTCCCTGCAGCCAGCCAGAAACTCCCTGAATGCTTCCCTGGTCCCTGGTAGCAAACTGTCTTTGGCTCAGTCCTAGCAGCCAGCCAGCAGCCTCTCGCTCCCTTGGTCCCTGCCAGCAGACTGTCTTCGGTCCTGCTGCTGTTCTAACCAGGCACGTAGTCCTTTTTTCTCCAGCTCCAAGCAGCAACTAACTGCTTCTCTGTTCTGTAGCTCCTTTTACATGGCCCTCCTGGCCCCCTGATTGGCTGTTCCAGTGGTCCCTCTGGGTGCTTCCTCACAACCAGTCTAGGCTGCTTGGAGGACCTCCTCACTGCTCCTTTTCTGGGATGTGTGTGGCAGAACCCCGAGGCCTCCAGCATTTTATCCTCCTCCCTGCCCTTACCCCTCTCACTGATTTTAAGCTGATCTCATAAGAAGTATTCCTCTCTTTTGGGGCAGACTTGAATTTTTTGTAAGTACAAGTCATGTTTAATTGTGAAAAATCCACCATGACTAAGCTTTTTCTTTGTTTGTTTAAAACATTGAATTAAGAATTTAGATAACCAATAACCTGGTAAGAGGTTTTTGAACATGGGCATGATAAATATTTGATATCTTAATGTCTACATGGTGCAGCAATGTGTAGTAAAGATGTGAGATTTCTAAAGTACACAAATTGTTCCATGTAGACCCTGCTGGTGTGCACTAAAAGTTCCCTAGTGTGCTTTAACACCGTGCTGTTTCAAACAGAAAATGCCAACTGTAGAGTTCTCAAATGCGAGTGATTGAGACAAACAAACAAAGTTATTTTATATACAGATCTGGTAGGTAGAAGTTTGGTTTGGGTTTTTTTTAATGTATTCATTCACCTTAATATTAAATATGAAGGGCAAGCCATTTGAGATGTCTCTCCTAGGCTATACATGCATCCATCACAAACCCTTTTTATCTAATAATAATAATATATTTTAAAGAGAGATCCCTTTATTCCTGTCCATAAACCCCAGTCTCGACTAACAACAGATGGTTCCGAAGTCACAAAATTCAGATGCCGATCTGGATTTCAATCCTCTGAGAATTTGATTCAGTACATACAGAAATAGAGCCCACCCTTGAAATTCAGATCTGGATCCATGCTCCAATCCTGACTCCCCTCTTCTTTGGAAGCGGTTGAGTTAGAACTATCTCTGCTATTGGTATGATGTAATTTTAACTGGCAACTCCATTCCAGCACTGAAAAAGGCAATGCTGTTTCCCCCCTTGAATCTCCGCAAAAGGTTATTATTGGTGACAAATTATTCTAGAGCAGTAATAATAACCAAGACTTATCATTGTAAAACATAAACATTGCCAGATAAATAGCTGGATGAGCAAATGAACAACTGCTGCGTCACATCCAGCCTCAATATGCTAATCCCTATAACATCTTTTTATGATGACTGAATAAAATAGATTGGGGGTCTTAATCCTGAATTAAATATATTCTAATTTCTAGCATATGTTCATTCATTAATCATACTTGGCAGAATCTCTTGGTTGGAAAACAAATCACATTTTGCTGACCTAGGTTACCACAAAATCCAGAGCATGATCTACATCAAGGCTCCAAAATTAGTTTAAGTTGCAAATTTTTCTTTCTGGTAATGGAAGCCCATGTTCTTTTACAGGGTGATTGAAAAATTTTGCTGGTTCCCCTCCCTCCCGCCATCTGCAGGGAAGCCTGTGTTCTAGGAACAGAAGGAGCCCTACAAAGCTCAGTTGTTATAATTGTCTGGCAGTTTACAGTATATACATAGGCCCTGGAGCCAGGACAGCCATCTAGGCCACAGTCTTTGTCCTAACCAAAGTTGGGTGGTGCTGTGACCCTGTGTACCAGGGCGCTACACCACTCAATCAAATTTAGAGGGGGTAAGTATAGGGACTAAGGCTAGGTCTACACTAACCCCCCCGTCGAACTAAGATACACAACTTCAGCTACGTTAATAACGTAGCTGAAGTCGAAGTATCTTAGTTCGAACTTACCTGTGGTCCACACGCGGCGCGCAGGCTCCCCCGTCGACTCCGCCTGCTTCGTTCGCAGAGCAGGATTACCAGCGTCGATGGGGGAGCACTTCCTGGTTCGATTTATCGCGTCTAGACAAGACGCGATAAATCGAACCCAGAACATCGATCCCGCGCCTCCGATGCGACGGGTAAGTATAGACGTACCCTCAGAGGTCAGACTGCTTGGTAAAGAGGAAGAGGAGAGGTAAATTGCATCACGAATGGAACAGGCACAGCACAAGGAAGCTGGATCATAAAGGTCATCGTACTGACCTTCACAGAGTCTAACTTCTCATCTGGAGTGTTTAAATCTCGGGAATAAGAATTTGGTTTATTTTACTATTCCATTCATTCACGGGCATTTCCTCCCATATACCATTAAGGCTAGTTGTTTGTCATGGAGGGTGTAGTGAGTTGCATGTCATGAGAAACTTGTCTGAAATTCAGCATCTCACCTTATGTAGGTCTCCAAACTGCCAAATAATAACACCATTCAAAATAGTGAGATAGGATAGAAACTTTTTTACCTCTATTGCCAGCTGTTCATCCATATAGTATCCTGTCAGCTTGACAGTATTTTTGTGTATTATTATTTGTATTGCTATCGCTTTTGGAGGCCTTTCCAGAACATTTAGTTGCCAATTTGATGACATTCGTTTTGCTTTTGCATGTAGCAGGGGAGACCGAAAGCAGGTTCTCATTTCCTCCACTATCGCCATATGAAAGAATAAGATTGTTTGTATTACCATAGCACCTAAGAGCCCTGGTCATTGACCAGGACCCTATTATGCTAGAACAAAGAGACAGTCCCTGCCCCAAAGACAAGAGATGGATACAGACAGGCAAGAGAGTACAAGGAAACAATAAGACAATATCGGTTAACATGATCAGCAGTGGTATCAGCACGCCGGCAGCCTCGGTGTTGTCAAGTGTTTTGTAGGCATCAAGGAAAAGGAGAGTTTAAAAAGCATTTTGAATGAGCAAAATGTGTTAGAAACAATAACTAGAAACAATATTGATCATACTGCTCCGTGTCTTGAATCAAGACTAATGAGCGATTTCGAGCTAATGGGATAAATTACTTCACAGCTCTGTGCAAAAATTCACCGTAATCTATAGTTATGGCTAAACAACAGTTTTAATGTGGATGCCTAAACTTAGAACAGAAATCCATACTAAGGCACGTAAATATTACCCTGATTTTCGGCAATGCTAAGCATCTTCCCCTGCCATGTAAGGCGGTAAGAACCACAAGTGCTCAGCACCTTTGAATACTGGGGCACTTATCTAAAAACACTTAAATATAGGTTTTCAGTCGGAGTCTGTGCATAGGTGTGCAGGGGGTGCTGCGGCACACCCAGGTTTTATGCGGGGCCACTGGTCGCATGCCCAGGATTTCACTCCCCAGCCCAGGGCTTAGGTCCTGGCCACCAGCCCTGGCCGACTGAGGTCCCAGCTGCCAGTTGCTGGCCCCCTTCCTGGCCGCTGGCCCTGTGCCCAGGACCCCACACCCTGCTCTCAGGGTGCTGGTCTTGCTCCTTAGCCACTGGCCCTGTCCCCGGGACCCCACACCCAGGGCTGTGCTCTCAGGGTGCTGGTCTTGCTCCTTAGCCACTGGCCCACCCCGGGGCTCCACCCCTGGCCCCATGCCTGCCCCCAGCCTTTCCCCTTTATCCCTGTCCAGGTCCTCCCCTCCTGGAGACACGGCACTGCTCCAGGCCCCAACCAGGGTGGGGGTAGGGAGGTGTTGCGGACAGGGGTAAGGGGGCTGGCTTTCATCACCCTCACTATTAAAAGGGTTCCAACGCCACCAAGTCTGTGATATTTTGGGGACTACCCAGGCCAATAAGGGGTTCTGTCACCCCTGCCCTGTAGCTTCAGGGTGCCTTGGCGTTGTGCAGCTATGGTTCAGATCTCGAACACTGGTAGCCTGTCCACAAGCATAAGGCCTCATCCTGGCTTCCACTAGCCTAGTTATTCCTTGCAGGGTGAGTGTCTAAGTACCCGGGTCTGAACATTTTACCCCAGCCTGATTTGAAAACAAAATAGATTTTGTCCGTTTCTTTGAAGATGTAGGAAAAAATATCAGCAGTGTTTCAAATAAAGAGAATGAAATATTCCAGAACAGCAGCGGTGAATTGCAAGAATGTACTTAATAAAACATTGTAAATAAAGGATTTTTTTTTTTAAAGGCTCTAATTCTTAAAGTACTGGTGGTGGGGAAGGAAATTTGTATCCTTTCATATTTTTCCAAATCCAATAAGAGTCAGTGCTGACAATGAAAGCGTTTGATTTTATTTCCTTTTTGGATGCCTCACTCAAACGTCTGTATTAGCTAGGCTCTTTGGAAAAATGTCAATATCGGAGAAATAGTTCTAGCAGAAAATCATGGAGAAGTCGAATATACATTCCTGTTAGAAGTCATGGGCATACCTCAGGATGCCTGGTGTTCTGATTAAGCTACAAATTCTTATTGTGAGCAGCTTCATGAGTTTTGAAAAGGTGACTTTGAATTTCGCAAGAATCAGTTTTCTCAGATTTCTGATTCTTTCTGCTTCTTGTGAGGCTCAGACATTCCAGGAGAGAGAGACACAGTAGCGTCTGTTACTGCATGAGAACCAGTAGAGAACCTACATTCTCTTTTTTCCCCCTCCAACACAGGAGAATATCTTTAAAATCTAATATAGCCCCCATAGAGTTACAGTAGGCTCAGTCATCACAACCACAGTTATCTAGACCCTTCATCCTCCTTGGTTAGTCCTAGAATGTTGTAAGAGGAAGGCTGTGGACACTTCTTTTGCAGCCACCATCTTCTGCAACTGGTTTTCTGCTCTCAAAACCCACCGGAAATGCTGGACTGAATTTGGCCAACTGTGTGCCCAAGCACTCCACGATGTGGGGACTTGTCCAAATCTTTCTGAATTATCTGGATGTCTTGGGTCTGTAGAACTGGGCTGGAAATGTTACAAGAACATGCTTTCTTGTGAGATTTCTGTTCCTTTCTTGTCTCTAGACATACTCCTTTCTTGGCCAGCCATAAACCTGAAGCTCAAGGCATGAGAAAAAGAAGACTAGGTAAAGAAGAAAATAATACTTAAATAAACGTTTTCAGATTTCAACAGTTGTCTACTTTTGATTTGTGGTTTGAGATGTTTCATCTTTTATTCAAAATTGGTCTCTCTCTCTCTCTCTCTCTATATATATATATATATATATATATAGAGAGAGAGAGAGAGAGAGTGACCATATATATAATATATAAAATTGGTCATATATATATATAATGACCA
Source organism: Chelydra serpentina (assembly GCA_037349315.1). Lineage (NCBI taxonomy): Eukaryota > Metazoa > Chordata > Testudines > Chelydridae > Chelydra > Chelydra serpentina. The sequence continues at coordinate 32,565,557 of JBAIAC010000026.1, forward strand.
ATTTTATATATTATAAATATAATATATATATTATAGGATACAGAAAGGACATTTTATTTAAATGCATAGGTGCTGTATATGTACTACATTTTGGTAACCCTACCCTGTTAAATTTGTGTCTCTGCTGGTAGAAATCTCAGAAGGAAGGAGAACGACAAAATTCAAAGCAAGCATGTGCAGCCTGGGTGTAATAAAAACATAATATTGAATGTTATTGAATTTGCTCCTTATAAGGATGAACACAGCTGACACAATCAATAAAATGTTATAATGAGTTATAGTGCAGAGCCCCGAGAAGAAAAAATGAATTAGTTCTAACTCTATGCAATCATGTTCAGAACAGTTCCTACTTTGGAAAGTCACTAGCAGGATTTGTGCCTCAAACAGAAGCGTAGTTAACAAATGGTGTTTACGAAAACAAGGAACAAAGAAAGAAAAGCTTCTTGTCACAGACTATAATGTTTGTGTGACTGCAGCTATGGCTGTGATCCAAATGTGACTTGGGGTAGTTGTGGGCTGCCCAAATCACCTGCCAGATGGTTCGCGGCCATTCGTTTGGTGAGGCACTTGCACTTAGAGCTACCCACGCTGTTGTTTCTGGCTGCTGCTGTTTTAATGTCTGATGTGGCTCTACCTACAGTTAAGAAAAGAAAAGAACCCGATTAACTATAGATGAGTATAGAAGCACCGTATGTTGTATTATGAAGATGATCAAGGAATAGTACACAGGCTCTTATTAACAGTATTCTCATCTACAATTTACAATGCTGATGTTACTGTCTTGTCATTTACTATAGAATATTGAAGTATTTTCTTCATAAGGAGAAGATGCTATTCACCCCAAAAAGTCCATTCCTCATAAAAATGCTGTCATCCCATATAACACACATCTGAGGATGTAATAAAACAGATATCGAAAACAGTCTGAAAAATAAAAGGCCACTGTCATTTTTTGGACGTTTTTGCTTCTTCATTCACAGTCATCACAGATTTTTGTAAACTCCTTCCTCTCTTGTAGCCCTGCCCGTATCTCAGATCTGTGTGCCAACAAAATTCAGGATCACTGCTTGATTCAAACTCTCACTAGCAACCTAATGTTTTTTTTAATTAGCCAGGATTGCAGCTGACTTGACTGTCCCGCAGTCCTGTCCTCCTGATGATACCGTATATGAATAAAAGGAATCGAGAACCAAGAATGCTCCCATAAGTACAGAACCACAAGGACAAATCAGAAAACAAAACACACAAGCCCTTCCCTATGTGACAATCCGTGCTCAGAATGACAATATTTTGCTTTCATCTTTCTGTTCATACTGTTTACAAGTTATGTGGAGTTTTCTTGGCTTGGTAAGATGGCTGGGATAGTGACTTAATCTCGGATGTGCCTAGCTCTTAGTGCTCATCACACTGACAAGACCATTTTTCTATACAGTCCTACCGCTGACCCTCCCTTGTTCCTTCCAACTGCTCTAGCAGCACATCTGTTTAGTTTATTTGGCTGCCCTGACTAGCCAGCTTATATTTCTGGCCCCCTCTAATTCTGTGCTTCCTAGAGAAGCACATGGCTGCATGGAGATAATAAAGACAGGAGCCAACGGCCAAACTCCTTGCTGAACCATGGATGGGAGCAGGACAAATATCACAAAACAGGAGAGTTAGGGGAAGATACTTTTATTTCACAGTTTAAAAAAATTATAACAACATAGGGAACTACAAGGGTTTGAGGACAATATTCGTTAAGCATCAGTGAAATTTTGGGAGTTAAAACAGGGAGGAGATAACTATATTGCATGGGAGGAGACGGAAACGTGTCACTTTTTAAACCAAAAATCTTAATTCAATTTGTAGCCCAACAAAGCAATAAATGTAGACATACTGCTCAGTAACATTATTGACCTCCTATTCTGTCTACTTCGGAACAGGATTATTGCCTTGTTAATGGAGAACCCCTTCCTTGGTGTCTCTTAATTAAATAACGATCATACCACTGTTCCCTCTAAGCTGTGTGCGCAAAACACCGCGTGCACAACAATTTGCACAGAAGCACAACAATTTGCATAGAAGAATTTTTTTGCGCACACAGCCTGTCAAAACATTTGCACAGAAGAAATTTTTTTGCGCACATGGCCTGTCAAAAATTAGAGGGAACATTGATACCTATACTGTGCATTTACTATGAGAATTCTGGTGGTTTCGCAGATCCTGTGCTAGTGCACACTAGCCTGCATTCCTAAGGGAATACAATGAGATTAAAATATTTTAATACACTCTTGGCAACACTAGCTTCTGTGTCCAGATGGTCTGGGCTACACATGTTGACTGTTATTGATGTGTTTCTTCTTGCTCTTGATGATACAAGTACAGGGATATTATATTCAATTTTTTGGTCTCCCTCCATATGTTACTCTTCCAATTTATTTGTCCACATCAAGTGAAATGAAGTACGAAGCAACGGGACATACAATTCTGCTTTAATTACACTGATGGGTTATTTGTCAGTGCTCCATAAAATGATGGATGTTTATTCTATGACAAACTAAGAGTGGTGGTTTTATTTACTTAGTGATTGCCGCTTGTCAGTCTTTAACAGTAGTGGTACATTGTATGATGCTTTCTATTTGGAGTGTGACTGTTATACTAATGAGCTCAGGGTCTAAAAATGATAGTCACAAGTGGTCAGTTTTTTAGATATGCTGCTAGGCATTTGGAGAGGAAATACTCTGGAAGATTAGTGTTTTATCTGGGCTGGATCTAGGCATTTGCTATTGATCCTATGTACTCACAGGGAAATTGAGAGTCCATAATGTTACTATATGAATTTATAGGAAAATTTCTTATGAGAATGTGTATTTTGTTTTAAGGGTACCCAGAACATGGACTGCATGCTTACGGATTGGATGATTATCTTATTTACACATAAATAAAGCACCGATACATCAAAGGTTCTTAATCATATGTCTAACTTTCAGCAGAGGAGCAGTGCCATTGGGACAGTTTAGTTGGGACCTAAATGACCTACTGAAGAGGAAGTAGTTTGAAATCTGAGCTCAGATTTATGAGTGATATAAGGGGACAACCGACTCTACCGACTTGAATGTAATTGTGCCCATTTACTTCAGCTCTTGATGAAGTGAGCAGCCCTCCAATCAAATAAAGACTTACAATGCTAATACATGAGTTATTAAACTGACATTTTAATTTTCAATAAAGGATCTATATTTGATGTCCCAACAAACCCACTAAGTCAAAAACAGCACTCCAGCCATATCCAGTTTTCTGAAAGGCTCTCTTCAAACTTTCTTCCCGTTTAAAATATTGATAGTCACATAAACAATTCCAATGAAATAGGTTCTGTTTACACTAACAGAGTCCTGGTGAAAAGTCTTGTTAAAACAGTTATGTTTACTTAAAATGTTTCAGAAGAATCAAAGTTGAGCAGTTGGCATCAGACAGCTTGGAAAACTAATTCAGTTACAATTAACAATAATTCACCTCCAGTTTTCAATGTTTTGTGACGGTAATAAGGAGAAAAGACTGTTTAAGAAATACTTCTGCTCTAGTTACCACGGTTACAAGTTTGGTTGGAGATACAGAAGCTCTATGGCAATGATGGAATTAAATGTCTGTCCCATATTGAAATATCCAGGACCTAATTTCCTGTAGCTTCATAATAAATCATGTTAATGACCTTAGAGGTAGATCCAAAGAGATATTATCTTGTCCATGCTCTGGAGCTATTCAACAAAGTATATTACAGATTAACTATTGTGTTGTTTGTATTAACCTAACCTTCGAATATAAGGAAATCTTAAACTCTTTTATGGGAAAGAATTTCTAATAGATATGCTGCAACTCTTGCCAGTAAATTGCTCATGTGAGATAACCACGATAAAGCAAAACTCTAACAATTCCTTTTTAGTTCTTACACTGTTGGCAGCTAACTTTTTTGAAGAAAAAGTGGCCTTTTTTAAAAATGGAAATAAGAAAGTGAATGAATGAAGTATGTTTTTTTTTAAAAAAAAAGATTTTGTCTATTCTGCTGCCGTACCTAATGAACGTAACTGAAAATTTAAATATGTTTTCATAGTGGTATCTGCCCAAATGCTGATACCATGGCCTTGTTTAGTAGCAAGAGTTTTGTGTTAAGAAAACAACATTCCAAGAAATCAGACATAGGGCCTGATTCTGCCACTTAAGCAAGCAGTCCCATTGACATTAAGAGTTGGAAAGACCTCCAGTAAAAGATATCTAGCCCATTTTAGGGATGAAAAGTGCCTGAGTTAATTATGGCCTCTAATCCCCTGTCCCTCATGAAGGATTGTTCCTTACAGTACACTTTTAAATACTTTGTATCAATTTCACGTATGGCAAGTAATGGGACTTATGCATTTCTCCCAAGTTGATTATTCACTTGTCTAATCACTCCATTGGAAAGTTTTCTTGATGTTCATCTTAAATTTGTCATGTCTCAATTTAATTCAGTTATTTCAAATCAATGCCTCCTACCCTTTCTCCCACTCAGTCAAACCATCTTGCACAATCCCTCTTCCGTCTTGGTGTTTTTACTGTTGACCGGGAGTTCACCTCCAATTCTAGCCTCCCAAAAGTTTGGGCATGTTTGGATCCAGGATTTCAGTTTGTGCCCATCTCTCTGCTGTTAATTTGTGAAATTGCCTCGTATAAACCTATTTAAAGTAATATCTTCCTTTAAGTGGAATTATGAGAGGCAAAAGGAGCTACTTAGTGATCTACATGTATAGCTACCCTGAAATATAAAAAGCATAAGAGGCCAGATGTGAAGTGCATTGAAGTCAATGGAAAAGCTCCCATTGATTTCAATGGGCTTTCTATCTGGCCCATGGTGAGAACATACTAACACACTTTTATATCCATGTAACTATCTAATAGAGATGGACTGACCCAGCATGGTCGAAGACTTGATCTTGTTGTTGCCCAGTCATCTCCACCATCTTCATCCATCCCATTTCCTGCTACACCATTTCTGGCTTTCCACTCCTCTAAACAATTCTTCAGCAGTAGCTATTCATGATTTAAAGTAAGATCGACTGAATGGTGCTTTAGAAGAAAACTAACTTGTCCCCACATATATACAAGCCAAAACATGTTGGCACTCTGAGCACTTATTTTAGTGACCGGTTTTGTTAAGGCCAGTAGAGAGAAAGACAGTATATGTGGACTGGCCCTAAGACAGTCATTTTCATTAGCTATCACTTGTTACATTGATATTAAGGAAAGGTGACTGGTAGATTATTTCTAAAAGGAAGAGGATTATGTGTATTGCATATGCGTCATCTACAAATTAATGTAAATATCTATGATTCAGGAGATGTTGGATTTTTTTTTCCTTCTGACTGACCGCCAACTTCTTTTAATCATAAGTAATTAATGGTGACTTTTTTTTATAACCGTATATTAAAGAGGGTACATTTGTTCATCAGTTGAACAAGACTAAATATGTGAGCATAATTAACGGAAGGGAAAAAATAATTCCTGTAATAGCTTGTTATTGGTGTTTCTAAGGTTTGATTTTTTTGCTTTATTTTGATTTCAAAACATTACATTGTTGTAAACATAGTGCTAGGTAAGGTTGTCATGTCCCACTCTAGTGACCAGAGGATAAGAATTCACTATTGCTGCCAGCTAATGCTGGCTATTTATTTTAACTCCGATGTCAAAGATGACCTCTTCTTTGGTGCTTATGGTCCTGAGTTCAATGACTCCTCATGACCTAGAATAGGCTACCATTTGTAAAGCTCCCCTAGGTCGAGATTTGAACTTCTGCAAGCTTCAGAGGGTTAGGTTGAGCAATCTTGATGGGAGCAGTTTGTAACACAATTGTCAAGTATGTTTGATAGATTCTAAGGCCAGAGGGGAGAAGTGTAATCTTCTAATCTGACCTGCTGCATAATCAGAAGAGGTCACAGGACTTCCCTGAATTAATTCCAATTTGAAGTATAGCATATTTTCTAGAGAAATATCCAGTCTTGATTTTAAAATGTTTAGTGATAGAGAATCCAAAACAACCCTTGGTAAGTTGTTCCAGTGGTTAATTACACTCTCAATTAAAAATGTGTGCCCTATTTCAAGTCTGAATTTAGCTAGCTTCAGCTACCAGCCATTAGAACATGTTGTACCTTTTGTCTGCTATATTGAAGAGCTCTCTCTTATCAATTTACCAGGTAGGTACTTTTAGATTGTGATCAAGTCACCCCTTAGTCTTCTCTTTGTTAAACTAAACAGATTGAGCTCCTTGACTCTATCACTATAAGGCATGCTTTCTAATCTGTTAATGATTCTTGCAACTCTTCTCTGAACCCTCTCCAATCTTGCAAGATCCTTCTTGAATTGTGGAACCCCAAAATGGACACAGTATTCCAGTAGCAGTCACACCAGTGCCAGGTACAGAGGAACTATAACCTCTCTATTCCTCCTCAGTATTCCTGTTGCTTTTCATTAGCACTTTTGGTCATAGAGTCACACTGGGAGCTCCTGGTCAGCTGATTATCCATCATTAACCCCAAGTCTTTTTCAGAAGCACTGCTTTTCAGAATAGAGTCCCCTGTGTTTTCAGTATGGCATGCATTCTTTGTTCCTAGAGGTATGGCTTTATATTTGGCCAGTTGAGACACACATTGTTTACTTGCACCCAGTTTACCAAGCAATCCATATCATTCTGCATCAGTGATCTGTCATCTTCGCTACTTACCAGTCCCAATCTTTGTGTTATCCACAAACTTTATCAGTGTTGTGTCCTCTCTGGTAGCTGGAATTAAGGATATAATACTGCTGCTAATGAAGGCAGTTAATCCTTGAGCTGAGTGGATCTGGGCCAGTGCCTTTGGTGCTTAAAGTCTGCAATTCTTTCCTCTCTGACAACCCATTGTCAGTTGATTGGGAAAACTTCTGTGGACATACTCACCCACGGGTCATAGCTTGAGTTAGCATAAGGATTAAAGAAGGTCATGATTACATTATAGAAAGATGTGAAGGATGTGAATGCCAAGGAGAGAGAGGGATTATTTAGAATAATGAAAGGCGATGTAACAGAGAGTAATGGGACAATAATAAGAGAGACAAAATGAAAGCTGAATATCTCCTCACAGTAAGTTGTGCTGGACTGTGGAAGAGTCACCTCAAGGATAGCAATAGAAGGCCATCTCACTTGGGACATTTAAAACTAGAATGGACAAGGACACTAGTAAACTTGCAATAGGGAATCATCCTACACTGATAGTAAGATGGTCTGCATGATCTAATAGGTTTTATTTTTCATCTCTGGGTTCATCCAGGGTTCCTTGACTTGCATCAGTCTTCAATCTTAGTCTTGCCCCATGTGAAGGATATTTTATTTCCCTTCTTTATTTTACAGTGTTGTATGATAATCTGATCAAGGGATGGATGTACAGTATGAGTCTAACCTCCATGCTGTCTGTTGTGGTTCTCTTTCATAAGCCTTTTTCAAATTTTTTCAACAACTTTCTCCAGTCTCTTCCAGCTGGCCACAAAGAGACAGGTTCTCTTATCTTTCTCATTTATTATTAAATTCTCATTAATCACCTGTGCCACACAGTTTGCAACTTTATCCATGAAAATCTCTCTCAAGTGTTCTCTTTAGGCCTTACCACATGGAAGGGAAATGATCTTGGTGCCTTTCAGGCCAGGATGTACAAATGTAATGAGAGAGAAGCTCTGCTTTTCCTCAATGTATTTAATAACCCTCAGGGTCTCTTTCATCATGTTTAACAATGCACTGAAATGACATCAACATCAATGTGCTGTATAATATCTTCCATCTTCCAGAGTCAGATACTGAGCAGCTTCCATCATACGTAAGCAATATATCAGTGTCATTATTGAACTGTGTTCAAGCAGGTTGTTGTTTAAGCATGAAGAAAAGAGTTAGGAATTTCATTTAGGTTGCAGGGTACTTTAGCCTGGATTATTAAAAGGGCTGATGGATTTACACCTCTTCCAGTGGGTGGTGGATTATTGCCATAGTTGGAGCAATAGGAACATTGAATATAATGGGCCACATTTTCAAGTTTGTCTACAACACTATAAGATTATGTCAGTTAAAATAACTAATATGTGGCATATCATCCAATCAGATTGCCACATATTTAATCTAAACTACATCTTCCTTTTATTATATTTCTGCCACACTGCTGGTTTTCTTCTGCATTCTACCTAGTATGTCCTCCAACTGAATGCACAGAACTCTCTTAGAGACATCTACTACTTTTAGTAGAATTCCCACTGGTATGGATATTTTCACGGTACAGCTGTTCTTACTTGTCCTTTATGTCCACAATTATCAACTTACATTGCTGCTCCTTGGATATTGGCATAGAAAGTATGCTTATTAAGTTTGCAGATGATACCAAAATGGGAGGGATTGCAACTGCTTTGGAGGATAGGGTCATAATTCAAAATGATCTGGACAAATTGGAGAAATGGTCAGAGGTAAACAAGATGAAGTTTAATAAGGACAAATGCAAAGTGCTCCACTTAGGTAGGAACAATCAGTTTCACACATACAGAATGGGAGGAGACTGTCTAGGAAGGAGTACGGCAGAAAGGGATCTAGGGGTTATAGTGGACTACAAGCTAAATATGAGTCAACAGTGTGATGCTGTTGCAAAAAAAAGCAAACTTGATTCTGGGCTGCATTAACAGGTGTGTTGTGAGCAAGACACGAGAAGTCATTCTTCCGCTCTACTCTGCTCTGGTTATACCTCAACTGGAGTATTGTGTCCAGTTCTGGGCACCGCATTTCAAGACAGATGTGGAGAAATTAGAGAGGGTCCAGAGAAGAGCAACAAGAATGATTAAGGGTCTAGAGAACATGACCTATGAAGGAAGGCTGAAGGAATTGGGTTTGTTTAGTTTGGAAAAGAGAAGACTGAGAGGGGACATGATAGCAGTCTTCAGGTATCTAAAAGGGTGTCATAAGGAGGAGGGAGAAAACTTGTTCATCTTAGCCTCTGAGGATAGAACAAGAAGCAATGGGCTTAAACTGCAGCAAGGGAGGTTTAGGTTGGACATTAGGAAAAAGTTCCTAACTGTCAGGGTGGTTAAACACTGGAATAAACTGCCCAGGGAGGTTGTGGAATCTCCATCTCTGGAGATATTTAAGAGTAGGTTAGATAAATGTCTATCAGGGATGGTCTAGACAGTATTTGGTCCTGCCATGAGGGCAGGGGGCTGGACTCGATGACCTCTCGAGGTCCCTTCCAGCCCTAGAATCTATGAATCTATGAATCCTTTAGATTTAGAATAAACAGTTCACCATAAATCACTGCCTTTCTTCTCATCATCCACTTGCCTTTCTACCATCTCTCTCATCCTTCTGAATAACAAGTGAATAGTATGGACTTGAAAAACAAGTGGAACAGGACCAACATTTATAGAAAATTTCATATTTTGGGGATGCAAAGTTGCATGAAATGTACTGGCAAAAAATGTTGCACTGATTTTCTAAAATATTATTTCACCAATTTAACTCAGCACTAGTTGTGCTCCAACAAAGCTTCTAAGGGCTAGTCTACACTAGCCCCCAAGTTCGAAGTAAGATACGCAACTTCAGCTACGTGAATAACGTAGCTGAAGTCAAAGTATCTTATTTCGAACTTAAAAGTACTTACCCCTGGTCCACATGGTGGCGTGCAGGCTCCCCCGTTGACTCCGCCTGCTCCGTTCGCAGAGCAGGATTACCGGCGTCGACGGGGGAGCACTTCCTGGTTCGATTTATCACGTCTAGACAAGATGCGATAAATCGAACCCAGAAGATCGATCCGACGCCTCCGACACAGCGGGTAAGTGTAGACTAGCCCTTAGTGTGTGCTTAAAATTAAGCACAGACTTCTAGCCCATTAATGTCAATTAGATAAGGCTATGCTTTGCTGAGTCAGGGCCCAAGGGCCTGATCCAAAGCCTACTGAAGCCAATGGAAATGCTGCTATTGAATTCAATTGGCTTTCAATCAGGCCCAACTGCTGGGATGTTTTAGTAGGCATCGAATGTAATTTGGGTCGATAACTTGAAGCAAGTGTGAAATAAACTTGACATGTGCATAGCTGGTTTTGTTGTTTGACCATTTCTTTGAGCAAAAATTATGAAAGTACATCTGGCAAAAATGGGCTTTTCATCTAGCCTCAAATTTGCCTAGTTTCACTAGATGAGGGGTTTTTTTTTTCATGGCTTTAGAAGTTTTGCCTTTCATTTTTGTAACACATGTAAGAAACTATTAAGCATACATTTTCAATTGAGATTTCTCAGTACTTGCCAGAGACTTGAATGGATTTTGATAATAAAAATCTGCACAGCGATGAAGTCCAGAAATTGAAAGCAGTAGCGATCCTTATAATCCAATAACATGTACTAATATATTTTTTTACTTATTAGAATTGCAAAAATTGAGGAACTATGGATACAACTATGAGGAAAATTAAAGTCAGTGGGTTTACTATTTTGAGGGGAGGTTCATGTTTAAACCTGATTAAGGATATAATAGAAAAATGTATTTTAGTTTGACAGTAATTCCTTAACTCATTTTATTTTCCATAAGGCAAAACAAAATACATAAAAATTACCAGAGGAATTATTGCTTGATTAAATTCAAAGTACCAGTGATAATCTTTTCAGAGAATAGTACGTGCAATAAGGGAACTCTCCCTTCATATAAAGAAAAAGTATAAAGATCTATGTGAATTTTATCAATAATAAAAATTAATGAACAATACAGCATATGCTGAAATTGAGTAAATATGAAAACATAATAAATCAACATCCAATATTACTGTGGTGTTGGGGTTTGTTAAATTTCAGTTTGCTAAGGGTCACTGGAACTTGGAAATTAATTTTAATTAATAGAATCTATTCATGTCTGAATTCATTTTGGGCTGTTTACAAAGCATCCAGTTATACTATTGAATTCCGTTAACTTATTTTATGATGACAATCTCAAGGAGCAATTATTACTTAAATGATTTTTTTTTAAAGGAGTGGAACACAATAGTGAGACATAAAACCCACCAAATACTATTATTATCTGTTACTGTGAAATCTTAAGAAGCAAGCACAGTATTTCCTGTAGGGAAGAAGTTAAAGATGTATACAAACTGATGAAGGGCAATCTTTTTAAGCAGTGGAAAATAGATTTTTTTTAAAGGTTTTTTTAAAGGTTGATCATTTCAGACTGCAGATAAAAGGATTCACATTCAGTTAACAGCCATCTAATGAAAGTTCTGCACATTTTAGTTGCTGAGTATGTGCTCTCATCCTTTATCTTGTTGACATGAAAATATGCTTGGATAACATTTGGTTATGTCCATAACCTTCCCCATAATAAACCTTTATTCTGTGTCTACTCCAGACAGATTTTGTGCTATCAGATGGAAGCTTGTATACTGCTCTGATTCATGCTCCAGTACAATAGTCACTTTTTATAATGCAGAGAAAAAGAACCAAAGATTTTTTCCGTCACAAAAGAGCAATTTTCTAAAATTCGTATTTGACTGCCAGAGTTAATTATATTTTATGATATGGCTGATTTTTTCCTATCAGGGTTTTAAATCAAGAGCTGGAGGCAAACTACATCTAAATTGCCATTTTTTTGTTCTTGATCCTCTTGGGGAGTTACTCCCCGTTGACTGTGTAATGAACTAAGTAGACCCATATACAGTAACAGTATTTTGAAAAGGAGGAAGGGCTGGGATGCAGAGCTGGGGGAATTATTTCAAAGCACATAATTTATTAGATGAGCTGAGCTTTGTTTTCTGAAAATATATTGTGAACATACTTTGATTTTTACAACTTTGTTGTTCATACTTAGTCAACAAACATTTTACACAAACATTTGACTTTAGGGATGTTCATGATCTATTTGCTTTTACAGTGTTTTCAACAGTTTATTATTCGTGGTGTGGAATTGGTCACCTTTGTTGTCTGCCCTCTTAGGGGCCTTGGGCCAGCGAGCCTTGTTGAGTTATTGGACCTAGCTGGAAAGGAAGCAGGTGATTATAAAAGCCAGAAAGCGGCTTAGTTGAGAAGGAACTGAAGGTACCAGGTGATTGCATGCAATAAGTTCTGAAGCAGAGGGAATGAACAGTATGACCTCCCTTCAGGGCCTCTGGGAGCTGTAGCCCATGGTAGGCAGAGGAACTGCTTTTTCTTAGGATGTTTTGCCCAAGTGTTTACGTTGAAGAATAAAACTGTGTCCTGAAAGAGACTTAGGCCTGTCAGTGAGTCCTTCCTGAGTTGGAGAAACAAACCAGCAGCCTACAAGGAGGAAGGAAATCAAAGAGCTTTCAGGATGGCTACACAAAGACTTCCTGTGCAATCATATATTCACAGGAGTATTTGCAAGACCACTAACATCCTTGCAAATAAAATATCTCATACAAATATTCCCAGAAAGCACATAGAAAGGGTGGAGAATACCATGAAAATTAATTCATTATTTTTATTCAACTACTGTAAGACCATGAGAAATTTCTACCTTCCAGTCAATATCCATCTTCTCTAATCATGAGATAGTCAGGGAAATATTGACCAACTATTAGGATGCATGGCTCTCTCACTGACACTCTATGGGACACCCTTTCTCATGCTGAGTAGTACCTTACTCCCGAGTCAGATGCTACTCTAGATGTATAAGGGTATTAGAATCTGTCTCAATTGCAAGGCTCACAAAGTAAGTTACTACTCTGTGTGAGTAGGGGATAGGAACTAGCCCTGTGAGGTCTTGGAGTAATCGGCTGTGCCCAGGTAACCCGGCTGTCAAATAGATATAATAAATCTTACCTAGCTCGTAGGGATGTTGCGACACTTATTTAATCTTAGGTTTCAAACCATTTTGATGTCTTTGCACTTATATACTGCCTTTCATTCAAAGTCTTTCACATTTTCATTTTGGAACTTTTCATATACAGAGGGAATGAAATAGACTTGAGAGAGAAGAAAAAAGAATATTTCTTGATAATGGAAACTATCTGAAGTATTGACGTATTTTGTGTTCTCATCTAATGATTTGTGTTGACTTTGAATTTTGATTAACGTGCTGTAGCATAAAGCGACACTGGACAGCAACAGATGGCTAGCTCTTCAGAAAAGAATAAATATTTACGAACTGCTTACTGGTATTAAATGTGTATTCACAGCTCTGGCTTTAAAGTTATATGGTTGTGTTGAGGTACAGTAGCTGAGTCTATTACATTTGAAATGCACCAAAATAGACTGTATCACACAAGTTGAATGGGTGTGGAGATATTCTGTTGGGTATCTCTGCTGGATTGTCTTCCAGATGAAAGGAGAGAGGGGCTGAATTTGAGTGATGAGTTTTCTAATGGATACACAATAGATATATGTAATTCTTCTCCAAATGAAGTCAATGGTAATAAAATTAGGCACATGCTCCATGCATGTAGAATAGTGAGAAGACTGTAGTAATGAACCTGTCAATACAATGTCAACTATAATAGATAAAGAGTTGAAAGTAACTGTCTGCACATTTTTATTGTACATATATACTGTAATGCTAAATCGAGTAAATAACAACAGGTTGGTTTTAATTAGTCTATGATAGCCAGGTACTTCAAGGGTACTATTTTAAAAAAATACTAACAGTGCTTTTATTTGGAGAAAAGCTATTAAAATTTTAAATTTGACTAATATTGTAGTCAAATGACAAATCATAATCAGTTGTCATAGGAACACATCTACCGAATTAACTGTAAATTGACGCTATTTTTTTTTTTACAGAAGCAGTCAATTTCAATTTTTGGATACATGTCATCACAGTTAAAATTGATATACTAGGCTGTACATTGAGATTAGGGGCTGCATATACTAGTCATTGTAAAATTCTCAAAACCTTCCAGAGAGGGAAAGGAGACCCACAGAAGTAACCCTGATTGACAAGAGGTCTGTCTTCTCATCCATAGACACTTATAGCTAAATTGAAATGAGTGCTTTGTAATTGGAAAGATCTGACTGTTCTTTATAAATATCAGTTTCAAAACTCTCTGAGCTCCTCATATTAGTTGATAATCCTATGAATGTCTTAAGATCTTCCTTATGGACACACTAACTGTTCCCATAGAAACACATTTTAAAATGATTTTCATTATTAATAAAGTTAATAAATCTAGTTACGTTTTTAAAAAAGGCTAAGATGTGTTATTTGTCTCATTTCCATAAACTAAGTAGTGTTGCTAATGTCATTAAGTCATTTGTTCCTCTTATATGAGACTTTTGCTAGCATGCCTCCAGCTTTTATATTTCAGTAAAAATTAGAAAACAGAGTCTGATTCTGGGGAAGCTAGCTTGCTTCATTAACCTAAAGGCTTGATTTACCCTGATGCTCATCTCCAGAGTCTGTTTGTCAGCCTGCTTACAGATATCTTAAATTATATATAAAAAGATCAGAGAGTCATTTACTACATTGCTGAGTACTTTATGTGTGTGGTTTTATCGATTGTTATGTTAACCTTTAACAAATTAATTAGAACCACAAAAGTATTTTGATTATATTTTTGCAGGAGACTCAAACCTATATCTGAATGCCTCAACTTTTTGGAAGTTCATATTTGGATCCTACTGTTGTTGGCCTAAGACCATTTGGATCCTACTGTTGTTGGCCTAAGACCATATTTTAATTTTTCTTATAATTGTATCATGATGATTACATCAAACAGAATAAAAGCTTTGTGTAGTGTAACATATAAACTATACTTTTTAGCTTTGGAAATTATGGTCTTTGTGTAAATACAGATAATTAGAGGGAGACAATGGCTCATGAGATCAGAAATTACTACCGTATTTATGTGGATTAGAATAGGTGAAATGCTATATGACCCTTTCATCGATTTCATATAGCATTTCACCTATTCTAATCCACATAAATATGGTAGTAATCTAAAAACATTGTCAAGTGATGAAATTCTGATACCAATATCCTTTAAAATGTCTAATCTGGAGTGATTCCAATGAAGATAAATTTAAAATACTTCAGATTTACACCTGCATAACTGGAGTGAAATCTGGTGTTCATTGGCCTTCATGAAATGAGTCAGTAGTCTCAGCTAGTGAAGCATTAACTATTTAGTATGAAACAAAAATTGGCCTGAACATTTACCCACCCTGAAATTAAACCATATCATCAAGTTGTAGATTGTCTTCTTTTTGAGTCAATAGTGAGCTAATATCTCATTATGGGCATAGGCACAATGCTTCAGGACGAGCCATCTTTTGAATGAGACATAAAACCTAGGTGTAGGACAGCTGTGGTCATTTATAGATCCCTTGTACTCTTTATAGTGTAGTAAGCTGGCTCCAGTAGACTGGCTAAACTTCCATTGGTTCCATATGCTGCCTGCTTATAGTTTAATTGGTTACTCTGTTTTTTTTAATGGACACCAATCATAATCCCATTTTGCAATAGTATAATTATTGACATATTTAAGTATAACAATGAAATTGCCAAAAATGTGAATTAATAGATCATCATAAATGTATATTTAAAATAAAAACAAAAACCACCCTACCGTCCAAATAACCACCACTAAGATAACGCATGGTCTTGTATTTGTAATCTTTAGCCTCCATTCCTCTCCTACCTCACTGTTTTCCTTCCCTTGTATTCTCGTGACTCTTCTTACCAACCAAGCTCTTTGGAACAGGGCTCATGACCTTTTTTTAAATTTGTAAGGCAACTGGAAAATATTCTGTCTGCTCAGTGAATGAATAATAATTGCCTAAAGGCATTGGGCCCAGTTGGGCTATTCAGCATAGGTGCATCCTCATACAGTGGTGCAACTGACAAACAAAATTTGGTCCAGTTACAATGATCACCATTAAAAATCAGCTGTGAGTGCAGCATGTCAGATGGCATCGTTTGGTAATGGTTGTTTTTTAATGGTACCCACTGTGTTACCTCTAAAATGACCTGAGCTGTAGAGGAAGGAGGTGTAGAGGTGCTTGAAAGCCACCTATCCATCCCCTTCCACCCTAGGGGTAACCCAGCTCTGGGTGCAAATTAGAGAAGTTTAACAATTGCTGCAGCCTGTTGCCAGCCTGTAGAATTGAAATGACCTCATAGGACCCATTGCACCAATGAGGATTGGCAGAGCACAGTGCACTATGTCCCTGCCCCTTATGGCAAGGGCGTGAGGGGACAAGGAAGTCAAAATTATACCAAATGAAGATTCACCCCATATAGAGAGACTCCTGAACCGCTCATCTAGGACAGGTTTAAGGTCCCTTTGTCTTGTTCCAGTGGCACAAAGGAACCTCTGCGAGACTAAAGCTCACTAAGCAGAATAGAAGCAGGACTTGACATTGCTACAGTAGATAGATTTTCTTCCTAAATCTTGGCCTACTTAAAACAAGTATGCTACATTTAAGTTTGAGGTCTGTTCAACCATGCTTATTTGACTGCCTTTATTTTTTTTTAAACTAGCTGAAGTGTTAAACGGAGTTTTTCCCACACTAATAGCTACATTTACATTCTGCAAGCTGGGGAATGCACAGCCATTATCTGGCAAAGTTATGCATCGCACAGTTTAATAATTTAACTGCTCAAACTTTCACAAAATCTTACCATTAAATGCCTTAAATTGTAGTTTTTGACATTGAACAATGTTTTGTTAAGCAACTGTGTGTGACTGGAAATTATCTCATTTAGGCGAAAGCTTCCTGTATTTATTCTTAAATGGAATAGAAAGCCTGCAACTATTTTTGTTTCTTTGGAAAAATAATGTAGTTAATTGTAAAACAATAACAATTAAGATTTACATATTGATAATGCATAAGTTTACAGGCTGATGCTAATGGGACAGTTTGACAAATATGTTCTTCGGAAGATGTACTTATTTTTAATGGATAGTTTTTTCTTCTTCCTTTCAGGCAAACACTTTAGTAGACAAAACCTAGCCTTTTATTATAGGAACTGTTATGTATTTACTCTCCAGGTCCCTCCTCTGAAAGTTTCTCAGCCGCTCCCTCCTCCTCTCCCCCCAACCACACACACACACACACCCCTCCCGTATTCAGGCCTTAGGAGCAGAATTTGTGTTCTTCTCCATAAATGTTCCTCTTATCACATGTTCTCTTTTGAAAGCTTGCTGGTATTTTAGAGACACAAGATGGGAGAAGTAATATATTTTATTGGACCAATTTCTGTTGGTTAAAAATACAAGCTATTGAAAAACACAGAGTTCTTCTTGGAAAGGATTCCAAGTGTCACAGCTAAATGTGAGGTGGAACAAATGAGCATAAGTAGTTAATACATATTCATTCAAGATGAAGTGGCCAGATAACACTTCTGTAGTCATTGGACAAACAAAGGGGATTACTGGGTTACAGATTGTTGTAATAAACTGTAAATCCAGTGTCTTTATTAAATCCATGATTTTTGGTGTCTAGTGTTTTAATTAATAGCAGATGGTAAGAAGTTATTGGGTCAGGTTCTCTGCTTCACCAGTGAGGGACTATGGGCCTCACACCTGTGCCCATAGGTCTCCACGTAGTCTGCAGATGGTGGCCACCCCTCAGTAGCTCATCTGACCCTGTGGAGAAGAGGGCTTAGTAAAGCTCTAGATCACAAAAGGGCTCCTCCCATGAAGCTCCTGACTGGGGGGAGGTGCAGCCCCACTGATTAGCTGGGACACAATACTTAAAGCAGAAAGAGAGAGAGAGAGAGAGTTGTCTAAACAACTAGGTGAATCATAGAACCTTGAGAGGTCATCCAGTCCAGTCCTCTCCACTCATGGCAGGACTAAGTATATCTTGACCATCCCTGACAGGTGTTTATCTAACGTGCTCTTAAAACTCTCCAATGATGGAGATTCCACAACTTCCCTAGGCAATTTATTCCAGTGCTTAACCACCCTGACAATTAGGAAGTTTTTCCTAACGTCTAACCTAAATCTCCCTTGCTGCAATTTAAGTCCATTGCTTGTTGTCCTATCCTCAGAGGTTAAGAAGAACAATTCTTCTCCTTCCTCCTTGTAGCAACCTTTTATGTACTTGAAAACTGTTATCATGTCCCCTTCTCTTTTCCAGACTAAAAAAACCCAGTTTTTTCAATCTCCCCTCATAGGTCATGTTTTCTAGACCTTTAATTATTTTTGTTGCTGTTCTCTGGACTTTCTCCAATTTGGACTTTCCTGAAATGTGGCGCCCAGAACTGGACACACTACTCAAGGTGAGGCCTAATCAGAGTGGAGTAGAGTAGAAGAATTACTTCTCTTGTCTTGCTTACAACACTCCTGGTAATACATCCCAGAATGATCGCTTTTTTTGCAACAGTGTTACGCTGTTGACTCATATTTAGCTTGTGGTGCACTATGACCCCCAGATCCCTTTCCGCAGTACTCTTCCTAGGCAGTCATTTCCCGTTTTGTATGTGTGCAACTGATTGTTCCTTCCTAAGTGGAGTACTTTGCATTTGTCCTTATTGAATTTAATCCTATATACCTCAACCATTTCTCCAGTTTGTCCAGATTATTTTGAATTTTAATCCTATCCTCCAAAGAACTTGCAACCCCTCCCAGTTTGGTATCGTCTGCAAACTTTATAAGTGTACTTTCTATGCCATTATCTAAATCATTGATGAAGATATTGAACAGAACCAGACCGAGAACGGATCCCTGTGTCTGTGGGATCCCACTCGTTATGCCCTTCCAGCATGACTGTGAACCACTGATAACTACTCTCTGGGAATGGTTTTCCAACCAGTTTTGCAACCACTTTATAGTAGCTCCATCTAGGTTGCATTTCCCTAGTTTGTTTATGAGAAAGTCATGTGAGACAGTATCAAAAGCTTTATAAAGTCAAGATATCCTACATCTACTGCTTCCCCCCATCCACAAGGCTTATTACCCTATCAAAAAAGGCTATCAGGTTGGTTTGACACAATTTTTCTTGTCAAATCAGAGCTGATTGTTATTTATCACATTATCTTCTAGATATTTGCAAATTGATTGCTTAACTATTTGCTCCATATTTGTTTCTGTCTGGGTATGAAAGTTAAGCTGACTGGTCTGTAATTCCCCAGGTTGTCCTTATTTCCCTTTTTATAGATTGGCACTATATTTGCCTTTTCCCAGTCTTCTGGAATCTCTTCCATCTTTCAGGACTTTTCAAAGATGATTGCTAATGGCTCAGATATCTCCTCAGTCAGCTCCTTGAGTATTCGAGGACACATTTCATCAGACCCTGGTGACTTGAAGACATCTAAGTCAGTGGTTCTCAAACTTTGTTTTTCTGTGGACCTCTTGAAAATTGCTGAGGATCTCGGCGGACCACTTAATGATCTTTCCAAATGTTGTTGGTACCGTTAGCTAACTATTGTAAATCGCTTTGGATAAAAGTATAATATAAAAAAACATAATAATAAACATTTTGGTTCTACAAATAAAAGCACACAACTCATATTTTAATATCAGTACAGTAGTCTTACCTTTCTAATGCGATGGATGTGCCCTCTCTCCCACACTGCGGCAGCCCCCAAGCTGAGGCAGAGAAGGAGGGGGGGTTCTCTCCCTCTCTTCCCCACCACAAATGCCCCCGAACTGAGGCTGGGAAGGAGGGCCATCTCTTCCCAGCAGCTGCAGCCCCAGAGCTGGGGAAAGTCGCCTCTTTCTCTGGCTGCCACAGCCCTGCATATCCCAAATTCCCCCCACCCCCTCTTCTCACCCCACTACCCCCTCCCACCTACCCTCTATTCCCCCCAAGGCTACCATCTCACCTTACATGTGCATCTTCTCCCATGCCTGCGCCGCTCCACTAATTAAGTGGGTGTCCCTTCATTTTTGGGTGTGGCCACCCAGGTGCACACCTTAGAGGGAACTATCCACAGACCACCTGAATGGAGCTGGCAGACCACTTGTGGTCTGCGGACCACAATTTGGGAACCACCGGTCTAAGTAATTTTTAACTTGTTCTTTCTCTACTTTAGCCTCTAATCCTACCTCATTTTCACTGGCATTCACTATGTTAGACGTCCAATCACCACCAACCTTCTTGGTGAATACCAAAACAAAGAAGTCATAAAGCACCTCTGTCATTTCCACATTTTCTGTTATTGTCCCCCACCCCACCCCATTGAGTAACGGGCCTACGCTGTCCTTGGTCTTCCTCTTGATTCTAATGTAGTTGTAGAATTTTTTCTTGTTACCCTTTATGTTTCTAGCTAGATTGATCTTGTTTTGTGCTTTGGCCTTTCTAATTTTGTCCCTACATACTTGTGCTATTTGTTTATATGCATCCTTTGTAATTTGACCTAGTTTCCACTTTTAGAAGAACTCTATTTTTATTTTTAGATAATTGAAGATCTCGTGGTTAAGCCAGGGTGGTCTCTTGCCATGCTTCCTATCTTTCCTACACAGTGGGATAGTTTGCTCTTGTACCCTTAATAATGTCTCTTTGAAAAACTGCCAACTGTCTTCAGTTGTTTTTCCCCTTAGACTTGCTTCCCATGGGATCTTACCTACCAACTCCCTGAGTTTGCTAAAGTCTGCTTTCTTGAAATCCATTGTCTTTATTTTGCTGTTCTCCCTCCTATGATTCCTTAAAATCATAACTCTACTATTTCATGATCACTTTCACCCAAGCTACCTTCCACTTTCAACCAGTTCCTCCCTATTTGCCAAAATCCAATCTAGAACAGCCCCCCCCCCCTCCCAGCTTTCTCCACTTTCTGAACTATAAAACTGTCTCCAATATATTCCAAGAATGTATTGGATAATCTGTGCCCTGCTGTGTTATTTTTCCAACAGATGTCTGAGTAGTTGAAGTCCCCCATCACCACCAAGTCCTATGCTTTGGATGATTTTGTTAGTTGTTTAAAAAAAGCCTCATCCACCTCTTCTTCCTGGTTAGGTGGTCAGTAGTAGACCCCCACCATGACATCACCCTTGTTTTTACCCCTTTTATCCTTACCCAGAGACTTTCAACAAGTCTGTCTCCTATTTCCATCTCAATCTCAGTCCACGTATATACATTTTTAATATATAAGGCAACACCTCCTCCCTTTTTTCCCTGCCTGTCCTTCCTGAGCAAGCTGTACCCTTCTATACCAATATTCCAGTCATGTGTATTATCCCACTAAGTCTCTGTGATGTCTACTATGTCATAGTTGTGTTTATTTACTAGCATTTTGAGTTCTTCCTGCTTATTCCCCATACTTCTCGCATTAGTATACAGACATCTAAGATACTGATTTGATTCCCCCACCCCCCCAGTTCTGTCTTGTCTCTCCTTTATCCCTGCTATAACAACCCAGGCTCCCCCCCAAATTCCAACCCTTCTCCCAGGTCTCCATGTTTCTGACTTACCTGTGGGCTTTGGTCACTTGCCCCCTTCAAACCTAGTTTAAAGCCCTTCTCATGAGGTTAGACACTCTGTATCCAAATATGATCTTCCCCTTCCTCGATATGTGGACCCCATCTCTGCTTAGCAGTCCTTCTTCCTGGAACAGCATCCCGTGGTCAAGGAAGCTGAAGCCCTCCTGGCGACACCATCCTTGCGGCCAGGCATTCACCTCCAGGATGCATCTGTCTCTGCCCGGGCCCCTAGCTGGCTGCTGCTACGGATTGCCCTCCTTATCCCAGACCCCCATCTCTTCCCGGTTCCTGCCTTCCTACCTTGCTTCAGGTCCCTGCTCCTACAACCTATCCCTAACACTGACTCTGGCCACTGCTTGACTCCAGATTCTTTCTCTGGTTCTGGCCTTTTCCTTGGCACCTGCCTCTAAACTCTGCCATCTGGCCACAGCTGGAGAAGGACCATCTGCCAACTGCAGTGCTATGCATTGCAGCCACTTCTTGATGCCCATTCTTTCTTGGACTCCTGCCCAGAAACATACTGCCCCATTCCCCAGCAAAAGGGGTTATGAAGAGGGTGGTGTACGACCCAGCTATGCCAGCTCTACACTCAGTGGAGAGATCCCTAAGCCAAAGGAACCCTTAGGTAAGGTAATGCAGCCAGTCTCCACTCCATGTACATCACTTGCATAACATAAAAATTGTGGAGTGGGGCAGAAGGTTTACCCCTCTGTGTTCTCCCATGGAAATCATACCCAGATTTAGTCATTGTCTAAACTACATCATATTCTTACTGGTCTGCATGATTGTGTTTCCTTTGTGTATTTAAAAATAAAACTGAGGGATCACAAAGAATTATACATGCTGATAATGTCAATGGCCAAGAAACTCAGATCAGAGAGAGTCAATTTTTAATGTGTGGTCATATGCTCCAATGCCTTGTTGTATATCAGAAATACCTAAATACGATGGGTTATGCCGAGGATGGATTTGAATCTGAATTTCCTGGCTTATATGACTTGAAAACAGATCTTTTGTTATTGGATCATGATTTTGTTTTAGTTTTTGTCTGTGGGCTTACATGTGATTAAATATTGTCATTTTCCCAAGGAGTATTTGCTATAAAAGAAGATTTAAATATACATTGATGGACTAGGCTTCATAGCGATTCAAAAACCTGATTGATAGACAAGACAAAAACAAGGATAAATGATAAAATAGACCATTCTTGAAGCAGATGAAAGAGGTGAATCATGTTTCTTTATAATGATGAATGTGGTGTCAGTAACAAACATGCTGTTACTTAGTTATTTTTTTAACCAAAATATAGTTTAAGAATATGTATTATAGTGAAGGGCCCAGCCCAGAACCTGGTATCAGAATCTCCTTGAACTTTGAGATCTTGTATTCAGATCCAAAATTTGTCCAGGTCCATCTCTGATGTGATAGCTGCCAAACAAGAGAACAGAGAGACAAGATGGGTGAGGTGCTATCTTTTATTGGATCAAATTCTGTTGGTGAAAGAGCCAAGCTCTTGAGCTACACAAAGCTCTTCTTCATTTTCCAGTAAAAGATGTTTCCTTACTCACCTTGTTGCTCTCATATCCTAACATCGACTTGGCTAGAACACCACTGCATAAAACCAGAGAATACTTCCCTTTGATAAATTTTGGGTTTTTAATACATTAGAATTTATCAGATTTTT
Source organism: Chelydra serpentina (assembly GCA_037349315.1). Classification (NCBI taxonomy): domain Eukaryota; kingdom Metazoa; phylum Chordata; order Testudines; family Chelydridae; genus Chelydra; species Chelydra serpentina. Next base: position 32,588,609 of record JBAIAC010000026.1, read on the forward strand.
ACATTTTTGTGATAGTTATTCAAAAGAACGGGCAATAAATCATGGGAATTGTCGCTTGCTTCTATTATAGAGTAAATTGGTTTACATATTACAAGTGGGATGAGACAAAATGATGTTTATTTGTTAAAACTAGGTGTCCTTTTTTAAAAAGGCGCTTAAGGGAAAAAAAAGTAAAGTTACATGTGTGTGACCTCAGACCCTCATGACATAGGCTACATTCAGACTTGAAGTAACTGGGCACAACTTCATGGGCATTTTGACTGCCTTAGCGTACGACCAAGTGTGTACATATCTTTGTCTTATATTTCCTTGTTCAACTGCTTAATTCCTTTCCATAGGTGTGCAAGGAGTTCAGTATTTTAGCCGCATTTCAGGTGCTTTTCTATCGTGCTAATATTTTAATAATTTTGTTTGCAGTTACGATTAGCACAAGTAATCTACAGAAATGATTTATAGTAAGAACTGGGAGTGAACCGGATCAGCCCTCTTATCTCTGTAATCCCTCACATTAATAGATATCATCTCCCTAACTTAACTTGTGGTCAGAATAGCACAGTTGAAAGAGTGAGTTACATAAATATAGACCCTAATGGTTGGTGTCTTTATAAGGAAATAGTAAACAAGGCATTCTTCAACTAGAGCAATCAGAAGTAAATCTGCATGCTGTGAGAGAGAAGAGGAAGGTGTTGTCCTTCTTTAGAGAACGTTGTCCACCATCGAATCCAGTGCATGAGATAATGAGACGTTAGAGGCAAATGAACCCATATACTCAGAGTGACTCATTCAAACCCTATTTCTGCTTAAAGCAATTCCTATTAAAACATTGGTGTAACCAGTTCTGATTATCAGGAGTTGATCATATCCATCCATCCATCCCAGCATAAATGAACATGAATAATATTTAGTACTCTTATTATTTTCAACAGCCTTTCCTCTTTCTAAAAGTCCTACTAGCTGCTACCAGAAGATGAAACTAATTATACAACATAAACCTAAATATGAGGCAAGAAACTTCCTGGTGGATACAAGTAAAATGCGACCATTTTGCTTTCCTGATATTTGCTTGTAAGAATTTTGTTTCATGGTAGCTCAGAAAGAGCCATATGCAAGGGGTGGAGAAAAGCCTTATCCATTCCAGAGGAAGTGGCTTTCCAAACGAGTTCAAATCTGCTGCAAGTCTGTCAAACTCAATGAATCATGACTTGAATTCTGGAGTCAAGCCATCTATCATTCTAAAATAACACTCTCTCAGAAACTCATTGATAATCCATCAAACAACAATTCTGGAAGACTTGGAAAGTAAACAGATTATTTTTGAACCATTTTTGCATTTAATTTCCTGAATGATGCAATTTGCTTAAAATAAATCATGTTTCAGTTCTAAATGATATTGGGAAATTTCTTGGCACTTGGCAGCTGCAAATCAAGTTGATTCAAATAAATCCATGCATCAGTCAAGAAAAGTTACTGTATATACTTGATCATAAGCCAGTTTGTTTATAAGCCGACCTCCCCAAGATGGATAGGTAAAAATAGAAAACACTGCATGACCCTTTCATAAGCCCACCCTGTAATTCAGGGGTCGGCAAACTTTGGCTCCTGGGCCATCAGGATAAGCTGCTGGCGGGCCGAGATGGTTTGTTTACCTTGAGTGTCCGCAGGCACAGAGGTAAACCTAAGTAAACAAAGTGTCTCGGCCTGCCAGCTGCTTACCCTGACAGGCTGGGACAGCAACTGGTGGGGAATTTTTTTGGGGGGGGAGGGGAGAAGCTGGGGTCAGAGGAGTAACCCCTGTGACCACCCCCCACACGACCCCTAGCCAAGGACCCCCATACTCTCCCCATCCCATCGCTTCCCACCTTAGCTGGGGCAGGCCTGGGGAGGATGTCTCTGGCCTGGCTGGAGATGCTCCGGTGGGCTGGGCGGGCGGCGCGGCTGCGGCGTGCTCCAGCAGGCAGCCTGTCAGCCCTGGAGCAGAGAGACTCTGGTCCCGCCTCTTCCCTTCTGGCTCTGCTGGCTGTGCTGCCTCTCCTAGCCCCCTCTGCTGGGGGGAGGGGCTGTGTCCAACCTCTCCCCCTCTCTATACCCGTTCATAAGCCGACCCCCTTTTCTTTTGCTTTCCCTTTTTTACTAAAAAAAATCGGCTTATGAAGGAGTATATACGGTAAGTCACTCAACGAGCAAGAGTTTGAGTAACAAGAGAAAAGGCTGTCCCAAATGCTTCCTTGTTGTAGCCTTTCCTCTTTCCATAGACTTATGTCAGGAATAAGTTGGTCTACTGTGTGTGCATGGGTGTGTGTTAACAAATAGTTACTCTTCATAGTTCAATAAAGCAAAAGAGCTTCATATGTTAGCCAATGAACCTGAGTGGAATGTAGCACACATTCCTTATTCATTGGCTCATGTTCTGCAGACTATAGGCTGTAGAGAACAAGTGTATTTGACTTTATTTAATACAGATCATTCATGTATTGAAAATTCTTCGGGTGAAATCATGGTCTAGTAAAATAAACACAAAACTCCCTCTGACTCCATCAGAGCCAGAAATCCACCCTTGGACATTGTTGACCTCTAAGGTAGCACGCTTCATTTACTAACTGTTGGCTGTGCATAGACCAAATACTTTGTCTTATTTCAGGCCTTTCTACGCTAGGATGTCTTTACCGCTAATCAAAATGTATGGCTATGAATAGAAAAGAGCTGAACAATAGAAGTGCAGAGTTAACGTGGAACAAAGTATGTTTGTGTCTTTATTATCACTGACCACCATAAAGAGCTAAGCTGCAAGTTTCAGATGAACATATTTTCTCATTAGCTGCTCTGAGAAGTCTTGGCAGAAAACGTGACAGGTATTTTACTTCTGCACTCCCTGGCGCACACAACCGTCTCTTCCCATCTTATGATGAATTTTTGTTGCACTAGCATTTAACTCCTTGTGTTAACATTTTTGAAAAACTTCCTAACTTTAATTGTTTTAATCATTTTGATCATTTCATGTTATAATTCTGGTAGACTGGTTTTGTTCTTTCATGTCAAAAATAGCTGTTTTAGGCATGGTATATAACAAAATATTTCAAGGTTTGATTGAGAGATGTTGCTCAATCTATCATTGGCTTCCACTCCATTTCTACATGTACTATCAGAAGTGTACTATCGGACTATCAACAGTGAGGGACTCAGATGAATTTTTCCATTGACTTCAATGGACATTTGATCAGGCCATTACAGATATGTACACTATTGTATAATATACCAAACTGAAAACAGCTTGCTGAAATTAACTTTAATGTTCCACATTAAAACAAAATAGGCAACCGTGTTTACAGTATTGTTTCTCTGTTTGACGTATTTGATATAATGCAAATTTCCTGGGTGAAATTCTAACTCCATTGGCGTCAATGAGAGCTTTGCCATTTACTTCAGTGGGACCAGGATTTCACCCTCATACATATTACAAAATAGAACAATGCCAACCTGCCTAATTATTCCAATTTCAATGTGCAGCACAAGTCTGAAGCGCCAATATAATTCATCAATCTTTTCTCCCTATGGGGTGTAACCAAAGGAATTCTTCAGCATCTTATAGTTTATGGTATACCAAAGATACCTTGTTCCCTAATGTTCTAATGAAACCGTCCAAATTGGAGAGAGGGACAGAATTGTATTATTTAGAGGCTTTTCTGGGCTTTTAGTTTTTTGTGGTTTTATGGTTCCCTCTATATAACCTTTTACAACCTCTTAAAACTTTATTTATTCCTTTCATATCTGTCTATAAATATATAGCTGTAATAGCTATTGTATTTTGTATCTGTTTGTTGAAGCATTTAATATCCTTTAACAAATTGACAAAATGACTTTGGTCCAAAGAGAGTTTTGCAAAAATTCTGAGTGACATATAATAGTGTAGCTGCATTTCCCATGATCATTCAAGATGATCTGCCAGACAGCGGTAAATCCAACAAGCCTTTGGGAAGCACAGATTCACCCTGCATTTTTCTATTGCATTTGTGAGGGTCACAGTGAGTAAGGGGGAAAGTTCTGAAGTGTTGCTATTGACTTCCGTAGAGCCAGGATTTCAGCCATGGACTTCCCCCAGCCAGCCTACTGGAAAATGTAGCTAGCTCTGTAAAGTGTTGATCCATTTTTTTCAAGTTAGGATCAATTTATTTTCAAGGTTCTAGATGATTAGTTTAAAAAAATCAGGATGTATGTGTTAATGCAAAAAAGAGCGTATGTATTAGAGTTTTGGCAAAAGTTTCTAAATCAATTTTTGTATATGGTTCCCTTTGCTTACTTAATCTTCCCCAGTTTAAATTCAGTTCCTCTCAATCAGAAGAGTATGAACACATCGTAGGACATACAAAAGGCAGGGTCGGGGGAACATAGGAAAGGGATGGAGACATTGACTTACAATGTAAAGGAAGATTTCAGTAACTATTATGGACCAACTCTTCAGATGGTGATTTATACCAGCTGAGTATCTGTCCCTAAATATGTATAGTTTTGCTATGCAATGACTGACAACGTACAGTATATGTGCATCCAAGTATTAGACGGTTAGAAACTGCAATGGAGAGCCATTTTTCTGAAATAGTCCAAGGCACTATAGTTAGCAGTTAAGGGAGGAAAATAAAGACAATCTTAAATTCAAAATAGGAAAAAATTCCTCAAAGTGAAATTTATTGTGGTAGACTGAAGACGTAGCACGGCTGATGATAGGAACAATCCTACACTGGGAGGCGAATAGAGAAGATCTAAGAATTGGTCTTTTCCATATGATATGTTAATCCCAGGAATTTGGATGTAATAATGGGCCCAGTTGTAATCAGATGCATATAGGCTAATATTTACTTTTCTTTAATCCTTTTTTTAATAATAAGGCTCAGTTGTAAAATACTTCTGTGGACATGATTCTAAAAGAGTTGTGCAAACTGACTAACTCTCTTGATTAGGTTATGCAGGATTTGGCAAGTTAATTAGGTATAGAATTCTAGTGCTAGGCTAGATTACTTAGGTACATTAAGTTACATGAGTATTTTACTCCCACTCTACTGTTGCTTCGCTGGCTTTTTGTTAAGCAGCTTTTGACTATAAGATTGCTCTTCCATTTTCTAAATTATTTCACTGCCTTCCATTTCCTCCTTTAATAGATTTAACAGTTCTCTTTATAGTCTTGGATTGACAAATATTAGTCCTCTTATTTCCACATGTTATCCCAAGTAATGTGATTATAGAAATGCAGGTGTAGGGCTTTGTAACTTACTGAATGAATATTACATTTTCATAACACTTTTAAATCTTAGATCTCAAAGTGTTACATACCATCAACAATGGAACTGATACAGAACTGCTGCCACTGTGAAGGTGTGATCTGTCAGTCATTATAAATTATAGTGGCCTAGTTGTTAGTTAACCTGGAGACCTTTGTAGCTTTTGGGGATTTAAAAAACCAAGCTTAGACTTGTTGTTTTGTATTTTGAAAATGATTCGTTTGGGAATTGTATATGCTTTGCTGCTAATTTTAACTTTTGATTGAGTCTATAATTCCCTAGTATGACTGCATGAAGTGTAATATACAGAAGAATGTAAAATTGCATTGCAATTATCATCTAGTCATCTGAAAGCTTCTTGAGAGACTAATGTAACTCTGTTGCTAATTGTTATGCTATAGAGGTGTTTTGCACATTGGAACCTGTAGTTTGAGCCATTACGTTTCTACTTCTAGCAAGAGTAAAGTATTCATTAAGGTAAAATATTGATTTTTTTTAAAGAGTGAAAGCAAAGACGAACAATGGCAAAGAACAACATTTTACCTTCACGTTAGAGTTACTAACAATCCTGAGATTTATTGTGGATTTTGAACCTTTATCTGTGGGGAAAGTTGGAGAAAGGAATTAAGAAGAGGCGAGAGTGAGCTGTTTATTGCACTGAGCAATTATTCCAAACCCTAATGTGAGGATGCTATAGAGCTTTAAAAGTTCTCATTAATTCAAAACAAGTTTAAATAAAAGGGTTTTTTTTAAAGCAGTCTGGGCAAAAATCAGACATACACAGAGTGACATTACATCTCAGTGTACCTTATTGGCAGTTCTGTCACTTGGAAAAAAGGTTAATTTCACAGCCCAAATACTGAATAAAATTGAAAGCTGAACCTCATCAGGGGAGATGAAAGTCAAATATCAAATCACCAACAAAAGTCGTTAACTTTGAGTTAACGTCGCTACTGTTAAAACATGGGTATGCCAAGGAATGTCACCATTAAAAAGCCCTCAAACCCTCTGAGAAGGTATGGAAATTAACAGTGAAGAATAGGTAAATGTGCAAATACCCTCACAAATAATGCAATCTCTTAAACATACAAGGGTAGGATAATTTATTGCTCATTCAGAAAATGACCTTTTTCTCTTTTCTTTCCAATCTTCTTTCTCTCTCTCAGGAGAGGCTGTGGTGGAAGTATATCAGGAGATGTATGTATAGCATGCAAATTGTTGGCAAAAAAAAGTGAATTGATCTAACACACACATGGGGTCTAAATTGTGGAACCCTTGCTCGCATTGTTGAGCTCTCACTTACATGAGTAGCCCCATTAACTTTGGAGGGGACATATGCTCCTCTGTACATTTTCACAGAGGGGAGGGGAAATGGGAAAGAAATTTTAAAAAAATAGTACAATAGTTTATTGTATTTGCAAACAGAATAATTTTTCCTACCAGTGGGCAAGAGCAGCAATTCCTGGCCCGTGGTCCAAGGAGCCCTGCCAGCCCTATAGATTACTTGCTGCTGGAAAGTCACATGCTATCGGCTTTCCTCCTTGATTTCAACTGTTTCTTAAGATGTTCACACACTTTACTGAAACGCTTTGAAGAACAGATAATGTAGGCCAATATTTTCCAATGTAGATGCCTAATCTCTCCATTAAGATGTGGGTGACACTATCACAAAGTTTAAGAACCCCTGGATTGTATGGAATTATTGATTCTCTATTTGCAATTCCTGTAGCATTTTAACTACAGAAAGTATCCAATCCTGCCTTCTCCCACTGAAATCCATGAGCATTTTGCCATGTGCTTCCCTGGGAGCAAGATTGTGTCCAAAGTATTTTATGATTCACGTTGTATAAAAGATGCCATACAAAATAAATTTGTCATATTGTATGGTAAAATTCCACTGGTGTACAAAAGTCCCATTTTCCTCTAGAGCTAGTCAGCCTACCCCCATTTTCTAACTGAAGACATATATTTCCTCCTATTTAATATGCAACGCAATAAACATTATAATCATTCCCATTAGCGTAAGTAAATAATAGCATTAAAATCAAGAAGCATATTTCGGACATAATGTCAGCACAAAGTGTGTGTTAATATTCACTAAAGCCAATATGATGTGCAAAGTAAACGAGTTTACTGGTTTAATGCTTTTTTAGGCCAGGAAACATTTATTTCGGATATTTCTCTTATTTCCATTAAATTAGGTTTAAGGGCAGCAGCACAAACACTTATTTATCTTAAAAATGAGGCTGAGTGAAGGTATAATACATATAGAGAGAGTGATTATTTGGTTTACATATGTATAATGAGAATTTTATATTGGTCCATAAAGGTAGTACATGTATATATTCAGGTAGTATCTTTCAGGGAGAGCTGAAAGACTCAGGGATTAGAAATGAAGTACAGATTTAGGACTGACTTTAGTGGCAGCAGGATTAGTCCCAGAGCCAATCACTGCTATGTCACTGGTTCTTATCCTGCTCTGGTGATTGTTTCTGAATTTCATTGCCATCCAGATGTGGTTCAGTAGCCGGCATGAAATAAATTGCTCCCAGCTACTAGTACACAAGTGTGTCTATGTCAAAACCCACCATTGCCACAGGCGGTAATTGGTCATCTTGTTGGTACTCTCAGCAGACAGGACAGTGATTGAATGTGATGGGATACTAGGTTACTCACCAGTCTGGAGATGTGGTCCCTGTAGGCCAGAGTTCAGTCACATTGTCTTTGATTCTCTCCATTTCCTCTGTTACGAAGTGATCAAGCAGAGACAACAAGATCCAACAATGGGATCCAGACAGGGAAAAATAAAGAAGAGATTAGAGGGAGTTAGGAAAGTAAAGCACAATATAAGAGCTGGGCAATAATTTAAACCCACAGTTTTGCTTTCAGGAGTGATTGTTTTTGATAACTTTCGTTTTCGTTGAGTTTGGTTTTTTTCTGTTGTTTTCTAGCTAAAGAGAAGTCAGTCAATTAGGGGCAAAAGCTAGGCTGGCACAAGTGGATGGCACTTGAGAGTGTGAATAAAGGAACAGAGACATGGGAGAGAGGAAAAACAGCTGGGGAGAAAAGAATGTGAAAATAGAAGATCAAGTTGGCAGAGCCAAAAAAAAGCAGTGTCGAGAAACTGAAAATTAGATTATCTGTCTAATCTATCTTTTTATAATATAAATGGAAATATGCCAATCTCCTAGAACTGGAATGACCTTGAAGGGTCATCGAGTCCAGTCCCCTGCCTTCACTAGTCGGACCAAGTACTGTCCCCTGACAGATTTTTGCCCCCTCAAGGATTGAATTCACAACCCTGGATTTAGCAGGCCAATGCTCAAACCACTGAGCTATCCCTCCCTCTATCCACATACACACAGAGAGAATGTGCCCTGTGAGTGTAAATAGTTAAATCCTAGAATCCTTACATACTTTGATATTAAGCCTTCTGCTGAGGCCAGCACAAGACTGATGCATCATTTAAGTCGCACTGAACCAGAGTGATTGTCATGTGGAGTGTGACTAGGACTTTTGTCTACTTTCATACAGTGAGATTTTACCTATTGTCACTATATATGGGCCAGAACAAGAACCATTCTAAGTTGGGGATGGGGACGACAGATCTGACACAGGGAACTTATGTTTAAATCACCCCTTGTTTTCTCCCTGCTGCCCCCAAAGCCAGCCATATCACCCTCTAGTTCTTCATTTACACATGGGTTGGTTTCAGCATTGATTACATTCTAAGCTTCTTTTGCGATTCTAGTTGAAAATGAAGCACCAGCATTTTTTTCATTCTAGTAGTGCAGCTATGAGCTTATTGATTAAGTTCTTGGATCAGTTTGTTCTGACATTTTGTGCTAACTTTAGAAGCCAATTTCAGGACAAACACTACATTTTATTTATCATTCATACTTTGAAGCTAAACTTCATTTTCTGCCTCACTTTTCTGATATATTTTAGATACTTTCCAGAGGTTTCTCATTGTTGTGTGACCGTTTTTCATTTCTAAGTCAAGAAGTGAGCCAATAACATGCATTTGCAAAAAGGAAGCATGAAATGCTTTGTTTATTGAATTAAAAACAATGAAGCATTGTTGATAATTAAAGCATTAAGTGCTTTACCAGATTAAAATATTGAAGGTATTAAATCCTTGAGATATCCATCGAATATAGCAGCCTTCTGTCCTTGACAGAAGTGCCAACATTTGCTGAAATGCAGACCTGTGACCTCTAGATAAGTTTCAATACACATAAAAATATTTATCTTCCTACTATGACCTTCCATGTGCAAGTCATGAGCCATGGATTTGTTTCCTAGGGAACTAGTGACTGAGAAAAATCTATAATTAGATCTGTGGGTTATTTGCTACATATGGGAACTGGGTGCTAAGCAGGTTCTAAAAACATCCAGAAGTATTGCATTGTCTTCAAGTTAATATTATGAAACCAAATTTACACAGAACTTTGTTAGCAACACACTGCTTTTCAAAATGTTCAGTTAAAAATATTTCTACATTTTTCTGGTACAGGTCATGTTTTTTCTCTGAGTCTTCCCTCAACTCCACAGTATTCTCAGAGAGAGAGAGACTGGGTAGCTAGATAAGTCAAAATAAAATCAGGCACAATCTTTAATTTCTTTCTCTTAAATACAAACTGAACATTCATTTCCAGGGATGGGTCAAGTTGGTTGGAAGACTCCTCTTGCATTCACGTACCCTGTGGTGCTCACTTTGCACTCCTACTCAATCTGAAATTGGATTCCTCTACCCACAGTTCTTATTCCATAATCCCAGCAACTCTGTTTCCATTGGAGGTTTCCACCTAATCCCAATCCTGATTATTATTTTTTTGCTTCCCCTGGAGGAAGACTGGTGATTCCATGCAGACAGGTTGGTGTGATGAATGGGCTGTGGCTGCAACTGTAGCCAGAAGTGGGAAGCTAGCAGCTGATTCTTCTTAGCCCCAGGCTGGGTTTTGCTTTCCAAATGGACAGAGGGATGTTTTCTAGGGACCATTTCAGAATCAGACATGGCTGTAGCTGGGGAAAAGCTGCTACTTAGGTTTAAAGCTGTGTGGGTCCCTCTGCGGGAAAGTCAATATATTGGGGGTGAGTCTCCACTGCTTCACACCTGGTGCCGTCATTTACAGGTGAGTAAAATGGGTATATAAAATGCTGCCAAGGTGAGTTACAGAAGCATGAAGTGAAAATGGCTGAAAACACACATCAAACTGACAAGTAAACAGCATTGGTGGGGAGAGATTTTTTTCCCTACCTTTGTGTTTGTGTTTATAGTAGCACAGGGGGAAAAGCGTTTACCTTTTGTAATCGTGACAGCTGGGTATGGGGAGCAGTGCAATCATAGCTCCCTAGCAGGAGCTCTGGGAAACACAACAACTTGTTTATGCACTTGTATATTTCAGAGTCCCGTCTTCAGTATATTATTACCTGCAAGGAAAGTTTGTTTATCATTTTGTGTGAAGCAGGCCACACCTAGCGTTGCCAATTCTGGTTGGATGTATTCCTGGAAGCTTCATCACATCACATAATGTTTAACTGAATATTAATCTTTAATTCCTGGAGAGTCCAGGCCAATCCTGGAGGTTGGCAACTGTAGCCACACTCACTGCTGGATTGGCTTAGTTGGAGTTACATCAGGAATGCAGAGTCTAGAGAGTCACTTTTGGTTCATTCTGGCTATTGAATGTCAAAATATAAATGTAATTGAAAGGATTATTTTTAGTCTTAGGTTATGAATTATTACATAGAAAGCGGAACATATTTAGACTAGATAATATTTAAGATAATATTGGGAAAACAATACTTAACTTGATATTTCATCCTATTCTCTCATTTACTTACAATCTCTTAGGTACATGCATCATGACTGCATATTGTCTGGTCTATCCCATATCCTAAATCCTGCCAATAAGAAAATGTGACAGGTATTTTACTTCTGCACTTCCTGGCGCACACAACCTTCTCTTCCCATCTTATGATGAATTTTTGTTGCACTAGCATTTAACTCCTTTTTTTTTTTTTAGAGTTCATTTGAGATTTAAAAAAAATATATTTGTCACTCTCAATCCAATTTTCCTGACAACTAACTATACATTTGGAGGTACTTTAGCCACTTGTCACTCAAACAGACATCAATCTTCAAATTCTCTTAAGCAGTGCAATCTTCCTTCAGTGAACAGAGTATTTCCTAGGTTAGTAACTTAGACAATGATTAGACTATGGTAATTGAGGTAATTGAAAGTCCAAATAAACCAGTGTAAAATCCAGGCACTGATTATAACTCCAAATGTATTCCTTTGAGATCATGAAACTATGTGGCTATACATTCTGCCCAGTCAAAATAGTCAATATATATCCTGTAGTGTAGCAAATCCAGACCAATGAAATAATAATAATCTACTGCAGCATTTGTGAGTTTGTCAATTCCAGAGTTTGCTTAAAACCACAAGCCAAGTGAACATTGCTTACAATCCGGGAATCTTCTTCTTACCTCTCATAAGTTAAAGGCAAAAGGAAATTGCAAAAAGTCAGCATTCACTTGTGCATTCAGTTACCATATTTGCAGTGTCAAAATGCTAATTTGTATCTTTAAATCCCCAGATCGGATGACATTTTCAGTAACCTCAGGAGAAACGTGTAGGCCTCAATCCTACAGTTGATTATATGAAAGCAAACCCCATGTACTGATGAAGAGCCCCATTAACAAACTTCCAGTTAAAGGGGTCCACCCATGAGGAGTCAGTTGTAGGTTCAGGGCCTTCATGTAGGTGTGTGAATGAGTAGACGTGTGTGTGTGTGTGTGTGTGTGTGTGTGTGTGTGTGTGTGTACGGACCCTTATGTGGTGCGGTAGACAAACTCCACTGCAGCATGGAAGGGGTTAAGGAGCTGCTTTGGGCTAGCGTGGCCCCCACCCCGCTGCACTCCAAATCATGCCAGGACTGGAGGAAGAGTTAAAAGGAGGGAACTCCATTCAGAGGGGGTCTACCTGGACAAGGCTGTGTTGGGTTCCCTAGCTCCCAGGGAGAGGTCTGACAGCCAACAGAGCCTCTGCTCTTGCAGACAGGAAAACTTGGATCCTCTGGGCTAAGAAGGAGAAAGAGGCTGAGACTTATGCTGGAGACCTGGTGAACTCTGTGGCACTTCCAAGTCTCTCTGAAGTAAGAGAGGCCAATATCCTGACTGAAGCTGCCTACAGGTTTTCTTTGTTGACTGCGGTCTGTTTCATTTGTTTCCCCCGGTGCCCTGAGAGGGGAAAAAACAGTCACCAGACCTTGGCCAGAGGGTAGAGTGCCAGCCTCGGTAGACTAACACAGCCAGCAGGAGCTGTTGGAGTGGGGTCATTATGGATCGTCACACTTGTGTTCTCCATGTACCTCCTAACAGGTGCCCTCTGCCAAGGACAGATTTGTGACACCCTGTATCTCTTACTCAAACTTGATTTAAAGTTCTTCTTGGTTTAACACCTCTGCTGTGGTATTTTCCCTGTTACAATTCATGACCATTACATTCAGAAGATACTTTTTTGGCTGCATTTCAAAGGGGGATCTTCGGATGATTTATACCAAAAAGACACTCTTGAAAATAAGGGCCTGGTTGTTTAGAAACATAGTTTGTTAAAATGATTACTTCAGGATTTGGGACTCCAACCAAGTCATTTTGCTGAAAGGTTTGTGGAATTTAATTGCCTTGGTAAATTTCAGATTCACAAATGAGGATGAACCCTGTTCAAGGTAAAATTTATAATGTTTGTAATGACCCATTTTTCAGCTACAGGGTTTGATTCAGCAACATAATTAAGCATGTGACTTATTTTGAGCAGGTGTATAGTCCCATTGAATTCATGTGCTTAAAATTATCAAATACATGTAGCTTACTGATGATTATTGTGCCATCCGGAGTAACAATGGTTGATGGTGTCACACCAGGCATTGGGTTGCAAAGTTCCCAGATCTGGCTAAATCCTCTAAAACCACAAATCTCTGGGTCTGGTGATGGTAGATAGTCAGGGCATGCATTCCCTTGTGCATCGATGGAAAGTTTGAGAGCAGCGTGTGCTGGGGTGTTGTTATCCATCCGGGTAACATTGCCAGAAATCATACAGTGCTGCTTTTGAATATAATGACTGATGGAAGGAAGGCCAAATTGCTGAGAAATTATGACATTTTGCACAAAATCAAATCACTTTAGTCTCAGGATTTGATACTGACAGGACATATAGAATGTCAGTACTGCTCCATGTCTGCCTGTAAAAGGGTCCAGGTTTCTACAGGTAGTACACAAGTTTGATAGGTCCTGAATATGTACAGAGAAAAAGACATCATGCTTATGGATGAAAAAGTGTGGGATTAATGCAGGAGGCAGCAAGACCTATTTGAAAGAATGTCTGTCTGTTTTGCTTCAACTGTTTGAACTCTGCTTGCAGCCTAGGTAGAGGAACTCATCAATGCTCTCCAAGATCTCACCCTCACCTGAACTGGGGGTGTTGGTGGCCCAGCTCTGAAGTTCTGGGCCTTGGTCTTCTGTCATGAGACATTTAACCCCATAGTGTGGGTGGCATCTTGGAGATCTTGGTGGGCAGGGCCGAAATTCTCTGACTTCTCCACAAGCAGGGTACCATCATCTGCATGATCTTGGTTGGTGAATGCTTCTCGACCAACCTGGATTCTGATGTGTGACGGGCAAGTCCTAATATCCAGCTGATAGCTAGACAGAATAGTGCCAGGGCGAGAATGCAACCGTGCTGCACACCAGAGATTGTGTAGAAACACATTGAAAACCATGAACCAACACATACTCTCATTTGATGCAGGTGTGAAGATCGGTGTACCAGAGTTAGCAAAGTGTCTGGAACTCCATTTCCTTTCGGTGTGAGCCAAAGTGCTGACCCGTCAACTGAATCAAATGACACTTTGATGTCGATATATGGCACGTGATGCACTTCACGTGGCTTAAAGTCAGATACATGATAATTTGCCTTTATGAATTAGATTCTCCATTTGGATCTGGCAGGTGCTGGAGATGTTTATATAAGGTTGCTATAAATTCTCTGAAGAGGCACTTAGCATGTGCACTAGATCTTAGTTTCCAAAGATATCTTCCATGCCAAATAGGCTCATAATTAGAGGAGTGTAAATACAACATTGGGAACAAGTTTGTGTCTTTTCATTTTTATTATTAATTTTATTTTATGTATACAAAATTTATGAACAGATAATTGCAATATTGAAGAAAGAGATACATTCCTATTTCGTGATGACAGCTAGAAAAAATAGTCCCCAAGTTCAATTTATTTATGTATAGGCATATCTTAGCACTTTTATATATCTGTAAAGCAGCCTTCAATTTACAAAGATGTTTTCAGCTGCATTATGCAATGTAATAGTTTGTGTCATGTTGTCTTTAATTGATAAGCTGCAATGAAAAGCGTACCCAATAATCACTTTTTTTTAGGTAGTAGCAAAAAGAACCAATACAAAATGTAGCCCAAAGAAGTCCAAAAAGGAATGGCTAATCTTGGAAAAGGAGATTTTACCCAATAGATATTGCCTTTTTATTATACACTTGAAAGTGTGAAATTAGAGCACACTCCAATCACATGTTTCTCCCAATTAAAATTGACCCTTGGGAATGTGACATTGAGTAGAGACTGAGAATCTAATTAAGCTTGCAAAGGGAAACTTAGTTTTAAAATTAAAATAACCGAGTTACAGTTTTCTTTGCGAAGTTCAATTGTGCCTGTTTGTTCACTAACTGTAAACTATCCTTTCTCTGAAAGAAATACAGAGAAGTATTTACTAAGTCTTTGAACAAAACCAGGTAAAATATTTACAGTCAACGCAGATATTCGAGGAAGGAAGGAAGTATAGTGTTCCCCAGTTCCCGCCACACTACTGAAAAAACATTAACTTGACATTTTCCTTTTCTTTCATTCCTGGGTTTTCACAAGAATTGATTTGGTGTCTGGGGTCAGGTATTCATGTGATGGGCCAATTTTTCACCCTTTAATTGCAAGCACATGGTTTTATGGGTTATCTGCAGGCAAAACTTACATTGAACTGCGGGCAATTGAACTAATTAATCAAACTGCAGGCAAAAATATTAGAATTTGGCCTGGTTGAGTTCTGGGTGCAAGCATCATGGTCAAGATATTCAAAGCGGTCTAGTTAATTTAGGTGGCTTTCAAAATCTCATCCCATATATGGGCACCACATTGGGAGCTGGGCTAGAGCCCCTTTGTGGGACTGAAATGATGCATCTCTGAAATACAGATAGCCAGTGATAAGGATTTAGACATTCAGGAAATATTTCATGTGAACTGCTATTAAGTAATGACACTTCCATGCTTACTAACATGGAACAAATGTTGTTGATGGGAGAATTGCTGTGGTTGCAGAACTATAAAAATATTTCTCTCTCAGGGGATGTGGTGGTGGTGTTGCTTTTATCTCCCTTTTTTGAGACTATTCTGATTTATTGCTGTGATAAGCCTGTAACAACTGAGGGATCACAGTGTTGAAATGAGCTTAGCTGGATGGGACACACAGTCTGCTGAAAAATCATGTTTGTTAAATATGTTTCAGCCAAGAGGCAGCTTTTACCAACTCAGGAACATTCCATTTTCTACAGAGTGGTGTGAGTCATCATGATCCCAAGCACTTTGTCTTAAGTGTCTTTCCTTTTGGTCTATCTAAGGCACTTCTTATATGACCTCCTTAATTATAGTATCATAGCACCTGGCAGTCTTTAATGTATTTACCCTCACAACCCCTCTGAGAGGTAAGTGCTTTTATCCCCATTTTGCAAATGGGGAATGGAGGCAAGAGAAGTGAAGTAGCTTTCCCAAGGTCACATAGAAAGTCTGTTATGAAGTTAGGAATAGAACACAGGTCTCCCTCTAGTCCCCTAACCACTGGACCATCCTTCCCCTTCAGGCTAGTCATACTCTACATATAGCCTTCAATAGTGATCTAGTTGGGGTTGATCTAGTTGGGGTTGGTCCTGCTTTGAGCAGGGGGTTGGACTAGATGACCTCCTGAGGTCCCTTCCAACCCTGAGATTCTATGATTCTATGAATACCTTGTTTTATGGATTAAAATTCCCTCTAAGCTTTAAAACAATACAAAACCAGAGTACACTGTGTAATTAATAGCCATATTTTGGGTCTTCTGTGTGCAGAAGGCATTGGGATTTCAGGGCCAGCTGAACAAGTATTACTATAACATTATTGGTATGTACATACTCAATGGCAGAGACAATAACAGAAAATGTGGAAATGGCAGAGGTGCTTAATGACTTCTTTGTTTCGGTTTTCACCAAGAAAGTTAGTGGTGATTGGACTTCTAAAATAGTGAATGCCAGTGAAAAGGAGGTAGGATCAGAGGCTAAAATAGGGAAAGAACAAGTTAAAAATTACTTAGACAAGTTAGATGTCTTCAATTCACCAGGGCCTGATGAAATGCATCCTAGAATACTCAAGGAGCTAACTGAGGAGATATCTGAGCCATTAGCGATTATCTTTGAAAAGTCATGGAAAACGGAAGAGATTGCAGAAGACTATAAAAATAAATATAAAGACTATAAAAATAAAAATAAAGATAAAGACTATAAAAAGGGAAATAAGGACAACCTGGGGAATTACAGACAGTCATCTTAACTTCTGGACCCAGAAAGATAATGAAGCAAATAATGAAGCAATCAATTTGCAAACAACTAGAAGATAATAAGGTGATAAGTCACAGTCAGCATGGATTTGTCAAGAACAAATTGTGTCAAACCAACCTGATAGCTTTCTTTGATAGGGTAACAAGCCTTGTGGATAGGGGGGAAGTGGTAGACTTGGTATATCTTGACTTTAGTAAAACTTTTGATACTGTCTCGCCTGACTTTCTCATAAACAAACTAGGGGAAATGCAACCTAGATGCAGCTACTATAAGGTGGGTGCATAACTGATTGGAAAACCATTCCCAGAGAGTAGTTACCAGTGGTTCACAGTCATGCTAGAAGGCCATAACGAGTGGGGTCCAGCAGCCACAGGGATCTGTTCTGAATCCAGTTCTGTTCAATATCTTCATCAATGATTTAGATAATGGTATAGAGAGCACACTTATAAAGTTTGCACATGATACCAAGTTGGGAGGCATTACAAGTGCTTTGGAGGATAGGATTACAATTCAAAATAATCAGGACAAACTGGAGAAATGGTCTGAAGAAAATAGGATTAAATTCAATAAAGACAAATGCAAAGTACTCCACTTAGGAAGGAAGAATCAGTTGTACACGTCCCTGTGGCCTGTGCCGCTTCCTGCAGCTCCCATTGGCTGGGAACAGCGAACTGTGGCCACTGGAAGTTGCCGGTGGATTATCCTGAGGGGCTCCGTGCAGCCCACAGGTTGCCCAGCATTGTCTTAGGAAGAGTACTTGAGAAAGGGATTTGGGGGTCTTAGTGGACCACAAGCTAAATATGAGTCAATAGTGTAACACTGTTGCAAAAAAAGCGAACATCATTCTGGGATTTATTAGCAGGAGTGTTGTTGTTCTCCTCTACTCCTCTCTGATTAGGTCTCAACTGGAGTATTGTGTCCAGTTCCGGTCACCACATTTCAGGAAAGATGTGGAGAAATTGGTGAAAGTCCTGAGAAGAGCAACAAAAATGATTAAAGGACTCGAAAACATGACCTATGAGGGAAGATTGAAATAATTGGGTTTGTTTAGTCTGGAAAAGAGAAGACTGAGAGGGGACATAACAGTTTTCAAGTACATAAAAGGTCGTTACAAGGAGGAGGGAGAAAAATTGTTGTTCTTAACCACTGAGAATAGGACAAGAAGCAATGGGCTTATATTGCAGCAAGGGAGGTTTAGGTTGGACATTAGGAAAAACTTCCTAATTGTCAGGGTGGTTAAGCACTAGAATAAATTGCCTAGGGATGTTGTGGCATCTCCACCATTGAAAATTTTAAAGAGCATTTTAGACAAACACCTGTCAGGGATGGTCTAGATAATACTTAGTCCTGCCATGAGTGCAGGGGACTGGACTAGATGACCTCTCGAGATCCCTTCCAATCCTTTGATTCTATGATTACTAACTAAGATCTGGATCCTCTGCACGGTTTTGGGAACTCTGAAATCCCTTTGACATCAATGGCAGGTGAGGGAGACTAGCACCTCACAAGAGGAACTCAGCACCTTGCAAAACCTGGCTCTATATGGCTTCTCGTAAGTTATTGCTAAGAAAGTTTTTAATTTCTGGAGTGTAATACATGCTGTGTTTCCATTAAACTCAAGTAATGTTTGTACTCTTAAATACCCAGGCCAGTGTGAGGTGGTAGATAAAATGGGAGACTAATGATCAAGAGACCTGACCTAAGCCACAGTTTTCAACCTGCTGTACCTAAATTCAGACCTCCTAAAGCCATATGCAGGTTCCTGATATGAGTGGCCCATTCTTAGCTGCAGGCACTCAGTTCTCCTGAAAATCAGAGCACTGATTTAGGAGCAGCCAGCATTGAAAATTGTAGCCTTAACTTTTCTATGCCTCAGTTTCTCCATCTGTAAAGTGGGAATCACAACACCCACTTTTGTGATATACTTTGAGATCTTGGCATGAATGGTGCTATTTAAGACACTAGTCTTAGTAACAAGTTTATGAGAAGCGATGTTAGAAAGTCATCCTGTTTTTTCCTCCTTATTCTTGTTGAAGCACTGAAACATATGGCAAATTAAGTCTGATTTTTATTAAACTTTTCATCTGTATTGAGCTTAGTGTGAACTGGGAAATGCACTTTCTTTGATTTATGGAGGCTTTATATGAGCATCTTAATTAGACGATGTTAATGCTCCTGTTATATTCCTGGGAGCATGTAGTAGCTCCCTCTTGTGGCTAATTAAACATTAAAAAACCAAAACCTTTTAAAAATGACTTTTTTAAAGTCCTGTCACTGACAGTCACAAACAATAGCAGTCAGGCAAAACTGCTCCTTCAGGCTCCTGTGTGTGCCATGCTTTCCATCGCTACATCAAGGATGAGCCTCTGAGAGATGTCCTGATGCTCTGACACCGCTCATCTCCAGGTTAGCTCTGGACACTCTGAGAACCACGATAGCATCTGGGCAGTTTGATCCCTAGTCTTGGTGGTGGGGATTGCTTGTTGCAGTGGTGCGCTCTAGGATGGACTAGCATTCGGAAGGGGGTGGGAGGGCAGATAAAAGACTTTCTGGTTTTGTAGGTTTGAGTGTAAGTTGCATGTGTTGAGCTGATGGCAGAATCAGGCCCCAGAAGAGAGGGTGTAGCGACCAGAAGGCCAGCAGCTCTTCCCTCTCCCAAGAAAATGACAAAAGTGGGATCCAAGGCCCTGCTAGGGAGGAAGGACCATGACACCAAGCGAGCTTTGCCTGATTGTTGTGTTGGAAGGGGAGATCTGCTTGGACCTATCCTGGCTCTGTGTTTTGCCTTGGCATATTCAGAATTGGATGGGGGTGGTGGGGAATCCATTTATGTTCTGAGAAGGAGAAGACAAAGAAGGTGGAACAGATTTATAACACAGAAATTCCGCCCTTCTCACCCCCACAAAAAATGTTGTTGTTGTTTTTGAGAGGAGAAACTTTATCTCTGTCATTCTTTTTCTTGCAGAGTATTGTCTTGTGGCAAATTTTCTTTCAATTAAAATTTAAAAAAAAGGAATAATGATAGTATGGGTTAGCCAAAAATCATACTGCCCAATAATCTGCCACCTGGCATTGCTGAACCCACAGTAACAGGGCAACAAACATGCATTTCCTCAGGGACATTATTAAACAATCTGTGCATTTATTACCTCTAAATAGGAGTGGATCCAGAAATCCTAATACTTTTCCATTGCTTTTTCCTGAGCTGTGATTCAGACCAGCACATAAATATTTGACTTAATGTTTCTGTGGAAACATTAACGAAATGGTAGAAACAAAAATAACATGAAAACAGCAATAGGAAAGAATGATTTGGCAAGATTGTCAGCATAATAGGGCAAGATTAGTTTATAATCCTTTTAGGTTCTGGTGTGTAAATACAAGTTTGCAAAGCATCTAGCTTGTAAGAAACTTCACGTCGCTCTAGGAGTTTACACATGCTGCTACCACTAATGTGGAACACACCTGAAAAAGGACGTTTAAGCATTCTCTCAAGTGGAGAAAAGAGGGAGTGTTATCCAATAATAGACACATGAAAAGAACAGGAATTCCATCTGTTTGGCTAAGCGATGTCCTGGACAGGGCACCCAAATATTTAATTCGGAGGATTTTCCTGGCTTTAAAACTGGGGTGGGTGTGCCTGAAACAATGCCAGTCTTGCTTTAGATTGTTTTGAAATGAATTAGGAACCATTGTGTGGGAGGCGATTGTGACTGAGATTTTTTTTAAACTATTTAGAGTGGAACCAAGTCTCCGAATTTTGTCCCATTTAAATGGAATATGTCTGATTTTTTTTCCGGTTTAAATGAAAAATCAAATCACAACCACCCTTAGCTGGTGGGCAAGTGCTTTAGTGGATAGGATAAGCAGAATAACAGTAGCTCGGATAATTGGAGTTCCTCTTGCAGTGGGCAGGAGGGATAGGCTAGTAACTAACTGACCATTGGCCTAATCCTATTGACATCAAGTTTTTTCAGGATTAGATACTAAAATTTCACTCTGTTTTCTGGATGATTTAAAGAGTGGGTTTTTTTATGGCTTCACTTTTAATGTCAAGAAATTCAATATATAGTTTCGCATTAGGGTAAGGTTTAAAATTGTTTCTGTTGAATTACTATGTTTATAAGAGTTATGATCAGTTCAGTTGAGCTGGGTCCTAACTTGCTACTTTCACCTAACAGGTTATCGACAGTGACGGAACAGAGGGATCAAAGTTTCGACTTTCTGGAAAGGGAGTGGATCAAGAGCCAAAAGGAGCGTTCAAAATCAATGAGAACACTGGGGAAATCTCGGTGACACGGTCCCTTGATAGAGAAGCAATTTCCACTTATCAAGTGAGTAGTCTTAGCATTGTGGCCTGTTCCCCTGTCTTCACAAAGTATCTTTTTTTTCTGTGGCTCAGGTTTGCTTTTTGAGAGTACAACAGGTTTGATGTTTTGATTAATATTTCTATAACATTTTGAGAACATGAATACTTGCACATGCAATTTCTGGACACACACTCATACCCACCCACACGAATGCAAACCAGCCATATTTATTATCTGTAAATGAGAGGAGATCCAGATTCCTAACGCTTGCTTTTTCTTTCCTGTTTCTGAGCTGTGAGTCAGACCAGCACATAAATATTTGTGTTTTGCATATGTAAAGTCTATCTTTTGTGTCTCCTCGAGACAGTTTGTGAAAACGGTGCATGAAGTTGATTTGTGAACGCAAAATTCTGCTTGGACAAAAAGAGGTCTCCTTTGAGGACATTGCTGTGGAAGTATTATCAAATCCTCCTTTGTTTTACAACCTTCTGTCCAATTAAACTTTCTTCACACCACATAGATTAATTTCGGTTCTATGCTTCTCTTTTTATTTTCTCAAGCTGTCCATGGAACAATATATTATCCAGCTCTACTTTCGAATCGTGGAGCTCTGTCTAATGGGCTATCCAAAATGTTGTTAACATGAGCATATATCCATGTGTTTGGCAGATAGAATTCTTCAGAATATTTTATATATATTATCATAATTGTTCTTGTTCAAGTAGTTGAGCTGGTCTGTGCACATCTTGTGCACCACTGCAAGAGAGTTTTCCCTAGCTGTACACATAGGAGCAGTCACACATGCATCCTGGCTTCCCTCGCACTCAGAGCTGATACTGTAACTGGTGGAGCCATCCTGCCCATCCTACATTTCCTTCTTACTGTCAGAGGTCAGAGCATGCACTGTGCTTTACTGTCCTCAAGTCTCTGTGAACAGCTAATTAATATATAGACAATTAGCTATCTAGTTGTTAGTTACTGATACTTATTTTGGTCCCTTTGGCCACCTTTTCTTTGTTGTAATTGTATTTTATTATTGTTCAGATAGGCAGCGTGTCTGAGCTTCACCTGGTACCATGGGAGCCTATAGCAAGGTCCCCTGGCTTCAAGCCAGGGTGTTGCAAGCCGATGCCCATTAGTACTCCTCACTCTCTCTGTTTGAGGGTCATGTCAGATCAGCTGTGCCTTCAAAACAAGAATGAAGGAGCAGAGAGAAGAGTGCCTTAGATCAGGAGCAGCGGGAGTTCTGCCTCACTCCTCTCCACCCCTTCTCCCTAAGGCTCCACCTCCTGCTCGCTTCTCTCCACCCTCTCCCCTCCATTGCTCACCCTTATGGCTGGTAAAAAGTGGGAGGGTCCATGGTCCCCTTGCCCCCCCTATTCTGGTGCCCCTGCCTCTGGGAAGTTTCTTTTTGCCCAGCATTGGAGCCTGCTCAGTTATTGCATGGGAGCTTCTTGACCACTCCTCCCAGGCGTGTCCTCCCAGCATTGCCTGCTCACAGAGATCGCCACCACCAGAGCAATCCTCCAAAAAGTATAACTGCTTGGAGCACTCTCAGCCTCTGAAGCTTGAGAAGAGGGTGGCTTGGATGTCCTCAAATCCACACTGCGGGACTCTTCTCTGGCAAAGGTAAGCCACTCCAGTTCTGAAGGTAGAGAGCGCTCTTCAACGTGCTGCTCCCTGGTACCATTCCAGAGTGGCTCTCTTAGGACTAAGCCATTGACTCTGGTGCCTACCCTGGAAACATCAAGACCAGTTACGTTATCAATGACAACAGTGAATCTGTCACCCCTGCTTACTGTGGGAAAGCATGCTGCATTGGTACCAAAAATGTCAGAGGCCTATGTGGCCACAAAGAATCTGGTGTGGCTCTCGGTACTGCCTTCGCCACTAATTCAAGGTGAGGGCTCCCTATTCTGCCATAGCACCGATATTGGTGTCTCTTACCGTGCCCATGTCAGGTCAGGTACTGTCTTCCTCACTCTTTGATTACATCACCTAGATCACCAGTGCCTGCTCCACTTCAACACCTAATACCAATAGCCAGGAAGCCTCCAATGCTTCTGCTGGTACTGCAGTCTTGATGTAGATCCCGGTCTCCAGTGACATTCCAGGTACTGCACCAATATGGCCTTCAAAGGACTGTTTCTCCTTGTCAGAGTGTGAAACGAGTTCCTGTGTCTCCCACATCAGAGAATTCAGGGTGCCTTCCACTGTTTTGACACGAGCAGATAGTACAATTAGGGGGCCTGGCCTAGGTATGACTGACCTCTTGTACCATATCCACCCAATCACTGGTCATACTGGGTGCCTTGGAGAGGGTACCTACACTGTTCAGATCTACATCCCCACCTCCTCATTGAAGCAGGGCACCAAGAAGGGAGGCTTCCCCACCCAGGACGCTCCGAGTCGGTACTGAACAGCCACCAGACACTCAATTGTGGGACTGTCCTCAACCTGGCTCGGAGCAAATGTCTACCCCAGTGGTACAAGACCAGCCTCAAGATGGCCATGGTTTGTCTCATAACTAATTTTTATCACTGTATAAGGCTCTGGTACTGGATGAGTTTAAGGTTTACAGAGAGCTCTGAAAAAATGGCTACATCTCTTGATAGTCAGATGGTGTTGTTGGAGGAGAATCTTCATATACTTATAGACATTTTGCACCCGCCGATTGCTGGAAAAGTAACCCTTCTCATAAAGGAGGTGATAATGCAGCCCATCAAGTTGTTCTGGCAAAACCCATCATCTTTTACACCTATGGCAAAGCACGTAGAGCATAAATAACACAGTTTTGAACAGTTCTATTAGCACTTCACACTTTTTTGCAGGGACATAAACAAACTAGACCTGTTTGGCAGAAAGTTGTGTTCAACAATGAGATTGCAACTTTGCATAGCCAACTGCCAGGCTCTCTTGGCATAGGGATGCAATATCAAATTTCTTAACAAGCTGCCTGAGGACTCCAGGGTAAGCTCCAGTCTCCATTGATAGAGGATCATCTGATCTCCCAGTCGGCTTTGCAGGCTTCCTGGATACTGCACACTCAGCTGCAAGTGTCATGGTGATGGAATGACCATGTGACATTGCCATAGCCACATTCACTGGGGATTCCTGTAGAGATACAGCAGATGACTGAAGATCTCCCTTTTGAGGGCTATGTGGTGTTCTCCTCCAAGACTGATGAGGCACTACAGACACTGAAAGACTCCAGGGTAGTGAAAAAGTCATTGTCATTATACACCAGCCCCTGAAAGGGCTGGAAGTGAGGATGAAACCTTGACAAGCTGCACTATGTCTCCAGAAAGCTGGGCCAGTCCAGGCACACACAGACAACAAAGGAGGAGGCCTCCACCATCTGCCTCCTCCGTCATTTCATCTGAGAAATCACAGGACTCAAAGCACCTTGTTTGACTCCTCCATCGAGGATGGCATACTACCAGCTCAAATCTTTCTGGCCCTTTCCCTCCCTTTGGGAACTGGCTATCGCATTTCCTAAGTGTGTGGGAAACCATCATCAGACAAGTGAGTCCTAAGCATGGTGGAGTGGAGATATACCCTACAGATTCGTTCTCTCTCCCCTTCCCACTTCACTCTACTAATCCCTTTTCAGGGACCCATATCACAAGTCTGTACTATGACAAGAAGTGCAGTCTCTATGTTCTTTGGGAGGAAGTGTCTCCTTAGTATTGGGGCAGGAGGTTCTACTCCTGTTATTTCCTAAATACCCAAAGCCAGAGGGAGTCTTGGGCCCATTCTAGACTTCTAAATGTGAACATCATCAAAACATTAAAGTTCCTATGTTTTTTTATGAGAATTTTGTGCATCATTCAAAAGCTGTCCCCAAACCTCTGCAAGGAACTGTCTCCGGTTCTGGGGGCACATGGTGGTATGTACTTATGTGACCCACCTCTCCCACCCCATCTCTATCTCCGATCAGGTGCATCATCTGGACAAGTTAGTGTGCATCCCAGCCAAGGTCTTGTTGTGCATGGATTGGTGGATGAACCAAGACAATGCCTGCAGGGTCACTGACTCTCCCTTCTATGATCTTGGGGACAGCTGCTTCCGCTATGGAGTGGGAGTGTTATTTGGGCCATCTGCAAGCTCAGGGCCTGTGGTCTGCTCATGAGGGCAAACTATACACAACTGTTCTTGAGTGGTGTGCACTATCCAGAGTATGTCAGCAGTTCCTGCCACCCATCCAGGGCAGGAGCATGAAAGTGCTCACCAACACCACACCAGTGTTTTATGTGAATGAGCAGCGGGGATGCCTGCTCAGATGGGCTGTGTCCCGAGGCAGCCAGGTGGTGGAATTTCTGCATACTGAACGAGTAAGCTCTCAAAGCATCACACCTGGCAGGAGTTCAGAATGGCCTGGCAGACTGCTGGAGCAGATAATTCAACATGGATCATGAACGTCTCACAGTACTGCAGTTCTAAGATCATACTTTGAGTAGGGGGAATTTTTCCGGTGGATTTGTTCACAATTCAGTACAACAGGAAATGCCCCTGGTTACTGAAAGGACTGTTTTCTCTAGTCCTTTGACAAACATGTTCATAAACGGTCTTAGGTAGTCTATTCCCACCTATCAGGGATCCAGCTCCTCTTTGGGACCTGAATTTAATTCTGTCAGTTCTTGTGGGACTTCCATTCATGCCCTTAGCCTCTTGCTGTATGTAACCTTTTTAGTAGCCATCACTTCTTTGAGGAGAGTCGGAGTTGCATGCCCTAGTAACTGATCCTCCAAATACAGTATCCTAGGACAAGGTGCAGTTTCTTTCCAGAGTAGTACCTCCAAATACAGCCACTTCTTGTTGCAGGCCTGAGCAATTGACTTCTGTGGCCTCATCCAGAGTGAAAATCGCATTGTTCCAAAAGCATGATGTACCCATTCTGTGCTGACAGTTCTGATCATTACCAACCAGCTGTTACACTGTTTCCCAGCGTATGGTAATCAATATCTGTTGTTTAGAAGCTTTCCCTGTCTCTTGTCATTTGGAAGGGGTTTCCCAATCAGATGAATATCCATATTTGCTTCATACTCACCAGATTGTGGTTTCTGCCCAGTAAATAGCACACTATGGACTCCTGGTTCACAGGTGGGGTTACTATTCAGATTTATGTTACCAAGTCATAGAGGATTTATGGTAAACATTTTTTCTTAAAAACAAAAAACAAAAAAACCCTTCAATTTCACCTTGAGACTCTGTTTCTCATCTTTTTTGCAGCTGTTTTTTCCTTTGCTGGGTTACCTTTTCCCCTCAATTCATTCAAAATAAACCCTGAATATTTTCAGCTGGAAAGTCATAGCAATCTTTCCAGCCTAATGCATTTAAATATCAAACCTCAAATGCTGTCCCTATCTGATCTGGTGGGACGTGTTAAATTATGTACAAACTTTATTCCCCTAGAATGCAATGTAAATCACATAAAAATAGTGCAGTGTACTAGATTATCCAGAGCAATGCAAATGTTTATTTTAATGGACTGTAGCTCTTTCTATCTGACCTGTTATAAAACTCTTCTGCTCAGCATGCTCACTGAAATCCTGTCGTGCAAACTGTAGTTGAAAAGTTCTGTAGGAGAGCTCTTAACTTGATTAGCCAGTCTGAAAAAACAATGAGTTAGTTTCAATGGAAATGAATCACTATGTCAGGAAGGCGGTCGGGTTTTTTTTTCCCTGTGACTTTCTTGATACACTAAAAGATTAATGGCTCGAAAGCTTCTTAGGTTTGTGGCAGGGTTTTTTTTCTGTATTATTTCCAACAGTACAGTGCACACGGAAAATAAGAAAAGAAGAAATGTCCATGAAAAAAGTATACATATTTTTCAGGCCATCATACAATAGAGCAGATAAAAATGGTGCAGCAAAGAAAGTTGTGCATGAGGAGTGCATCAGTGTGTGTCATACATACATAAGGAAGGAGAATTAAAGGGGACATTCATAGGTCTTAAAAAAGGATCATGCTCTTTTTTCCTTCTTTATGATGTATAAAGAAGGCTTTTTCTTTGCTTCTTTTTTAACACTTAACACTCAGGTTTTCCTTACTTTGTGGTTTCTAGAAGATTCTAAGGACTACTGAAAAAGCTGTGTGGTATTCATGCAAGAGAAATCTGATTAACAAAAAAGGGTAATGAATTCGACTTAGACCGTTTTAAACACTTTGTTCTTCATTTGTTTTTGGTAACCCCTATTTAACTCAAATGGATGAGGCACACTTGCTAGATAATGTCTTTCTTAATGATTCAACATGCCCCTGATCCTTTAAACAAGCATTGAGAAAACACACTGTTCTTGTATCTGAGACATCCAGTGAGTCCTCTGGCAAAGACAAGGAGAGGTTAGGAATTGCTGCTCCTAATATTTGTAACCATGAGTATGTTTTCACCCTTCTTGATGCATTGTAAAGAAGAAAGGAAGCCACAGTGGCCAAGATTTTCAAAAGTGACTAGGGATTTTTGGAGGCCTCATTGTTTTGGTGTTCAGCTAGAGAGTCCTGCTGTTCAGAGGTGTGTGTTAAGCAGTTTTTGACAAGCTGGCCCTTTTAAAGGCATCTTTAATTGGGCAGCCAAAAATCACTGGCCACTTTTGAAAAATTGAGCTACATTTTTTTCCCCAGATTACCTCTGTTATATGTGCAACCTAAAATACGGCATTTGTTGACTTTTGGATGGTTAACCAATGCAATGTTCATGTTCCCATTCACATTTTCATGTGGTATTCAAATACATATTTGACATGGGAGGACCAAGCAAATAGCTACTGCTGCTGTATCCCAACCAGAATAGTTGGGAGGGGGTCTTGTCAAGCCGATTCTCTTAAAGATATGTTTGGTGACTAGGAGGAGGTGTTCTCTTTACCTGGAAAATCTCAGCTAAATCAACTCTAGGTGGACTTTGGATCTGATTGTGCACTTGACTCTCCTTGCTGACTGGAGTGGGTTTTACTGAAATCCTTCACAATACCTTCTTCAGCATGTTTGACAGTGGGAGTAATGCCTGGGAGAAGCAGCCAGCTCAGAATTAGCTTGGCCAGAGATATTTAGAAAAGTTGCCTGTAGCTGGACCTAAAATGGCAACACATGTTCATGTAAATACATGAGGAAAGAGTTTTCTAGGTCTCCTCCAATGAGAAATGAGAATACAGAATTCTAAACTTGCTGCTCAGAAACTAGGAAAATAATACATCTTATGATAAAATAATGTACAGCCTGAAAAATAGAAAGGAAAATGAACACCACCACCCCGACCAACCTTTAAGAAATCAGTTTAAATACTAGTCTGATTTTAACGTAATGGAATGATACATAATGTACATGGGGCTTTTTATTTTTTATTTTATAAAAATACCCTATAAAATACCCCTGGTACAAAATAAATGAAATTGGTGTTTATCCACTAAACACCGGAAATGGTTACTTGTATCTTGCTTGTAGCCCTTGCTTGTCTATACAGAGCAGTAATGCAGACTACGTGGGTGTGATTTCTAAAGTGCACTAACGTGTTGCATATTAATTGGTCTATGTAGACCCAGCTGGTGTGTTTGAAACAGCTGTATTTTAAAGCGCACTAGGGAACATTACAATGAGATGACTCATTACAGTATATACTACTGCAACACATTATGCTTTACAGTATATACAAAGAAAACCACGAACCCACACACACACAAATCTGAAAAATTGCTAAAATAGAACCTTGAAAAATGAAAGCAATAAACCCTGATCCCCTGAAGTCCTAGCTGTACAGTATTTTATTTTCCATCTTATTTTTATTGTTTTTCATTTACAAACATAATCGTACAAGGGTATTAGCAGGACAGAATGTACACAGCAATTATTCAAGTATATATTTCAAATACTTGTATTCTGTTTTGACTCCTGTTAAAGTATCCAAATGTAAACATGTTATAGACCTAAACTCAAAAGTTTCTACCTGATAACCCATTCAATGGGGAAAAAATAAACTACAATAAAACCAAAACAGGAGTGAGGGATGGCACAATATTATTAAGAACGTTTAAAGTGTCAGATCTCCAACACTGGGAGTCATTAAGAAAATTAAGGGAGACAAAGTCGGTGAGGTCTAGGGTGACCAAATGTTCCGATTTTATAGGGACAGTCCCGATTTTTGGATATTTTTCTTATATAGGCTCCTATTACCCCCTAATCCCGTCACGATTTTTCACATTTGCTGTCTGGTCACCCTAGTGAGGTCATATCTTTTATTGGACTAACTTCTGCTGGTGAATGAGACAAACTTTCAAGCTCCACAGAGCTCTTCTTCAGCTTTGTGGTGCTTAAAAACTTGTCTCTTTCATGAACACAAGCTGGTCCAATAAATGATATTACTTCACCCACCTTGTGTCTCTTATACCCAGGGCCCAACACAGCTTAATCAACAACACTGCAAAGAATTAAGAAAATCAGCATTTTCTTAGCAGTTACATTTACTGCAGTGTTTGTAGTAGTTCCTAAATTTAAGGGTGGGATTTTAAAAAGCACTCCTTAACCATTGACTTGGATGGGAGCACAGATAGACTGATGCGGAGCACTTTAGAAGTTCTCACTCTTAAATACATAAAACACGGCAAATACCATGGGCAAGTCACACACTGTTTTGATGCATATTTCTGGGAGCATATATGTATCAGGACAGAGACACAGCTCATGTTCCACAGGTGCAGATCTGTGGTACTTTCCCTTCTAATTGGTTTCCACTTGCAATCAGTTAGTTGAAGGTGCAGGGACCCAAACTTGCACCTGCAATCCAAGTGTAGGTGCAAAAATTCAAGTAATATTTTGCTGATGCAAGTTGCTTGGCTGAAAATATACTTGTGCAGAATGATGCCTTAGCATGAAATTGTCCCCTGCTCACAGACTCAGTACATAGTCTATGCACCACTTAAGCCCTCAGCTTTATCTGACTTATCCATGGTATTTGCAATATTTTGTACCCTTACATTTAGGATCTACCCTAAGAGCTAAATGTATGACCACAGTGCAGTGGTGCTGGAACTAGGGATGCTGGGGGTTCTGGCGCACCCCGCAGCTTGATGTAGTAATAACAAACACCAAATACACGGTTTCCATCATCAGCACCCCTGCCTCAGTGACACATAGATCTTGTGTTGGCCTATTGCACAGGGGAAAGTTTCACTGCAAGAGCAGTTTTAAAGTATTCACAATCCCTTGCTGCCTTAAGGGGTTTTTGTCCACCCCATTTTCATTTGGTTTTAGGCAAAGGATTAATGGCATTTTTAAAGGCTGATGCCTTAATGACTTCAGCCCCATAAACCCTTATTACTACTTATCTGATTGATTTGCGAGCAGTTTATTGGCATTATATAAGTGATGGCCAAGTTTGTAAAATCCCACCTAAAATTTTAGTGTCAGTAATGATTAATTCCGTTAGTCACTAATACATTTGCAAATATGATGGCGTCTCTTGAGAAAATGACAGTTAAAGTTTGGAGTGACAGCAAAGTCCAAAAGCCAATGCAGTGGAATTTGTTTTTTAGTAATCACCGTTTATAGTGTGTACCAGGCTATACTGATGAAATCCTTCTTACCAAAGGAAATTTCCAGCAGCTGTTGACATATTTGCCCCTACCTTACTATGATCAGGAGGCATTTGGTTGCAAGAATCTGCTCAGAAATAGTGTCTTCGTGTTCTCTGATAGCTTGAAAGGCAGAAAAACCCGCCAGACCTGTTCTGAACACCACTTGGCATCAGGTAATGAATGTAACAGTTTGAAGAGTGTTAATTATAATTAAAGATTGACTAAGGAGATAGAGTTCCGATCTAGATCCACATTAGCTTTATTATAGTTATTATGTATATAATAGTAGTGCCCAGACATCCCAGTCAGGACCTGGCATCCCATGTACAAACACTTTATGAAGACATGGGCTCTTCCCAACAGTGTTTGCAGTCACAGTTTGATTTCAAGGTTGAGCAGTGACTAGGAATTTGGTTTGAATTTAATGTCTCTGAGATGTCATAAGCTTTTTTGTGTCTCAAATTTGGCATCCAAACTGGATCCAACACACAGCTGACACAACAGGGACATATTCAGATCTGGGCATTCACACTCTTCCTAAATGTGAAGGGGATCTGACATGAGGGTCTGGTTTTGACCACCTCTATAACAGGCCTTGATAGAACCTTTTTGCATCAATGATGTTTAAGACCAAGTCTCTTTAAAACAAAGAAGAAAGGTCTTTTGATTTCTGAGGGATGAACCCAGAAGCTCCTTCATGTCAGATACGCATCCATAAATGTGGCTGAGTACCCAATAATTCCAGAGTTCTTGAGTCTGCAAAAGAGGAATATAAATCTCAGGAAACATCTCTCTCACTAGGTAGTCATACTTTGTGCTGCTGATTAAGCTAGAACAGAACAGCCTTTTTTCATGGTACTAAGGCAAGTCTAGCATTTGTCCCAGCTGGAACAAAGAAGTGCAGATGTATGGGATAATAATACTGGAAGAATAAGTTAAATAAAATTTTTCTAATTTTAAAAAATCTTTTAGTTGAGGGTCATTTTGAATTAGAGATAGGCTTGAGTCGTACTGTTTAGTATTTTGGTAGTTAGGACCCGTGGGTGAAATCCTGACCCCACTGAAGTCAATGGAAGTTTTGCCATTGGCGACAAAATTTTACCCCAGGAGTTTGGTTCAGCTAATGTATTAAATAGGGGCCAGTTGTAAAATTCAAAACCAAAACTTTCTTAATATTTAAGG
Source organism: Chelydra serpentina (assembly GCA_037349315.1). Taxonomy (NCBI): domain Eukaryota; kingdom Metazoa; phylum Chordata; order Testudines; family Chelydridae; genus Chelydra; species Chelydra serpentina. The sequence goes on from JBAIAC010000026.1 coordinate 32,620,605, forward strand.
TGGCGTTCAGAAAGGGTCTGATTCTGCTAATATTGGGCTTCATTCTGCCACCCATAGTCATGATGGGTGGTACTTTATTCCACAATTACGCTATGTGAGTAAGGGTGGCATTTTCAGTTCCATTGAGAATAGGGGCCAGTTGAAGGGTTTGGAAATGGATCTGAACTTCCCCATTGTTCGAGGGGCTTTTGGACATGATTGTTTTGTTCAGGCCCATCTCTGGTTTGAGCTGTTTTTGTCACTTATTTTTATTTTAACCCAATCAGTTTGCTCAGCTCTACTTATTATCCCAATTAACGTGAGCAACAAATCTGACCCAGAAAGGCAGCAGTGCTTCCTGATTGCCTTTGCAGTACTGCCAATAGAATTTGTTTGAATTTTCTTGTTTTGTCATTATCAAAGGCTAGGCATCCTTGTACAGGGAGACAATCTGTCACTGCAGAAAACAAGCTGAAAGCTCCTACAATTGATTTCACACCTTGTACATGTTAAACATTTTCCAAAACAAATAAAGCCCTTCACTTTTTAACAAATAAATAAATAAAACAAACTCTTCACTTTCGTTCATTAACGGTTCAAATTGCCTAGGTACATTTTGTCACCACTCTAATTTGCATGCTGTTGTTGAGTGGCTTTATCTTGCTTTTTTGTTTCACACTTCCAGAGCATCAGTTTGTCTGATTATTTCTACCGCCATATCTATTCAGACTTGTAAAGCAATTATGAAAGGACTTTGACTGCTGTATCTAATACAAGGTTGGATAGACTCAAAAGGAGGCTATCCATTGGCTAGCTGGCACATTATCATTTGGAGCCAGACCTTTAAAGGTCGATAGGCCTCTAATTCACATTGAAATCAACGTGAGTTAGGTGCCTACATATTTTTTTAAATCTTGATGCTTAAGACATGAAAGATCCAGCGCTTCTTGTCAGTGATGTGGGATTTGCATTTAGTGATAGGTGATGAGTGAACTCGTTTGTACAATGTGAATCTCTGGCCAAAATTCAAACCAAACTTCAACTAAACTTTATTACTTTTTTTAAAAGTTCATGGACTTGTCCATGAGAAATTATGCTACTTACTTACGTTGATTTATCAGTGGATGTGTTGTCTGCCCTCGGTGTGTGAAGAAATATTTATAGGAATGAAGTGCAAAACTCATGTCTTTGACTTGGTGTTCCTACAGCTGTTCCTTTGTACACACGGGCACACAACACACCCACTAATTAATCAACATAAGTAAGCAGCAAGAGTAACAACAACATCTATAAACTAATACAACTGTTTCTCCCAACAGGCTAAGGAGGAATTGGAGAGAGATTGTAATTCTTTTACAGTTTTAAAATACTTGGGACATGCTTAGTTACTTGTGCGATGGAGGTTCCTTGATATTTTAGATCTAGAAATTGAGCCAGACTTAATTACCAAACCAGCTCAGACACATTGGGCTTCAGGAGGTTTCTTGATTAGCTTGTGCTTATTGCAGTCCCTCACATAAACTAGAGTAGACCACAATGATTATCTGCATGAACTATTCATCATTCCCAAGCCTGGCCTCGGCTTGGGCCTCTGCAGTCTTGCACACCCAGGCCAAGAATTTCAAAAACAGGAACAAGTATCAGAGGGGTAGCCGTGTTAGTCTGGATCTGCAGAAGCGACAAAGGGTCCTGTGGCACCTTATAGACTAACCAATACCTCTGTTAGTCTATAAGGTGCCACAGGACCCTTTGTCACTTCTGCAGATCCAGACTAACACGGCTACCCCTCTGATACTTATTCAGGCTCTTAGAGGAGTGATCTGACTTTTCAAAAGGCTGAGTGCTATTGATTTCCGTAAGACCTGCTGAATGCTCAGATCACTTTATTTAGGAGCCTATATAAGAATTTAAGGATCAGATATTCCAAAGCTCTCAATTAAGCAAATAAAAGAAGTGGCCAGATTTTTAAAAAATGCTTATTGGCTCCCTCTTAGAACAATGAGAGTTGCTGGGTCCCGAGGACCTTTATTTCCCGAGGACAGATGTACAAAGGTTAGTCTCTTATTTTTGAAAACCTTTGCACACAAAGTCATTGGCACAAGCAAATCTATGCCCGTTTTTGCTTGTACGAAAGTGATTTGCACATGAACATGCTAATATATGCAAAGTTAGAGGTTTGTGAAAGTGTGCCCTCTACTGCATAATGTCTTCTTTTCACACTGTTCTAAAACAAATACAGGAACAAACAATAGTTTGTTTAATTCCCTGGGTATGTTTTTTTTTTCTTAATCAGGTGTATGTGTTTGTATAGCACCTCCCATTAATTGGTCCACAACTTCATTGGAGTTTTTGGGTGCTGCTACAATACAATAAATAACATCACCAGGGCCTGCTAGTTTCTCCCCTTCTTTCTTTTATTTATTTACTTATTTTTGCTAAAATTGCAAGTTGAAAACTGCTAGTCAAAAATAACCTTGAATGTATTAATGTAGCAGCAGGTTGTTGAGGCGCCAGCTGTAAATTATATCGTTATGAAAGGAGGAATAACTTGTCCTTTATATATAGACCTGTTCAGTGCAGTTCAGAACAGTTTTACATACTCAGAATATTGGATCCGGTATGGTATGAGGGATTGCTCTGGTGATCTACAGTCTTCAGATATATATGCATAGACAACCACAGCAGCAGCTGGGGGAGTTTGCTATATTTCGTAACTAGTACTGTAGTTGGTACCTGCACCTTTTTGCCCTTGAAAACGTCTGCTGGAACAATGCCTGCCATAAATTATTCACTCCGTGGCATTGCCTCTTAATATCTGAATTCCCCCCACACAGATATTTAGAACTATGAAATCATATCTTCTTAGGCCCAAATCATCTTCTCTGTGCAAAGCTCTGAGTAAAGGGAATTTTGTGCAAGGGAGCTCTGTGCGGGACAGAACCCTTGCTTCCCCATAAACTATGGACTGAAGGTTATGTCTACACTGAAGCTTGAAGGTGGAAGCCTAGCATGGGTACATGTACCCGCGCTAGCTCTGACCAATTAGATGTCACAGGAGCAGCAGAAGGGGCTAGCTTCCGTAGGCTAGGGTATTGGCTAGGGTATTGGATTTTTGGCACCTTGCCCCTCCATCTGCTTGCTCTGCGTTTTTACGCTTCTAGTTTTAGCACTTTGGTTAGATCAGCGCTAGTGTGGGTATGTGTCATCGAGCTGGAATCTTACACATTCCAACGCTAGTGTAGACATATCCTAAGATTCATGAGCGTTCAAAACACAACACAAATCAAGCAAAACAGCCCCACAAGGGAAGATTTCTGTGTCCTTAGGCTGACTAGATTCATCTAGTTCTTTTCCCCCCTCCCCCATATTGATGAGAGCAAGTAGCAGCAAGATTAAGTACTCGGTAATCGGGTCAGAAGCAGTACTGATATAAAATTAACTCAGAATCCAATCCTGCAAGGTACCGGGGGCTTACTGTATCATAATGCCACTCTATGTATTTATCAGGTAGTGCAGATGCCACAAAAAGCTGGTTAGAGGGATATGGAGATGTACAGGACTAGATTCTGGTGTCAGTCTGCACAGCCCTGTTGAAGGCAGTTCATCCTGGTCTCCACTTGAAAGCTGCACTGTAGTAACTATTTTGGTTGGGGTGTGAATTTTAACTTCTATAGTTGATGCTGGTGCAAGCCTGGGTGTGGACACAGTTTTACTGGTGTAAAAGTGCTTTATCCCAGTATAGCGTATTCTCCTTCCTATATAGATATATTTATATTGGAGTAGCACACTTTTACATTAATGTAATTGAGTCCACATGAGAGAGGCTGTTCTGCTTTAAGTATATGAGTGGAGTTGAAGTGACACAACTTTCTAGAGTAGACAAGGCCTGAAGCTAAGCTGATTTTTACCAGGATCTGTCCCACAGAAGTTAGGGACTTTCTGAGCGAGACCCAGGCTTTATCCATTCCATTGCAGATGTAATAGTCAAATCAATGCATTTCACTGAAACTAAGACTCTCTTCTTCTCTGAGAATATTATGCCTGCTACAAGATTCTGAGCATCCTCCTTTTCCATGGATTGCCCTGGGAGATGAAGGACCTCAGCACTATTACATCTGCAATGGAATGGATAAGAGGTGCTCACTTCCTTGCCTGATTTTGCTACTTGTGTTTTCTTCCAGTGATTAGTTTCCCTCTTCCACAGATGTTATCACCAGACCCCATGCTGAAAAGTCCATGTAGCAGAGTTAGCTAAATTTCATGTAATATTGCCCTGTAGCAACCTAACAGTGCTCTTTGATTCAATACCCAGTTCTGTCTCACTGGCAGAAGATAGATTTCGTGTCCTTTTTCTCAAGGGGAAGTAATTCAAAGGAACTATCTTTGAATTTGCCTGGCATGTTGAAATATGGATAATTTATTGCAAATATGTATTTTTATTGTAAGCTATATAGCTCTTTTTTGGAACCAGAATTTTCAGTTATTCAATCAGTTTATCTAAATATGCTACCTACATATCTTACCTTCTAACATGTTAATAATCGTGTCTAACAGCTACGCAAGGAACATTTTTTTCCGCTGGGGTCTTTTTCTTTTTCTGTTTCTTTTTGTGTGTGTGAACAACTGGGATTTCAAACAGTCTAGTTTTTTCCCCTTTGTGTGACATAAGTCCTGAAATCATCTTTATGTTGCATGTGCTATACTATTTCATGCAATCTAATTATGGCTCAAAGTATGTCAGTTGCTTGTAACAGTTATATATTGTTCACAGCTAATTGAATTTGGATTTAATATTTAATACACTGTTTGAACTAGTGACAAATAAATGCTTGACATAAGGATTCCACATTATTTCTGAGCTTTCCTTTTACTAACCCCAAAATTAAGGTAGAATATCTGTGACGCGTGGCCAGAGAGGGTTAAACATCCTGCAAAATAAATAACCCTCAAAACACATGTGGGGAGATAATGTTTGTGTTTTTGTGTATTTATATCATAGAATCATAGAATCATAGAATCTCAGGGTTGGAAGGGACCTCAGGAGGTCATCTAGTCCAATCCCCTGTTCAAAGCAGGACCAATTCCAACTAGATCATCCCAGCCAGGGCTTTGTCAAGCCTGACCTTAAAAACCTCTAAGGAAGGAGATTCCACCACCTCCCTAGGTAACCCATTCCAGTGCTTCACCACCCTACTAGTGAAAAAGTTTTTCCTAATATCCAACCTAAACCTCCCCCTCTGAAACTTGAGACAATTACTCCTTGTTCTGTCATCTTCTACCACTGAGAACAGTCTAGATCCAGCCTCTTTGGAACCCCCTTTTAGGTAGTTGAAAGCAGCTATCAAATCCCCCCTCACTCTTCTCTTCTGCAGGCTAAACAATCCCAGTTCCCTCAGCCGCTCCTCATAAGTCATGTGCTCCAAGCCCCCTAATCATTTTTGTTGCCCTCCGTTGGACTCTTTCCAATTTATCCACATCCTTCTTGTAGTGTGGGGCCCAAAACTGGACACAGTACTCCAAATGAGGCCTCACCAGTGCCGAATAGAGTGGAATAATCACGTCCCTTGATCTGCTGGAAATGCCCCTACTTATACAGCCCAAAATGCCGTTAGCCTTCTTGGCAACAAGGGCACACTGTTGACTCATATTCAGCTTTTCGTCCACTGTAACCCCTAGGTCCTTTTCTGCAGAACTGCTGCCCAGCCATTCGGTCCCTAGTCTGTAGCAGTGCATGGGATTCTTCCGTCCTAAGTGCAGGACTCTGCACTTGTCCTTGTTGAACCTCATCAGATTTCTTTTGGCCCAATCCTCTAATTTGTCTAGGTCCCTCTGTATCCTGTCCCTACCCTCCAGCGTATCAACCACTCCTCCCAGTTTAGTTTCATCTGCAAACTTGCTAAGGGTGCAGTCCACACCATCCTCCAGATCGTTGATGAAGATATTGAACAAAACCGGCCCCAGCACCGACCCTTGGGGCACTCCACTTGATACCGGCTGCCAACTAGACATGGAGCCATTGATCACTACCCGTTGAGCACGACCATCCAGCCAGTTTTCTATCCACCTTACCGTCCATTCATCCAGCCCATACTTCTTTAACTTGCTGGCAAGAACACTGTGGGAGACTGTATCAAAAGCTTTGCTAAAGTCAAGAAATAGCACATCCACTGCTTTCCCCTCATCCACAGAGCCAGTTATCTCATCATAGAAGGCAATTAGGTTAGTCAGGCATGACTTGCCCTTGGTGAATTCATGCTGACTGTTCCTGATCACTTTCCCCTCCTTTAAGTGGTTCAGAATTGATTCCTTGAGGACCTGTTCCATGATTTTTCCAGGGACTGAGGTGAGACTGACTGGCCTGTAGTTCTCCGGATCTTCCTTCTTCCCTTTTTTAAAGATGGGCACTACATTAGCTTTTTTTCCAGTCATCCGGGACCTCCCCCGATTGCCATGATTTGTCAAAGATAATTGCCAATGGCTCTGCAATCACATCGGCCAACTCCTTTAGCACCCTCGGATGCAGTGCATCTGGCCCCATGGACTATGTATGTATATATGTTTGAGTAGGGTCAACAATGTAATCAACAGTCCTTTTCTATGCTGTATTCTGATAATTCAGACATCCAAAGAACTTCCTAGCATTTAAATGAATTATAAACACGGGATATCTCGGTATTCATCTCTCTTTAAAATATACTGTGAATGGTGGAGGAACAAGCAAATTGCCTTATGTTAATTCTATAGCTAAGTACCGCTGATGACCTCCTTCAAAGTCATCCTAATTACCTTTTGTTCTCGAAGGAACTCCCAACTTGTCTAAGAGGACATGAAATTGTATAAAAGATCCTTGGGCCCCGATTCTGTCATCTCAGATCTGCTTAAGGCTTCATACAGGGGAAGCTTAGGCCATAAGGACTGAGATCCCAGTCCTAAGCTGGAACACCCTGCAATGACATTGGACTATAACCTATGAACAATTTCTGAAAGAACTCTTTACAACTACAAAGCTCACCATCTCTGCTATGAATCTGAACCTCATTGAATTAAATTCATGTCTGCATGTATATTGATCTCTTAACAATACTCTCTTTCTCCCTTGTTTTTTAATACATTTTAGTGTAGTTAATAAGAATTGGCTGTATGCATGTACTTGGGTAAGATCTGAAACATTCATTAACCTGGGAGGTAATGTGTCCAATCCTTTGGGATTAGTAGAACCTTTTCTTTTACATGATGAAATAAGATCTTCAGAAATCATCATATTTGACTTAGGTACCTGGATGAAGGCCTGAGGCTGGATCACTTTAAGGGAACTATTTGGACTTCTGAGTAACTGGTGAGGTAACGAAGCGGTTTTATGCTGGCTTGGTAAATCTAAGGATTGGAATAGCCACCAGCTTTTGGGGGGATTGTCTCCCCCATTCTTTGCAGTTCACCCTAATTGAGTGACCACAGCTCCCCACCCCCCACCCCCACCCCGGGACACGGTGTCTTATACCTTTTCTTTGTGTGTGAATCTTGAACTGGTGAAAGTTATCATGCAGACAACTCTCAGGACCAGAGTCCTATGTTTACTCATGAACAGGTATGGTTATTCATTAGACATTCAAGCTTCTCCACTCTCTCCTGTCACTATATTTTAACCTACTTCCTAAGGAGCCAACTCCTTGAATGGGAGGGTCATTCATGCAGTCCCTCTCCCAACTCATTCATTGGCCTCTGTGATGAGTGCCAGCAAAGTTGTCAGTTTGGGTTAGGTGGGGACGGGGTGTCTATACACCTGTCCATCAGGAAGTGAACTGAGACTATCAACTCATTTCATATAGTTGCAGAAAGCTATTAGATTTATCATGCTGAACTAGTGACTTGGAAGTGAAAGCTTATATATTCACTACCACATAAATGAGCCACTATCTTCCTTTACTATGGTTCAACTGTTCACTTTACTCAAATTAGTAGTGCCAGCACTTGGGTCTGTAATTTTAAGATGGTCAGCTGAATTTTGCAATGAAAATAAGTCAATTATCTTCATTAAATACGGATAAATAGCGTGCATCTAACCTGTAAAATAAGGGTTCCTACTTTATGAATCCAGAAAAATTACCATTTCTTAAACGAAGGGCCTGATTTTCAATAACGCATATGTACAATTTCACCAACACTAGAGGGGGACAGAGAGCCATTCTGTAAGTGTCGGTTACACACACCAAATTGTGTGTGCAATGGCCATGATTGTGCATGCAAATCAAGTATTTGCACATGCTAATTAGAGGTGAAATAAGCTTAGACTTGCGCACACATTTTTTAATTGAGCCTGAAATAGTTAATAACAGCTAGGAAGTCAATGGAGTCTCAGGTCTCCAAGAGTATCCACAGGTGCAGTATCACTGCATGTTTTTGGAGAGAGAAAATGAAAAACTGTCAGAGTAGAGGTTAAAATAATGGGCTTTCTATGAGTGAGTCAATTTTATTGTCTGTATATACAAAATACATATTTTACAAACTCCATAATTTTGCATATTTTGTTCATTTTTACTGTAGATAGACTCCTCGATGAATACTGTAGGTCTTAATGTTATGAGATATCAGCAGGATACTGTGCTTTCATTTCACAAACCACTGGCATGCTGGTCTCATCTATTTGGGAAGCACATAAAGTCAATGGTTAGTGTGGTTTGCTTTCAGATCTCAACACTGTCATGGCTTTGTCATAGTTTCCCGGTCCATGTCCATGTCATTGCTAAGAGAAATAGAGTGAAGTTTCCTTACGGTGAGAGATGACCAGTGGTTTGGTTATAACTTACCACCTCAGACAGAGCAGCAGGCATAGGTTCTTGAGCCAAAATAATAATTATATTAAAAAAAAATCAAATGGCAGGAGAATGAAATTAGTGCTTTTTCATCAAAATGGGGTGGTTGGGAAGGAGGTAACTCCCTTCTTTAGTTAAACTACCATCCTAGCAATCAAAGCTTACTCACAGAGAAAGGAGGAAATGAGGATAATTCTGTTTTTGATTTTTTTTAATGGAGCAGCACAATGCTGGAAAGAATAATAATGTGAATGCAAGTTAGAGCTAATGACATGTTTGTCATATCATGCTAATAGTCTGTGAAGCTATTTTTTGCCATTATATATTAATTGGCATCTTAAGTATTTAAATGTCCTCATGATACTTTTGCATGCCTTAATCTATTCTAATACTATAATTATTGCTGTTTGTCTGAATTGTGGTAGCACTGTAAGCATCCAATTGGGACTGTGGTCTTATTGTGCTAGGTGCTGTATAAATACACAAGAAGTCACGGCTCCTTCTCCAAAGAGCTTGTGTTCTTCAAAGCATGGTGAGGGATCAGGCTGTGCTTTGTCTATGGTTGTAGCAGATAACTCCCCTTCCCTGAAAAATGTGATGTGCACAGCTGAGGACCTGTGCATTAATGGGTGTGTCTGTGGTCTGGTGCCTCCCTGAGCAGTGCAATATATGCATAACCTCTGGATCAAGGTGAGCAAGAACATGGTGCCCATTCCTATTAGACCTGCATCACTCAGTTGCAGGTACAAGTGACAATATGTTGCTTGTGCTCTTTAGTATCTACTACTAGTAGTAAGAATAACAGCAGCTTTCTGAATGGTTTACCTTGTGGTTAATTTCTTTTTCCTAGTAGCCATCTATAGTCTATTAGGGGGAAAAAAGCACTCAGTTGTATCAAGTAGATAGATGCTACTTGGTTGCATTCCAACTCCTTATAGCAATTTACTTTTGGGTGGATGTTTCTGAGAGACATGTCAAAAAGTGGGCTCAGGTTTGCTGCCTGCAGTCTTATGAACACAAATTCTGTGCATCCATTTACCACAACATTTGCAGCACCTTTGAGATGCTGTGCATATAAATGCAGGTGTTTAGAATCTCAGATTTGTTCTGAAGAATTGAAAATTTAGAGCTAGGGTGAGACTACTCTTCCGGTCTGAGCTTTGTTAAACAACCTGGCTGGGACATGTTCTTCAGCTGAATCCACTTGACACACCTATTGGATGTACCTGTTTTGACACATGGGCACTGTGACAACTAGCCATGTCTATAGATCATTAGTTTTTTTCTTGGATGGACTGACTGGGAATATCACCTTTGATCCATTGATGATAATCTTCCTCAGAAACAGTCTCGGTGCTCAAATGTTGTTGAAGTCATGTCAGTCCCAGGATATTAGAAAGACAAGGTGGGTGAGGTAATACCTTTTATTGGACCAGCTTCTGTTGGTGAGAGAGACAAGCTTTCAAGCTACACAGAGCTCTTCTTCAGGTCTGGGAAATACTCTGCGTACATTTCCCAGAGCTGAAGAAAAGCTCTGTGTATGTTCGAAAGCTTGTCTCTCCCACCAACGGAAGTTGATCCAATAAAAGATATTACCTCACCCACCTTGTCTCTCTCAGTGCTCAAATGAAAGACATCAGTATACCCCACTCAGCTTCTGAACCCCTCTCTGACATGCATGCATAATCATTTCTGTTTGCTTGGATGAAATTTCAAAAGAAAAATATCAATTTTTTCTCCTCTTCTTTCCCTTACCCCACCAAAATCTTTTAGCTGGGTTGTTCTTCATTTTGTGAAAGCAGTTTCCCTCCATGCTATACTTCTGACCTTGTAGATTACTGTATTGATATACAGAAAAAAGCTTTCCTAAAGATCCAGAGATGATAGCCCCAAATTCCCCAAGTCAGCACTTATTTTAATTACATCCTAAAATATCCTATCAAATGTACAGGTATGATCTGATTGCTCTAAACCCATGTGGACGGACCTCATTAAGCAATAGATCTTTCAGGCTGTCCTTGATTATTACTTCCAGTACCGTCTCCACTGCTCAAGTCAAGGTCTTAGAGGTCTGGAGTTAACCTTTTTAAATTATCTTCAGCCCTGTAGTAACTCTCAGTGTAGCTGAAGAGATTTTAAGTATATCTGCTAAAGGCTCCCTTATCTCTTTTGTTGTTCCCATCAAAATTCTGGAAAGGATTCTGTCTGGTCAAACTTCCAACAACCTAGTTTTGTAATCACCTGTTTTGCAGGGACCTGATTTCCATTAATATTTCTTCAACCTCCCCTGTGAAATACACGACCCTTATCCTCTTTTTGTGAAAACTGAGGCAATGAATTCATTAAATTTTTGGGTCAATAAATTACTCCTTTCAGCTCCTGTGGGCCCCACTGTCTCCTTGACTGACCTCTAGTTCCTTATGTACTTGAAGAAAATCAGAATACCAATCTTATCCTCTTATGCAATCTTCCTTTCATTCTCCACTTTTTCTTCTTATCTTTTTTTGCACTTTCTTAACTTCATTTTCTATTTTTTCTACTTCTCTGGTCATCCTTGATGTGTTTGATGTCATTTGTAGATATTTCTCTGACTCTCGCTGTCTGTGTTTCCCTATGCAGCACGCTAGCCTGTTTCATGTTTTATAAACTGCACTGCTGGGGGCATTCATCACCCTTATGTGAACATAAATTTGTCCTTAAACATTTTCCATAGCTACTGTTTCCTCCTTTGTCTGCATTGTTTTACTCTGTTTAAATAAATATACCTTATAGTGCCCATACTCTTCCAAATATTGATTATTTACACTCAAAGTATTTATTATTCTCCTTCTTGGCATCACTTTAATGTAGGGTGACCAGATGTCCCGATTTTATAGGGACAGTCCTGATTTGGGGGTCTTTTTCTTACATAGGCTCCTATTATCCTCGACCCCCTGTCCCGATTTTTCACACTTGCTGTTTGGTCGCCCTACTTTAGTGCTAATTAAATACTGAAGTAGAATGGTTTTACTATTGCTTAGATACTTTTGTCTAGCTTTGCAACAATCACATTCTGTGTTACTGAATCTCAACCAAGAATTGTCCTGTTTGCGTATCAATCTCCCCCTAGCACCCCTTAGAAAAAATCCTGGAATTTGAATTAATTTTTTACTTTTAATTTGGCCCTGTCACAGGAACTTAGTTTCTCTTTATTCTCATGTATCATCAACAGATTTGTTAACGATCTCTAGTCTGCATAGCAGTGTGAGCTCTGCAGTGCTACTAGGGGTCAAATGTAGGAACAAATACATGTTTGTGAAAGAAGTAACAGACCTGGCTCTGAACACACGCACAGGGGAGATACAGTGAGTAAGAAGGTGCTTAGTTCACATATTCCCTTTTCACAATACAACTGCAGTTTATGTGTTTAGCTCCCTAGATATTTCAGCTGCTGCTGCTGTCCTTTCTGACTTCTTCTTTCCTCAGTATTGTCGGCCCTAGCTGCAACTCAACAATATCCTCACTGTCAGCACTCCTGTTCTGATGGGCTGTAGCACATATATTTGTATGTGCTGCCTGTGTTTATCTGCTACTTTCCGATATTTATTTTTTTAAAAATCATTCTAAATCCCAGCAAATGCAAATAGGTCTATACATAACTTAGGAGTGATGACTGTTTGGCCAAATATTTTAAATTCCACTTGAATCTGTCTTTCTACACTAGTGAAATAGAAATCATGTCTCTCTTCTCAGCAGCATCAAACCCGTGGTGCATTGTCATCACTTTATAGTCACCACACTCTCCAGTTGTGTTGGAGGACATTCCAGTCACATTGAATTCAGGCATTGTAGCTATAGTCTATGTCTCATTGGCCACCCCAACTCCTGAAAACGTGTAAGTCACTCACCCCTGAAAAGTCTGAGACTTTTTTTTTTTTACGATATAATACACTTTGTTCTTTTTTAAAAAATTTGCCTTCTCAGTTTTGAGCTTCTAAGATTTTCAGTCTCTTCTCCAATGATTAGTGCTAGACACTTACTTTTTCAAACGAGATTCTCACATATTACAGGACTGAAGTAGCTGGGGTTTTAAGAAAAACAGGTAATATCATGAAACTTATGGTAAAATTGCCAGAGTTGGCAACAATACATGTGGCAATGGGAGCTATGAGAATTTCTTGCAATTTCACTTCACAAATTTTTCATAGTGAAAACACTCATGAAAAGGAATGGTTCTTGTCCACTGTAAATTTTCTCTTTCTTTCTTTCTTTCTTTCTTTCTTTCTTTCTTTCTTTCTTTCTTTCTTTCTTTCTTTCTTTCTTTCTCAGAATATAATGTGAACAAATCAGAGAGAGTCAGGGTGGCTACAGCTATAAATATGCAAAAAGCCTGGTATAGAGAAAACTCATGTAGTATCACAGATGCTTTTGTTGGAGTCACTTTGTTCATATTTCCAGGACAGAAGCCTTGCTGTGTTTGAAGGTGTTTGTCCCGGTTTATTTTGGTCATTATTGATTTTTCCCCCTTTTATATTAGAGTAACGCTCTTCAGAACCATAATCACACTCTTCAAAACCAGGCAATTATGTCTGGTGAGACTGCTTTTCTTCCAGTAGCTCATTAATGAGAAATTTTCAGCAATCAAGAGGTGGGAGATTAGCTTAGAATTTTCAGCAGATAGGGTTCCTGGGCTCAGACTCATACAAGGGGTCTTTTTATTTGTAAGAACCGTGCCTAGAATATGCTTTCTTTTGGGCTAAGCAAGGAGATGTAGAAGAGTAGGATAGATCCTTCCAGCTGTCACCGGTGCTCCTTCTGGTGGAGATATGAACTAATTAAGTCAAGTGAGATAAGATGACGTGGGCAAAATCTTGGGACCCTATCAAAGTCAATGGCAGTTTTGCCATTCACTTCACTGTGACCTGATTTCATCTTATAAGTACATCTTTTGTACTGGTTTCTCTCATGTATAAATACATGGAAGAGTCTGTGGCCATTGCCAAGCTAAGGATCATGGTTTGAGAGAGATTTAGGAATCTACAATACTCTCATTCTTTTTCCAGAACTTTTGCAACTCACTTACTGCATACATCAGCCTCCAGAAGGATAGTTCTCAACATGGATAGCTTTCATTATTTTCAAAATTAAAGTTTTGGAGACTACAGACATAAGCAGAGCCTGTTAGAAGTTCTACCCCACTCATCTAACCATGAAGGCTGTCATAAAAAAGTCCATCTGGGATTGAGGGACTTTGAAATAGAGAATGAATATGAGATCTGGAGGAATACTAGAAAATTGACCATAAATTGGGCTCCTGCATCTGAAGATATATATAATGAGAGAGAAAGAGATGGATTTTCTTCTGGTCTTTACCTACAAAACCTAGGTCTTGCATAATGTATATTTGGGTAGCTATCAACACAGCACCCACTTGTAAATTTCTACCTTTCCTCATAATATAGGGACTAAAAAGGAATATACTTATATTGTGTTATGAATGCTGCAAAAATCACAACTTTCCTCTGAGGTTTGTAAAGTGTATTATTTGTACATAGCTGCAATTCAAATGTCTTTGTGTTGCACCATATTTGTATCATGATACATGTGTAAATATACTGTACGATATAGAATTTGATCCCAGTATTAGGTGGCATCTAAATAGGGAAAAAAAGGTTTTTTGCTTAGATGTGAGTGACTAGATTTACATATACACAATTTAAATGAATTATTGGTTACTGGGTTTTTTATTTGCATGTCTGTGTAGACTTATGAAAAGTGTTTTTATCCATATTATCCTACTAGTTTTATAGATTTGGGCTGGTTTTCTTGAAGAGTACTCTGCTTCTTAGAGCTGTTTTTAAAATGAAAAAAAATGGAAAAAAATTGTTTTGTGGGTTTCAGAATGAGTGATTTTTTTAATTTGGTATTTCCATTTCCTCTCCTATTTTACTCTCTTTTCTCTGTTTTTCCACGAAAGAAGGAAAAAATAAAAAGAGGAAGATAAATCAGTGGTGGGATGGAAAAATGATAAACAAAAAATAATGTTCCAGTCTAAAACATCTTTTGAAAAAAGTGAAATTTTTCAATTACATGAGAAGTCCATATATTGACAAAATTAAAATCATTTGAAAAACATTAACCAGCTCTACAGATACTTTGTTCTTTTCTATTTATTTATTTATTATCATTATTGATAAAATAGTTGGAATGGAAAGATCTCAGGATATTCTCTCATAGCCATTATGGGTGAAATCGTGACTCCATTGCAGTCTATGGGAATTTTGGCATTGACTGGAATGAGGTCAGGTTTTCACCCAACATTCCTAAAGGTAGTAAACCTAAGAGCAAAAAGATTTAAGATCTCAATCCAACAGTGTTTAATCCCATCAAATGGAGTTTTACCTCAATAAGGCGTGCAACATTGGTCTCTCAGTTAGAAATCTAGAGCTTCCAACCGAGCCTTAGAGGAAAAGCAACAATTTCAGTAGTAGACCAATCTGAGTTATGTGCAACTTCACGTTTTTAGAAGTGAAACAATTTGTACACTACATTTGCTGTTCTCTGGAGGTGTATGTCTAATGGCAATGACCTTATTGATGCATGGAAGTGCTATACATTGAACCAGTAAATTAAGTAGCAATACATTGTGTATATAGACTTTAGAAGCCAGCCAGCTGATTACCCAAACATGTAATTTAATAGTCATTCATCATTGCAGAATAGAGTTGTGGCAATACATAACCAGAAGAAAAATGTAACTGCAGTTGTAACCTTTAATAAATTAACAGTACATCGATGTGAAAAATGCACTGTGATTCAAATTAAAAATTAATACTGAATGTTAATATTGAACTGTAAAAGATGCAAATATCACTTAATAATACTAATATTGAATACTTGAGTTCGTGTATAAACTATGGCTTACGTCTTTTTGCAGATGGAATATAGAGAATATAGTATATTAAGGGAAAAAAGCTAAGGAACTAAGCTTACTACCAGTACAACACACTTTGAACTTCTAAATGCAAGCATATAAATCATTTCCCTAGTCTCTTCTTGGCAGATCTACCTGGGGTGAAACCTAAAAGGCAAGTTGACTCCTAAATCCAGGTCAGTGGGATTAGTGAATTGATCAGTGGAATTCTGAATAAAAATTACCGTAAAAGGAGAATTTGTATTTGTTAGAAAAGCTGCAAACCATCTCCCCCAACGTATTGTGGTCAGATTATTGGCTTCTGACAGAGGCTTGTACTGTGGATAAAACTCATCCAAAAACTTATTTCTGTTTGTGAAAATCCTCATAGTAGTAGCAACTAAGAATAGATTTTTTTTTCCCTGCTTGCAGGGGAAGTTTCATTGGTTATTGAAAAGACTGAAAGTTTGATTGATTGAAAATAATTACAAACAAATAGTATCAGTTGTTGTTCATGCTGCGGTGGGTTGTTTACTACTGCTGCATTGATCAGGCTGCCAAATGCTGCCATTTCTTGAATGCCGATGTCAGCTGCATTACCAGAGAGTGCAGGTTGCCAATTCACACCTTGACGTTCTTAGTAAAGAAAGACCACAGGCTCCGTTCAGAGGCGAAGGTGCTCAGCCAGGTTTAGTGTCAGCGAAACATGGGACTAATGCCCTGTCCAGTGGTCACCCAGACATTAACACATCTATGCTCATCACAAGGTAGAGGCTCAGTCAGGACACTCAGATTCTGTCCTCTGTACTGATACAAAGATGCCCCTCCTATAACCTCTTCTTTTATACATTGATACAAACAAAATATGTATTACATTCCAAATGTTATTAATTACCACCCTTCTATATGATAGTTTGAACGAAACATTCTCGTCCATTATTCTGTCAGTCCCTCTTTACCTCACGAGGGGTCGATGTGTTCTTTTACATAGTTACTTGAGAGATCTGTGTGTTTTTGTACCATCTTCTCCTGTCAGGAATGTGCTTACCTGGTGTTAGCTAATACCTAGTGTGTCATTGTTTTGCCAAGGCCAGGTCTACTATGGTTCACAGCCTTAGGTTCACACGGTTGGTTAGTTATGTCTGGGGCTCCTGCAAGGCCTACATCAGTGACATAATTTAACTTTGCCAATACACTTTGATGCTCAAGCTATGAATCTGATTTGTGTGGAAGTTGTCCATTTCAGTTAAAATTAATAGAATATGTACAGTGCACACACTTACTTTATATTGTGTATAAGGATATAGCTCAAACAAACATATATTTGTATCTGAGACTAAAAAGAAGGCACCAAGGGATTTGCTTTTCCACGATAAAAAAATAACATGTTAAGGACTGCTGGAATTTATGCACACATTTATTCCTATAATTGGCAATCATCACCGTTGTGCTACATTCCTGTTTAAATGTGTCTATGTATGTGCACAAACATTTGGGTGATAAATATTTTTGTGTTCAGGATTTTTTTTTCTTTGTTTTCTTGGTTTTACTCCTAATGCGCTTAGTTGTAGATAGAATTGATTAATTAATATCTCTGAGCACCTTCCATTTATCTCTTTCTGCATCTCTTTTTCCCTTTTTTTATCCCATTTGATCTTCACATGTGGTTCTTCCAAATCTGTTTGGCTGAAATTCTATGGCCACTAGCTATAGAACTTGGAGTTATGATTTCATCCGGTCTTGCAGGGTATGCAAATTCGAATCAATCGGTACTTGAATGGGAGACAATAAGAGAATATCTAAGCATTGCAGGAAGTAGTGTCAGTCATTTAACAGATATCACTCTTCCCTTGTCATCTTAACTGAATCAAAATCTCAGCTGTTCTTGAGGGGTCATGTGCTGCTGGAGATACTGTACCATCATTATGAATGAGATGGATAAGGTGCTGAATCCTTATAGTCTTTACTTTATCCAGTTGGGCATCCCTTTGGATTTCGTTACAACTGTAAATAGTACAAGATCAACAAAGCACAAAACTCTTGAGCTGGGCCTTGATTCTCCAATCCAGTCCTTCTCTATCTGTTCACAAAGAAAGGTAAACACGTGCATACAAAGTTTATGATTGAGCTCTGGCACCAGAATCATTGCATCTGCTTGTAGACCTGGCTTGACACAAGTAATTGGACATGGGGGAGGTCTCATTTCTTGGAAGACAGGATTAGGGAGGTAAATATATCAGCAGGTTCAAAATGGAATGTTTGTACTAACTAAGATGGGTAAATGGGTCAATAAGCTAAAAGACACAATATCTGAACTTGCTAAGATAAGAGAGGGTACACCCAGGGAGCCATTTACAAAGATCAAGTTAACAGTGGACTAGATATGCCAGCAAGGTAAAGAAGAGGTGAAGTATAGGTTGGAGCTGGACAACATGTGGACAGAGCATGCTTACAAGGCTTGGTTCCTGCAAAGTAACCAAGCCAATCCCAAAACATATGATGCAATGTATAGAGAAGGTTGTCCTTAACATAGCCAAATCTAGGCTCTGCAGTTTGTGAGAGGCTGCATGCAGTAGTAATCAGCTGCTGAATAGGTTGTTTTCTATGTATTTATCAAAAAGCAAACAAAAAGTGATGGGAAAAGGCCAGAAATACCTTATAAATTGAAGATGAAATGTGCCATATTTAAAAGTTAGTAAAACACTCAGGGTTTGAGTGACTCGACAACATCTGTTGACTTCAGTTGGAGTTGTAAGTGCTCAGCACTTTTGAAAAGAAGACCCACATATACTGCTTTAAAAAGTGACACACTGGGATTATCTTCCCAGTTACCATGGTATTTCATGTGATATTGCATTGTGCTTGCAGGAGCTCCATATGAGTGGTGTTACAGTAAAATATCTGTCTGAGGATTTATACCTTCATTTTCCCGTTTTTTTCAACCACACCAACTTTCATTTGTTTTATTCTAGTTAAACCTTTTTCCCCCAAACAGCAAAAGACACCACTTAATGTAGCAGGGAATTTGAAGTATTTACAAAGTCTTGTTCTTGAAGATATAGGGCTCAGTTTTGCCACCGTTATTCATGTTGAATAATACCTTAATCTTTGAGGTAAGGGTCACATTCTAATGCCCTACTTACGCTAGTATGTTCCTCTGTGAGCATTCCAACTAGGTTAGACTGTGTGCCTTTTAGTAAACACTTATGAGCAGTAAGGGTCTGATTCAAACCCCATTGAAGGCAAAGGGGGAAGTCATCTTACTGAGTTCAAAGGCCTTTGTATTAGGCACATGAACTACATGAGTAGTCTCATTGATGTAAATGGGGCTAGTCATGTGTATAATTGCTTGCAATTGAGAGTAAGGGGTTCACAATCTTGGCCTCTGATTCCAATAGGACTACGCATGGAGTAAGTGTGAGGTACTCATGTGAATATGGGTGATAGATTTGAATCATTGTTTTCAAAGTAAACGGTAGCAGTAAAGTAGGTAGGTTGCTGTATCATGATGAGTATCCAATATGGTTTTATTCTTACACACTTTATGGAACTGATTCTGTGCCACCCTGCTCCTTGCATAGTTGTGGACACCAGTGCAAAGTGAGTATGAAAAGCCACCACACCAAAAGCATCTACACCTTATTTACAGTGGCGAAAATAAATATACAATTTGAAGTGCAATGAAGGGTCATGTGTTTGAAATCTGTGACAGTCATTTATGTAGAAAATTAACTGTTTGGTGTTACCTGTCTTAGATGCGCATAACACATAAAGTGTAGGCCCATTAAAAATCTTATGATGGTAAATCCATTATCTTTAGAAAGAGAATCCACCATCAGGAGACGTTAATTCAATGTGACACCAACTGGGGCGTTTATATACAGCTAATTGCAATGTCAGACATTCCGTTCTAATTGAGTTTAATTGTGGCAAAATTGGAGTTAATTAAAAGTTAATGGTATAGAGCACATCATGTTGTTATCAACTACGAGTGCATATTTCATATCCGTATTATTGTTGTTTAAATGGTCCTTTCAATTACTGTGCCTCGCAGTGACACTTTTGAAATGCATCGTAATTCTGTTCACATCAATGATTTTTGTCTGGGGAGGGGTTAGGTACATGCATTTGATCTGTTAAAAAAACAATTAAAAAAGTTCAGGTTTGTGCAATATATCACACTCTAAATATCACAAATGATGTGTCTGAGCACCTTGCTAGAGCCAGAATTGACTTTATTAGAAAAAAAATATTGGCAAAATGAAGAAAAAATATTTACAGAAAGGATTAAATTTCTGCCATGGCTAATCACACTTTGCCTCCTTTGGCTTTTGTAACTCCACCCTCTCCTGGTTCTCCTTCTATCTCTTCAACTGTTCTATCAATATCTCTTCTAGTGAGTCAGTGTCCTCCGCTTTCCTGCTCTCTCTGGGAGTCCCAGAAAGCTCTGTGCTTGGCTGTCTCCTCCTGTCCTTTCTTTGGGTAACCTTAGTCTGCTTGCATGGCTTCTAACTATATCTACCCTGATGACTCACAAGTCTCTCTCTCCCTATCCTGACCTCTCCCTCTATCTGGTCCCACATGTCAAGCTGTCTCTTTGATATCTCCTCCTGGATGTGTTGCTGTCAACTCAAACTTAACAAGGCCAGAGCAGAACTCTGCATCTTTCGTCCCTAACTCACCCCACTTCCCCAATTCTCTCTCAATTTTGACACCACCACCATTCTCCCTGTCATTCAAGCTGACAGCCTAGGGGTTCTCTTTGAATTATCCCCCTTCCTTGCTTGCTCCACACATTCCCGCTATGTCCAAATCTTGCACATCTTTCTCCATAACATCTAAGAACTGTCCTGGCTTTATTTTTGGCCACACTACTAAACTTCTCATCCATATCCTCTTCCTGTCACATCTTGAATACTGCAGTCTCCTCCTCTGAGGTCTCCTGGAAACACACATCATCTGTCCCTAGCCCATACAAATTGCAACTGCTAAAATAATCTCCCTTGCCTGCCACTGACAAATCCCACTCTCTGGTTCAACCCCTCCACTAGCTGCTTTGTTTCCCATTGCATCAAGTGCTAGTTCTTCTCCTTAGTTTCAAGCCCCTCCACAATTCTGCCCCTATGACCTATGTGTTGTCATATCATTCATTATCGCTTCGCCCTCACTTCTCTGCTCATTATTCCAGCCTCGCACAAACATCCCTTTGCTTTCTTCCTTGCTGTTCTTTTGTGTGTGGAATGTCCTCTTGGCTAGTCTACAAGGCCACTGCCCTCTCCTCCTCAAAACCCTCATCAGGAGTCACCTCTATGATGTCATAATAATTATCCAATGAGCAATATCTTTGCAACAGGGTAATTTTCCCCTTATGGGCTGGTGGGTCTAAAGCTAGCCAACCTTGAGTACTGAGTGTGACACACCGGATAGTAAGTGTGGGACTTAGCTGGCCAAGCTATGAAAGGGGCTGATGCTCTATGAAAGAGCAGCAGGAAGGTAGCAGGGGAGGGAGAAGGGATCACAGAGCTCTCCATGCAGGGAGACCTCAGAGAGACATTAGCCAAACCAATTACACAGAGACATTTCATTGAAATGAATGGGGCCCACAAGTACAGACAATAACTGTTCCCCCTTCTTCTGAATATGACGTAAATGCAGAATACCGGACCTGTTTCCAGATGAAGAGGCATGCATATAGCTGTGCATTTTATTGTCAGTATGTTCCCAAAAAAATCCTTTAGGATGTTAGAAATTCCCACCACGTGTCTTCATGTTTCATAGAAATCCCTTTGGTATAGCAAGTAGTACAAAATCTCCTCCAGGTTTGTTTATCTCAAGAGGGAAGTTAATGGGTATTATTGAACATTGTCAGTTTTCACAATGGATTAGCACTAATTTTTTAATCTCACTGACTGCTGGAGAATGTTCCAGGTATAACTCACTAGCTGATGTGAGCTAGCAATGTCAATGGGATATTACAGGAAGAATTCAACTGAGCAATTCTACAACACTTATTCAGCTGAGTTGGCCTTAGCCCAGGAAAGGTGTAAGTGACTAGGTGCTCAGCTACTGTAGTGTTGGGTAGTGTAAGACTAGATAGGCACCAAATGGCTGCTGTCAAGTATCTGTAAATGTAATTTTTCTGAAGATGTGTTTCCAGCTCTGATTTTCTCCTTTGTAGTTGAGTTCACCAGTCTGTAACATAAAAGAGGAAGAGACACTTACTGCATGACAACCAACTCCTAAATGTATAGGTCCTTCTTTATCTATCTTGGCATCTTTGAACAAATCTGAGTGGATGTCCGACGTGGCATAATGAGATAGGTGTTATGTCTAGACTTGTGGTTACTTACTACCAGTCATCACATTATTCTCCTCTCCCTGTTCATGCCTAGACTTCTATTGACATTAACAAGAATGATGTGTGTCTAGGGAAAGCATAGCAGCACTAATAGGCAGCTAGAAAGCCAATGTCAGTTATTAGGAGACATATAAATGATCTAGCACCTTTTAAAAATTGAATATTTCTCTCTTATTATGTTTGGAAATTAATCTAAACTTTCACTCGCCTAAATAGTCTGTTGCTGAGTATCCAAAGTGTTTGACTATTCCCAGATTTATTTTCTTGTCCTTCATCAAAAGCACTAAATAGCACTTGATCCAGTACTCTGGATCTTAACATCCATTATAGGGCACCACTACTAACCAAGGTAGAAAACTGGTCCAAATCCCACCTGAATCAAGAACTAAAAAGTCCTCTTTGATTTCAAAATCCTCGGTGGAGTTGCCTGTAATGTTAATAGAAATTGTACAGGTTTCAGTGTAGTAGCCGTGTTAGTCTGTGTCAGCAAAAAGAAAATAAGAAAGGAATACTTGTGGCACCTTAGAGACTAACACATTTATTTCAGCATAAGCTTTCGTGGACTACAGTCCGCTTCGTCGGATGCATAGAATGGAACACACAGTGAGAGGATATTTATACAGTCAGAGAAACATGAAAAGGTGGAAGTAACCATACCAAATTGTACAGTGTATCTAGTATCAGAAATGGTCTAAAAGGCTCTCTTTCTCATAATGTATAATAGTATAAACTGGTTAGTTTCATAGGTCAAAACACGGTGTAGTTCTATTTTATTTATTTTTTTTAAGCACAGCTAAGCAGATTCAAGTTTTTAAATGTGCATTCACAAGTATTGTGATTGCTTATACAAAACAAGCATTTTAATTTGTGAATGTCCAGTGAATGTAAAAAAGCAGATTAGTATTATCCCCGTTATACAGATTGGCAAACTAAGGCATAGAAGTGCTAAATGACTTGCACAAGACAACACATCTAGTTAATGGCGGAGCTAAGAACTGCTTTAATATAGTCCACTGATCCAGTGGCTGAAAAGGCAATTCATTCTATTGCCATGACCGTGACAGGGTCACTGTTACCAATTCACTCTTGATCTGCTAGTTTTAAGTAAGTTAATGCTTTCTTATTCATGCACCATAACTATGATATAGGTAAAATTATCACCATTATCTTTACTTGCTGCAGACTGGGAAGCTCTCAAAAAATCCTCCATTTTATAAAGCCAGTGCCCTAAAAAAGACAAAATATACCTGCTGTTGATGGCATGCTCATTTAAAATAGTTCTATAGTTTCCAATCAGAGATAATAATGTTTTGCATCTCACTAGGAGAATTGTATCCTGGGCAACATTTTCATTAATCTCTTTACTAAACTAAACTGGTTTCCCTGTGGAAATTAATTATGGGAGTAGTATCAGGAATTTTATTTCTATAATATACTAGTGAGATCTACTGCTGTGTCTTTGTATACTATCACACAGCAGAGCCATAATCTATTGTAATAAGCTTAAAAAAAAGAAGGCAGCATGTAATTAAAAACAGTATAACACAAGTATTTGCTGCCTTTCCTAAAGCCGAAATGTCCTTTTGTGCTATGATTTGTTAAAACATGTGGGCCCGACCCTGAGAAAAATAAGCAAAGCCCAAGTTTATAAAGGTTTTAATAGCATGAAAAGTAGTAAAGTATGATAGGGCTTTGCCACCTCGGTACCAGGATAGCTGGCCCAGGGCTTCTTGCCCGCTTGGCATAAGAAGTGGATATGTCTACTGATTCCCTATTCACATTATGTGCTCATTGACTTGTAACCCACACACCTTCTTAGTGTGGTGCTCTGTCCCATGTAGTGGCACTGAGACCACTTAGAGCGACTAATGAGTCTGCTACTCCTTAGCTAAAGGTTATGTGGCTTTTGGCTCATGCATTTAGCTCCAGAGATCCCAGGTTCGATCTCGCCTGCCGACGACTGGGGTCTGTCAGTGTTACAAGTGGGGGCTCATCCGGGATTTCAGCTGGGAAGTCTCTGTAGCGCAGTACGTGCTTCCTCAGCTAGGGGAAGTATGCAACCCAACCACCTTCTGGGTGTGGTGTTCTGTTCCATCTAGTGGCGCCGAGAGCATTTACAGGGAGATTAATGAGTCTGCTAAGCCTTAGCTAAAGGCCATGTGGCTTTTAGGTCATGCATTTAGCTCCAGAGATCCTAGGTTCAATCCCACCCAAAAAATGACTGGGGTCTGTCGGTGTTACAGTGTCATGGGCTCAAAGTTCTGCTTTGATGCTTTCCTGGATTTCCTAATCTGCGGGGGCCCACCACTTAAAGTCATTCTGAGAAAGAAGTGCAGATTCGCCCATTGTGTTTTATCCCCTAATCTGGTGCCCCAAACAGATATAAAGTATTGGTACCTTATATATGAGCATTTTAGGCTAAAGATCAGGCTCAAAGTATGCACATAAACATCTAGCTAAATAGGAAGGAGTGAATGAGTCTAGTGATTAATGCAATTCGCCAATCAGTTTAGAGGGGAATGTAATTGTTCATCCAGTATTTGGAAGAGTCATTAACATTTACAAAATATTTATAATCTGATCATAATTAAAAGGCCCCTGTCTTAGTTCTAAAGTATGTGGATAAGGTGTTAGGCAACCTGATATCTAGGGTCATGATAAACAGATGAGAACATGAAATTTAGGTGTAGAAGGCCAATATTTCCAGTTTTTTGTTTCCCTTCTTTGTTCATTACTGATAGTTTTTGTTTGTTTGTTTTTTTTAAAAAACCATTTAGTTGGATTTGAAACATCATTGTATAGAGGCACTGGTTTAACATCAGTTTACTTTGAACTCCACCCAGAGATGATTGCAATAATCAGTTGTTTTATCAGTTCATTGACTTTATAAGAACAAGATACACACATGTTCTAAAAGGATTATTAAATTATATTGGGCCAGGCTGGTAGTTGAGAAGTAGCATGTTGTGCTACCATGGAAACCTATGGACGTCAGCAGCCTGAATTCCGAGAAATCCGCATCTAGAAAAACTGTTGAAGTGACCTGTTGAATCCATGGCAGTGGGAGGGAGAGAGCGACTCTGCAAACAACCCTTCTAGCTAATTCACAAGCAGCAATGCTCTTCTCCTCATTTGGAAGAACGATGATCATATCATGAAGCCTTGTGTGTGAGTTAAAGTGCCTGCAATGGTGGGATTAGAATTCTAGAAGCTCCTAGGGTCTACAGGTTCAAAATTCTACTGAACAAGATTGCAGTGTGCCTCTTCACAATATTTTGCAGTTCAGTATGAGGGGAGCAAAAATTGTATTGATGCTTTCTGAGGTGTATACACGAGAAATTAATTCTCATATCATAGATATTAGGGATGAGAAGGGCTAGTCCATCCTCCTGATAATGTGGGATTTTTCCCTGTAGTCAGTGTTCTAGTACTTCATGAAGTGTAGTTTAGATTATTTATCTCAGGCTTGTCTAAAATACTATAATAAGCATGGCAGTTGGATGCCCTTGTGCCAGTCCATTACCACATAAGACATTGAGAAATCCTGCTATAAAGAGGCGTGTCCAAAGGTTGCGAGGACCGTTTTAAAAAATGTAGAAGGTCAGTCATCAGACAAAGGAAAGGAAAGTCTGTTTGCCATTTTGCGGCTCATTACAACACTGTAGACCATTAATGTCAGTTTGTAAAATGCTGCAAATGGAAGTAACTGTCTAAAAGATGACATAATGTGCCACCAAAGATCATAAAATGCCATGAATCATATTATTCCTGGTTTCTCAATGAAAATGGTGAAATAATTGATGATACTTGGGCTGGAATCCAGCTGTTATAATCCAGCAATATTCACAAAGACTTCTCTTTTTATTTCTTCTCTCTTTCGACAAACTGTTTGACTAGTATTGTTCAATCCCGATAATTATAAGAAAATTCTGTAATAAATTCTTTGTGAAAATTAACTGTCAGTCAGCTCCTCTGAGAACTATAGCCTTTTATTAGCTGTACAACTGCAATTTAGTAAGCTGTAATTTACAATATCCTGTTTTATCTGGCCCCATAGGTCCATTGTGAAGTCTTCAATGCTGTGTATATTTAACATATTTCTCAGAATATATTGGATCCTGTAACATTTAGAACTTTTGGCTATACATTTGTATATCTTTTCCTTTTTACACTAATAATTACAGTCTATTAGCATCAAAGAATAATAAAAAACCCCTTTTCAGTTTCTTTATATTAATTTTTCACTTTAATACTCACAACTTCTATACCAATGACAGCAACACTCTACATTTACATTCTCGGTTCAAATAGCATTTCTATATCATGGTTACTTTTTTCCTTCTAGGATGATCAAGAATTGAATCTCCCAATGGGCCTGTAATATACAGTGCTCAAAGGATTAGGTAAAATAGTATGATATTTTCCCCCTGTTGAGTGAATAAAGACTTATCTTAGCCAATGGGTAGTGGGTTCTATTTGTAATGGATTAGATGGTGCTGAGGTAATATTATGTATAACTCTCTAATAGGATCCTTGTATTTCTGCACTTCAACCTACTTCCCTTCTGAAGCACAGGCCAGAGGTCAGGGAGGTGTGATTTAAACCTGGAATAGTTTAACTGCATTAAACCCCTCTGTGGACACTCTCATTCAGATATCAATTGGCTTTAATTCAGTTTATTTTAACCTAATTTAACTCGACTGACTTAACATTAGGTACACAGGTTTGAAAATAGGGCCTGAGTTTTTAACACCCAGCAAACTTTTCTTTACAAATCCTTTACAGATATTTTCAAGCCTATTACTATATCCCAGAAACTATATGTTGAACCTCAGTCTTGCAGGGAATGGTACTATGACCTCCACACATTTTTCAGGATTTTATATTTTAAAACTTTTATAGTTAATAATTTCTTTTGGTTTAACAGAGCACTCCACCCTCTTCTCGCACGGTTTCTATGATTCTGTCCATGTCATGAGCCTCCAATAGTATGAGTAATTCAGGCCTTTCAGTACCTTTAGACGTGGCCTTCAATGCAACCTGATAGAGCTTCTGAATATAAACAGGATTCTGTTTAATGTTTAAAAGCAAATTCTTTGATAAATAATGTTTCCAGGAAGAGAATTCCCAAGGATTCACTACCCTTAATGGTCATGCTGGGTCCTCAAGATATAGATTTTCTGATTCTGGACGTGCTCCAAGCATCATCATCTTATTTTTCTAGGGCCAAATTTCCCCCTTATTTTATACCATTTCAGTCTTGTTGAAATCCAAAGGATTGTGCAGAATATAGCTCGGCATAAAACTTGGCCTATCCATTTTAACTGATGCATTTGTCTGCCCTAAGTTGTAGTGAGGTTGGCTGGTGATTATACCAGATCTCCACGATTTGTCTAGTCCCTTTGGTCTTGCCTTTTGCTGTGTGACTGATATGATGGCTCCTCTAATCTGCATATTTCCCATCATCTGCATTTGTCACTTTTTCTGGTTGCAGCTTCTGCTAACTTCAATTCTTATCAAAATATTGGCTGTGAGGCGTAAAGAAGAACAGAAGCGGGTGGCTGTGATGTATATATGATATGTATATAGCTGCTGAGTAAAATTAAAAACAAGAAAATCCAGAGATTAAATCCTGACTCTTTGATGTCAAGATTAGGCCAGGTGGTTTACAACAAGCTCAAAGTGATACCCACACTGCCAGTAACTCCCTTGTTCCTTATGGGAAGATTTTCTCTGAACTTCTTGATGAGTCAATTGCTTGGCTCACATTTGATAAAGTAATGCAGAATGTGGGAAACAGTTCCTAAGGCACTCCCAGGTTTTGCCATCTGCTTCTACTAAGCAGTAACATTTTCCGTTTTGCTACATTTCTGGATTCCACGAGTTCCTGATGGTTTTCCATTCCCTTGACGCTCCCTTCCATGACTCAGAAAATTTAGCAGAAAGCGATTCAAAGAGGTTTAGGTTCTTTAGATAGGTTGTTTTTCCATCGGGCAGAAATGCAATGCATTCTCGTATGGATCATTTATGTTTCAGATTGTAAGAGAGACTAATAGCCCTCTTTAGCAGGCACGTCACTCCTGCTGTGACAGCTAAGCATCAGAATCCCTTGGTTTGGGAAATAGTTCTAATTTTTGGTTTTATTTGTCCTCTTTAGCATTCCTATTTAGTTGTAACCTTAGCCATACAAATCCTCTTCTTGCCATTTTGGGTATTAGTCACTCAGTAAATATTAAAGCAACATAAAGATGTAAAAAAGAAAATAGGTTGGCACAGAGATGCTGATTTGGAGTGTCGTTCTTCTTGACCTACTGGTTCCACCTGTGTAAAAGTTCCTTGTTTAAGCAATGTTAATAATACAAATACAAGTAGTGTGTAGAGTTAAACTGAACTCAGCTGCTGTGCTTGTATGTCCTGTGGCCAGAGGTGAAAGTAAGCTGGTACGCCCCGGTACGGCGTACCGGCAAGAGCCAGTGCCCCGGACTGGACCGGCTTCCCCAGGCGGCAATTTAAAGGGCGTGGGGCTCCCAGCAGCAGCTGGAGCCCCGGGCCCTTTAAATTGCCACCAGAGCCTGGTTGCTGGAGCCGTGGGGTGGCGGCAGCAGCCAGGAACCCTGGGGCTCCAGCGGTGATTTAAAGGGCCCCGGGCTCTAAAGGACCTGCCCTCTTCTGATTGAGGCCACGCCCCTTCCAGTTGACGCCCAGCCCCCTGCTCAGGACTCTGTAAGTCCTTTAAGTTACTTTCACCCCTGCCTGTGGCCTCTTTTTTCAAGTGTTGAGAGGGAGACAAAAGTACCCGCAGTTTATTTTGGACCTGACAGAACGCTGTGTACTTATAGTAGGCTCAAACCTGGCCATGATCAGGAAGGGTTTCTTTCTGGTAGTGATAGTTACAATTATGCATTTGATAAGGCGGACTTAAAAGTGCATTTTATATACTGATTCTTGTGGGTGATTCTGTACTTTTGTTATCACAGAATTAGCATTCTCCAGCATCTGTTGTGGGAAACCTTTGTTTCCCCTTATTTCCAGAAATGCTTCATAAAGATAATCCTTGATTTCCACCCACTCCTGCCATCTAAAACCCAAAACAAAAAAAACAAAAAAACCCAAAACAAAACTAGGCAGTAACATCTCAGCATAAGGATCTCTAAAATAATGCATGTGATCATAATGCTTTTCAGTGCTGAGAAGCCAAAAGGTCTGCTGTCATCTGCTTTATAAAACTCTGTAGTATTTTCAGTAGTTCCAAACTAAGTCATTAGAAAGTTGCTCCAGGCTAAAATCAGACTTCTCAGTCCATTGATTTTTTTTTTAACAAAACATTTTTGCAATGTTTTTAATTAGTTTGGCTGTCTTTAATGAGTGCCTAGAAAGAGATGTTTGTCAGTTCTTGAGTCAGGGCAAGTTTTCTTCCTCACAGATCCTTTTTTGCTACAGCTCTGTCATGTGGTAGTTTGTCCCTTTTTTGAGACTCAGCCCCCCAAAAGGGTCATGAGTCCCAGTCCACTCCTTTCAAGGCACACAAAAAGAGTCCAGTAATGGGACAGTCTTCAGATGCCTACAAGGGCTTCAGGGCTTTCTCCTTTGGTCAGGGACTTGGGATCTAGACCTTTGTGCATTCAGGGCCTTCCCCATCTGGGGTCCCCACTGAGGGATAGGCTCCTCATGTTGTCCCCTCTGTAGTGATTAGTATGGGAGCCAGGGGCCCAGCCTCTCCTCATGGCTCTAATCCATAGCCCAATGGTGGGGTGGCTAAGTCCTGCACCTCGAGACGCTAAGTGGCTACCTCCCTGGATCACTTCTTATCAGAATCCCCCTTTTCCTCACAGGGTAAATTAAAGAACTGAACACAAAATAAAGTTTCTGACCTTCAAGCACTACCACCAGTCTCTCCTTTGAAGGCTTGTTCAGATCCGTATTGCCAGGTCTCTGGCAGCAAGCCTGCCTGCGGTACTCCTTCCCACGTGCTCAGCGCATACTCTGTCTCCCGTCCATGGAGCTGCTCTGCTTCCCTTTTGAAGTTCCACCTCCAGCTTGTGCAGGATTTGCAGGTGTGGCAGGACAGGGCCACCTGAGCCCAGAGCTATCCCTTAACCCCTTCTTCTACAGAATGGGGGTTGTATACCTCATCACAGTTCTATATACTTGTGTAGTACCCTGTGCAGGCCATATGTCAATAGTACATACTTGCTGTTTTGGTTTTTGTCTGTGGGCAGCTTACCAGAGTAGTCCTAACTATGAATGATTTCGGTTTAAATCAGTAAGCTCCAGCAATAGGAGATTCTGGCTTTGCAACAGACTTATCTATTCAGTGGAGATTGCAATAACCAAAATTCATGGCTGTTCCCTCATACTCAGATGCTTACAGACCAGTCCAAGTGCATAGAGGAGTCATATCAACTAGCATTTCCATCTCACATATTCCCACACCTTGTCTTGGATCTCCTTTTTGTCCCTACAATAGGGATTCTCTCTGAATGATTTCTTCCTACTCTTGGGCTCAGAGATCCACTTGAATGGTCCGACTAGGAAGGAGAAACCATTTTGCTCCACTCTAATTGCCACCACATGTTGCTCTCTTAGCTTCTGTCTGCACCACAACAGGAAAACTGACTTTGGCAGCAGGAAGCCACCATAGCAGGTCTCATCATAGTGTGGCACATCCCTGTTGTGCCGTCACCGGTGATGGACTTGGGGACTGAAGGGAGAAAAATGCAGCAGGGTGTTGAAATGTTAAGATTTATCGTTGCAGCTTTTAAGAACACAGAATTTGAGAGCAATCACTGGAATTATTCTTTGTTTCCTCATTCTGGAAATCCTGTTAAGATTGCTCTTCACCTAAGGATCTACACCCCCCCCCCACACACACACACACACCCTCCAAATGGAACCCATATGGCAATCTGAAATGGCTTATTTAATACGTGTGCTGAGGTATGTTGAAGCCGATCTTTCACTTTGTACCAAAGCTACCCGTTTTAAGTAAACCTCATTATTATGCTGAGCTTTTGCACACAGGATATATGGTATTAAAAGGGAGTTTGACACCGACATAAATGAAGAATGATTAATGAAACTTTGATCTTCATAGTTTAGGGAGCATAGTTATACTTATGGAGGAAGAAGAAGGAAGGGAAAACAAAGTTTTCTTGAAGTGTGGATTAAAAGGTTAGCACAAGCAAATCACATGTCCTTATAAGTCAGATAGTGGTAAGTGGGTGGCACGTGATTTATGATGTTTCTCAAGGAATCACTCTGTTTTCTTTGGGAGTATTTCATGACCAAAGTTCAATTTTAAAAGAATATGCAGTTCCCTATTATATATTGTTCCTATATGATCTATGATAGGGGGAAGAAAGATGGTCTTGAGGTGAAGATCATGGACTGGGGCTAAGGAGACCTAAATTCTGCCCCTGACCTTCTGTCTGATTTTGCTTAAATTACTTATTCTTTATTTGCCTACTTTCCACATCTGTAAAATGGGGATGTCCGCATTGTGATATTGCTAGGATAAACCTTGAGTACTGGGAGGAGCTGATGGAAGCCATATAAATACACAGATATACTGTAGAATCTCATAAGTTAGTGATAAAATAATTCCTTGCAATACAACACTTCACTTCACACTTCTGGTTCTCTATTTAGTCAAATTATGAGGTGTGCATGTTTCCCGTGGGATTTTTGGTTTTGCAGATTCTATAAGTGACTGTCCAGAAGTTTTCCTTGATATTTAGTGTTATCCTTTTCCTTCTTAATGTCCTAATTGAAACTTTTAATTACTCTTCTTTTGACTCAATACAACTCCATCTTCTTCCATAAAGCCTGTACTTTATCGTTAAATCAGTGGAGGCATTTGTCATTGATTCTAGTGAAGAATCAGTTCCTCCGTTTATGTATTGGAAGCAGAAATGACTTGAACTAAAATTCCAGATCCAAACACATCCAAAGTTTGGATCCAGATCTGAACTTTGCAGTTTGGGTCCATGTCTAGCTGGAAATACAGATCAGTCATTTGATGTCAATGAAATCTCCTCTTCTCAACCTTTCCTACCTAGCTTGAAATTTGCCTTAAAAGTCCTCTAAGGCTTAACCTTGAGAAGTTTGTACCCCTCCTCTTTAAAAAGAGACCATCTGGTGCAAACAGAAGCAAATAGTGCCTATTTGTTATCTATTTATCCACATTTTTCAAATCAGGGTTTTTTTTTAGTTTTAATTAAGGTTTTATAATATTTGACCAAACAGAACTATAAGACCTCATATATTTCAATGAATGATTTACACTCTGCTATCATCATCAGCAAATGACTAGGATTATGATCCTCGCTGTAAAGTAAAAAAAAAATCAATAGTCCTGATCCATCTGTCTTAGATTATTAATGAGAAGATCTAGAACACTTGATGAAGAGAAAGATAGAGTGTGTGTGCTTGTGTGTGTGTGTGCGGGAGTGTGAATGTAAATAGCTTCCTGACCAATGCAATGTAATGATCTTTCCAACAGACTGCAATGATTTCATCAGTGAATGGCAGATTACTAGGTAGGAGTGTTTGAAACCAGACTCCATGTGATGTATCACCAAATCATTGGAGACCAATTGGTGCTTTTTATGGAGTGTGATTTTCTTGCTCGATAATTTTTAATGATTCTGAATAATTTAGTGCTGATTTTTCTCTCTAGTCATAACTCTTCTGGCTGTGAATATGATTATCAGCACCCAGTTGTGGTTAGATTATTAGGTTGGCTAGTAATGTTAAGGATGATTGGTTTTTCAGCTTTAAACATTCACAACTGTAAAACTACCCCAAAAGATTGGTTTCAAATCTGCATTATTTTAGTGGATTTCATTAAGTGTGGGAAACCATAAACCATTAGACTCTGTGCATTGTTTTGTAGCATATTGTAAAAAAGGGGTTACACCAGAAATTCCAGAATACATATGTTAATTAGAATTCATGGCAAATTTTCCAACAAACAGTTTTTTAAATGGAAAATATGATTTTTATCAAAATAGAATTTTTTCACGGGAAAATGTTGATTTCAAGAACATTTTCAAATTTTTGTAAATGACATTTCAAAATGAAACATTTTATTTCCAGCTGTCATTTTGAAATGAAACATTTTCTTTCAAACTGACGCTGCAGCTTAAAATGTCATTTAAATGTCATTTAAAAGTTGAAAAGTCACCATGAAAGGAACATTTTCATTTTGAATTGACGTTTTGAAACAAAATGTTTAGGTTTGAAGATAATTTTATTCTGAAATGTCGAAGCATTTTCTTCCTCTTGAAAATGTCAGTTAGACATTTCCACATTTACAAATAAAAAATTCTCTGAGGTGGTTGTTTTTTTTGTTTTTGTTTTTACCCCTGATTAGCAAAAAAAACCAAATGTTGAAATATTGATCAGCTCCCCAGTTGTGCTTAGATATCAGATTAACTCATGATAAGTATTGTGCATCGGATTACTTGTGGGATGGAAATTCTGTTTTCTGACCAGCTTCTGATAGTAGTTCACTAATTTTTAATCTACACAAAGAAAACCATATTTTAAACCACAATGAACACAAACTTTTGAGTGTTTGAATTCTTGGCCTTAACATTTCATTCATGCTAGGGTGTTTTTGTTTTGTTTTGCACATTTATGATATAGATGCAAGCCTAATCCTGCTCTCATTTTGGATAGAGACAAAGCTGCCACTGACTTCAATGAAAAGGGGATAATGCCCAAAGTTAGCAGCAATGAAATCAAAGACGTTTTAACATTTTACTTACTAATCTTTACCACTGTCCATGTCTTTATTCCAGGGATATGAATGCTAATTTTTTTGATAGAAAGTTGGACTTGGACTACAAAGAAAAAGAAAAGGGTACAATTTCAAATACAGTAATTTTCTATTTTCGTGCACATGTACAAAGTGTCTAGAGGTGTTAAGCAGAATAGCTAAAAGAATCAAAAGCTGGCACGCTCATTGCTGCAGTGAATTTCTTCCCAACTGTTATCCTGTTGCCTCCATCTTAACTAAGGCAAAGGTTTGATGGCAACTTTTTTCTAACCATGTATCATTACTCTTCTTGGGTGGCTCTGTGCTGACAGCTAAAGGAGAGTTCTCAATAGCACAGTCGTTGTGGTGTATCAAATTTGCAATTTCTTTGTACGCACAGTATTTATATTTTAAACTATCTTTAGGAGCTTTCTTGTGTTAAATACCGCTGACATTTCTCCTATCATATAGCTGTAGAGGACTTTAAAAAAAAAGCCTAATGCCTGATTCATTTTATAGTAAGGGTATGTTACATCATATAGTAATATAAAGAGTGCTTAAAGTGGATGTAAATTATAGTTATGTCTATATAAATCCCCCTTTACACTCCCAAAGTGGTAAAAAAAGGGGCCTTAATGTAAATGAGAATCAGGGCCAAAAACTCTGCACTCCCTATTCTCTGTTTCAACTCAAATCTCTCAGGGAAAAACAGTAAGTTTTCTCATTATGGGTTGTGGGTTTTTTTTTTCCTGTAGAAGGTGCTAAATGAAATGACCACTTTAATTGTAAACTGCCTGTGATGTTCATTATCTGTCGATAAGTGGAAAATTTGAGTCCCCAGGGCTTTAACTCAGCACCTTTCACCAGCACTATGTTCAATTAAATTGCAAAGCAAGTTCAGAGGGCAGAGTTTCTATAGAAATGTGACTCGCAGGTACCAAGGTAAATAGTGTGTATTTTTCATCATTATTTTATACCCTTGATATAGTGTCTTCGTAATGAAGACAAAGGGAGAATTTATCAGATAGTAAACAAAGAATAACTCTCAGCTTAACTTAAAAATAGAAAGTCACTTTATTTCTCTATTTTGGGTTTGGTAGAATTTGCCTCTGGCAACAAGATCCCCACTGTCCATTTTTTTGGTAGTTGCTCTGTTCTTTGGAAAGAAAAGGAACTGTACGATTTGATTAAAGAACATGACTTAGCATCAGTTTGAACAAACTACCACTATTCAAAACCAGAAGCAGTTTAACCTTAGGGTACACTGTATATTTTGAGTAAATGCTACTGATTTAAATACCTAAATATGTGCAGCTCTGTGACAGGCCTCTCACTGCTCTGTCATAGTATATTATTAATCACCCCCTATTGTGAACTGAATACTAATTCAACTACATTAGGTGCACGAGTACAATAGCAACACTCAACATAATAGGGCCTTGGAGTTATCATATCTTCCAATTCACCAGACATCACCAGTGCAAAAGGGTGGCAATTCAACTCTAATTATTATTTAAAGAGGTAATATTTGAAGAACTTTCATTTGGAAAGACTTCTTATAAATGCTAATACAGTACTTAAGGAAATGGCACAACATGGCAAATTACGACTATTGACCTATCAACTTTCATTACAGCTAAGGGAAAAAGATTTTATCGTTGAAAGGAAGATGAATACTCTTACAAATAATTTTATAGGGATTCGATACATTTAGGAGCCAAAGGTAACAGTCATATTTTTCATTGCATTTGAATGAGGAGCAGTTTAATATGGTGGAGCATTATTAAAAAGAGAGTACTGTATTTTTTTATTATGATTAATTAACCTTTACAAATGTGTCTTGTTTTGTTTTTTCCTGAACAGCATTAATGCGCTGTTAGAAAGTGCTGCTGTCTCAGCAGCAATTGAAAACTAAGATGTTTCCTACTCTTTGAATTTTATTTGTAAAATGTTAGGTTCAAGAGAGGCACTTAACACAGCCTTCATTTACAATAATATTATGTATCTAGGAGAACAAAGTGCCTTTTTGACTTTGTAATAGTCATCTGGAGTTATGTATGGAATACCACAATTTAAGGTGCAGTTTGGGGGCAATTCCCCAATGCTCAAGAGGTAGAAATGATTTTTTACCTCTAGGGATGAAATCTTGGCCTTATTGAAGTCAAAGGATATTCTGCCATTGGCTCCAATGGGCCCGCAGTCTCTACTTTAAATCTGGTACAGAACAGAGGTATATACCATATGTTGTCTGTCTGATTACTTATACAGACTGTTTTATGGGCGTCAATCTAATGGACAAGTGTCTATATAACAGAATGTGGAGCTAATTGATGTGATCATAGTGGTAGTCTCAGCACAAGGCAATGTGATTAGTGAATAGGCATCAGATCATGGTTGGGAAATACTGGTGAGACCTTGCAAGAAAGAACACGACTACTGTGGTTGGTTCCAGGGCTGTCAGCCTGGCAACATACTCATTTCACAAAGAAAAGCTGCACCTTTTCATAATATAGATTTCAAACATAACAGAGTCCAATTTCTTAGCAACAAAAGCTCAGTGTCTGGCGCTCCTGAAAAAAACAAGCCCACTGACTGGAGGTGATATGGTATCAGGTGCTCATGGGCCATAGTGCTTCATTAACAGGTATCTCACAAAGAAAATGTCACTGTGTGGTATTTTGGACAACAATGCAGTGTTTTTGTTATTTCTGTTGGGAGAGTGGAGGAACACTGAGCCAAGCCCGCTGTATATTGATTTTTACTAGGATTTCCCAACCTCCACCACCCCCCTTGTGCATGCAGTAAATAAGACCGAATCTTGCACACACAAAATATGTGGCATAGATATGACCTGACTATAGAATAGATGTTTCCGTGAATAGGATCTCTAGGAGTCTCGTAGCTTGTTTTAGTAAGACCTGCTTTCATTCACTTTGAAAAAAAGAATATGTGTATGTGTCATACTGTAGCAACAGGTTTGAGCTGCACTGATATTAGAGAACTTTAAATATACCCATGGAAAGTTTTACCGGTCTCGTGCCGCCATTTCTGTGGTCTCTTATTTACATTGTTGCGATTGGGAAGACCGTACTGAAAAATACAGATGAGGTCAACTCCCGCATCCCTCTGCACACACATCTCCCATTTAAAAGCCAGAGTTTGCCACATTTGCTTTCATTGAGAAACCTCTTACTGGTTGAATAGTTCTGTTCAAATCAGTGGAAGTTTGTCACTGAGTAAGGTACTAATGAATCTATATAAAGAGGGATTTCAGAATCTGACCCTGCGTCAATTAGGCGTTTACATGTCTTCTCTACAGGACTGAGATCAGGGTATGATGATACTGAGTCTGTATGATGATTGACTTTTTAAAGAAGGCAAGAGAAAATATATAAGAGATTGTGATCCATCTAAGACCCAACAGTATGTCAATGGCAGAGTTTCATGAAGAACTCAAGTTCTCACTCCCAATCCCCTGTGTCACAGTTGGAAGGTAACTGCACCTGAAAACACAAACACACACACACACACACACACACACACACCTTTCTTTGCCCCGTGGTCCACTCCAGGAGTTCCCAGTCATAGTGTAGCCGTCACCTGTCTCAGGGCAGGGACCCATATCCCTCTCCCTTATGACTGGGATATTTAAGGATGCATAGCTCCCTGCCTTGTACATGATACCCCCAGCAAGCCAGTCTGCCTAATAGCCAACACCTGTGCGTTGCTTTCTCTCTGAGAGTTATGAACAGTGTCTTGCCAGCAGTTACAATTTACCCCACAGCTCTTTCTAAGCAAGCACTTTTATTCTGAAGGCAAAAATGTTACAGAACAAAACATATACAAAACAATACAAGTTCTGATACACATGCCAAAAGCTTACAAGAGATCACCCATCAGTCTTATGGTCCTCAGTACGCCAAGGTCTTTCACATCCCTTGCACAAGGGTTGGGGCTCCCCTTGGACAGATGGTCCTGTCCATTTCCTGGATACAAAGAAGGCCCTATGTCAGTTCAAGCTCCGCTTTTTATACTAGCACCCCTTTCTTTGTCTGAGTCTCTGGAAAAGCTTGAGCCCTACGGGTGATGCTTCTTCAGAGTTGTTTACAATCCCCAGGGTAACCATCCCCACTGTTTTTAGTTCCTGGATGAGCTGTGGCAAGCCTCCCCCAGGGAATAGAACACTATCATGGATAAACCATTCACAAATTCAATACAATGCTCCCAGACATACTGTATGGGATCGCAATATCTTTCATAGCCTACATGACCACTAGACCATGCTTTCTCACTACAGTAAGAACCTAATCTAAAATCTATTGAAATCAATGGAAAGAATCCCAAAGACATTTGATGGTTTTGGATTAGCTCCTTACTGCAGTGAGGAGACAGGATAGTTTAGCAGTCACATAGACTCCCATAATAGGCTTCCATTGACTTCAATGGTCTTTGGATCGGGTCCTAAGTGTATAGAGATATTTATTAAGGAAAGGGCAGGGAGTGTTGGTCTTAATCTTGAATGTCTTTGGTTTTTCACTCTGTCATAATCTTAAAGATCTAAAAACAGAGTTTTTGCATATGAATCATGTAATTTTTTTTCCAGGTGAGATGGAATTGAAAAATTCATGTCATGGTTAATCAGTTACTTACTATTTTACTGTCTGATTTCATAGGAATATTTGAATAGATGTAAATCGTGATGCAGTTTGGTTTGTAGAACAAACACGTATACCTTACATAGTTATCCTGTGCATTGAAAATGTCAATCAACCATGATTATTAAATCATATTTGACTAATTAGGTAATAACGCTTGATATGGTGGTTGTTACTGGTAGATAATGGATTGCATTAGTAATTAAGTATCCCCAGTGAACTGAGAGCGCTAAACAAACAGGAGAGCCAATTGCTAAGGAGTAATGAGTGCTGCACTAGATGTTATAGTTATTGCAGCAATAATTATCACACACGGATACATTTATTATTTGCAGAACCATATTCACAGAAAGCATTTTCTATGTGAATAATCACTGAATTTTAGGCAGGCAGCAGTGTTTGTTGTCTATGAAAATTCCATTCTTCCTGCTCACGAAACCCAAGCTACGGTAGACCACCCAGAACAGCTCATAGCTTTTGACAATGGCACTAATACTGGATGTAGGACATTCAGGTTCAATGCCTTTTCTTCTTAGTTCAGAAGAGGGACTTGAACCTGGATGTCTTACACTGCAGGTCAGTAGCCTAACCAGGGGGCTATATAGTCAATCTCTCACTTAATTTCTCCTGTTAATTTAATACTCATTGGACCAGAAAGAGAGACTGCCAAATCAAGCAGAGTAGGCACTTAAGCCTGGATCTCCCATATTACTGGTGAGTGCCCTAGCCAACAGTCTATGATCTGTTCTGAGCTCCTTTTCTTTTCCTCTGACCAAAAATTTAATCCTGGACCGGAGCAAAATCTTCCCAATGAAAATTTTGTCAAAACCAATGTATTTCTGCAAAATGTTTCATTTTTTACAACTCTTCATTTTCCAATGAAGAAACATTTAGTCAAAAATTTCCTGACCAGCTCTGGTTTGGAGTGTACTGGAGCGGGACTGAAGATTTCTGTGTATGATAGGTGGGTCACTAGCAAACTACAGGAAGTCTAATGTTTGTAGATTAAAAGTCCTGGCCATGCCAAAGTCAAAGGGAGTTTTGCCATTGACTTTAATGGTGCCAAAATTTCACCTATTGTTTGTTGTCTTACCTGTTAATTTCCTTAATTAGATTTTCACTTAAGCAACTTTGACTCTTTTTTAACAAAGTTCTCAGTGTGGTGTTGTGTGTCAAATAAATCAATTAATATCAAACAGCACTGAAATTCAACTAAATTTGGGGTAAGAGTGCACTTCAGCACTACCCAAGAGCCTATAGCTCAGAGATGAAGAGAACTACAGTACTTTTGTTCTGTTAACTCAACAAGAGAACAAAGACAGGGAAATTAAAATTGCCCATATTGGATTATGGCCAAGACATCAGGGCAGATGATCCCCAACTTTAATGGGATCTTTAATGATGAGAAATGAACAGAAAGTTACTTTGCATCCTCACTAGTAGGCGTCGGTCCCGAAAGCACACTGCCTTATAACACAACACTGGTGCATAGTTTAATTTCTGATTCAAAGAAGAGCGTTCCATTTGCTGAGTCACCAGTATTTCTTCTCACAGTGGCCTTTTTTCACCTTTGAATGTCTCCATTCAGGGGCCACTCAAGCCTGAATGATGCTTTTCTTTGGAAATTTGAAGAAATTGGAGCCTGAGGTGGTATACCTCCAGGCTGCTTTCATGGAGCTGTAGTTTAAAGGTCTAGGCAAACCTGCCTGACAGTCTGAAGTCTATATCAATGATAGTAGTGGTGTTTCGGGACCCAAAGTGTTTCCTCCTTTCCATCAGCAGCACTTCCATCTAATCTGAATTTCTCTTTAGCCTGCATATTTTCAACCAGGTGCTGCTTTCTTTCAGGCAGTCACTATGATACCTGGCAGATAGTGCTGCCTGCATTAGCTATAGACAAAGTGGCATTGGATATAGACAGACCACTGGAGTCTCGCTTACACCACCTCTCCTTTTTTTATGGCATTTTCATTTGGCTAACTTGCATTTAGCGCCGTCATGTTGATGGGGAATAATTCTGATAAAAAAACTGAATGAGACGCAGCAAGGTCTATGTGAATTTTAGAGGAATGTTATCCCATTGGTGTATAAGTTTGTGGCATGCATGTCATTCCACCCTAACTCATGGTCCTGTAACAGCATGCAGATAACATAACATATGACTTTCTTTTGAGAAAGGAGGATGTCATTTTCTATTATGTTTAATATCACAATTACTATTATTATTGTTTGTATTCCCCTCTCTGCATATTTATTACACTACTTGTGTGTCTTAAACTTGGATGTGAGTTCTTTGTGGTGGATACTGTCTCTAACCAAATATTTGCAGATTGCCCAGCCTGATGGGGCCTCGAGTGGTTTGGGGTTCTCACCATTACTGAAATAGAAATAAAAATGATGAAAAAATGGAAACCCATAATGTCAGTTAATTTGGGCAGCTGCCATTTGAGATAAGGAAGTCCTTGTGTTTTGTGAAGATTCTGACAATTTAAATGCTGGACGGTAGGGGGAAGCTTATGTTTTAAAAGGTCAGTTTGCAAAACTGGCTTTGATTCATTAGAGAGACACAGCTGGATTTTCAGAAATTTGCTCCGTTTATCCCTGCAGGCATACACTCTGTCCCTGCACCAAATGGATGGTAACATTCCTGTTATACTGTTGGTTACATAAACATTTCCAAACATCCTGATCCCACAAACTTTACAATGGATTAAAATGATTTCTTGACATATTTGTCAACGTCGGTTACCAAGCAACCCATGGCATTGTGACTGCAGTCATATCAAATTGGTATCTACTTTGTTTTCCAGCAACCTAAAAGAGAGTTCCATTTAATCTAGGTATTCCGTACTGATTTTTATGACTTCCTGCAGTCTCCATTCTCATCAAAAGAGATTTTTCATGGTTGGGTTACATTCTTTTCCATTATTTTCTTTGACTAATGGCTATTCAGGAAGCACATTCAGTATGAAAAAGTGTTCAATTATTTTTTTTTTCGGGGCAGTTTTTAATACAGGAATGCAAGTGAAGAGTGAACATCAAAAGCTTTGAGTTTGGTTTCCATACAGATCAACCCCCAAACATTCAGGTGCTTCGATGGGGCTCGTTTCATCCTCATTGGTTCAGGGAGTCATAAATTAAACTGCTCCTGCACACCAGTCTATTAACTGTTGGGGATTCATCTCAGTGAAGGACAGGCTTTGTGTTGTGTGCACAGTTGCTGAATTCTAGTTGCAGGTGCAGCATCTCTGTGAATAGTTCCCTTACTAAAGACCCACTTTAATTTTACAAGCATGGAGTCGCCTCATATGAATATTCAACATGTCTTGCATAAAACACAAACCTCTTGGGTCTGCAAAACTGAACATGAAGTCTCTTAAAAACTTACTTTCCTGCAAAATACATATTTTATGCAGTCAGCTCAGACTTACTGCTAGTTTTCCTGAACTATTTTAGCTCTTCTGTGAACTGGAAATCAAAACTAGGGAGGTGCACAACCCTTTTTTGAACCCCAGAAAAGATTTGTTTTCAGGGGATCATATTTGACTAGCAAAATAGAGTGTGGGGGAAGGATTATGTTTAGAGCTAGGCAAAATATTTTGAATGACTCTTTTTTTTGCCCCCTCTCCAAATATGCAGATTTGGGTTGATTGAAACATTTTGTGAATTCATGTCAAATTCACTGAATTGTTTCAATCAAAAAAACTAAAAAATCCAATAAAGTGAAAACATTTTATTTTGACATTTTCAAAATGAAATGTTTTGACTTTTCAGTTTGAGATGACTTTTCAATTTTGAATTTTACTTCATTTTGATTTTGTTAAAGGTAAAAGAACTTCTTGAAAATTTCTGATCAAATGAAATGTTTCCTTCAGCCTTGGCCTTAAAAAACCAAAACCACCGCTTTTTAGTTCACTGATTTTTTTAAAAAAATTCATTTTATGTTGATCCGAATCAAGTTTATTT
This sequence comes from Chelydra serpentina, assembly GCA_037349315.1. Lineage (NCBI taxonomy): Eukaryota > Metazoa > Chordata > Testudines > Chelydridae > Chelydra > Chelydra serpentina. Next base: position 32,663,026 of record JBAIAC010000026.1, read on the forward strand.
TTTTTTTATTATTTTTCAGTTTGGTAACTGAACCAAAACATTAGTTATTTGCACCAGTCTAGCGCTTACTTTATCTCTTGTGCAACCCTATTGAACACTGGATCATCTCCTTTCTTTGGCTGTCTTAAATCTTTTGCTAGTATTTTGTTTTGTTCCTGCTGGCAAGTGATTATTGAAAGTTGCAAGTAGTCAAAACCATGCAGGAATTCATTTGAGGGGGAGGAAAGTTGTCTGAAAATAAAGCTTCCCTACAAAAGGTGGTGGTAGTCAAAGAGGCACCAGAAAATAGGAAATGGAAATATAAGGAATGAAACATTTCTTCCTAGTTTATTTTTTATGGCTTTCCTATAATGTCTGAATGGGAATACATTTTTTTGAATATGTGCCTGCTTTCCATCTGTGGGATGGGCTTCCATTTCATAGACACTAATGTAAATCTATAATAACTCCACTGAAGATAATGAGGTGACATCAGTGACACGGACAGTAGAACATAGCCCTGAAAATATAAAACAGCTTTAAGAATACTTCAATAGGATGAAATTGGTTGGATATCCTCCGATTAGTTGTTGAAAACTATCAATAAATTGGCAATGGCCAACTCCAGACCATAATTCTGTTTTAACAGCAGCAATGTTGCTAGGGCACAGATTACACTGGGGTTTACCTGTCTTTACTGTAACAGTGGCAAAGTGTAATGCAGTAGCTCAGGTCATCTTTAATCTTTGTGGCTATATTATAAGCTGCTAAGAGTACTATATAGTGCAACAGAGTGGAAAGCTTTTTCTCTCTGTACTTGGGTCATTGATATTAGTTAAGGCTCCAGTGTCATTCTTACTCTTGGATCTGTGAATAAAACACTAGCAGTCAGATCCTCAGCTGGTGTAAACTGTGTCACTCTATTGACAGCAGTGGAGCTATGCCAAATCCACTGGCTAAGAATCTAACCTTGAGTTCCAGGAACCACATAAAATCGGTTACTTTTATTGGCAATTTCTCAACGATCCATTCATGCAGTACAGTACAATGTGGCTTCCCTGGTGACTCATGCCAGCTGTCCCCCTCCAGAGAAGAGTCACTTGAACTCCCATTGACTTCAACAAGGGGTGAAGGAATTTATCATCTTGAGGATTAGGCCCCGTCTGAGGAGAAAAAAAGAGGAGGCAATATGGTTACAGAATTCTGCTCTGCATAGCCTCCACCTCTCCTACTTTTCGGTGATGAGGACATTGACAAACATAGTGAAATTACAAGAACTCTGTACCTTTTTAAAGGGATGCTCTTCCTTATACCCAATCATCCATGTCTTTGAAAATTATGGCCATCTTCGTTAAAAAAAAAAAAAGGAAAACATAGGGTGCTTTTAATAGTTCTAAAAATAAGTAAATATGAATTATTCTTGTACCATGAAACATCATCATAGAGAAACATAATATGAATAGCATTGTAATGGCTGAGTTACTAATGCCGAGATAATGCTCATACCTGTACTATTGTTGTAATAGTTCCAGACGATGATCTATTGTTTAAACGGCATGCATTTCAAACATTGCTTAAAACTTGTATTCGCATGATTGACACTAATGACTCTGAAGGAGACACTGCATTCTTTCAAGTATGTAATTTGTGGGGGTTTTTTTAAATTGCCTGAATACCTGTTTATGCAGCAAATCGCAACAGCTGGGAAGGTGTTGTAACAGGATAGCCAAGAAATAAGATGGTTCATATTTCTAAGTGTCTAAAATACATGCTAACATTATCCAGCACAATGACTGCAAGGAAGTGGTTATTGATATGAATATTAAAAATTCTGTAAGTAGCAGAGCTGTGGAATTTGGATCCAGAGCTGCATCGAGATTTTGAATCACCTAAATTTTGGTGGTTGGAGTTTTGGTTTGGGCTAGCTCCTAATAAATATGAGACCGTAACATCATTCTTTGTGTCTTTTCTATTACAGTTACCTGGGAAATGTGTTTTAACCTGTTAAAATAAGAGCAATGAGAACTACATCTTAACATAGTGTAGGCATGATCCTAATGCATGTGGAGTCAATTTGCCTATGTTGAGAATTCAAGATAGGATTCTACCTGGTACTAGTAAAAGTCTGATACAAAAACAGAAAAAGCCTTACCCCAGTCAATAAGGGTATGTAGAAATAAGGCAAACATTCTGTATAGTGCTTAACACAGCCTGCTTTACATACCACGGTTCTCAGGCTTAAGTACCTATTCTGTCTCAAATCACACTGTTAGCATATTTCTTCATTACTTGGGCACAATAGGAAGACAGGAGGCAGGGGGCAACTCAGCCTTTAATTCTGTACTTCCTTGCCTTCGCGGATTTAAATTCAGACTGTAGGAGGTTATAGTCTCCCTCAAAGCCTGTGTTAACCTTTATGGGAATTATGTGTGAATTCCTCAATAGATGAATATACCACTTAATCTGTTTGTGTGGGACGTGGGGTTTTGTCAGCGTGAGGTAAGTTGCAGACAAAGGAGACACTAATACAACTACACAAGGTCAAGAATTAGTTCTTTTAACAGAGTTCTTTCCCCCCTCGTCGTTAACTGTTCTCCATTATTTAGTTAATGAGAGAACTAAGAGAAGAGAACAGGTGCTGAATCTCTACCAGCGTTTTGAATTAAAAATACAATGCAGGTAGCCCTTGCTTTAAGCTGAACTATCTGCGTTCTGCAAAGCTAATGAAGAGCTATAGAGGCAGATTTTAAAGGGCTGCAGCATCAAGCATCTGATAGTAGTTGTTTTTTTCAGGCACTGAATAATAATCTTTTGTCTAATATATTCTTACTGGATTAATCCTCCTGAATGCAAGAAACCTTTCTTCTGTATATTAAATGATAACACTACTGTTGAATGCTTTGTTCATGCTTCTGTCAGTTTCATGGATCCTTGTTGAGCGCACCAATGTGCCCTTTGTAGAAGATTATCCTGGTCATAGAATTTATTGATCATTGGAATAGCGTTTATCTTCATAATAAGAAAATGGCAAAAACTTTAAAGGGGCAATAAAGGAAAACCACTGAAAATAAGTCGTCCCCCCCCCCCCGACCTGCAATCTCATTTGTTGAAAGAATATGCATATTAATTAAAAATTCAGACACTTCATTTCTGTTGCAAGGCTCCTTGCAAAAGACAAATTATTTTCCACATCTACTATTTGTTAGAACTGACAGACGAGATTAATATGCTTCTTAAATTGCCATTACTAAGGGTCAATTAATAAGTGAACTAACCTTGTGAAAGTCATTTTGAAAGACTAGTTATGGATCTATAATGGTCCCTGTCAAATTACGTAAAATTGAGAAAATGAGAAAGCTGTCAAATAAATGGCAAGCTACGATACCTACTAATTACCTTCTCCATAAGGTAAATGAGCTTCTGTAGTTGTTGGTTAAAGAAACAGGAAATGTATGTTAGAAATGCTACTGATAAAATAACATGCTTAAGTGCGCAAAGACTTGTAGATAAACTTGCTTGAATGAATAAATATACAAATCTACCTTAGTGAGGGAGAGTGACATTATTTGCAAGCCAGGAGTGTATTTGCCAGGATCAGATGAAAATTAGAGAGGAATTTTGAGGCATCCATAGCTGTAATATATTCATTGTGTCCCCAGATTTTTCACACTATAATTGTGTGGGGTTTTTTTAGCTGACCTTGTGATCTTAACCAATTTGTCCAAAATTATGATCTCAACAGCAAGGGAAAGAAAATACGAACTTCAACGGGGAGACGTGTCAGGGACAGACATTTGACACTGGGTTTCTTTGTGATTGACACTGAATCTTAAGCCTCCCTCTCTGCTCTCTTCCTATGAGCTGGCCACTTTTATTTCCTTTGTAAAGCACTTTGAGATCTACTGATGAAAAGTGCTACAGGAAAACTAGGTGGTGGTCTTATTAATTATACAAAAATCCTGATTCGTCTAACAGGCCACACAGCTACAGCGGACAGGTGGAGCAACAGGACATTATGACATGAGCATAATCACTTTGCAGTCCCCCAAAAGAAAGAGAAAACTATTAAGATCTGATTTTAGGCTCTACTGGCCTTGACAATGTCCCTTTTAAAGAACTGACATCTATAATAAAAAGGAGAGGAAGGAACAAGAGGATAAGGAGCTGTAAGGTGAAACGAAAAGCAAAAGGGATGTGTGATGTTGGAGGTATGGCACAATATAGTAACAGACTTGGGCGGTTTAGCAGATGTCTCTTTTCACCTATTGATTTCAGTGGCAATTTAGTTTGGTAGTTGGCATGTTACAATAATTTCCAGCAACAAAATAATCTAATCAGCAATTTTTCAAGTAGCAACTGGGTCATATCAGCTGTCAGCAATTGCCAGTTACCACAGGTAGGCTGGTGTGTTGTATATTTCAATCCAAGACCATTTTTAGCTTGTTTTATAGCAGATTATGGAATTATCTAGCTAAATAATCTATCACTTGCTAAGCATCTTTTGTATTGACCCTCTGGAAAGGGAACTGTGGCTAATACCCCAAATGGCATTATCCTAGTGAATACTGAAATTATATAATAGATATAATTAATTTGGATAAAAGCCTCATATTTGCTCTGATGGTATTGATGGCCATTCATGCATTAATTCATATATTCAAATTCTGCTAATGTTAGTATAGGATTTTGTATTAGTTTGTCTGAATGTTCAGGGAAGCAGAGGTCTTTCAGAATCTTGTGCAAAGAGTGCTGAACTGGAAATTAGTTATTCAAGTCATTCACCTGTTTATAAAAAATAGTCCAGTAAGAGTGCAGAAACAACTCCATATGACTAAAATGATCAATCACACAGCATAAATAGCAGCTACTTAAGGCAGGAGTCACAGCACACAGTTTGCAAACAATGTAAGGGCTGAAATATGTTCACTTATAATCACTGTTGAACAATTCTGAATGACAAATGCCTTTCTAAAACTTGAAGTCTTTTTGCGGGTAACCAGAAAAAGGCTAACCCATCAAATGCAACAAATAGTTCACTCAGTTCTATTTGCTACCAACCTTCCACTAGCAAAATCGACGAGTTAAAGCAATGAAACCATGATGCAGAAAAAATAAGCTTAATGTCAGTTTACCAGTTTGTTGTTTCATTAATAATAAAATGTTTTCCACTATGCAAATCCTATTCATGATCAAGTGATTTTTGTTGAGTAACTTCCTTAAACTCTTAGACTATGTAACTTACCTGCTGTCAAATCCCATTTGAAGTAACGCAGTCTGTCACTGACATAACCAAGAACATGTCAGGAATTAATGAGTTATGAAAGTTTTTTCCACTATTATGCATTTTTATGAGTCATTCCACCCCTAGTACACTAAACAGCAGATATGTACTTTTCTAACAGCCCTTCTTCCTCAGTGAACTATTAACTGTTGTACCATTTTGGTTCCTGCCTGCAGAGGCAATTCATAGACATGTCTGCTCGTTTGACCTTTTGAGTGTCTGTGAATATTCAGCAACTGTTGATTCATCATGGGAGAAATGAAGGTTAAATTGTTGAAAAGTCACTAAAAATCATTTTCACGAGCCATGTTCCTGCAGTTGAAACTTCCAGTTCCTTTGATACATTGTGTGGTATTAAGTCCATCTGCCTTCTGATAGTAGATTTTTAAAAAAAACAGTGTGTAGTAAAATTAGGGGAGAAGATAAAATATGCTCCCAGTCATAACTCTACCCCAGCTGTCTTCATTTAATGGCATGTAGTGTGTCTCTAGGAGGACCTATAGTGCCATCTATTGAACGATTCTGTGATCCTGCAACCTTTCTATGGAATGAAATGAGACAGCCATATGTGCAAGATGATTAGCACATCCTACTGTGGACACGAAGATGTTTTTCCTTTGTTTTGGTTTCCTGGGATGATACATGGAGAGCCTTTAAAATGTCTGTTCTTTATCTACTTTTAATTTTTTTCAGATTTTGTTGTTGGCATGAGATGCCCCTTGTGTCCTTAGCCCTAATTCTTTTATCTTTGTCCTGTTCACAACATACTGTTCTTTTCCTAATCCCACTCCTCCCACTGTTTGTATGTGGGATTATGATCTCTGATAACAGTTTCTTCAATATATTTGGTACTTGCATAGGCTCCATAGGAAAAATCGGAACCTTGAGTTTGTTGAACAGATTGTATATGCATTCTGGCCTTCATGTTACAGTCATTTATTACTTGTTCCTTCTGCATTTCATTGTAACTCTTGTAAATATGATATATTACAATGTCAGTAGAGTTGTTACTCAAGTTTGAATTTATTCCTGAATTGTTTATCCGGTATTGAATCTATTTACTGTGATGGTACAGAGCATTCAGTTTTGCAGAACTCCTTCCCAAGTAATATTTCTATATAGAACAGTTTTCCTCTGTGTGTTAATGTCTGTATAACTGATATGTTGCTACTGATTGGAGGACAAGAATCAAACTGCAGGTATTGACTGGATCTGAATTTCTTTCTAGGTTTTGCAACAAGCAGCAGGTTACTTAATGGTGATAAATAGATAACTCCAAAAAAGAAAAAGTTTCCATATCCGTTGTAAGCATGTTGTTGCAAACTATCCTTGCAAAATCAAAAGAATAAAAGGATACTCAAAAGAGCTACAGTGATGTAGCAACTCTGAATGAACAGAGAACTTCTGTACAATTTTCATCATGCTCTTATACATGAAGGTTAAGTTTACTTATCCCCATCATGTGTGGTATTGCATAGAATGTATGTATTGCATATTGCAAGTAGATATGGACAGTGTATTGTACACACAGACACAGATTCAGCTCTAGATGACACCATCTTCTGATGCCTAATCCATGATGCCAGGGCTTCTCACAGTGGAAATGCACATGCAGCCCAACTCCAACTTCCTCTCTGCTAGGTGGGGAGTGGGGAATGCTAGTGCTACCAGGGTTGGGACTACTTGTATGAATAAGTGCTCGTCAGTGATTGGACAACTGGTTTGAGGTTGATAGTGGCTGAAGTTGTTAGTGATACCCACTGGATGTGACTAAATAATTCTCACTTCATTTAAACAGTGGTATATTGTTCACATACTTTATACTTGAAATATGATCAGAAATTTCAGAATGTTTAGGCCTAAATACTCAGAAATGACTAGTGAATCTGGAGCCTTCAATTTTGTCATGTCCAACCTGAGTCAGATTCAAGGGGCCTCATTTTCACATTGGGAATGCTCAGCACTCTGTGAAAACCAGGTGTCCCAAGTCGGACAAAAAAAGTAGGGGAACCCTTGAAACTAGCCATTTTTAGGTCTAAAAGTTTAAGTGAAGAGATTATTCTTGAAGGTTTTTCTTTTTCTAATCAAATAGGGCATAAAAACAGTCCAGTGCTTCGGTATTGTAAGGATTCAATGGCTTCCTCTATTTTGTGGGTATTTTTGTCTCTACTGTGTGTTACTTTAATTATCAAGTCTTGTTGTGGTGACCCTGTTTCTTTGAAATGAATTACCTTTTTCCTAATTGCTATTAATGTCTAACAGGGTATCATTTCCTCTTTTTGTTGATATGCAATTTGCTCCTGTTCTTTTAGCGATTCTCTCTGCTGGTTTTGTTGTAGTTGTGGCTTTTCAATATGGATAGCAGGTTTCACTGCTGGAGCTTCCTGTAGTGTGATTGGGAAGTTCATGTCTTCTATGATTGTTTCTTTTGCATGTGCAAGTTATTTATTGGAAAGACACATTTTCAGTTGCATAGTTCAACATATTTGTTCTTTTCATTTGTAATTATTGGCGTAGGTGGCATTAGACGTTTTTATAGTTAACTTTTTGTGGGTCATTGTAATTAACTTTGACATTCAGGTAACTCCTTTCTAGCTGAATTATACAATTTTCTTTTTCTTCTTTAAGTCTAATTTTTGGTTGGAGTAAGCAGCAACAAACTAGAGCTGGGAAAAAAAACCCAACATCTCTACATAATAAGCATGCATAAAATAAATTAATTCTAGAGCTGGGGAAATTATTGTTTTTTCAGTTTGGACAGCAAACTGAAAAATCAGGGGGGGGGAAATGATTTGATTGGTTTGAAAATGTTTGGAATTTGTCAGCAAGTTGGAAAAGTCCATTGTGGGTCGTATGAAATGTTTCATTTCAATCAGCTGCAGAAAACATACATGTATGTCTGTTAATCTAATGTTGAGGGCACATGTCTGGGATGTGGGAGGTGTGGGTTTGAATGAACTATTCATCCAAAAAATGTGTCCAGCTTAACTAATTAGTACTATTAATTAATATAGTAAAGTACTTTTACACAGCAGTAATCATACTTTTCTGCCACAAAGATCTTTCAGCTAAAATAGACAAGACAAAGACCAAACAAGTGGAACAACACTTCCGGTAAGGGAGAATCTGGAAAGACTTTCCTTACTAAGGATTCCTAAAGGAAGAGGGCTTTAAGGAGAAATTTGTATGAAGGAGAAGTCATTGGCTACAAAACATGAAACTGTTCCAAGCACAGGGGAAATCATGAATGAAACTGAAACCAAGGCAATAAATTGTCCCTGGGAATTTGTTATGGATTTTATTGGGGCCAGGTTTTAGTCCTAAGGGAGAAAGTGAGGAGCAAACATTAAGAAGAGCATAGGGAGTGAGAGAGAAGTAGAGGTGTAAGTGAGGACAAAACTGTGTTAACTTGACTGCAAGGATGGGGAATTTGTGATAAGAGACAGGAAGCCAACAATGGGGCTCAAGATGTGAGGGTGGAAAGGGGAGAAATGGTCCGATCATCAAGGGAAGCTAATGATCGAAGAAGCTTTATTTTGGGTAGTCTCAAGTGGGAGGGATTGAGGGGACTGCATAGATGAGAAGCAGTAGGGCTGGGAAGAAGAAAGTTGCACCAAACAGAGCAAGAAAAGGTTATGACATGGTCAGCAGTGAACGTAGTGAGGAAAAGGCATAATGTGATGACATGGGTAATATTAAAAAGAAGCGATCGGAAATAGCAAAAGACTTGATAAGAGAGAAAGAGCGAGGAAAGAGAAAAGATGACATGGATGTTGTCGGCCTGAGAGATGTGACATGAGTGGATAAGAAGCAGGAAGACAGAGAAGAGGTTCAATTTTGGAGATAGAATAGTGGCAGGACATCACACATATGGTGGCAGGACATTGCAGAGAAGATACTGAGAAATACCTGGAGATGCCTAACCAGCCAAAGGGCTGGAGTTTGGGTTGAGAGCTACACTCATGGATTGATATGATAACTGATTCTATTAAAACAATTATAAGGAATTTACAAATTAGGACTCGCTGGCCAAGGCACAGGTATCGAGAGGAAGGTGGCTTGATTCTGGGGCTGCCAGCTTTGAAACACTCCCTGACGTAACTTTTAGAATAACCTACATATGAGATCCCAGACATTCCTCTGGGAACTTGGTTAGAACTGTCTGAAATCACACAAGACCCACTTATTTCAACATTAATGTGATAGTTCAGCTAATTCAGGGTTTGGTGGCTAAAGCATTCTTCTTCTTGTCAATGGACAGAGAGGGCACAGTGTTGTTAAAAGTACCAAAACCGTCTTGGAAACAGAAAACAGAAATCAGCAACATCATCTTACTCAAACTAGAGGCACTGGAACCCAGGCTGCTTTCTGGATCCACTTCCATTATATTTACCTCAGTAACTATATTTCCTGAACTAAAATGTAGAGCCAAAGTCAGACAGACATTCTCTTTTGTATATAGTCTTCTCATTAGAAAAACTACCCCAAAAAAAGAAGCTCAAACCATTCCACATTGTGTATGAGGAAAAGCAGCTGAATGTCTATGACTTGATACGAACTAATATGTTTAAAGACCAATAAGATCAGCTGATAGAATTGTGAAATATGTCCCATAGACATTCTATTGGCAAAACAACTGGGCATAACAGGAAATTCAATAAAGCTAACTGTAGACAAAATCAGTAGAAACTCATTTAGTTGAAAGTAAAAGGCAAAGAAAAACAAGTGCACCATTACCACCTTTCCCAGACATCTTTGTAACCATTAGGGCCAGGGAAAGAATACAGGAGGGAAATGAAATAAAAACTTTGAACAACTGTGGAAACTTTAATGGTATTTTTAGCCTATCAAATGTCAAAATCTTACCTTGGCACTATAACAGAGCTGACAGCCTCTTATTTGTGAATGCGGATATTGGAGAAAATCAATAAAAGAGCTCTTGTATTTTATGGATAAGTAACATAACTAAACACACAGCTTCCCAGCAAACCATATAGATGAGAGCTACAATAACTCAATCTTTGCTGTCAACACTGAAAATATGTTTGCTTAGGTTTACTGAATAGGCTCAATAACAGCACAGAATGTTTAATAGAGGAGACCATGCTTAGGAAGGATATTCCTGTGGTCACAGTCAGGTAGAGTGGTGGTCAAGAGGTGTGGAGAGATCCCAGATGATGGGTGGGCATGTCAGGATGCATTATGTTTGTGAGAGATCGAGTGACCACTTTTTTTAGGAGAGGAGGGGGCTCAGAGAGATATTGCGAGAGAGTTTTAGGAATGATGTAATGCTTCTGGTCCAACTGATGCTCCATGTGCAGGCAAAACACACTTGAGTCCATAGGAGTTTTTCTGAATAAGGAGTGCTGAACAGGGACCTTGGAAAGTAGAGAGTTGGGTCATTTGATGCTTCTGGTGTTCCCTTGAAACTTTTAGGGACATACAGCACTCATGAATCTGAGTTTAGCCGGGTTCTCAGTCAATATCATGAACAGAGTGAAGAAAATGGAGCAAAGTTTGTTCATATACTTTAATGCAATTCCTTAAAAGGCACTATTTAATGGAGCGGTTGCATCCATTTTGTAACCTGCAAAGTGTCGAAAAGTCTGGGTTTTACTGCTATTTCCCTCTATTGAAACAAACAACTTATTAACATTGATGCAAAACTGGCTCAAACTGGGGTAACCAATGACTTCCTAGAATATGTCCTTTTTTTCTTCCTCCCACTAGTACCAACAGGTACTTTGAACAACATAGTAATATGACGTAAAACATATACCCACATGGTGATATATCCCTAACTTTTTCATTGACCTTTATTTCTTTTGCCTAAGTGGTTGTCTTGTTTCTGCTGCACTTTTGATTTGATTTGATTTTTTTCTGGGTAACTTTTGCAACCCTGCTGACTCTTAACTGGAATCTTGCTCTGAGATGGAACTCTTGTTGAGGCTATTGTCATTCCCTTTATGACACTCATTACTGCACTGTCTTTTCAAGTGGTAAGAACAGTGAGCAGGACTTGAGCATTCTTTGGAGCGATTTAAAAGTGTATTGCTATTCTCCGTCTGTTCTTATGCATGTGTGTTTGTTGTTTTTGTTGTGCAGCACGGAGCCTAAAAATGCTGGCAGACCTTATGTTTTCATGCTTTTATTTCAGTCCTAGTTCCTCCTCTTTTGATTTGCTTTAATTTCATGTTTTTCTAGTGGTGATTAGACTTGATTGCTTTGGTGTATCCTGATATCCTCTCTTCTTCTCTTTTGAGGGCCTCAACATGTGTTCTCTTGTGATACGGCAAGATTTTAATTAGTATTTATATGATCATCCATAATGCTTTCTGTTTATCTAAAGTACACATGGCTTCACTTGAAGAGCTCTACAACCATACAGATTTGAGAGCTGTCCTTTTAGTCATATTTGAAATACTCATTGGGTTTATTTTGGGATTGGACACTGGAGCGTATTTTCTCTTTGTCCATAAGTCATAGATAACATTTAAGGGGATGTATGATTTTAAAAGTGTTTTTGTTGTTTGTAGCTTGTGAGGCCAGTCCCTAGAATTGTGCTGCTTTCTATGACAAAAATGGTTTTCAATTCTTTCTTGTCTTTCGAGACATTGAGAAAAATGAGATACGGTTTTCCTAAATAAGGGGTGCTGAATAGGCTCCTTGGAAAGTAGAGAGTTGGGATATTACCTAGCATAGTCCAAAACTGAAGCAGATTGTAACAGGGATAAAAACAGGACACGTTAGCGTACAGTACCATGGCAGCCAATGTGCTAGAGAAAGGGAGAGAAAGAACTCTTTGCAGAAAAGGCCCAAAGGAGGAAGGATAATAAAATTAGGGCAGCACAAAGTGATCACAGAAAAGACTGCAGTGTGTCATATGATGCTTCTGATGTGTATTCAAAGGTATATAGGGGCTTGATTTGGATGGGAATTAGGTGACTAACCTGCTTTTTGACGTTTGAAAATCCCAATACATGCCCATCTGCATTTTTAGGCACCTAAATACCTTGGAAAATCTGACCCTATGGGGTATGGCTACACAGCCCCTGGCACCAAGCCTCCCAACTTGTGCCCGGCTCACTCTAATGCTCTAAAATAGCTGTGTAGGCAGATCTGAAGCCAAGGGAAGTGGGTGGGCTTCAGCCTGAGCCACAACTGTCTACACAGCTATTTTTAGAGTGCTAGCAGTAGCCCTGCAAGCTCAAAGCTTTGACCGGGGCTTGGAAGCTCGCTGCTACAGGCTGTGTAGGGGTACCCCAAATGACTTGGTTGGTATGTCTTATGGTTCAGTTATCAGACTGGGGCCAGAAAGTAAAGCTACTTAGGGTCTAATCCTGGTTTATGATTCTGATCATCTATATGAGTTTCAGCAGTCACCTCATTTCTGTGTTCTCTCCCAGCCTTTGTCTTGTCTATTTTAATTTTAAACCTTTTGGGGGCAATGACAATTGTGACATTACCCAGGATACAATCCAGACAGATGGACAGCTGTGTCCCCTCAATTCTTCAACCTGGGAAGGGAGGGATAGCTCAATGGTTTGAGCATTGGCCTGCTAAACCCAGGGTTGTGAGTTCAATCCTTGAGGGGGCCATTCGGGGATCTGGGGCAAAAATTGGGGATTGGTCCTGCTTTGAGCAGGGGGTTGGACTAGATGACCTACTAAGGTCCCTTCCAACCCTGATATTCTATGATTCTATGATGCCTCTTACACTGTTTTCCTGTGAGAGCAATTACTCCTGATCTGCCCCCACACAGCCTCCAGCATGTAAATCAATCCCAGCAATGTTGTATGAGTGCTATAGCCAGCCACTCATGAATTACATTGCAGGGCAACACCAGCAAACTCCCAGTCCCAGATTTTTCCCCAGTAATGTGTGTCTTGTAGCACCCAGCATCCTCCTGGACGATAAAACCTCATATAAAGTCCATCATTTCAATAATAGAAGACGATATGCACAAATCTTGTGATCTCAAATGAAGTTTCCCAAACACGTCAATCCAGACACACACTGGTTTAGATAAAACAATAAAACAAGTTTATTAACTACAGAAAGATAGATTTTAAGTGATTACAAGTAATGAGGCATAAAAGTCAGAATTGGTTACAAGAAAATAAAAGGTAAATGCAATTAATATCTAACTTAAGAAGCTAAATGAATTCAAAGCAAAGTGTCTCTCACCACATGCTAAGAAGTCTTAGTGGCTGGATTCTTTTCAACCAGGACCCCTTCCCCTGTTCAGAATTTCCTTGTCCTTCAGGTGTTGTTGATGCCATGGGCAGAGAGAAAGGAAGGAGTATTTGGGGGTCTTTGATTCCCTTTCTAATAGTTCTCTTTCTTTGAAAATCATCTCCAACTGAGGTTCAGAAGACAGAGTGTCTGGGAGGATGGGACCCTCCAACTGTTTCTTTGCCAAAGTATAGATTTCTCTCACACACCCTTTTTCTTGTTGAAGAATGGCCTCTTAACCAGGTAATAGTCCATTTGATTTTGTTGACACTTGGCTGAGGTGTTAGTTTGCCTTTTGTCTTTGAGGAACTGGTTTGTGCCTGCTTTTCTAAACTTAGAACATGTCTCAGCAATATTATACAGTAACATCTTATAACTTTACATAGAATGTTACCCCACTTATTTTATCAGTACAATAATGATCAGCAAACAATGAATTTTCAAATAATACCTTACAAGGCATACTTTGTACAAAATCCATCATAGTCTTGTAAAAAGGGTGAACATAGGGATACAGACTGTGACAACCATCCTACTACTTGTGTGTACTGTTCCTAGCAAAATTAGGCTGTAGTTTCAGTTGGGGCCCCAAGATACTACCCTAATATTAAAATAATGATGGAGATTATTGTTAATTACCCTGTGCCTCATTTTCCCCACCAGTAAAATGGGGGTGCCTGATACCTGTCTGTTTCTTAGGGCTCTTATGGGGGACTGATTTATCAAATATTTCCAAACCTATCAAAGATACTCATCTAGCCTCCTAGCACAGTCCAAAACCAGACCTGTGTCCAGGCCAGATTAGATGCTTGCCCACTGATCCTGACTGCCAGCACTTGTACTCTTTCATTCTCAACTAGAGAAATTTGGACTATCACCACCATACAGGTGATGCCTATTCTTCTGGAGGAATAGATATGTTCCCCCTGCGTCCCAATAATGCAAAGAAGAGAATTCTAGTTGTTCATTGCATGACCTTGCAGAACTCACTGAATCTCCTTTTTCCTCTACTTCTCTGTCTGAACATGGGGAGGATTCCTGATTCACAGGGACTTTCTGAGGCTTAATTAGTTAACGTATGTAACATGCTCTGAAGATGTGAAACACCACTTGTACAAGGCCCTGATCCTGTGTATAAAGACTTGATTCGGTATTGATATCAGTGGGAATGTGTTGCATGCAAGAAATGCAGGATAGGGCTACAAGTGCTAAATATATCTTGCATGTGATCAGTGTTACACACATAGCCAAATAACTGCAGTTAAAGTAAAGTTCTACCTGTTCCAAAATGGAATATGTGTGCCTATCTTTGTATGTGCTTATATTGAGTAAATATCATTGATTACTTAGTGATCTAGCTTTGCTTTCAACACCTTTAATTATCTCTATGAGTAACTGATAGAAATATCAGATCGTTTCCCACCTTAAGTTTTTCCACTGAGTCAAAAAAACCAAAACAACCCTCCCTCCAAGAAACAGCCAAACTTCGACTAATCCAGCATTAGTTGGGTTCTTTGTGAGCTGAAAACCTCAATATGCATTTTTCAAAAAAACGAAAAACAAAAACAAAAAAAACAGAAAAGAGGTTAGTCTTGTCTTGTAGCAAAAGCTGAGTTCATTTAAGTGTAAGATTTCTAGGAGTTAGTCGTTCGTATTTAATGTACTCTTTTCTCTGAAGTTTATGTCATTGTTCTCTATAATTCTTTCACACGCTTTCCTACAGTGTGATCTGGTTCACAGAAAAGAACCTTTTCATGCTGACAGTAAAGGAAAAAATGTCTTCAACATTGGGCTCCAAGAGAAAATGGTATTTCTCCCCACACACACATTTGGATTCAGAGGAACATACAGTGATGGGAAAAATGAATGTACTAGGACACCAATAGCATTGCAGTATATACATTAGATTAGGTATTTAGAGTCTTGATCACCAAATTGAGAGTCAGGCAGAAATTTTAGCATATTCAAATATATTAGCAGGGACCGTGAGAGTTTTTGCCTTACTCTATAGCACTGAGCATCTTTTACCTGTAGGGGTCAGGTTGGCATATTTCCCACAACTGAACTCCTGCAATTAGAATGAGTGGGCATTGGTGGGTTAGAACATTTACTGTTTTATGCTTCTGTGTTCCCATTATGACATCTAACAACCTGGATTTCTCCAGGCCACAGTTACAGAGTTATAGTCCATCGTTAAAGATTTGTTTTAATGCTAACAGTAAGGAAGATTAGTCTGTCAGAACTTAGTGTCTCTTTGGCAATTCTTATAGTAATTACCAGGTGGAAAAATCCACACTTTTGAAAAGTGTGTTTCAAACTAGTAAATACACTAGAGCGTTTCTGTTAAGGTGTTTTTGTTGTTTGTTTGAACTTTCAGGTTTCCAGGACTGGCTGTGACTTAGAGTACCATTTTAATTAGCGTAGAAAGGACTATGCAGGTGACGTTGGACAGCATTTTTTTTTGGCACTTGTGTACTTCCACCTCTTGGAAAAGAGGAAAAACAAACAGTCCCTTAATTTGTTGCTGATTTTGGATGCTGCAGAGATCTCTTATCACAAAAATGAGAACCGGGGCCTGATTTTTCAGAGGAACTGAGCATCCCCAACTCTACCAGAAGGCAACAGGAGATGCAAGTGCTCAGCACTTCTGTAAAATGGGCCATTACAGAATATAAAACATGCAAGAGCTACTGGCTAGGTAACAGTCCTGCAGTTCTCACCTCAAGGAAGGCCAAGCAGTAGTGCATGCTGAGTAAAGCTATTAGCTGTGTAATAATCATTGTGATAAATAAACAGTAAAATAAATACATAATTGGATCAAAGCATCTGTATGGATTTGATCATCTTTTGCTTTTATAAAAGTTTGCCCATAATAAAACATGGGATTCAGGCTGCCATACAAAATCATGATGTCCAGTTAGGTCTCTTGCTTGATCAAGTTAATTCAAACACCTTCGTCACCCCTCACCCCTGACTCATTTTCTTTCAGCTGAATGTTGGATTGGGCATAGATTCTTTTTCCCCTCTCTAATCACTGCTGTATAGCAACTCTAACTGAGAAGAACATAGGTAGAGGAACCAGACAGAATTATATTAAGTGGATTTTGAAACCACTCCTATGAGCAGCAAGTTAAGTCTCTTGTTTGAACCCCAGGGAATCAGAGTGAGATCAATTCTGGAAACTATTAGTGGATTTGACTTAACACAGATAAGGCTATCTAGGAAAGGTTATTGATATTCTCCATTATTTCCTTTTCCTTCACACTATAGTATTATTTTGTCCTCTTGTCTTCATTCCCCCTTCTCCCCACAATAGGTTTTTTGTCAAATGGCATCTAACTTCAAATATAATCTATATGATAGCACAACTTCTTGCAAAACATGCCCATTATCTTGCATTTCATTTGCTAAAAAGCCACTCTAATTGCCTCCCCCCCATCCCAGCTCCTCACCTCCACCCAAAAAAGTCATTTCATAGCAATTCAAAAGAGAATAATAATAATAAATAAATTAATGAATAAAACATCCTTGAAATCTAGTGGGGCTTTAGAGATGTATATATAGTCCCCCCCCCCCATTCAATGAGTGAAGTTAGAGGGAGCAACAAACATCATTTTAACATTTACTCTTAGTTTCTTGGGAGTCCATGCTAAGCATCACTTCAGGAATCAAGACACCCTCTGATGTTGGCTGTGACCTTTTATTCTCCTTACTTGAACAATGATTTAAAATTTTTAAAAAGTGGGGGCATTAAAACTGATGAAGAATTGGAGTCTATGGCTATTTATATAATGACTTTGTTAAATTCCTTCTTCTGCTCACAGAACTTTTATCAACATGTCAGCAATGCTTTTGTGTCTGATGTTTCAAAGAGGTTGAAGCGATTTTTTCCTAATGAAGAATTAATTTCTGTGTAATTCTACTGGGAGTCACCGGTCTCTTTTGAAATTCTTCTTAATACACATAAAGTTAAAATATAGTTGTGTTAAGAGAAAGGACATTCAGAAATTGTTTTATCCTTTATATAGCACTATGGGGCCAGATAGTGCAAACGGGACATTGGCACATTTGAGGAGTTTTGCTTGACCAGAGAGTGTAACTAGAGGGTTTTGCTTGACATACGGTCCACACTGTGTCTGTTGGGGACGTAGACCGACCCCAGCCATGCCTGCAGGGGCCTGAGTCAGAGCCACGCATGCTGGACCATGCAAGGGCAGACCACCATGTGGCCCAACAATCTCAGGCTCGTGTGAGCAGTAATGAGAGGGTGGCTGCGCACATGATACTTTTCGGATGAAGTATGCGGGCTTCTCACACATATCATCTAATTGTCTAAATATACAACCTTCCCTTTTGAATTTGAACTAGAATGCTTCAGACTTGCTCTGGAGACATGGATATTGATGCTACTATGGAAGTCAGCCAAGGTTTCAGTACCTTATGCCCTGTTCAGTGAATGGAATATTTTGAATACTAGTTGTACTACATATATTCTAGCATGTTCAACACACACACACAAAACCTCAACCTTTTTGCTCCAAACCCTGCACTTTTTTATGTGCTGATTTTTGGTTTCCTTTTTTTTCTGCTTCTTTTGTTAACAAAGATCAAAACCACCCCCCGCCCCCCCCAAATAAGATAAGCTATTAAATGAATTATTATTTTGGAACCTTTTCTCATTTGTAATGCCTTTAATAATACCTTCTTCATCACATAGGCTGCAAATCCAACGTACAATGTTTTTGAGACCAACCTTTAAACTGAAGCCTTTACAGCAGACCTAATGTTATTCTGTTGTTTTAATTAGTTTTTTCCTAATTCTGTGAAATCCTTACAGTTTTGAAATCTTTAGAGTTTCTGTTTATTAATGTTGACAAATATTAAGGTTTCTAAACCCTTTTTTCCCTGCAAAAGGGAAAGTTAAGAATCTTTGCATAAGATGACAGCTATATATCTTTATACTATGAAAACTTACAAGTCATAATATGAATATGGTAAAATAAAATGTTTATATCTTTTACTATAAATATTTTCCTAAGAACTTTACTAGTTTTTCCATATACCTGGCTGCAATTTTATCAGCCATTTGTAGACTATCCTATAGTTCCTGTTCTTTCTGTTAGTTACAGTAGCTTTCAAATGGTTTATTTGTGAGATTATCCATCAGCCATTGATGCCAGTATAACATTGGTATTACTCAAGAAAAAGGGAAGAAGAAAAGTAAATTAAATATTATAATTTGTGATTTAATTATCCAGGGCAGAATTTTAGTAACAATTAAAATGAGGTATTCTGTCCTCATTGATAAGATGACTAATCAGAACTGTTAGATGTTTCTTCTAAGAAGACCTCTCTGGCATTTCACAACCTGAAGACAGCGAGAAAGATAATTTTCACATCTCAGATAGATGTGTCAGAACTGTCAGAAGGAGAACAGATTGAAGATTTATAGTAATTGTATGTTATGAAAAAATGATCTATAATTTAGAGGAGACATTCAGAAAAGTCTTCATTCAGATAACTCTCTAGTGCTTAACATTTCCTTGCAATAATGTCTTTCCAGCAAAACATGTTGGAGATAAAACATGCATGATAAAGATAGAAACCCTTTCTAAAAATAAAAGCAAATACACTCCTTTATCTTGAGCCTTTATGTGTATGAAAGAGTACAGGAAAGAGAAGAGGAGTTTAATAATATCTATAATTAGCACCAATATTCTGCTTTACAACTTCTAATTTCCATAATAAACATTAACTCATAAGTAGACTATATCTGCCAGATACTATGTTCCTCCTAAGAGATGCTCAGAGCCTTCTATTCCTGTTGACTCAGGCACTCAGCACCTTGCAGGTTGATTGCAAACACTTTCCCCAGGAGTGACACATTGTGAAGTAGAAATGCACCAATAATGTAACTGTAGCTTGAAGTGGAACCAAAAAGTTGTTATATATGACGTGTGTGTCCACTAGAAGACAAATGAATTGAATATGTATGTAATAGGGTGATCTTCCTCTTTAAGGACCAGGGTCCCAGCAACTGCCAGTCTTGGTCAATTAGCAAGCCCAGATGGGAAGGGAACAAGGAATTATAAAAGCCAGCAAGTGGCTCAGTTGAGTGAGGAGCGGTAGGTGGGAGATGGGCTCCTGCAGTAGGCCTTGAAACAAGGGGATTGGAGGGAAGGGTGTGTTCTCCTTTCGGCATAGAGGGGAACAGTCTCTGGGAGCCGTAATCCCTGGTAGGCAAAGGAACTACTTTTTTGTTTGTGTGTATTTTGCCTAAGTTTTATGTTTGAATAATAAAACTGTGCTTGGAAAGAGACTTGGGTATGCCAGTGAGGTCTTCCTAGGCTGAGGAAACAGGACCGCAGCCTTGCAATTTATTTATGAATGGGAACCTACTTTTCGAAAATAGGTGCCTTAGCAAGATGATCAAAGTCCACACCAGGATGCTCACAAGGGTGGTTTGGCAAACATTTGGTCCCTGTTGCACCTATTCATGGTGCAACTTCTAAGGGTACGTCCACATTGCAGCTGGAAGTGTGTTTGCAGCTTGTGTAAATGTACATGTACTAGCTTTGATTGGGCTAAGCCCTCTAAAAATAGCAACGTAGCCATGGTGGCATGGGTGGCAGCATGGGCTAACCATCCTAATACAATCCCGTCTGAGACACAATGGATGTGTTCAGGCAACCGGCCCCTCCTGCTGCCCATGCCACTGCAGCTAGCTTGATCAGAGCTACTGAGTGTATGTCTATCCAAGCTGGAAATTAGTCCTCCGGCTGCAGCGTAAATGTACACTAAATGCGGGCTTTGAAAATTGGGCTAAATTCTCCCATTGGGGACAATTGTGCCACCCCTCTGACGTTACCTGAGCAATCATAGAACTGTCAGGGGGCGTCACAGTTGTCCTTGAGGGAAAAATGTGGTCCACCCTATCTAAATATGCTGCCTACTAGCATGAGTTTTAGCCTATTTTTCTTGATACTGTATAACAAACAGCTAGTATTTTCTTTGTAGAGTAGAAAAGCTGGAGTAATTATTTGTTAAAAGTTATTTATAGCAACTTATTTCATTGTGTCCAGACTGTTATTTTCCCCTGAATTGTTCCTCTAGATAATGCAGACTCCTTTTAAATAGAGCCCTAAAGTGTTTAGAGTGGTTCTTTATCCCTTTTTTTCCTAACCCAGTGGTAGCTAAGTGGTTTTCCCTAGTAGGGGAGTACTATATACCAACACGCCGAAGATTAGTCTGACAAAGTTTCTCCACTCTGAACCTGCACTTAGCAAGTCATTTTAAATAAAACTAACACACATCTCCAATGTAGACTTTCAATAAATACAGCATTAGTATACATATCCTCCAAGGAAATGAAGGGTGTTGCAGGTAGCGGTGTTACTGATTCAGTAGGGGTCATTCTTCAGTACTAAATTAGTATTAGAAACAATGCTCCATTAAGATGTTTGAGTGCACTCTGCTGCTGGAAGTGCTGATGTAGCCTCTTATGGCCTACAAATGCCTTGGTGCTTTTTTTACAGGACTACGATTCTTAACTGCATCTTCCTGGTCAGATTCTGTCAACTTAATTCCCTTTGTAGTTTCAATGGATATGCGTTCTTGTTCTGCACCGGCTAGCATAACAGTCTGTCTACAGTTGATGTAAACAGCTTTTGTACGCCAACTCAAAAATGGCTGCCTTTCATTGATAGGTGAAGATGGACAGCATTATCTAGAAAAATGAACATGGGGCTGAGAGACAATAACCCGTGAAAAACACCCATTGAGTCAACTGGGGAAAGTCTATGCAAAATGTGTAAATCAGCAACAGACCTGAAGACAGCGTTGGAATCCAGTGGATGAACGGAGCTAGGGTGACCAGAGTAAAGGAACAAAATATTGGGACACATGGCGGGGGTCAAAAGCGAAAAAAAAAAAAAAAAAGCTGAAGCCGCAATATCGGGACGCGGGATAAACGTCTAAATATCAGGACAGTCTGGTCACCCTAAATGGAGCAGAACCCATAATAAGCCTTTGTTTTGTAGTTAGCTCTAACCAAGGATGAAGGAAAATTGGGGTTACCAATGAAAGGGTTGAGAAGAAAAAGTCCTTCCAAGCATAGTAATAAAGGCCAGCTGACCTGACCCCATCATAAGGCCTTCCAAGCATATTAATAAAGGCCAGCTGACCTGACCCCATCATATTGCAGTAAGGTATAGGTTGGATGGCAGCACCAATAGGAGACACTGATGCTTGTATGCAGAGAAATGAAAGGGAAACAATGTGACAACACAGACAGTTCAGGCTAAAGGAGAAGCCAAGTACAGTCAGTGACCTGTAACAACCATGCTGTGAGATAACATATATTGGAGGCCTAACGATAGTACTGCATGATCGCCAGGATGAAGCCTCTCTGTTCCTTAAATGTTAGCCATATTGCTTAATGTACTATGGGAAGAAGGTGCTTCGATACTATGCTGATCATCACAATATAAGACCCTATATAATGACCTCCTGACTGTAGAGTATAGAACAGAATAGTACCTTGAAGACTGATCTGTTGTTTATGCTGCTGTCATATAAACCTGCTACATTTTTTATAATATTTTTTGGGGGGGCTATATTAGTATGTAGCTGCTGGCATGTGTATAGTAAGTGAAGGCAAACTTCCATTATAATGGGATTTAACTACCCAAGGCAAATTATCAGAATGATTCTTTGAAGCAAATTGATCTTAATCTTGGATTTAAAAGGCCATGGTAGGGAGGACATTATCCAGATACTAAAGTATTTAAGTTTGTCTCTGAGTTTTTGAAGAGGAAGGTCAAGAAGGGGTATGTAAACTGCCTCACTGGTTGACTTTCCAATGTACGCAGCCATACTGTGTAAATGACTGGAGCAGGACTGCAGTTGACTGAGAGTTCGAGAGAAAAAGTATAGTATAGATGCCTCATGGCCTGAGCCATCTCCATTACAAGCATGAATAGACTCGTGTTGTTGGATGAACTGAACTAAAAGTCCCAGGCACAAAATAAACAAGAGTAGGATAATGGGCAAACTTGATGGGTGCTGCAAACATTCTGTGAAGTCAATTAGATTCCTCCAAAACCTAGATGCAAATGTAAATATAAACAGTTGCTTACCACAGTCAAGAGCTTTTTTCTATACTCTGTGAAAGGTGATGATGTGGGGTTTCATGAGATTAACATCCCATGGAGGTTATGTGAATATCTACCTTTTATAAATCCGGTGTAATACAGGAATTATTAAAATCAGGATGATGGATTGACTTTGAGTGGCAGCACTTTCACAAAGATATTAATTTCACAATTAAAAAGAGATCTGGATCTTTTTGATGTGCTGTCCTGGGTATCTTTTTTACTTCTGAACCTGAGAGACTCTCACTTCAGATATGGTGAGTGAAGTTTGATGAGAAGTTAAAAAGCAAATTGAACAGTCCTGTTTTGAATGGAAAGTATTGAGAGGTAATTGTCTTGTAAAACTCAGATTAAAATTCATTATTGCCTGAGATTTGCATCTTCTTTATTGCTTCTAAACCTCTACCTGTTCTATCGGTGTGCTAAACTCTGCCCTGCATTTCTCACCCAGGCTGGGGACATTAGCCCAAAAACAGATCTGTATCTTAAGCCCGTGAGCTGTAGTGTTTCTAATAAACATTCCTGACTTTATATTGCCCTGAATGTGGTCTGCATATATCTTCCTTGACACTGGGACTGTGGGAATAGGCTTGACTCTTCCTGAGAGTATGAGAGAGAAGCATGCTAGTGTGAGCACAATGAAGGTAATGTTCAGTGACTTTTCAAGTTCAGATATCCAAAGGGTAGTCATTCTTCCCAGTTTTTCTTGTAATAATGTAAGTAGCCTTAGAGAGCCCTAGGGCTGTTTACTCATTTGGGCAAGCCTGCCTATCTGTTTAACAAGGGTCATTGGTTCCAGGAGTTATGATGTTGGAAGTCATGTGTTGTACACACATCTTGAACCACAGCTTTAAGCTTTTCTAGTCTTAACGGAGATGAGTATTCTGGGCAAAGGTGCACTGATTGGACCTCATTTTCAGAGGTTCTGAACACCCCCAACTCCTACTGACTCCAGTGGGAGTTTTGGGAGCTTGGCATTCTGCATATCTGTCTTTCTCTCTACGCATTTATACCCTAACTTTCACTCTGAGAGCTGAATGAAGAATGTAGTAGAAGGCTTCTATATTTGCTTAATAGCCAGTGTATGATTTTCATTGTCAGCCAAGGCAGGGTTTAAGCACCAGTTAGAGGGCCAACTCTCTGGAACACTAGCACCATGTGTACAGTGTGATGGCATTAATGGGGCATAAGAAGTGTGCTATAGGCTATCATTTTACAAAGCAACCTTAGGGGATGAGGGGACAAAAGAAACAGGTCAGTTGATAATCAAAGAGAGTAAAGGAATCCGTCATAATCCATGCATGAGATCAAGCAGAAGTCACATGAGAACTGTTGGGTTTGATATGGGACATATATGTTGACCATCAAGACCTCACATCCTGGCTGGGATCCTTCTACTAAAATGAATCATCTCAATCCTCTGCTTTAATCTTAAAATGGATGTGGTTTATAAACAAAAATAACAACCCTCTCTTTCCCTCCTTACTTTTTGAAAATTAATGAAGAATGCAACATTTAAAAAACCGTGCGCTAGGCAGCTTACCATGTTCTGTGTTGGTGAGGTAGTCTCTTGTATACAACCAGCTGAGGTTTGGTTCCTTATCAACCTAGTTTAACAGTTGCCTTTCCCACTGACTTATTTATTTTCTTGACACTGTGGGATCGGATATTAAGAGCCATTTGGAACCTTGCTTTTGAAGGTTCATGGATTCCAATGTCAGAAGGGACTATTGTGATCATCTAGTCTGAGATCCCATGTAACACAGGCCATTGAACTTCCCAAAAATAATTTCTAGAGCAGATCTTTTAGAAAAAAAAATCCAATGTTGATGAAAAATGGCTAGTGATGGAGAGTCCACCACAACCCTTGTTGAATTGTTCCAATGGTTACTTACTCTCATTGTTAAAAATGTACACCTTATTTCCAGTCTGAATTTGTCTAGCTTCAGATTCCAGCCATTGGATCATGTTAAAAGAATTACACACTTAGGAATTGATTTTCATCAGATTCCTCCTACTGTCACCTTTCCAGAAGTATAACTGCCCATGCACTCTGTACCTTCACGTTGTCTTACCACCAGCAATTGCTTGCAAAACATTTTTAATCTAATAAAATAAGCTATCAATACTGACAAACATGAAAAACGTGTGGCAAGGGGAGAGAGGAAAAATAACACGACAGAGAGTCAGGATCAGTCTGGAGAGAGGATTCATGCTCCAAAGCAACCAGGGACATGTCACTTACTATTCACTTTCGGGTTAGCTCTGTGCAGTGGCATTGTGACACAGCAGTGCAGGTATAAGACTGAACTTTAATTCATGGCACCAGTAACACAATATGGGTCAGGGTATAGAAAATGTTAATAATCCTGTGACACGAAATTGACTTCAGAGACTAATGTTAAACAAGTCTCGGAAAGTGAAGATCAAATGTTCTCTATGAAACATCTCATTCTGAATAGGCCAGCTGGGCACCTCAGCCCATGAGGCACCAGCTGCCAGGAGATGTGTACATGCCAGAACTATTTGCTGGTACCTAAACCCCTAAACAATATATATTATAAATAATAGGGAGAGTGGGCAGCGTTTTACAAGAATGGCATGGAGCAAGAGGGCAGCCAAATCAAGACTGGGATTGCAGAGGCCCGTAAAATGGACTGAGGCAGTGCTCAGAGTCTTTGTAGTATTTTGAGGGAGCAAATAGTCTATTCAGAGCATAAATATTTTGCTTCTCCCCACTCACACCCGTCATAGTACAATATAAAAGTGAAATGTGCATACAAGCATAGCAGAATGCACTGCGATAAGATAATAAGCCATCCATCTTAACAAATGAATTAGAATTCTGACCTAATCCTATCCCAGTAGGTTTCATCGCTAACCTATAAATAACTTATAAATATCAGGCACCATGAGTAAGAATAAATTAACAGAATAAACAAACCACTCAAAGCACTCTCAGGCCCCTGCTGCTATTGCTATCTCTCGGGAGGGAACTGAGAGGGTGAAGGTAACTTTTGTACTCAGGTCCTTGTTCCTCCTGGTTTGTCTCATAGAAGAGTTAAGCAGGGAGAAGTAGATTGGGTGAAGATGGTAGCTCGCTTTCTGAGGTCCTCATTGCTGTTTCTAATCTCTCACTTTGGACGTGTTGAGGGAGAGAGAAATTAATCTTAGGGCTCAGCTGATGCATGCACAGGTAGAAGGTGGACAACCATCTTCTTCCACCCAGTAGAAAGGTCTGGCTATCTCCCGCTTATGGCTTCTGATCCTTCAGTACCTCAGTGTGGCTCCTCCCCTGGCTGGATTGTGAGTTGGAGATTTCAAGGAATGCAGGACCTGGTATAGATTCCTGTGCCATTTCCGGAGGAGGCACTAGAACACACAATGCCCAGGCTGCTCATGTCACAATCTGACCTGAACTAGGCCTCTGTGTGTGTCAGCAAATGTAATAAATTGTTTGTGTGTGCATAACTATGCATATTT
This sequence comes from Chelydra serpentina, assembly GCA_037349315.1. Taxonomy (NCBI): domain Eukaryota; kingdom Metazoa; phylum Chordata; order Testudines; family Chelydridae; genus Chelydra; species Chelydra serpentina. Next base: position 32,689,156 of record JBAIAC010000026.1, read on the forward strand.
TACTATATCTTTCCATGTCTTATTTGCACATACCAAAAAAATGCCAAAGATTTTTTTTATTAATTAGCATTTATACATTTGTATAGTGTGGATGTTACCTGGGGTTTTCAGAACCCAAAACAGTGGTAGCCTAACTCTTTCTCTCCAGACAGTGTCAGGAATTAATCAATGGGAACACAGTGCTTTGTTTGATAAATGATTGATATGAGCAAGCATGCTTTTATCTAAAACTACTATTTGTTAGATATTACGTGTACGTGCGCACGCACACACACACACACACACACACACACACAATAGGTTTAGGACATCCCAGATATAGTTACCCACAGTCTGAGATGGTTTCAAGTGATCACCAGCCAGGCTTCCAGAGGCCCTCTTTCCATCCAGCTGATGGGGAGTTTAGATGTCAGCTCCTTGTCCTCTTTTACTTAATCTTATATAGCAAACTCTAACAAAGCACATGATCTATATTGACTCCTAGTGGGTTAGCATAATAACCTCTATTGGGTCACCAATTCTCAAACTACTCATTATCTCAAAACATTTCTAGTATTTCTAGCCAAAACAACATGTCAAGGGCACCTAAAACCAAGGTCGCTATTCTCTCTCTCTCCCATAACTTTCTGCTCCATCTTCCCATTCTAATTAACAAACTGCAAGTATGCAGCTGTCTGACCTTGTCTCAAAGAGACCTAAGATTTCCTAGCTATGTGATGCTTGGTTTTCAGCTGGCAGTGGATGAACATACTAAATGGCTGATTGCAGAACTGTCAAATTCTGGGGTATATGCAAAAACGTCAAATTCTGGGGTAACAGTGACAATACATTCAGGCATTACAGAACACATGCAATAGACCATTCCTGACCCATAGAGTTTATAATCTAAAAGACAGAGACAGATAAGATAGACTGACCAGAGAGACCAGATGATAACTTAGTATTATTGTTCACTTTATAGCTTTGCTTCTAAAATGTTAGGCGGGTACAGGATGATTGACTGATCTGGGGGAGACTCTGTGGGCCTTACAGAAGGTGTGAATCTTAGCCTGGAGTTTGAGGGCTTGCAGACTGAGTTTGGGATTGCACATGGGGCGGAAGCAAGGTGGAAGACATGAAAACAAGTATCAGAGGGGTAGCCATGTTAGTCTGGATCTGTAGAAGCTACAAAGAGTCCTGTGACACCTTATAGACTAACAGACGTATTGGAGCACAAGCTTTCGTGGGTGAATACCCACTTCGTCGGATGCATGCAGATGACGAAGTGGGTATTCACTCACTGAAGCTTATGCTCCAGTATGTCTGTTAGTCTATAAGGTGCCACAGGACTCTTTGTAGCTTCTACTTGAAAACAAGTGTGGGAGAAGAAAATTAGGAGGCTGTGGACTCTGGTAATGATGGACTGAAGGAGGCAAGGGATTCATAGATTCTAGGGCTGGAAGGGACCTCGAGACGTCATCGAGTCCAGCCCCCTGCCCTCATGGCAGGACCAAATACTGTCTAGACCATCCCTGATAGACATTTATCTAACCTACTCTTAAATATCTCCAGAGATGGAGATTCCACAACTTCCCTGGGCAGTTTATTCCAGTGTTTAACCACCCTGACAGTTAGGAACTTTTTCCTAATGTCCAACCTAAACCTCCCTTGCTGCAATTTAAGCCCATTGCTTCTTGTTCTATCCTTAGAGGCTAAGATGAACAAGTTTTCTCCCTCCTCCTTATGACACCCTTTTAGATACCTGAAGACTGCTATCATGTGAAATGTGCTGTTTCAAGCTTGCAACAGATCTGGATCTGTGGCAAGACAAATTAAACCCAAATGTTTCCCTGAAAGCAAAATCGTGTGCTCAAAATCCTTATGATATGAGTTCATCAAAAACATCATGTGACCCTTTTCAGCAGTTTTGGCCAAGTCTATCTGAGGGGCTTAGCTAAGCAATATGTGTACAATACTTTGAAAACATTACATGTTTAGTATTAATAATAGCAGTAATTCCTAGATTGTTAAAATGGCTATTGTTTATTTTAATAGTTAATAGTGAGGTGATGGGTGAACTTCAAGATCAGTGGTTCAGCTCAAAATGAGCATGCTATAAAACAGCTCTCATTTCAGTCTCTGATCCTACATTTGACTGCAGGTAGGTAGACTCCTGTTCCCATGCAGGGCCCCATTGACAGCGCACAGATATTGCACGATTGGAGCCCAAGTCTTGACTATATGGAAGACTGCTAGTAAATTCGCTTGCCCATGCATGCTGTCACTACAAATAAAATCCTCAATATTCACTTACTCATACACTAGAACAGCTCCTTCTGTCAATGTAAATACGATATGAATTTATCAGAGATACAAGTGTGGCATTAATCTGTTGTTTTAGGTAAATCTTCAGCATGTTGGGAATTTTTTTTTTTTTTTAATTCAGAGGATGGTGGATGTGGTGAGATATCCAAAGGAGTGGAATGAGATTTAGCTCCAATGGAGAGTGGGTACCATTCTCATCAAAGCAATGGGGTTGTGACTGGGGAGGATAACCTTTGTTTCAGGCCAAGACTCCATAGGACACTCATTAGTGAAGACTGCTGAATCAGACCCAATTCTGATCAATGCCCCAGGCATGATCTAGATATTTTTTGGTCAGTGGGGGCTTTTACACCCTTGATTAAAGTGATATAACCAAGGGCTGAATTTAGCATCACATTTAAATTGTATTAGAAAGTGACAACGGACAACCCATGAAATTAATAGCTATGCATTAAAGTTACCATCCTGCACAGTTTAACTAATATAGCTTATAATGCCAGACAGATTCCCAATCCTTTTCTTTTAATTTTGTTGCAAGCTGTCTGTTCCCAAAAGACAGGGATTCATTGCAGACAGAAACACTTTGTGACCAAAAATGTCACCAAGAAGCAGAGTATTTTAACTCTACCTTCTCAGCTGAAAATCCAATTAGCATCCCAGAGCTCACAACATGAACACAGGCATGCTATTTTCTGAGACTAGCCATACTAGTAACAGCTGATTGATTGTTGTGTGTGTGAAGCAGGGTTGATATGAAAGGAGAACCTGAAAATGGACCTGAATGGTAGGTTTGTTGAGTGCTGGACGTTGCTAAGGTTTTGAAGAATGTTTATTACTCAAGAGTGGAACCTTTCAAAACGGCATAATTCATTACCACACGGCGTATAGTATGCACTGTATCAACCCTCAGCTGCTAAGCAAACACATTCATAAACACACAATGCCCTTCAAGGTAAAGGTCATCAGACATGTAGTTTTCTATTATAATATTTGCATCATTCCATTTTGACAAAAAACATTTGTTTTGCTCAATAACCATTGGCTATGGTCACAGTGGACCAATTTTTTAGATTTTTTTCCCCAGCAGAATACTTGTTATTTTGCTTTTGAGGCTATTTAAACTGTTCCAGAAATTTACACTAGAAATCCCAAACATTTAGTTCAAAAGCTTTGTGTTTTAATTCTAATCAGTTAACACAGCATTTGTTTCTGAGACTCTTAGCCAAAATCCCAACCATATCTGAATGGTTCCTTTTGCTTTCCCAGCTTTTTGTGCCAAAAGACTTTAGTACTCTTACAGATACAGAAATAGGCACTGATTGCAATGAATCCCTGTTATTACTGTCTCTCTGTGTTCATGGCTGAGATAGCAATTCATAACATTGGAACAAAAGCCACCTGCCACAGAAAGGGAAAGAAATGTCTCTTGCATTGCTTGCCTCAGGTTTTTGCTGCATCATGACTTTGAGGTGTGCTCTGTTGAATTTGACATGTCAAGGAAATAGTGGCTGCCGATTTTACAATTTCCCATTTCTGCTACATAAAACTAAATAAATAAATAAACAAAGAGGAGACATAAAGAAGTGTTGAAGGCAGCAGCGGTGGGGCGACTTGGCATGAAAGTCATGACACAACATAATTGAAATATTATCATTGCAGCTATTTCCTCCATACCTTTCTTTTCAGGACAAAATACATTGAGATTGAATCAAATGTTGTGCTGATTAAATTCCCTCCTTGATGAGGGAGTGGAGTAATTTACTCAGCAAAAGGGTTACTCTTACCTTTTCTTATAACATCCTATTTATATCTTCTAATACTCAGTGAACAAGGATCTTGCAATTTATTTTATACATGGTACTGTACGTTTCTCTTTGAAGGAAATAGACAGATTCTAAGAAAATATTCACTTCATTCGTATCAAATTATGTTTCTTTTTTTCTCCCCTTCACTGCATTCTTTAGCAAATGTAGCAAATCAGTTGTTGATTACCCAGTGGGGGTCACCACATGAATCTCTCTTGCTTGCATTCAAAACCATTGTGCTTCTAGCCCAGTCCTAGAGAATCTCCCTTGAGACTGAGTTTGCCAGGGGCTTGTTCCAGTAAAAATGCCGATGCAAGCTTTTCTTTTCCTTGCTCCTTGCTTGTGTCATGATAATGAACTAACTCATGTACTCCTATCTCTTTGCTCATTCAGCTGCAGGTTGAGATCACTGATGTCAGCGGCAAAAGTATTGAAGGCCCAGTCCTTCTCGATATCATTGTTATTGATCAGAATGACAACAGACCCATCTTCAGGGAAGGACCGTATGTTGGACATGTCATGGAAGGATCACCCACAGGTATGTTGACGTCATTCGTGCTTCCGTAAACTACTGTATGTTTTATAGGCCATATACTGCCTTCTGATACCTGCACATCTGTTCCATTGCAGAAGGATACTTGCTGACTGTGTGTGAGGGGTGTGGCTCATTACCTTCCCCCTGCCTTTTGGGCAGAGGGTAATTGTCTCTGGGTAATTGTCTCTGGGTAATTGTCTCTGGAAACCCTAGAAACAACATAGTTTGAAAAGGAAGCTCAGTCTGAGGTTTATGTTTTGTTATTCTTCTCTGAGTTATCAATAGAGACACACTGCAGGATGGGATTAAGGTTGGGACTGAATACATCCCATATTGATTCAGTTCAGGTGGGAACTCTACCTGCTCAGTCAGATTGGCTGCTGGCAGGATTTATTTGCATATGCAATGCCTGTGGTAGGTAAATGACAAGAATAAATAGAATGTGTATTGGAAAATATGCTCATATTGTAGGGCTTGTTGAGTTATTGCAACATTGTACATATTTGAACACTGATCAAATAAAAATACACTGTGTAGACTAGAGCCAGTATGAACATTTTCTGATCATTTCTAATGTAGATTTGATGATGCTCACCTGTGCTTCTCATGGTATTTTCTGTAAAACTAGGGGGTCTTAGAACAGATGTCCTTGCCAAATTCCAACTTGGATTACCAGACTCTCTATCTCAATTCTTCCTGCAGTTACAACTCAATGTATTTCCCTTCAGTTCCTGCCCACAGATGTGCAAAGTTGCTGTGAGTTGTTCAACAGCTGTTGTATTCCAGTGCAGAAGTATCCCCACTTCAATTGTGAATGATAATTATATTATCAGAAAATATAAACGAGTTAATTCTGCTCTCACTGAAACCAGTGCAAGCTAGGGGAAATGTCTGTTAAAATCATTGGAGTGACAATGGTGTGAGATTAAGATTGGGCCATGCATCTGTATACCTGTATATGTATTCATATAGTTATGTACATGTATCAGATAAAGAGCTAAATCCTGTAGTCCTTAGTGGGAGATGTGGCTGGATGGTTTGAGCATTGGCCTGCTAAACCCAGGGTTGTGAGTTCAGTCCTTGAGGGGGCCATTTAGGGATCTGGGGCAAAAAATATCTGTCAGGGGACAGTACTTGGTCCTGCTAGTGAAGGCAGGGGACTGGACTTGACCTTTCAAGGTCTTTCCAGTTCTAGGAGATATGCCTATCTCCATTTATTAAAAAATATTGTCCTGTTTTAAGAGATTTGGCTATGGAGACACTAGAATCTTTCAGGATGAAGACTGAAATCAAATATATTATACCATTATGAACAATTAATATTAATTTCACTTCTATATAGGATGTGTTGTGTTTAGTGTGAACAGGGAAAATCATTTTGTACTCCCTCTTTAATGTATTAAACCTTTGGTAAGCCTATATATTAATCTTTGTTCAAACTTTATCATTGGTGGAGCTTTTAGGAATCAGCTGACCATATCCGCAATTATATGTACTAGTACATGGTTATGCTTCCCTGCCTGGCTTTGGACTTGAATTGCATTATAAATTGCTATCCCATGAGATTAACACAGAGAGGCATTAAGATAAATGAGTGATGTTGAATAGTGCAATATTTAACAAGCAGGCTAAGAACCAACAGGACAATTTAAAAAATTGGCCATATTTTCATTCTAACCAGAGATAAATTAGAGTCCTGTTTAGAAGTATAGTATAGTTATCCAAGTGGAAAATCAACTCTTTTCTAACATTGTTTTCTGTATAGTTCAGATTTTAGTGAACTGTAAAAAATCCAAAACAAATCTTCCCTAAAGTTCCCCTTTACTTTCCCCTCCTCCCGCACCCCATTGTAATGGAACTAATGAAACAAGAGTTTCATGGCTATTGACAGCACATGCACAGCTGTCAGAGTTCCTCCGAAATTCCTTTGTACAAACTAATCAATGGTACATTACGGCGTATGACTACCTAATGAGATCGAGTGACCAGTTTCAATGCACTTTTTTTTAAATTTAAACTGCAATATAAGCAGTTTGAGTATGCATAGTTAAATCTATCATCCGCAATGCCTGCTAATGACTTCCATTACTTTCTACAGACAGCTCTGTGCTATTTAGGAGTCACAGGGTTAACAACAACAACAACCCAACATCCTTCACAGTCGATTTCCAACGCACAAACCAACAAAGCCTTTAAATATTCTGAAAATAGATCAGATGGCAAGGACTCCAGAACCAGTGGAAGCAGATTTCTGCAAATCCATATTTATAGTATTTTGAAAAAAAACCCACCAACTCCTAGCTTTAAAAATAAATCCTGAAGATTCTTTTCCCGCAGTTCCTCAGCAAGGGGAAAATAGGATCTTTTTTCTTTTTTTTTTAACTTCCAGAAATAAACACAAAAAGTAATTGGTACTGGAGACACAATTTTATCCACTACACAGGTTACATTCTGATAATTATTCTCTCTCTCAGTGTGCACACTCATCATTAAAGCGCTCACTTGCGTCAGGGTGTGCTGTTCTAGGAATCTGTATCTCTAGCACACCCTGCAGGTTATTTGTCTGTGCAGTTTAGCCCTCTGGCTGAGGCATTTCTAAGTCCAACCCCTTTGGGGATGACAAAACCTCAAACTGGTAATCAGAGTCTCTTAACAAATCTACCTTTCTCTGGGGTCCATCTTCAATCTCCTTCAGCTACTCCAGATTTTTATCCCCCAGTTCTAATGTTGAGTACTGGCCTCTCAGAATGAGTCTCGCTGAGGTCTCTGCTCACATGCCGGCTCCGGCAATTTTTCAGGAGTCCCTCTTCTCCCTGTGGTTCCTCCCTTCAGAGTGCACTCTTTCCCCTTTCATAGGGCCCAGGTGCCCATTACGTTATCATCTGATGTCTCCAACTCCTGACCCTCTGGCTCAGAAGCAGCTAATTGGGTACATCTGGATTGTACCTGTGCCGTAATTAATTGATTATTAACTCCCTTCCGGCCTGTGATAGGGCTTCACCCCATCACACTCTTACTTGGGGAAAATATAACTGCTTTATACTTGCTCAGTGCTAAAATGGACACATGTTCTGGTTGATGGTTAATTCCTACAGTGAAGAACAACAAACAACATGGAAAATATATATTAGGGGGTTTCAAAATATGTAGTGAGTGTGGTGAAAGGGACTATAACTTGGGTTATTAGGAGGAAACTGAGTGAGCGAAAATTTTGGCTAGGCATCAAGAAAAGCAACCTGAAAGCTCTTAGTCTGTGGAATAGTCTTCCGTGGGACATTACCAAATCATTTTTGTCTGCAATATTTACATTAAATTAGAATGGCCAATGCTCTCATGCAGCAGTTTTATATTGACAGGAGATGGAGCCCATTGTGCTTAGCACTGTATGAATATGGCACAAAAAGAAGGTTCCTAACCTAAGAAGCTTACAATCTAAGTATATGACAAGAGAAGGATACGGATGTGAGAATACAAGGATACAATACGGGTTGACAGGATAGACAGTGGTTTCTGTACTGCCAGTGCCTTACTGCTGTCAAGTTTCTTGATGGTCATGCTTTAGACTTGGTGTGGAAGACCCCCATGGCCAATCCATCTCCCATCTCATGTTTCTATAATTACTTTCCCCAGCCATTTGAAGTCCTGACGTGCCTTGTTAACATTTTGTCTTGTCACGTAGGACAAGAGAATGCATTTACTTTTATTCATAGGTTGTGCAGTGATCCCGAATATAAGCATTGAGTGCAGCTGCAGAACCATGGCAATGCATTTGAACAAGAAATCTTTCAGATCTCTGAGAAAGAGAGAGAGAGAGGAAAAGTAAGGTAACTTACTTGCAAAGAGCTACAAAGGGATCTCACAAAACTGGGTGACTGGGCAACAAAGTGACAGATTAAATTCAATGTTGATAAATGCAAAGTAATGCACATTGGAAAACATAATCCCAACTATACATATAAAATGATGGGGTCTAAATTAGCTGTTACCACTCAAGAAAGAGGTCTTGGAGTCACTGTGGATAGTCCTCTGAAAACATCTACTTGATGTGCAGGGGCAGTCAAAAAAGCGAACAGAATGTTGGGAATCATTAAGAAAGGGATGGATAATAAGACAGAAAATATCATATTGCTTCTATATTAATCCCTGGTACACCCACATCTTAATACTGTGTGCAGATGTGGTCGCCCCATCTCAAAAAAGATATATTGAAATTGGAAAAGGTTCAGAAAGGGGCAACAAAAATTATTAGGGGCATGGAATGCCTTCTGTATGAGGAGAGATTAATAAGACTGGGACTTTTCAGCTTCGAGATGACTCCAGAGATGACTAAAGGGGGGAGAAGAGATATGATAGAAGTCTATAAAATCAAGACTGATGTGGAGAAAGTAAATAAGGAAGTGTTATTTTCTCCTTCTCATAACACATGAACTAGGGATCACCTAGGCAGCAGGTTTAAAACAAACAAAAGGAAGTATTTTTTCACACAACGCAGTCAACCTGTGGAACTCCTTGCCAGAGGATGTTGTGAAGGACAAGACTATCACAGAGTTCTAAAAAGAACTAGATAAGCTCATGGAGGACAGTTCCAGCAATGGCTATTAGCCAGTATGGGCAGCGATGGTGTCCCTAGCCTCTGTTTGCCAGATGCTGGGAATGGGCAACAGAGGATGGATCACTTGATGATTACATGTTCTGTTCATTCCCTCTGGGGCACATGGTATTGGCCACTGTCAGAAGACAGGATATTGGGCTAGATGGGCCTTTGATCTGACCCAGTCTGGCCGTTCTTATGTTCTTATATTCACTGTGGATTTAACTTATCTTTGCCAAAACCTCACATCCCGATGAGAAAACACAGCTCAGTCTAGATGTGTATAAGTGGAAGGCTGTGAAGCATTAGATGTCATTGAAAACTACCAGAATAAACTAAAATATAACCAAACAGTATGAGGTTGTCAGCCCAAGTGCTGAGTGAGGCAGGTGTCCAACAGAGACCACATTAGATGAGTCAGCATTCCTGTGGTGCCCCAACTCAGTAAATGCACATTTTAAGAGACTGTAACAAATTAGGCTGAGCTCCTGCAGACCCCCTCAGTTCAGCGTGTTGCTTTAGCAATCTATTGGAACCCTGCCTCTTTCAATACACAAACCTTCAGAAACTTTTGAATATGAAGCAAAACTTGCCACGTGCACATGAGCAGTTCCATCTTACCGTTAAAGTACAGGTGAGACAAACAACCAAAAAAAAAGAACCTGCATTCAGTACATGCTAATTGGGTCAAAACTAAGCCAGTGTTCATCCAAGTGTTCCATGGCATTTCTCCTCAGTGAGGTTTATTTCCTTGGCAAATGTCAATGATCAAGCCCTCTCCCACATTTAGGTGCGAAAGATATTCAAAAGCAAGGATGCAAGCATTATTATACTAGCAAACAAAAGCAATGATTAGGAGCAGGTAAGGTTGCATAGTGACATGACAGGCCAATCCACCTGAAACCTGAAAAGTATGGAAATAAGAAGTTAAAGGAAAAGATCTGTGCATTCCTTGACACCTTCAGAATGACAAGAGTGTGCTTCAATATTCCATAAGGCTTTCTCTTTTACTGCTACCTCCAACAGGTACCAAAACGCACCGTGTACCCCAACTTAATTAAACTTGCTATCTCACTGAAAAAACTCCTATGTTGTTATGTCAATGATATCAACAGATCAGCACATCCAACTGCCACATATTCCATGTATTAGGGAAGGGGCAGTGCTTGGAGGGGCTGCCATTTTTCTTTTGTTGCTCTGACAGAGGAAGGGCTTAAGGATGATCACTTATGTATTAAAGGATGAAGCTTTAAAGCATGAAGACTAGAGCTTATCCAGGTGGGCTTAATCAATGCTAGAATCCTGAAGCTGATAGAATTTGTCCTCTTTACATAAAACCAGAAGAAAATGAAAGAAGGAAGTCTTCATGCAACCATCATGGTGTACAGAAGATGAACACCACCTTTTGCCCCAGGAAGGTAATGGAGGTTGAAGATCAAAATTGAATAGGGTCCATTAGCTCACTTTAAGAGCTGTAAGGATATTATTATACACTACTTCAGGGCAAACTATGGAACTATTAGGTCCAGAAATTTGGAGAGCATGAATGGTGAAGACCTGTTGATGGAGCCATGAGATCAGAGATCTCAAAATTCCAGCACATAACAAGGCAAAGGCAAAAATAATGTGCTGAATAATATATCTTGCACCCAGACACAATCCTGAAATCTGAGACTGGAGTCAAGGGAACTGATGAGAAAGTGCCAGGCCCACAGTCTATACTGAAAAGGAAAGCGTTACATATAAATGCAACTTGTCAGGCAAAATGATTACATTGCTTAAAAGTTTTAAAAGTCATGTGAAGTCTGAATCTCATACATAGCTGAGTTGATTTGCAAAAGTTTTCATAGTAAGTTTCTGAAAGATCAAAGCAGTTGTGGAAATAGGATTAGTATAATTGGTTTTAAAGTACATAAGAGTTGTATTTGTATTTTCAACTTTATGGGTCAATTCAAGAGGAAAAAGGAATTGCAATGTGTTAAACTATTGTTGCTTATCAGAAGTGGAATTCTGTAAACAAAAAGGTGTACTAAATATTCAACTGAAAGGCTGTAGAGAAGAGATATGTGGACAAGAGTTGGTGAAGGAGAACTGAGGACATTGATTTACAATGAGAAGACTGGCATCTATTGTGGGGTGTAGCATAATATAGTTGTTTTTATGTGATAATAAGGACAAACACACCTTGTTATGCTGTGCCTGAATTGAAGGCAAGACAAGGTTTCCAAGTATGATATATTTAAACTAGAAGTTTATATGTATTTTTATTTGTTTAGTATGATTATGCACTGTTAAAGAGTTGCCATGCTTAATCCCAGAAGTGGCTGTATTTTAGAGGTGTATGAAGTGATTCCTGTGTAATTAAGGCCACGTTTTCAATCGACCTTAATCTGGCCTCTATGTTTTGGGGATTGGTGGAGCAGAAGGAGTGCAATTTTGTCCTTACTAATAATCGCACTTTCTATTTTGAACCCACAATGCATTATGATCACAAACAGCTGTTTAGGCCTCTACACTATTAGTGTCTTCATCTTACTGAAGGAGCAAAAAATTGGGTCTAGTTATTTGTGAATGCAAAATTGTGCGTACATTAAATGGAAGCCAGTTCTCAAAACCTGAGCCAGAGCTTATCATAGAATCACAGAATATTAGGGTTGGAAGAGACCTCAGGAGCTCATCTAGTCCAATCCCCTGCTCAAAACAGGACCATTTATAATTTAGTTTGTAATGTGCATTAGATCTATTGGATGAAAGGTGCTATACACATATATTTCCCAATTTTTCTTGCATGGAATTAATTTGTAACATAAGATCCCTGTGGTATTGTGTAGAGTGGTGATTTTCTTGAGACTAGCCAACTGTCAAAATCTTACAAAAGCAATTCTAAAAGTCATAGCAAACTTGGCTTCCATTAGAAGTGTCCAATCCTGGACATAGTGGAAGTTTGGTGGTCTCATGTTCAGGATAACCTGAACTTGAAAAATAATCTTTGTTCAGTTGTTTTGTTTTAATGTTGATTTCTACTATCCCTAGTTCCCGTAAAAGACTGAGTGTATGTAACATTAACATTTAATATATGGGCCTGATCCACTAATGTCAATGGGAGTCTTTCCACTGACTTCAGTAGGCTTTGGATCAAGTTCAGCATACTTTATACTGCTATAAGCGGCTTCACAGCCACAACAGACGCTGCACAACCATCAACTAAACATTCCCCATGGGCGCATATCCATCGTCTCTCGAGACTAATGGATGCCAATAACATTAAAGTAACCTTTTTCCATATTGCAACCTTGTGTTACAACAGGGAAAAGTTTTGAGATCCTCTTCCCATGAGACCCCGTTCCGTGCACCCATTAAGAAAGGAGCATGTCCATACCACCCTAGACTGGTCACAAGCCAGCAAATTGAGAACCCACTTGCTACAGCAAAACCTAGGTCAATAACCTTATGGACTGCAGGAGACTGGTCATCTGGAAATTTCTGACAATTTCCAGCTGATGAAATTTTTTTTTTCACTTTGGGCTGGTTAAATGAACTTAGCTGACATCTCACTTCATTTGCTGGAGGCATTTAGCAGAAATGATTCTGAACACATTTGACTTGATTATGCAACTTGTAACAATATGTTACAAGCCCAATGGGTTAAAAGCCTAACCACAGAGGTGGGGAAAATTGCTTGTGAATTGCATTAAAAACAGCAACTTGTTTTCCATTAAGCACAGTAGCCTGAATACATTGCATTCCAACTGAGGAGCCCTAAAGCAGAACTGATAGAAGATGTCTGTAAATAATTATTATAAATAAAGGGACATTTAAAGTGGCACACAGAACAACACTAAGCACAATAGCCTAGAGGAATGTTCAATATCATAAAATAATAATTTGTAAAAATGGATAAGGCATGAAGAAGGGTCTAGATCACTGAGCATGTATTATTGATAGCCACATGCTATATAATTGTATAGTTTCCTCTTATCAAATACAGCATGCAAGGCTGCCTTTTTTTCAGTCAGCCTAATAATAACAACAACATTGGTGCAGAAATGAATATAAATAAAATTGAAGATAAAAATCAAAACACATTTGCAAAGGTAAACTGCATGAAGATATATCTGGAGAAGTTGGCAGAATAAGCTAGACAATTTTTCCCCCCTGTACAGATGTTGAGGTCATCCTTGTTTGATGTATGTCTCAAGGATTATAATATTTTCCACTCAGTGTAATTCTTTTTACTTTGTGATCATTGCTGATGTGCCGAAAAAACAGGACAACTTAAGTTTTAAAATGACTAAAATTGCATTGAATTTGGTGAGCTCCTCAGGCTTGCTTCTTGCCTGTGACTTGTGATTCCAACAACCTGGGGGAAAACTACAGGGAGTCTCTTAAAAGCTTTCCTGCAGCCAGCTGATAGAAAAGACACTATTTTTATAAAGAGCTTCCAGCAGAGGAGAACATTCAAGATTATGTTTCTTTAGGACTAGGTGAAACCAGAAAAAAGTGGAAAAAGGTATTTTCTAAGGGCCTCTGATTCTCCTTCCACCAGTGTCAAGACCACATTTTTCTTTCTTTCATGCATTCTTTCACAGAAGTTACTAACATTCTGCACACGTGGATTGTGGAGTTTTATGGCATTTCCACTGTATTTTGAAAATAAGGAAATTCCTCCTGGAAGACTGAAATAATGGAAGAGTTCTCGTTTTCAGACCCAAAACCACATAAACTCAGCACAAGAAGGAGAAATTTATACCAAGCACAGGACTGTGCAACTCTTAAATCCACAAAACAGGGCTCAAGTGGGAATTAAGTGGCACGTACTCCTTATGCTGCTTCTTTGCTTTGGGGATAATTTCACTCCAAGTGAGACTGGGAAATCTGCAAAAAAATTGTGATACACAGTTATGGAAAATATTCAGTCATTTTTGGTAAGAGGCAAACTTACTCTGTGAAAACATTTCACTGAACAGAATATTGCCTACAACAAAGTACATTAGTGTCATAACCATTTTGAATAGCATGTGATGGGGTATACTAAACCCCACACTGGACAACAAGGGGTCAATGAGCAGCTCTGGGCTCAGGCAACTCTGGACCACCACACCTACAAGGCATGAACAAGCTGCAGGAGGAGCTTATAAGGAAGCAGAACAGCACACGTGTTGGCAGGATATGGGGAGAGAACAGACCTTCAGGAAAGGGTTGATTGGAGGCAGGAGCTTCCCAGACAGCCCCTTCCTGAAGGCCCCTCCCTGAGGGAAGTGAGGGCCAGATTCTGACACACCCTGAGCGGGAATCATTCTGTTCTGTTTCTTCTTAACTCAGTTTGTGTTAATTCCCTTTGCTTTCTGTTCATGAGCCACCCCAGAATGAGACAGACTTTGAAGTAACCTGGGTGGAGGGTCAAATCACAGAAAGAGGCAGGTCACCACAGAGGTGGAGCAGCCATCGTCAGGAGACACCCAGCAAGGAGAGAGCTGATATGCCACACTTTGCCACAGGAAGGTGCCAGCAGTAAGTCAATACCTTCACAATAGATAGTTCAGGGCCATAATGAGAGAACAAAATACGAAACACATGAATCAAGAACTGAGGAAAATATAAATGAAGCAATAAGAAACATTGTTGGTAGATCTTAACTGTCATTTTAAGGAAATTACACAATCTAAGTATTGCTGATACTAATGATGGTCATATATTAAAACAACGAAAGAAGAAGTTGAAGACAACATAAAAAGCAATTTTCTGTGTTTAACTCTTTATAATGCAAATCAAATCGTTATGAATTCTTCTGATGTGACTTGTGATATGGTGAATCACAATTAATACTTTTAGGGGTTCAAGAAAATGACAGGAGTATTTCCGATGGATTTCCAAGGAAGATTCCAAAAATGTAGATTTAATTTTGATAAGTAATGTAGAAGTTTTCACCTTGGTATTCCACTTTAGGAATATATTGTACGGTGAAGGATTGTTGCTAAATATATTGAGAGAGTGAAAAATAAAATATTGCTCTTGGTAATAAATTGGAGTTATAGGATTCTAACTATGTTGTAAATAGAATAATTGATTCTGTACAGAAGCGAAAAGTGTGATTCTCTTCTCATTTTTCCTGTTTTGCGTTAATTTAACCCTAATGACTTCAGTGGAGCTGCTCCTGGGTTTACACCAGTGTAAGTGAAAGAATCATCAAGCCACAACAATTGTGTTTTATTTGTTCTTTTTGCCAGATGAGGATTGTAAAGAACACAATTTTGGCTTGTATAATATATCTGTTTGTCCCAGAGCTTCTTAAGAGGGCACAAATTTTGGAAAGCTGATAGGCTATCAGGACCAGACAGCTTATTTTCACCTAGGACTAACAATATTTCTGAAAAAGTGCAATCTACAGTAGAATCTCTCTTATATGGGGCTTTACCAGTTTTAGATTTCTAAGGTATTTTAACAGATGCCAGTCAGTGTCTGCTCAGACAAATATAAGAGATGCCCAGGCCCCAAACATTTGTAATGCTGATATTTTTGTTTTCAAATACAGGTGCCAGCCAGAAGCCAATAGAATAATCACAGAGGACTGTTTCAATAGTTGGAGGACTCTATCTCTCAGGAGATATTGGAGATTGTTTATTATTATTAATATTTATGTATTTATTTATTTTATTATCACTCATTATTACATCATGCCTTTTTTAAACAAACAGCCTTTACAACATACCAGATCTCTAAGCATAAAAAAGGGAATGTCTAAAATCCCTACGAGGCACCAATAAATTCCAGTCATGAACAGACTGTGGGTTTGGGTAGTCAAGAGTTTTGTTAAATCCTCTGCAGAATTTCCTGCATTTTAGATGCTCAACTGCACTTGTTCTCCTTTGACTTTCCTGAAAATTCTCACAGAGCTAAGAGTCTCCTGGAGGTCACTGCTCATAATGTCTTGAACTCCTAGTGTGTTCTTAAGTTGCTTATTGAGACCCTTACGGATCACTCCAAGTGCTCCAATAACCACTGGAGCTAGTTTTCCTTGATTGTTCCACTTTGTGGCAGAGTTCTTCAGACTTGGCCATCTTCTCCTCTTGTTTCTTTTTTTGTATATATATATATTTCTGTCTACTGGTATGGCAGTATCAATTAACATTGTCTTATTTGTCTTCTTTCCTACAAAAACTATGTCCGGCCTGTTGGCCTCCACCATTTGGTCTGTGACAATTGCCAGATCCCATAAAATCTTAGCCTGTATGTTCTCTAGAGCGCTTTCAATCTGCTAGTCATAATCCAGCATGGTCCATTTAAATCCATACTTGCCGCAGAGGCTCCAGTGCAGACACTTGGCAACCTCATTGTGTCTGTTCATATATTCTCTCCCAGCCAGGCTCCTGCGGGCGCTCAACACGTGCTCCATTGTCTGTCCTTTTTGGAACACCGTCTGAGTTCGGGGAGCAGTTCTGTCAGTCAGTTTTGTTTTGAATGTAATTAAGCCTTAAGGATGGCTCTTGTGCACTCATAATTAGGCTCTCTGTGTCTCTTTTGTGGTATCTTTCTACAGGCCATGACGTTGTTAATCTTCAAACACTAATTATTTTATTACTATTAATAATAATAATTATTAACTTGTATTGCAGTAGTGCCTAGTAACATATATCTATTTATGTTACTTTGATGATAAACTCCTCAAGGCAGGGACTGTCTTTTGATGTGTTTGTACAGTGCCTAGAACAATGGTCTGTGGTTCTGGTCTATAAGCAGTCATATAACATCACCCATTATCCCAAACCGCCAACGAAGTCAAAATAAGTATGTGTGCATATAAATAACATAGGGTGATGTTAGGTGCAACTAGGTGGATGTGATAGCTGTATAGATACAGAGATCATGCCTGTTTTCTAATCTGTCTTGAAATCATGGACATTAGAGTTGGGCAAGACCTGTTAGAGCCTCCTGTCCCTAATAAGTGCCCAGCCAAGCCACTGTGTTCAGCCCAGTCCATCTTGCGCACATTTAAATAATCTCAAGTGTAGCAATTTTCAGCTAAAAGAACTGCTATGTAAAAGACTGGAAGCAATAGTCTCTCGTTCACTCCAGGGTTCAATTATGCTTGGATCTCCACAGAAATAGGTTAGACTGAGGAAAAGCTCTAGATTGCCTCAGGAGCCGAGGTCAGTATTTGAGGCTGTGTATTAAGAAGTGAAGAAATTGCAAAAAGCCCTTTGTTGTTTAAATTTTTTTTGGTGAATAAATGGTTGGTTTGTTCACTGCACGTAAGATTCAAATGACCCGTCATCTCCTGCAGCTCTACCCCACATAATAATATACCAACAGTAATAGGCACCTCACTTGAACAATGTTAATTGTCCAGGATACAGAACACATGACGTTTTTATGCTGTTGCATTTCATGTAGAAAAATAATTTCACTGTAATATACTTCCAGGCATAGAACTATCAAAGCAGCGATGTTTAGTTGCTTGGCATATATTTACATTATCCCATTAGTTTATTAATTAGAAATAAGCATATTTCTTAATTAAACAACAAATGAATTTTTCAGGAAGTGGTGGACTCCCTTCCGGGTATTGAAGATCAGGGACTCTAGTTTGTTTGTATAATTCTGTATCTAATTCTTTGCACAGGGAATTTTATTTATGCATTAGCTCAGCTAGGAGGGATTTTATGTATCTGTTTATGCATCTGTGTGCCCTCTGAGGGGCAGGGTGGGCTTAAAAGATTCAAATGACTTGAACACAAGGCATATCATTCATCCATATAATCAGTTAATTGAAAGGTGCTTCAGCATAGTTTAGACAGTGTCAAAGAAAATGAACCTGAAGAAACATATTTACATGCATGACATATTCCAGAATAGGATGGTATCTCGTTCCTTTTTGATATGCTACTGGCTGTACCAGATCTCAGTCTTTTCCTGTTTATATAGATGTAAATTACAGGTTTTATATTTCGCCTTTCCATCTCCTGTTTGCAGGATGCCAGCCCTGCAGGCTGCTCGGTGAGTTGTACTGGAAGTCAGTCGACTGTCAGCTTCCACACAACTATATTTCATTTGAGTCCTTTACTGTGCATACGGAGGGTGATAAATCCGAACAGCTTGCAATCATGTGCCATACATTTATGATCTGATTCAGAGATTGATGAGCTTTGATACATTAGGTGTGGGTCCAGCCCCTGTGCTGTCCTCCCCCTCAAATGGATGTAAATCCTACTATTGTGTTGCCAGGTATTATAACAATAGAACATCATTTCCTGTGACAGTAATACTATGGTGCAGTCAGTACTCCAAATGCTCGGTTGAGAAAGGCCTATAAATTGCCAGTGCAGGTGGGATTAGTCTGCCCTAGCATGGGGTGCTAGTATCAATCAACAGAGAGAGCCACGCTACCTTTATTATCAGAGAACATGTCTACCTGAATACCAAATGGATTGTTTGAGAATGACAGGATTATTTATTCCTATGCTGGTTACTCTGATTTTTCTAATGTTGTTTTAAAGAGAAAGTGTCAGCTACTTTTAGGATTCAAAATTATGAATGTTTATTTTTAAAAAAATGGGGTTAGGGGTTCCCCTACCCTCCTTTCTTTTCCCCAAGACTTTTTTTGAAATGTTCATGAAACAGGGGTTTGGTGTACATGAGCCCCTACAGACCAGTGAATCCAGGTAACAGTCCAGAATTTAGGCATAGAACAGGAGAGTGAAACTGACTGCAAAAGAAAGTAACTGACAAGGTGAAATGAGTAAAATGCAAAACGTAACCAAATGAGCAAAAAAAAGGAAAAGTAGATTTTTCAAGTTTGTTTAGGTTAGTTCATTTGTAGTAGTATTCATCCCTTAATATTTACAGTATTGTAAAACTATTGGGCCAGATTGGGGGGAAAATGCATGTGCAAAAAGGATTGCTTAATTTGTCCTTGCAATGTATTTGCACGTGTAATTTAGGTATATTAAATGTCCATTTGTGCATGAAAATATTCAATTTGTGCTCACAATTGTGGCTCCTATGTTTGTAAACTAGGTGCAAACACACTTCTGTCTGGTGGCTTTCAACAATCATCCATCAAAGAGAGATGGAAAATAAAATATGCATGCTCTTGTTTGTACATGTTTCTGAAAATCAACCCCTTTGTTACTAAGTGAGCACCACCAGTTGTGCTTTACACTGCGTAACACTGACGAAGACGTATTCCTTACCTCAAGAATATTGCAAAACAAACTAAGGGCTTAAGCTTATATTCCTTGCACAGCTACCATTTACACTGAAGTCAGTGCATGTACTGGATACGCAAAGAATTCAGGACCAGGTTCTGAATCAAGCACAGACAGTAGAGTTCAGAAGACACGTGACAGAAGGGGCGAAGGTGGAATCTCAAAGTGATGCAATTTTTGATTTTTTCCCATCTATTTTTGGTGGATAACTGTTGAAAGCTGCTGGTTAGAAGCATGTTTTAAAGATGAATTTGAAAGACTAGAGAGGGACATTACCGAATGCAATGATTCTGCTTTATGGCAACATAAAACATTGATGGTTATCTAATACAATGTATTAGCTTTACAGCAATGTAATATTCTATCACTGATCACTTTTGTGATTGATATCCAAAGGAAGTCTTACAAGTTGTTCATTAGTTCTGAGTTACACTATGTTTAAAATTTCTTGTAGAGTGAGGAAAAGCCTTTGGGTTTAACTTAAGAGTCCGGAGATCTAGATCTTCACTCACCTGTGTCATCTTGTCTGTAAAATAAGGATCTGATGAGAGCTGCTTTGGAGTTTTTTGATTAAATGTGTTTTAGTCAGAAAATGCCATTTTGGCAAAACTGAAATTGTTCATGGAAGTGTGCCAGTTTTGAATAAACTTTCATTGGTCACCATTAATCTTTTTAGTGAAGAGTGAAGCAAAATAGTCATTAAACATCTCAGCCATCTTGATGTCATCAGTTATTAGCTCTCCTTCTCCATTAAGTAGAGGACCTATACTTTCCTTTGTTCGTTTTTGCTCGTCATGTATTTAAAGAACCTCTTCTGAGTGCCTTTTATATCTCTTGTTAGGTGTAACTCATTTTGTGCTTACATTCTTTTGTACTCCTGCTTAGCAATTTGTCCATGTTTCCACTTAATGTAGTCTTCCTATAACATATTTAATAGAAAGTGGTAAATAAGGGCAAAGTGTTAGTGTAGTGATATTATAAATACTGTATCTGTTCCAGCTACCTCTGTGTTAGGAGCAAAGACTATTTTGTTGGACATCAAATTTATATATTATTAAAGATCAACAGATGCCTCAAATAAAACATTTAAAGCCTATCTTATGTAGTTTTCTGAGCAAAGTCTTTATTACTAAGTACTGGGGCTGCACAGAGGACAGTAGTTCAGTTTCACAAAGGAATGCATGATTTCAAAATCTGGCTTCATTCTGAATGGGAACAAACTCCCCATATGTGGAAATTCTCCATGAAGGAGAATGAGAAAACTCATTTAGACTCTGTCAAAACATTTTATTTTTATTTGATTGTTGTATTTTGTATTGTATGATCATATAATACATTTGAAAATTTCCCAGTGAAAAATGATGTCAAAACAAAAAATGAAATGTTTCATTCCAAAATCAATGGAACAGAGTACTTTGACATTGGAACTTTTTTTCCCCCTATTTTCTTTGCAAACAAAATTCTGGCAAGAAGCAACCCGATTTTGCAACGCATTTCACTTTCAATAGAACTATACAGTCCCATACTTTAGGGTTCCATCACATTTTCTCCAACCAGCTTCACCAGGGACATTTAGCTTGATTCTGATTTCATTTACACCTATACTCTCTATTGACTTTAATGAAGTTTTTCCTGATTTATATTAGTGTAAGGTAGGTCAGAAGCAGTCTTTGACTCTGTTTCTTAACACATTGCTTATTGTACATGAAATCATAATAACAAATGTACTGTTTTCATAGCATTGTCTTTATAGTGCTAATGATTTCTGATTCCCGTGGATTTCCCTAATGGGTTCGCAGTTCACTTTTAAAGGGAGTTTAGAATTGACAATATTAGTCTATTTAGGTCTAACATTTACTGGCCTTGATGTATATATCAAAGTCAGTATAATGAGACAAAGCATTATGATTTTCATTCACGTACAAGAGCTAGTCGGGGAATGTATAAAGGCTCAGATTCTCAGCTGATGTAAATCTTTACTTCAGTGGATCTATGCCTATTTACATCAGCTGATAATTTGACCCAGAATTATTGTAGTATTGTTCAAAGCATCAGCCACTCATTAGATTTTGAAACTGTTTATTGATGGAGTAGTATTCAATTGCACAATCATAACGAACAACCCTTTTTTCTCATGCAACTATGATAACATATGCACATTTCAAATGTTTCTATATTGATTAACTTCAAAGACTGTTTACCAAACAAGGGACAAATAAATTACATATGGACTATCCAGTTCTCCATAGACAAATAGTTACTTAAGTCAAGTTGTGGCATATCATTCTGGGGATTTCAGAACACCTGCAATAAAATAACTTACCCTACTAATTCATGGCATTAGAGGCTTACATCTAGTGTCTCTGCTTCTCAAGGGATTTTCAGATTTAATCACAGATGAATAGTCTGTGTCACTTATAGAGAAGTGGTCTTAAACACAAGACTAGAAGACAGGAACTCTTAAATTCTGACGTAGACTAGGATTTTCTTTATGGCAAAGGCATTTAACTCCTGAGCATGAGTGTCCCATGTATGCAAATAGGAATAACACTTGTTTACCTACTTCACATGGGTGTTTTGAAGTCTAATTGCTTATGGCCTGGGAGGTGCTAAGTACTTCAATTCTCACAGACATTGCCATAGCAGGGTCAGTGCATAGGACCATCACTTCCCCTAGTTTAGTCCTTGCCCCTCAGGTGTTTCCAGGTGTGTTGCTGTAGGGAGCGAGAGGTAACATCATGATATCATTTCCCCCCTTTTATATCTTCTTCCCACTTGCTGGGAAAGCTCTTTTGCTGTGACCTGGGTCAAACAGTTCCCATTGTGTAGTGCTATCTTTGAGAGGTTTCTATTGTACACAGTTCCTGGGGTAATCCTTGTGTATGTGTGCATTTCCTCAATGATCCATTAACATTGTTTGGCCTATTTACTGTTGTACCTGAAAGGCTACTTGTGGGTGTTTTCAACCTCACAACATGTTTCAGTAACACATACATAGCCAAGTTTAATAACTTCACATAGGATGATTGCACATACAATCCAATGAGATGATAATGTCTTTTAGATCAAGACTTTTAGAATGATACCTCACAAGGCAAACTTTGTACAAACCATATCCTAATTACATGACAGTGGTGAATATTGTGATGCCAGGGTGTCATACATGAGGTCCACAAAGTTTCCAGGACTTTGACTGGCTTCTGTCCAGAACTTTCCTTATGAAATTAACTTACTTATGCTATTTTTCTTTCATACTGTATTGCATAAAGCTTTAATTAATGTTACTTTTTCATGCAATCAAATGTTAATTGTTCAGTGCCCACAGCCTCTTTGCTGGGCAGCTTGATGAATAAAAGAATTGATTTATTCCCCCCAAATCCCCACAATGAGTTCTCTCTCTAAGCTCCCACATCACTTCGCCCCCTCCTCAAACATTGTTGGAGTGAGGCGCAGGCTATTAAAATATAATCATAGAAATTACATGTCTTTATATTAAAACACTGTGCAATACTGTAAAGTATCAAATCAAAGACTAATTGCACTTGTGCCTGATCCTGGAAATGCTCATTCACAAATCCATTGTCCATAAAAACCATTGGCCTCACTGGACATTAGATAGGGTCCTTGCTATCCAGCAGTGCTTGGTAGTTTATGGGATTACTTACAACCAGTAGCGTAGCCGGGGGGAAGCAGGGGGAGCGGCTGCTCTCCCACTGAGCAGAAGCGGTGCCTTTTTTTGCTCCCGACGCCTTTTGCTGTGGAGCATTTTGTTTTGCTCCTGGCGCCTTTTTTTTCTCCCGACACTTTTTGCTCCTGGCGTCTTTTTTTAGCTCCGCTCCCCCTGTGCTCTAAACCTGGCTACGCCACTGCTTACAACCGTAATCACTGTGGTGGTTAGCATTTGCAGGATCAGGCCCATAAACCTACAGATTATTCAGGTTAATCAGTAGTAAGTGTTTGCAGGATTGGACTTTTTATTGGACTAAAGCTGGCATATGCCTTAAAAAGAGAAACTGAGTTGTGTGAACAGTGCTCGCTTCCCTTGACAGAGAGCAGTTCATCTTATTAAGGGAGAAAAAGACTTCCTATTAAATTATTTTATATCTAATTATACTTACAAACTCTGGTACTGAGCACCTGATTTCAGTATTCAGTATTCAGTATCTAGCAGGACTGGACATTTAGATCACTAGAGTTTGTTCAGTGTTAAGGACATTATTGCACAAAGCAAATTAAATTGCTTTTGAAAGTCTCATTTTTAACTAAAAACCTGCATGGTCGTTGACATATTAAAAACCACCATCTAGTTCACCTGTTGATCTCAAACTGGCCGATGAACAAAAGTGTTACCATCTGATGACTTCTCAGTATATTGCATGAAATTAGTTTGACGGGTCTTGTCCAAATCCTATGAGGCACATATCCACATCTAAAAACCACAACAGAGCTCTTGTTGGCAAACTAAACATAGGTCAGTTAGAAACGAAACTTCTGTAGATAACTGTGTCTCCCGTACATTGCTGAATTGAGCTGGGTGGGATATGGTTTTCCTGTCCCGCTAAAATTTTCAAGACTTTAGAAAATGTTCCTGTCCCGAATTAGGTGGAAAAGTTTACATTTTAAAAATGTTCATACCCCAAGTGCGTGTGTGTGTGTGTATGTTACTGAATGGGTGGCAAAACAGGCTAGCTACCCAAAGTTAGACCCAGGGAGTCAGGAAAGCTTGGACTTATGTGGATTTCCATGCCACCATATCCAGGCTGCTATTTTTAATGCGCTAACTTGAGCAGCGCTCGTGTGTGTCTTTCTACCCATGTTGGCAATCACCCCTCCCAGCTGCAGTGTAGACATACCCTACAGGTCTTATGCCATTTGGGATTATAGTAAGGTCTGCTTGGTGATGAGGGGGGATGGGAAAAGCTGTCTTCCATGAGCATTCAATTACCAAGTGTGAGAAACAGTGGGACCACAGCTACTGACAACAAAAGCAATACTGGCCCCTCAGCATTTCTTGCAGAAAGTGTAATGGGTCATGAAATTGTATACATTATTATTTGGACATGCTTGCAAACATTTTTTTGCAAACTCCTTGCTTTCTTAATTTAAAAAGTTTTGCCTTTTTGCTTTCAAGTTGAAATATATCATAGTTTCTGGTGTTTGTTTTTTTTTACAGATTGGTAACCTTGATAAGATAAAAGGTGACCAGAGACATATTTTATAGTTTGAGTCTCGTTCAGCGATTCTCAGCAAGTGTAAACTAGCACCGCTCTGTTGACTTCATGGCAGCTGCACCAGTTGTGAATTTGACCGTATGCTCTTAGTGTGCAAAAAGAGAGAGACAGAGAGAGAGAGAGAGATCTTCAAGGAATCAGCAGTTTTCCACCCTAGTTTTATATTTTTAAAGTCTTGTCTTTGGTAGTTAAGATAATGTAATTTATCCCCCCTTCAGCTCTTATTTTCTCATTGCCACAGCTGCATCCAGTAAGTGAGGGCAGAGATGATCAACCTCAGACGTCATCATTATTAAATAGAACTCTATCTCCTCCCAGTTTGTTCTGTGTGAGGAGGCCTTTTAGAATTAAGCTTGCAACTTTTCCTTTTATTCACCGCATTTAAGAATTGATTTCCCTGCTTACATTTTGGCTTTTAACTTGTTAATACAGTCATTAGGGGAAACGTTTCATTTTGGTGCCCTTTCCCCAAACAGTGATACTAGGAATTATCCACTATACGTCTGGAGTGCTCCTCATCATAGTATCTGAGCACCATACACAGGTGCCAAGATTCATGCAGAAATGCCCATAGTAGGTTAGGAGCTTTTGTTTGGGAATGGGTGACAGGGGATGGATCACTTGATGATTACCTGTTCTGTTCATTCCCTCTGGGGCACCTGGCATTGTCCAGTGTTGGAAGACAGAATACTGGGCTAGATGGACCTTTGGTCTGACCCATTGCCATTCTTATGTTCTTTTGTTTACTGTGGTATTCATTACTGAATTTTCATGTCTTTGGTTTTATGGGAAAGCTTTTCCAAAATAGTGAGTCAATCAGTATTCTCTGAAAAAGACATGGGTCACTTCATCCAGTAGGAGGTTCCACATTACAGCATCCTCAACAGAGAATGACTTCACTCAAGCTCACCCTGAGCAATAGCCGCTGTATTGCCACAGAAGAACATTGCTATTTTCAATGGGTTATGAGTGGTGAGTCTGAGGTAGCTGTGGCCAATCTTGAGGGCTTTACATATTATTTCTTTGGCAGTGGGAAGGGAGGGAAAAAAAGGAAAGGCATCCCCTCCAAGCCCCTGCTGTCTCAAGTTCTCATTTTGGATTTTTTTTTATCAGCAAATGTGGGGGAAGGAGGGGCAGAAAGGGGGACAGTCTATCTAAATGCTATTAAGTTAGCTCAGGCTGCAGAAGCCAAAGAGCTGAAACACATAAAAAAAGATTAATTAAGGGAACCAGAATTAGATTTTTTTTAATGCTTAAATAATATTCTCTTTCAAAGCTAATAAACCGTAGCTGAAGGCTAGTCCTTGACATGCTCTAAGAATTCTGACCTGTTGAATGCTAAGTAGATGGTATGGACCAATAGTAATGAGGTTGTCTCCTTATCACAGCTAACCAAAAAAAAAAAAAAAAAAAAAAAGCGCGAGAGAGAAAGAAAGAAAAGTTTTATAGTCGGCTACTATGCCTTGGGACACAGAATTTACATATGGCCTAAAACTGCTGATCAGAGCTAATCTCCATGATCATTTTAGCTTGAAAAGAAGCTTAATAGTCAAGATTTTCTGAACTTTTTCTAAACAAAATAGGCTGCACGAAAGTGGGTCATCAATGAGCCAATAGCATACACTGCTGCCAACTGTTTTAATGGCTTGATACGAGAGTGATGCATTGTGCGACACCCGGCACTAGATAAAATCTCGCGCAGAACTTTGCTGACAGGGATTTGTTTTGTTTTTCCCTAAGTCTGTGCCCAGGCATATTCTCCCTCAAACCTTTCTAAGGAGTCTTGGGATGACACGAGATAGTGACTAAGGCTGTCTGCTATGATCTTGGCTGCAGAAGTGCTCGTTGTGAATGCCAGCAGATACCCTTAGAGCAGGGTTTCTAAACGTGTGGTTCAGGACCACAAAGTGGGTTGTGACCCCATTTTAATGGGGTCGTCAAAGCTGGTGTTAAGACTTGCTGGCGTCCAGGGCCCAAGCCCAAGCCCCACTGCCTGGGTCTGAAGCTGAAGCCCGAGCCCCACTGCTCAGGGTTAAGGTTATATGCCCCCACCCAGAGCAGAAACTCTTGGGCTTCAGCTTTGCCCCCCCCCCCTCCCCACCTATGGTGGCAGCACTCGAGCTTTGGTCCCCCTCCACGCCCCCCGACAGGGTCATATAGTAATTTTTGTTGTCAGAAGGGGGTCACGGTGCAATGAAGTCTGAGAACCACCGCCTTAGAGTCTCTTCTTTTTGACCACTTGCCCGAACCTTGTGCAGCTGTTTGCTGCTGTTCATTCTCTCGTCGCTCTTTTTATTAGTGAATGGAAGCAAAGGAGCTAACACTTTTTGAAAAGTTGTTTTCCTGGTGTTGAGTGTTTCATGTGCAAAGAGGGAAGCTGAATGCAGGTTAAGTTGAACACGTGGAACTTTATTAAACCCTGTGGGCTTAGAGATGCTTCTAGCCTACTATGCCACATTCCTTGTTCCACTTGTGTTCCCTTCAGTGACAGTCCCTCCAGGAAACACGGGTCTTCTGACTGCAGTTCCACTGGTCATGATACACCTTCCCTATTTTACAAACCTGTAAACATTTTGAACAAATCATTTACGGCTAGACTCCCCCGCCCGACCTGGTGTCCCGTTGGCCATAGGTTGCTAGCACATAGCCAGGTGAGAAGCTTGTCTTTACAACAGACTCAGCTGGTGATAGTCTCGTCTTCTCAGCACGTGATCACACTCGGAGTCACAGGGGCTGACTTCCGGCCCCGCCCGTGGGTGCTGTCACCCGGCGTCGGGGGCGGGGCCCCGCCCGACGCCGGGCCCCGCCCCCGACGCCGGGCGATGTTGCGGGGCCCCGCCCCCGATGCCGACGCAATGTTGCCCAGCGTCGGGGGCGGGGCCCCGCAACATCTCCCGGTGCCCGGTAAGTTTGCCGCGGGTCCGAGGCGGGCGGGGAGTTGCCGGTGGGTGCAGAGCACCCACCAATTTTTCTCCGTGGGTGCTCCAGCACCAAAGCACCCACGGAGTCGGCACCCCTGCTCGGAGTGACCTATCTCAGTGTTCCTTCAGATCACTTGTTCCTCTTGAGTAGTCACCTCATTTGACTTGAGTACCGTTGCACCCCTCATGACTCCTTTAGGCCACTCCTTCTGGTGTCTCTCTAATGGCTGGATTCTCACAAGTGTGCTTGTCTCTAGGGCTGGTAAGTCCTTGGCTGGTAAGTCCATACTCTAGTGCCTGCTTTCCCTGATTGTTGGTCATCTTCTCTCAACAATGTCCCTGTCCTTCTTGCTGAGGCAGATATCTCCTCACTGGTAGCAGGGTTTTGGTTCTTCTTCCCACCTGTGCCTATGTTGGACTGTTTTGGCACCCGTGTTTTGGGGTATTCTTGTGTTCCAGAAATGCTAGCGGGGGGCTGAACCAGAAGAAGGAGGTTTGTGTAACAGTCTCTTAGCTGTTTTCAAGATTGATTCCACTTTGCCATACCTCTGAGGGTATGCTGGCAAGGTTGTATGGTGGTCAAACTCCCATTTGTATGCAAATTCCTTGCATTCTTCTGAGGCAAACTGGGGGCTGTTGTCAGTAACTAGATGGTCCAGAATGCCATATTCCGCAAAGTGGGCCTGCGGTGTGCCAATCATTGACTTGCTTTTTGTATCAGGCAGGGCATCAACCTCCCAAAAATGTGTGTAGTATTCTACTGTAGTTAAGTACACCTTTTCCCATGGTTGGGTGGGGAACTCATGTGATAAGTCTTTTTCTGCTGGTAGTTATCACATGAACGACAGGTGTCATGCCCTTTTATCAAGAAGTGGAGTTGTATATTCATTTCCAGTCAGTAAACAAATGATTGAGCCCATCTAAGACAGCTGTCAATGCCCCGGTGTGGGGTATGTATTTTGTTGCATGACATCCTCAAGTGAGGCAGGGACAGTAGCTCTCTCTTCTCAAAATATGATTCCATCCTGCACACTCAGCTCATCTTTAATTTGAAAATATGGTTCTGCTTCTACGGGTACTTGGCTTTTGTCTTCTGACCACTCTGCGACTATTGCTCTCTTGGCTGCCTGTGATTGGACATCCTTTCTTTGGTTTCCATCCTCTACACTGGGAGATAGAACAGCATGTTAATGGATTCAGTGTCCTGATCTCTTCCCCCAACTTGCTGATGCTGGGTATATATGCCCTGCTCAGGGTGTCAGCTAACACTGGAAGCCACCCTTTACAATATCTGATCTCTACCTGGTAATGCTGTAGGCATATCAACAAGCACTGAAATCTCTTTGGGACACTAAGAAGGGGCTTTTCCATTCTTGTCTCTAGAGGCTCGTGATCTGATTACACTATTAATGAGTAGCCATAGGTGTACTGATGCAATTACTTCTCTCCAAATACCGTAGCCACAGTCAGTCTCTGACAGGGCTCTGCTAATGTAAGCACTGTTCCCTCTAAGCTGTGTGCATGTGCACGCGCACACAGATCCTAAACCCCACGCACATGGCGAAACACCATGCGCACAAAAATGTGCACAGAAGCACAATAACTTGTACAGCAGCATTTTTTGGCGCACACAGCCTGTCAAAAATTTGCACAGAATAAATTTTTTTTGCACACATGGCCTGTCAAAAATTTGAGGGAACATTGAATGTAAGTGGCCAGCTGCTCTTGCAAAACAGAAAATGGCTGCACGCATTCCTCTCTCCAATGCATCACACTGGAATATCAGTGGCTCTCCTGGCTCACAGTACTTCGGGACACGAGTATCCATTATCATTTGTTTCAGCATGTCAAATGCTTGCTGTTGAGGACCTGCCCAATACCACCCAACATTCTGCCTTGTGAGCTAACATACAGGTTATGCTACTGCAGCCAAGTGTGGACAGAACTGGAACAGAAAATGTATCGTTACTGTGAAGCGCTGTGCCTCTTTCACATCCACTAGAGCTTGAACTTGTTGGGGATCTGCTTTCAGGCCCTCTGCTGTGGGCAGATGTCCAATGTATGTCACTTCATGCTGTTTGAGTCACATTTTGGGAGAGCCGAGTTTTATATTCTTGTCCCTGTATTGCTGTAGAAAAGCTTATAGCTTTCTTTCATGGTCTCATTCAGCTTCTGTTTCATTGCTCTCTTCACCTAAAATGCAGATATCATCTTCCATTATTTTCACCCCATGTAGTTCTTCCAATGTTTGGGTGAGTCTTCTCTGGAACACCTCTGGTTCTTGGCTTAAGCCAATCGGCATGCATAGCCTTCCGTAATGACCAAATGGTGTTGTAAATGTTGTCAGCATGCTGGATTCTTTATCCAGGCTTATGTGCCAAAATCCATTTCTCACCTCACAAACCATACAAATTCTGGCTTTGGAGAGTTCTGGCAAGATGTCATCAATTGTGGGCAGCGAACAGTGGCATCTTTACAATGCTCAGTTCAATGGCTTAGGTTCTGTGCAGATGCATAATTTGCATGATGGTTTCTTTACCACCAATATGCAGCTTATCTAGACTTTACCATGCTATGATACCCCTGCTCACTTTCAGTGCTTGAAAAACCAGACAGCAGGGTTCAGTCTATGGATTCCTTTATGAACCATGCCCAGTAGAATTAATACAACCTTCTTTATTTCATTAGTACTTTGAACTAATGCAGAAGCTAAATGCCTACCAGACTTTCTTTAGAGGATACACTTGCATCTCAGTACAAAGCTAGAGGTATTTTTAAAACACGTGTGACTCCTGGTCAAAAATGTTCTATTGAAATGTTTTTTTCAGTTGAAATGACTTTCTGACAAAATGGATGAATTCTGTTTTTGTTGGATTGCTTGGTTTTTGTCGGATTGTTTTGTTTTTGTCTTCCCATTGAAAAAACAAAAGCAAAACTGTTTTCAGTTTTTCCTGACCAGCTATAGAGAAACACTAATGGCTATAGCGTTTGGCTCCTTTGTGGAGGCATAGATGGAAGGTAGGGTTGAAAACCTTTCTGCCCCAACTCCAGTGTAGGAGCCTGATACAGTTAAAGTATTGCATTAATAGATTCATAGATTCCAAGGCACAAGGAACCATTGTGATCCTCTAGTCTGACCTCCTGTACAGCATAGGCATAGAACTTCCCCAAAATAATTCCTAGAGCAGATCTTTTAGAAAATATTTAATCTTGATTTAAAAATTGTCAGTGATTGAGAATCCACCACCACCCTTGGTAAATTGTTCCAATGGCTAATTACTCTCACTTAAAAAATTACACCTTATTTCAGTCTGAATTTGTCTAGTTTCAGCTTCCAGCCATTAAATTGTATTATACCTGTCTCTGCTAGACTGAAGAGCCCATTATTAAATATTTGTTCCTCATGTAGGTACTTAGACTGTAATCAACTCCCACCTTCTTTGTTAAGCTACATATACTGAACTCTTTTGGGTCTGTTACTAGAAGGCATATTTTCTAATTTTTTAATTATTTGCATGGCTTTTCTCTGAACCTTCTCCAATTTATCAACATCTTTATTGAATTGTGCGCTCCAGAAGTGGACACAGTATTCCAGCAGTGATCGCACCAGTGCCAAATGTACAGGTAGAGTAATCTTTCTTCTACTTCTTGAGATTCCTGCACTTATGCATCCCAAGATCACATTAGCTCTCTTTGGCCACAGTATCACAGTGCAAACTCATGTTCACCATGACCCCCGCATCTTTTTCCTGGACAGAGTCCCTCATCCTGTAAGCATGGCCTACACTCTTTATTTCTCAACTCACCTGAGCAGCCCTGAAATTTCCCTTTAATACCAGCCAAACAGTAGTAGCAGTTGTGCTTGCACTGGGGAACTCTGGGAAGCTTTGTACCTGCTCAAGGTAGAAAGGTTCCTTGAGCTCCTCCTGAGGCCAGTGTGGCTCTACCCTGCCTCTGCCATGCAGGTTGTTGAGAAACAGAGGCATCAGGCACAGTTGAGTCATAAGGATTCACACTTAAATTCATACAAATCAGGAACTGAAAATGTTATTCCTCAGAGCACTGTTAACTTGCCTGCATTGCAAATGTTGTGTATATTGCCATGCACTAAATCGCAAGAGGCTGAAGATGTATTTTTAGCTTATTTTTATTTCATTGATTTCTTATATGGTAATATAATTAGCAGATCTGCCTGAGATTTTTTTTTAAACTAAGGGATTATAGAAACTGAGCATCCACCTACTTTGAAATTCTCTTCTTTACTGTGAGTTTTGTAATTATTATCAAGTATCAGAGGGGTAGCTGTGTTAGTCTGGATCTGTAGAAGTGACAAAGAGTCCCGTGGCACCTTATAGACTAACAGACATATTGGAGCATAAGCTTATGCTCCAATACGTCTGTTAGTCTATAAGGTGCCACAGGACTCTTTGTCGCTTCTGTAATTATTGTGAACTTTAGCCTTCTCAGTGCCCTGTTAGGAAGCCATTTGTCTGACTAGGAAGCCATTTGCAAGAATCAGCAACAATAACTTTATTGCTACTACATACTAATGAACAATGTTATATATTCTTATGTACCAGTAGATGGCACTCTTTCAATTAGCCATACGCTCAGATATACAGTTACATCTCTGTTATATGCAACTCCTTTACACAGCACTTGTGATGGGTGCCTCTGATAGCTGTGTTTTATAATAAATCATATCTATAGGCCAATTATTCTCTTTTTAATTTTTGACATGAATATTTCTAAGCATACCTAGCACCATTTCTTGCTTTTTATCTTGTATTGGATCTGCGTTTATACAGAAATGGCTGCTGTTGCTGGACACTCCAAAATGACCTGGCAACTGCCAAGATCTCTGAAGCCATAAGGAGAGTGAGGATGTTCCTACATACTCATATTGCACATGCAGTATGTAGATTTATTTACTTGCCTTACATTGATAAAATTATGGTATACCGTTGACTTGTAGATAGTGATGTAATTTTTTTAAAAACAAAAGTTAGATACGCAAGTGGTCTTCTAACTAAAGCTTCCATTTGGGCTTGTACAAATACCACTCTGTTTTCTGTCATGATTTTAATATTATTTTGTACTATAAAAGTTACTGCTCTACGTTGCTGGAGATTTTGAAAGTTGCTGCTAAGCATTTACCATTTGGGATAACAACAGAGATGGCTGAGTAAGAGAGAAATAGCTGTGTATAAGTTAAACAGGGAACTGTCAAGAAAATTCAGCCTTCATCATAAATTAGAGAGTATTTCATGTCATATGGTATGAAGAATCTTCTGATTCCCACCTATGTTTTGTGGTTCCTTATCAGAGTTTTTATTATTATTATTACTTGTATCTTGAGATAAGCTAAAGTTAAGATATTATCATTTAAAAACAGAATGTTAGAAAAAAGCCATAATTCATGGGTACATATCTCTTGTAGTCTAATATGGCTTTTAGGAAGTATGGAGTTACTTTTGATATGCATATCAATCTGCAAGAAGCATGACCATTTTATAAAAGATGCATTATTCAGTGAAGTGTCATATATAGTCTTTTAGACCATTATTTGCCACTATAGATTTGGGAAGGTGCATGCGGAGGGGTAATAAGGAAGGTCAAGTAGAAGCTTGCAGCTTGGAGACATTAACTAAGATAATATGCTGTAAAAGAATGAATTACTCCATTTGAAGCATGACAAGGAAAAGAAGTTTTATGAGGTCTTTGGAACATGGAAACAATCCACTACTGATCCCTCGTTAAAGATTACCTTTAAGATTACCTCTCAGGTTCCCCTTGAGAAGTCCATAATGTATGGCCTCACAGTTACTATAGAGAATAAAACTTCATTATATTTCATTTTCATAAAACAAATTGCAGCCTTCATAGAGAAGTTTATTTGACTATAGTTGGTCAAATGCCATGATCATTTATTGAATTCTGAACAGATGTTTGGTTTGATCATGTTCATGCCTCCCTTTATTCACAAACATTAGTATGAATGCTTTGGTTTTGGTTGGCATACAAGTCTGGGAAACAGGTGTTCTTCAAGGATGTGAGCCTCATCCAGAGGAGTAGCACAAGGGACTGTGTACATCCTGTGTTAGGGGTTTAAGTGAGACGTAAGTGGTGCATAGTCCTTATGCTGACTTGCTGCACAAGGGTGATTTTTACCTATTATGCACATTTATATTTGAACAAGAAGACACTATTTGTTAACTGCTACTCATCATAAATAATTGGCTATTTTCTCATTTTCTAAGTTTCTCATCCAGTCAGAAAACGTTAGTGTTGTTAACTCTTATGTTTTATTGCAAATCTCAAGATAGTCGATGTTTTACTTAAAGCTCCACCTCCTGGAGGCCAGTGATTATGTGAAAATTGCAGCTTTCGTGTATTAACATTTTTTTTCTAGCCCTTATGATTGCAGAAGGTTTGCAAATGTGACCTCGATGTACTGTGGGGACTGAAAAATCAGAAGATATTTTTCAAAAAAGAATAATCAGTCAAATGTATTATTTTTTTCCAAAAAAATACATCAGGGTTTTCAAGTCAATCTCATAATTCAATCTCAAAAATCAAACGATTTTTGAACATTTGTGGCTGGCAATACAAGAACAGGAACAATACCATGTGACTGAAAATACTACTTTCTGATGCTGAGAATTTTTCATCAGAAAATGCCAGATTGTCAAAACTGAAACTTTTCATGGGAAAGGGTCAGTTTCAGCAAATTTCTCACTTGAAAAATGTTTTTAAAAAGTTTTGAAATTGTTGAAATGAAAAATTCTGGGTTTTCAGTTATAAATGCCTTCCAGTTTAATTCAAGCTAATAGTGTTAAGAATAAAAAAATGTTTAAATCACAATTAAATATTTCAAAATTATCAAAATGCAATGTTTTGACTGAGCCAAGCTGAATTTTTTGCATGTTTGGTTCATGATCATTTTTCCAGATGTTGACTTTTTGTCCCAATTTGGAATAGGAAATCTTTTTTAAATTGTTGAAAATTTTCACAGGATGGGAAAACTATATTCCACTGTGCTCTGCTAGTCACAGGCTACAAATAGTCTGACAGCCCAGTCCTGCAAATATTTGAATAGTTTGGTTGATGTTAAGGTGATCGTTATGTATGTATATTGTATACTCACACGGTTGGGCATGTGGTTTTTCAGTCACTATAGGAACACCACCTCCTGAGCACCAGCGGCTAGGTTGACTGAAGCATTCTTCTGTTGACCAGCTGAATCTACATGGGAGGTTAGGGTAGCAGAGCTATGGCATAAGGGATATGCATTTTTCATATGCGTGAGCGTCTTAGCTATATCAACTTCAATTTTAAGCATAAAGCAGGCCTAACTATTGACTTGCAGAGTTAAAAGATTTGTTTCCACTAAATTGTTTCCAAATCTTATTTCTAATCATTCATAGCTTTATGAACTCAAATGATTTTTTTTTGTTTAATATTTAGCAAAGGCACTACAATGTCAACTAAGAGCATTTCCACATTAAGTTTGGGAAAGCAATGTTTTGTTGATTCTCACCACTAGATAAATTAATCCAGGAGTATAACTCATAAGTAGTTGAATTTTTGAGAGTATATTTTTTAAATTTGTGAGAGAATATTTTTGAGAGTAAAAAGGGTCAATACAGGGCATAGTTTAGTCAATTTAACTACAGAAGGAACTACTAAAAACTGCTATAATAAAATAGACCCACTTGGAATTCTTAAATAATTTTAGAAGAATATTCCAAGCTTTTAAAAAAAACTGCTAGGACCATTTCATGTTATATTTTATTTTACTTTATTAATGTATTGCACTTTAAGAAATAATGCAGCTTTTCATAGTCTTGTATAATAAATAAATACCCTTTGTGTTCAAAGTCATAAACTCTTAAAATTTAAAAGTCCTTTGTCCTAAAATTCTAAAGCCTGACTGAATAGTTACACTAGGTAAATTATATTGTTACATGCTGAATGACATGGAGCCAAATGCAATCCCCATAATTTTTATTATATAATACATAGAGTAATTTATGAAATAAGACAGTTAGTTCATCATTCTCTTTAATTATTGTAGGTGGGTGGAATTTTATATATGTTGATGAATGAATTTTAAGGCTTGTTACTTTTTAAAATTGTAAGAAACAGTGAAACAATGATGTTTGTATCCATTATTATTATAGTGGTATCATTCAGATTTAAGGGCTTGTTTTATTTTAGCTCTGTTCTAAACCTGGAATATGTCACAGTTTATCTTTTAGCTGTAAAATGTCCATCCATTCCAGACTGAAATCTTGACTTCATTAAGTCAATGAGAAGTTTGCCACTGCTTGCCATCAGATCAGGATCTCACCCCAGAAGTTAAACGTGTAAAATTCTAAAGTTGTATTAATCACATTTTCAAATAGAAATCATAGACTCAGAGACTTTAAGGTCAGAAGGGACCATTATGATCATCTAATCTGACCTCCTGCACAATGCAGGCCACAGAATCTCACCCACCCACTCCTGGAATAATCCTCTCACCTATATCTCAGCTATTGAAGTCCTCAAATCATGGTTTAAAGACTTCAAGATGCAGAGAATCCTCCAGTAAGTGACCTGTGCCCCATGCTGCAGAGGAAGGCGAAAAACCTCCAGGGCCTCTGCCAATCTACCCTGGAAGAAAATTCCTTCCCGACCCCAAATGTGGCGATCAGCTGAACCCTGAGCATGTGGGCATGACTCACCAGCCAGGTTCATTGCAGAAGTTGGAAAGGTGTAGCAAATGAGGCAGGAGACTGCAGGAAAGGAAAGGATAGTCCTATCTTTTAGGCAGACACTCATGCTTAACTTTAAGAGGATGATTAGTCCCAGTGAAGTGAGACATTACTCATCTGCTTCAAGGTAAGTACAGATGGAAATGTTCGCAAGGTCAGCACCTGAGCGATTTGCTCAAAAGTATAAACTAAGTTAGAAGCAGGCTGGGAATGGAACCAATGAATCCTGACTCAGGTTGCGTGCTGTAACCAAAATAACAGACTATAAATAATAATTCTATAGAGAAGGGACTGTAAAGGCATTATAAAAGAACAAAGAATTCTTAGCCTAATTAGTTTACATTGGAGAACATGCTTTTTCTATTAATTTCCATATTTGGGAGCTCAGTGGACAATAAGGCAAACTGCTCTATGAAATTAGCTTTTTATGTTTCCTCTTATGAGAAACCTCAGCAGAATACTGCTGTGGTAATCCAAAATTGCACTTTTATTTATTTATTTCCAGCTGGGGATGTAACCCAGTAGATCCTATCTTTTAAAAAGTATATTGTGGTGACATCTCAAACCTCAGGCCATATCTAGTAACTCTAGACAATCTCTCAGGGAAAACTCTAACCTAATATGAATACTGTAGGGAATCTGAGAAATCTAACAGAAGACCTGAGGAAGGAATTCTGGACCAGGTCAATAATGGGTAGGAAACAATCCCTCCCCCGCAATATCTGGATATTCAGACAGGGATCAGTCATACAGTAGTAATTAGAATAAGTTAAACGGCTGTCATGTGTGCTGAGCATGGCGCATACCAGCTTCTGATGCAGCAAGGTGGAGTAAAGTTAAACCTCTTGCTTAAGCAATGTGTGGATCCTCAAATTGCGGCAGCACTGTGAAAGTGTCAGTGGTTCCTTTATTAATGTACCTACTTTGCCTCATCCACACTAGCATAGGTTTGGTCAGTCAGACATGCTGCTGGTCCTCAAAGCTCCACCCTCCACTGTGAGGCATCTCTTGGGGTGTATTTCATTAGCTCTCAGTCTCCTACTGTAGGTTTGTATGGTGCCTTCTGGGCCCAGCCCTGCTTTGGGGGTAGAGAGAAGCTACGACGCTCCAGAGGGAGTACTGGGAGGCAGTTTACCTTAGGCGGGGTAGGGGGGAAGGGAAACAAAAGTCAACAAATAAACAAAAACACAACTCACGGGAAAGCTCCACATAGCTCACATTGAATTAAAACTGGGTCTCCTCTGTGGCACTCCCAGGAGTCCCAGCCTTGCTGAGGGAAGTTCAAGGTTCACCATACAGAGTTTCTTGGCTGTGTGGCTTCCCTGGCGTTTTTCTGTGTGAAAGATACTCTATGGCTTTTAGAAGTTTTGTAGGTTATGCTTACTTCTCCACCAGTAGCATTAAGCAAACACCACAGCACATTGATTGTTTAGTAAAACATTTCTATTTTTGTTGGAACAAATTCCTGCAGCAGCTGGTAGATGATTTAACTTTCCCACATGGAATCTTTATCTGCATAGTTGAATAAACAAGTTTAGACCAAATGACCTTGAAACCTCTACCCTTCAACACACAAAAAATTGTGCTAAGAATGAGTGTTCAGTTAACACCATTTCAACTCAGAAGTTCCTCCAGGGACAAAGTGCACTAAGCCAGTGTATTACTCTTAAGGTACTTTTTGATGTATCTGATTTGGTCTCTTTTCTAAACCATTATAGACTCGATCCTACTCTCCCAATTGAGTCAAACATGCTACGGCGTTCAATAAGGTTTTTGCGTGAGTTAGAAGTCCAGGATCAGTCTCTGTATGTGGCACATTACATGATCCAGATCCTGTCCTCCTTAGATCTACACATAGAGTGTTTATGCTCTGCTGTTTCATATCCCACAGAGATCTCATTGCAAGTCTGAATATCTTCAATGGGGTAGGCTGGTGGAGACTGAGCAGCTATTGGTAAGAGTGGTCAAGCTAGAAGAGGTGCATGCTGTCCCTCTTCTGGACCTGCAGACATTAGATGAAAAAAAGATAATGTAGTCACAATGTGTAATATCTTTTCTATAGAACAGCATCCTACTGGAGTCCCAGAGGCTGCCATGGATAGAGGAACTCCCCTACATAGCACAACCGTAGTGAAGTTCCACTGCCAAGAAGCTGGGGTGGGAGGACTGGCTGAGATGAGAGATGGTGTGGAGAGAGAGGGCCTCTATATGATTAACCACAGATCTCTGTAGATCTGCTAGGTTTGGGATCATAGACATGGAGGGCTGGAAGAGACGTGGAGAGGTCCAGTTCCCTGCACTGTAGCAGGACCAAGCAAACCTAGATCACATCAGAACACAAGACTGGCCATACTGGGTCAGACCAAAGGTCCATCTAGCCCAGTATCCTGTATTCCAACAGTGGCCAATGCCAGGTGCCCCAGAGGGACTGAACAAAACAGATCAAATGATCCTTTCCCTGTTGCTCATTCCCGGCTTCTGACAAACAGAGGCTAAGGACACCATCCCTGCCCATCCCGGCTAATAGCCATTGATGGAGCTATCCTCCATGAATATATCTAGTTCTTCTCTGACAGGTGTTTGTTCAAACTGTTTTCAAAAACATTCAATGGTGGGGATTCTACAACCTCCCTTAGAAGCCTATTCCAGAACTTAACTACCCATATAGCTAGAAAGATTTTCCTAATCTCTAACCTACATCTCTCTTGCTTCCGATTAAGCCCAATACTTCTTGTCCTACCTTCCGTAGACATGGAGAACAATAGATCACTGTTCTCTTCATAACAGCCCTTAACATATTTGAAGATACCAAGTTCTCCTCCCCCCCACCACCAGTCTTCTTTTCTCAAGACTAAAGATATTCAATTTTTTAACCTTTCTTCATAGGTCAGGTTTTCTAAACTGTGTTTTGTTTTTGTTGCTCTCGTATGGATTCTCTCTAATTTATCCACATCTTTCCTAAAGTGTGGCACCCAGAATTGGACACAATACTCCAGCTGAGGCATCACCATGGCCGAGAAGACCAGGACAATTACCTCCCGTGCCTTACATACAACACTCCTGTTAATATACCCAGAATGATATTAGCCTTTTTCACAAATGCATCACATTGTTGACTCGCATTCAATGTATGATCTACTATAACCTCCAGATCCTTTTTAGCAGTACTACCATCTAGCCAGTTATTCCCAATTTTGTAGTTGTGCAAGTTCATTTTTCCTTCCCGAGTGAAGTACTTTGCACTTGTCTTTATTGAATTTCATCTTGTTAGATTCCACCATTTCTCCAATTTGTCATGGTTGTTTTCAGTTCTAATCCTGTCTTCCAAAGCTCACTGGAGTAACAATAGCAGTGAAGCCTCAGCAGCATGAATGGTTGCATGACCTAGCCCCAGCTGCCCAGGATCCTCAAGTGTTGCCACCCATGATAAATCTAGCTTGGGTATGTCTACACAGGATGCAATCACACCTCCCAGTTGCAGCGTAGACATACCCTCACTGTGAAAGTTTGTACCAGCTGAGAAGCTCGCCCATTATTGTGACATCTTGGGTAAATTACTTAACTTCCCTGTACCTCATTTTAGACATTTATGTATTATGAAGTACAGTAATTCATTGAGGTTAACTAATGTTTAAGGCATTTTGAGATCCTCTTTGTAAAATGAACTGTTGATGTACAGCGTCTTTTTATTATTAGTGCAGATAGTATTACCTCTTGGTATGTCCCACAAGCGTATTATATGATGTTATTATTTTGTTGATGCTGTTATAGATTCTTATCAATCAACAAATCTGGAATAAAAAAAAACCTAAACTCAAAAAATTCTTTCTTTAAAGTGTGTATCAGACTCAAAACTTTGACTGCAAAATAGAAATCAGTCATCAAACTCCCTTTTCTTGTTGCAAGATAAAAACACTGTAGTTTGTCAGCTTCTCTATTTTACTTTAAAAGAATAATGGTATAAAAATAGGCAATTGCCAATCCTTCTTATCTCTGTTCATTCAGATTAAATGAACAGTGACAATCTTTGCTGTGGAGTAATTTGAGTGTCAGTTAAAAGGAAAAAATAACAAAATTACTTAGTACAGTAGTGGGCCGTATTGATCATAGTTTATGAGCACTAGTTTTCTCTTAGAAGCAATTGCAGATATGTTTTCATTTTGCATGAAAAGAAACAACCAGTCTAATCTTAAAATCCACAAGCCCTGGAATGAATCTATTTCACAGCCTGTCTCACTTGTGAATGTTCTTTCCTGCAGATAGTTAGCTTGGAGAGACGGGTCTGTGAATGTGCCTCATTGATTGCTGCCAAGTTAGTGTTACAATGTATAATTTAATGAATATTTTAGTTTAATTAATTTAATTATACCCCAGTTCCGGAAATAGTTTTGCAGGTAGCCATTTAAAAAAAGAAACCTGGTCCTTCATTTAGCCCATAAACTATCCACTATGAATACTGAAGCATAAGCTAATATATTTCCCCAGCTGCCTCCCTAAACATTAAAGTGACATAAAAGGCCCAATGATCTGGAACTCTTTTTCCTTGAGATCTGTTAACAAGACTTGCAGCTGTGGCACTGGGAGAGTGAAGTTATTGGAATCTATATTTCATGGAGTGGAATTATTTTATCACTGGATTGTAATGATCCATGTGTCATTTCTTGACTGTTGTTATTCTTACTCATCCTAGGACTCTTTTTAAACCCAAAATATTAGGGTCAACATTCCCCCACCAAGGCACGTGCGTGACTCTTGTTGGGCTAAATTCTACATTGAGGACAGTGGAATGGCACCAGGCATGAATTTAGCCCATTATCTTTAATGAGCATTGAGGAGCAAGGGAGACCAATGTCATTCTCTCTCTTAGAGCTTCATTCCGCAATGGCAGCTTTTTTTTCCCACCCACTGATTTATATGGGATCAGGATTGAGCCTGTAGCTAACAAGTCAGTTTGATGTTGGTTTTGAATGAACGCACACTTTGAAAAACGTAGATTGCAATTGCCAATCTGTAAAACACTGAGATTTTGAATACACCTTTACTTTGATTGTAATTGAATTTTAGGAGCCAGGGAAAGAGGTCAGCCTCTATCACTGTTTCTTTGTGTCCTTCTTTTCACAATTTTTTTTATACAGATGGTACCTTATTATAATCACACAGGCACAGTACACGAATTTGAGGATTTCTACAAAAAGGATTTTCCCCTTCATTGGCTTCTCATTGCTTTGATGTGCTAATAACTTTTAGGAATAGTTTAGGAATAAATTTAATTATCTTGTGAAACAGTCCTCCAGAGGGGGGATACCTAGTAGTGATATTCAAGAACTGTCATCATTTCAGTGTATTAAATAAGCAAGTGCTACTATGAACATTGCACGTTGTGTCTCTTTAAGTGGAAAAACAGCAAACCAGATGGAGACATATACATTTATGATTCTGGGGTTCCCTAATATATACACATATCCCTTTCTGAATTCTTATGTCTCATTAACATTCTTTTTTAAAGGCTGCCAGTGAATTGCAGATAATTAAAGCTCTCTATCAGTTTTGTAATTGTTCTGTTTTATGGATCCAGCACATTCTTTGTTTGTTTCCCAGAGGAGTCCTTCTGGATGCTGGAATACATTTGTTAATATAATGTGGACTTGGGACACTTAAGGTGTCTCAGAATGCAACAGGACTGTTTCTCTTTCTGAAATATGCTGACACAGCACTATCCACTGGCTACAAAGTTCAAGGGAATGCTGTTGCATGATTTCCCATGATCATGATAATTGATCCAGTCCTGCTATTTTGTTACAGAACAATTGTACTTAAAAAAAAGAAAAGAAATCTCTGTCATTTATCAGTACTGTTACAACAATTTCATCTCAACAGATTTGAGGACTTCAATAGCTGAGACATAGGTGAGAGGATTATTCCAGGAGTGGGTGGGTGAGATTCTGTGGCCTGCATTGTGCAGGAGGTCAGACTAGAT
The DNA here is from genome assembly GCA_037349315.1 of Chelydra serpentina. Lineage (NCBI taxonomy): Eukaryota > Metazoa > Chordata > Testudines > Chelydridae > Chelydra > Chelydra serpentina. The sequence goes on from JBAIAC010000026.1 coordinate 32,731,484, forward strand.
GATCATAATGGTCCCTTCTGACCTTAAAGTCTATGAGTCTATGAGACAAGTCCAAGAGGGATATTATTTTTTGTTGCCCCACCCCTTCTTGTTTTTAACTTTTTGGGGTTGGTACCCAAACATAAAAATTAAAATAGAAATGTCTAGCTAAACATATAAGACAGGTCCCCCCTACTTCACTTACAAATGGCCAGCCACTTTTTAAATGTGCTGCACAGCTTGTAGTTAATAGAAGTTCAAAAAGATAATGAGTTCTGTATTGCAGAACAGATGTATACAGCTCCTTTTATCATAAGGAATAGGTTTTCAGGAGAACAAATTGCAGTAAGCCTTTGAAATGAGCAGCTTCCCTGTCATCCCTCGCTGTCTCTGATTACATGAAAAAGGGCACTATGGTAACCGAAAAGTCAGTTAGAAAGTGATTAAGTAAAAGTTAAGAAGATATCAAGCAAAATGCATGAAAGAGATGACTATTTTATTGTGGGGTGTGTTTGGTTTTTTTAAAAAAGAGTGAGATGAATTAAGAGGAGATGTATGTAAGCTGTGGAACAGTGTTGGCTCTCCATGTGGCCAGTGGTGCGCTTGGGGACATGTTACTGAGAAGGCAAATTCAGATAATTGCTGAGTGTTATATTTGATGTTTTCAAGTTGCAGAAGAAAAAAAATTAACAACACTTGGCAATAATGATTTGCTCCTACGTAGCCTTTTTTCAAGCAAGCGTTGCTAAGGTGGTGTAAAAACATTAGCCAGTCTTTGCTATTGCCCTGTCATATAGGCAGGTATTGTTTAGAGATGGTAGGAGTGGCAAGCTGAGATCTGGATTCATATCCAAATCTGCATTTCCATGAAATTTGGTGGGTTGGGGAGAAGGTGGGTTTGAATAAGGTGTCAAGTTTGTGCCATCTCAACATTACTATACCCATTTTTTTTAAAGGATCAGATGAGGGACAGGAAGGGTTAAATGTCTCATGAGTTGGATTCTCTGGTCCACTTCATTTAATAAAAGAAACACAGAACTTGACCTCATCCCATGTTAAGAACCCAGTTGATTGGAGAGTCATGCAGTGACCCGTTAAACACACCACTGGGCTCTATGGAAACAAAAATGGAAAAAATGTAATAAAAACATCTTTGTCCCTCTTTCCTTTGTTTTTTGGCTGCTAGATGTTGTTCCTCATTTACGGTTGCCCTGGGGTGAGGTTCTTCTGGCCAGAATTAATAACTGTCCAAAGGCCAAGGTGGGTGAGGTCATCTCTTTTATTGGACCAACTTCTGTTGGTGAGAGAGACAAGCTTCTGAGCGACACAGAGCTCTTCTTCAGCTCTGGGAAAGGGACTCCCAGCTGCACGGCTAAATGCAAGATGGAACAGAGAGTTTAGTGTAAGTAGTTAGTGCATTTTGTAAGGGGCCATTCAAGGTAGTGGCCTATTAACACCTCTGCAGTCAGAGGACAAAAAAGGGGGTTAGTGGGTTACAGACAGGAGTGGCAGAAGCTCCCTAAAAGTGGGGAGACCGCCAGCATCCTAACTGTGGCCACTTCCCCTGTGCTGCCCCTTCCCCCAGCCCTGCCCCAACACCTCCAATTCCCTCCGACCCTCGCCTTCGTGCCACCTTCTCCCCGAGCCCCTGCCCTCGCACTGCCCCTTCCCCTACTCTGCCTTTTCCCCCAAGGCCCCGTTCCCATGCCACCTCTTCCCCCCCAAGACCCACCCCCGTGCTCGCTTCTCTCTGCTCCCTCCCCACGTTGCTTGCCCTTACGGACGGTAAAAGGTGCCCTCCCACTTTTAAAAGTGATGGCGCCATGGCGTTCCGGCGCCCCTGGTTACAGATTGCTGTAATAAGCCATAAATCCGGTGTCTCTGTTCTTTACTTTGCTAGACACTAAAAATCATGGACTGAAGAGAGAGTCTGGATTTATGGCTTATTACAGCAATCTGTAACCCACTAACCCCCTCCTTCTGTCCTCTGACTGCAAAGGTGTTAACCGGCCACTCTATCTTGAATTGACCCTTACCATATGCACTAGCTACTTACGCTAAACTCACTGTTCCACCTTGCATTGTGCTGCGGCACAGTGAGTACCTGTCCCAGACCTGAAGAAGAGCTCTGTCTGGCTCAAAAGCTTGTCTCTCTTACTGACAAAAGTTGGTCCCATAAAAGAAATGACCTTCCCCCCGCCCCCTTGTCTCTCTCTAATATCCTGGGACCGCCATGGCGAGAACTACACCTCATGTCCAAAGGTCACACAGTAAGTGAGGCCATGTCTACGCTTAAAACGCTGCATTGGCACGGCTGCACTGATGCAGTTGTGCTGCTGTAACACTTTAATGAAGGCGTTCTAAGATGATGGGAGAGAGCTCTCCTGTCGGTTTAGTTAATCCACCTCCCCATGAGGTGGGTTAACTGTGTCGGTGAGAGAAGCTGTCCTGCTGACATAGCGCAGTCTACGGGGGTGGGGGGGGGTAGGTTGGTATAACTAAGTCGCTCAGGGGTGCGGATTTTTCACACTCCTATACCGATATAGGTCTGGAGTGTAGACAAGCCCTCAGTGTTAGCAGAAGGCCAGCACGGTGAATCAACATGCAACTCTTCTGTGAGTGGAACAGACTGTACCTTCCTTCTGAGGCTTATAATATCAAAAGCACAGCTGCCAGGTCCAGGGCCTCAGTGTGCCGAGCAGAGAGTTTGTGCACTGGATTAATGTTTACTGGGAGGAAAGAGAAACTCAGAAGGAGTGGGATGTAATTGTTTCTTAATTAGTTAATGTTTTGGCATGAAATTGGGCATGGGGTAGAGCTAGACTAGAAAAAATCAAGACACCCTATAGACTCATGAGAATTAGTTTTAATAGTAAGCTATTTGTCAAAGCCTGTAAAATGTAAGGCGGAGTTTTCAGTATGTAGCTTTGTTTTGAAAGTGGTGTTGCTATCCGGCACATGCAAGTCACTGTGGGAAATGTTTTATTTTTAATAATGGTGATTTTCTCCCCTCTGCTTAGAAATCATAGACTGAAATAGTGAGATTACAGTGAAATTATTTGTTTTACTGTAACCACATTCTTCCGGAGTTGTGCATTTAAGGTACCTTACATGAGTGTGGTCAAACAACAAACATTGCTGTTATAGATCGTTCCCTAATTTCATTCTATGTTAGCTTTGCCTGAGGCGAATAACTCTAATATGACCCTAATGCTTTGGCCCCACTGAATGTAATGGGAATTTTCTTTGGTTATTGTAGGGCTACATTTGGCCCCAGATTTCATTAACCTTGCAAATCAAAGGAGTGTAGTGGTTGACTTTAGTCCTTGTAACACTTTGGCATTACTTTACCACTGTCTTAAAACTGTTGGGCTTAAATTCCCAAGCATGTGCATCTCCCGTTTACTTTATTATTATTTTTTAAATGGCACTTGCTTAAAACCCAGTCCTGAAATAAAGAATTCAGCTGAACAACTCCTGTTTTCTTTCAGGAACTGGTTGCACAATACAGCTTGGAAAACATTTAAAAGAGTTGGTAGACTATACTCATTAGAGTCACATTTTAATGAAATTCTTAATGGCACTGGGCATGAAAACTACTCAAAATTTGCCTGCTGCAGCAAACATAATACTCATTGCAATCCATTAGGCAGCCCATTATTCCCAAATATGCGGTGGACCTCAGTTGCCCCGCTATGAATCACTTTACATAAGTTCTTATTCAGAAACAACTGCCATTCTCTGCGCCACCATTTTTACTATTACATCCGCCACTAGATTACTAAATATTTAGTACATTAACAGTTAATTAACATGACAAAGGCGTAGCTTAATAATAAAACATTGACAATGTACAACTGGCTAAATTGTGTTCTGGGGCGTATCCCTCATTGATTTTAGTGAGTTTTATGCTTGTATTTTAGGGCAAAATGTATCCCATTGGGTAAGATTATGATCCGTGGTTAAAAAGCAATAGGATCTATCTTATTTTCTCTGAGTTCAGTCTGGTAAATCCTTCCGGCATGGTACTCCCATGGATTTTAGCAGGACTGCTGCACCTGGAGAAAATGCAAAATTGGGCCCTTTATTTATGGACCCACATGTAAGTAGAGCTGGGCAAACTTCTTTGACAAATTGTTTTTGTCCAAAAAAATGCAGTTTTAGCCAACACAAAACTATTCACAAATGTGGCATGAATAGTTTCCTCCATTCACAAAAAGTCCTGAGGAAGGGAACATGGTGATGATTCTGTCACTCCACTCCTCCAGCCTCCCCACCCCCAATAACTGTTATCCTAATGGTCAGGGCACTCACTGGAAATGTGGGAATTCCAGGTTCAAATCCCTGCTCTAGAATAGAAACCAGGCTTTTTTGATTCATTGAAAATTCTGAAAAAAACCCACCAGATTCAGTTTGATCTGAACCAATTTTTTTTTCTGATTTCTTTTAGAGCTGCCATCAAACTGAAAAATCAGTTATTTGCCCAGCTCTGCATGTAACTTCTATAATTTTTAGTGGCTGCATGCATCAAATAGTGACTGTATCCTCTCCCTGTTATTAAGAATGAATGTGAAGCACACTCAGCAGTTGCACAAAGATGAAGACATTTTTGAGGGTAAGCAAACAAACAAAAAATCAAAACCTCTCAAGGACAGAATGAAGATTGCTCTTTTTCTCCATTTTATTACGATTTAACTGGCTTCTGCTGGGTTTTCTACCTCAGAGCATCGTTTGCCAAACAGTTTGAGCCTTACCTTTGTTATTTATATAGAGACAAAATATTTATTTCCTTCCTTCATTCAGCATTCCTGCATAACATGATGTTGCCTGGCTTGAGCTCAGCTTTATCTCCACATGTGCTGATGGGATATGTGGCTCTTAGCATATCCTTAAGTATGTCCTGCTGTGCAGGCAGTATGTTTGCTTTGACACACGTATGGTTACCTTTGTAAGTTGCTCTGATGCATCAGAATAAGACCCTGATGCTGCTGAAAGATATTTAAGGGCAGAGAGGCCCTTTTATTTGCTGTTTGGAAGAGCTGTCTTCAGGCCACACCTAGTACAGGACATGAGAGTGCCTTAAGGTTCCATATACAAATCTTCTTAGCAAATAGCATGACCAAAGAGCTTAACTTCCACTTCACTTTTTCTAGCTGAAACTAAACTTCAAACTGTTAATGGACTTTAGTGTCTGTCTTTTTCACGGATTTGTAAAGAGACAAAGTTCACCAGTATCCAAATTATCAGGACAGTCTAAAGTCATGTATTCATTGCTTTTGCTGTTGAGGAAGTTTTATGCCATTAAATCCCCATCATTTATTTTACTGCCGTTTTCTCCTGCCATCTACATGTGAGTCCTATCCTGCAAGGTGCTGAACACTCTCTACTCCACTCAGTGGATCAGAGGGTGTTCAGCACCTGGCTGGACATGCCTTGCTCTTCTCAGTAGTGAGCCCAGAGTTAGAAAATCAGCACGGGGTGAGAAAAACAGAGATGGGTCAACGAAGTGTCAGCATGATTTAAATGTGGATTAGTCTAAGACATGGAGTCCAGGTGAAATAACGGCAAGGGTTTAAGTTTGATGACACAGACACTTGCTATCTGCTTTTTGAATGGTGAAAATGTAAAGGAATTTGGTGATTTTTTTTCACTAGTTAGGGTTCAAACCTTATGAGAATGTTGGACACACCTGAACTGGAACCAGAACACAGCCATTAAACAAAACAGGAGATGTGGGAACAGATTCAGGGATTCATAGCCAATCCTTTCTCTGCTACAGATAAACACAATATGTTGGGGGAAGCGTCGACATGGCTTTTGTAAAGAGAAATCATGCCTGACCAATCTGTTAGAATTCTTCGAGGGTGTCGTCAAGCACATGCACAAGGGTGATCCGGAGTCAGTATAGTGTATTCACACTTCAGAAAGCCTTTGACAAGATCCCTCTCCAAAGACTCTTAACAAGCTAAGTAGTCATCGGATAAGAGAGATGATCCTTTCATGGACTGGTAACTGGTTAAAAGATAGGGGGGAGGGATAGCTCAGTGGTTTGAGCATTGGCCTGCTAAACCCAGGGTTGTGAGTTCAATCCTTGAGGGGGCCGTTTAGGGATCTGGGGCAAAAATTGGGGATTGGTCCTGCTTTGAGCAGGGGGTTGGACTAGATGACCTTCTAAGGTCCCTTCCAACTCTGAGATTCTATGATTCTATGAAACAAAGGGTTGAGATATATGGTCAGTTTTCACAACGAAGAGATGTATATAGTTGGGTCTCCCAAGGACTTGTGCTGGAACCGGTGCTGTTCAACATATTCATACACTATTTTGAAAAGGTGATGAATAGCAATGTGGCAAAATATACAGATGATACAAAATTACTCAAGATAGTTAAGCCCAAAGCTGACTGCAAAGAGTTACAAATGAATCTTACTAAACTGGGCCACAAAATAGCAGATGAAATTCAGCGCTGATATGTGCAAAGTAATGCACGATGGAAAAAATAATTGTAACTATACATACAAAATGATGGTGTCTAAATTAGCTGTTACCACTCAGGAAAGAGATCTTGGCATCGTCATGGATAATCCTGTGAAAACATCCACCCAATGTGCAGCGGCAGTAAAAAAAAACCCCAAAAATAACCACCTCAGAAAAAGATAGGAACCATTAAGAAGGGATAGATAATAAGACAGATAATATCATAATGGTACTTTATAAATCCATCGTACACCCACTCATTGAATGCTGTATGCAGTTCTGGTCACCTCATCTCAAAAAAGATCTATTAAAATTACAAAAGATGCAGAGAAGGGGAACAAAAATGATTAGCGGTATGGAACAGCTTCCATATGAGGAGAGATTAAAAAACAAACAAACTGAGACTGACGAGTTTAGAAAATAGATGACTAAGAGGGGATATGATAGAGGTGTATAAAATCATGAATTATGTGGAGAAAGTGAATAGGGAAATGTTATTTACCCTGTCAAATAACACAAGAATTAGAGGTGACCCAATACAATTAATCGGCAGCAAGTTTAAAGCGAACATAAGGAAATACTTCTTCACACAAAACACAGTCAATCTGTGGAACTTGTTGCCATTAGCTGTTGTGATGGCCAAAAGTATAAGTGGGTTCAGAAAAGAACTAGGAGGATTGGTTCATCACATGGCTATTAGCCAAGGTGATCAGGGATGCAATTCCATGCTCTGGGTGTTCCTAAACCTCTGACTGTCAGAAGCTGGGACTGGATGACAGGGGATGGTCACTTGAAATTGCGCTGTTCTGTTCATTCCCTCTGAAGTATCTGGCACTGGCTGCTGTTAGTAGACAACACACCGGACCACATGGACCATTGGGCTGATCCAGTATGGCCATTCTTGTGTTCTTATATGTATTTAATGTAGCAGTGATGATTCCTTGCCCCCTCCACCACACCCAAACTGCCAGCAGGAGTATAGGAAGAACTCCTTGCATCTTCTCATTGTGCTTTTCGTAAGGTCCAGACAGAATTAGGCCCATAGTAATCAAAGAAGAAGATGGTATCAAGATTAAATGTAAAGTGTAAAGCCAAGAGACTTTTTCCTGTCCAGCATTTCCCAATACTTTTAAGAATTCGTTTTCATAAGTATCATGCTGTATAGCATTGAAAAAACAAAATCTTCCTTTTGGATAGTCACGGAATGATACTGTATTGTTTGGATTCCTGTATTCTTCTGAAGTCAGTGGCAGTTTTGGGTTTCCATGAAATGCAGAATCAGGCCTTTAATGGTGTATGAATGGCATTGGATGGCATCATTGCTTTGACAATTGATGCTTAACTTCAGATTTTTCCTAACCATTTCCCAGTATCACATCAACAGCAAAGCCGGATAAAGCTGTTTAAGATTTAATGTCATTACTGACTCCAATCCTGAGGGGGGAAAGAATGTTTTCTGCTCAGTTAGTGGAGCATATTTGTTATTTTTAACAGGTTAAATCTGAGGTTGGATCTGTTTTTGATTGACATTGGTTAAGAGATAATATATGGAATAAATAAATTACAGCCATTCACACCTGCCAATTACTAAACCTCCTTCCTAATGACAGTTAGCCACAAGGTAAATGAACATTCCAGTGTTATATATTCACGAGTAAAGTCTTCATGGCTGATAACCATACATGGTGCAACAGGGCAGTATTGTTTTGCAAACTGATGGGCAGATTGCTAATGGCAGATGGCAAACATGAGAATTTTGACCAAGTAGCTGGAACTTGATTATTACTTTAAAAAACAAACAAGACAGCCTCGCCTGGCAGCCGTGAAAAGAAGGGATGCTAAAGTCACTCTGAGTTGTTACTGGCTCATTCTCCTTTCGATGCTCTGATCCTGAGCAACCTAACCATCTAAGTCTTAACCAACCCACCTAAACCATGATGTCCTGGGCAGTTCCAAGGCCTGCAGCACCATGAACCTCATCACCAGAACTTTGGCACCTTTGTGCATTTGACCTCCTTCAGCAAAAATGGATGGTCAATCCCTTTTTTGTAGGGAAGGCCATTTTCGTCATTTCCCCATCATACGTAGGATTGGGTGAGCCAACACCCCACTTTTCAAATAATTGTAACCCCACCAAAGAGCATGTAATTCCTTCAGCCAGGACATACATCCTAAAGCTGTGATGCTGTGAAGCAAATAATAAAATCAAGCGAATTATGATACCTGCACTCATTCAGCATGTAGACTGTGCGTGCTGACACAAACCCTGCCAATCCAGAGGTGCTCTCTGCAAACCTGATGATCGTAGCAAATATCGCAACATCCTGATACACAGTACATAACCACATATAAACAAAAACAACAATGAAACTTGATGCTACTCATCCAGCCTATAAGTGAGGCAATGTACAATATTTGGGGTGGTGGGAAAGAATATGAAGGAGTCCACTTGTGCCTAGTACCACCTTTTATGTACAGCTTAGTCACCAATCTTAGTGTCTCTTAAAAGCACCAAGACTGGCCAATAGGATTGCAGTTGGTTTATGGGTGCCATAATACTATTCTGGGCTTGTTGTTGTCCTTCTGGCCCAACAGTATGGAACAGCCAGAGATGGTCAACACTCCTTTCCTAATAATATTTGTGAAATAAAATAACGCAGGCGGCATGTTAGCAATTCAGTATTATATTTTGCAAGAATATATCTCTTCTTTCTAATGGCCTGATCTAGCTCCCATTGGAGTCAGTGGGAGTATCTCAATTGAATTTAATGTGCATCACATTGGGCTTCAGATAGAAAACTTGTGGCTATCTAGATATTTTGACTTTTTTTCTGTGCTTTCTTTCTGCCTCAAATGATAACAAGTGTCTGCCATACAAGGTTAGCCAAAGCAACTCTTTCATGAGATTTGTCTGACATTTTCAGCATTTATGAAGCGGTAATGGATGATATTTTTTCATACAATGGTAATTTGTTCATCAAGAATTTTATGACAAAAGAGACATTTTTTTCTTATTACTCTATATTTTAAACTGCTTTTTCGGCATCTCTCTAACTTTTTTTCTAAATACATACAGCAGGAGGATACTCATCTCAAGTCTAAATAATTGGGTGTTTTAGATGGTAATTCCATTGTTTGTTTCTGCAAATGTTTTAAAATTTATGATTCACCAGGGATACATTTCTACTAGCTTGTTTTTTTATCTTATTTTATAGTGCACTTTTTTTAAATATAACACCTACCGTGCTATTAGTCATTCCATTAACTTTCTTCTCATTTTCTCCCTTTCCTTTATTCAAGGTGTTTAAATACTCAGGCATTTTCAATGCCTCTTTTTGTGGCTGCAATTCTGAGAGATGAGACTAATTTATGGATTTTGTGCTCAGGAAAATTACACCAAATGCAAATTTGCAAGTGCCTCAGTGATTTAGGGGCCTAAGAGACACTGACTTTCATGACCTTTTTGTCAAGTATCAGAGGGTAGCCGTGCTAGTCTGGATCTGTAGAAGCGACAAAGAGTCCTGTGGCACCTTATAGACCAACAGACGTATTGGAGCACAAGCTTTCGTGGGTGAATATCCACTGCATGCATCCGACGAAGTGGATATTCACCCACGAAAGCTTTTGCGCCATGATCTTTTTGGTTATCTCTGTAGGTGCATTGTCAGAAAATGGAACGTTGAAAAAGGGACTTAGGCTCATAAGACACTTAGCTAATGCTATCCCTTCCTTTGTGTGACAGCTTTGGGCGAGCATTACATGCAAGATCAGTCCCATTGTCTGTCAATTGTTGCAGCCAGATCAGAACTGCCAATAAAGCTTTCATCTTCCTTTAGAACCTTCCATATTTTTAACAGCTGTGTGCCCTGAGGACACTGGTAAATACCCCAGGCTTAAATGCTTCATTCTTCTCCATTTGCCATTAGAACTATTGCAAACCCTTAGTTATTTGTTGCTTTAAGGACCAATCCTGTGAATACCCTGATTTCAGTGGGAATTAAGATTGCTCAGCATGTTTCTGGATTGAATAATTGGGTATGTTGTTTGCCAAGGAAAAGAATCATTTAATGTAAATGTATATTTCTCTTGAAACTACAGTGAGAATGAAGCTCAAATGAGATTTCAAACTTTTGTTACAAAATTCTTCATTACCTTGATCTCTTATGTCTCCATCTTTTAGGTGATGTTTACCGAAACCTTTGTATTGCTTTTGCGCTGATGATGAATAATGACATTCTTGCAGAGTGTTTGATCACAACTTCCTTTTTTCCTCTGGATTTATTTGAAAGAGAAAGGAAAAAAGCAAGCACTCTTAGACCTTGATCATTAAAAATATAAGTGTTTATAATTTACTGTAATATAGGATAGTAAAAGAGTACTGTCATATTACTGTAATAAGGTGCATACAAAATTCCAATGTGTGTACTACATGGGATGCTAAGGTCTTCTGTAGGTTTTTTGTTTTTATCTTGGTTAGGCGCTTATTTTTTTACATTTAAATCAAGGGGTTATGTGGTTTATACTGTACTCCTTTCTACTTGCATTTTGATTTGTGCTAACCTTGTCTACCTCTCAGACCTCATTGTTGAAAACATTTTCAGTCTTCAGTATAGAAAACTGAATCACACTTTAAAGTGTTTTCCCTTTCAATAACCTATCTGTCTGTTTATGAGCCGCAACATCTCATAAATTAGAAGAACCTCAACGTGGAAGGATACATTAGAGGAAAGCTTGTGTTTTAACAATTAATGACTGGGTGAGCCCAGTCATGCTACCATTCCAAACTTAGACCCTATTGAAATCAATGGGAGTTTTGAATGTGAAGTCTTTTAAGTAACATTGGATTGGAATGGACTACATGGGTCCTTGAGTCCAGTCCCCTCTTGCTGGTGGAAGCAACCTTGTCATATAATCCTGCTCATAAACGTATCAAGCTTCATCTTAAACCTAGTTAGCTTGGTTGCTCCCACTTCTCCTATTGGAAGGTCTATTCCAGAACCTCCCTGCCTGATGTTTAGAAACTTGCTAATTTCCAGCCTAAATTTGTTCACAGACAGTCCAGCATGCAGTCCCATTGTCTTCTGCAGACTGGGACCTACATTTTCAAAAGTAAGTAGTGGGTTTGGGTGCCCAACTCGAGATGCTTAAAGGAACTCAATTATCAAGGGGTACGTGCCCAGCATTACTTGAAAAACAACCCCCTTTGAGGTATTTCAAATTGGCCGCGAACAACTTGAGGCACCCAAAAGCATTAGTGGGAGGTGGATCAGGGCTCTAAAGGGATGTTGTAGTGTCCACACTACTTGTTGGTCTGCCCCAAGTTACATTCACCATGGGTCACTTTCTACTGGCCTGTAACTCCTCCATTCAGTAGAATCTGCTTCAACTGCAGAGGGACAGTGGCCCGTTCTTCAGTGCCTCTTGTGGGTTTTCAGCTCCAAAATAGTGGAAGATGGAGGTGGGGAAATATGTATCACTGCTCCCAGAGTGGCCTGGCCAAGGCTGCAGTTGCTTTGCCCATAGTGCCAGGCATCATCCTTATTTCCTGACGCAGCCTGCAATTCTTTCTCCTCTCTCCCTGGGCTACCAGTGCCTTTTAAACTGTCCCTTCTCCTGGAGCATGCCCTGTAGCTGTAGAGGGGTGGAGCTTCCCTGGCCCAGCATTGCTCCATGGTTTAGTGTGGGGTCGGTAAACCCATCACAAGGGGTTACATTTACTTTTCTCATTATTCTTTACCAAGAACTTCAGAGATGCTCATAGAGACACACAATGTGGGAAAAGCTATTTGGACGAATGTGTTTAAATTTCCTGTTGTCAGTTGTCCCATTTCAATAACGACCGATCACCACCGTGCAATAGAGTGGAAATTGCTATCCTTCTCAAAAGTAATTAATTGAAAAGGTAGTCCTAGAACATGTGTTCTGATCTTGCCTGCTGTGAGCCAGAAAAAAGAACTGAACGGAGGTAGGATAAGACACTACCTCAAGCACTGGATACGTGACACTATCAAAGCTCTGAGAGTATTTTTTTTCTCACTTGCCTGCTGGCAGAAGGAAATGATGGCCCTAGAGTCCAGATTGGCACAGGGCGATGTAGCAAGAAGAAAGAATTTCTCTTTTTTCTTTTCTTTCTGTTAAGGCCATGTCCAGACTTTATGGAATCACTGTAGCACTTTGTGAAAAAATGAGAGACATGAGAAAGCCCTTGACCGTTGCCGAGATGGAATAGAGAGAGAGTTATGCAGCTAATGTGCTGCTTGCTGTGCATATATGCTGTGCAGACAAGAAAATCCAATACGATATGAACGTACAAGGAAAAACTATGAGGCCTATATGGTAGGATAGGATACCCTCCTTTCTCCTACAGGGGTCTGAGTTCAAATTTAATCTCCGGTGATAGCCATTTCTTTATACCTCACAATAGACATTCTTTGATCAGGAAAGGCCCAGAACTGGAATAGATTGGGTGTTGAAGTTAGGTTTCAAATGCATTGGCAAAGCTGTTTGGAGAGGCATTATGAATACTTTATTGCTGAGGGTCCAAATCTTGTTCTGCCTACACTCTGCCCGACCACAAGCCATTGTGGTTATTTCCTCTAGTTCAGAAGCACTCCATTTCACTCACCATTTTGTTAAAAGAGAAAACAGAAAGTATTCTATTTTTGAAGTTTGAACTCTTTTTTTTCCCCTCAACACTTTCCCTCAGGCAACTGGTGCATGTTATGACAAATACTGGGTACACTGTAATATGAGTTATTGTTGATTCACTGTAGAGAAGTTGTGAAAGGATTTCCCCATTAGCAATAAACCAAATGTATTAAAACACTTCCTAAACAACTAAATAGTTAAAGAGGCCTCCTTTCAACACCTTGCTAAAGCTACTACAAATTAAGCATGTGTTTAAGTGTTTGTTACTGAACTGGGCCTTATTCAAATACTTCAGATTATGTTTATCCTAACATCAGATATAAGGAGACAAGTAGGGATATAATGAATTGCTCCTTTATGAAAATAATCTTTTATCTAGAGCTGTACAGAGATTGATATTTCACTTTTAATGAGATGTCTGTTTTGTGCATTTTGTCCAGTATATTTTATCATAGGTATTTGTATGGTGTCTACCATGTTGGGGCCAAATCCTCACTTATTGTAAATCAGAGTATTCCCATTGAATGCTCTGCTGATTTATACCAGCTGAAAACAACACTTATGCAGAGAGCATTAAAAGCTCTCAAAAGAAAAATTGCATAAAAAGGAGCTAGAACATTGTAGATTCATGGACTTCAAGGCCAGAAGGGACCATTGTAATAATCTAGTCTGACCTCCTGTATAAAACGGGCCTAGAACTTCCCCCCAAAAGTCCCTAGAGCAGATCTTTTAGAAAAACATCCAACCTTGATTTTAGAACTTTCAAGTGACGGAGAATCCATCACAATCCTTAGTAAATTGTTCCAATAGATAATTGCTTTCACTTAAATATTTACACCTTGTGTCCAATCTGAATTTGTCTAGATTCAATTCCCAGCCATTGGATTGGGTTACACCTTGCTCTGCTAGATGAAAGAGTTAATTGTCAAATATTTGTTCCCTTGTAGGTACTTATAGATTGTAATCAAGTCACTCCTTAACTTTCTCTTTGTTAAGCTAAATAGATTGAGCTCCTCAAGTCAATCACTGTAAGGCATGCTTTCTAATCCTTTAATCATTCTCCTGGCTATTTTCTGACCCTTCTCCAATTTATCAACATCCTTCTTGAACTGTGGACACCAGATCTGGTTGCACCAGTGCCAAATACAGAGGTAAAATAACCTTCCTAGTCCTACTCAAGATTCCCCTGTTTTATGCATCCAGGGATCTCACTAGTCCTTTTGCCACAGTGTTACCTTAGGCATAGGAGCCGACTTCCGTCGGCTCCGCTGGGTGCGTCGGGGGGCGGGGCCCCGCAACGTCGGCCGGCGTCGGGGGCGGGGCCCCGCAACGTCGGCCGGCGTCGGGGGCAAAGGTAAGTTCTCCGGTAACGGGCACGGGGCCGGTGGGGAGCTGCCGGTGGGTGCTGAGCACCCACCAATTTTTCCCCGTGGGTGCTCCAGCCCCGGAGCACCCACGGAGTCAGCGCCTATGACCTTAGGCACTCATATTCAGCTGGCCACCATGACCCACAAATCTTTTTCAAAGTCGCTGCTTTCCAGGATAGAGTATGATCTACATTCTTTGTTCCTAGTGAATGCATTTGCAGTTAGCCATATTATAATGCATATTGCTTGCTTGCACCCAGCTTATCAAGCAATACAAATTGCTCTGTATCATTGATCACTGTTTGTTTACCACTCCCTCAATTTTTATGTCATCTGAAGACTTTATCAGTCATTTTATATTTTCTTGTAGGTCACTGATAATAATAGTAAATTGCGAATAGTGTAGGACCAAGAGCTCATCCCTACAGGAACCCGCTAGAAATACACAACTTCATAATGCTTCCCCATGCATAGTTACATTTTGAGGCCTATCAGTTAGCCAGATATTAATCCGTTTAATGTGCATTGTGTTAATCTTACATTGGTTTAGCTTTTTAATCAGATGACTGTACTTTAATCAAAATGTAATAGTCGGTCATCTATGTTGGCTATTAGTTCAAGAATTAGAATGATTAAATAAACCGAAGAAATGTCTGCCATGCACGGTTACTGATGTACTTACAGTAGTCACCCTTGAAATCTTTTCAGTTATCTTTGTCATTAAAACTGCTGTGGGCCTGATTCTCTACTGCATTACTCCAGTGTTATGCTATTGTGTTTTCAGAAGAGCTACTCTTTGAATCAACTAGTTGGATTCTTTTAAGAGAGACTTTCCTTCCTTTCAAGCAAGATGTATTATGCTACATTGAAATGACGACTTTTTAAAAAAAGAAATTCAGCTTTTTTTGCTGTATGCTTCCAGACTTGCAAATTGTTCTTCTCCCAAGGGCAAAATGTCACCTATCTCACATTAGAGGGAGCCTGAAATGTCTTCTGACTGTGCTAGAAAGTCGTTGAGCGACCCCATGACAAAGTGAGTGACTTTTGACAAGAGGCAAAACCATTATTTACTCTCTAAGCCCCACTGATGCTTCTTTGAACGGGCAATCAGCTAACTGAATCATCAGTAGTTATCATAGGTAGCATGCAAGGTAATATATGCTTTCTTATCTGCCTTACTTAGAACTTGTGCAGATTAGTTGATGAATGTGTTCACAATGCTTTGAGAGCACAATATGCTTTATATCTCTACTGCTGGTTAAGGACCTCAGCCAACTTCTTTTGAGTTCAAAGGAAAGAATCCCATTGGTTTCAGTCAGAATTCGATCAGACCCTAAATGAATTGCTGTGTTGTTATGTAAGTCTGATATCTCCTGTATGAAGCCATGATTGTATTGCCTGCAGTGCAGTTATTTAAACCACCTTAGTGATAAGAGTAATTTATTCTTGCTATACAGTTCTTTCAGGTATTTATGTACACTGCTGCTCTACTTAGACATACACACATTTTCTGATCAGTTTTGGCCCTTCCTTTTTGATAAATTGCAAGCAGCATCTGAATTTGTACCAATGAAATTATTGTTAGTCGTATGGGGCAAGTCAGTGTGTGGTTCCTTGATGGAAAGATAACAAGCTGCATTTGTATTACATATAAAAAAAACAAACTGCTTATTGTTTTGCAGTGAAGCCAAGTGTGAGATCTCCTAATCATAAGAATTGCTTTTGCTTTCAAGGGGAATGTATGCAGAGTCTCTTTTTCGCTCTCCCTGCCTTTCCTCCCTCCTCCTTTCTCTTCTTTTACCTTATTGATCTGATGTGCTTTGCCCAAATCAATCCCTCAGGTTATAGAATGGCCCTTTAAAAAAAAAATCTGCTTGATAAATGGGGAAGCTGGGAATGCCACTTTCAGCAAGTTTTCTGTATGTATGTCAATTTAACGTGTGTGCAAAAGCTGTAGTGTGAGAACTTGAATGGAATCTTCATTACACTGTGAGGAAGGGTTTCAAGTTATTTGAAGAGTCCAGTACAAGACCCGGTCACCAGGTAACTGGCAACCCAGCCAGCAAAGCAGAGCTATTGCCATTGTTAGCTGGAACGTAACATTTCAAAGCTTCATGTGCTAAGTATTGATAATGGCCCGTATATTAATGAGGGTAACTAATATCTTTTCTTCTAATGTTTTCTCAGTTTTAGAGAGCTCACTAAGCACTACTAAAATAATAAGAAAAGTATTTTTTAAAAATCTTTCTTGGAGCTCAAGTGCTCTTAATACATTCTTATGTAATGTGTTTGCTGTTTCCCCCTCAATTATGGCTATTTCATTCTAGATGAGACCATTGTACCAGCCACGGACCAATTTTCATCATAAGGCTTATTAGCCAGTTAGCTGTATTCTAATACTCAATTGTGTTTTTGTCTTCCACCACACCTTTCTTAGCTTATTGATTCATGCACAGGTAAGGGTTGCATGTGATTGATCAGTTTATTTTGCTAATGAATACTTTGTTGCATTTAACCTCTTGGTGCAAGAAAATTACCTAGGTTGCCATAGTGATTTCTTCCAGAATTTTTGTTCTTGCTGCTCCTTCGCCGTGTCACTGGAGAGTATTTTTCCTGTGAGTTGTGTCTATAGTTCCTTTGCCACATGCGATTTTTTTTCTTTCAAACTACTGTATAAAAGTATATATTAGTTCATGCTTCTCCCTCAGAGCAAAGCACACAGAGGCAAATGTTTAGTCACTTATGCAAAAAAGTGATATCTGTTGCAAGGAGTAAATGCTCGTTTTCATATTTAATGAAGCCATAATCAATGGTAATGGATGAAGACGGCATTAAAGAAATGTTAAATCTTCTCCCAAGGGGAAGTCATTTTACTGGAAACAAGCTAGGTAATCAACCTTAGAAAAAATATATAGTTCTTTTATGCAAACAGTTTTTCCAGAGACAATGCAGGAAGTGTAACCAAAAAAAGCATCCAGCTGTTTGGATCTTCAGAAATTCATCACATATGGCATTAGATGTTCTACCACTCCCAAGCATCCAACATCAGACTTTGCTCTGTATGGGAGCAAAGAAACCAGGGCTTGGATGAGCACAATATTAATTATTTCTCCCCTGATCTTTAAGGGTGTGTCTGCACTGTGTCTGGGAGTGAGCCTTGCAGCCAAGGCCCACCCACATCTGGTAGTGGGGCTCACATGAGTGCACTAAAAATAGGTGTGTCGATGCTGGAGCTTGGGCCCTGAAACCTGGCTGGAGGAGCGTCACAGCCCGAGCTCCAGACTGATCTGCAAAATCAAAGCACCACCTACAAAGCTATTTTTAGCACGGTAGTGCCAAGCCCTGCTACCACAAGTCTGTGAACATGAGCTCCTTCCCAGATGTAGTGTAGATGCACCCTAAATTAAATCTCATAGCCAGCTAACCAAAAGGAGCACGGAGAGCCAGCGGTCAATTAAAGTGTTCGCCTTTATTTGGGTTATGTATTCACATCAACATTTAATTTCTGTGGTTTTAGCCACAGAGCCTTCATAGGATTTCCCTGGCTCTGCATAGGAAGCATAATATTTATATCAGTGCTGATATGTTCTTCACCACTGCTCCTAGGAAATGAAATTCAAGAGTTTGACAGTACCTTCTGGCTGGCCCAGGACAAACACCTCGTAGCATGCCATTACATGGTAGGTGACATGCTTAGAGAGGACAGTGTTGTGTCGATATAGCTAACAGGGATAGATCGAGAGCTGGGTTACAAAAATCTTGAAGTCCGAATTTCCTTCTGGATTTAGTCCTGTGTGTCCCTCTTCTGGAACATGAGGGTACAATTTTCTCTGCTGACCAATTTGTGTCCTTCTATATTGCCTGTTTTATTTGCTGTTACTCTGACGTTTTCCTGTGATCCACAGAAGATAAGATGCATCTTATGGCAGAAAGATGTTTATTGAAAGATCTTTAGGGAACGCTGCAGAATAACTTATGTTTATTTACTATAGTACATCACAGCAATCAGGGCCGGCTCTGGCTTTTTTGCTGCCCCAGGCAAAAAAGCCGCCCGCCGCCCCGCTCCTCCGGCCAGGGCACCGGCGAGGAGCGTGGGGCGGGAAGAGTGTTTTTTTAAAAAAATTTTTTTAAAAAACTGTCAGCGCCGCCACCCTCCAAGTGCCGCCCCAAGCATGTGCTTGGTCGGCTGGTGCCTGGAGCCGGCCCTGACAGCAATTTACAAATTAGATAAATGCAGAAATTACCATACTGTTGCAACCTCTAGGATGGAGGGCAGTGGCCAGGAGCACAGTCAACAGACAGGACCACTGCATCAAAGTGAAGATGGGACATATTTAGCTAAAGAAGACCTTGGTGCAAATGTCTTCTGTTTTTGAAAAGTTCTTTCATTCCCAAACAGGCTGGAGAGGACCGTGGCGTATTAAAGCCTCACAGAGGCTGAGGTAACACAAAGCAGTCACAATGCTCCCCTGGATTGAAAGCTGAAGATTCCGTTCTGGGGTAGGGGGATCCCTGTGTAGTGCAAGGTCGATGTAGCCAGCTTCCTGTCCCCCATATTTTGCTCAGCACAGGGTATGTGTCAAAGGTGGTAGTGGGGTGAGGTGGAGCTCTAGATCACGCTCTGGTGCATCATCTGGCTTCAGGTGGGGTTGCTTTAGAGCAGCCCCGTGACTGCGATAACTTACACTGAGGGAGCTAGAGTGGGTGCTGTAGTTCCATTCTATCTCCATCTGTATGCCCATTCTCTTCTGCAGCCGTGAGCATCAGCTTGGTGCAGCTGAGGATTGAGGCCAGTGCATCTATATTGTTTGGATGAAGTTCTGAGTTGACCCTTGGTTCTCAATATTCTAAGTATTGAAAATATGATCCTTGGAGCAGTTTGCCATCCCCTCCAGCACAGAGCTACACATACACAAAGCCCAACCCAGTAAACAAATGTTAAAGAATTAAAGCACCTAAGGAGTGTGGTTCAATGGGATCGGTTATTACAATCCTCATGTGTGGAAGAAGGATACAGTGTTTATGGCATACTTGATGTGCAAGTGACTACAATTTTCCTGAAAAAGAAAACTGCCGAGAAAAAGCAGCAGACAGTGTGGTTTCACATGGCAACCTGTGTTGTGCCTTGGGACCTCAGCTTTCACAGGTGGTCACTAGCTACTCGGAAATACCATCCTCTCAGTAAGGGACCTGGAAGTAGGTAGTCTGGCTTAGCAGGCATGGCTGGGCTGGTGTCCACATGTCAAGGGTAGCCACGTGACGGTAGTCAGCAAGCAGAGATCAGAGTAATTGCTAGAGCTAGGATCAGTAAAGTCAGGCCAGGGTGGGATACCAGAGATCCGAGATACTTATCAGGCTGGAATCAGGAGCAAGAGTCAGGGCCAGAGTCAGGCTGGGGTCAGAGACTGGAGATCAGAAAACAAGGTGAGGTCTGGAGTTGCAGCAAGCCAGAAGTTTGCATGGTTGCCTAGACAACTTCCTGGAGCATCCTCCCGGGTTAAATAGTGTGCATTGGCAAATCAGAAGACCACAGGATGCTTTGGCACTGGACCAAGCTCTTCCTGCAATGCCTAATCTCCAGAGTGCTCCTTGGAGCCTCCCAGTGGTGATGTGGGAATGTCAGCTGCTCCTGGCGCTGCAAACCTGGGATCTAGTCCCATAGATCCTTACACTTATTACTTAAGTGAGAATAAGCAAAGAAAAACGTAGGCTGAATAGCAACAACAATGTCCTAATGGAAATATCTATTAAAGGAAATACTGCAAGTTCCCACAGTCTGAAACTGGACAGAATAAGAGAATAATTTAGTAACACTTGAACTTGATAATCTAATCAGTCTTATCAATCTTTAACTTCTATTATTCTTTTTAAGTACCATTTTCAAGAGTGCAGTTCTAATAAACAGTCGAATAAAATGGAAATTAGAAAAGAAAAAAGTAATTGATGAAATCACATTATATATACTCATCAAAAACTAATCAGAATAATGATTTGGGTATGGCATTATTATTAATAGTGGTAGTAGTATGTATTTAGCAATTATATTCCAGTAGCGCCTTAAACACTACAACAAGGTTGGGCCTCATGATGCTAGGCATTGTATGGACATATACAAAATTTCACACCCTGCCCCAAAGAATTGGGACCTCAGTCTCTCCATCTGTCATTCCATTCTTCCTTCAATGAAATAAATTTACTTTGTCAGGAGCTGTGGCACCATGACAAAGCAATACTTATGAGCATTTTTGGGAAGTTGGATATTTTTTGTAGTTACTTTATTAGGAAAAGGTTGAAACCTGCAAAAGCAACAACCTTCTCCATATGTTCAAAGGTAAGAGAGACCATAACTGTTTCATTTGTCTGTTGGTTTCATGCTGGTGGATTTGAAGAAGATTGTGTTTCCTTCTGACACCTCTGACCTTGTCTCCCCCTGCCTGGTGCACAAAATGAAGTGAACATTTTTCATTTTGTGCAACTCCAGCCATTCTAGATTAAGAGACCAATACCCAATCACACGATACATTAGAATGCAATGGTTCATGGTACAGTATGACTTTGCATGTCTCTTAAATTGATCACATTAACAATGTTTCATTCACTCCTTTTTTATGTGATAAAGTAGCCTATAAAACCTAAGCAAGGATAAATAATTTTGGCTGTCAAAAAAACCCAATAAAATCATTGGCTCTTTTAAGGGGGTCAGTTTCAGTGTCCCTGCTTGTAACTTCGCTTGCATCAGTCTTCACAATATTTCTGCACATAGGGCCTCACTCCCTTCGACTCCAGGGGACTTTGGCTCAGGAGCTTATAGCCCTTTCTGCTTGGAATACAGACCCTGTTGACTTTGGCTGCATATGAGTAAGGGTACGTCCATACTTACCGGCTGGTTCGGCGGCACGCAATCGATCTTCTAGACAATCGATCTTGTGCGATAAATCGATCCTGGAAGTGCTCGCCGTCGACGCCGGTAATCCTGCTCCGTGAGAGGAGTAGGTGGAGTCGACGGGGGAGCCTGCCTGCCGCGTGTGGACCCACAGTGAGTACCTTGAAGTTCGAACTAAGATACTTTGACTTCAGCTACGTTATTAACGTAGCTGAAGTTGCGTATCTTAGTTCGAACTGGGGGCTTATTGTGGACCAAGCCTAAGTGCTTTGCTGGATCAGCATCTTTGAGCATGCTCTATGGCTTTTTGTTAGCAAGTCAGCGCGCATTCCTCACTCTCAACAGCTCTCTCTGCCATAAGTACACTCCAGTCTGTACATGCACCTGCCTCCAGCCCCTTCTCATCAACTTTCTCTATGGACTTGGGAAGAGACCCCTACCTCCAGAAAAATTCCCTCCAGACTTGGAGATCACATTCTTCGCCCTAACTCTAAAGGTATGAGAACACTCCCATTTTCAGATTTCTTGGAGGTTATAGGGGGGAATTTAGATATAAAATTTGAGAGCTCTGTGAGGTGGAAAGGGAGTAATTTTAAATTTTTAGATGCTAAGTAATTTATTTTAAAAATTACTAAAACTATGTACTATAGAGAAACAAGATATAGTAAGCCATTTCTTACTAATTGTTTCTCTTACTATCAATGCAGGAGTGTGATTCCAACTATTTTAGACACAGGTGTTTTTTATCTACCTTAGAAGATGTTATTAACCATGGCTGTTTAATTATTAAAGGAAGAGAAAGAAAACGTTAAAAATAGAAACAAATGACAGAACACAAATGATAAACTGATTACTTCTGTTATAGCTTCTTCTGTATGTCTCTCAATACAGAGCTTTAGCAGAGATTACACATTTGAGAGTAGGCCCATCTTTGGTGGGGCACTTTTCTCTGGGTAAATTGCAATCAAGGTCTTGTTTTCCAAATTATCATAAAGTCGGTTTTAATCTATCTGTAGATAACTTCGAAGGTTTGTTAATGGGCAAGAGAATTTTAAGAACTGGTGGATCCAGTTGGTTATTAGTAATAGCCACCCAGTTTATAACTGGGCAAAGTAAGCAATCTTAACTAAATCTGATGAAATTAAAAAAAATTAAATCAGTTACTGAATTCTTAAATGGCTTCTTCTATCTTGAGACAGATCAGTTAACCGATATTAAGAATCTTAAATCCAATTAAATCCCACTGTTTCTCTGTTTACCAATGTTTAGCTCTACCTCTTCTTCAGCAATACATAGTCTAATCACTTGATGATTAACAAGAGAAGCTGTTAATATTTTAAATTACACAAACATTTTCATTTTCCGATAAAATAATTATTAGAGTTTTAAATCTAATCCCTTGGCAGTGTGTTAGTTAACTTTCTTTCCCCAATCCATGTTGAAATCTTGGGGAAATTTCCTTGGATTGGTTTCTTCTTGAAGCTTCTCTGTTTTTCTTAGCTGTTGTGGCAGCTTGCTTGTAGAGATGGACAGGAAAAGTTGATGAGTGCTAACCGTTTAAGTAGGGTAGCAGAGAATGTGTGTGCGGGGGTGTTCGCTTCAGAGGTGTTGGGTTGTTTTATTTTTAGTCTTCTCCTTCCTATTTCTATGAAATTATGGAGAAAACACCTCAGCTTGTTTAGGTTCTAAGTTTGTTGTTGTCGCCCTTTCATTGGCTCCATGACATTGGGGTTGTCCTTAGGAGAATCTCTGTGTTATGAATATGTAATTTGTTAATACATATGTGCATTAGGGTTGTAATTATTTCTTGATGGTTATAGTTCCTTTGTCTTTGTAGTGGGAGATTCTTAGAACCTCTTTACGTTTTGTGTTTTTACTCCTTATTTATTGAGTTCATTTTCTTAGGTATTTCTTCAATTTTGTTAGCGTTCAAAAGGAAATGAAATTCTATTTTCAAAAAGTCATAAGAACATAAGACCATAAGAATGGTCATACTGGGTCAGACCAAAGGTCCATCAAGCCCAGTATCCTGTCCACTGACAGTGGCCAATGCCAGGTGCCCCGGAGTGAGTGGACCTAACAGGTGATGATCAAGTGATCTCTCTCTTGCCATCCATCACCCCCCTCTGACACACAGAGGCTAAGGACACCATTCCTTACCCATCCTGGTTAATAGCCATTAATGGACTTCATCTCCATGAATTTATCCAGTTTAAATCCTGTTATACTTCTAGCCTTCACAGCCTCTTCAGGCAAGGAGTTCCACAGGTTGACTGTGCGCTGTGTGAAGAAGAACTTCCTTTTATTTGTTTTAAACCTGCTGCCCAATAATTTCATTGGGTGGCCCCTAGTTCTTCTATTATGGGAACAAGTAAATAACTTTTCCTTATTCATTATCCAAACATTCCTATTCTTTATATAATTTTTTTCATTCTCAAAACAGTCTCTTGACATTAAATAACCCTTAAAAACTCTTTAGCTTATATAGTTATTAAAGAAGTTGGGGATTCTCTATAACAATTTTTGGAGGAATGATTCTGTGTATCTTCCTGAGTTGGATGAGGCATTGTTAAGCACTGCAAGTCATTAATTTATTCCCTCCATTAATATAAATATTCTATACTTAAATATCTTCTTAAATTAGTGATTAGTTTGTCAAGATCATTAGATTTCATGTTGGTACTTAATGCATTTTACCATTTACATAGCAATATTATTAGGAAGTTTACATTAGCTAACATATTTTCAAGTATGCATTCCACTAAGGCATTTGCCATTTCAAGATTTTAAGCAGGGGTTTTCAAACTGGAGGACCGGAACCCCGAAGTGGTTACGTGGGGGTTGCGAGCCCTGCCATGAACGGGGGCTGTAAGCCCCAAGCCCCCATTAAATTGAAATTAAAAGCCCTTGTTTTTAATTTATAAGGGGGGAGGGTCGCACTCAGAGGTTTGCTGTGTGAAAGGGTCACCAATACAAAAAGTTTGAGAACTGCTGATTTTAAGAATAAAACCAAAAGGTTTAAATATTTCCAGCTATATTTATTTCCTAGTGAGTTTTCTGGACAAAGTTTTCAAAGTAATTGTAAAAGTTATATCAATAAGGTGTGGCAAAGTTCCTCCTCTACCTTGGTGAGTCCTGCGCTTATTGGCGGATTTTGATCGCCTCAGAGATCTTCCCCTCTGGTAGAACCCACAGTCAAATTCCTCCTGTGTCTGATCAGGAGTTGGGAGGTTTGGGGGGAACCCGGGCCCGCCCTCTACTCCGGGTTCCAGCCCAGGGCCCTGTGGATTGCAGTTGTCTATAGGGTTTCCTGTAACAGCTGCGTGACAGCTACAACTCCCTGGGCTACTTCCCCACAGCCTCCACCCAACACCTTCTTTATGCTTACTGCAGGACCTTCCTCCTGATGGTCTGCTGATGCTTGTACTCCTCAGTCCTTCAGCTCTTCTCACTCTCAACTCCTTGTGTGCCTCTTGCTCCCAGCTCCTCGCACGCAACACCACAACTGAAGGGAGCTCCTTTTTAAACCCAGGTGCCCTGATTAGCCTGCCTGTCTTAACTGATTCTAGCAGGTTCTTCTTAATTGGCTCCAGGTGTTCTAATTAGCCTGCCTGCCTTAAATTGGTTCCAGAAAGTTCCTGCTTGTTCTAGTGCAGCCCCTGCTCTGGTCACTCAGGGAACAGAAAACTATTCATCCAATGGCCAGTATATTTGCCTTCGATCAGACTTCTGTACCCCACTTGTCTGGGTCTGTCACAAAGGATACTTCTAGAATTTTTGGTGTAGGTTTACCTTTTGGATATCACACCCTACAGGCCTTTTCACAATTAGCTCTTTTCCTAAAACAAGAATGTGTACATAGCTTGCTTTCTTGATATAAGGATTACAATTGAATCAGACTTGCCTCGACTACAAAGAGAAAAGTCCTAGTCTAGAGAAGACACTCATAGGGGTTTGTCTCTTGACCCAAGACCCTTAGAGATACAATCTGTCTATTTCAGAAATTGAGCTTCTATTAAATATTTTGTACAATGTACAAATTGCAATAAGCAACATCTTTTAAATATAGCACAAAGGAAAATAGCATAAACATTAAGGCAAGGTAAAGTTTTAAATGCAGCTTTTCTGAGTTTGTATAACACCCTTAGGGGTCATAAACACAGTTTTATTGCTAAGTAGAATTATGTTCCTGACATTTGCTTGTCCATGGTGACAGAACAAAAACCTCCTGCAATTTCTTTGATTATCTTTTTGTAACATAACTAGCTTAGAGATAGTGATACATTTTCATGCAGCCTGGCTACAATGTACTATATTTTAATATTTAGTAAAGACTCAGAGAGGTTTGTAATAACCGAACAAAAACACATCTGTAGTTTTATTAATAGCATGTTTGCATCAAAATTGAGGTCGGTATCTCACAGATGTACCACAGCCAAATGCAGAGTTATGGGACATGCTCCAATACTCAGAGCCACAATGCTGGTGGTTGTTTTTTTCCACTGCTACATAATTTACAGGTGGAGGAAATACCATAGCCACACCCACCCAGCAAGTGCAATCCTACTTTGTTGGCCCCTCTTGTGGACGTAGGTCTACAATCCTTACTGCCATTGGGTGAAATCCTGACCCTATTGAAGTCAATTCCCATTAGCTTCAATGGAGTTAGGATTTCTCCCATCGAGTAGCCCTTACTCACAGGAGCACTCCCATTGACATCAAAGCAAGAAGGTCCACTCAGCATGCAGAATCAAGTTCTATATAAGTGCAGAGCTGTGTGCTGCTAGCAGCAAGTTTAGTCAGTCACCAGGAGGATTAGGACCATGTGTATTTGTAAGGCCGACAGACCCCGGTCGTTGGCAAGTAGGATCGAACCGGGGACCTCTGGAGCTTAGTGCATGAGCCTCTACCATAACTGGCTGTTAGCTACCATAACTGGCTGTTAGCTAAGACTGTAGGCAGGCTCTCTCTCTCTTTCTCTCTCTCTCTCTCCCTTTCCGGTGCCACTAGATGGGACAGAACACTACACCCAAGAGGTGTGTGGGTTACATATTCACCACCACAGCACAGGTCTCTCCCACCTGAGCTAAAGGAATAATTTCATTTGCTGGCAGCAGTAGTGGAATGTTATTTTCTATGTGGACCAGCCACTAAAGTAGGATGGAAAACACACTTTACACATATGATAAACAGGGCTATTCAGCATGGGACAATCATGTGGTTAGTTACCTTCTTCTTTTCTTTAATTCCCATTTTGGAGGCCGTGTGTTTTTTTCATACTGACATTGGCCCAGATCCTCATGGTATGGAAATCAGTGGAAGTGAGGAGCCTAAATACCTTCGAGGGTCTTGGCGATATAGCGTGCAAATTGGAAATAAGTCACCCTGGCTATTTATTTTACAGTTTCAGCCAGATAGTCTAAGCAGCATTGAAGGAGATAAATAAGTGTCTCCATCTCTTTTAGGAGGTCTCACTTGTTCTGTTACAAAAGTATAAATTTATTACTTAAGACACAGACAGCATTTAAAGCAAAGAAAACATATTTTTCTGGATGGCAGGGATACTTATGCTGGAAGTTCTCATTTTCCGATTCAAAAGTGTTTCGTTACGGAAAATGATATAACATTCTATGTAGCTACAGGACATTGACTGATCAGGAAAACGTTCCAAGATAACATAAGGCAATGATAGAATGGTACAGGATTATGCAAAATAAAGAACAAAGCAGCTTTCCATGGGGGAGGAGGACTTTAAATCTTCTTTCTTTGCCTGCTTAACAATCAGATGAACTAATCCTTTCTGAATTCCAGTATTTGTTAGTTTGCTGTAAACATTTTCATGTTAAATTTTAGAATGGAGATATTAGTTACACTAGT
Organism: Chelydra serpentina; assembly: GCA_037349315.1. Classification (NCBI taxonomy): domain Eukaryota; kingdom Metazoa; phylum Chordata; order Testudines; family Chelydridae; genus Chelydra; species Chelydra serpentina. The sequence continues at coordinate 32,758,713 of JBAIAC010000026.1, forward strand.
TGTAATGGCTTGGACCCTAGATATCTAATGTTTTATAGTTATTTGTTGCCATTCTCACACAGACACACTTCAATAAACAGTGTGAAGAAAGCATGCAGTCACTTTTATACAACATGGTTGTGATATTGCACCATTTTAGCATAACGGTTTTGTTTATATGTTTCAATAACTTATCAGCGTCCAGTATTTACAATTTAGTTGTTTTTTATTTTCAGAATTGCAGGGAAAATGATGTTTTACTCCTCTTTTTGTGTAATAATTATGGTATATCTTTCAGCAGAACCATTTTTGTTGTTCTAATTGCTTTTAGTGCAGCATAAAAGGAATAGTACGAGCACTGTATCTGTATTTAATATTTCTTTGAATGTTTTATGTTTACTATGCTGTACTGTAGATCCATAAAAAATCTTGTGGTGTTTCAGTTAGGATGAAGTTGTATACTTTACACTTAGAAGAGAAACTGTAGGGTGATTGAATGGCACAGAGAATTGATAATAGTCTGTACAGCCTTTAATCTCTAGAATTGCTGGTTCAAATCCATCCCATGTCAATACTGGCTAGAGTCCAATGGCTGCTTGGTGGCCTGTGTGAAATAAATTTGTGATCTCAAATCAGCTCCCAGAATCCCCCTCAGAAAAACACAATTGTAATTGGCAGCCTTGGCAGGTGGTCAGGTGTTAAATATGTTGTAAGTAATGAACAAATAACTAAACTGTGCAGTACAGAGCAACTTGCATTGGTAGTGTCTATTTCTGTAACTGTTCTTTGCATCACTAGACAATTACATTTTTAGTATTGACAATAAAGTAAATTTCTAAAGTACTAAAAGCAAAAAAAGGCAAAAAACAAACAAACAAAAAAACCACTGGACTTATCAGAAGATACCAGCATTTGAGCACGATTTTTTTTTATAGAACCATAGATTTATATGGCACTTTATAGAGGATGAAATGATAAAACCACATCCCTGGAAGTTGTATAAGGGATGCGCAGGCAAGAAGGGGCAGATGTATCGACATGGGTTAGAACAGAAAGGGGTCAATGTAGGCTTTGTATTCCATGTACCTCCTTTTTATTCCCATTGTTGATTTTAGTTAGCATATTACAAATGGAGGGTCAACATCAGCATGGATTTGCAGCAGATATAAATATCAGTGTGAACAAACGACCTAATGTTGATCTCATTTATGCTGGTGTAAATCAGAAATAACTTCACTGTAGTCTATGGATTGACAGTTATGTGAACCAATCTATGGAAGTGAGATCAGAATCTGCTCCAAGATAAATATATATCAGATACGATCACTCATATCCCTATAATTGGAAATTACCTACAATGCATTTTGACATTGCATTATACAGAGTGCAATCATGTCGCAGAATAATACATGGACAGCTTATTCAAATATGCTTATCTTTGCTTCAGTATGGTACATTCAAGTAAGTCTTTGCTTTAATTACATATATATGGTCAATCCTTAAATTATTAAATTCCCTGTGTGATTACTTAATGTTGTTGCAGCACAATTCACATTGCAGTGGTCACCATTAAAATCAACATTTATAATCTCACATACTGACAGATGTTTCCCTATGTTGAACTTAAAACAGAAGACAACAAGTAAATGCTGACTTTCTAATGGTAGTCACTCTATATTTGTTTTTTATCTGAATATCGATTTAGTAGAGTTGGCTGAACAATTAGGGCCAGAGAAGAGAATAGTGGGTCATGCTTTACATTAAGGTTATATTAATGTTCCATATATAAATAGCTTATAAATGGTTAAATAAGTAATAGGTGTTAATAAATGGTTAATAAATTATTATTTATTATAGAATCCAAGAGGTCACCAGATTATAAGCATGTATATCACGTTCAACTGATTTGCTAATTGCCATCTATAATACATACTACTCATGTTTATAGCATCTATTAATCACTTATTAACCCTTTATAAACTATGTATAAATGTAACCTTTATATAAAATATGATCAGATTGTGAACATATTTGTTTTCATTTTTGTTTTCACTGAAATTCTAGCACATTGTGCACGAATATCATTTCACTGGAGTTCCATCAAGTCACAGTGGAATGTCATGTGCCTGCTACAGGATATCGTGCAAAGGCGTGTTTTGCCCAATGCACAATACCTTGTTTAAAAACAGTATTTTCAAAACGATCTATAATATCTCAAATCCTATTATTATATTTATGGTTCAACCTTTTTTCTGCTCTCGTGAGAATTGTTGTTCAAACTACTAAAGTGTGATTATATGTAGAGGAAGCACAATATGCAGATTCATACACTAGATTCCATAAAGTAAAATACAGGTAGAACATTTGGAATGTTTTCTTCTAATTCTTTTAAGCACCCTGCTGGAGTTAGCATAGCAGGGTTGTTTCATAAGTGGGCTGCAAATAAGTGATATTACAAACTGACATTAGAAGTGATAAATTAGATGAGACACTCTAGCAGTACTATGTGTATCATCCACTGTCTGCTAATTTTACGAAAGAAAGTCCCGATTTATAGACTGTGACTAAGAGAAGAATGTCAGCACTTTCATTTTGTTTAGCTTAGAAGCTAGGTATGAATGTTGCTTCCAGCATTAATATCTGTTTCAGGCTTCAGTGCCATCAGCAGAATCATTATCCAAGCGGTGGAAAAAGGGAATTTTGGCAGACACGGTACTGTAGGCACCATGATGCATGTATTCCACTCAGGCCGACATAGGCAACTTACATATTCTGTTAGCAACTCTCATGTCATGTTATATTTCTTAGCACAAGTTCAATGCAAAAGATGCAAGTGCTTTAGCATCATAGTTCACCATCATAACAGTAATAATTTTGTAATCATCACTTATCATGAGTAAAAACAAGCTCCATCATGATCTGAAAGTCTGAAGGGTGCTTAACGTTTTAAAGCGCCGTAAAATCTTTGGAAGTGAATGGAATAAAATAAGCCTACTGTATTAGTTGTTTGGGGCCTGAAACTGAGAGGTGCTGCACAAGCTCAACTTCTATTTAAGATAATTTATGAGCAGCCATTTTATTTCCTGTTAGTGAGTTTGATTCAACAGCGTAGTTGAATGGACTACTTCTTAGGACATTAGGATATTACATGGTGCATGAGACCGAGGGAGTAACCTAGTGTTGTATGGAAGTCAGTAACGTAATGCTAAAGTTGCGTATTGGCAAAAACTGCTTAATTTGTTTAATGCAAATGGAAGCTGAAACACAAAAGTTGCTTTTCCATACTGAGATGTCTTGGTAAAATTATACGGCATCTGTTACTTTTCAGTGGAAGCTGACGTTTACCACTCAAACGAAATCCTCTCATGGAAAGAAGCCGTTCCTAGTCCTTGAGTCTTTAACGTAGCAAGGTATGATAGTCTCCACGGAGCCGTAAGGTTCGCAGGGGCATGAGGGAAGTTGGGTGGAGCTTTATTAACTAAAGGTCTTGTGCCAGAAAACTAGAATTGATGAATGTGTTTGTTCGGCATCATGCATACAGTAGAAAACCAGGAGGTCAACGTCTTCTTTAGTGCTTACTTTAGGTGATGACACCACACATCACACAGTGCTGGAGTGTTGACAGTTACATTTTTCTGCCTTTTGGCAATGTTACCACCTCATCATTGATTGGCTACCGAAAAAAACCCTCTCCCTGCTATGAATAAACACATCTTACTGACACTTTCTTGGGTTTATTTTCCTTCATTTCTTTTTACTCTACCTTAATTGGGAGCTTTTGTGCCAGGAAAGCTTGCTCAAAATTATTGAGAAATTCTTTTAAAATTTACTGCCCTCTACAGTAACACCTCACTTAACGTCGTCCCGGTTAACGTTGTTTCGTTGTTACATCGCTAATCAGTTAGGAAACATGCTTGCTTAAAGTTGCGCAACGCTCCCTTATAATGTTGTTTGGCAGCCACCTGCTTTGTTCACTGCTTGCAGGAAAAGCAGCCTGTTGGATCTAGCCGGTGGGGGCTTGGAACCAGGGTGGGCTGGCAGCCCCCCATCACCTCCCTTAAGTTCACTGTGTGGGAGCCGCCCAGCAGGCTATCAATTGCCGGGGAGTTCAAGTGACCCTACCCCCACTGCTGTATGCTGCTCCTGCCCTCTGCCTTGGAGCTGCTCCCGGGAGCCTCCTGTTTGCTGTGCAGGAGTGGGGGGAGGAGAGGAGTGCTGATGTCAGGGGTCCTCCTGCCTCCTGTACCCCATCTCCACAGAGCGGGGGAGACATGACATGGCTCACAATAGAGGGAGCTTGCTGGCAGCAGCTGGTGTCTCAAATTGCTGATCTACTTTAAAAGGCAGTGTTCCTAGAGTGGGGTCAGCATACTTAAAGGGGCAATGCGTCTCTCTCTCTCACGCATGCACACACACATGGTGTGTGTCTCTGTCTCACACACACATGCACCCCCAGCACTCTGGAAAGTGGAGGGAGTGGTGCGTTCCAGTGGGATAGTGTGGGTTCATCATCATGGTCAGTTTCCACAGGGAATGTTTGCAGCCACTGCCATGCGTCTGTTGTCTCTCATCCCTCCATTTGTGTTGCCTTGTAGAGTGTGAGGCTACATTAACAATAGTGTGTTAACCCTTGAGGGCTTAGCCGAATGTTAGTTCATCATTTAGCAGCAAGGCAATATCTCATCCTCTTCCACTTTCTGACTCCACCACATATATATATATATATATATATATATATATATATATATATAATGTCTTTTGTCTGGCAAAAAAAAATTCCCTGGAACCTAACCCCCGTGTTAACATTAATTTTTATGGGGAAATTGAATTCGCTTAACATCATTTTGCTTAAAGTAGCATTTTTCAGGAACATAACTACAATGTTAAGTGAAGAGTTATTATACTTACTAATGCAAGTGACTTAATGTTGATCTCACATGGCTGAAAATCAGAAGTAACTCAGTTTATGTCAGTGGATATACACAGTGCAAAGGAAATCAAAATTAGGCCTATTACATCTCTTTCTTCAAAGTGGTATATTTGAATAAAATATTATAAAATTCAGAAAAGTTTCTGAACAGAGCAATTTAATGCATGTTTTTTGTGACATAGCAAAAATGTATGGCAAGCTTCATTTGACTTTGGCTTATCTCCACCTCGGTTTTCAAAGTCTGACATAAATACATGATTTAAACTGCTATTTTTCAAATGTGACACTTAATCCATAGATATAAATCATTGTGACTCACTATTATGCCATAACTGTCACTGGTTCTTCTTTGTGGATAAACAGACATAAAATAATTGTGTTTAAAAGTCTATCAAAGTCAGTAACTTTTAAAAATTATCGGGTTCAATTTTTCTGAAGGAGGTTATGGTGAGAAAAGTCAGACACCAAAATAATATTGTTCTGATGGAAACCTTCCTTTCTTCATCTCATGAATTATATAAATCTCATGTCAAAAAGGATAAAGACAATCTCATCTAATTGCATGACAGTGTCAAGGAAAGATAGTACTAGCAAGTATCTAAGAGACAAAGAGATACTTGAGTACTGACCTTGAGTTACTTGAATGATTAGTTTGAAGGCTTACAGTTCAAATTCACAAGCAGCAAGATTTCAAATAAGCCGGTGCGGAAAGAAACAAATAAATCACAAGACCGTATAGCGTCCTTGCTTTTTCTAGCTGAGGTCTTGCATGGAAAAATCCTTTTTCAAATGGTTATGGATTTGATCCTGCAATTTGATACCTTTTAAAACGAGAATAGAGTGTTTCATATGGCTGCCATCAGATCTATAGTAGAGAGCAAATATAGCTTGAAAGGATATGCTTTAGCACATTTTAATACTTAAATTGTATGAAATATTGTCTTTAAAATTATTGCATATATTACTAAGAACTTCACATTGCCTTAAGTCTGAAAGGAGAAAGAGGAAATGAAAATGTTTATTATTCATTATGGATCTGATTCTGCTCCATTTTTCCATTCTCTTCAATGGAAGCAGGATTAAGGCCTATTTATTTTGTGCTTCACAGGATAGATCCTCAGATGGTGTAAGTTATATTGAAGTCAATTTTTTGTTTGGGGCTCTGATTCTCGCATAGAGCTGGCTTAATTTCTGTGTGTCAGATCCTTCCTGGACCTCAGTCAATGAAACTAGGACAGTTAACATCAATTGAGGATCTGCCCCATGATGTGCTAGATGCTTTCTCAACATTCAAGAAGAGATGGTCCCTGCCATTAGGAAATTACAGTTTAAAGACAGATTGTCTGGTGGACAGAGGCTAAGAAAGGAAGAATAACACATAGGGATTTCTCATACACAGTTCAATTCAGTTCACTGTAAGCAGGATGAAATAAGTGGGACTTTAATTTGAACTGAAATGTAGACAAGGTGGAGGAGGATGGGTAGCTGAAATCAATGAAAAGATAAATATTTTGCATTTTTATCTGTTTATTGATATTTGTTCTTATTGCTAGTTTATAGCATTTAATTATACATATTTTTGTAGACCTGAGCACAGAAGACTGTGTGTGTTTAAACCAGACAATGTTTTAATGATTAATTGTACACAACTCTTTGATCTCTTATTGCCTCCTAACATTCAGTGATATATATATAAACCACAATGATTTACATACATATATATATATGTAGCGCAGTTCCGTGTTTAATTTTTAATTTTATTCTAAGGAGTTTCACAATCGATAGCATAGATATTTTATGACATGCAGAGTCTTTCCAATGCCTATATTTTCTCTGCATGGACATAAAGAGTAAATCAATTCCAAGCTACATTAAAGGAGCTTGATTTGTTATTTAAGATCCCTAATTCACAAGACGCATCACTTCCAAGGAAGTAAGAATGCTGCTGTTGTGTTCTGCCATTACTCAGTGCCACATAGGGACTGTATCGTGTCTGTCTCTATAGGGACAAGTACCAGTGCAGAGCACAGTGCCGCTTGGAGCAAAGATGGGGACGTGGCCTCTGCAACCCTTCTTACCAGGATACAGTCTATGCTCCCCTCTGCAGTATAGCAACTGTGAAGAGTTGGGTGGGCCATGGCCCCTCCTCCTCTCCATTCCTTTAAGGTTGATAGCACTGTGTTAGCTCAATTCTTGCCATCATCTGAGCCTAAGAACTGCTTCCCCAGGTCATGGGAAAGAAACAAAGTTGGCGAGGCATTTTATTGTGACCCTGTTGCACATCTTTGCAGGGGATGGTCACCTATTGACTAAATTTGCTGGGTTCAGAGGGTTTGTATGTAGGGTGACTACATACACGATAGAACATCAGGGCTCTTCTCATGGAAGTTCATATCACTTACCAGACTTGATCCATTTTCTATATACATCTGTGTATTTGAACCCTGCATTTCATACAGTCGTTTAAAAGACTCATTTTAAAAATCATACGGCATCTTCTTTAAACAGCTGAAGTTTTTACTGAGATTGGACTGTCAATGGTTTTAAAATAAAAATCCACCAAAATGCTGAGGGAGCTTGAGTAGAGCTGTTGAGACTTCAACACGCAGATTTCCTCCAAACACACCTCAGTTATGCACCTGAGAAATAGCTTCAAAAAGATTTTATCATCTGCTGCTCCCAAATACTCTAAGGGCTAGTGTAGACACGGTGAATCGATCCCCGATTGCTCTCCTTTCAACTCTGGTAATCCACCCAGACGAGAGGCGGAAGTGGAGTTGATGGGGAAGCGGCGGCAGTCGACATTGTGGCGTCCTCCCAGTGAGGTAAGTCGAGCGAGGTACGTCGACTTCAGCTACGTTATTCACGTAGCTGAAGTTGCGTAGCTTACATCGACCCCTGCCCCTAGTGTAGACCTGGCCTAAGAGATTGAGCTGGGGGTGTGATTTTGATGTAGAGGCGGACCAATTCAAACAAGAGCTGTTCAGAATGGCTGGTTGTATTTCTCCTTGTTGCCATGAACTCTTCTGATCTGGGAAACTATTGAGCCTTATTCAGAAGAATCTGGGGGTGTTTTTAGGCTTGGTGCCATGTGAATATTTTGTCCTATTTCCATATAAATTGCCCTAATAGTATGTGTGAGAATGTAACCATGTGTGTCTCACTAAGCTTAAAGCATCAAAATGAAAATCCCCCCTTTTGTGTAAAGATATGGTAATGGTTGCAAGAACTATTGCCTGCTTTGGACAGATTTACCTGGGAAAGTGCAATGGACATGCCTGACTCACGCCCCCCTCCCCACCAACGTGTGGAGCTTTTTAGACACAGCGCAGGGAACAGGCAACCCTGTCTGCTCCTTCCCACTGCTGGTTTGTGTCTAGATGTGTATCGTGATCAGTAGAACTGGAGTCAGAGGGCCCATGTTCCTTGGAAGGAGTGTTATTGATGAAACACCAGGAAAAGAGGGAATGGAAAGAGTTAAGGTGAAAGCCGCTAAGCCACAGGGACAAAGGAGTTCACAGGATCTAATAAAGTTCCACCTGTTCAATTTAACCTGCATTCAGCTTCACTCTTTTTAGATGAAACAGATGCAGCCATCTGTCCCATGGCAATTTACAGAGGCATAACTAGGTTCTTGTCCAGCCATTGGTTTAGTTTATTGCAAATATAACTAAGTAACTCTCATAGGTACCAAGTTCCTCAGGAAAAATGGCAAACTATAGTGAAAGAGCTGTTGTATTAATTTAGATGGAACAAATGGGCCAAACGTGTTAACAGTCCAACATTAAACATTGTTAACAAGAATCAGGGTTTGGCATACAGACCTCAGCCTGCTCAGCACCATGGCAAACAGGAGATTAAAAATCATTTTAACCTTTTATAAAAGATAAAGAAAAGAAGCATGATTTCAACATAGTCTTTGAATTATATTAATGTGGCTTTTTTTTTCTTTTGGACTACCATTTTTTGGAACCAAGTCTGGTTCTCTTGCACCTGTTCAGAACATTCATTACTGAAAGGAACTTAACCTATTTTCTATCAACATTTGTTATTATGGGTTATTGTATCATATAATCATTTACTCTCACAACTGAGCTCACAATTAGGGTAAATTTGTCAGCCCAATTGTCACAACAGAGCTACATTTGTCAGCCCAAATGTCACAACAGAGCTTAAATGCTAGAGTAAGAACCTTAAACTGGCTTTGAAGAATGCAAAAGCACTGGAAGACAATGAAGTCACTTGAAAGAATACAGGCACATGAGAAAAAATAAAACTATGGAAAATGAACTGGATAGCTACCTTTTTGAATAAGTATAACAATTTCAGTGGGGCAGGCGCTGGGAGACAGTAAAAAGACTAATAAATAGTTCAACTGGAAAAGAGCCAGGACATCCACAAGGATGGTGGCTGTCACTTATCAAGCACATGAACTTTAGATGTTCTTTTGCAGATCAGATTAACAGGACTTGACTATGAAATCAATAGGAGGATAAAATGATCATTCAGAGTAAAATTGTGTCCAGATTCCAGGAAACAGGATCAGAAGATATGAGGAGAGAATTCACCTCTAAATAAAGAGGTCAGATTGCCCTTGGACGTACACTAATTTTAAACAGTGTAACGCCATTGACTTTTGTGGATATTTTTTTTCTGATTGGCACCTCTAAGTGAAAAAAGTATCAAACAGCGAATCATAAGAAAATAAGATAAGTGATGAGGTCAAATGACCGATCAGGAAGGCAAGAGGAGAACAATGAGAATGTAATGCTCTCTCTGCTAAAAGCTGCAAAATCACATCTTCTGCTCCAGTCAGCCAGATTCTTAGCTGGTGCAAACCATCACAAAACATTTCAGTGTTGCTGAATCTGCATTTTTCACCAAAAGGAAGTTTTTGGGGGTGAGGGAGGAATGTCAAGGTTTAGTCCAAAATACTGAAAAAAAATCTGGAGTGCAGAGTAGAGCAGAGTAGATAACTGATTTTTCAGTTCAGTTGCTGAAATGAAAAATCCAGAAAAAAAGGTTTGTCCACAAACTGATTTTTTCTTTTTTCTCTCTCATGAAAATGGTGGGGGGGAGGAAATCATTTAAAAATGAAATGTTGAACCATTGTGATATTTCTGAAATTTGTACAGGGTTTTTTGAGGGATGGGGGTTTGGCTAAAACTATTTGCTGAATTCAGAAGTAGTTTTGGTGCCCTGAAAAATGCCCGGCTCTAGTGAAAAGTATGCACATACAGGATAGTGTAGCTTGGGATTCTTACTAAAATAGACCACCAAGAAAGTGAAAAAACCCGGACTTCTGTGGAGCTCAAAAATTTGTCTCTTTCACGAACATAAGTTGTCCTATAAAAGATACTATCTCACCTGCCTTGTGTCTCTCATATCCTGGGAACAACACAGCTACAACAACATTGAAAACATCAAGAAATTGGATTTTACTATGTTTTATAAAATAATCGGAGTGTTAGATTCATTTCCTAGATTTCTATTTTTTACAAGCAAGGAGTTGAGTTGCTGGGATCAAAGGAACTACTCTTTTTGATTGTTCTTTTCTTTTCAAGTATTTTAAAGATAATAAAAGAACTACCAAAAAAATGAACAGCACATTTGACATTCCCCCCTTTTACCCATTACTGTCATGGATTTTATTTCACTCATCCCGGTCCTCACTTACAGTTTGGCTGCCTCTGGAAACGCAGCCACAAAGATGGCTTGTCAGCCTCCTTAGGGATTCTTCTTGTGTAAGGAAAAACCCTGACTGACAAAGACCTGGCAAAGCATCGCTCTGCCAGATGCTTCCCAGTCCCTAACCTGGGGTAAAAGAGTGTGTCCAGAGAACTGCTGTGATCCCAGGCTGTCTTAATGGCTCTAGGGGGCCATAGGCAGGTGGGTAGGAAGCCAGATTCGTAGTGCACAGTATTGAAAATTAGGGTCAGATTTTCTGAGACTCTCAGGCCCAGATCCTCAGAAGTATCAATGAGAATGAGGTGCCTAAATACTTTGAGGATCTGGGCCTTAGAGAATAAAGCCACCAATGTCCCAGTGGTTAGGGCACTCATGTAGGACACCCAGGTTCAAATCCTTGCTTTGCTTGATTCAGAGTAAGGGTTTGAACCTGGGTCTACATCTTAGGTGAGTGAACTAACCACTGGATAGTACCAGGCAATTCTATCTCTTCACACACAAAAATTCAGGAGGTCACTTTTGTCTTCCGATACAGAATGGAAACCAATGTCAAAACCTCAACTTTATTGTGAAACGGAATTTTTGTTTTCTGGTCAGCCTTAGCCTTCCCTCATTTGGGTGCAGAGAAAATGTGGCGACTTGCTTGCTTAATGGGGAAAAACAAAAAGAACCCATCACTATTCCTATTGTTCATCTACTAAATATGCAAAATGGTAACTCTTCATAATAGAACTAGAGTGGGAAGAGGATGAAAGATGATTGAGTGAGGCAATTATTAAAAAAAAGCACAGAATTGTCAGCTCTTATGTTTTGTGAGCCCTAATTATTGGCTCTCAAGTTTTATGAGATTTAATTGTTGGCTCTCATGGTTTGTAAGCCCGAAACTCTTTAAAATATTTTTCTTTTCTCCATTTGCTTTAAGATTTCTCCCAGCTTAGAAACCAAGTGAAACTGAGGAATGCTGTTGTGGTTTTGAGTTGTTTTTTTTTAAAGCAAGTTAACAAATTAATCTAATTTTGTCCTGTTTATTTTCTATCTTGAGGCTTGGGGGAATCTTCCTTCTCACCACACTTACAAGATAATTTCTCACAGGTATTTGTGAATATTAAACGTACAGCAGGGCGTATATCTTGGTATTATTTTAAATTTGCTTTCTCTTCGCAATTTGGAATGCAGCGGTCAGGAACTGTGATACCTGGTTAATAGTCAAAGATAAAAAGAATGGGAAAATATTAAAGACAAGTCCAAGAAGAGCTAGAGATTACATTTGGAATGTTAAACAATGTTAAGATGAAAACCTAGCAGAACATATTTTTTAGCAAGCTTTGCACTTAGCGGTTCTAGACTATTAAATTTGCATCTGCATTTAACCCACTTATAAATGTCTGAAATAAAATTTGAATTACTGCAGGTAATTCCAGTTTGCCACAAGAACTGAGAAAACAAGATGGCAAATCCTGTGAGGTGGGAGCACCTATGATAGAATGTGTTAGCTGTAAAATAGCTCAGCTTGAAAGACATTGAGAGAACTGTTCAGTCTAGGCAGAGCTGGGAATAGATTTTATCAAGGCACGGGCTACATTCTGTCCTGCCGTATGGATGTGCGTGGTGTGGGGAGGGCTCAAAATGTGGATTCCACCCCCGCCACCCCGGTCAGTTGTTGCCCAGAATCTGCTTAGGGAGTGTAGTACTTTCATTGCTTCCATCTCACCCTCTGCACTGACACCGTAGCTGGCTGGATGCAGCATGCGCTATCTTCTTGAAGGAGAGGACCTACCACCGCAGCACATGTTTCTCAAGAACTCCCAGCATCAGTTCTTGCCAAGTCAGGCAGAACGACAATAGGGAGAATCGGCTGTGGCCTCTCTATACCCCACCTGAGGGTGCCCAGGGCAGACTCTTGCCCTAAAGATATGCTACACTATAACCCTAGCCCATGTTCCTATACATCCTTCCACCACCCCAACTACCATCCACCCATACAAAACTCAAGCACCTGCTTGTTTCTGTTTTGAACCCATACTAGAGGTCTGGGTTAAAAATCAAGCTGTGCTTTAGTTCAGACTGGGACCCACCCACTATGCAATCAGGATGCAGGTAAGATCATCTGAGTGCTCCAATGCCCTTCCCAGAATTCGCCCTGAGTAACAAACAAGTTCTCTAGCAATTGACTGGGAAAGATTCCTAGAGCATCTCAGCATAAAGACCCCGGTGATATGCATGTGAGCAAGTGCAGAATTAGTGAGGACACAGGGTGGGATTTACTGTGGGAACACTCGTACTAGAATGAGGCTAAACCAAGTGCCCAGACCAAGTGCCAATCACTCAGGAGAACTGTGCAGCATAGACACACCCTACATGTGTTGGTTGACTACTCCCTAAAGTACAGTAGGCATGGTGACTGGTATTATATCCTATTTACCTACTGCAAGCTGTTTAATCATTTACTCAAAAACATTTATTTCAAGGAAACATGCTATATTGTATTGTAAATTATGTTATCTGACACATTATGTTATGAATTTTCAGTTGACATACTAGAACAGTGGGATCTTTTAGCTTGTGGTCATGATTCAAGAAGTAATTCATACCTTTTTTTAATAGACTTTACTGGTAGAAAGGGAAAGACATGAAACTCCAGTAAAGCATATTGCACTGTGGTTCCACAATTTAGGCAGACTCCTAGTTAAGGACAAAATCCTTGGCCTAGCAAATGCCAACTTAAAGGGACCATTCAGTTTGAAGAGAGAATTCTAGACTGGCTATGGTGGGGATTTCATTTGATCAATGAAATCTCCAAAGGCAATGAGGGAAAGCAGCAATCACCACACTACCTTCCCCCAAACCCTGAGTCCTCTCTTCCCCAGATTAAAAAGCAGATAAAAAAATGGTTCAGGACCATGTGGTAGTCTCGTCCTCTTCCCTAATGCGACTCCATAGGGGAGGCATACTGCAGCCCTGGGTGGAGGCACCATATTTATGCAAACTATTGAGCTGAGCTGCTTGGGGAAAGAGAAGGAAAATGTAAAAACTTTGCTTCCACCCATTTATTTTTGAAACTCGAAAGGTTTTTATTTTGAAATTCAAAAAATGTTGAGCAGCTCTGCAGCTGTCTGTAAAAGGGAGGGAGAATGACACCAAAAATGTTCCTTTTTAAAAAAATTCAAAATATTGTCAACATTTAATCAGCTCTTCTCTTGGTGCTCACAAGCCCTTAATAGCCATGGAAGCACAGCCTCGGATTTGGACCCCATCATTATTTCCACTTACACAGAGATGTGGGTGTGTTTCTGTGTCCATTTGTGTGTGTATTCCTTGAAAACTATAATAAGTATTTTTTAGCTAGTGAAAGCCCAGACTATTAGTGTGCTAGTATTTTTGCTGACCCTTAGCTGAAAAATAGATTTTACTTTTCAGCCTGCATAAGTATGTGGCAATAGAGAATTGGATAACTTCAATAAAGTGCATTTCAAATCTAAATCTAGACATCTGGGACATATTGATTTGTATTTTTTTTACAATCTCTGCACTCTCTGTGTGTTTGGACCAATAGCTTATACTCATCCATGTATGTAATGTGAGAGGAATAGTATACTAGGTATAATGATGGTGTTTATATTCATTTTACCGGTTTCACAATGCCGTGTACGTACATCAGATGGAATGCAAGTTGTTTACATGAAAACGTTGCTGCAATACCTATTAATCTAATGTTGTATTTTGATAAGCAATGTGATTTCAAGGCAGTCATCATATATATGTGACTCAGGTATGTATCTCATATCTGGGTTATGCATACACGTGCTAAGTGGTTTGGACCCCGCATTTTCAGCCAGTGATCAATCAACATTTCCAGAGGAAGAAGCCTTCATCCCAGTAGAGGCACACAAAACAACATACCAGGAGCAGTGTCCAGGTCATATGCCTCCAAACAATGCAAATTCACATCCTAACTCTTAGGCATTTCATATTCCACTGCCTTGCCCGGAACATCAGTTACTTGGAAGCATTTAACATATTCTAATGTTCAGCCACACAGCACTCTCACCTGCAATATTGCTATGGACAATACCGTACATAACACATTCTCAAGTAAACCAGTGCATAGATAATCTTCTTCTAATCAAACATTCATAATGCTTTCTAGAAAAAAATGGTTAAGTAGCAGAACGGCTAAACTCTGCAATTGTAAATCTTCACTGTGTGCATAGTTTATCATAGCTTTCCATTCAAAAATAATGTCCTGTTATTTCCTCTTCCATTGATAAAAGATTTCTGACTGATTGGTATCATTCCATAGGTGCCAGTTGTTCTTAACAAGGCTTCATCTGTATTTTAAAACTCACTCATTTCTTGTGTTTGTGAAAAAATTGGCATGAGCGATCAGACTTTGATTATTTAGCTGTGTGATACTCTATGGCAGCATTTCCCAAACTTTTTTGGCCATGGAACAATTTTTAGCCTATTACGGAACACTTACAATATTATTTTGTAGTCGTTTGGTTTTCAACTAAAAAATTGCATTATTTATGCTCAGATATATTTTATTTTATAAAACAAAGCAAAAATACAAATTTAAAATAACTTGAACTAACAATTTGTAACTGGAAAGCGCATATGAAGTAGTACAAAAATCAAATTTAAAGACCCTTTTTTAACATTACAATTCTTTCACAGAACACCTATTCACATCATGCAGCACACCAGTGTTCCGCGGAACACAGGTTGGGAAATGCTGCTCTATGGCATCAATCTTAAAGCTGGGCATATGCCAGTTTCAGTGTTTGGTTCGGGGAGTGGATTTGCTGGTTTGCACAACTGATGTCCAGGGCTTATGTGAGACTTCAGTGGTGCATAGGACCTGTGCTGGTCCTTTGCACAGAGAATTTCACTCTGCATGCACAAAACAGCCACTCATTTATTTCTGTGAACGGAAGTAGAGTAGCTTAAATATCCTGTGATGCGAAAGCACCCATCCTTGATTATGTTCCATGGCAATGGCAAAACTCCCATTGACTTCAGTGAGGCCAGGATTTCACTTCATGTCTAACATCCTCTGCTTTTGTCACTGATCCCGCACAGACCAAGAGCAGTTGTTTTTTAGAATATTCCATTAATGAACCTTCCCCAGTTCATCCAGCCATTTTGACTGGTTGTGTTTTGTTGTCAGATCCAATGTGATGCTTAGCATGGTGGAGACAAGACACTGAATTTTAAAGTGTCCTGTGTTTGCCCGCCATTCAAATAGACAGCGTAAAGCAAGGGCTAGAAATGATTGTCCTACAAAAATATTAAATATGCTAAAAGACTGAACTCATTAATTCTCACTAAATCTCTCCTCTATTGAGTAAGGCCTCCAAGTTTAATAACAGCCATAAGTTAATATTTGCAGTTGCAATTCAAATGTACTTGATTGGAGACATAATAGACCTTTCTTCTTACATTTGTTTTGCTTCCCTGGGGCTTGTTTTCTTTAAAGTACAAATTGACAGTCAAACATGTAATTAGTTATGATGAGTTTAGCAGGCAGCAGAGTGCCCTTCTCTGTTCTATTTTGCAAGAGTTGCTTTATTTTTATAGCGACAAATGTGAAATGTAGTGGAGCTGTTTGTCACCCTTTGGATCTTCTCCTTTATCGTCCTATCTCCGTCTCTTCTTTGTTCTAGTTTTCTCTTGAAATAGCCCTAATTCTTGGCAGTTTTCTGTCATCGTAGGTACATAGAGACGCCTATCTTAATTTACAAGGAGCAGGATAAAGAGTGTGAAAATAAGCCTTTTTCACTGTCAGCAAGCAGTTCAACACCTATCCACTCTTTAATTACTAAAATATACTTCTCTTCACTACCCCACACAAGAACCTACAGGGCAACATAAGCCAAGGAACATGAATATTCAGGACTATTTTAAGCAGTATCAAATAAAGATGCTGCACAAGCAGCACATATGCAACTGTGCTGGTGTAAAGTTGACAGACCCCGGTCGTTGGTGGCCGGGATCGAACCTGGGACCTCGGGAGCTTAGTGCATGAGTCTCTACTGCATAAGCTAAAACCCAACTGTCTGTTAGCTAAGGCTGTAGAGCAGACACATTTTATCTCTCTCTCGAAGTGGTCTCGGTGCCACTAGATGGGACAGAACACCACACCCAGGAGGTATGTGGGTTACACTTGCATAGGTAATCTCATTAGCTGCTTACATGTTTAAGTGTTTGCAGGATCAGGCTCAAAATCAGCAAAGGATTTTACACTAAGGCCCCTTTACGCCACTCTGGCAGCGTAAAGGGGCCTTAAATGGGAATGCATATAATTTACATTCATTTTAAGGCCCTTGATAGTGTCAGAGCAATGCAAATGGACCTTAGTGTAAAAGAGAACCTGACCCCGTATTGTTTATTATTGTAGCCTTGTGTAAGGCCAGTCAGCCCTAAGTCCAGACATTGCTTCATTTCCTTTAGCATACAGTGATGAGAATTCAAAGCATGATGCAGCACTCACACGCCCCCTGGGCTGTAGGAGGAATTTTGTCTGCCTGCTTCACAGGCTGGGAGAGCTCACTTGGGCTTCCAAATGCTGCATCATATCCTAATACATGCTGTGGTTAAAAGGCCTGGGTTAGCTCCCTGTTTCCGTACAAAATGTCCTCAGAGGTAGTAAAGAGCAAGGAGGGAAAATGCCAAAAGAACAACATTTACACAGAAATGTTTTACAAAGTAATACATTTCTAGTAGATTTTTGTGATGCATTAATAATATTATAACACTCCTTATATTATGAATTAACCTAATGACATGTATTACTGATACAATTCCTATTTTACAGACTGGGGAAACCTGGGAACAAGCGGGGTAAGGACCAGATTTGCCAAAGTGAGCTCTTATTTTGGGTGTCTCAACATTTTTGGTACCCTATTTGAGACATCTTGGGCCTGATTTTTTTTTTGGTAGGTGTTGCAACTCCATTTGACCTCAGCGCCTCTGAAATCAGGTCCTAGATTTCTAAAATTGGGTGCCCACAGTTAGAAGCCATTTTTTAAACTGTGGCCCTAAGTGATTTGGTTTTACAGGAAGTCTGTGACAGAGCTGGGAAGAGCTTTCATTTCTACAACCTTCCGGTCCTGTGCCTTCACCATAAAACCATAAACACCTTAATAAGATATTGCACAATTCATGTTTTGAAGCCTATATCAGTCAGGAAGCCTTTTACATTTCATTATGCAGTATAAAGCATTCACTTGACTGCACTATGGTAGCCTTAACTAATACATGATAAGATACAGTAACTGCACATCTAGGTTAGGGCAAGACGTTTAATAATGACCCCCAAGGTAACTGCGAGTGGAGATGACAGGTAATGAAGCAAAAGGCCCTCAACCCATCTGGTAGTTGAACCTCAAATAATTCTGTGTGTAACCCCTTTGGGGTTTAGAGAGCATGGCCTTTTTAATTTTTTTTCCTAACGGGGGAGGGGAAGCAGTGAGAAAAAGGAGGAAAACTCCAGGGGGTGGAGCTGGAGCTGAGGGAGAGAGAAGAGAGGCTGGAGTCTGGAGGCACTGAGAGGAGAAAGGGAGAGAACCTGCCTG
The DNA here is from genome assembly GCA_037349315.1 of Chelydra serpentina. NCBI lineage: Eukaryota > Metazoa > Chordata > Testudines > Chelydridae > Chelydra > Chelydra serpentina. The sequence goes on from JBAIAC010000026.1 coordinate 32,776,887, forward strand.
AAGCCCGAGAAGGACAGGGCGGCTGATCGGGGACATCCCAGGACAGGAGCCAGGAGGAGCACTGTGCCAGGGGGGCTTTGCCCGAGAAGGACAGGCTGGAGCTGGACCCAGGATCTGTATCACTGCTGCCCAGAGCTGCATGGGGCTGTGAGTACTGGGGCTTGTGACTCTGCACTGGAAATAAGGAGGGAGGCTGTTAGCTAGTTAAGTGGGGAGGGGGTCACTCTGTGGCTTTGCAGAGAGCGGCAGAAGAGGACACTGGAGGGGTTTGCTGGGGAAAGTTCACTGGCGCCGAAGATTAACCAGGAACACCCAAGACTCACCCCTGAACTGGAACTTTGCTCAGGACTCCTGAACTCTGTGTGCAGACAGTGTCTGCCCTTTTCAGCCTGTGCTACCACTTGGGCTGTAGGCACAGGCGCCGACTTTCTGTGGCGCCGGTGGGAGCTCACGCCCAGTGTCGGGGGCGGGGCCCCGCCCCTGACGCCGGGGGACGTTGCGGGGCCCCGCCCCCGATGCCGACGCAACGTCGCCCAGCGTCGGGGGCGGGGCCCCGCAACGTCTCCCGGTGCTAAGGTAAGATGGCAGCGGGCCCCGGGGTTGGCGGGGAGCTGGCCGCGGGTCCCGGGGATGGCGGGGAGCTGCCGGTGGGTGCAGAGCACCCACCAATTTTTCCCCGTGGGTGCTCCAGCCCCGGAGCACCCACGAAGTCGACGCCTATGCCTGTAGGGCCTTGGTTTGGATGCAACCCTGTTTTACTACTCTCCCTATATCTCCCCCTGTTGTTTTTACTTCTCTCATCCCTTTGTAAATAAATATTTCCCTTTCTTATATCCATTGTACTTTTCCTGTGGGTGTGTGTGTAAACTCTGGGGGGTTTGAAACAGGTGCCCCTCGGGTGGAAGGGACTTTCCCTGCTGCATTCCTGCGCGCGCTTTCTCTTGGCCAGAGCTGCCTGCAGAGCAGACTCCATCTTGGCCACGAGGGCGCTAAAGTTACATGTATTAATAGGAGTTTTCTCTGTCAGCTCAAATGTATCAGATACTCTCTTGGCATCTGACAAAGAAAGAAAGGTTATTGAAAGGTAAATTACAAAATGCCAAGGAGCTTTTCCCAAGAAACCATCTGTTCCACTTGCCACAAGATTGTGCAAGCATTGTGTTTTGCTTTCTGGTGCCTCAGAAAAGTTATTCACTAATATTTCTAAAGCAAATTGTAGGCCAAATCAACAATCAGCAGATTGATAGCTAGAGCCTTTGGAGCAATGAATTGGCTGGTGAAATATATATCTAATCAATGAGCAACTCTGGGAGGTGCAAGTAGAGGTTTCCAGTAATTGTAACAATAACAAAACTGCCCAGAAGGTGTAACAAACATTGAAATGTAGCATGGCAGCTACTATACCTTTGCTGAGGAAGAGAGCCTAAAGTGAGTATCTCCAAATCACGGGCAGAACTATAAAGTTGCTGATTTTGCAGACATTTGTTCCTCTGCTTGATAAGTTAATATATATTGTTTAACGTGATAATGTTGCAAGCTGTTGTTTTGTGGGTTGGAAGCCAGCTGCATTTGATTGATGCCAGGAATGAAAGTATTTATAAAATGACACTGAATTAGAAGTAGTCAGTTTATGAGTCTGGGGAAATGAATCTTTTATGAAGAATAAAACTTTATGATGAAGGAGTAATGCCAAAGATGTATGTATCTTAAATTAAATTTGTTGGCACTGAAGTCTACGCTATAGATCCTTTTGAAATACTAGCAGCAGTATGTGTGCCCAAACCAGAACCATTGATCTTCACATCTTTAGGAAATGCAGATTTGAATTTGATCTTTATGACTGGGGTCCAATCTTTAATTTATTATAAAGTACAAATATATAACAGTCACTGTGTTTAACTCTTAATTTAAAGCAGCAGTGTTGTCTGAGGAAGGAAATGCAACCACTTGCCCGCTATTGTTGTAAAATGTTTAGATTTTATTTTTTTTAAATGGCTTTGACTATATACTAGTTTCTACTGTGCTGTTAGTGTGCACGTGTGACATGCGCAGCAATGAGCTTTCATGTTAGTTTGGGTATATATTTGAACACGGGCCATTTTTAGTTTGGATAGACATGCCTTTCTAACACTCAGATTGGTCCCATTGAAAGAGCTACTCTTCCCTTTGTGGAGTGGGATTCCACAGCTCCTCTGACAGCGGGTGTCACGGGATCTTGGATCTAAAGAGCTGCTATTCTGCATGTATGTATGTGTATGAACAAGTGACCGGTAGCACAACAATGCACAGGCACTGGTGATTTGTAATGACATATAAGTAGTATGAGATATTACTGAACCTCAGAAAACCTCATCTGTTTACGTTTATTTTCGCTTTGGTTACAGAGACTCATAGAAGTAGAATAACTTGTGACTTGTGTGACATGGACACCTTAGAAATAGCTAGGACAGAAAAAAATGGACCTGCTTCTCCACCTGTATTAAGCATCCACCGCTATTACAGAGTGACTGCAAAATGCTACCATTTGGAACTAGTAACATTTGCACAGTGGAAATTACTTCACAATATATTGTTTCTATCCATGCCTTTCAAGATCATGTGTAGCAAATAGCAATATTCACAAAAAGGGTTAGCGTACCATCGCTCCTAGGGCCTGATTTAGTATCACACGAGTTTCATGCCACTCTGACTGAAAATCTTGAGGTCCCTTCCACCTTACATTTCTATGATTCGATGAGGGCTTGACTACCTGGAGACTTAATGAACATCAAGCTAGGGTTTGAAGGTACAGCTCACTCATCTGCCACGTACTAAGTAACCATTTGGATTCTGCTACCGCACCCCAAAAGCTGCTGAGTTTGCTTTGATGTGCTGCAGTTTGAAACAGCAGTAGGTCAAAGCACACTACAAACTTTTAGTGTGCAGTAGCAGGGTCCATGCGGCCAGTAAGCATGCAATAGGCTCGTGAGCTTTAGATGTACACCATGGCTTGCTGCGCACTAAATCTCCATGTGAACAAGCCTTGATTCTACCCATGAAAATGAATTCAGACTAGGGTCGGGTGTGAATTCAAAGCAGATTAGCTATTCCTGATTAACTCCTTCTGTGGATACTTAGTCTAAATTAGCTTAATCCGCATCCCCAGTGGTTTAGCCTAATTCAGAATAAGGCAATTTTATTCCATTCTAAGAGTTCCACACATGGAGTTAATCAGGAATAGCTATTCCATAATAGCAGTGGTGGAGAGGAAGCATTTTCTAGGGTTTTAAAGCACAGGGTGGGGAGTCAGGAGATCTGGATTATATTCCTAGCTCTCTCAACAAATTTCCCGTGTGGCCTTTGGAAAAATCACTTAAACCCAGATTCTCAAAGGTATTTAGGCATCTAACTCCACTGGGAGCTAGACCTTTGAGGTCTGGGCCTTAACCTCTCTGTGTCTCATTTCCCTCTTTGTAAACTGACACTTAATTACCTTCGAAGTGGGCTGTTCTGAATTTAGTGATGGCATATTTAAGCACATACTTAAAGTTAAGCACATGCTTAAATGCTTTCCCGAACTAGTCCCTAAATGAAGCAATACAAAAAAAAAAAAAGCTTCCCTTACTTTGTGTACCAAGTCTGTTTGCCACTGTGTTTCTGATAAGAAAATGTATAAGCCCATACTCATATTGCCCTTAGAAATCAAACAACAGAAAGTACAAAGGCTACTGCATTTATGGGTGGATGTAACAACATTATAGCACACTGTGAAACAAGCACTACAAGTCCCTTGGTCAAATGTGCTTTTTTTCCTCCCCCTTTTCTTTTGTTGTTTTTCTCAGAGAACAAAGCAGAGTCTTTTGTTGTAGTGACCTTGAAAATAAGCTCTCCAAGGTTTTGCTTCATTGCCACTTCAGGCAGTTCCCCCCCCTTGAGAAATATAACAGAGATCTGACAGCATGTTGGTTTTGTTCACCAGTGATTAAAGGTCAGACAGCTCTGAGAGAAGAAACTTACCCCTTGATGCCTTGCTATGTTTCCCAGTATTGCAAAATGTAATAGGGGGATTTGATTATTAGTGGTTTGGTTTGTGATGACTGGGAGAACCACAGGGTGAATTGCCTGCTGCATGCAAAGGTTGGAGGCCTCTTGAGACATCTAAATAGACTTATGTGCAGTAGTGGGAAGGAACCAGTGTTGGTGGTACATGTGGGTACCAGTGACATAGAGAAAGGCAGGAGAGAGGTCCTGGAGGCTTTCAATTAAGAGATTAAAGTCCAGGACCTCAATGGTAGCATTCTCTGTAATGCTTCTCCTTCCATGTACAGGACCGATGAGACAGGCAGAACTGCAGTCTCAATGCATGAATGAGACAATGGTGATAGGAAGAAAGATTTAGGTTTATTAGGAACTGGGGAATCTTTTGGGAAAGGAGGACCCTGTTGTGTAAATTCTGAGGGTATCTTCTGAGGCTACATCATATAGTCACTTGCAAAGCCTGCCATCAGCACCCATAATCTTTGGAGAGGGGCTGACATAATTTCCCCTCCCGCAAGTCATCAGTGGCAAACCACTGGCCTGTTCTTCACAACTGGCATCCTCACATGGACAGCAAATAGGACAACTTCCCGCCCATCGCTCTCCAGCATCCTGGAAGACTCTTCTGGGAGTGAGATGCATGTGCATACCTCATCATTAAGGAGCAATGAGACTGAGAAAAAGTTCTGAGACTAGGTCTCTCCAGTCGTAGGTTGTCATAAATGAAGGGAAGGGGGAGAGGGTCTGATGCAGTGCTATAAAATCCTCTTACCAGTAAAGGGTTAAGAAATACACTTAGCCAGACTGACACCTGACCTGGCTGGCATCTGACCAATAAGGGGACAAGATACTTTCAAATCTTAGGAGGGGGGAAGGCTGCGTGTGTGTCTTTGTCTGGGTCAGAGTGATCTTGGAAGACAGAAGGAACCTGCAAAAAATCAAACCTCCCTTTTCTGAAGTAAGTTTAGATAGCATAGCGAATAGATTTCTGTTTAATTTTGGCTTGGTGTATTCCCTGTGTTAGAAGGCGGGGGGGGGGGGGGGGTTATTCATGGTTTTCTGTAACTTTAAGGTTTTGTCCAGAGGGGGAAATCTCTCTGAGTTTGGAAATATAGTGCCCTGTAAAATAGTTACCATCCTGATTTTACAGAGATGATTTTACCTTCTTTATTTTTAATAAAATCCTTCTTTTAAGAAGCTGACTGTTTTCTATGGTGTTAAAACCCAGGGGGTGGGTTTTTAGATCACTGTGTAACCAATTGGTTGGGAGATTGTTCTCAAGCTTCCCCAGGAAAGGGGGTGTACGGCTTGAGGGGGTATTTTGGGGGGGAGGGAAGTTCAAGTGATTCCTTTCCTGGATTCCTGTTAGATACTTGATGGTGGCAGCGAAAGAAGCATTTCTCAGGGTGCAGGGAATTTTGTACCTTGGGGGATTTAACCTAAACTGGTAAAAATAAGCTTAGGGGCTCTGAATGCGGGTCCCCACGTCTTTACCCTAGAGTTTAGAGTGGGGAGGGAACCCTGACATAGGTCCACTAGCAAGAACATGATTTGCAGAACATCACTATCTGCTTTCTTCTCTACAGCTGTGCAAATAATTGATTTTTCCCCCCATTTGTTGGCTAAACCAAAATATTGAAAGAAAATGTCATTTTGGATTGACCCAAAATGAAAACTTTCCAGTTTACTTGGTAAAACCAAAAAATGGAAACGAAAAATAAGTTTTGGGTCAGACATTTAGTTTGACCCAAAATCAAATGTTTTGTTCTATTTTAGGTATTTTGAACTGCTTGTATTTATTAAAACCAAAGGAAAGACCATTCCCAGAACACCAGGAGGAGGAGGTGTGGCCCCTTTAGTTCTGTGGATAGAACACTCCCTAGGGATCTGAGATACTTGGGTTCAAGCCCCCACTCTGCCTGGTTTGGAGAAGGGATTTGAACTTGGAGTCATTGTGGCCAGCAGCAGAACAGCTTCAGAAGGAGAGATTGAGAGAGGTTCACCCCAGGATAGTGACCTAATCACTGCAATGTAAACAATTGAGGGGGAGTGGATCATTCAGTAAATTCATGTCAAATTCACAAATAGTTCTGATCAACTCAAAGCTCAGAAGCGTGAGTACTAAAGAGTTTTGAAACCCTTCTATCATTTTAAGTATTGCATTTTTCATTTTCCTATTTTTTCTTTCATCTGTTATTAACTGGAAGACATCCTAGACTCTTTAATTTCTTTATTTTCATGGTGTGGAAATGAAAAAGTGGTTATATGCAAGCATGTGGGTGTGACCACCCATGAAAGCCACATGGGGAAGATGCCATATTTGGTTTAGATATATTTGTCTGATGAAGGATAGACACATGTGCCTGTTGCTACCAACCTAGAAATCAGTAGCCCGAGGAGAAGTAAACTAAGGGCTGGTCCACACTAGGGGGCGGGGGATCGATCTAAGATACGCAACTTCAGCTACGTGAATAACATAGCTGAAATCGAATATCTTAGATCGATTTCAAAAGTACTTACCGCTGGTCCACACTGCAGCAGGCAGGCTCCCCCGTCGACTCCGCTTACTCCTCGCATGGAGCTGGAGTTCCGGAGTCAACAGGGAGCGGCTCTGGGATCGATTTATTGCATCTAGACGAGATGCGATAAATCGATCCCAGAACATCGATCGCTACCCGCCGAATCGGGCGGGTAGTGTGGATGTTGCCTACCAGACTAAACAGAAGGTTAAATTCTTTATTGGTTTTCCTGAGCTGAAGTTGGATTACAACCTATCCATGCTCACACATGGAACCAGGGGAGCTTTATGCATTCTTGTCACATAGTCTACATTGGTAACCACATTATATTGTTTGTCCACCTTTTCTTTAGGAAGCACTGTGATGCGCATGATGGCCTTTGATGCTGATGACCCTGGTACAGACAATGCTCTTTTGAGGTATAATATCCTTAAGCAGACTCCTGACAAACCATCTCCAAATATGTTCTTCATTGATCCAGAGAAAGGAGACATTGTCACAGTGGTATCACCTGCATTGTTGGACCGTGAGGTAAGTGAACAATTTATCTATGTAAATATATGTACTGTCCTTCCATCCATGTGAGCCTCTTCAACATAGCAGCTGAGCATACTTGTTGATAGTATTTTTGTGTTACATGAACAGAGGCGCAGAAACGTTCAGGTGTTGAAATTTGCTCAACAAAGCTCCTATATTGTAGAGCTTTCCATTTGACGTCAGTATCGGAGTTTGTATACCATGCTCATCATTTGCGAATCTGGTACCACAGAGTTGATAGACAATGCATTTGGCATTGGAGGCAGTAGAATTTTTCATTGCATAACACTGGACATAAAATCACTGAAATAAATAAACTTTTAGAACTTGAAACAGTAGTTGTGTGCTGGTTTGGAACGAAAGGCAGACATGGTTTCCTATCTGACCTTTTATGAAATTGTGCTGGGTGTTAGTCTGGGTCTTTAAATACCCTCTGGTCTTAAAGGGAGTTTCCTAGCCTATGGGACAAAGCTCATTAAGTAACACTTAGTTCTTATAGTCAAAAAACAAAAACCAGTCCCTTCCTGCAAGCCAGAAGGAATTTTAACGAGACAGACTGTCTGTACATTTGTTGGTAAAGGAGAGAAATTCAGCAATATATATTTATTTTGGAATGTGTAACTGACATTTAATATTGTGAAAGCCCGAATTCTTCTGACAGCTACATCAGTGTGGATCTGGAGTAACTTCACCGACAATCCATTTATACTGGTATAGCTGAGAGCAGAATCCTCTGTCCGCAGAACCAAATGTTAATATCTGCAAAAGTTTCCTTTTTAACCACAGGGTCTCCAGTTCAAAACCTTGTTATTGTTTTCTGAAGTCAGGCGCCGCATTTTTTATTCCTAATACGTAAACAACCTCAAGATAAAACCAATTTACTGGAAATTGAAAAATCAATGGAAGGTGATGAACAACCCTACCTTGCCTAGTATGCGCCAAAGGTCAGTGGTAATACATGAAATAATGATGCTATTTACATACAAGAAATCTGTCTAAGATTGAACTGTTATTGCTACTGCACAGTGTGTGCTGAAAGCAAGACTTGAGCTCCCCAGGATTTCCTATTAACTGCTGATTTGATACCTTTGTGTGGAAAGTAGGGTGGCATCATCCAATCTCACCAAAATTGCAAAAGTGATTTTTTTTGTTGCTGCTGCGTGTGTTGAAAGCATTATAAAGCTATAATTGGAACTATGCAGACCTTTAGCACTGAAACCCAGTGTTACCTGGGTTCAAATGTGTGTTATAATTAACTTTTAGCTGAGAATATGGGCTAACCCGGGTCCCTTCCATTTCTACCATACCAAGCTCTCCCTCTCTCGTAGGCTCTGACCCCCACTGACTTGCCTTCATGTGTCTTTCGGGGCAACACAGTGGCCTGCAATCTCGCCTTTCCTTCCAGAGTCTTCCTGGCAGTTAACTGTCCAACTTACCCATCATGCCACTTGGCACTTTTGTAGTCAGCCAGCAGTTCTGCTGCTCCTATCCAGCATCTTCTAGGGACCAACAAGCAGGCCCGCTGCCTCCCCATAGCCTGGATTCACTTCATCAGAGGAACTTGGGAGCCTGGCTGCAATCCCATGCAGAGGCAGAGGCTTGTAATAGCCCTGGAAAATTATCTTCGGGAGAGGTATATCTTCCTGAGTGTTTACACAGTACCTAACACAGTGGGGACCCCATCCTGAGTGCTGGTGGCGTTTAGGCACTATCATAATACAAATAATTATAAGTGGACATGGTTATGCCAGTGCTTCCCCTTCTATAATGTCAAGTCGCAGTAAAAGGAATTCCTCTCTCTCATCACAATATTGTCTTGGGGTGTCTCAGGCTCCAGACTGGGGTATTAGCAGAGGCAGGGTGAGACTGGAGTAGCATATCTCAGGGCTGGTCTACACTGGGGGGGGCGGGGATCGATCTAGGATACGTAACTTCAGCTACGAGAATAGCGTAGCTGAAGTCGACGTTTCCTAGATCGAAAGTGAAAGTATTTACATCGGGTCCATGCGGCGCAGGCTCGCTACCCCGTCGACTGCGCTTCCTCCTCTCGCCAAGCAGGACTTCTGGAGTCAATGGGGAGCGCTTCTGGGATCGATTTATCACGTCTACATGAGACACGATAAATCAATCCCCGATAGATCGATTACTACCCGCCGATTTGGCGGGTAGTATAGACGTGCCCTCAGTTCCACTGCTGCTTAACGATGAGGCGTGCACATGCATCTTGCTCCCAGGAAGTCTTCCAGGATGCTGGAGAGGGATGGGGAGGAAGCAGTCCCATTTGCTGCCCTTATGTGGATGCCAGTTGTGGCATTATCTTAATTACCTTAGAAGTTGTGAATTGGGTGACCAGATAGTGAGTGTGAAAAATCGGGGCTGGGTGGGGGGTAATAGGTGCCTATATAAGACAAAGCCCTGAATATCGGGACTGTCCTCTAAAATCAGGAGATATGGTCACTCCAGTTGTGAAGAATGGGTCAAAGATCTCCCCCATTGATGATTTGAGGGAGGGGACATTGAGCCAGCCACTCTCCAAAGATTATGGGTGCTGAGGGGCAGGGTTTGCCAGTGACTATATGATGCAGTCTCAGAAGATACCCCCCGAATTTCCAGAAGGAAGTCCTGCAGGGAAGCTTCCTGTTGAAACTGACACCTAGTGTCCAACCTTGCACAACCTCCAAGTTTCAGGCGAACCATGAAACCAGCCAGCTGTTTCTGACCACCAAAATAACAGCAGCTTCACATGAGCCCTAGCTGCAGTCAGCCCAGTCTGCCTTATTTACCAGTCCTTTTTTATTCCTGTATATTTGCTCTTGAAACACACAAAAAAATTGCCAATCAAATTGGTATTATCCTTAGTTGTTCTGTGTACGTTCACTGAATAACAATGAAAGCAACTGAGGAAACTGTGGCTGAGTTTAAGGTTAAACATACCAGGTAGGCTAAACGTGGAAGGACCAAAAAATCTGGCTCGTATTATTCAAATGTGAATGCACTGAAAGTTGATATAAATGCTTTTAAAGCAACTGTGTTAGTGATGATCAAAGTTAGTCCATGTTTTCTAGCTCTTTTATTAATTTTAGTCATTGAGTAGATGCAGATTCTTATGTGAAGCCTTCCCCTTGACTTGAGCTAAATTGACAGAATGTAAATTGCTATTTTTTTTTATTTCAAGTTTAGTTTCTTTCATGTTTGTGTATCATAGGGAAGCTGCAAATATTGCCCAAGGGGGGATATTGAGATGGAGAGGTACAAGGCATCTGGCAGTTTTTGATTTCCCTTTTGAACATAAGCAGCAACCCATATTATTTTTTCATGCTTTTATATTTTAAGAGGAGCTGCTGTGAGACAGCTCTGGGAGTCGTTTCTATGCAGAAATTCAAGATCTAGGTACTAACCCCCAACCAACCAAAATCATCAGAGCAAGGTAGCTCAGTCTTTATACATGAGTAAACACACCTGGGTGAAGGATTGGTTGTTTGAATGGAAAGGCAAATGTTGGGGTTATTGTTTTTAAGGAGATTGGGGGAAGGGGTGGTATGGGGGAGGGAAGAGCCAGGGTGGAGGCTTGGAGGAAGAGGTGGAGTGGTGGCGGGTCTGTGTGTGTGTGTGGGGGGGGCGGGTTGAGAACCTCCCCCCGGATAGAGAGGAAATCTACATCTATGATCTCAGCCTCAATCTTCAGAAAAGATTGAAAATATGACACAGTAGTAACTAAATATTGTAGTATTAAACAGTATCATATGCCATTATTTAGGGCCAGATCAAACTCCTGTAGTCGTTGATGGGAGTTTTTCCCATTGACTTTAGTGGAAGTTGGACTGGGCTCCTGTCTAGGTTGCCTAAAGACTGTTTGTCAGATTTTTTTTTTCTGTTTTGTATTAGGGGGGAGTTAGAATATAGCAGTATAACACCCCAGACATGAAGTTCAGGCCTGGATTTGTACTAGAGCTGGGCAATTTTTTTTGAGAAATAGTTTATTTGCCAAAAAACACAGTTTCAGCTCAGCCAAATCTATTTGTGAATTCACGTCAAATTCCGCCAATAGATTCATGTCCCCAGCCTCTCCCGCAAAGGATTTTTTAAAAAGTCAAAACGTTTCCTTCTGACATTTTTTAAATGAAACATTTTAACGTTTCATTTTTAAATGATGTTTCGGTTAGAAATGTAGTTCAATTTATTAAAAAACAAAGATCAGTTCTCAAAAATGAAACAAAACGTTTTGTTTCAGGTCGAAAAAAGTCTGAGTTCAATGCATTTTTTTTTATGGCGAGAAAAAATAATTTTCCATTTCTGGGTGGCATTAAAAAAATGTTTTCAGATTTTTCAGTTTGACCACTGAGCTGAAAAAAGTCAGTTCTTCACTCACCTGTAATATGAACTTCAGTGTAATTCTAACTGCAAAATTCAAAGCAGATTAGAGGTGTCTAGACCCAAGGTTTCAGCTTGGACCTGTTTCTATAACACATTGCCACATGCAAAAAATAATGATAGAAAAGGTTATTTTCTTCAGTTTACAGGAAAATGTACAATATGGCATATACAGTAAGCTGAAAGGTCCAATCCAGCAGTCTGCTGAACACTTTAAACTCCCATTCACTTCTGGGGATGGGAGTTGAAGGTGCGTAGCTCAGAACCTCAGAGGAAGTGTTCAGCAATTTCAAAAATGATTATGCCCCAAATCTATCAACATTTATATTATTTATGTATTTTTCAGTTTCCAAATTGTTTCCAAAAGTGCATGTTCCTCAGAGTTTGCAGCAAACTCCATTTATGGAAGAATATCCATTTTCATTTTAAGAAGGCATGTAAGGACATATTTTTGAAGACTTATGTTCATTTTTTTTCTTGAGGGACTTGAGCATCCTTGAATGTGTCAGAGATGAAGATTGAAGAGCGTAAGGGGGCAAATTATACCTCCAAACATCCACTGGAGAATATATTTTGATTCATAGATTCAGAGCAAAAAGATGCCCTGTTACCTAAGTGTGCGGTCTAAATGACCCAAAATAGAACATAGCAGAATTTCACCTAAAAAATAATAATCTGATGTTGTGTAAATGGCCTGAAGTTTTGTATTTTAGGGGACAAAAAATCCATTTCAAAGTGACACTTGCCTGCAGTGAGCAAGAAATAATGCTTCTTATGTGAATACTAGAAAATGCAGCTGTACTTTCATAGAATCAAGTTCTCTTAAACCTCTTTGATAGAGTACTAATCATTTTTATCCATTACCCACTGTGCTCTTTTGCAAGTGTTACAGAATGAGCTTTGTAGAGGAAAATATCTGTTCTTATGTGAATTGAGGGGTATATAGAAGCTAGTGCTACCTCTATCCATGTAAAATGCTGTTCACTCTACTCCTAATATGGTTTGATGAATAAATAATTTTCTTTTCATTCCTGCTAGGAACTGCTGCACTTAATTTGCAATATAGTTTTAAAAAGTGTGAAATATCTACAAAATGCTGTAGTATATAGAATCATAAAAAATGTAGGGCTGTGAGGGACCTTGAGAGGTCATCAAATTCAGGTCCTGTGCTAAGGTAGGACCAAGTAAACTGAGTACATCTCTGACAGGTGTTTGTCCCATCTGTTCTTAAAAACCTCCAGCGATGGGGCTTCCGCCATCTCCCTAGGAAGCTTATTCTTATTCCAGATCTTAGCTACCCATATAGTTAGAAAAATTTCCCTACTATCTAACCTAAATCTCCCTGGCTGCAGATTAAGCCCATTACTTCTTATCCTACCTTCAGGGGACATGGACTACAATTGATCCCCATACTCTTTATAAGAGCCCTTAAACATATTTGAAGACTGCTATCTTTTCTCAAGACTTAATATACCCAGATATTTTAGCCTTTGCTCATAGGTCAGGTTTTCTAAACCTTTTATCATTTTTTGTGCTGTCCTCTGGAATCCAATTTGGTCCATATCTTTCTTAAAATGTGGCACCCAGAACTGGATACAGAATTCCATCTGAGTCCTCACCAGTACTGATTGGAGCAGGACAATTACTTCCTATATCTTACATATGACACTCCTGTTAATTCACACCAGAATGATATTAGGCTTTTTTGAAACTGTGGGCTGGTCCACACTAGGGGCCGGGGGGGGGGGGGAGCGATCTAAGATACGCAACTTCAGCTACGTGAATAACGTAGAGCTGAAGTCGAATATCTTAGATCGATTTCAAAAGTACTTACCCCTGGTCCACACCGCGGCAGGCAGGCTCCCCCATTGACTCCGCTTACTCCTCGCGCGGAGCTGGAGTTCCGGAGTTGACGGGGAGCGGCTCTGGGATCCCAGAATATCGATCACTACGCGCCGAATCCGGCGGGTAGTGTGGCTGTACCCTGCATCTCATTGTTAACTCACATTAAATTTCTGATCCTCTATACCCTCCAGATCCCCTTCAGCAGTACTACCATCTAGTCATTTATTTCCCATTTTGTAGTTGCACACTTGATTTTTTTTCTTTGTGCGCGTAGCACTTTTAGCACTTTGTACTTATTTATATTGAATTTCATCTTGTTGATTTCGGACCAATTCTCTAATTTGTCAAGGTTGTTTTGAATTCGAATCCTGTCCTCCCAAAGTGTTTGCACCCCCACCCGGCTTAGGGTCATCTGCGGATTTTATAAGTGTACTCTCCACTCCATTATCCAAGTCGTTAATGAAAATATTGAATAGTACCACACCCAGGATTGGCTCTTGCAGCACCCTGCTAGATAGACCCTCCCAGTTTGACAACCAACAATTAACAACTACTCTTTGCAGTCTTTCAACCAGTTGTGTGCCTACCGTATGGTAATTTCATCTAGACCACATTTCCCTAGTTTGCTTATGAGAATGTCATGTGGGAGTATATCAAAAGATACATCACATCTTGTTCCCCTCCCCACAGCATCTACTAAGCCAGTAACCCTGTCAAAAGAAGGAAATTAGGTTGGTTTGGCATGATTTGTTTTTGACAAATCCATGCTGGCTATTCCTTATAACCCTATTATCTTTCAGGAGCTTACAAATTGCTTGTATAATCATTTTTGTTCCAGTATCTGTCCAGGTATCAAAGTTAAGCTGACTGGTCTATTATTCTCTGGGTCTTCTTTGTTCCCCTTTTTAAAGATAGGTATTATGGTCTGTTATATTATGCTATATATTTAAAGGCTTCATCTGTAAAGAAAATCAGTGCAGATATATGACACGGGGTGAAGTCCAGCAAAGTTAAGTTTCTTGTACTCTGGAAATTCACCCCCAGGGCACCCTGGCTAGCCACTACATCAGGGATGGCCAACCTGAGCCTGAGAAGGAGCAAGAATTTACCAATGTACATTGCCAAAGAGCCACAGTAATGCCTCAGCAGCCCCCCATCATTTCCCCTACCCTGCTCCCAGCGCCTCCCACCCACTGGCAGCCCTGTCGATCAGCGCCTCCCCCTCCTTCCCCACACCTCCCAATCAGCTGTTTCATGGCATGCAGGAGGCTCTGGGGGGCGGGGAGATGGGGAGGAGCGAGGGCACTGCAGGCTCAGGGGAGGGGGCAGGAAGGGGTGGAGTGTGGGCAGGGCCTGTGGCAGAGCCAGGAGTTGAGCACATTGGAAAGTTGGCGCCTATATCTCTAGCCCTGGAGTCGGTGCCTATACAAGGAGCCACATATTAATTTCTGAAGAGCCGCATGTGGCTCCGGAGCCACATGTTGGCCACCCCTGCACTACATACTTCTGACAAGTGCCCCCCACATTGTCAACTTTGCTGACCTAGTATTGCCCACTTCTCCAGTGTCATTGAGGTTGAATCTGCTGTGTATCCTGGCACCCTGGTCCCGCATTCTATACCTGCTACCTGCGAGCTAAAGGATTTATGCCTTAAGGTGGCATAAATATGGGGTGACTCGAGTTGCTGTTCATTTTGACTTTTTGTGAAGTGGGATCAATCACCATGTCACCTAGTATTGTTTCTTCTTACTGATTGCATGACTGAAACATTTGAAACGAGAAGGATAAATGATGGTTATCTAGTGAATACTCTTGCTAATGCATGAGTTGGTAGATATTCATACTCAGAGAAGCTATTCCCCAAGAAGTCATGCAAACCAAACGTTCTTCAATATTCTGCAGTACCAAGATGTGTAAGCATTCTTGGAACGTCTAACCATTTGGGTAAATGTTGGCCTGGATGGCTTTTGAAATATTCACCCAGTTCTTTTTCTGACAGTGAATCACATTATTCTTTATCAATAATACTTTGCCATTCTAAAGGACAACAGTACATAATACAAAGCTTTTGCTTTATTTTATTGACCTCATTTTCAAGTGGACACTACCCTCTGTATTCTTCTCTTTCTTTTTTGGCAATATGCATTTTTAAGCAGTCAACCCTCTTCTTACCTTCTCGTTCTAAATGTCAAACTGACAGCATGCTCGCATTTTTAATTTAAAAAAATAACTGTTTTCAGCAAATGTATTTCACACTTGATCTTTGTATTATACTCTAGAATATTCATATTTACAACAATTTTGGGGAAAACTATAACTTGAATTAGATTCAGCTCTGAATTAGAATGAGTGTATCATTTTATCTTATCTGCCGCTTGAGAGTCCCACCCTCCTTTTATTTTGTTTGCAATATAGTAAATATTACAGCTGGACATCATTTCCTAAGCGCCATTTTTTTTAAATGAAAACACTGCATTATCTATAATCTAAAAATATAGAGACCCAGGAGCCCCTCACTTTACCAAGAGGACTCACCAACTGCTGGATTCTTTCTATAGCCAAAAGGGATGGACATTAATATGAGACTGGCTAGAAGGCTGAGTCACAGAAGAAGCAGACCACCATGGGACTGGAGCAGCTGTCAACAGGGGGAGCCAAGGGAAAAAAGAACCTTACATGCCCTGCCCAATCACCGAGTGGCACCTGCAGCGAGTGATCTCCTTCCCCCACCAAGAGAGGCTGTTTGATGAAATAAGACTCTAAATTATATCCTCTCTCTCAAAAGGGACTTTGATAGGTTTTGATTATGTTTGTCCTATATAGTCACTCAAGTGCTTCATGCCTTGTTTTGATTCCTTTCCCCGTGTATACCCCAACCAATACATTTTCCTTCTTTAGTATGTTTGCCGTGAAACCAAGCAAACTGAGGTCTCCGGATACCAAACCCTGCACCCTGCTTGACTGTTTAATGTTGTGCAGTGACAGGATCATGTTAACTCCTTTGACTTTTTGGGCCCATTATTCCATTGAAATTAATACAATGCCTTCTGTGGCCTCTCCAATCCCATTGCCTGCTGGTGTAACAGAACTAGCCACTGGACTCTATGCACTAGCAGAAGGTGCAGTTGGATTTAGCAGCCAGACACCTGGTTTATTCTATGAATCTGCCACTGAAAATTTTGGTGGGATTATTATAAACACCTTATTTATTGGTTCAAAATAGCGTTTTTTCACAGAGGGCTTTTAATATTTACATAGCCACAGAGCTAATATTTCTTGCATTTTGATTTTAATAAAAACAACAAAGGGTCCCGTGGCACCTATAGACTAACAGAGGTATTGGAGCATAAGCTTTCGTGGGTGAATACCCACTTCTTCATTTGCATCCGAAGAAGTGGGTATTCACCCACGAAAGCTTATGCTCCAATACCTCTGTTAGTCTATAAGGTGCCACAGGACCCTTTGTCACTTCTACAGATCCAGACTAACATGGCTACCCCTCTGACACTTGAGTTTTTAATAAAGTAATTGTAGCCCCAAAAGAGAATAAATTTCAGCTATCAGCATTTATTCAGAATATACAGACAGCTGCTATCATGCTTAGAGTAGCTCTCTGTCAGTGCCTTGCTGATAACTGGGTTTTTATCTTTCAGCAACACATCAGTGGCAGAGAAACTTGCGTTGTTTAGACACGCATCATGCCCAGAGAGGTTGCAAACTAACTGCAGCAAGTGCTGTCCAACAAGCCAGACCCATCCCATGCTAGTAATCACGTTAATATCCACTATGCAGCACACCAGGACGGGTGGCTTGAAAAACGAACTCACTGTGCTACTGGGAAAATGTGAAACTACTCCAAAGACATGGACCACTGGAGAAGCCGGAATCCTTTTAAGATGATGCTCGGTGCCATGTCACTTGCTCGGGGTCTTCTTCTCTTAGTTTCTGCTGTGTATGGTAGAGGAAACTTGCGCATTAGAGAAATGGAAAGAGCCAGCGAAATGGCATGGAAGAACATACTGAGGTCTAGGAGAGACACATAAGTACTTTCTTCTTCCTGGCGTGTCAGAGACACAAAGAGATGAGGGAAGGGGGGAACAGATTTCTTTCCTCGCCCCTGGAATGTCTGTCTGAGAGTTAGGAAGAGACGGCAGACAAGCATACAATTGGCCCCAGGAGAGATTTATTTCAACATCATAATAAAATGGAGAGAGAAGGAAGTGGTCTTGTGGATGCCATTAAGCTCTTGGCTTTTGAGAGTTCTCCAGTACTAGTCTCAATCCTCAAAAAGTCCAGCTGTTCTGCAGCTGGTGGAGTGTCTTTTTGTTTGTTTTACAGGAACTCAGTGATATTCAAAGTATGTGGAATATGCAAGGTAGGTGGAATATTAGGCAGTTGGGGCCTGATTCTCCATGGCCTTGAATGCTTGTGCAGTCATTTACCTTTATGCAAATTGAATATGAAGTGGGTATAAAATGCTACCTTCTGTCTGAGAGACTGATTTGGGAGCATTCGACACCCACTTTTCCCACAATTTGCCCAGGGGAAAACAACTACAGAAAGTTCAAGGCGGTGGAGAATGAGGCCGTAGGGGCCAAATGTTTAGTTGCAAACGAGTGTGTGGTATTAGGAATGAGGGTACAAAGGAGTACTTTCTTCTTTACAGACACTGGCTAATAAACCACTGGTCCTGTCTCTGATGTACATTTACACCAGTTGCCAGTGGGTGCATGGGACTGGCAGGATGACAAACATATACTACATGTTTCATTGTCCATGGTCCTGCCCGCTATACCAGCAGTTAAGAGGTGATTGGTAGAAGCCAGTAAGACAGCTCTATGCCATCCGAAGATTCTCCTAATAAAAGTTCCCAGTGGCCAGTCATGTTGGGTTCATAGCTCCATTGGAGCAATCAAATGCAGGCTTATCACTATCTAGTATCTGGCTCTAGCATTGATGTAGATGCACTTTTTAATTTAAAAAAGGAAGCAAATATCTGTGCTCACTTGTTGCATTTTGCTCATCTGTAATTATCTTACATGGTGTTGTTATTGTTGGTGCTTCTAAAGGAATCCATTCAGCAATGTATTATGCTTTGTGATTTTGATATTGTATTCTGTGTCCAGAAACAGTGAGTGTCCTTGAGATAGAACAGCCACTTATGATGCTCCTGGTGTTTTACATTGTTCAGCCATCAAAGATTTTAATGGAATAGAAAATTTACTTCCTATTAATGTCAGTCTTTTAAAATATATGTACAGAATGACTATTAAGCTACCTGTTGAAGTATGTGAAACTAAAAAGGATGATGATAACATAAAAGATTTGGAAGAGGTTTGCCAGTTTATGGTCATACAAATTAGTTTTTTTCTTCTTTTTCCATTAAGAATTTCTGCAATGAGAACCCGTACTATTCACAAGCTGAATGATCCCCCTTATGTTTTGACACATTGCCTTTACTTTTCTACATCTCTGGGAAAGGTTTCTTTGGCAATATGAGTATGGGCTTATACATTTTCTTATCAGAAACACAATGGCAAACAGACTTGGTACACAAAGTAATGGCAGCCTTTTTTTTTGGTATTGCTTCATTTAGGGACCAGTTCGGGAAAGCATTTAAGCACGTGCTTAACTTTAAGTATGTGCTTAAATATGCCACCACTAAACTTAGAACAGCCCACTTCCAAGGTAATTAAGTGTCAGTTTACAAAGGGGGAAATGAGACACAGAGAGATTAAGGTCCAGACCTCAAAAGTCTAACTCCCAGTGGAGTTAGATGCCTAAATACCTTTGAGAATCTGGGTTTAAGTGATTTTTCCAAAGGCCACACGGGAAATTTGTTGAGAGAGCTAGGAATATAATCCAGATCTCCTGACTCCCCACCCTGTGCTTCAAAACCCTAGAAAATGCTTCCTCTCCACCACTGTGTACCCACAATAGTATTTCAAGAGACTACTAAAGCATACATATATTTCTTGGCTACATGATAACTAAGGGGTTAATGAAATGGAAAGGGAAGATAATAGCTATATACAAAGTATTTGAAAAATGTGGACACCAAGTCTGCAGCAGAATCATTTAGGCAGGTCCAGCCATAGGTGCAGGAACAAGAGATGGTGGGGGTGCTACCACCCCCACCTCCCTGGGCTTGAAGTGGTTTCCATCATATCCAGGGATTACAGTTTGGTTCAATAGCTCTCAGCACCCCCACGATAAACTATGTTCCAGCACCCCTGTGTCCAGCTGAATATCCGAAAGCTTCCTATTAGAGCTGCATGAATAACGGATTTGCTAGCAATTAAAAAATATTTTGGGTCAAAGGATTTTTTCTCAAAGTTTTTGACCAATCAAAAAGTGAAAAGAAATATTTTGGGTCAAATGAAACATTTCATTTCAATAGTATCTAAATGAAAATTTAAGATTCGACCCATTTTCAAGCATTTTTAATGCTTTTTCTAAATAAAACTAAAGAAAATATTGACGCTCAGTCATTTAAAGTGAAAAACAAACAGTTCACTTAGAAAATGTCAAAACAAAGCATTCTGGGGTTTTTTCATATTTTTGTTCGTTTTCACTTGAAACAATTGAGCAAAACGGACATGAATTCACAAAATGTTTTGATGACACTGAATCGGCATTTTCCACCCCTTCCTCCACACCCACCCCACCCCACCCCACCCCAAAAAAGTTAGGCCAAAAATGTTTGGCTAGCTCAGTTCCCAATATTTGATATCTACTAGAGATCTACTATCTAAAAGAGAGAGATGGATGTAAGGCATCAGGTCCATCATCCTGGCTAGTGCTCTTGCAGACCTCCTTCCCAGGAGCTCAGAAGGTAGGTCCATTCACCTTCACTGTCTGCTGCCCTACTGAGCTGGCTTATTCTTCTTTTGGTGGTCAGGTTGGGCTGCATGGGCCCAGAGCAGCTCCTTATTACCCTTTCCTTACTGGTGTGGGGTTCGTATACCCAGAAGGAAAGGGTTAGTTTCCAAACTGTGATGGTTACTTCCCCTGCTTTGTTGACAGACAGACAGACACAAGGGGGTGAAGAGACAGGATAGTAAAGGTGGGGGAAACATAAGCTTTTGTTGGTGTTCCCACGGTTCTGGGCAGCAGAACAGTCACATATGGATGCTGTCAGCTGGCAGGTTGGCCACTGCAGCCATTGCCCTGGGTTCTGGATTGTTTCCCCAGGCTGGGATGTCATCGGGCTGGTCTAAGCCGTCTCCCTTACCAGTCTCTCTCAGGCTGGGAAGAGCTGGATGGGCCATCTCATCTGCCATGTTGGTGCCATGTGGTATAGTTGACCTCAGGATCAGATGAAAAGCAGAGAGATCGAGAGGAGAGGAGGGAAAATAGTGTGGAAAGGAACACACAAGAGAAGGGAAGACACAGTAGGGTCTCACGTATCTCCAGCTGCAGTCTCCATTGGTGTGGCAGTGATGGCTAGGCACCCACTTCTTATGCTGAGGTCTGGGTGTTTCAATGATGTAATGACTCTCAAGGTTCACAAGTGGAGGACAAAGTCCCTGGAGCAAAGTGGAGGACTGAAGGCCTTCCCCTGCTCTTTCAGGAATTCCTCAGTCAGCACACACTCCCCTTCAAGTCTCTTTTTTCAAGGACCCCAAAAGAGGGGTCATAAGAGGAACAGTTCATCCTTTTATTACTTTGCCCACCCATTAGGCCTAATTTCCAACAAACCAAGTTTAGTCCATTGACTTTCAGTCATACATTCTTTTCTGTTTACCAAGTATGACCTCAACACAGTCCTTGAGTTACATCAGTAAGCCTTTTGGTTTGGGTTCATTCAGTCTTTCTGTCTCCATTTTGTTCCTTTTCCCATCAGCATTTGTTGTTGTAGGTTATTGTGGCACGTTATGAACTTCCATTCACTTCTTACAGCTGAGCTCACAATTAGGACGAATTTGTAGATCCAGTTATTACAATGGGGGGCTTGCACCCCTGTGTGTGGGATGCCCCGCTCAGGGCTTCACCTGAGGGGAGGGTTTGGATGGGCAAAAGAAAGGAAGATTCCACAGGATCCACGTGTCTCCTTCCTCAGATATGGGGAATTCAGCCATACAGGATAGGATAGCATAGACCTCTGTACATCAGCCCCAATGCAGCCTATGATCTGAGAGTGAGATTGATCCCAACCCTTCCTCTGCAGAGATTCCTGTTCCCAGCCATGTTTCTTGGGCTGGGCAAGATGAGGTACCTCTTATTGCACTGTATAGAGTCCAAGATGTGTGTGAAAGGAAAGGAATAGGAAGTCTGGTCAGCTATGTGCTCTTAATTACATCATTGAGGCTCCCATGTGCTTAGGGTAGGGTGACCAGATGTCCCGATTTTATAGGGACTGTCCTGATTTTTGGGTCTTTTTCTTATATAGACTCTTATTACCCCCCACCCCCTGTCCTGATTTTTCACACTTGCCGTATGGTCACCCTAACCTAGGGAGAACAGAGAAGCTTTGAAGAGTTCTGCGTGCTTCAGGGAGAACAATTTAGCCTTCGATTGGCATATAACTAGAAAAGGTTGGCACAAAGTGCCCTTCAGTCCTTCCAAGCGCTAATATTAAGAACTTAAAGTTAATGGGTCTCCCTGAAAATGCTGAAAAGTGGTAGTTAGAGTATTGTAACCCTTGTCTACCTGTCTAATTTAGTCACTTGCTGTACTGCAAGGAGAATTTCAGCTGAAAAAAGTGTGAGAGTTCTTTCCTATTCTGAATGCTGGTAAAAGCCTAAAAAGAGAAGCAAGATTTTGAAATCCTTTTGTTTACTGGGTAAAAATCACTTTGGCATTTGCTCTGATTACTCACCTGCTCACCTCAGAAGAAAGAACAAATGCACTTATTTCGGGGAACAATATTATAAACTGAAGCTTCTATTCACAGTCTTTTGTGATGGTGCCATGGTTTGCTGATGCAAGGAGGAGTGTGGAGGAAGGAAGAGTGTTGCTGATTCTCATGATGAGTTGGCAGTGAACATGGGCTTATCACATTTTGGACTTTCTTGAAAATACTTTAGGTCCTCCTCTGTTTGGACTAATTGCCTGTGGAGTTAGACTGGGACATTCAAAGAGGCCTGACAGAGTAAAACACCCATTTTTCATTAAATGTCAATGGGAGTTGGGTGCCTAACTCACTTAGGCCACTTTTAAAAGCTCAGGTCTCTGACTGGTTTTGTGTGCGTGTGTGGGGGGAGGGGTGTGTTTTTAACATGCTTGTGTTATGGCTGTAACTGGACAGACAACCACTTGAAATCCCAAGTGAACTAAAGAAAGATTCTCTCTGATGTTTACTTTATTTATAGTTTATTGCAAGTCAAACAATACCTCCAATACAAAATCCACAGTTCTAGTCAACACTTCACCTTGTATGACTTTAGCAATAGCTGACGTCACATCAGATTAATATGAACAGAGAAACTCTTCCCTTTCAGAGTACATTGCCCTGGTTTCTCAACTGTAAGAGTCTTTTGATACAGATCTTCCCTTTTGCTCTCGAGAGAGCTATACATTCAGGGAGAAGAAAACCAAACAGAACAAAACTAGCTTTAATACAGTTTTAAGGTTGTGATCTCAAAGTCAAGAAGTCCCAAAAGTTAAGATTTCTTCTGAAATTTTAACTAGGGCATATTGCACATCTTTTATACTTTATGGTCTGCATTAATTGCTTACACTGTAATACATTAAAGATTGCATTTAAAGAGGGGAAAAAGGAATAAACAATCAACATATGTGAAATGTGGCTGAGTTAAGATTGCAGGATAAACTTTCCTGATATTTTGTTAAGTGTTTGAATTTTGCAAACTAAAAAGGGTATTCATGCTTTTTTGCTTGTTTGTTTGTTTTTGTAGTTAACCTCTCACTGGTTTTAAGAGGCTAAAAGGAAAAATATGGTTGCATTCAGCTTGCAACCAGCATAACTACTAATTTCCTCAGATAGGGATCAAAGCTTCAAGGTACTGTCATTCTGGCCCCAATCAATATGCTTCAAAGTAAGCATATACTTTACGGAAGAAAACTCATGAGGCAGAGTTTATAGCACCTTGATCCCATAGCTTTTAAAGGTTAGAAAGTTTTGAGTGTTTTCACAGCTAGGTCATCCATGAAGCACATTTCCTTTCCCACAGACCACCCAGTCGTCAGAAAATCCACTCCCAGACACGAACTGGCAAGACTTGGCTAGACTCAAGATACAATCTACATAGAAAACCACATATTCTCTGAGAGTGATAGCTGATTATTTGACAGGGCCTGGTGATCTGAAATAGTCTCTCCTCTAATTATATGAGCAATGGATAATTGCCACAGTGTTGAAATAAGGTCAAAGTACTGTCAGCCCATTGAACTCCAAACACCCCGTAGACTTGCAATTTAACATACATGTTACAGATCACCAAAGATATTTATACAATATAACCTATTTAAGCACTGTACAAAAAACACAGAGAAAGACATGGTCCTTGATCCAAGGAATTTACAATCCAAATAAAATATATATACACCGATGATATTTATGCAATCTACTTATTTTTTCAATATTTTTGTCTTCCATTTTCTATAAGGAAGGACTGGACATCATGTATTTGGCCTCTCCTCAAGGCTATTGGCCATTGGTATACTTGCCTTCCACTTGGAAGAAAGACAGGACTGTATCAGTAACAAAGTTCCAAATATTGTTTTGTAGTCCTGAAGACGCCAGTGAGTGCTACCTACAAAGGGATTTAGGAGTCAGGATAGTAAGACTGGAATCCCTTATATAGGCATCTCCTCTGATGTCCTGTAGGCTTTTAGTTGTATGTGATCTTTTCCCCAGTTTGTATCTATGTAAATTCTTGTTTAGGATAGGAATATTGGGAGTAATTCTGATATCAGTTTCTGCATAGCTTATGCCTTGTGAGAGAAGAATTCTATGTGCTGTACATGCAGTGATTATACGCCTAGGGCAATGCTATCCTAATATTATGCAATGGATTAGAAAAATAAACAACGTATAAAGTTGTAGTTGGTTTTTAAATTGATGAACACCTAGGAATATTAAGATCTGAAGTGTCCTGACCCTCAAGAGTGTCCTTGGAATCTAGAAGGGACTCATTTGGTGACCATAGAGTTTCAAGGACTGAAATTATATATAAGCATGAGGAACATGGCCATCAATAGATAATGCTAATGAAACAGTTACCATGCTTCTTTGTAACAGAATACTAAGTAGTGTGCAGCATGCTCAGTGCATTGAGCTTTGTGTTGCTTCTTGATATAGTCATAAAAAAGGGAATCGCTGTGGATATATTTAGTCGTCTTACTCTTCTGTGCATCTCTCCGTTTTCTCCACCCAGAGCAGTATCTGACCATCCATTTTTATTGTCCCAAGGGCAGACTAATATGTAGAGTATACACTGCATGTTGAGCCACACAGAAGATACACACCGAAAGAGGATATGCTTGTGCAAGTATGAAAAGTCATTACTCCACCTCAGAATAGTTCAGAATGTGCTCTTGAGGGGGGATTGGCTTGTGCTGTCAGGACTCACTTTACCGAAATGTCATCCTCCTGATCACTTTCCATATATTTTTCCATGACTTCCCTTTAAATAGTTGAAAACACAATACAAATATGTTGTGTTTCTGTCTGGTACTGTCATCTTGTCTAGGGAGAGATCGAGTCAGTGCCATGAAAAATAATTTCATGCAGCATCCGTGCGTAAGATAAACTCCCAATGGGAAGTTAAAAAGAGAGTGTTATTCCTTCATTTGTGTTCACTGCTAGTAAGAAAAAAAGAAGCTCGACACAAAAACCTGTTATAGGCCTGCTTCTAAATTAACATGGTAATATCAAGGGAATTTATTCTGATTTCACACTGATTCTGCAGTGGTGTAACCCTATTAATTTTAGTAGACTTCCTTTTGATTCACACAAGTATAATTGAGATCAAGCCCTTCATTCTTAACACATCCTGTTGTGACTTGTATTTTGTAGGGTTCTCATAACAATTCAACAAAGACAATCTAAAATATTCCTTGAAAGACTTCCTCTTAAAGTCCAACCAAGAAATTCCTCTTTGACTCTGAATACTGCACAATTGTACCTGTCCCATGTGCTGGAATACTTAATCACAATGGCATGAGTTAAGAAAAGAATGGTGGCAGACTTTGCTCTGAATTTAGTTGAGTTCTGTTGGTTTACATAAGAACCTTCAGGTAGCATCTTTTTCATTTAATAATGTCAACATCTAGAAGCACCAAGACACGTTGCTGTTGAAACACACAAAATGTATTCAAAGGTAAAAATCTCTTTGGAGAGTATGGCATGGTTTGGATTGTTCTTACCTGTTTTTTGATATACAGTACTTGATAAATCAATAAAAAGGCAGTCTGAGAAGGGGTATATATAAATAACACAATATGTATTTTACTTAAATATACCCTGTAAATCTTACTTTAGTTAAATATTCAGAGATATTTGTGACAGATAAGTGTCCCTTCGGAGAGAATTAGATAGGGATAAATTGGTGGATTAAACCTTCATAAACATAAAGCAATGTGGGATGTCAATCAAATTCTCCCACTTCTCGCTCTTGGACCAATGAATTTCTCAAGATATATCAAATTGACTGGGAATTATTTATAACACATTAATGCAACTTTTTGCTTACTTCAGTACTTGTCACTGTTACATGCAAGGCAAAGTGAAGAGCTTTGGAGTCTTAATTAAAATGTGACTGCAAAACTCAAAACTCAAACTCTTCTTCATTTGGAATTGTTGGACTTGTTTATAAGTCCAACAGTTCCAAACCATAATTTGGATACACAGAGGTTTTAAAAGCTTAAAACTTTAAACAATAAAGTGAACAAGCCAACAGTAGCATAACAGGTGACCATTAAAGCATGAAAGCAACTATCTTTACCACTGAGAGTCTGGTGTTTTCTCTATATAAATATCATGTTGTGTTTTGATGTATGTGTCGATGTTTTGTACATGATTGATTTTTCCACCCTCTGGAAGCTCTCAGAATGGTATCTCAGTGGTCAAGATCTAGCTATTTATGCACAGAATTCAGTTTTCTGGTTACATTTTATAGTGCGCTCCTGGAATCTTTATATTTTTCCTGGATTGCAGGTTGGAAAGTATGTATCTTTTTTTAATAGGATCTCAGTTTTATTCAATAGAAACTCATATGGCAGGAATCCCCCTTCCAGGACAATTGTAAATTTAAAGCCCTTAGGACCATATATAAAGTAGCTATTACAGGTCCATCAATGGCTATTAGCCAAGAGGGCCAGGGATGCAACCCCATGCTCTGGGTGTCTCTAGCATCTGATTACCAGAAGCTCGGAGTAGATGCCAGGGTATGGATTACTTGATGATTTCCTGTTCTGCTCATTCCCTCTGAAGCACCTGGCATTGGCCACTATCGGAAGACAGGATACCGGGCTAGATGGACCATTTGTCTGAACCAGTATGGCCATTAAAACCAGTATGGCCATTCTTATATCCTTATGTCCAGGAAGATATTTTTTACCTAGAAAAGTGTTTTGTAGAAGATACAATTAGGGCTATATTGCACCATCATTTTGAAAGCTGAAATCCCTATTGAAATGAATGGTACACTAATATCACAATTTATGCATGTACTTTTCTCCTAATGTGCACCCCATAATGACTGCATGGTACCGCTTCACACTACTGTCTTAATTACATGATAATGGTCCAAATCCTGTTCTGATTAAGACCTTGTTCACCCCATTGAATTCCTTGCAACTTTCACTTTCCTTTATGTAAAGTAATTTAGGATATTGATCTGCATGAAGTTTGCATATTAGATTATCTTTAATAGTCCAGGCTACATCTTCACCACAGTGATGAAATGTGGTATATTGGGCCATGTTTCACCAGTGAAAATCTGAAGTAACCCCATTAACAATAATAAAGTTGCTCCAGATATACACCAGTGCAACAGAAATCTGGAGATCAGGATTTGTCTATAGTTGCTGTAGATAAATGGGGTGGGGTAGGAAATTTTATTCTGGATGTATGGCAATTTAATAAACATCTGTCATGTATATTTAAAACTGCCATTTCAGGATTCTAATTATAACATCTCAAAAATAAGCCCTTCTCAAAAGAGAATTGAAGTGACAGTTCACGCACTGAAGAAAATGAAACATGACGTTGCTCGTTCTCCTTTCGTCCTAGAGCTAAAATTTAAATTAATTTTCTTCTTCTGACAGAAAGTATTTTAATTGGAAATTATTTTTGATTGCAGTTTTCAGAGCGGATTTGGATTCTTCTGTGTGTGTGTGTACAGACATTGTTTAGTGCCTTCATAATATTGTAGTAAATTAATCATTTGCAGAAATTTTAAATAGTTGACAGCTGCACTGGCAATTTTAAGGAAGGCTAAACAATTAAAAGAATAGAGGTAAACACTAAGGGTTCTCCCCCCCCCCCCATAACTCAGAACCTTCAGATACACCTCATGTTTAGCTCATTGTTATGGGTACCTAATTGTGAAAAAACCATAAGATATGACATCAGGAGTAAGTAGACGGCAGAAGTTTAGATGTACTTGCCATTATAATTTAGGGCTATTGTGAAATTCTTTACTGCATGATTCAGTGAGTGTGTGGGTATGTAGCTCCTCCCCTGAAAAGCTTTGAGAAAAGTTGGGGAGCCGAATTCTGAACTGCTGCATAACCTCATGTAAATGTCATTACCTTACCCTCACTAAGACTCCTTTGGACCTATTCACCCATTCCACAAATGTGTAAGGGAGTCTAAATTACAATCTGGAGCGCTAAAAGAAGATATTAATTAAAGTAACCCCCAATCTAGTCTAATTTACACCTTCCAGGCCTTCTGCCTGGGAGTTTCTCCCACTGAGAGCTTAATCAAAAAGCCTATTGAGGTCAACGACAATCTTTCCATTAACTTCAAATGGCTTTGGATCAGGCACTGAGACATCTGTACACATCATTAGAAAGGGTGAGAGTAGCTCTACAGGAATCAAAATGAGTGAAAGTGTGTCTGACTTATACCACTCTTTGCATTATTTCTGAATGTGGCTTGGTGTCCTTTTGACAGGGGAGTCAAAGCAGGTGCCCAGCCGTCACCTGACAATCAACCTGTTGAAGATACCAGAAGGGCAATACTAGGAAGCCAGCCAGTCAGCAGAGCAGTAGACAGTATAGAATAGACAGGAGAGTAACAAGAGGCGCCCATAAAATGGGCAAGAACAAAGGGAGGATTTAGACTGGCACTTGGCATTTGAAAAGGGAGGGAAATCATCTGCAGGGGGAAGAGTTGTCCTGATATTTTCAGTCTGCTAAATCCAATACTACTTTATCAATGAAAAGCAATAGAGACCCTGTTATCTATATTATTTTCATTTTCCTTCAGTGTGAGGTGTTTTACAAATCATCAGCTAGCCCTCAGGTGCTATGGCTAATGTGTTCTTGCTAAAATATAAAACCTACGAGAGCTACAAATTGAAGTAAGCTGCAGCAGCCACAGAAATGTCTCCATTTAACATTGCTGCTGCTTAAAACAACCGTAAATAATGAATGTTCAGTACTGAAATAAGGAACATCTCTCGGGGGAATTAGATAAAGTGTGAGCCTTTGGTGTCTGAATGGCCAACTTCCTTCAGTAACTTAATTAGAAATACAACAATCCAAAGACAAAAATAGTAAATGGTAAAGATGCAGGTAAAATACACTGGTAGAAGGCAGTATGGGCCTGATTCAAAGCTTATTAAAATGAATGGAAAGATTTCCATTGACTTCAGTGGATGTTGGTTCAGACCCGAAGTAACTGCCTTACATAACAATGGCTGTGCATGAGAACTAGCGATCACATACTTTTTACTGGCTTGCCCACCAGGACCAAATTATACCATTAAGACATAGGCCTGCAATAAAAAAGTTGGATAACCCCAGATCCTTCAGTATGTTGCCTTGTCACTTCCAGAGGTAGTGCTTTCTAATGATGATAGGCAGGAGGCATTGTGTCCAGCATAGCAAAGGCCGGGGCTAGCAGCAACAGTAGAGACAACTGCAGCACACTCATTAAAAAAACAAACAGGAAGGTATAGTATTAAACTTTCACCAATTTGGAATGTTTCCCCCCCTCTTTTTCTCCAAATTTGTTTTTATAAGAATTAGAAAAGGACTCAATCAAAACACACACAAACCAAAAACCATTTTAGAGACTGATTTAGAAATACATTTGTTTTTTAATCCTAGTGCCAGCAACAGAATAACAATCACATTGCTAGTTTCTTGGTGGTGGTGTGGTTTTGTGTTTGTGTTTTCTAAAACCATAGTGCAGCATCGAGACTTGCCTGCAAGCATTAACTTTGGATGCCGGGGTGAACTGGATGATGCCTGGGTGAATTTAGCAGTTTGTAAATAATGGCTAGGATACACTCTTCTCTCCAGTGGCAACACTTGCCTGCAGGAGAAAGATTTTCCAAAGCTTTGCAAGACTAAATCATGTGATCTGATTCTCCAGGACTTTGCTCCTTTTGTCATACTTTGCACCTGTGAAAAGTGTGTTTAAAATGCAATTATGCAGTTTGCCCCCTCCATATACCGATTTTATCCAGGTTTACACAGCTACCCAAGATACAAGGCCATGGAGAATCAGGTTTGTGGAATTTCTGCTGCATCCTGGTCCCCTCAAAAGGGTGGGTTTATGACTGAGTGGTGCTGAATATCTGCATCTCTCTCCCTGACTTCAATAGAAGTTGCATGTGGTGCTGTGTTCCTCACAAAATTTGGCCTTAGGTTTTTCAAACTGGCTATCAAAGGCAATGTTTATGGTTTTATCAACCCTTATAGATAGATGCTCTTGTACAGAGGAACAAAAAAAAAAAAGATCTGTGTTTAATGATGTCTGTTGTAAACATCAATTACCATGCAAACTGTCTTAATCGGGACAGGGGGTGGTAATAGGAGCCTATATATGAAAAAGGCCCCAAAATTGGGACTGTCCCTATAAAATTGGGACATCTGGTCACCCTATCGGGGAAGGTCCCGGACGATTGGAAAAAGGCAAATATAGTGCCCATATTTAAAAAAGGGAAGAAAGAGAACCAGGGAACTACAGACCGGTCAGCCTCACTTCAGTCCCCGGCAAAATCATGGAGCAGGTCCTCAAGGAATCCATTTTGAAGCACTTGGAGGAAAGGAAGGTGATCAGGAACAGTCAACATGGATTCACCAAGGGCAAGTCATGCCTCACCAACCTGATTGCCTTCTATGATGAGATAACTGGCAGTGTGGATATGGGGAAAGTGGTGGATGTGATATATCTTGACTTTAGCAAAGCTTTTGATATGGTCTCCCACAGTATTCTTGCCAGCAAGTTAAAAGAGTATGGATTAGATGAATGGACTATAAGGTGGATAGAAAGCTGGCTAAATTGTTGGGCTCAACAGGTAGTGATCAAAGACTTGATGTCTAATTGGCAACCGGTATCAAGCGGAGTGCCCCAGGGGTCGGTCATGGGGCCGATTTTGTTCAACATCTTCATTAATGATCTGGATGATGGGATTAATTGCACCCTCAGCAAGTTCGCAGATGACACTAAGATGTGGGGGAGAGGTAGATACACTGGAGGGTAGGGACAGGGTCCAGAGTGGCCTAGACAAATTGGAGGATTGGGCTAAAAGAAATCTGATGAGGTTCAACAAGGACAAGTGTAGAATCCTGCACTTAGGAAGGATGAATCCCATGCACTGCTACAGGCTGGGACTGACTGGCTAAGCAGCAGTTCTGCAGAAAAGGACCTGGGGATTACAGTGGACGAGAAGCTGGATATAAGTCAGCAGTGTGCCCTTGTTGCCAAGAAGTCCAACGGCATATTGGGCTGTATTAATAGTAGCCAGCAGATCGAGGGAAGTGATTATTCCCCTCTAGGCGGCACTGATGAGGCCACACCTGGAGTATTGTGTCCAGTTTTGGTCCCCCCCAAATTGGAGAGTGTCCAGTGGAGGGCAACAAAAATGATTAAGGGGATGGGACACATGACTTATGCTGAGATGCTGAGGAAACTGTCGTTATTTAGTCTACAGAAGAGAAGAGTGAGGGGAGATTTGATAGCAGCCTTCAAATATGTGAAGGGGGGTTCCGAAGAGGATGGAGCTCAGTTGTTCTCAGCAGTGGCAGAAGACCAAACAAGGAGCAATGGTCTCAAGTTTCAGTTGGGGAGGTCTAGGTTGGATATTAGGAAACACTATTTCACTAGGTGGGTGGTGAAGCACTGGAACGGGTTACCTAGGGAGGTGGTGGAATCTCCATCCTTAGAGGTTTTTAAGGCCTGTGTCAGGGTTTCCTCCCCATTCTGAACTCTGGGGTACAGATGTGGGGACCCGCATGAAAGACCCCCTAAGCTTATAAGTACCAGCTTAGGTTAAAAACTTCCCCAAGGCACAAATCCTTTCCTTGTCCTTGGACAAGTATTGCTGCCACCACCAAGTGATTTAGACAAAGATTCAGGAAAAAGACCACTTGGAGTCCCTGTTTCCCCAAAATATCCCCCCAAACCCCTTCACTCCCTTTCCTGGGGAAGCTTGAGAATAATATACTAACCAGTAGGTTAACAAAGTGAACACAGACCAAACCCTTAGGTTTTTAGGACACTAAAAATCAATCAGGTTCTTAAACGAAGAACTTTATTATAAAGAAAAAAGTAAAAGAATCATACCTGCAAAATCAGAATGGATGGTAACTTTACAAGGTAATAAATTATTTAAAACACAGAGGACTCCCCTCTGGACTCAACATCACAGTTACAAAAAGCAGGAATAAAACTACCTATTAGCATAGGGAAAATTCACAAGCTAAAACAAAAGATAATCTAACACATTTCCTTGCCATTACTTACAATTTCTGTAATTTTAGAGGTACCATTTCATATCTTTTTTAGTATCTGGTTTACCTGCTTAGTCTCTCTCTCTCTCTCTGTCCCGAGAGGGAACAAACAAAGAGAGCATAAACAAAACCTCCCCACCCCAGATTTGAAAGTGTCTTCTTTCCCCATTGGTCCTTCTGATCAGGTGCCAACTAGGTTAATTGAACTGATTAACCCCTTACAGGTAAGTGATTCTGTACCTCTGACCAGGAGGGATTTTATGTTACTGCATACATAAAGGTTGTTACCTTTCACTTTATATTTATGACAGCCTGGCTTGACAAAGCCCTGGCTAGGATGATTTAGTGGGTGTTGGTCCTGCTTTAAGCAGGGGATTGGACTAGATGACCTCCTGAGCTCTCTTCCAATCCTAATATTCTATGATTCTATGAAACTGCTGGGTCCTCAACACTCTTGAAAACTAAGGGTAGGTCTACACTTACCCGTCGCGTCGGAGGTGTCGGATCGATGTTCTGGGTTCGATTTATCGCGTCTTGTCTAGACGCAATAAATCGAACCAGGAAGTGCTCCCCCGTCGATGCTGGTAATCCAGCTCGACGAACGGAGTAGGCGGAGTCGACGGGGGAGCCTGCGCGCCACGTGTGGACCCAGGGTAAGTACCTTTTCATTCGAACTAAGATAGTTCAACTTCAGCTACGTTATTCACGTAGCTGAAGTTGCGTATCTTAGTTCGAATTGGGGGGTTAGTGTAGACCAGCCCTAAGACACTTAGTTCCTGATCTTTCAAAGACTTTCTAGATTCCAAGGCCAGAAGGGACCATTGTGATCATCTGGTCTGACCTCCTTTATACCACAGGCCATAGAACTTCCCCAAAATAATTCCTAGACCATATCTTTTACAGAAACGTCCAATCTTCATTTAAAAATTGTTAGTGGTAGAGAATCCACCACAACCCTTGCTAAATTGTCCCAGTGGTTTATTACTGTCGCTATTAAAAATGTACTTCTTGTTTCCAGTCTAAATGTGTCTAGCTACAACTTCCAGCCATTGGATTGTGTTGTACTTTCTCTGCCAGATTGAGAATCCCATTATGAAATATTTGTCCCCTATGTAGATACTTATAGACTAATCAAGTCACGCCTTTACCTTCTCTTCATTAAGCTAAATGGATTGATCTCCTTGAGTGGGTCACTATAAGGCATATTTCTACTTCTTTAATTATTCTCATGGCTCCTCTCTGAACCCTCTCCAATTTATCAACACCCGTCTTGAACTGTGGGCACCAGAACTGGACACAATATTCCAGCAGCGGTTGCATCAGTGCCAAATACAGAGGTAAAATAACCTCTCTACTACTACTTGAGATTCCGCTATTTATGCATCAAAGGCTTTCATTCTCCCTCTTGAACACAGCATCACACTGGCAAATCACGTTCAGCTGATTATCTGGCCCTACCTTCATTTGTGCTTAACTTTACTACCATGTGCTTAACTACCAATGCTATCACTGTTTTACTACCAGCAGCCCCACTTTTTTTTTAGGGGGACTACTCATTGAATAACGTTAAGCCTGTGAGTAGTTGCAGGATCAGGGGATTATTTAGGAACCTAAATATGTACTTTAGGTTCCTATTTTTGAAAAAATTGGGCCAGCTTTATTACAAAAGAGAGCAATACATAAACATTTGCATTCTCCAATGAACATAGCAACTGAGCAGCCTATATGAACGGTGAAACACGTGCAGCTGACTGAGTAGTTGTTGTAATGCAGCTTTGCCCAGACTGCCTACTCTAAATTCATGGTACAGAACTATGGCTGCCTCTAAGGTGAATTGATTCTCTCACATGTATATAGTGGAACACATAAAGGCATTCTGCACTTTAGAGAAAAAAATGCTCTCAGCCGTATGTCAACATCCTCAATGCGTTGTGCTCCCTTTCTTCCCTGGAGAAAAAGGAAAGGGATTTGCAGTCCCTACATGATAAAATTTCTACTAACTGGAACCTCCAGACACTTAGTTGCCCTGTATTTCCCCTCATTCATTAAGGGGGTCTGAGCTTTTATCCCTAGGGCCTACCTTCAGATCACAAGAATCCTTTCAAATCAATTCCCCTTTGACTACAGGAAGGGTGTGTGTGTGTGTGTGTGTGTGTGTGTGTGTGTGTGTGTGTGTGTGTGTGTGTGTGTGTGTGTGTGTGTGTGTGTGTGTGTGTGTGTGTGTGGTAACACAGAGAGAGAACTGTGCACGTTGGTCTTGTGGCTGTGACTATCAGAAATTCTACAAGAACCTTAGTGTCAGAAGGTCAGTTACATCACACTGCAAAGATGTAGATTCAGTGAAACCAGGCTTTTAGTAAGGCAGCTACAAACTGGGACAGGAACAACTCAAGTTAGGAGAGGAAGTAATTGTTTTAAAACAAAGTAAACATTTAAGGCGGTGTAAATTCAGCAGCTCATTTTTGCTCACTGTCAAGCCAGTCACCTTCTTCCTTCTAGAGTCGGTTAAAGCAGAATGCCAAGTAGCAAAGCCCAAAAGTTTAAAAGGACACGTCCCTCTGTATAACTTCTTTCCACTTCCATCCGACAGTAAAGTCTGTGTTTTTCCAGTTTACACATTATATTTAGTTTATCAGACTTCATATGAGGCAGATGGGATTTGATTACATGACCCAGCATGTCAATATTATCTGTGGGTGGCAAAGGAGTTTGATCTTAGGTGACTTGGTAAGTTATTCCTACTTGAACAGATGGGATTTAAATTGCAGGGAGGGTGTTTCCAACAGATAAATATTTCTCTTTTTCATTCTGAAATGATAGAAAGAAGGATGTAATTTTTGTTTCATGAGATGGAAACAGAAAGCCAACTCAGATTTTGGAATATAAATGATGAATTTAGATGGTATTTTGAGGAAACTGATAAGCATACAATGCATTGTGCCTTGTTTGGACCACAGTCCATCTTTACAAATCCTTTTTGGCACAGATAAATTATATGGTATAATTTAAACTATTATAGATAAGTGTAATGGATTAAATAGAATATTCTACATGCTGCAGTAAACAGTGATGAGAGAGGTAACTTTTTAAACACTTTCTCCTTTTCTGTGCAAAACATCTCAGAAAATAACAGACGGTATCTTTCAAAGTAATTGTAAGATATAATATGGAAAAACCTATTAAAATATTTATATAATTTTGTTGACAACGTTTTCCACCCAGTTATAACTTTTTCTTTTATTTAGAAGAAGTCAGGGGAAATATTTTGAAACACTTTACATACAAATATTTATCCTATTCAGATAGTGACAGAATAACAACCACTCAAAGATCTGATAGTTTCTCTGAGATGTGAAAGTAGAAAAAAGAACCTGTGTTGAAAATGGAGAAGGACAACAAACAAACAAGAACAGTCAGACACATGGATTTCAGGGAAAGGGTAGTGGTAGGAGAAGGGAGAGAGAAAAAATGAATGTCGCAGTTAGAGACGGTCAAGTATAAATGCACCATTTTGGTTTTGCTCTGATTCATGGATTCCCATTACTAGGTTTTTGCAAGTATTTGGACACAACCATTTACATTTTCACAAATTTTCACACAAACGTTTATTTGTGCAAAAATTGTACCAGAATGTTGTTATCCATCATTTAAAGTATTCAGCCTTCAGACAGCAAGCAGAAATGTTACCTTGTGATTCAGGGGATCAGTCACTCCAGAAGTATAATAAATAATGCCTATTGACTAGACTGAACCACAGATAATCATCAACCCATGGACTGAACATTATTCATCAAAACAAATGGGTGATTAGTAATAAGCATTAATAATTCCAGGCATTATCAGCAGTGGACCTCCTAGTGAAAACTTTGCTCAAGATTTCTGAAACTTAAAGTTTCCACTTTAACTAACTTTCTAGTGGCTTGGAAACCAGTTTTATAGCCCACTCCCTCCTTCCCTTTGACTTGAGCTCACGCCACCTTTCCAGACTTCTTCCCAAGCACTCCTTCCAGGACATATTTCCATTTAAAAAAACTCCTTAACAACAACACATGCAACCACTATTCTTCACCCTGTTGTACTGATCTCAAGGGCCAAAACAGTTAATGTTGTTATAAACTCACTCTCGAATGTTGAAACAGTAATATAAAGGTTTGGGTTTATCCAGAGAGACCCTGGTCTACTAAGTTTCTTGGCAAACACCCCAAAAGCACTCATTCTAAAGTTGGAAGTTGACTTATCAGAACACAAGAACGAACAAGAAATCAGAAGCAAGCAAAAACTGAAATTGAGTATTTGTACAAAACTAACTTAATCAAAACCTGTTAAAGTCTCTCCTCTATCAGTGTCTCTTACTTTCACCAATAATCTTTCTTTGAAGGAAAGGAAGGGGTTAATTTTACTTTGCCCTGATGTGTGAAGGGTATTCACTTCTCCTATTTTCAGTAGACACAAGGTAGAGGATAGAAAAGGTGGGGGAAATACTGTTAATTTCATGTTTTTGGAATACTGGGCAGCCGATCAGTCATGAATGCATGCTTCAGGCTGGCAGGTCGGACATGACACCTGTTGCTTGGACCCTGGCTCACATTCCAGTCAGGGATGTCATCTGGTTGGATCCTGTCTCCTTAGACAGGTCAGGGCTATACGGGCTGTCTCATCTTGCTGTGCTGATGCGTGCAGTGTAGTTGATTTCAGGATCCCGTAAAAGCTGAGAGAGTGAGAAAGAGGATAGGAGGAAGAATAGTTTGGCAGAAAGTAACACAAAAAGTGAAGGGAGATAGAACAAAATCTTACATGCATCTGACTGGAGCCCCTGAGGAACTGTCAGTTAGGTATCACCACTGGTGGGCTGAAAGCTGGATGTCATGATGATATCATGACTTTCAGGACTCTCAAATGAAAAACAAAGTTCCTTAAACAAGAGCAAACCCTGACAGCCTTCCTTTTGGGAAGGAAATCCTTTGGTTTGCTCTGCTCCTTCTCTCTTGGGATCAGGGATGATGAGCTGAGCTGGGTTGAGGCAAGTTGAGATGCGATGCCATGATTTTTCCAAGTCTCCTTTTAAGGACCTCAAAATGGTAGGGGGCGTGAATGGCATAGTTGGAATCATAGAATGTTAGGACTAAAAGGGACATCAAGAGGTCTTCTATTTCAATCCTCTGCACTCAAGGCGGGACTAAGTATTATCTAGACCATACTTGACAGGTGTTTGTCTAACCAGCTCTTAAAAATCTCCGATGATGGAGATTCCATAACCTCCCTAGGCAATTTATTCCAGTGCTTAACTACCTTCACAGGAAGTTTTTCCTAATGTCCAACTTAAACCTCCCTTGCTGCAATGTAAGATCATTGCTTCTTGTCCTATCCTCAGAGGTTAGAGAGAACATTTTTTCTCCCTCCTCCTTCTAACAACCTTTTATGTACTTGAAAACTGTTATTCTGTCCACCCTCAATCTTCTCTTCTCCAGACTAAACAAACACAATTGTTTTCAATCTTCTCTCATAGGTCATATTTTCTAGACCTTTAATCATTTTTGTTGTTGTTCTCGGGACTTTCTCCAATTTGGACTTTCTCCAATTTCCTGAAGTGTGGTGCCCAGAAATGGACACAATATTCCAGTTGCGGGCTAATCAACTCAGAGAAGAGTGGAAGAATTACTTGTATCTTGCTTACAACACTACTGCTAATACATCCCAGAATGATGTTTGCTTTTTTTTGCAAAAGTGTTGAACCGTTGTTGACTCATGTTTAGCTTGTGATCCACTATGGCCCCCAGATCCTTTTTTGCAGTACTCCTTCCTAGGCAGTCATTTCCCATTTTGTATGTGTGCAATTGATTGTTCCTTTCTAAGTGGACTATGTTGCATTTTTCTTTATTGAATTTCATTCTATTTACTTCAGACCATTTCTCCAGTTTGTCCAGATCATTTTGAATTTTAATCCTATCCTCTAAAGCAGTTGCAACCCCTCCTTGCTTTGTATTGTCTGCAAGCTTTATAAGCATACTCTCTATGTCATTATCTACATCATTGATGAAGATATTGAACAGAATTGGACCCAGAACCGATCCCTGTGGGACCCCACTCAATATGCCCTTCCAGCTTGATGGTGAACCACTGATGATTACTTTCTGGGAATGGTTGTCCAACTAGTTATGCAGTCACCTTATAGTAGCTCTGTCTAAGTTTCACACCTAATTATTTCATCCTCTTATTAAATCCATTTCCATAAGGCCAAAGGGTTCTCAGATTTTCTTTGAGTCCAACATCAGCACAGATCCTTGAGCTATATCAGTAGGCCTTTTTGTTTGGACTAATTCATTCTCTCTGTCTAGTTTTCTTACACCTGTTTATAACATTCATTATTGAAACTAATTTGACCTACTTCTTATGGTTAATTCCCAAGCAGACAAAAGTTATGGACTCAATTGTCTCAACAAGCCTCCTCTTGCATCCAGGAGGGAAGTGGATGCTATCACCATCTGCCACTGAAGAAAGGGCAAAGGAAAGGAGCAAGTAAAATAAAGAAACAGACTAAACATAATCTGGCATAATCATTTCTGTTTACTGGGATGCTGTTCTACAACAGTTGTATCACTTAGCAAAGCTGTACGCAGTTATAATTCAGCTGTGTCCCCAGTCTCACTCACATTGTTTCAAGGTGACATTTCTAAGTGATAGCAGGTTTTTCCTGCTTCCCTTTAATCCCTAGATTCAGTGGAAGTGTAGAACTTTGGAAAGTACTGAGGTTTTCATTTCTGTAGTGTGGAGATTTCACTGTCTATTGAATACATCGGTCGCAGACACTAAGAAAGCAACAGTGGCCAGGAATTACTTTCCATTTTCAACTAGTCACATAGTGACATAGCCCATGGCTTTGTTACTTGGGATGGCTGTGAAGGCCTCAAGGAAGTTTCATCTGTACTGCATGCAGCAGCCTGAATCCTAAGTAACATAAATCAAGGAGAGCATATTTGTCTGCAGGTCCACGTTTGGGGCCATTGAAGTGAATGTATCTAGGAGTAATGAAATGAAACCGAACAAAAGAAAATACCAGAGAACATTTCCTATCAAGACTACAGACGATGAAATAATCACCAAGGCTGCCGAGACATTTAAAAGTAGAGTGGGGACAAACATCCAGTTTTAAGGGCAATTTTGCATGGTCAGGTGATGGCCAAGATAAAATCATAGTTTTTCCCCCTCTTTCATTTCTATTAATTTACTTTTACAGGAGTTTCTTAATGACACATTTTATCTTAAGAGGAAAAACTTAAAATGAGTATTAAAATAGAAATATATTGGTTTGTATTTTATTAACAATTTTTGCTTTATTTAATTTTTTAATTTGAATTTAAGCCGCATAGGTTAACGACTCAAAAATATTCACATGTATTTATTTTTTTAACGTTTAGGAAAGATGTTATTTAATGAAAGAAAAATTGGGTAAGAAATCTGGAATATGAAACAAACAATAGATTATGGACCACCAGTTCGGTGGGGCTCATCAGTAGATATGATGGGAAAATAAATCAGGTGAGAAGACTCACTGATGTAGAAAAAGTTATTTCTGGAAAAATGTGTTCAGTCTGTGATGACTTCAATGAAGAACTGTCATCTGACAATTTTATTGTTGAATAATCCAAGCAGTTCACTTCTGAGTATCCCAGATGTTCAGACAATGAGGTGCTATTGTATTTTAAGCTTAAAAAGTGTTGGAGCAAACTTTTTTCCCCTTTCCAGATACTGTTGGATTTTTAAAAGTCTTTTCAAAGGTATAAATTGGCTACTTCAGAAAAAAATGCGAGTAGACAAACATAAGCATGGCAGAAGAATGGAAGCAAGAAAAGGTTTGAAACATTAGTTTACCCAGATTGTTTTATATTTTGAGCCATGCAAGTTTCTGCTCTGTTGTAGGAAATTGTCTCAGAAATTGCTTCAGGCAGTTAGCTCAGAAAATCATGTTTCCAGGTTTGTTCATAGACTAATATGCTTGTTCACATTGGCTCACTTTAAAGGGACACTAACAGGTAGTTTAGTCTCAGATTTTAACCTCTCTCTTAAAATAAGATGGGAGTTTTCTGGCATTTAAGGGAAAATTTCAACCGGTACATATAAGTGAAAAATCTACTCCTACTACAATTTGTGCACAATCCTGCCTGTGCATTCTGCACTAGTATCAACGGGTTTCCTGAATCTGTGGACCCACTGTGGGCCTTGTCTCCACTTCATCTCTGTCCACGTACCTGGATCTGAAAGCTGATAGTTCTGACACCTGAGTAAGCCCTGATGATCCTCTCTGTTGCTGCTGTGGGACATGTTGTCCTGTCATTTCCTGCTTGTTTGTATTCAGGTCTCCCATCAAACACCAGTTGGCACTTATAGTATAGGGACATTCCTCGTGTGCCTCTTTTCCCCCTCAGCTGACATGTCAGTGCAGAGGGAACACAAGGGGTGAAATCTCATTGACTTCAATGGAACTGGGAATTCATCCAAAAAAATGTTCTGATCCTGTTCTTAGAAAGGTGCAGGCAGTGAGGATGCCATGGTGAAATAAGGAGGTTGGGGGGGGGGGAGGTGGAATACGTTTGCCCAATTAAAATATGCAAAACCAGCAGGGAAATAACTGTTTCAAGCTTTTAAGGGATTGAATGGAAGAGTAAACCAAAACAAAGTACTTTTAGGAAGTGCTTTGCTGCACACTGTTCCTGGGCAGTTGCCCCGGTGGATGTGATATTGCAGCTAACTCACCACCACTGTCCCATTCCAGTGGGTATTTCACCTCCAGGCAGCACTGCTCTGGTTAGCACTGCCATTAGTGGTTTAAGTGTGTAAGTGAATGTAGCCCAGAAAGTATAAGCAGGAGGTCTCTGACCTAGAAAGCGATGCATGCTGCATCTTCAGTGTTAACATGTATTTAATCTTTTCACTGAGTGTGTATGTTGAAGCCATTCAAGTCTCTCGCTCTGCCGTTGACTGATTCCATGTCTTTATATTTAACTCAGTTATGCACTTAGGTGACATTCACTGGAAAGAGAATTGCTGGTCAGATTCAAGATGCTATTTTTATTCATCATAGCCACTCTATCTACA
This sequence comes from Chelydra serpentina, assembly GCA_037349315.1. Classification (NCBI taxonomy): domain Eukaryota; kingdom Metazoa; phylum Chordata; order Testudines; family Chelydridae; genus Chelydra; species Chelydra serpentina. Next base: position 32,818,148 of record JBAIAC010000026.1, read on the forward strand.
GAACTACTGCCTCAAATAAAAAGTCCATATGAGGATTTGTTAATTTGACCATCATTTCAAACCTGTCACTGTGGGGGTAAGCCTGGCAGTAAACCACAGTCCACAGAACACACACCCGTTTGGGACCTCCATGAGACCTCAGGCTGGCATAGTGTCTTGAAGAGGGTGAGTTATTCTCTCCTCCCTGATGCAGGCTGGGTTAGCTCTCCTGGCTGGTGCAGCAGGAGGCATGGAGGGATGGCCCCATTCTCTTTCTGCCTCTTTGGCACGGGGCCGGTGTGCTTAATCGATAGGGTTCAATTAAGATCAAATGGGGTCAGGATCCAACAAAATTGTGCTTCCCTCCATCATTATTGTTGTTTATTTGTATTACAATGGTGCCTAGGAGTCCCAATCATGCTAGGACTCCATACTGCTAGGCGTTGTACAAACACAAGACAAAAAGACAGTCCCTATTTTTGGTCCCCTGATACAGATTCCCACTTCCTTTCACTCTTTGATCTTCATCTACAGCTCTGCATCCCTCTTATTCACAGTTTTCCTCATCCAATGCTGTTCTTAGTCTTGTCCAGCGAGTTCTCTCATAAAGGCTTGGTTTCTCTCTGACTCACTGCCATACTGGTCTTCTTTAGAATGCAGGGCCCCACTCCCCATGGATCCTTCCTAAATACCTTCATCGACTGTGGTGTCTGAAGTCTGGAGAACTTGGATGGATGATCCTCAAAAGGTGTGGTTTGAGTGACCACCCTAGAAATGTGGATGCTTAAGCAAAACTTACTTGAACATCTTGAGACAGCATTGATCTGTATATTAGGTTTTCACATTAGATTTGTGTAATGGCCTCCTTGTCTGGCTGAAATACCCCAAGAAAATCTTTTTGTGTAGTATTTTGATTCTGCCTCTTCTGGCCCAGAATTTCAGATTCAAATGAAAGCAACCTCTTTTATCTTCATGTGAAAAGTTCAGTTTGACTTTGTGTGTGAGGTTTGAGTCAGTTCTAATTTCCCCCCAAATCATTTTACCCCTTTCTGATTGAAATGTATTGATTCCAGTGAGTGTACGATTAGGTCAAAGGGTAAAAAATTCCAAACTTGGGTGTCTACCATTAGCTCCTTAAATCCTTGTTTTATGCATCTTAATAAGTGTCCTCAACTTCACAGCTGTAGACCAACTACGTTTCCCATTAAACTCAGTAGGGACTATGTTGAATTTAGATGCCTAATTTTAGTCACCTAAATTTGAGAAGTTTTCCTTGAATGTCTAATTCATGTAAGTCCCTCCCCCTCCATCCACCTCCACATTAAAAAAGTCTGAAACAGGAACCAGCTGTATATTAGATTAATTTGCAAGTGATGTCTTATTATTGACAGAAAAGGCTATACCCCCACAGTCTGACAATGTATTTGATGAATCAATAGCAGGAAACACACATGCTAAAGACAGAGAATGAGAAAGAATATTTGAATGAGAAATGCCATCATCATAGAAAGATAAATGATGAAATAATGAGTCAGCGAAGTCTCTCCTCAGTCCCGCAATACTGTAAAAATAATTTCCTCAGGCACAGAATATACTTTCTTAGTACATCAGGTATTAAAAAAAAATATTAAAGGAATTGCTGTAATTTTCTTCCATCAGATATGCATGTTGTCATGCAGTTGACTTTGCTTTGATTTCTGTTGTCTGTTTCTGCACAGTGATTCCACTGGTGCAAGCAAAAACCCAGGTGTATTGGATTAAAACACAAGTCTGTTTTTTTAAATTTTGGTGGGGAAATGAGGGGAGGGGTCATCTGCATTTGGAAGATGCAGATCATACCATTAGTACAGCTCTCATTGCTCATCATTTCATGGAGCAGCATTCTAAAAAAGCCTTGGAGGTGTTCCAGTTTGAGGCACAGAGAGGTTGTGACTTGTCTGTGGTCACTCAGGGCCTGATCCAAAGCTCACTGATGTCAGTGGGGGTCTTTCCAATGACTTTAATGGGCTTTGGATCATGCCCACAATGAGTCAGAGAGAGAGCTGGGGATGGAGTCCAGTTCTGACTCCTGGTCGACTCCTAAAGCTACTAAATAATGGTACCTTCTTCCCTGCAGTGCTGTCATTTTCAAGATACCATATCTACATAAGTAGTAGAGATACTAGTGAAATTGCTCAGAATTTGCTATCATGGCTGTATTCAAGGCTTCATCAGTGTTGTATGCCAGAATACAAATCCGCTGTTCTCAGAGGGGTTACATAAAATATTAAAATGAAAATTCATTTCACAATTGTCTGTTATAAGGCAGTATAGAACTATATATCCATTGACTACAGACCATTTGTTCTGGTCCTGTAACTCCAAAACATTTTTTTTAAATGGAGTACTGCAGAATTCTTTAGACTAGGCCCCTGGAGCAACCTTTCACCATTCCAAACCAGCTGAGTTATTTACATTTTAAAGCCATCATGCCTTGTGCATATTCCACATGGAAACTTTATTATGATGTATCCCATTTGAACCTTATGACAGCCTATATCATGAAATGACATGAGAGATTTACACTGGCCATCCAGTAATTAATGTAAATTTTAAAATGTGTCAGGATACATATTTATGTGATAGATTATAATGGACCTGTCAGAGCTATTATGATCTACCCATACATCTCCAATACACATGTGGAGGCTAGAAGCAAGACAAGATAAATAACTTGCTTATAGCAAAGCAGATATATTTTTTTTTAAAAACAAGCTCTGTTCTTGTACAAATATAATTCTATATACACGCATAAACAATTGTCTATAACTATTGGAATAGATGAGAGTTGTTCTTGAGTGCATGGAAGGGTAACTGCATTTTCTGTTAGGCTCTGATAAAGAAAGCCCTTAATCACAGGCTTAACTTTAAGCACATGCTTAAGATGCAGTGAAGATCATGGGATTTAAGTGTGTGCTTAAGTTCTTTCCTAAACAGAGATTCTTTTTTTGAAGAATAGCAAAATATAAATTAGATTGTAATTTTTCAATCAAAACTGGGTTTTATTTTTATCTAGAAATGAGTTAATGATATTAAGTTGTTTCATATCTACCCTCATAGCATATAAAATGAGGACAATTGAAGAATTTCCTGTTGTTTGGTAATATATACAGAAATCCCACTTCATTTTAACACACTTAAACTGTTTAACTATTGCAGTTGCTGGTCAAGTGGATTAAGACTTCCTGCTGTATTGCAGAGGAATCATTTTGAAGTACCCCAATATTTGAGACTAGAAATTAGGTGCTTCTCAGTTTGAGTAGGAGTTTCTCTAGTCAGAATATTCTTTCAGCCATAGGATTAGGTTAGCCTGTCAGAGATGTCAGAATGGTTTCAAGGTAAGAGAAGAACATATACCCAACATCAACAAACCCTTCAGCCAATTACAATGAAATCCCAGAAACCAGTTTAGAGATGCATTCATCAGGCTGTGCAGGGCTTCACATGCTTGCCTCAAATTAATGGTAATGGGAATTATGCACACAAATCCTTACACATTGAAAGGAGAAATATACTCTGTGGAGTGAGAACTGGTGGGATTATAATAAAACAAAGTATAGGAAATATATGTACCCACCACTTTCTGGCCATCTTCCAGATTTGTGAAAGGACTGCAATGAAGAAATGAAATGTAAATGGATATTGTACGGTGTACTCTGAATAAATCTTACATCGAATGAAGAGTTCTTCAAATAAACGTGTGCCAGTCTCTTGTCTGTGTCCTTACAGGGAAAAAAAGCCATGTTCTTAACTTCATGTAGCCAACTCAAGGTAAAAACCTAGCGTGGCCAAGACAGTTTGTAGTTTATGCACAAGTTTTCAGGTCAAATTCAAGACTATGGGAGAGCCTAATCTTTAACTCAATCTACTAACTCATGCACAAACTTCAGTACATCTTGTCTTCACTAGGATTTTACCTGGAATTAACTGAAGTTCACTAACTCAAGAACACAACTTTTTGTTCCAAGTGAAGACAAGGCCTATGTTACAAATTATCAATGAAAGAAACCAGGGCCGGCTCTAACTTTTTTGCCACCCCAAGCAAAAAAAAAACCACAACCCCAAGCGCCGCCCCACTGAAACAAAAAACCCAACCCCCTCCCAGGGCCCACGGAAACACCCCCCTCTCAGTGTTGCGCCTCAACAACAACCTCCCCCCCCCCCCCCAGCGCCTCTCCCGGCCGGAGCGCCGGGGCGAGGGCTGCAAGCCCCGCTGCGGCCCCACTCTCCCGGCCGGCCGGAGCGCCGCGGGGCTGGCGGCAAGCTCAGCCGTGGCCCCACTCTCCCAGCCAGAGTGCTGCAGGGCGGGCGGCATGCCCGACCGCAGCCCCCACTCCTCCCCCGAGTGCCACCTTGCCGCAGTATGTTTAAAAACAAAACAAAACACACCTTTGGTAGGCTGGTGCCTGGAGCCAGCCCTGAAAGAAACACATCAGCATTCACTCGACGCAATCTAAATAATTTCCTTAAATGTATAGTAGTCCTTTAATCACATGGCATGATTTTTAGCCCACAGCCTCAGCTGATATGTGTACTGATGTGCAGGATGATAGAAGTTTCACACTGTAAACTCACTGATGACAGTGGGAGTTTGCCAGAGTAGCGGGAGTGAAAGCTTCAGGATCTAGCCCACCGGTTTTGGCATTTCTGACTAGTGTGTGTGTGCACAGTGTATGATAGTTTTTCTTGTCTCCAGAGCACCATTTGTGCACCATATTTGTTAACTAAACTTCTTTACAAGTTACTGTACATCACTCATTTTAGACATAAATGTTCTTCTGTCCCTGCTGTGTTTTTACTGTTTCTCTCTGTTAATGATTGATATTAGAAATGTTGATTCATGAAAATGAAGTGATAGAAAATGGTGTGTTGTGAAGCAGCTAATCCACTATAAACATTTTCAATCTTCTCCTGCTGCTGCCTGCCGCTGCATCCTTTATTTATAGTATTGTTACAAATACTAAAGGCAGGTTGAGGTGTGGGTGTACACAGCTGCAAACTCTCATGTGGATAGTAACAGCGCACAGATAAACTCTCCCCTTCACAAAAATATGCTAGGATTTATTTAACTGCATAGAAAGAGATCTGGGTAAAATATCAAGATTGCTATCTGGTCTTATTTTGGTTAGGGCAGGTGGTTTTCTACTAATTTTACAACGTACAACAAAAAAGCAATCAAAACATTTTTGAGACAACTGTTAGCACAGGAAGTAATAACAGTTGAGACATCATCACTTTTATCGTTTGAAAAATAAATCCAAAAATTAGAAGTGCCATAAATGTATGTTAAAGATTTTGCTTGTTGAGGGTCTATTTTTTATTAATATTATGTGTAGGTTTTTAACTATTATATGTGCATCTAGTCAATAATAAAAATAATACTTTTCACTTGTAGTACACTTAAACTCCAAAAAGCCACTCTTTAAATGGCATCTTGATCCTTCCATGTTGTTTCCCGGTGACTCCTGATTAAATCTGCTAAACTGACAAGTGGTTTTCTCATTTGCTAGCCCTGCAATCCCGTTTTGTGTTCTGAGAGTTAAGCTGAGTTCTTTTCAGCTTGTACATCAGCAGCTGTGCTTTTTTTTGTCAGTTAAATTCTGCCTTCTGTTATTAAGCCTATTTTTCCAATTATTCAGTGAGGCTGCGCAAGTGACTAGAGGTAATATCTATGCCTGTAATTGGACCTTCATTAACTTTGCAGCTTAGACTCCATTAAAAAAGCATGAACCAGAAAAGACTCCAACACACTCTCCTGTTATTATGTTGCCTGTACAATGCTAAAAATTATTTTTGTCAGTGGCATGATGCAAATATTGGGGTAAACAGCATATTTGTTGCGTAAGAAGATACAATTGTTATCCACTTTGCAAGTAGAAATGCATTTAAATCGTCTTTATTCTGCTGTTATTTGCAGTGATGAGTAATACTGAATATAAGTAACATGCATAGTGATGGCTAAATAGTCTCTTTGTGCTTCATTTAAATTTGGTTAGGAAGTGACTGCTTTCAAAGCAAGACCCAATAATATCCTTTGAAAGTCCAATGCCTGTTTACATGCACATTGCTAACTAGCTCCAGATAGAGCAGACTCTCCATAACAGATTATTCCACATACTATTTAATATTACTTAATGCTTATTTCAATAGTCATATATAGTCAGCCTTTGGTCTCTTTTACACCAGTGTATATATGGAGTAAACCTGTTAACATCAGTGGAATTACTGCAGGTTTACACTAGTGCAATGAAATCAGAATCTGGTTCAAAGACCCCAGAGATATTTTAATTTATACTATTAAAATTACACTTGCTTGTTTGATCCCTCATTTGAATAATGTCCTTATTGAATTTCTGATTATAATTAGATAATTAGCTATTTTCTTTGTTAAATATATGTTTTATGGATTACGGTTCTGATTTCCAATAGCACCTCAGCTTGTCTCCAGTTTAGCGCCTGAAAATAATTGCAGCCGTGTTTTGTTAGCACTTTGATGAAATACAGTGTCAGGCATTTAAATTTCTGAGCGCTGTCAGATGTGGGTGCAAACTATAGGGCTGCTTCTGCAGATTAGGACTTTAAACCCATAAGAACATAAGCTTTTCTGCAGCCATTTTAATACAAAAATTAAACATAGACTATTGTATAATATACCCTAATAAACAAATGGCAGGTTTTGTGGCAAGGTAAATGTTCTACACAATGTTTTTCTATAGGATTTTTTTACCCTTCATATATTGAGTAGAAGTACTGTATCTTCAGTTTGAAAGATTCTCTGGATCTTGATTCCGCAACTGCTGCTACTCAGCTGCAGCTGACCTATTGGTTACAATACCAACTTTACCCACATTGAAAGTAGATATACTGGAACTCAGCAGGTGGTTCATTTTCTTAGCTCTGAGAGACACGTACTTCATTATATTGGGTACTGCTAGTCTGATTTAAATTATTTGTAGGCATTTCCCAGACCATTTGATTTTTGTCGAGAGACGCTTTCTTGTTAGCTTGCATTAATTAGAGAAATACTGTCAAACATGGTGAGAATATATATACTCTCCTCATTGGAATTAAGCTGATCAGTGATATTTGTCTCTGTATCAATACATTTGAAAGAAAATCGATTCCCACAATGTAAAGACAGGTGCAAATTTAAAACAGAGACACCCTACTAAGTCACCCCATAGTTGTGAAATTTCTTATCCTCAAACATGAGCTGAACATAGCAAGAGCACTTTATAACTGAATTGTGATGCCATTTTTAAATATAAGAAGTGGATAGTTGACAGACAATGGATCTATGCCAATTAGGCTGACCAGATAGCAAGTGTGAAAAATAAGGACGCTTATTTTTAGGGGTGAAGGGTATAGTTACCTATATAAGACAAAGCCCATAATATCAGGATGATCCCAATAACATCGGGATGTCTGGTCACCCTAACAGCAGTTTACACCAGTGTATGATCTGGGTCACAATCCTTGAGTTGTTGTATCAAGAATACCCACTCGGGATTAGCATAATTGGCCACAATCTAGAAATAAACACCAGCAAGCAGGTTTTCCCATATGGTTCTTGTATTCAGGATGGGTATTTTGGGGCTGCCTAAAATAATGTAATGCAATAACTTTTGGTAAATAGAATAGTTCTAACTGGCACTTCATGCAATTGTGTTTGGAAAAAGATGTGGATCTATGTGCTTTGTCAATCTTATGGAAAAAATTAGTTCCATGCCTGAGCAGCTGCCTGGGTAAGTGCTGAATTTATATTTCTAAACAGGGTTTCTAAATGGATCCAAATTCTGGATGGCAAAGAGAGCTCAGGGGTGATGCATTCACTGTGCTGCTTACAGCTGCTATGAAAAGCAATGGTGTGTCCATCTGCTTTCCCCACTGCTGGCTACCGGGGCCCAGCTATACCTCCAAGCCAGGTGACTGTGCCCCCTTGGAACAATGGAGCAGTCCCATGTGTCTTGGTGGTAGCCCTCCAAGTGTTCAAAGGAAGCAGGAGTGCATATCCAATATTGCTCCTAAGCTAAGGAGGCAGAGGCTGTCTATGCTCTCTGTCCTCCACTAGAGCCCTCCTGGAAGACAGGCTACATTTTTGCCCTGAGATAGGACCATCACATGTCAGAGTGAGATTTGTGGCTTGAAGCTCATTACTTTCCCAGATGGTGGGTGTGAGTGTACTGCAGCTAGATTTGTACCTGGCTACCAAAGGAAACCATCCTTCTGGTTATCAGGGGAGCAGGTCAGCATCACCCCTATTACCGTCTTCAAACACTCTGGGACTGAATTTGATTCCAAATTGTCCTCCTGGTTTAGAAACTCTCCAGGGACTTGCTCAACCTCCGTAACCTCTCTTCTACCTCTTCCTTCCACCGCTTTCTCCACTTGACCTCCTCTGCCCTCTCCCTGTGACTCTGCATCTTGGGCTCATTCTTTCGCTTACCCTATCCCATATAGGGTTTTGAACTTTCTGCCCCCCTCCTTTTGAACCACTGGGTCACTTGCTGACTTTTCATCTCCCTTTAACCTTCTTTTGAGGTTATCTTATGGCTATGTCTCTTTGTGTTCTTTTTGTGATGTTTTATATCAGACACTAGAAATATAACCTGTATTGTCTTGAACTCTACCTAGCAGATTACTCTCCTGTTCACTTCCAGTCCTTTCTAGCAATGGTCCATTAACAAAGAAACTAACAGGAAGGGACAGAAAGAGTAGCTAAGTAATTAGGATATTACTTTAAGTATCTATCTATCTATCTGTGATGCAAACCCACAGCCAAACTATAAGGTAGATAGAAAGGTGGCTAAATTGTCAGACTCAACGGGTAGTGATCAATGGCTCAATGTGACCTACACAAATTGGAGGATTGGGCCAAAAGAAATCTGATGAGGTTCAACAAGGACAAGTGCAGAGTCCTGCACTTAGGACTGAAGAATCCCGTGCACTGCTACAGGCTGGGGACCAGCTGGCTAAGCGGCAGTTCTGCAGAAAAGGACCTGGGGATTACAGTGGATCAAAAGCTGAATATGAGTCAACAGTGTGCCCTTGTTGCCAAGAAGGCAAATAGCATATTGGGCTGCATTAGCAGGAGCATTGCCAGCAGATCGAGGGAAGTGATTATTCCCCTCTATTCAGCACTGGTAAGGCCACATCTAGAGTATTGCATTCAGTTTTGGGCCCTCCACTACAGAAAGGATGTGGACAAACTGGAGAGAGTCCAGCGGAGGGCAACGAAAATGATTAGGGGGCTGGGACACGTGATTTATGAGGAGAGGCTGAGGGAACTGATGTTATTTAGTCTGCAGAAGAAAAGAGTGAGGGGGGATTTGATAGCAGCCTTCAACTACCTGAAGGGGGGCTCCAAAGAGGATGGAGCTCGGCTGCTCTCAGTGGTAGCAGATGACTGAACAAGGAGCAATGGTCTCAAGTTGCAGTGGGGGAGGTCTAAGTTGGATATTAGGAAAATCTATTTCACTAGGAGGGTGGTGAAGCACTGGAATGGGTTACCTAGGGAGGTTGTGGAATCGCCACCCTTAGAGGTTTTTAAGGCCCGGCTTGACAAAGCCCTGGCTGGGATGAGTTAGTTGGGGTTGGTCCTGCTTTGAGCAGGGGGTTGGACTAGATACCTCCTGAGGTTTCTTCCAACCCTGATATTCTATGATTCTATGTGGCAGCAGCCCATCCCTGAGTAGAGCCTGGGTCAGATGAACCTCAGGCTCAGCTATTGCCCCAATCTTGCCAGAGCTGCAGATCAGACTGTAACAGCACTACCTAGCCAAGAACCCTCCTGCTACCTTGAAGTGTATTGAATTCTCTCAGCTCCCAGCCTGCTCCAGGTCCAGTTCCTGTTCCTGTCCCAGCCTTGCCAAAGCCCTGTTTCAGTCTTGTCCTTGCCCTACTCTGATCTTGCTCCAGCCCTATTACTGACCTGCTCCATCCTTGCCTCCACCTCCTGACTCTCTCGGACTCTGACCATCCAGCTTCGACCTTTGTACCTGGATTCTGACTATGGTACTGATTCGGTTTGTTCATGGCCTCTGACCACCCAGCTTTCACCTCTGGCCTGCACCTGATCCTGGCTACAGAGTTGTTTTTGACTTGTCAACCAACTCTGATCTTGGTTCTGACCCTGGCCTGTCCCCAGATCTCGGTTCCAGCAGTACCCTTATCCCAGTCCCAACCCTATGTCCGACTTTGATCTCCACTCTGATCACTAGGTCTCACTATTGAGATGCAGTGCCTGAACTGATAGATAGATTAATAGATCTATTAAGTAAGCCTTACAGTACTTTTGTCAGATTGGTAAATATTTATTTACACCCATGTTACAGATGGGTAAGTGGAAATATGATGATATTAAATGAACTGGCCAAAGTCAAATCAGAAGTCTGTCTGAATTCATAGACTTAATGTTATATAATTATTAAAATAAAAGGAAAAATTGCAAAAACATAAGTAAACATATAAGTATTTATTTAACATTTTATATTAGCCTCCATGTCATTATGTGTGTATGTTTAGTTTTTTCTGTTTAATTCACTACAGATGTTTAATGGCCTAATTAACATGGATAGAAATCAGTGATCTCTATGTTTACTTCTACTGTTGAATTTGGTTTTTAAACAATGTATGCAGCCAACAGCAATGAAAAACTAGCTACTATGGGGCACATTTTTCACTTTTGTATTTGATAGTCCAAATTGCATCTGCAAAATCGAGGCCACCATTTTGAAAATTTGTCTCTGTCACTATAAACCGCCGGGCACCAACCACAGCAACCAGCTGAAAACCAGGCTTGGAACTCTCATAAGATTTCAGGCATTTCATGTTTTTAGCTGGGTCAGAAATCCACACAGAGTTGTCCAGTCTGAGTCCCGGAAATGTGGAGGGAGGAAAAGAAAATAATGGAAACCTCCTTTCAAGAGACGGGAGAAGATGTAAATCACCTTTTTTGATCGAGCCAAATCAGGCTGACCATTTAAAAATCAAATTATGAGGGATCACAACCAAATGTCATGAATTTCCAGTGTGTAAGGGACCAGGAATTGCAGTTACTTTAGATTCAGGTTAAGAAGTATAATAAATATTAAACCTAACCTTACGATACTCTGATGCAAACCTGGATTAAATGGTCTGCTTTAACAGATTATTATGTTGCTGTAAAAGAAAGGTAATACATTTTGATTTGTGCAGTACAAAGCATTTGAGTCTAAGCAAACCTACATATTTTATAGACTTCATGTATAAATAAAAAGGGAAAAGTCTGAATACATGTCTGTGTCACAAATATTTATTTGTCATTCCAACTACTGTTTAGTTGTAACATTTGGAAGCTTCTCTATCTGATCCCATGAGATGCCCCATAAAAGAGTTTTGCCTCTGGGTATAATATCTGTATGCAACACAGCTGTTAGGCTCCGCAGCGTGATAGATTCGGCTTTTATGAACATAATGAAATGGAATTTTTAAATGCAGTAAAAACAGACATAAGATGGCAGATCAAACAGAATAGAGTCTTCCTGCGTTCATCCTTTCAGGAACACTATATACTTCTGTCACTTTCAGAAATGAGAACTGCTCTGGAGATTCTACAGCCTACTTTTCAAACTCCAAAACAAGGGCTGCTCTGCCGTGCACAAATCAGATCAGGCCGAATTGCCTATTAATCGAGATCTCTTTACCAATGCTTGCTGCTCGACAGAGATACTATAACACTTTCATTCTCACGTATAAAGCACTGTCATAATTGGTTTGTGTTAGGTGTTAGAAACATTTTGTGACTGAATGACCTGTAACTAATAAGAGGCAATGCACAAATGAAATGAAGGCCCTTGTCTTCCAAGCACTGTACAAATGGGTTCCATCTGTCATTATGTTGACTGAATGTGTGATTCCATATTGTAGGCATGTGTGTTATAGGGGGAGAGGTTTAATGCTGTTTGTTGGAATACAGTGTTTTCCACTAGCTGTGATTATAATAGGTCTATGACAACAGCACAAGTTTCATTAGAACCAAGATGTTTGACTTACACTTTGGAGTGTTGTTGTAGTCATGTTGATCCCAGGATATGAGACACACAAGGTGGGTCCATCCACCTTGTCTCTCTTACACTTTGGGCACAGTTCTGCTTGTGTTCCCAGTAACAACCGTCTCCTCTAGTGGAGGCAGGAAAAAGTCTATTGAAGTGAATGGAGTAATTACTTCTTCAGTCCTACTTGCAAAATACAGGTGGAAATGTTTGGGATGTGTGAAGAGTAAGGCCAGAATGTCTGCCTTGGCCAGTGTGCCATTGGGCAGCTGGAGGAATGTGCAAAAGGGGCTGTGATGGGGGTGTCCACTCCACACAAGTCCTGAAGGGGTTAAGGTGGCTAGCTGGGCCAATTAACTGCCTTGGCTGCACCTGGCGGAGAAGCCAGGGAGCAAGGACTAGTTAGAGACGAGACTCAGCTGGACAGGAACAGGAGGGGCCCGTATAAAGCCCAGCATCGGGGGGCAAATAGGGGCTACAGAGAGTGAGGTTGTTGTCACTCTCAGGGTGAGAGGAGACAAGGTAGGAAGTGACCTATGGATACAGCAGTAAGTGTAGACCTTGGCTGTGTGTTGTAGGTCCCTGGGCTGGAACCCAGTGTAGAGGGTGGACTTGGGTTCCCCTGCCAGCCACTGGGGAAGTGGCACCATTAAGAAGCAGTGAATGGGAAGATTGCCTGGGATGGTGGGTCCTGAGAGACTCTCACACTCACTCTCTCTCACTCATACACACACACACACACACACACACACACACACACAAAACGATAGTGACCTAGCCGAGGACCAAGCCACAAACTGGGGGCATTCAAGTCCTGAGAGAGAGAGAGAGACTGTGAGATTGACAGAGTGGAAACATAGGAAATGGTGTTGGCCTGACAGAGCTAATCCCCAGATGCAGCCAGAAGGAGGCGCTACAGCCGTGAGTAGAGCACCCCATGACAGGGGCCAACTGGAAGAAATCCTCCATCAAACTGTACTTGGAGAGGGATTGTATTATGGGAATTAACTACACAGAGGACATCCAGAGAGTGGCTCAGAATAGACGGGAATTGTAGAGTCTTGTTCCTGCCTAATGATCTTTGACAGCATGGAAAGAATTTGGATTCACATTCAGTCCCAACTGGGCACTAAGGGGCACTTTTAGAAGGTCCCTTGAATTGATGAGCAGTGAAAGCAAGTTGTAGTTCCCAATCTAAACCTCCACTGCGGTTAAACTCCATCCTCAAGAGAGCCATGTTTAAATGGCTATCTCATTGCATCCCTTATTGCTTTTTCGTAGTTGGCCTACAACTTTATCAGATTAAAGCTCATTTCATCCGCTGTGGGACTGTTTCCTTATTTTTCCTATCATGGGTTATCTCATGGAGGTATCGCTTACTTTCACGAAATGTTGCTACTTACTCAGACTCATGTTTATCACATGAACTCGGGCCTGGCCTTTCTGGTTTTACTTTTCACTATTTCCATTCAGGAAGGTACCAAAACTAGATATTTTATCATTAATGTTTTTCTGTACATCTCTATAGTGTCTTAGTTGGTTCATGCTTGAGACACTTTATTATGTATATAATTCTATAGTTATTGCTGCTCTTCCACATCTTTGCCACTTTGAAACTCTTGCCTTGTGTCCTCTGCCTTGTAGAAGCATCTCTTGCTACTAACTCATTAGCCTTTTTATAGGGATGTCACTAGAGCTATTTATTCACCATGATTGGGGCTGTATTAGAATAATATCTTATGAAGACAAAAAAAATTACACAGTTTAACCCTTGTTCTCTGGAGGCCTGTTATTCTAGTAGATTCCCACTCACTCACCCACCTTCTAAGCAGAGCAGAAGGTGTGTTTTGAAGTAATATTTAGCAATGATAGTTAGTGGAAGTGGTAGGAACTGATGGTTAGAACCACTTAAGACTCCTGTATCAGTAAGGGCCACTCTACCGCCTCAGCAAGAACTGACAGGTATCATCTTGTGGTGAGGTGATTTGTCCTCTTTAGATTTCAAATGTATGGGATATCTGCCAGTCCCCTGGAGGAACCATGGAGACAGAAGTTACAGCAATGGTGATTTTGCTATTTACTTATATATAGTATTGTAGCATCACAGGTGCTCCTGGAACTGTCCAGAGACAGGATTGAGTCCAATAAGCTTCTAAAAATGAGAATCGCAATTACAAAATGTATCAGAGGGGTAGCCGTGTTAGTCTGGATCTGTAGAAGCGACAAAGAGTCCTGTGGCACCTTATAGACTAACAGACATATTGGAGCATAAGCTTTCGTGGGTGAATACCCACTTCATTGGATGCATGCAGTGGAAATATCCAGAGGCAGGTATAAATATTCAGGCAAGAGTCAGGCTAGAGATAACGAGGTTAGTTCAATCAGGGAGGATGAGGCCCTCTTCTAGCAGTTGAGATGTGAACACTAAGGGAGGAGAAACTGCTTTTGTAGTTGGCTAGCCATTCACAGTCTTTGTTTAATCCTGAGCTGATGGTGTCAAATTTGCAAATGAACTGAAGCTCAGCAGCTTCTCTTTGAAGTCTAGTCCTGAAGTTTTTTTGCTGCAGGATGGCTACCTTTAAATCTGCTATTGTCTGTCCAGGGAGATTGAAGTGTTCTCCTACAGGTTTTTGTATATTGCCATTCCTAATATCTGAGGGCTTGTCTTCACTACCCGCCGGATCGGTGGGTAGCAATCGATTTATCGGGGATCAATTTTTCACGTCTCATTTAGATGCGATTAATCGATCCCCGAAAGCGCTCCCTGTCGGCTCCGGAAATCCACCTCATCGAAAGGCGGAAGCGGAGTCGATGTGGGAGCGGCAGCGATCGACTCGCCGCCGTTCTCACGGCCAGGTAAGTCGATTACGATACGCCAACTTCAGCTACGTTATTCACGTAGCTGGAGCTGCGTATCGTAGATCGATCTCCCCCCCCCCCCCCCCCCCCCCAGTGTAGCCCTGGGCTGATTTGTAGTCCTACTATTTAGTGGGGAAAATGCATTGAGATGTAATGCATGTAACCTAATGCACTCAAACTGGGTTATAACTGTTGTGTTTTAATGGTATAATGTAGCTCTACTTTGTCTAATTCGACCATCTTGTGATACCCCCATCTTATGTTCTGCCTTTTATATTAGAAAATTAATAGGTGTAACAAATGTAAGTGAGACAGTACTTGTTTGAACACTGCCTTGACAGGAATTTAATTTTACTCTAAGTTAGTATGTTTCCTTACTCTCCTTTTCTCAATGATAAACAAGATAATTCATTTTGGGTAGTTTTGCATTCTAGAAATATAAAAAGTCTACTATAAATTGTTATGGGTGTCATTAAAATTCTCCCTAAACAAGCTGAATACATTCCACATCTTTCTCAGAGATACTTGCAGCTATTTTTAAGTCACCTGCTGTGTCCATACATATTCAGAAGACCATAATGGAGATGTGCTACTGAGCAATTTGGTAGAAAGTCATTTAAATAGAGAGGGGTGCAAGAGTGAGTGTAAGGGAGTTCAATAAATTAATGCACTAGGTGGTTTTTTGTTTGTTTTTTTACCTCTGCAACCCAGGCTTCAAATATAGCTTGGGTTGCAATTGAAATAATTTTGGTGCAATCTAGTATTTATCAGGATATTGTCTACATTATGAAGCCACAGAATTGTAGCAGCATGGCATGGTTTGCAGCCCTTGTTTACAGGAAACTCAGAGATAAAGAGCAGAATTGCTACAGGTGAGTTATATCAACAAAGCTGCGTGGGAGCTGGCAGCACCTTCATCAGGTCTGCATACTAATCAGAACTCTCTCCTGTTTCTGTAAGTGCTCAGACACCTCCAATATTTTATCTTTTGAAATGAATGTTGTGCCCCTCTGCACACCCCAGCCTGTATAGCCCCTTCTTCAGGGAAGGGGGCTCCTTGGGGAACTGGCTTTGCAAAGAATAGCTCGTCTCGCCATCTCCTTGCAAACAAGAGAGGGAAGCACCTGAAGGAGGGGGGAGAGCCCTTAATTTCTCACGCCGTCCTCCTCTTCCCACCCTGTCTCCTGATATGTTTCCACTGAGCTTTACCATATCTCCCCAATTCTAGGAGCCATGGGTGGGTGAGTGCGTTCATGCATACATCTCTGTACGTCTTCTGAATTTTTGAAGCATTCCGTCTTTCCAGCCCTTCCCGAGGAGAGAGGAAACCATCCCTTTGCCCTTTAAGGGGCCCAGTGATGTCTTTTCAGTTGTAATCCCAGAACCACCATAGAGTCTCATGCATTAAGCTCCAGAGGTCCCAGGTTTGATCCTAGCCACCTACAACCAGGGTCTGTCAGCATTACGAGTGGGAGCACATCCGGGATTTCAACTGGGATGTCTCTGAAGCTCAGGACGTGCTTCCGCAGCCAGGGAAGAGTATGGAACCCAGATCTGCTTGGTGTGGCACCTAGACCAGCTAGAGATTGATGAGCATGCTACAGCCTTCTTTAAGAGACACGTCTTTCAGCTCCAGCAGTCGCGGCTCATGCTTTAAGCTCCAGAGGTCCCAGATTTGAGCCCAGCCACTGACAACCAGGGTGTGTTGGTGTTACATATGGCAACAGATTTTTTTCTTTAACATGAAATTCTGGATCTGCTAAGCAATCAGTCATTACCTGTCAAAAGCTGCCATTAGCACTGGCCAGCCCAGCTGTGTCTAATTTGGGAGTCATAGATGTCGCAGCAAGCTGTGCTTTCACAGTCAGAGTCAGATGCAGCAGGAGCTAAGGCAGGGTGGGGAATTGTGTTGGATAAAAGTCCTGAAGCAGTAGCCTGAGCTTGACTTCTGCTAGACAGGTCAGCGAGGCAGGACCATCTGAGAAGAGACTGTATTATGCAGTAGCATCAGGAGATGGACCCCTAGGCTAGAGGTGTAGTCAAGATTTGGGGAAGCTCTTAACCCATGTTTGTTTGTTTTTTTTCTGTTCTTGATAAGGTTTTATTCATTTTAAATCAACTTGTTCTGGGTCATCTCTTTGCTAGCCTAGTATGGTGACCGTATTTTCCCCCACAGGCTGGCCCAAGCCCCCTCCCACCTCCGTACAGGGCTGGCCCAAGCCCTCCTTGCCTCCCGCTGGCACGGGGCCAGGCTAAGGTCCCCCTCCCTACAGGGCCAACCCCAGGACCCTCCACCCCCATGCACACATGGCCGCCCGAGCCTTCCCTGACTCCCGTTGACATGAAGCCAACCTGAGGTCCCCCTCCCCACTGGTGCCCAGGGCTGGCCTGAGCTCCCCGCCCCCATCCACCGCACCCTCTCCCCCCTGCGCATGGGGCTGGTCCATGCCTGCCTGCGTGGGGGAGGGAGCTGATCCTCTGAGCCCCCCCCCCCCACACACACACAGTGCCAGTGACTCCTCCTACAGCCTCCTTTCCCCCCGTATGCAGAGCTGTTGGTCCAAGCTCCCTCCCTCCCCGCTGCCCATGCGTCTGGTGGTCCGAGCCCCTCCATCACCCCCCCTGCACGTGGGACCGTCTGAGCCCCCCCTCTCCCCACTGCATGCAGGGCAGGCTGGCGGGCCCGACCCACTCTCCCCAGCCCGCCCTCCAGCACAGGGCTGGCATTGCCACTCCCCTTTCCCCCCTGCATGTTCCTCCGTGCCCCGCTAGGGGTCCCTCCCCACTTTTTTGACAAAACTGGGCATTTGTCCAGTTTGCTCTGGTCAACTGATGATCAAAGGGACTAAAAAAGGGACTGTCCTGGCCCAAACGGGACGTATGGTCACCCTAAGCCTATCCCACACTAGGCTGAAGATGTTTAAAAAGGCAAGAATGTAGAAGAGACTGAAGTTATAGGGACTATTAGGGTATCCATTCTAATCGAACAGCCGGTGTATTGAGACATTTCTGGTAGTGGAGACACTTCTAGTATTGGAGAGAATGGGCCAGATCCCCAGCTGGTGTGACTTGGCAATTTCTACCAGCTGAGGACCTGTCGCCTTACATTGGTTTATTTTCTGGGGTTGTTCTATTAAGGCATTTTGGTGAAACAGGAACATAAATAGGATGAAATCAGAACAAAACGCACCTACAGGCTAAAATAAGATACTGTACACTCATATAGATTCAATTCCAGTCATGCCATTGAAACTGGCAGTAACAGGAAAATATTTAGACAAGGCTCAATAAACATCACCAGGACCTGCTATGAAGGAACCACAGCCAGCAGATCTTTATGATTAGTTTGACATTAAGTTAATACGTGTGTAACTGAGGGGGTATACTATGAAATCTTAACCAGAATGATGGGTTGGAGGCCTGCCGTGGGAGCCCTTGGCTGTCCTCTGCTGTCATCCAAACAGGTATGTGTGTGTCTGAAGTATATTAGACCCTCCTTTGGCCTTCTCTGACTCTACTAGCAAAAGTTAAGTTTGAAGTTAATGGCCAAAGTACCATTCCCTTTGAGAGCAGATTTAGGCCCCAGGTTGTAGAATGACAAACACACAGTCAATAATTAATGGTAAGGATTTTCCCACAACCTGCATCACTAAATCCTTATGCTAAATATATACAACGTCAACAAAATAAAAGGCTTAAGTGGCCAACATTGTAGGCAGGGGCCTTCTTTATTTAATCCCTGCCTTAACTAGTAAACTGGTTTTGTCACATTAAAACAGTCTCTGCCTTTCTTATCTCAGCATTGGCTGCAGTTAGCATCACTAGCGAATTCTATTAACACCAGTTAGACTTTTTAAAGGACTCTTATTGCATTATGTCCCCCAGGCAGCTCACCCTCTTAAAAGTGAATGGATGGTGAGAAAGAAAAACTAAACACAGAGATTTCAGTGTTTCAGGGGGAAAGAATGCACCTTAGTGTAGGGAAGAGCTACCACACAGCAACAAAACAAAGAAAATAGATTGGAATAAGGAGGCAGGATGTAGGAATGCAAGGGAGAAGAAATAGACGGGAAGGGTATGTCCATCATTTACAGCATAGGGAACGTAATTTATTCTTTTTAAGTTCAGTGTATATCCTGGATCTCTGTGGCTCTCAGCATTTCACTTTATGCCAATGGATTTTTTTTTTTTTTAAAGATGAAAACCCAGCATTTGTTACATCATTACATGTCTAATGGCAGCTAATGCTAAATGAAGCGGGAATCTTTAAAGCCAAATATAATCCCCAATACTCAACTGGCTCTGTCTGAAGTGGATAAAATTCTATGGCTACACAGTAGATCAGAGTAGATGATCCTCATGCTCTATTAATCTGCATGGAGCTGCATGTTCACACATTTCTACTGCCACAGGATGGGGACACCACTTGTCAAAGGACTGGTTATAGTCTAGCTTAGGCGATCAGATAATGACAGCTCCTTTTTTAAAAAAAAGAAAATCAATGTACACTCTTCTGTGGAAGTGGCAAAGGTCAGATCTTTCTAGCTATTAGTAGAGTACACAATACAAGAAGTGTTTGACATAGACAACTCTGTGTTGGCTTGATTCACTTTCCTAGACCACGTGAAAGCCATATTTCCTTTGGGTGTAGACATGGATCAATGGAAGAATGTGATTGTCTGCCAAGAATTGCAATGAGGGAATTACCATTTGTCTTGGGAACAATCCCCTAGCCTTCCCGGTGGTAACACCACACGCTCTGACTGTGCTGTAGCCACTTTATGTAACACGAGGTTCAATCTCTTGCAATCAGTCACGTCAAACAGTGATACAAACTAGTCTCATTCTCCTCTCTGGTGATATTCCTAAATTAATAGCCAATTGGTCAAATGTATTAAAGTAACTCTACTTGGATAGCTTAAAAGAGGAAAAAATAACATCGTTTGCATGAAGTGTCTAAGTGTCTGAGGCTTTCACAGGAGGAATTTGAGTAGTTTGACCTGAGAAAATGGGGTATTTTTCTATTCACCTATTTCCAAACCTAGGCTACCCACCTCATGCCTCTTTTCTGGCATAGAGCTAAGTGATGAACAGAGCAGTTAATAGAACTGAATGAAAATGAGACATTCTTCTTTATAAAACAAAAGGAAGTCATTATATGTCAGACTCCGGGATCAGAAGCCATCCTAGTGGAGGGAGCATAATCCTGTGATTTAAGATGTCTGAGTCATCACCTTGGCTCTTCCACAGGTATGCTGCATGACATGGGGCAAAACACTTAACATACTCTGTGCTTCATTTTCCTCCTGCTGTAATGTATGTAGAGTTGGGGAAAACATTTTGTCTGCAACATTTTCCAGCAAAAAATTCAGATTTGGCAAAACCAGAACACTTCATAAATCTATGTCAATTTTGCCAAAAAACCCTGAAAAACGTTCAGAATATATTGTTTGATATTTTTAAATGGAAATTGTTCCCGTTGTGATTCAAAATGAATTTGTTTTGAAATTTCCTTTCCATTTTATTTAACTGAAATATGTTTGAAAATGCTCAGCATTGAATTAAACATTTCATTTCAGATCAAAGAAATGTTTTGTTTCAATCCAAAGCAAAACAATGGTGGTTGGTTTTTTTCAATTTGCTGAACATTTCGGGGAGGGTAGGGGGAGTTTTTGGTTTGATCCATAATGATTTTTTCAGTTTTATTAGAATTCCCAGTGAACCAAAAACATCTGTTTTTTACTCAGCCTAAAGATAAGTTTCTTACAATGTCCATCTTTAGACCAGCTATTTTGCGTTATTGTATCTGGCATCAATGCATTTTAGCAACATAGTATGAATGAATGGCTTTTGAAATGGTACATGAGCAAAAAGCTTGATTTGAAATAAATAATGTACATTTCTTAACATGGAGTTCAGAATACATTGGAACTACGTGCAGTACTTGGGAAATATTGTTGTGTTACTAATTTGCATTGTGAGAATTGCCTTGGGGTGGAGCGAGGGGCACCTTACCCAGTGAATCAAAGTTTGCAGCATCAGGCTGGATTCTGGTTTCCATTTAAGTCAATAACACATCGCCGATTGCTCTCAGTGTTGCAGGATCTGGCCCATTCTTTGTACCATTATAGTTTGTTTAAACCTCTAGTGTCATCATTTTATGGTTTCACTACAGTAGTTTAAAATCTCTGTAGAAAAATACATCTTTAGGTAATCGCGGGTTTGATGAAAAGCATTCTATCTTACTGTGTAATGCTCCATCACTTTGATACCTATAGTCAGGTGTCTGCATTCGCCTCATGTCCTCAGTGTCTACAGCAACAGCACAGACAAATAGGCCAGTGTCCAATACCATTATGGAGTATGCTCTTGGAGCCCATATGGTGTTAGTTTCTCATAAATAAATCATGCTGAGAACTGTTGGATACATACAGAGGCCTTTTCCAGTTCCCCATGGAAGAAACAGAAAAAAAAGAGTGATTTCAAAACAGTCATTTTATATAGTTTGTTTCACCCAATTCCTATAAATGAGTTTGTGGTGGATTAACATCAACAAAATTAATACAATTACATTTTAATTGCTGTTTAGCAAACCACATGTTGTAATTTAATAGCTAATTTAAAACCAAAATTATGGTGTTAAGAGCAAATATAACAGTCCCTGATAGTTTATAAAAGCAAGAAAATATACATTCTGCATACCAAAGCATATTTGTAGTACTGCAGACTTTAAAATGACGATAATGGTATATTTCATCATTTCAGGGTTCTCGCCTGCTTTACTGTCCACTTATACATGCAGGTTTGTTTTGTTTATTTTATCTCTCATGCAGCAGGACAGTTGCATAAAACTCACGACGAACCTACAGAATCCATGTGTAATTCCAGTCTCTCAGCAGGTTTTGTTGACTTCCATCTTTGTAGAGAGCTTCCGTTGGACACTCAAGTGACTTCCAGACAGCTGTAAGGCAACAATTGCTATTCAAATTTATGCTCCCTCAAAAATTAAAACAGCTGTCTATGGTGTTGGTGGTAAAAAAACAAATCCCTCTCAGACGTTAAAGTTATGATCCAGTAGGTGGCTCAAGGCTTGCTAATGAAGACACATCTGAGGTTATTTGTTGCCTTTGCAATTAAAAAATTCTGCCGCAACAAGCATGGAGCAAACGCAGGTTGATATAGGCACACAACTTCCATCTACCAGAAGGTGTATCTGCACTCTCGTTCATTACCATAGTTAGAGAAAACCATTCATCTGACTGAATAATATTGATGGTCCTACTGCTCATTCCTCCTCCAAAGAACAAATTTCAAATAAATGGGTGGTTGTTTAAATTGAGTTCCAGTGAACATTTTTCTGCACAGATGTATGTGTGGGAGAGGTGCAGTATATGAATGTGACTGCCAGTCATGGCAGATATGTAGACAATTGTGGCTGAAGTGCTGAAGGATTCCTGCCCCAAAACTAAACAATCTGTTTTCTGCTTCTTGCAACTCCTGTACCAGATGCCTCTACCTCTGCATTAGAGATTTGCCTCATTTGTTTGCCCAACATGCCAATATCTTCACCTAGAATCAATTGAAAAAGGGAATTGATGAAGGAAAAACCAGAGCTTAGTGCTCAATCCTGCATGGGCTGAGCACTCAGGCCCTGATCCAGCAAAACACTTAAGTACATGCTTAACTTTAAGCACATGTGCAGTCCCAGTCAACGGCTGGTGGCTAAGTCAATAATGCGTCACTGACTGAGGCTGTTTGATTATGGCTACTCTTTAAAATAACATCCGTGTTTGCTTTTAATTAGTGTCTTGACTCTGGCCCTGATTAGGGCCCTGTTGACCTTAGTTGGTCTCTCTGTGGACTGAGGGCTCGAAGGCAGCTTGTGCCGGGGTGCTCCACTCACTGATAAAATGGTACCTCCTCCTGGTCATTCTGGAGAATAGCTCGCAAGGTCGACACCCCTTCCAGTGGTTGCACACCATCTCTCCACCTCCCTCTGGGTCTGCAGCACTTCTCTCGCTCCCTGAGCTGCTGCTGCCTCTTTGTGACACGGCCCTCTGGCCAGGTCACCCTACGCATTGTTCCCCTTCCAGGGTATCAAGGTCTTCCTTCAGCAGCCCTAGGCAGTCCTCCCATGCACTGCCTTGTAGTGCCACTCCCTCAGTGGCTGGCAGGGGAAGCCGGGCCTGCCCTTTACTCTAGGTTCTGGCTCAAGGAGTCAAAGCCTGTTCCCTTCTAGATCTTACTGCCTCTTCCTGATTCCTTTCCTGCCTTCCTCCCTCTCTGAGTTTGCCAGCCCAAATGCACCTCTCTTTCCACAGGGAACGACTGCAGACTTTCGCAGCAGCCCTCTTCTGCTGCCTGCTCCCTGGCTTTATGGAAGTCCCACTTGTTCCTGCACAGGTGAGCTTCTTCTAATTAGGGCTTTTCTCTCAGTCTTGCCTCCTAATAGGTTAATGGGCCCTCTGGCCTACCTTAACCCCTTCAGGGCAAGTGTGGGGTGGATGCTCCATCACACAGCTTCCAACACTTCATTTGTTTAATTAGTGTAGAGATACTAGTGTCAGAGAATGGAAGGTATGACATCACAGTACCACCTCCCTCCTCAACATCATCCACAGAAAATGGAAAGAGCGCCCCTTTCTGAACGACCAACTCTATTTTACTCAGTACCTGGTTTATGCTACCTACTTTAAGTTTTGATTTGATCCCTCTCTCCTGTGGCATCCTTCTCACCTTCATTTCACTGCTAGTTGTTTCCTGCATGCTGGTCATATGCCTCTACAATGGTTATTTCTCAAAAAGGCTTATTAAAGCAGGTAGGTTGTGTGTGACCTTCCTTCCTCCCTTTACTGAGTTTATTTCCCCCCTTACAATAAAAGGTAGGCTGTATTACTGTGCTTTTGATCCGGAGAGAGAGAGAAAATCCACAGATCAATGATGTTGATTTTATTTCAAGCTCCTTGCCAATGATACATGTTTCCCCTGCACCTACCTCACCACTAATGCTACTTACATCTATCTTTGGAGAGCTTTTCCTTTAGTCCCAATTTCCTTCTGTAATCAGTACTCCCACTGAGGTGTTTGAAATGTGCTATCCTCTGACCCTTCTGAAACTAACCAGTTAGGTTTTCTTTGCTTTGACAGCCCTGGGGGTATAAAATACCCCCAAATATTATCTTCTAAATTCAACCTGATTTTCCATCTGCTTCCCCTTCTGTATTGAGTTGGTCGGGGTGGAGGGGGAAGAGTTACCATGTTAAAATGCTTGCCTGGCTGATCCTGACAACTTTGTCTCTGTCCCCATCTCTTAGGGTCAGATCCTCCATCCTTCACTGAGACCAGCTCAATGCATGTAGTCACATTGAAGTAAAAATGCTATATGGTTGAGTAACGGTTGAAGGGTTGAGCCTTAAATCACTGACCACAACAACTCTCTTCCTTCTTTTCTCAGGACATTTTATTTTCCTCAAATTTCCCCTTGCTGCTGTTGCTGTTTCCCTTTGCTCCTCTCTGTAGACCTGTTTTATAAAGGACGAAGCACAATGAGATCCAGCCCATGAGTAGCTAGAGAGAAAGGTAGAAGGTGAGGTCTCTTGCTCTTTCCTATAGAAAAGAAATACGATGGATGCTGGAATTGTCTCCCACTTTCTACATCCCTCCCTGCCCTGTGCCATTTTTGACAGAGGCGACTCTCCCCATCAACATCAATCACAAAACTTCCATTGACTTTAGTGAGCCAGGATTTCATCTCCTAGACTACTTCAGTGAATTCCCTGTACCGTGACACCACTGAAAACTTCAGAAGCAGAAAGAGCTCCTTTCATCTGCTTTTAATTAACTGTACTCAGTATCATTGACAGGTTTTTCTCTTCTCTCCCAATAACCTCCTTTCCCTGACATTGGGACAACGAGAGGAAGGTAACACATCCAACCGCATGTCAACTTTGACCTTCAATTATCCCAATTATTCACACTTCAGAGTTTTAGGAAGCAAGAAGAGTAGTTTTACAATAGCAAGGACAACTTTGCCCTTAGAGTGATGTCAATAAAATTGTACTTGGACAGCAGTCAGATCCTCAGTAGGTGTGAAATAGCATTGGCTTCAGTGGATCTATGTTGATTTCACCAGATGAGGATCTGGCTTTGTGTCTGTGCTGCAGTAGCCCATTGTTCAGTGTGTGCCATATGTGGTCCGTGTACCAGGTTTCCAGAGGGTGTGACTCTCTTACCACAGCCAGCTAGGGGGGTTAGTCTTTTAGCTCAATCTGCAGAGATTAATGCTCTAGCTCCAGAGGTTGACAGTTCAGTCCCTGTTGAGGCCCAGATGACAATCATTATGCTACTCAGAAGTCAGATTTCACTGAATTTTTCACCTCGCTCTAGTAAATATTGCAAATGCCTGCCTCTGTTTGAAGAAAATATCAACATTCCAGAGGCAGGAAAGCAAAGCACTTGGCTGAGTGGCCAGCTTTATTTTCTGATTTCTCCCTTATTACAGGGTCATTTGGAAAGTCATTGGATAGTAGAATGGTGCTGGAGCAAAGTGAAAATGAACCAAAACAAGAGAAAAAACACTATCTGATGCAAAATCTGTCTGCATTTCAGAAGCTGTCAAAATGAAAAATGAAACCACAAGTTGGCCTTTAAAAATATTAATTTATTTTAAAGATGAACGGCAGAATGCTGGGAAAAGAGTCACCTTATCTTCAGGAAGGAGCAAGCTAGACTAAACCTCTATCATTCTTCCCAGATCTCGAGTGTCACTTTCCTACCACCCTTAAATTTAAAAAAAGAATTGAAAGGAGGTAATCCTCGGTCTTCCAAGCATAATAAATCCCTGAGGTGTTTTTGCTTTGTTATTAATGAGCCAGTCATCAAATGTACTAACCAAGGTTTAAGGTGGTATATTTTCAGTGGCCTTATTTGTCAGTTTTACTGACTTAAGCAGATTCACTTCCCCTTTTGACTTAGGGCAGTATTTATGAATTGCTTGACAACAGCTGCAATATTGCATTGACAGGAAGTAGGACTACCTGTGACAATAAAAGTAATATAATTGATGAATATTGGCTGGCAGTTGGTTAATGTCCAGTTATATCTAGGGTGTGTTTTTCACAAGTAGTCACCAAAAAGCTATTTTTATCTAAATAAGGCTTTGATTACCACCCTATACATGTTTTCTCCTCTTAATTCCATGCAGCAAATCATTGTATTTTAGTGAATTTACAATCCCCACTATGAAATAATGTAAGATCATATGCCAATATTTTATACTACTTGAAATAGTAACTTGATCTTTTTTCAGTAATTTGTCAAAATATTTGGAGGATGTTCCTATTGTAAATTATATGTCTTAATTTATTATATCTGGATTTCTGCTTTCTTTGTTACCACAGTTACATATTCTGAGAGCAAATACAATACATTCCATTTCTGAGTAGAAGAGAAAAGAAAAAAAATCACTGTTCTTTACTTGCTAATGTAATAAAGCTGATGGATAATGAAGGCCCATTGTAGTTTAAAAAAAATTACTTCATATTTCATTAACTTTTAAAGGTATCATTTACCATTGTTCTACTAAACCCATCCAGTGCCTATGAAATGGAACTAAACAACTTCCCACTAAGTGCCTACCTTAGTCCTCTCAAATCAGCTGGTAGTCTGAATATTGCATTTCACAAATCTAAGGGTCAGATCTTCAGCTGGTGCAAATCAGTGTAGCTTCAGTAAAGTCAATAGAGCTACACTGGTGTACACCAGCTGAGGATCTGACACTACACCCTTGCTCAAAAAAAGCAATCCATTTGACACTAGTTAACTTGCAGATTATTGCCTGTCCTCTAACCTGCCTTTGGGGGGCAAATGTGTAGAAAAGGCAGTGGTGAGGAAATTGTGGCACCATCTGGAGTTCTCAGATTTCTCTGATAACTCTCAGTCTGCTTTTAGGCCTGATTATAACTAGGGGACTGCACTGGTTTCATTGTTTGACAATTGGTTGATATCTTCCTATCTGTGGACAAAAGGCCGGTCCATTTTAGTTCTAATATTTGGGGGGATTTTTTTCCTGGTCACCCTTCTGTTCGATATGTGGGTGAAGTCACTGGAGAAGATAGTGTGATGGTTTGGGAAGCAGCTACATCGGTATACTGCTGAGATGCAGCTTTACAACTCTTTTCTTATTGGACCCACTAGCTGCTGTGTCAATGCTTTCCCAAGGTCAGGCCGAATTGCAAATGTGAGAACTGGTTGCAACTTCATACAGATCAATCTGAGCTGATGCTGGTTGGGTGGCAGCAGCTTTTTGATAGCATAGTAGTGATGGTGATTGCTCCCTGTAGAGAAGAGGTTCACCCTCCTTTTGTAAAAGACCTGCAATGCCGGCATGCTTTTGGATCACCATCTGCTATTAGAATCCCAGGTCGGTGCAGAAGCCAGAAGTGCCTATTTTCTGTCCGTAATGGACAGACTGTGACCATTTATCTTGGATCTTCATGCCTGTGTGGCTGACCGACTGGACTATTGTAATGCTTTGTACCATACTCTAAAGGGGTTGTCCATGGAGACCATCCTGAAGTTGCAGCTGGTACAGAAAATGGCAGCCCTGCTGCTTAGTGAGATTGGCTACAGGGAGCACATTACAACAGTTCTCCATAAACTTTGCTGACTTCATGTTCTCCGCCAGGTGCAACTCCAGGTGTGTATTGATATTGCTGTATATAGCCTTATATGGTTTGTATCCTACTTCCTGGCCAAGTGAGATTGTCCAATGTGCTCTCAATAACCGGTCATAGAATCATAGAATATCAGGGTTGGAAGGGACCTTAGTAGGTCATCTAGTCCAACCCCCTGCTCAAAGCAGGACCAATCCCCAATTTTTGCCCCAGATCCCCCAAATGGCCCCCTCAAGGAGTGAACTCACAACCCTGGGTTTAGCAGGCCAATGCTCAAACCACTGAGCTATCCCTCCCCCCAGGTTTGAATATCTATTATTGGGTGGGAGTTCTCCATGGAGGGTCTCAGCTTTAGAATTTGCTTCTTTTTGGACTGGCCACAACCCGAAGCTTGCTAGCCATCAGGAAATGGTGCCAAACTTATCTGCCTCCTCAAGCTTTAGCACATTGGTTGATGAGGGAGGAAATTATGTCTTTAAACTAGTCTTGGTTTTTGGTCAGTGACATTACCTTCAAGTTCTGGCCTTTTGATTGTAGCAAGTTTTAAAAGTGTCTGTTTTGTTGCTTAAAAAGAAAAATGAATAGTATGGGTTAGATCGTGTGACTCTTACAGTTTGTCTACGCTGCAGTAGCGGTGTGACTGCCATTCACACTCTATGCAAACTAGAGTTTAGACCAAAATTTCAATGTGATAGCCCTAAGCCATAGCTTTCTGCCCCCCTTTTTGTCTTCTGAAATTAGCCCTTTAGTCAGCATATCTTGAATTTACAAATGATTGCCTTCAAATTTGTCAGCTCCGCTTGCTGGACTGAAGTTGACCTAATCCTCCAAGACTGACTTTAATAATAAAACACAGAGCATATAATTTAGTGTTGTGAGACTACACGCAGAAAATGTACTACTCAGCGTCATTCCCCTATATCCTGAAGCTTTTGTATGTGCTAAACTCATCAGCACATACAAAAGCTTCAGGATATAGGGGAATGACATTGAGTAGTACATTTTCTGTGTGTAGTCTCACAACACTAAATTACTAGTTTCTTTCTTTCTTTCTTTCTTTCTTTCTTTCTTTCTTTCTTTCTTTCTCTCGCTCTCTCCAAGATTTGTGTCATATTCTACCTCCTAGCAATGAAGATGAATGAAAAGCTATTGAATAAAGGTGGATGACTAACCAGAAATGCCAGTAAACTTGTAATGTAACAACCAACCAGGAGAAAAAAAGTGGCATTAAGGAGCCTGACATGCTTTATCAATTCCATTCACAAAAAGATCAATTTTGCTTTAAATTTTAGGAATGCTTTTTTTATTGTTTGTTTTAATGGTTCAATGCATTAGAAGTTTAAACGTAGGAAAGTTATAACCAATGCTTTCCATTGTTTTATTCCTAGCACCATGACCAATGAGGCAAATAATCCATGGCCATTAAGCTTTCTATATAAAGAACTGAAATGTATACAGAGCTTACAACAGCATGAATAATGGAGTTCTTTCCTTAGGCCTTGAAAGGTTGACACATACAATATTTTTCAACAAGAATACATGGTGTGATTCTTTAGTCTCAATCTATTTAACATTAAATACAATTTTTATGGCTTCCTTCAGAAAAAGTCATGTATCATTTAGCCATTGAGAACTTATGGGGATTCTATACAAGTGACTTAAGTACTGACTTTAAATGCAATTCCACTGTTATTTTTCAAGGAAGCTCAGACCCAGGGCATGCAGTTTCCTCCAGAAAACAGAGTGGGTCAAAAAGAGACCTGAATCCATCAATCAATACACTAACATGTCACCCTTCATGTGAACATCACAGATCCCTGTCATAGCAAATAAAACCTGGCAACTAAGTGGCAAGAACAAAATACTCATCAAACATGTACAGAACTTCAAACAGAGACTCTGAGAAATGAGCATGTGAATGATAATTTCTCAGGAGCTGTAGTAAATAGAGATACAACTAAACCAAAATAGGGGCGCATACATCCCCTAGTACTTTCTGTGTTCAAAATCCAGATCCAAATATTGCATCTGAATCCTTTCACTAATAAAATACAATCTACTCTTCCTTCAGCCCAAAAAAATCAAAGGCCTTTTTAAAAAAAACTAAGATACACTGAAGTTTTTAAGAAAAAACACAGGGGGGGGGGGGCATTGAATCACAGAAATCATGCCTGCCAGATACAAAGTTAATGTGTTGTATTCCCTAAGTAGAATTTCACTTTGCTGCTGTGGAGCACATAAACAGATTTTCTGCAGGCCATCAACCAGGCTAGTAGGCATGATGGAGAAGGAATACTGGGAATTTGTAAATCTACCCTGTGAAGCAAACAAATGTTACACAAAGATTGGTTAAGAAAATTGCAGTAAGGTTTTATTCTTCATTTGTAATTAACAAAGCAGAAGTGGTTAAAGTAGTGGACTGGGAGTTTGGACTCCTGTGATTTATTCCTAAATTTATTCATAGATGACTCCATGCATCTGAAGAAGTGTTTTTTTTTACTCACGAAAGCTTATGCCCAAATAAATCTGTTAGTTTTTAATGTGCCACTGGACTCCTCATTTTTTTTGTGTGGATACAGACTAACATGGCTACCTCTCTGATACTTGATTCCTAGCTTTGTGACTGATTCTCCATATGACCTCAGGCATACCATTTTGGCTCAATTCACCTATCTGTTAAATGGGTATAATGGTATTTGTCTCTCCCGCAGTGTGTTGCTAGACTCAATTAATCTTTGTAATGGGCTTTAGGAGCTTCATATGAAAGACACTAGATAACTGAAAATTAATATTATTAATAATCTGGCCATCTAGAATTGTTTAAAGGCACATCACATTCTATTTACTACTTAAAATTACACTTACATGCTTAAAGAGAGGAGACTGCAAAAACCATTTAAGTCGCTTACGGCATTTACTATAAAATATGCTGTTGTGTCATGGCTTCGAATAATATGTTGGTCAGTATGATAGGTTATTTTGTAATAGGGTCTCATGGTACTTGTGAAATGTGCAGTCTGTAGTTTTCCACATTTCTCCCTGGCTGTGTGTATACAGCAGCTGATAAAGGATTTATAAGTGCTGAATCCTCCTACCAGTGCAAAACCTGGACAAACGAGCTTTGTTAAAGGGAGTTTCTGTGGTGGGGATGAAATCCTTCCCCACTCAGGGCATGGGGCTATACCGTAGCCAGTATTGCAGTTCCCTGGGCATGGGAATGGAGAAAACCAGTTATGTATTCATTGGCCTCACACCATGCCAACCCTCTGCATTAGAGTGAATGGAGCATCATCAAAGCTCAGCATTACTGCAGGAGTTGTGGATTCTTTATACAAGCTCTCCATATCCTGCAGCACAACCACACAGGTTCCATCCACAGTCATTGGAGGTTTTTGTTCTATGTAACTAAGATGCACTGAAAAAATTATATCTGAGCTGTCATTGTTGATTACAACAGTATCCCCTGAAGGGAGGGACTGGGAGATATCTTTATTAGGGGATAATCATTTCAGTTAGTGGAGGAATGGTATGATCTGTTGGCTTACAAGCAGCAAATCTACTTTGGTATTTTCTTGCCTCCCCCAATTTATATGAACAGATGTGGGGATAAGTTGTCACTGTCACTGATCGGTCTATCAGCCCTCTCAGACAGAGCGCCGATCGCAACACGTCAGACGTGTTGTTCTAGCCAGTCCTCCAACTACCCGCTGGCCAGGCTGTCAGTAGCACCGGACACCCGATTGACATAGCGCACAGCAGCCTAGAACTCCTGAGCAATCTACCAACTGCAGCCTCCAAAGCAGGTGGGATTACAGGCATGCACCACCACACCGGGCCGGGATAAGTTGTAGTCCAATAAAATAATGTTCTGAAGGGTCTGAGGGTCAGATTTTTCCCCTCGCATAAGTGTGGCGTTTTAATAGAATTGCGAGGGCAGAATTTGGTTCTTCTGTTTGTGTGGGGAGGTTTAGGACAAATTGTTGTCCTTCCTAGCAGGTTTGGTCATCTGCCTAATTTGAATATCAACTGGGAAGTGGTTCAGCTGTCCAAGCTTCAGACTTGAAATGCTTAGATTCCCTGGAACCACAATCTAAAATATTGATAGCTTTAACTCAACCCTTTATTCTTCCAAGCTAGATAAAGAGGGTTCCTTGCATCTTAAAAACTGAGGCTCTGCTTGTGCTGTGTACTATGACTCCTTTCTTAAAAGTATGTATCAAATTTTCCATGGTATGCTATGCCCCGGCCTGCCCAAAGAGTAAGGGGGTAGTTTTTCGTCATCTGACTATGGGCCCAATCCTCTGACGTTTTGAGCAACTCCTGAGCATAATGAAAGATCTGAACTCCCATTAAAGTCAGTGACATTTGAGAGTGCGCTGTGCCTGACAGGGTCAGACCTTGAATGCTGAAAATGAGAATGTGCTGTGTTATCAATTTGCATATCATGAATCCATAATACCAGCTCCAAAATACAAATATTTAAGGTGAAATCCTATCTCCATTGCAGTCAATGGCAAAACTCCCATTGTCTTCAACGATGCTGGGAATTTCACCTTAGAAAGCAAGTTATATGCTCTTCTAGGCCCTGATTCCGGAAGCATCCTTATTTCAGGAAGTGCTCTTAAGCACATGCTTAACTTCTACTGAAGTCAGTGGATCTTAAAGTAAATGCTTAAGCGCTTTCCTGAATAGGGGTCCTAGACTCAGAGAGTCGCTGGGGATGTTGAGAACAGAAAAATGCCAATAGGGTTTAATCCACATTGTGTACGCACAGTCTCAAAAATGTTATAAGAATCAGAAGCAGGCCCATGTGTGTGCAGGTACACACCCCACACATCCAATTTTTAATTAATTTATACTTCTTATACTTACAAAAAACCAGCAGTTTGGTTTTCTTTTCTTTTCAAAAATTGTTGCAAAGAAATAGTGGTCCTTGTCTCATCTCCTCCCGAATCTCCCTTTACTCTGTTTCGGTCTGAAGACTTTGTATTTTTCCTTTCCTAGAAACAAGATCTAAAAAGAAAAATCAGAATTTTTTATGAGAAATGCTTATAGACATTCAAGGTAGCACTGGTAGTGAGCAGTGCAATCCTCATATGCACGTCTCCTATGTTCTCATATGTGCAATCCTGCAGCATGAACATTGTACAACTGCAAAATTAACTTCATTGTACAACTGCAAAGTTAACTTTGATTCAATTACAAAAAGTATTTTAGCCAAAGAATTCAGCTGCATGTCTCACTCCTGGGAGAGTGTAACACTTTGGTTCTGATTCCTCTGGGAGATACTATGGCCCAGTTCACATTCAGGTTTTACTAATTTTTGGTTTGCACTGTACATATTATTAGTTGAAAATCCCACATTTCATTCAGCATTTCCATGTCACATCCTGAGAACTGAAGACATTTTCACTCCCCTGGAGGGGGAAAACCTTGCTCAATTTTGTCCCTCACCCCAACCCTTGCAATATCCCTCTTGACAGGGAACACTGGTGAACATGTGAATTTCTCATTCCCTGTGTTTTTGGATTATTTTTCAAATGAAGTAGGTGCAGGAAATGGCAGAGCTTGGGCGGGGGCGGGAGGAGGGACGGAGAATACTTGGAGATATCTGAATGCTGCCTTGATAATATTTTGCGAGCCTTTGAATTCCCTGAGAGAGAAACAGTGATGCTAATTTTTTTCTACTGTACTTTCATCTGTGTATAATAGTTTTGCTTTAGTAAATTAATACATATCTGCTATTGATTTTAATTTACTTTCCCATTAATAATTGGATTCCAGTTTTGATAAGGAGGATATAACCAGGATTAGGAACAGGATGATAAACATTTAACAAAAGCAGTCATTTTCCAGTGTGTCTTCTCTGTGTATTTATTAAACTAATTATTTATGCCTCCCAGCTTCTCGTCCATTTGAGCTCTTGTTGTTATAATGTTAGCTCAGCATTTTTAAAAAAAAAAATCTGGAAATTTCTTTTACTTTTAGTGACCTAGATAGTGGCGTTTTTAAAGTAGTGCAAAATGCAATTCTATTTTATATTTATTGCTAGTGAATTTACAATTTTTCTGTTCCTTTTCTTCATCTCAATAACATATGTAAATAACATTAACAAATATTAGTCTTATTATAAATTATAATCTCAATTCAAATAGTGGATTTGTACTGCACCAGATTCCCAAATACTTTTGTTGAATGAGAG
Organism: Chelydra serpentina; assembly: GCA_037349315.1. Lineage (NCBI taxonomy): Eukaryota > Metazoa > Chordata > Testudines > Chelydridae > Chelydra > Chelydra serpentina. The sequence goes on from JBAIAC010000026.1 coordinate 32,851,933, forward strand.
TAGGGGATAGCTTGTAATGCTTCCATTATTGTGCCAGTCTGTTAATCTTGATTTGTCATTTTTGATTACACACCTTCATTTTCAGTGTTCACTGTTAATTATATTCAAACCCCATTATACTCACAATTGCCAAGCACATTTTTCTTTTTACAAATATGTCTATAACTAGTTCCAAGCGACGAGCCTGAAGCTACAACACTTACTACAGTGTTGGCTTCAGTGGGAAACCACCCGGTGTGTGGCTAAATTACTTATGTGAGTAAGAGTTTTTAGTCCTTGACCTCGGGGGGTGGGGAGTTTGATCTTGATCTGATTAAGGTCAGTATTAAGTATCTGATAAAGGTCTCTCTGATTTAGATATAAATTAATTCAAATGGCTGAGATTCTTGCAGAATTGAAAGGGTCATCTGTCATTTATTTGGCATTATCAGAGAGACAAGATCCTGTTTCAAGACGGTTCACCTTTGTGTGTCTTAAGTGAATCACACCTAGGTATTTTAGCCCAATCTGTTTTATCCTCCTTTTAAAACCTCACCTCACTTGTGTGTAAATTTTCTTATCACCAGCACTGGAACCTTCTAGAATTTGCCCTTACCAGGCTTTAATGACCTTGGGCTAGACTGGGACTTGGATTAAACGTCCATGCATAGAAATAAGAAGAAATAAGACCTGCTTTATATCTCATTTCAGGCAATTAGACCTTGGCTCTGAGCCTGCAGGAGTAAGCAGGTGCTGCATGCTCATTTATTCACTCCAGTGTAAGTGGATGGGGGTTTGGCCAAGTTCTGCAGCATAACTGAGTAGGCAGAGCAAGGAGAAATCGGGGGAGGAATTGTGATTTAGAAAGGTGTATGTGTGGCACAATGCCTCCCGTGGTTACTCCTGGGGTGGTGCAGCTTTGGTACTGCCCTTTCTCAGATCCGTGGCTAGAGTCACAATCTAGCCCTTTCTTGCTTTGAAGTTTTTCTTTTAATATCGTCATAAATGTCTGCTCTCTAATCTTTAAGGAAGCCCAGAGTTCTGCCGTCAGGCTGCTTTTTCACTCTTAGAAGTGTACCTCTCATATCATCACCCCATCCTTTGTTACCTTCGCTAGCTTTTAATCTACAAAGAACTGTCCAGAAATCTATTCCTAGTTTTCAAAACTCCCTGTGGACTTACTCCATCCTGCCTCTCTGACCTCATCTTACTCCCACGCCCACCCGTTCATTCTATTCCTCTACTGTCCCTCTACTGAGACAAGATTGGGAGCGATTCTTTCCACAGCCATCCTCCATCAGCCTGGACTTTTCTCTTCCTCCTTCTAAACTAGTGACTCCCTCTTTACCCTGTCACTCCTGTCTTAAGCCCTTCTCTGCCCTTCTGGCTGAACAGTGAATTCCCCTGTAACGTGCTTCTGGTAGCTTTTCATAAAGGAGTGCTGTAGCAAGCTGATTTGCATTGGAACAAGTGGCCCCTAAATACTTGATATTGCATAGCATGGTGGAAAGATAATAAAATACTGGCCCTGGACACAAAGGACGCTGTGGCAGACCAAGCTCACACTAGCCTTATTTGCATTGGTTTATATAGAGGGTACTAACTTTAGAGCTACTTTTTTGTAAATGATACATAAAATTGCGCTATGGAATTATTACAAATGCTGGTTAAATAATTAATTGCAGAGGAAACCTGGTTCCAGGAGACCGCTTAGGGTCTTTGCTATTTTGGCTTATGACTAGCAATGTCCTGGTTGAGAAGTTCTCAATCTCCAGTGAGAGTCTTCATTCTGCATGGACTTTTCAAACCAACTTGGGAGCTGGTTGTTGACCAGCATTGCAGAATGAGGAGAGGCTATTAGGTCTCAGCTGGGTTAGGAGTATAAACACCTTACAGGTGCTGCTTCAGCTGACTCAATGTACTAAGTAGCTGCCTTGAGGGAGTGAAAGACTGATATTCATACATCACAGTGAGGATCTGGGACAAGAGTTAGGATGTGATCTATTGCCGTAAGGTAGGCTTAAGCATTGGAAGCCACTCTGCCACAGTAACAGCAAAGAAAAACTACAGATCAATTGATCTTTTCCAATTGAGTCATTGGTTCAAAGAGGAAATATTCATTTAATCTGGTCTTCCATGATAACACCTGATCCAAAGCTTTTTGTAGCCAAAGTTAGCCTTTCAATTGACTTCACTGAATGGGCTCCTTTATTTACCGTATCTCAGTGCTCCTGGTGGAATAGGTCTTTCACTGGCTTGATTAATAGATTTTTCAAGACACTTGGTGGCCATCTAGTCAGACCTCCTGATCAATGTGCTATTGGGTTAACAGTCTCTCAGTAACCTACCAAATATTCTTTTTGATAATAATGAATAGAGGAAAACAGACAAAGTGAGAAGCGTAGCTAAAGATTTTTGCACTGTAGGAACATTGTTGGTTTGAGCAAAATATTTGACAAGTGCTGTAGCAGCATTGGAGTGGAAAGATTAGGACATACTGCGAATAAAGCATAGTTTATCTTACTGAGACAAAGCATAGAGTAACACTTTTTTTTTTTTGTAGTTGCCAGAAAAATTTTCTGTAGTCTTAAGCACTTGGAAGAAAATACAAATGCAGAAATGTGTAGGAAGGAATTCAAGTTTATCTATGTTTTTTCTTATTATTTGAGCACCTTTAATTAGATGATGACAAATATCTGTCTGAGTCCAGGTTAACATACTACTGCTTTTAGTGAGGTTAGCCATCTAACACAACAGCTGTAGGTTTATTCAGTGACACAAAATTCTTGCAAAAAGAGATTCTAAAATACTTTTTGTGTTCCACTTGTTTTGTTTTTGTGTTGTCCCCTTTTATCTTCCCCCTCCCTGTCAGACTTGTAATAGGTTGTGTAAGTACATTTATAACAGTGATTGAGGATTGTAATCCTTCCACAGTGAATGTGAAAAGCTCTAAAAAATTAGCTTATGCAAAGAAACTGACATTTTGCAATAGATAAACTAAAATAGTTTGCACAACAGGAGAAATCTGTAGCTGATTGACATTCTTTGTTTAGGGGAGAGAAATTTGCAGAGGCATAAATGAAAACTCAAAAGGTCAAGGCAGTGGAAAATCAAACCCCTTGTCTGTATTACAGACTTACTGCATGAAAGCGAGACTATGGGAAATACTCAACATCAGGATTTGGGAGTAGGAATTGATACGGTTCTGCTTTGTGTTATTTTCTGATTGAACAGCATTATCAGTGGATTCTATGAGCAGGCTCGGGTAGCACAGCAAAACAGAACAGAAAAGGGGAAGAGAAATAAAACTTGCTTCTCTGTACAGAAAATACAGGAATCCCAAATTATTTTTATCAAATAAGGCAGAAGAAAAGCTGATCAAAAGATATTTAGAGTTAAGTAACAGTGACTGGAAAAAATGTAAATGGAAAATTCTGTTTCTTTCATCAGAAAATGAAGCCTATAGAGGAGCTGATTTCTGCCCTCCCCCGCCTAGAGTATCAAGCCTTTTTGTAAAGAAGCAATGGTATAATTGAAATCCATTTTACATGATTTTTCCTCAGATGATTTGGAACTAAATCAATGTATATTCCAGGAGAATAACCCAATGAGAGGATAAATGCAGCCACCAGAATTGTTTTTGTCCATAGGCAAAGCTCCTATCATTTGCTGATTCACTATACTCTCTGCAGGGTGCTTTATTTCAAAAGCTACCTGGAATTATTACTGGCAATAGAACACTAAACTAAAATAAGCTTTGCATAAAAAAATAAACTTAAAGGGAAAATAATCATACTGATTAAAACTAACATGTGATGGCTGCTTTGATTAGACTATTGTGTTTGCGTCATAACAGGCCAAACAGATATGAAGGGTTTTTTAACTGCAACGTAAACTGAACCTGTTTAACAGGAGTTTTATGTTCCTGATGAAATGCCTGAAATAATAGGCAATGCTCCCATTAATTTTTAACAATATAAATATCAGGCAAAGGTTGTAAAACCGGAATTGCAGACTGTGTTTTTTGCATTAAGGCACTAATTTTAGAAATAACCTCTATCATCTTGGCCTGCTGATGTATGGTTGTCATAGCAAGTCAGTAATTGAGTTTCCTGAGCATTTTGACCACTGGTTCAGATTTGCAAAATAGACTACATAGCAGAATACAATCTCTATCCTGACCTTTGTAACATTACTTTCTGGTGTGGAATAGGAATATATATGGAGGGAAATATAACCCAAGTGCACCTAATTTATAAAAATGGGCTATCTGCCGTTAACCCACAGTCAGCTTCATTTGATAACTGATTATGTAAAGACTTGGCATAAGGGAGTTGTCATAAAACATATTATCTTTTATCACTGAGGCAGACAATATTGTTTTAGATGGTAACAAATCATGGAAACTTTCATTTTTGGCATGTGTACGAGGTCTGCAAGAGCATCAGTTTCTTTATTCTGTCACATGCCTCAATCAACTCTTCCAACTGATCTGGGCATCAAAATAAACTGTTTTTCTCTATCGTTTGTTATAAGAGTTGTATGCATCAGTTGCCCTTAGAAGTGACTAACTTGCAGAGCATTAAGGATGACTTACAAAGGTTATATATATAAAAAAAATAAGGACTTGTACCTTCTTTGGCTTCTTTGTGATGTGTGAAGAAGGCCTATACTATTTTCTCCCCATTTTTTCTTTCCTTGTATTTTCCCCCCAGAAATATCAAGAATGTTAAGGCTCAATCAACACAGCAATATCTTATGGTCAACACTGTTGAATGTTTTAAAGAGGCCCAGAAGGATGAGAGGTTTAAGTGTAGGTTTAAGTGTAGGTTTAAGTGTAGAAGGATGATAGTGGGTGTGTGCCCTCAATCCATTGACAGCAGGACATCATCCATCAGTTCTACTAAAGCAGTTTCAATTCCATTTCCTGGCCTAAATCCAGAGTGTGCTGGGTCTGGGGTATTAGCTTCAATTAGATGAGCTTGAAGATGGCCTTTGGCTAGCTTTTATGTCAATTTGCTCAGGAATGGGAGGTTTGATGTGGGGTGATACTTCAATTCTAGTCAACTATCTTCAGTGTTGGTCATACTATTGTGTGTTTGAAGGAGGAAGAAAAGATTATTTCTCTGGATGAGGCATTGGCTATATCAGTCATGAGTGACACCAGTTGCTCACAATCCTGTTTCACAAGCCAGGAAGGGCACAGGTTGGTTTCATGGTCTTCAGTCAAGACTTTTTCAGGGTATCCAGAAATGCTGGATGAGTGAATATGCTGAATTCTGGGATTACAGGCAGGCTATGGGTTATTGGGTGCAGGCAAGGCAGCTCCAGGTTGTTAGGGAATCCTTCCCGAACACACATGATATTTCCAGCAAAGTAGGTTGATATTTCTTTTCAGGCCTTGGTGCTGTAAGCACCCAGGATTGCTCCTTGCGGAAGAATTTGGTAGCTTCAGTGGAGGCTCACAGATTTTCATGACCTGTGCTAGAGCCTTGGCATAGACATGGAGGAGTTAATTGTGTTTTGTCCTATACAGTATCAGCCTTTGTTTTCCGCCTATGGTGCTCAAGTTTCTGCCCCTCTCCCTTCATCCGGTGCAGGATGTCAGAAAATTAAGGAGACCTGTGTGGGCGATGGGGAGGAATAGGCTGTTTGGTGGCCAATGAGTTTATGGTTGAGGCTAGTGTGCAATGATAACAATTCATCAAGTCTTTGACTCCTTGTCCTGTGAGAAGAATACTGTTCTTTACAAGGCTTTGGAATTTGATGGAGTCCATCAGTCTTCATAGTCCAATTATAATTCATGGGTCTTTCTTGTTGCCTGAGAGCAGGAAGAGCTCTGACCACTGCTCGAATAAACTGATGGTCTGTCCAAGACTGTGGGTAGGGTGACCAGACGTCCCGATAAAATCGGGACCATCCCGATTTTTGATCATTTGTTCCGCATCCTGATCGATGGTCGGTCGGGACGCCTTTTGTCCCGATTTCCGGTCTTCTTATGTTTCTTTTGCTCAACAACTTTGGGTGGGAAGTCCTGATTTTCGGGTCTTCTCATCCGGTCACCCTAACTGTGGATGGGTTGTCATGTCCATGATATTGACATCTAAGCTGAAAATCTGACACAGTTGTAGTTTGTGTTGCTTTGTGCTGTCTGCTTTTGACTCATGCCTATGTAGTGGTCCTGCACAGTGTCTTAGACATCTAGAATCTGGTTCCTTATGTCTGGTTTGTTTCTTCAGACAGGTCTTGCCAATTTGAACTGTGATAGGTGAAGTGGTGGTTTGTGTCATGGTATGATCTGAGTGGAGGAACAGTTGTCTGCACCACCAAGTGCCATGGAAAAGGGAGGTCTGTTGGATACCTTTTGGAACTGTAACCTGGGACTGGGAGGAGATAGAACAATGTGTTCCTGGTGTAGTGGAGTGTGTGGTGAAAGCATGGTGGCATAACAACAAAGGAAATTATGATAATGACAGGCCGGAGTTAGCCCAATGAAAAGAGACAATAGTATCACGTATCCATTGACTTGAAATAAGAGTCTCGGTTGTCATGGTGCCTCTATTGCTTTGACCTGCTTTGAAAGAGAGGTGGGGAAGGAAGATATACTGACTTGAAAGGATTAGATTTTTATTGGTAAATGTTGGTAAAGCTCAATTTTGGCATACACACACAAACAGACGAAAAAATATTTCCACCAATAATTGAAATTTATAGATAGGCAAGGTAACAAAAATGCTGTTTAAGAACTTATTAGAGTTTGACTTATGGATATTTACTTTATATTTGACACATGATGTTGATAATTTGAGCTGTAATAGTTATAAAGCTTTAACTTATTGAATCTCAGCATCTACTGTTATTAAATAACTAATGTGTGATCTCCCATAATTTTTTGCAACTGTGAACATGTATTTGGATATAAATCTAAAATAATGTTTAAAATAATAATTTTCCACTACTGTGAAAATTTAAAGTGATTTCTAAAATAGAAATTATGCTTAAAATAAACATTGATATTTGTTGAAATTGTATTAAAAAAACCTGAATTCTGCAAAGCCTGTTTACCATGTAGTAATGTCTGGCAAGTGGATACCACTCAGGAAGGTGATGGTGAAGGCTGTGGTAACAGGACTGGGGACTGAGGGCTTCTTCCCTGTCAACCTCGTTCCCAGTGGGCATTCTGTGTCGACAGGAGGGGCTGAGGAAGACGTGACAGCCTCACGTCCACAATTTAGAAATTATCTCTTGTTTTCTCACGTCTGGTTTCAGATTTTCCAAAGCGCCCAGAGATCACTGCCCTGTGAATTCCAGTGGTAGCAGCATGTGGGAGTAGCTGGAGCTAGAGTCACTGCAGCTCTTGTGTCTCACTTTGGGGAGGATGCACTAGGAAGTAAGGCCCAGTCTTGGGTACAGAGGCAGAGGAGCACGTGAGGGTTCCCTAGCTACTGCTTTAGGCCTTAGGGCGTTACTTGGCTGTGTGGCTTAGTGCACAGCTAGCTTCAAAGGGAAAGGGAGGCCATGTTTCCCTCCAGGAAGGTGTTTAGGGCAAGCACCTATTGAACACTTTCCTTTCTTGCTGCCCAGGGCACTCCCTGGCATTGAGGATCAGCCACTCAAACAATAGAAAGTATTGGGAGAGACCAACCTGCACCCCAAAAGACTCTGGGGAAAGGCCATTCCCTTGTCTCACAAGATGGCTTTGTGGATGTGTCTTTGGTTGGTTGGTATAGAGCTGTGGAAATAGCTGATGTTTTGGTTTGGTGGCAAAACCAAAACAATGGGGGAGAGAGAATTTAGTTTTGGGTCAACTCAGAATAAAAAACAAACAAACAATTTTCTGAAAAAGTTTTTTAAAAATCATTTAGGGTCCAAATAAAAGTTGTTTGACTGAAATGGTTTTTTTTTTTAACTTTACAGGGTTTTTTAATAGAATTGAATGAAAATAAAAAGTCATTTCTAATTAAAAAAAAAAAGTCGAAACATTCAGTTTTGAAAATATCAGCACAAAATGTTTCAGCTTTTCTGTGCTGTTTTATTTGTGATTTCAACTCAGATTTGTGAAACACAAAATAGTACATTGTTTGGTGAAAAAAGAGGTTCACCTGACCATTTTCTCCCAGCTGTATGCAGGAGGTTTGCATTCTTGTGAAGGGAGGGAAGCAGGCAGGCTGTTTGCAGCAAGATCTACAGCTTTCCCTGCTGTGCAACATCCTCACCTGAGGTTTTCAGAGAATCCGTCAATGCAGCTTGAAGCCAGGTTAAGGTGGAGTGGATTCAAGCACTGATAGGAATACTTGACAGAACCTTTTGTTTCTTTACTTAATGAAAGATTCCTATACCGTTGGGCTGCAGATAATGTGTTTATCAGTGATGACTTGTTACTGGCTGCTGTACAATTAAGGCAGGTAATTTGTATCACATAAACAGCAAAAAAAAGCTGATCACCTAGGGGTTACGCCTATTGTGCAAAGTATTTTAGTCCATGTATAGAAAAATGTCAGATATTTTGCATGAGCTAAGTACCTGGGAGCTTCCACATTCAGCCTGGAAGGAGGATCACAATCCTGAATCACTGCACAACCTATTATTACCATGAATGGGCCAGACTTACTTTAGTGCTAATGATTTCTGCCTTTTGCAGTAATTAGAGGAAATATTGCCTCTGCCTTTCTATTCTAAACTAAAACAAAGATTTTGGGACACATCTGCAAAATGTACAAAATTACCTGTTTAAAACTTCGCCTTCAGGGATCCTCGTGCCTTCTTTATTTGGAAAACACGGTCATGATGATGTTGAAATATTTAGTTTCACATTGTTTTGAAAGCAAATGGAGGAGAACCCTTAACCCGCCAGGGCTTTCAATCCAGCCTGCGGAATTGCCAGCCCTGTGGCGCAGCAGGACTAAGGCAGGCTCCCTGCCTCCCCTGACCCCGCGTGGCTCCTGGAAGCAGCCGGCACCACGTCCCTGCGGCCCCTGAGTGAGGGGGGCGGGGTGAGAGGGCTCCGTGCACTGCCCTAACCTGCTGGCACCATCCCCTGCAGTTCCCATTCACCGGGAATGGGGAACCACGGCCAATGGGGTGGTACCCACAGGTGAGGGCAGCGCGCTGTTGATCCACCTGCTCCACCCCAATCCTAGGAGCCACTGCCAGAAATGCTGGCCACTTCCAGGAGCGGCATGGGGCCAGGGTAGGCAGGGAGCCTGCCTTAATCCCACTGCGCGCCGCTGCCGTCCCGTCGCCATTCGAGGTAAGTGGCGCTGGGCCGGAACCCACATCCCGAACCCTTCCTGCACCCCGCAGCTGAACCCCCTGCCCTAAGCCCCCTAACCCTCTGCCTTGAGTCCCCTGCCGCACCCCTCCTGCACCCCAACCCCTTGCCCTGATCCCCTTCCTGCACACCGCACCCCTTCCCACACCCTGTTCTCCCTCCCGCATCCCAACCTCCTGCCCCAGCCCTACATTCATGGCCCTGCATACTATTTCCCCACTCAGATGTGGCCCTTGGGCCAAAAAGTTTGCCCACCCCTGCCTTAAGCTGTACAAGAGACAAAGCAGGTTATATGGCGGCCTGAAACCATATATGTATGTTATTTCAGTACACATCCTGGGGCATAACTTCAGCTGGTGGAGCTCCTTTAAAGTCAGTGACTCTCTGCTGATTTGCACCAGCTGGAGGGATCTGGTCTATTGTATTTTCTACCTTAACTTTTTGGTTTTGCTCAAAGTTTTGCTTTCTTAAAAAATTACAACAGAGACTGCCACAGTTCAGGGTAACTACCCCTGTATCCACTCTCTATGGTCCAGCATGGGCACCAACTCTCAGGCTTCCGGCTCCCCAGCCATTATCTCTCTTGTGTGGAGGCACATCCATCTTCCTCCTGGTGGGGTATTTCCAGACTGCAGAGCTCCTGGCCTACACTGCCTCCATGCACAGTTCCCTGCCTATACTTCAGCCAAGTCAGATTGCCTAAACAGGCCTGATTTCTCCTCAGAGACGGTAAACAGTGTAATTGTCACAGTTAGGTTCTCACACAGCTCTTTCTAAGCAAGCACATTTATGCCTAAGGTAAAAACATCACAGAGAAAACACATTAAGCCAATAAAAGAACCTACCCCCATGCTAATAAGCTTACCAGAGATCACCCCAACTCCAGAAAGGGCTTTGTCAGATGATCAGTCCTTCAACCCCCACCCAGAGTTTTTTCTGTGATCACAAGTTCGTAACCGCATTTGCTCAGAACAAGCATCCTCATGAATCTATAAATCATTCCTTTACCAGATTGGGTCTTTGAAGTGACCATGACTAGGTAATCAACCCGACAAAAGGTCCTTTCCCCAAGGCAAAGCTTCAAAAGGCTGAGTTCTTGCATAACTGGAGTCACATTTGCATTTCTCTCCTAGAGATTTCTTGGGAAACCCACTTAAGTTTAAAAGTTTCATTGTTTCAAATACGCCTTTGAGACTCGTAACATTTCCCAGTGTTTGTATTAGTCAGGTCTCCTCCCTAAAGCTTTTACATACTATTCCACAATAATACATAAACAATGAACAATGAACTTCCACATACTTAAACTTTGGTCATTAAGGTTTAACTTCATTCAATAAGGTTTGTCCAGGATATTGAAGAAAAATTCTCATATATGTTATACCAACACCTTCACTCATGTCTGTGTGCTGTTCCTCATTACAGTTCTATAACCTTTACACTTTTCATATTCCTGAGAAAGTCTCCTGACAGACCTATTTTAATACACAGCTTTGAAAAAGCTGTCTGCATTAATACATATGAGAGGTTACTGTGCCGAAGAAACATGTCTCTCCTTTTAAATGTTTGGATTTAAATAGACCTGTGCCAGTCATGGCAGGGACTAGAAATGAGTGAATGATGTGCACCTAATAATTTATTAGAGGAATTTTGTCTTCACAGATTGTCTGTAAGCACATTGCACAGCTCTTTAAAGTATTAATTGTTCATAATGATTTAAAAACAACGCCAGTAAATAATTCTAGGCCAGCGGGATGTTTGAACTGCAAATTGTGATTATTATAATTGAATATACATAAGAACATAAGAATGGCCGTACTGGGTCAGACCAAAGGTCCATCCAGCCCAGTATCCTGTCCACCAACAGTGGCCAGTGCCAGGTGCCCCGGAGTGAGTGGACCTAACAGGTAATGATTAAGTGATCTTTCTCCTGCCATCCATACACCCCGCTGACAAACAGAGGCCATTCCTTACGCATCCTGGTTAATAGCCATTAATGGACTTCATCTCCATGAATTTATCCAGTTCTTTTTTAAACCCTGTTATATTCCCAGCCTTCACAGCCTCCTCAGGCAAGGAGTTTCAACCAACTAGCGCTGGTACTTATGTGAGTATGAAACTGGCTCATATAAATACACACACAGTGAAGTTCAAATTCTATATTCAGTTTCAGTATTCTCAGTTTGTGCCGTGTTTGGTAGTTCCATGAATCATCCAGTCAGGGAACAGAAGTAATACCAAAAATCAAATCCTCACCGCTCCCCATCACCCACTCTGGCCCCTTTGTACCATGGTAAAGAACCAATGTGGTATGGGTGGGAGGGGTGTGTTGTGACAGGACTATAGCATGCTTCACTATGGAGATTCCAGGCATGTTGCAGCCTATAGGGCAGCCTGGGAAGGGTGCCATAGTTTAGACAGGCCCCTATGATTGTCTAAGTAATGCCTGTGGCCTATCCAGCCCCTAGACCAACCCATAATCAAGAGGGTACAAAGGTGATTTAAAGCTGCCTTTGCCCCCGCATCACATGGGCTGTGAGTTCTGTGCTGTTCCTCTTGGGGCTTGTCTACATGATAAATTAATCCACAACCAGAAGGGTGTAAATTCTAGTCCACACCAGTGTGTCATGTACTAACCGGCCTATGTGGACCCTTCAGGCACACACTAAAAGTCCCCTAGCATGTGTCAATATAGTACTGTTGATATGGGACTACATTGACATGCACTAGGGAACTTTTAGTGCACACCAGCATGGTTCACACAGGCCTCACGATATCCTGGTGAGGACTAGAATTTTACACCTCACTGGTGCAGACAAGCCCCTTGGGGCACAACACCGAATCTCACCCTGTCTGATCAAATTAACCAGCATTGGATGAATGACACATTTTATCATCAAATACACAATTTAAAATGTTCTTTCAGTGACTATTGAAGCAAAAATGATCCTTTCTGTGAGCATTGGCACTTGTGATCCCTCAATGTTCACAGAAATTGAACCCAAGAAGGGCCAAACCGATTGCCAGCTTGTAACACCCAGGCCTAATGTGCATGCACAAGTATCACCATTTTGTGTGAAATCTGGTAATTGCATGTGCAAATGAATCTAATTATTGTCTTTTAAATGCAATTATTGTATTTGCATATAAAGTTCAGTAAGTGTACATGGATATTGGGCATATAATTGTGTCAGCATTTTTGACTATTAAAATTTTGAGCCTTTATGCCCTGTGTCATAAATATACAGCTAAGGGTAGCCTAGGATTCCTCCTTACCTGTAAGGGGTTAAGAAGCTCAAATAACCTGGCTGGCACCTAACCAAGAGGACCAATGAGGAAAGAAGATACTTTCAAATATTGGGAGGGGGGAAGGTTTTGTTTGTGCTCTTTGTTTGTGTTTCTGTTCTCTCTTGGGACTAAGAGGGACTGGGGCAGAAATCCATCTCCTCCAACCCATCCTCAACCAAGTAAGTCAGTCAGGCATTGCATATTAGGTTTTCTTTTGTTTTGCTTGTGAATTTTCCCTGTGCTAAGAGGGAGGTGTTATTCCTGTTTTCTGTAACTTCAAGGTTTTTGCCAGAAGGGGGAATCCTCTGAATTTTGAATTTGAGTACCCTGTAAAATATTTTCCATCCTGATTTTACAGAGATGATTTTTACCTTTCTTTTTTAATAAAATCCTTCTTTTAAGAACCAGACTGATTTTTCCATTGGTCTAAGACCCAGGGGTTTGGGTCTTTGATCACTTTGTAACCTATTGGTTAGGAGATTATTCTCAAGCCTCCCCAGGAAAGGGGGTGTAAGGGCTCGAGGGGATATTTTGGGGGGAAGGGGAACTCCAAGTGGTCCTTTTCCGTGCTTCTTGTTAAAATCACTTGGTGGTGGCAGTGGTTACCTTTTTTCAGGGTACAAGGGAAAATTTGTACCTTGGGGAGTTTTTAACCTAAGATGGTCGAAATAAGCTTAGGGGGTCTTTCATGCAGGTCCCCATGACTGTACCCTAGAATTCAGAGTGGGAAGGAAACCCTGACACCCTGTGTGCTTGAACTTGTATTCCCTGCAGTTCTCTTTTCAATGGGATACAGAGGTCTCAGTCCTTCAATCCAAGACGCAGTTTGTGTCAGGCATCTTGGATCCATATATTTTTTCTTTTACATTCACCTCAGGAGGGGAAAATTTAGTTTCACCATCTTGTAGCTATGAACTATCTCTCTCCTGTGGGTAGTAAATGGATATTGATTTTCTTCTTAACCGAAATACCTTATTACTTTGATTAAACTGTAGACCATCCTTTAAGACATAAGAATTAGAAATTGATGAGATAAAGGATCTATATTACAAAATTGTTTTGGTTTTTGTATTCGTGAAATTGTAATTCAAGTGCTGAATATGAATCTTGCCTTTGTAGGCTCTTCCCCACAGACATAATTGGCATTTAGAACTAATGAAAAGCTTGCTATTATAATTTTTTTAAAGTTTTCTGTGTTAATAGTCCTATTGCTTCAGTTTTTGCATTCCACCTTTGTCAAAATTCTGGCAGCATACCCTGGAACACTGATAGACTGAATGGTGATAGCATTAATCAACGAAAAGATTCAACAAGTTTTAATAGGACAAATTCAAGACTTTGTGCATGCAATTTTCCTCAAAAATGAACATGAGCCTTTATTTAGCACTAACTGATTTTATTCACATCCTAAGAGATTTTCTTATTGTTGAGCCTTATGTTGTAATTGTGTAAATAAAAAATGTGATATGGTAATACACTATGAATAATATTATAAATATGTAGCTTATAAACAGAATTTTGAATAAACTTACTGATGTCTTATTTTTTAGAGAGAATACTGTTAACGTTCTACACAATAATATTTTCTGTCTACTGACACTACGTGAAATGTTGGTGGATGAGGAATTAATAGGACCAGAAAGGATGCTTTTAAAAAACACTTAAAAGTTTTGAGTTGCTGTTTGTACTGTTTGATTTGAACGATCTATGGTATTTTTGTGTCCCCGCCTTACCACGGCATCAGAACGCCTCATAATCTTTAATGTATTTATCCTCACAGCATCCATGATATCCTGGGGAGTGCTATTATCCCCATTTTACAGATGGGAAACTGAAGCATAAACAGACTAAGTGACTTCCCAAAGGACACGTAGGAAGTATGTTGTGGAGCAGGAATTGAACCGTCTCCTGAGTCCCAAGCTAGTACACTAACTACAGGACCAGTATTCCTCTCACACGGTTGTAGTTCTCACCGTTGGATTGTAGTTCAAGTGATGAAAGATGGGACTTTCTTACCCAGTAGGGGTGATTGCCTGTTCACATTCCAAGTGATAGTTATTTATTTTAGAGCTGCCTAGTGGCTAGGGCACTAGCTTGGGACTCAGGAGACTTGGGTTCAATTCCTTGCTCTGCCACTGTTTTGCAGGGTAACCTTGGGCAAGTCACTTCCCTCCCAGTGCCTTAGTTTCCCTATCTATGAAATGACGATGATGATACTGACTTCCTGTGTGAAGAACTCTGATATCTATGGATGAGAAATGCTATAGAAGAGCAAGGTATTTATTATTATTTGTTCCTATTAGCACAACAGCACCCATACAACTATCAGAGAGTGAACTGATCTCAACAGGGCTCTCACACATTCAGTGAAAGTATTAATTAAGTTCTAGCTTGTGTGCAGTGTTGTTGTAACTGTGTCACTCCCAGGATATTAGAGAGAAAAGTTGGGTGAGGAAATACCTTTCATACGCTTGTGTCCCTCACTAAGTTGGTCCAATAAAAGATATTACTTCACCCACCTTGTCTCTCTAACTAAGTTCTAGCAGGGCAGTAGCAAAAAATACAGACATATTTTACTAGTAAACAGGAAATTGCTCCAGAAGTCAATGACCCGCTTTTAACAAGGAACCCTACAATGCCATTTTTACAGTCACCTTTCAGATTGGAACTTCATCTTAAGAATCTTTAATCAGTTGATCAGCACCATCTTGGTGATGCAACACATTAATTATACTGTTTTCGAGGACAGGAGATTTGGTCCAACACATGAACGTGAGGGAATAGCAGCACAGGGGCTCCAAAATACTTCTCCTTCCCTGATGCATCTATGTCAATGCACCTCCCCACTTCTGATTTTGCTTTTCCATTTCTAGCGGGAGACTTTCAAAGACATATTTGAGGGTCAGGTGTCTTTGAATATCAGTGGGAGCTGGTGCCTGACTGTCCTTTGTGCCTTCAAAAATCTCCCAGCTCAAGATTACTAGAGGAGAAACTGCCAAACAAGCTGGGTTGGGTGGCAGGTTGCTGATGTGGGCAAATACACAAGGGCAATATGACAAATCGCCAAATTCCTTTTCCAAATCATCTATTTATGGTTGTTTCCCGTAGATTAAAGCTGGTATTAGAAGTATCTACAAGAAAATGCTGTGAGCTCTTTTAAAGATATTTTGCATTAGAAAGCCCAAATTAAAGGTGGGCCCCAAATTCCATCCACTCCTACACTTTGAAGAAGTTTGAATTGGAGTCCAAATGCTGTATAATCCAGACTCAGCTACATAAAATGTATTCACACCGACCAATGTCTCTTTCCAGAAAATAACTTATCAACATTTTCTGGAAAAAAAAATCCCCAGAAAATAAGCAATTCAGAGCTAGCTGAATCTGCAAAACAAAACAGAAAGCATAATTCCATGAAATAGACTTCCCATTGCATACTGTACCTGACTTACTGTAATAGCAAGTAGGATTCAGTGTTTAGTCAAGTGTGTGGGCACCTTGAATATGCCAGCAATCCATATGTCAACTTCATTGATTATCCCATTTTAGTCACAACCACACTCTATTCAGGTGCCAATGATAAAAAGGGGACTTTGTTACAGCCTATTCATGAAGAGGTTCATTATTCACATCTTTCATGTGAATTCTTATTGCTTGCTCGGAATTAGTTTTATATTCAAATGATCTGTCTGGGCAAAATTTTCAGCTTCTAAAACTAGGAACCTCAATTCCTATTTAGACACCTAAATAGGTGCCTGCCCCCACCCCAATTTTTATGGGTACTGAACACTCACAATTTCATTCGAAGTCTGTGTGTGGGAGCCACAAATGCTCTATACCTCTGAAAATCAGGTCTCTTTTATTTAAGTGCCTACATATAGATTTAGGTGCCTTGCTTCAGGTGATTGAGTGTGGCAAATTTGAACTCTGTGTTCTCAGTGACATACAGCATGAATTTTACACTCTAGGAATAGGCAACACCATGAAATAATTACCCTCCCACACCCAAATAATTTAATAAAATTACCCAGTCTATCCATTCTAGATGTATTAATCATTCAATCATAGGATAATTTTGTAAAACAAGGAGTCAGGACTCAATGTGAGCCCAGAATTAGTAGAACTCAAGTTAGCAGACTCTGGTTTTGTTAACCTAGGGCTTGAGCGTATACACTCATTTGTAACCCCAGGTTAGGAATTGTTGAACCCTGAATCCCACCCTGGGGTTCCAGCATTTATATTGCATTTTGTGGGCCTGAGTCAAACCACCCATATCCCAGACTTCCTAGCAACCTCCCAAAATGTGGCCGCTCTAGCCCTTTGTTCTTGGGGCAGTGTGGGAAAACTTGACTGTCCACCAAATGTGACTGTCCAGAGAACAAAAGGTTGGCCTGTGGGATTGTGTCATACTTTTGGTAGACTTCCAGAGCATGAGTACAGCAGGGCAGCATCTACACTGCAAAACAATAAAGCTTGAACCCTGTTCCTGGCTTGAGTGAGGCTTGGACCTTCCATCCTCAGAGAGGTCCTGGGACCATGGGTACAAGCCCCAGTTAGCACATTTTTTGTGCAGACAGAAGGGGGATTCGTTCTGAGCCTGAGTTTGAACCCTGGGCTTGCTTTGCAGTGCAGATATACCTTCTGGGTTCTCTTCCTGATGCTGCTGTTAATTCTCTGTCACCTCACAAAACCATTTAACGGTAAAAATTTCAAAAGTGCCTAAGGGTCGGGTTTTTAATATATTAGGCAGCTAAAGATGCAGATAGTCACCAAATGCGATTTTCAAAGTGTCATGGCTTCTGTAGGAATTTGGTATCTAAGTAGTTTTGAAAATGCCACTCAGCACTAACTCCATTTAAAATTCTGTCCCTGTGTGCCTCCATTAATTTATTATTTGAATAGGTGCAAGACCACAAAGCTGTTGTGAATTTTAATGATTGATAGTTAACTGCTTTTAAATTCTCATGGAAAAGATGCGGTGTGATGCAAAATATAATTATGAATTTAATAATATTTATGGAGGATTAAATCAACCATGCCATCTCTGAAAAATTCAACAAAACAAAGCAATGAAATATGCACACACAAATTTATGAGATTTCACCCTTACACAGTGGACACTCTTAAAACATTCAATCTAATTCTAAAATAAGAAAGAAAAACTACATTGATGATATCTTCATCATTTGGACCCATGGAAAAGAAGCCCTTGAGGAATTCCACCATGATTTCAACAATTTCCATCCCACCATCAACCTCAGCCTAGACCAGTCCACACAAGCGGTCCATTTCCTAGACACCACTGTGCTAATAAGTGATGGTCACATAAACACCACCCTATACCGGAAACCTACTGACCGCTATACTTACCTACATGCTTCCAGCTTCCATCCTGGACACACCACACGATCCATTGTTTACAGCCAAACTCTAAGATACAACCGCATTTGCTCCAATCCCTCAGACAGAGACAAACACCTACAAGATCTCTATCAAGCATTCTTACAACTACAATACCCACCTGCTGAAGTGAAAAAACAGATTGACAGGGCCAAAAGAGTACCCAGGAGTCACCTACTACAAGACAGGCCCAAAAAAGAAAATAACAGAACACCACTAGCCGTCACCTTTAGCCCCCAACTAAAACCTCTCCAGTGCATCATCAAAGATCTACAACCTATCCTAAAAGATGATCCCTCACTCTCACAGATCTTGGAGGACAGACCAATCCTTGCTTACAGACAGCCCCCCAACCTGAAGCAAATACTCACCAGCAACCACACACCATACAACAAAAACACCAACCCAGGAACCTATCCTTGCAACAAAGCCTGATGCCAACTCTGTCAACATATCGATTCAAGTGATACCATCACAGGGCCTAATCACATCCGCCACGCCATCAGGGGCTCATTCACCTGCACATCTACCAATGTGATATATGCCATCATGTGCCAGCAATGCCCCTCTGCCATGTACATTGGCCAAACCGGACAGTCTCTACGCAAAAGAATAAATGGACATAAATCTGACATCAGGAATCATAACATTCAAAAACCAGTAGGAGAACACTTCAACCTCCCTAATCACTCAGTGACAGACTTGAGGGTAGCAGTGTTGCGACAGATTAACTCCAAAAGCAGACTTCAAAGAGAAACTATTGAACTCGAATTGATATGCAAACTAGGTTGCATTGCCTCCGGATTAAATAGAGATTTGGAATGGCTCGGCCATTATGTTAATTGAATCTATTTCCCTTAAGTTAACGATCCTCATTCACACTTGTGTGACCATCTTGTTTATCACTTCAAAGGTTTTTCTTCCCCTGCTGTTATGGTTCCTCTCAACTAATTAGCCTGTTAAGGTTGGTCTATGCACCTCGACCTTATCATGTTTCTCTGACTGTATAAATATCTGTCTACTGTATGTTTCATTCCATGCATCCGATGAAGTGGGTATTAACCCACAAAAGCTTATGCTGAAATACATTTGTTAGTCTCTAAGGTGCTACAAGTTTTTCTTTCTTATTTTCGTTTTGCTGACACAGACTAACACGGGTACTACACTGAAACCAATCTAATTCTAGTGATTCCACGTTTTTTTATTTGTTTGTTTGGAAAAAATAATCAAAAATATACCAGATTCGCCATAATACACAACGTATATAAGGAGGTTTTAGGATAAAGGGTTGGGGGGAAGGAGAAGCGACACATCTATCTTCAGGATCTGCAGTAATCATAGACCTCTACAAAGCAGCCCAAGTTGCTTTAAATGTTTCAGGCATTTTCCTTCTGCAGAATGCCAGTCATTAGTTAGCTCTGAGGTCAGCCATGTCACTGAGCCAGGCTTGATTCCAAATGTTAAGTTATAGGCAATATCTTCAGAACTGGGAATATCTGTAATAGAATGAACTCTGACTCTGGCCTCTATTCAGTCTTATCTAGTTTAGTAAAGTTCTAGCAGATTGCAACACCAATCTAACATGTTGTTGTTGGGGTCCATTAGTCTCGAGAGACAATGGATATGCGCCCATGGGGAATGTTTAGTTAATGGTTGTACAGCGTCTGTTGTGGCTATAGAGCCCCACACGAGAGTGGCAGTCTCGATTGCATTTGCTGCATTTGAAGGCGGTGTCAGCTGTGGGTTGGAGCCGCTGCTTCCTTTTTCGTTGAACCCGCTTTTCCTCGGCAAGCTGCCGCAGCTTGTCTTTGCCAGTTTTCAATCCAGGGGTCAGAGCGTGTCTTCATCTGCATCTGTCCTGGGCGAGCTCTTCCCAGCTATTAATGTCGATTATAACCGGTAAACTGTTGCTTCCCGTGTTGTGTCGACGCTGTGAGGCAAAGCTGGAGTGTCCTCTCCAGGGTGCAAGCCAGGGCAGGGTGATATGGAGGAACAGCTGTTGCCCATGCAGCAGAACCCCCCTCTCTACGCAACTGATGGATCCAAGGGAAAGACAATGTTGATACAACTTGGCACCAGTGGCGTCGCAGGAGTTGCCGGAATGACATTGAGGACAATGTCAGACCCCCATCGGGACTCCGACACCGGATTTGGTTTCAGGGTTGACTCCCTTAGCCTTTCCCATGAGCGGAGGTTTTAAATCAGAGTTTTCCTTCTCCTAGGTGGGCTGCCTTCCAAGGCTAACAAGCCCCACCTGCCCGATAACATATTGTACATTTACTAATTAGCTTGGGAGTCCAGAGAATGAACTTTACCTGGAAAGTTTGGTTGCCCATGACAATTTTTGCCTGTCTCCAAAATATTAAACACTGAATAAAAGTGGAGTTTAAAACCGGTGGTGGAAAAAAATGGCTGCTCCCTATATTTACTGTTCATGAATCTTTGATGAAGCATGTCTTGCTAAATGTAATTATTGGGGAATAAAAAGCATTAATGGTTTCATCAAAAGCCACTGAAATCTTCCTGTTAGCTTTGTTCTGCTTTGGATCAGTCCCTTAGGCCTTGATTCATCAAGATACTTAAAAGTGTGCCTAGATTTAAACATGCGAGTAGTCCCATTGACTTCATTCATTCTTGCTGAATTTGGGGTCTTAGGTGCTGAGAATCCTCAACTCCTGGATTTCACTGGATATTATGGGAGCTTTGCACTCTGCATCTAGCAGAATTGAGGCCTCTGTTAGTGATTATGATGTGAAGTGTGAATCATGGGGATCACTTTTCTTGTGGCTTCTATACCATTGACAGTTTTCTCATTGTAACTATAAAGAAAACATTGAAAGAATTAACCTTGGCACAGGACTGTCATATCTGTCTCCTACCTAGATATTATCACTGGGTTTATTCTAACCATATGTAACTGCACTGAGCTACTTGTTTCCCTCTGCTGCTATCATATCCGTCTGGCTTTGTCAGCAAGCCAATAATCTCAAAAAGTGAGCTCTCTTACCTCTCATTGCCTACCAGTGAGGAAACAGTGATGCTGAGACAGCAGGAGATGGAAATCTGATACTAATGTCACATGTTGGAGACAGTGGCATTGGGTGGACTGTAGAATGCAAACTTGTCAGACTGACTGCAGACCAAACCATTTGCCAGCCTCACCCCCACAGTGGGCTAAATGTCTAAAGTGCAAATTTATGGGGAAATGAATGGGTTTCCTGCTGCAATGGTACAAAGTCTCTCAACGGTGCTATGGTGCACGTAGCCAGAGCTGATCAATGAAACACGAAACAAAGAGCGACTATATGTTCATCAATTAAAATCATTACCCCTTTGGGCTATGGATAAACTTTGTTTGAAACTGTTGCATATATACATCGCCCGCGTATCCCTGTGCAGAGTGATTTGATCTTGGAGATGCAGAGTGATCCAGTGGCTAAGTCACTAAATCGAAATTCTGCAGACCTGGATTCTATTCCTGGTTCTGCCAGTGACCTATTATGTGACCTTGGGCTCTGTGCCTCAGTGTCCCCCTACCACTCTTTGTCTGTCTCGATTATTTTGATTTATACTTTCAGTGTGGGGCCTGTGACTTACTAAATTTTTTGGACAGTACCTAGCATAATAGGGTTCTGATCTCAGTTTGAGTTTCCAGGCACTACAGTAATATAAATAATAACAACAATTACTTCTCTTTTGGCGGGCAGGAGGTTCTGAGGGAGATGCACAGATAGGCATGTTTCCTTTTTGCATCCTACATAAATAAAATTAAAGGGCCACAGGATTAAGCTTCCTAAGAAGCATTCATAGCAGTGGTTCTCAGCCTGATGTCCACATATTCCTGGGGGTCCACAGGAGATACATCAACTCATGTAGCTATTTGTCGAGGTTTACAACAGGCTACATAAAAAGCACTAGCACAGTCAGTACAAACTAAAATTTCATACTGACAAAATGAGAAAGTCAGCAATTTTTCAGTAATAGTGTTCTGTGACACTTTTGTATTTTTATCATAGAATCATAGGATTGGAAGGGACCTTGCGAAGTCATCTAATCCAGTCTCCTGCACTCATTGCAGGATTAAGTATTATCTAGACCATCCCTGACAGATGTTTGTCTAACCTGCTCTTAAAAATTGCCAATGATGTAGATTCCACAGCCTCCCTAGACAATTTATTCCAGTGCTTAACTACCCTGACAGGTAGGAAGTTTTCCCTAATGCCAACCTTAACCACCCTTGCTGCAATTTAAGCCCATTGCTTCTTGTCCTATCCTCAGAAGTTAATAAGAACAATTTTTTCCCTCCAAGTCCTCCTTGAAACAATCTTTTATGTATTTGAAAACTGTTATCATGTCTCCCCTCAGTCTTCACTACTCCAGACTAAACAAACCCAATTTTAAAAATCTTTCAGTATAGGTCATGTTTTCTAGACCTTTAATCATATTTGTTGCTCTTCTCTGTACTTCTCCAATTGTCCACATCTTTCCTGAAACGTGGTGCCCAAACCTGGACACAACACTCCATCCAGTTGAGGCCAAATCAGCACAGAGCAGAGCAGAAGAATTACTTCTCATGTCTTGCTTATAACACTCCTGCTTATTCATCCCAGAACGTTTGCTTTTTTTGCAACCGTGTTACACTGTTGACTCATATTTAGCTTGTGATCCGCTATGACCCCCAGATCCCTTTCTGCAGTACTCCTTCCTAGGCAGTCATTTCCTATTTTGTATGTGTGCAACTGATTATTCCTTCCTAAATGGAGTACTTTGCATTTTTCCTTATTGAATTTCATCCTATTTACTTCAGATCATTTCTTCAGTTTTCTCCAGATCATTTTGAATTTTAATCCTATAACTGCTCTCTGGAAACAGTTTTCCAACCAGTTATGTACCTACCTTATAGTAGCTCCATCTAGGTTGTATTTCCCTAGTTTATTTATAAGAAGGTCATGCAAGACAGTATCAAAGCCTTACTAAAGTCAAGATATACTACATCTACTGCTTCCCGTCTATCCAGAAGGCTTGTTACCCTGTCAAAGGAAGCTACTAGGTTGGTTTGACACAATTAGTTCTTGACAAATAAATCCATACTGACTGTTACTTATCACCTTATTATCTTCTAGGTGTTTGCAAATTGATTGCTTAATTATTTGCTCCACTATGTTTCCAGGTACTGAAATTAAGCTAGCTGTTCTGATTTTGTAAGCAACTAGTTTTTAAGTGAGGTGAAACTTGGAGTACCCAAGACAAATCAGACACTTGAAAGAAGTACAGTAGTCTGGAAAGGTTGAGAACCATTGATTCATAGTATTCTAGGAAATTTTTAAATACATTTTGCATACTGTATATGCACTAAAGATGATCTCTAAATGTCCCAGTTCTGCTACCTTGTGACTCTAGGTAAGTCACTTAACACTCTCGAGGAAGGTTTGGATGTGGGTTCAAATTTTCAGCTGGTCCATATCTTTCTGTGTGTAGTCCAGAAGTTTCATTCTATCTTGAAAATTACAGTGCCATCAATTTTATTATTATTTTATTATTTTATTTTATTATTATTATTAATAATAATAATAAATAACCAAATCTTCTCAGATTCAAAAAGGTGTCAAAATATTTTTATTGCAATGTCTCCTAATGTCCAGGTTCTAAAAAAGAGCCAACTGCATAAGTACTGGAATATTTAAAATGTCATGGTGTTTACTGGGTCCCAGTGCAGAAATTTTACAAGAGAACCTTTTCTCTTTAGATTACAAGGCCCATTCTGGCAGACTCCAAGATTCAGATACATATTCTACTTTTCTAGCTTATCAAAATGGAACCTGCTGTGGTGCAACCATTTGAAGCTGTTAAAAGTCAACCATCGCTTCGCAAATAGGTTAAGATGTTTCCGATTGATACATAGCTTGCAGTTATCCAGTGTATTGAATTTCTTCTTCCTCTATTACTTTTATTGAAATTCAGTTACCATCAGTGCAACTTACCTTTCACATATATGTACTTGTAAGCCCAAACTTTGGAGAAGGTTGGATCCAATGGGACCTCTACATTTAGCCTTGTTTGAAAGTATTTAATACAACATTTAAGCTCAGATCTTTAGCCTTCAGTATCACTTTGCTGATTACATGTACCTGATATTGATGAGATATTTTCCAATAAAATGCCACTGCTGTCCAAGTATTTTATTCTGAATGAGGCAACATCCTAGTGGCGACTGATTTTTCTAACAAATATTTGATGTAATATATTTTCATATCTAATCATTATGGGATGCTCAGCTTTTAAAGATTGTGCTGAGCAAAACTTGATCTTGTCAAAAAAAATCTCTGGAATTCCTGATCTTGATACCTTCCTGCAAATGTATACTAGGTACTAATTTTTTTGTAAATATTTGTTCAGAGTGATGTACCTCATCTGTTGTTCAGTTCATACGTGGAGAGAATGGCAAAATGGTGACATTCTTAGGATTTACTAAGTGTACTGAGCAGCTTTGTCTTTCTCAAGTGTTCTTTGGGTTCGTAATGAAGCCCACAATACTTAGTTGCAGTTTACAGATTGTAATTTTCAATCATAAGTGCATTGTTTTTGCCAGAACAATAGTATTTGATTAATTAGCTCCTGTTATTAGCTGATGAGGACTTACAAAGGGAACAGAGACAGAGCTAAGCATGTTTGATACCCACAGCCAAATGAAGCCATGCAACTGAGGGAGTGAAGGTATAACTGGCGCTTATAAAAAGCAAAAAGGAAATATGAATAAACATTCTTGGATAAAGGCTGGAAAAGGGTTGAAAATGTATTTGTTCCCGTTAAGACAGCCATCAGGAATGCCATATCTTTTAAACCATATAATCACACAGAAATGGATAATAATCCCATCCACCCCCCACAAATATGCATTGTTGTCCTTGCTGATATTCATAAATGTTTTACCTAGACCATCTTTGCATATCTCCAGCAATGGAGTTTCACAGATGAAAAGGTTGTTCCATAATCAAACTACTCGTACTGCAAAATGTGTTTTGGGTTTGTTTTTGTTTGTTTGTTTCCTCCTCCCCTCCCCCCATCTGAGGCTGAATTACTCCTTGGACAACTTCATGTAATTGCTCCTAGTTTGCCCTCCCTGCAGCACTCGGAACAATTCTTCCTCCTCACTTATGCAGATGTCCTATAAATGACCATTGACAGTTTCAGAAATCAGGTGAGTGATGCTCTGGAAATTACTGGCTCTCAAGGCTTCCCCTTACTTGTCTTGCCAGAGCCCACACAGTTGATTTCTGTTGGTTATATTCATTTTATTTAACAGCATAAAATATAGGCCCTGGTTCAGAGCTATGCTGTGGCTTACTCCCACAGGGTGAAAGGGTCTTACATCAACCAGATTTCCCAGCCAAGGATCCTCCTACGCTAGTGGGCTGTTTATGATTAGATAATGTTTGCAAGGCACTTATCAAATGAAAGCTATTAGAGGGAAGCTAAGTGTTACTATTTGTTTCCATGTCCTTAACAACTTCAAAGGGACTTTTCACTGGAGAGAAAAAAAAAAGATGTCTCTTAAATATACTTTACGATCACATAGGCACAGTTAACTGCTAATAAGTACAAACTAGTGAGTTGAGCTATTACATTCTAGAAATACGAGAAATGCTGAAAAGAACCTCAAATACAAGGGAATCTAATTGGATCACACTTCTTCTCTCGGGTAGGATATGCCAGGAGTTGCTTTTTTTCTAACCCAGCACATATTTGGGTGACAGGACTAGATGCATAAACTGCTGCACTGCAGAGAAGTGTGAAGTATTCAGAATAATATGAAATGCGACTCAGAGCTCAATGTTTTACACATTTCAGTGTGAGCTTGAACACTGGACTCTTGTCATGGAAATTTCTGCTGAGACATGCACAATTTCCTACCGCTAATGGACTCCTTTTCAATGGAAAATGGGCCAGCTTTCAAACAAAAAAATGACCCATTTTGAGCATAAATAGGCCTATTTTTCCAGCTAAGTCAGCATATAAAACATGCAATAAGACACGATTTTGCACGTTTTCGATGCAATAATAGCTTTTTTTTAAAAAATTGTGAAGAAAGCTAAATTTGAGGGGGAAGGTTCCAATACAGCCTGAAAAGAAACAGAGAACATTTTAAAATGAAATTCTGTGAATTTTGCCCAGCGTTATATGTTCAAGCTCATTCACTGAGTCATAGACACTGCAGTGATATTGCTGTATGTACAATTATATACCGTCCTGGAGCCTTAAAATCCCAGTAGGGGATTTTCTGCTGTCCAGAATGAACTGCATGCAATAACATTTAGTTTCTATATAAAAGGACACACACCTCTCGCAGGATAGGTGGGATTTTAAGGCTCAATAGCTGAAGGTTTTCTACAAAACTATGTTTTCAGTGTTTAGCATCTCTTCTAGTTTGGGCTGCCTGAACGCCAAGTTTCTTACTGAGCCATGGTATTGACCAGTTGCCTTTGGAACCTTTGCTAGTGGCCTGCAGGTGTTTTGAGAGCCAAAACATGGGGGCTTTGGGGCTTGTCAAGGGAAAATCCCTATAAAAGGCTGTCTTTTATAAAATGGGCTGCACAGTGAATAATTTGGAGGACACCTGCAATGAGCTCTTAGCTGCAAAGTGGCTGCCCTGGGAGTTTGGCTTGCTAAGCGATAGTCAACAAGAGGCCTTTTTTAATTTTAAATGTCCGGGGGTTAATTGGTGGAGGACAAATCTCATCCTAGCCTCTATAGTTCTGCTGCACAAGGCAGTGATGTTATTTGGAGGAGATGGGGTAGGCATTTGTTTTCTCTGCAGCATGGAACTCCACACCAATTGGCTCTCTTTATGACAGCACTCCAGATACATGTTTGAACAACAGCTATTGAGCATGCAAGATATTCCTACTACATAACATTAAGATGGCTACAGCATCTCTCCATCTTTGTTCTCCATGGACAATGCAACACATATGGTTGATAGATAGATGGTCCCACATGAGACCACAATACAAGTGGGGAAAATACTCATTTTAAGAATGGCCCAGTCCTGCCTCCATTGAAGTCAGTGCTTCCCCCCCGCCCCCCGCACTTGGCAAAGCAACTCCCATCTTTTCATGTGCTGTTTATTTATACCTGCCTACTGTATTTTTCACTCCATGCATCTGATGAAGTGGGTTATAGCCCACGAAAGCTTATGCCCAAATAAATGTGTTAGTCTCTAAGATGCGAAAAGGACTCCTCTTGTTTTTGCTGATACAGACTAACATGGCTATCCCTCTGAAACCTGTCAAAATGCTTTATGTGTTCAATGGGAGCAGGTTCAGGCTCCAAATAGTAATTCCATTTGAACGTGTATAACATTACCCTTTTGTCTGGCAGGCCACTCTGGGCCCCATTTTGGCTTTTAAGTTATGGCCAGCATTGGAAAGGCGAGGTGGGGTGGGAATTGAGAATGGGTTGTGCTGCAGCACCAGCATGGAGACCTGGTGCTCTCTAGTTCTTTGATGGGTAGGTACTCAGATGATGAGCATGGCATAAAAACTGGATGGATGGATGGATGGTTAGCTAGATCTAATGTGCTAATGTCACCATATCTAATTCTTTTATGCAAAGATATTGTTTTCCTACTTCTGTTACTTCTGAATATTTGGATTACCATTTAAAATACTATGTGCAGAGTGCATAAGGCTTAATACAATAAAGTGTGAGTTTATATTCAGTATGTGACTTTAGGATTTAATTATGTAACTATCATAACATTAACGAATCATGTGACTAAATATTGGTGCATTGAAGTGCATAAAACCTGGGAATATTTTAATTTATATCCCACTTCACCATACAGTTGAATAATTGTGTAGCTTATACATAAACCCATTATACCTTGCTTCATATTGTATTTTAGATAAAATTTGCCCTCCCAGCCCCAGGAGCTCAGGGGAAAACCACACTCTCTCAGTAAAGCAATAGCTCAAATAAATTTTTGTCCTATATTGTATCAGACCAAATTGTGTTTTGTTGTTGTTGCTCTTGATGTCTGAAGTAGAGGAAACTGAATTTTTGATCTCTCTATTTTTTTCCAGACGATGGAAAACCCTAAGTATGAGCTTATTATAGAAGCGAAGGACATGGCTGGTCTTGATGTGGGATTAACTGGCACAGCGACAGCTACCATTGTTATTGATGACAAAAATGATCACCCACCAGAATTCACCAAGAAAGAGGTAAGAATTTTGCCGGTTTTGTTCTATTAATCTTTGCATCCAATTGTACTTAGTTCTGTTTCTAAATATAAAATAGCATTATTTTATGAGGGAGGGAACACCCATAGTCAGCTTCATTTCAGCTTGTTTGACCCACCTTTTCTAGGGCCACCCTCACACGAGGCATGCAGGCCATCCTTATACAGGGCTGCTTGGAAATGTTGGTAGCTGGCCCATGCACCTCTTTCAGCTCCCTGCGACCATCTTGCCAAGACCTTCGGCGCATACGCCTCAGCAAAGTTATGGAGGAGCGGAGGCTACCATAGATCTGTCATCTGGCCTTTAGACCACTGATCTAGAATCCAAAGGCCAGAGCGAGTTTGGATGGTCAGTGACATAGAGGTTGTAGCTTCTGCCAGAGAGCAACCTAGATAGAGCTGCTAACTGCCTATGACTTCAGCATGAACACCTTTTCTATCTGGGTGAGATCCCTTACTTAGCCTTTCTTCAACCAAGAAGAATCCACAAGGCGGTGGAGGATGGAGGTTAACATCATGCCCAGGACAAACGTTTATTTGGAAAGCGGTGATTTAAAGCATTTTTTCCTCACCTTGTATATCTTCTTAAGGAAAACCTGACCTGAAGAAGAGCTCTGTGTAAGCTCGAAAGCTTGTCTCTTTCACAAGCAGAAGTTGGTCCAGTAAAAGATACTACCTCACCCACTTTGCCTATGCAAAACCAGTCAGTTTTGACTTACATGGATTTCAGGAAACCGATACACAGGAAACAAAACTCAGAGCACTGCAGGATCCTTGGACAGTGTTCTGGCTCTTTGGACAGAGTCCCTGGTCTGAATCCTTCAGCATTTTCTCCCTTTCCGAATTTTGCTCATTGTATTCTACTGCTTTTGGCCTGAGGTTGACATAATTTCCCTGGGGGATATATCTAATAAATTCTACCTTCCCTACATCAATACACTTACATACACCATTTAATATAATTTTCAAAAGCAGAACACAACCAAACTCCAAACATTATAACATAAAGTACTGCAGAGAAATGGGCTGCGGGTGATGATAATATCTAAATTAAGCCTACAGAGCTATTTCCTTCCTTTCTCCCATAGCGGGGAGTCCCATCACTGTAAACCTAGCTCTGGGTCATATGATACTATGACACTTAGCTGAAATCAACATGTTTTGTCATGAAGCCAATGAATTTCAGCACTTTCCCTTTGAGACCTGACAGCTTTTAGAGTTTGGTAATGAAACTGTGGTCCTGATGCCTTTTAAATTTCACCTGTTCTGTGTGATAATTTTCTGCCCTGCAAGATGAATTCTATTGAACAATACTGAGTGCCTGGAAGAAAAAGAAACAAACACAAGAGACATTCCCTGTCTGCAGAACGATGGCATTTTAAACTTCTACTCCTGTCATGACAAATCTCTCTGGCTTCAGGCAAACCATTCCCCAAATCCTTCCCTTTCTGCCCCAACCTTTGTTGTCCAAAGAGGGCAAACGATTCCTAGGAGCACTGGCTAATTTCACCAGTCAGTTTGACACCCAAAACCACCTGTTTTCAGATTTAGCTATAAAAGTTCCACAAAGTTCTGCAGTTTACAGGAATATTTCCAGATTGTAGGAAGCGAACACTAGAGATGCTGAATATAATATAATTTTGAAAGGGAGGGGGGAATTGTATTATTAAACTATTATTTTCTTCTCGCTGCTGTTTGTTTTTTCCCCTGTTTAATTTTATCCACTTGGCAGTGTTTCATTTTCAAAAGAGTGATAGCAATTTCACTCTAATAATTATTCTGTCAGCAACTGAAGATTGAGGGACCAGACTGAAAAACAAGAAGGATTCAAAACAGCTTTTCTTGGCAGTAAAAATGTGGTGCTAAATGCCAACAACACTAGCTGCTTTCAGCAGGGTGCTTTTCCCGGGGCGCAACTAAACAATACCACAAACAGTTTCTAGGGCCTGATCCAAAACTCATTGAAGTGAAAAGGAGCCTTTCCTTTAATTTATAGGGGCTTTTGATCAGGCTGTTAATCCTGTTAGAATTATTTCTTTGGATCAGGCTGTTAACCCTTTAAGAGCTATTTCATTAGGACTTTTAGTTAAAATAGGCATATACTGTTGTAACTATCAATGGGGAGCCTATGGTTATATAAGTACATAAGAAGACTCAACATAATAAGAATAGGAAGCCATTCTATTCAACATTGCTACCAATTAGGCTTTCACTTGCCTGCTTCCCAGAATTTCTACCATTTCCCTCAATCCTCCTCTTCTCCAGAAATAACTACATGTCTTTCTTGAAATCATCCTTATGGTTTGCTTTAATAATCTTTTTTGGTAGTTTAGGCCAACATTTTCAGCTGAATGAACTGAAAGAGTCTGTTTCTGAGAAGTTCTGAACACCTGCAAAATCCATATAAGTCAGTGGATCTACATGAAAACCCGACCACTTGCATTTATAACTATGGATTTAGGCAGCTAACTTTAGTCACCCGGGTTTGAAAAGTTTGGCTTTAGATCATATGTTTGTTACATTTTATCTGAAATGCTTTTGCCTGATTTCCCAATCTAGTCCTATTGTCCTCATTTTTTTTTGCAATGTATCCTGTTTTGATCCCTTTCATTACAGTTTAAAATAGAAGCTTATAATCAAAAATTCTCTACCTTGCTAAAGTTGAGTTCTGAAAACAAACACAATCCTGGGATTTTTCAACCTGCTGCATTCAGGATTTCAAGTCAGTAAATCAGACCCTTTCATTTCTAGATCGGATTTACTGCTCAGATGCAGTCCATGTTTAACAGTACCTGAAAGTATTTTTTTCCCTTCTGAATTTGGTGGCCTCTTTCAATGTCCCATCACATCAAGCAACACCACATTTTGATCTACTCGTCGGTCTTAAAAAACCAGGCTTGAAATGGCAACAAAGAATCCCTGGTTCAGGAAAGCACTTAAGCATGTGCTTGCTGTTCAGGATGTGCAGGACTTTCATTGACTTGAGACACGGTGGAACTGAAGTACCTGCCCAAGTCCCACCAAGCCTGCTCTTGCAAATCTAAGTCAGAAACCAAACCGCACTTCTCACCTGTGTGATTCCTCTGCAGGTGCCTGGGGTGTGTAGTGTGAAGATGTTTGCATGGCTGCTGCCTGAGTTATACTTATTCTGTGTATAAAGAAGTGGAGCTTGGATCTCGGAGCTGCCAGTCAGGCATCTTTTACAATAATTAAATACCCTTTTCTTCAAAAATGTGGAGGGGAGGAAAACCCATCATGACAATCTACAGTTAAAAGAAAACCTCTTACTTTGAGTTACTAATTTAAGGTGCCATAATTACCGCATTTGAATTTCGGTACAGATAGTTATGGGTAGACTTTCCTCACAGCTGACAACAATAACGTTTAAAAGAAGAGAAAGGAAAAAAAGAAAAGACAGCTTCTACGGGATAGCTTTTGAGGCAGAAAGCTCAAATACAATAAATATAATGATTTGATTTAGAAGTGCTATCATCTTTTATTTACTTTGAGATTGGCTGCTTTATATGGGTTCTTTTAGTACTGATGTATTTTTTTCCAACTATCTCCTTTCTGTTTAAAGATATTTTCTAATGGTCTCCTTTCTCTTTTATGAGGCAAACTCATATTTAGTGGCCTGCTTTATTTTCTCACAATATAATTTCTACTGAAAATAGCTTTTGCTTTTATTTTTCCTGGTGTTGTGAAGGTAGCTCTATTAAGCTATGTTTTAAACATTCACTTTCCATTGGTGAATTCTGAGGGCCAGATTCATTGCTGGTCTGACACAATGGAAATCAGTGGAGTTATGCATCTGGCTGTGAATGTTGTTTGGTGTGTGCCTAATAAAAAGTCTGGACACTGCATTAGTGAAATGCCAGGTTAACCAGTGTAGGTACAAAGTGGAAGTTTGTACAGTGTGCCTTAAAATGTTTTCAATTTCTATTAGATTGCTGTCTCACTGGAAGGCCAGTGATTTTTATTGCTTTCCCCCAAGTTGGAAACCAGTGTTTACATTTCTGTTTCTGAGTTGTGCTAGATCGCTTAACAGGTATTTTCTGTAAATCCCCAGTGCAAAGTAACCTCAGCTTTGTTTGAGTCTATGTCTGTTCATTAAAGGTGATATTTATGTTTGATGCCTGAGGCATCTCTTCCCTTTTCCCCTCCTCCCCTCCCCCCCCCCCCGATAAACGCTGATTTTACAGTATATGTCACACATGATGTTTTTGTAACTATTCTTGAATAGCAATACTTTTGCAATTACTCCTTAAGGGCCAAATTTTTGGACAACTATTCAAATCACATTTAAACTGGGCTTTGTTCAGTGGTCTGACTGTAGGCTGGCTGGACAGATTCATCGTCATAGAATCATAGAAGATTATGGCTGGGAGAGGTCATCTAGTCCAACCCCCTGCTCAAAGCAGGACCAACCCCAAATAAATCATCCCAGCCAAGGCTTTATCAAGCCGGGCCTTAAAACCTCAAAGGATGGAGATTCCATCACCTCCATAGGTAACCCATTTTGGTGCTTCACCAGCCTCCTAGTGAAATAGTTTTTCCTAGTATCCAACCTAGACCTCCCCCACTGCAACTTGAGACCATTGTTCCTTGTTCTGTCATCTACCACCACTGAGAACAGCCGAGCTCCTTCCTCTTTAGAACCCCCCTTCAGGTAGTTGAAGGCTGCTATCAAATCCCCCCTCACTCGTCTCTTCTGCAGTCTAAATAAGCCCATTTCCCTCAGCCTCTTCTCATAAATCACGTGTCCCAGCCCCCTAATCATTTTTGTTGCCCTCCGCTGGACTCTCTCCAATTTGTCCACATACTTTCTGTAGTGGGGGACCCAAAACTGGCAGCAATACTACAGCAATATGTGGCCTCACCAGTGCCCAATAGAGGGGAATAATCATTTCCCTCGATCTGCTGGCAATAGGGTGACCAGATGAGAAGACCCGAAAATCGGGACTTCCCACAAAAAAAAACAACGGAAGAGGCTCAAAGTTTATCGGGACGTCTGGTCACCCTAACTGGCAATGCTCCTACTAGTGAAGCCCAATATGCCGTTAGCCTTTTTGGCAACAAGGGCACACTGTTGATTCATATCCAGCTTCTCGTCCGCTGTAATCCCCAGGTCCTTTTCTGCAGAACTGCCGCTTAGCCAGTCGGTCCCCAGCCTGTAGCAGTGCCTGGGATTCTTCCTTCCTAAGTGCAAGACTCTACACTTGTCCTTGTTGAACCTCATCAGATTTCTTTTGGCCCAATCCTCCCAATTTGTCTAGGTCACTCTGGACCCTATCCCCAGCCTCCGACATATCTACCTCTTCCCCAAGCTTAGTGTCATTCGGGAACTTGCTGAGGGTGCAATTAATCCCATCATCCTGATCATTAATGAAGATGTTGAACAAAACCGGCCCCAGGACTGACCCCTGGGACACTCCGCTTGATACCAGCTGCCAACTAGACCACGAGCCATTGATCACTACCCATTGAGCCCGACAACATAGCCGTCTTTCTATCCATCTTACAGTCCATTCATCCTATCCATACTTCTTTAACGTCTTCATCCTCAGCCTCTACTGTGCATACAGTGTTGCAGTAGCCTCCACAGTCATTTTCTCCCCGCTCCTCAGGTGTTTTAGCCAGGAAACCCTGAGGTTCTTTCGCGTGCTCCCATGGCTCCTCCCTAAATTCCCTATGATGTGGATGCTGATTCCTCAGACAGAAGCCTGTCTCCAGCCTCCTTCCCTGTGTCGGAGAACTATGCCATTCTGCTGCCATCATGGCCTTAATGTTTATGGAGGGTAGAGGCAGCACTTTGCCCTAATGATGTTTTTAGGGGTCAGTCATGCAAGGTGCTGACCATCCTGGCCCTGATCCAGAAAAATGCTCCCATTGAAGTCAAGTCCTTGAAATTAAGCATGTGCCAAATACTTTGATGGATTGGGTTCTGACTGCCCAGCACTTGGTGAGATCAAGCCAAAAATGAAAATGCTTGTGAACTATTAATCCAGTCTCAAAATACAGCTATCTTAAAGTATGTGACCTATTCAATTTGATCCATGTCCTTATACACTGCTGATCACTATTGTATCTAAGCAATAATGGCAGAAACTCAAGAAATGTAGGCCCAAAATGTAGCTTCTCAACAACAAACTCTCAAAATCCACTGCATATGTAACCCACACACCTTCTGGGTGTGGTGTTCTGTCCCAGCTAGTGGCACCAAGACCACTTAGAGAGACAGTTAAATGAGTCTGCTCTATAGCCTTAGCTAACAGGTAGTTGGCTTTTAGATCATGCAGTAGAGGCTCATGCACTAAACTCCAGAGTTCCAGGGTTCGATCCCACCCGCAGATGACTGGGGTCTGTTGGTGTTACACATACTTTCCATAGGTTTACCTAATTGCAATTTAAATGCTTAAAAATAGCATTTTGCAGATAAATGATATTTGGTCTTGACCGGAAACTTAAGGATAAAATTTCAGAAGTTTCTCCCAAAATGTTCAAACAAGGTAGCAGATGTGTATACAAGACCTTTAATTGCTCGCCAGTTTCATAGGTGATTGCCCATACGCACAATAATAGTGCATATAGATAGAAGTTCTTGCAGATTTTGTGGTGATTTTCTTCCTGGGAGCTCTGAAAAACTGTGGCTCTGCTTGTTTAATACTAGTGGATATTTTTTTTTAAATTGAATTTTGAGAGTTATTACTGTACACAAAGATATATTTCTGTGTCGTGAAGAACATTTGGCCTTTTTTCCCCAAGAAAGTTAAGATATGGGGCTCAACTTTTGTATAGTACCAAGGGAGTGTCAGTCTGAAAGTAAATAATGAACCAAAGGGAAGCACAGGAATAGATCATTTTGGAAAATCTAACAACTTCCTTGCCTACTGTAGGATATTCAAACACCTTGGCAATGCATTACTTAGGCTGAGTGATTGCTAATGGTGCTGGGGGTTATTTATATGCTCAGTGCATTCAGAAAATACATGATGTTTTTTTTCTGAGCCACTTTGTAACAGTTGATGACAGAGCACTCAGTGCTGTGCACCTGCAATGCATGCATGCTAGCCTATGGTTCATGTCACTGTTGGCCATGTGTGATAAGGGGCCAGCGATGAAACATCTGCTACAAAGCTATAAGCAGGCTAATCCATCTCTATAATATCTTTGTTCTAACACCATTGATTCTGGCAAGAGGTCAGCATTCTGCTGCCCATAGAGTCAGTAGAGGAAATATCAAGGAGTGTTGCTCCAGATTGTTTCATCACAGAAGTGGTGTCGGGGGTTTGTTCTCCCTC
The DNA here is from genome assembly GCA_037349315.1 of Chelydra serpentina. Taxonomy (NCBI): domain Eukaryota; kingdom Metazoa; phylum Chordata; order Testudines; family Chelydridae; genus Chelydra; species Chelydra serpentina. Next base: position 32,887,406 of record JBAIAC010000026.1, read on the forward strand.
TCCTAAGAAAATGGGGTGTGGAAGCCACCTCCCTTGGATCCCAAGGAATTGACAGATGTCCCTGTGCCTCTGCAGTAGTGTGATTCCATGGGAACCACATTGCCAAGGCCTTCCTCTGGCTACTGCTGTCTCGGGCACCTTCTTAAAGGAAGGGCACTCCATGGGAAGGCTGCATTAGCTTTCCTTCATAAGCTCTGGGGTGACGGGGGGGGAAACAATGTGCTGCTGACCACCCAGTACCCATCCTGTCCCCCCACAGGGTTCTGGAACCAGCAAGGTGCCCTCTGCAGGGCCTTGGGGAGAGGTGGCATCTTCCATGAGGTTACCACCCACAGCCACTTTCATATGGCAGAGGAAGAATCCACACAGAGACCTTGTGGGGATAATTTATATAGACGTTTTGGCCAAGTGAGGATCAATCCTCTTTGCTCGCCTCCATATATTATCTCTCTCTCTCTCCCTCCCTTCCAATCCCCCCCTTCAATCTACTCGATTTCCAGAATGTTAAATCATTTAAACACTCAGAGTTCTATGGCATTGGGGGACTCAACTTTGGGAATTTTTAAAATTTATTTATGTACTTCCGAATTGACTGCCTTTAGAATAAATTGTCCATGTTAAAAAAAAAAGGGGGGGGGAGCGATTTCTGTATCCCTCCCCAACTCATGCACAAACACAAAAAAGTAAATCTCTCCTTAATTTTAATGAAACATTCCCACTGTGAAAAATAGCGACATTTTATCCCTGTTAACTAAACTGTGCCTCCAAGAGAGAGATTTGGTCACACTTTACATTAAAGATCCATTTATAAATAGGTTATAAAGGGTCAATAAATGATTAATTGATGTTTTCATAAATAATTAATTAATTGTCATAGACTCCACTAAGTCAATCGGTTGCTTATAACCATGATTTATAACCGTTTATGACTTTGTGCTTATGGTAATGCACTGGCGAGAGTGTGTTACATGTCTCCCTCCGTCCATAGAGGATATGAGTCTTGTAGAGCTCTACTGAGAGCCTGGTTCTTTAGCTCAAGCTTTAGATATTCATGCTTTCAGCTCTGGAAGTTTCTGCCTCAATCCCTGATGTCAGCCAAGATGGTGGCCATCACACTTATAACCTGTTGTGATACATACGACTCATCTCTATAACATGCTTATGGCATCCATAAATCGTGTATTAACCTTTTAATAAACCATATATAAGTGGAACCTTAATATAAAGTGCCACTGATTATTTGATATCTATGGTTGAAGAAAGCACAAAATAACCTGTATGGTGTCTCAAGTCTCCTTATATCCCATTTTGCTGGATAGATGTTGTAGAGCTCAGGATGGATTCATGAGATGGTCCCTTGGTATCTTGCTAACTAGTTTAGTTGTCTGCTCAGAATGGATTGAAACCCCCGTCTAATGGTTAGAACAATGGACAGGGAGTTGGGAATCTTGGGCTTTTTACACAGTTCAGGATAAACCAAGTCAAGTTCATTTCTCTGCGTTTCCATTTACTCATCGGTTAAATGGATAGGATAGCATTTCGAAGTTAAATGAAATATATCAGTATCATTATTATTATTGTTCCTGCAGTGTTAATAAATATGATCGAGATAATGGAATTATAATTAAATTCTCTCCACAGAAGTGCTTTAGATTGGGAAAAAAACTACTCTGAACCATGACATTATCAGGTTCCAGGTCTGTTGGGGGCGGGGGGCGGGGTTGTGACTTTGATCAAATTTGCTCAGTTGACAAATGAAAAAAACACCACTTTGCAAAACGCAGTTCAGATCTAAAAATCAAACCTGGTGCTTTCCTCCTGGCATGTTCTCAACAGTAATAAAGATTCTGCAGGTCAAATTCTGCCTTCAATCACACCCATGCAAACCCATTCTCTTTGGGGGCGGGGAAGAAAGGGAGAGGAAAGAAGGAGGGGAAAGTTGTGCTGGTATATAAGGCTCTGTATTTGGAACCTAGCAATTCTGTGGGTGATAAGGGAGATGGAATGGACTCCAGCACCGTCTCCCTCAGCTATGTTCGCTTGTCAGGGATTACAGGAGTATAAAAACCAATCAGGTGGGGGCTCTGAATACACACATGGAGCAAGTCAGTGGAGTAAGTAGGTGCCATTTTTACAGTCACTTTCATAATGTAATTCCACTTTGGCTCCCATCTTTCGGTCCAGCCAAGCCACACTCAAAACAGGACCCAAAGGGACATGGGAAAGGTAGACTTCTACCACTCTTAGGGCTGGTCTACACTAACCCCCCAATTCGAACTAAGATACGCAACTTCAGCTACGTGAATAACGTAGCTGAAGTCGAACTATCTTAGTTTGAATGAAAAGGTACTTACCCGGGGTCCACACGCGGCGCGCAGGCTCCCCCATCGACTCCGCCTACTCCGTTCGTTGAGCTGAATTACCAGCGTCGACGGGGGAGCACTTCCTGGTTCGATTTATCGCGTCTAGACAAGACGCGATAAATCAAACCCAGAAGATCGATCCAGCACCTCCGATCTATCCGGTAAGTGTAGACTAGCCCTTATTCTACCCTGATCTCCATGACTTCTGGGGATCCTTGTGAGCACAAGGGAAGGAACTGGGCATAGCAGGAAACCCCCCTCCTAGAACATCATGGCCTACCAAAGAATCTGCTTTTATGTTGACTTTAGTCCCTGACATTTAATATTTATAATCTGGTGGAAGGAAAAATATAGGTAAAATTGTCAAATTTTGATCTCCTGGCTGCCATGAGTAGGCAGGATCATTGATGGGGCAGGCATATTGACGGCTCAGACCTTTTTTTTTCTTTTCATAATTTTTTGCTGGTTTTACCTGTGCTCCCAATATTTTTACACAGCCCTTTTGTGCAACAAATTTGTCGAACACAAAGGAGATTAGGTAGTCCCATAATTGATTTATTTGTGTTCTTTCATGTCTATGTCTGAGGCAAAGCTGCAGATACATACGTGTTTTTGTAGCAAGATTCCATTTACAAAATGCCTATTCGTTTAGTTTACAAAGGTCTATTAGTCACATTGAGAGCTGTTTATCAGATCCATGTGTAAGGAAAGTAACACCTAAATTGTGATTAACATATTTTCTCTAAATTAAGTATGCATGCATTATAAACAAAAAGAAAAAAATCCTACATTATTTTAAATTAATGTTAATAGCCTGATTCAAACTATACTATTTGTTGTCGTGTTTAATATTTAGCCTTTTCTGTGGAGTAGGTATTAAAGTCCAAAGAATTAAGGGTTTTCCTAATTTGCATGCTGATCTCTAGTGCAATTGACAAGCCACGGGGTAAAATTTTCAAAAGCATCTGCGTGACTTTGGAGTCCAACTCTCATTTTCAAAAGTGACTTCGGCACTTACAGCCAGATTTCCAAAGGTATTTAGGCACCTCACTATGCACGGGCCTAGTGGGATTTTCAAGGGCACCTAGGTGTTGAATTCCCTTTGGACTCAGGAGGAGTTGAAGATGGTCCCTACCTATAAGGAATGCTCAGTACCATGCAAGATTGAGCCCATAATGAGCATAGTGACAAACATTCAGCTATAGTGGTCCAAATGGGACCGGTAAAAATTTAATGGGACGAGGCTATACTTATTCTATGCATTGAGTAAAACAAAGAGGAACGTAGGGTAAAATAGCATTTGGAAAAGATCAGTGCTTCTCGTATTCCTCCAAATTCATGTGTGTACATGATAATTTGTATTCATGTGGCTTTCCATTAGCTATCTGTATAACCGGTATCAGCACTTTGTTGAGAAACTTCTGCAAAATATGTTCAACACAGAGTCCATCCACTTATCACATAATTAGAGTTGAATATACACAATCTCAGTAGGCAGCAGAGTTTTACATTTATCTCCGCTTTTGAAGGGTGAGTTCATTGCTTTGTTTCTCTCCACCAAGGTCATGAAATACAGGAAGTTGTCTATTTAATCTACAGATAAACTCATTTCAGTGGTACAAGAAACAACACAGTGCATGCTTTATTATCTGAAAGCAGCCAAAAAACACTTGTATAAATACAGGAAAGACTCTAAGAATAGAAATGATCGTTTAAACCGTATTAAATTGGGGAGGGGGGGTGGACACAAAAGCACTTCACTGTTTCTCCAGATGTGTTTCTTTCCCTGCACTCCTTATAATTTGAGTCAGTGCACATAAAAACCTTGTATTCTTGTTAGTCCTTTTTAAAAAGACCTATTTTCCCTTCCTGTCCTTTGTCTAGTTTCCTTCATTAGTCATGTTCAGCTGATTTGAGTAGTCCTGATATGAATGTCTGAGTCCTTGTCTTTGCTAACCATTTGGTTATGCTCGGGAGGTCAACAACAACTCAGTGGTAATAACAGCAATTCTCACTGCAGCTGGTAGTTCTACTACTAAACCATTCCAATGCTGAGTATCCCCTGAAGACTTCTTCCATCTGCTTCAACTAAGAGCAAATATCCAAACAATGAAAGCAACAAAAAGCCATAAAACCACAATGTATTGCTCTTTTCACCAAGAACTGAAGCTTCATATGCTTCCTCAACATGGTCTGCGAAGTGTGAACTTTGCCATCGGTATTAAATTTGGAATTAGAAAGCAAACAGTTAGCAGTAGCAGTTTTGAAAATATCAAGCAGAAATATATTTGGGAAGATAATTTGAGAGTCGATTTTGTTTTTCAAAGGAAATTATAAACAGCCTACCAGACAAGCACAAGCTAAATAAAGGGACTGGCCAGAGTCTCAGGCCTGCATCTCTGATTCAATAAAATCTTATATTTAGCGCTCATTACTAGGGCGGGTCAAAACTTTTCCATTGAAACATTTTTCCAATTGAAATTTAGACTTTTCATTCAATTGAAATGTTTTGTGAAAACTGTCTGCTTTCTGTGGGAAATTTTGATTTTTAATTGAAAAACTGAACACCTGAAAATGGAAGTATTTTGGCGGAAAACCAAAATACAGTTGAACCTCAGAGTTACAAACACCTCGGAAATGGAAGTTGTTCGTAACTCTGAAATGTTCATAACTCTGAACAAAATGTTGTGGATGTTTTTTCAAAAGTTTACAAGTGAACATTGACTTAATATTAATACAGCTTTGAAACTTTACTATACAGAAGAAAAAATGCTGTTTTAACCCTCTTAATTTAAATAAAACAAGCACAGAAAGTTTGCTAAATTGTCAAATATTTTATTTTTTTAAACTTTCCCTTTATTTTTTTGTAGTTTACATTTAACACGGTATTGTACTGGATGGGGTTGGGTGGGGGTTTTTTGGTCTCTTCTGCTGCCTGATTACATACTTGCAGTTCCAAATGAGGTGTGTGGTTGACTGGTCAATTTGTAACTCTGGTTTTTGTAATTATGAGGGTCTACTGTATTTCAGTTTGAATATACTGCTGCAGTGCCTGCTGGGAGTTATAATTCAGTTGTTTTATGTCCCCATTCTCTGCTATTTTCTGGGCTCTCTGACCACACAACATCTCACATGATGCACCATGACCAGGGACTCATAATGAACCTCCTCCGTTCGCCAAGAGTGGAGGATGTGGTTCACAATGAAAGATGGAGTCTGAGCAGATGTAGCCTGACCCGGCCTACAGAGGACAATGAAAGCATGAGGCACCCAAACTCCAACTCCAACAAGACACCACAGCCACATTTCTGAATTGAAATATTTAGGTTTTCAGCCAGTGTTTCAGTATTCTAATTTTTGCCCCCAAAAATCAAAATTTAAAAACAGGGAGGAAAAAATCTGATTGTCTCTACCGGTTGTATATTTGAGATCCACAGATGGGAAGTACTATATTTTGAAGCCCATAAACTGCAGTCACCTCTCTGTGAAGAAAGACATGGTCCTGCACATGTCAATGGTTCAGTGTGTAGGTGCAGAAGTTTTCCCATGCAGAGGTCGTGGTAGGTTTGGGGCCTAAGTGTTTATTATGTTATTCTTATAACTGGGAGTATGGACTGTGGGATCAATAAGTGGAATAGGTGATTAAAGCAAATTGTTAAGTATTGGCTTTGAGATATGGCCAGCAAAACTATTGTATAGCTTAATGGAAATGCTTGTTACACACTGATGTGCTGAAAAGGTTATGATTCCCTGTCTCTAAGTGCATGTCCAAAATGTGGAATCTGCACTAAACAAAAATGCTAAGAACTCTGTCTTTATTTGACACTGGCATGGCTGATTTTATTAGTAATACATAGTGGAATTGTTAGATATGTGGCAAAATATCACACTAATCCCATGAGTTAGGAAACCCATACAGCCTAAAAACCTCCAGCATCTGTAAGAATTTCTCTTTATAAGTGGGATTAAGCAAGATAACCCACTATAGATCTTAACATATTCAATTTGCACCAGACAAAACCCTATTTAATAGCAATATGTGCTAGTTAGCATAGTACTTGTAGTTTATATGACCAGAAAGGGGTTATGAAACTGTAGAACATTCATACAAAAATAACAGTTTTCTGACTGCTTAGGTCATTGCTCCAGAGAGATTTTTTTTAAAAAAAAATTTGTGATCAGTTTTTCAATTTCTTTACTGACAAGTCAATCAGCAACACAAAAACTGACTTGGCTACTGCAAAATTTGCTAAGCAGCTGTGCATGTGAATCAAAGTGTCAAGATTATTTAGACAAAATATCTTTTTTCCGTCTGCTCTGGAACATTAAAATAGTGAACCGATAAAAATCAACATGCTAAAAAGAGCCATACATTTACTCAAGCAAAACTGTTGGTAAATGTCTAAGAAACAATCCCATTTGGAAGGCAATAAAGTTCTATATGGCTGATCATCTATTGAACTTACTGGAATGAAAATGTTGTCGATTTGGTTTAACAAAAAAAAAAGCGGGTTTGGAGTTACATCAAGAATTCTTTGCAATTATGGTATCTTTTGAGAAAGATGATTCAGCAAAGTAATTTATTCAGATCCTTGTATGTTATTTCCATGTCTTGTTTGCCTTTGAATCCTAGATGCTTATTTCTTAAAGGGTAGTCCTTTTTCTCTAACCGGCTGTCTGAGTCGCTTAATACTTATTTGTTTGTACAAATGTTTTCCCTATGTTCCCAGTCCATATGTCATGGGGAAAAAAATGTGTAATCCCATGCTGTGCACAGCCCAGACTTTACAATACTGTGCACACATGTTCACCCTCCCATCCCAGGCTTTGGCTCCCTGAATTCTGAAATTTCATTACCCTCCCGACATAAGGATGAGTGATGCTGTTTCTGCCCCATCACTTCCTTCCTCCTCTCATCTTTGGGGGTTTAGTATTTTAGGGTTAACCTGGGGGGCTTCCATTTGCAGGATCAAGTCTTTCTCCTCCTCCCTTTCCTGGAGGGTTGAAATCTGAGCTCTCTTGTTTAACAGATTCCATTGGTTGGCCAAGTGTGTCCTCTGTGGTAACAGCTAGGCTCCCCCCTGTTGGCCAGGTAATTTTCATCAACACAGACACTAGTTTGTTTACTAGTTTTCAAATTCAATTTCTCATCTGTTGCCAATTCCAAGGCTGGATTCTGTCTTAAAGACCATCCATTTTCACTAGCATGTCAGAACCAGGGTTCTGATGTCCTTCCATTACCAATCTCTGCTTCCAGATGGAACCAGATATACTCTAATTCACTAAGAGACTACAAGACATATCCAGAGTGTCTAGGGGTGAGATATTGCCAGCAATATCTGCATTCTCAAAACATCAACTGCACAGCTGTTCTGCTCTGCAGATTCTGCTGCCCAATCTCCCCTCTGAACCTGAGACACAAACTGTTCACTTAAAAGAATCAGCAAGGAGACATTCATGTTCCAACAAGATTGTCTCTCCAAAATGCTGGCTAAGCACCAGGGGCGGCAGGTTTGTATAATTCGTGGTGCTGCCCAGAACGGGTCCAAGTCCTGCCCCCCACCCCAAACACACACACACACACCTGCATATTGTTGCACATAACAAAATTAATGGGGTGGGGCCAACGGGTTTGGCGTGTGAGAGGGGGCTCAGGGCTGGGTCAGAGGGTTTGGGTGCAGGAGGGATGAGAGTTCTGGCTGGGCCTGGGGATTAGGGGTTTGGGGTGTGGGAGGGGCTCAGGGCTAAGGCAGAGGGTTGAGGTGCGGGGCTGCAGGGATGAGGGGTTCACAGTACAGGAGAGGGCTCAGGGTTGGGGCAGAGGGGGATGCTCCGGGGTGGCAGGTGGGGCCGAGGGAGAGACCCGGCCCCGAACATTGATGGATCCAGGCCCCCATTCCCTGAATTCGCTGGAGCAAGGGCACTATGAGCCCATATAACTCATCGCCCCTGCTAAGCACACCCACTTGGTTATAGGGCTGTTCAAACTCCCTAACAATCTTCACTCCATCTGAAACCTCCTTTAAGCTATCCACACTGGATCTTTCTAAAGCAAGGTCAGTGGATCCATACACATCTGAAAGACTCTGGCAGTTAGGAACTGAAAAGTCTCTCAACAAATAAACTGTTGCTTTCTACAGACTGTGATTCATACTGAACTAACTCGATCAAATCACTTCCACACCCCTCGGTTGCAGCAAGCTGCTTGCAAAATCCACAATGAGGTTGTTTTCCCTTTTCAGGAGCTTCTCTGAACAACAATGAATCTTGCATACAAAATGTGCCTCTGCCCTCCCCAGTTGGGGCTTGATTGTAAGGATCAACCCTAGCCTTATCTAATGAAACATCATTTTGCTGCACCGCAACAAATTTTTCCTGTGTTTAATTCAATTTCAAAGCCACCTCAGACAAATTCTCAGCTGGCATAGGCTGAGACACTGCCTATTTGTTCACAGCCTCCCTTACTGTCGCCAGTCAGACTGTCTTTCCTAACAGACAACTGGGAGAGAGGGACAGCTTTCTTAACAGGCAAGTTGCCCTTCACAACAGACAAACAACTGGAGATATCCTCTCCCTTGTCCCAGCACTCACCGCTGAGTGCAGACAAATACTTGGAGAATGGGATAGATAAAGGCTTGGGAATATTCCCCTCCTTTCCACTATTCTCCACACTGATAACAGGTAATACAGACGAAACACATCCATATCTTCCTTGTTGGTGGGTTATGATATTCACTTGACTAGCTGCCATTTCCACCCATTGTGAGGAATCTTTAACCCTTAAAACTCTCAATTTCATATTTTGAGTAGTGTGGGGTTCTGATCCGAAAGTAAATTGACCTGGTTCTGTGGATCCTGCCAACTACGCCAAATGCCACCCTCCCTCAGTGAGTCACAGCTGAAGATACCAGATTCAGAACAAACTGCTGAGAAATAGGACAGACTCATCCCAGACTGGTGGTTATTCTATCATTAGATTATACCAAGCCAGTAACAAAAATAAACTTTTGTCTCACCACACTGGTTTAACAAGAAGTCAAAAATGCAGTCTCCTTAGGCATCACAGCCCTTATTTCACTACCTAGACACTAGAATTTATGATGAGTGGTTATTGAATACCAATTTATCAAACAAGGGGTTCATCTGATCTCAAGAGATCAGCCACACCGCCGGGTCAATATATACTTCAGATCTTACCCAACAACCAAACTATTGCCAATCCTTTACTAACTAAAATCTAAAGGTTTATTTATGAAAGAAAAGACGAAGTGAGTTAAAAATGGTTCATAGATGATATACATATAATCATTGCAATGTTCTTATATCAGGTTTGTAGCAGTGATTAAATAAACTGCTGGCTTGTAAAGTCTCTGGTAACTTCCTAAAGATTGGAAGGTCTTCAATCCATAGATGAGAAAATGCTCCCTTTAGTTGTAAGTCTATAGTCCAGAGAATCAGAGCAGGAAATAGGCAACATGGAGATGATTCAGGAGTCCTTTATACCATCTGCCAGATGCTTGGAATTTCACTGTTCCAAAACAAAGCTCACAGCTCTGTTTGTGGAAAATTACAGGCACAAGATGGAGTCCAGGATCACGTGAGCAAGTCACATGCCCTTACATCGCTTGCTGACTCACAGGGGCAGCCATTGGCCTCTTGGAGGCTAAGGTGTCTGCAGAAATACTTGCTGGGCCATTGTGAGTGTGAATTGCCTTTAATGGGCCATCAACACAAAGCTGTCTGGCTTCAATGTAGACTTTATCTGGTGGGTATTACCACAGGAACACATTTGGGATACAGATCTATAGCGCCAATATTTATAAGTTCAGATACAGTGATGATGCATAAATGTAAACAGGATAAACATATTTAGCAAATCATAATGCTTCCATTGACACCTTACATGATATACTTTGTACAAGACTTGTTGCAATTGCCTAACAGTGGCAATATAAATTGTCATATTTCAATCATCCAGCATCACACATCACCATCTTCTTGGTATCTTGCCTTCCTTTTTCCATGTGTCTGAATCTGAGGTCTCCCACCTTCATGGAGAAGGGTTCCTCCTAACTCCCTCATCATTAAATAACTCCTCCCTGGCTCTTGTCCCTCCACCTTCAAGCATGCTGTTTACTCCACACTATATAAAACCTTTTCTGAACCCCACCTACTTTCTAATTCTTTTTCTTCATCTGCAAGACCCTGAATGTGGCATCTGCTCCCAGGACCTACATATTTTCCAATTTCCCTTAGAGCCCCCTCCATTCCATTTTCCGTCCTCTCTACTCCATCGAATCTCACTTCACCAAAATAGCTAATGACCTCTTCCTGCTTAAGCTTAAGGGTCTCTCCTCAGTCTTTATTCTTATCAAGGTCTCTGCTGTCTTTATTCCCCTCATCCACCCTGTTCTCCTAAAGACCTAAGTTTTTGAGGATCTCCTGATCCTTCTTCTGCCTCACTGACCACTATGTCACTATTACCTTTGGTGGAGCATCATCTTTCCTCTCCCTGCTGATGTCTCCTGGGTGACCATTATTCATAGCCTCCTTTCCTCACTGTCCACTTATCTACAAGAAGAGTGGTCATGGCTTTGATTACCAGCCGTATGCTGATAGTTCTCAGAACCCCAGCTACTCTCTCTCCCTGTCCACCTCTGTCCAGGCTCAAATCACTCCCAGGTATCTCACTGTTTCCTTAAATTTAAACATGTCTAAAATTGAACTTCTCATCTTTCCTCCTACACCATCTATCCTCCTTATTTTGTTCATCTGCAGTGGTCTCTCCCATTCACTCAGGCATAGAATGTTCACCTAATTTACATGCATATGTCCAGGCACTAACTTGTGTATGCACATGGTTACATTAGTACATAGTTCCTTTCTGTGTTACTAACAGCACCTCAGATAATGATAAATGATAGAACTGTACAAACTGCGCTCTCTTTTTTCCCTGCCATTTATGATTTCTGTTTACTTTTTGCACTTCATTCAGGGTGGATAATGAAAATAGACAAGTCAGTTTCACTTTTGTCTACAGTCAATTTCATTTTCTGATTCTACCGCAATGTGCATGAGAAAAATTAACACCGCAGATGAATGTATTAATCCAAATATGCAATTGTTTTTATTGAAATATTACCCCCCCAAAAAAAAAATCAAAGAAAACATTTATGTGGGATCAGTTCCGTGGGACAACTCATGTGCAGAAGTGTTTGTGAGATCATATTTGCAAGTAACGGTTTAGGCATGTGCATATGCAAATCCTGGGTCTGTGCATGCATACCTATAGATGTACATGCTCATAGGTGTGCCTACCTAAAACTGAGGCCCATGCCTTTTAATCTTAAAATGTCCCCTTAAATCGCATTTTCTGCTGCAGGATGAATTGAAATTTTGAGGTTTAGTTTTGGGGTGTTTTATTTGTTTGTTGGTAACCAAACAGGCATCCTAAGAGAGAGAGAGCACTGTACTTTGCTAATTGATTATTATACTCCCAGCTGGTGGGGAGAGGAGTGCTTATTTGAAGACAAATGAAGGGCATGTTTACTAAGTTAGCAGTTCTGACCTTTTCAAAGTTTCCAGCTTAAATAATAATTGAAGTCATGAGTAAATAAATCCAGCTTGTCTTGCAGATGTTGAACTCTCCTAAGTCCTTTTACATCTGCTGCCTGATATTAGTGGTAGAAACTGTTTTATCATACCCCATGCTGGGGCTGTCTGGTAGACTCTAGGAACTGTTTTCTTTCCTCCAGCCGTATGATTAAAATGCAGCTCCGATCAATACATCTGTATGGTTTCTGTCAATGGTAAGTGTTTGCCTAGGGGTCTTGTGCTCCAGAGGTATTTCTTTTCTTCTATTCTTCAGTATTCCTTGGGGAATTCACCAGTTCCAGTAAGTCTTGTTTACCTAGACTACCTGTAGAGATTGTTTTCACGCAACCTGCTGGAGCTGTGGTGAGAAATATATACGTATGTTTAAAAAATATATACGGCTAATGCAAAATGTAAGGCAGTAAGGCAACCAGTATTGGGATCAGACATAGCTACTAGAGAAATCTTGGCTTTTGGAAGATTAAACGCATAAGCATGCAGTCTAGATTCATTTGCTGTGGTAGTAGGAGGCAAGGCGGGATGGATTACAGAAACAGCTCACAGCTTCCGACATCCAGCTTTGGCTTTTTTCGCATGGTTGTAGGGGCTGTCAGTGTTTTCTCTTTCCCTTTTCCCACATCTAGACTTTATCAGTTGATCAATGGAATAATACACGAATCACTAACCAATTTGAAAAGCTCCTTCCCCACTCCTCCCCCCTCCCCGGGGTAACAATTCTATGCTTAACACTTCTTCTAGTAATTAAGGGAAAATGTAATACCACCTCCAAGTGGGCTTTTTAAGCAAACATGACATCTACTATTGAAACGTTAATTTATCATTTCCCATGAGTCATCAGTTTTGAGAAACAAAACACTGGATTTAAAAGGTGTTGTCTGCTGCAGCCCAGCTTGGTTATATCTTAAATTCACACGCGGTTACCATCTCTGTAAAGCATAATAATAGCACAAAAGCAATGATCTAATTGTGCCCTACTCAGAACACTTTGCATGTCTCTCATTTGGATGATCAGTGGGTGAGAGACAAGGGTAATATGACATGTTCCTCCCTGATCTTGGCGAAATTTGATATACGCTTCTATGCACAAATGCAGCTGAGAAAGACCACCTTGTTCGTTACATTGAAGACTCACTTCAAATAACAGCAGTGATCTGCTATTGTTGGTGAGTACAAAAAAGACGAGGCTTTAGTCAGCAGAAATGAATCCAGTCAGCTGAATGTTGCATGCCTGTATTATTTATTTGAGAATGGTGCAGCAATTTTTTGTGAACAGACTTACACGGAGAGTTATAGGTTACATGGTCAAGATGTTGTAAGATCCTTTTTGGACTCATTTGCAATAGGTCAAAAGACACTGAGTTTTCCCTTCTAATTGCTAAAAGGCCAAACTATAGATGGATGCTCTCTTATTCCATGATTTTTTTTTCTAAAATTCATAGCGTATGGGCTGCATTACAAATGTTAATGGTCCTATTATAGGATCATAATTTAAAAATTGCATAGGGCTGCAGTAGCATGTCATTCCCCCACTTTATTAAAACGAATGAACAGATGTACAATTTATTTCTGCTGAACTATCATCTAAATTCATAAGCTATTTCTCATGTGTCTAAAAACCTTGGTGGTTTCCCATTTTCTTTGCTTTAGAAAAAAAAATTATGCTCTCACATTTATCACTCTGGGGATATAAACGAGAAGTGTACTCTTCACTTCATACTAATATCCTTGACATAGTTTAAACCCATCTCTTCAAGGCTATTCAGCAAAAGCCAGGCAACAGAACACCCAGGATCCAATTGGAAATCTCCCTGCCCGCCATGTTCAAGACTGAGAAGTTGAGTTACATGAGATTATCTGTTCTCTCTGACAGAACGAGATAGTACACAACTGCATTTAACCATTTAGGTTGGCACCTGTAATGACGGCAAAGGGTGTACAACTAATAGCAAGTTTGTTTCTGTAGCGGCCAATTTTGGGGAAACCCAGAAAGGGGCAAATGATGTATCATAATACGGTGATGGTATAGATATTAATCTTTGTAACTAAATTTGCAATTAATAGGAGCATTTTTGATTGGCCTCAACAATTAATGATGCTTTTTATTTATATAGCACCAGACTGCACTGCCATTGTAGGTGCTTCACGGAAGCAATAAAAAAACAAAACAAGAAGAGACACAGATTCAAGGACTAAAAATCATAGTCATGAAGGGCATTAAACAAATCCATTGCCATGGGAAAAATTAGTATAAAAATTCCAGACCGTTTACTGTCAATATATCATCAGTCTTACTTGTTTGGCAAGGTTTGCAGGCAACATTTTGCACTTGTTCACAATGTGCCCCTGAGGTTCTGGCCGCATTTCCATTGCAAATCCTATTTCTAAGGGTTTATGTTGCAAGAGAGCAGTAAAAATGTGCTACAGGCTTCAAGTTATATTGGAGTTCGCGGCCTGTGAACGTTTTTGGTTTTTTAATTTTATACAAATCATTTTGGCAAGGCCAAAGGAGTACAGAATGGGAAACAATCTGCTTTATTCACTTTGTAACTGTTCCGTAATTTAAACACAGCTTTGCAGGAGAGGTTAGGAATATCACCTAGGTTTTTTTTGTTGTTTTTAAAAGAAAACATAAAATGAATTGAGAACATGAATTTTACACAAGAGCAATCATCACTTTCCATCCAGAATTCCCTTCCAGTTGATTTGTGGTCTCTGAATAATGGAGACAATGCAGCAATCTATCTCATAAGATAGGTCTTGATCCATCTGTTTAAACATAGGCCCAGTAAAGTCAGTAGGGCTAAGCATGTGCTCAAAGTTATACACACGTGTAAGTGCTTTGCTGAAGAAAAAAAGCCATAGATCATATTAGTCCAAAAATTACCCCCATTTCTTTCAAAATAGATGGAGGACAGGATACTGGAGGTAACCTGAGAAATATCAAAAGCCAAAAGCTTTGTTTAAAAACTTGGCCATGCTTAGAAAGATTTTTAGGACTCCGAGTCTTCTGAGATAATGCAATATATGAAATTCTGGACACTCAGTTAAATGGCCAAGTCTCTCTGTATGTGTTGTCTTTAGAGTTCTGGTCTGCAAGAGAAGATAAATCATCTACTCCTTTTATTTGGAAATATTAATTCATCCAGCATGAGTGTATAAATGCACCCAGACACCATAGTGATTGGTGTCTTATATGTATGAGATAAATAAATAGAGGCATTCAGAGCCTCATAAATCTTAGCAACAAAGGGATAAAAGTAGCCTATTTCTTGACTACAGCCTCATGATATTTCAGATTGGTCCTGCCAGAAGTAAAAGAATGTTCTACTATAGAAGGTACCATCCTCCAAGTGAGATGTTGGTCTCCTTTTATATTAAGGTTACCTTTTATTAATGTAGTCAAGTATCAGAGGGATAGCCGTGTTAGTCTGGATCACTGAAGTGGGTTCTGAAGAAGTGGATATTCACCCACGAAAGCTTATGCTCCAATACATCTGTTAGTCCATAAGGTGCCACAGGACTCTTTGTCGCTTTTGTTAATGTAATATTTGTATTACCATAGCACCTAGGAACCCTAATCATGGGCTAGGATTCCATGTGCTAGGTTCTGTACAAACTCAGTCCCCAGAGTCTGTAAACCCACAGGGTTTACCATATGATAGATTAATGTTGTAAGCATGATAAAGATATGAGTAGTATGTGTTATAGATGGTGATAAGTACAGCAGTAAATGGCCATAGAATGGTTAAAGCCAATGACAATAAGCAACCTATTAATCTGATCAAAGCTATACATATTATGAGAGACATGTCTTTACATATGCAAACTGTTAGTTAATAACATGCCAGTAAATGGGGATCAAGAATATGCAGCTCCCTTCCTAGGTATGGCTGGTTGGACATATTCTGTTGATATTTTGTTTTACAGAAAATGCAGTTTTTCCAGTATCAATTTTTTAAAATTTTACACAAGTTTTCCCAATTTTCTTCCCCTCCGGTTGAACTGGTACAGTGGTCTTGGAAGATGTAGTCCAGCCAGGGAGCCTGGCCCATAGAGGAAAATGGGGCATGAAACACCTGATCTACAGTTCCCATGAAACATCATGGTGGTTGCAGTTCAATGTCAAAACAATGTTTTGATTTTGCTCACAAATTGGAATGAAATGTTTTGACATTCCAAATCCAACGTTTTAGGACGTTTCCATTCTGCCAAACATTTTGATAGTTTTACTTTTTGGCTAGAGTTGAGCCAAAAATAAATATTAAAATATCATAACTGCCTGCAGGAGAGAAATTCCAGTTTTTGACCAGCTCTGTTCCCGTAGGACAAATGGAACTTCTTCTTGTGCACTGCAAATGACTTCTTGTGTGCAGCAATTACGGGCAACTCTTAACAATAGAGCTCAGTTGTGACTTTTGGCAAAATCTCTACTTTGGAGGTGGTATCAAGACACACCAGCCCATGAGGAGTTGGGGGACATATGATGCTGCTGGATGCACAATCTCTTCCAGATTTCCCCTATACATATGCCCCTGGTACCATCCCTTAGGATGTTGCAGCCTGCTCCCCTTGCATACTCAGCCAGCTCTGTTAGCCAGTGCAGGGAAGGGGAGGGGGCATGGTTCTTCTGCCTCTTCTTTGTCCCTCCTTGCTGCTGTTGGAATAATTTGCACCCACAAGAGTGCTAGGTGGAAGCCTGTAAATGTAAAGAGAGCATAGGGACTGTAACTGTGGCTGAATTATGTATCAGAGACACAATCTACTTCTTCCCCCCACCTCATTCCAGAAGCCCCTCACAGTCTGTCCCAGCATGATTGTTTAAATATCTCACTCCCACTCCCTTTCAATTCAGGCTTGAGATGGGTTTTTTCCTTTGCATTTTCATGGCAGTAGAGTATACTTTCAGCTAAGAAAAGAAATGTTGAAAATATAACTCTTATTTGTCATCTTTCATCTGCAGCTGGAAAAGCAAATGTGGTTTTTGCAGTCGATCCCTATTTCTATAATGGACAGAACCAAAACACCAGATCAGAATGCTCCTGAATTTGGGGGGACGGGGGCATATGTGACCTAGATCCATGTTTTGTGGTTCAGTCTTATTTATTTATTCATTGCCATGGAGCCTTTTCCTTTCTTTGAATTCAAGCTACAAGCTTCATTAAAGACAATACACTTATGATCATTCATAAAGTCAAACCATGTGAACGATGCTATACAATCGTGAAAAGGTTTATTATTATGGGGTCCTATTCTAGTCTCTATATGTTCTTATATTGTGGGTACCATTGCCACAATACCTGAGTGCCTTGCAGTTGTACATTGTGACATAACTAACATTGATCAAGTATGGTTTTTCTTTCTCTTATCTTTCCGGGGGGAGAATGTATGTGCAGTAGCGTTCTGTTTTTGTAGGGTTTTTATTGGTATTGTGTTGTGTTTTGTTTTTTTAGATAAGACCAGGCTTTAACAATATGATGTATAGGCGTTTTTCTTCGTTTTCGTTATATAAACAAGCTGAGGGAATTTCATGTTCATGAAAGTGTGAGACTATTAGCACTGGCTAGTGACCTACATAGCATAGGCAGGCACTCAGCTGCCTGGGCAGTGTTCTTCACATATTGCTTCTAATGCCCCTAACTCCTGACCTGCAGTTCCTGTTCTGGACTTCTCTTGAGCTGAGAGAGTCTGACATCTGTGTCAAATTTTGTACTGAGGGCAGATACCCCCCGGGTGTCTAGGATGAGACCCATCAAACAAATAGTCACTTCAGAGAGACCTTCATTAGAAGAATATTTTACACGTATTTAGCACTTTTCATCCCAATGGACCCCAAAGCAGTGTACAGATTGTGCGCCAGATTAATTTCCATTGACTTAAGGTAGTATAAATTGCAACTCTGCAAGTGGAGAAAGAGAGGAATTTATTTCCAAGAAGAGGGACAGTGATTTCACTGTCCTCTCAACCTTTGGGGTTCCGCCCAGGGCAGTAGTTTTAATTTCCATAGGAGTCATGATAGTAGAGACTTCTAAGGACATTCCCTATTCAGAACATCTCCAAGCTGTCCTGGCCACAGCAGATCCCCAACCAGTAGTACCCTTTTCAGGGCAGTACTGAAACCTTTAGGCCAGGGGTTTCAAACACGTGGGCCACATGCCAGGCACCCCGCCCCCACTTTTTAAAAAAAAATAATATTTTTTTTTACCCCCAGGCAGTTCCCTGGCAGTGGGAACTGCCTGGGGGTTAAAATAAATAAATAAATAAAAATGGGGGGCAGGGGTGGGGCGCGGGGAGCCCGGCGGGCTGCAGGGAAGAGCTCCGTGGGCCGCATGGGAAGAGCTTCGCGGTTTTTGGGAGGGAGGGGGGAGGATCAGGAAGCTGTGCGCACAGGGGAGGAGGCGGAGAAGGGGCGGAGAAGGGGCGGGACCTAATGGAAGGGGTGGAGTGGGGGCAGGACCTGGGGCAGCGAGGGGGCGGGGTTAGTGATGCAGCCCTCGGGCCAATGCACTAGTCCTCAGGCGGCCCTTGTGGTAATTTGAGTTTGAGACCCCTGCTTTAGGCCCTCTTAGCAGACAGAGGACATTACATATACATTGAGCAACCCAAATGGTGCAATTTTACATGTCAGGGGCCGTGTACCTTGATTTATGGTGGAAGAAGCCAGCATCAATTGGGGGAAATTAGGTCCTACATCTTTCTTGCTACCTGTGCTATCTATTCTAGTATAGATACTCATCTCTCACGACTAAAATTCAGTCCATCTCAGGGATGGCAGTAACAGGTTGGTGTAATGGCAGAAGCAATACTCTCCAACAGCTAAGGAACAAGAAATGGAGAATACCTGATGCATTGACAGATGTTAATTTTGTCTAGTCAAAATGGAAAATTATCCAGATAGAATTGAGCAAAACTGCTTCCTATTCTTATAAGAAGTGCCACGGAACCCTTATGGACCAGAAATAGTCAGGGGATGCGTTCTACATCTCATCCCAAACATAGTACTTGCTGCAACATGGCACTCCCAATCATCCTGCTGTAGAGCTCAGCGATGAACTTGATTTTTCAGTTCTCTGGCAATTCTGAAAAATCAAAAAAACAAAATAAAACAAAAGTGTGGATGAAATAATCATTGGGCATGAGTCATTGAGTGAGAATAACCCTCTAGCCTGGTGGTTAGGGCCCTCAGCTGTTGGAGGGGAGACCTGGGCTCCAGTCCCTAATCCGATGGACATTTACTTATTTATACAAAGAGGAGACTGAGGGATGCCCATCCCCCGGTAGTCTGGTTGTTAGGGCACTCACCTGGTCCTGCTCCAGGATGGGGATTTGAACTTTGGTCTCCTGCATCCTAGATAAGTACCGTAACCATTAGGCTATTGGGTTAAAGGTCACCACCACTGGTTTTGTGAATGGTACTTGAATCTAGCCCCAAAAACGGACATGTCAAAATGGTTTAGACATTTCCCAGTGTTTTTTCCTTTTGACCAAAATAATTCTCCAATATCAATACAGACTAGCTAAATATCTTGGCTCACCCAAATCTGCATTTCTCTATGAAAAAAAGGTTGGGATAAAAGAGGTTCACTTAGCATTACAATACTGGAGCAATTAGTAAACTGCCCAAGCCCACCTCTGAACATGAACTAACCGGCCAAGATTTCTGAAACCTCCTACCATGGAATAGCGTGTGTCCCTAGTTTATTGGTCAAACTCCCTTTGCTTAAGAGACATCTACAATTAGACTCAAAGCAATAAAACACACTCACGTACAATGTCCGGCAAGCCCATTCTAGAATTTGCTAGCAGAAAAAACACATCCTTAATAGCAAAGTGCTTTTTTGTCTCTCAGTGAGATAGTTCCTTCTCCTCCCCGCACAGAAGCTCCTGGTTTTATGAGTGAAAATATCATGAGTAATTGAAGTTGAAAACCCCACTAGAATATCAAATTAAGCTAAAATGCTCATCAGCCAAAGCATAGTAATTCAGAAAAAAAAATCCTAATGCAGTGGTAGAAATACATTTCTCTAACTGCTTCACTAACTGAATTGATTGAATTAAATGTGCTCTGTGGTGCTAGCTAACCTTTGACCCCTGGTTACTTAGAATAATCAGGAGGCTAATTATCTTGGCACGAGCTGAGCTCCAAATGATCAGAATCACTGTAGGGTTCATAGAGCCTACACCAGCATTAATCAGGATGTCATCAAGGTTTGATTATAAATCCTAAAGATCACAAGACTGATAAAACACTGCTTAATTGGCTGAAAATTATATATCTATGTATTAACCACCGAGCCGAACACCTGAAAATTATTGCTTTCTTAGGAAGTGTTGGAGTCAGGTGTCTGTGCTTTCAAACATCCCACTGTTCAGTAATAAATGTACCGATCAGCATCAGCACAAAAGCCGCATTAGCCAGATTAAAAAAGATTTTGTTCTAACGTCAAATAGATTTTGATTTTCCTATTGGGGTTTGTGGCTCCATTGAAATCATTCCTCGTGTTTCACCTCTCTCATTATGAGCTTATTCGGAGGCAAGAACTGGCATAGTTTTCTGCCTACCTGCTAATGCAGCAGTATTCTCACTTCCAAAGGGAGAAAGAACTGCTGGCTGCAGAGTATCATATAGCTATATACAGAAATAAAGTGATGTTTATTGTCCCTTAACATTATTTGCCATAGAACTGGCAGGCTCAGTTGGAAGTGCTTCATATGAGACTGTGCCTTAGGATCCAAAATATTTATTAATGGGGTTGCTTGCATGGTTTTGCTTGGGAAAGGTTCAGAATGTACTTATCCGTGGGGATGTGTTTGTTATTAATAGTTTGCATAAATACTAAGATGAAGAAAGGGAAGAACCATTCCAAAGGAGTGTGACGGGATTGGGACTCACCACTGTGGCGCCTCCTGCCGGTTAGTCCAGGAATTAGCTCTGTCCTCTGTGGAGCGCCCTCTGCCAGTGGTGTCCCGTCCGCCGTCTGCTCCCCCGTTGGTATCCGCACCCTCGTTGTTCCCTGCTCAGCGATGTCCGCTTCTGGTCACTGCCCCCTCCGGCAGTGCCCCTTAGTCCGTCCTCACCCCCTTCCGGGGGTGGGGGCTTTTAACGACAGTCTTTCTGCTCGCTCCTGCCACAGTGGCCAACCGCAACCCAATGTCTAGCCCCTCACATCTGGGGCACGTTGCAGTCTGACATGGCCGCTCTTCGTCGGCCAGGTGCGATGCGAGGGGAAAGGGGGGGATGACCCAAGCCCGCCCACTACTCTGGGTCCCTGCCCAAGGACCCTCTAGCGGCAGTCTCTCTGCCCTCCTTCTCTCCTCTCACTCATCTATCCTCCATGGGCCATTTCCCCTCTGGCCCCTCGCACCCTCTCAGCCCTTCCAGTCAGGGCCCGCAGCCTGGCAGGTATTGGGCTGGAGCTCTCCTCTGCTCCCCAGATCCTTCCCAGCACTGCGCTGTCCAGGGTGCTGGTCTCCTTTCCTCAGGAGACAGACCTTCTTCCTTGAAGGTCTGGGAGAGACTCCCTGCTCCCTTCCTGGACAGCTTTTATATAGGACTGAGCCTGGCCCTGACTGGCCGCCTTCTGCTCAGCCCTGATAGGCTCTCCCACAGGCCCTCCCTGTTTGGCTTCCAGTCCGTGCAGCCGCTCTGGCCTGCCTTAGCCCAATCTCTCATAGGGGTGGGGCAGCCGCCTCGCCACAAGGAGGAATAGCATAACTGTTTAGCAAGCACGTTTTATTCATACTAGTCCTGATCCAGTGTCATAGAGCTTAAGGCCAAAAAGGACCACCAGATCATCTAGCTTAACCTCCTGTGTATCACAGGCCATCAATAACACCCGCACACTAAACTCAAAACTAGACCTAATGTACATCGAGGCCTGTGAACAGAGGACACACACTCCCACCACCCTCATTGGTGCAAATAGACTTTGGCTAGGCCTGAGGGTCCTTCTAATGCTTGTCACCCTGACCTACAAGTATAACATCCCCTTCTATTCTCAGAAATGCGTAGATATTGGCTATCATATTAAACTGAGAAAGATAAGGAGCCTCGTCCGTGCTTTGGTACTTAGGTCTACAATTATCTGTAGTACGCTGGATAGTCTTCGATAGATTTTGACATGAAATTATTTAAATAATTATGTCATTCTGGATCCACACTCTTTGTTCGTGTTTATTTATAAGCACTCAAGTGATTATTTCTACATCCACATCAAAACGTGTGCAGGGTAGGTGATGGAAAAAGGAATGATTGTGTTCTATTAGGTTGTGTGTCTTCTGAACACACTGTTAAGAAAATTTAAATTACGGGCAAGAAGATGAAAGAGCATTGAATGCTCCCTCTGCAGACATTGCAAAGAAGAAACAGTACCACAAAAGTCACTCAGAAAGGAGATGTTTAGTTTTCCTTTTTCACTATATACTTTTCTTTCAAGTACAGATGAAATGAGCATCTAAGAAAGGAGCTGGACAACGGGGGATGGAGAATATATGTTCCCTTAAAACAGAAAAGAGAGACTCCATTTAGCATATCTTTACTTTCTTCCTGACCTACCTCTCTTTTACTCAACCTCAGATAGTACATCCATTCACTCCGTGCTTCAATCACTCCCCATCACAGCACTTCCCAGTCGACATTTAATTCACACACACTTTCACCTTGTGCATGCACCATCTGCAAGAGAACTCCTTGCAAACTCTGCTTTGAACACTGCCATCCCAGTGCCATACAAGAAGGCTCGCATCACTCTGAAGTCACAAGGTCGGTGAGATTCCATTACATCTATTATTGCTTCTCCTTTTTGACCTTGGGAAGGGAGTCTTTTTGTGCTGACGGAGTTGTCGACCCATAGTCCAACTGTTCCCTATTAGCGTAATGATAGCGCTGTGTTCTTCAGAATGTTGGCGATATGATAAAAAGTACCTTCCCATGAGAGAAAAAGATAGAAAAAAAAGAAATCACTAATCATGAAAGTTCTCCTACTGTAATCCTTAAATGATTCTCCTTATATTATGGCACTTTGATATACCACTGCTATTTCCATTCAGTGAATGCTGCACAAACAGGAGATATGACAGATAGTTTGATGGAAACTCATGTACTTCCTCTCTGAGATTCTGCGTATGATAGACTTTATTCATCAGCTTGAGAAAAGAGAGTCTTCTGCTTGCCTGGAAGAGTTATTATGTGCAGACAGTGTGAAATACTGTACCTATGGCCAGAATTTCCCTAGAAAATGGATGCTAGCTAGACGTTTCGGTTTCAGAATTCAAACACATTTTGTATTATTGCACATAAAGCTATCTCCTTCCATCTGCACCTCCTAGCACACTATGAAACTTTCCATAGTTCTTAACTGACTCCAAAAAAGAGTTTTCAGACTGGGCCAACTTCATACATATCTCTGCTGGAGGGGTTTGTAAATCTAGGGCATCTCACCCACATGAGTTGGCACACTCTGAAATGCCAGAAGTTTGGGGAATTGATTAAGTTTCATTGCTAAAATATTCTAGAGATACAAGTTGTTCTCGTGCATGTATGGTGCTCGCCAAGGACCACAGGAAGAGGCTTAACCACTGTTGAAACATCTGCTGTTGGCAGCACGGATTGTGATCAGCTACAAGTTGGCACTGTGAATAATCATCTTCACTGGGAAATTGGTTCTTTAACAGTTGAGAGGTACTGTCAGTGCAAAAAGTGATAAGATATTAGATAGGATGCTTAGGCTTCTTATCTTATTATTCAGCTCCTTTTTCTCATCTATCCCAAGGATTCTGCCTTGGAGAAGGTCTCATTTATATTGTAATTTCTATTCCATGGTGAGAGCTCTGTGCAACATTGCAACTTCTCAGCAGGATTAAAATGCAGTTTGGTCTTGCAGTGTCAAAGGGATCATAGTGTTTTTGCTGCATCACTCAAACTGTGCAACAGCTTTACAAAGTCCAAGGCTGTACTACAGTTTCCTTGGATTTTGCAGGATATAGCATCGTTTGGAGGAATTGTTAAAACATGATTCAGTCCTATCTACACTACAGAATCAAATGGTGCTTTAGCCTGTATTGTAAACCTGGTTACAAATAGTCATCCCAACATGGTGGTAATTAAAATGTAGGTGGGATCTAGGCCAGAAGAATAAACAAACCTGTTCAGTGTTCAATGAGGCTAAAAGATCTTGCCTCGCTTATATAAAATATGGAGGTATACATGGACACAATTAACAGTGAGAGCAATTACCAATTGGAATAAATTACCAAGGGGTGTGGTAAAATACTGCTTTCTTGGAGGCTTTAAATCAGAATTGGATGTTTGTCAAAATACGCGCTAGTTCAACCATAAATTGTGTGGCTCAATGCTGGTGGAGTTCTAAAGGCCAGGAGGTCAGACTAGATTATCCTAATTGTCCCTTCTGGCCTCAGAGTTTATGAATAATTTGACCCAATGTATATGGCCTAGGCAGATATTTCTCAATACTTAGCTTAATAGATATGAATATTTTCCTGTTTGATTTCTAGGAGTGGAGTCACACAGGAGAATCAGACCAAGAATGCTCTGTGCTTTATTTTTGTTGTCAATGTGTTAACAGCAAGTACATGTACTATATGACTGTGTTTGGGACTCCACAGTGAAGAGTTAAAGAAAATAGCAACAAATTATCCTTTCATCAAGTAATAATTTCCTTTTCAGTTCTGAATGATCATCAGCTTGAAGTTCTTTACCAGCCATGTTGAAATTATTACATCTCCATTGTTTGGAAGAGTGCATTTCTTGACATTTTATTTTCTATTCTAATCTGTACTCAGTCCTAATACATTTTAAGTCTAGCAACGTACTTATTAATATATTCAGAAGTACAATACTTACCATTCAAAGCTCAAATTCACAAAATAGAGGTGCCAAGCCGATTTATGTTTTTAAAAAGCAACAGATGCAATTTAATCCATTCAGAAATTATGGGTTCACAGAACATTAACTACTGAGTGTGGCAGTAGGTATACATGTGACCTTTATCACACTAGAATTTTAGCTGGCAAAGTTTGCTCCCTGGTCACATTCAGAAATATTCTTTTGTTTGTTCTTTCTTTCATTGATTTGTCATTATGCACCCATACAGAAACACAGTGTATTGGTATGTATATAAAAACAGCCATTAGATGTTCCCTTCACATGCTCTGGGCACTCCTTCCAAAACATAATCTTCACAACAACAAAAAATTGCATTACATCACTTAAGTCCACGGCAAATGCCCCCACTGCCCACCTTCCACATAATCAATAAAATCAGCACGGATGCATTTCCTTTATCATAGCCAGGAGGAGATAATCGACCAAGGACACTTGGGCAGATTCTCTCTCCATCCCCTAAATCTCCAGTCCTTCCTTTAAATCGACCTTCCTCTGCTACAATATGCAGACCACAATCTTAGCCTGCTTTTTCTTTTAAATCATCATTCAGATATGTGGTATCAGCAATATTAAAATGCCTCAGAGTTTCTCCATAAAGGGGAACAAATTCTGCCCTGCAATGCTACTGCAGTCAATAGGAATTGTAACCATTTAATAGCAAAAAAAAAAAAAAAGTACAAATGCATTCAAAATGATCATGGTCAATTTCATATCTTCAGGAAGCTCTTTCCTAATGTACAATTCAATTATTTTCTAAGATCTCTTCCATCCTCCTTGAGTATATTTTGTATTAAGAAGAAAATAAGGAAGCAGCTAGAAGAAATATTATCAGTTTATAAGAAATAAAGTACCCAACAGCCTGAACTATTACAGTAAAACAGTGAAAATTACTGAAGGCTACTCAAGTGATTTACGTTTTGCACTCTGCTCTTTAACAGGATATTGCATCTAGTTTACGTTGTCAAATCCTGGTCATGTTATAATAATAGCTTACCTTTTCATAGCACCTCTCATCTAAATGGTTCCCGACGTGCTTCATATATTAATGTACAAACTGTGCAAGGAGAACCTTAAATACACTACTGTAATACAGCTATCTCTAAGGTGAAAAACAGCACCTGTCTGTGTGAGCACAGCCAAGGCTACACAGCACTTAAAGACAGTAAATGTATAAAAAACAAAACAAAACAGGAGCGCATTATGAGGGGAAAATATAATTGTCCAAGCTACAGCTTGGCAAGGTCACAGGGTTAACAATAGCCTTATTCTTATGAAAAGTTCAGTAAATCTTTAATGGTCATAGCAGGTCATGTCCTTTGTTTTACATTGCACACTGTTCCCCCTAACACCATGCCAGGGCATTTGATCACTACTGGATTCAGAAGGAAGAGCGATCAAATGGATCACCAACATGACTTTGTGAAGCACACGTATGTTAATTGAATATTTCTATCCAGGCCTTTATCTGGCAAGCCTGAGACATCTGATGGGATCATAATGCCAGGTGACTTGGCTTATCATTGGCCAGAAAGTCTAGCTTGTGTCTCCAAGTGAATTCCACTATAAATGTCAGCAATTGACATTCATGAGATTCTCCCTGCTGGGTTCTTTGACACAGCAAACCTGTGTGATCACACCAAAGATCCATGTGTCCTGGGAAGTATTCTAGGCATAATGCCATAGAAAACCCACTAGCCTCTTACAAACAAATGCATAAATACTGTATATGCACATCTCACAGCTACCACTGAATAGGAGCACGAAAAGATAAAATATATTTAAAAAAAATATGGTACTTAAATAAACCTAATTTGCAAAAACCTGTGTATCTAGAACTCGAGTTTTAAATACAAGGAACTGTGGGAAAGAATAGATGCGAGGTGGTTCTAAAGGGTGGTATTGGGGAATATAGCAGATTGATCTCCCTTTGGGAGCTCTCTCTACGTCCTCCTATGGAGCTGTGTGTATTAATATAGCTCATCATCTTTCATCATTCCTGAGATCTAGAAAGGAAAACAAACACTGTGACAATAACACACACAACACCTTCAACTGGAATGGTGCTCTGATTAATGAAAACTGACTTGCAGTTTTAATTTGGTTGTTCTTGAGTGGGGCCGACAGTGTGTGGAATCTTAATGAGCCTTGATGTACAGATCATCAATTCAAGCACGTTTTTCTCACATTGCATTTGCTGTTCATTGCAGCTATCTACGTCAGGCTGGGCTGGCGTCCCAGTCTAAGGCAGAATTTGTTCAATGGCCTTACAAAGGGCATCTCTTCATGCTCATCATTGTTGGATGCTGGTCACCCACAGTAGCCTAGGGCATATATTATTATGCATCATATGGACACATCATAAATAAAATCTCACCTATTTCAGAAACTTTGTTACAATTTTGGCCAAGAAAGCCATTTTCAGATCGTTTAAGGTAGAGTGTGGAGTTTTGATCAAGGACTAGTGTTTAAATTTGCTGATGCTGCAGTCGCATTAGCTGATCTCTTAAGATTTCAGCTCCAAATGGTGGAACTCCCCTGAGATCTGTTGTTCTTCTAATATTTTTCCCATCTTGAGCTGTACCAAATCAGTAAAATTAGGCCCTTTCTGCTTTGGAACCAAAATTTTACATTTTATTGTTTCATCATCCTTTTTTTTTTTTAATAACTTAGAACTGCCTTCCCAGTTCCAGGGCAAGGGGGTTAGATTTGCACGTTTGGTGTGAGCCCATACAACTCTTTTGAATTAGTTCAATTTATAGAGCCAGATCCTCCACTGTAATAAATTAGCATAGATAGCTCCATTGACTTCCTATGGCAACTTACACCAGCTGAGCGTCTGTCTCAAGGTGTTCTATTTATATATATATATATATATTTAAATGCGAGTGCTGATGGCAGCAGTTTAAATAAAGTTCTGAACTCATCTATTTTATTCTTAATTTACAGTGGTGCTTTGGGGATGTGCGGATATTTAAAATGAGTGAAATCAATTAACTCGTGATCTAATTATGTGTGTTAGCCACTGTGGGGGGTTTTAGAGCACGGCAGTAGCTTTTCCCTGTTCAGCACCCTGCCTTAAGAGTATAAATCTTGCATTTTGAGAGATGATGAACCTACCACTCTGTTTCCCCCATTTCTAATACTAGCTTGAGTTCTGAGTTCATTTTTTTAACCCTTCTTTTTTTGCTTTTAGTTTTTAAGGGGGAACCACTGGCATCATAACTGGGGTGTTCTTCTATATTTACCTTAAGGGCTAGATCTTCAAAAGGACTCAGCTCCGAATTAGGCACCTAATGAAACGTGACCACGTTTTCAAATGGCTCATCACCCAGCATCTCTTGGTATTCTTGATAGGAGCTGCAGGGGAGTACTGAGTGCACATTAAAAATCTGTCCACTTGATTCAGAGGTGGCATTTTCAAAAACACCTCTGTGAATTAGGAGCACGAGTCCCTATCCCTCCATTGGGCCTTGACCCTGCCTTTGTTGATGTCAATGGCAAAGCTCCCATTGATTTTAATGGTGCAGGTTCATGGTCTAGGGGCTGAGCTCTCTTGAAATTTGGCCACCTATTTAGGTGTCTAAATGGGAGGTGTTGGGTCCTGAACACCTTTGAAAATCTGGCCTTTGCAGTGCATGTCTAGTAATTTGTATAGAGCCAAGACTGAGGAAAAGCATAAAATATTGAATGTGCTGATCTTTTTTTTTTTAAAGTAAAAAATGTCAATAATAGTAAATGCTCATCTTGCTACTGAGTTGTGGCTGCAGTGGGGCTGGGAGAAATGGAAGCACCTTGAGAGTGGGAGTGGGGGCATGAAAACTCAACTAGGAGCAACTAGGGCCATGTGCCACATGAGTCCTCTTCTCCTCCTCCTCCCCCTCTTGCCTTCAATATGTGTATGGGGCGGTTTTGCTTTTCCCCCCTTCCGTTCTCCCCACCCCCTGTGCTGCAGGACTCAGGGAAGGGAAAAGCTAATGTATGCTGCCTCTCGGCATGGGAGAATGACCTGCTCACTGCTGCTGCCATTGGTCAGTGATGGCTGATAATAAGAGGGGAAAACTGGAGGGGAAGGAAGGTGGCTGCTGTTTGCTGCCTAGGCAAGTAGCTATTTTTGGCCTCCCTGTACAGTGGCCTTGGGCAACACCATCCATGGTGAGGGGGTCTGCACCAATGTCTTGCACACCTTGTAGCACCTTCATCTTATCTCTGCTATCTCCAGCATGAAGGAGGGAAGTGGGCTGGGATGCTGGTTTTCAGGCAGGGTGCTCTGGCAGGACTGAGTGTGTAATGGGCCCATGGTTTTGACACCCACCCTCAGGTTTATAGTCTACATGGGCCTCTGGTGCCAGTTGAGACCCACCTCTAAGAAATCATGAGGCAGTGTGATATTGGGTTAGAAAAAGGTCTGGTTTTAGGTCCCTGTGACCCAATGGACTGCCTGGGTGTTGATCCTGAGTACAACAATGCACGGTGAGAGGGTACGCCTCCTTGTCTTGCACAGCCAATTGCTGTCCTCATCTTATCTCTGGTATGGAGGAGGGAGGCTGGGCAGGAGTCTTGCTTCCAGTTAGGGTCCCTGGCCAGGCCTGAGGGTGTAGAGTAGGGTGACCAGATAGCAAGTGTGAAAAATCGGGACAGGGGGTGGGGGGTAATAGGAGCCTATATAAGAAAAAGCCCCCAAAATCGGGACTGTCCCTATAAAATCAGGACATCTGGTCACCCTAGTGTAGAGGGGGCATGGCCTTCACACTCACTCTCATGTTTTCTGCCCCTGAGGCCATTGGTGTGCCAGTTGAGCTCTGTACTGGAACAAACCAGCTGGGTAGTGTGAGGTTGTGGCTACCCAGTTTGTTAATAGTTTTAAATAAAGTTCAGGCCGCCACATTTAACCATACTGCAGTGTATGTTTCTCATTGTTCCTGGGTCAACATCCAGTACACTTTGCAGGGCTGCAGAACTTAAACTGTTAACAGACTGGTGAGGGATCACTACTGAATTTCCTAATTCAACAAATCAATCATGGGACTGAACTTGGGAAGCTGATTTCAACAGAAGTTACAGGTGATTAGCACCTCTGAGATTCAGGCCCTAAATGCTACAAGAAATGGTGGATTCTTTCAAAACATGAGACCCGAACAAATGTGCTTTATACGTTACAGCACTTTTCTATGTGGAGTGGAGCACCTTCTTGGTAACCACTGCTCCATTATATCTGAGGTTCTTAATACTGTATTTTCTTTTGATCCATTTGAAGTCAAGTTAACTTATTGTTAAAGTATTATTTCAGGTTAATTAAGCTGTAAATGAGCTTAATGATCTGCCTGAACCGAAGCTCAATAACAACCTATGTATTAATTCCCAAAATCCAAAGAACCTTTAAATCCTTGCCAACTGTGCTGAAGACAATAGAAAGAGACAATCAATAATGTTGCCCTTCTTAGAAAATCAAGTCTGAAGCTGAAGAGCTTGAAATAAATGAATTTTAATGCATGCACTCAGATTCTCCAGATAAATTCAAAAAAGGTTTGGGAACCTAAGTCAAGTCTGTTGGAAGAAATGAAGAAGAGAACACTGAAGACAGAAAAAGACAGTTCCCTCCCCTATATTTTAGTATTGGGGGTCAAATTGTACCTACAAGTAACCAGATTACAAAGTCTATATTGTAATAAGATTATAGTTTAGATCTTCTATCTTGGGTAATATTTGGAAATCCCTGTAACCTCTCAAAATGTTCTGTTATTATGGGGAAGTGAAGTTGATAAGATAGAACAAAGGACTCTTCATCACGACTCCTTGGGCAAAAGTATTGACACCACTAGAGATGCACAATGGATGAATTTTGTCCCTGGGAATAAAAAACAGTATTGCACTGACAAATCAGCCACAGGCAAACCAGTTAGAGGAGTGGGGGCTTCTTACATTAGTGAAGTTTGCAGGGTGGCGCCATTGAGGGGCTAATCCTGAGATATGCTGAGATCTCCCAGTTCCTAATGATCTAAAATGGAGCTGCAGGTGATCCGTACTTCTCAGGAATGGGAATTGAATCTATCTCTAAACCTCAGTTTATCCATCCATAAAATGGATATATTAACATTCTTCCACCACAAGACCATGGAGAGATGTATTCATTAAATTAATTAATATAACATGCTTCAGCTGCCAGTGCTTTGGAAGTGAGGAATATTATTGTGTCTGAAATTCATGTGCATCTGCAATGGTTTACATAATATACCCCTGCGAAGTGAGAATAGTGTTCATGTATAGTTTGACTGGACTGTAATCAAGTTGTAGATAACCCAGGAAAGATTTGGTTAATTGACCTGTAAACAGTTCTTCCCTCTGAAAAGAGAATGTAATGCATGATAGGTATGGGAACTAAGTAGTAAAATGAACCTCAGTTATTCTATCCCAGAGAAACTCAGCAGAGAAAAAGCAGGACAGGGACACGAGCAATGTTCCCTCTACGTTTTGACAGGCCATGTGTGCAAACAATTTCTTCTGTGCAAATTGTTGTGCTTCTGTGCAAATTTTTGTGCACGTGGTGTTTAGCCATGTGCATGGGGTTCAGGATCTATGTGCGCGTGCGCACAGCTTAGAGGTAACAGTGGACACGAGTCAAATATTGTATTTATTTATGACACTGAAATGAGAGCGAATAAAAGGGGGGGACTTTGTAAGAAATCAAAAGGCAAGAATCTTAAAAGAAGAATGAACCATGTTCCATCCACCCTTTTGCTTTCTCGGATCTGAATATTTCTTCTTCCAGTAGTTGTGCACTTCCGCACCTCTGTGAGTTATCTGTAGTGCATTAACTGAAGTTACTAGATGATTTTTTTTCTTCTTAGTCAAGTGCTTTCAAAGAATGTTTTCTATCACATTGTTACTTATCTACAATCTGTCAAGAACAGAAGCAGTGCAGTAATAATACAGTACCTTGCTCTTCATGCTCTGGGAATGTATTATTTATGGCCTATGAAATTCAGTTTCACTCACGTATTACATCTTTCTTCTGCTGTAAATAATTAATGCTGGCTTGAACAAAAAAAAATTTGTGTGGTCATTATTAGAAAATAGTAACTATTATTATTGTTAATAATACTAATAACAACAATTATTGTTTTAGTTCCACGCCACCGTAAAGGAAGGAGTCACAGGAGTGATAGTGAATGTAACTGTTGAAGACCGAGATGACCCAGCAACAGGAGCCTGGAGAGCTGTGTACACCATTATCAATGGAAACCCAGGACAGAGTTTTGAAATCCATACCAATCCAAAGACTAATGAGGGAATGCTCTCTGTTGTCAAAGTAAGGACAATTTGCTTTTGTGCAATTTATTATTACTGTGAGGTGCATTACACATGAAAAGGATCAATTACTGGAATTAACAAGTCAAAAGTATATTGTTGGCTAGCAGTTCAGTTTAGACAATGGAGGTCACTCCTTTTGTGTTACAATAACCCTGCTGGAACCTGCTTACTGGAAGCTAGTAGCTCTGCTACTATGCTAGAGTACATGGTGTGGTTTTGTCGTGTGGCTATATATACACAAAGTATGAGACGGAGACAACACAACTTGTCTGTTGCTGAACTTTGACCAGCCAGCAGGATGTAGCCAATGATGGTGATGGAGGTGCTGTCCCTTTGTGGCTAATTCTGTCACTTACAAGCCTGGGTGAATGTTATATGTGCTCTTTGCATCTGGTACTCTCATTTCTTGACGTGTCTTACAGCCTTTAGACTACGAGATCTCAGCATTCCACACACTGCTGATCAAAGTAGAAAATGAAGACCCGCTGGTTCCAGACATAGCCTACGGCCCCAGTTCTACAGCAACAGTTCAGATCACTGTTCTGGATGTAAACGAAGGCCCTGTTTTCCACCCAGACCCAATGATGGTGACCAAACAAGAAAACATCCCCATAGGCAGTGTTGTGTTAACAGTAGTCGCCACAGATCCAGATACCTTGCAACACCAGACTATTCGGTGAGTGCAATATTCTTTACTCTAAGTCTACCAAAAAGTGAATCCAAATGTCTGTTGTGCCTGCAGAGCTTGGCTGTTAGGACCGCATTACATTAAATTAATTTGGGATCTGGATAATAAGGAGTGAGGATTTCTTTTTCATAACGAAGAGCGTCGTTATCATGAAGACAAAGAACTACATTAGGCAGGTGACAATAGTTTTCCAAGTTATAAGTTACGGCAATAGAACGATCCAGTGCCACAGGTGGTGGAGTGACCTAGTTATGGTACAGAGTTCTTAGAATGATTTGTAACTTGCTTGTTATTCCTTCCCCGCCTCCCCACCCTTGCCAAGAAGATCACAAGAAAACTTTTTTTTTTAATTTTAAACTAGTTTATGAGAATAATTTCTCTGTTTTTCAGATGGATGAACCAGGCTTATATTTATTTCTAATGTCTTTAATGAAGTAATTATTATCCACCGAGATTTAAGAGCTACAGGGATAATAAATGCTACTCAACTAAGCAATGGCATTTAATAATAAACTTAGTTCTGGATAAAGGCCAACTAAGAGAAATGCAAGGGTGATAGACTCTCAGAAATATGGGGCTGGAAGGGATCTTGAAAGGTGATCTAGTCTAGCCCCCCGCACTGATGCAGGACCAAATAAACCCTAACTACCACAATGGGCGTTTGCCTAAACTGTTCTTGAAAATTTTCAATGACAGGAATCCCACAACCTGCCAGGAAGCCTATCCCAGGACTTAACTATCTTTAAAGTTAGAAAGTTTTTCTCAATATCCAATCTAAATCTCCTTTGCTGCAGATTAAGATCATTACTTCTTGTCCTACCTTCAGTGGACATGGAGAACAACTGGTCAGCATCCTTTTTATAACAGTTTTTAACTTTTCTCATAGATTAGGTTTTCTAAAGTTTTCATCCGTTTTGTTGCTTTCCTCTGGACTTTCTCCACTTTGTCTACATCTTGCCTGAAGTGTGGCACCCAGAACTGGACACTATACTCCATCTGAAACCTAACCAGTGCTGAGTAGAGTGGGTCAACTACCTCCCTTGTCTTACGTACAACACTCCCGTTATACACCCCAGAATTGTATTAGCCTTTTTTGCAACTGCATCACAAAGTTGATTCATATTCAATTTGTGATTTGCTATAACCCCCAAGATCCTTTTCAGCAGTAATATCACCTATCCAGTTATTCTACATTTTGTAGTTGTGCATTTGATTTTTCCTTCCTAAATGCAGTACTTTGCACTTCTATTGATTGAATTTCATTCATACCAATTGTCCAGTTTACCAAGGTCCATTTGCATTCTCATCCTTTCATCCAAAGTGCTTGCAACTCCTCCCAGCTTGGTGTCATCCATAAATTTTATAAGCATACTCTCCACTCAGTTATCCAAGTCATTAACGAAAATATTAAATAGTACCAGACCCAGGACAGACACCTAAGGGAGCCCACAAGATTTGCTGTTCCAGCTTGACAGTGAACCAATCAACACTAATCTATAATTCCTCGGGTCCTTTTTGTTCCCTTTTTAAAAGATGTTTAAAAAGATGTTTGTTTGCTCTTCTCCAGTCCTCTGGGACCTCACCTGTCTTCCATGGCTTCCTGAAGATAATTTCTAATGGTTGCAAGATTGCTTCAATTACTTCCTTAATGCATCCTAGGGTGAATTTCATCAGCCCTGCTGACTTGAATACATCTGACTTATCTAAATACTCTTTAACCTGCTATTTCTCTATTTTGGCTTGCATTCCTTCCCTCTTGTTAATATTAATTATGTTGAGCATCTCGTCGCAATTAACTTTTTAAATGAAGACTGAAGCACAATAGGCATTAAGCACCTCAGCATGTACCTGTTATTAGCTCTCCTTCCGCCTAAGTAGTGGGTCTACCCTTTCCTTTGTCTTTTGCTTGCTCCTAGTGTATTTCTAGAACAAGTTCTTATTGCCTTATGTCCCTTGCTAGATGTAACTCATTTTGTGTCTTGACCTTTCTGGTTTTGTCCCCATGTGCTTGTGCTATTCTTTTTTATTTATCAAAAGTAAATTGTCCATATTTCCACTTTTTGTAAGATTTCTTTTTGATTTTCAGGTTATTAAAAAGCTCCTGATGGAGCCATATTCATTTCTTCCTATTCTTCCTGCCTTTCCTTCACATGAAGATTGTTTCCTGTTGTGCCTTCAATATTGTCTCTTTGCAAAACTTATCTCTGTTTTCCCTTAGATATGGGACTTTACCTACCTGTTCTCTAAGTTTGTTCAAGTCTGCTATTTTGAAGTCCATTTTCCTTATTGTGCTGTTCTTACTTCTTCCTTTCCTCAAAATCGTGAAATCTATCATTTCACGATCACTTTCACTTAAACTACCTTCCATGATCAGATTCACAGCCAGTTCCTCCCTGTTTGTCAGAATCAAGTCTTAAATGGCTGTCCTTGGTTACTTCCTCCAGTTCCAATACATTCCAAGAACTTACTGAAGATTTTGTGTTTTGCTGTACTACTTATTCAACAAATGTCTGAGTAGTTGACGCCCTCACCCCTCATTACTTACCAAATTTGGATATTTGTTATTTGTTCTAGAAATGCCTCATCTACCTCCTCCTCCTGATTTGGTGATCTCAAATAGACCCCTACCATGTTTTGTTTCCCCATTAACCTTCACCCAGAGATATTTAACCGGTCGGCCTTTCACCTCCTCCGGGACCTCAGAACAACTGTATATATTCTTGATGTATAAAGCAACACTTCCTCTTTTTTCCCCCTTCCTGAGCAAGTGATACTGCTCTATAGCAATATTCCAGTTATGAGGTTTATCCCTCCACAAGTCTCAGTGGTGCCAATTAAGTTACAATTTAACTTGTGTACTAAGCCTTCCAGTTATTCCTGTTTATTCCCCATACTCCTTGCAGTTGCATATAGACTTTTAAGATGTTAAGCAGATTCCCCCACTTTTTTCCATTTTGTTTCTTCTATGACACTATTGTCATTTTTCATTCCCTTCACCCGCATCTTCCAGCCCTCTATCAAGGTCACCCTTTTATACCTCCTGGTGGGCTTTTATCACTTGCCCCCTTTTGAGCCTAGCTTAAAGACATCTTCTCTAGGTTGGCTTGTCAGTGTCCAAAAATACTCTTCCTCTTCTTGGTCAGGTGGACCTGATCTCTTCCCAGCAGTCCTCCTTTTCGGTATAGCACCCCATGGTCGAGGAAGCCAAAGACGTCCTGTCAGCACCATCTGTACAGCTTTGCACGCATCTCCAGGGTGCATTTGTCTCTGCCTAGGCCCTTGTCCTCAACTGGGAGAATGGAAGAGAACCTCATCTGCACCCCCACCTCTTTCACCCTTGCTCCCAGAGCCCTGTAGTCAGTGACCATGTGCTCAGGGTCAGACCTGGCAGCATCGTTAGTGCCCAAGTGGATGAGCAGCATGGGATAGTGCTCAGAAGGACAGACGAGCCTTGGCAAGCGTTATGTGACATCTCCGGTGCAGGTTCCAGGCAGGCAGCACACCTCCTGTGACATGTTAACAGATACATGCTTCCATCCCCCTCAGAAGGGAGTCTCTGACCGCCACTACCCTACGTCTTCTCCTCTTGGGAGGGAGGGGGGTGGCCATGAGCCTCCCAGCCTTGGGGGAGGGGCAGGTGACTTCTCTTCCTTAGACACTGGGCCCCGCTCCTCTCTTGTTGCCAGTGCAGCATTCTGGAATGGGTGACTCACCCGCTCTCACTCAGCCACCTCTAATCACTGGCCTGGTCAAAAAAAAATTGCACTGCCCTCGCTTCAAAGAGCCCCACTTTAATTCAGGTGTTAACACACTTAACTATCTAGCCCAGACAGTCAGCAACTGAGCCTAGATTTCAACCACACAGAAACCAGTAAACTAAACCAGGGTCCTACTAACCTGGATGACAAGATCCTAGCACAGAAAAGTGCTATTTTTTTGCCCCCCAAAGTTAATCAATAGCAGGAAGGCAGAAAACCCCAGAGATATTCAGCAGCTGGCTAACTCCCTTAGCTGCCTTCCTCTCACCAGCTACGTGATGATGTCTTCTGTACTATAGAAATATAATTCATACATATACCCTGTCTCTGAGGAACAGAGTTGGCGATTATTAAGTGCTACCATCTTCTCATATTTAAAAATGGAGAATCAATTTTAAAATTATTTTATGACATATGATTGCTATTTTCCTGGTCTGAATCTCTTGAGACCACAGCCTATATTAGGCAGCTTATGATGATGATCTACCAGTGTTCTGGGAAGGCTCCTGTGGAAAGAGGAAAATAATTTTTCCAGTCCATAAAAGCAGATTATTTTTACAGTTAAAAACGGTTCCTGGAGTCTCTGGTGAACTGGATGAAAATTTAAAAAGAACACACAAGTCATACAATGATGTTAGTCTCAAAATCGCATATATTTTTTTAAATGACGTTAATTCTACCTTCCTGCGTATCAGAGGAGGCGTTTCAATCAGATGCTTAGACACTTGAGCTGGAGGAGGGAAGCAAAATTGGGTGGAGCGAGGATGTAGAATGCAGAAGGGAGGACCAGAGGTGGTAGCCTGGGGAGTCCCTCCACAGATCAGCTGCCTTGTCGGTCGTTAAAGATTGAGAGAGGGCATGTGAGGAGAAAAGTCAGTGAGCAGCCACTCTTTGTAATATGCTTCCCAGGAGAGTTTCCTGTTAGACTTGGAGCCTTGTTGCAGGGAACTGAAGATGAATGGCAGAAAGGTGCCATAGAATAATGTAACAGAGATTAAGAAACATTGTGCTCTGATTTCACTATGGATTCTCTTGGGCAGTGCAGTCTGTGACCCCTTCTCCCGAGTCCTTACTGCATGAGGTTGCAAATACCATTTGCATGAAGGAAGAATGCTGTTTTGACTTTATGATAAACTTCATGGAGATTTAGAAGTCATTTTTTACCCTTCTGTATTTCCTTTTTTCCATGAGAGGGAGCAACAAGGCCATGGATAAGATATGTAGCTCAAGCGATGTTGGCCTACCCCTGTATTCCTTGTTTACCCTACACTCCAGGCAAAGTCAATTGAATCTTTTGAGTGCCAATCCATCTCAGATGTGTGGATTTGTCCATCATCAAAAGGGTTGTTTAGAAGTGACTGGGCACTTCAACAGAAGATTAGTCTATGGATCATTAATACAATTCAATGTAAATAAGCATGTATCAGCATAGTGTTGTGAAGGATTGGACTAAGAGGTGGAGATTAAAATGATGTGAAGATTAATTTAAACAGGTAAGAGTACTCAACATTTAATGTAGGGGGAAAAGGTATAGCATATCATTTAAGATTTCAATTCCCCGCATCATCTCAAAAACATCTAGTTAATAGACTATGAATATTTTGTTTTCTCTATCAAGAGTACCTGTAAACTTTGTCACTTAAAAATCAGATTATCTGAAGGATGGATCTTAACTGATGTCATTTCCCCTGTTTTTTAACTGTCTTTATTTATTGAATGCTTTTTTTAGCCATTCATTTCATTTTAGTCTTTGCTCTGGGGAATTCTTATTTCATTCACTATTGTCATAGCTTTCTGTTGATGGATGGAAAAGAGCTGTGGAATTTCTATCACGTCAGATACAGCAATATGACCCTCAGGTGCATTATTCAAAGCCTGACTCACATAGAAAAAAGTCCCATATTCCCTTTGGTGTTGGTATTGAGTTTAGCATATACAGGGCTAAATTTATTGACAGTTTTAAGTATTTTCATGGGAGCTATTTGGTAAGAAAAGGCTCATTAATTATTTGCAATGTTTGATCTTGTTCTGCTAAGAGAGCAGCCCCAAGAGAATAGGGAATATATGTGAAATAAGTTAAGAAAATCATGCAGTAGCTTTCTCTTATAATCCTGAATCTGCTATCTGTACTTCTCAACCAGACTTGCTGATTTTGCCAATTTTTTTAATGATTATGTTGGGAATGCAAATTATAGGTGGTATTAGTGGATCACTGGGAGCTCTAGTTTGCTTTTCAAATAGCGTATGAAGCCAGCTAAACAACATAAATCCTTTTGCAATCTACCACTAGTCACAACCTGCTGCAAAGGACTCCTGAAATTCTGAATAATAATAGCTCATAAGCTAAATGAAAGGTTCCCAGAGCTCGCAACTTAATATGGACAATATCTGCACTGCCAAAAATTGGAATTTTCTTTTACCCAAAAGAGAGGTTTTCTTCTCTCATGCTGAACATCCAGAAAAAGCACAACAATGAGGTGGATAGAAATCATATATGAGGAAGTATTTTACAAGACAAGGACTATTAATTTTAGAAGGAGAAAAACAGTGTGTGGCTCAGAAGAGGCTAATCAGGCTGTATATATCTACTTTTTGATACAAGAAATAGAAAACACTGAACAAAATAAAAAATAGAGAAAAGGAAGGATTTTTCATGCAATGTAGTTAAGCAGTGGAACTCACTGCTGCTCGATGTTATTGAAGCAAATAGCTTATGAAGAGTCAATAAAGGATGAGACATTTATATGAAAGAGAAAAGCATTTGCAATGTAGCTAGGCTAAAATTACATGTATCGTGGAAAATGCTCTGTAATTCTCACCAGTGGATGTACTGGTATAGTAACGTCAAATTTTCAAGCAAGCACAATACAAAGTGCACATTCACTAAGCCTTAATGGGCAAGTGCAAGTCACGGTTTGTGTGTGCATGCCCACATCCCTGATCCATGCATCCATTACTCCCAACAAAATACATATGTCAGTGGCAAAATGTCTGACTATACAGATAAAGGTATGAGGGGTTTTGTTCACATCACCCACCTTTGTTTTCAGTGTATTGCAACTAATGTATGAGACCATTCAGTGCCAAAAAGGTATTTTCAATTTGCTGTACCTACAACTAGGAGGTGCTGGTAGCTATTAGTAATGACCACCAACATAGGTTATTCTACTGTGTACAGTGTAACAACTACACTTTAAAAACCATGAATATAATATAAAGAAACATTTCTGTACCATGGTTCCAAATCAAACTGAATCTATTCTTTAAGCACCAAATATCTGAATCCGATTTAAATGACTTGTCTCTTTGGAAAACATAGCTTGCCTTATAAAGATTCCTATAGGCATCTGTATTTTTGAGACAATTTTCCTTCTAGTTCTTCAGCTTGAAGTATTCAAAATCTCCAAGTATTTGCAAGAATCAAAACCCATGTGCGTATAGGTCTAGATATCAGTATGCATATGGCTAGCAGTGCACCTGCATTAACATTATAAACATCATACTGGGAATTAAAACTCACAACCATACACTGCAGGATCCAAGTCCCATTGTGCCCTTAGTTACATCTGTTTAAATCTAGAGTAATTTTAATTTCAAGCCAGGCCTTGGACAATCATGTCCTGATCTGGAGTCAATGGAAAGACTCACCTTGAGTACAGTGGGATTTGAATCAAACCGTCAAAACAAGAACCGGTAGACAAAACAACAGTTTCTCCCCATTTACACGAATGTAACTGAGAGCAAAATGTTGTCCCTCTGTGTTCACAGGGAGAAAGCAATGGAACCAGTTAACGTACAATTGCAATTCTCAGACTGATTAACCTATATTAACGTATATTTTTTTCTGAAGTATTCAGTTCCTTCTACAGCTCCCAACTTTTTATTATAATAATAATAATAATAAATAATAATAATAAATCCAGAAGCCCCATTATTAATTATAATCCAACAATTTATTAATAGACTGATAATGAAGTTTCTCAAATTTGATTTCTTAATCAGGGATCACTGTTATTTTTGTGCCAGATTTAAGAGTTTAATTTTGGGTGCCTCTTTCCCACCTCTGAAATTTTAATCAGAAGTTTCAAGGGTATGTGTCAATGAGAAGTTAAAGGCCAAATTTAATAACATTTTCTACCTTGGGAAATTAAAAGAAGAGCCTTGCTTTCTGAAATCCATTATTAACAGTAGATCTTAATTAAACATAGTTACCGGCCTCAATAATTTGTCTGCATGAAGAGATCAGTTTTGTCATTTCTTTGCTCTTTGGATTCAACAAGTACAGGATACACAATAGTTAGACTTCAAACTAAGTGTAAATAAGTTGTTTATTGCAGTGTACTTATAATTTTTAATTAAAGCAATGCTCTCTGGTTTCATGTTTTATCATGGCAATATATTTTTATTACCTACTCTGCTCTAGGATTTTTAATTATTTATGTAAGTATATTATTGCAATTTTCATTCTTGGTAAGTGATGTGACTGGTTGCTGTAGAAACATCTCCAGGAAAAAAAATAGTTTATGGAATACAG
Source organism: Chelydra serpentina (assembly GCA_037349315.1). Taxonomy (NCBI): domain Eukaryota; kingdom Metazoa; phylum Chordata; order Testudines; family Chelydridae; genus Chelydra; species Chelydra serpentina. The sequence continues at coordinate 32,928,573 of JBAIAC010000026.1, forward strand.
CGTGTATAATTAATTAAATAACAAAATTAAAATGGCCTTAATTCGTATCTGACAAGATGTATTTGAAGCTGGAGTGCTTAGAAATAGAACCCATGCTAGAATGAGGCTCATAGGAATGGAAACTTTGTCAAAATTATGTGCAATAATTTTGGCAACTCATCTGTAGTCAATCCCAGTTGATGCCATATAATATCAAGGATGTCTGAATAGATAGTTGAAGGCCCACTCTCATAGTTTGTACATAGTTTGTACATAGTTCTTTTTGATACAAGAAATAGAAAACACTGAACAAAATAAAAAATAGAGAAAATGAAGGATTTTTCATGCAATGTTGTTAAGCGGTGGAACTCACTGCTGCTGGGTGTTATTGAAGCAAATAGCTTATGAAGAACCACCTACCGCAATGTGGTTCTGATTCATAACTTTGGCTCCTGAGTACAATAATACAAATGAATTAATAAATAATAGTAATATTGAGGAGGTCTCAGCTGCATTACGTTGAAAGCCAATGTGGTTATTTTACAGTAAATTTGACACATTAGCAATCTTAAGGTCTGATTCTGATCTTGCTTACAGTGGAAATACACCAATATGAAACCAGAAGATCTCCAGTGGCTTTGGTGGTATGGCTCCTGATTTATACTAGTGGAATTGAGATCGTAATCAGTACTTGCTGTTCATAGCATGATTTCCAAATAACAGCTGTCTATGTTGAAATGTAAAACAGTCTTTGTTTTACTTGTTATAATGGACTTGAGCCTTAGAGCAAAACACTGACACATTGTAATGGGGCTGCTTTCTTGAATAACAGTCTGTGAAAGTATAAATGCTGAGCCCTGGTCTACACTACAAACTTTTGTTGGTATAACTCCAACACTCAGGGGTGTGGAAAACCCACCCCCCTAAGCAACACAGTGATACCAACCAAACTCCTGGTTTAGACAGTTCTAGGTCGATGGGAGGGCTTCTCTTGTTGACATAGCTACTGCCTATCAGAGAGGTGAAGCCCTCCCGTTGGCATACATCACATCTTCACTAAGCACTACGCAGCTGCAGTGTTGTAAGTGTTGACAAGTCCTGAGTCTCTCAGACGAGTTAAAGAATGATACTCATTTCTTAATATCTTTGCTCAAAGTGCAACCGAGCAACAAAGTATCTACTAAGTCCATTGGTGGTTACTTTTACAAGTGAGCCAGATTTTTCTCTGTTCCATCTTCAGAGACCTAGAGTCAGTGCCTAGTGCAGTCCACTGAAGTCAGTGGAGATCCTCCAGAGTTATGCTGGTATAAGTGAAAACTGCCATGTTTCACCTTTAAAAAGATGGAGCGGTTTCCTAAAGGCCTGTAAGGTAGTGTTGAGACTATATTAAATGTGAAATTTGCAAGCTCGGTGAGTTCATCCTGACTCTCAAACATTGGAGAAACTAAAGCAGAATTCAGGGGAATAAAGTAAGAAATGGTTTATGTCTGTTATTCCTATTTGTGCTGCCAGTTACTAGTTTTATATGTAGTGAAATCAGAAGCCATGCATCATTAAACTAATTCAAGAAATGTATTTCATTCTCTGCTGCAAGTTGGGTTTTTTTAAGGCAAATCTGAGCACCCTGTGTCCAAGAATGATGAGACTTCAAACAACATTCCTCGCCAACTTTTAAGGGATTAATTTTGCATATTTCAATGCATACTGAGTCTTTTTTAAGACACACTTTTATGGTAGGCTCGGGTCAATAAACTTGCTTTAGGTTGCACTGCAATCATTTTAAGTACTATATAATGAGAGAGGGACAGCAAGTCTCAAAGTAAGAGTGCATGCTTATGAAGTAATACACACAGCCCTTGTTAAATATGTCTTCCAGAGTCAGAAAGGGTTGTCTTTGGACCCCTAACATCAGGAGATTGTTTTCCTTATACAGATAGAAAACTAAATCTTATTTTTAAAAATTAAAATGGCTGAGCCGTATTCTCAGTATGCAGCACCAGGGTTTTTCATTTTAAGTTACACCCAAGAGCATCTTGAGTTAGCTCTGCAGCTGTATTTATGGCCTGTCCAAAATCCACGCCCTGGGAATTTGGAGCGCATCTCTAAATCTGAAGATGATGTATATTGGGGAGTACAAACTGCTTTAAAAATAATGGAGATGGAGAGGGAAATCATGAAAACTTGGCCTAATGTACAAGTCATTCCTATCCTCCCCTTCCCGCCAAAAACTTTGAAACACAAAGCGCTGCCTCCAGAGAAGCTAATTGTAGCAGTGGAATCCAGAGACAGGGGAGAGGAAGAGGCTTGAATCACCTCATTCTGAAAGAAACAGTCCTGCCCATTCCTTCACGCTACAGAGGGAATTCTTACAGACCATCCTGCAGAACAGCATTTTCACTGAAAACCTTTCTTGTATGTGGTGATCGTAGCAGTGTAAGTGTATTGGTATGTGAGATGTATTGTGGTGTAGTTGCAATACTAATACTCAGAGAGGAGAAACTTTGAATGAAAGGTTCATGTTCATTGCTCCTTGGTAATCTGAACAAACTGACGTGTGTCTTTCATTTATTAAGTGGCAAGATAAATATACAATTCTCTCCCTGTGTAACAAACTGTTTAGACTAACAGTAAAATGAGAAAAGGAGTGACGATATGGAGATTGGAGGGGCTTCTAGAAAGGAATGGGTATGCTTGAATCTCTTCACACACCACTTTCACATGTATAACTCAAGTGGCGTTACAAGGGGTGAGAGGAAAACTGGGTCCAATATCTATCAGGGTTTCTCCTGCTCTGAGAATTATTTGCAGCTAAAGGGCATTTGGCTGGCACTGCCTGGAGAGATCACACACTTTGAATTAACTGTGAGGAAGCAGCTGGCAAGAGAATCTCTCCGGTGGGAACAAACTAGTGAAATGAGACTGAAGAGAATTAATGGCTGGAGTAAAATCCTTAGGCTGGAGATAATTTAAAAATCTGCCAGATCTGGAATCCAAGTCCTACCAAAGCTATGAAAGGAGGCTGAACATGGTCACACAGGTGAGGAACTCTGCCATCTCATCCGCACCTCACACACCACCACTACCACCAAACATTCTCCTCAACCTTAGAGCTGGACAAAGAGAGAAGTTCCACCGGAGAGAAGAATCTCACCCCAAGTGCACAAGTTCCCTGAGGAAAGGAGAGTCTCTTTCCTGCATGAGTGTAAAGGATTAAGCGGTCTTAATTGATCAGACGAATAAGAAGCCAGACTATGTGGGTTAAATTATTGCAAGAAGATGAACGAAGAATTTGTTGTGGAAATGAAGATTGCCCTGTGTTTATTAATGTACTGTCATGCCCTGAAGATGAGGCTGTGCTTCCTCACTCCCTGAAGCGTTGTTGGGTACTCCTTCGTGGATGTTCTGTGGGCTTTTAAGCCAGGGATAAAGGAAAGATGATGAGGAACATAGGATAGGCTTCTGTCTGCCACGTCCTGCAGAGATTCCAATGAAGCTGAGCCAGAGCAGGAATAAATGTTGCTCTGGGTCTCCTCCATGGATGCTTCTGACAAATCATGAGGGGAACCAGCCGCTGGTACCATGGCTCTGGACGGAGCCACATTGGCAGTGGTGAGAGACAGCAGCAGAGGCAGGATTCATAGATCTGGAAGGTTCTTTCAAAGGCTGGGAACCTTCACATTATCTGAATTCCACAGGGGTCTCAAGTCCCTTGTGGGAACATTTGGCAAGAGACTCCACATCTCCTCTCTGAGATATCCTGCCCCTCAGGTCCACCCTTGCTGGTTTCTCCTCCACGGGAGGGGGTGATCTGACTCAGATACCCACCTGACCTCTCTGTTTATATCTTTAAAAACAACCAGCTTGAAGTTCTGAAGTTACCTCATGAGTAGCATGGAAGGAATGAGAACAGCAGCTGCTCTAAGAATGAGAAAGATGAGTGATAAAATTCCCCCCAGCCAAAATGCAGCGTGGGCCAGATCCTGGGGTCCCACTGACCAGTGCTCAGCAGAAGTCAGGGTACGGTGGGGGTGCACCTTTGAGCTTCCCTAATCCAGGCTTGCTCTGCATTGTGTGCAGATTTGAGCAGTCTTCAGTCTTACCCGAGCTCCAAACAACAGCAGCAGCAGCGGAGGAGCTGATATGGCACCAGGCCTTTATGAGCACCAGGATTCCCCAGTTATGCCCCTTTTACCTTGGCCACACCCCATGCACTTGCTGCAATGAGCACAGTTATGGTGCAGAAGCTACCACAGTGGCTCTTTGCCAGCCAAGGATCACCCAATGCTGGAGGGGAATCCTCCGGTGGTAGTTAAACTGGGTTTAGGGCAGTTTTCCAGCAGGATAGCAGCGCAAAGCTGGCTTAATGAACCAGAAGATCTGGCTTACGTCTCCTTTCCTGTAAGCCCTGTGGCTAGAAGCTGTAGAGGAAGTTCTCTGTTTCCATCTGTTGGTGAAACAGTGTGAGGAATGGCCACAGAGCTGCTTCATCTGCATAAGATGTATAGCCAGAGCTCTAGGTGGACGGACAAGCTCCAGAGGGGAAGGAGCGATCTGTTCCCATCTGTGAGTGAGCAGGGAGATGTACAGCTACAGAGAGGTTCATTTGCATCAATTTTCTAACCCAGAATTCTTCTAGAGCCACCCTAATGGTGCAATAGCTCAGAATTGGCTGGGCAATAGAACTGAAGTGAGAAAAGGGGGAAAGACTCCTATCTCATGGCAAGGAGTATACCATAATGGCAAGAACTCTGCTCAAGAGTGCTATATGCTACTTTTTCTTATCTCCCGAGGATCCTATGCTGTTGAGGGGACTTCACTGCGAGAGGTGATGTAGACTGTGCAATGGAGATGATGCAGAGGTGGCTCCATGATGGGGTGCAATGCAGGAAGAGTTCTTCACTAAAGCCTGAGAGGATAGTAGCACTCTACGGAGGACCCTTGTAACCAGCTACTAAATAAAGCTGACATCATGGTGGCTGGGTTAGATGGTAGAGCCTCAAGACAGGACCAGGCAGCACTTCCCCAGGGACTGGAGACAGGCCTGCCTGAGCACACCTCAGGACCCTGGGACTATGCTACCCACTGACACCAAACTGTGAGTGGGGTTTAGCAGATGGGGCAGGGAAAAGTGATGTGGTAATAGACATTTGCCTATTGAACATTCACACTGGTAGGCAGGGAACCAAGCTAGCGGACTATTGCCAAAGTCACTATGGAGGAGTGTTTTACTTGTCATTCATTTAGATATAGCATTGCAGTGTTTTCCCAGACGGATGCTGTTTTCCTTTCCCCCTCTAGTAAAATTGTCCTTGTTTCATATGCAGACTTAGTGCTTGTGAGTGAGGAAGTATTGCCTATTAAGCACGCCCACAGAAAGTGTTCGGTAATCCCAGAAATTCTGAAGATGGGGGGAATTTAAGATGCTGATCTTTTTTTAGGTTTAAGAGAGACCCTTAGCTATTTGAACTCAGCCCTTGTTGCTGCCAATAACACCTGGCAGAACAGTTACATTCCTAAAATCTGCAATCTGTCCTACCCTGCCTATAAGCCATATTTAATGTGTTGTTAAAGTTACAGATGATAGACTTGAGAATGTTTGTTTTCATGTAATCAGAAAGGCCATCAAAACCAATATAAACCTCCCCTGATATTTCCCTAAGAGCTCCAAATTCTTGATTAACAAGGATGAATGTAACATTTTAAGGGGAGTCTAATTAGACCCTCTTCCCCCCCCAACTGCAAAACAGCATTATTTCACATAATGTTTTCAACCCTGTCAGTGCAGAGAATGAATTGCTCTGAACTGTGAAATTATAGGGCACATTTTTCATGTCACTGACTAAACAATATTGCAGTTCTTCTAGAGAAATAAAACAATGGGGTATATAAGTCACAAGTTATGCCTATAGTGCAAGTTAGATCCTGATAATAACTCACTTTGTCATTATTTTATGCCAGTTACAGAATAGGAAGACACTGACCCCCCCTGTAAGAGGTGAGAAGTATCTTGGTTACTATATATTTGGATATTAAATGTAGGGACATTGTGTAAGGGGGTAGGGTCACTATGAAGCTGGTGGTATATACTGCAGTTAATAGTTTGTGTTTCATCGAATTCTGGAGTTTCTCACAGCCAAATTATACTTGAAAAGTTCTAAAACACTTCCACGGTGCTCTTAAGGAAAGGTGTTTATGTGAAAATAAGTATAGAAGATAACTCATGAGACCACTGTTATTCTATAAGGCTAGGCTGCAATACTAAAAACAAAAACCTGAACAAGAGTTTGCGGTAGGACATCCATACCAAATGAGACCAACGGTCTGTCTAGTGCAGAATACTGTCTCCAGCAGTGCCTGGAGAAAAATGCAATAAGCCCTTTGTCATTGCTGTGTACCTCTAAACCTCTTTCTTTTGACCAGATCCAGAACCAGAATTTGTATAACAGAAGAATTTCCTGGTATTCATGTTCTGGGTGTACAAAGGGCATGTTAGAATTCTTGCAGATCCCTTTGGCTTGGTTTGAAGATCCAAGAGATTCAGATGGTGTCAATATACTTCAGATAGGTGTGGGTTCGGTCACATCTGGTATCCATGAGGTCAGGGTTGAAATTTTGGCCACTTTGAAATCAATGGCAAAAATCCCATTGAGTTCAATGAGGCCGGGTCTCGGGTGTCTAGAAAGGAGCCTTTCCCAAACTCAGGTCTTCCACAATGCTCCACATAGTACTATAGCTGCTACTGTTGCAGGTGCTGCTCAGCCATGAATCACCCTGATCTGTGCATTTCTAGGAATTCAGCATCCCATCTTCTTTCAAAATCACATGTGGCTATTCTTAGAATGGAATTTAAGTTCAGCTAGGAAATTGTTGGAAGGTTTTAGCACTCATTTTTCACTGCACAGAGCTCTGTGAAGTTACTGTAATAGAAAAATTCCAATTCAACTCTGAAGATTTTTTCTATTAACTGAGTAATAAGGAGCCCAGTTTCTGTAAAATAGTTTTTGTGTAAGTGAAATTACGCACTCTGTTAAGCAGTGGCAAATCTGTACTTCCACACTTGGCTCAAACAGAAGACACCCATGAATCAAACTTTCTGTGGGTTTATGACCAATTTGTGCTGTGTACACATGCACACAGAGACATAATCCACAAACAGGTAGGTAATTAATATCCATGTGGTACATTGTTTGCAGAGTCATATGATAATGGTACCTATTATGCACATCTGGCCAGTAATCTGTGTGTTCAGGGCCTATTAAACACTGGGGCCTTTTCAAAAATTCAATTTTTTTCAATCAACTCACCAGATAAATGCTTCATCCTTTCCCTTGCAAATATGAAATTTCCTACATAATTCTGTCTGTGTAAACCCCAGATTGGATGAGATTCAGCCCTGAGCTAGTGATAGATTTTTTTTAAATACATAAAATGTTGCAGATTTAAAGTTTCTTACCTCATGACCTCATTTTTCGCTCTGTAAAGTTACTGTCATAGAAAAAAATCTTCAGAGTTGAATTGGAATCATGGACTGCGCGTGCACTGTATTTACAGAGCAACAGAGGGCCGGCCCACAACATTTTGACACCTGAGGCCAAATGACGCCCCCATAGCCCCTCACTTGGGCCAAAACTTTGAAAGGTCCCAATTCTGCCTTCTTCCTGTTCTACTCCTCTCATGGTTCTGTTCTGCTAACTACCCCAATAAAGGAGAACTAACAACTTAAAATGCCTTGTTCAAAAATTTTAAGTAACACTTCACTTTCAAATGCCTGAACAGCAAATGTAACTTTTCTTGTCTGCATAGTAAACACTGGCATTTTTATCTGTTTGCATAATCAAAGTGGTGCTTTCCGTGCCTTCTTGGTTGCAAAGATTTGAACTGCTTCTGCTTCCTGAAGGTCCACAGTCTGGGCCAGCTCATGCTCTATTGAGATGGTTGCAAGGCCGACCAGCCTCCCCATAGTCATTGTGGAGCGTAGATGTGTTTTTATTAACTTCAGCTTGGAGAAGCTGAGTTCTCCACTGGCAACTGATACAAGAAGTGTTACAAGTATGTGCAAAGCAACAAAAGCATTTGGAAAGAGGGTGGGCATCTTATTTGTGCACATATATTCCAGAACAGCCTTTGGAGTTGATCCTGCTGAAATGTACAGTATCTTGAAAGGGCTTTCACTTCATCACCTAAATCACTCGCATCAATATCGCACATGTCACCATGTGTCGACACTGTCTCTAGTATCCTGCATTGCTGGTGTAGGTCTTCTTCAGGTACAGTGAGGAGTTTTGGAATATCATACAACATCCCAAATATACTGCTGTGTTCCTTGAGCTGAATGAAACGTTTTTCAACTGACTGTATTGCACAATCTAGCACCTGGTTAAAGAATTCAACTTTGAATTGTTGTTTGGGGTCTTTTATGGGATTATCCTGTGCCTTGTAATTAAAATGTCATCTTCTTTGGTGACTCTTGTATTCTTGAATGGGTGGGAAAATAGCTTCAGTGTGAAGTTCCTCTGCCAACTTCTGTGCATTCTTCAGAATGTTTTGAAATCCCTCATCTGACCGGTAGGACTGTAGGTATGACTTTGCTTTGTCCAGTTGTCCCATTGTTCCAGATATATCAAGATCAACACCTTGGAGTCTCTTGCTTACAACATTTATTTCAAACAGTATGTCATGCCACAACACTAAGCCACACAGAAATTTTAAGTTATGTATATTTCTGGTGATTCCATTTCCCTCTGCCACTGTTCTCCCACAAACAGTTCCTGTCATAGCATTATCCTCCATCATCTATCTTCCCAATTTGGTGTTTGATAGACTTTAGCACCTCCACTCAACTTTCCCATTGTGTAGCATTCAGTGGTTTCAGTCTCAGAGAGGATGTTCCCAGACGTCACTTCAAAATTTGCCATCGATGAGTTGATGCAGAGAAAAATACATAGATGCTTTGAATTACATTAAAAAATTCAGCAGCCTCACTAGAAGCTAATGCTGCATCACTGAATGAGAACTGCATGGGACAAAAAACGCTCAAGGGTTTAACTCTCGGATCCGTGTCTGCACTCCTCTGTTCTTTCCTCTCATGTTGGCACCATTATCATAGCTCTGACCTCTCATGTCAGCTATCGCAATTCCCGTATCTTCCAGCTTTTTAAGAAGCACATTTGTCATACCAGCTCCTGTGGTATCATCAATGTCAATAAATTCTAGAAAATGCTCTCTGACAGTCACCATTGCAGGGACATTTTCACTAGGTTCTGTTGTTGTTACAAAATGCACCATTAAAGTCATTTGTTCCATATGGCTAATGTCAGGTGTGCAGTCCAGAATAACAGAGTAATATCTTGCTGACTTCATATCTGCCACAATCTTCTGTTTGACTTTTGTTTCCAGTAACTGTATGATCTCATTTGGAATTGTTTTTCCTAAGTAGTGGTGTGTGTACATTTCTTGGGTGGTGACTCTTCTTAGATGCTCCTGGAGTACAGCATCAAACTCAGCCATTAACTCCACAATTTTAAGAAAGTTTCCATTGTTTGGCACATACAGCTGATCTGAAGTGCCACGCAGTGCTAGGTTTTGGGTAGCAAGCATTCTCACAATGGCAATGAGCCTTTTCAGAACATTTTGCCGGTAAAGAGACTCTGATGCAATTTTCTCTTGATGCTGATCATCTATGGTGGCCTTTAACCTTAGTCTCATCTCAAGCTCTTTCCACCTATGGAATGCTCTCTGGTGATTTGCTGCCTTCTCATGGCATGCCAGATTTCTAGCCAGATTTTTCCAGCCCTTTGTTCCTGTACAACCCAATGTGGCTGGAACATTAGACTGGAAGAGTTTGCAACAAAAACAGTATGCAGCATTCTGGGTTTTTGAGTACATAAGTCATGGCCTCTCCACTTTGTCACCATTGGGGATTTAATGCCAGTAATGTGTTGAATGGAAACTTCTATTTTCATTGTCTTTGGGGAACATGACGTTTTTCACTTGCTGTGGCCCATGCAGTACAAGGAAGTCCCTCATGATCAAGTGGGTCCACAGTCCTGGATCATCTAGACTTAAAGAATTAAACTCAGCAGCATCTGTTTCTTGCACCTCCACCACACTCTTCTCTGAGCTACACTTTTCTTCAGGAATATGCATGGTTACATCCATTTGAGATGGAGATATGGATGCTGCAGTAGCTGCCAGGTCACCTGCACTCTGACTAACTGGAAGATCAGGCATCTCCTCACCACTCACATCCTCACTGGGTACGAAAGGCTCACCGTGAACATTTGTGTCTATGTATCTCAGGAGAGCTCCTCCCTGCTTAGGTAGAAAAGCTTCCTTTGCTTGCTTTCTTTTTCTGAATGCTGCCCCAGAGGGGCATTTTCTTCATTCACTCATGACTGCTGTTCTGTGCCAGCTATAGTGGCTCTCAACACTCAATTGAAGAGGACAAATAAGCAGGCTGGTAGCAGGGCCTGAGTGAGGGAAGATATCAACGTCTTAAGGGCCTAACTGGCTCCTACTACTTCAGTTGACTGCCTGTTCTCCTCAAGTGGGTTCAGAGAAGCACCAGGAAACAGGAAGCTCCCTGAGAAGCTGGTGTTAATCAGTCCAGGCTCCTGGGGGTGCTAGAGAGGTACATAAGAGGCTCCTCCTCCTCTCTCTCCCTGCACCTTCTGCTGCTTTCTGTTATTCCCTCTCACCTTTTCTCCTACCTGCCTGCCTGATATGTCTCTTGTGCCCTCCTTCCTCCAGCACAGCATTCCACCATCTCTGTGCATCTACAGCACAGAGAATACATATGCACCAGCAGCAGACACAATTTTCTACACTCTGGGTCCTAGTGGTGCCCCCCTAACAGTCTGGCACCTGAGGCGGCTGCCTCAGTTCGCCTCATGGTAAGTCCAGCCCTGGAGCAACAGAACATGGGCCATCCCAGGGCTGCAGAGGTTCGGGCCTTTTCCTGCAATTGCTCCTCCAGGCTGCTTGGTCCTGCTGTGGTGCCAAACACCTAAATTACAATCGGGACGATGGCCGCTTGTTTCATAAGGCACATGCAGAAAGGTGGCAAATTAAAGTTGACCAAGCAGTCTTAATTCACTCATTATATATATATATATATATATATATATATATATATATATATATATATATATATATATATAAAATAAAGAAATAAATGTAGTGTCAAATATCGCCATCCACCCCCTTCAACTCAGCTGTCAGTGATTAGTTAATTTCTTATAGGCATCACGACACAGATAGCCCATCTCTATTCATTACTGCACAGTGCACTTAAGCGAACAAGTATCTTTGTAACTGCTAGAAGGATGCGAGAATCATAGAATCAGAAGGGAAGGGACCTTGAGAGATCATCTAGTCCAGTCCCCTGCACTCGTGGCAGGACTAATTATCTAGACCATTCCTGACAGGCGTTTGTCTAACTTGCTCTTAAAAATCTTCAATGATGGAGATTCCACAACCAGGGCTGGCTCTAACTTTTTTGCCGCCCCAAGCAAAAAATAACAACCAAAAACTAACTGCCACCCTGCCGAAAGAAATCCCTCTCTGAGCGCCGCCCTGCTGAAACAAAAACACCCCCCGCCTAGCGCTGCCCCGCCAAAACAACCCACCCCCCTGAGCACCGCCCCTCCGAAACAACCCCTGCCCCCAAGCGCCGCCCCACCGAAACAAAAACAAACCCCTCCGAGCGCCGTCCCGCCTCCCCAAGATTGGCCACCCCTTAGAAGGTGCTGCCCCAAGCATGTGCTTGGTCGCCTGGTGCCTGGAGCCGGCCCTGTCCACAACCTCCCTAAGCAATTTATTCCAGTACTTAAAGTCTTCAGTACCTACTCACTTGCAAAGGATCATTTGCTTTGTGAAAATATCCTGTCCTTTTTCTTTGATAACACACATTTTTTGTTCAGAAATGCCTGTATATTATAGCTGTAGAATATACAAAGCACCATGTTCTCAACAACATCATGGGTAAAGCTTGTGCCCCTTTACCCATTGGCAAATCTAACAGAAATTAAATTATATTAGTATTCTTCTTCATTAATATTTAAACATGCAGTATCAAATTCAGTTTGTATATAAACCAGCAAAGTAATGGAAGTCACTCTAAATTTACACCAAAGTAACTGCCAGTAGAAATCTGGCCCTGCCTACTTTTGTTCAACTTCTGGGAAGCAATATTTAATTTTCCTACAGGCCCAAAAGAGACAGCAGAATCAGAAATCGCAATCTTTTCAGCACAGCAAGCAATAACAAATATAACAAACTAGGCTTGATAACATTATAAATAAAACAGCTTGAAAGGTAATAAGGGCCAGTCAGGTAAGTAGGTAAGTGCTTGTCTTTTAGGGAGTGCATGAATTGTCTGAATATCTGGGAATCTCATCCAGATCAGAACTGGTAATTCACATTTTCCTTTTCAATTTTCATCACCAAAAAAGATAGTGAGTTAGACAAACAAAGACAACTGGTGTAAAGTCAGAGAAAAGATATGGCAGGACATTATACACTTGGGCACTTACAATATTTAGAATAGAAACCTACTGCAGTTTTCTGTACAGAATGTTGGGATGGACTTGGTCAACTAAACATCTGATAGGATTTTACCTACTTATTGTCATAATAAGAAAAAGGAGAAATAGTTGGTTAAAACAAGCATTGGATGTCTATGGCACAAGAAGTGCAGCCTATATGGTGCACCATATCCCCAAAATGAGTACCTATAATTCAGCTTCTTCCATTGAGTATTCCCCACTTTTTTGTTATCAGATACAAATGAACATTTTCCCATTTTTATTATATTTTTGGACTAAATTCTGGTGTAAGGTTTTCTAGAACCATATATCATCATGTCATCATGTTTTACTCAATTTCTCACCTTTTCTTACCTTCTATTATTGCTGGCTACAAGGATAGAATGTATTCCTTGGGGCTACATAAATGCTGAAGTGCATCAAGATGGCTTTGTTTTCCGCCAGATTTTCTCATTCACTTGATGCTTTTAAAGGGTGCATTGGGCAGTCCTATATCATTCTCAAGGAATTAGAAGCCATTTTAGAGAAAAGAAGAGCTAGTATGTGTATTGCTGCTAAAAATCCCAAATAATACAATTTAAAATAAATGAACAAACAGAACCAAAAATTATTTTAATTGCTGGCACAGTGCCAGACTCTCATATTTTCAAGAGAGCATGATAGTGAATGTATTTCTATGGAAACAATCTTATTCATTTGCTGTCTTTCCACTTATTCATGAAGCACTTTGAGAATTACCAACTCCTCTGGATAAAGCCAGGCCATTAATCAAACATCAGAAAACTTGGCATGCACCATTTGTGTAGTGATGACATGAAATCCACTTTATCATATTTGTGTGCCAGAAGATAATCAAGGCTGAGAACACACACACAAATTATATGAATTTAAATATTGGGGCCTGTTTTTTATTAGGACATCAAGCCAGCACTAATTTCCATGTACCACGCACCGGCATGCACATTTTCCAGCACTAACACTTTTGCCAGCAGGTGAACAACATCGGGGGAAGGGATAGCTCAATGGTTTGAGCATTAGCCTGCTAAACCTGGGGTTGTGAGTTCAATCCTCAAGGGGGCCATTTAGGGATCTGGGGCAAAAATATGTCAGGGGGGACAGAACTTGGTCCTGCCAGTGAAGGCAGGGGACTGGATAGCTCAGTGGTTTGAGCATTGGCTTGCTAAACCCAGGGTTGTGAGTTCAATCCTTGAGGGGCCCATTTAGGGATCTGGGGCAAAAATTGGGGATTGGTCCTGCTTTGACTAGATGACCTCCTAAGGTCACTTCCAACCCTGATATTCTATGATAGAATCCATCAGCTATGAGTGTAGGTGACAGAATCTCCATGCACATATCCCGGGTGGACAAATAGATTTTGTGCATGTAAACCCCATCCCCCGCAAGTGCATATACTTTTGCTCGGCAAGAATGTGTACACACACAAGTGAGTCGCCACATATAAGCTAACACGCTCCACTCTCCACCCCCACAAACCCACCACCACCACCTCCCTACCCCTGCCTGTGCACTAAATTTGGAGAATCCAAACTTTGCAACTTGTGCACCTATTTCTACAGAACTCCGAACCAATGTTCCCCGTATGCTTTGGGAAAGTTTGGATTCTAACTTGGAACTTTGCAGGCAGGGTCCTGAGTAGCACCAACACATTAAAATGCCATGATAGACATAGGCACAATTCTTGAACCATCGAGCATTTAACAAAAACATATAACTTGGGGGGGAAATTCCACCAGCCATATATCATACTTTTTATATTCACACAATGAGCATGTTTCAAGTGTTTTGGGTTTGGGTTCTCTTCAGACCACCAATCAGAGACCTAATGCTACTCCCACTGAAATCAGTATTAGAACAGCGAACTAAGCTGGAATGGGGCATGCCACAGATGCATTCTTAGTGTTACATCTTAATGTGTTGCATTCACCTACATGGAATCTATAAATGAAAAACTGAGCGATGTAGAATCTTTTTCTGAATCAAGAGAATAGCATACCTATTCCACCTTCTCCTGCATTATTGTCTGTTTCCCTTATAGATAGCTGATTCCTAGCAATGAGTCCCTTGTCACTTCAGACAACTTAGTAGTATTCCAGTTCAGTCAGCATTGGAAACTAGTTCTATTACAATTTTTGGCAACATCAGCTTCTTTACAGACTTTTCTTTTCAGTTATTACTTTTTGTGCATTAAATTCTGTGCTTTCTACAGTTGCTTTTTTTTGGTCGTTGTTTCTTGTTCTTTTGTCTGAGAAGTCAAGAAAAATAGGTGAATACAACAAAGTGTTTGTGCTGGTTCACTGAAATAAGTAAACATATATTATTTTTTGGCTCAAATTGCTGTTGCACCGCTTGCATTCCTAAAATTGTGTTTCTTCCTTAAGACAAGACTAATGGAATCATCTAGGAATTCCAAGTTATCTGGAATAGCTTGAAATACTTTATTTAGCCCTCGGAGCAAACTGCATAGCTTTATAGAAAATGGAGGTTTCACTGGTTGTTATGATATCCCTTCCGTAGGCAATAATCACTCTGGTTGTCCTTGTCTGTTGCAAACTCTGATCATTCATGGCTGATGCTTCAAACATATTTCCTCTTCAAGGGATAACTGTAGTTTCTGCTTTATCCAAGTTTAATCATGTTTAGCCCTCAGCTGCTCACTCTTCATTCTCGAGAACTTCTTCACTTCATCTTGCTGACCTTGAATTGACAGACCAAGCATAGATTACCTCCATAGGATCTCTTTTGTAGCTTTAACTAATGTCTTCTGCTGGTGTGGGGGACAGAGTTTGTGATTCCTTTACTTCCTTCCTAAGAAAGGTCCATTTTGTGATTATTTTCTCTTGTCCTGGATATGATCCTGGTTTTGGTAGACTTCATGGGAATGCTAAATGAATGCTGTTTTCTTATACTTTCCAAGGTCTCTGTGACTTTAGGTAATGTTCACGTGTTTGCATTCAGCGCTGCTAACAGTCCCTTTCAGTTCAGAATTAAAAATTTATACGATTTAGGGTTTTTTTTGTTTTTTTGGACTACGACCATTTAGTTAATAGACTTTTCTCCTTTCATTCACTCTCCTACCTCTTTTATAATTCATTCTCTTTTTTGCACGTTTCTTACTTCAGCAGATGGATGCACTGTATGTAAACACTTGTATTTGGTATTAAGAAGCTGAAATAACTTCACATTTACCCCTGATCTCTTTTAAAAATTATAAGGGGCATTATCTCCACACCTTTTGCAGTTATATACATCATAATTTATACTTCTATTTGAGACCATTTTCTTCCCATGAGTAACAGTAGTTCAGCCTTCTTCTGGTAAATGATTTTGCTTCCCATGAAACACTCAGACCATATAAAGCAAGAAAAAGTTGAGTTTGACTTCATCCATGTTTAATAGTCTTAGTTTCAACACTATCTTTTGTCCATTTGGTAGCATTTTACATCCACTTCTCATGGGAATGAATGACTACCTAAGATACAAGCTGGAGGAAAATCAGGCCTTTAATACTTCTGAATGCCAAGAACTTGAGAGTAGCTGGAGGATACAATACCAATGATTCTGCCTGTGTAGGCTCTGAAAGAGTTCACAGAATTTAAACGTCACTTTCTTTCGCTTTTGTTTCATTCACTAATGTTCTTAACCTCCCGAAGAACATCTCAAGTTAATTGTCAAAGTGGCACTCATTTAAACCACAAGACTCCATTTAGTGTCAGAGGAAATAATTCAGCTAAATCCTCAGGAACTGCTTTTTAAAATGTTGTCCTTGATGTTGTTTGCCTCTCTGACACTAGGGGGAAAGATGTAGAATAGCTATAAACTTGATTTTTTTATCAGTGTGTCAAATAGTTACTCGCCAATCTCCAAGATAAAAAGTTTCCTTGTCTCCTAAATGAATGGCGGACTGTAATTATTTTGAAAAGTTCTGTGGCAAAAAGGGCAGTGATAAATAACATAAAAGGAAAAATGCAAGCCTGGGACAACAGAAAAAAAATGCCCTGTGTGTGGAACATGTACTAATTTCTCCTAATCTTTACTGAAAGAACAACATATTGCACAGATCTCAAATATGCATTATAATATATATCCCAATCCATAAATTGCACTTCAATGATTCTGTGGCACCTTATAGACCAGGGCTCTCAAACTCAAATCACCATGAGGGCCACATGAAAACTAGCAAATAGGCCCAAGGGCCACATCACTGAAACCTTTACATACAAGGATACAAAAGTATAGTCAAAAATGAAGAGTAATATACTATTCTATTAAAACTGAATGTATTAACTTTTTAAAAACTGTAATGCAAAGAGGGGTTTTAATAAAATATAAACACTCAGTAATGTTTGGAGCTTGGCTGCCAGTGGAGTCGGTGCCTATGGCGGGCCGCGGGAAATAACTCCGCGGGCCGCATATGGCCCGCGGGCCGCGTGTTTGAGACCCCTGGTATAGACTAACAGAGGTATTGGAGCATAAGCTTTTGTGGGTGAATACCCACTTCGTCAGATGCAAACATCCGACGAAGTGGGTATTCACCCACGAAAGCTTATGCTCCAATACCTCTGTTAGTCTATAAGGTGCCACAGGACCCTTTGTTGCTTCTACAGATCCAGACTAACACAGCTACCCCTCTGATACTTAAATGATTATTTACATTTAGTAGTTATCCTTTCATTTCCCAAATGGACTCATAGAAATATATTAATTCCCTTCTAATCTTCTTGCCTCTCTGAGTCTGTTCTTGAAGATAATGGAAATTTTGCCATTGACTTCAGTGGGAGCAGGATTGGACCTTCTAAGAGACCGCGGTAGAATTTAGGCTTTTACTGCAGCTCGTTTAAGGGATTTCATGCTGGTACCAACTGGATTTCTGGCAGTAAGTGCTGCTGACCTGCTGAAGTTCTATTGATCCAAATGGAACAATACTTCGCAGTAGTGTGCCA
Organism: Chelydra serpentina; assembly: GCA_037349315.1. Taxonomy (NCBI): domain Eukaryota; kingdom Metazoa; phylum Chordata; order Testudines; family Chelydridae; genus Chelydra; species Chelydra serpentina. The sequence goes on from JBAIAC010000026.1 coordinate 32,946,058, forward strand.
CTTCTCATTTCTTTTCTGCCTGCCCCCTGGGGAAAAAAATAACTCCCTTTTCCATCCAAGAATTTGTTATTTATTATTTATTTTGGAGTGACACTGTAGTTGTGAATCTGCTCGACTCTTATCAAAACTCCTCCGTCTTTGAAGACTGCATGGCTCCTGGCTGAAGGAATGGTTAACCAGCAAATGGACAGGTAGCAGGAAAAGCTGATCCAGCTGGAAGGATGGATATAAATAATTGGCATGTGCAGAAGTTGGATAGTTTTACAGCCAAAACCTCCTCTAAGTGCTTCATAAAAGCACCTCCAGCTCTTCTTGTGTTGATTAGCTTCTGACACACAATTGCTACCGTTAAAACATTTTTACTGATTTGCATATGTCGACAAATCTTCCAACAGTAACATCCTGATTATGCTAGTGTGTTATTCCCAGATATGATGTATTATTCTTTGGCTGTAGGAATAATACAAATCATCACAGCCTCTGGGCCTATTTAACCATAACCCTAATTATGTCTCAATGAAAATTACATTTTGGATGTAGAAACTTTTGGAAAGCCATATAATAAAGCTAATATAATAGTGCAAAATATTTTATAACATTCTTCAGCAACCTGATGAGTACAACTTTATTATTTTAATTTGATTGGTCAATGTTGTTATTCTGCTTAGCAGCTATTTCATGCAATGACTCTTCAGTTTCTTCCCTGAAGTTTATCAGTTATTTTCCTTCTTATTTTTGCACACAAGCAATTAATTAGTGACTTGTATTTTTCAGTAGCAAGGGACTGGCAAGCTGAATTTTGACTTCTTTTTTTTTTCTGTGTTTTGGTCATATTATATAGCATTGTGATGAAGACTCGCTTTCTAAATCATTAACCTGGCAAGTATCATAAATCTCTAACAAATAAATGTCCCCACTTTCACGGCATGGTGTCAAGCATAATAAAAGATGCCTGTATGCAAAAGGAACAAAATAGGTGTCTGCAGCCAGTTCAGCTCCAAGCCAGCAAACTGCTCCATGCAAGCACAGGGATCAGCCCGGATGGAGCAATTTACATGACTGGTGCCTTAGCACCAAAAGTGGTGCTCTAGTTTATAAACAAAGTGACCAATTTCCCTTATAGTGCATGATATAGAACAGTGTTAACATGTTTTTTTTTTCATTATGCTGTGTATAACTGATGTACCTGGCTCACTCTCATTCATGATCAAATGAGAAGCAGGAGCAAATATTGGGTGAATATTATTGATCTGTCATTGGCAATAAAGACCACTTAAGCCTGTGGGAACCCTGTGTTAGGACAGCTACCACAGTGGTTTGAATTCCTAATCACAGTCCTCGGATTTTATAATCCCATCTGTTCTGCATAGAAGTGTCTGTTTTATAGGGAGATAAGGTGGGCGAGATAATATCTTTATCAGACTAGCTTCTGTTGATAAAAGAGACAAACTTTTGAGCCACACAGAGTTCTTCAGGTCTGGGAAAGGTACTCAGAGTGTCACAACTAAATACAAAGTGGAACAGGTTGTTTAGCATAAATAGTTAACACATAGTCTAGTAGACCATTGAATGTGAAGTAGCCCATTAACATCCCTGCAGTAAAAGGACAAAAACTGAGGGTTAATGGGTTACAGATTATTATAATAAGTCATAAATCCAGCATCTTTATTAAGACCATGGTTTTTAGGGTCTAGCAAAGTTATGAATGTAAGCTTCCAGGCTCATCTTTTGAAGGTGTTATGCAGGTTTCCTATGAGGACCGAGAGGTCAGATATAAAGTGATCATTTTGTGAAAAGGGTTCGCCCATGGGTGACATGGTTGTATTGTCTTTTATCATTTTTCTTTGTGAGTTCATTCGAGAGTGTAGTGATTGTCTGGTCTTACCATGTGGTTGTTGTTAGGGCATTTAATGCACTGGATGAGATACCCCACACGCTGCGATAGGCATGTGTAGGACCCAATAATGTTGTAGGAGGTATTGATCATTGTATCAGTGGTGATATGTCAGCAGGTTTTGCAACTGTTGTTCTGGCAAGGTCTGGTGCTGCTTTGAGTTGGTGGGTCCTGGTCTGTGGGAAGCTTGCTTCTGATGAGCTTGAAAAGGTTGGTGGTGCGGGTCGGGGTGTGAGGGCCATAAGACGGGGTTTGGGAAAGACTCAGTATTATTCATATATCCAAGAGGGGGATTGAACATTTTCCTTGTGATTAGGGCTGGTCAAAATTTTTTGATTTTTTTCCTGACAAAAACTGATTTTATCAAAAATGAAATTTTGGTTGGAAAATGTCGTTTTGATTTTCCCCCATTTTTACTTGACATTTCTAAAATAAACACCATTTTTCTTTTTGCTGAATTTGAGCCAAAATTATCATTTTGTTTTTGAAAACTGAAAAATATTCATAATTTCAGATTTTTGTTTTTTCCCGTTTCCTTGTTCTTGAATTCAGAAACAGGAATGATGTCTAGGTTTTTTCTTACATTTCAAAATTTGGTTGGCACTGTTTTAATTTTTTTTCCAAAAAAAAAAGGATTTTTCCATTTTGAATCCTGCAAAATCCTGACAAAACAAGGAGTAATGGTCTCAAGTTGCAGTGGGGGAGGTTTAGATTGGATATTAGGGGAAACTTTTTCACCAGGAGGGTGGTGAAGCACTGGAATGGGTTACTTATGGAGGTGGTGGAATCTCCTTCCTTAGAGGTTTTTAAGGTCAGGCTTGGCAAAGCCCTGGCTGGGATGATTTAGCTGGGGATTGGTCCTGCTTTGAGCAGGGGGTTGGACTAGATGACCTCCTGAGGTCCCTTCCAACCCTGAGATTCTATGATTCTATGAAAACAAACAACTTCAAAATTTCAAATATTTTTATGAAATTATTTATCCATTTTTCAACCAGCTTTACCTGTGACCCTTGTTATCATGGCCTTGACAAATACTAGCAGGAAAGCATGGCTTGAGGCATAAGAATCTATGTGGTATTGATCAGATTTGTTTTTAATCTATATTTTCCATTCCTTCTGCCTCAAGCAGGAATAGTGGCTAAAGAGGAGATTTTCAAAGGAAAATGTGAAAGCAAGGTGTCTAAATTCAAGGTCTTTGGGGCAAGGATCATCTTGTCATTCTGTGTTTATACTGCCCCTAGTAAAGTGTGGTCCTGATCCATGATTGCAGAGCTGGCAGGCCACATAAGTGAACACTTGCTGTACCCTCCTAAGCAATGTGTGATCTCCCCTGTCAAACCAGGGCTCCAGGATGGTTGTGTGTCCTTCTGAATGCTTCCCAGCACTCCTCAGTACTCAATGCGGGCCTGTGCCTCGAAAGCACATGCTGTTCCAAAAGCAATATCAGCATGATACAATTTAGATTGTACCTATCATGCAATTATGCTGCAGTCAATTTAAACATCCAGCTAACCCAGTGCCACTCTCAACATTGTCCCTTGGTAGCTGGAAATGGCAATTTAAGTAAGCTTTTTGTTGTTACCAGTATATTTGTTCTTATTCAAGAATAGTGTATTTAGGTTAAATTTTCTAATTACATTTTAAGGCTATGGATTTAACAAAGAATCCACCAGAGCATGACAGTTTGAGCTTGTATCTTCAGAATCTGTGTGCACGACGGGAGGTGTTTTATGGCCTGCCGCACAGGTAGCATATAATCATTGTTTTGGTAACCGCATTTCCATCCAAATACATACTTATGCATTTTGTATCATCAAACATTTAATTAAAAAAGCTTGTCCACCACTCTTAGTTCTCCATGCGAAAAACATAAGTCAAATATGAGAAGAGTGCAAATATAATGGAGCAAAGATTTTTCTTCTTTTCTGTAATTCAAACATGGCTTTTTAATAGCATATTTTGAAGGCTGCTGGTGGATTATTATTGGTGTTTTTAACCAAATGAGGGGTCCAAGTTCTGTCCTGAGCTTGGGTGGGCAAACTTCGTTTTAAGCCAGCCCGCGAGCCACACCATGCGGCTCAGCCCCGCTCTGGTGCTCCAGCCGGGGTGCAGGGTCGGGCACTGCACCACACAGCTCCTGGAGGCCATGGCATAGCCCCGCTCCAATGGGAGCTGCAGGGGTGGTGCCTGCAGATAGGGCAGCGCGCAGAGTCGCCTGGCTGCACCTCTGTGTAGGAGCCAGAGAAAGGACATGCTGTTGCTTCTGGGAGCCACTTGAGGTAAGCGCCGCTCAAATCCTGCACCCCCTGAGCCTCTTCCCACGCCCCAATCGTCTGCCCCAGCCCTGATACCCCTCCCTCTCTCCAAGCCCCTTGATCCCAGCCTGGAACACCCTCCTGAACCCCAAACCTCTCATCCCCAGCCCCACCCCAGAGCCCGCACCCCCTCCTGCACCCCAACCACAATTTTGTGAGCATTCATGACCCACCGTACAATTTATATTCCCCGATGTGGCGCTTGGGCCAAAAAAGTTGCCCACCCCTGGACTAGAAGATGCTGGGGAAAGAAGAACCTTCTTTTTGAATGGCTCTCCCCAGCCAGCATCCAAGCAGAAATAACATGCATGTAGGATTCCTTGGCTGAAGGATTGTATTATTCTGATGTAGGTTTCAAAGTTAGCCAAGAAGTGTAAGGAAAATGCGGGATTGCTACTTCTCGAACCTCCTCATAATATGTAATTAAATAAACAACAATACACAAGTAGGTTATTTAATTGAGAAAATTGCTTACCATTCAGACATAACATTTCTTATGAAGGATGTGTTGAAAGAAGTTAGGACCCAACCTTCATGTGTAAGCACTTAAAGATGTATTAGCATGATGGGCTGCAATTGTTCCTTTGGAGCAGCAGAATCTTGCCACTGATTCACAAATTTAAATACAGGTAAGAGGGCTTTGACATGATGGAATGTAAAGGCTCCTGCCAAAAATCCAGATACTGTGAAGTTTCCAAGCGGGTCTTATGACCAGCAGTTACACAATCATAAAAATCACAAGCTCAGATGTATACAGTAGGGTTCCTATGGACTTCAGGGATCAGTAATCCAAGTGGTGGTTCCTTTACGCAGTAGACCATATGCACAAGCCCTGAAAAGGATGCCAGTATTTTTACCATTACTACTCCTCATGGTAACCTGTCTATCTTGAACTGTGATTTTTGGACCAAGTAGAAAAAATGCCTAAACTTTGACTCATTAATGTTGTGTGCTGAAGCAATTAATCTGAGTTTCATCCATAAAGTGGAATGTTCTGATTGCTTGTCATCCCTTGCATGTCATCCAAATGCTTTCTCATATGGTTTATGTTACATGGTGGAAATGGAGCATACTGTGCAGTTAAAGACATAATGCAATCTACCGGTTTTGTGTGTGTACTTGTAATGGTGTCCCCTCTAGTGGTTGGCCTACAAGGTGGATAATGGCCTACCACTACTGCCACCCAGAAGAGATCTCCATTAGCTCCAGTGGAAGAGGGCTGTGTGTATGGAGCTTAAGGACACCCAGATTTTAGTTTCATCTCTCCAAATGCCTCATGGGTATGTGATTTAACTGGTAACTAAGTCTGTTGTGTTGTATAAAGTCCATGGCTTTGGTACAGTACACTGAGCAGCCAATATGTCTATAAATACAGCAAAATCTGCCTTTTCCATGATCATGAGTAAGCACATCAAAAAAGCATGAGGCCCATAAAGTATGATGGGGTGAAGGAGTGTTGTTGAAAGAAATTTGGGTTTTTGGGTTTAGCCAGTGCAGGTCAGCAGCGCACGGCCAGTTGCTGACAGCAGTGCTATACATGAATGCACAGAGGGCAATATTGATGTAATTTTTGTCCTCGTTTCTGCTAACATATGGCCACTTAACTGTTGACATTGTATTGTTGTTTCGGACAAATTTTAGTTGAATTGCTAATAAATTATGAAAAAAGACTCAATTTGGAATTATTGCACACACAGACGTGTAGTTAGCAAAACAGCCTAAGCAATAGCAGACTATAAATTATCCTCAAATGATTCTGTCATCAGATTACACAGCATAATATATAATTAGATAGTTCTGACAATACTGCAGCTCCCACTACGTGTGCTCATTTTTTTTAAAAAAAGGACAAATGCAGGAATGGAAAAGTGAAGCAGAGAAAACAAGCTGTATCAGAGTCCAGCAGTTGGCATTCACACACTTTTTCTGACTACAGAGCAACATCACTGAGTACTGAAAGAGGTAGTCAACAGGGTATGAAACACCATAGTGGTCACATGCAGATTTATATCCAAGCATTATCAAATTTAACAGCAAGCTACCAGCCTCTGAGTTCAGTCCATAGGAGAGGGTGTAAAAACATCCTGCTGTATGGATGTAGGAATAAAAGATGGAGCTGTTCAGGAGTCATAAAGAAAAAAAATATATATATAGTCCCTTTTTTTATTTCTTAGGGCTTTTATGTATCCTAATGGGAAGGCACATCAGGCAGTGGTTTTGAAAGGCAATATGAAAGCCCTTTTGGATTACTGATTTTCCCCAGAACTGCTTACTAGTAGTATCCTGTCGACTAATGTGATAAAGTTACAAAACAGGTCTTATCAGTGGCTTCCATATTTCATCACTAATATTTCTGTTGAAATGGAGAATTCAATTATTGTTAGTATTGTGTCATCTCTACTGGTACAGCACACACTGCATCATGCTAAACTGAGGGACCAAGAATCGGCTGTGCTAGTGAACTGTATGGCACAGACAAGGTATGGAGATAAAGGACTGCAATAGAGAATTAAATTACACTGGCTTTACATCTGGGCATGTAATGCAATACAACCTGTCTATTCACTCATATTTTTTAACGGATTCACTTTATTCACCAAAGCTTGCTGGCAAAATGGAAAACTAACAGGAAAGAGAGAGAGAGAGGAAGGAACTGTTTGTTTCCACTTATTCACTGAAATTTCCCAACCATCCCTGTTTTCCACAGACTTTCTGACAATCATATTTTACTGGTGCAAATGTCAAAACTTCATGTAAGATGAATGATAAAAAAGCCAAATTCTCATGTAAAACGATTGTTGTTGTTGTTATCATTTAGATCAGTGGTGGGCAACCTGCGGCCCATCAGGGAAATCTGATTGCAGGCCGCGAGACATTTTGCTGACATTGACCATCCGCAGGCATGGCCCTCTGCAACTCCCAGTGGCCGCGGTTTGCCGTTTCCGGCCAATGGGAGCTGCAGGAAGTGACAGGCCACAGGGGCGTGCTGGCCACTGCTTCCCATAGCTCCCATTGGCTGGAAACGGCAAACCGCAGCCACTGGGAGCTGCGGGGGGCCGTGCCTGCTGACAGTCAACGTCAGCAAAATGTCTTGTGCCATGCAATCAGATTACCCTGATGGGCCGCATGCAGCCCGTGGGCCGCTGGTTGCCCACCACTGGCTTAGATTGTGGTACCTCCTAGTGCAAGGCAGTGTACAAATACAGAGCAAATGACAGTGTCTGCCCTAAAAACCTTACAATCTAAGACAGTATTCAGGCAGAAGTGCTTGTGCCTTCATCCAATCAGCAGAAAAAGTGCAATGTGACTTATATAACTGGTCACTATTAGCCAACACAGATCAAACAGCAAATATTTGCTGATCAAACCATACAGTTTAAAAAGAAACAAAAGTTGCAAAATAATTTGTCAAATGCTTTTGGATAGCAAAGAAATTCATTTAACTTGCTATCTATTCGCAATTATTCTGTGGGCAGAAATACAGTGTAAATGCATCATATAAATTATACCTTGTACCGTATTTGCTGGTCCCTGAACCTTCTAGAAAATCTAAAATTAGCTGCAGGACACTGAGGGCTACTGTACTGCTGATAGAAGACTACCTACTACCAACAGTAAACAGCACAGGGTGGCACAGTGGGAAGCAGAGAATATGATGGCATGCAGCTTACGATTTTAAAAGCTCTAGGTTATGCAACCCAAAGGTAAAGCACACGAAACGCAATGTACATTAGTTATCATTTCAGCCCAAACATTTAATCTTCTATTCACTGTCTTGACCTGTTCACATTTTTTCAAATGTGAGGAACAATATCTCTCTGCTATAATTACCACACTTGTCTCTTTTACATGTGTACAGGCATTTCTCAGACGCAGTTGTGATCTCTTGTTTGATGATACTTCATCTAATAGTATGAAATGCATATTGGTGTGATTCAAGGATCATATATAATATCTATGTTTCATTCAAGGACAAAAGGAACTTTTCATGCTGAATTCTTAAGCACAGAAAATATGGAGTTCCATTCCCCACTGATTCTTTTACTTGAACAGGTCATGAAAAGTGCACAGAAGAATTTCTGGAGCTGCCTTTATGTAACATAGGCCCAGCAAGGATGAGGACAGACAGTTGTTTCCAAATTTCACCTACCTATGGGTGAAGCCTACAAGATGTTTGGATAAGCCCTCCAAAAGGTGGACACTTAGCTGAACTTCTAAGATGAAATCATGGGCCCATTAAAGTCAATGGGAATGTTGCCATTGATTTCAATGAGCCAGATTTCACCCGTAATGGCAGAAAATGTGAAAATCTAATGTGTGAATAGACTTTCTTGTGACATTTATTGCTGCCAGGTAGGCACTTTTAGAACCAGTAATCACATGTCTGGAAAATAATGAAAATTTAACCCAACTGTGTTTAGTCTTATTTTTTATAAAGGGCCAGATTTTTAACGGGTTTAAAACTCCCATGGGCACTTGGGTGCCTCTGAAACTCCCACTAAGAACCTATCTGCATCTTTAACTTTAAAAATCTGACCCAAAATGCTTTGCTCAGGCCTGAGATCTGTGTGACTGCATCTTTTCCATTATTTACCCTCACAGAAGTCACATGGATGTGTTCTGTTACCTAATTGGATGAATGCACATGCACTTCTGCCCTTATACTTTCAGGGGCAAATTCAGTTTGTACAAACAATGAAAGGCTATTGTTAAAATATTGTGTGGTTCGTTTGTGATTTCTAGATTGTTTCCATTTTGCATTATTCTTATTTTATAATGTTGTAGACACTTCAGAAGAAACTTATAAGAACAGGGGGTCTTTAGCTTTGCCTTATTCTATCTATCTAGATACATCTGTGGCCCTCATCATTGTAATATCTGAATGTCTCACAGTCATTTATAGATTTTATCCTTGCAACACCTTTTCAAGGTAGGGATTAATCTCCCCATTTTACGGATGGGAAACTGAGACTCGGGGTATATGAAATGGCTCATGTCATACAGGAAATCTTTGGTAAAGCCAGGAATTGAACCCAAGTCTTTGGAGTCCCTCTCCAGTAACTTAAGCACTAGACCGTTATTCCTCCCCATTAGAGAATGCCACAGGTCCATTCCAGCCCATCATATTGTGGGCTTATGTCCAGATTTGTAAAGGTATTTAATCATTAAGTTGCTCAGAATTGCAATGCCCATGTGGTTTAGGAGCCTAACTCATATTCACTTTCAAAAGGGATTTAGGCACCTAGGAACCCAAATCTCATTGATGGTTGGAATATAAGCTCCTAAGAGCCTAAATCACTTTTGAAAATGAGATATAGGCTTCTAAATCAGCTATGCATTGCAATGCTGAACACAGCAACACCTAAATACCTTTAAAAATCTGGGCTTCAGGGCTCCTCAGGAGGGTGCTGTCATAGTAGAGATGAATTGCACAGCCAGACTGATATTTTGCTCCCCAAGACTGCAATATTTGTTCCAGTGTCCTCACAGCAGTTGCATGTTGTTGGTTATACAGTCTTTGTACAATACAATCTGAGTGACCTCTGTTGTAACTTCAGCTTCCTATAACAGAAAAATGCATATCCCAGCATGCTCATTTAGATTGCTAACCTCAAATGTACCATCGCAAAAGAGCTACAACATGAAATTGGCACGTCTGTGTTAATTCAGTGCTAATTTGGCACTGCCTTCTTCTGTCACTGGTGGTGCTCAGTATGCTCAATATGCTTCATTTTGCCTTCCTTCTCATTCTGTTCAATCATAAAAGCCAAGACCCTTCGACTCGCATGGGATGTGTCTGGCAGCTACCAAGCTCTGGAATGGTTTGCCAGCAGCAGTAGCTGGGTCTGTGCCTAGCTGCCTGGCTGCTCTTCTGTAACCTCTTGGCTACTTCACTGCTAGCTATGAAATTCTTTATGTGGCAAGTGCAGGGTCGTGACACTGATTAGATTTTCATGTCCGTATTGTCGCCACTGTTTTGTATAATGATCTTCCCCACTAATCGTCTGCCAGCCACAGACATTATGTATGTGTGCTAAACATCCTCGGGAGCTGTTCTTTGGAAGACTTCGAATACTTCCCAGAACGTATGTATATAAATACACACACACACTCTCTACTTGAAAGATGAAGCCATTTCAAATATTGTAACTTGTTTTTTTAGCCATGTAAGCCAATTGCACCTTGTGACGGGGTGGGACTCGCCACTGAGGCGCCCCCTGCTGGATGCCCCGGGGATCAGCTCTGCTAGCCAGTGCGCCCTCTTCTGGTGGCATCTTGCCGCTGTCACTTCTGCTCCCGGGACCCATGTCACTCCCAGAAGTGTGGCATCCTCTTCACGACACAGCCCTCTGGCTGTGCCTCACTCTGTGCTCCCCCCTTCTGGGAGAATGTCACAGTCACTTAGTCCAACCACTTCCTCAGGGGCGAGTGGGGGTGGGGAGGGAACCTGGGCCCACCCTTTACTCCAGGTTCTGGCCCAGGGGATGGCCGCTGCTTGGGGCACCCCCTCTAATTGCTTGGTAGATTTCCCTGGGCCACTTCCCTGCAGCCGCAGTACCCTCTTTGCCCTTGCCTCAGGGCCTCAGCCTGCAGACCCCTTCAGCCTGCCAGGAGCTGCCTTTAGCTCCCTGGGTCTCTGCTGCAGCACTGCTCTGCCCAGGGTGCTTACTGCCTTCAGCCTGCGATGCAGCCAGTGCACCTCCCTCCTCAAGCTCCAGGGAGTGACTGAAGCTGCTCTGTTCTTCAGCCCTTCTTATATGGGCCAGCCTGGCCCTGATTGGCTACTCCTCGCAGCCACCCTCTGATTGGCTGCCTCCTGCACAGCCTCCCAAGGGCTCTATTAACCCCTTAGAGCCCAGTGTGGGGCAGGCGCCCCATCACACACACATATTAAGTCAGATTCTCTCCCATGCTGTGACCCTGCTACACCTCTCCAGAGACGCTATAAACCATGAAGCTCTTCTCAGCTGAGGATTTCCCAGCTAAGGGAGGTGGTATAGCTGGCTCCTCTGCCACTTCCCTGCAGCTCTTGGCATAGAGGGACATGTCACTAGGAGAAGAGGCACAGCCAAATGGGTAATACTCTAGTGATCCCCATTGACAAACATGCCTCGGGGGGTGCGGGGAGCACAGTCCACTGGCACAGATTAGAACAAACTGAGGCTGATCTAACTTTCACTAGTGCTGATGTAGAACTGGCCCCAGAACAAGCTGCAATCAGGTCTTTGACACAGCACGGAATATGGGCCTACATTTATATGTAGGTGAGTAAATGTGTCGACATGCACGTGCCTCCAACTTATAAATCTCATTGCTTAAAGTTAGGCTGCTAAACCCATACTTATATATGGCATGATCCTCAAAACTATTGAATGCCTAGAGGGTCCCCTTGAAGTCAGTAGAGGGGAAGAAAGTCAGTCTGTATTTTTATGGTTTTATATCATGCTTTTCTTAACGAGTGTCTATTTTAAGCCTTTTGGTAGTAGAACCCTCATTGTGAAAAAGGAACAAAGAACAATCATCTGAACGATACCGCAGTATACTCTTACAATATGTAAAAAATCTGGTGGGAAAGCCAAAGTACTACTTTTACAATATCCTGAGCCAAATCACGGGTTATACAATTCTTCTTTTTTTTTTTTTAATTTGTACATTCAACAGTACTTTGTAGAGCAATCAAGGAAGATAATATAATCCATTTTAAATTCTCATTACTTTAAAAGTGTTGAATCTCCTTAAATTGTTTCAGGGTTAATTGAGAATTTGCTGGCTTACAATAGACTGGGAATTGGTTAGGCTGCCCTGGTTCCATATATTTTTTTGTTCATACCTTTGTTGCAATGTTATGAAAGCAACAATAAAAGAAAAAACAAAGGAGTACAATGAAATAATTATCAGCCTTGTTACTATTCTAGCAACTCATTTTTATGCGAGATAAAGCTCAACAATTGATTAATGTTTAAATCGTTATTAAAGTGGAAGTGCATACATGTTTGATAGACTGTACCGCTCACTATTCATTAGTGTTTGCTTCCATTTCTTTGTTTGCATTTTCCCTACTGGACTAACTGCTCCAAGAGAAGCCAAGGGTGAAAATGTATTGACTTCAATGGGAGTAGGATCAGGCTACAGCTTAGTAGGGCTGAGAGCTGGAGATCAAAAAGCAAATTCCATTTCCTGTGCCATCAGAATAAAGGTTTGATTCTGATCTCACTTACACCAGTGCAAATGAGAACCACTTTGCCGATGTCAATGGAGCTAACCAGGTGTAAATGAGATTAGAATCTGGCCTTACTTATATAGGCTGGGAAGACAGAATTTAGAGCACGATCCATCTCTTGTGGAAGTCCATGATGGTCTTTCCATTGACTTTAATAGGATTTAGTCTGAGCCCTTTTCCTAGTCCAAAGTCGATTGAAGTTAATGGATTTCACTGTGGCGATAAATACATTAAAAAGATTGTGAGGTGCTCAAATGCTGTGGTAATGGTTTCCATATAAACACCTGAAATAAATAGAATGTCTCAGCTACATGAAACCAAGGCAAGCCTCTGAAACAGGCATTCAGTGTGCTCGCTTCTTTAGGTTGCTGACCCTCGATTCATTTTTTTTTCTTTTCTGGCACTATTTTCTTCTTGACAATCCACCGCTTTTGATTGTTTCCCACAGTGGGTGGATGATTTTTGGCAGCAATGCCTGCCCAGTGCACCTTTTAAATGGAAGCCACTCTAAATTCCTTGGTTATTGTTTTATGAATATCTATGAATAAACAGGCTTCATGTCAATTGATAGTGATTCAAAATACCTATGGTAGACTTGCTGACTGTTATGACCTATAAAGCAATCCATTTCAAGCACATAGGCATCTTGCTAATTGATTGTGCAATAGGCACTTCAGTTGGAGACTTGATGCATTAAAATATTTAATTTAAAAGAAACTTGTCAGTTATTTCAACTCATCATGGTTAGATTATTTCAATGTATTTAACTGCATACAGAATTAGGCCTTGATCCTGCAAAGAGTTATACATGTTATTTGACTTCAATTATGCTACTCATCATGCATAAAGTTAAGCACTGGCCTAAGTCTTTCCAGGATCAGTACCTAAATGGTCATGGCAAGGAGGAAGAATAGTCTACAGTAGTGAAGTAGGTATCAAGGCTCCCAGAAGGCAATGTTTTATATCCATATTTAGGTGACTATGGAAGTGGCCTGATTGTTCAGAGAATCTGAGCACGTGCAGCTTGAAGTCTGTGGAAAAAGAACAATGTAGATCACAAAGCCCAGAAGGAAGCATGTGAGAACTGAAGACAAAGCATCCTTGGATGAGGGGAGCTGGATATGGAACTAACATTTTGAGGAGACCAAGCAGATCCAGCATCTGACCATCTTTAGGAAACACTGCAAAACCTACCTCTTCTAACATTCCTTTCCACCATAAGAATGGCATTTAAAACACCCTTCTAATTCCCTTGTAATCCCAAACCCCTTAGCAACCAATAAAATAAAATAAAATCCAAAATACCCAACAAAAAGACAACAACAAAATAAGCCCTAACCCTCCTCCCCACCCCCGCATCCTCACCCACAGAGTTCTGACCCTGAAAAGGGAACAGTTCCAGAGACTCAATGAAGTTCACTCGGGGCTTCACTATTGCTACTGGTTTTATGTGGAAGGCGGTCTGATACTACAGTGATAGGCAATAGTATTAAAGCCCTCAGATAGACAACAGAAGGCAGTCAGCACCCATGAGAACCAGGTTGCTTGTGTTTTAAATATTATTTGGGTGTTTGAAAATGTTGGTCTTCACCTCTCTCTGTTTCTCCATCTGTAAAATGAGTCTAATTATAATCACCTATTTCAAAGAAGTGTTGTGAGGCTTAAGTAACTGTCTGTGAAAGTGCTTAAGAGATTCTCCTAAGAAAGGCAGTCCATGCAAAGGACTCTCCTTTTGTAATAACATAATCAGTGCAAGGTTAGATATGTGATCAGTTGATGGCTTTTATCTTTTTGCCTAGGTATTCTGTTTACAAGGATCCAGCAGGATGGCTGGAAATTAATCCTACAAATGGTACCATTTTCACCACTGCTGTCCTGGATCGTGAATCACCCTATGTCCACAACAACGTCTACACAGCACTGTTTCTGGCAATAGACAGTGGTGAGTAATGGTTGCTGATAACATTACTGCATTGAAAATTGAGTTGATTTTTCCCCCCCTTGAAGGCCACTTTTCAAAAAAGCACATGCATGAAGTTAAGCACAGGGTTAAGTAATTTGCTAAATCGGCGCCTAAGTGTCTAAGATATTTGTGGACAAATAGAGACAAAAAGTAAGTGGGGAGGAAGTTAGACTTCAAACTTAGAATGGCATAGGTTTTGGGGGTAGGCTAGAGACATTTAATCCTACAGAGCCCTCACTGCTAATAGTAAACAATGCATGTGATGAATGTACTTGGGTAGTAATAAATCATCTTTATCAGAGCTAATTTCTTCATAATATTTGAGCTGTTATTAAGCCTAAGGCACCAATAACAAAGTCATCCTGGATATGGTGAATTCTATCCTATTTAACACATAATGACAGTGACAATAAAAACATAATTAAAAATCCTTGTTAAAATGCAATATTTTTACATATTATGTGTATTAAAGTTTCTTCTGTCGAGCATAATCTAAATTAAAGTATGTTGCAAAAATTCACTACAAGTGACTTTTGTAATGCATAAAAATGTAGAGAAAATCCTGAACATTCCTGCAAATCTCCAGAGCTGAAGGCACAAAATAAAGGCAGGTTTTGTATGTAATATAACAGCTAATATGCTAACCCTTTTCCACAGCTGCAGCTGCTTTATCCCTGGTGATGAATTGTAAAATGTTCTTTTTAGGAGGGTAATTTTACATTCTTTGCATCACATGACTTGGCTCAGGAAACATTTCCTAGGTCCGACAAGAAAAAGGAATCATCACCTTCAGTGCAAAAGGAAAAAAGAATCTTCTGCAGAAGTGATTTACTTGTATATTCATAAATGTGTTTCTTTCTTAGTGTAATTTCCATAGAAGAAATGTGGCACTAAACCTACTCCTTTACCTATGTTTGCTGGCTAATCATTTTTTAAAAATGTATCTTAATTATAATAGCATCAGAAAGGTACAGGGGGTCCCCGGTATATGTCAGGGTTGCGTTCTTGAAAAGGGCAATGGATACTGAAATGACAGATACCGGGGAATTTTTCCCCAAAAGAAATAGTGTCCCCCACCTCTTCCCATCCCCCCTCCACCTCTGCCCCGCCTCTTCCCACCCAGTTCTGTCACTTCCTCCAAGTGCACCCCCTCTGTGCTCTTCCCCCTCCCTCGCAGCACCTCCTGAACACTGGGGGAGGCACCCAAAGAAAAGCCACGCAAAAGGTGAAGCGACGGATATGCAGAGCAGGACCGACGTGAATCGGAACCCAGTCCCCTATTGATGAACGACGGATATATGAAACGACGGATAAGTGGGAGATGTATACCGGGGACCCCCTGTAATCTTATGTTGAGCCAATAGGAAAACTGGGATCAAATTACTTAGGGCTTAATTTTCAGAAACCCCACCCACCTGCCTCAGTGGGTAGGGGAGCTTGTTGGGGCCAGCAGTGAAAGGGAACAGCCCTTCAGCAAGGGAGGGCGACACTCGGTGAGGAACACCATATAGCTCCTCACCCTTCCCCTTGGAGTTTCTTTCACTCGTTAGTCAATTGGAGGGGAGGTGTACTGATTGGCCCGCATTCCTCAGTTCCCAGGATTTAACCTGTAGTGGGGGCCATATGGTAAAAGCCCTATAACCCTGAACTGGAGCCAATTAAATGCCTGGTATAGGAGAGTATGGATGATGGGCAGGTAATGCCCCTCCCCTCTATTTAAATGTAATAGCAATTGCAGCCTGCTTATTAAAAATCCATCCATGTGTCTGTCCTCATTTTGCCGCTGTGTCTGCATCAAGGGCAAAGCTGTCAATACTCAAGAGGCAGGAAGCAAAGGCTTAGAATTGTATGCAGGAGCAGGGGGAAATTGTCCCACCAATTATCAGAGAGAGAGAGAGAGAGAGAGAGAGAAATGAGGGAGCAAAACATTTGAATATTTGCAAGTGCAGACACCAGCCAATGCAGACACAGTCACAGTGATTGTTTTCTCCTATTCTACATGTATGTAGATTCTCATGTCGCAGTATCTGAGCATCATGGCAGTGTGGAAAAGAAATTGTACAGACCACTGCACAGTTGTTGTTTTTTTTGTAGTTAACTTCATCAGTAACATCTTTCAAACGTGTGCAGGTAATTAGAGATACTAGGAGGCAGTTGGAATTGGGGGCCTCAGTACAGAGCGAGGTCACCCAGCTATGAAGCACCTGAATACCTCCATGACAATGTGCAAATTGACCGGAGAATCTCAGCTCACTGCTGCCAGGATTCTTTGCCAGATATTGGGCAGAATGGGAAAGGCACCTGTGCACTGCTCAGAAAAACCAGAGGAGCAGGTTTCACAGAGGATTGGTACAAGGAACTCTCTCTGTGTACTTGGGAAGCTCTACTCAATGGCAGCACGTCATTAAGGAAGTCTGTTATGTGTCTATCTGAAGTAGTTCTAAGGTACTGTTAATATGGTAGTCAATTGACTTTGACATTATTGGACACCTCCAAGCAAAGTCACTGGGAGTCACATGTGCTTTCAACAGTCTCATGCTAACGTATGAATAATCACTTGTAAGAATTGTACATCTTCACAATATGTAGCCCAGCTTCATGGAAATGGCAATATCCTAAGTAATAAGGGAACTGGTAGTTCTGAATTAGCATAACAGTTGTATCAAAACTTTATAAGTGTACTCTCTATGCCATTATCTAAACCATTGATGAAGATATTGAACAGAACCAACCCAGAACTGATCCCTGCGGGACCCCACTTGATATGCTGGAGGTTTCCTTGACAATTTGTGCGGGACCACAAAGTTGTTCTGGAGATCATGCAGAATGAACCGGAATTCCAGGAAGCCCTGTTCTACTAACAAAAGCATATAATACCTTAGCTTCACTCTTGATCTGGTCAGCTCCAAAGAAGGCTATTGTAGTCATGCATATGAGTTGCATGACAGTGTCTACATAACTACTTTCTTTTCTATTCTTAGGCATCTTAATAAACATGCCAGCAAGTGTATCACAGAGCGAATGGCTAATTTAGAATGTTCACCACCTGCATGAAAATGCAGTTACGCAGATGAGACTGTTTGATATCATTAATGTTCAGGCTCAACCCTTGCCTGAGAAATGCTGGCCCCTTTGCCTTCAGGAGTGCATTATTGATGTTATTGGGAAGTCCTGCAATGATGTCTGCTGACTTCATTGTACAGCAATATATAGCAGACTCATAGCTTGACCGTTTCCATTTCAGCCAGAGCAAGTGTTGTCCCAGCATGTATGCGCAGTCAAAAGGGTATAGTGTTCATCCAGGGTCTGTAAAGGCTTGATCCGATGGCCAGTGAAGTCAGTTCGAGTCTTTCCACTGATTTCAGTGGGCACTGCATTGGGTCATTGGTCTTTTCTGGGGCTCTGATATGTCCATGCTGCCAGTGAGGCACATCCTACTCCCCTCTTTCCCTTACTGATGGGCCCTCAAAAAGTGCTAACCAGCCATGCTGGATTCTGCTCGATTTTTCTAGACAGTTAACTCTAATGCCCAGTTTGAAAAGGTTTATTACATTTCCTAAAGGCTAAATAATATATGTAGGTTGGTGGTAGAATAATCTAAAATGAATATAAAATTCTTCCAGGACTTTAAAAGAAGGTTAAATTAACTGAATGAAAATCAAATGAAAATACCCTGCATATGTTCTTTTTGAGAGCTGCAGTGTCCATAAACTCCAAAGGGAAAGGTCATTTTTTTCAGTTTACTCAATATATTCTAGTTTAAATCAGTGAATAAGGTTAGAATGATATGTGATAGTGGCTGTTCTTGGAAGATTAAAAGAGGTCCAAACAGATTGGATGGTAAATTGAAAACATAGTGTTATTTCAGCCAGTTCAAATTATGCATGTGGCCAAGAGTCTTGGAGCAAGGAGAGAGGGGAGGCAAAAGACACTCAACCACAGAGTCTTTTATTCAAAGGCTGTGTGCTGGCACACCCTGTAGGTTTTTTCTCCAGCCATCGTATGTGGCCACTAGCCAGGAAAAGAGAGCAGATATTTATTTCATCTTCATTAAATGTGGATTTGGTCCTGGCCAATGCAAACATGTTTTCTATCTATTAATAACACATCATAGGGTTCTTTATTCGGTGATTGATGTGGCCTAAAAAGTAGCATGTGTTTCATTCTGGCTTTGACTAGGTATTGAGTGAAACTTGAAATATCTTCTCACCTACAAGTCAAATTTGATCCATATCAACTTGGGGAAGCTTGAACTGCTGTAGACTTTGCCTTCTATGGGTTTAGAAGACTCTCAGTCAAGCTCCTGTGACCAATATTAAGTGCCTGATCCAGCTCCCATTAAAGTCAGTGGACTGACTTCCACGGACTTCAATATCTGGCCTGGAGCTCATAAAAATAAGACTGAGAAATTGAATACATGCCTTGGGAAGGCACCTGTAGATTTTTCCTCTGATTTTTAATAGTGTTGGAGTTTAATAAACCTGGGTTACAACTATTTAGTCTCTAGCAAGTTTGCTTTTTTCCTTATTCAAAATTAATGACTAATTAAGGCATTCAATTAGAAGGCAGTCGTAGTAGTGCTTCGACTCCAGAATTGGAGTCCTCAAGCCTGACCTTAATATGCTGTATGTCAGAATTAGTCATACAATAAAGGGGTGAGAAGCCTAAAAGTTCCCATTGTTAACCACAGTGTCTGGGATATATTTAGCTACAGAA
Organism: Chelydra serpentina; assembly: GCA_037349315.1. NCBI lineage: Eukaryota > Metazoa > Chordata > Testudines > Chelydridae > Chelydra > Chelydra serpentina. Next base: position 32,965,167 of record JBAIAC010000026.1, read on the forward strand.
TATCTTACAGTTATTCCAGCATGTTCTTTCACTATCTGCTGTGTAAATTATGGGTAAGAAGATAGGATGAAATGGGAATCAAATTCACAATGACAGGAATCAAATTCACAGAAATAGGTTTGTTTTGTTTTGTCCCTCTTAGCAGTGACCGCTGAAGTCAATAGAAAATCTCCAGTTGAATCCAATGGGCATCTACCCAGTAGACTGAGGTCATTTAACAATGCAAATGACTAGTACAAGGGCACTTTTCCCAATCTGTAAAATAGAGTGTGTCACAAACTGGGAATATAACTCACGAATTTCTCATGGGCAGTTCTGTGCATAAACCGGTCAGCCACACCTCCATCTGCATCACTTCTCTTCAGCCCACTACAAAGATGCTCTTAACAACAGGATGTTAGTAGATGGAGCTCTGGCTGCCATTCTCACTGCAGGAAAAAATAATTAATAGTTATGTTGGATATCTTGATGATATTCTTCAACATTATAACTTTATCTGAAGGGAAAATTTAGTTAAGTGTGAAATGATTTCTTCCAGTTGTAAACAGCCCTTCTGATCTCTGCCAGGACTTATTGAAACAACATAGATAATGATGAATTTGATGGTCATAGTATTTAATTTTATAGATTAAAGAAAATATGACCTTTTAAGTGGAAGAAATTTCACTTTTTGGAATGAACATCCTAATTTTCTTTGTACTCTTTTGATTTCTGTAAAGGTCAAGACCGTGTCTTTAGAGTCTGAGAACTCTTTATTAAGGGCTTGTGTAGACATAGAGACTCTGGTCTATTAAAGGAGAAATTAAGTTCTGGTGGAAAAGATCATGAAGCTGAGTTAACATAAGTGAGGTGAACTGTGTTTAATCTGAGAGCAGGTTGATAATGGGAAATATACAGATTTAGGTAAATCTGGAAAACATCTTAGGTTTCTTCCTGATGCCCCCTTATTGAAATAAATGCGCAGTAATCACTCAAAACATTGCAGTATCACTTTTGTAGAATGTGGTCGTTTGCACCATGACTGGAGGATGCTGTACTTTTTTATTTATTTATTTTTGTAAGGGCAAGAAGCCTAGTGGGTTTGCAAAGCTGGGCTGGAATAAACTTTCAAGAAAATGTTAGTATTTCCTGTTTGAATATGTTGCAGTATCCTTCAATAATCATCCCAAATCCATTATTATTAACTGGTGTATTCTGGGTGATTACCAGAAAAGAGAGCAGCTGGCTGTTTTAGCTCATGCTGAAAACTATGTAAGTACAATTTTTCTCATTGGATTTTGAAATTTCCATTCACAGCCCATAAAACAAGCAGGACGTTAGCAGTGTGATTGTGGAATGACAAAGTTCCCTTATTTTGTGCTATGAATTCTCAAGTATGGTGATTTTTGTTGTCTATTTTAAAAATATGGCTTCTAGTTACCATGTGTCAGTATAATATCATGTGGAATATCCCTTTTATTACTCAGGGATGTCCACTATAGGTGCCATGATGAGGCTCACAAAATGCAGATAGTCATCGCTGTTGATTTGCGCTGATTCTATAATAAGCTCCAGCCCCTTGGCATTACTCAAGTGCTATTCAGGAGGAGTAAAGGGGCTGAACACTGCCCACAAATCCCCAGCAGAGAATTCCCCCATTGGAGAGAAACTCTCTGTTGGTGCAAGTGTACCGGTTCCTGTCCCTTCTCTCCTTATGGTAGGAGGCGTATTGGGGGTGGGCTACACTAAACCGATACTTAACTAGTACAGGGTCCAGTGAGGACCCTGCATCAATGGAACAAAGTGGAGCTGCCCTATTTTTTGGCAAATATCCTTAAGCAATAGTAAGGGGAAAAGAACATGTAGGACTATGTAGAACTGTCTCTAAATCCAGTGTGATTTCAGTATTTACATTGTGACAAATTACGCATGTAATGAGTATGGGGAATAAACATGAAAAACTCGGACTATAAGTACATAAGCTAAATTATGATTTAATTGGCATCATAGAGACTTGATGGGATAATTCTCATGACTGGAATATTGGTATAGAAGATATGTACAGCTTGTTCAGAAAGAAGAGGCAGACTAAAAATGGAATTATTGCATTATACATCAAGAATTTATCCACTTGTTCTGAGGTCCAGGAGGAGCTAAAGAGGCAGACCAGCTGAAAGTCCCTGGGTAAAAATAAAAGGGGTAAAAAACCAGGAGTGATGTCATGGTAAATGTCTACTATAGAACATGAAATCAGGAAGAGGAGGTGGATGAGGCATTTCTAGAACAAATAACAGAAATATCCAAAACAAAAGAAATAGACGTAACAAGGAGCTTTAACTACCCAGACATCTATTGGAAAAATAATATGGCAAAACACAAAATATCCAGTAAGTTCTTGGAATTGTTGGGGACAACTGTTCGTTTCAGAAGGTGGAGGAAGTAACCAGGGCAGCCATTTTAGTCTTGATTCTGACCAAGACAGAGGAATTGGTAGCAAATCCGAAGGTGGAAGGCAATTTGGGTGAAAGTGACCATAAAATGATAGATTTCATTATTCTAAGGAAAGGAAGGCATAAAAGCAGCAGAAATATGGAAAATGGACTTCAAAAATGCACACTTGAACAAACTCGGAGAACTGGTAGAGGTCAGGTCTTATAAGAAGAACATCTAAGGGAAAAGTTCAGGAAAGTTGACAGTTTCTCAAAGCCACAATATTAAAGGCACAATTGCAAACTATCCCGATGTGAAGGCAAGACAGGAAGAATAGTAAGTGGCCAATATAGCTGCATCGGGAGCTCTTTAATGGCCTCAAAATCAAAAAGGAATCCTACAAAAAGTGGAAGCATGGATGAACTACTAAGGAGGAGTCCAAAAGAGTAGCACAAGCATGTTGGGACAAAATCAGAAAGGCTAAAGCACAAAGAGAGTTACATCTAGCCAGGGCAATTGGCAATAACTGGTTCTAGAAATATTTTCTTTGTCTCTCTCTTCTCCTAATATGTGGGTCCTCTGATTAGTGGGGAAGGAGCGCTCATAACTGATGACGTCAAGATGGCTAAGGTTTAATGCCTATTTCCTTCAGTCTTCATTTAAAAGGTTAATGGTGATGAAATATTCAACACTATTTAATATTAACAAAGGGGCAGGAATACAAGACACAATGGGGAAAGAACAGGTTAAAGGATATTCAGATAATGTAGTAGTATTCAAGTTGGAAGGGCCTGATAAAATTCATCCTTGGGTACTTAAGGAATTAGTTGAAGCAATCTCATAACCATTAGCAATTATCTTTGAGAACTCATGGAGGATTGATGAGGTCCCAGAAGACGGGAGAAGGGCAAACATAGTATCTATCTTTAAAAAGGGGAACAAAGAGGACCCAGGGAATTATAACAGGGAATTATTCGATACCTGGGAAGATACTGGAACAAATTATTGAACAATCAGTTTGTAGAGGATAATAGGGTTATAAGGAATAGCCTGCAACAATATGTCAAAAATAAATCATTCCAAGCATAACTAATTTTCTTCTTTTACAGGATTAATGGCCTAGTGGATAGGGGGGAAACAGTAAACAAAATATTTGATTTTATTAAGACTTTTGATGCAATCCCACATGACATTCTCATAAGAAAATTAGGGAAATGTGGTCGAGATGAAACTACTGTAAGCTGGGTCCACAGCTGGTTGAAAGACCATCATCAAAGAGTTATTATCAATAGCTCACTGTCATACTGAGAGGGTGTGTCTAGTGGGGTCGTGCAGAGGTCAGGCTACGGTCCAGTACTATTCAATATTTTCATTAATGACTTGGATAATGGAGTGGAGAATACTCTTGGATGGATTGCAGGCACTTTGGAGGACAGGATTAGAATTCAAAATGACCTTAGCAAATTGGAGAATTGGTCTAAAATCAACAAGATGAAATTTAATACAACTAAGTGCAAAGTACTATTCTTAGGAAGGAAAAATCAAATGCACCACTACAAAGCAGTGAATAAATGGCTAGGTGGTAGTACTGCTGAAAAGGTTCTAGGGGCTATAGTGGATTGCAAATTGAATATGAGTCAATAACATGATGCAGTTGCGAAACTGGCTAATATAATTCTGGGGTGTATTAACAAGAGTGTCATATGTAAAACACATGAGGTAATTGTCCCACTCAATTTGGCACTGATGGGGCATCAACTGGAGTACTGTGTCCAATTCTGGGCGCCACACTTTAGGCAAGATATGGACAAATTGGGGAGAGTCCAGAGGAATGCAACAAAAATGATGAACAGTTTAGAAACCCTGCCCTGTGAGGAAAGGTTAAAAAAACTGGGCATATGTTCTCTTGAGAAAAGAAAACTGAGGGTGGACCTGATGAAAGTCTTCAAATCTGGTAAGGGCCATTATAAAGTGGACAGTGATCAATTGTTCTCTGTGTCCACTGAAAGTAGGACAAGAAGTAATCTGCAGCAAGGGAGATTTAAATTAGATATTAGGAAAAGCTTCCTAATTATCAGGGTAGTTAAACTCTGGAATAGGTTTCCAAGGGAGGTTGTGAAATCTCCATCAATGGAGGTTTTTAAGAACAGGTTGGACAAACACCTGTCAGAGATGATCTAAGTCCTGCCTCAATGCTTGGGACTGAAGTTGATGACCTTTTAATGTCCCTTCCAGCCCTACCTTTCTATGATTCTATGTATATACAGGTCAGCTGAATGACACAGTTTCGATTTCTCCATTGAACATTCCAAACTAAAATGAATAAGAAATGATGAAGAAGGTTCTAATTACAACCTTTTCGGTGTTTTCAGTGGCCAGATTGAATGAACCCCAAAATACATGCAGGGGGCCAATATTCCGATTAATTAAAAGGAAAAATGATATTCAGTATTGTGTCTGATGATGAACAGAAACAGACAACAACCAGAAGAGGGGGAAAACTGGAGTGACAAAGAGATGCATAACAATTTGCAATTAAAATTTCTCTTTACGTGTATCTTAACCTGTCTTCTTGCTTCATGATGTATATAATTAAATTACCACCGATTGATTCCACCTAAAACATGCTATTTTGGAAGAAATAAGACTATTAGTTGCTATGGCAACCCAATTAAGCCAGTTTTACACCTCTTATCTTAATTGCTGTATTAATTGAGAAGGGAAAATAAATTGAATACTCGTCCTTTTCTTGCCATTTTAACTTTCAGTAAAATATAAATTGCACACAAAATATTGTTTAAATTTGTCACCATGGACTGGTGATTAGAGAAAGAAATTAAATTGCTGAAAACAGTATTTAAGACAGATGCATATGTCAGTAGCAATTTGATATGCTGACAGAGCTTTGCTCTTTTGAAATATAATTACTCAAAAATATGATCTGTATAGAATATTGGAATGAATAAAGGATTATAACTTTTATGGGCTGTTTATTTCCATATATCATGAAAGAAGATATCTGTGTACCAGAGAAATGTAACAAAAAAACAGAAATGAATTATTGTTCATTGAGACCTTGGGAGCTATTCTTTGCAAAATGACAGAGGATTGCATTTATGGGCCAGATTTTCCAATGTGGTCAGATTTGATACCTTTATTTCTGAAGAGTTGCTTCTCAGGAAGTCCTCTTGACTTCAGCAGGTTATTTGTAGACATGAGCCCGCATATGACTAACAGAATTTGCCTGTGAATTGGATTTGTGCCTGCAGATCAGGTAGGTCAGTGCCAAACCACCTGACCTGCACACATTTCCTGTTTAGAGATACAGCTCGCAGAGAATCTCTTGTTCTCATCGTGCGGGTTTAGCCGAATATTGATGAGAGGAGCAGTTAAAGATTTTCGCAACAAGAGGAAAGTTAGAACAATCGCCGTAAAATTTCAAAGTCATTTAGTCCTATAGCAGGTTTCCAAATGTTATTTTCAAAAATAGAATTTGCAGCCTCCTATTTCCATTGAAAATGTGCTACTTAGCCCATCCAAAGGTTACACTGTGTGACTGCATAGCTCGCTCCGAACACTTCTGGGACTTTTGAAGTGTTCCTGTCATTCTTCTCTTCTCTTCCCTTCTTGAAAATATTAAGTGCAACAAGAGGAATATATTAAAGCAATCCAGGGAGCTTATATTGTGTTGCCTGTAAGCCCTTGCAAAACCCTCCCTTTGAGGCAAAGCTGAAGCTAAGAATACACAAGTGAGTTGGTGAAAAGTCCAAGTCAAAGCCCAAAGTCGAAGAGCCCAACTCAGGCTCATGTTGTATTCTTAGTTACTTGAGTGTAAATTCAAATAACCCCACTGCCTTCAGTTACGCTGATATAACTGAGATAAGAATCTCGTCCATAGATGTTTAAAGAGGCATACTTCAGCTTTTAGTAACTTTATTCATGACAGAGTGATGGAAAGTTAATTGTGCTGAGAATTATTGACTCCAAAATCACTACAGTTTTTACTGCTTACATGTGAAGCATGTTAATTCTTACTATTATAAGTGAACAAACACTGGGCGCTTGATCCTGCATTCTGATTTTACAACAGTACAACTGTTGACTTCAGTAGAATTATCGCAGCATTAAATGAGTGTAACAGAGTCCAGAATTGGGTCTTGTGTGATAGCTTAAAGGAAATTGTGGGTGAAAAAGACTTTGTAAAGGAAGTGATAGAAATACTCTATTTTCTGAGAAAGAAATCACTGTTGGTAGAACTTAAATGAGTGGCTGAGTTTTCAGCCTCTGTGTTTAAAGGCCAAATTCTGCCCTCAGATACGTGTTAAGAGGTCTCACTGATTGCAATGAGAGGAGAAATTTTTGTCCTAAGAATTTAATGGCTTTGTAATTTCTGCATGGTGGCACAAAAGGACATAGCTAATGGATTCACTCGATAGGCCTGTAAATATAATGCAATCAAAAGAAATAACTTCACAAGTCTTTCTACCATTTGTAATGTCAGTGTGATGTGAGACTCTTTCGGCTCTGTTGTTCCTGATATGGTTCTGGCTTCATGCAACACTATGGCTTAGAGACCTGTAGTCGGATAGTCGGATCCTCCAAAGTGGCTGAAGTTTCTTCTTTGGGAATTTGATAAGCAGTTCCAGAGCACCACGTCTGAGACGGTCTTGAAATATAATTCAGCAATAAATTCTCTTTTTTTCTAATTGTCACTGATAAGAAATTGTTTTTGAAGGGACTTAGATAAATGTTCCATACCTATCATGACAAAAATGTAGGCTATAAAATGTATGTCTCTAATAATGAAGATTTGATGTATTTGGTGCTTTAATGTCACAAGTTTTTAAATCTAAGCAAAAATGCAGTCACATTAATTAACTTGTCTCCCAGACTTAACATTTTCTGATTTGTGTGTCTGGTATTTTTCTTGTTAATTGGTTATGTCTTCATTATCTATTCTTTGTTCCTCAGCTATCCCACTGAACAAATTATATTATTTACAGGTGCATCCAACTTTCAAAGCCTATGGTAAAGTGGTCAAATACCTTTTGCATTGTTCAGTACCAATGTCTTCACTGTACAACTTGCTCCTCTCATGTGAAATCAAGTATTGATAAATATACATATTTCCCTGTTATTTAATTTTTTTAATATTTCCATTTTTAATTCCCAATACTGTTGTCTAACATATGGACTCTCTGGGCCATAACCTGTATATCAATCCCACTGAGGGTTACACTACCTGGGATCTGGCCCAATGCCCATACAGCACGACATTATAGGATGACAGTAATGACTAATAATAATTACTGAGAATAATTACTAAGAGAAACTGTTGAACTCGAATTGATATGCAAACTAGGTTGCATTGCCTCCGGATTAAATAAGGATTTGGAATGGCTGGGCCATTACGTTAATTGAATCTATTTCCCTTAAGTTAACGATCCTCATTCACACCTGTGTGACCATCTTGTTTATCACTTCAAAGGTTTTTCTTCCCCTGCTGTTATGGTTCCTCTCAACTAATTAGCCTCTTAAGGTTGGTCTATGCACCTCGACCTTATCATGTTTCTCTGACTGTATAAATATCTGTCTACTGTATGTTTCATTCCATGCATCCGATGAAGTGGGTACTAACCCACGAAAGCTTATGCTGAAATAAATTTGTTAGTCTCTAAGGTGCTACAAGTTTTTCTTTCTTATTTTCGTTTTGCTGACACAGACTAACACGGCTACTACACTGAAACCTAATAATTACTGAGTACTTTTCACCTGTATATTTTAATGAACTTTAAAAGGATGAGTGTGCATTATTATCTCAGATGGGAAAAATTGAGTCACAGAGCAGGGGAGTGATTTACCCAAAGTCATACAGCAAGACACTGTTAGAGCTGGGACTGGAACTCATGTCTCCTGGATCAGAGCCTGCTGCCCTTCCTGTAGAACCCTGTTGCCTCCTTGTAATAGAACAAGGAGTAATGGTCTCAAGTTGCAGAGGGGGAGGTTTAGGTTGGATATTAGGAAAAACTTTTTCACTAGTAGGGTGGTGAAGCACTGGAATGGGTTACCTAGGGAGGTGGTGGAATCTCCTTCCTTAGAGGTTTTTAAGGTCAGGCTTGACAAAGCCCTGGCTGGGATGATCTAGTTGGGGTTGGTCCTGCTTTGAGCAGGGGGTTGGACTAGATGACCTCCTGAGGTCCCTCCCAACCCTGAGATTCTATGATTCTATGAATATGGTCTTTGTTCATTAGTAATGACGAGGAAATCTCCAAAGTCAAAACATTTAAGTAATTTGGATGAGCAATTTTGACTTGAACCGTATGCAAATTGCCTGCATCTTTTGAGCTAGGAAATGAGGCCTCACAGACAAAGATGTCTTCTTGGGCTTGTTGAATCAGAAGTACTATGAGACTAGCTCGTCCCATTATTTATGTTGTATTTCCCCTGCTTGTCTTGATCAAAACTTAAAACACAGGCGAAATTAAAATCAAAAGGAAATACAATGTATTTTGTTTCCTTCTTTCTATTTCCCCCCCCCCACCCTTGGTTTTTAGAAATACAAAAAAATGTTTGTGTTTGATTCACTTTGTAAACTGAGCAAAGGTTCTTTTTTTATCCAGACTGGTTTGGTTAGTTTAGTAAAGTGCTTTGAAATCCTCTAGTTAAAAACATTGTGTAAATGCCTAATTCCAAACAGGAAAAAATTCATTTAAATTGCATTCAAAGTGTGTTAAAAACCATCAAAACTCAGCAAGGTCAAAGTTAAACTGACAATATCAGATTAGCAAAGAACACATTCTCAGCCATAACTTTGAATTTCCTGGCTTTTGTCTCATCTGGTTACACTGGAGCAGAGCAAAAATTGGAATTTCCAAACCATGGGAAATTCTGAAATTTCAACATTTGTTTTCATCCCAAATTGGGACAAAAAATGATATATTTTATTTTTTCTTGTAGTAAAAAGTTCTGAAAAAATTTGATTCTGAAGTGTATCATTTCAAGTCTGTACAACGTTAAGCTGCATTTTCCTATAGTGGTACATTGCCTCATGGGATATGTAGTTTGGGTACCTGAGGCTCCCATTCTCCAATTTGGGCCAGGATCCCTGTCTGAGCTATATCTCCCATGATTTACTACAAACAAATAACTCCCATGATAAATCATGCCATCTAGTCAAAGGGGAGACTGTGTTCCTCATAGGAGATGTAATCCAGCAGAGAGCCCAGCCTATAAGAGATGCATGTTGAACTTCAAACTTACTCCAACTTTGCAGAAACTTTTGCAGACTATACTCTGGGGTTATTTGCACATCTGGAAACTTTTCTCTGCAGCTCTCAGCTGCCTTGGGCTTGATGAATGATGGAGAATGATGGGGAAGGAATGCCTGGAAGGAAGAGAGTAAAGTATTGTGAAGTATTTTCCTTTTGGTTGACAATGCTCCATCAGTGAACCATTGGCTCAGGTTCATTGCTAAGAGCAATGTTGGCAATTCTGTGGTAAGCCGGGCTGCAGGTGGCTTCAGGCTTTTTGACGACCATGTTGTCCAGCCCTACTCTTATCAGGTCTAGACATCGTGGAAATTAAAAAATCAATAGCACTTTGCCTAAACCAGTTCTCCCACTGTTGCTACAAGTGGACCTCAACTAGTGCGAGCAATAGTGGAAAATTGTAATGGGAAAGTCTCATGCAATCAAGTCATTATAGGTTCAGTCATACCAGCAGGAGTTGGTCCACCTCCAGCCATTGGTGCAAACACTTTCAGAGTCCTAAAAAGTACAGGCTTAGCACAGACACACAGTAGTATGTTCCTTGGGGTTTCTTTTAGTCTCTGCTTGAAACAAACCCCAACATTCAAAATGAACTCAGTCAAGGTCACAAGGTTTGAAGTTGAAACTATAAGAAACAGAATTCCACATGCTTATGTAACCCGCTGGTAATAGGAGCCATTATACTTAGTATATAGAACCATAAATCAGCCCTAGCTGTCATACAGACATTGGGGTCCAGTTCCTCAAAGATGTCTAAATATCTTTGAGGGTCTGGGCTAGAGTTCCTTAGGGAATTAGATGCTTAACTCTCATTGACTTTAAGTGGGAGATGGGCTTCTAACTGTCTTAGGCACTTTTGAAAATCCCATATAGTGTGTTTAGGTCCCAGACTAAGGCTTTGTTGTTGTTGTTTTAAGTAAATAAGTGCGAGGATAACAGAATCGGAATCGAAACGTTTTTATTAATTTTTACGAAATTTCAAACAAACATCTGCTCTCACTGTCTGAGCATAGCCCTGCCATGTTGGAAGCCCAGACACAGCAGCATTGCACTTCTGCACGAGAACCAGAGGACGCAAACAAGAAATTGAAATTGTCTTGCTGGCTTCACGCCAAATGAACAAAGCCACAAGTAAAATAAAGGCAGAAGTGTGAAACAATACATGGGAATTTTAAAATCCTTTTATTTATTGATTTATTGGTTTATTGATAGTAAAGGGATTGTATTTTATGATAAGATGTCTATTCTGTCAGTATCCCTTTAAACGATTCCATGAAAAGAATAGAATCTCATCATGGGATAATGATCCCCTGCTGCTACATAAATACCGAAGCCAAGCCAAAACATTTGTCTTCCAAGCAGGAGACACTGATCATGTGACAATGGTGCATTACAATAACATCATTCCAATAACATCATTCCAATTAGAGAAAATGATTTATGTAGATTTACTATTTTTGATGGATGTTGGCACAGTTGAGTGACGGTTGCTGACAATATCGTTATTTATTCCCTGCTGCCATCACAGGGGTTCCGTGAGCTGAGCTATTGTGTATTTCAGCCAATCACAGATCAGGTTTTCCCTAAAATAACTTTTTTTTTAAATACTCTGCGTTCTTATTAATACATTGGTCAGCCATCCAGCAATCTGAAGATAGTGGCTGGGGGTGAATGTGCCATTTTATATTTGACCTGATATTAAAAATGTCTTCCCATTCTATGTCCATGATTTTGTATCAGGCATACCTGATGTCTGGTAGGTATCTAACTATTTGACTGGCTTTAAAATTGGAAACCGGATTCCAAATTCATGCCTACATGTTTAAAACCTAGACTCTTATTTGCTGAGTTTTAACTTAAATGGTTTCTGTAGCTGAATATAACTTTTTTTAAAAATCAGCTTTAGACTAGAAGCGCTAACATGATACTGCATGGTATTAAATTAAAATACAGTACCAATATATAGCAAAAATAGGTCGAGAAAAACATACTCCCTGACCGTTTGTTTTCAAATCACTTATTTTCTTTAAGAATACCCTTTTGCGCTATTTGCTTATAGTAATAGCCCCTTTCATTGTAGGCTCATTGTAGGGGGCCTAGTGATACAATATATTATCTACCTCCTCAAGGTGTGATGCATAACTACCTAGCCTATTCTATTTTCTGACTGGTGCATCTCAAAACAACAGCAGTAGCTATTGCTTAAGTGACAAGTGCTGTCAGAACCTTCTGATGTAAACTAATGTTAGAACTTATGAAGACATTACTGCTTCTAATGTACATCATACACTTCCCATTGCTGCATGATCTGATATTCTCCTGAACCTTTATATTATTACTGATGAAGGGTCCAGTCACACAAACCTTACTCAATGTGGATAATCTTTAGTCTCATTGAAGATCACTCACGAGGGCTTCAGGATTTGGCCTTAAATTAGTAATGTCCGTATCTGATAGCTATTCTCCTCACTTTCATAAACAATTAAACTAACTTTTGTAGCCGGATCCACAAACTCTTACACACACTAGTAGCATTACTTATGGAATTAGTGCCATTATGTTCAGTTATATAGCTTATGTGATTCAGAGCAGGATTGTCAAAAAAATCTCTGTAGCCAACAGCTCCCAATCAGGCAACTAAAAATTCAAAGCTTTCAGCACCCAGTGGGACAGGCTACTTCATTTAGGTGCCTAAATGGAAGGTGAACTTTTCAAATCTTGCCCCAGGGTTTGTAGGACTGGCCCTTTATAATCTGTTTTGTGCATTAATTCTTCCTCTAGCTGCAAAATTTTACAATACAGATTGAGGGAAGGCTTATTTTAGAATTAAAATATGCTAGTGAGAGACTTTTAGTTGAAACGCATTGCCAAATAAAGATCATGGGGTTTTGAATTGTTCTTATTTCCAAGGCATAATAGTGTCAAATTTATAAAAGCTGTTTATTCCCGATGGATGTGCTGTAGCCATTTTACTTTGACTCGCTTTTTGTTGCATTTTTATGGCACGCTTGTTAACAAGCTTCAATTTATGACCTTGACATTTGCCTATTCTTCTTTCAAATGTCTTTATAAATCAGCAAAACATTTTGTCGCAGTAGTTATAAGTAATACAGTCTGAGAATAAATCATTGAAATGGACAGAAGCAATTTTCTTTTTTTCTTTTTGTGTGTATTGTTGACTGGTCCATGAGCCATAGGAAGATAGTGAAGAGCTAGCTAAGCAGAGCAAATGTAGCCATATCTGCATTCAACAATTAACAGTATAGTCATAATGCTGTTGGGTTCTTAATTTCAAAGGGAAGATTTTCATATTACTGACTTCAGAGGAAGATAAGCAGGGCAATGCACAAGACATTATCAGTCCAGTGTGGAAATAATGCATTCAAAATTAAAGACAGCAGTTTAATTAAGTGCATGAAAGCCTGACTTTTATGATCATATTTCAAATACTCATATGTCTTTTCATCCATTCTGCCATATGACTTTACTTAATAATATATCAAGAACAAAAAATGTATTGGAATATTTCTGCAAATTCAATTAGTCCAATAAAAAGTGAAAAATAATTTCTTTTTCATTAAAAAGAACTCAGCCCTAACCCTCGTCATGACAAAAGAGCGAGGAAAAGAAACCTAAGGGAACTATGAAAATTCTGCCTTTGTTATGCATTTATGTGTCTGAAACAGATGAAGTGTCACTATTAGTAACATTTGTCATTATAACAACTAATCACATTTTGTTACAGTTACAATTCTGTCAGATCCCGACCATGGGGTGAATACTTTCTTCCTTAGAATGCAGTGTCACAATCTATCAGTGATTCCCAAGTTGATTGAGCTATTGTATGTGTGACGGGTTGGGGCCACAGAGACCTGCTTGGTGCTGCCACCTGGTGTGCCAAGGCTGCTTCTGCCCCTGCTTCCAGGCCTTTTCCAGCTTGGGACTCCCGAATCCTGTCTGTTTTGAGCCAGATTCCACTGATCTGCTGCAAACACAGACCCAGGTCCGAACCAAGTCCACTCACCACTGTAAGGCCCCTGGAAGCGCTCTTGCCTTTGACACCCAGCTGCTCAACTCCAAGGAGGTTCAAACCCTTAATAAATCCGTTTTACCCTGTATAAAGCTTATACAGGGTAAACTCATAAATCGTTCGCTTTCTATTGCAAAGATAGAAAGTATGCACACCTGTTTGCTCTCCCTTTGCACTAACTCGTACTCAAGGAAACTTAATAAGTAAAAAGTGATTTTAATAGGTACAAAAGATAGGATTTAAGTGATTTTAAGCAGTAACAGACAGAATAAAGTGAATTACCGAATAAAATGAAAAAAGAACACGCAGTTCTATGTCTAATCACCCTGTGTACGGATAAACCCCTCACTAGGTCCAGTAAACAGGCTATCTTCCTTCTAGCCTGGGCCCAGCAATCACTCACCCCCCTAATGTCTTTGTCCTTTGTTCAGTTCCCCTCAGGAATGTCCTTGGGGGGGTGGAGAGCTTCTTCCTTTAGCCAGCTGAAGACAAAATGGAAGGGTCTTGCCAGGGCTTTTATAGCCTCTCTTCCTCTCCCTGTGTAGGATCCAGTTGCCCTGGAGTTTTGGGATCACATGGGCAAGTCACCTGCCCATGCGCCCTAACCAGTCTAACCAGTTGCATTCCAGACCTGGCCCCAATGTGGATTGGGGTCTGCAAAGTCTTTTGTCTGTCAAGTGCTCGCATTTAACAGGCATTCTTTGCTCCAAAGATGATCCCATGCATTTACAAAGGCTATGTACAAAACCAGCAAATATAAAACCAATCTTCATAACTCCAACTACAACAATGATACATGCATACAAACAGGAGGAGTAAATTCAGTAGGTCATAACTTTCACAGAGATATGTTACATGGCACATGTAGCATAAAACATATTTTAGTTACATATATACATTTATAAGCATCTCCCCATAAAGTTTTATGGGGAACACCGTCACAGTATGCAGATTAATTATACATTAGAGTACCACTTTTCCTGTTGAACCACACTAGCAGTTCAGAGGCTAACCATACTCCCTTGCTTCCTTTTTATATCCAGGGGGGTTCTGAGATTAATGGAGTTTAGGCATCTCAGATTTTTGATACTAAGGTGATGGTAGATCTCTGATATGAATAAGAAACCTGGATCTCAAGAAGTGTTTCATTTAGATTGGGAAATTATTATTAGGTATAACAGCCTATGAAAGAAGAGATGTACTTTTGAAAACCTTTGTGACCAGCTATCATGGAGCACTGGATGGCAAAGGGGTTGATATGGAGATATTGAACTTTTAACCAGGACAGTAAATCACTGGTTCAGCCTTGACACACAATGAGTAGTGACTGAAACGTATTACCATCTGTCAGCTATTTATTGACCTCTGTAAAATGAGATGGTGGGCTCAGTCCTGATCCCTGTGGCAGATGTCTACATTGCAAATGCTTCCATCACCATAGGTGGTACATCAGTCACAGAATAGAGGCTAAAGCTTGTACCGGTGGTATGTTGAATAAACAACACTCTCACCCCTAAAGTTGATTCCTCTAGGTCAAGGCTCATGCAGATAATTTGTGGAAGTTTGAACTGCCATTGCTCATTCTGTACATCTCTGGATAAATAAAAGAGCTCATTCCCCCAAACTCTCAATCTGGCAGATTTAATCTCCACTAAATTAACTAAAGTCGTCCAGTGACAAGGGTTTCAGGAGACTTCGGTGCTATTCCCACCTTGGCCACTGACCTAATGTGTGACGTTGGGCAGATCACTTTTCCGTGACTCCATTTCTCCTCTCACTCTTTGATTGTCGTGTTTATTTCGAGTCTATCCTCTCTGGGGCAGGGACTATCTCTTACTGTGTGTTTGTGTACAGCAAGCTGCTCCCTAGACTTAGACTTGGACTCTAATATAATTTCGACCCCACTCTATACTACACAGAGTCGTCCTGAACAGAGGTTTGCTTAGATTTACTCTCCTTATTGTAGAGAATCATACTGGATTTTGGAAAATATAGTGTCTACATCAAAACTTTGCAAAAGTAACGCTTGAGTTTTAAAAAAGTGGCGAAGGTAAGCAGTGGGCGCTGTGTCAATGATGCTGATCTCCTTTTGTGAACATCCAGGTGTGCCTGTTAGAGATGAGCGTGTATTACGAAAACTCAAGTTTATAAATACTTGCTTGTTTGTCACATAGGCAACCCTCCTGCAACAGGCACGGGAACTTTACAGATAACTTTGGAAGATGTCAATGACAACGCCCCCGCCATTTATCCAACGTTGGCAAAAGTCTGTGATGACGCAAAAGAACTCAGGGTCGTGGTCTTGGGGGCATCGGATAAGGACCTTCACCCTAACACGGATCCATTCAAGTTCGAACTAAGTAAACAGTCTGGCCCGGATAAAGTGTGGAAAATCACCAAGATCAACAGTAAGTCTTTTAATTTGTTTGTCTTATACCTTCATTCTTTCAGTCTGTCTCTCCCTCTCCCTAACTGCCCTTCTGAACCTTCTTCCTATAAGTTCTATCTGAGGTCAAGGAGCATAATCATGTGATAGGTGTACTATCACTCATGTACTTCTATGTGCTATGGATGATTAGAACAGATCACTTATGAATAGATTGTGTCTTTAAGGCCTGATCCAAAGCCCATTGAACTGAACGACAAACTGCAGTGACTCTTAATGCACAGCCCATTGTGATGGGTGGCGTGGGGCCATTCCTTTTCCCTCCTGCCCATCCCCACCCTGGTGGGGAGCATTCAGAGCCCAATTGCCTTGGGGTAGTACACCATAAGAGGTTTCAGAAAACTCCCCTGCATACCAATGGGCAACTCCGTTGGCCACTGCTTAGGATGTACACAGCCATGGACCTGTCTACTTCCCCATATCTCCTTTTTAGCAAATCAGTTAAGTAGGATGAGGGAATCTCCTCATGGACCTCCCTGTATGCTTTTCTGAGCTTCTTAAGTGCTATTATTTTAGGTAGTAGGCCTTCATGGTTACAGACTAGCTGCTCCTTTGACCCCTTCTCTGGCCTGTCTGAATGAAGCTCAGCAGGTGTTAGGCGTTGTGCTCTTATCTTTCCATGGTGGAATCCCGCAATTCTCACACTCTTACACCAAGTCTCGGCCTTGCCTCGAGCAGGTCCCAGTGGGCTTGGATACCTGTGGTTCTGCCCTTTGGGAGCCTGTGGCCAGTGGTTAATATAGTGTAACATAAGAGAAAAAGGATTTTAAAACAATAAGAGGTCTACATGTATGTCTGTCTTACCCAAGGCTTACCATCCCCCTGGAAGAAGGCCTAGCTTCTTCAGATCTTGTAGAGGGTTGTCTGTGGCTGTCTGTTCCCCAGGAACAGCTCCCTGACAACTTCCCCCCCGCCTCTCAACTGCCTTTTAAAACCCTTTTGGACTCTTGGATTCCAGCACTGGTAAAAACAAGTCCTGTAACTTGTCTGGAGCCTGGAAACAGTATCTTCACGACTAATAATTCAGTCGTTGTCTCTTCATGCCTGCTGATGTGTTTATTAGAAGGTTGCTTATCTGGAGCCATTATGTGGTCTTCCTGCTTGCTTCCTAATAGCCTTGCTATTAAACTAAACCAGCATATGCTTACAGGAAACATCCCAGTGATTCAATATAGCCATACAGTAACTGTGCCGCAAACCAAGTGACATAGAGTATTGATAAGTTATAACAGCCCTGCATCCATCTTCCTCCCTCCCCCCTCACTGTGGGTCAGCCACAATCTACCCCTTAATTGGTATGTTTCCATTGGTATTTGCCAGTTGACTGGCTTCAGCTGGACAAATCATAGTTTTAAACTAAATAAACTCTTGAAAATCCTTTTTCTTTATGGGATTGCAGAAAGAGCCGGGGGAAATTACACTCGTGCCAAAGAGGAAGAAATCCAATGATGTAATTGTTGATTGAATACTATTTCATAATCAGTTATATATAGGCTCGGAAGAATTCCATTTCTATTTTTTTAGAATTTTGACTGATAATATCATGTTTAGTTTTAAGCACTTTTTTTTTTACTTTTATCTATTTACATTTTCACAGTTGCACAAAATTATGGATTTTAAGCATTTTTTTTATTTGTATCCATTTAAAATTTCACAGTTGTGCAAAATTAAGGGGAGGAGGGATTAGACAATGGTTATTTAATGACAGTAGATGTTGAATTTAGAAAAGTTATTAAAGCTTTTTATAATAGTTAAAACACATCACATGTCAAAACGTACAAAGTAAATATCCTTATATTAAACTCATAAAGTCTCAAGAAGCACTTTCTTACTGTGCCTATCTGTGAATTTTGATTATTATTGATGGAAATTGTTTTTTGTGGGTTTGTGAAATGGACGTTTACCAACAAATCCTTCCAGCCTAGTTATGTAGAGTGCTCTCATTTCCCCCTAGATTTTCACGTGACATGTGTGGTGTGGCGTACTGTTGCCTTTTTATTCCCCCCCATCCCGTGGCTGCCTAATTGTTACCTCCTTATTCTTTGCAGACACTCATGCCCAGGTCATCCTGCCTCAAAACCTGAAGAAGGCCAATTATAACATCCCAATCTTGGTGACAGATTCCGGAAAACCGCCTCTGACTAACAATACAGAACTGAAAGTACAAGTGTGTTCCTGCAAGAAATCCAAAATGGACTGCAGTGCAGCTGATGCCCTTCATATCAGCATGATCCTAATCCTTCTCTTTTCACTCTTCAGTTTATTTTGTAAGTTTTCCTAAACTCCAAGTAGTAACAGTGAAGCATTATTTATCTAGGTTCTTGGAAGTGAATCTTTTGTGGTTCTTCATAAGAAAACCTACCCAAGGGAGAAGAAGTTAATCTGTACAGTGATCTAAAAGTCCACAGTGTGACATCTGAATATTTTGAGAAAGTATCTATGTGAATGGGGATGGGGATTCTATAGGCAGAAAAAGAGTAAGAAATGCCAGGTTGTCAAATTAGCAGGTGATTGCAAATACAAGAACAATTTTAAGTAGAATCAAAGACAATCAAAGCTGAGATATTATAAACTGAGAAGCATGGGCAGTAGTAATAGATTTATGACTCATTTTCCTTCATCTCTCCCCACCTGAATTCAATTCAAAAACAGAAACAGGAGATTAAAGGTGTTCTTGTAACAATAGCTGTTGTGGGTCACTATGAAAATGAGTAGTGTCTGCTTCAATCTATTCCCCTGCATAAAGTGCGTAAGCAACCGTACACGGGGGAATTTATTCAAGAATCTGAGTTTATAGACATCTAAGATTGATAGTCTGGAGAACTGCAAGTCAAAAAGAGAGAACAGGAGTTGATGTCTTGGGATAACTTTCAACGGATTGTCTCTCTTTGATGCTTCAGAGTAGGCCTTTCTAAAAAGAAAAAAAAAACCTTATGAATGCACAATTTAATTTTGGAGGGTTAAGAATCAAAACTAATGCTTGAAAGGTGATGTGACTGTGGGGACAAGGACTTCCGAGTTCTAATGCTGGCTCTGCTCTTGGCTCGCTCTAATGGTCTTGGGCAGAGCTGAGAAAATAATTGATTTTTCAGTTCAGTGGTTGAGCCAAAAAAATCTGGAAATAAAATTAATTTCATATCGACCTGAAATGGACGTTTTCATTTCCATTTTCCTTTCTCCCCTCAATTCATTTCAGGTCAAACAAAATATTTTATTCAATCCAAACCCTTCCCCCATCCATTGTTTTGGTTTGGTTTTGGGTGTGTTTTAGCTTTTTTAATTTTGTTTAAATAAATTGAACGAAATTTCCAAAAAACAAAACATAATTTTGAAATGAAAGGGCAAAATGTTTCAGTTTGAGCATGTTGTAACAAAACATTTTGAATTTTAAAAAAAAAATCCGGGGGAGGATTTTAGGCCAAAACTATTTGATGAATGCAACCCAAATTCAAATTGTTTTGGTCAACCCAAAATTGCATTTTTTGACAAATAAACTATTTGTCCAAAAAGGCTGCCCAGCTCTAGTCTTGGACAAATCTCTTACACACTTAGTGCATCAGTTTCCTCATCTATACAATGGACATAATAATAACAAAACGAAAATAAGAAAGAAAAACTTGTAGCACCTTAGAGACTAACAAATTTATTTCAGCATAAGCTTTCGTGGGTTAGTACCCACTTCATCGGGTACTAACCCACGAAAGCTTATGCTGAAATAAATTTGTTAGTCTCTAAGGTGCTACAAGTTTTTCTTTCTTATTTTCGTTTTGCTGACACAGACTAACACGGCTACTACACTGAAACCTATAATAATAACAATTCACCTATGATTTAAGGATTGTGTAAAATGTGTACAGTACACCATATGTATGCATGGTATTGTATAGGTGGATTTAACACCTCAGCCCGGGCAAAGGGCTTAGACTCTGGGTAAAGTAAAATATGATATTATGCTGAGATAGAGGCCTGGGTAGCAGAGTTTTGCACCTGTGGGGTTTTGAGGCTGCTTGAGTGTTATAGTATACACCATATTGGTTTCTTTTTTATGTGAGTATATTGCTTTTATCCCAAAAGGTTGGCATAAAAGTCATTGTGGGAAGTTTAGAATTAGCTGCCGTTTGTGAAGCTCTTTGAAGATGAGAAGAGCTGTACAAATGCTAAGTGCAAATTCCTGTTTTTGATTCCATTGGGTGACATCTGAAGTGACTGCACCCTGAATTCAGCCCTAAGTAGTTATTATGTTTGCTAGAACTATTCTGTGGGACATTAAAAAATCATATCAGTGTGTATTAATATGCAGCTCATTGGTTCAGATTCATTTCTGATGCAACTACATGGAAGTTAATGGCATTATACCAGGCATAAGTCAGGCCCATTATGATAACCTCCAGGCATCTGTAGATGGGATTTCAGTTTTCCTTCTGAAACTTTACTCTTGTTGGTTTGTCTGTACAGGATGTGATTACAGGAAGGGGTTGCATTGTTTTAATATCTTTTTGGTTAAGTGTTTTGATTTTGAATGTACCCGCCTGGTTGTTATCTAGTAGGTTAAGAGGTCAACACATTTTTCCTTGGAGTGAACCATGGGAAGTAGGTTTATCTAATGGAACATTCTACCTTTTGGATCCAGATCAACACAGAGTATATTTCCCCGCAACCGGAACTAGTTAAAAATGTGAGCCATATATTGGCCCAGATTGTGAGAATGGCCCAGGCACACAGGAACAGAAGGATTGCACAATGAGATTCCCCCTCATTATGTGGCTTCAAAAGAACCATTCGCACTGACAGGCCGTGCATTCTGGGAAAGACAGGGACTGCTGGTTCTTTCTCGCCCATCCCAACACCCACTACGGAGCAATATAATGAGAAGGGGTAGGCGATGGTAGCTGCTTGGCCCTGCCATAGAACAAGGCCAGCATACTGAGGAGGGAGCATATTGCTCCATCATTATATGCAAAGTGCAGCACTGGAGAGACAGTACCCACCTAAGACACTCTCTCTCTCTGGTGCTCTTCTTGGAGTGGCACAGCTGTGCACCACATCCTACGTGGGCTTGTGGCATAAAAGCCACAAACAAGCCCATACATATTAGCCTGTTTGTTTGTTTTTAAAAGCTGCCTGTCAAAAAATTATTAAGGGTCAAATTTACAAACGGATCCTGGTCTCTAATTTTGCAAAACAGCCGCACAAATGATGTATGTGTGCATGATTGTCAGGTGTGGTTTGTTTGGGTAGGAAAAGAGATTCCATTCTTTTGTCTTTGGAACTGCTGAAAAGCCAGCGAAAAACCAGCTGTATTGGGAAACACACGTGGAAAGACCACCGTTTGCCAGATTTAGGTGATTTTACCCACAGTTGCGAATGTGAGCATGAATTCAACAAACAGGGTTAAGCACATTCAGACAAAGATAGGCCTGACCTCCAGTGTTCAGACCAAATTTAGACTTTTTCCTAAAAATCAGCGATGCTCAATCTGATTCAATCCATTATGGAGAGAAGAAACCCTGATTTTCAAATGTCTTGTATTTTGTACAGTCATTAATACTTGTGCAAAGTGATTGAAAACCATTGTTAAATCAGACCGGTAGCATTTTCAAATCACTTTCCACAGGTGTGCATGAACACACAGGGCAGTAGAAAATGAAGCCTAGGAGGTAGCTGAGAAGTTTGGCTCTGGCTCAGAACTTTTGCAACATGTGCTGGTGTCATGTCTGGGGGGCGATGCAGGGGGGTGGGAGGTGGTTCCTACTCATGTCCACAAGTAGGTTTTCTTTTTATAGCTGCCATTAGTTCCATCACAATGTCTTGCATAGTCCAAATATTTATCAGAGTAATCAAAGATTATGGTGCCATAAAAACTCAGATAACTTTAATGCTTATTGAACAGATGAAATATCCCATTTCTAGTGTCAAGTTATGGGTTTAATTTTTGCAAAACCCCTTACGTAGCTCACTTTGCTCCTGGTGCTTATGTTTTATGAGGCTCTTATTCCTAGGAGGTAAATTCCTCAATCAGGTGAACTTTGCTGTTCATGGCAAAATCTTTCATTTTTGTAATTGACATCTGGAGTGAGGATGGATAACCCCATGAAAAAGCTTTTCAGTATAAAAATGCCCAGTGTGAATCTCCAGCCAGTTCAAAACATCTTTAAATCGGGCAATTATTAGCTAGACTTAGAAAATATGCCTGTTCTGTAAGTCACAGGAGAAGTGATATGTGGCAGATTTCTGAATGAAATGAATGCAGAACTGAAGAACCTGATTAAAACTTCAAGACAAGCAAAAGGAAACAGTTCAACATATTCCGCTGAGTACATTCAGTAATGGCAGGCTAAGGAATATACAATTGCCCAGAAGCCTGGGACAAGTAGATGTGTGGTTGGGGCAAGAAAAGGAAAGCAGGGATTGCTGGTTTGTGGGTTGTTCATAAAACAAGAACAAAGGTCTTTCCATGGAATGGAAAAGTGGCAAAACAAAATACTTCTTTGTGCAATGCGTAATTAATCTATGGAACGCATTGCCACAGGAAGTCATTGAGGCCAAGAATTTAGTAAGAGTAAAGAGGGATTGGACACCTATCTGGATAACAAGAACATCCAGAGTTACAATAGTTAATGCTAACAAATGTTGGAAGGGATATTAAATCTCATGCTTCAGGGCTTAAACCAATCTCCAACTATTAGAGACCAGGATGAGACCTAAAGTTGGGGCACATTATTCCTAATCTGCCTTTTGCAGTGTCCTTACACCTTCCTCTGAAGCATCTGGTGCTGGCCCCTGTTAGAGACAGGATACTAAACAAGATTGACTATAGGTCTGATCCAGTCTGGCCATTCCTGTCTCCTTGTGACCCTGAGATATCAGGGAGAGCAGAAATAGGGTGCCTGTCAAAAGGGCTTTGTTGACTGAGAGTGGGACAAAGGAAGCTGAGTTTCCTTCCGGGCAGTAGGCTGCAGAGAAGGGGCTGATCAGAGAAATAGATCTCAGCTGCCAGCCAGAGAGAAAGGGGATAAGCCTGTTAGATGTCAGTCACACAGAGTAATGCCTTGGGACAAGGAGGCAGGACTAGGGAGGAGCGCACCATTGACACATCTGTGCATAAGCCTCAGTTTAAAGGTCTCTCAGAGCTCTGATTTGAGGTCTCTGGTGACCGGGCAGGGCCTTTCAGTTGCAGTCAACTATTTGTTTCTCTCTGTTAATTTACCAACCAAGCCAAAATAAGTTATATTGGAGGTATCCCTCATGTATGCTAGTCAGATTTACCACAGATGGAAAATGATAAAGAATGATTATTTTAAGGTCACGCGGTAAAAATATCTGAATTTGGGAGCTGGTGTAGCCCAAGTGAGGGGTATTCTGAAGGGGATCAAAACATTTTTTAGCATTTTATATTTCATGATGGACTTATTCACCATTTTAACTGAAACCTCTCAGCCTTTCCCCTAAGAGGATCTCCACGAAGTGGCCTACTGATTAAAAAAAGAAGAAGAATGATGGCAATGTACAAATTGACAGTCTGGCAGATCACTTTCCACAGGTGTTGGCTGGATAGAAAAAGGAGCATAGTTGCCTGTACAAATTGCACTTTAAATACCATTAATTTCACAACAAATGACAGGGTACATAAACGCTAACAAGCTTTTAACCACCAGACTATTATTTTTTCAGGATACTTTGCTCCTGATAGAAATATTGTTCTCATTGCCCTGTAGCGCTGCCATGGTAGAATGAGTTTCCACAATGAACTTAATCAAAACAAGCCCACTCACAGATATGCATCAAAGAACCTTCAGGACTGGATACATGCACAACAGAGTGGGCAAAGTATAAATGCTCTTCAGCTCCATCAGGCTATTTCCCATT
Source organism: Chelydra serpentina (assembly GCA_037349315.1). Taxonomy (NCBI): domain Eukaryota; kingdom Metazoa; phylum Chordata; order Testudines; family Chelydridae; genus Chelydra; species Chelydra serpentina. The sequence continues at coordinate 32,989,186 of JBAIAC010000026.1, forward strand.
GGCTTAAAGGAGGATCAGGAAGAAAACATACCTGTGTTCACAGTCAATGTGAGCTCAACAGCAAAAGCCGGGCTCTCTGTGAAGAACTCAAGTATAGCTATCCTGTGTGACGAGCTCTAGAGTTCAGACCAGATGGACGTTATCCAGAATATTGTTATTTAAAAATTTTGAATTATCACCTGATTTTGAAATAGTTGTATATTGTCTCAAACTGGGGGTTGCTTGGCACATTTTAATGTATGTTAAATTAATATAAAAAACTAAATCAGAGCCAGGCCCACTAAAAACAAAAGATTAAAAATGAGACCTCAAAGCACAATGGTCAAAAACAGAACAAATAGCATGCACCGTGATGCCTTCAATTAATTACAGCAGTACCAATATTTTGCTTTAATTTACTTACGAGAAAGAGGTGAAACTGAAAACTTCTATGTTAAACATTTTAAGTCTTAGTTGATGGTAGACAAATGATAGGAACCTTTCTCTTTTTGATCCAGTCTGGGAAGTGGGCTACAAAGTTGCAAAGATGACTTCAGCCCAAGTGACTAAAGTACTCCATGATCATGAGCAGAAAGAAATAGAGACCAAAAATACGGTGGCTGTGAAGAAATTAAATGAGTTTGTGGTCTGTGTGTTGAAATTAATTTGTCAAACTAAAGTGTGAAAAGCCTTTGGTGTGTTGAGAAACAAGAGTAGCACACTGATGCCTGTATTGTGAATGCAGATAAGCCTGAGAGAGATCCTTGAATTTAACTTCCTATTAATTTCCTCTATCCTTCCTTTTGAAATGGTAACTGCCACCTCTATAGCCTTTCCTCTCTGCTGCCCACAATCCCCATTTAGGAATGCATCTACAAGGCTAATAGACGCAACATCTTATTTTTCCCTGGATTTCAAATGTTGGATATTAAACCAATACAAAAATCTTCCAATAATATTAACTGGCAGATGTAAACTTGCCTGAGTGTGGAGAGCCAGAATTAAAACTGAAAAGTCACCTTTAACCCACCTCATTGTACAAAGGAATTGCAGCATATAAATTCTACTTTATGCAAGAACACCTAAATCTGAAGATTCAGGCAATGCAATCTAGTGTGAACCAAAGACAAATCATAGAAGTTACAGACTGAAAAGACCTATGAGGTCATCTGGTCTTTTCCTTTGCCAGTGCAGGGATGTTTCCTGCAGGTACACAGTTTTGAGTCTTATCTCTGAATTTCTTTGCTGTGCTTAGGTTGAACCAGAAAAGTAATACAGCTCTTCATCGTTTAACTTTTGTTTCATTTTTAGAGGATTTTTTTTTCAAAAGGAGCAAAGATCTGGCTCTGTTCTGTGAGGTCAGAGGAAGAAATTACGTGGAAAACAGTCCATTTTAGTGGGTTTGCCAAAAACAAATATATATAATTCCCATCTCAGTGGTTTTAGGATGTGTTGTGGCTGGTTTTGTTTTTATAAGTAGTTTTTACAGATCAGAGAACTGACATTTTGCTGATTAAATGAAAACAAAAGCCAAAACGTCTTAGCAAAAGTAGCAAATTTCTACCAGGGCAAGTACTCATTTTTTTAAGAAAAATATAATTTCAGTATTGACCTCATCTAGAGCTGTATATATTAGCAAAATTTCACCATGTACAAAATTTAGGAATGCTTCTGATGTGAAAATTAGTAGTTTTCCACTGCTGTAGTCAAAGGCTCTTTTCTGGCATTCCAGCATGCTTACTGTATGCATGGAAGGAGCTTTTCATAGTGCTGTTTAGGGCCTGATTCTCTTCTCACACTGGTGTAAATCAGAAATATCTCCACTGAAGACAATAGACATACAGTGCGGTAAAACGTACTTAATAATTATACCTAGATTTGAAATGCGACAATAGGTTTTGATTGACCAAGCTCTAGTAGAAGAATAGTGCTTTTATGTTTAAGGCACTTGACTGGGAGCCAAAAGATGTAGATTCAGTTTCCAGCTCTACTGCAGACATCTTGGGCAAATCTAATCTCTCTGTGTCTTACTTAGCCCCCATCTTTCCCAATTTCTCTGAGACATAATTAACTCATTAATGTTTATGAGATGCTCAGATACTCTGATAATTATGGCAATATAAAACCGGGGTTTTGCAACTTATTGTGGGAAGACTGACTGCTGAGCACACATGAAGTCAAAGGACTTTGAATGGGCACAGCAATCTGCCCACGCACAATGAATTGCAGGTTCAGTACCTAATACCTAGCTATATAAATAAGACCAATAGCAACACCCACAATTTATACTTAACCTTAATGAAAACTTAAGTCATTAGCCTAAATTTCAATGAATCAGTACAGTTATTTGGATAGGAAAATGGCATGTTAAGTAGTATATTTAAACTGAAGATTCCAGAAAAAACATGTGACAGTTTAGAAGATATAGATCGATAGATGATTAGATTAGATTATATGTATTGGGAATGTAAAATAAATAAATACTTGATAATACAAAAACAACTAGTTCCTTAAAATCTGTGCTGGTGTTACCTCCAGGCATTCCATAGAGGGTGAAACAGACATTTGAAGAGATTAAACTAGTAGCCTTTCTGTGGTGTGTATTCAGAAAAACATTTTTTTTCCTTTTTTTTTTTTTTTTTGGCAGAGGTAAATAGTTGGTATATAAAGTGCTGTGTTTATTTTCTGGATAACATTGTAACATCAGGCATGTAACTTCAGACAGTTTTCTGAACTGTTCTAAAATAGACTATACCTAAAAATGAGGGCTGAGTAAATGATTCACAGAAAATAATTTACTGGACAAATTTAGGCTGTTTTCCTGCTCACAAAATGTCCACAACAAATCATGATTCTGTTTTCTCTAGCTTAGCTATTTTATGTAGCTATGTTTTTCTCTCTCTCTCAATCACTATAGTATCTGAGTACCTCAAAATTACTAACACATATCTTTGTGAATTCTATTTTTCTATATAGACTGATTGTAAACAACTTGCTACTGGTATTCAGTATGTGATATCTGAAATTCAAGATGAGTTGGTGGGTTTTGATTGGCCACAAATGGCATATGGTGTTGTTTGTATTGCTTGATTGGATGAAGATAACTCTTATTATCTAGAGGAATGTCTGAAGAAGTCATTGGGGCTTTGAATCATTCATGTCCACATCTTAAGATCTGTGCATGCATGGGTTATGCATGCACAGACTGGGCATGTACAAAAGTGCTTTGAAGATTTAGGGTTGAAATGAAAATTCAGGGGCAGTTTAAAGTGATATTTATCTATATATAGCATCAGCACAGCCAAATCTAACAAATTTCTAATAGATTTCACTTTCTTCCATGGCTGCTGAGCAAATTACTTTCCTCTCATTTGCATTTCTATCTTAATAACGAGAATTTAGGGATTCTCTCAATATTTCATGTTGAGATATAGTTTACCTAGAGACCTAAGTGTCCCTGTACTAATTATGTTCATGCTCTACTTTTGCAAGACTGCTCGCAAACTAAACTGCATTGCTTTAGAAGATGAGACCAGACTGCCTAAGTAGTTCTCCATTGTTTTAAAAGGTTGGCTGGCTCTTACCTTTGATGTATTTCATTTACTTTAGTACAATATGTGTGAAAACTTAAAGAGAACTACTCGGTTGGTCTACTTCAAACATTTACTTGTCTGTTTTATTAAATGAATATTTTCAGTCATTCAGTGGGATTTAACAGCTCAGTGCATGAGAGAATTCTTTCCTACATTATTTTACTGGACATCTTCCCCTTCCCTCCTGTTTCCCACTTGAGCTGAAAGAGAGTGCAGCTTTCTATTTATTGTCTATCAAAGCTACGGTGACATGACTGTATTACTTAAAAAATATATATATATCCAAGGCATGGAATATGTTTGCTGCTTTACTCTAGGAATTATAGTCCCCAAATTCATATACTCTAAACAAATAATAAGCAGGGATGTTTATGGAAGCTGCTTTATTAGGTAGCTGCATAATCACATTGTGTACTGGGTAATAAAAAGTTGTAGACTAGCTTTCAAAGTTTCCCTCAACCACAAAACAAGCATCACTACTCATCATATCGAACTGATGTGCTTTGCGATAAGTAGAGGTCACACGCATACTTTACACTGCCTAAAAAGTGCCCATTGTATAAAACAAACAAATCAAGAAAAAAAGTGTTCAACGAAGGAGCAGGAATTTGACAATAGGTAAAAAGATAAAGGCCAGATCACCAGCCAGTGTAAAGTAGTGTTACTCCAATGGAAGTTCTGGCCAATTTATATTTTTAATTAACAAATTACTTTATAATGCAAGTGAAAACATCTTTAAAGTAGGCGGGTAGTATCAAAGAGACTTCCCTTTTGAAATTATTTCAGCCTAGGAAGACTTGGTGTGCCCTTTACTTGCTGATCAGCCTGAACTGACATGTTTCTCCACTTCCTTGCCAAGCTTGGTCTCAACCAGTTGTATAGCACTTCTGTCGTTTTAATTCATGGAACTAAATATTGACATTGGTGTTCAAGATTTTAGTGGAGTTGTGGGTAGAGTTACGACAGATTCACTCCAGACATACAGAATTACTACATGTTGCATGTTTCTTATCATTAAGGATCTAGAAGCCATTTTACTAAAGCAAATGACAATGAACTCTATGGGTGGACCTGTGAACTGAATATTTTCCATTGGAAAATCATTTACTTTCTCTTTCTTATAGACCCTTCACCCCTGTATGTATGTTCAGTTCGATCCCTAATTCTCCCTGGCCACAGGCACAACTCCTGGCTCATGCAAAAAATAGGTGTCTTGGTTGCTGAGATAAGCAAACACATTTTCTAACTGGGACAGATGGTTGATCTGTCCAAGCCTAGTGAGAATTTGGGGAATAAATTTCCCTAATTTCCCAAGAAAAGTAAATGCCAGTTTGGCAAAGATCAAGAACCTATATCTTCTGACACCTGCAGTAAAGCTTATAGAACATCTTGCTACACTGAGATTTGAACTAAGGGTACGTCTATACTTACGCGTCCCGTCGGAGGCGCTGGATCGATGTTCTGGGTTCGATTTATCGCGTCTTGTCTAGACGCGATAAATCGAACCAGGAAGTGCTCCCCCGTCGACACTGGTAATCCAGCTCGACGAACGGAGTAGGCGGAGTCGACGGGGGAGCCTGCGCGCCGCGTGTGGATCCCGGGTAAGTGCTTTTTCATTCGAACTAAGGTACTTCGACTTCAGCTACGTTATTCACGTAGCTGAAGTTGCGTACCTTAGTTCGACAGGGGGGGGTAGTGTAGACCTAGCCTAAGTCTCATTAGGAAGTGGCTATTATATGATTATTTTCTATATGCCCAGAGAAATAGGCTAGGCGTTATCCAAGTCCTATTGGATAGTTGATGGAAGTTGATGGAAATAGATTTGGCGGAAACTCAAAGAGTGCATAGTTCTGGATATTTCGAAAACTCACACACATTAGGACACTGGCAAAAAAAACAATTACTTTATTTGAAAACTTCTACGGTGTGGTGTTATTATTATAATTTACATTTAGGCTGCAGCAGTAACTATGTATCTAACCCTTTTCTAGAGGGTAAGCCCAGGAAATAATTATCTGAATGTTGGTGAGGTGACTGTGGTTCTGATGGTATATACCATTTCCCTACTAACTCTGCAACAGTATTGAGGTTTCAACAAACCCCATGTTGTAAATGTGGTTTTTTAATTATGCAAAGATTAAATTCAGTGTTTCCGATGAGAGGGTAATTGAAGCTTTCCCTCTGAAGAAAATGGCACATGCACGCAGTGAACTCTAGAATCCAGTTTTATTAACTCTCCTATTGTATATTAAATTAGAATTGGTACAAACACACATCTTGGGGAAAGTTCATCTCCATGCAGAGGGTCAGCACAAACCTTATGCACCATTAATTCCCACGAGGGTTTCAGTGGGACTTAAGTGGTGCGTGGGACATGTGCTGCTGTCCCTCCGCACAGGGCTGAATTTTGTCTCCTGGGAGGAACACAGCATTCAAGGGCTGTTTAGCAAATGGAATTTTGTTTTACTGTTCTGTTCTGTGTCTTTGAAACAAGTAGGAAATTGGATCCGAAAAATGCCAGGGTATGAGAATGGTGAAGTTGCAAAGTTAAGCAGTCAGTGCCAAAGCACTGTGATAAGTACAAGCTGGAGGTACCTAGATGGGAGTTGCTGGATAATGAGCTCTTAGAAATCAGGCGTATAGTGAATGAGGAGAGAGTATGAACTATAGGGCTTTTTTGGTAAGGTGAGGCAGGTTGAAATATTGGGCTTCAAGAATGGCATGTGTGTTCTTTTGCCATTTTCTTCCATCACACACCCTCGGATAGAGAGTGAACATTAGACTCGCCCTCTGGAATAGACAGGTGGCTACTATCATTGTATAGCTCCATAACACAGACACTTAAGTAGGCTGTTTAAAATGGATTGTTACTTTCTGCAAGCTGGTTTTTTAAAACTATCCATTAGATAAACCCTTATGATTAGATAATGATTTTTCGCAACTGCATCACATTGTTGACTCATATTTGATTTGTAATCCACTGTATTCCCCAGATCCTTTTCAGCAGTACTAGTACTTTCATCTAGCTAGTTATTTCCCATTTTATAGTTTTGCATTTGAGCTTTCCTCCCTAAGTATAACACTTTGCACTTAGTTTTATTGATTTTCATCTTGCTGGTTTCAAACCAATTCTCTAATTTGTCAGTCATTTCGAATTCTAATCTTGTCCTCCAAAGTGCTGCAACCCCCTCCCAGCGTGGTGTCATCCACAGATTTTATAAGCATACTTTCCACTCCATAATCCGAGTAATTCATCAAAATTTTGAGTAGTACCAGACCCAGAAATTAACCCCACAAGACCCCATTAGATACAGTTTGACAGTGAACCACTGGTAACAACTCTTTGAATATGGCTTTTCAACCAGTTGTGCATTCACCTATAGAAATTGCATCTAGACCCATTTAACTTGTTTGCTTATGAAAATATCAAGTGGGTCTGTGTCAAAAGCCTTACCAAAATCAAGATATATCACATCTACTGCTTCCCCACTATCCGCTAGGCCAATAATGCTGTCAGAGAAGGAAATTAGGTTGGTTGGTTTGTTCTTGACAAATCCATGTTGACTTTTCCTTATAACCCTATTATCATCTAGGTGCTTACAAACTGATTGTTTAATATATGTTCTAGTATTTTTCCAAGTATTGAAGTTAGGCTGACCAGTCTATCATTCCCCGGGTCCTCTTGATCTCCCCTTTTAAAGATAGGTAATATATTTTCCCTTCTACAGTCCTTTGGGACCTCATCCATCCTCCGTGAGTTCTCCGAGATAATTGATAATGGTTCTGAGATTGCTTCAGATAGTTCTTTAAGTACCCTAGAATGAATTTATCAGGCCCCACCAACTTGAATACATCTATCTTATTTAAATATTCTTTAACCTGTTATTTTCCTATTTTGGCTTGCGTTCCTTTTTCCTAGTTGTTAAATATAAATTGTGTTGAGTATCTTGTCACCATTAATCTTTTTAGTGAAGACTGAAGCAAAGTAGGCTTAAACACCTCAGCCTTCTTGATATCATCAGTTATTAGCTCTCCTTCCCCACTAAGCAGAGGACCTACATGTTCCATTCTCACATGACTCTGTAAAGCTAGTTTGTGGCCCAGATACTTCCTCCTCCCCCTTCATCCCCAACCTCTTTCTCCCAGATGGAGAACTGCCCTAACAGAGCAGCTGGGGAATCAAGATATGTAAGGGGAACCTGTAGTGGCAAAAAGTTGACATAGTTAGGCATAAGGGGAGTGGAAAAATTGGGGGCACCCCATATTCTGACAGTAATTGACCAGTGGAAAGGTCTGTAAGAGACTGCTCTACCCAGTGTCACTTAGAACAGCCCTTGGGAGGCATTCCATTGACTTCAATTACTGTTGAATTGGTCCCTTAATAACTGTTCTTAGAAAGCTTTGTTGAAACAATGCTGTTGAAATACATCCCTGTCCTGTCTTCCTATTTTCATTCTTCTCTGTCCAAATCAGAAGGGGTTGATTGTCCCTCCTCCTTTGACATTTATTTTCCCACCAAAATTGAAAGTGAAGCCTGTTGGAAGTTTGTCAGGTTTTTTTTTTTACAAGAATGCCAAAGAATCTCATAAATCAGGAAGTCTGACCCATACCTTTAGCAGCACCGAAAAACTGGCCAATATTATTTAAAATAATGTCTTTCTTTTGTGAGCAAGTGTTGGATCTCCTGAATTACGGCCATTACAGCTGATGGCTCTCAGATCAGAAAGTTTACCTCTTTTGTGACAAGGAATTAGGCTTTTTCTAGTGTCAATTCCAAGGCCTTGTAAGCAGAGCACATTAACATTCAGTGGCCAAGAAAACAGAGATGTTAGCCTTTAATCTTGAGGCATAACTTCATAGGTGTATTGGTCTGATTACACAACGGACTGAGGGTGTTCAGATACTAGGATAATGGGCATGGTGTGAAGACCTAAATAGAATACCGAATAGAATAGTCCAACTTCAATTCCCATTGAGGTCAAGTGTGAGTTTGAAGGTGTTCAGCCGCTCAAAAGAGATGAAGGAATTGGCAGGCCTCAGAGGATTGGTCTCCTCTGTGCTGTATTAACAGGAGTGTTGTATGTAAGACATAGGCGGTAATTGTCCCACTCTATTCGGCACTAGGGAGGGATCAGCTGGAGTACTGTGTCCAATTCTGGATGCCACAGTTTAGGGAAGATGTGGATAAATTGGAGTGAGTCCAGAGGAGAGCAACAAAAGTGATAAAAGATTGAGAAAACCTGACCTATGAGGATAGGTTAAAAAAACTGGGCATGTTTAGACTTGACAAATGAAGACAGAGGATGGACGTGATAACAGTCTTCAACCATGTTAAGGCTGTTATGAAGATGACAGTGAGCAATTGTTCTCTATGTCCACTAAAATTAGTACTGCAAATAGTTGGCTTAATCTGCAGCAAGGGAGCTGATTTAAATTAGCATCACGCTATTGATTTCAGTGAGGCTACACCCATTGATTATTCCCCTCTATTCGGCACTGGTGAGGCCTCATTTGGAGTACTGTGTCCAGTTTTGGGCCCCACACTACAAGAAGGATGTGGATAAATGGGAAAGAGTCCAGCGGAGGGCAACAAAAATGATTAGGGGGCTGGAGCACATGACTTATGAGGAGAGGCTGAGGGAACTGGGATTGTTTAGCCTGCAGAAGAGAAGAATGAGGGGGGATTTGATAGCTGCTTTCAACTACCTGAAATGGGGTTCCAAAGAGGATGGATCTAGACTGTTCTCGGTGGTAGAAGATGACAGAACAAGGAGTAATGGTCTCAAGTTGCAGAGGGGGAGGTTTAGGTTGGACATTAGTTACGGTTCTTCACTACTAGGCCTCAGTTGCTCCAGATTCAGTTTAATTTGCAACCTCACTTAGTCTATCCGACTGTACGTCAGTGTTTGGAAAAATACTGGAACATATATTAAACACCTGCATTAGGAAAAACTTTTTCACTAGTAGGGTGGTGAAGAACTGGAATGGGTTACCTAGGGAGGTGGTGGAATCTCCTTCCTTAGAGGTTTTAAGGTCAGGCTTTACAAAGCCCTGGCTGGGATGATTTAGTTGGGTTTGGTCCTGCTTTGAGCAGGGGGTTGGACTAGATGACCTCCTGAGGTCCCTTCCAACCCTGAGATTCTATGATTCTATGATTTTCCCACGTGAGCATCTTGCCCACTACTTTGGCTCTTCTTAATTTCTGCAAATATTCTAGCAAATGAGTTTTACTGGCCAGACTGTTTGTGAAAATGCTACTACATTTTAAGTGACTTTGAGAATATTCTTGGAAAGCAAATTTTGAGTTGGCAAACTTTGATATTCACACTGGAATAGAAGAGTTGGGTTAATTCAATCAGGGAACACAAACTATATCATGTTACCTCTGTGTGCAATCAAAATTAACTGACACTCAGATGTTGAGCACTTGCTCTCAAGATACAGAAGAGAATTATTTGCAGCAATTATTTGGCACATAATTTGGAAAAACATACATCTGGGAGAACTGAAAGCAGCTCACAGGAAATTTACATGCAGAAGAAGCAGCAAAATTAAGGCAATCAATTAATCATAGTGCATGGCTGACGCCGCTCTAACCAACAGTGCTTAGTATAGGATTGCCCTTGTCATCTGCACACCTGAAGCTAAGGATGGCTACAGGGCTGTGTTGAAGACCAGATCAGAAAATGAAGAGGAAGTGTACAGCCTGCAAAAAGAGATAAAAAGAAAGAGTCCTATCAAGGGCTTCTGGTCACATCAAAATCCAGGAGAATGAAGCAGTACATCATTTGTGCTGTCCCTGGAACCTATGGAATGAACAGTTTTCTTTCTCTCACTGTTGCCAGGGTTTCATTTGATAGACTACATGGCTCATAAAGAAATAACCTTAACTCCCACTGAAAATCTTGACAGCTTTCTCTTGATAAAAAATACAAGTCTATTTTTTCCTCCAAAAAAAAACAACCCCCAATACAGATGGAATCTCCACCTGCTGCAGTTAGATGAAAAATGGCAGGTTTTTTTTTCCCCCTAATGTTTCTTAAAAGTGTGTATGTCCGTGTGTGCATGCACAAAATCAAAGCTTAAATTGCATAACCCTCCACAGCAGAACCTTAGCTCTCAGCTGAAACCCTCACTTAAATTGAAGCCAATGCACGCACTCTAATAATCTCTATGGCCCCTTTTTAGCATCCCAGTAAGTCTGATCTTAAGAGTTGCTGAGCACCAGGATCTCCGGTCGACTTCAATGGGAGTTGAATATGTTCAGGATCCCACCTTTTGTTGACTCTTTTTCTCGTTATCAGTTTGGTGACATTCCAATTAGGAAGAGCAGCTGATGCAACTTTGCAAGGCACATTTAAATGCATTTCCTTTATTTGGTTGAAATTGCACTGGGAATATTGCATGAGTCGCTGAGCAGAGGAACCTAGTTCTAGTTGGTAAATGGGTGAGACCACTGGGAATTTGCACTCAGAGATAGAAGGTGAGGGGGTGTGGGTTTTATTTGGGGGGGAGGGTGCGATTGTTTGTTTGCAGGTGGAGAAAATTTTCAGAATATGACCATTACATCATAAACATATATTTTATTCTCCATGAGCACAGCACAGTAGGAACTGTCAATACTGCATGAAGCAGGGTTTTGAAATATAGATTATGTTACACTCCAATATAGAAGAAACTAGCATGGAAAAAATCATGCCCAAAACTAGAGCTGGGCAACCTATTTATAATGAATGATTCATGCAACAAATGTATTCCCTATTTCTTGTTCACAAGCTGCTGATGAACCAACTATGAATTTCCTGACTGTGTTGGGTATTCATAATTGTGTCCTGAAATTGTATTTTCTGAAGATATTTCAGCCTATGGATTATCCACAGTTGAGTGTTATGATTATTGTTTATTTGCCACATGTGACTGGCTGTCCTTACCTTAGAGACCTCCAAGAGACTCCTAGAAACTCAGAGAAGATTTTTAAATACAAAGGCAGCACAACTTCCTGTAAGTCAGGCTTAAATAAATGCCCTTTCATGATGCTGGGAGGCACCGTACTGCCTTTCGGAGATGTGACATTTATTTTTCGCTGTCACCAGAGGTCAAGGCGTTTATGAAAGATTGGCCCAAATCTGAACCCTTCATCCAAACATTGGTGGTGGTGCTCAGGTAGTATCCATATCCAAACATGGATCAGAATTTTGTGATTAGCATCTCTGCCTTTAATACCCATACCTGAACACCCAAACCAAACCACCCCAAATGTTGTGGTAGTTTGAAATCAGGATGGCATTAGCCCTACCATCCAGACTTCAGGTGATTGCATTCTTCCTAACTAAGATTCACTCTATTGTTAAAATAGATATATGGTATCCTCCTTTCTGCACTGTATTAGTATGTAGCATTACGGTGTGCTCGTTATACAGCAGTTAAATTCCACCCCAAAAATGACTGCAGTTCAATGGTAGGTGAAGCCCTAGTAGACATCACACAGCAGCATGTTCTCAAAATTGAGAAAGAATATAAGCAAGTATGGATGGTAGCTAAGCAAACTCAGCAGAAAGTAGTGGGGAAGGTGAATACAAAGGCAAACAAAAGATAGCCAGTGGCTGAACTCTGTTCTTCAGCTCTAGAGATTGTGTATGTTCTCAAAAGCCTCTCTCCAGATTCTTACGGTTTGTTTCATTTCCCTCCACTTATTTTTCTTAGAGGTACATATGTTGCGTAATTTATATTTTCTCATAGGGGATGGTAGGCTGTTATAGGTTTCCTTGGGTTGCTTTGTTGTGCTGCATGTAATTCCCTAATTAGTGAAATTTAACATTCCATTCCATTCAAATGATGCAAAAATAATAACAACCAAATAATTAGTCAGAAAAAAATCAATTTTATCAAAATTGACATTAAACTCAGTTTGCCTGAAAGGAACAAAACAAATAATCAAAAACGAGCAAACAGAAATAGCCATCCAGCATCTAAATAATATCCATTGTGTCCTGAATAGGCTGCATGCGTTCATAGTTAACTGGCAAAATTATAAATAGGTGAGCGAGGAATAGAAATGTAAGATAGATTAGACAAGCATATTCAGTAAATACATTAATCTCTTTTGATATGGGTGTATCACATTTGTCTTCATGGCCCAAGCCTGCAATGATCTCCACATGAGCAGATCCTTCCATCTGCCTGGAGCCCTGTTGAGATGAGTCCAACTATTGTAGGATCAGGACCCTGCATGGTTTGACCTGAATCTTTTCTACAGCCTTGTGCTTTCATTCTCAATTCAAACATAGTATTTTCAGTTCAGTGAAGGACCCATCCAGTGCCTGATGAAGTTAATGGAAAGACTCCCATTAACTCCAGTGGGTGTTAGAGCAGATCCTAATCGCCTCTGCTTCTTTGGGTCGTGTGTAGTCACCTCTCTGATACAATGTAAAGGGGACAATCTAAAAAAGGCAGAGTTATGCTTCAGGGTGCAACACCTGCAAACATTTGTGTTTTTAAATTGGCTAACAGGAAAAATAAGGGGTATACTTTGTATTCCTCTGTATCCTTGGTTTCCATTGTCCGACCACGTAATCAATAGAGCAGCTATTCCAAACCACAGCGTGCAGAGAGTCTAAAGCGCCAATGGAACTATCATTTGAAAAAGTGCATATTCTTTAAAAAGTTGCCGGTTTTTCCTACACTGTTCATTGGTTGAAAAAAGAGTATTGGTTGGTATTTTATCTCACTTTGCACAGGTGTAATTGACTGCGGTGAAGGTACAAGAGGATCAGGTCACAGGAGTTCCTGTCTCCTGTTTTGAGCTCAGACCTGTTGACAATGGACTGCTAAAGATCCTTAAATGCCAGAAGTGGCATTTCTCCCCATAGATTTCTGTCTTCAAATAATTGCTTCTGAACCAGGATGATTTAGCTGCAATTGCTTAATAATATGCATGCAACCCAATGAGTAATTCGATGTATTTTTCCCCTAAGGAATAGTTAAAGAATGATGTGATCCTGCACAGTAATAACCACACACATTTCCCATCACCTAGGTCTGTAAGAACTCCTGACATTTGAAGCTGTCCTACCGAGTTGCCATGGCAACAAGAAAAGGAAAACATCAAATCTGAAGATCGCAGTTTACAGTTACGGTTCTTCACTACTAGGCCTCAGTTGCTCCAGATTCAGTTTAATTTGCAACCTCACTTAGTCTATCCGACTGTACGTCAGTGTTTGACAACCTCTGCCCTTACTGTTGTTCAATAATGGATTTCTCTTGCGAGATGCAAGGTTTATGCGAATTTTCACTGAATGTTAAAAGACCATGACATCTCAACTTGACCTTCTGGGAGCTGAATATAGAATGACTCCGTTTTTTTCTGTTGACTTGTTGCTATTCAGCTGTTCAAAAACCAATATTTTGTCTGTGGGTTTGTATCTGTATATGTATGAATGTATGTGTGTATATATATTTATATGCAGGAGAAGAGATACACAATAGGTTTAGCTTTTATGAGACATTTGCCTGAAGTTTGGGAGGGATAGGACAGAATAACAGAGCCATAGGTGAGTTATAATTGTCCTATCATAGCTAAACCCATTGTATATGCTGTTTATACAGTGGTGTAACACAAAAGGCGAGAGCAACTGCAACTATACCGTTAAAATTGCCAAGTCAGTGGTGCCAGCTATACCAAGGCCAGCCCTCCCCAATGTCACTTCTTTTACCTCAGACTCGGTGTACAAGAGATGCAAATTCCCAATGCTCTATTTCCGATCAAGATTTCTTTCCGTCAGCCACAGGTGGTACTGCTGAGGCAGCAGTGAAAGCAGCTTTTCACTTCACATTACAATGACAGCTGCCCTGGGAGATTTGCAAGGGGGCTGAAAGCAGTCAAATGCACTAGGGGTCATTATCTAGAATATTGGAACACTCTGGGACTGATTTTAAAGGGGCCTTAGCCCAGCCTCTCTTTTTGCTCCTGCCGATAATTTGCTGGTGCAGTTGAGGACATTTTAAACTTCTTAGTGCCTGATCTGCAGGGGCAATCAGGTAGGTAGATGTTTACATGTCAGAAGGCCTATGCAAATAGTAGGAGTAAAGGAATTTCTCAGATGTATTGATCATCTCTCTTTCAACTCCCTAACCACAAAGGCCTGTTCTCAGCTCTCATTGATGTCCCTGAGCACAGTGAGGAAAATAGATGTCCTATTGTATAAATATATTCATATATACAGTTTGGAGTATATATATATACACACACACACACATATATACATGTACATGCAGTTTTCAATTAAAAGTAACAAGATCATTTCTCTGTGTGTGTGAAATGACCACACTTGTTTGCAAACACGGAATTAAAAGGTGTTCATTATGTATGAATATTAATCATTTTTTTATTCTGTGAGCATGTAAGGTAAACAAAAACTTCTAACTGTATCAAGATGACGATCCTGTTAATAAATTGTAAATGATCCATCAAAGCTCACACCAAATTTTTTATAAAATTAACACACACAAAAAATTATACTAGTGACAGACTGTGGCTTTTACTAGCGCTTGCCAGTAACTAGGGTGAGGTAAGTGTCTTAGAATATTTTAATAAACTTGCTTATTTAAAGTTTAAACAACAATGCTTTCTTATGCAATAGAACTTCACAGCTGCATTTTTTGGTTAGCATTTTTACAGTACTTATGGGTCATTCTGTATGTTGTCATTACTACAGTGAGATTATACACATACCTTCCACACCATGTATATGTTTCAATATTAAAGCTTTTTGGAAGTATAAAAAATGAATTCCAAACACACATTTAGTTTTTCATGATGTGACACTAGATATTAAATGTGTATTGATGGTTAAAAATTGTTGTACAATAGCTTTTCTCTGACTTCCTGTGTTATACCAAATATTACAACAGGACCTTTTAAACTAAAGTAATAATAATAATAATGAATAATGGTGACAGCAAAAAAAGTTAGTTTATGTTGTAGACTTCCCTAAATTTTTAGATTTCTTGATAAAATATAAATTGCCTTGATACAAAAAGCTATTTTTCTCTCTGAGAGCTTAACTCTTGAAGTCCTCACCCAGGAAAAACTCTCACTGACCTTGCTTCTTCACAGCACATCATAGGTGTCTGAGTTATCACAGTAGTACTTATAGGTCACTTGGAGGTTCTTTTGAGAAGAATTTCAGAATTGTGGTAAGCAAATGCTGCTGCTTTATAATCACCAATCACTTATACATATAAACAAGCGTTAAATGCAAAATTTGCAAAAGGAAAATAGATGAATGCTAAATACACTGTGGATCTTTCCCAAAGAGGAATTGCATCCCATGCCTTGATCTACTAAACTCTTCACTTGAATGTAATGGAAACAACAACTATCCTTCCACATAAATATATTTTTCTAATGGAATCCTTCCCCCTGCCCTGCATATGGGCATCATTCAAAGTCTGTCAGTGAAAAGATTCCCATTGACTTCACTGGACTTTGCATGAGTCATTAAGAGAAGCTATCCCTGCTTCTTGTTCAGAACCTAGCACGTTATGGATCCTCCTGAGGGGGCGCAAATCTAGGAATAAAACTTTTCTGTTTGAATTTGTCCGAGCAACATGCTGCTGGGTAAGTCCAGTTGCCTACCCTTTACCTGTGCATTAAGAGTCCACAGTGCAGAGTAACATCTCAAATAATATTGCAAAAAATTTGACCTATACAAGGGGTGGTTATCAACGAGGATATTCCCACAGTGGAGGCTCTGGATCACAGAGGTACCAATACCTTCCTGACTTTCTCATCCAACACTGAGGGGTAGGTTCTGAAACCTCAATCCCCATCCTCTCCTGTTCATATGCCCCAGGGCTCCAGCTTGAGTTAACCTCTAGGCATCCTAGGCACGAAAGGAGGAGACATAGCTGCCATCTTAATATTTTTTCCTCATTTCCCAAGTCCCCATTTTCAAGAAAGAACATCCATCAAGAAACCCAATAGGCCAAATCTTACAGCCTTATTCAAGAGAGAAACCCCATTAAAACTTATGGGGTTCCTTACATGAGGTAAAAGGCCCAAGATGATGTCATTTCCTGAAACTCAGGAACTAGCAGAATTTGGAAGCATTTCATGTCGTCCAAAATCAGAAAAGATCAAAAAGAAAAACCTCGTAATTTTTGCTCTTCCTTTTTATGTTGGATTAAGTTTAAAATGTGTTCAGGTATACCTTGCTGTTTTCATAATCCATCAGTTATTTTAATTTAGCTATTTTAGTTGTGACATTTATTTCTCTGTGTGTGTATATGTGTGTAATACATGCAAAGTTGTCTGTATTTTGAAAGACACTGAATTTAATCATTTTTATTTGGAAGCATACGCAAAGCAGCGCCGGTATAAATCATTTCATTTCAAAACCCTGTATTTTCTGGTAAAACACGAATCCAATATGACAGTTATCAAGTTAATCAAAGAATGGTGTTGATTAGCAGGGTAAATGTGTCATTTTCAGTGTACTTGCTAACTGAAACACTGTCAATACATAAGTGTGCTCGCATTATGCCTGTGTGCATATATTAATGTACATTATGTTCAGTAACTGCAGGTCTGAAGATCAAAACAAAAGAAAACTAGCTAAATTTCATGATGGGTGTCAAATAAGATTTAGATTACAGTGGAACAGTTTTTTGGTAATATACCTATGGAGCCATATTCTCATCACATTTCCACCTAGATAAATCAAGAGTAACTCCATTGACCAGAGTTATTCAGGATTTAAAAAGACGAAAATCCAGCCTGATGTCTGTAAGACCCTATACCTTGAGATATTTCATTTCTCAACACATTGTTTTTATCAGTCTGCTGTAAATAGTAAAATAACATAACACTCGGAAGACACTTGGAAATCATTTATCTATTATAGGTCTGTCTTGAACATAGGGAAACCTACGCTCTGAATGACTCACTTCTTTCACTGACTCCTTTAAAGTATCCCTAAGGTCCCCAGCACAATTTTGTTTAACTTTTATTTAGCATGACCACACTTCTAGTCAAGTAAGTCTTGTTGGTCTCTTGGGTGATCATTTAAACTAGGGTCCACTGTAATACAATCTCATTTATTAGATTAAGGATTTCCAGTCAGTTGACAGGTGACTTGGTTTAAATGCTTTATTTTATCATGACAGAAAAAGAGAAGCATATGTGTTATGGTTATGTTTGTTTTACCACTAGTCATTCCGTTGCATCACTAGTTTCCTAAAGCATGGTGATTGCTAATTTCCCCCCTCTGTTTCTACCAATACATTTAGTCATTTGATCACACAGTAGAGTTTTGTACACAGATCACATTATTGTTTGTCCAGAAGCCAAATTCTTACCAAATGTGTTTATCTCATTTCATGTAAAGAAATTGAATAAAAGATGAATGACAGAAAAAAATAACAGTGGCTCGAGAATAGCAGGTCCAAGGGAAAATATAGGATTATGTACTCCCCTTACTGTATCTGTAGAAACTTCTGTGGTCCAAATGCTACATCTCCGAAAGGTAGCAAAAAACCAAAACACCAACAACAATTCTTTCCCATTTAGCTCTCGGTGATTTGTCATCTTGACGTTCATATGCAAATTATTTCAGAAAACAAAGCTAGAGTCCACGTAAAGCAGATACCGATAACTATTTTACTGTGTAAAACTTACAGCCCATTGCTGAGATGACTTTACCTAACCACAAGTTATGATGATCACTAACTTCTCAATGTCCAAATGAAATGAATACACACATAAATTCTCAGTGAACGTTACTAGTTGCACAATTGCTATGTGTGTGTATATATGTAGATATATAGAGATACACACATACATATATAGAGCTATATATAATATATGTAGAGGGGGAGAGCGAGATTACACAGCATGGGGATTTGGAATAAGCAGTTTAATTCTATGAATTATGGATGAACACACAACTCAAGCAGAGGCATGGGTTATGCCTGGTCAACCCAAACTGCTGAAAATAAATAGTTTATTCCCACCTCTGATGTTGTATTGATTTAAGCCTCACTCGGTGCGCTCTCCCTCTCGATATCGATTTACATAATTTGAAGATATGCATACTTGGTTACTGACTTCTTTTGTTTTAGTTGTCTATGTACCAGCAAGTCAGTAGCAGTGTGAAGGAGGATACAGAAAGAATCCTAACTTTCTTCAGTATTAGCAGGATGACTATATGGAGTTATACCCATCCTCTGAAAGTTATGCTTCTCCTCTGCATTAAAAAGTGGCTGTATTTGATGTTTTGAGGTTAAATGAATGTAGTCTAAAGGGACAGTGCATGTGTGAGCCTGCATACACGCCCTGCCCATGAACTAGGATCGTAAAATGAAAGTGTGTATGGTGGCGAATTCAGTACAGATATGCTGTGTGATTCATTGAAACGTCCAATGGTAACCTCCTGTATCGTCACGTTTGCCCCATAATGAACTCTGTCTCCTTCAGTCATCACCAGGAATTTTTGTTCGGATTTGAATATTTTATTCAGCTACTTTTCCAGTGAATGGTTCCTTTAGGCCCTAGTTGCTGAATTGCTTGCTGTTTCTGAGGTGTAAATAAACGTTTTGATTTATGATGTGGTTGCAAAGAAACTTGTAATTTATTTGTGAAATGCTCAAATAAAGGATGTCTGGGCTTTTAGCCTTTTGTCTGGGCTTAGACCTTCCTGAAACAACATTGCGTGAATGAAGGGGGCTGTAAAATCACCCTCCCGTGGCTGACACAGGGGTCTGAACCCACCCCCCGCTGAACTAGACACAAGAGCCTCAGGGGCAGCGCTAGGAGGAGGCTTGCAAGGGCTATAGCCACCCCAAAAATTGCCAGTGCCACCCTATGGCAGCGGCTGCTCTCCAGCACAGTGGAAAGAGTGGCAGTTACTAGCCAGGAGGGACATTCCACCCAGCCTGGGCTCCAGGCCCACACCCCCGATGGTCACTACTCCCCGAGGGCTCTGCAGGCAGCTCTTACTGGCTCTGAGCAGCTAGTGCCCCCACACAACCTGGCTCCAGCTTCCAGCCTCCAACCTGGCCATGGGGAGGGGCCATGGAGGGGGTGGACGTCCTGGTGAGGGTGTGTGTGTAGCCCACCCAATTTTATGTCTGGCCCACCTCAGGTCCCCGACCAAGAAGAGGCTGGCACCACCCCTGAAAATCCTCCCCCAGTTGCCCTGATTAAGGCAATGAATTGAGCTGTTTGTTGTCACCCAATGGCCATAGAGTGGTACCAGGTGGGTGTAGTGAATGGAAGAAGGCTAGAGATCATTCACCAGACTTCATAAGACAGGGGGAGTGGATTACTTTGCATATACCAGCTCGGTTAAGGCTTACGCCTTCCAAAGCCCCAATTTTGTTACATCACTTTGAGCAAATTTCTTGGCTACGTTCTGCAAAGAAACTTCATCGGTCTTTGGCTTCACCGCCCTTTGGCTTCAGCCAACTAGCCCTCACCACCTTCTTCTATCGGCAGGCAGTTAAAGGCTACCAAGAGAAGCCACCCATGCCGAACGAAAGATCAACAAAACCCTAAGTCAGCTTCCTGCAGATTCACCAGTGAAATGCCACAGGAAGCTTCAGTACTAGATTCCTGCCACTGTGCAGTGCTGTGTGTCAGCAGTCCATCCCTGTCCACTTGCATACCAAGATGACATCCTCCAGCAAGTACTGCTAGCTTCTCTTGAGCTCCAAAGATGACCCAGAAGACAAGGGAATTCTCACCCAAGGTAAAATTGCCCAGGCCTTTGTTTCTATAATATAGTTGGCAAGAGATGGGCTCAGACTCACTCTGCCATATGCATCTTACTGATGGTTTAAGCTCTTGTTCTCCTGTGGGGGGGGGGTGTCATGGGAGGTTCAGGGAAGGGGTTTATGTTATAAATAAAGTTATGATACTGGCATTACCATACAGTGGCTCTACCCTTTAGGTGTTCTCTCCCACCATGTGGATTGATTGCTCAGTCACAATCTTTTCTTAGCCTGAGCTATTTAAATGATCATGCTAAGGTGCTGGGCTCAACCTGCTGCAATTCTGCTGAATCCTTCCTGCCAATGCTTCAAGAGAATTACAGTTCAGAATGTTAGTACTGGGTCCATTTCTGAGGCCTTTTCTCAGAGCCAGATCATTCCCCTTGATCCATGCACAGGGTGGACGCTCCATCCCATAGATCTTCTTGAACTTCCTGGAAGGAGAGTTTGGTCAGCTTCGCAGCATGAGCGCCTGCACCCCAAAACTCCATGGTGCCACCTCAGAGACTCTCAAAATCATACCCCCAAATTTAAAGTCCTGATTCTCTAGGCCTTCAATGTTCTGGACCTGGGACACCCCCTGGGATTTTCACTTGCCAGCTCTACACGGTGGGAACAATGGAACTGTCCACATTACTGGTGAAGCTCATGTGAGCATGACAACGGGTTTTCCCAGGACATTAGGATTCACAGTCCTCACCACCTCTCTTCTGTAACTTTGATGTCCCGCAAAGCAACTCATAACCCAGAACCAGCTCTGGAACACACACATAGAAACAGCGGTGATTCAAG
Source organism: Chelydra serpentina (assembly GCA_037349315.1). Classification (NCBI taxonomy): domain Eukaryota; kingdom Metazoa; phylum Chordata; order Testudines; family Chelydridae; genus Chelydra; species Chelydra serpentina. Next base: position 33,010,320 of record JBAIAC010000026.1, read on the forward strand.
TCTGTAAAGTTTCCTCTTTATTCCACCCCCACAGAGGAGTAAGTTGCATGATAATTTTTGTTTTTCTAACTCCGGCAGGTGCTCTGAGACCAGGGTGATGGGCCTGTTCCAAGACCAGTAATACAAATAATAGTAATAATAGAATAGGATGGAGGTCAAGAGCAGGAGTGGAAGGGTCAGGTGGAATGCACATCTCCTGCCAAAGTACCACACTAAATCCATCCAAAAGGCCACCAGGCCTTTTTCATTCTGCATAAAAGCTCTCCATGCTGGGGAATCCTCTCTTCAAGGCAGAATCCAGAAGCAGCTGCCTGTGTGGAATTCCCTGGAATGTTGCTGCTTGAGGAAGCATTTGACTTTACACCCTGCAGGTAGAAATGATGTAGTCTCAAGGTCACCACATGAGTAATCTTTTGCCTCCAAGAGCTCTTAGAGAACATCAGGAACTGCTTCTTATCCTATGGGGTTGGCCAAAACCCCACCTCCAAAAAGGAAGCGTTCAAATACACTCCGCAGGAGTCATCTTGCTGTGGTCTTTCACCCCCCACGAGCCTGCTCCAATGGGCTTTTTCACCCTTAATTTTTGTTCTACCTGAACTTGAGCAAACTGAGAATAAAGTGAGTAAGGACCTGTGTGTGCATGTGGCTCTTTACAAATAACAAAAGATAAAACGCATGGAAACTGAGGTTAAATGTAGCAAAAGGCCATTACCTGGAGGCCACCACAAAAGGCTCCTGCCCTTGACTTTATTCGGTCCCGTAATGAGGCTATGATTAACCTAAGCTGATGCTGTGTATTGTATCTTAAAAGAGCAATTTGAAGAAGTGCAAGGTTAACCCACAAGCCAGGACAAGGATGGCAACGAGAGTAGGGGATGTTGAGAGTTTTTTAATCAGGCTAAATGATTTCCTTGCCCTACCAACCCTCATAGGCACCATCTAGATGTTCTAATCTGAGGCATTATTTTTTCACTGTGTACCTTTGCACAACTCATGCTAGTTCATAGACTCATAGACTTTAAGGTCAGAAGGGACCATTATAATCATCTAGTCTGACCTCCTGCACAATGCAGGCCACAGAATCTCACCCACCCACCCACCCCTGTAATAATCCTCTCACCTATGTCGGAGCTGTTGAAGTCCTCAAATCATGGTTTAAAGACTTCAAGGTTCAGAGTTACGGAGTTCTCCCTCAATAGTAAACAAGTACAGTGTCTTCTGGCTTCAGAACAAAGTTCTTCTCTGCAGACATAAGACAAGGGACATTGCTCCTCCTGCAGCACCACCAGGATGGTCTTCCTCAACTATGATGCCTCTAGCCAAACTACACACAACCTTTTCCCCAAATGCTCTGACCTGCAATGCTCCTGTAAGCACATAAGGGAAGTAGTCACTGTATCCCAGAGCTTTCAGCATTACATTATGCTGTGATTTATTATGTGTTTGTGTTTCACTATTATCACATGCAGTTGTAGGGCGCCCCTAATCATGGCATCTGGCTGCACTTTTCATGGCTTAGATCTGGGATCAGCACCATTTCCAAACAAGAAGGGCAAATCTAAGTTGGTCCTTCATTGCAAGGCATGCTGAAACTGCCTGGTTAAAATGAAAACTAGAGATGGCCCCTTGTTTCAGTTAATGAATCATTTGCAAACTACTTCTACACTGTATTTGATGTACTGGCTTGCAGAAGAAAAAATTATATGCTATATTCAGTTCTTGTCTTCTGCCAAAATAGCAGCATCTTGAGGAATGTGAAAGAATCCAATAACAAAGCAAAGTAGAAAAAAGGCACTATGGTAATTAGAATAACTCATATTATTGAAAATAAAAAACCTAAAGGAAATATTTAGAATCTGGAAACAGAGCCTAGGGGAGGTCATGCTATTACAGCCCAATAGGCCTCAATATGTTCGTTTACATGAGATTCATGTGTCGCAATTTAATACTTATTAGATACATACTGTAGTAACTAGATCAAGGCTGAAATCCTGGCCACTGTAAAGTCAACTTGAGTTTTGCCATTGCCTTCAGGAGAGCCAGGACTTCATCCCAGGTACCACCAAATGCTTTAATCAATTTGAAAAGAGCTCAGTCTCCAACCAGTCAAAAGAAGCAATGTAAAGAGATCTCTTGAACCAATTGAAAACCAACGCCCCAGTCCTGCAATCAGCTCTGCATAGATGTCTGCCTGTCACAATGAATGAGGCTTTGTGCAGCATCTGGACATCACCCAAGCTGACTTTATTCCAGGAGTGGGGCCCAGGGGCGGCTCTTACAATTCTGCCGCCCCAAGCAGGGGTGGCGGCGCCCCGCCCCCGACCCAGGCAGACGTAGCGGGGCCCCGCCCCCGACGCAGGCAGTCCCATTCTGGAGCGGCAAGGGGACAGCGGCAGACCTGCGGCCCCTTTGCCGCCGCAGCAGGCGAGACTGGGGTGGCAGTCCGAGTCCCGCGGCAGCAATTTGGCGGCAGGAAGAGCGGACCTGCCACCGAATTGCCGCCGCGGGACACGGACTGCCGCCCCCTTCTCACCTGCTGCCCCAAGCACCAGCTTGGCAAGCTGGTGCCTGGAGCCGGCCCTGGTGAGGTCCATAACGGTTGACCCATCTGAGTTGTCGTGAGGCTTTGCCTACCTTAGATGCTGATGTGCCATGTATCAATGATGGAGGTAGAGCTGCAACACAAATATCCTCAGTAAGAAAGGTAAAGATGAAGAATTTTTAAAAATATTGGTGTGGTTTTCCAAAGCACCTACAGGTATGTCTACAAATAAAAACTCACGGCACCGTCATAGAGCCGGGGTCAATTGACTTGGGCTTGTGGGGCTTGCGTTGCTAGGCTAAGAATAACTGTGTAGATGTTCCTGCTTGGGCTGGAGGTTGGGCTCTGAATCCCTTGCCCCCTTACCAGGCTTCAGCCTGGGCTCCTAAGTGATTTAAGAGCACAGGTTCCACTGACTTTGTCCCATGGAAAAGTCAATGTGACTTGCGCTCGCACACCCTTTAGGTGCTTTTGAACCTCCCCACCCCACCCCGGGTTTATCGTTTCCTGTTATTTTTTATAAACATTTGAGAAACTAGACTCTTTGGGTACAGCCCAAAGAGATGGTAAAGGGAATAACCTATTGGATCATTCTGTCTATCCTCCAGCTAATATAGGATTTTTCCTACACTGTATTCTCCAGATGGGTCACATCAATCTTTTCAGTCCCTAATTTCTATGGTTTCCTTAAGGCACAGCAGGAAAAAAATGGCCTAATTTTGCCCCACCTTGCTGATTATTAGCGCTGATAGGTATTCTGTCCCTGACATATCACTGAGCTAGTGAGCAATCAATATAGCTTGGAGCTGAATATATGTTTATATATTTTCCACCAAAAGAAATACAGAATTATCTGATTTTTTCCATCTCCCTCTCCATTAAGGCACCTTATCATTTAATTCGTGTGCTTTGATTTCTAGTCATTTTTCTTGTATTCCTTTGCATTAAAGAGCCATCAGAGTCTTGCTATTGTATCAGTTCAGTAATAAACCTACTTTTAATTGTAGCTCTTTGTGAGCATTTACACAGATCCTAGTCTTCATCCCTTTCCTAGCCTCTTAATTCATGTTCCTTGGCACTCTGCACATTGTTCTTTAGTAAAATAAACACTGAGAACAGAAAGCTAATAAAACATTTTGCTACACATCCTTTGGGCCAATCCAAAATGTTTTTTTTTAAATGGGACAATCAAAAAGTGCCCTCCTCTCTGTCTTGTTTTGACTCTAAATTGAGGAGTATGTACATTTTAGATGCTGTCCTCTGATTGAGCTATCACTAATCTATAACAAGAGTAAATACATGAATTAAAATTAATTGTAATTCAAATCAAAGAAGACCGTTTTAGAAAAAAATCATACCCTTCAATTTCACCAAAAAGATAATTTGAGGCCCGTTTTACTTAATGTTAAATAGGGAGTGCTCATTAAGACCTTAATTCATTAGGAAAATAAAAAAGTAATGCAATAGAATTAATTTGCATTGCACACTAATTAATATGGGAATTGGGCTATGTGAGGAAGCTTCATACACATACACTGGGATGGAAGCAGGGATTGCTGGCAGCAAGTCATTACATAAGAGAATCACACGTTGGCCTAGCAGAATCATACTTTGGCCCAGCAAGTCATTACGTAAGAGAATCACACAAAGGGCTTGACAAAGAGTCCTGTAGCACCTTATAGACTAACAGATATATTGGAGCATAAACTTTTGTGGGTGAAGACCCACTTCGTCAGACGCATTCATCAGAGATCCTGTCTTCGCCCACGAAAGCTTATGCTCCTATATATCTGTTAGTCTATAAAGTGCTACAGGACTCTTTGTCGCTCTTGCAGATCCAAACTGACACAGCTACCCCTCTGATACTTGACACAAAGGACTTGGTTCTTTGGTTCTAAACGAAGTGCTGGACAAAGATTGTGGGGTTGATTTTGTTTTTTGGGGAGGTCATTTTGTTTTGTTTGTTTAATAGGGGATTTTAATGAGAGATGGGCAAAGTGGCTCAAACTGTTACTCATCTACTGAACTAAACCCAAGTCTTTGTTCAGTTTTGGATTTGTAAAAGAACATCTCTTGGCTTCCTGCTTCTCTCCATTCCTCCAATAAATCTGAAACACTTGGAATAGGAAGAATAATCTGAAGTTCTCAGCCTGCCTAGCCTCTGGGCCCTTTCTCAGTTTGTGTAGCAACTTGTAGCTTTGGGAGATCCCTGTTTGTTTGTTCTCAGTAAGGATCGCTGATTCAAGAAGATGTCTTACAAGCTGGCCAATTTCTTCTGATTCAGAAGATGTTTGTTGGTTACAAACCGGACTTTTATGAAATATATCTTTCTGATAGTTGTGTGGAAAAAGATCCTGTCAAATCTCCAGAGAGATGGAATTCCAGTCTCACATGCTGTCTCCAAAACAGCGTAATCCAAAAGTCAGCCTGCTAGAAGAAGGGTGACATATCACGAATTGAGAGCATGAGCTTCCTCCATTCACTTCCTCCTGTAAAAGCATCACACAAAATGTTAAGTAGCAGAAGGGTAGTATTCCAACCAGAGATTGGCTACAAAGAGAGTGATCACAGCCAGGTCCAGGATAGGCTTAAGCTAGGATGAACTTTTTGGGTTCATAGAATCATAGAAGATTAGGGTTGGAAGGGACCTCAGCAGGTCATCTAGTCCAACCTCCTGCTCAAAGCAGGATCAACCCCAACTAAATCATCCCAGCCAGGGCTTTGTCAACCCAGGCCTTAAAAATCTCTAAGGATGGAGATTCTGGTTCAAAGCCCAACCAGAGCTCTATATCCGATTTGATGGCACTGTTGGTGGTAATGCACCATTTTCACAAAAAATTTGAGCATGTGAGATGTCTGCCATCTTGAATGATGGGAACCTCATGGGATTTCTCAGTTTTTATTGAGATTTCTGCCATTGCGGGCCAGATCGGAAACAGAAAATGGCACCTTATGGTTAGGTATTTGAATCAGAAGCCAAAATTGTACGGGGGAGTTCAAATCCAAGGTACTGAATCTGAACGCTTCTGAAGTCTAAATTCTTCTTTGGAGCTGAGGTTTGGCTGGCCAGACATTTTTCAAGTTTTGGAAGACAGAAGGTCAATTCTCCACCACCTTGCTCCTTGTGTAGTCATTCACATCAATGCAAAGTGAGTGCAAGCCACAACCATTCTGCTTTGCTCGCATTTTACTCTCACTTTGCAGGGATATAAATGACTGCATGGAAATGAAGAATCAGGCTCCAAATCTTACTGGTGGATCATTACGTCATGAAAGTTTTTTATGTGAAGCAAAACCCATTGGTGGACAACAGTTAATTTGAAAGACATATGTCATCAGCCTAAAACAATGGGTTTCTTCCAAACCTTCTTTTGTATTTCTGCCTTTTTTGTTTTAATAAATAAATAAATTAAATAAAATCTTAGTTGGTCTAAGACTGGCGGATGAAAGTCCTGGTTTTTTCATGACAACTTCATGTAGTATTGAAGAAGCCTGGCAACACTCTAAACCTGGCTCAGATTTCTGTTCTGTTCTTGTCATTAACATTTTGTGTGGCTGTCTAAGTCTCCGAGACATTTTTGAACTCTGTGAATTTTTGCAAAGTCCAGGTGTGAACTGAACGGTGTGAAAACTCCTGGGGGGCCTGTTAACAGTCTGTTAACAATAACATCAAGTTCAGAGAAAATAACAAGTATTTTTCCAAGGCACCTGTACAATGAAAAGCAATAGTCTTAAAGTGACACTCAATTTGCAGCTCTTATAGAACAGCATGATTCCTTGCACATCATCCAAGACATATCACAGTGGTTGCTAAACTATTTACTAATTTAAAACCAATTTTCTCAAGCCAAGGCAAAATTACCAATAATGAAAAGGAGAGAATCTGAATGACTTGGCATTTAAAAGTCAGGATCTCAGAAGACCCTCAATTATATGAAAAGGAAAAAGTTAAGCATTTGACTCTCAACTCAGACCCTCTTGCTAGTTAAAAACAAAATCTTTTGCGGTCACGTTATTATTTATTCAGGTTCCCAATCTGAATAATTGGCTGGAGATTTTATAATTTTGTAGAAAAGGTTTGAATAATTATTTTTTTCAAATAAGAAACTGGAAAGAAACTAAGATGAACCAAAGAAAATAATAAATACTGCCAGAAAAAAAAGACCTTATAGCAGTGAAGCAGTGAAGATTTAACATGTGTGGCCAACATTTTTAGACCTGAGAACCATTAAGATCTTTACAAAAGGTGTGGGGGCGGGGCGGGTGTCTGTCTCTGTATGGGGGTTTTAACCAAATGTTACAGGATTTTAAAATAATTACTTGGGAATTTAATGGAACGAGTCCTTTGGAGAACAAGTTCTTTAGAATGTACTGAGAGGCAGCAATTATTTTTTCCTTTTTGGAGGAGCTTTCATGTAGTGATTAAGGGCATAATGCTGGAGCGGTAGCAAATTTGAAGCTCCAATTAAAATTTAATGTAAATGTTCAGCAGATCCATGGGTCTCCAGTAACTCTCCCAGACTGAAGAGTATTGCCCCTTCAAGAAGAAAGTGGTGTAGCTCTGCCAAGTAGGGAGGAAACAGCCATTACAATGACCCACTAATGTCTAGAGATGTCTGCCAGGCTAAGCAGACCTGAACCTGTGTGTGAATGAATCTCAGAGACTGCAGGTAAACGTATTTATATTTGGGGTTATCAACCAGAAGCTCGCTCGTTCACCATACACTCATATGTCTGGCATGTGCGCTGGAAGCTTCGTTTGTTGTTTGTTTTCCTGAATGGCTGATAACTTCACAGTGTAATCTCACCTGGCTTACAGACAGAGCTCCCTCAAAAGTTGTACTTTCCACACGCGCACACACTCCGAGCCAAACTGCACTGACTTTTTAACCCGCTTTTCATCGTCTCAGCTCTCCAAAGCAGTTAACTATCTGGTTTCCAGAATCTACCCTCAGAGGGGCTTAGTATATTTGTAACTTACAATTAAAATAGACAAATTTTACTTTTGGATTGAGCCATTCTCAAGATTTGCTCACCTATGTGGCTCTGCCCTGCATTCCACACCTCTTTGGGACTGGTACACTCATCTAATTTGGGTGAACGGGAGGAGGTGTCACAAATAATTTTTGGAGGGCTCCCCTCCAAATAAGTGTGAGTAAGCATCCATGTTAATGAGTGAATAACACAGAATAAGCTACATTTGCCAACTCCAGAATAACCTTTCCTGTCTTCTAGGTATGTGATTGCTCATTGTCCTGTGTGAAGGATATGGGGATGATCTACAATAATTTATGAATACTGCATAGGAGCTAGCTATATTACTGTATAGCTATATTGAGTTACTGGCATGTTTACTATATGCATATGTGATTTAGTTTAATATGAAACAAGCAGAAAGCCAGCACAATGGCACCAAGGAAAAAAAAAACTGGTAAATGAGTCAGGAGGTTAAGGAAGAATACCTAGTCTAGTAGACAGGAAGATGCTACTTCCAGGCTAACCGCTGTTTTGCCAATGCTGGGAACAGCCAGATCAAAAGGACTGTATATGGTAAAAAAAAAAACACCCTCTCTCTGTCCAGAAGTGGGGAGTAGTTGTCAGGGAGCTGTTCATGAGGAACAGAGTGACTCAGATTCTGCGGGAACATCTGAAGTAGTTAAGCCTTCCTAAGCTTGCAGATGGATGGTAAGCCTTAGGTAAAATAGATATTTTATTGAGTTAAAATCCTTTTTTTTTTTGGTGTGCTTTGCTGTGTTCCTACTTTTTAAAAGAAAACAACACTTTGTTTTAAGAAAACTGTCTGGTCACCTCTGATAACTACTGGCCACAGTTCCTGACGGGAAGATTTGCAGGTGCTGAATGATTGGTACACAGATACTGTAGCCGAGGGCTTGGTCTAAGAGTGGTAGAATAGCCAGATTGCCCCCTTAAGGGAGCTGAAGGCAAGTGGCCTAACACCTGAGGGGTGACCAGACAGGGGTCAAGGTGCTGCAGCTAGTGCTGTAACCATAACATCCTTCACATAACAAGGAGCATCTGTGACAACCGCCATCTTGGCTGACACACAGGGATTGAACCAGGAACCTCCAGAGCTAAAAGCACAAGCGGCTGCAACTCACGTTCTCTAAGAGGGTTTGTGATAGACTCACATATTCGGCAGATTGTGCACAGCGGAGGCCTGAAACATACGCTACCCAGTGAGTTACACATCCTTCTTGATATGCCCCTCTGAAACCTTTCCCCTTCCTTTTGGTTCCCTTCTCTTTCTGCCCTCTTTTTTCAGTGGCGCTCTTCCTTTCTTTCTTGCTAGTGGATTTAGGGCCACATTCTTCCCGGAATCTACACGCAGGCAACCCTCACTGACATCGAGAATGGATTTATGAGGAGAAAATGTGTTCACATTAGTGCTAATTACCATTAGTTGCCATTGTTCCCAGTGTTAAATAACTTGCATTACCATCCCTGCATCGCTGCATTCTTGGTCTCTTAACTCTATTATTCATCCTATTGCCTTCCCTTTTAACTTACTATTCCATCTCCTTTCTGGATTATTGTCTTTGTTGCACTAAGTGATTATTTTCAACCAATGATCCTGCTCAGGCATAAAATAAAATATCCCCCGTATTCATCCTCAATTACCTTCATTTTAAATTACTTAATCTGTCACTTTCGCATTTTCTTTCTTGATGTGGCAATACATTTTTATTCATTTTTTCCCTCTCTGCCATAGCTTCAATTTGTATCTAAATTCAACATATATTGATTAAATGTTAAACTTGTGCATGAAACAGTCCCATTTGTAAACACTTTTAATGCAGGTTAAAAAATACCAGCAAGCTATACCTGAAACATCAGTGTGATTGGCAGGGCATCCTTAGTCCTTTGAAACTGCTTATGCAGGCAGAAGAGTTGAGTTTTCGTGACACATACTTTGTCATTCTGCCTATAATTAAGCTTGTCTAATCACGTCTCTGACAAGGATTTCAGGGTGAGCATATAAATTCTCTAAGAAATTATTTGCTGTATCTGTGTAAGTGTCCTGTAAAACATTCACAGCACGATCCATTTAAGAAAAAGTTAACAGTTTGAAAATTGACCAAGAGACTTCACAACCCTGATTGGATCTGTTTGTAGCAGTAAGTGAAATTATTAAACACAAGCAGAGTATAAAAGTATGTTTCTGCTAATATTAATGTTGTGGCTGGTACACATGACTTGGTTCTGAATTGCGAGCGCTAAAATGTTTATCATTAACAGCAAATTGTTTGAGCACAAGAAACACGGCATCCCAGTAATGAATTCAGAGAGCGGATATAACACATGAGATGCAGAAAAATAAGGAATAGGAAAATGAAATTAAAAATGGATGTTAATACAAAGATAACAGGGGAAAGGAGTAGGTGATACAGTTGTCTAATGTGCCAGCATTTTGTTTCTGGAGAGTAGGGAACAAATTCATCTTTAAGTCACAAGAAAACTAAATTATTTCACACAGCTGCTGCCAGGATATTTGTCTGCAAGAATGTACTTAATGAGGGGTATGATCATTTGCCCTGAGGCGAGGTTGAAAAGGGCCACCCTGGCTCAGGAGATCCTGAGGAATCTCTCAGGGAGTTTGAGGACCTGGGAATCTGGAAGATTAAAGAAAAAGACTGGGACTGGAAAGGGAATTGAGGAGACTGAAGAAAACTGGGTTCTGGAACAACATACAATGGGTTGACTGCTGGGAATTAAGAATTGTTCTTTTACTGACAGCCTGAGGCTCTGATCCTTAAAGGTATTTAGGCAGCTACACTTCCACTGATTGGGAGTTGGTCTCTGAAGGCCAGTTGCTCAAAGCCTTTCGCGCCTGAGTGACTCTTTCCATCTCTGTGTTCTTCCATTTCTAAAGCAGCTATCACCGTCACATCCAGGTAACAAGTATTGCAGTCCTCCACGATAATTACTGTTTAAAAGTCAATCATACAAAACAGTCAGAAGTAGCAGTTAGTTTCTGGGCTATGGACCATGTGATAACTGTCGTCAAATGTTGTTGTTTTTAATAGTGCCTGCTGAATGAGTCTAACCACAGGAGCCAGAGATCTGCACAAGATTTGATGTATTCTATAGGAAAATACCTTGCTAGGGAGCTCTTTAATTTTAAGTGGTCATTAGCAAGGGATCTAGGGACACTGTCAGAAAATTCTAATTACTAATACCTTGACACTTAGGTCAGAGGTCAAATCCAAGAATTTATATTTAAACAAGGGAATATTACCTGTTGACATAAAATGTCATGACCTAGGACATCTAATGGTCATGGGGGAATTGAACTCCTGCCACATCAGAATACTCCCACCATATAGAATATATACAACAATCAGGAATTTCTTTTAATACAAGAAGCAGGAGACAGTTATTGAAATTAAAAGGTGCTACATTCAAAACTGACACCAGGCAACACTTTTTCATGCAAAATGTAAAAATAACCTGCAGAACTCATTGTCACAAGATATCACTGAAGAGCTTAGCAGAATTGTAAAAAAGTATTGCGCACCTTTATGGACAACAAGAACATTCAGATTTATAATAGTAAAACACCAATAGTTTTGGAAGGGATAGGAAATCCTCAAGATTTGGGATATAAGCCAACCTCTAACTATTGTGTGTGAGGAGGAGCTTTCCCTGAGGGTAGGTTACTCCACAAGTGCAGGATTTCTTCTTCTGAAGCTGCTAGTATTGGAGACTGAATATGGGTCTAGATGGTCAATTGGTCTGATTCAGTATTGTATTCCCTATGTTCCTAGATAATTAGCCTCCATATATGCATAGTTGGAAAGAGTGTGTATAAGTTTAGGTTGATTTTGTGAAGAACTAAAGCCCAGCTCCATGGCGGTTGGGTGCCTAAACACTTTTGAGGTTCTGGGCCTAAATGTGAATTAGAACCTTCTCTTTTCACCACCTTTCCTATATATTAATGCTAGTACCATCTTCACTCTTACCACCTTGCCAGGCCTAGAATTTTGATTCGAGCAGTATTTGATAACTATGCCAGCAGCCGCTGTGGTAAAAGCAAGGCTAAAAGTACAGATCTTATAGCTAGCAATTTAGGGAGGAGGCACCAGAATTTGGAAGGCGTTGCTATGCAAATTCTCATACTATATAAAAGTTGGAAATCACGTGTGCAGTCCTGCTGCCATAGGGTTTAATGGGAGCAGTATTGAGCCCCCGGTGGAATTTATTTAGCGCAAGCTTTTAAATAGTCATTGTTTCAAAGGCTAGTGTCAGAATCAGTGTTGGGTTGCTGCTTTGTACTAAGAAGACACAAAGGACTACAGCAAAGCCTGAAAAGTGTGTACATCTGCTAGCAAAAGGCTTTTGTTGTATGTACTTGCTGTAATTTAGTCTGTGTCATTACTTGAGTGTAATTGAATTGTAGCTGTTTCACTGTGGCCTCTGTTCGTGAAATTTAAATCCCTTTGTTGGAACTTTTATTTGCTGAGCGAGCATAGTATTTCTTCAAACCAGTATTCTGATCAAGTTGATAACAAGCCCCAAGCTTTCAGAGTTCTAAGCACATTTGGCATTTGTGTTGTTTTAACAGCAGAAAGGTAATGAAATAATTCCATAACATAAAGCTTGATTAAAGTGGCAATTAACAAGAAATTGATCTGATGCATCCTGTTCTTAAAATTACAATGCCATGTAAAAAATGTGAATCTCCATCTCATTCATGAAAGCGTTCGTCTCTTGTGTTGGTTAGGAAAATATTGAGAACAATAATCATTTTTCACTAAAGTGAGCCTTTAACATGGAGTAGAAAGAATGCACCGTGGTTATTACATTTTCCACAGAAGACTGCCTTTCACATTAGTGCTTGCTATTTGCGTATTTCATGTCACTCCATCATACTGTCTTTCACTCAAATCCTACATTTGTTGGAGCAGATGGAAAGTTAGTTTAAATTAATTGAAAGCATGCTGCGCACAGCTTGTGGTACCAAGAACATGCAAAGAAGAAAGCCAGATACATCAATTCCCCGTCTATGACACCTATAACTGCAAGAACAAATCTCTCAAGAAACCATTGGGATATTATGCTTTTTTGTAAAGCTATATTGCTTTGATTTTGTCAAGAGGCGGAGAAGGTGACGCAATTGGTTGGATCCACATTGTTTGAAAAATAAATTCAACATGGATGGGCCTTATTAGAATGGTACAGGGCTTTTCTTTGCCTGCTGTTAGAATCATAAAATCATAGAATATTAGGGTTGGAAGAGACCTCAGGAGGTCATCTAGTCCAATCCCCTGCTCAAAATAAGACCAACACCACCTCTCTGCTTTTCTCAATGATAGTGAAGAGTTTTGTGGCCTACTTTAGCACCTACTTTGGGTTTCTACTACTTCTCCAGTTCCCATCCTCTGCTTTTCTTTGTCTCCATTGTCAATCGGGCTCTCCATCCTGTTCTCTTTGCTCTTGATCTCCCTCCATATCTATGGCCTGATCTAGCTGCGAGTAACATTAACAACGATCTTTCTATTGGCTTTAATGAGACTTGGGTGGGTCAATGGGAAAAATGAAAAAAGTGGGAGTTTTGCCTCATTTTCTCGCCCTTTTAAATTTTTTTCCACTGAAAAGGGAGAATAAAAACCAAGAAAACAAAACAAAGTTTAAAAAAACCTTTTTTAGTTTTCAAAAACCTAAATGGAACAAGAATTTGAAATAAAACAAAATGAAGTAAAATATTTAGTTTAGCTTTATCATAGAACCTCAATGTTTTACTGACACCAATCCCAGTCACAGGAACCATTTTTCCTGACTGGGGGCAAAAAAAATCATGTAATAAAAGTGATGTTGATTAAGAGCCAGTCAATGAGCCTTCACCTGATGTCTTCAATGCATTGGGAATTGCTTTGCAGTGGTTTAAAGGAGAAGAAGAAATTGATGCAGTGCATTGTACTGACGTGCCTAGCATAATTTTGAGATGTTCAGTTTTAGAACGTTATTTTATGAACTCAGTCCCCAAGTAGTTTGTAAAATTGGGTCCGTCCGTGTTTGTTTGTTTTTTTTGTTCTTAAAAACTCAAACAGTTCTCAAAAAAAACCCAAGGAAACAAAAACCTAAATTTTTCACAAAAAATCATTTGGATTTTTTTGACTCGTCCTAGTTAAAACCTATGTATATAACTTACACACATGCACAGCAAAAAGGTGGTCTCCGTGCCAAAGAGTTTACAACCTAGTACAACATGAGAGAAAACAGATGTATACAACAAACAGTTGATGGAGCATACATTTTTACCTATCCTGCTTCCCTGTCTTTCCCCTTTTCAGACTGTACAAATGTGCCTGCTAAACTCATGTTCCTCTTTCACTTCTTTGATCACATAGCATCCCCTCCTGGAATCCCTCCAATGGCTTCTTATCTCTGACCACCTGAAATTTAATCATCTCTACCTACAAGTGCCTAGAAAATCTTGCATTACTGACATCTCCGTTCTCATTTCTGTTGACAGCATTTCCCCAAACTCTTTGCTCGCCTTGATTCAGCAGCATGCTTGCACTGATTTAAGCCAGGGTAAAAATGTGTCCTTTCGATGGTAAGTTCTTTTGGGCAAGTGAATGTGTCTACTTTTGTATTTGTAACTCTCTTTGGAAATGTACAGTGCTATAAAGAAAATTGTTGTTGATGATTAATACTGTACAACTACCAAACAAAAGATAGTATTGACGGGTGGTAAATGCCAATCTCAAAGCAACCCACATGCATGTCAAATTTGCAAAGCTTTTTACCCTTCTCCCTCCACTGGGGCACTGCTTGACCCCATGTTGAGTTCCATTTCTATAACTGTGCCCAAGAAACATTCATGAATAATTAGATAGTCATAAAGAAATTAGGAATGCAAGAGAATTAACTTCTCACCTCCTAGTGTTACTTGAAGATTAATTTGCCTAAAAACTAATTAGTTGGTGTTCCACAAGCACAGAACGTCAACTGAAATGCAAAAAACAAAAGAGATTTTTTTTTGTGAATCTACAAATGAACAAGTTTATTGCAACATTTCTGAAAGCTGTTAGATTAAACCTTCAAAGAGAACATTTCTAAAGAGTAAATGAAACCGCGAAGCAGCTGGGATAGATTCTTCTCTGATGTTTGTGTTAAAAAGAAACCTGCCACAATATTAAACTTCTTTTTGAAGATAAAGGAATAGACTATTTATGATTGCAAGGGACTGGATGGCTCAAGGATATTGAGCCATTCAACTGAAATTGCCGGTTAGCATCTAACACAGCTGGGTGATAAGCCAAAAGTCATTACTGTGATAGTCATAAAGTGGGGTATGCAAGGTGAGTTGATGGACTCAGTCTGCATCACAGAAGCAATGCTGTCATTTATACTTTTGTTGGCAGTGTTAGCAGAGAGAATTAAATTTGAATAAACATGAAAACTGAACCATCCTCTCTCCTTCAGAGGTGGGAATGGATAAGATGCAAAGCTGGTTGGAAATTTTTCATTGGATAGTCCTTGTGCTCATCCTTCCCCTGTGGGTTGAGGAGGGAGCAGGGCTTGCCTAGGAAAGAAGGGCTTAGAAGACCGATGTTAAGTGATCAAGGGGAGTTAGCAAACAGGGGAGTCTCAGAGGGAGTTTGTCAGCATGGTATGGAAAGGCCTCATCACCAGTGCCAGCACCACCGCTGGCTCTTCTACCGGCATCTGCGTCCAGACCGAAAACCTCATCATGGATGCCTCTACCCATGTTGTGGTGTGGATTTTCAGAGACTGTGGCCTGCATTTCCTGTCACAGAAAACCAGGCTGAGAAGACCGTCCAATGTGAGAAGTGTCCACTCTCTCGGGAAGCAGGTTGGAGAGCTACAGGGGGAGGTGGTTAGGCCGAGGAGCATAAATTCACATCAGCAATTCGTTGAAAACATGCATACAGACACCTCCAAGGGTGAGGAAACCATCCAGATGGAGAGGACTGCACTAGCACCACCAGGGGAGGAGGGAACAGCCCCTATACAGGGAGGAAGCTGGCTGCTGATTACTTCTGGCCCCATGCAGTGTTCCATCTTTGTCCCAGAACACCATCCATCCAGTATGCTTCCCTGGCAAGGGGGATGAGGAATCTCCTCCAAAGGTGGAGGAGGAGAAGCCACATATCTGCAAGGATCATGGTCACCGCTCTCAACGAAGAGTGGTGGCAGTCAGTGACTCCCTTCTAAGTGGGGCCTGAGGCATCCATCTGCTGGCCTGACCTGGTATCCGACATTTCTATGATTCAATGATCATCAAAGGTATTTCAGCATCTAATTCTCACCTGGGGCTGAGGGCTTCTCTTCTTTTCCTGTTCATAGAGACAAAATGTCAAACTGTTCCATTACAATGCAAACAAGAGACATAAAATAAGTTACGATGTTTCAATCAATGCTAAATACAGGCTGTCCCTGATGGTTTTAAAAATAATTCAAAAATAAAATAGTATAAAATAAATTAATAGAATATGTTGACTGTCATATTGTGATATGCCAGTAATAGCAATTCACAATATGATATATCATGTTATGACAATGGTCACAGTACACCAGCAGCCTAAAAGGCATACAGGCTTGACTTGAATATATCAAGACACAGAGAATCCACCACTTCCCTTGGTAGTTTATTCCAGTGGTTAATCACTCTCATGAATAACAAATTGCACCTTATACCTAATTTTAATTTGTCTGGCTTTAACCTCCAGGTATTATTTTTAGTATTTCTTTCTCTGCTAGGTTACAGAGGTCTTTACTACCTGGTATTTTCTCTCCATGAAGATACGCATACTTAATCAAGTTAGCTGTCAGTCTTCTTTTTGACAAACTTAACAGATTGAGTTCCTTAAGTCTCGCAAAGGAAGGCATTTTTTCCAGCCCTTGAATGATTTTTATGGCTATTTTCTGCACCCACTCCAATTTTTCTACATCCTTTTAAAAATGTGCTCACCAGAACTGAACACAGTATTCCAGTATCAGTCTCACCAATGCCACATATGAAGGCAAAATCACCTCCCTTGTTTCTACTAATTTTAATGGGGAAAGTATGTGGTTGTATCAAACAGTGACTGTATTATGGCTGAATGCAGCTCAGCACTAAACCTAGGACAGAGAGAGTGAGACCATATCAAAACAGAGGGGTTTGCAATGGGAGGGGAATATCTATGAGAGAACATGCTTAGTATTAGCAGCTTTTAGCTGTTTGCAGTTGATTATATTTTTTTCTCTGGCATTATTAGGAAAACATGTAATGGCTTTTTTAGCTGTCTTTTAGTGAAAATTTATCGGCTGGAAATAAGGGAGAGAATCAGCATCATACATGCAGCCAGTACTCTGCAGCTCACCAGTAGTCCATGGAGTGCAATTTGGGAACCTCTATTCTGTACAATAGCTGTTTTTTATTAGCTTTGTAGCTGTTTGTCAGAGATCTTCCTTTTCAGCAGAGAAGATCTTTCCTGCAATTCAGCAGCACAAGTGTAGTTAGCTGAATGAAGAAAAATATTTATAAAAGCTACTACCACACCCAAATAGATCAAAGATTTCAAGTCCTGTCAAATTCTGCAGACACCAGGTAGCGAGACTGCATTATTTAATTGTCCCACAGGACCCAGGAGATGGTATGATATGCAATCTGTTTCCCCAGATCATCTAGTTAAGGATATATATATAGTACCGATGGTGATTGGTTTTATTTTTGCGATCTGGGAAATCAGTGAGACTTCTTGCCAATATGGTATATTCTTCATGGAAAAAGGATGGCATAACGTCGCCCTAAGTGAAGCTTAGCATGATGTTCCACGAAGTTGTGCATTAGATACCATTCGGCTACAGATCATTCCTTTGAATTTAAAGTACAAATGACTGGTGTTCCTGTTTACTTAAAATGATGGAGGTTGTGTTGTGTATTCCCTCCATGAAACAGACTCAAACATAAAGAGCTTTGTCTGGAGGTTATGTTAATTAATTAATCTCATTTTTATGAAGTATACCATATGCATCGCAGCATAGGTACAACTTTAAACCTGAATTAACCAAAGGAAAAAAAACCCAAAACTCTACGTGGGAGGAGGTTGCTATGACACTGCTGCTAATAAAATGAAGGTGGAGCTGCCTAGAATTAGAAGAATACATCAGCACATCTTTACTTCCCTGTTTGAAGAGAGATACCTTAGTATAGTCTCTGCCATGAAATTACAGCTACTTGGCATCAATGATATTGCTGTTTCCGACGGAGCCTTACAAACTTTGGTAACACAAGCAAGCCTCTCTCTCGCTCTCTATGTGTATATATATATATACACACACACCACAGAGCAACTCCAGTGAACCATGTCCTAGAAGATTGTCTCTATAGTGCAAATATACCAAAAATGCTTCTTTGGGAAGATTGAGCCCTTCACAGCATCTTCAATGAATAATGTCACAGTTGTTGTGCTAGCGGGGTGAATGGGTGTTTGTTGGCACATCCGCAAGCAGCCTCTAGAGTGTGTGGCTCCTCCCAGAAGAGACGGACCGCTTTCTTAGCACCTCTGCAAGGAAGTTCAGGTATGTGCTTCATGTTTTAAGGAGAGGAAAGCTATACCAGTTGCATCAGCAGCGAGTACCAGATGCTGTTCTGTTGTTAAACTGAGCCCGTGCCGAAGTCATTACACCAAGGACTCTGCATGACCATCAATCAGGAGACTACAGGTCACATATCAATAGTCTAATTCATCAAAGTCTTCTGGGTGCAGGATAACTTAAGGTACTGTATGGCCCATACAACAACAATCATGAGCCAGCCCCCCCGCTCCCTCCAAAAAATCACATGATTTGTTTAAAATCATGAGGTTTTAACAAATAATAAACGTGGGGCTCTTTCTATTTGCCTTTGGGTTTCTGAGCCTTTAGGGTGAGTGCAAGTCATGTTTTCAAGCTTTTCTTTGCACCAAGATGGCTAGAAACTTACTTTTAAAAAAAATATGAAAGCTGAGATTTTCTCAAAATCACTTGAGTTCAGGAGCTGGGGCTTGAAAAAAAACACCAGATACCATGATCCTTATGATAAAATCATAGGAGATTGCAACACCGGTACCACCACATGGAAAAATTGCTAAAAAAGGGAAAATATTAAACTTTAGAGTGGAAACAAAGCCAATTCAACCAGAAATGGACTGAAGCATAAAATGCAGCTTGGCTCTGAAGATGACTCTGTAAAAGTGGCATTGGAGGATTCAAAGTTATTTTTTTCCCCTTGTAGTTTCCCCTCCCCCCAGTTTGTAAGTAAAAAACTGCCATTCCTGCAATCTCATCTTGGCATCTGAAAGTCAAGCTGTGTGCTTTCCAGCTTGTGCAGCCTCATCTCCAGCAATAAAGATTCAGCAGTCCACATTCTGCCTTGGTTGGCAAATTTTGACAAATGAGATGAAACACAGGAAATGTTTTTCATAAAAATTCGCTCATTTTTCTAACCAGTTCTACCCTTACTTGACAAGTAGGAAATGCCATTGTCTGGGCTGCATCTTTATAAGTGAGAGCAGAATTAGGCTCTGGGCCTGGAAGCTAGGGAAGGGGATATTGTAAGGGGCAAGGAACATCACAATATTAGTTTTCTAACTACTCTGACAAAATTGCTAGTATGCAGTAGACCAGCACTATATGTCATGCACCTTCCGCTGCTGGAATGTTTGCACAGAGACTGCTAATGAGCATATTCCGTACATATTTTATCTCTAAGAGCATGTGCAACCCATTATTTCCTCCTGGTTAGATTTGGCCGAATGCGACAAAGAATTATCCACAAATACCTATTCATATTTTTTTAAATAATTCATCTTTTGCGCCATTTGTGGTTTTGTTTCTGCAAATATTTTAGAAGAGGAGTTTAATGTTCACCATATTTACATGTGTAAACTGCATTTCAAATTCCTAATCATCAGTATTTCCTCTAAACCCAATGATTTTTCTAAACATTACACTCAGGCTAGGTCTACACTAAAAGCGCTACATTGGCACAGCTGTAGCGCGTCTGGTGAAGGCGCTCTATGCCAGAGGGAGAGCGCTCTCCCATCAGCATAATTACTCCACCTTGGCAAGAGGCAGAAGCTATGTCAGTCGCTCTCCTGCCGACATAGCGCTAGTGTGGACAGCACTTAGATCTCTGAAACTTGCGTCGCTCAGGGGGTGTCTTTTTCACACCCCTGAGTGATGCAAGTTAGATCGACTTAAGCGGTAGTGTTTCCGACGGAGCCTTACAAACTTTGGTAACACAAGCAAGCCTCTCTCTCACTCTCTATGTATATATATATACACACACACCACAGAGCAACTCCAGTGAACCATGTCCTAGAAGATTGTCTCTATAGTGCAAATATACCAAAGTCCCGGAGTCACTTGCGGGAGTAGACATAGTAGCATATGTGCCCGTGTGTCTAATCAAAACAAGTTGAATTCGGAATATCAAATATATACCGCACCCGGCTTGCCGATGATCTACAGTTCGAAAGTAACTGGCAGAAATTACTCAACAAATAACTTTAAACACTGATTGAATTGGGGAAAGCTGAGAACTGCTCCCAAGCAATTAATGAACAGAGGAAAAATAAGGAGGTGAAATTTTATATATACATTATTCATTACACATTATTCTAACAGCTCTATACCTGGCCCAGAGTTGGTACTGCTGCAGGCTAAGATAACCTTCGCTAAGGGCTGGTCCACACTACGGGGGGGGGGGGGGGGGTGGTAATCGATCTAAGATACGCAACTTCAGCTACGTGAATAACGTAGCTGAAGTCGAATATCTTAGATCGATTTCAAAAGGTACTTACCCCGGTCCACACCGCAGCAGGCAGGCTCCCCCGTCGACAGCGCTTCCTCCGCTCGCGGAGCTGGATTTCCGGTGTCGACGGGGAGCGGCTCTGGGATCGATTTATCGCGTCTAGACAAGACGCGATAAATCAATCCCAGAACATCGATAGCTACCCGCCGAATAGGGCGGGTAGTGTAGACATAGCCTAAGTCTTCTCAAATCTGATGTGATATAACACCTGCTCTAATACTGACAATACAGTACATGCGAATGAAAATGGCGCAGTGCTAGTCAAGGTACTATATAAAATCCAACATAAGGAAACAAGGCAAAAGCACTTATCTTCCAGGAACAGAGAGTAATCTTTGAGGGAATTAGCTCCGGCCATTTTTGTCAGGGAGCACTGCCGCTGAGTTACACCGGTGGCAATAAGTCATTTTTTAATAGCTAGAGACCTACACTGTAATTCCGCACTAAAGTCTATGCGAAAATTTATTAAGGAAGTTTCAGTGAATTGGAGCTATATTTCTAGATGAGATCTAATCTCCATTAACTCTTAGGAGGTGCTGCTCCGGGGATGGCATTAATATTAAAAAGCCCGAAGCACTGGATACAATTGCTTCTGTATGTTTGTTTGCTGATGCTGCCTGATCCTGTGAGCAGCTGAGCACGCAAAACTCCAGTGGGAGCTGAGAGTACTTGAGAACCTCACTGCAAGTATTCAGCACAGTGCAAAGTCCATCTCTGGACTGCTGTCCATGGTAGAGAGCAGGCAGTACTCAGTTTTAAGGGATATAAAAAGGCTTTCTTTATTGAGGCTGCTGGATACAGACAGACCTTTTGCTTCTCTCTAGCTCCCAGACTTGTCTACTCTCACCAGATGGGGTCCCTCTGTGTCCTGGCTGGGCCTGCTGCTGACTACACGACAGGTCAGACATGATGGATGTTAGCATTACCAGCTACTGGCAAACAAAACAAGCTGCAAAATGTAAACAGCCTAACCCACAATTTAAAACCCATTCTTTGTACTTCCAACAATGCTTCCCCTCATATAGTCATCTCGGATTTTATTAATGCTATTCTGGCGTTCTCACCTGACTCAGATGGCGGAAGACTGAGGACAACTGTATCCCAGAGTAGCAGATGGCAGTTAATGATGGAGATCAGACCCTGGGTTCAGGGTGAATAAAGTGTGATATTTTCTAACAGTGATTAATGGGAGGTAAAATGCATGTAACTCAACAATTCTTGGAGGTGTTGCAAACTGAAGAGATGGAGTTTTAGCATGAAAAATGGCAGATGCCAGTCCAAACAAATTAGACTATACTCACAAGACAGCAACAGCAGGAGTTCTAGTTTCATACAATCATAGAATCATAGAATCATAGAATCTCAGGGTTGGAAGGGACCTCAGGAGGTCATCTAGTCCAACCCCCTGCTCAAAGCAGGACCAACCCCAACTAGATCATCCCAGCCAGGGCTTTGTCAAGCCTGACCTTAAAAACCTCTAAGGAAGGAGATTCCACCACCTCCCTAGGTAACCCATTCCAGTGCTTCACCACCCTACTAGTGAAAAAGTTTTTCCTAATATCCAACCTAAACCTCCCCCTCTGCAACTTGAGACCATTACTCCTTGTTCTGTCATCTTCTACCACTGAGAACAGTCTAGATCCATCCTCTTTGGAACCCCCTTTTAGGTAGTTGAAAGCAGCTATCAAATCCCCCCTCACTCTTCTCTTCTGCAGGCTAAACAATCTCAGTTCCCTCAGCCTCTCCTCATAAGTCATGTGCTCCATCCCCCTAATCATTTTTGTTGCCCTCCGTTGGACTCTTTCCAATTTATCCACATCCTTCTTGTAGTGTGGGGCCCAAAACTGGACACAGTACTCCAAATGAGGCCTCACCAATGCCGAATAGAGGGGAATAATCACATCCCTCGATCTGCTGGAAATGCCCCTACTTATACAGCCCAAAATGCCGTTAGCCTTCTTGGCAACAAGGGCACACTGTTGACTCATATTCAGCTTTTCGTCCACTGTAACCCCTAGGTCCTTTTCTGCAGAACTGCTGCCCAGCCATTCGGTCCCTAGTCTGTAGCAGTGCATGGGATTCTTCCGTCCTAAGTGCAGGACTCTGCACTTGTCCTTGTTGAACCTCATCAGATTTCTTTTGGCCCAATCCTCTAATTTGTCTAGGTCCCTCTGTATCCTATCCCTACCCTCCAGCGTATCAACCACTCCTCCCAGTTTAGTGTCATCTGCAAACTTGCTAAGGGTGCAGTCCACACCATCCTCCAGGTCGTTGATGAAGATATTGAACAAAACCGGCCCCAGCACCGACCCTTGGGGCACTCCACTTGATACCGGCTGCCAATTAGACATGGAGCCATTGATCACTACCCGTTGAGCACGACCATCCAGCCAGTTTTCTATCCACCTTACCGTCCATTCATCCAGCCCATACTTCTTTAACTTGCTGGCAAGAACGCTGTGCGAGACTGTATCAAAAGCTTTGCTAAAGTCAAGAAATAGCACATCCACTGCTTTCCCCTCATCCACAGAGCCAGTTATCTCATCATAGAAGGCAATTAGGTTAGTCAGGCATGACTTGCCCTTGGTGAATCCATGCTGACTGTTCCTGATCACTTTCCCCTCCTTTAAGTGGTTCAAAATTGATTCCTTGAGGACCTGTTCCATGATTTTTCCAGGGATTGAGGTGAGACTGACTGGCCTGTAGTTCCCCGGATCTTCCTTCTTCCCTTTTTTAAAGATGGGCACTACATTAGCTTTTTTCCAGTCATCCGGGACCTCCCCCGATTGCCATGATTTGTCAAAGATAATGGCCAATGGCTCTGTAATCACATCGGCCAACTCCTTTAGCACCCTCGGATGCAGTGCATCCGGCCCCATGGACTTGTGTTCGTCCAGCTTTTCTAAATAGTCCCGAACTACTTCTTTCTCCACAGAGGGCTGGTCACCTCCTCCCCATACCGTGCTGCGGAGTGCAGCCATCTGGGAGCTGCCCTTGTCTGTGAAGACAGAGGCAAAAAAAGCATTGAGTACACTAGCTTTCTCCGCATCCTCTGTCACAAGGTTCCCTCCCTCATTCAGCAAGGGGCCCACACGTTCCTTGACTTTCTTCTTGTTGCTAACATACCTGAAGAAACCCTTCTTGTTACTCCTAACATCTCCAGCTAGCTGCAACTCCAAGTGTGATTTGGCCTTCCTAATTTCACTCCTGCATGCCTGAACAATATTTTTATACTCCTCCCTGGGCATTTGTCCAATCTTCCACTTCTTGTAAGCTGCTTTTTTGTGTTTAAGACGAGCAAGGATTTCACTGTTAAGCCAAGCTGGTCGCCTGCCATATTTACTTTTCTTTCTACACATCGGGATGGTTTGTTCCTGCAACCTCAATAAGGTTTCTTTAAAATACAGCCAGCTTTCCTCGACTCCTTTCCCCCTCATGTTATTCTCCCAGGGGACCTTGCCCATCAGTTCCCTGAGGGAGTCAAAGTCTGCTTTTCTGAAGTCCAGGCTCTGTATTCTACTGTTCTCCTTTCTTCCTTGTGTCAGGATCCTGAACTCGACCATCTCATGGTCACTGCCTCCCAGGTTCCCATCCACTATTGCTTCCTCTACTATTTCTTCCCTGTTTGTGAGCAGCAGGTCAAGAAGAGCTTTTCCCCTAGTTGGTTCCTCCAGCACTTGCACCAGGAAATTGTCCCCTACACTTTCCAAAAACTTCCTGGATTGTCTGTGGACCGCTGTATTGCTCTCCCAGCAGATGTCGGGGTGATTAAAGTCACCCATGAGAACCAGGGCCTGTGATCTAGTAACTTCTGTTAGTTGCTGGAAGAAAGCCTCGTCCACCTCATCCCCCTGGTCTGGTGGTCTGTAGCAGACTCCCACCACGACATTACCCTTGTTGCTCACACTTCTCAATTTGATCCAGAGACTCTCAGGTTTTTCTGCAGTTTCATACTGGAGCTCTGAGCAGTCATACTGCTCTCTTACATACAACGCAACTCCCCCACCTTTTCTGCCCTGCCTATCCTTCCTGAACAGTTTATATCCATCCATGACAGTACTCCAATCGTGTGAGTTATCCCACCAAGTCTCTGTTATTCCAATTACGTCATAATTCCTTGACTGTGCCAGGACTTCCAGTTCTCCCTGCTTGTTCCCCAGGCTTCTTGCATTTGTGTATAGGCATTTAAGATAACTCACCGATCGTCCTGCTGTCCCAGTATGGGGCAGGAGCCCTCCCCTCTTGCACTCACCTACTTGTGATTCCTCCCGGTATCCCACTTCCCCACTTACCTCGGGGCTTTGGTCTCCTTCCCCTGGTGAACCTAGTTTAAAGCCCTCCTCACTAGGTTGGCCAGCCTGCTTCCAAAGATGCTCTTCCCTCTCTTCCTTCACGGGGAGGTTCTAGTGTGCCCTATGGGCCTGACAAAGGGGTATTTTTCCCTATACCATTAGCTCTGTAACTAATCATCTGCATATGAAATCCCCATGTAGTTGCAGTAGCTTTCTGCACAGTTTTAGGCTGCCTAAATTTTAATGTCCACAGTTGCTCACACAGGCCTGCATTTTCATCACCAGCAGGCCCTAAGTAAGTCAGGCTCCCCGAGAAAACCCACAGTTCACCCTAAGCATTAGGCAAGCATTGCAATGTACACAGCCCAGCATAGGAGAATTGATGATCCATGCATTCCAATGTATTTATCCTCCATGCAGCATCCCTTCCCACTACTGTAAATATGTTGTCAGAGTAGTGCTGAATGTATTATATGGGTAGATGCTGCTGAGAACACTTGCTCTGCATTGAATATACACCAGTGGTGGGCAACCCTGCGGCCTGTCAGGGTAATCTGCTGGCGAGCTGTGAAACAGCGTTTACATTGACCGTCCGCAGGCACGGCCACCCGCAGCGCCCAGTGGCCACGGTTTGCCGTTCCCGGCCAATGGAGCTGCGGGAAGTGACATGGGCTGCAGGTTGCTCACCATTGATATACATGGTAGGGACAAGACAGACAGCTCACATGTGCCATACAACCTTAGGTATTAGTGTTGGCCACCAATCTCTATGCATTTTATATTACACTCCGCAGCATAGTCTCTCAGCACCTGCTTGTCTGAAGCTGAAGCAATCTCTCTCCTTTGTGGCTCTAAGGTTTGGGAGTGGATCAAAATTAAAAGCGCATGCAAGTCCCGCTATTATTAACACAGCCAAATTAGACTCGGCACACACAGTGAACCAGTCTCACTTGAGCAGAGCTGCATAGCAAAGGATTCAATACGTCAGCGTCAACACAGTAAAAGGATACATAAAAACCTCTGACATTTGAAGCTATTGACTTTGCAACATGCCTCAGGCCAGCTGTCTCATCCAATCACCTCTCGCCAACAGACCTTGCAACATAACTTCCTATTGCTTCGATAGATGTTGTCTTCTTGGTGGAAAAGGACCAGAGCCTCTGACGCCACTCGTTGCCAAATGGAAGGCTGATGTCTGACTCCTGGGTCAAGATCATCAGACAGCGTTATATCTCTTCCCAGTCAGAAGGGTATTCTGGGATAAAGGAAATTGCATTCTCCCCATGCTGCAGCAGCAAGTAGCAAAGAGTCAGTTCCTACTTCTGCAAACCTGGGGCTTTTAATCTCTTGTTTAATGGCCCTGTTTGCTCTGGCACAAACAGCCATGGCAGTCTTGTGCACAAAGGGCAAGAATATGGCAAACATTGGCCACCTCTCTATCTTTTAATTAACTAGTTGCCCTTCAGTGCCGCCGAACACAACCGGAGCGAGTGAAGAACCCGCCGCCGAAGACCCAGAGCACCACCGGGCAGGGCCCTGAGCCTAACGAGGCCCCGCAACGTCTGGCACTTCGGCGTTTGCTTGATTGCCGCCGCCGTATTTGGCGGAACTGCAGCAGGAGCTTAAGCGCGGCCGCTGCTTTCAGCGGCATGTCGGCGGAGAGGCCCCGTCGTCACTGTTGACGTGGGGCCCCACAGCTTCTAAGGTTGTCCCTGCCGCCGGGTGAGTTAGTTAATTAAAGGGCCCCCGAAATTTGCCCCAGGCCCCCTGAATCCTCTGAGTGGCCCTGTTGCTAAGTCTATGCAGTGGGAATTTTTCACAGTAACAGCCACGGAGTATATCCCCTACCTAAGGTTTCCTTTTATAAACCTACAGGCTCAAATTCTCTACTGAGATCAATCTCCTTTGGGACCAGAAACGACAAATACCCAGCAGAGAATTCCCTGAGCATAGGAGATCATTGTATAGTTTTTGTAAAAAAAAACTTGTTTCACATCATTAGTGAATGCTTACGTGGATTTTCAGTAACTGAAATTGTTCAATGACAATTGGAACATGATTGTTTTTCTGAAAAATGCAGTTTTTGGTTAATAAAAATATTTGATAATGATTTTGAACATGGTTTTGATGCAAGTTTTGATTTAAAAGGTCAGTAAAAATGTTGCCGAAATTCTTATGAGAAAATAGAAAGTGGGTCCATTTCAAAGCCTACAAAACGAAAGCCATTTTGAAATTTCCCGTGCTTTTCTCTTTTTCAACCAGCTGCATTAGTTATACCACCCTCATTAACAGGTTCCAGTTTGGTACATTTTACCCTCCTATTACAAATATCCCTGATTTGGAGCATGTAGTGATGCAAAGGTTTCTTTTCACCCCTTACATGGTACTTTTGAGGATAAATCCCTAACGGGTATAAGTTGTCTTAGCTCCATGGAAGGCATTGGAGCTATAATTTACCTCAGATGAATGTCTTCCCTGAAGGGCTTTTCTTTCTTCATCGTTGAGACCTCCCTTTCATACAAATGTTTTTAGTTATTTTTAATTCCATACTTTTCTTTTTCAAACGTTATGGGCAATTTAGCTCACACCTCCCATGAGTGCCATTCTCTTTCTATTTTAACCACTCAGATTACTGATGCAATTCCTTTTTAAAAATAAAGTACAGCATTTTCTTTATATTTACATTATGATACTCTTATCACATAGAACTGTTTCCGCCTTTACATTTAGCAAGGTTGTTTTAAAGTTGAGTGCCATATGTACAAATCCTAAACCCATCAATGCAACAGCAATTGAAATCCAACTTCACTTTCTTAGAAAATGCTTTTCAAAGTTCACATGCGCTCAGTCTGCCTCCAACTCATCTGATTCCTTTTTATACCGGGAACCCTGATCCTTATTAGCACTAGTATTTCTTTGTCCAGCTTTCTTTATTTTGCTTTTGTTAGTTGCCAGTTTTAAACTATTGATTCAATTTCAGAGTTATCTTTTAGCAATTCCTGCCGTTTATCTTCATTCTTCATATTCAGACCCCTATTTTTAGGTTTCACCACCACCACCCTTGTTTCAAGTTTCCAATATTGTAGGAATGTTCCCACAATAGCCAGGTTTCTGGAACGCCTTTGAGACAAGAATTATGAGGACAACTATTGACATGCCAAAACCCTGCTGATAATGTTGCCTAATGACACAGGCACTGTACAGCGCATATTGAAGAAAAATGTAGACCACGTCTCAGTGGTAGCAAATCTCTGTTTCCCCACGGGAACTGTTTCTCCATTTCAAAATGAATTGTACCTAATTTCCTTAAAAGATTATTCACTCATTTCACTGTCCTTTTTGTTATAGCTTCTTTTGGCTGATCATAGGGGAGCTTTATGGTAAAGTCCTCGGGTCTTTGACCAGCATTTGGAGGACAGTATGTACCACAATACTGTACTCATGTGCACTTTGAACATCTAATATTTCTTTTAATAGCTGTTGGACGAATCCAATAGGAAACATTTTATCAGAGCATTCAGATATTCTTTGTTATTCCTCCCCTCCTTGTCTTCAATGCCATCCAGTTTTCATTGGATTTCTATAGCTTCCATAACGCTCACCCTTTTCTGTAAATCAGTGCAAACTCCCCAGCAGTGGTCTCCATCCTGAAGACATTGGGCTCAGCTCTCCAGCTGGTATATATTGGCATAGCTACATTGAAATCACTGGAGCAATGCTGATTTTTGCCAAATGAGCGTCTGCCCTTCTGACTTCCAGGTTATTGTTATTCTTTATGGCCAGAAGGTCAGTATTCATATCTGCGCCCACTGCCAGACATTCTGTCATTATCTCTCTGCTTTCGTTGCAGGTTGATCTTTTTTCCCTTCTCTCATGTCTGCTTGAGTGCCCGTGTCATGCTTTCAACTCTGTTGAGGGCATATAGAGGAGTCTCTCTCTTTTTTTTTTCTTAATATGGGGAGAAGCTTCCCAGATTGTGGTGCAGTTTGAGGGGTAGCCATAAAAGACTTCTTTTCTGTTCTTATTTTTGGAAAAGGGGGTAGATAAGGGGACCAGTGGAGTGAGATTTCTTTCTTTCCCTCTCAGGGCAATTGGCTCACACATTCATCTTTCATTAGCTATGTCATTTCCTAATATAGTGTTCTGTTCTAAGCAAGAGGTGATTTA
Source organism: Chelydra serpentina (assembly GCA_037349315.1). Taxonomy (NCBI): domain Eukaryota; kingdom Metazoa; phylum Chordata; order Testudines; family Chelydridae; genus Chelydra; species Chelydra serpentina. The sequence goes on from JBAIAC010000026.1 coordinate 33,039,151, forward strand.
AAAAAATATATTATATTATTATTATTATTTATTATTATTTTGCAAATGGAAAGTTACTCTTGTTTTCTTGTTAGAAAAGGGAGGAGGCATTTTACCCTGCACACCTGACAGCTGCTCCTTCTGTGACTTTTTGGCCTTCATTCCACTTTGACCAATTCCATCCCTACTATTATCTTGCTCTGCTCCCAGGGCATTTATCTCCGGAGACATATTTCTGTGACACAGTGCCTTCACTTCACAGGCCCACCTCAGATCAGTCATGTCACCACCAATACTGCTGAGCTATCTGTCATCAAGGATCAGTTCTGCAGTTCATGAAAGGGTTTATTATTAGCGTGACAAAAATATTTCCTCAGTTAAGCCAGAAGCCTCATGCAAATGAGAGACCAGAGTTCAGGCAGTGCAGGTCTCTGATGTTCTTTGAAAGTCTATGTTTCAAAGATGTGCAGTGTATTTCAAAAGCAACTTTGGGGGCCTGGTGGGTGTTCTTCTAGATAGCTCACAGCAAAAAGATACCAACCTTGATGTCATTAACTAGAAAAACAGAAACAATCAAACAAAGTAGGAAAATTATCCCCCTCTATGTTAAAGCAAAAATCAATTAAAGTACATATAAGAATAAGTGGGTGATTTTTATATTTTTTTTCTCTCCTTCTCCCAACTCCCTGGCTGTGCTTCCTGAAAGTCACCTACTTCTTTTTTTCATGGGGATTTCAGGCGTAATGAACAAGTGGCCTTTGACTGATAGATGCAGTGTATATTGTAAATTAAAGAGAGGTTAGAAGTGAGGTGTCTTGATTTGTATAGATGCTAAGCAAAAAGTGTATGTTTTAGAAGGATGAGCCCATCTATCTGGTCTGTAGTGAAAATATGTTCAAATACCCAGTCAGGCTATTTACTGCTGTTAATTTAATTCTAGCAAAAGAGATATAAGAAAACTCCATCCAGCAACCTGAGAGTTTAAAAGCCAGGAAGCATCTCATTGTGAATTCAGTTGAATGTCTTTATTTAAATGACAGTTGGAATATCTGTAAGAATAGCATAGTATACGGCACTTACAGAATGAATTTCACCCATGGATCTCGAAGCACTGCTCAAGGTGGAAAAGCACTACTGGTTTACTGAGGAAACTGAAGTACAGAGAGTTACGTTTAAGTGTAGTAGCCGTGTTAGTCTGTGTCAGCAAAACGAAAATAAGAAAGAAAAACTTGTAGCACCTTAGAGACTAACAAATTTATTTCAGCATAAGCTTTCGTGGGTTAATACCCACTTCATCGGATGCATGGAATGAAATACACAGTAGACAGATATTTATACAGTCAGAGAAACATGATAAGGTCGAGGTGCATAGACCAACCTTAAGAGGCTAATTAGTTGAGAGGAACCATAACAGCAGGGGAAGAAAAACCTTTGAAGTGATAAACAAGATGGTCACACAGGTGTGAATGAGAGTTAAGTGATGTAATTGAGGTAGCAGATGGGAGATTAGACCCTAGATTAGAACTGTCTAACCCCCAATTTGGTGTCCTATACAATGGTCCGTGCTCTTGGCAGCCATTTTATGACAAGGATATTACAGGCGATCAGTAACAACAGACAATATGCAAGCTTTAAACCAAATGTCTAATACTAAATATTAACATGTTTTCCTTTCAGTAGCTAAACTGTTATTGAAGCACATTGGAATCTGATGTGCCAGTTGTCGCACAGTCAATATTACAAATGAAATCAGTTTTCCTAGTAGCCACCGACCAGTGGAGGGCGTAAAAATGCCAGCATGGTGATTAAAACTTTAAGAAAACATACAACATCTCTCATGACTGGTGGGCTGATAACAAGGAAATCCCAATACATTTTTCTCTGTGACAAAATGGAGCAAAACTTCTGTCTTCTGTTCATAAAGGGATGGGCGGGAAGAGAAATAAATAAACCATGAGACACCCAAAGTCAAAAATAATGTAAAAACCAAGTAGATGAGTGAAGTCAAGAGATCCACTTCTAGGTCTTTTTTTTTTTTACCTTTGTTCTCGGTTTCTTTGTTCTCCTTTAATTATAATCACTCTAATCCTGGACATCTCTGTCTTTTCTGTCCACTCATTACTTAAATACTAACCATGAAAGGAGAGGTGATAGTTGCTGGTGTAGGGGGGGGAGCAGCAGCACCCCGGCTAAAACCTAAGGGTGCTGCAGCACCCCCACATACACACCCCTCGTTCTTGTGCCTATGGGTGCTTGTATTTCTACCTGTAGGAAGATTTGACTTCACAGAAAGAAGACTTCACTCTGGGAAATACCTCGGGAGGGGTGCGGGAAGTATGACACTGCAACATGGCTCCCCAGATCTATATTTTTCAGAGGTACATTTTTCACACTGCTGGAGGATTATAAAACTAGGTGATATAGTGTAATCTGCAACATAGACAACGTTAACACTGATCTTAGCCAGAGGTATGTCACGTGAAAGGTACAAATAGGTTCAGGAGAACTCTAGGGTTCAAGCACTGTCTGATACTGTACATACCATGGCAAGAAAACTGCCTCTTTTATGCTTCAGAGGGTTCAAAGGAACATATCTTATGGGCTCCACTGTATAACAACAAAGTTACAGGTTACAACACAACACCGTTGTCTTTTATTTGTGTGAAGGCTAGTATGACAACAGGATAAGACAGCAGAGGTCACAAACAGAATTTTGGGCATCTTGTATATTACATTCTTACTACAGGGAAGATCTGGGTCCACCATAGTATGAAGACAGTGGTCTACCATGGCTGAAAAGCTGTGCTAAGTTTGCCTCACCTGGAAATTGCTCTTTTGTTTCTCTTGTTACTGTCCCTGATTTAAGTTTGTGTTCTCAGCTGTACTCTAAAGCAAAATCATTAGATCCTAATTTGAACATTCAGGATCTAACAAATGCAGTAATTTAGGCCCAGATTGTCTCGCATGAGTACTGTGTGCTTGTGACTTGGGCTTGCACACTTTCAATATACATGCACACAAACTGGAGTCAAATTACCTCTGCTTTCTTGATTCTTCCCACTTATTTTAAAAAAGACAAAATGACATAATCCCTTCCTTTGCATTCTATACCAGGCCTTCAATGTCTGTACACTGATTATTTTCCTGGTTTTGTCTTATAAACAGTTTCTCTTTTTACTTTTTAATCTTTCCAGTTTACTTTTAATACAGAAAAAGCTCATTGAAAGAGCAGCAGGAGTCGTTACAGTCTATTATGCCAAGCCACTTAATAATGTGGTAATTGTTGTATCAGTTTACACTCAAGAGATTATAATGACTCTTTCATAGACATCCTGATCTTGATGTATTACTACAGACTCTGTCCACTCTGGGGACAATTCCAGTCTAAGAGTATTCAGATATCATGGTGTTGGAGGCCATAAAGGAATCTACATATATAGAGCTACCTCACTGTTCACAAATGTTTACTTACACTTAGCCTAAATTATTCTTTGTGTATTTTCATCCCATTCCTCCGAGTTATGTCCACTTCGCTCTTTAGCCCGCCCTGAAAATATTTCACTCCCTCCTTAGCACTAATATCCTTGAAGACAATGATTCCTTTGTCATTGTTTAGTCATACTAGCTGTACTAAGGGTTGGGTTTTCAAAAGCACCTAAATGAGTTAGGAGCACAAGTTCCATTAAAAGTAAATGGAATTTATGCTCCTAAATCATTTCAAAAATCGCTCCCTTGATTATTTTCTACACCTTGTTATTCATTTTTGTTCCTCTCCACCAAATTCCATACTGGTTTGTTCACTTCTCCATGAGGCTGAAGCATCCAGAAGTGTATGCAGTAAACTAGGTTCCTTCTTCCCACAAGGACTGTCACTTTTCTAACCATAATGTGATGCTTTTGCCTATGGAGAACATTTGAACATTGACCATAAAGTTTCTTCATAATAAATAAATGAATCTGAGTGTCCAGTTAGCTCTGCCCAGTTGCTCCATTGCCTATTGAAAAAGGTATATATATGAATGTAGAAAAGGATATCTATTCTCAAATATATTATTTTAGCTTTCTGTTAGTCATAAATATGTTGTTTTATTTAAAAGAAGGTGGTAGAAATGGATCATGAATGACTTTCTTGGGCTCCTAATTGTCCCCGAGGGTAGCATCCTGCCTCTCCAACTCCTTTTAAATGCCCCTGACTTAATGGCATGAACCATGATATTATTTTGGGCAATTGTGCGCTATGCCATATCTCTTGAAAGTGGCTAGTCCTCCTTGCAGTGTCAATGAACTGGTATTTGTCTACCAAAAACTCAGAGGCATCCAAAATAGCGAAGTAGGCCCTGGGATTGGTACAGGACATCACACAGTGAAACTAGACAAGGCATTTTGTACTCTCTTTCACTCTGTAGTGCTCATGTGTTAGCACAATGCTGCTGTCATTGAGTTCACAACATTTTAGGATAAAGTTTAAATCCAAAAACATTGCTGTCTTTGTAAGAAAACAGTCAATCAATCAATCTTACTAGATTGCCTCAAACCATCATGTAAACTAAGCTGACTGGGGCCAGTGTAACTGAGACAGGAATTTGACCCAGAGTGTTGTATTAAGCCAGCATATTTATTCATTTATTTTCAAACTATGGCAGGTTTTGTGATTTGTAAGCCTTTTGTACCCTATAAAGATGCAATTTAATATGCCTGTGCAGTGTTTTACACTTAACTCATGCTGAGATAGCTCAGTGTAGCTAAACTATTACATAATCATTTTAAATTTCAAATTTTATTCCCTACCGGTGGCATTCAGCAAATGGTATTTTTATCCACATAAATTCATGTAAATCACATTCTTTTCAACTATTATTTTTACAAAAATCAAATTAATCTTTTTCTTTTAAAAAAAATCAGACCCTTAGTACTGAAGTGTCAGATTTCATTGCATGTTTTCATCACTTCATGCACTCAGGAGAAGCCAGTGAAATATAACTGAAAATAACTGAGATGTCAAATGTAATATATGGAAGGGTGATTAGGAGGAAACTTTTAGTTTTTGGTACAGATTAATATGTTAATTACTACACACATTGTGAGAAAAAGATTAAGTATCACCAAAGTCAATTTATTTTTTAACCAGCTTTATTCTTTACACTTCATAAATTAACCAGCAGAATGCATAATGGAGAGGAATTCAGACAGTGATATTGCTAGAAATTATGCAAACCCCAACACGTACAAGGATGTAACACAGATAATGTCTTTGCTTTAAAATAAGCACTTCATCAAGGAGAGATATGCTTGCTCTGAAACACCTGTTTTCCTGAACTCCCTGGGAGTATCTGGAAAATAGTTTGCCTCATTGACAGCACCAGACTAGATCAATATTTTAAAGTCTATTTCTGCCATCTATTAAGAAAGTCTGTTATTAACACAGTAGTACCATAGCTTTAATGTCTTTTTGAGAAAAGAAGCAACACCTGCTACGAAAGCTCTGTCTACCACACACCAAAATTGCTGAGATTAATAGTTTCACTTGTAAAATAACAAAAGCCAGAGGTTTAATTAAAAAAAAAAAAAACCTTTAAAGAAGGAGTGTGAATGCCATGGAATGATGAGGGCATTAGAAATCCTCATTCCTTCGTCAATTTGTACCTATCTACAGATTGAAAATGGAACCTCTTAAAAACTCTGAGTGAAATCTAAGCCTCATTGAAGTCAATTGGAGTTTTGCCATTGACTTCAATGGAGACAGGATTTCACCTGCTATTTTAATAAAGGGATAAGGTGCCTGATCCAAAGATCAATGACATCAATGGGAATTTTTTTCATTGATTACAATAGGTTTTGCAACAGGCCCGCGCATAACTTGGAGTTAAGAATCGTGTACAATCAAAGAAAGTACAAAAGTACAATACTTTTCCAGGGTATAAGCTTGCAACTCAGTATTTTGTATACTACAATATTGAAATATACTACTTCATGTTGACATGCCCACTGGGATGAAACTACTATAGGCATGGGAAATATAGGAATTGTGTAGACTATATAAAAAATAAGGAAATTTACTTTAAACCTAATATCATAAGGTGCTTGGTTAGCATCTGTTCTGGGCAGCCTTCAAAAGACTTTACACAATGGCATGTCAACTCTGAGAAATAATTGTTTTATGGTGTATTGTATAATTTCTACAACAAAAAAGACCGATACACTAAATAACAGGTCAAATTGTCAAGAATAATCCTATGTAAATTGACATGTATAAGCATTAAGGCTGACAAAATAACAGCAGATTCCAAGCTCCATAATAAGTTGATTGGCAATTTAGCTCTCTGGTGCAAAGCAATCCTTCTCTCATTTTATTGGGTTAGAAGACAATGTATGTGTGTAACCCTTTGGTGGCAGAGTCTCATTGTGGCCCATGTAAGAGGATCAATTTTACTTTATTGCAGGGAGAGATTTATAATAAATAATTCACTTACAGTTTTGATTTATGGAGTCACATGTAAGGTGGAAAGAGCACCCAGAAACATCATTTTTATAAAGTATTCAGGGATATGTTAACCCTGGGGAAATTTTGCATGCCAGAAATCAGAAAGCTGACAGGTAATGTAAGGTTTGGCTGGTTCTTTATTGAGAATACATAGGAAAAGCTCTCCAGCTGGTAAAGGAGATAACTGGTAACTGTCCTTATTATTTATTAATATTAGTTATATTTTGGTACTGCCTAGATGCCCCAACCAAGATGAGGATCCCATTAGTCTATGTGCTATTTGAACATGTATGAAGACAGTCCTATCCCAGAGATCTTAATAGAGAAGTCAGCCAAAGTAAGTATTATTATTCCTCCTTTACAGAACTGAAGCACAGAGAAATTCTGTCTTGCCCAAGGTTACACGGAAGAACCAGGAATTGAACTCAGATCTTGGGGGTGTCAGTACAGTGCCTTAACCAGAAGATCATCCATCCATCCATCCATTTCCTCTTCCTACTTGTTGTTATTAATAAAGTTTTACAGTTCTAATCTAGCTCTGTCTAAAATGAAAAGAGATGTAGAACTGAACTACATTCAGAGTACTGCATGACAAATTTACTCAGGGACACTGACCGTGTCCACTAGTGGTGAAATCCTGGCCCCGCTGAAGTCAATGACTTTACCACTGACTTCAGTAGGACTAGGATTTTATCCTAGGTCTATACAATAACATAGCATACATTAGCTAATGTTTGAAAGGCCAGGGGTAATCAGTCTCCATAAAAACAAACTTTGAGCAATACTATGAGAGATTACTGACCAATGCCATAAGAACCACTGTGGTAAACTCAACAGGGAAACAATCTATACATGAAGATGTTCTGGACAAAACCTTAGCATGAAAGACACAGTAGAAGCCTGCCTAGTAATGGAGCAATAGAAGAGGGATAAAGAGTACCTACTGGAACACAGCTAGCCAGTGGAGAGAAACATTAGTGAAGAAGTGCAAACACTTAAACTATGCTTTCTACATGGGAGGTACACTAGTAACACAGAGGCACAAAAAAGGGGTCTCTGCGGTTGTGGATCAAGAGACCTTTACAGGCGTGGGATCAGTATTTGAATGCAGCCACCAAAAACCAGTGTAAAATAATTGGATGTCATCATTATCTAAGAAAGAGGGAGACAGTAGTGAAGAAGTTCATCACACAACGTTACAAACACAGAGAACATTACATTGAAGACGAGAGAACTACTACTGGACTCAAGCTATCTATGGGGGATATATGGTCATCTAAACTTCAAGGATTGAACATTATCACCAAGGGAAAGAGCTATGGGGGTCAGATCCAAAGAGATGATTGGCCCCGAATTCAGTGGAAAGATTCCCATTGACTTCAATGGACTTTGACCCATAAAAGCTATGTTAATGGCATTATAAGTGCATCTTTCCCCCTGTTGTTTTTATTCTGTCTTTGGTGGCCCCACTTGTAATAGATTACTTTGAAAAATGTCATCATCTACAGCCTCATTGGGCCCCCTGCAAAGCTGAAACATACGTCTCCTCCTGGTTGTGTGGTCCTACAGCTCTGCTTTGCCGCCAGCCTCTGTGGCTCCTTCGCCGCTGAATGATTCATGGCATGCCTGATAAACCATTAGAGATCCAGGCCCTTCACCCACGGCAAGCACAGCAGGAGCAGCACATACTTTGGGTCTGTGGACTTAGTTTGCCTACACTGCAGGAAAAAACCAAACTAAACCAGGCTGCAGCACGTCTCAGAGCCCAGTCAACTGACTCTGTCTTGTCAGGCTCATGCTGCGAGGCTAAAAATAATGGTGTAGAAGTCCCTGCTTGGGCTGGAGAGTCTCAGAGCCTGGGGTCCTGCCTGAGTGGGACCATCTACACGGCTATTTTTAGTCCTGTAGCATGAGCCCCACAAGCCCAAGTCACCTGACTGGGCTCTGAGACTCACTGCTGGCAGGTTTTGTTTGGGGTTGTTTTTTTCCAGTGTAGACATACCCTATATGGATTTCTTAGACATTGGTAGCTTCTGATATGCCTGTCATGAGTCAAGGTTCAAACAGATCATTCGCCACAGGCGGGGTCCCTTCATAAAAAGTGATGTGAAAATCTAAGTTGCTGTCTGTGGAATGTGTGTCAGGGCAAGACAGGTTGCTAAGAGCCGGGATAACTGATGGCCGTTACTATGGAAATCACTCGAGAGAAATTGTTTCTTTTTCATTAAAACAAATTTTTCACTTTTCACATCAAACTCAGTCATGTGTTTATGGAACCCCAAACTGTCTTCTCTTCCTACTGAAGGCAAGCAAAGCTAATGAATAACCTCTGTTAAGATGGCTATATCTGTGTGGGCGTTAATTGAAATGCAACTCCCACAGCAGCTTGTTATTTTGTTGACTGTTGAGTTAGTTTAATTTACCATAGGGGTATTTTTTGCACCTGCCTTATGCGTATACCCCATTAAGCATGTGCAGATTATCTGATTCTCACTCAATTAAATTAAATAACTGTGAAATGGAAAGTTTCATTTTATTATCAATGTAATCATCTAAAATACTACTTGGAGTGTACTAGCAAACATGGCCTGTTCCATGGAAACCCATTCGCTGATTACATTATAGAACAAAGCCTATGGAAGACAATGGAAAGACTCTCACTGACTCCAGTGGGATTTGAAACCAGGCTCTAAATTAGGTGATTCTGCTTTAAGGTTGCTTCTGATTAGAGCTGGGTATTAAACAGTGGGTCCAGCTTGAGCTGGTGAAATTTTTCTGTTTCATGTTTGTTCACGTACCCCAGGCTTTGCAAATGAACCCAAAATTCAAAGCGGAACTCCTGAAAAATTTCAAAGTGTTGCCTCATTTCATCCCTCAGGTTTCACATGAAACTCAACCCAGCTTTGTGGACTTTATTGAACCCTTTGGAACCAAGGCAAACCTGGGCTGACTCACCTGGTTATGTGTTTCAATAGGAAAGTCTAACACAGCTCTATTCCTGACACCTGAGGAACATTGGGGTAGTGGTGTAGAATGTAGGTTTAAACTGCAGTTGATGTTTCTATGCTCTGTTTGATGCCTGACAGGCAGACTCTCCCATCCTTATTCACGTTGAATAGTGAGTAGCCCCACTGATTTCAACTGAAGCGCTTGTGGTGGAAAATAATATTCCATAGTATGATTGATTATTTGCATTGTAGTACACCTAGAAGTTCCATTCATGGATCAGTCCCTGATTGTGCTAGGTGCTGTACAAACATAGACCAAAAGGACAGCTCCTGCCCCAAGGAGCTTACAAACCAAGAGACAACAATTGCATACAGACAGACACACACATGGAAGTACAGGGAAACAATGAGACAGTATTGGCCTATCTGTTGACCAGTGTTTTGAAGGTGCCATAACAAAGGCGAGTTGTAAGGGGGGATTTGAAGGAAATCTATGAGGTGGCTTTGCAGATGTTCACAGGCTGATCCTCCCAAGCATGAGAGAAAGCACAAAGGTGCTCCTTTGAAAATGTACCAAGTGGGCAATGGAAACTGACATCATGGGCCAATGGAAGGTGGAAATTGACCTCTCAATAGTGAATAAGAGATGCTAGGTAGGAAATCTGGCACCGATCACATAGTTTTCCCAGTACTGCTACAAGAAAGATCAGACATACTCCAATGTCTTTTCAGACTGTATTTTATTTGATGGGCATCTAATAGCACAACCCAAAATAACGCTAGGGCCTTATTTTCTCACGACCTTTCATTGGTTTAACTAGTTGCATGTTTTAAAACTGATTTGATCAAACCAGTGCAAAACCCTGTTTAGACACCTATTTCATTTTAAAATGGCTTACACCAGTTTAGCTTATGTTGATTCTTAAGATCAACTGAAATAAGTCACTCTGAAGCCAAAATAAGAATGTTTGCACTCATTAAACTAAATTGCTTTTAAAACCTATTTAAATGAAACGGATGCAACTTTCTTGTGGAGACAATCCCTAGACTCCTCACCTTCACTTTCTTCCTTATTCCTTTTTTCAGTGTGTTTTGGCCTATCTCAAACCAGACTCTGCCTTAGCTATTTTAATGGAACCAAAATCAGTTCAGTAGGTAGTTGACATCATAAGAACGGCCATACTGGGTCAGACCAAAGGTCCATCTAGCCCAGTATCTTGTCTTCTGACTGTGATCAATGCCAGGTCCCTTAGCAAATAGCCCCTTTCTAACTTGTTTTTGTTTCTGACTGGAGATTCCTACAAATGTGAGTGCAAGATTCTAAAGTGATCATCACACACCTACACCTCTACAGCTACAACATAAGGTTATGAACTAATTTTCACTCTTGTGTGGGGGTTCAGAGAGATGCTTCATCCCCCAATCCTCAGCAGAGCATGTGTCCTGTGACAAAAACAATTTGGACCCTAGCCTTCCATTTAAATCGATGGTTAAACACAACTCTGAATATGGCAGTGTAAATGTATGGTTATATTAGTTAATGATTAGCAAGATCAACATGAAATTCCTCATGCCAATGGGGCTGGAGACAAAAATTTAGTTGCCTAGAGTGAAAAGTACTGTAGTTGACACTAATAAGATCCAAAAAAAAATTCCATTGTCCAATATCATCTACTGAATCTGATTGGAAATAGGGGGTGGAGGGGTAGGGGAGGGAATGATGGAATTCACTGGGCTGAAGAAAGAAATGTTCGGCAATTGTAAATGTCACTCATGCAGCAATTGCTGTCAGACTATTTGAGCCTGTTTCTAGCTGACTTGCATTACCTAGTTAGTTTGCAGCTGTTGATGTGAGACCTTCTGGATTTATTTGTATTCCTGGATGGTTGAAATTAATTGATTAGAATTAGCATAACCAATAATGTTGACTAAATGTATCAAACAAGATTTTGCTAGTAAAACGGAGGAAAAAGTCAGTATTGCTTCTATAGCCAAGTGAGTGATGCACGGTTTGAGCAGTTGTTACTACCTTTCTAATGCCCCTAGGTAAATCCTGCATGCTTTATTCACAGGTGTAGTCCCGCTGAAGGCAATGGGACCAGTTGCATGAGGAAAATGAGGATGATTTGGCCCTAAAATCACATCTCCTGTGCACAGCTTTAAATGGCCTTAGCTCAGGGAGGGTGACCGAATGCTGTCCACTAGCTTGCAAACAGTAGCAAAGTGAGTGGGCGGGTCTGGCTGGTGGATTGACATAGCTTCAGACGAGCAGGTCGTGCCCTGCCTGCCTTCAAAACACTCCCCTACACTAATGCAGGAGGAGGACAGAGCACTGCCTTTCAGATTGTCTGCCAAAAGTTCGGAACCATCCCCACTCCCACACACATGAACACACCGTCGCCTCGTGCCCGTACCGCATAGCAACCCTGCCATCCATTCTGCTGCCTTTCAGGGCAGACCCAGTGATGGGCGCTTGGGAGAAGATTTGCCCCCAAGGTAGTGGCTACAAGGAAACTCTATGACTTGATACATTTGTTTAATTTACTGCCAGGCCAAAAAAATGATACATCCTTTGCAGATGTTCCTTGGCCTGTGGTGAACCAGGAGCCTACCTGAGGGCAGCTAATTAAGAATCTAAATTAGAATTTTATATCTGTCAGTTTAGTTTCACTCAGGGTTGATAGAGGATGTGCCATGGAGGTGAAGGAGTCAGGCCTTGTGAGAGAGCTAACAGAAAATCCCTAAACTGATTTTTTTTAACCCCTGCATCGCTGCAGATTGTGCTGAAAACCTCAAACCTCCTTCATTTCGCTCTCTGTTACCATGGCCCAGGGCTATTGTTAAAAAGTCAGCAGGTGCCAAGATGTACAGTGTTGCCAGCCTTGTGATTCCTGCTCCTGAATGGCTGAGACTTGTTCCCATCCTATTGTTTTTGTTACTTCAGTTCATCCACGCTGGCCAGCTCGTTTATCTAATCCACCCGTTATGGGCGTCTTTTTAGACTATTAAGCTCTCAGTGTCAGGGGCCGTCATTTGCCATGTGTTAGTACAGCACGCAGTAGAATGAGGGCCTGTTCTCCAGGTGCTACTGCCATATGAATGTTAAATAATCATCATATTTGCAACACAGTGTTATCTGAGCTGGATGCGACTTTTCCCTTTATGTAGAAGAGGAAATCAATGCAGTGGTTCAGATACCAGTGTGTGGTAACCACTGGCAAATACGAACTATTGTAGATATTGGCTGCAAGTATTTCAAAACCAAACGAACAGGCCTTTGTTTTTTCCTCCCCTTGTGAGTAGCAGGCAATGTCTTCATTAGCAACATTAAGTATTAATACAGGCAAGTGTAAGTGTAAGTGTAAGTGTGTGTGTGTGTGTGTGTGTGTGTGTGTGTGTGTGTGTGTGTGTGTGTGTGTGTGTGGAGAGACAGAGGGAGAGCGAGCTCTGAAGCAATCGTGTGGCAAAATTTCTTTCGCAATGTTCCTTTTCAAACAATGCAACACATTATTCCAGATCACCAGAGAGAATAGTGTATTGATACCATGCACGCAAAAATACATTTAAATAGTGATTACGAGCTAGCTGAAAACAAGAGAAGCCTGAAAATTGAGCATTAATGTCCAAGCTTTCTAGTTAATTGCCCTTGTTATACTAGGTGTGGCATCTTCTCTGGCATTCTTGGCATGCCCAATCTTCTCATTGACTTGATTGGCATCTGTCGGTTACGTGGCGAGCACAAGGATGAAGCCAGTGGCCAATGGCCCCTCTGATTGAGGAGAAATAGAAATACAAAGGAAAATAGCAGGTCTCATTTTAAAGCAAGGTACGTTTGAAGGGTTTTTCCTTGCAGAGATAGACTTGACAAAAGTTAACTAGATGGAAGCCAGGGCCAAAACCACAATTTGAGTATATTGTAATAGGCAATATAATATTGCGAGGTCAACAGAGCTATGACGGTTCCTACCAGCTGAGGATCTGACCCCAATCACTCCAACTGAAAGGCAGGAGCAGCTTGACTCCACTTTGGTAGCAAGGCAATGGTACTACTCATGTGTCTAACATTAACCACATGGGCTGGGGCTCATGAAGTTGAGGAAACCCTAAAATCCCTGAAACACAAACACACACAGAGAGATGTTTTTAATGCAAAATTAAAGTGTGTCCATTTCATCATCTCATTAGCCCTCTCCAAATCCTCACCTTGTTCCTGTGCACAGAGGTGTAGTAAAAGGGGACAGGATCAATTATGTTTCAGGGTTCTGGGTGGCAAGATGTTTTTCCATAAAATGCTAAGATTAGCTCTGGGATCAGGTCCCCAGAGGGCAAAGGCAGCTAGATCCCCAAATAAAAGGTCATCTTCCACTTCAGAAACAGCATCTGAACATAATTAAACTCCTTCCATAATATACGCTGTCTTGGACTTTCACCAAAGGAAATGTAATCTGTTAATAGCTGATTAATTTCTTTTTAATCAAAATGTTTTAGCTTTGGCATCAGATTTACTAAAGGTTAATGGTTCCAATGAATTTCTCTATCCCATTTGTAACCCAAGGATTTTCCTACTAACGGATACTAAGAGTTCAGCGATTTAATTTTGAATATTGATGGGGCCTGAACTTTCCAAATACTGGGTGTTTCTCCATATTTAAAGGGACACTGCCAACGACTTTTAGGCCTGGAATTTAGATGTTGTGGAGGGTCTTAAAAGCGAGAATGGGGGACCATTGTAAGCCAGAATGGGCCAGATCTGGAGGGGGTAACTCAGGACTTGAATCTGCACCACTTCAGTCAATCTGAATTTTCCCATCGACTCTGGTGAGAGCAGGATAAGGCTCTCAGACAAGTTTGACGTGACCATTGTATTTACTGAGTTGTGCTGCAGAATACCAGGAATTACTTCTGGTAGCCTAGCAACTACAGAAATGTGGCACTGTCCCCATGATATGCTACCTATTAGATCAGAACAGCTCAGTCATCAGAACTGTTTCATAAAGCACAGAGATATAACATAACAACAGAAAGGCCAACTCACTATTTTTCTTTGTATCTTTTTTTTTTTTAAGGTCCCTAGATTCATTGAGCTGGAAACTCTACTGATGAGCTTAACTAAATGAAAAGCTATATTGGAGCTCACTGAATGCAAAAGCCTTGAAATATACATGATGCTTTTCATTCTTTATAATTTTTTGATAGAATACTTCCCTTCTTGCAGCCTCTTTAAAAATCTGTACTTATTTCGTGCAAATATCATACTACGGACAGCCCATATAGATCTGACCTGTCATTGGAAGATAAAAAAAGAAAGACTTTTGAATGTGTCCCCAAAAGGATGTCCACAAATGACTTGTGCAACAAGCAGCAATATTTGCAGGCCTCTCCAGCATATAACCCTAATTTTCTTACTGGGTTTCACTGAATGATTGCGAGGGAGAGGGGTGATGGCAGCTAGCAAAAAGCAGGGAACAACGCCAGTAGGACACATCTAAGGAGCTCAAATGCTAAGGTGGCTGGGCCATCTAAGTAAGTAGGTAAATATTATTAATGTATGTTATTATTTGTAGTTCAGTAGCACTTAGGAGCACCTACTATGCCACGTGCTGTACAAACGCGTAGATAGATGGCAGAAGAATTTATACTCTGTGTTGGTTTCAATTAGGAATGGGGAAACTGGCCCAGATATAAGAAGAATTCCAACCAACTTTCACCCATAAATTAAAGGGAATACATTTTTTCCTATTGTTATCTGAAAACTGTCCTATTCTCCCCACCCCGTTTACCTCATTCTCTTCTGTTTTCAACTCCTCTGCACCTTTGGGTCCCAGCTGGGCTCAGGAGCAGACGTGTCAAACTCCTCGATGAGAATCGGTGCTTCTGTCTGATCTCATTCTTTATATTGTGCCTGTCACCACTTTATCTAAGCACCTTCGTGCGGAACATCCGGTCCAACCCAGTGAGCACGAGAAATCTCAGAAGAAAGTCAGCTCTTGTGAGCTTTCTAGCCCAACCTGGCAGACCAAAGAGGTTCAGATAATCATCTCAACACTCAGATGCTTTCTGAAGCTTATCTAAGCCAAACAGAATCTTGGGGCCTTTTGAGGCTTGTCCACCATTAGTTTGAATAGGCTTCTTACAGAGTTACTGTATTGCATTTTCTTTGTTGTGCACATGACAGTAGCCAATAGAGTAAGAGGATTGCACTTGGCTGCCATATCACCAATGTTCTTATGCTCATATTTCAGCCTCTGTTTGTTTGATCTTCTCAATGGATCCGGCACAGATATATAAATTAGATGTGACATTGGGGCAGACATTCAAATGAAGTGGAGGCCACTAGGCAAATTACTAAAAGAATACAAGGGCTGGCATTTCGCTGCACCAGGCTCCGCAATGTTAATTTCCTAGAAATAGATCCAACCTTTATACCCAGCAGCTCAGCACTGCAGGCGGCACATCTGTTTGTTGCGTGAAAGACCTGGATGTGGGAAGGAGTTGGCACTCCTGCTTGCATGGTCTGCAGGCTGTCTAGGAGCTGATGCTTCACTTGATGTGTGCAGGGTTTCAAGAATAATAATGTCTGAAACAGCATCCAAAAAAACCCCCCACTCTTTCTCCCCCTGCTCTTATAACAAGGACTCAGTTGTTATACTCAGCATGGATCTGTCTTATTTATTTTCAAGGATGTGTTTTCTACTAGAGCTGAACCTTTGCAAACAGCAAACTGCTTGAGCAGCAAACTGGGGAACATTGGCACATCATCATTAGCAACCCCACATCATTTTCTGTTAGCGTGAGCTATAAATCCTATTAACAGAATACTAATAGCTGGCTATATTAACCCCAGTTATTCAATGGTGTAGACAAAAAGTGATCGTTAAAAAGCCTCATGTGTTGCAGAACAGGCAAAGGAGAGTTTGATTGCATTGTTGAGGAAATGCCGAGTGAAAGGGCCAATTTTAAATGCCACCGTGTTATAAGACCCCCTGCCCCCCTCTGCAAACAGGTGCTGAACAAAGCATCAGGAGGTGCCATTGCCCAGGACACAAAGTCACATGCACCATTATACTGACGTCACCAGAACAAAGTGGAACGTTAGAGGAGATGCGGCTTGACTGGGCAAATACACCGCAGTGAGTTTCTTGTCCTTGTCCCGAGGAACTGAGGCCCTGTGAGCGCACTCCTAGACCATCCCTGGAGATGCAGCCAGCCTCTGCAAGCATAATGCTTCTAAAGTCCATTGCTCCTCCTACCCCCACTTTACTGTAACTGAATCCCAGATTTGATTTAAGGGAGTTAACTAAACTTTCTCAACTCTCTTGCCCCAAGACAAAAAAGAAAAAAAGAGACTCGAGCTGCGGATAACGGCCCAGATTGGTTCTTATTGTGTCGAAATTGGCCCGCTCATCCCTAGCACGTGCACCGCGGATTTTATATCTGTGGCTGACTGATTAACACATTGCAAGCTTTCCATTCCTCGGGGAAGACGTCTGCTCTTTGTGTGTGTTTATAGAAGCCTGCTCAAATGAAAGAGTTCTGTTTACAGTCTCCTGGGGAAAAAAAACCCCACTCTGCAGCATTCACCTGACAGGGAACTTGTCATTATTCTAGGCAGAAGTTGCCAAGCCATTAGATAGACTCTTTCCACCATCGAGATGTCAAACCTCTCCCAAAGCAATGATCTTGTGCTGCCTCAAGGCTGGCTGTGAATTTGCAAGCGCACTAATTCACAGTATAAACCGAGTGGATTTTACTACGAATCCAAGAGTCAATGAATGTGCTTGGTCTGATGGTTGCCCTCTGTACCCCCTTTGAAGGCTGGGTGGCCATATCATTGCAGATTTCATTTATCCAGTGAAGAGATTATGTTATACAGTAACATTTACATATGAGCATGATTAGTATTTCAATCTGGCTATGAAAAGGACCTGATCCTGGGTTTCTTTGGGCACTTTGCACTGCTAAACTGCCATAAAGCAACGAAATCAAGTGGAACTAGCTTTGAGAGCAGCTCCGTATCATAGGGATAGCAGCAGCAGGAGCATGCTAAAGCAGCCTTCAAGGCAGAACAGCCCCTGAAGCAGGGCAGTACAAAGGCACCTTTGCACCTGCCCTATCATTGCTTTTCCTGAACTTTCCTCAGCCACCGCTCAGAAGCTGTCCCCAGCTGTGTGAGCAGCCGAATGCTGTTCCAGTACAGAAACTATTTGAAATCCCCTTGCAATAACACACACCAGCTGCCCTTACCAGAAAACCGCAATCCATTATATTGCTCTTGGAAACCAATCCAAATAATAAAACTGTGATACACCGGTCTCTCCTCCGGCTTTGTCAATGCCAAAATAAATGAGCAAGCCAGACTATATATAGCAGTAGACAGTAGGGAAACTTTTTCTTCTTCATTGCTAACTTGTGACGCGGGAATCCATGCTCCCTGAGGGAAAATCTACACGGGAGCTATGATGCTCCAGCCCTTGTGATTGAATGCCATCAAGAAGAGAACATATATAATGAGCCACATTCATTCCACTAATAACACCATTAATGGAGGTGCAGGCTGGCCTTTCCCTTGGTGACCTGAGCTTGTGTGGCAATGAGACAGGGAACGTGGTTGCTCTACCCTGCCAGAGCCCTGGCTGGCAAGAGAGCTGGCAGGAACCTTGCCCCTGTGTCCAGCTCTCCTCTGATTGGAAGATGGGCTCACCAATGGAGTGTGTATGCTCCCAGGGGACACAGCAGGCTGAGGGTCAGAGGACAGGCTCAGCAAGGAGCCTGTCTGTGCAGTCACAGTGAGCCTACACCACAGGTGAGAGACCGCCAGTGGGAAAGAGGCGCCCTGATCAGGGACTCAGGAGCTGGTACTGGGGGTGGGATAGGGTGTGAACTGGGACTGTTTGCTGTTTGTTGGGTGAATCCCTGCCTCCCCACCGGCTGTAGGAGTGGTCTCCATCCCAAACTAAGGGATGGGAGTTTGGAATTAACTACCAGCAAGGGGAGTTCCCCCCCCCACACACATCTCACATTCATAGCTGGAGTTAGACAGGGGATTAATCTGGCCCAATATTCCACTGTCTGTATTTTGTTCAGACTATTGTTGTGTCTCAGCTGGCACCTTCAAGTGACCACAAACTGCATTGGGGGGAAAGAACTGGCAATTCTACGGCTGAGATTTAGGCCATCAAGCAACCTGGTGGCTTCTTGTTTCCGCTTCAAGTGGGCCTTGTATAAAACACTGCCTGAATTCGTCAGGAGCCCCAGGGTGTTCCTTTCCAGGACACTACAAACACGTTTTGGTACTATTGCAATTAGGCTTCATTTAGACCCTCTGGTTCTTCGAAAGATGCCTGTTCCATGAGGCATTCCAGCTCCCATAACCACACACCGCTCTTAGGACTAGATCAGCAGCTCCCAACCTGCAGCAGGTTCCTCCTATGGGAGCACGAGACTAATCAGGGAGGAAATGGTCCAGCCACATGTGACTGCTGGCACCGCTCAGCCTGAGGCAATGACAATGAAACAATAAACATAGGGAGCATCTGAGCTTTCTATCTACGCCTTTCCCTACTGCAGTCTCTGGATTGGCCCTTAGGAAGGGAGGGTGCATCGGCCTTAGAAGACTACTGTGACTAGTGAAAAGGACCAGCAGCACATTCCCATATATATTGGGACCGTGCCTATACAATCAGGATGTCTGGCCACCGTATCCTGAGCCCAAAAGTCAAAGCTGGGTGTTCTTTGCAGCTCTGCTCCCAGCTAGCATGAGTGTGTGTTACAGTCTGCAGCTGGGTAACAGACACTGACCCGTCAAAGTGAAGGCCTAGATAGATGGGTATTTCAGATGCTTAGTATTCAATGCCACAATCCTGCAGTCCTCTCCGGCAGTGTCTTCTCTAGGGAAAAAAGCTGTGTTCTTAACGCGAGGTAACTAACCTGAGGGGAAATCCTAGGGAAGGCAATTTGTCTTTTTCTCACATGTCCGCAGGCTGAGGTAAAGGCTGTAGTCTTTAACTCAACCTGCTAACATGTGAAAACTTCAGCCTGCCTTATTTTCACTAGGATTTTACCTCATTAGTACGCTTGATTTAGCGAACTCGGGGTAAGAACACACCTTTTTCTCTCGTGCAGCGGTTCTCAAACTTTAACAACCTGAGGCCCCCCCCCCCATTTTGATTTAAAAATTTTCGCAGACGACCAAGCCCCCCACTCAGCCTCAGGCCACGCCTCCACTCCACCCCCTGCCCCTCCGCTTCCTGCCTCTTTCTGCCCCCTCCACCCAACTGTGCCCCATCCCTGCTCTTCCCCCTCCCTCCCAGCGCCTCCTGCACACCGCTGAACTGCTGTTCCCTGGCATGCAGGATGCACTGAGAGGGAGGGGGAGCAGTTGAGGGAGGGGGCGGAGTTGATCAGCGGGGCCCGTGTACCGCCTGGATTCCCTTGTGGACCCCCCCAAGGATCCGCAGACCCAATTTGAGAAATCCTGCTCTAGTGAAACCAAGGTCTCAGAAGTCTCCTGGCTGAGGGCACATTTACACTACAAAATAAACCCAGCAAGTCTCAGAGCCAGGTCAACTGACTTGAACTTGCAGGACTCTTGCTATCAGTGTGAAAAATAGCAGTGTAAACATTCCCGCTCAGGCTGGAGCCCGGACTCTGAGACCCTTCTCCCTCATCAGGTTTCAGAGCCTGGGTGGGAACATTTATACTGCTATTTTTAGCCCTGTAGCACAAGCCCCATAAGCCTGAGTCAGTTGACGCAGACTCTGAGATTCACCGCTGTGGGTTTTTTATTTGCAACGTAGACATACCCTGAGTCAGCCAGAGTGCATCCACAGAGGGCATAGTGCCTAGACCCCACCACTTTTATGTGGACTCCTGCTGTAAATGCTAGGATAGAGACTCATGTTTTCCTTTGTTTTTCTTGTCTAGATTGCTTTGCACTGTGCTGAATACATCTGTGCTTGTAGGACCTGATCCAGCAAAGATGGGACTACTCAAGTACTTAGTGTTAAGTGCTTTGCTGGACTAAAGCCATAGTTTTTCAAGGTAGAGATTTTGCTCTTTGTTGGGTACTTTCTGCTTATACAAAAGTGCCATGCATGCATACAGCACTGTACAAATGTAGGTAACAATGACTTGCCCTGAGTGGCTTTGGTTACAAACACTCTCCCCAATTTGATTTCACTTCTTTTTTTCCCCTACATCAGTGTTTCCCAAACTTGGGATGCAGCTTGTTCAGGGAAAGCCCCTGGCAAGCCCGGATGGTTTGTGTACCTGCCGCGTACGCAGGTTCAGCCGATCGCGGCTTCCACTGGCCGCGGTTCGCTGTACCCAGCCAATGGGGTCTGCGGGACGTGGCGCGAGCCGAGGGACATACTGGCCGCCACGTCCCGCAGCCCGCATTGGCCAGGCACAGCAAACCGCGGCCAGTGGGAGCCGCGATCGGCTGACCCTGTGTATGCAGCAGGTAAACAAACCAGCCGGGCGCGCCAGGGGCTTTTCCTGAACAAGCTGTGTCCCAAGTTTGGGAAACACTGTTTTAGAAGAGCAATCAATCTTGATTTTTAAAGTGTCAGTGATGGAGACTCCACCATGACTCTTGGTAAGTTGTTCCAATGGTTAATTACCCTCATTGTTAAAAATGTGCACGTTATTTCCATTCTGAATTTGTCTAGCTTCAACTTCCAGCCTTTGGATCATGTTATACTTTTATCTGCTAGATTGAAGAGCTCATTATTAAATATTTATTCCCCATGTGGGTACTTATAGACTCTCATCAAGTCACACCTTAACCTTCTCATTGTTAAATTAAATAGAATGAGCTTCATGAGTCTATCAATGTAAGGCATGTTTTCTAACCCTTAAATCATCTCATGGCTCTTCTCTGAACCCTCTCCAATTTGAAAACATCCTTCTTGAATTGTGGACACTGGAAGTGAACTTAGTAGTCCAGCAGCAGCCACCAAAAACAGAGGTAAAATACTTTCTCTACTCCTCAAGATTCAACTGGGATCCCCAAAGATTTCAATAACCCTTTTGGCCACAGAGTCACACTGGGAGCTCATTTACCTGATTATCCATCATCATGCATTGGCAAGCCAGAAAAGTGGATGACATGAGAACATAAAAACAAAATCATTTAAAATGTAAATGTTGGTCATGATGACTTCACAGTGGATGGCTTTGGGGATGGATAATGAACTAATGAGACTGTTATACTCTTGGCCAAATTCATCTCAGGTAACTAGTGACCAAATCATGAGTGTCACCATCTGGCTGTTTGATGCACTCTAGTGGAAGGACAGGGTGCTTAATGGGTGTACAACTGGACAGGTATCAATGGAATAAAAACTACCATTGTAATTGTCATCCTTCTTGGCAGAGAGTCCACTGCCGAGACACCAAGGACTGAATGGGCACGGAGGGTTGATTACCTTCTCAGGCCAATGGTGAGCCTGCTATGGTGGGACAGCGTGGAGAAATTCGCAAGAGTACTTCTGTGAAGATGGGTATGGTACCTTGACTTCTGGAGAAAATGTAGATCAGGGCTAATTAAAACTTCCAGGACTCAGTATACAGCACCAGATTCCCAAGCAAAATCATCAATAGAATTTTCACATATTTAAAGAGTACAAAACATGCAGCAGACAGTGACCTACTTAGATTGTGAACTCTTTAGGTCAGTGGCTAGCTTCCTGTTAAGTGCATTTGCAGTGCCTAACACAATGGGACCTTGAATTTTGGCTACCACCGTACAAATAATGAAACGTTATGCCATATTATGCTATTGAGATGGGAAATACATTTTTCTCTGTCATTTAAAAAAGTAGTAATATGGGGATAATTATTAAAGCTAGTCAGATCTTTAGTATTTGACATTGCAACAAGGTGGAAGAAGTCTCCTGTTGCCAAACCCTGTTAGAAAGCGTTGGAATCCAGCAGGGAGCTGCCAGTGAATTACTGCTGACACTCTAATAAATAATAATACCACCTACGCCTTACACGGTGCTTCTTCTCAACAGCTCTCAAAGCACTTTACAAAGGAGGTTAGTATCTTTATCCCCATTTCACATGAGGCGGGGGAACTGAGGCACACAGCAGGGATATGATTTGCCCAAGATGACCCAACAGGGGAGGTGGGAACTGAACACAGCTCTCCTGAGTTGCAGACCGTTGCTCAGGGCCACATTCTCTAAGGCAAGTGGGGCTCATTAGCTTTCTCCCTGAATAGAAAGGAAAGTGGCAAAAGCTCTTCACCAGTGGGAGTTAGGGACTGGGAACAGGAGGATCTTGCAGGAAGGAACCATAGGAGCAGCCAAGCCTGAGGAGAAGGCTTAGGCTGAGGTTCATTTAGTGTTACCTTTTTGTTAATAAAACCAGACCCAAGGAAACATGACACGTCGATTCTATGAGTGTGTAGCTTTTCTTTGGAGCTGGGTGGATTCTCCATCAGTGTACTGAGATATTTTCATTTGACCTTTCTGTACTGACTGCAATACAAATGAAGTATTTCCACCACCCTCATTTGTATCCATGGTTGTTTCTACCCGACTGCCCCTTGTAAGACAAACACTTTCCAAGTTAGAGTGAGTTTGCTGTTATATGGAAGGCATCGTCAGTAGAGTTCACGGCAGTTGGGAGACATAGTATAATAGCCTCAAAAGGACAAAACATTGTATTTTAGTCTGGTGATCAGTTTTATGGTTTCTATTTTATGCTAATGGAAACACATACAAATGTGTTTTTTATCATTTCAGATCCGTATCTTGGGCCTTTTCTCGGGTGCCTCAGTGTAGCTTGTTCTGTTTATGCATATCCGAGCAATTATGCTTTTTACAAGTGGTTTTAGAAATGGCCATGTTAGGGGGAAAAAACTGGGGAAGTGATGAGCTTTGCCACCTTTATGCCATCTTCCCAAGGCAATGAATCCATCTCGCTGTCTGTTCCAGCTCCTGAGATGCACCAAGTACAGCTTAGAATTGCATTTTAGCAGCAGGTCAGAGCAATAGCTGCTACAAGGAATAGTGACATTCCTGATGCGTGATGTGCTGTGCACAACAGGGAGTTGAAATCTCACTTTGCAAGCTTATGGCAAACCGTAAATTCCTGATTTTATGTGCTGATGTAAAAAACCTGTTTAACAAATCCATTGGAGTAGACTGCTTGGATCAATGTTACGACAACCACATTGAATCCCAAAGGCATTCCTATGAGAAAATATCTGAACATCTTCATTCAAAGGCATACATTAATTTAACATGTTCATGAGAGCGCATGCCCAAATGAAAGAATTCCTGCTTCCATCTGTACAGACTCTATATTCAGACAGTCTTTGTTACGGCCAGAGCTACCTGCTGTAGCTACAGACACTGAATTGGACTCTGTAAAAGAGCATCTGCTCTACCCACCACACCAGTTTTAATAGTATTAAACACATTTAGTATGTTGCTAGTGAAATATAAAATACATCTAACATTTTTTTATTTGTGTTGCAAGATGACAAGATATTTTTAATAAAGTGACATTCATCACTCATCTTGGATGTTCACAGAAACAAAGAGGAAATACAGATACGTTATCTTCATATTTTCAAATATCTAGTAAATGAGAATCAGCCTGAATTAGTACTAGGGACCATGTCTAGTTGGCAGCCGGTATCAAGTGGAGTGCCCCAAGGGTCGGTGCTGGGGCCGGTTTTGTTCAATATCTTCATCAACGACCTGGAGGATGGTGTGGACTGCACCCTTAGCAAGTTTGCAGATGACACTAAACTGGGAGGAGTGGTTGATACGCTGGAGGGTAGGGATAGGATACAGAGGGACCTAGACAAATTAGAGGATTGGGCCAAAAGAAATCTGATGAGGTTCAACAAGGACAAGTGCAGAGTCCTGCACTTAGGACGGAAGAATCCCATGCACTGCTACAGACTAGGGACCGAATGGCTGGGCAGCAGTTCTGCAGAAAAGGACCTAGGGGTTACAGTGGACGAAAAGCTGAATATGAGTCAACAGTGTGCCCTTGTTGCCAAGAAGGCTAACGGCATTTTGGGCTGTATAAGTAGGGGCATTTCCAGCAGATCGAGGGACGTGATTATTCCCCTCTATTCGGCACTGGTGAGGCCTCATTTGGAGTACTGTGTCCAGTTTTGGGCCCCACACTACAAAAAGGATGTGGATAAATTGGAAAGAGTCCAACGGAGGGCAACAAAAATGATTAGGGGGCTGGAGCACATGACTTATGAGGAGAGGCTGAGGGAACTGAGATTGTTTAGCCTGCAGAAGAGAAGAGTGAGGGGGGATTTGATAGCTGCTTTCAACTACCTAAAAGGGGGTTCCAAAGAGGATGGATCTAGACTGTTCTCAGTGGTAGAAGATGTCAGAACAAGGAGTAATGGTCTCAAGTTGCAGAGGGGGAGGTTTAGGTTGGATATTAGGAAAAACTTTTTCACTAGTAGGGTGGTGAAGCACTGGAATGGGTTACCTAGGGAGGTGGTGGAATCTCCTTCCTTAGAGGTTTTTAAGGTCAGGCTTGACAAAGCCCTGGCTGGGATGATCTAGTTGGGGTTGGTCCTTCTTTGAGCAGGGGGTTGGACTAGATGACCTCCTGAGGTCCCTTCCAACCCTGAGATTCTATGATTCTATGATTCTATGACCATGCTCGAATTTTCCTGTTACATGGTAGATGGAATGCCCCAAAACAATCATTTTACATTGGACCTGTTGGTACATGCAGCAATGTATGTACTACTAGAAGGAGCTTTGGCTCTAACAAGGTGGAAGAGCAGGGACACATGACTAGTAGATTTAATGAACGTTTGCTTGTAATGTTTTGGAGAATATTGTTACGAAGTTGTTTGAGTACAGTCCAGAATTATCTGTCCTCATTCCATAAATTTTACAATTGCCTTCTGCACACCAACTAGAACTGACAGTTAAGAATCAAAAGCACTCAAGGATGTTGCAAGAATCATCAGATCTGAGATACAGAGTATTCATTATTACTCAGTCAACGAACAGCTGGCAGGAACGTGTAGCTTGCATAGGAAGGATCACTAGTGCTGTGTAAGATTAGCTGCCTATTAAAGTGATTGCAGAAAGAAGGCAATAGTTACAGGACAATCCCAGCAGTATTTCATTCATAGATCCTCTACATATATATTCCTCTTTGCATTTGCTGCAGTGAGAAAAGTATGATCTTTATCAGAATGCTCAACATTTCCCAGCTTAGAAACATCTTGAAAGCCCTGGATTTATGGTGGATTTAGTTCTCAGGGAAGAGGCTCTGAGAGAACTTTCATCTTTGTCACAAATCCTACAAAGACATGGCCTTGCCATTTATAAAGCCACAGAGCACATTAGAAATAGAACTACCATTCTTGTGCTGGAAGCTATGAACGTCTAATGGCAGAAGTTTTGTGAAGGCTAAAGCACAGTGCGGTGACAATGTTTCCTAAGAAAAAAATCAGCTTGACCCAAACGATTCAAAATTAACAAGCAAGAGTTTTTTTTCCCTTTTTTTTTAATAGAAATGTGAAAAAAATCATCTAGGTTTCAGCTTGGGAGCGTAGACACAATTCTTCAAATAAGTTCCTTAAGAAATTATGGCAGCAAATTATTGAAGCTATTGCCAGAAGGTGATTTATCTGTCTGAGGAAATACAGTTATTTGTCTGAAATGTCATTCAGTTCAGGACACAACATCTCGGGTAATATCAAGGTTCAATATAGACATTAATATAGAATCAAGCAATGACTGTGACTTAAGGCCCCACAGTGCAATCAGTTTGTTAACACAGCATTTTAGTATTGCTACTAAAAGTATATGAAACAAAATGGTCTACCCCTGTATCATTTAATTCAAAGGCTTTGCTGGTCTTTTGTAGACTACAGTTGGTACATTGTCACAACATGGGCCTTCAGGCCAATTACTTTGTCCACCTGACATCATCGGGACACGGCCAAATAGTATAACTGCATCATGGAAATCCAAAAATTCCCAATTTTAACTTCTCAAACACTTTTAGCGACACAGGGGTATGAAGCAATATAATGCCAGACTAATAGAGCATACTGCAGAGTCCAGAAACGTATTGCCACGGGGCCCTATTCAAAGGTAGAGATAGATACCAATTCCTCTGGCTTTGCCATCTCCAAGTGCAATAACACTGTCTTCAGGTGCATCTTTCTAAATGACACTTGCCATATTACATAGGATTGATAGGCCAACTGCAGATGCTTTTGTTTTGTGCTCACTAATTTATTCCCCTTCCCTTTGTGACACAATTTGTTCAGCATGAACAATTCGCAGTAATATATGGCACTTGTTTTGTGCGACATAAATCTTTTGTGTGTGTGTGTGTGTGTGTGTATGTTTATATAATTAAAATTTCATTAAATTTTAAACAGTAAATTACAGAATAAAGGATTACATTTTTCAGCTCAAGGATGCAGATCTACATATAAATAATATATAAGTAATGTTCATATATCAACAGATATCAATTTACTATAAAATAAATGACTCACCCCTCAGAGAAAGAAGTTTAGTACTAGTTATCGCTCATGAGGAAAAAATAATAAAACATAACAACAAACAAGCCAAGTATTTTGCCTCCTTTCCAGACTGCAAAACTACTCCCCAGAAAATACTTGGATAACTACTATGGACAAGATTGTGATAGCTTTAGTCACAATGCTTAATAATTAGTGTTCAATATACTTCTATATAATGGGTCAATTAACACTTCCAATTCAGCAAGATCATCATTTTGAAGACCACCACAACCCACAGAAGCTACCCTCTCCTGCCACTGGTTCAAAAATGTAAAAAAACCCACCCAGTATTACCCTTAAGAACCACAGATAGAACAATTTCCTTGAAACTGCAAATACTAGCAGCTGCCTTCTCAGGCTGGCCTTCCAAATAGGCAACATTATTTGGCAAGCCCATATCAGATGTAAGACAATGGCCTTGTCCGCTTAAGAGTAGCCTCTGGGCTCAGTGTCCACTGGCTCCTGCCCTATGATGGGTATGATTTCCCATAAGCTTGACCTATGGATATGATAGAGGAGCTGAACCCTCAGTCTGGAAGGGAATCTGGCAGAGAACAGGAGACATTAAAAAACTCCTGCCCCCACAGTATAGCAACACATATTAATACTCATGTTAACTTTTCCCTTGTGACAGATCTTACAATCCCATGCAGTATCTTTGAGGACCATTATAGTAAATTTGTGAATGGTTCATGTATGATTATGCTCTGCTCCATGGGGGAGGGTTTCCACCAGTAGCGGCGCCAGGGTTTTTGTCGCCCTAGGCAGCGGCGCTTCAGTGGCGTTTCGGCGGCCACTTTTCTTGCCGCCGAATTGCCGCCGGGAAGAGTCGCCGCCTAAATGCCGCCCACCAAATCCTGCCGCCCTAGGCAACCGCCTAGGGTTGCCTAGTGGAAGCGCCAGCCCTGGTTTCCACAGCTCCTCCAGGAACCAAAAACAGTGGGGAGTGATTGATCTGAGTCACTGAGACTAACCAACTCTAGAGAGGTACCACCCCCTGGAGAGGTTTGCAAGGGCGAATCCTGGTTCAAACTGGGTTTTCCAGAGACTTGCACAAAGAAAGGGCTTTTGGTTATAAAAAGGCTGAGTTTGAACTCCCACTGGGTCTTCTTTTGATTCAGCAAACAGAGAGGATCT
This sequence comes from Chelydra serpentina, assembly GCA_037349315.1. Lineage (NCBI taxonomy): Eukaryota > Metazoa > Chordata > Testudines > Chelydridae > Chelydra > Chelydra serpentina. Next base: position 33,067,241 of record JBAIAC010000026.1, read on the forward strand.
TCTATCCAGAGTGGGAGAGAGGGAAAGGACTGGAAAGACTTTGGCTTACTTGGACGCTCTAGAATTCATGGGTGACCCCTAGTAAGGTTTTAGCATACATAGAGTAACTTCCATTGTTTTTATATGTGTTCTCTGTAATGCTTTTACCCTAAGAATACATGTATTTTGTTCTGTGGAGGCCGGCTGTACCTGTAGAGAAAGGCTAACCACAGGTGCTGGACCCTGGTCAGACCGGCTGGGGAAATCACAGTACAGAGGGACTTCAAGAAACACCACCATTCTGGAGGGAGAGAGAGATGTGGATCTCTACCCAAAAGAAGGAATGGCTGGAAGCCTGAACCCTTAGGCGGGTGCCCTTGAGGAAGACCAGGAGCAGGGTGAAAGAGGTAGTTAACCCCAAAACTGTGACAACCCTCATCTGCAGAAACAGTGGAATTCAACACCTTGTTCTCTTCGTCCATGTGGCAAGTGCGCCAAAGGGGATTCACCCTGGAGAAATGCAATGGTAGTAGTGCTCCTACTTTTCTCCTCGCTGGGTGTACCAGTGTAGGAGGAGGGCTGTAAATTCTGTTTACGTGTGCTGGTTGCCCAGAAGATGCTGTGAGTCAGTGCAACGTTGAGTACAAGTTGGCCTAACCCCAGCCCCTCTGGGGCCAACCCTACCCACTTTGGCCAACTGTGGGCACTTTGGCCCCCCAGGAGAACAGCTGCTGTGGGCGGCTTTCAGCACTTCAGGCCACTATGGAGTAACTCTAGCGCAAAACGGTTTCCGAGTGCATGGACCGCTTTATAATATATCTTTATTCAAAGAGATAGAAAGGGACAGCATTCCCTGTCACCAAAATAGAGAAAATTAGCAGTGTCTCAGAACCAGTGCCAGCTCCATAAGGACCGTACACAGATGTTAGCAAAGTAAACTTCAGAAAAATATGATAAAGGCTGAACAATCAGCCATCCCCCATCGGGTGAAAATATTTGGAGTAGCAAGTGGAGTTGGAACATGTGCAGAATGAATGACTCAGGGATGGACCCCAGATGCATGGCAACAACATCTGTGATTATGATGTTGGCATTGAGAGCTACTTGCATATTCATGCCATCGTTATTCTCTCTGCTTCTGTACAGTTCCTTATTGTGCACAAGGGCTACAGCTCTCGTATATTTGCAGTCAATGGCTCTGAGTGCACTGGGGTCTCCAGGTAGCAGCAGAGAATTCTCATTTTCAGTTAGAGTGAAGCAAATAAAGAAGTGCAAATGGGTGTCTTGCTATGTCATGCCAGGACCACAATCTCAGCAAACTGTGAGAACCTTCTTTATGTGGCCACCTGATCATCTTGGCTACCATTTGTAATTCCCCCCATCCAAAATATAATGGATAGATAACATTTTTGAGAGTCTGTATTGGTCTTTGCAGCTAGTAAGGCCCACTGCTCTGGCAATGTAAAGGAGCTTTAAGGTTGGTGTACATTTAATGAGTTGTACAAGGTAATTTACATAGAGTTCAAGATCCCGTTACACTGCCAAAATGATGTGCTCAGGGATGTTTATGTAAATGAGATTCAAGCCCTTCGTTTCTGCAGTTAGTGTGAAATTCTAATAGGGGCACAGTGTTGATATCAATAAGAGTTGCAGGTCCTCAGCACCTTACAGGATCAAGCCCTTAAACTGTAAGTGCTATGCCAACGGGGATTTTATCTATAAACATCTACATACATCATTGGTAGAACATGCACTCAATGAACAAAGCTAATAATGTCAACAAAAACTATTTGCTCGCCCACCAGATCACAGGGCGAGGAAAAAGTTTCTGTCCCCTAACTGAACATGTGCACGAATCTCCGATCATGGTGGTGTTGTGCGTGTTTTTAATCATGTCTTCCTCATAGTTTTTCATCACCCGCTACCTACTAATACTTCCATGTTTTTTGACTGATGATATTTATACAGAAAAGATCATTGTAGAATGCACGCTGCTCCTACTATTGGTATCAACCCCATCATTTGGCCTTCCTAATGTGAGCAGGATGATCTATGGCGATGTTTCCTATACAAAGCAGAGGTCTCATTCTTCCTTCCTTTACTCAATCGGGTAAAAAAATATCATGTGACCAACTTTGTTCAATTGTGGCCATGTCCAAAAGATATCCATCAGCATGACTGCCCCTTGCTGTCTCTGTCTGGCTCGGTAAACTTAATTACTTTGACTTTTTACATGCTTTCCTCTTATAGCTTGAATAACGGTACTAAGTGTTTTGCCTCAGCACTGCCTGATGAGGTCTTTGGGCCACAGTATTTATTGTATCTCCTTCACAGACAGCCAGGATAAATAAAAGTGTAATATCTTGGCACCTCTGACACAGTCAAGGGGACTTGCTAATGTACTTGAGGGGAATCTCAGAAGTGAACGTTTCTATATATTTGCATCAGATTGGGTTGGGAATCCTCCCTTTTTGGATATAGAGCAGTGAGATGTAAGAAGAGGGGTGGGTGGGGAAAGAAGCATTTTAATACCATTTTAAAAAAATCAAGCGGCACAACACCCCTCCAGCAACCAAAGCCCCACCAAGAATAATTTGTGGGACTCCCATAAAAATGCAGGTGCATATGTTGAGCTCAGTTACACTGTGATACATTTGAAGCAGTTCTGCTGCTGGAGGGGAAAACATTGACGGCACAAAGGGAATTGCTTCCGGCTCATGTCGAGAAGGTTACTCCAGCTTTACACCGATGAACGTAGATCAGAGTCTGCCTCTCCATCTGTTAAACATATAGAGATAGATAGATGTCAATAATGTTACCGTGAACACTATCATCCCTCCTTAAAAACCTCCCTTTGCCGGGACAACAAAAAACATGACAACAGTCAGGCAGCTGGTATGCTGAGATCACTGTCCATCATGCTGATGGATACTCTCTCATTGTTTCTTTGTGCTCCACCATCTGTCTGTATCGACCTATTGTCTTTCGCCTTATAGTTAGATTGTATACGTTTGGGGACAGTGACCGTCCTTTGGTTCTGTGCTCCTAAACACTACCACAATACAAATAAATAATAACAATAGTTAATAATGATAAATGGGCTAGATGGTACTAATTTTCAAAATGGCTTTTTAAACACGTGAATACCGTGCAACATTCCAGGCTAAAGAGCTAGCTATTTTGCCTTAAATTATTTCCCTGAGTTTTTACTCTGTTATCCACTGATGTGAATTACTGAATGCTGCTGCTGCTGTGGCTTATGAAAGCAGAGCTGCAGGCCTGAGTAAGGTTGTTTTTTATGGTTTTCACCTCTTCTGATCCCTGTGGTTTTCTCTTATTATTAGCCTCTGGGAAATCCTCTGTGGTTAATGGAAAAATATTATACACAAAGCAGCCAGTCCCAAGTTATCTGGGGTGACTGGACAGAACGGATCAATGCACAAATAGTAGTTTAAGGGAGGAATCCTGCTTCCACTGAAGCCAATGGCAAAGATCTTATTGACATCAGTGATGCAGGATTGGACCTTTTGACCTCTGATCCATGACCTGAACTCAGGTGATCAGGCGAATAAACATGTATACCTTAGAAAGAATTCAGGTGCTTGCTAAATTAGTGCAAATGAAACTAGAGCTATAATGCAAGTAGAAATAAAGAAAGAAAATTAAATATGATTTTAAAATAGACTTTGCAGTAAGCCAGAAGACTAGCATTTAGCTTGAGGCCCAGTGGTAGTAATAGTTAGCATAAGGCCAAATCAGGTCTAATAAAAGTTAGCATTAGTAAGTAACCTTGGGTTAGAAGATTTAGTAATATATATATTGTGATAAGCTCTCTAGACTATAAAGGCTTTATTTAGGGTGGCCAACTTCTAATCACACGAAACCGAACACCCTTGCCCCGCCTCTGTCCCTTCCCAGAGGCCCTGCCCCTGCCCCAAGGCCCTGCTCCACTTACTCCATACCCACTCCCTCCGTCACTTGCTCTCCTCCACTCTCACTCACTTTCACTGGGCTGGGGCAGGGGGTTGGTGTGTGGGAGGGGGTGCAGGCTCTAGCTGGGGGTGCGGGCTCTGGGGTGGGGCTGGGGATGAGGGATTTGGGATGCAGGAGAGGGATCAAGGGTGGGGCCGAGGGGTTGAGGTGTGGGAAGGGGTGCGAGGTGTGAGTTCTGGAAAGGAGTTTAGGTGTGGGAGGGGTTAGGTGTTTGAGGGAGTTGGGGTGAGGGAGAGGATTCGGGGTTAGGATTAGGGACAGCCAGTTGGCTCCACGCGCTGCCCCTGCCTGCAGGCACCGTCCCTGCAGCTCCCATTGGCCACAGTTCCCGGCCAATGGGAGCTGCGGAGCCGGCGCCCAGGGTGGGAGCAGTACACCGAGCCTCCCTGGCTGCCCCTGAACCTAGGGGCTGCAGGGACATGCCGACCGCTTCCAGAGCCGCAAGCAGCTGACCGGAGCCACCAGGGTCCCTTTTCAACCGGGCATTCCTGTTGAAAACCAGACTCCTGGCAACTCTAGCTTTATTTAGTCAGACTTCCTTAACCTCAAAGAATCTTCTCTCTGCGCAAATGCGTACGACAATTGCTGTAGCAGGAATGTAGACAAATGGGTAGCAGGAATAACAAGCATGAACAAGAGACCAAGACTTAATCAAATATGGTCTCAGCGCAATAGGGAAGGGTAAGCACTAGATGCATTAAAAGGGAATCAAGCACCACCCTCACCAGGACCTCAGGATGGTGAAAACCTTAATACTTAATGTCACTTTAAGGGGCACCCCACAGTCCTGTAGATTTATAAGTACGCATGATATGAATTCTGCTGTTATTCTTGTCTTGTTTTTCTAGTTCTCTGATTTTGCTTACATTAATCATAATAGAAATAAACCTCAAAGTCTCCATGTGTCTCACCAGTCGTCGTCTTAATTAGTCTCTAAGTAGCCACCAAAGAACAAACCTGATATTAGTGACAAGAGCATTTTGCATCCCAAATTAATTATAAGGCGACGGAGCCTACATTTCTAAATGAAAACACAACAGCCCATATGTCACAATTATGGACCCTAGAGGTAAAACACAGTACTGCTATTTCCCAGAAGACCTTAGGCACAGCTGGGAAATGGGAAGGTACTGGTGACTTTCTCCCACCTTTCTGTCCCCCTGGTCTTCAAACCTACCAGGGGGAAAACTCAGGGCTTCATGTGCCAGTGAATAATAGTCCTCAAGGGGCTACTTTACTGGCCAAGATCTCCAGAGAGCTATTGCACTCTAGCTCCACTCCCTGATATGCCCCATCCCCACTGCATATGCCAGATAGAAGGGGAACAAGCGAGACCAGCCTAGAACTGGCTATGGGAGCCCTATGCCAGCTCAGGCTGCCTCTGCACTAGAATAACCCTCAGCTGCTACCCCAAAGCAGCGTTATGGCCTCTTCACGCCACTCAAACAACACAGGAGGGGTTTAAGGGAAGTCAAGTATCTGGTACAGTAAGTATTTGTTTTATTAATTTGGGGGATTTAAAAAAAAATCCTCCAAATTAATTTCCATCCCTCCCACCTGCTCTCCAGTGGATCTGTCTTCTCCCAGCTATTCATGTTTCTCCTAAGGTATTCCATTCTCCGGCTGATGGGTTATCTATGGGGAGGCAGAGCAGCCTAATGGAAGGACAACTGGGACTCAGAAAACCTGGGTTTGACTCCTGGCTTTTCCGTGGGCTGGCTGGGTAACCGGGGCAAGTCATCTCACCTCTCTGTGCCTCAGTTTCCCAATCTGTAAAAAGCAGATAATGATACTGACCTCCTTTGTGAAATGCTTTGAGATCTACTGCCGCAAAGTGAAACATAGGAGCTAGGTATAATACACGACACAACCCCATGCACAGGGCTGCACCTGCAGATGTATTTGAATTTTCTGTATACATTCTGTGTGTGCAATTTGCAAGCATGAAGACCCTGCATAGCAGAGAGTTAAAAACTAGCAGGGTGACAGAGTTCAATATCCGATCACACTAAGCTACTACTAATTTGTTTCAATAAATCTCTAAAGCCGCAGCTTGTCAGAGCCATCTGAATAATTCTGCGCTAATTCCGATCCATCTTTTCTATCTGAAAAAAATGAAAATCTTTAGCATGCAATTAATATAGCCGGTGGTGACACAGCTCATCCATCTGCCCTCTTGCACCAAATGAGGCTTAATATCAAATATGCCTGATGGGCTCACAAGAATGTAGAGCCCTTGTTTGCTTTCAAGAGTGCAAAAGTTTTTACTACTTTTTCCAACCAATTAAAAGGCTGTGTGTATGTATTTGGGTGACTATGTATCACATTGTAAGGATGCCTTCTCATAAAAAACAAGTTGCTTTGTGCAGTTATTTTGAAGTATTAAATTCTGATAACTCTTTAATCACTTCAGTTTAATGAGATGAGGCAGCAGGTGAGAAGGAAATCCATCATGTCAGTTCAAGTGCCTGGCTCTCTTCCTGCTGTGAACATTTAACATGACACAGAATTCGGAAGCCTTCCTTTTGCCGCTGCGACTCGGGGAAAGGATTTTGTATTCTTGCAAGAATGTTTGATTTCTCTGCAGAGCCCTCTCACCTGAGCTGTTTATGTGATCAAAAGTCATCCTTCACTTCCCCCGGGAAAAAAAACGGTTTAAAAAAAGTGCAACCAAAGTGCATGGCTTTAATGTAAATGTGGTTTTTTTTTTATTTGAAAATTGCTTAGGAAAGATTGTTTTATTCTACAGCGCCGTGTTTGTTATGACTGTCATTTCAGACTACTTTGTCTTCTCCGGCAGCATGTTTCTTATGGCTGTCACTGCAGACTGTTTTGTCTTCTCCAGATTTAATAGGCTTTTGTTAACAATTAGATCCAGGTTCCAGATGATGCTTGTAACTGAGCATGGATTATTAGTACTGTATTACTAACATCTTATATTTCACACACACTCCCCAGGATCCCACAGTATTTTGCAAATACACAAATCACTTCACCAGAGCTGAAGTGCAGCTACCTCTAGAGCAGAATGAGATTGCTGATTAACAGCATACAATAACACGACACACCATGGCCCTGGTCATGAAAATACTTAAGCAGGCATATAACTTTACTCATGTGAGTAGCCTCATTGACCTTATGATTGTGTGTTTGCAGTATTGTGGCTCCGTTTAGGGCAAAGGACAAAGAAGAGTACCATATACAGTGGAAATTGCATAGGGGCTTTGGATAGGCAGGATCTATTTACCCAAAGTAAAAGTTGTGCCAGATATCAGTATGAATTCACCTATTTTTGCAGAATGCCCCATGCACCCACTTTGCAAACGGCTGCCTCCATATAGCTGATAAGGTCGTAGGCCAACGTGGACAGATCTTCCCGTTCCTTAGCTAAATAATGACGTTTTGGGCCTCATGGCTTCTGTCTTCTAAAAATAATAGGATTTATCCCTTATTAACTTTAACCTTTGAGAAGTGGACATACGTTTGCAAGAACAAAGCAGAAAAACATTATGCCCATTGGACTATAATTTTAGAAGCACTGCCATTGAGGTACCAACCTGCGTGGTGAGAAAATTGTGATTTTTCTTCATGACAATGCCTTTGTAGTGCACTGACATGCGCCAGAGTTATTTCAACTGACATCAAGACTCTGATTCCCTAGCAACGCTAAAGAATGCTTTAATCACCTCCCTTTCCTCTTTGATCGGCTCACATTTTCATACGCCCCTGTGTAGCGATGGCAAAAAAATCACAGTTCTCGCCACCGTGAGGTTCAGAGATGGGCAAACAATTCCTGGCAGAGGGTTTGTTATGACTGTCACTACAGACCTCTGCTCAGTGTGGGGCTTAATTTTGTCTTCTGCACATTTAATATGCTTCAGTGAACAACCAGGGCCGGATCTCACCCTTTTTTCCTTTTTGCCTCGCATCCGGCAGGAAGCTGGGCAGTGCCACACGTCCAGTTGACCCTCACTGACACACACACTGAGAAAGGAACCAATCATAGAGATCGAGGGTATGTCTAAACAGCAAAAGCTGTGACAGGCTAGTTTACCCGAGCTAGCTTGAATCTAGCTTGTGCAGGCAACAACAGTAGAGAAGATTGCGCAGCACAGGTTTCATACAGGGATAGTGAGCCAAATACTTATTCACAGCCTGTGCCGGGGTTGTATTATCCTCTCTGCAACGTGCTCTTTACTGCCATGTTACTCATGCTGGCTAGATTCAAGCTAGCTTGGTTAGGCTAGGCCATGCACAGCTTTTGCTGTGTAGACGTAATCAGAGACAGAAGGTACACCTAGATTTGATTATTGAAGCATCAAAGCAGTGTTTACTTTATAATGCCATGATCCTACAAGTAGATCTGCCCAGGCAGACCCCCTACATCGGTACAGATGCAATTCCAGGACTCGGACTTATATTATTAACTGTTAGGGATTTTTAGGATAATGTATTTACTTAACTAAGTCTTTACTGAAATAAAAGTCATGGCACCTGTTGTCATGACTGTGCCATATACCACCATCTTACATTGTCACATATACACACCTGTCCCTGGTCTCCCTTGATCTTTCACACTATGCTGCAATTGCTTTTTTCCTCTTCACTGACTCTCATTGCAAAGTTAAAAAGCTGAAAATATGCATCCAGAAGGAGCATAAGAAGAGGAAAAGCAAAACAATGAGTATGAGGAAGTTTTACACCTATGTCTATTATTCGACTGATTTCTCTTCACTGGCACTTGGCCATCCCATCTCTCTCTGAGCACCTCCAACTCAACATGTGAATGCCGCTGACCGCCTGGATGCAATTTAACTCAAGAACTCATTAGAACAGATGCAGTTGTAACTCCTTGACCTTCAGCCTTCCCTTGGTTGTGACTCACGTTTTAATTTCTTGAAGCCAGAAGTCTTTTACTTTGATCTCAGTCACCAAAACCTATTTCTTAGTCTCTGGCCAAATTTGTGAAAACTATAATGGATGCAAAATTGACTGATTTCTTTCTTTTTTACAATTATTTTATTGCATGCAACCAGTCACATTTGGCTTCCTTCACTTTACATGCAAGACTTTGTGTGCACAGTTCTAAAACCAATTAGAAAGCAGGCTTGTCATTTGCAATCCACGGACTGCAAGAACACAGTAACGACTCCTATTTTAACACTGATGACTTCTTTGGAGGGAGGTTGAAGTGCTATTTAGAATACATATGCTCGCTTGCCTTTATTTTGCGCTGAATTGGTTTTAAAATGGATAAAACCTCTTGGGTTCTTAGAAAAAAAAATCCTTTTTTTCCCCCTTCTTACTAATAGCAGGCAATTCAGTATTGTTTTTCTGTGAGGTAAGTTCTGCTTAATAACAGCAATCCTTTTATCTTTCCTGTTCTTAAGGCCGCCCTTTTATTTCTTTTATGTATGTCTCAAAATTATTGGTCCCACACACAATCTCTCACCTTTACACCCCTCTGCAAATTGAATTCCAAGCTTTCTAAAGCCTCTCCAGCTCTTGCTTTTAAGATTTAGATGAAAAAGAATGGCAATATTAGACGATACACCTCTATTCCACCACCTACCATTGTGAACTATAGCAGCAACATGGGAGACTCCCCTTATCCCCGTCCCAGAGAACCAAGTCCAGCCAGTGCTTAAACTATGGGGAGATCGACACTACTGCAATCGATGCAGCAGGGATCAATTTAGCGGGTCTAATGAAGACCTACTAAATCGATGGCAGAGCGCTCTCCGGTCGAGCCCAGTACTCCAGCTCTCCAAGAAGAGTAAGGGAAGTCATAGAATCATAGAATATCAGGGTTGGAAGGGACCTTAGTAGGTCATCTAGTCCAACCCCCTGCTTAAAGCAGGACGAATCCCCAATTTTTGCCCCAGATTCCCTTGAACTCACAACCCTGGGTTTAGCAGGCCAATGCTCAAACCACTGAGCTATCTCCCTCCCCCCCCCCGTCGACCGAAGAGTGTCTCCTGTTAACACAATGCAGTGACGACACCGGGGTAAGCTACGTCAACTTCAGCTACGTTAATAATGAGTAGCGTAATTTAGGTCAATTTACCCCCGTGGTGAAGACAAGCCTTAAGACTGCATTTCCACTGCTATGTGGTTTGACCAAATATCAGTCTTGCCCCAAAGTTTTTTGTAAAAGAACTTATAGAATATTTCAACATTTTCAATATACATAATAGCCATTCCTATGGAGGTAGCAATCTCTGTAGGATAATTACAATCTGAAAGATAGTTCACCAATGGAAAATAAGAATTTTAAGGTAAGTTAAAGTCTTGGTTTTCTAATGACTTTAAAGATCACACAATCCTAGACAACATTATTAAATGCAGGATTTCTATAAATGCTATTTCTCTTATGTCCTGGGTCTTGAATGTCATTGTTGTACTGTCACTGATACAGCACTGTATAGGAGGAGTGTGGGTAGATTGTCAGGAGTAACAGTCTTATATGTTTAAAACATCCCCACCAAATGATGGCATTTCTCCCTCTGGTCTCTCTTCATGTTGTTTACTTGGAGATATCAGGATTTAAAGTCAGCTGCCTCTGGTTCTTATCAGAATCATACATTTGGCGTAGATAGCTTTTAAGAGTAATTATTAGGCAATTATTATCTCTTATCACTTTCCACTCCAGAAACCTTATCGCTCCAGTCACAAAATATATAATTGGATCTTTGCAATTACAGGTACAACTAGTGTAAAAGTATAATTAGGCAGGCCAAAAAAGAATTTGAAGAGCAACTAGCAAAAGACACAAAAACTAACAGTAACAAAATTTTAAGGACAACAGAAACAGGAAGGCTGCCAAGCAATCAGTGGGGCCACTGGATGATTGAGGTGCTAAAGGAGCAGTCAAAGAAGAGAAGACCTCTGTGGAGAAGCTAAGTGAATTCTTTGCATCCGTCTTCACTGCAGAGGATGTGAAGGAGATTCCCACACCTGAGCCATTCTTTTTCGATGACATATTTGAGGAACTGTCCCAGACTGAGGTGTTGATAAATTAAACAGCGAGAAGTCACCAGGACCAGATGGTATTCACCCAAGAGTACTGATGGAACTCAAATATGAAATTCCAGAACTACTAACTGTGGTATGTAATCTGTCATTTAAACTAGCCTCTCTACCAGGTGACTAGCAGATAGCTAATGTAACACTGATTTTTTAGAAAAAGGCTCCAGAGGTTATCAATTGCAGGCCAGTAAGCCTGCTTCAGTACCAGGCACATTGGTTGAAATTATTGTAAAGAACAGAATTATCACATACATAGATGAACATGATATATTGGGGAAGAGTCAACATGGTGATTGTAAAGGGAAATCATTCCTTGCCAGTCTTTGAAGAGGTCAAGAAACATGTGGACAAGGGTGATCTAGTGGATATAGTGTACCTGGACTTTCAGAAAACCTTTAACAAGGTCCCTCACCAAAGACTCTTAAGCAAAGTAAGCAGACATGGGATAAGAGGGAAGGTCCTCGCATGAATTAGTAATTGGTTAAAAGACAGGAAACAAAGGATAGGGATAAATGGTCAGTTTTCACAGTGGAGAGAGGTAATTAGCGGGGTCCCCCAATGATCTGTACCGGGACCAGTGCTGGTCAACATATTCATAAATTATCTGGAAAAGGGAGTAAACAGTGAGGTCTCAAAGGTTGCAGGTGACACAAAATCACTCCAGATAGGCAAGTCCAAAGCTGACTGCAAAGAGTTACAAAGAGATCTCACAAAACTGTGTGACCACCTTGCCTGTTTTGGGCAAGAAAATGGCAGGTGAAATTCAGTGTTAATAAATACACATTGGAAAACAATATATATACAAAATAATGGGGTCTAAATTATCTGTTACCATACGAGACATGGAGCTTGGAGTCACTGTGAGTAATTTGCCAAAATCATCTCACTATGCGGTGGCAGTCAAAAAAGCTAACAATGTTAGGAATGACTAAGAAAGGAAAAGATAATATGATAGAAAATATAATCACACTATATAAATCCATGGTACCCCCACACCTTGAATACTGCATGCGGTTTTGGTCGGCCCATCTCTAAAAAGATATATTCGAATTGGAAAAGTACAGAGTTGAAAAAGACTGGGACTGTTCAGTTTAGAAAAGAGAGGACTAAGGGAGGATATGATGGAGAGCTATAAAATCATTAAAGATGTGAAGGAAGTGAATGAGGAAGTGTTATTTACCCCTTCGCATAACACAAGTACCAGGTGTCACCCAATGAAATTAATAGGCAGTAGGTTTAAAATGAACAAAAGGAAGTACTTCTTCACACAACTCACAGCCAGCCTGCGGAACTCATTGTCATGGGGTGTTGTGAAGGCCAAAAGTATCACTGAATTAGATAAGTTAATGGAGGATAAGTCCATCAATAGCTATTAGCCAAGAAGATCAGGAACACAACTCCATGTTCTGGGTGTCCCTAAACCTCTGACTGCTAGAAGCTGGGAGTGGATGACAAGGGATGGATCACTGTTGTGTTCATTCCCTCTGAAGCATCTCACACGGCCCACTGTCTAAAGACAGGATACTGGGCTAGATGGACCAGTGATCTGACCAAGTATTGCCACTCTTATGTTTATGTTCTTAACACAGAGAGATTTAATGGACCAATTTCACACGCTAAAAATTATCTTTCCCTTATCTATTAACATTTTAATTGTGCTTCTGACAAGTTGTAATTGCAGCTAACGAGAAACATAATTACCGCAGACCTGCCAGGGCAGAGCAGATCTTATTGCAGGATCTGGCCCTTAGACCTGATGTGGACAGGTGCCTTTACTCAGAACCGGAACTAAAATTCTATAGAAGGTTAAGAAAACATTAGGCCAGTAAGTGACCATACGAAGGCCCCACAAAAATCAACCAACTTGCTGAGGTAGCTTTTAACTGAAGCTTAATCAGAATAGCAGAGGGAAGCTTGTGAATGCTTTAAAGTTGTTGCTCAGGACAGGGGCTGGTGTACTGCGACGACCAGGGCCGGCTCCAGGCACCAGATGGCAAAGCATGTGCCTGGGGCAGCGTCCTATAAGGAGCGGCAGTCCGGGGATTCTGGGGCAGCTGTTTTGGGTTTTTTTTTTGTTTCGGCAGTTCGGCGGTGGCCTTTTTTTTTTTTTTTGCTTGGGGCGGCCGAAAAGCTGGAGCCAGCCCTGGTGATGACAACTTATCATTCTGTAATAATCATCTCACTGGTACCTTTCATCCCCTGTGTGTCTATTGTATCCGCCTGTCATCTTGGGGCATGTCTATACTACAGTCAGGCGGTGTGATTGAAGCTTGTGCCGACATACCCTAGATAGCTTTAATCTCACTAGCCTGAGCCAGAACAGTGAAGCCACAGCAGCATGAACGTCAGCCCAGGCTGTACAAATCCACCCAGAACCCTGGGTAATTACTCATGGAGCTAGTACATGGAGTTTTTGTATTGCCATGGCTTCACTGATCGAGGGCCTGAGCCAGCTAGCTGCAGTATGTCTCCTCGCGCTGCAGTCACACCCATTGGTTGCAATGTAGACACCTGCTTATACACGGCTTGTAAGCTCTTTGAGGCAGGCACTGTCTTTTTTATTATAGGTCCCTGATTCCTGACTGGGGCCCTTAAGTGCTCCTGCAATACAGATCAATAATGAGAATAGTGGATTTGAAGAGACTTCCTCTGTAGCCCTTGGCAGCAGACAGCTTGTGGAGGGGGGCTATGCAGAGTAACCAAGCCTGAGAAGGCTTTGGAAATGTTACCACTTAACAGACAGAACAAGCTGCGGGACAGTCCCAGGCATATTCAATACGAAGGTCTTCTGTAAAATGGAAAGTCACAGCTATGTATCCTGTGTTATAGGGGCCAAACTCTCTTGCCCCTGGGGCATCAAGGGGTTGTACCAGAGAACACAGGCCTTTATTTGTTCCATATTGAGCACAGGGATGTACATCGGTGGGTGGGTGCCCATGCTTGTGTCAGTGATGATGGTGGCTGTATGCCCGTGTGAGTGTCACTGTGCTATGGTGTGCACTGAATGTGTGTGTCAATGTCTACACGTATGGTGTGCCCCTGTGTGGTGTGTGTCTGCATCACTGGTGTGTGTGTGAGAGAGAGAGTTAAGAGTAAAATGAATGGTTTGCCTACACGTTGTTTTAGTCCACACTAGAGGGATGTAAATTCTAATGCACACAGTGCCTGGTGCCCTAATTGGCCCATGTGGATCCTTCAGGCATACCCTGAAAGTTCCTTAATGTGAGCTAATGCAGCCCTTGTTTCAAAGGTACTACAATAATAAACACTAGGGAACTCTTAGCGTGTGCCAGCAGGATGTACACGGGCCAGTAAGTGCGCAACATACTGTGCAAATTAGACTGTACACCCCTGATGGTGCGCCCGAAAGCACCATGTAGCCAAGCCCTAAGATTTGTCATTCGCCGTGTAAGAGGAGCAGTTGTTGATCCTGACCCGGTGAAGTGGTTGTTCAAAACCTTCTCTGTTGAGGTCATCAACCAAAGCAATATAACAAATGGAAAAGAAACTCTCTGTTTGCAAGAAAATGCTCTGATTTTTATTTTCCTCAAGGTTTGGCATTGTTGTAGAACTGGAAAATATTCCCTTATTGGTAGCTGGGAACATTAGGCCTGTTTTCCTCCAGGGGCTAAAACTAAAACCAATTTAAACACAAGAACTTTGCATTCCTTAATAAGATCTTTTTGCTCTCAGAGGAGGTTGGCTCAGTAGAGTTAAGCTATAATACATTTGGGGGAATTGCAAAGTCAAGACAGCTAAACGTGCCAATATTGCTGCACAGATAGATATACAGTCTGTGTATTTTACTTTTTAAATTACTTTTTATTGGTTTTTGTTATTGTGAAAGCACGTTTTTCATAAAAGTGGAGACACTACAACGAGCAGAATGGTCAGCAACCAAGCGACGTGATTCAAGATAGCGCGTTTGATCGGAATGATTGATTCATAAACTCTTCGAATAAGGCCCTGTCTGTGATGGAGGATAGCATTGGTTCAGCAATCAGTAACCAACAGAAGTGTAGTTTCACGGGTGAAACAAACCCCAGTAAGTTCAACCACTGCTAACCCCAGCTTGTGGCTGTCTATGCTTAGAGGTCAGTGCCTGTACAGCTATACTAGCTGGTGGCCGCAGACTGTTGAATCAGCGTTAGTCCTGAGTGCAAACAAGGCCCTAGGTAAAGCTTGAGCCAAACCCAAATATGAGGATTGATCCGTGAGAACTCAGGAACAGTAAGGGGACAGGATGGCTCCACTACCTTCAAGCTATGGAGCAACAGCAAGTTCTGCAGCATCAAGACTAAAACAGCCTCCGTTTGGTTTGCTTCCACATTCTGCTAGAGGAAGAGGCCAGTGAATCTATATATTTGTCCATCCACCAGCCAAGCTTTACACCTTCTTTGCCTCCTCCTCACAATTCCCATAACAGCACAGAAGAAGCCCCACATGCAGGATTCTAGCATCCGGCCTAGCTATCCATGCTTTGACCACAAATTTGTTGAATTTCTTCATTATTCACCATTATTTGGAAGTTACTTGCATGAATAATTTGGCTCTGCAGATCATCTGAATTGCAAGTTGCAAATATTACAGTGAAACACACAGTTCACTTTGTAACTTATGTAATGAATTTTAACCCGCACCGCCCAAATTTTGAATTATACGTTCATTTTAATCAGCTTGAAAGTTGTGATGTGTTGGTTAGTTATAGACACCATCCAGTCAGGGAACAGAAACCGTCCATGTGACCCATACGCACCAACTCAGTATGAATCATAACCTCAAGTGCTTCATTTGTAATGAAAGAGGTGCCGGGGCGCAAGCAATTTTTTCACTCTTGTAACTGATGTGGCAAGTCCAGAGGCGCCGGGGCTATGAACTGCCAAGCCTAGAGGTGCCAGGGTACAGCCCTGGCACAAATTAAGCACTGCATAACTTGCACTTTTAACAACTTAATACACACATTTGAAATTCGTTTTCAGTGAATATTTGAACGTTCAATCTAAAAATGTGTGTTACACCACGTATTCATGCTAGCAAAGCTTCAACACTCAGATAAAGAACTTGTCAGAAAATATCTTCATCCCCCCTCCCCCGTGGAATTTTTGGGGACTAATAACTTTTGTTTGTTTCTTTTTTTTTTTATCAAAGCCTTGAACATAAAATTTCAACTTTTCATCAAAAGAAAAAGAGAAAAACTACCAAAATCCCCCAAATGTTCCATTTTTCAGTTTTCTGATGAAAAGAAGTGTTGAGGAAAGCAGGCATGCTCCACTAAAATGTGTTTCCCAGAAACCCCAATTTTCCATTGAAACAAAATTAGGATGGAAATTTTTTGATCAGCCCTACTCAGATATTCATGGAGAGAGTGGCAAACACAGCGGAACTGAAACTTACTTGTGAAGCAATGAATATTTGCCAAAAACTTACCTCTGCTATTCACTTCCCCTCTGCTATTCCACTACTATCCACTTCCTGTATCAAGTGTAGTAAAAATCTTCAATAACTGCTGAAGTCTGAGTATAAAGATTCTGGACAACTCAACAGTGTTCTTCCTGTTCAGCCTATATAATCTGAGCCATTTTGCTATTAAGATTTTGGTCATTCCAATTTCTCCCGTTCTCCCAGAGAGATGTCCAGGAACCTCAGCACTTTTTCTCCTACATTTGCTTACTTTTGTCCCTCTTTAGGACCTTGCATTATGGTGATCTTTCCTATCCCAGGAAAGTCACATTCCTTTGGAGCAGGTTCTGAAGATGATCATTCAAAAGCAGGGTGGGTGAACTGAGCCAAGGAATTGAGTGCGCTGACTCATCTTAATGGTTTGAAGAACAAGGCAGCATTGCCCTTATTTACCCCCAAAATGATAGACCTCTGGGGAGGAGGCAAACTTGGACACTGAAAGCTAAAAACAACAATTTCTAAATGTTGTGCATCACATGTGTATCTAATACGTGCAAAATGAAGCCTGTAAATCAAAGCATGCTAATGGCCCAGTGTCGCAGTTCTCGAGCAAGCAAATATCACATTGACTTTAATGGGAAATTTGCTTGCATAAGGTCTACACGATCATGCATTAAAGGGTATAATTATGGTCTGCAGAGAACCTAGACAATAATTCCTAGAATTGTTATTCTTCGTGATTGAATTCCTAACTGTATATATAATCACCCATTCCTTCCTCGGCTGTAGAAGCCAGTCTCAACAATAAAAGCTCATCCATGGCTTGCAATCCTGGCTTGGCAAAAGTAGTTCATTAGGGGGTTTAAAAGTAATTGTTGAACATCTTTGTCTCTTTCACTAGCAAAGCCTCAGTTAGACTTCGGTAAAGACACATACAATTCCCATAAAGCTGCACATTATTATCCTAAAAGAAAGTGTCTCACTCTTAACAGAAAGAAGGGATTGAAATGTTATACAAACTCAACAGCTGAACAAAATAAGTAAGGCAGACCAAAACTGCCGCCTACAGTAATTTTTTCAGGGACATTGTTATTTTCCCTGAGCAGGACTCTCTCTCTCCCTAGTCTTGATGTGCTCTGAACCCCTTTTGCACTGGGTTTCTCTGACTCTCCAGCAAATTTCCCCATAAAGGGGAAAAGCCCCACTCACTCCCAGTCAAAGCGAAAAGACCAGTCCTGTCCCCATATTTCACCAAACCCCTTTGCGTATGTCTACACAACAACTAGACGCCTGCGGCTGGCCCATGCCAGCCAATTCGGTCTTGTGGGGCTTGGGAACTGCAGGTTCTTTCATTGTTGTGTAGGCATCTGGACTCCAACTGGAGCCCAAGCTCTAGGACCCTGCAAGGTGGGAGGGTCCCAGAACTGAGCCCAGTAATCTACGCAGCAATAAAACAGCCCCTCAGCCCAAGTCTTGCAAGCCTGAGTCAGCAGGCATGGGCCAGTCATAGTTTTTCTATGTTGTGTTGACATGCCTGTTGTTTCACACCTTATCCCCACATGCACACTCTCATACTTCCCAGAGTGGTGGTGCTGGTCGGTCAGAATGGATGAAACCAATCTGTCCAGCTAGTCCTCCCAATTCTCTTTGAAAAAATATTCAGTTTGACACTTTTAAACACACTTCTAGGCTAAGGACATCACTGTGTTGAATGTAAGTGAACACCAACAACAAAAAGATGGTCTCATTCTTCACCATCCTACATATTCAAAGTAGCAAACTATCACAAACTAAGGAGTACCTGTAGTACATGGGTGTTTCCCGCTAGCATCCATAGTGAGAATAATATGGTAGAGCTTGTAAGTTGAATTTCATTATAACTCGGTGACGTTTTTTCGTTCAGTTTTTCAGTATTAACTTTCTTCTCTGAATTTCAACCAAAAGGAGGGCAAAGTTCAGAGGTGACACAGGTTCTTAACAGTAAGTGGTACATTTGACTGTGCCCCTAACTTTACACCAACTTTATCTTCATTAGATTCATGTCCACTTACACCAACTTAGCACCACAGAATCGGGTTCTATCACCTCTAACAGAAGTTGCACCTGCTTACATACGCTGTGAATTTGGCCCTGAAAGGTTATGGTTGTTCAATCCGAAATGAATTCACCCTCACTGTACAGATGTAGTATTTTTCAAGGAGCTGGCCTGCACTTTTCATGGAGATAGAGCTCTATTTCTCTTTATTGTGGGCATGAAAAGGGAAAAAAGGAATTGCAGCAACATATTTCTGAGAGTCCTAACAGCAGTTCCTCTCTGATATTTCTAAAGCATATTTTTTTTCTTTAAGTCACAATCAAATCCATGCTCTGACCGTGGCTTTGGGAGGACGCACTGTTTTTGTGTGAAGTAAATTTCTCCAAATAAAGTTGATTTCTCTCTTCCGTTTGAGGGAGAAATTTGTACACAGTGCAAGTGAGGCGCAACCCACTCTAGGGAACGTAGGATGAGCAGGCGAACGAAAATAGAATTCACTCTGTGATGAAAATTCCTCTGATGCATCATCAAAGGAGAAATGAGTTGGTAGCTGGGTTGTGGGTTTTTTTGTTCTGCCCAAAAGCCCTATCTTAAAATGAAAACTGCCTTACTAGAAGCTACAGAAGCAGTAAGTGATGTTTCAGCACAGCAACTAGTGATACAAAACACAGAAAGAGCAGGCAGGAGAGGTTTCCATTAAGCAACAAACAACCCAGCCACGCTACCTGCTGATTGACTGTTCACTAGCAATACAGTGAGACTGACTGTGTGCTCCTGATTTTTTTAGCTTCCTAAACTTCATCTTACTTCCTTAGGTGATTGCAAGAGAAATGACAGCAGTGGTAGCTAAGCATGACAGGGATGGTTCTGACACAGAGATGAGGCAGGTGCCTGTGGCAGAATAAAAGGAGGACAAGAAAGTAGCAATTTAATAGAAATTAAATGTGTGTAGTACAGAGGATACTACCATTATCCCCTGCAGTTACTAATTATATCCCTGGTGAGGAAGCAAGTTATTTGGCTGGAAGCCTTAGGGAAGGTAGAGGGGTTTATCCATGTGCAGCCATGTATAGCAAATACAAACGCCTGGGATAAAGAGAGAACTTCTCTGATCACCACGTCTTTGGGGATGAAATTTCCACAGCCTTAGCCCAAATCATCTTGGTCACATACTAGCTAGATTTTGTAAAACAAGTGCTGACAAAAGATAGACAAAGCACTCTGGGGCCTCCACCAATGGGCATTTCAACAAAAGCAAGGCCAGCCCTTGCATCGGAAATTAATAGTTAGAATCCTGCTTTGAAACGCATAAAGACCGTATGTATACTTGCTATACTTTAAAGAAAAATCGGCAATTTCCAGAATATTGGATCAGTTATCAAAACAATATTGACACTCTATCCTTGATCATAAAAATCCATCCATATTAAAGAAGAAACCTGCAACTAGTTCCAAAGCCCCATGCTCAGATTTTGTGTTAAAAAGGATTTTACCAGAGCTAGTTGGGAGTCCGAATGTTCATTTTCTGGAAAAATTCCAACATCTCTAATTTTGTTTTCTTTTTCTTCAGTTTGAATTAGAATGAAAAGACATTTCCCATGAAATTTAATTTTCAAAAGAATTCTATTCTGGCTCTGTGTGTTTTAATAAAAATCAAAACATTTCATTTTGATTTCAATTTTTTTAATATAAAATAAAATAGCTGTTGAAAAGAAAAGTTATTTAAAAACAAAACATTCCATTTTGAAAATGTGGATACGGACCATTTTGACAATGTCAAAGTGCTTTTGTTTTGATGTTTTAAAATAATTTTTCTTCAAAATCTACATGTTCCTGAGGAAACTTCTGATTTTGACAAAATGGCATTTTCCATTGGAAAAACATTCCAGCAGAAAATGTTTGACCAGTACTAGTTTTTACAAGAGTTAAGGGTCAGATTTTCTAATGCTCAGTACCCACAGCTTGCTGCTACATTTTCTAAAGAATCCAGCTCCCCTTTAGGTACCCAATGGGGGTTGCTCTAAATTGTGCCAGGTGAAAAATGGCCCCAGGATCAGAAGAGTAGCTCAAAAATACCCTCCCCTCTCCTCTGCTCCTATACAAAACTGAGTTCAGCTGGCCCAAGGATCTAGCTCTAGGATTTTAATATTACAATTTGGTCCTAATATTAAAGGAAGGCTCCACTATATCCGTGTGAACAAAGGCAGTATGTTCCCACTGCAATTTCTCAAGCAGATCTGCATGGGTGCACTATGCTCACCTGTCTGTCAAGCAGGTAGTCCCTATACTGAGAGTCAGCTCTCCTCAGTGTCAAAACTACAGCTTGTCCACTTTTGTCCTATTGACCTTTCTAAATGCCAACAGTGTATCAAAAGCAGATAGCCATACAAGCAGCATTGCAAAGAGTAACCGAGTGTAACTAACATCATCCAACTGCACACTGGTTAAGCAAGGCAACAGGAGGAATAATAACTTTGGACTGATGTCTCTTCTCTTTCATGGTATCACTTGATTGCAGCAAGCAGAGTGGCATGGTTTGAGTTCCAAATAGCATCATCAAAATATTTTGGCATAAACAAGAATACGTGACTAAATGCATCAACGTGTAGACTCGGCGCAGGGCCATGACGTTAATTGCAGGACCACAGATAGTGTACATTTACAAGCGGACAATCAAGCAGCAATGCACAGCTACTGCCCACAGAACATCATTTTCTTCTGCTCTGTTCCTTGCTAACATCAGCTGCCCTTTGTGTCATATTTGTATTGACAAGGCTTACAGTGGCTCAGACCTCTTAAAAGAAGTAAAGAAATTATTTTGCCAAACAGCATAGCTGCTTTTGTCTCTCTGCCCTTTCTCCATGATTTATGACTCAGACATGGTTCATGCTGTGAAGGTCGAAGAGGCTTGTGCACGCATTCTTTGCACTTGGACTGCCCTATTTGCTTGGGACTTCCTTTAATGTGAAGAAGAATCGGTAAAATGAGTTGTGTTTTATCTTGTAAGTTGCACGCCAGGATGTGCCTGACCTTGTGAAGCAGTCTAGTAATTGCAGAAGGTGAATAATCCTTTCTGCAACTATATTTTTATTATTTTCAGACAGCGAACAGACTTACTGGAAATCTCCACTTGTTTTTCTCTGCCCAGCCCTACCCAAGTTTGCAAAATAAGAAACATTTGTCATCTTGGTTAAAAGCAGGAAATGTCATTTAAAGACTCTAATGACCATTCGCATTTCCAATCCGCGTTCTGCAGGAAGCCATCTTGACACTAGCAAGGCAAGATTGACCAAATAAGTTGCAGCCCACTTCACTAATCACCATCATCAGCAATCAGTAATCATCACCAAAAGAGCTCTATTTAAAGAGTGTTGGAGAGTAAGCAGGGTTCAGTGGTCAAGACACTACCCCAGGACTTGGGAGACCAGAATTCAAGTCCCTACTTCATTACAGCCTTCCCATGTGACATTAAGAAGAACTCCCGAGGGAATTCTGCACCAAAAAACCACAAATTCTGCGCAAAATAGTTTAAAATTTTGCACGTTTTATTTGTCAATAAATAAATGTGGAGGCTCCAGCCTGGCAGTGAGGAACACAGGCCACTGACTGCAAAGAGGTGGGGAGATCACCCTGTAGCCCTGCCCTCCCCAGGACATGGACTCCGTGGTGAGGCTGCACTAGATCCTGACACAGCGCAAGGTCTGGGCCTGCCACAGAAACCCAGCTCCCCCCCGAGCCCTGCCCCTCTGCACCGGGAGCACTAGGGGTGGGCAGGCAGGATCCAAGTGTGGAGGGACTTAGTGTGGGGTGAGAGGGTTCTGTGTGGGGCAATCTGGGTGCTGGCAGCTCAGTGGGGGATGTGGATGCACGGAGGTTCCAGGTGTGAGGACAGGGGGTCCAGGTGAAGGTGGTTGGAGGTGACGCTGATGGCTCAGCAAGGGGGTCTGGGTGTGGGAGGATGGGGCTCTGCAGGGGGGGGTCCAGGTGCTGGAGGAGTGGGGCTTGGTGGGGTGCGGGATCCATGTACAACTGTTTGGGGCTCTGTGGGGTGGTGAGCTGGGAGGTGCTGGGGGGGTTGTTTGGGTGGTCCAGGTGCATGGGGGGCTCGTCGAGGTAGGGATTCCAGTGCAGAGGGATCAGTGGGGGATGATCTGGGTGCGGGGTGAGGGTCCAGATGCAGGAGGGTGTGGCTCATTGGGGAGGGTCTGAGTGCAGGGGACGGGACTCAGTGGGGAGAGCCGGATGCATGGGGGTTGGGTCTGGATATGGGGGGGATGCATGGGGGTTGGGTGAACAGGGGAGAAGCTCCCATATAGTGACCCCTCCCCCCACAGAGGACGAGTGTAGGGGGGATGCAGAGCTGGGGGAAGTTTATCGGGGTGGGTCTCGGGGACTAGCAGCTGAGCCTGGCACAAGGTAGGCACCACCTGCCAGGGCATCCCCAGCCCCACCTGGTGCAAGTGCATCAGGTAAGGCCAGGTGCAGCAGGTAAGGCTCAGCAAGGAGGGTCTGGGTGCAGGGGCTCCGTGGGAGGGGGGTCTGGCTATGGAGGGTCCAGATGCCGGGGGGGAGGGATGGACGGACGGGGGGTGAATCTGACCTGGCACCAGCTGAGGCATCCTCAGCCCTCTTCAACCCCCCTGACCCTCCCGCAGTTATTTCTCTCTCTGTTGGCTGAGACCACGCACCCACACTGCTGGGGAGGGGCACCTGACCACGCTTGTGGCTTCCCTTTGCTTCCCCATCAGAAAGTCACTTTTTATGTTCATATCTACAGCTCTCCTGGAATAGGTTGGGAATTCAGGCAGGTTGGAGCTGGCAGACCTTAGTTAGGCAAAACTCCCATTGGCCTTAAGGATGTTTGCTTGGGTAAGGGTCTGCAGGATGCCTTCACCACATACGCAACCCGGCAGAAAACCTGCACCCTCTCAAGGAAAGTCTATCAAAGCCCCGAAACATTCCAGGTGGGAACTTTAGTTGCTCAGATAAGAGTGGCCACAATATTTAGCAAGCGACCAAAGACCTCCATGTAGTTCTTTGGTTCGTAATGGGCATCCAGTGACAAACTTGACTTTTCCCATACATGGAGCTTTGTAAATCCAGGCCCAGAACATTCAACCAAAGAAATAAGGAAGGTCTTTAGGGCTAGGTATACCTGGGCTCTGTGGAGAAAGATATTGTTTCATTTTTTGATGTGTTTACATCTAGACATGTACAAAGCACAATCCCACAGGTAATCAGGCTTGTGGATAATGCTAGGTATATTACATGTCAACATATATAGAGGAATGATTAAATATCCCACTGCTATAATACATTAAATGCAGAATAACATATTTCATACCCCCTCACCTTCATCACTAATTCATGCAAGTAATATATGTGGCATCAACGATAGCTACAGGTGCATAGCTGATGGACTCGCCCTTGATTTCTCACTGCTTGTAACAATACCAAAATTTCAGGCATGCATATAATCTGTGGCTGCTTTATCAAGGCTAACATGGTTTGAATCTGCTTCAGTAGGTCAACCACCTGCCAAAACAGTAGCTAAATCAAGCTGTTCCAGATCATTGGAACTTTAATTATTATATGCACGAATGGCTCTTGGAACAGCAGAAAGCTCTACATGAGTGCATTGGCAAGCGCTCCATGGATAAAAGAGCTAAGCTCTACTTGCTGATTCCGATGACTAGCTCATCCACTGTTTTCTAGTTGTTTGGGTTCAGATGGAAATGGTGGAATGGTGCTGCAGTCATTTAGCCACGTATGGTATGAAGTTAATTTGTCTACATACCTGAACCATGTATAAAGGGTATTCCAGTGACTAGCAGTAATTGTGCATCAGCCATTATGCACAATGGAGAAAGGATAGAGCAAATGGCAAGAGCAATCTTTGGCAAAACCAACCGTGCTTTACCTTAAAGGAAAAGGTGAAGTTAAATTCTACATGTCACACAAAACTGCAGAGACAACCTGGGACATAAGGGAGGTTCTCAGGTCATGAACAGGTGTTGGGGTTGTGATTACCCTAGCTTTTCCATATTGCTAAACGGGAGAGGATTCCCAGATGGACACCAGCTAGACGAGAGAGGAGTCTCAAGGGTCCCGCTATGAAAGAGGTTGAGAACCATTTTTCTGTACCGGGGGCTTGTCTACATCATGCCACCATCTGAACTATGGTGGTGTGAAGTGTAGAGCACTCAACGGATTGTGGTCTAAGTGGCCCGTGTAGACCCTGCTGGTGCAAACTAGTTCACCTTGACGTCATCTTGTTTGAACCAGGGCTATGTTAACAAGAGTTAAGTACCTTTTAGTCTGCACCAGCAGGGTCTACATGGACCAGTTAGAATGCAAGACATTAAGTGCTCTGCACTTCACACCTCCATAGTCCAGACTGTGGCACCTAACGATGCTGCATTCTCCCAGAGAGGATTAGTCATATCAAGAAAAAACTTAACTTTAGAAGACTCTCAGAATGACATATTTTGCCATTTATATCCAGAGCACTAACTGAATTTTTCACCTACTGCTGTAATTACACATCTCAACATATGTGCTATGATACATCAAATACACCACTACCTACCCACACCCTATCTCCTGGCCGGGGTGGTACAAAGCCATGTAAATCTGTCTTGCCCCCTCTCTGTGTTTGTCTGATCAGATTCTTTCAGGATAAGATGAGGAAAGAGAGAGACTAGATCTTTGCATCCAAGTTCCCAGAGTCAGCGACAATTGTACTACCTCTGATTTTCAACCAAGCAGCCAGTTCCATTTAAGATACAGTAAATCTTGTGGCTTTTTGCCAGCTGTTCCTTGGAGACTTACTCCTTCAGCATTTCTACTGTAGCAGCAGTATAATACTTCCACAAGCATTACAACAGCAGGTAGATGTAGGCTACCAAAACACCATTCCGCTTACCGATGCGCAGCCTTTGAACTGACTCTAGCAGTACAAAACAAGATGACAAAGTATCTCCACCTGCAAATTTTTTAACAGAATTGCCTTTTAAGTCCACCAGTTGATCACATTGATTCCACCTCTTCTACTCACATTGAATAATACCTTACTCCCTGAACAGTCCCCTAGAAACAATTGAAACTGCTTGTGGTAAGTTACTACTTAGTGTAGATAGTGGAGGCAAAAATCAGGCACACAGAGAACTATTATGTAAGTACAATCCTTTCATGCAGGCATGTTGCTTTATTTTTTATTATTATTATTATTTATTCCTTTTTCTATTCTTTGATTTCAAAAGTATCTGGAATGATATAGATTCTTGACATGTTCCATCTTTAGGTAATGTGCCGCGTACACATATTAGAAAGAGATCAAATTATTTTTCTTCTAAACCTTGTCCACCTGCTTCATATTTGAAGCACTTAGCATTTAATATTCTCACAGTAATAGATTCTGCTTTTACATGTAGCTTAAGTAGAACTGTTAGATATTGGAGGTGTCACAAACTTATTATAGGTTTAATTCTCTCTAGCAATATGCATTAGTTACGCTCTTCTGGTCCTTATAATATAGCAGGGAACAGAGAGACAGCCTCTCCGTCAAGATCAACAAGAAATGTTGGAAAAAAGGGCAGTTGTCTGACCTACAGATGTTCGTTTCCAGTACCAGGAGCCAACATCACTTTAGTCTTTTATTAGGAGATTCCATGAGACGGATGTCTCCAGACAACCGTGGTAAATCATGAAAATGAAATACATTCACAGTAAGCCCGAATAAAAGTAGAAGTAAAAGTGTCTTCTAGGCTATGGTGGGACGGAGGGGAAGAGTATTCAAAACCATCAACATGTGTGTCTTCATGACAGAATCAGAGTGGGTACCATTACCGATCCCAGTTAGGGTTATCACGGTATCAGAAATACCTGCAATACTGCAGTAACAATAATTACTCATTAACTACTAATTAACAACTTTGGCATGGCAATCACTGTGTTCTCTACTGCAAGTAGGCTGGTCAAGTATTTCGTTTTCAGAAGTATACTGGGTCTACTTTTGGTCTGCGCTATGTGTTTCCCTCACTCACACACACAGTGTCTCCCTGCTGCTGGGGAGGTGAAGAGTGCAGGGGTCAGAAGAAGGGAATCAATAAGAGGGAAGCTACTGAGAATTGGCGGGTGGAGGGAAGGGAAGGCAGCAGGCTCCGGGCTGGGAAGGGGCATCCTGGAAGTTCCCATATTGGTGGCTGCTGCCCAGTGCTCCCCCATTTTGGAGTCTGGCAACCTGTCTTCTCCCCAGGCGCCACCCCAGCAGCTCGGGCACATGCTTTCTGTCCCAGGCCAGGTGTCTTGACTGGGACCCCTGGTGTCTGGGAGAAGAAAGGGTACCTGTTTCCCAGCAGCCACTCCTGAGCTGTGGAGGCCACTACAGCCCATCCTCTGGGACCCGCTCTCACCTCCGCTGGCCCCAGGCGGGGATGAAAACCTAGCCAGGCCTCCATTTCAGGGGTGATATCCCTTCTGCTCCCCAATACGGGTCTGTCTTCAGACTCAGTTTGCGGGCTCCAGATTGCACATCAGTCTCAACGTATTAGGTGTTTGATAAACTATATTTTATGGCATATTAACTTGAGGCATATTAACTTGAGGCAGAACTGTCCAGTGCTTATGCAACTGAGATGACTCTCACTCTGTGTCCTACTCCTCTCCTCTACCAGTGATCTGCTGTGTGACCTAAGGCAGACTGTTCGGTGCCTGTTTACTGATAAAGAATGGGAGGGAAAACAGTCCGGAAGGTCTCCAGGGCGGGGATTGACTCTTGCTAATTGTACGTACAGTGCCTAGCTCAGTGGGGTTCTTGATACGACTGTAATACAAATAGCAATAATAATTAGATCCCTGATTCTTCACTGGTTGTGAATTCTACGACTTTGGACCAGGACTATCCATAGCTACTACAGGGCTAGCCTTCAAAGAGACAGTAATACCCAGTTCTCAGCACTTTTCATGAGTCGAGCTCAAAACACTGCACAAATGGGATAAATATCAGCTTACATGAGGGAAGCAGGCAGAGAGAGGTGACACGTCAGCCAGTCGGCCAGCAGCAGACCCAGGAATAGGACACAGGTTTATTGAGCCCAGTGCCGTGCTCTAGCCACTACACCACTCTGCCTCCCTATAGTTAACGAGAGCAAGCAACAATTTTGTTCGGTGAAGTTCTTCTGAGCTGTACTGAAACAACCAAACTTTTAAGCTGCTTCACAAAACAGTCCGGGAATTGAAAGAGCACTCTTACATCTAAGACTCGATAGTGTGCAGCTTACAAGTGGTGTGCACTGTGCAAAGAATGGGCATGCTGGATGTAAACTGCCCAAACCATGCATACAGTCTCAAATTCATTACATTCTATGTATACTGTACCAAATATATACTGTACCAACTACCTGAAAGGGGGTTCCAAAGAGGATGGATCTAGACTGTTCTCAGTGGTAGAAGATGACAGAACAAGGAGTAATGGTCTCAAGTTGCAGAGGGGGAGGTTTAGGTTGGATATTAGGAAAAACTTTTTCACTAGTAGGGTGGTGAAGAACTGGAATGGGTTACCTAGGGAGGTGGTGGAATCTCCTTCCTTAGAGGTTTTTAAGGTCAGGCTTGACAAAGCCCTGGCTGGGATGATTTAGTTGGGGTTGGTCCTGCTTTGAGCAGGGGGTTGGACTAGATGACCTCCTGAGGTCCCTTCCAACCCTGAGATTCTATGATTCTATGATTCTATGAAATGTAGTATAGCACACACTACAACAAAATTGCAGCCTTTCACCACAAAGTCTTCAGTCAATTTAGAAATTTGGGGGGAAGTTCTCTCCTGATTTACATCCTTTCAGTGGGTTGTAAATCAAGATGCAATTTTGCCCTCTGAGTATTATTGGAGCTCTGTATTGATAGGGAAACAGCAACTAAAGTAGAAAAGTCATTAAAAGACCTAGAGAAATGTCCCCTCCCGTTACTAAAATGATTTGCTGCATATTGAATATTGTGTTGTATCAACTTTCTTCTTCACAAAACCAAACACTGGCAAAGAATGTTTACTTTTTTTTAGTGGAACTCTTTTGCTACCATGAACTTTCACTGCTTGAGGTTCTAACAATAGCCCCAAAGCCAACACACACTTATATTTAGCAAAAGACTGTCCTACAGCAGGAAACATGATTTAAATAGAGGTTCACACTGTGTGATTTAAATGCCAACACACCACTTTTAACACCAGTATAATATAAAACTGCCAGGCAGGGCTTTAAATAGTTTCTAATTTCTGCCACATGTGGCTCATCCCAATTTAAGACAGACAGGTCATAGAAGAGCAAAGTTGGAGGATATTTTCCATTACGTTGCTAACCCACTCAGGACAGGTAAGTGATCATCTGAATGAGATTCAGCACTTTCTACAAGACAGTTACATCACTCACTCATTATATGGCTTGATTCTGCCTTTGGACCTATAGAAAGGAGAATGTGCCACTTTATTTTTCTGTTGCAGAACACACTTGGCTTGCAACAGCACTAACTGTCAGCTTGCTCTTTCACTCACAGTTAGAGCTACTGAATTGGTGATCCATAAGGAATCTGACTAGCGGAGCATATTTGTGGCCTGCAGAGCATATTCCTCTCTGCGTTTCTGTTTGCTAACTTTCTACCTTCCTTTCTCTACATACATTAGTACATACATCTACAGATAGGCACAATACAATACCCCCTGCCTGTACTGGACCCAACCACAGGGAAACTGTAATTGCAGTAAAGTGGACAAAATGTCCTCATTTGCATAGTTCATGTCAACAGACTTTCACCCTTCTCATAGGGAAGCTTCAATTTTTCAGTGAATGGAATTTTTAAAATTCTCATTGAATTTAATTGGAAGTTGGTTGGGCCACAAGGCACGAAGGGCCATAGACAAAATACAATGAAATCAGTGGAAAGATTCCCCATGACTTCAATGGGCCTGTGATTGAGCCTCAAGAAAGTTAGTTATACACAAGAATTCCTAGAAAAACTTCTGAAGTAAGGCAGCAGGTGAGTGAGAAAGTCTGCACCTAGTTCTGAAGCAGAGAGGGTAGCTTAGGCCACATTTCATCTGCAGAGATGCAGCTCATCCTCATGTCTTCCATTCTGTGCTCGGTGTCTACTGTGACAAACAGTCTGACATCCATCTGGTGAGTGATAGCCGGTGCAGTTTCATTCCACTATAATAAAGTTCCACTGTGCTAATCCCCTTGGAATGCAGCAATTATCTACTAGCAGACAGGTGCCAAATGCTGCCTTCCAAGGAGATTATCCCATTCCTTGCTGCTCCCTTCTGCCCTAGCTGAACAGAGGAAAAACAGTAAGGTGAAGTTGCTGCTCTTCCCAGAAGTAAAAGGGAAACATTAACTCCTGACCTCCTGGCATCTGCTGTAAGCAGGGAGCGAGGAGGAGCTGGGCTTGCTAGTCATTCAGAGCATGTCTACACTTACTGCCAATTGATGCTGCAGTGATCGATCCACCGGGGGGCGATTTAGCAGGTCTAGGGAAGACCCACTAAATCGACCGCCGATCGCTCTCCCATCGACTCCGGTACTCCATCAGAATGAGAAGCATAAGGTAAGTCAATGGGAGAGTTTCTCCCGTAGACCCAGTGCGGTGTAGACACCGAATAAGTTGACCTAAGCTATGTCGACTCCAGCTACATTATTCACGTAGGTGGAGTTGCATAACTTAGGTCAACTTAACCCCGTAGTGTAGACCTTCACCGAGTTTAACTTTTAGAGCTGGTTGAAAAGTGGTCATTGTGTTTCATGGATATTTTGACTTTCATGAGAATATTTTGAGTGGATTTTTTTACATCAAAAAATGACAATCATTTTTTGTTTTTCCTGCTCTTTCCTCCTTTCCAAGTGGGGAAAGGAAAGAAAGGAGGGGGAGAGAAAGAAAAATGAAAACCAAAAGCTGAACAGATTATTTTTTATTTTTTCCCTCAAAAATCCAGAAAATTGTGACTGAAATGAAAATTTTCTACAGAAAGTCATTGGACAAAAAGGCTCCTGTCCAAATAAAAGGGTTTTTGAATGAAAAAAATTGACCAGTTTTTCTAATTTTTACCATTATTTGTTAATTATTTTGATCTATTACACACCAACAATGTGCTCATCATGGTCCAACCCCTGACCCCGAGATCCTACTAGGTTGAAGACAGAATGTCTTGGTTTTTCCTCTGTTCATAACACAGCCATCACTGAGTGCTACCAGAACTATGAAAACATCCATACAGCCCTGGGCTAATTCTCCCAATAATCTCCTGATGCACTGAGAAAATTAGAATGGCTAGACATATTTTAATCTTTGGGATGAGTAATGAGAAAAGGGCTGGTATTTTTAATGGAAAGTTCCTATGGAAGTTACGCACCCAACTCCCATTAAATGTCACTGGGATTCAAACCTCTAACTCCATTAGGCACCTTTAAAAATACCACCCAGGATGGATATTGTATTGCAGCCTGCACGTGATCATTTTAAGGTCTTTTAGAAGGAACCTGAAAATCTGCAAGCCTGCTGCCAAGATGACTTGTTTCTCTCTTGTTTCGGCACTGGTGAGGCCTCATTTGGAGTACTGTGTCCAGTTTTGGGCCCCACACTACAAGAAGGATGTGGATAAATTGGAAAGAGTCCAGCAGAGGGCAAAAAAAATGATTAGGGGGCTGGAGCACGACTTATGAGGAGAGGCTGAGGGAACTGGGATTGTTTAGCCTGCAGAAGAGAAGACTGAGGGGGGATTTGATAGCCACTTTCAACTACCTGAAAGGGGGTTCCAAAGAGGATGGATCTAGACTGTTCTCAGTGGTAGAAGATGACAGAACAAGGAGTAATGGTCTCAAGTTGCAGAGGGGGAGGTTTAGGTTGGATATTAGGAAAAACTTTTTCACTAGTAGGGTGGTGAAGAACTGGAATGGGTTACCTAGGGAGGTGGTGGAATCTCCTTCCTTAGAGGTTTTTAAGGTCAGGCTTGACAAAGCCCTGGCTGGGATGATTTAGTTGGGGTTGGTCCAGCTTTGAGCAGGGGGTTGGACTAGATGACCTCCTGAGGTCCCTTCCAACCCTGAGATTCTATGATTCTATGATTCTCTCCAGGTACACATTTCTGACACTGTCAATTCCAGTGTCTGAGGAGATGGCATGATCACTGAGAAACAGAGAGGCAATTCCTGAGACAGTCAGGGCTTTGAGGATTCACGGCCTTGAAGAGCAAGACCAGTTCTTTAAACCAGATCCAATACTGGACAGGGAGCCAGCACAGTGCCTGGGGGTATCAAAATAATACTTCCATCTTGTGCTCATCTATAACTGATTCTTTATTCCCAGGGGAAACTATACAAGGGATCACCTTTATCCAAATACTTCCTGTCCTAAGAGGCCACTCCCAAATGGATCTGCAACTTTCTTGTCAGAGAACCTCTCTCCAATGTGACCAGCTCCCACACCAAACAAGTCCCCTCCCTAACCAGTTCCTGCAGTCAGAATGATGACCACATAATTCTCAGCCTTGCTACCTGTCAGCCCAATGAGTTAAGGCAAACCTATAAATCTCTGAGTCAGCTGTCAGCCTACCCTGTCTGAAGGACAGCCAAGGAGGCTGGACTCCCAATGCTTTTGAGTGAAAGGAGCCATTTAAAGGGGATTGGAAAGTAGAAACTGACAGAATATGGGATCAAGTGACTATCAGTTTATCTTTACCAGATTTTTCATTATAGTGGCTCTGCTCCAACCCGTAACAATCTAAATGAAATGGAAAAACACCTTTGGCACTGAGCTTTGGTCCTATTCTAAAGCAACTAGTATTTGCATATAACTGATGCCCTGTTAGCAGTCCAATTGTTCTTGCATAATCAACTGGTGCAATAATCCATGTACACCCAACTGTTACAAAATGTATTTTGTTTGTTTGCACATCCTGTTTGTAAATATTATCACCTGGGGAGAGAACCAACACAGACAATATTTTTAAAACAAATACAATGGGAGTAATTGATACGTTTTTTTGGGGGGGGTTCATTCAAGTATTTGACTACTCAAAAATACCAGCTCTGAAGGATAAGCAAAGTGTTTTAATTACCAAGT
This sequence comes from Chelydra serpentina, assembly GCA_037349315.1. Lineage (NCBI taxonomy): Eukaryota > Metazoa > Chordata > Testudines > Chelydridae > Chelydra > Chelydra serpentina. The sequence goes on from JBAIAC010000026.1 coordinate 33,099,780, forward strand.
ACTGAATTGGAGAATTCTAGTAACATACTAGGTCACTAAGAACAGAAAAAGTTTGAATTAATGGAACATTTTCTTATGTCACCTGTGAGGGGGTGTGGCTACCCCATAGCTTCTGCTGGCCAAGCATGGCATGGCTGTCACTTCTTGCCTCAGTTTCCCGCCCCCTGATGTGGGTCTCCTGAGCTCTGCACACAAGCCAGTGTTGGAGATGTGACTTAGCCTTCCAGCAAAACCACAAATAAACTTGTTACCCCAGAAGGGGTTAAAAGTCCAACTAAAGAGTCCAAACCAGAAGGTTCCCCCGCCCTTCCAGGCTTCTCTTCAGCCTACCCTGTAGGCCCTATTCCTGCCCCTTCCTGAACTACCTTTGAAAGTCATAATGGCTCTAGGATAGAGCACTTAGCTCTCAGGCAATTTTCCCTGAAGTCTTGTTCTGAGCTCTGTTCCTTGAATTCTTCCCAGTGCTGGTATAGAGCACTGGGTCTTAGACTGCTCCCCTAAAGCACCCAGCATCCTGCAGACCTAGGGCATTCCATGAGAACTGACTGACTCCCCACTTTCCACTCTCAGACTGGTCTCACTGAGTCAACCTTTTTATTAGGCCCACGTGTCCATTACGCTGTCATCTGGCGGCCCTCATCAATCCCATCTCCTGCAGGCTGGGAAGCAGCTAATTAATTATGGCACAGTTGTGGTTGGCCCCATCTCCCCTTAAAGGGGCCAGTCATCTATGAAATCCCCAATCAACAGATGTTTGTGTCCCTCTTTGTTCAGCTCCTTAAGGCTGGTTTGACAGAATTTCTTTTTTGGCTCTTATTATAAAGTTTCAAACCACAGGCCACCTTCGCAGGGAGCCCATTTTGGCACTCCTTTTTTTTTTGCACATCAACAGCAATTTCAGCCACATTCGGATGCTTTCACTCATCTTCCTCATTCCTTTCACCGGGACCCGCACAGTTCCAATCAGGCCAGAGCTCCAAAGAAACCTCACTGAAGAATTTATCTTGAAATGTATTTACTCCACACTAGCTTCTAGTGTCAATAAAGGGAACAATTCAAGGTGAAAAGCAAAATTAGTCCTAACTTGTAAAATCCATAGGCTCAATCTATATTTCTGTATGTTACAAAGTGCCAGAAAGCTATTGAGACAGCCATCCAGCCTCTAGAGAGCACTATAACTTTCTAACAGTGTGTATCTATTAATCTGAGTCTCCAGCACTCTGATTCCATAGCAGACTAACTATTAGTCAGTCGCTGATAGCCAAGAGTGATACAGGAGAGAAATAACGAAGAATGTTGGAATTTGAGCCACAAGTACTTAGAAGAGACCCTGATGCTGAAATAACTCGCAGGAAACAGCAAAGTGTGTAGCTCTTTGCTACCAACCAGCCACTTGCTGGTTGGTAGCAAAGGACCCAGGAGAAGAAGAAGAACCCTGGATCTCTGGAGCCAGCTTCCTCACCCCCAGGTTGGTGTTAGGAGCCGGGAGTAGATGACAGTGATATGATTCCAGAAGCTGGCTATTGTGTGAAGTTCAGGTGGCTCTCGAGTCTCAATTCACCCGTGACAGCTGTGTGCAGCGTCCTAAGCTACTGAATAAGAATGTTCATACTGCAGCCTCGTGTCTGTCTGCATTACCGTCACAGTGTCACACTGCTGCCAAGGATCTGAACTTTCTATCTGACTGCCCAGGGAACCCTGAAGCAACCTGGGGAAGAAAAACAAAATGAAGAGAAGGCAGCAGAGAGAGCATCCCCTGCATCACACCCATCCAGCCTGCTGTAGGTGATATTGGCAGCTCCTTTGACCAATATCAGGCAAATCCTCATATCAGTCAGGAAGCACCCCATAACCACACAGAAGGCTGGGACCCAGATTACCTTGCCTTCTGTGGCAAAAGCCCTCACACTGTTCTACTGTCACAGACTTGTACACAGCTGCAAAACTCACTTCAGCTCTCTGAGGTCCTTCCCCGCCCCCACTCCTGACAACAGCACTTCGGTTATGGAAGAGGCCTCCCCTCTTTCATAACCAAAGCTGTCCTGTACACTTCCCACTCCTGCTGGGAAAAGGCAATACGCCGCGTATATTGAAGTTACAACAATTAGCATATGCATTTAATTACACTACATACATACTGTTTCACCAGTCAATGTTATAGTTACTAGTCTAGAATTTGGATCCAGCTAGTGGCCAGCTAGACTGATCACGGGTAGGGAGGAGCTGGGTTTTGTCAGTCACAACACAATGCTCTGGGAAGTCTTGGCAGGACGTGCCCAAGTTTCATGGCAAGGCACTCTGTTTATATAGTGATTTTTCTTCATTGGGACCAATGAGTTTTGGACCGTCATGCTGTAATCAATTGTTATTTGACGAGTGCTTGGTTTTTTTAATTGTTTTTTTTATTTTGTATCACAGCTATCTTGTCCCCATTGATAGGTGCCTGTTTTATTTTTAGAGTTATCGATCTGCCCTCCTTTGACATTTCAATAGGGGTGTGTTGCAGCCTCCTGACGCCTTTGCGTTTGTCTCCGGTTCCTCCCTTGTACATCTGGTTCAGTGACGGCCTTCACATTTATTTCTTAACACATACATTTCGTATTCACACACAAAACAAAATTAATTTACACAGAACATTTTGCATAGGAACATCAAGTTGCAATGCACAAGAAAACAATCATGGCATTCTTTTACTTATTTTAAAATACTAAACCTACAACAAAGTGGTGACCTTAAAACCTGTTACTGCCTTGAAATCAGCCCCATCACAGATTCCGGCTGATGCATTTTTACCAAATGGCCCATTAGGCCATTCCTTTCTGATATTCAAAAAAGATGGCTGGCAGGATAAGATTAAATCATACACTAATACATTTAATACATGCTACATTATTATTTTTTATTTTAAATTATACAAAATACAAACATAAAATCCTACTACTACATGTCCACCGAGCTACTACCTCGCGGAGAGGTGTGCTTACTACAGTGATGGAAGAACCCTTTCAATTGCTGTAGTAAGTGTCTACACCGAAGCGCTACAGTGGAGCTGCTGTACTGCTTCAGCCTTTCTAGTGTTGACATAGCCTTAGGTTTCTGAATCTCTGAAAAGGCTTGGATTTGATTTCTGTCAAGGGAAGGTAAAGGGAAAGTTTCCCTTTTATCTGAAGCTTGCCAGTCAATCATCGTTATCCCTCACTACTGAACCAGAGCAATTACTTCTGGGCCAATGAGTTTCATTCCCAACGGCTACATTCCGTGAGCCTGGCTCACAATGCATAGCACTTACTCGCCCACTGACTCCAACAGGACTACTTGTGTGAGTAAGTGCTCAGTAACATAAGATGGGCAGAACCTGAAACCCAAGTCAGCCACAGAAGCCTGCAGGTACTATCTCCTTGCATTTTATTGACCCAGGCTGTGTCTGTAGACTATGCAAAGGAAAAGTGCCAACTTGACATTTGTCCCCAGTTAGATTTAGCAGTATCTTCTTTTCTACTAGCTCAGCATCACAATTTCTGCACACGCCTCGCAGGCTTTCCCAGTGTTTGTCTGTAATTCATATGATTTCCCAAGCATGTCTTCCCACGGGATGTGTATTCAATCATAAGTATGTGTTTACTCCATTTTGACCAGAACCTACTTTCAGATTTGTTGTGGCTATTTTTCCTGGCAATACAAGTAGCTGTTGCAAGGATTCCCTGTGGAAATGTCCTGCTCATCTCTGCTTTACTTCCTAGTGATAGATAGCATAATTTTAAGTCCTTTAGCTACTTGAACTTTTTTTTTCTCCTTTCTCCAAAGCTGGTTAGTTCCTGTAAAACTAAAATGTCTTTCTTCTTCTGGAAAGAAAAGGCACAATTGTATCTTTATTTTGCCCACTTCCCCTGCCCTGTGCATCCGTATTGTAGCAAATTGATAAGTGGTGAGTCATTAAAAAGGAGGCTAGAATCATTTTCTGGGGCTCTCGTCTTACACAGATAATGTCAGTCGGCATTAAGGAGTGGGTCAAGGGCAGACTCAGGCCCGGCGCAAGCTTTTTTGCCGACCTAGGCAGCAAAGAGGGGGAAAAAAAACCTGATGCCGCAGCGGAGGAATCGCCACCAAAATGCTTCCGAGAAGAGGAGGAGTTGCCGCCGAAATGCCGCCGAGAAGAGGAGTTGCCACCACCTAAATGCCACCACGGACCGAAGAGGGAAGAAGGAGTCGCCCCCGAAATGCCGCTCCCAAAATCCTGCCGCCCTAGGCAACCACCTAGGGTCGCCTAGTGGAAGCGCCAGCCCTGGGCAGACCAGGTCTAAACCAGGGTAGAATTGGGGCAGAGGGGGGAGGCCGTACTCTTCCAAGCTCCACCCACAAAATAAGCTCCATCCCTGTGAATCATCAAAATGGAACTCCACTCAGAGTTGATGGGGTAGATGTTCTAAATGTGACCGTGCTCACTCCCCGAGATTGTCCCCCTGTCAGCGGGGTTTGAATATGCCCAGAGGACACTCCTTGGGTTGTGACACTCCTTGGGTTGGTCCCTTGTAAGGGGAGGAGAGGGGAAATAAACATCACCTGTTTGTGGCAGCAAAATTAGATACATTTTGCAAATCTACCATCACCCCCCCCCCCATCTCCTTACATGAGGAATACTGAGTTAACCATGCTGAAATGTATATGCACATCTGAGGTCGTCCCTCACAGAGAGGAATGAGGAGTTCACATTTCAGAGGTTTCCTTATAACCATAACAGCTAGGGACTTAAGGAAAGAAAGAAAGAAAGAAAGAAAGAAAGAAAGAAAGAAAGAAAGAAAGAAAGAAAGAAAGAAAGAAAGAAAGAAAGAAAGAAAGAAAGAAAGAAAGATGTGGAAGCGAGTACCCTCGAGGGCCACCTGGCTGGGCGAGGGTATGTGTGCACCTGTTATCTACCAGGGCACAGTACTAAGGTTCGCGTGGATGTTCGGAGGGAACCCCCCTGGAGCGGATGGGAACCACACAGACACCGAGGCAATAAGGCCAGAGATTTCAGCTTTATTGCAAATGACACTTATAACCTAGGTTTACAATACACAACTAATGTAAAGAACAAGATTATTCCTGTTAAAAACAACAACAGTCCTTGGAGTTGTTCTAAGTCCCAATAATTACTCGGGATGAGCCACGGACTAGTAGAATTAGAGGGATAATACATAGGATGCTTCTGCAGGGATGAATTGCAATTACAGGGAGAGGGTGATGCAAAATATTAAGCAATAGGGTATTAAAGAATACTTACAAATACAAACCCGTACACGAACATTACGGCCGGCACACGCTGAGTCAGGAAAGGTTTCGGGTTGATCAGGCCCAAATTACGAATTAGTGACTTGTGTGAGTCTTCGGTTCCTCTCCTGCCGTTCCTTTGTGGAACTGGACAGATATACCCAGGGTGACGTGAGCACCGAAACTTGAAAAAAGGGGAGGGGGAAGAGCACAATGGGGAGAAAACGAAGGACTTGTTTGTGTCCCCGCTTGGGTGCTCGAGGGGAATGTGGATGTGGCTGCCGCGCCCCAACGGACCAAGGATCGGGGGGGGCCGATGCCTTCAGCGCAGAGGGTGCGGGCTGGCTGTGTATCCTGTAATAGAGGCCAGGGCAAGCATAATGGAGCTAAATATCTTAACGAAAGAAAGAAAGAAAGAAAGAAAGAAAGAAAGAGCTGAAATTCTGGAGCGTAACAGCTGTTGAGAGGTGCCGGGATATTGTCTCACTGCAGTTTGCACCACAGCCTGCTCCCTGATTTGAACCAAACTTGAACTGTTTTTTAAACTGTTGCTAATCAAAGAATCTCTCTCCGCTCCCCTCAGTTCGGCCTACATTTGTTGATAGTGTGACAGTTCATAGGACATATCTGATAGTCCCTACATATTCCTGAGTGGGCATTTGGACACACAATGCGCTCTGGGATGAGAGCTGATAGAGTCCTGGGACATGTGATGTTTGACTTCAGAAATATTAGGACACAACACAGAGTCTGTCAGACACACGGCACCTTCATCAACAAAGGCAGAGAGCATTAAGTTTCCAAGAAAATACAGTGTTAACCATGAGGCTTGTTTGTGGAGGAGATTGCAGGATATAAGATGCCTGGAAATGGCCAGGGAGAGAAAATGCTATCCAGGATTTCTGAACCACTAAACATCTCAGAGTCTCCATCTGTGGCACCCCTATCCCACAGATCCCCTGTTCCTGGAGCATCTGTGAACAAACCCATCTGTGCTTGGAACAGACCTTTTGCTTAGCTCCCTCTGCATCCACTATATTTAATCCCAAATTAGAATGATTTATTGCATTCCAGTTGCTCAGGAATGAGTGTCAATTACTCTTTCTTTAATAAAAAGGTTTCTTAGAGGATGAATCCAGGCCTCGTTTTTATTTAAGTAATATAATACCGACCTTTTAAAATGCTTATTACTTTATAGATTTTCTTTCTCTGCCATTGACTCTCTCAACACTACACAATATATTTTAGACCTTGGCAAAGACTTAAATGTTCTAAGCTAGCAGTTTCTGTCTATTTTATTAATGCACGTGATAAGATCCAAGATAGCCAGCAAGGGGCCAGATTCTGCTACCTTTACTCCTATTTATTTACCGGCTCGGTGAGCCCCAGTGATTTCTGTTGGACTGTCCAAAGAGTAAGGCACAACTCATTATAAGTAAGAGTGGCAGCGATGAACAACAGTACGCAGACGAGATTAACTGAGTATGTGACTGAGAGAGAAAAGGCTGCTCAACACTTGCTGAAACACGACGGCGTCAGAAAAGGGTTACTGTGTTTGCTGCCCTAGTACTCGCTGACCTTATGGGATAGTAAAATTCGTTACACTGTTTCATTACTCTGTCCTCTAAAGCCCCACCACATTCACGAGAGGCAGCGCAGCATCGGGTTCTGCCAAAAGCTATTCCACGAGACAAAATCGGGCATGCAGCTATTTCAGTCCTTCCAGGTGGAGCTGGCTTTCTGATCATTGCGTCAAGCAAGAGCGTAGGAACATCTCCCCACAAACAATAAACTTTCACAATTTCCATGCCACCAAACATGCTGGTTGGCACCATACCACGTTCACTTTTATTGCGCTCAGATTTATTGCACTGTTCTCTCAGCCCCTTCAAGAGCTTGCCATTCACTGCTTAAAAATGTACTGCTCAAGGTTAATTTGGATTGCTCTGGAAGAGGTATGTCACCTGCAGACATTCTGAGAGGCAGGAAACATTATTCAAAACTAGCCTTGCAAAACACTCTTTGATTCTTAAAAACACTGTGATACAGAAACAAGAGCAGCTTCTTCATATTGACTTCAGTACGCACAATTTTATTATCAAATGTAGCCTAGATTGTGCTTAGGGAAAACAAAAGACAATAAACCCCACAAAAGCTTTGATTGCAGCTGTGCTCCCTTCTACCATATTTCGAGTGTGATTTTAATGGCAACGGCTGCTGTTATTAAACTATTTTGAAGAAGACGAGTGCATGATAAAATGAGGAGCAATTAAACCTCAAGCAGTGGGATGCTGTCAGTGATAAACTATTGTCTAGTGGCACATACCTGACTCAACATTACCTCAACCTCCGTCTGCTTTTCTATCTTAGCAGGATTTGAAGCTATAAAAGTCAACAGCTTTGACTAAGCATGACAAGAAAAGGCATTTTTACAATCTATTTGGGGGTAAGAGTACAAATGCCTCGTCTGTGATTTGCCTTCAGCCATTGTGCTAGAAAAATAAGAATGTGATGCATTTTGACATAAATATCATCAGTTCCAATGCAAATGTGTCAGACAAAATAAATCATTAATAATATTTAAATACATAAATAAATAATAATAATTAATAATACATTAAGATATTTGGCCATTGCTGATTTTAGAGATTGTCATTATATATTTTTTCTTATATTTCAAATCATTTAGAAATGTTGTCAAACCACAACTGAAAGTCTAAGGAAATCAAATACAGAAGCTTTTAAGATATATTACAGGTCTGAATTAAATACTTCACCAACTCGAGAGTGACTAGGTCCAGAGATCTCAGAACAGCAGGTGATATATTACAGGATACAACACCCAGGCACAATGGCATGAGTTAAGAGCTGACTTAGGGAGTAATCATCCATTTCAGATTAAATAAGAACCTTCATCTATTTTTACCCTCAACCTGAACCTCTTTGACTTTTTTTTTCCTTCTCGTTTCTGGCCAGGGATGGAACTGTTGTGGCTGGATTACCATGAGAGAGAATCTTCTAACAAGATTTCCAGCTGGGGCCAGATATGGACTTTGACTTGTAACTCATGAGAAAACCGGCATATGTGATCCTTAGTGGATATGGGTTGGACAAGCATGTTTTCAAGTAACTTTGTCCTCACCCATAACCATTTCAGATTTGGGGACAATTTGACCGGCGGGAAGGAGGCCCTTGAAGAATTCCACCTGGATTTCAACAATTTCCACCCCACCGTCAACCTCAGCCTGGACCAGTCCACACAAGAGATCCACTTCCTGGACACTACAGTGCAAATAAGTGATGGTCACATAAACACCACCCTATTCCGGAAACCTACTGACTGCTATTCTTACCTACATGCCTCCAGCTTCCATCCAGGACACATTACACAATCCATTGTCTACAGCCAAGCCCTAAGATACAATTGCATTTGCTCCAATCCCTCAGACAAACACCTACAAGATCTTTATCAAGCATTCTTAAAACTACAATACCCACCTGGGGAAGTGAGGAAACAGATTGACAGAGCGAGACAGGTACCCAGAAGTCACCACCTACAGGACAGGCCCAACAAGGGAAATAACGGAACACCACTGGCCATCACGTACAGCCCCCAGGTAAAACCTCTCTAGCACATCATCAATGATCTACAACGTATCCCGGAAAAGGATCCCTCATTCTCACAGACCTTGGGAGGCAGGCATGTCCTCGCTTACAGACAGCCCCCCCCAACCTGATGAAAATACTCACTAGCAACTACACACCACACCACAGAACACTAACCCAGGAACCAATCCCTGTAACAAACTCTGTTGTCTACTCTGTCCCCATATCTACTCTAGTGACACCATCATAGGACCCAACCACATCAGCCACACCATCAGGGGCTCATTCATCTGTACATCTACTAATGTGATATATGCCATCATGTGCTAGCAATGCCCCTCTGCCATGTACATTGGCCAAACCAGACAGTCTTTACGTAAAAGAATAAATGGACACAAATCAGACATCAGGAATGGTAACATACAAAAGCCAGTAGGAGAACACTTCAATGTCCCTGGACATTCAATAACAGATTTAAAAGTAGCCATCCTTCAACAAAAAAACCTCAACAGACTTCAAAGAGAAACTTCAGAGCTACAATTCATTTGTAAACCTAACACCATTAATGTGGGCTTGAGTAGGAACTGGGAGTTGCTGGCTCCCTACAAAAGCAATTTCCCCTCTCTTGGTATTGACACCTCCTCATCAGTTATTGGGAGTGGACCACATCCATCCTGACTGAACTGCCCTTGTTATCACTGGTTCTCCACTTGCAAGGTAACTCCCTCCTCTTCATGTGCCAGTATATCTATACCTGTATCTGTAATTTTCACTCCATGCATCTGAAGAAGTGGGTTTTTTTAATCACAAAAACTTATGCCCAAATAAATCTGTTAGTCTTAAAGGTGCCACCGGACTTCTCATCTTTTCGGTGCTTATGTAAATTGAACCCAAACTCCAGATATATTGAAATACTTGCTAGAGTTGTTTAGTAAATGCACAGCGCCCAAAGTGAGGTGCTTTACAGATAAAGAAATAGACACCATTATCCCTTGTGCTGAAGAGCTTACTTCTAAGGTCATGATCCTAATTAGGGATCTGTTAATCTGGCCCCATGCCCAAACTCCATTCTAACACATTCCAATGCAAGATCAAGGCTGAATTGTAATGCTGATGCAATGAGTGAAAGCAACAACCAATGGGGAGATGGGTAAAGGGAACATCATAATGCCACACAGGTTTGTCATATGCTCTGCTTAATACCACAGCTATAAGTGGGATGTTCAAAAGCATTCCGCTTTAGCCTAACTCTGTTCCCACTGAAGTCCATGGAAAAACACCCATTCACTGCTGAGCAATTTTCAAAAATCCCACACCCTAGGTGAAATCCTGTCTCTATCCAGAGCAATGGGAGTTTTGCCATTGACTTCAATGGGACCAAAAATTCATCCATATATAAATATGCAGATTTACCTATCTCTATGTAACTCTGGATTTCTTTGCTAGACCCTTAGAACTCTTTAACATTTTTTTAATTTAATTCTACAACAGTTTTGAACACATACCGTTTAAGGGCTGTAATTTTATTCCAGCAGACTGCTTGTTAACACCCAGGTGTACTGAACTATGATGATCATTCTACTTTTGTGATCTTTGGATTGGCAGCTTAGATCAACCCTCCAATTAAATATAATTTGGGAACAAGCCACCATTCAAAACAACCGTAGGCTGATTAAGAAATTAATTATTTGACAGATGTGAGTGAAATCCTAGCGTAAGCTCAGATATGCCGTCTATAGACAGATGCCACTGTGCCCTTCGATATATAGTAATGTATGTTAAATGTAGATACTAAAATCTACTGAGAACAAAAAAAATATAGGTGGTATACTCTCGTTAGTAATTCTTTAATACGAGTCTATGTAATGGGAAACACTGGTAGTAAAGAAGGCTCAAATAGGATAAGAAAAAAAAAACCTTCATATATTCCCTGATGTCATCTTAACAACAGCTGATATATTACAATGGTATGCACTTTTTAACTGCAAGTAAAATAGCCATTACACTTGTAACATTTTATGTGAAATGTTATTGGAGAGAAAATAGCTTTGACAATATATATTTGAAAAATTGTTGCTCTTATTCAGAATTCATGAATGCAGTCTTCCTGCAATATATCAAATCTATAGTAAGTCGTCCATCACATTACCTTTTAGGTAACAGTTAAACTGATGCTCCATGGTTTATAGAATACTGAAAGCTGAGGAACAGTTTCCTACCCCCCCAAAAAAGCTTGCTTAGCTCAGTTTTTTAAAATAGTCTCTTTAAACAAGTATGAAGTAAAAATAAATAAATACAGTGCTCTGTGGAATCCAGGGATGTTGCAGCCCGATACAAACACAGTTATTATCACCATTTAAGCAAGTGGCTTGGAGAACGAATGTGTATTAATTATAAAGAATGCAGAGTAAATGCAACTGTGCCTGATTTGCATTTGGTTCCGCTGTTATTTCTCTTTCCATGGTGCAGAAAGAGATTTCACAGATATTTAATGGAAGGCAATAACAATGGTCCTTCCCAAACAGACAGCAGTAATGCAATTATCTTCCCTGCACAGAACACCACCACCACCACATTGTTCATGCAAACTTAAGACTGAGAAGTAAAATAATAAGGTACTGACGAATTCAGACAGTAATGATTAGAGGTACCTATTTTGTGGGGGACTGGATAGCTGAGGGGATCGATACTGGGCTACAGAGCCATTCATTACTATGGCATGGCTTCAAATCCATCCCATATTGTTTATCCTATGGTTTGCGTTCACTAGCAAACGTGGACTGGTTGGGTGGTTAAAGTCCATTTCCTGATGGAGGGCACAACATGGTGTCGACGGGTTACAGCCAAGTTCTTCACAACCTTAAAAGATGTCCCTATGCTAACTGATTGATGTACATATCATTGATATAGGGATGGGCCAATTCTAAGGGTACGTCTATACTACCCGCCTGATTCGGCGGGTAGCAATCGATCTTCTGGGATCGATTTATCGCGTCTTGTTTAGACGCGATAAATCTATCCCGGAAGCGCTCCCCGTCGACTCCGGAACTCCAGCGCTGCACGGGGAGTAAGTGGAGTCCATGGGGGAGCCTGCCTGCTGCGTCTGGACCCGCGGTAAGTGCTTTTACGTTCGAACTAAGATACTTCGACTTCAGCTACGTTATTCACGTAGCTGAAGTTGCGTATCTTAGTTCGACCCGACCCACCCCCCACCCAGTGTGGACCAGCCCTAAGTTTCATGTTCTAGATGGAAGCTACCAAAATAGGATATTTGGCTGCTGTGACTCACTGGGGTGGCAGAAGGTGTGATAGGGTTAAGATGGCCCATCCTCAATAATCCACTAAAAGGGAAATCTTGAACTAAACTTCACCTGCCTGAGGAAATAGAGAGATGGGCTTTGAGAGTCCCATAAACAGACACCCAAATGATGACTCCGGAGTGATCTCTTTATAGGATGCTAGTGGCATAAAAGAGATCTAGGTAAAGACTAGTGATCTTTTTGGTTAATAAATGTTATTTTTAAGAGTTTTATAACACTATGTTATTTTCCTGTCTGAGTGTGCATGTTACTTTATATAATTCAGCTTCTATATTAAAATTCCCTGTTTTCCTTACACATAGTTAGCCAGGGATTTTTATGTTAGACTTTAAAATAAATGTGTTTTATCTTGTTCCTTCACCTGCTAAAGTTAAATGCATTATCATTTTGTTGTGATAATGTAGCACTAACTCAAAATGTGCAGTGAACCCAGAAACCTCTGTTATCTAACCAGAATACCGGTATTTCTTCTTGGAATCTACCAAAGAAAGAAATATATAACAGGTTGTAGGATTCGGAAGATGCTCTGTTCATTTTATTGAGTAAATATATGTCAATGTCCATGAAATACAACAGCAAGTGTAACTTGCTAGAGCCAGGGCAGAGTTATAATGTCAGGATCTGGACATGGAATTGACCTCTCTCAACGTTTGGGGTAGGTCAGAAATGGGGCTTTGGTTGCAACCTCTCCCTGTTTCATCGATTGGATTCTGACATACACATAGAAACGTGCACACACGCCTATGTGCACAAGGGCCAATTCTCATTTGCACTAAGGCTATTTTACACTACCCTTGTAGTGTAAACGTGGCTATAAATTACAAATATACTGCCAGAGCAGTGTAAAGAGGCCTTAGTTTAATTGAGAATAAGAACCACAGATTTACATATACCATTACACATACATCTATGCACCTCCTCCCACCCCCAATAGACACAGAATTGTGTGCACACAAATACACACCGTCACCTGTTGTTCTGGCTGCAGGAGAGAAGAGACTAAAATTGGGCTGGTGTAAATCAAGTGTGGTGGCTGCAATCATTCTTAAAAACAACTGAGGGGGGAAAAGTTTCAAAATATGTGCGCCATAAATAAAATATACAAGGGCTTGCTGTGAGTGGAGTATTGATCCCCGTTGTAAGTTGAGATGTAGAGAACTGCAGTGCTGGCATTCGCAGATTTGTGAATTGACAGTAAGTCCTGGTTTGCCAGTACCCAAATTACTATTCTATACATGGCCAGTTGGAGGGAAGTCATTAATTAGGTTGACTTCTTTACTCAGGAGGTAAGGGTAGAATTATCCCACAATGCCCCGTGGTGTGCTCTTTACTTACGGCTTCTCCAGTAAATTGATGGGTAAAAATAATCTCTCGGTGAATGCAAGACAGTCCTTTAAAACACAGCCAAAGAAATGGAAAGGTGGACTGGGGCTGCTAAAGTTTGCAGCAGGATTGGTTGAGGAAGAATCAAATTGGAAGCTCTGTACAGCAGGGTTTATTCTCCATTGGAATCAATGAGGGCATAACAGGGTGTCTGGCGATTCAAGGGGGCCGGGGCGCAGCCAACCCTGTTCTGGAGAGGAGCCCACCGGCAGGTGTTGGGAATCGTCTGACCCAGCTGGACAGCATCTAGTGACTGGGTCAGATGACTCCCAGCTATGAATAGCAACCCCCTATCACCCCCGCCCCAGCTCCAAGAGAGGGCTGGGAGTACACTCTACAGCAGATGCAGCAGGATGCTATGAGAGGGCAGACCAGTTGACCCTGTAGACTGTGCCCCCAATAGTTAGCTAATGGTACAAACAACATTTGGAAAGTTCATTACGTGGTCCCTCAGCAAATTTCAAGTGGTCCACACACAAAAAAAGTCTGAGAACCACTGCAATAGAGAATAGAGTGGCTTGGCTGATGACTGTGTCCAGTTGTGTCAGAGCTGAAACATTTCCATGAGGGATCTATCCTTTCTTAATGTCTATAACAAATGCATGTTTATTTCTGGCTTATCACTAAAAGGCAAGAAAACATTCCTGATAATCTTGTCGTGCAGGTACAGTCTGACTTATTTCATTTATTGCATTGGAAATAAGTTGTCCGTGACACTAACATGTTGAGCTGGGTGGAAACTATTTTTTTTAACTCTTCATCCTAAATCATGATGAACATGTAAATTTTTTCACAGGAGGAAAATTCTGACGAATTTCATTTCAGGGTACCTGATACGGAATTCTTCAGCTTGCTTCTGGCTGCCTGACTCCTTGGGCAGTGCCCTCTTTCCACTGCCACGCTACCAGCTCCCTGGAGAGTTGGGTAGCCTGGAAAGGCAGGTGCCCAGAGGAGCCTATGTTGGCAGGAATCCATGTGAGTAATTTGGCCATTCTGCCTGACTGGTTTCCATCCGAAAATTTCCCAGAAGCATTACTAACACATTGTCTTCCCTTTTGGGCAAGTTGACATCATAGCACCTGTCACAGACTCACAGGTCGGGCCTACTCTTGGTCCCGTACGGTCCCTGGGGAGAACCCCCTTCTCAGTGGTCCACTCTCTCTCGGGGGTTAAGCACCTTCGCCTCTTGGAACCGCACCTCTCTGAGTCTTAGCACGCCTGTCTCTCTCCATGGGCCCCCTCAGGGAGTCCACTCGCTCGTGACCCCTGGGGCCTCCACTCTCAGAGGGAATAATGCAACCCTGATCTCTAGACCCGAGCAACTCTCAGCCAGCATAAAACAAGAGGGTTTATTGAGCGTCTGAACACAACATAGGAAACTCTCAGCACAGCACATCCAAGACTCTCCTGCATCCAGGTGGGCTCTGCCTGCTCTCTCTCTCCAGTCCCGAGCCCCTGTGCTTTCCAGCTGGGCATCTGATATCACCTTCCCCCCAAACCCTGCCTCTGTCCATTGTCTTCTATCCAGGTAAACAGGTTCGCCTGGGCCTCCTCTCCTCTCAGCCATCCTTTGTTCCCCTCTGGCTGGAACTGGCTGGTCAGGTCACCGGGGTCCTTTCTTCACAGCCCATTGTCCTTGCACTGGCCAGAACTGGCTGTGACTCCCAAACTGGGTCTCCCCGTCACCAGTCGCTGGGGTATCCATTCTCCAGGCCATTGGCTGGGGTCCCAAGTTCCATCGCTGGTCCTCTGTAATAACTCCCTCTCCCATCACCTCGTTAAACCAGTAACACCCAGGGAAACTGCGTCCCATCCCCTCTGCATACAAACCATTGAAAAAAAACAAGAAAAACCAATAAAATCCCCCACTTCATCACAGCATCTCCAAACACTGCTGGGAGATTGACTCATACCAGAAAGGACACCAACTTTGTCAGCTAAGATTTTGATGTCAGTGTGGGGTCACACAGAAAGCTGGTGAGAACCTTCTTTAGCCCATCAGAAAACCCTGGAGAAGGAATGAATGAAGCTCAAGTGTGTTATCGCTCTAGTAACTATAGAAACTATCAAATGTGGATTCCAAAACCACCAAAGCTAATATAAACAGGCCATTGGGCCAAACGCTACCATCATTCTGTGTGAGGAACTACCACCAAAATCAATAGGAATTATGCATGAATGTAATTTGCATGAAATTCCTCATGGTGCCTGCTGTATAGTTACCTCTCTAGCGGTTTCCTGCTGCTTATTACAACTGAGTCGCAGCTGTGCAAAGGCCTTCTGGATCCTCTCTAAATAATCTCAGAAATATTGTAAAACAAAACAAATCTACAAAGGAGAAGAATCACTTAAAAGAGCTGTCTAAGAGTCTGTTTGACTTTGCTCTCCTGGGACTGCCTCAACTGCATACCATAAAGTCACACAGCAAGTCAGTGTCAGAACCAGGGACAGAATCCAGGAGTCCTCAACTCAAGTCTTCTGATCCAACCCATCAACTATATTAACTCCTTCAGAATATGCAATGAAGTTTTTGTACTTAATCATATAGTGCTTTTTCACCCTTTGTTCTCATTCTCTGTCTCTCTAACTCATCTCCCACCCCGGTCCCCTTCCCATCCCAGAATAGTCTCTCTGTCTCAGATATATTCTTTCTTTATCAAAGCCCTTCAGAAGGTAGTTTGAAGTCTTGGAGAGACACATGAGCAAGACAATTCAGAGGAAGAGAAGATAATTCAAATGGTCAAGTGCTGGGAGGGAGAGAGCTTTGGGAGCGGAAGCAGATAAAACCCTAAAAATTTCTTCATAGCAGTTAAAATGAAAGTCAACAAAATGTTGCGTTCACACATTAAATGGGAGATTGAAGAATTCCACCACACTATTATGGGGTGTCTGGAATGGAATGTGGAAATGCTCTGGCCTGTGTTATGATCACAATGGTCTCTTCTGGCTTTAAAAAAAACTATGAAACCTGCTCTGGTCAACCCATAAAAGGACATGATGGGCCTGATGCAAAGCTCACTGAGAGCCTCTGGAAGGCTTTTCATCAACCTCTATGGCTTTGGATCAGGCCCCATATGAAGATGTTCATAAGAGAGAAGGGATATTTTTTTTCAAACGGGCCCAAATGATTTAGGAGTCAGTCAAGCAGACTGATTGCTAGATGCACAAAGGGAGTTAGGTGCCTAACAGCCACAAAATCCACAATTTAGATCCTCACAACCCCAGCTCAGCTGCCGCCGAATCTTATAGGCACCTAAACTCCTGTTGGTGCAGATATACATAGCTGCCTAACTCCTGACACGGATGAGACTCTCTGCACCTAACTCACACCTAAGCCCTGGCAGGAGTCACAAAATAGGTGTTCCCCCACCATTATTGCCTGGGGAGGCAATCCAATAGGCATCATGCCTAACCCACACACCACGAGGAAGAGGTGAGTCCCCATGGTTAGAGAACTTGTCTGGGATGTGGGAGGCCCAGGTTTTCATCCCTGCTCTGCCTGATTTGGGGCAGGGACTTGAACCCAGCTCTCCTGCTTGCCAGGTGAATTCCCTGCCTATGGGACCTTAGAGTATTCTGGGCTGGGTCACTCTCAATCTCTCCTTTAGGAGCTGTTTCATGTTGTATAATTACTTAAATATTCATTGCAACAGGGACTAGAACCTACCTGGGGCTCCTGGGTGAATGTGCTAACAGCCAGGTGATAGGGTCATCCTTTCTCTCTCTAGCCCAATGAGTATTTATCCAATGCTAATCCCAATCCTGCCCCTCCCTCAAACTCAGTGTTCTAAAGCACTTGGCCATTTGGACTGAAAGAACCTGATGAATGATCATAACCCTAGAAGCAAGAGAAATAAGCCTTTGGGCCAGTCACTGTTCTGGTTGCCATAAATTAAAAGAACTGACCTTCTTTGCCTCTAATTTTGCACATGCCGCTGATTTTGCTAGCTAAATAGGCATGCCCTGTTTGTGAACAACCATAGAAGTGAGCACCCGATTGTCCAAAGTGATTGTACAAAATGACTATGCAATAGGGCTGTTGGAAGACTAGTCACTGCATGCAAAAATGAACCCAATATTGTTATTTTTTATTCAATAATAATTGGCACCCTGTTGGTTATTCGTGAAGTACCTAATATTAGCACTTCAGCTTTAAAATGGGTGACCCGAGTGACTGTCAGGAGCCGAGCGGCCAGCAGCCCCACTTAACGGTTAGAACCATCCTGAGGGGACCGGAAACCAGAGTCAGAAATCAGGAATCAGAGCCAAGGCTCACACCCAGAGTCAGAAACTCAGCAGATCCTAGGCACCGCCCATTCAACTTAGTGGTTAGAACCCGTCTGAAGGGGCCAGGAACTGGCATCAGAAACCGGGAACCAGAAGCAAGGGTCAGAGCCAGAGCCAGGAGCCAGGAACTAGGAAGGCAATGCAGGGCTGGAGCTGGAGCAGAGCAAGGCTGGAGCAGAGCAGGAACAAGACTGATTGCGGCTGCGGCTAGAAGTATCGAGCAGCCAGAGACCCACTGCTGTTGCTAAGCTTAAAAGTAGGCCTACCAGCTCCCTTCAGCCAGTTAGGCAGCCCTCCCGCACCCAGCTGAGCTCAATCTGCCTGGAGGCTGGGCTGGCTAATGCATTCGACTGAATCATGTGGGCCAGTTTCAAAGCTCCATGAATACTAAAGAGTGTAAATGTGGCTCAGTAGAACCAAAGCCTCAGTATTTGCGAGGTATTTGCAAATATTTTGTTTCGGCTCTTCAACCAGCTCTGGCAAGAACCCACATTTCCGGGCACCTGCACAAACTCAGAAGCTGGCTGAGAAGTTGGCCCTCCAGCCTTTCAAAGTCCTCCTTTTGCTTTCAGCCACATCAAGGCGAGATGATATGGGCTGGTGTGGCTGAGGATTTTTTTTTAAATGAGTTCACGAGCGAAATCATGAAGCACAGTCTAGTCATTCATTACAGTTGAACCTGGGGATTCCCAGAAAGGACCAGAACCCCATTGTGTAGGAGCTGCACGGAGAAATTATTCCTGTTAGAGCTAGACAAAAAATATAAAGGGACCCCCCTACTCAAGGCTCTAGGCATTCCTGCCATAAACTATTAAAACAATTTAGTTCACTGGCAGAACACCAAGCTCCCCTTTCCCCCACAGATTAGCTTTCTCTCAAAGTCCTCCCAGCCATCAGCTCACATAAATAGACACATCTTGCCGCGTGCCCTGAAGGTCAGTAGACTTGGGCTATTTCAAACCAGGGTGGACGCCCTGTTCCACAGTTGAAGTCCTATATGGAAAATGTTCTACCATGTGTCCCTGATTTAAACTAATGGAGAGCCAGCTCGAGTGCCTACATCAGTCCCAACTGTGGGGGGTATGGCACAAGGAGAGAGGTTGTCTCTCGAGCAGCAAGGTCCCAACTCATGTCGAGCTTTATTGATCAAAACCAGCAACTTAAATTCAATCCAGAAACCAGCAGTACAGACCATGGAGCACTGGTGGCACATGCTGCCACTGAGGAGCACTGCTTAATAGGTTGGCTTCTGCATTCTGCACCAACATAAGTTCCACATTGACCTATGGTGCAGCCCCACAAAAAGTACATTGCAATAATCTAGTATGAACAAACAAGTAACAGAAAAGAATCATAGAATATCACAGTTGGAAGGGACCTTAGTAGGTCATCTAGTCCAACCCCCTGCTCAAAGCAGGACCAATCCCCAATTTTTGCCTCAGATCCCCAAATGGCCCCCTCAAGGATTGAACTCACAACGCTGGGTTTAGCAGGCTAATGCTCAAACCACTGAGCTATCCCTCCCCCTCTGAGATATTCTGGAAGATATTCCACATCCCAGAGAGCTTTGCGTCTAAGTCTCAGCTCCCTAATTGGCTCGGAGAAGTTTAACAGCTGGCCAAAATGCACATTCAAAACAATAGGAGAAACAGATAAAGAAAAAAGGAACAGTAAACGATACCAACAAAGATGTGGAGAAAACAGGAACTGCATGCGGCATAAAACCCATTTATCAAATGTCATATTTCATTACTACTTTCCAGTTCTGAAAAAGCCACAGCCCCTTATTTTGTAAAATGACAAGTTATTTTTGTCTGACGACAACGAAGCAGATAACGTCGCCAGCTGGTTTAAGTCTCACAGCATGACAACAACCTTTAAACAACTATTAGCATTGCTGAGTTGAAATGGTCACACGTGATACCTTCATTCCTCCACTCCTCTCGGCGAAATGTGTCAGCATAAATGCTTTCTAAAGGGGAATTCACACTTGGGAAACATTTTCAAGTGTATCACACTTTAACTTGAATCCATGTACCTTTTCAGGCAGCCTTCTGGTGAACTTATTGGTTCTCATAAACTAAACTGGGTCAGCACTTGCTTGGAAGACCACAAGGGAAAATCCAGAGAGCTGCAAGAGGTACTGCTGCGGTGATCTTCCCTGGGAATCAGTACTGAAAAAATGTTCTATTTTTTAAGTGCTTCTCCAAACCAAACCTGATCTTATTCACCCATCACTAATGGAAATAACTTTCTTATCCAGGGATCAAGTACCTTCATGTATTGGGGATTCCAAACCCATGTGGGGCAACTGAAGCATCCCTAGAGTTGTAGGAACAGATGCTAGGATGGGGTAAAAGAATATAGCTACACTGACATCAATGGAGATACATTTGTTTTATAATAGCTGATGATGTAGCCCATTGTATGGTAATAGTTGTAATTAACACCATTTCTTTTCATCCTAATATCCCAGAAATAAACAAATTGAAGTGCCACAATTGCTAAAATGGTGCCTGAGGTTAAAAGAGTGAAGTCCAAAGGAGCAGAAAGCAGATGTAAATTAGAGCTTACCATTTAAATATGCACATTGAAAAGAATTCAGTAGAATGAACCCAAGTCTTCCATGTTTCCAGGCAAAGCTCAGCTTTTTAATACTTGTTGAATCATGCCATGATGTATAAATGCTAGCGGAAAATAAACACAGATAATCTTGCTGCAGACCATTAATGGAATAATGAGATGCCATTAAAATGTAAAATACAAATTTAATTAAGCATAGTTTGAGCATGATTGGCATGGGAGGGGAGGGAGGAACCACCTATGTCTTCAGTATTTGTTCAGTTCATTAAATTGTTTTGCAAAATCTTAAACCTTTAATCTGAATATTCAGTGGTTAGCTTTCGTTCATGAATTATCCATGAGCAACTTTATCTTCTGCTCTTCCAAACAGAAACCTTCAGGAAAGGCTGGTGGAGAATGGACAAAGAGATTTACACTGAAAGAGGTTTGGCTAGGAGTTTTGGGGTGTTTTTTTCCTGTTTCATCTCTGTGAATCTTGGGGGTAACCCCAGCCCAGACATAATTTGAAGCTCCTGCTAAACAGCTTTCAGTTCTCCCGCTAGATTAGGGTCTATCCTAATGCGAATGGACTTGAAATCAGCAGTGGATTGCTATGGGGCTATTCCACACTCAGCAGCCTCCCTCCCTCCCCGACACCTCCCCTAATGTTTGGAAGTGGAAGAGGGAGACACAGGGTCCACCTGCGGCATAGATGCGACATCAGGGGGCTCCCCTTTGGCAGGATAATTCTCTGTTGGGCATTTGCAACTGGGTTATGGCCTCTTTGCGTGCATAGGGCCATAACTCAGTTTGTGATGCTACTTCATTAACCCGATGGAGCAGCGGTTCTCAAATGCGGCCACCACTGGCCACCTGTGGCCATCGGGGGCTTTTGTTGCGGCCATGGCCTCTTGGGCGGTGATGGGGCATGGGCCCATTTGGGGAGGCTTGCCCCTGGCTCCGCCCCTTCCGCCCGCGCCCTCCCTATGGCTGGAGTCACGAGGGTGGCTGAGGCCGTGGTACTGTATGTGGCTTCTCAGCCGCCCCGGAACCTGCACAAGGCATAATAAAGCAAAAACTTCACCACCAAACACCGCAAGCGCGGGTCCGGCGGCCACAGCAGCGCTGGGGGAGGGAGAGCCTCCCCTGGCCTATTATACCCACCGCCCATGTGATCAGGGGTCAGGAAGCAGTGGAGCCACAAACTCCAGAGGAGCAGGCAGCCAGTGTGAGTTTCCCACCTTCCCGGGGCTGTGGGTTTCAGGCTTCCGGCTTCCTCTCTGTGGTGCGGGCTCTGTCCTCCAGCCACCCGGAAGCAGGCTCCACTATGCTGCAGAGCTTCGGCCTCTGGTCCCAGCCCCGGGCTCACCACCCCATCGCCCCTGGCCACCCTGCTGTCTCCCTACCCACCTCCACAGCCAGGGCTTAATTTGTCCTCTGGCTTGCCAGGGCTGAGTAAGTCTGTGGTGAAAAGTGGTACTTGTATGTTTGTTAATATCACTTTTCACTGTCTTCTAGCTATCAAGTCTGCCGCTGTGAAAAGTGATATTAACAAACATACAAATATCACTTTTCACAGAAGCAGACTTATTAGCTAGCAAGTCATAAAAAAGCAACCAAAAAAGAACAAAAGACAAGAACATGCAAAGTACCTTCTTTGTGTTTCTATTCTGTTTAGATCCAGTAAAGAAAGCAGACAACTATACATTATTTTTATTATTAGGTCTGCAAAAAACCCTACATAAATAAATTACACTGATTTGTACCTGTATATGTACATATTTATTTGTTTTTTTCTAAAGTTCATTAAATATTGTAGGAAAAATTGTCAGCGCGGCCACCAGCAAGAGTTGGTGGCCACACTTTGAGGTCACCAACATTTTTGTTGTGAGAACCCCTGCTAGAGTGTATTCTCCACAGATGACCTGAAGGTTATTAATAGTGTTTGAACTAATTGATCCAAGTGTTTCCAAACACCCCTGCTAGGGGAAAACATACTCTCAGTTGGGCTTGATTAGCGCTTGAAAAGTGCTAACACACTGCGCTGAATTCATTTGCTGAAGTATTGAGGCTATGAGTTAGTTGAGTTGCTGATAACTGATTAGGGATAGATGGTAATTCATGTGGAAAAAAGAGTATTTTAGATTAAAGAAAAATAATGCCTGAATACATTGTCCTGAGGGAGGTCTAAACTTGCCTCCTATATACACATGAAATTGTTATGTGCAAAATAATTATGAATAAAATTGTCCTGATAGACTTATAATAATAATTATAAGCTAAAGAAAACAATTTAAGAGTGTAGCTAATATCAACAGGAATAGCCAGGGAGGGAACCATAACTATCTGGAAGCACATACGTTCATTAAATTAGTATCGCTCATTTTCATAGATGCAAAACTCTGCAGTTTTGCATCATTAAATTATGCTTTCTTGCACGGTATTAATAGTGTACCCATGGGTTCGGATGTGTTGATTCAACACTCTGGAGGCCTCGCTTGAAGATCTCACTGTGCTTCCGAAACTGCTATTCAGATGCAGTATGAGATAGTTCCCCATGCTTGCAGCAAGAAATGATCATACTGGAGTTTCTAGGCGTCTCCAGAGATAGCACATTCCTCCTCTGTACCAGACACTGTTTTGATTAAAGGAATCATTGGTACATATCTGGCTTGATTCTCCGCTGGCGTCAATCAACACAGCTCCATTCGCTTCAAGGGAATGTCAATCAACACCTGCAGAGGATCTGGTCTACAGTCAGCAACTGATCAAAAACCTGCATTGGTAGGGACCTCTTTTAGGCAGGGATGGATCTAGTTATTTTGGCCCTGGGTTGTTATTTTTCCTAGGAGAAACAGGAGCCCCCAAAATCATTTTAAAACATCCTCACGTCTGGGAAGATTCTTCCAGCTACTTTGCTCCATTATCAATGCTATTGGGATCTGAAGTGAAAAAACCTTTAGGGAGATTTGTGCAACACTTTAAAATAACTATTGTAAATCCACTTAGCTGTGAATTTCATCTAGGATAGCCGCCCATTAAAAAAATGATAATACTTTATTTAATACATTAGCTTTCATCTGAGGAGCCCAAAATACTTTGGGTGAGATTCTGGGCTATGCCGCTAAGAAACACAGCAGAGAACTCACAGTGCAGGGTGGGGGGAGGTTAAGGTGTCTCTAAACCATATTTCTGGAGTGATCTGCAGGCCAAAGAGTACTGTGGCAGAATGGGATCTTGTCTCTGGTTGTTTATGAGGCAGAGCACTGTCCAAAATCACTGCAGTGTTACATGCTGTCGCCCCGTTCCCAAAACACCACTCCCACCCTGGCATACTCCTTACACTGGAGTTTGTGAGGGGCTGTTTTCCTCAGTCCCTGCACTAAGGAAACTCTCCCTTAGCATCCCATGGGGCTTTAAGAGTCCCTTTAACCAGCATGGAGCAGAGATAAGAATCTTGCCCTTTCTGATTACTAATTAATGAAGCCTCGCCATACTACTGTAAGGTAGGAAAGTTTTACTATCCCCTTTATACAGATAAGGAAATGGGAGCCGAAAGTGATTACGGCTATTTTTTTTAATTGAACACTGTGACACATGGCCTGAAAGGGGTAAGTAGCTTGCTGGCTAATTGACCCAGACTCAACCTTTAGGGGCATATTGGTAGATAATGTTTGTGTTTTGTGTGTTTATTGTTAGAGGTTAACAATGTAATCAAATAGTCCCTGTCATGCTGTAGCCTGTTAATGCAGTGATCAAAAGGTGATCTTAACATTTAAATGAACTGTAAACATAGTGATATCACTGTATTCATCTCTTTTGAAATGTATAGCAAATCACCTGCGAATGGTGGAAGACAGGCAATTGCCTTATGTTAATCCCTGTACCTAATTACCGCTGATGTTTAGGAAATAGGTCTACTTCAAAGTCTCAGTGATTGCCTATTGTTCGCCTAAGAACTACGAGCTGTCAAGAGAAGGCCTGAAACTGTGTAAAGGTGTTTTGGGTCCTGATCCTTTTTATCTCAGACCTGCTTGATGCTTCATGCAGGGGAAGCTTGAGTCATAAGACTGAGATCTCCAGTCCCACCTGGATCACCCTGAATATGAACATTGGACTATCGAATAAATCTGAAAGAACTCTTTGCAACTACAAAGCTCACCATCTCTACTATAAAACTGATCTCAGAACTGTACTCATGTCTATAGGTATACTGATCTTTTAACCAATACTCTCTTTTCTTTTTTTATAAATTTTAGTTTGGTTAATAAGAATTGGCTGAAAGCATGTATTTGGGTAAAATCTGGAATATTCATTAACCTGGCAGGTCATGTGTCCAATCCTTTGGGATTGGTAGAACTTTCTTATATGATGAATAGGATTTTTAGTAATCCTCATGATTTTTGACTTGGGTGTCTGGGCGGAGGCCTAAAGCTGAGTTGCTTTTAGGGAACTGTGTTGTTGGCTTCTGGGTAACCAGTAAGGTATTATAGAAGTTGGTTTGTGCTGGCTTAGTAAATCTAAGTATTGGAATATCCACCAGCTTTGGGGATTGTCTGCTCCATCCTTTGCAGTTTACCCTAATTAAGTAACCTCAGTGTGGATCTCTGGGACCCCGGTCACAGGCAAATAAAAGTGCATGTGTTTGCAATTGCACAGGCATTTATAATGATTGCCTTGTACAAATTAGGCAGCACATATATATGGCCCCAAGGTCTTGTCTGGATTAGAAGTGAAGCTGGGATGCTGGCAGGTTAGCTAGCACGTGCCAAATAGCAGGATTTAATAATCTAGCGTAGACAAAGCATGCTACCTTTAATGTGTGCTGAACTGGTTGATTTAAAGCCCAAGTCTATATGACCTTTTCTGCACTGGATTTTTCAAACATTCTAGTTTGTACATATGCGCTAAAGCATGCTAATATCACACCTTTAAATTCTAGTGATTCACCAAAGGACACCAAGCAAATAAGTGCCAGAATCAGAACCCGAACCGCAAGAGTTCCAACTCCTAGGCCCTGCTCTAACCATTAGATAATACTGTGGACACATCAGTAGTACCTGGTTACCACAAACTCTATATTTAAATAGCACTTTTTGTAATTAATCAGGGACAGATTGTAGCTTTGAAGGCAAGGTTTCCAAAAGAAGGGCGCACAGAGGGGCTGTCCCATAGCAGGAGCCCACCCAGCTGCTCTGCCACCATTTTGCACCCACTTTGCACCAAAGTAAATAACTGCACAAGGCACAGAGCAAGAAGAAACATCAGGATCTCCACCTTTTGTGGCTTCCCCATCACTACAGATCTGGGTGATTTTTCCCCCCTAAAAGACCATCCCCCCTATTGTGCACTGAAGCAGCTTCTTGGAAGGCGTTCAGTTTGCTTTCAAGACAGATTTCCTTTAGTTCTTTATTCTACTTTCCTCTCTCCTGGAGGATGGTGTGGGAAGCAGTTAAGTAAATAATTAAACCATGATAGGGGGTGGAACAAGTGACATTTCTGCCTTCTCTTTGCAGTCATCTGTCAAAGTTCAGGTTGCAGAGAATTAGAAAGCTTGAAGAAATAGTGGCTCAATGTCCCTGGAAGACAGAACTCCTCACAGTGACTGGCTCACTGTCGGTCTATAACCTGGAGCATGAAGTCTTTTAAATCCTCTGTAATTTTTCAACAGCAAGGGATTTGGGGATCTTATCAGCGAAGAAATAATATTGTAAAGGTTTCTTTCCAGCAAGTGTTCCAGTCTTCATTTCAAATCCGTGAACTCCTTGCTTTGTTTAGGCTTGTCTAATATTTTAATTTGTTTAAAAGTTTTGGGAATGGAAATGGTAAATTCACATGCTCCCTGGATTTGGAATTAGCAGCGGAGTCTCTTGAGTTATTGTCTAGAAGCACATAATTACACACAAACATCCCCATCTATCTGAAATTAACCAGAATATTTAATAAAGGAAATAGCAGCATTGTCTAGCCAGAATATTTAATAAACGAACCAGCCTGACTTCCAGTAGTATATTCCCACCGATGTGCCATACCGAATCAGAATATGGGCCTAAAGTCCAATATGCTGGCTCTGAAAGTGGGCTCTGAAAGTGGGCTCTGAAAATCATCTAACTCATGATTCGGAGGAAGACAATGCATCCCATTGTAATGTTAGTTTTGAATGTTTAGTGTGGCCCTAGTGGGGATATAGAAAGGAGGTAAGAAGGTAATAGGAAATAAAGACAGCCTTGCATTCACCTAGGTCACAGTGTCATAGGTCTCTACTCTCTACATGCATCCTGCCCCCCACATTATAAAGGCAGTAGGGTGACCAGATGTCGCAATTTTATAGGGACAGTCCTGATATTTGGGGTTGTTTCTTATATAGGCACCTATTACCCCCCACAGTCTGTCCCGATTCTTCATATTTGCTGTCTGGTCACCCTACTATCCATCTGTGCACTGCAGTTCAAGGAAGAAAATTCCTTACCTTTATGTACTCTACTTACATCAGAAGGCATAAGATTTTACCATGCTTACTTTGGAAAGAGACCACTCAGTGCCACAAAAATAAATCTACTCACAGTACTGCAGGCTGAGAACTTGCTGCTTTATTTAACTGCATCACAGAAAGCAAGGCAGAAAACTCCCAATGACTAAACAGGAAATAAAGGAAGGGTGGTGTATGGCTCCATCCCATAATACTCTGGGTAACCCAGTTAACCCTATCATATTCACTTTACTACATTTACTGCAAAATTGTTTCTGATCGTAAAATCAACCAGTCTTTTTGAAAAATCCAGCCACATTATTTGACCTGGCTCCCTGCATCAGGGAGTTCCATAGCTCAACCACGTGCTGCATGCAATAGAAGCGCTTATTTCTGTTAGTCACCTCAGTAATATTCCTGAGTATTTCAGCTGGAAAGAAAGCCAGCAATGAACTGCGGTGATGATACAAGTCATGCAAGTTAGATTAGTTGCTGTGAAATTATACATATTATTTTTGCAGAGGCTATTTAATGTCCCCAAGCTAACTGCATCTGCACAAAGGATTTCTGTAACTGTAACTTATGGTCATGTTTACCACATCCCCACCTGACTATGTGAATAATAACTTGCGCTGCTGCTAGAGCTGTGCCGTAATAAAGCTGCAAATAGATATTTCTACAGCTCATCAACTGAAATAACACCCACATCTGTGTGGCTTGAGAAATGCAACATTTCCAATGTAACCTTCAGAAATCAAAACTGTAGCCTCCAAACACAGAAGAATCAAATGCTAAGCACATCATCTCATCCAGGAAAAAGGTTATTATTAAATGTTTTCAATATATTTAATCTAGGAATGGATTTATAGTATTAATCAAAGCTGTGTTCTGGCTAGTCTCCTAGCATTGCTCATTGCCGCCCTGTTCTTCTGGATATGCACGCACAGAGAACACAAAAGGTCTTGGCATTTGAGAGACTGATAAAATTTAATTTGTCTGTTTGTGTGATAAACACTCCCGACATATCAAAATGTAGGGAAAAATATTAAATCCTACAACCAATATGGTTAATGCAGGATTAAACCTTGGGCATTGCACCTAGCCTGCGTACTCACCAGAGAGCGCTTAGGGACATAATCTAAAAACATTCAGGGCCTGATCCAAATCCCGTAGTATCAGTGGCAAGACTCCAACTGACTTCAATGGGCTTTGGATCAGGCTCTCAACCAGTAGAGGCAACAGACTGAGGAATTGTCACAACTATACTTCGGCACTGGAAGCCTTGTTTCTTGTTTTCTGCTATTATCAAAGGAGGAGGGAGAAAAGGGGATATAACCATCTTTTAAAGAGCACTTCCGAATAAGCAGAGAGGGGTATTGTGCTGTGTTGGTGTTATCAGCCATAAAAAAATTTGGGGGCGTGAATTGCTGATTTTGATTATAACCGAGGGAAAAGAAAAGAGAGCCTGCAGGAAATCTGTCGATGCCTGTTATGAATCGGAATATAATATGAATGATTGTTCTGGTAACAATGAATGTAGTTTGCCATAATCACTTGTATTGGGAAAGCATCACCACGCTATGATCACTGCAGTTAATAGCGTAAGAAAATTATATAATCCTAGAATATCAGGGTTGGAAGGGACCTCAGGAGATCATCTAGTCCAACCCCCAATTATATTGTCTCAACTCAACACTGTGTTTGCAGGTTAAATGATCAGTTAGCTTTTCATTAGGCACTCAGGACCTCAGGTTATTGCCAGTAGTAGGATCTCTGGACTGTAACTAAGGAGCTTATTTTCCTGACATTTCCAACCCTATTTTGCAAGATTTGGATAGCATGGTGTATTCCAGATAAGCATGCATATTTTCAACTGCTTATCTTTACTTAACCTGGGCCTTTTCTCTTTCACCCCCATTACTAGTTGACAGTTGCTTGTTGATTTCAGTGAGTGTTGGGCACATAAATACATTTGAGGATCAGGGCCTAGATTCCTAATCTTTGAAAAAGCTGTTTCACGTCCTTTCATCTCAGTCCCTGGTTGCCACATTGGAGTAGCTGGTCCATGTGTAAGGCTACGTCTACACTACCCGCCCTATTCGGCGGGTAGTTATCGATGTTCTGGGATTGATTTATCGCGTCTCATCTAGACACGATAAATTGATCCCAGAGCCGCTCCCCGTCGACACCAGAACTCCAGCTCTGCGAGTGGAGGAAGCGCTGTCGACGGGGGAGCCTGCCTGCTGCGGTGTGGACCGGGGTAAGTACCTTTTGAAATCGATCTAAGATATTCGACTTCAGCTACGTTATTCACGTAGCTGAAGTTGCGTATCTTAGATCGATCCCCCCCTCCCTAGTGTGGACCATCCCTAAGGGGTCGACAGTCTCTAAATGTTAGCACAAACAAGAAGCACGTCGGGATATTATTTACCAGTAGAAAGTGTCAGAGAAACCACATAAGGCAGGAAATCGCTTTCATAGGGATTTCCAAAAACTGTCAGATAACAAACCCACAGCAAAAATCTTCAAACTGTAAAGAATTCAGCTGGTACATCTCAATAACAAAGGGCTCCCTGCCTGGAAATTTCGGATCAATAAAAATGTAATTGTACTTCTCTGATATATCTTATTCAGTATTTGTCTTTTTTCTTTTTTCCCCCCAATGTGTTTAATTTTTTGCATGCAACATTTTCTTCTCCCCGTGACACAAAGATGTAATTCCCTTCAACTTGCAGATTCTGTAATTAGCTGCATGGTATATCCACTGTCTAACCTGGAACACTGCTAACGACGCTGGAGAATTTAGGGGTTTGGCTTTAACATGCTCCAGATAGTTGTTGCTCACCATTGTTTCAATGTAGCATGAACGGCCCACAGTTTCTCTAGGGATGGTGTTCAAATAACTGGAAATCTTGGTCCCGATGAAAGGCAAAAATTCAGGGGGGCTGGGATTTCACATTGTTATGACAAGAAAAACTGCTGTGTAACGTTAAATATGTTCTAATCACTGTGGCTAATTACAAAGAATATATTGCAATTAAAACAAATCAGTGAGGTGCACAACAAATAAAATACAACAAAAGAGTCATTAGGAAACAGACAGCTGTCCTCTTGACAGTCTGATGTTTCAGCAGATGATACAGGAAATGCTGCTCACCAGGTAGGTCAGAGATTCACAATATCAGTCTAAGGCAAATTCTTTTGATTGGAAAGGGCCCTGATGCATAGCCTATTGAAGTCAATCGAACTCTTTCCACTGAGTTTAACGGGCTTGAGATCAGGCCCAAATTTGACAATTGAAAAACAAGCCAAGAAAAATGTCATTACAATAACTATAAAAGTGCTGCCCTTTCTCACCCATTCAGACAGCGAGCTGCATGAAACACACTAGTTTCACTCTGAAGCAATGTTATTGGTTTCACTGTTTAAAAAAAAAAATCAACTTGCCATCATGTCATCTGCTCCCATTGTCATAAACACCAATGTGATCATAATTGTAAGCGTGTAAATATACAATTCACGACATGATACAGTACAGAGCTCATTGGTTTGCTAAAAAATAATACAAAAATGATCATGTCAGTGCTTATAGTGGACAAACCCACAGCTAGATAAGTAGCTATGAAGAGATGTTATTGTAAATACAAATATACATAAGGGTTTTTTTTTTAATAGTTGCTTGCTAATAAAGTGCTAATGGACACAACTTCTTGGTCTCTACTGCACTGATAATCATAACCCTGACTAGCAGGCTTGTATCATTTTCCCTGCATCGTGTAGCTACTATGCCAAAGCTAGTGTCATGCAAATAGCGCTGCTACAGTAAAAGTCTAATGAATTAAATTTGCTTTTCCACGAAGCTAGAGTGTGGGAATTGAAGACTCCAAAAGAAATAAGACTCTCCGAAATACACTCCCGTGGTGTCACAGACACTTTTGGACATTTATCCTGCAAAACAACTGGCTGCGTAGCTATGTTTAAACATAAGTATCTCGTCCATTGCTAAACTTTATTCTTTGAATAATATCATGCTTAATAAGACTCACATCCACAAACATGGAGATCGCCATCCCTTTACTCTTTAAAATCCTTCTAAAAGAGCTAGCCACATTAGAGAGTTACAGGCTAGAAAAATTCACTTTTTCTTCAAGAAAAACCAATAGTTATGGAGCTAGATTAGGACAGAAAATGCCTTTGAAATAGAAAATAAAAAAACCTGTCCTTTGCCCCACGCTAACTCGAAAACTATCAGTTCGGTGTGTATCAACTTTTCTTTAAAAATAAAAATATTTTCCACGTTATGACCTTCTGTGATGTACTTTAGCTCAGAGTGAAGTTTTATGGCCCTTGGAAATAAGAGGTTTATGATAGAAATATTGACATAGCATAGGCTTCAGCAGCACTTGAATGTACCCCAGCTGTTTTGTGACTAATTCCCCATGTGATATTGTTATTAGAGTTGGTCACGGATATTTTGATGAAATGTTTTTTCATAGGAAAAAACCCCTATTTATTGAAACTTAAACTTTTCACAGGACAGGGTTGCTTTCATTATGAAAATACTTCTGAATAAAAAGTGCTGACATTGTCAATAAGCTTTGTTTAGACCTTTTTGCAACAAAAAGCTCCAGTTTTCCAGTTCAAAATGCCTCCCCCCCCCCCCCCCCCCCAATTTTCAGTTAAAAAAAATGTCCTCTTCGGCCCAGTGAGAGATGGGAAAAGTTTACAAAATCTCAAACATGTGCACTGGTCAGGAAACCCATTTCCCATCCAGCTCTAAGTATTATGAATGGGTCGGTGTGAGTAAAATCTCTCAGGAGCCTTTTATATACATATACAATCGGTATTGGGGGCAACTGACCAAGGATGGAATTATTTTGTATCAACTCTTCCCATGTTCTCTAGACAGAGATACATACAGACCAAATCGGTCAAAGAGTTGAGGCAAAAAATTAAAACCCTGATCTCTTTAGTGTCTTATAGTGCCTGGAAACTGAATGTATCCTCAGTAGAAAAGTGTTTACAATGCATCTGGATGTTTACTATAAGATTTAAAATACTGTCATTTTTGGACCTTGCTGTACAGGAGATACTTACTGGGTTCAAACAATTCTCACACTTCTTTTATTCTCCTATGTTGGTTGGTCAAATTCGACAGTATACTATGGATTTGCTATTCAAAAACAGTCTTCCTTTACACTGCTGCTGTAGTGGGTGAGACCAGTGGTCCATCTAGCCCAGTATCCTGTCTCTGACTGTGGCCAGGACCAGAGCTTCAGGGAAAATGTATAGAAGATACACTGGGACTGGCGTTCAAATTAGTCCAACCTTGGAAAACCCTCTGGCTTTCTCATGAGCGATCCTTGGCTGTTGTCTTAAAATTACTCCAGTGGTTATTACTGGCTTTGGAAAGTATCTACCAAGATGGGATGGATCTAAATAGTGAGGTTGGTGGATTACTTTTGCTACTACGTTCAGAGAAGACTACTGCCATTCTCTCTCTTGTAAGTGTACTGTTGAAACCACTTGGGTCATTAAACAATGCCATCCAGGCATCTGCTACAACAGTAGTAGATCTTCATTCAGCAATAGAAGCTACATATGGATCCATCAGAGAGCTATCCATTGAAAAAGTACTGGAAGAAGCAAAGACTTCAGTCCAGAAGTTGACTAATGAAGGCATTTATATTGAAGCCTTAAGTGAAGAGGACAAGAAGTGTTTGTTAAGACAACTGAAAAAGTACACAGACTTGATTCTTAAAAATCTACAACAGCGACTTCTAGATTCTACTCAACCTCTACGTATCTTTTACAGTTCCCTGTCCTATAAAACACCGACAGTTGAGTGGAGTAAGGCACTACCAGCAATGGGGCTGCCATGTGCTCAGCACAGAATAGAGAATTTGAACACAGAGTGGAATATCATACACCAAATGAATGAAGATTTGACTTCAACTTCTTTTTTATCATCACGAGTGGCTCGACGCGATCTTTATGCTATGTTTCCTGGGATGAAAGAAGTAGGAATTCATCTCTTGCTACTCCCAGTCACAACAGCTACAGTTGAGTGTTCTTTTTCATCATTGAATAGAATTTTTTGTGTTCTGAAAGAAGTCGTCTTCTGCCTGATCATGTGAATGGACTAATGAGCATATCAATTGAAGGAATGGAAGTACCGGACACACGAGAAGCCACCAAAGATGAACGCATTGCATTCAAGAAGTTCATTAACAGAGTTGTGCAAAATTATAACAAGAAACCAAGAAGGATGTAGCTGTAGTGCTTCATAGAAGGCTTGCGTAGCCAACTTTAATTTGTGTGATGATTTTAAAACATGAGTTAAATCTAATAAAATGGTCATGAAACATTTTTCAGTTTTTACTATGGTGCCATAGAGCCCACCTTCACCCTCATGGTCTCACCCCTCATCAGCCCTGATTTCCTCGCCCCCACCCCACCGTAAATTCGAACACCCCCCCTAATTTCAATTCTTGGGGAAAACACTGGTCACAAGAAGGCTTCAGAGCTGGAGCAAGGTCGGAGTAGGGGACGAACAAGGCTGAAGCAGGTTGGAAGAGGGCTCAGCAAGGCTGGGGCAGGAACAGGAACTGGATCAATGGACAGGCCGGAAGCCTAGGGAATCTGTAACATGCAAGGCAGCAGGAGAGTTCCTGGCCGGGTAGTGCTGTTGCATAGATTAGCTTGCAGCTCTTGTGAGATCCATGAAATACCTGTGCCTGGGAATCATCTGGCCTGGACCTTGCCCAGGATAGGCTGCTGCAGCATGCCTGAGGGCTAAGTCACTGCAGGCTGTGGTTACAGGACGAGTCAGTTCACCTACTGAGGCTCTGGAGATGAGCGAGCAGCCCTGGTCTGGCTGCCAGTTTGCCTCACACAAAGTAAAGGAACATCCTAATTTAGTCATCAAAGGACAGGTTGTGTGCATGGGTTAGATATGCTCTATGCAAGGCTTTGAAAATTCCCTTCTAGGTCTCTGAATAGAGATCATCCATCTAAGTGTGTGCGGCCCACCCCCAAAGTAAGGCCCGTAGCACAAATGGAAAGATATAAACGTGCAACTTCTCACAGAATTTCTGTTGCTAAGGAAACCAGATTGCTTGCATGAATCCACAATGGCTGCCTTGTTTGGACCCTCGGCCTCTTTCTCCACCTCTCACGGAAAAAAAGAAAACTATAGAACAACTAAAATATTCATATACCTTCGTTATTGAGAAGTGAAAAGACCAACAGGCAGTAGGCTACGATTCTAATGTTCCACTGTGACCTGGGGAACATGGCTGTGACCAGACTCTCTTGTTCTGCCTCGGCAGAGTGCGTCCCGGAGTGAATTATAACTTTCTTCACAGGTGAAGGGATAAGGGGCGTAATAGGAGAGTTGAAAATAGAAAGAGTAATAGATGCTCTAATTCAGGCCTGACCCAAAACCTGCTGAAGTCAATGACAATTTGTCAATAGACTTCAATGGGCTGTGGATTTGGTCCTTTAATGAGGCTTCTCTCCGCGTGTCTTTTCTTTCTTTGGGATACATAGGTAACATACCTAGAACCAGGGATATGGAAAACACCCGTGAGTTCATCTAGTCCATCCCCTTGGAAGTGTGGGGTTGTTCTGTATAACACCGGCGCAGAACACTCAGTAAATGTGCAACGGAAGCATTGGTCCTTCAGGCTTTCATGTCACGTACTCCAAGCTGGCTGCCTATTCCTGTGATGAGCTGCGGGGCTCCACTCCTCTGCCACCGCTCTCCTCTCCCATTCAGTTGGGCATTCTTGCACTTGCAGTGGAGTCTGTCCTGCTCCATATGCCAGTTTCACAGAATGGCAGGGCATGGACATTGGCTGATATATGGAGCCCAGTTTCAGGGTAACTACACCTATATCCCCTTCCCCACCTCCACGGTTCACTCCAGGAGTGCCCAATCAGGTTTCACGTCTCCACCCATCACACGGCTTTGGGCAGGAGCCCGTATCCTACTCCTTCTGACCGGGAGATTTTAAGGCTGCTCAGCTCCCTGCCTCACACTGTGATATCCCCACAAGCCAGTCTGCCTAATGCCCAGCACCTGTGCACTTTCTCTCAGCGGGCTATGAACAGTGCATGGCCAGCAGGTACAAGGTACCACATAGTTCTATGTTCTTATGGTGAACTTGAAATTTGGTGCTGCCGCTCCCTCCGGTTTCTAGACAGGTCGATCCACTGTGCTTTTGTCCGCTCCTCGTTGCTGTGCTCCTCTCTCATAGGTCTTTTTTTAAGCTTTTCATAACTCATTCCCACCCCCCGCCTTTCACTGTTCCTTTCCTGAAAATGCTATGAGACTTTTCTCTGTGCTTTCCCCTTCTACTGTACTTGCTTTCACTGCTTCTGTTGGCACTTTATTGCCCTAGATCCCACACACACTGCCTAGAAACTAGATCGGAAGTAGGCATGGGAGGACCAGGTCTCATGTTCATCCCCATAGATTTTGAAGTGGCCTGGGGTATGTGAGAGCTCTCCCTGCAGACATAGGTGCTGGGACTAGAGGTGCTGCTGCACCCTCTGGCTTGAAGTGGTTTCCATCATATACAGGGTTCACAGTTTGGTTCGATGGCTCTCAGCATCCCCACTATAAAAATTGTTCCAGTGCCCCTGCCCACAGATCCGCCCTCTAGGTTCTAAAGAGAGAGAATATAAGGCATGGCTATACAAGGAATAAGCCTAGGTTCCCCTAAGATGTCAGCCAGGCATCCTAGGTACATTCACTTCTTTATGGCACAGATATGACGACAAGATCTTAGCTTGGCGAGCCATCATTGCTTCCTGACCCCATCCGGAAGCACTTCCCTACAGTATATTCTCTCTTTTTGCTTTCACTGACATGTGCTATCCAATGGACACTCCCATTTGAGGCTCTCCCTCTCTTCAGTGCTGTCTCTTTTCAGCATTTCTCTTTCAGTTCTGCGTTCTGTGCTTCACCAGCATTTCACACATTCAGATTCAGAGGCCTTGCTGACACTGAACTTGTGTCTATCCCAGCCTTCTTCCTAAAGAAAGTCTTCCATTCCTATTGTCAGTGCAGCTCCACGGCCGATAGCAATGACGGGAGTGCCAGCATTCGGAGAGCCATAGGACTACAGGCATTTTCAGCATCATGTTCTTTAGCCCCACACAGGGTAGGTCTATGTGACATTGTCAAGGTTCCCTCCCCACTCTAAACTCTAGGGTAAAGACGTGGGGACCTGCATTCAGAGCCCCTAAGCTTATTTTTACCAGCTTAGGTTAAATCCCCCAAGGTACAAAATTCCCTGCACCCTGAGAAATGCTTCTCGCTGCCACCATCAAGTATCTAACAGGAATCCAGGAAAGGAATCACTTGAACTTCCCTCCCCCCCAAAATACCCCCTCAAGCCATACACCCCCTTTCCTGGGGAAGCTTGAGAACAATCTCCCAACCAACTGGTTACACAGTGATCTAAAAACCCACCCCCTGGGTTTTAACACCATAGAAAACAGTCAACTTCTTAAAAGAAGGATTTTATTAAAAATAAAGAAGGTAAAATCATGTCTGTAAAATCAGGATGGTAACTATTTCACAGGGCACTATATTTCCAAACTCAGAGAGATTTCCCCCTCTGGACAAAACCTTAAGGTTACAGAAAACCATGAATAACCCCCCCCCCCTTGCCCCTTCTAACACAGGGAATACACCAAGCCAAAATTAAACAGAAATCTATGCGCTATGCTATCTAAACTTACTTCAGAAAAGGGAGGTTTGATTTTCTGCAGGTTCCTTTTGTCTTCCAAGATCACTCTGACTCAGACAAAGACACTCACTAAAACCTTCCCCCCTCCTAAGATTTGAAAGTATCTTGTCCCCTTATTGGTCAGATGCCAGCCAGGTCAGGTGTCAGTCTGGTTACCTGCATTTCTTAACCCTTTACTGGGAAGAGGATTTTATAGTACTGCATCAGACCCACTCCCTTCATATTTATGACAAACATGATGGTTAAAACCCTTGTGACCGTGGTCACTGGAGGGACTATCCTGATAATGCTCAATCAGGGCAAACTGAAAAGAATAGGGCAGACGATCCCCAAAATTGAGGGGGTTATTCTATAATTAGATTTCACCAAGCCAGTAACCAAACAGCTTCTTTAATACCTTACTGGTTAC
Organism: Chelydra serpentina; assembly: GCA_037349315.1. Taxonomy (NCBI): domain Eukaryota; kingdom Metazoa; phylum Chordata; order Testudines; family Chelydridae; genus Chelydra; species Chelydra serpentina. The sequence continues at coordinate 33,136,824 of JBAIAC010000026.1, forward strand.
CAAGAAGCCAAAACCGTTTAAGCCAGTGGTTCTCAACTCGCGGCCCGTGGGCAGCCCAATTAGCACACAGCTGTGACCCAGCTCAGCTGTGTGCTAAAGGCTGCGGGTCCCGGTTGCCGTGTGGCAGAGTCGTGCAGCAGGGTCCCGGCGGCCACGCAGCAGGGTCGGGCGGCAGGGTCATGGTTCAGGGTTGGGCTGCGGGGTCCTGGCAGCTGCCCGGCAGGGTCAAGCTGTGGGGTCCTGGCTGGCACCTAGCCCCACTCAGCAGGATTGGGGTCTGGGGTCTGGTAGAGTCATGGTCCCTCCGGCCTGCCCCGCACCCTGCTCCTGGCCCCACTCTGTGGAGGGGTCTCTGGGCATAGGGGCTTATGGGAGGGGGTTAGGTGGGGGTTCCTGTTATTCTCAACCTGCAGTCCACTTAACACTTTGGGGGCCGCATATGTGGCCCACAATGATCAACAGGTTGAAAACCACTGTTTTAAGCAATCTAGCCTTTGGCTCCCAGCCAGAGAACCAAGTCTAATATAGTGAGGGTTACTAACAACCTTATTCACCATATATAAATTTCTAGCATTCCCAAGAGATCGGGTACATTACCCACCAGGTCAATGAATATTTCAGATCTTACCCAAATCCACGCTTATAGCCTACAGTTTTAATTACAGTTTAACGAAATCTATGATTCATTTTAAAAGAAAAGAAAGTTGCTATGGTTAAAAGATTATTATACATACAGCTATCAATAAAGTTCATAGGTCAGTTTCATGGCATAGATCGCGAGGCAGCTGATTTGTAGAAATCCTTTTGGAATCAATTTAAGACCAATAGGCAGTCCACGTGCAGAGTTTCTTCCATAAGAAATTGCAGGGGTTAATCCAGAATAGACTGGAGACCGCAGTTTTATGGATTTACACTTTCCCAGTCCAAGTTTAAGGAGGTCTGAGATAGCAAGGATCAGGCCTGAAACATTCAGCTGTGGTCAGAGAAGCCCTCCTTGGCTGCAGAATAGGTAATGTATATTGTTGCTTTGAAGCTAATCTGTTTCCTAAGCATACACTAGTAACTAGTTGCATTCATTAGCATAAGGCAACAGTTCACAGGTAGTTTCCTACACATTTCAAAGAGAAATGAAGACAATAATATTATTACATCACATCTAAATGGCAATATCCCCTTTTTTGATCTCTCAATCAATAGATTACAGTAATAAAACATTATAGGCAGGAACAGAAGTTTAGCATACACAAGCTAATTAGATCACATTGTTAAACTTCTAACAAGATATAGGTAAACAAACAAATACAATTAGTATCTATTCCTGATTCTCTAACAATAGAGACCTATATTTTAAGGACTCTAGTCTATTTAACGTGGTTTTGCTAACTATCTACAAGGATTGCCCCTGTTTACCATTTCAATATTCTTCTAATATGTCCTTAAAGATTGTTTATTGGTCACTCAGCCTGCAGGTTGGCTCAACGTCATAACACCAGTGGATACTGTCACCTTCCTGGTACCTTCACTAGTTATTGTGGGGACTTTTTCAGGATGGAACCTGGGTTGAAAGTAGAAAGTAGAAAGTAAAACATTTTCGTTTCTTCTCCTGAAATCCCACTCACACTGGTACTTTCCCAAAATAGATGTGAGTAACTTTATAGTCAGGATGAAAAACACGCTACCAAGTTCAGACCAATAACTTCCTTCAAGAAAACTCACAAATTAAATGCCTCTTATCTCAGAAAACGGACTTGCTTGCTTTCTCAGAAATCAACTAAAGGCAATAATTTAAAAGCCAATAGAATGAAAAGGAAAGAAACCTTGCTTTTTTCCCTCAAGCTGGTGTTGAATACTGGAGTAACTGAGGCTGAGTTAAAGATACCCTAATGAAGAGTGATACTGCACCATACACAATAAGAATGAGAAAATAACCTCCAAACCAAACGTGTTGTACTCATTGTTTCCATAAAGCAAAGGTGACTGTGGAGTAGTGTGTGAAGTGAAAAAGAGGAATTAGGTGTGGAAGAAGGCAATGAGCACAAATGTTGCTTTTGACTAGGAAGAAGGAATGCCTAAGACCAGTTGATATTGCAACACAAGGTCTGGTGCCCTCAGAGTTACGGGCAAAGTTTACTTGATGACCCCCATTTAGCCTTTGATGTTAGCAGCTGTAAACACAAGTAATTCAGCACCTTTGTTCACTTTGATGCTTTGTTCAAAGCCAAGCTCCTTCCAGACCACAAGGCAAAGCAATGAGCATGCAGGCATCTATTATAACTTGGTCATTTGTCTACAGGGGTCTGAACCATCTAAGAATGAACAGTGAAGAGACACTTGGCATTTATGCAGTAACATCTCTACTGTTCATGAACTGTTTGCGAGGGAGAATAGCCAGCTAAAAAATCTTTTATAATTCATTTACAGTTCACACACTCTCTTTCTTTCTTTCTTTCTTTTAAATAAAACATAGGATAGGAGACATTATCTAAGAACAGGATTATATGATGTGGTTTCATGTGATAGTAGGAGACTGGAATCAGTGACTCAAGTGGATCCTTCCAGTCCTATGTTCCCATGCAAGATGTTTAAAACTTAAAACTTCATGACATTTTTGCACGTTTCATATGTCAGAAATCCTAGGGGTGAAAATCTCATAAATGTGGCAGGTCCCACAGCACCCATTCTCCTGGGAAATGTTTGAATTTCTTAATGAACATTTGTGCACACAGATGTGAATGTAATGGTCGATAAGCCATTGGCTAATAGTAGCACACAGACCAGAGCAGCCATGAGCAAACCTGCACACCACAACACATATTTGTTGGTCAGATTACTTCATTGTGCCATCATTCTCGCATGATGTTATATATTGCTGATACTACTGATGTAACCTGAAGTTGCAGTGCACAGGTTATTCACCTACTGGTTGCACATAACCGAAACGCATATTTGTCAGAATGACAACAGCATATTCAATCAGGGTCCTTCGAAAGAGGATTGCTTTGAAGAAGTCTTTTAGTTTTTTTCTTGCAAATTCAATTTAATCTGAGGTTTTTATGGTCCATGATGTAAATTTGGGGGTCTGTCCTCCTGTTTATACACTTTACACATGAAAGCTCCATTGGTATTAACAGGAAATGCACCGGTAGCATGTCAGCACAATACTAGGCCCCTTAGTAGGTACCTGGAATTTAGATGATTCAGAGTGAGGTGAGTAGTCAGTCTTAGAACAGGGCTTGATCCAAAGCCAACTGAAATCAATGAGAGCCTTTTCACTGACTTCAGTGGGCTTTGAATCAGGTCCCATAAGGAAACATATTTACTCCAAATGGGTGGAGGGAGTCTGCTTTCTACCTTTGTACATGATGTCACACTCATATTTACACCGCCATGAACAAATGCTTGGGCACTCAAGCTGGCAGTGAAAAAGGACCACTCTCTTGCTGCAGGAAATTAAATTGATTTGTATGATGTCTGCATGACATGATTCCGAGTTAAAAGCCACAACAGACTGCTTCTATAATCCTAATGTCCACACACCGCTTGTTGTACAAGATCTATCATTTTGTTGTAGTTAATGCATTTAATATTGAAATGTTTGTATGTTTCAAACTGGTTTTTTTTAGCTCTGATTTTCCAGTAATGGCTATTATTTTATCTTCATTTTATTGCTGGTAGTAACAACTACGTAGCTGCTGCACTGATTTAGTGCACTGACTTCTAGTTACCATACAGTATCTCTCGCTATGCTATCTGTCTATGTTAGAGGTATCCACATCACCCATCAACCTACTTGGATTGTAAACTCTTTGGGGCAGGGACCATATTTTTGTTATTTTTGTGCAGTGCTTTGCATAACAGGGCCCTGATTCCTGAGTGGTGCATCTAGCTACTACCACAATACAAAAAAATAAACAATTTATTTTAAATCAAAACACGGTATCTTCACCTTTTGACGTCTGATGTTCTGAAGCCTTGAACACCTCCCTCCCCCAATCACTTCAGTTGTGATTTGAAGGTGCTCAGCACTCCTGAGAAATCAGCCTTTTGTATTTATCTCTGAACTTTCAGTCTGGCACTCAAACTCAGACCCTGCAATTGGCTTAGTGTCGGCACACCACCATCTCCATGCAAAGCCAATTGCAAGATCAGAACCTGAGTCGCTTTTTGTCCTGCAAATCCACCGGTTCACCAGCTGTGGCAAAGTTTGTCTGATACTTGGTACAACTGGTCATTTGCCTGCACAACTGCTGCAATTGCACATGCAATTGAATAGGACTAGGGTGACCAGACATCCCAATAAAATCGGGACCATCCTGATTTTTGACCATTGGTCCCGCGTCCCGACCGATGGTCGGTCAGGACGACGCCTTTTGTTCTGATTTTCAGTCTTCCGTTTTTGTTTTTGTTTTTGCTCAACTGTTTCTGGTGGCAGAGGCTTTTCCGGTTTTTTTTGCTCAACAACTTTGGTGGCAGAGGCTCTTCCGTTTGTTTGGTTTTTTGGGTAGGAAGTCCCGATTTTCGGGTCTTCTCATCTGGTCACCCTAAATAGGACTAAACTCTGAGGTCTTTCCCCAAGTCGTTGTTCAAACTCCCATTGTCTTGCCTCTGAGGCTAGGTCCACACTACTGCCCGATTCGGCAGGTAGAGATCGATCTTCTGGGATCGATTTATTGTGTCTCATCTGGATGCGATAAATCAATCCCAGAAGCACTCCCCTGTCGACTGCGGAACTCCTGCTCGCCGAGAGGAGGAAGCGCTGTCGACGGGGGAGCCTGCCTGCGCCGCGTGGACCCGCAGTAAGTAAATTTAGTTCGATCTAGGAAACGTCGACTTCAGCTACGCTATTCTCATAGCTGAAGTTACGTTTCCTAGATCGATCCCCCGCCCCAGTGTGGACCAGCCCTAAGTTTGCATAGCTAAGATCTGAAAGATACAAAAAGAGTAGGTATGAAATTGCATACACAATTTTCTTAACATTTACACCTTTGCCTTTTCCCTACTCAAAACTCTTTTATAAAAAGGAAGTGAACTTTACTCATATACTTCAAAGTGTCAGTATACTTCCATTATTGCTAAAGTATGCTACTTGTTCATAAACGAAAAATGATTTAACAACTAAATGGCGGTAGTATGTGTCATATTTTATCCTAATACCTTCGATAGATGTATATGCATTCCATGTGCTCGTTTTCCAGGAAAATGGACAAAAAGTGACAGGAAAAAATATTTAAAGAAAAATGAGCCTATTGAAAAAACATTAAAACACAGTAAAGGTAAATGTAATTGTTTTTAAACCTAATGTTTTTGAAAGATAAATTCAGCATTGGACAGGCTCTTTAAAAATCAATTTGCGCTTGCTTCCTCTATAAAGATTTATTCCTGAGGAAAAAAAATCCATTAGTATTCAAGTGCTTAAAAACTTGGCAGACTATCTCCAAAGGCATCAATTTCTAGTGCTAATTACAACTAATTATTCACTCAGCAGTTGTAAGTTGCATTCAGTCCCTGAGGGTATAGGAGAGATTTGTCTCTCTCCAGCATAGCATGCTTCATATATTTGTTTCTAGACATTTTTCCATTCAAACATCAAAACAGTAAGGACTGAATTAGTGACTTACAGGACTTTAGTTTACTGACTGTCACCAGGGAGGGCTCAGGGTCATCTTCCATGACACAGAAGCCATGCAGCGGCTGAACACCTTGGAACTAAAATCTGGGCTTCTTCCTTCTTTAGCTACGTTGCTGCTTGGCAGAGTTTGGGCTCATCCTAATGTTTCAGTGACTCCTTTGATCTAATTTACAGTGAGCTTCAGATTGTTCAGGCCCAAAGAGCAAACCAGGTTGTTAAAGTGACACACACAAACCACTTCGAGGTGTGTATTTTTTTAATTGTTATGCACTCACAATGTAATGAACAATTTGTGTCTGTAAAGTTACCTCTGTTCTCTGCATGCATCCTCAGGATCAATTGTCCTGTGGTTTGCACTTACTAAGTGCCTCTGAAATTGTCACTGGACATGGCCATGTGCCCCCGTCCCCCTCTCCCCCCCCCCCCAAAAAAAAGCATGGATCTGCCCGACTGACACACTGATCACACCTGGAAAAGCTGTTCCTCCAGCTGCAGCTGATTGGTTTGGTCACAAATTGCTGTGTAAATATTGCAGCTGATTGAAAAAACAAAATTTCGGTGCTGTGGGAAGTGCCGCTCTTTTGACATTTGTTTTCTTATGAAAAGTTTTGTTCTCTCAGGTTTTCATGGAATGAGAAGTTTCTAAAAAAAAAAAAATGATTTGGAAATATCAAACCACTCTGGTTTGGCATTTTCAATCTAAACAAAGCATCTTGATGTTCCTGAAGTGAAATATTTTGCTTTGATTTTCCTGGTGGATAATTCCACTGAAATTGATGTTTTCTGGAGGAAGATTTCAATTTTGAATGAAAGCTCATGTTCCTATGGGAAAATGTTTCATTCAAAAATGTTGAACCTGTCCTTCTAAATATCTTTAAGGTCACTGAATCCTGTTATTAAATACCTCGGTAAACTAATATTGATAAAAAAAGTTTAGATTCAAGTATCTGCATGCAAAAAGGAAAGACAATGGGGAATGTTAGACTAGCTGTTTAGATTAATATATTAATGCACTGTGCCATGGTCTCTGCCCAAGGAAAAAGATAGATATGAAACAGAGAGCATCAATAAAAGGGTCAGTAATGATAGAAATACATCATTAATAGAATTGACTCGGCTTTACTTGAGATTTATAATCCATTCTCTGGGAAGTAATTTGTGACTGCTGGAGATAAATTGCCTGTTGGACATGATGTTTTTGTAGGGCACCACCCAGAAATAAAATGTGTAAGCTGACACGCAGGCTAGTTCACTCTTCCCATATGTTAATTTAAATAATGCTCTGCCTGTATATGGTGCTTTTCTTCCAAAGTGCCACTTAATCCCATGTAATAGATGGGGAAACTGAAGGCCAAAGGGGTTAAAACCCAAACCCTTGAAATATCTGAGGATCTGGACCTTAGTGATGTGCTTAAAAATCACACAGTGCATCAGTGGAAAAGCCAGAGATAGAACTTGGCTGACTTCTTGGCTCTCTTAATTTCCAAATCCAATCCACTAGACCACAATTCATAGCTGTCTGTGTTCTTTCCTGGGGGCCTGGAGAGTTCTGTGGTCAGAGATCTACACAGGGTTCAGGGCAGGTAGGTCCAGAGGGAGGTCTTCTTGCTTTTATTGGAAATTTAATATGGCCTGCCCTACTGAATAACCACCATCACTTCCTCTAGCACTTCAGTGGTCCCTGAACACCTCCTGCCCAGCTGTTCTTATAGCTAGCCTACCTAAGGTAATTCTAATGGTATGTCTACACTGTGATGAAAAACCCATGGCACCAAGTCTCAGAGCCCGGGTCAGCTGCCTCGGGCTCATGGAGCTCAGTCTATGAGGCTAAAAATTGCAATGTAGACGTTCAGGCTCTGAGACTCTCACCTCTTGCGGAGGTCACAGCCCAAGGCTGAACGTCTACACTTCCATTTTTAGCCCTGCAGCCTGAGCCCTGGGATCCCAAGTCAGCAGACCCTGGGCTCTGAGACTCAATGCTGCAGGGTTTTTATTGCCATGTAGACATATCCTAAGGCACTCATCATGATAGCAGTCAAGTTCCCATACAAATATTGAGCTCGCTCATCCCTGTTTAGTTTATGTGATAAGATCACAGAACAAGTTGGTATCACACTATGAATTAACCAGGGGCTTGTGCTACAGTGGGGCTAAAGGGACACACATTTCACTATTTATGGTATTTCGAAGCACGTTAGACCCTTCTCTGAACACTGCCTGTTATCTTGTCTATCGGATTCTTTTGTGACTGTTCCTTCTCGGCTGTGAAATTATATCTGTGGTCAGATGAACAATACAACTCAGAAACAAAACACCAAAGGGAACAAGCCTTCACTAACCTTTCTTTAAACAAAATCTTGGCTGCAATTCTGTTTCAGTGGTTAGCATCAGACTATTCTGAATCTTTTCAGGCAACTATACCAGCTTGGAATATGTGTGTACCAGCCAAGGATTACCATTTTCCATGACGTGTTTACTTTCCATACCCCTGCATGAGACTAGGATTTGGAGTCTGGTTTTAGAACATTCGGAAATTCATGGCAGGTTAGAGCATACGCACACAAAGAGGAGATGGGACTTGGGCCAAGATCCAGCCTAGGGGCTCATCACTGAAGAGCAGGTTCCGGTATCCTTACTCATGTTGTGTAGCAACATACCCCACAAGTAATCCCAATGAGTCAGAGCCTCACCTGGTATAAACTGGTGTAACTCTTAATCCCTCTTAATCTTAAAGTGGCAATGGAGCTATACAAGTTTACACTGGCAGAAGTCTGTCCCATTGACTACAATGGACATATTCATGGAGTAAGTTACTACTCAACATGAGTAAGGAGCACGCCTTGCTTTGTTAAAACGCATAGTCTGTGGAGCCACAGGGGGAGGCATCCAGGCCATGACCCGACCACTGGCCAAACCTGAGTGCCACTGCAACCCTGTGCACCAGGTTGCAATGCCACTCACTCTCTCTACGTTGGAGAGGGTGGGGTTAGGGACTCATGAGCCAGCGAGGGCAAATATATCTCCCTCCTCCCTCCCCCAATATAAACATGTTTAAATGGTGCTCTGCAGTCCCTGAAGAGTAATTAGGATATTTAATTACTCAGTGTGAAAGGCCCATAAGTGACGCTAGTGGCTTTGAAAATCTCTCTCACGAATGAAAGAAAAGGTGATAAAAAAAAAGAAAATCATCATCATCATCATCATCATCACAGCCAGCGTCCTTTGTGGATAAGATGTTCTTTTCATTCGGTGAGATTATCATTTAATTAAAGAGCTCTGTACTTTTGGCTCAGGTCAATGTGAATACATTAGCATGACTGAATTGGCTTAATTTAAAGCATAACTCCAGTTCTGCTGGTACAGTACCAGTCCAAACACTGAACGCAGAAATGTGTTAAAAACAGAACTCCAGATCAAGAAAGTTGTTCTTTCAAGGTGTTAACAGCTTCATTTAGCAAGTCTTCATTGTTAAAGAGGCCTTTATTAGTGCAGAAGAGGCAGCATTCTTTAGTAGCCCAATGAATACGGCACTCAGGGAGTTAATTATTTTTAAAGGTTGGTTTTTTTAATAGCTGATTCTTACCCTCACTGGCTCTCCCCAACTCTGGTGATTGCTCCAAAGGATTTCAAATTTACAAAAGCAGTGAAATTGCACAATTGAAGCAGCCAACTGACAAAAGTACAATTTAACTTAAAGTCCAGGGCTAGGGGGGGACTTTTGCTAAAGAAAATAGAGCTGTAGGACATGGTAGGAGAGCACAATAGCAAACTGGTGTGATGAAGTTATATAGCTTCCCATGCACCCCATTAACATTCGGCAGAATTGTGAGGGCATCTGAACATGGCTGGGATCTGGAGACTCAGAGAGGGATCAAGACATACCTCCTCAGCTAGTACTACAGCAATTTACACCATTGATTTCACTGGAGCTATGACAACGAACATCTGCTGAGCATCTACCCCCATGTAGAGTATCTGCACGTTCACCTCGGGACCAGCACCCATCTTTAATGCCCAAATTCCCACAAGAAGTATCCCCCAAAAGTACAGCTTCCAGTGGTAATGATTAAACTTTCCCCTCTCATCCGAACGTATATACGATGATCCCAAACATCAATGATCACAAATGCCTCTGCAAGACACTGAACTCTTGATTTTTATCTCATTTACACTGGGGTAAGTCAAGAGTAACTCCAGTGACGTCAATGACGTTACAGCGGTATGAAACTGTGTGAGAGATCACCATCTAATCCAGAGACATTAAAAGGCTGATTCAAAGCCCATTGACATCAATGGAAAGACATTGATTAATTTCAGTCGGCTTTGGTGCAGGCACTGAATCAGTGGCTTACTCAAAGTTACATAACAAATCAGTGGCAGATTCAGGGACTGACTCCAGATCTGTTTCATGGCCCCTTGTCCTAATTATTAGACCACACTTCTTCCTAGTCCAATTAGTAGACCTCAGTGCATCAGCAAAACGTGACTTTTAGAGGCTGTTCTATTGGAACTGATGAAGAGATGGGCCAGGAGTTTCAAAAGTGAATCATCATTGTTGGACAGAATTTCACCACTCAGCAGACAGCATCAACAAATATTAATTAATAAGGCAAAGCATCCATAACCAATGATCAGTCATTTACAAGTGGGAAGCACATTGGGACAATGCCACCATACTTGCCCCCAAGACCAGTCAATTCACATCTTTCCAGATCCTTTGTTATGCTGACTACATATAACTTTCTATTATCTTTCCTTATACATACGTATTAACCTCTAATTTCCCTATTTGCTCTCTGCCCCCTCAGTGCCAGTTTTATGCAAGCTCAACCCAGCCTCTTCTGGCTTTGTGGTTACTTGTATCTTCTGCTTTCCTCATAGATATGATTACTTGACTTTTCTTACACATGCACAATTCTCCTTATACTAAGCTGCCAAACTATTAGACCCAGGCAGGCTCTGAGCATATAGATGTTCTCAACAGTCATGCAGATGCCTCAGTGTCTGGGTGCCCAGCATAAGACACAGAAAGGGGCCACAGAGCGTGCACATTCTGAAAATCAGCGTCTGCAATTGCAGAAAAAAGGAGGCAACCAAAAGTCATGGATCCATTTTGAAAGTTTGTACCCATGATGCACATTACCTGTGTATTATTGTATCGCTACTATCATTATTTCATAGATTCCAAGGCCAGAAGGGACCATAGTGTTCATCTAGTCTGACCTCCTATCTACCACAAACCCCAGAACTTCCCCCAAAATAATTCCTGAAACAGATCTTTAAAAAAATAAAAATATCCACCCTTGATTTAAAAATTGGTAAGAGGACTATTTAGGGAATCCAGGGCAGCAAAAACACATTGGGTGTCCTGTTTGTGGGCCATGGGTTCCTTAAATGGAGGGGGGGTGGCAATGGCTCTTAGATTATTGGTTAACAATTGTGAATTTTCACTACTTCGTTTGGATGAGGATGAAGCTTCACTTCCCACAGAATTGCTGGATTTACAGTGTTTCGTCAAAAGGTTGTCAAAACAACTACTATTCTGACATGATATTAAATTAAATTCCTTCTGCCAGCCTCCTAACACTTTAGCCCTGGCCTCCTTTGGAAAAAAAATGGCTGGATGTTCAAAAATAGAACAGGATCCATAAGTTCAAAGACAGCCAGAAACCAGTGAAGAATGAGAGAAGTGTTCATTTTAAGAGACAGACCAAATGCCAATCCAGGCAAAGCTTCATTTGGGACTGATGATGAACTCTGATGTGCAAGATCAGATCTCAGTGAGGGTGAACAGAAGGTAAAAACTGATTAGTTTAAAATGCCTTTCAGCAAACCTCACTCAAAGCCATTCCCCCCCTTTTGTTTTATCAATAAATAACAGTGAATTGTTTATTTTCAGCTATTTAACAAATGGAAGAAACTAATTCTTTGCTCTAGCACTAAATATTTCAAGACCATGTGCAGGAGTTTGGAAAATGGTGTGGAAAACCTGTCCCAATGAGGGGGAAAATGCATAGAGCAGGGGTTCTCAAACTTCATTGCACCATGACCCCCTTCTGACAACAAAAATTACTACACGAACCCAGAAGGGAGGACTGAAGCCTGAGCCCGCCCAAGCCCCACTGCCCCAGGTCGGGGGGCTGAAGCCCCCCCTAGGCAGAGGGACTTTAACCTTAGCCCCGCCACCCAGGGCTGACACCCTAGGGTTTGGCTTCGGCCCAGGGCTTCAGCTTTGGCTAGCACTTGTGGACCCAGGAAGTCTAAGCCAGCCCTGGCGACCCCATTAAAAGTGGGTTGCAACCCACTTTGGGGTCCCAACCCACAGTTTGAGAACCTCTGGCATAGAGGGTTGCATAAAGATCACGATAAATTAGTTATCAAGAGCCAATCCAAGGTAAACGGCTCTTTGTTCCTTGGATGGCTCACGCCACCATCCTAAAATGGGAAGCAGTTTGTCTTTGCCATTGCCATTCAGGTGCTCATTAGAGATCGAGCAGCTGTTGGCATTCTCAGATTGGCCGGGATGAGAATTAGCATTTGGCTCATCTCACATCATCCATATTAATACCTTTGTTTCCACAGAGCGAAATCTAGGTGCTTCTTGAGTCTGCCCTTGGTGTCATCACCTCCAAAACCTTGCTAGGTAGTTCGTTCCAAACATTTATTACTTTCAAACAGAGAAGATGCTCCCTTGTGTCTTTATTTTCATTTAAATTCCATTTGTGCTCTTTTGTCAAATTTTCTGCATGGAGTTATGAATAATGCTGACATTAGCTCAACCATTATAGAGTTTGAGCTCTTTAATTAGATCCCCTTAGTTGACTTTTTTCGAAGGTTAAGGTTTTTTAACTTGTCCTCATAACTCATTCCTTTAGAGCTGGAGGCAACAATGCCGGTGCCTTCCTCTGTTGTTATGGGTTTGGGGGTTTTTTTCAAGTGCTGTAATGTGTTTTGCAATGCAGTGACTGGAACGTATCGCTTTGATTGAGGTCTGCCAGAGCATCATGCAGCGTCAGCCATGCAGACTATAAGCATTCCCCAGCTCTCCAGCCAAACATTTTATTTGCTCTTTTAAGTACCTCCCCACTCTCAATACACATATTAAGAGATCTCCCCATGTCTACATGTCTGATACCGTTCTGGCTCCAATTTTAGGATAGCCTTTTACATTCAATTTTTAGCATCGTGGAAAAAATTGCACTGTTAGGATTTTCCCCTCCCAGGACACCTCTATGTCTCCCCCTACCCATAGATTTGCACCTTAATTCTCACTTTTGCGCTATAGGCACCCTTGCAAACTCTTCAATACCTTTCTCTGTGTTTTTCTTACTCCTTTAATTTAATTTGAAACAGCGGTGGACTGAAATGTTAACAACAGTGCTTCCCACCCAGATATTATTAGAGGATCTTAAAGGGCATGATAAGTCATCAGATACACATCCCAGCATGCCTGTGAGTTAAGCAAGCAGTACTGCTGCCGTTTGATGGAGAAACGAAGGCAGAGAGGTTAAGTGACAAGGCCAAGTTTTCAGAGTAAGTCGGCGTCAGAGAATGGAACCCGCATTTCTGCTCCTCTACTCTAACCATGAGACAACAGGGATGCTACCTGTGAGATCTCCTTTGCTGTATCTGCCATCTCAATACATAAAATATATTCATCAACTTTAAGGGTAACGGTTTTTGTCCCTTCATTAGATGTGGTTATATATGTATAATGGATTTCTGTTGCATTTGGATCGAAACATGCTGTCATTGGAAACTTTATCAAGAACATCTTAAAATGTAGACTGAGGTACATTCAGAGCTCAGAGTGCTGGGAATAATCCATGAAAATCCCTTTTTATGGAGATGAGAATATAACTGAGTCATTTAACTATTCTGTCCGTAACCTCAAAACCGTCAAGTCTGCGCTAGGCAAGATCCTCCTCTATGTTATTAACCCCCTAGTGGTTTATATCTCTCTAAGTGGTGCTAAAACAGGATAATGCCCATTTTTTTACAAGCTTTGCAGAAGATGCAATGATAATGACCCTAAATGGTGGGTCAGAAGAATCAGCTCCCTGGGCTATTTCTAACTTTTGAAAGAATTGTGGGAAAGAGGGGAGTGATAAATTATACCATCCATTGTCTTGTATTATTTAACTCACTAAAGTGCTTTGGGATGCAGTTTGTATGAAAAGTGCTCTACCAAAAATCGTATTGTACTGTATTGTCTATTTCAAAGCAATTTCTGAAGTGGAAATTAATTTTCCATTGCTGCCAAGAAATAGGATCCTTGGCAGTTGGAGGAAAGGAAAACACTCAATTTAATATTATATATTAAATCCCCAAAGAGACATTAAAAACAATTATAAGGGACTAGCCACACTTCAATCTCAGAAGCAAGGCCAGTCAGAAATATGTACAATGGAGTCGCATCATACGCACATTTAACCTACGCAAATTCAACTATACGCGCTCGGCAAAAAAAAAAAGAAGAAAAAAATTACAATTTAAATACTGTACCTGTAGTGCGGGCGATTCTGCCCCTCATTCCACTCAGTGAGAGTTTGACTATACGCGATTTTCGCCTTACGCGCTGACTTTAGAACCAACCCCCCCCCCCCCCTTTAAATGTCCCTTGTAGTCCCTTCTATGACTGCTAACTCCTGGCCAAGATGCAGGGAGATTCTGAATGTTTTCACAAAGCAGCACAGGCTGGGTGTAGTCATTCTAGCAGCATAGAAAGCCAGGTGGAAGCACAGAATATAAACCCTTTTATATTCATTCTAACCTAGCCCTGCCCCTAACTTTCCAGAGCAGGAAATAAATCTATCAAAGAAGAACAAAAGGCAGGATGTGATCAATCCCGAAGGGAAAGAGATATCAAACTAAATTCACTCCTAGTGTCAGCAAATTTAACTCCTTTGCAGTTAACAAGATTGCACCCGCTTGCATCAGGGCTGAATTTGGCCCCTGAATAAAGAGCCAGGGAATCAGGTGCTCATGACAACACTCTCTGCTCCCAGTGAATGTCTATAACGGGGGTCTCCAAACTACGTCCCGAGGACCGGATCCAGCCCGCGGCTTCAATTTGCCCGGCCCCCCCAACCAATTGCTGCCGCCGCCTCGGCGGTATTTCGGCGGCAGGGCCCCGTCGAAATCGGGCCCCGCACTCCCTAAAACTGGCGCGCGAAGCCCCTTCAAAAATCTAATGTGGCCCTCATCTCCTAAAGTTTGGAGACGCCTGGTCTATAACACAGGCTACAAGAGACAAACCTTCCCAGGGGTTAACAGTATGGAGAGAGGGAATTGGGGCAGATTGGGCTGGACAACTTTGACAGTGCTGTCCAACAAGGGTAAATTTCCCATTGAAATTCAGCGAGAGCTGAGTGCCTAACTCTGTTCGACACCTTTGAAAAAGCCCTCCTACATGCATAGATTAGCTAGGACAGAGAATTATGGGATGACTCCTTGTGATTCATTCCTACAGTCCTAGCAAATGGAGATGGGAAAAACCCACCGTATCACATCACATATTCCATCTCCACACCCTAACCAAGCTAGGGGGATTGTTCCATATAGGGTCTTTTGCAGTGTTTCGTGCAGTTTCCTTTTAAATGATGCATGTGGTGAGGCTTCTTTTCTAATAAGTCTACAAGGAAACAGAGCGAGCTGGGCTTGTGTGGTAATTGGTTAGTGGGGAAAAGGTAGACAGATGCTCCAGCATTGGCCAACCGTTGCCCCTGAACTCAGGGAAGGAGATGAAAGAGCCGAGTGCAGCGCACATGTGGATTTGTAGCAAATCTTTCTAAAAGAATCAAACCCCAGATAACAAAGCTGCCCATACATTTCTAAGCCAGTTCACTTCTTCAGCTGTAGCTGGCTGTTTCCTGCTTTCCTAGGCTTAGCTACTGATTCAGCTGTCTCCACATCGCTTCCCCTTATGGAGAGGTATCTGACACCACTCTAGTGACCCCAGAACTGACTTAGGTCAGACTTTCGATCTATGTGCTGAAAAGCCTTTGTCCTGGACAATTCTTTTTTTTGTTTGTTTTTTGCTTGGCTGTTGTGTGATCTGTGGGCTTTAAGGCGAGCGCAGTTTGCTAAAGTAAAAAAGAAAAACAAACAGAAGCTTCCCCTCCTTCAAAATAATAAACTGTGTTACAGAAAGAGCCGGCTCCCTGTCACCTGCCTTTAGGTGAGGAACTGAAAAGAGTGGTCATTTCCCTTTGCTCTCTGAGATCTCCCCTCAGAGTCAGGGGTGTTCCAAGATCAAGCTGCGTCTGTCAGCCCAGGGGCCATTCTGAAACCTTCTCTCTGGCTGTGTAACCCTCCGAGAGCCTCACTAGTGAAGCACAGGTAGCTCCTTCTCCGATTCACCAATCAATCAATTATGCACACAGTCCTTGCACATCAGATTTGAAAGTATAATTTCCACAGCGAGACAAGACAAACCAGAAACATTAGCAAATCCTTTTCCTTCCCTCTCCCCTCCCCTTTCTAAGCAGGAGTTTGAATAATTTAGAGCAGGTTGGCAATTCTTGATTACATTTTTACGCCCTTTTAAAGCGGTCTCAATTAAATTTTTTTAAAGTAATTTAAGCAGCAAGTTAAAATGACACATCTTTCCGTTTTGCTTTTGTAAGAGGGAGTACTGGGGAAAACTGTTGTTGCGTAGAAGATATCTGTGGCATATTCTAGCAGTCTCAGGTCCGAACCTGCAACTTTACTCAGTCAGAGCAGCGGAACTACTGGGATTACACTTGGGTAAAAGGAAGAATACTCAAGTGAGTAAGGGTTGCAGGATCAAGCCCAAAATCAATACAAATGAAACAAGCCCTACTGGCAAGTAACAATAAACAACAATGACAAGTTTGGTGGATATCAGTTTGATAGACCATTCAAGACAATGATAAGATACAAGAACTGCATGTGGCCTAGTGATGGGTGAACCTCATAGAATCTGGGGGAGTCAGTCTGAAGAGGCACCCAAATGTTCTGGGAGTTCTGTTATTACTATATTTAATTTGGGCTCTAAACTCATTGTCACGGGGGCTCCTTACGTTTCTGTAAGGTTCTATGCACATCAGTGGCATTGTGTAATGAAATCAATTAGAATAATTGTTCATAAAAGTGAAGCTCTTTATCCAAACTACCCAGATCTCTTGGGGAAACAAAACATGGCTGGAAACCTCATAAAAGTTCAAAATGCCTAGTCTGTTTTGTCTAGTGATGCAGGAAGAAAGCTTTCCTTGTTTCATTTCTGCTTTTACGGTAGATATCATTGCTAAGCAGAAGACCACCACTTATGTTTCATATAAGTTCAATTTTGAGGGTCTAGGTGAAATATAAGTAGTGCATTGGATTGTGCTGGCTGTATGCATAGTTGTGAACTTTCTCCTCGGGGCTTAATTTTAAGAATAGCTGAACACTAGCAATTTCCAATAAAGCCAGAGATGCTTGTAAGTGCTCAACTGCTCTAAGGATCATGCCCTTTGTCCTTTCCAGAAGCAGGCAGTTCAGGGGCACACGGTGGAGAATATTGAAGACAAGAGGTCTCTGAACATATCAGAACCTCCTGAAAAGTTCATTCCAGGTTCATCTTCAAATTTCAAGCAGAGGCTTTTATTGATTCTTATTTTATTTTCATCAGGTTGCACATCCATAATATAGTCTCTTGGTTTTGTGAAATGTAAAATTTCCTTCTGCTTAAAAAGAAGATGCACAATGTGATAGAGAAGCTTTACCTGGCTATAAATAGAACCGTCCAACTATGAATAAATTATTTACAGGTGATATGCAGATAACAATGTGCAAAGTGGGGGGAGGAAGGGAACACACTTCTCCACACGTTCGAGCAAAAATATACAGATTGAAAGAGAACAAATGAGGTGCCCATTTAAGAGGGGCAGAAAGGAGGCAGAAGAAGAGGTAGAAATCACGTATGACTTCTAAATGAACTTGCAGAATACCTGGGATGTTTTGTCCTTGATATTACCTATTGATCAGTAATGAGAGCATTTTGACTACAGGGTGAAAAAAAAATCGCTATAATGTAAATCACATTACATTGCTCCAAAGATTGCAACAAAAAAACAAAGTATGGAAAGAAGAGATCCATGACAGTCTCTGGTAATTAAAAGATGACATACCTGTATATACCGAGAATTAACAGTATTGATATGCATAAAATGGGATTGAAAAATAAATGCTAGAGTCTGGATTTAACTAATGAATTACAGTGTAATCTACAAAGAGTGGAACCCTCGAACTGGGCCAAAAATCACCCAACTATTTCCGTATTGAGGTCTTGGAAACCCCTATTATGCCAAAATTGGGGGGGAAACACATGGGATGCATTTAAAACTGACTTGATTGTAACCAGTGAAGCATAACCCTCTGAACAAGTTAACATTTTCCTAGATTCAAAAGCACACTACACAGTACTCATGTTTTGGGGGCGGAAATATTCTTATTAGAGTTGGTTGAGGGGAAAAAAAATTCCCCATGCACAAAACGTACATGACAACCACTTTTTTTGTTGTTTTGTCAACATTTTTACTTGAATTTTTGGGAAGTTCTGTAAAAAAAAAAAAAAAACCTTGCAAAAATTCATTTTAAGAAAACCAGAAAGCATTCAAGAAAAAATGATGTTTTTGCTAACATCTTTTTTTGAAGGCATTTTCCATATAAAAATGATTTGATGGAAAATTGTCAACCAGTTCTTATTGCCACTTTACCAACAAGTCAAGATATTAAAAAAGAAACATGCCTTTGATCACTAGAAATCTAATTTAGCTACTACAGCTGTCCCATAATGAACAAATGGAAAGCAACACCCAGAAACAGAGGAATCCTGCTCTGAACCCCTTTCAACTCAGTTTGGCAAAGAAAGGGGAGTGACTTAAAAAGAGTGGAAGATGGAGAAAAAGAAGCAATCATCAAAAATTGACATCACCGCTATGCCAATCCTGGTTAATCTTTCTAAATTAGGTGCTTGTTCAAGACACACAGAACTGAGTTCTGACAACCATGAATGAAAGTTTTATATATATGACAGAAATCTAACCAGTCTTCCAAATCTTCTTACGTGTACAACTTCAAAACAGTGCAACAACACACTAATAGAAGGGATCGTTATGATAATCTAGTCTGAACTCCTACATGACACAGACTAGAGAACCTCATCCAAAAATTCCAGCCTGAGACCTATAACTTACATTCAACCCATACCAGGATTGGTTATCATGCAGTTCCCAACTTCATTGTACTACTCACACCAGGCTGCTCCAAAGCCTACTCATTCATAACCTCCTCTTCCCAGATCATAATATGCGAAACAGTCATGAACTCTGGACTCCTTCAGCTCTGGAGTCCTGGACTCGAATTCTCTTTTCAATAACACCCCACCGAATTCTGAGTAGAACACATGGTTGAAGTGTCTCATTATCCCTGCAAATTCTCATTCTCCTCACCTTCAATTTCCACGAAGCAGACACTGTTTGGTGCATGATGTGCCTTTCCTCTTCAATTTAATTCATTGGACTCTATCCGCTTGGCACTTGCACTCCAAGTAAAGCACAAGTGTAGACACACAAGAGAACAAATGAAGATGAGAGACTGATGGTTGTATCTCAGCCTTCAGATGTATAAAATACATAGCTAAGAGCTGTACACTAAATATGGAAACAGACCCCAGAGCAGCATTCAGCCAATATGACAAACATTGCTATACGTTCACCTTATTATAGAGACAGCCACTGAAATTGTAAGTCTCTGTTTGCGGCAGTGCCCCGTATGTTTAGCCTTTCACCAGCAGTCCATATTTCCTAGACGCACAGGGATTAGGAAATTAGACACCCCCACTACTGCATTTTTCAGTGAGTCACTCCCACTAAACAGTAAACATCATTAAATCGACTTTCAAAGTATTCTACAACTCCTCAAAAGAATCTGGCATATCAAATAGACTTTCTTCAAAAGAACTCCCTTAGGCAGTACTCAGAATTTTCCCTTATGACAGCTATTGCTGAAAACAGCCGCTGCTTTACCTCTCTCACTATTATCTCAGAGCAAGAGAAAGTAAAAGCTGTGAATCAGTCAGCTACCAGAAATCCAGGGATAATGAAACAAGGAATAATTAGGCTGCCAGAACTACTGTTTGGTACATATAAATCACAAGTAATTTTTGAACACTGGTTCCCTTAGCCCCATAAAAACACCACTCGTCCCCAGTGAAATTAGTCCAGCATTGCAGCGTGGAGACAGTGGAATGGGTTCTCATAACAATTATATTCTACCCATGTTTCTGTTTTGACTGGGGAACAGCGAGGTTTCTGATGGAAGAGTGAAGTTGCTTACACAGGTTTTCAGAGTGCTGTCTATTTGAGTGACAGACATATGTGCTAGAGCAGTGTTAAGTGCTGTCATGTTGGTTTATGAAGCAGTTGCTTGAGAAAGATTCCCTTTTAATGCTTTATAAATGAGATGAAACTAGAAATGAGCAGGGCAATTAGAAAGCAAACATTGTTTTCCTTCCAATTCCAGTCCTGTATTAAACCTCAGCAGGATTGTCATGCAAGTTGAAGTGTAACAGAGATGTTAATGATGAGGCTGTAGGTACCTTTGGGAAGAAATGGGGTCCTTTTACCGGTTCGGATTTGCTTATCGGAGATGACTGTTAAACGCACCAAGCCTACCTCCACATCTTGCCACCTGAAGTGTGACCACCCAATATGGTGCATTATTTGACCCAGTGGTGCAAGTCCTACAGGTTGTGGAGGTAATACGCTCTATGAAATGAGAGCACATCTAGAATTCCAAAAAAGATAATATGCCGGAAGATAGATAAATACATTTACATTAACTGTTCTTATAAGGGTTGTGTGTTTGTCACCTCTTTGCTAATGGAGAGTCTGTTGACAGCTGTCACCAATCCAGAAAACAGTCTCTGCACATTTTGAAGCTTTCTGAAGGGCTAGGCAGGAACAAAACCAATTATGATGCATCACTGCAATAGCCTCTTTTCCCTTCCCTAAATGCTCCCAGGGCAGATCAAGTAGAGATCTCTTCAGTTCAAAGGAGATTTTTTGCTAAAAGCCATTAACCTGTGCCCTGGAGCTCTTCCTGTGAAATCCCAAGAGCCGAGGTGCCATCAGTCTGAACTCAAGGAGTAGTATAAACCACGTGATAACAATACTATCTTACACGGAGGACCTGATCCAAAGCCCAGTGAAGTAAATAGATGCCCATTGGCTTCAGTCAGCTTTGGAGATGGTCCCTATATACTGGGATGCCCAACTGATTTATGGGATGTTCTATCACAGCTGCGGGGCCGGGGCTAGTTGAGTCTCTGACACGCGCCCCTCTGCAGCGTCTCCTAGTGCACCCCTCTGAGTTCGCCTGTCATCATTCCCTGGCAAAACAATGGAAAACGGAAATGGGATTCAACTGACAAAGGATTAAAGGATAGGAATATATAATGAATGACACTCAACATGGTTTTATCAAAAATAGGCCTTGTCAAACAAATGGAGGATTCTCTGCACCTTGAAGTCTTTAAACCATGATTTGAGGACTTCAAGAGCTCAGACATAGGTTAGGGGTTTAGTACAGGAGTGGGTGGGTGAGATTCTGTGGCCTGCGTTGTGCAGGAGGTCAGACTAGATGATCATAATGGTCCCTTCTCACCTTAATGTCTATGAGTCTATACGTCTGATTTCATCCTTTGATGAGATTACAAATCGGGTTGATAAAGGTAACTGCATGGATATATTATGCTTAAACTTTTGTCAGGTGCCACGCAACATTCTGATTAAAAATTAGCACCAGAGTATATCAATAAAACACATGTTAAATGGATTAAGAATTGGCCAACGGATAGATCTCAGAAAGCAGCTGACAATGGGGGATCGTCACAGAATGGGGGGGTATTCCTAAAGGGGTTCCGCACGGATCATTACTAGGCCCGATGCTATTCAACCTTTTCACCGATGACTTGGAAGTAAATATAAAACCGCTGCTGCTAACGTTTGCAGAGGACACAAAGATTGGCAGAGTGGTAAATAATGATGAAGGCAGGGCAGTAATACAAAATGACCTGGATCACTTGGTACACTGGGCCCATTCAAACAAAATGCATTTTAATACAGTCAATGTTATACATCTAGAAGCAAGGAATGCAGGCCGTACCTACAGAATGGGGTGGGGGGTTATATCCTGAAAAGAAGTGGCTCTGAAAAGGATCTAGGGCTCATATTGAACAGGGAGCTAAATATGAGCTCCCAGTGTGATGCTGTGCAAAAAAATGCTAATGTGATCCTGGGATAAATAAGCATAGGAGAAATTAGTACAAGTTGGTCATTTACCTCTGTATACAGCACTGGTGAGACCAGTACCGTAATACTATGTCCAGTTCTGGAGTCCACATTTAAGAAGGATGTTGAAATATTACAGAGGGTGCAGTAAGGGGCCACAAATATGATTAAAGGGCTGGAGAAAATGCCGTACAGTGAAAGACTTCGAGAGCTCTCTCCATCTAGCTAATCTAAAAGACGCTGAGAGGTGACTTGACAACAATGTACAAGTACCTTAAAGTGGAGAAAAATACCGTGTACTAAAAGGCTCTTTAATCTAGCAGAGAAAGGCACAACGAGAACCAATGGCTACAAACTATAGGCAGACAAATTCAAAACAGAAATTCTGCACAAATGTTGAGCCGTGACAGTGATTAGCCACTGGGACAAACTACCAAGGGAAGAGGTGGATTCTCCATCTCTTATCAACACTGGATACCTTTCTGGTACAATGCTTTAGTTGAACCCAAGTTATTGAGCTCACTACAGGGATAACTGGGTGACAGGTTATGACCTCTGGTATACAGGAGGTCAGATGAGATGTAATGGTCCCTTTTGGCGTTAAACCCTATGAAAATCATTTGAAGAATTTATACAGCCGGTATCTGTTGTCTTTCACCGTCATGCTGTGTGCTATAACAAGTTCAAGAGAATATCAATCTTTGATATCAGTCTATCAAACTGAAGATACTTCAAAAATATTTTTTTCTGAAATTTCCTCATATGAAAAGAAAGTCCTTAACAAGCATGTTACTTCAGTACTACCATGCCATGCAGCTCCAGGAACAAAGCGTTCAGCCAATTAAAACAGCCATTTCAATATCAAAAAATGTAATTCTTCATCTTTTACTTATGCAGTGTACCCAATGTGCATAGGGTCTTCCACAACCTCCTCCTCTCAGAGACGCTATGTTTTTCAGTTAAAGATTTCCTCAGTGCTTGGCTTGTTTCTTCTCCTTTTCTGCTGCGAAATGTTAACTGCTCTCAGATCTTTGCTTTTTGACTGAATGGCAGGGCTAAAGTCAGGGAAGACAAGAATCCTTCCTCCTTTGTAGGCTATTCCAAACTTGGTCTTGGTCTCCTTCGTGGACTATAACGGGCTCCTCTGAATTCTTTCTTTCAATTTGCTTCCCTTACAAGGGAGCCAAGACAGTAGCTTTTCTCCCCTCACAGCAAATCTGATATTCTATTAGCATTAAGGGACTGGGGAAACAGCTTTTTCCATACAGATCTGGATTGTCTCTACCTTTATCTTTCCAGGACTTTCTTTCACTTTTGTACGATTATTAAATCACCAGGCATCCCCTCTATGAAAAGGTCTGTGGGGTTTTCTTGCTGCATGCTGTCCCCTGTCTGCAACCACCTGTGCTGTGATATGACATTGTGCTACTGAATTCATGGCACTGTTTGACCTCAGATTTTTATGGCGCTTATTAAACACGGTTCGTCTTTTAGAGGCGTGATCCTTTGAAATACACAGTGTATGTCATGCCAACTAGATGGAATAACATCAGGTTGTGCATGAACTAATTTTGTCTGCTGCTACCAAAAGAAGAAATATTTAGCAGGTTCCTTGAATAGAAACCCACAGTGACAGAAGGAGAATCTGCTTCTATAAGATTGAAAATTAAATTCTATAGTGCTGCCATCCAAATAATGAGGTCAGGGAAAGGGATGAGTGCAATGACTGTAGGGTATAAATGCCAGCGTGACAAGATATTCTTGGAGACTGTTTTTTTATTGAACGGCATTGGAGGAGGAAAATACATTTCAGAGGTACGGCATTTCAGCCCACCTTTGAAATGCATTTTTCCTATTAAGGTATGTATTCTGTGAGCCCATTTAGAAGATAGGTAATGCGGTGTATTAGGATTCGATGCATTGCACTGTACCGTTGAGGAGATGAACAACAGATGGAGATTTCTCCGTTTTTTGATTGGGTACTGCCAAGCAGGAATGAAATCATGAGGTTGGGCTGTAATTCTAGGACTGTTTCAGGAATTGAGGACAATCCATTTGGATCAAAGGGTCCACTGCTAGAAACTAACCAACATTATAACCTGATCCTCAGCTACAGCTGAGGAGCACACAGCCCAGCACGGCAAGGGGTGGGCCAACGGGGCTTTAAGTCAGCTTTGTCCTTCCTTGAGCCTGGACTGGCTATGTGTCCACACAAGTGGTCAGCACCAGTTTTAGCATCCTTAGAGCTGTTCTACATTATGCCAGCTTCCAATAGTCCCTATGGACGATGATGGCAGCTGAAGATCACTGGGTTGCATGGAAGATCTAGCCACACTCCTTTTCCCTCAGCCATATCCCCTATGTGAGCCATGGGGTGGGGGGGAGGGGTGGCATATGTTCTGCTACACAAACCACCGGTGGCACTTCCCAGGGGTCCCAGGGCTGTGAGTCACCTTCCTACCACCTGCCCTTAGCATGAGGAGGCCTGTCTGTGACAGCCAGGGGTGAGCTCCCATCTAAGGCCCCAATTAAGCAGGATAGTTAAGCATGTGCCTAACTTTACACATGCAATAGAGCCATTGAAGTCAATGGGAGGCCTCGTGGACTTAAGTTCTTTTCTAAAGCAAGGCCTAAGAGGCCCATAATCCTTTTGTAAAGGTGGGCACTCACTCCTGGAACACCCCCTGGTGGCCTAGTGTGGAACTGTGGTTACATCTCCCCCCTCAGTTTCCCTTAGTGGGTTTTCAGTAAGTTTAATGAGGCTTGTACACAAGTGAACAATGCCCCTTCAGGGGTCTGGTTTATTTAATCAGCCGCCAAATGTCTGTGTAAACAAACCTTTCTCCTTCTGCTGTAAGTCAGCAGGCTGTTCCACTGCCTGGAGCTCTGCCGTCTCTCCCCTGCTGAATCAGGGGGTCATGCAGGCCTCCCTGCCTGGAGAGCTTCGTAGTCACTCTCCTCTGCAGTTTCCTCTCTTGCTGAGCACTCATAACTCTTTATAAGGCCAGGGGTTCCTTATAAAAATTAATTGCTACCCAGCTACTTATCCAATTAATCATCCCCACGTGGTTGTGGTTGGCTGTTTCTCTTTAGCAGAGACTGACACAGGGAGGCTGGGTGCCTGACCCCTCAGAGAGACCCATGACACCTTCCCTCTGCATAGGAAATCATGGTGTTATCTATTCCCGAGATGACAGCTACCAACCAAAACAATCTCAATACAATCACTGTCTCGTCTTCCACAAGCTAACACCAGCAATGAATCTCTATAGCCACTCATGCAGCAATCAGTGTGCTCTGTTTGATTGCGCCTCCCAACTAGAAAAAAAAAGTGAAAGTATCTTTTTCAATATTCATCTTTATTATATTTTAATAAATAGAAATCAGTGATGCAATCAAGCAACTGAAAATATCCTAAGCAGTAATGCAATTCGTTTTATATATATATATATATGATTGGCATCCAGACATGATGGGCAATAAAGAAAAAAGGAGAACTAAAATAATATGTTTAATTCATTTGTATATAGGTAACATAGGCATAAGCGTGCATTGTTTCTTTCCAGAGGAACTGTAATGTAAAATCAATACAAGATATTAAAAAGAGTGTTTTGAGCCAAATTATAGTGAAGATATTGTATAGACTGACAATGGGCTAGAGCTAGAATATAGGCTGCTGTAGAGGCTTATTGCTCGAGTCATTCAGATTATACAGGGGATATAAGCACCTGCCAGAGTGAAACATGGGACCGTGGAGGTGCAGGGCTGCTAACGCTGCTGCATCGCCATTGGAAGATCAGTCTGGGCTTCCCCTGGGGGACCCTGTGAAGCTAGGTACTGCAGGAAGTACCATCCAGTGGGGCCCGAGTGGTGGCCCCCCCGCAGCCCACTGATTGGCCCCCCCATGTATATAAACCAGAAAGTCATTACAGGGAGCCATCTGAACAATGATGAAGACTGTTTGCTTGATTCTGCCGACCACCTCTTATTGTGAACCTTTGATTTTGGCTCCTGACCCCAGTTTGTCTCTGACTGCTACTGGCCTCCAGCCTGCAACTCAGTGCCTGACCCTGACTCCCTGGTATCCTGACCTGGCTTGAACCTGATTTCACTTCACATCTCCCTGGCTGCAATTTGGTAACTAACCAGTGCATGCCGGCCACCCGCAGCCCTCCTGTGGCTTGTCATCTCTCTGAAAATCAGAATGGAATATTTCTGGCTTCTAATACCCTGTTCATTTGAGTCTCACAGCTGAATGTTCTTTGACAAATGAATGAAGCATGATTAAGAACCATATCAAAGGTAATTTGGGTATTGGCTAAAACTTGGTAATACGACCTTCTTTTAGCTTCGTGGAACCAGACAGTGAGCCTGCAAAGCATAACTGCCAAATCTGCAGAAACAAGCAGTTAAAAGGAAGGTGCATTTTTCCCCCACTACAGCTACCATTTACAGAGGGCCCATTTCAGCTCTCATTGAAAACTCTACAAAGACTCCCATGAGTTTAATGGAGTTCAGCTCGAGTCCATAAAGAATACCAACCACCATGAGAAGGCGCTAGGATTTTGTAATAGATAAGAAGTTACAGATCAGATTTGATATCTGTTGTGTCTTTTTCTCTCTACTTAAGAAAAATTATAAGAAATCCAGCGGCACAGCTGGGTTCCAGACAGCCACATTTACTAACCATACACAAACATGTAAGGCCTAGCTATATACATCCTGCTGCTCTGGCTAGTTGCAGGAGGCCCTTGATGCATGGAACATGGTGAGCACCACTGGAGGATTCACCAGTTATAAGGTAAAAAGCAGCAAGAAAAGTGTGTGTGGGGAAGGGGACTATTTGGACTTTATACACCATCAATAAACAAAGAGAGCCCAAACCAATTTTTTAAAACCCCTTGCTGGCACCTTTAAAAGATGTGAAAGGTGTCCTAGAACAAGGAGGAGACATGATTACATAAAGAGGACAGGGATCAAATGTCCTCATTAATCAGTACCGAACAAGAAATAATGGACTTAAGCTGCAGACTAGAACATTTGTATATTAGGAAAATCTTTTGATCTAGAAGAACAGCTCAGCAATGTAAGAAGTTGCGGTGAGGAGGAGTTGAAATGGCCACCTCTGGAGCTACCCCGAGTAATACTTGACACTGATCTATCAGGAATAATTTGATCATTCTTGCCATGAATCAAGGGGGTGAGTTGACAGGAACATAGTCTCCTGCAACATACAGTGTTACGAAGTGTCCACATGATTTTTTAAAATTATTTTAACAGCATTTTTAGATAAGGATGTGCGTCCTGCAGCGCCCCTTGGCTGGAGCGGCGAACCACAGCCAGTGGGAGCCGTGACCGGCCGAACCTGCGGATGCGGCAGGTAAACAAACCGGCCCGGTGCACCAGGGGCTTTCCCTGAAGAAGCGGTGGGCCACAGTTGAAAACCACTGGCCTAAGGTCACAAGAAATTTTGAGAGCAAAATTAGAAGTCTGCCGCTTGAACTTTTGACCTAATATGTCCGTTCTGCCATTTGAACTTAATTATAAAAACCCCAGCTAGAACGCCCCTTTAATGTGGTAAATATTCCTGGATTCCCACATTAGATTGAGAAAATAAAAGTCAAGTTTATTCAGAATATGTAATATTAAAGACAGAGCAGAGGGCAATGCAACATGCTATGTACATGGCACGTCAATATTTGCCCTGCACAATTCTTTCTTTGCCGATTAGAATCTGTGAACACGGTAGGTAACCTGGGTTGAATCACCACCAGAGCGTCTCTCTTTCTGGGAGGAGCTGCAGTATTTTAATTAGTAGCCAAGGTGTGATCTCTGATTACTCATCTAGTATTCAGCAAGTGTAGTTCCACTACAAACTTTTAATCAGGGATGAGAGTCCCCTGGAGCGGAAGGTCTCTTGAATCTCTTGAACTAATTATGAGGTCTGAAAACTAGTGGAGTTTCCAAACCATTCCCCCTGACCCGTAAAATTTTGCTTCCTTTCCTCCCTACAAGATGATTCCATTGTTTCTTTCCTAAAAGCTAGCTAGATAAACTAAAACTATGCTCTGTATTAAATTTCTCTCTAGCTGGAAAAAAATGTTAAGCAACAAGTGACGCCCCATAAATGTTGCTACAATTATATTTGCACAGACACAAAATAGTTATTTTTGCTTTAAACTTTTTTCTCTCTCTTCCTTGTGTTTCCCACCAACCCTTCACAATCTCGCTGTAGTTGTTGATATCCCTCTGACTGCACTCTATTCCATTTGATGCCAATGGGCCTTAAGCACGGGTTTAAAGGTTTTATTGAGTAAGGGGTGCAGGTAAACATCACTGAATTCCAAAGGGACTGGTACACATGCTTAAAAGTTAAGCAGATGCTGAAGTGATTTGCTGAATTGGGGGCTAGAGAAATCCAGTGACTTGCCCAAGGTGAAAGTCTGCGGCAGTCACTTAGTCAAGTCTTTCCCATAACATTCAAGAATGGGAAAGAACTCAAGCCCTCCCCCTCTGCTCCAGGTTCTGGTTCAGGGGCCCTCCAGCCAGCAGTCAAGGTCTGTTCCCTTCTAGGCCTTACTGCCTTTCCCCAAGCCCCATCCTACCCTCCTGGCACCTCTCTTTTTGAGAGCGACTGCAGACTTTCCAAGCAGATCCTTTCTGCTGCCAATTTCCTGCCTTTATAGTCCCAGCCCAGCTCATTCCTCCTCAGCTGGGCTCCGTCATTCAATCAGCGGGTTGCTTAGCCACCTGATTGTCTCTGCTGTGTCCTCTCTTCATTAACCCTTTCAGGGCACGTGTGGGCTAAACACCCCTCACAGTGTCCAACAAAGTCGCTCAGTGGTTGTTTTCAGAATTTACTGTAAATCCTGCTTTGGGTTGTATTGTCCATGATCACTCGTATAATCAGGAATCTAATCGCCCACTACCTTGTGGAATGCTCCATTTCCAAAGCTATTAGAGGATCTGTAGCTGGACCATAAGACCCAATGTTTAATTATTGTGTTTTGTGTCTATTTTGTCTGGATCCCCAGCAAATTAATTAACTGAACAAACAATAAGAAGTACAGGAGGGCATTTGCCATTATTAATACAAACATGCCCAATATATTATATATAGATAAGAGAGCTTCATAGCAAAATAATTGTCACACCAAGTTCTATTTCTCCATTTAATGTATCTCATTAAAACAGAATTAGAGATTGTAAAATAAGCTGTGGTGTTCATACAGCAGTGAAAGCGCTAGCCACTTAATAAAAATGGTATTAACTGTTTATATTGCTCAGCTGATATGTAAATCAACTCTGTCAACCTTGGACATTTCAAGTGAGCTAAAATTAGATAAACTTAAGAGATCTATTTTGAATTGGAGGTGGAGGGAGACATTAGAAATATGTTCAGTGACCCTAAGCCATGAAATTAGCCAGCTGGTATCAGTTCAAGAAAGTTATAGACATTGAACAGTATTCTTATATTTCCCATTAAGTAATTACTGTGTTTTACCTTTCAGAAAGACTCACTGAAACACAGAGAAGAGCCTTTTTATGACCAAACTGCATCTAAATTGCTTCGTGCAAATAAGCACAGTAAAAAGCAGCTTCCTTTGGTGTATGCAAATACAAACTGCTGGTTCCCCAACCAGACTCATCTTCTGTAAAATTAGGTCATTCTCTCAATCAGATGAAGAAATCTACAATGACCGTCAGTTTTCAGAACAAATGACATTTCTCTCAAATAGGTTTCATTAGCCCTTCCATTGCCGTGAGACATTAATTCAATGGAGCTTGATAGTTGTAAGCTACATTCAAGTAAACTTAAAGAGACTTCTTTCAGCTGTAAAATTCATAGGATTTTGGTTATAGGACAATATTTTGTTCTGGGTTCTGATTACAGAGTGTGAAGTTAATAATCTATAAGCCTGCGAACAACCTTTGTATTCACTTGCTGAATAACTCTTTTCAACTAACGTGAATGAGAATTTTGCTTTTAGACTCTTTCCGTCCATTAGTTTAATTGAATTAGTGAGAATTCGTTCTTCTGGAATAACTAGTTGCTACAGGAAATGATGCTGATGATTCAGAAAGTGACACTCTTTCTTCTGAATCAGTACTGAACCAGTTTTCCAATATGCAGCAGGGAATTTTCCCGCTGCATGTGTCTCCTGTGACCACTGTCTCACAAAGTCAGGGGTATTTGCCCCAATGCCTTGGTCACATGCCAAGTCCAGCAATTACATGGTCAATATGTAAATTCTCCCTCCACCTTCCAAACCCAAAAACGTGACTGGGTTCAAGTCAGTATTACTGTGGTGCAGAATTCAGGCTACCTGTCCACATGGGGATGAGATCCCTGATTATATAAAGCACTTTAGAATCTTTTGGATTTCAAGGTGCTACATTATATCAATGTAGGGCACAATTATGAATTATTTGAACTATATGAAAGATTTGATATATACAATAAAGCCCACAAATTATGTCAATTTAGTAAATCGGACAAATAAACCAA
The DNA here is from genome assembly GCA_037349315.1 of Chelydra serpentina. Taxonomy (NCBI): domain Eukaryota; kingdom Metazoa; phylum Chordata; order Testudines; family Chelydridae; genus Chelydra; species Chelydra serpentina. The sequence continues at coordinate 33,167,260 of JBAIAC010000026.1, forward strand.
AAAATGCCAAAGGAGACATGAAAATCCTGTTAAAAAGGTCCTAATATCTTCAGAATTTTCACCTTTACTTGAATGGAGTAAGGAGTTTCACCATGATTGGCGGAGTAGGGATGAAAGAGGCTGAGAGAAGTGAGGTGAAGTAAGGGGTTGCTGAGGCAGGTAGAGCAAAGAAGGAAGATGGGATATATGTTGAGGAGGAAAGTGAGGGTGACTGGGGAAGGGGGGGCAGGCAAAAGAGATTTTGGGTGTAGTTTGGAAGGGAGAGGAGGAGTTTTTTGCAAAACTATACTGCTGGGGCCAGAGGCTGGTTGATCCTGAGGCTGGTTGAATTCGGCACTGCTACATTATGGAGCAAGGCACAGATACACCAGCTATGGATTGGGCCCATGATGTATGAGACTAAAAGGTGATTCAGAAGAGTCCATGCCCTAGGGTCCGATTCTCAGAGTGCTGTGGCAAGAGAAAGATGGTAGCTTCCCTGTGGCTGACCCTGAAGTGGACACGAGCATGGGACTCCACTCCTGGAAGGTTGAAGTTTGAGTTTGTTGAACTTCATGACCAAAAGTGGAACCTGAACTTCTCAGGTTCACCCATTCCTGCCAAGTATTGGCCTGATCCAATTGGCTTTGAAACCGAATTTAAAAGACTCCCAGTGACTTCAAATAAGAGGTTGACCAGGCCCTATTTGAGCAGGATTTCTTGTTGCCAAACACACCGAGACTATGCCATTTGCATGGTTCTCAGTTGTGCTATTTGTCATTTCAAGGAAGAAAGACTAGCATGTTTGAAGTAGGAGATGTGGGAAAGTTTCTAAATTGATTTATTTGAATGTTTGAATTTTTAACAGGATTATTTCTTACTTTTATTAAAAAACTGTACTGAGATTCTGCTCCCTTTTTGTTGGAAAGGCCATCTTGGTAACTGCAGTGGTGACTTCATTGTGTAGAACTCCTGGAGCAATATTACTGCATAGACTCAACGTGGTATTGCATATTAAACCAGTCTCACCATCAGTCAACCATACGTAAGTGTGGTGGCTACCACACATTCAAGCCTTGGGAAGAATTCATACAAGTGAACTACAATTTTTAGTTCCATGTAAGTTAAGAGCATGTAGAGTTCAGCGAATCCTAAAAGTTTTAAATGACGGGAAGATTTAAATGAAGAGAAAACATCTTAGAGGGCTTAAAAATGTAATTGGAGTAAAACAAAATACTCTTAACTCAAGGTAGTGCCTGGGTTTCACATGGCAGAACTGTGGCCACTATTAGCAGAGTTGAACTGTCTCTTGATACTCTCGTGATTATTTCAGGGATACAAATCAAGGCTGTATACCCACTAGAAACCTTTGATCTAGTAACACATTTAGGGGTGACAATAAAATGGGCGGTCACTAAGTTATGAGTCGGTGAAGAACCCTTCGGCAATACTGGATGGCGGAGAAACACTTGGGCCCTCCTCTTAATGGGTAAAATACCATAACATGAGAGAGGGAGTGAATGCCTTTTATCAAGTGTGGCTGTTCCATTTTTTATCATCTGAAGGGGAAAGTGTTCTAGTTTAATCAGGAGACTGAAAAAAATACATTTCTTTTTATTATAAACAAATTACATGTTCTCGGCATTAACTATAAAAATATGCCTGGTTCTAAATGGTGGATGTGCTGTATTTGTCAGATCCAATTTTCTTTGTGATCACACTCTATGTAGTCAAATGGAAAGGGATGATTCTTGATTATTATAACCCTGATCTAGCAAAGTACCTAAGCATGGGCTTAACTTTCCTCCAATGAGGAATCCCATTGAAATCAAAGGGAATACTCACATGCTTACATATATTTATGTGCTTTGCTGGATTGGAGCCAGAGCGCTCAACCCTTTGCAAGATTGAGCTCTATGTCTATTTTTGTGTATGTGTCATCTGAATTGCCATCTCCATTTGCCAACAGTTATCATACACTGGTATCTGAGATAACATATTTCCCCCTACACTTAGTACAGGAAATAACTACAAGATCTCATCTACCACTGTGTGTGAGCTGTTCACCTCAATGATGGATAGTGTGCACTAAGGAGAGTGATCGATAACCCTGCTTAGTTAATTACATTGTGCCAGCCTAAATTCGTCCTCTGCTTCCTTCTTCCCTTTCAAGCCAGATCCGGAGTCAGAATGAGCACCCACGACTTCTACCAAGCTACTGTCAATGGTAAGTTGTGGGTGATCAGACAATCTCAGAATCAGGCACCTGCTGTCCTGACCTATTGCATACAACTGCCATGTGCTGTTAAGTATTGCTACACTTCATCCCAGGGGTGGCTGCACTTCTTAGGTGGGTGGCATGATTCCTGTGTACGTAATGAGACATTGCAAAGCATAATTATCATTATTTCTTAAGACGTCCTGGCTAACTACCCCTCTACCGCACTCCCCTTAGTGACTGACCCAAGAACTCCTGGTTCAGCTTTTGTTCGCAACTTTAAGCCATCATGCCCAGGGTAATCGCAAGATTTATTTTTGGCAGCCCTAGCAAAGCATCCTTTGTTATTCATCAGAGTGTATAAGTGATCATGTAAAAAGAACAGAAGTACTTGTGGCACCTTAGACACTAACACATTTATTTCAGCATAAGCTTCCGTAGGCTATAGCCCACTTCATCAGATGCATAGAATACAGACTAACACGGCTGCTACTCTGAAACCTGTCACTCAGTGATTATGGAAACTCACTGCAGGCTACAGCCCGGCAGACCTGGAGCTTGGAGCACCTACAGCACTTGCCTCTGAGCATATGGGACATCAGCAAGCTACCAAACTTCTAAGGACTGGTTTACTCAGAGCGATGCCCTCTTGTGGGATCAGTGGCAATATTTAGGCGCCTAAATGTGATTACAAAGTCTAACTTTAGGTTCCCTGGCTTGAAAATTTTAGCCTAGTGTCTTTGGGGGCTAGGTACTTGTGCACACAAAACCCTTCCTATGCTGGTTCCTGTGATGTTGCTGTACATAGAAAGCAAACTTTTTGCAGCAGAGAATTTGCATAGGAAGTAAATGACTGATGCTATTGCTTTTAAAGGAATATCACTGAGGTGGGATCCCAACTGAGAGAGCCCAGTGTGTGCAGCGCACAGCAACTCATGTTTTAAGCAAGAAGAAGAAAAAGTAATGAGTCCATCGGAAGGCGCTCCAAAGATGCCACTGTACCAGCAATAATTCCTCAAGGTAATTGTCCGGGGCCATATCTTTAAAGGCACTTAATGGGCTAAGATATGGCTACGTTCATGGTCATTTCTCCGTTCATGAGACACCCCAGTGCTCAACAGGAACATTATGGATAGTGGAGCCCAGGGCAAAACTCATGCACGTGTTTTCGGAACAAGCCCACGTCTGAACATTTTCAGAGCATTGCTGGAACTTATAGTCGCCAGAAGTCTTTTCCTATTTACAAGGCATAAAGAAATGGTGGAGAGCAGAGTTCTGTATGGACATTCTTAACCCAACTTGTAATTTTGCTAGGGTGATGTGGGCATTAGAAATGACACTGGTAGAGTAGAACCGGTTTGGCTTTATCGGTTTGTCTTGGTTTAAAATGAAAAACAGAGAGACAAAGGCTCAAATCCCCAAAGCTATACAGATACGTAACCGCCATTGTGACAGTTATGTGGCTAAATAACCTTTGAGGATCCAGGCCAAGAGGCTTGATCTTTCCTGGTCATGTACATCAGTTAGCTTTGATTGGAGCTACATTAGGTTCATATTGTAGAACACTTTTGGATCCTTTTTGGATAAAGCATGCTGAGTACATATGACCAAATGTTATAGTAAGAGTCCTCTGAACAATAGAGTACACAATGCAAAAATGAAAGCCAGCAGTCTGCTAATTCCGGGGAGCCAAGAAAGAGATAGTTGAAATAACCAAAGCTTCTCAAAAGAAACCTAGATCCATGTCAGTTTCTTCAAGCCCTGTGAGAAGCAGACATGCTAGTTCTTTTGCAGACTGATTGGTGCAGCGGTGACTTCATGTGGCTGATTCTATAATTAAGAAAATGCTTGACTTGTCAGCAGCAACGCAGCCAGTTTGTTCTAGGTTTAAGCTGCATGACTCTGAAGATGGCAAACTTCAAGCTCCTGAGCATAACACATTAATACCATTGCTAATGCTCTTGTGTTTTCTGCGTGTGTGTGTTTTTTCCCCCATTAAGACAAAAGTGCATCAGAAATGGGTGTTATTTTAATGGTTTTTAAATGAGGCTGGCACAGCCTTAAATAAAGAGATATTATCTGAGGGGGGAGAAATAAGAAAATAGAGAAACTGTTTGTAAAACATAATTCTTATGCCCAAAGGGACATATCATTTTCATATTTTAAATCTGAATGCATTTTAGTTATTTTGTGTTTTCTCAGCAATCAGTTCACATTATGAGAATAGGGTAGTATAATTATGGAAATTAAGTACAGATTTCAGTTGAATGAACTCATCAAATGGAATTACAGCCTTTCTAGATTGGTCGTCTGGCTTTATGTCAGATGATTTGCATAAAACATTTAGCTTAATGAGAAGTAAACAACAAGACTGTGGAATGTATTAACCCAAGGGGGGGTCTGAGCTGACATATAAGAAATATTAAGGTTGTCGTGTTTTGGTTTTTTTAAGACACAAAGCAAGCCTTGAGAGTGGATTAGAAACATAAAGGTAATTCTAGTTTAGGCCATAATTCTTCATGAGTGGTATTTTTCACCACCTACAGTCATGCACTATGAAGTAATCTTTCAGGTTTATTTACGTTCGGTTGCCTGTAAGCAAAATCTGACATAATCTAGTTACCTTGTCAGATGGCGTGCATGGCTGCAAACATGTCTTTGTGTTCAGGAGTTGAATTTTCTTCTGGTCAGTGGTCTGGAACTTGCTCAAATTACAGTGCTGGAGATCTAGCCATTTATCCATACTCTCCGGAGGGCCTGGTTTTCACAAAAGCCTACTTTGGCATCTTTAATCATTGAACTCATAAATGCTACTATGCGAAGAGCATCTATTGGTAGCTAGGTGTCGCTAAGGAGCTGCCCATAAATTACATAATGGATTAGCGGGTGGGTTGGTCCTTAATTTTGTGTGTTTCAATATTACAAAGTGTTACAAGGGGGTGGAAGGGTCATGAAAATCCCCCAAAAGCCGGGTGTTATGTAATTTATGGAAAGTCCCTAACACAGAGAATATTAAGGGCTGTGACAGGGGTTCTCCACTCACCACTTGTCCAGTGCCTTCTCCTGGTCACTCTGGGGATTAGCTCTCTGGGGTGACACCCCTTCCCATGGTTGCATGCCCTCACACCATCATTCTCTCAAGTCTGCAGTTCCTCTCTCATCCCAGGAACTGCAGAGTCCTCTTCATGACTCAGCCCTTCAGCTAGGTTACTCAGCGTTTCCCCCTTGCCAGGGTTACCCAGCATTTCCCCCTTCCCCCTTCAATTCGCTGTCACTCCCACAGTGACCCAGGCAGTCTTCCCGTTCACTGCCCTGCTGGTCTATGCCATGCCCTCGGTGTCTGGTAAGGGAATCTAGGCCCACCCTCTTCCCCAGGTTCTAGTCCAGGGACCCTCAACCCAGCAGTTCTGGGCTTTTCTCTCCCAGCCCTAAATGCCCCTTCCCTGGACTGCTTCCTACAACTCCTAGTTTCCCTCCTTGCCCTGAGTGTACCAGCTCCAAACACTCCTTCCTCTTCCAAGGGAGTGACTGCTCTGTTGCCATCTTCCTGGCTTTTCCTCCAAGTGCAGCCTATGGTGGCCAGGTAGGCCTATATAATAGGCCTCCAGATGCAGCCTATGGTGGCCAGGTGGGCTTATTATATAGGCCTACCTGGCCACCTTAACCCCTTCCAGTCCTGTGTGGAATGGACACCCCATCACAAGGGTTTCTTTCTTTCTTTCTTTCTTTCTTTCTTTCTCTTCCCATGACAGCCATCTGGTTATGGGCTGGCAATTTCCAGAAAGCCCCCAGCACAGAAGGTACAGCTCAGGGAGAGGAGGGTAAAGATGCTTTGAACTATCTTTGTGCCCTCGGGATTCTGGGTTGCTCTAATTTGCAGGAATCTCCAGTGATTTGCCTATGGGCTCCTCTGTAGGCTGGTGCTGCCCAGAGTCCCCATAGCCCCATGGATTGCAGGCATACCTTATCCCAGGCTTCTCCTAGCATGCTGCCCATGCCAAGGCTTCCATTTTGCCACCTGCCACAACCCAGCTGTGCATGAAGAATCCTACCGTGGCTTTTTGTGGGCTGTTTACGGCTCTTCTGTGCTACCACAGTGGAGTAGAAGAGTTGTAGTGGGGGGAGGCAGAATTCTTCACACACTATTTAGGGTTTCACTAAATTTCATTCCCCTTTAATCCACCACACACACAATTAAGTCTCTCTCCAATCTCGGATCCCTCCAGCCCAAACCACACACTTTATTACTTGAAAGAAACGTCTCTCGCTGACCTCTAATATCATAACCACTGTCGCCACATAAGGGAAACTACCGCCCAGTGCTGCAGTGCAGCTAGGACATGAAATAAGTCCTTGTGCTCAGTCTTTCATTTGACCCATGTATGTGAATGTTTCAGAGAACTTCCTAGATTAGCTACTAAAGGGGCTTTTGTAAGTACCATGACAAGCAGTTTGCATAACACGCTTCAGATTTAGAAGAATTGAGTACGCTGCTGCTTTTAGAAAGGATGCTAGTGATGCAAATTTTACTGCTTTTTTGTTCTCCAAAGAAAATCCTCATGGCAAATTGACTGAAAATAAGTAGATGCACAAGCCACCCTTTCATCGATAAGGCAAAGCTTCTATTAAGCTTGCCAAGCACGTGGTAGTATAGGGAGATATTCCCTTTCACCGTCCCACGATTGTTGGCGACAACATAGAGAAGGAAATTATTAACTCGCAGAGCTGAAAAGCAGCAAGCTGTGCACTGTGCTTAGATTTCAAAATCAAAAATCAGATGGAAGTGGAACCTGGAAAAAACCAGTTTGCTCTTGCTGCCACCTTTATTCCTTCTGCAGCCCACCACTCCTCAGGGTGTAAAAAAATTGGCCCAAGCTCTGGCGAGCAAAGAAGCTGAGTTGGAAGTGGCAGGGCAGAAAATCATTGTCTCTTGTGGCTTGCTCGCTGCATGCTGTAGAAGCACACAGGTAAGAGGTTCCTTGTTGGAGTAAACCAGGGTGTATGAACACACAACTGGCTGCATTAAGGGAACCAAAATGGATCAACTGCGATGTGATGTGGGAAATGCAGATCCAATGTGAAAAGATGAGCTGTGGCAAATTAAAACTTCTAGGGTCAATGCTACATACCCAGAGGTGGCTCCAGACGCCAGAAAATTCAGCAGAAGGTGTTAACAAAATGAGAGTCTTTGGGCCCACCCTGCCACCATTAAAGTCAATGGGAGTTTGGCTTACCCTACAGCGACAATGACTTGTCGTGCTCCTCCTTAAACTGCATCTCCCCCACTCAACTCCCTCATCATTCTGAGCCTGAAACACTCCTGGTGAACGTCACAATGGAACTCAAAGGTGCCCATCAGTCACGTCCACTGAACAATGAAGAAACCCCCTTTTCATTGGTTGGTTGTGTTTTAATTTAGGGGGAACGGTGGTGCGTGTTTCTAGGAGAGCTTGGACTTCCTCCCCTGTAATAAGAGCATGCAGTAAATCTACACTGCAGTTAAAAACCCGGGGCTGGCCCAGGCCAGCTGACTCTGGCTCGGATTAAGGGGCTGCTTAACTGCAGTGTAGACATTCAGGCTCAGGGCTGGAGCCTGGGCTGTAGGAATCTGCAGCCCGAGTCCGAACATCCGCACCACAATTAGACAGTCCCTTAGCCGGAGCCCCCACGCGCCTGAGTCGGCTGGCCCACGCCAGCTGCAAGTCTCAACAGACCCTGAGATTCAGGGACGCCCTGCCTGGCCCTCCGCCAGTCACACGAGAATGTTGCTATTCGTGGTGGAGCAGTTGCCATGTTCCATCCGCGGAGTGGTTCTGGGTCAGGGGGGTGGTGCCTGTATGTGTGTAGAGACTGTAAAGTGCTTTGGGATGAAGGGTGATATTCGCGGGAAGGCAGTGGGAACAGAGTTTTTCAGGAGTGATTGACACAGCTGCCCTTCCTCTTTCCAGACCTTCCCCCCTCACTTCCTTCATAGCCAGGGGTAATGAAAACATCTGCATTTCACACGGTAACTCGCCTGCAGACTCACGTTTCTTTGCATTTGGAGGGCAGCTGTGTAATAACAGCAGCTAGTTCTTACGCAGCACTTTTCAGCAGTGGATCTCAAAGCGGGTCAGTATCATTATCCCCACTTTACAGCAGGGGAAACTGAGGCACACAGGGGTGAAACAACTTGTCCAGGGTCATCCAGCAGGCCAGTGGCAGAGCCAGTGCTCAAGTCTGGTGCTCTGTCCATTACACCCCACTGCTCTGAAAGATAGCTTCTTTCTCTTTGCCTTAGTTAACATGTATGACTACTGTAAACCAGCGTAATACAGCCAGTAACTAGGTCAGACAATACAAATCATAATGCCTGGTGCTTAATAGACACTTTCCATCCATTGATTACACAGTACTCTGCACAGATAAGTGAGCATTATTTCCAACGGACACATGAAGAAAGTGAGGCACGGGAAGCCAAGGTTTCACAGCAGGGTCAGTGGCAGAACTGGGAATGGACTTGAGCTCTCTTGAATTCTAGACTGATGCTTCATCCACTGACCTCCACTGCCTCTTATTAATTAAAACTTTTGTTCACTATTTAGACAGGGAAGCTGCACCGGGGAAAAAATCTCCTTCTCTTCTTAGGCCACCAGGGGGTCTCAGGTAGCGATTCTGCAGTTTCTAGTGCATAGTGCTATCCATTTCTAATTTCAATGCATGAAAACAAAATGCTGTTAACCTGGCATAACTGACTATGTGCTTGCATTTTATCAAGAGTGATAAATAGAGACTAAAATTGATACCATTGTGAAGGAAAACAGAAGGGGCTTTTAGAACTTTGTCTAATGTTTTAAGTACATCCAGTCAATTAAGATAATGTATTGGGTTTATTCAGAGAAAAAGCAGGTAAATCCTCTCAGCATTTGTTATTCACCCCAGAGTCTCCCACATGCATAGATTAGGCCACTTGTCTCCTGCGACATAAATTGCTATCACTCACAAAAAGGCAAAGTCTGTTATAATCACATCCAGCTATTGCTTTCTTTATGTCTGATGCCATCCTCGGGGGCAGAAAGGAAACTGCCATGGGGGTGAGGTTGAGGTGGATTCCCGCCCCCCCCATACCTAGTAAGCAAATGCTCTCTGAGCAGGGCCGGCTCCAGGTTTTCGGCCACCCCAAGCAAAAAAAAAAAAAAAACGGCCGCCCTAGAATCCCCGGATTGCCGCCCCCTATAGGGTGCCGCCCCAGGCACGCACTTTGCGGTCTGGTGCCTGGAGCCGGCCCTGTCTCTGAGTAGCACATGACAGCAAAGAGAAGGAAGACACAAACCTGCAAGGTCATGCACATATCCTTAATATTTCCTTTCCAAGTGCTTTACATACATAGCTTTCAGGACTGCTCCTGGGTTATCTCCTTCACATCAAGGAATCGCCACATCGTAGGGAAGCTGCAACACAGTCGCTGATGTTAAGTGTCACACTGGGACATGCCGGATGGCTGAGCACTTGTGAAAATCTGACCCCAGGTGTCTTAAACGTTGGTATCCACAATTGGTGGGTATGCAGGCAGTATCTATTACAGGAAATCCACCCTGCAGGAGAGGAAATCCCCAGGAGTTTTACCTCTCTGTGAATGTAACTGAAAAACGTATTTGTGTTCATACAAACATCCAGGCTGGGATCTTCAAAGGACCCTATGGGAACTGGATGCCTGACACCCGTAGGCCCTTTGTAAAAAACTCTAACTTGCTTTCCATGATTTCTCAGGGCAGCCAACCTCATGGGTCATTTATATACAGCATAGCAGATATTTAGCTTTACCCACTCTAAAGCTGTTGCCTCTCAGGTTCAGCCGGAGTCTATCTCATGGTCTGAGCCATTAGCTAATGGACTTTTGACCATGCTTTATTTTATAGACCCCAATTCTTCTTTCACCTCTCCTGTCCAACCTGAATAATCCGAGGCTTTCAATTCTCTCCTCCTCACATGTAAATCCATCTTGCCCACATGCCTCCACTCACTCTTGTTCTCATCTCTAGGCCTTTTCCAATTCTCTTAGATTTGGCTTTGCTTTAAATAAAAAAAAGCCCGTACATCTGAGCAGTGTGTTTGAGGCGTGGGTGTACCTTTGAATTAGCTCTCGTTTGAGGTCTCTCAGCAGTTCACAGAGGTTTATAAAGATGTTGAACAGGACCTGTTGACTGCATCTGTTTGTAATTACTAATTGTAGAATGTGACCGTGCAGCATGTATTTACTGAATTAAGCTCCGAATGTGAATAGTATGCTGCTGGTTGTTAATTGCCTACCCCAAGAGGTGGCTGACAATGGGGCTTTCATCTCAGCCCACCTCTTCAGGGAAAATAAATACATTTTCCTTTTCATTAACCAGTTTGCTGATGTTTTATCAGCCGTAGCACACATTGTGCGAGGTACTGTTTCAATATGGCGTTATTTCATATGCGGTAAAATAATTAATAATAAGGGTGAAGTTACACAAAGACAGGTGCAGTGAGCAATTCTTAGCACCGAATCCAAAGCCCATGGAGGTCAATGGAATCTTTCTATGAATTTCAGTGGGCTTTGGATCAGAACCCTTAGTCATTTGTTCTCAAATAGGGCCAAATTCCCTGCTAGTGTAAATTGATGCAGCTCCACCTAAGTCAATGGAGATGCATCAGTTTACACCAGCAGAGCATTTGGCACATAGTATTTCTAATGCAGGAGATCACACAGAATGTGTTCCCTGCTTAACCCTCCTGAAGATTGCTGTTTTATGTTGACATACCATAAGAGTAGACAATAACTATCCAGATGTTTTACAGTGGTAGAAGTCCACCCTTTGTCTTCTGGCATGTGCCCTGTTCCATATCACAAGATGAACTTTAAACATACCTGACTGAGGTTTATCCTCTCTGCAGCTGTTAGTTTAAAGGGAGCCTGAGCAAAGGCATCTTAGAATATGTTATAGAAATATTGGCAATTCTCCTGACTTACTAATGTCCCATGTGAGAATGTACCAGTTTTACATCTTTGACAATGCCGAGCCTAACTGCATTCTATTTAGCAGGGTAGCAATGCAAGGCAGACAGAGCGGAGATTCTGTATTTTATAGTGGTATTGTAGCAATATTTTAGTCAGAGCCAGAAACTCATTCATCCTTCTGTCTTCACAAAGGAAATTACAGTCAAGATTCTTAAGTTTAAATTGACTTGGTATTTGGCACTGTGTAGTATTATGGACCATAGTATTATGCAACAAGATTTCTTGTGGGGTCTCAGCCCTTCTGTTTTGATTGCAGCAGAATGAGGCGGTGGAGGAAGACAAGAAAATATCAACAAGCAAAACAAACACTGTATAAATGAACCAACTATTTCTTCTATAGGTCGGAGGGGAAGAAAAATAGCAATAGACATCTCTATGTATTTTTAAATGCTGCAGAGGTGCTTGGTATTATGGTGATTGGGACCATATAAATACATGGATACATTTCTTTACTTTTGTGGTCTGAGCTAAAGTTGATTGATGTAGATAGAAAGACTTCAATGGGCTTTGGATCAGGCCCCTAGAGAAGAAGTTCCAGAGCCATATTCACCTTGACTATCATGAAGGCCTATCTAGTCTGTCAGACTACCTAACTCTAGTGTCCCCATCACCATAGCATCTCCACCACCATCCACACAGCCACAGTTACTAATATAAATCACTACTACTCATGTCTATGTCGATACAACCATGAATTTGTAAGTCACTGGAATTCAGAGCAGGACTCTCAATGGGCCAGAAGCGGAATTTCAATGAAGACATGCATTACAGTCCTTCACTTCTAACAGAGCCTCGGCTTTCCTTCTCTACATCTTCAAACTGTAGATCACTGAAATAGCACCAATATCTTTCTTGCCACAGAATCCCTGCAAATAACTAAAAACAACAATGACCAGAAATGAGGCAACCTTTTTTCACTCGCTTATGCTTTCTGGGCTATTGTCTTCCTTAAAACAAGAGACAATTATTTATTTTCTTTGAATAGTGTTCTGGCATTTCATGGAAGTATTCTCTGGAAAGCACACTCATTCTGCTGCTGCACTTTAGCATGGTTCTCTGAACCCTATCTCTGAAGTCCATAACGCCAAAGACAATGCTAACCAACACCATATGTGGAGTATTTTTATCTGCACTCCACCGAGTCTGGATGCATAAGCAGAGCAGGATTTTTAATCATTTCTGGAAATGCGGAACAGCACTTTATAGCATATTAGTGAAGTATTGATTTCTGTTTGAGACTTGTGTTGATGCATTTTGAGCTAATTAAACTTGTACCAAATACCAAATTGGACACTGATGTCAATATATGTACATATGAACAAGGGTTATTTTGCAATGGTTCAATTTCTGCAATTATATTAAGTAGTTTATGGGATTAAGAACAGTAGACAGAACGCTACTGAAAAGATCCTCTAATAACCAATGAAAAAAAATCCAAGATTTTTTGTTCTAAAGGCTTGTTTCACAACACAAGCATTAGCCAAGAAGCAGCCTTTCCCAAATCTTCCGCATTGTCAGAGCACTTTGGCTCAAAGTGAATGTACAGAAAGTGGCTCCCGAGACACTCACAATGGCATCTGTTATACAGCATGTCGCATCCAAAAGCCACCTGTGTATTCGTAGATAATGTTAGGCGTTTGCATGTCAAACTGGGTCTTTGTGAGAATTTCTGAAGTTATATCTAAATAAGTCTCTCCTGCCAAATACATTGATGGGGTTTCCAACCAAAGGATAATATGATTGTTTTAAGCCCTTATTAACTTGACTGCCTTGCTGGGTGTTTTCTGCCTGCCTATCTGCTTTGGTTTGTATTGCTGTTGTTGTTTTTTTCTCCCTTGCTTTCAGCCTGGCTTTCTTGTTCTGCCTGCTCCTTTGCGGTAGCACAGTCTGTACTCTCCAATCCTTTTAGGCTCACTTGGATCAGAATTCAAGCTGGGGTAGTTCTTCTCTCGAGTGGCTTCCACATTCGATCTTCATTTGCTCTTTAATATTTGGCTCAAAAGCCAAAAACAAAAGCGAATGGCTTGTCCTATTGTCCCCGTTCGCCATTTTCAATACAAGTACTAAACGAGAAGAAAATCTCTGAACCCAGCTGTCAGAGCTAAATTCAGTAACTGTGCTGAAGATCCCAAGAAAATAATACTGTAAAAAATGTCTAGGGGCAGGAGAAAAAAATATGCACAAAAAAAAATCAGTGCTGAAGAGAATGCAGGACATGGTGCTATGGGGATTAGGGGCAGAGTTGAGAGTGATATAGAGACTCTGGTCTCTGTTGCAATTCATAGAATCATAGAATCTCAGGGTTGGAAGGGACCTTAGGAGGTCATCTAGTCCAACCCCCTGCTCAAAGCAGGACCAATCCCCAATTTTTGCCCCCCGATCCCTAAATGGCCCCCTCAAGGATTGAACTCACAACCCTGGGTTTAGCAGGCCAGTGCTCAAACCACTGAGCTATCCCTCCCCCGAAGTATCTGTTTTTAAAGGGAATTAGGGCCTGATCCAAAACCCTTTGCAGTCAATGGAAAGACTCCCACTGAGTTCAATGGCATTTGACTCAGAGGTTTAGTGCAGATGTTGGGTTCTTCTGCCAGTCCCTAAAACTTCCCAGGAGCAGGAAGGCACAAAGGTGGCAGAAAGCCACCACACCCTCCACTCCGCCGGGGCTGAAAGCCCTGAGCTGTGCTTCCTAGAGACACAGCACGCCTCCATCTCCCCTCAGTTTTCAAAGATGCAAATGTAGAATTGCACACAGACAAAATGCGTGGACTGAACGTGCGTGCGCTGTCGCCGGAATCAGGTGCGCCATCCTGGGTTTGTGTACACGAATCACATATGTTCACTTTTGTGGGCCACGTGCGCAAGTCTAAAACAAGACCCTCAGTCTCTTGCAAATCTCCATGCCTTTTAAATACGGTACATGATTCTTCTTCACTCCTTGTCCTAAACCATCATGCCGTCTTGCTATGCTGCCAGAACGGTCCCCCCCCCAATCAACAACGAATTAAATGAATGTGAAGTGCTCTGAAATCCTTTGATATAAAGGTTGCTGTGAATGACAAAAAAATGCTTTTGATTCCTATTCATTTGTAATGTTAATGAGTTACTTTTAAGAAATTACTCCTCTCCTGCCTTGTACAATACGGAATGTTCGTATTTATCTTGTTATATCTAAATTAACAGCATCCCCAAGCAGGTGTTACATTTGGAAGGCAACATACTGTAAGCAATTAGAGAATTGTGTGTAAATATATCATTTGTTTGAGGAAAAGAAAGCTCTTTGGTGCGATTAAGTCTTATTTAAAATTTCACTTTAAAAGCTAAACAATTCCCAAAATGGGAAGAGTGGAAATGGCTGGAGGACCACCCCATATATTTGTACAGCGCTTTACCCCGTGGGGTCCTGGTCAACACCTAGGGCTCCTAGTTGCCACATTAATACTATTCAGTAAGAAAAATGTATCTGCTTTTATCCAGCTGGTGGGAAGTCCATACCTCAATATGCTGCAACACTCTCAGGCTAGCCTCCGGAGGGACTCTGCTCTTTGCAGAGATGATGGAAGAGAACATGCATGCTTGTCAACTATCTCCTCCTCAGTAAGCAGGAGTGTATTCCTGGCATGTACATGTTCCAGGAGTATTCTTGCTGGCATGGGATAGGAAGGGATGTGCGGGTAGGGGAGGTGGACATGCAGTAGCATAGCCAGGGGGGGAGTAGGTGGAGCAGTCGCTCCCCCTGTGAACGGAAGTGGCACCTTAAAAAGGAAGCGGCGCCTTTTTTTAGCAGAGCTAAAAAAAGGTGCCGCTTCTTTTTAAGCGCCGTTTCTTGCACTCACCTGGCGGCGCTCCGGGTCTTCAGCAGCATTTTGGGGGTGGGTACCACCAAAGACCTGGAGTGAGTGAGGACCCGCCGCCGAAGACCAGGAGTGCCGCCGGGTGAGTACAGGGGGAGGCACCTTTTTATAGCGCCGCTCCCCCTGTGCTCCGGACCTGGCTGCGCTACTGTGGACATGTTCTGGGTCTTGACTGAAAGACAACGAGGTGTTAAAGTGAACCGAAGTGCTGAGTCATTTCTCCTGCATGGATTTTACACATAGCCTTGAACTCTCACCAGATAAAACATATCTGCAATCTCCAGTGGTGGCACTGAACCGTAATCTAGCACTGCTGCGTAAAGCCTCTGGGGGTAGCTGCAAATATAGGTACATGGATTTACAGTTCCATTTACAAGCTCAGTATCACACTTTGCAGGGATTGCAAAATATGTTAGGATTACTAATGCAACTTCACAGCGTACCCGTGAGGTGTGTGCTATTATCCCTAGTTTACAGATGGTGAAATGAAGGTTCAGAGTTGGTAAATCACTTGCCCCAAATCACACACTGAGTAGCAAAAGTAGGAATTAAATCTCCTCTCCCCCTTCACCTGCTAATCATTAGGCAACACTCTCCTTCCAGTGATGTCCTTGACCCTGGTACTAGAGAGTTCCATTGGGGCAGATGCTTGCCACGGCTCATCCCAAAAATCAGTTTGATTAGTGGCCACTGTAACTAGCAACAGCTGCATAAACATAGCAACACAGTGTAGAAGTGAAGTAAAAATATAGCCACTCCAGTAAACAGACAGCAGTCTGCGCCAAGTTCTCCACATTGGCACAATTTATCTCTACTGCCATCCCCTAACAGCATGTAAATTACATCACCTTGGACTCAGTTTAACACCCTTCCACTCCGTCAGGCTCTCCTAATTGATTCAGGAGCAACTAAGAGAGTCTAACCAAGTCTAAACTGGTGTAATTTACAGACTGCGAGTACTGGAAGAAGGTGTGAATTACAGTACAGTAATTTAGATTCACCTCTATATTTGGCCCAGGTCAGATCTAAGGGTGCAAGTGAGCCCTAATCCTGAGTTATGTTGGTGCTGTTCCTTGAAGCCATTCACTGAGCTCTGTGACTGAAGTTAGTTGGAGCTGCACTCACTTGGCTGATGGTAGAATAGAACATATGGCATCTCTTTGGCCATGTTATTTGGGAACTAAAACTGTGTTGCAATAAGTCAAGGCCATGTCAGATGCCTGGACAGAGCATCTTTTTCCTGCAGCAGTCACATCGGCCTGAGTGACTAACTACAGCAATGTTTTTAAAGAGCACGTTGCAGTATGTAGAATAGCATCTGTCATTGCTAAAGCAACATTTCTACTTGCCATGCAAAAGGCAACAGGCAAACGTGTCACATGTGAATCTATCAGTAAGTTGGGAAGATGCATGTAGCAAGCACTAACTTAGCCGCAAAAAGCAATTCTCCTCCAATATCTTCAGAGTTGGAGCCTCAGTTTTGCTTTGCCTTTACAGATGCAGTTTTCCACATGATGAATAGCATATAGCAAATTAATATTTAAGAATCCAGCTCTGAGAAGTAATTACTCAGCTAACACAGAGTTCATGTTACTGATGCTTTTCTCCTTAAGAAACTTTTTGAGTGCTAGTCTACAAACTAAATTAAGACATTTAAAACATTATAGTATTACACATCATTAGTTTTCCTGATTTACATATTTTAGCAATTGTTTATATTATGTAGCCGTAGAACAGCTTTCCCAAGTTATTGCTGAGGAAGGAATGTACATAATCGTATACCCCTAGATTTTGATAGAATGAAGCAATATGAAGGTAGCGTCTATCCCTGAACCTTTGCTAAATAAGATTGTATCTATCGTGACCTCTACAGACAAAAACAATACAGTAAATCCCAAAGTTTATTAATAACAAAGAACTTCCCTTCCAACCACAAACTTCTCTGTTCTTGAGCCATCTCCCTTGGGAAAAGCAGCATACACCAATGGAAAAGAGTGGAGAGTGAATCTCCAGGTCACGGCTCTTCCACAAACACCACCTTGTGCCCCCAGTTGATCAAATCTAAGGTCTGTCAAATTGAGCATTCCAGCTGGTCCAGAGCCCTGAGACAGTTAGTCTCAAATATCTGGGCATGACACTTTGAACCATTAGGAAATTACAACTAGTAGAGAACGCTGCACATCAAACATGTCCGCCACTCCCTACACTGGCTTCCCATAGAAACCGATGCTCAAAGTCTCAGTCCGTATCTTCAATATGTTCAATGGCCTGGGTGCGTGATACCTAAAAATCCAGAATGAAGACTCTGGTCAACAGCTTCTTTCCTCTGGCACAATGAACTTTCTACCATAAGAATAAAGAGAGATGGAGCTTTCCCAGGGCTGGTCTGAGACTGTGAAATGAACTTGTCACAGTTTAGGACATCCGCACCTGTATTCTTCCTCTGTGATCCCTTGAGGGCACCCACTCTAAAGTCCAGGCTCCTCAGCCATCACTCTCTTGGGTAGATATTAACATCTCTCTCCTGCTTGACCGGGGTTTGTTTACACTGTGAATTCTCCAGCAAGCCATGCTTTGCTTTCTCTTTGAAGACTATGAACAGCTCTAATTGCCAGCGATAAGAAGTTACGACAAAGCCTTTTAAAAGCAACCACATTTATTCTTCAGGTGAAAGCATTGCAGAGAAAAACAGGCGTGCTAAAATCTCACCAGAGGTCACTCATCAGTCTTATAAGGCCCCAGTAGCCCAAAGTCCTTCCAACCCTTCTCAGGAAGGACTGGGGGCCCCTCTTGAACAGAAGATTCTGACCGCTTGGTGGATCAGAGAGGAGGCTCTGAGTAAATTTAAACTTGACCTATTTATCCAAAAATCCTGTCTTTGTCTGTTGGTTTCCAGAGAATCTAATATGAACTAGTATACCTGTACCTCTCCGGGGTATTACAATCTAGCTGATTTGTCTTAATCACCAACCAATGGTTTTTGTTCCTGGAGGAGTTCCTTCCCCAGGAAGTAAAACCCAATCATACATAAACCATTCATTTAAACCAATGGACCCAAAGACGGGGTTGCAATATTTGTCACATGCCTCCTATGATGAAATTACATACAATCCCAGCCCACAAGACCACAAACACTTAATACCCTAAGGTCTTTCAAGGATATTGCAGGAAATTGCCATGTCTGTCACAAAATTCACACGGGAACTAAGGACCATCAACAATCTCACCACCTTCTGCTCCACGTGCCAGGCGCATTTCTTTGACCTGCCTTTTCTATCAAATATATACAGAACATGTGTACACATGCACACACCCCCAATGAAAACCATACACTCCCCTGCACACATTTCTCCTCCTGGGGAGAGGATGAGAGAATAAATACTTCGTGACAGATGTTGGACACATTGGTTAATGCACTACAGGAAGGTGCTCAGATACCACAAGTATGGCCACATTATAAGAACCTATACAGAGTACACAGGCCTCAGACTATAAATGGTTTTATAGATCCCAAACAACAGCTTGACCTGCTGAAGTATGACCATGCAGAAAGCTGTGGAAGACATAGATTTGGATCTTAGATGCTTGGGAAAGGAATATAGCCGCTCATGAAACAAACACCCTTTGTTGCATGGCAGATGAAATGGCATGCACAGGGGAGACTTAAGACGTTGAAGAATAAAAACTGGCCTTGATCCCCAGAATGGAAAGATTAGGATCCTGAGATCCACATGTGGAGCGGCCTTGGGTCAGGGCCAGATGGAATTAGAACTCACACTCGGCTCAACGGCGTAGGGCAAGAGAACTGCACAAAAATAATTTGCACTGTCAAGCAACAGAGGCATAGTTTTGAGTTGATTATGTTTATTCAGTTGTAACTGATCCAGATTGGATCCCATTCTTCACG
Source organism: Chelydra serpentina (assembly GCA_037349315.1). Classification (NCBI taxonomy): domain Eukaryota; kingdom Metazoa; phylum Chordata; order Testudines; family Chelydridae; genus Chelydra; species Chelydra serpentina. The sequence continues at coordinate 33,186,240 of JBAIAC010000026.1, forward strand.
TAAAAGGCTTGGAAAGAGGCCTGACAAATTGTCAGTTATGTGCTGTACCTACATATGTTCCCCTGCATACAGGGATATAATCTTAAATTAATGCATTTTGTAACTCAAACAAAACTAATCTAGGTCTGTGGAGTAGAACAGAATTGCTGCACTTGGCAGGCATTTGTGAGCATTTAAAACCTCTCTTTATAGGCAAAAATGACAAGATCCATCAATACCATATTGTTCTGTTAGCAGAAATATACCATCTATGGTACATTCAACATAAGGCTTTGACTGGCCTTCTGAGATAGATACATAGATATAAATTAGATATAGATATTTGCCACTGATAACTGAGCAGAACTCTCTACATCAATCTGTCAAGCATTACCTAGTTTATTAGCTTACCGAATGCTGCTTTATCCCATATGCTGGAAGGTACTAATTCAAATGTGAAAGTTTCCTATATTGTCATGGTAATGTCCTAATTATATGTGGTGGCTGGGGAAAAAGAGAAAAAGTAAAAGACCCCCTTTGTTGGACACTACTCCCCAAAATAAAGAGGCAAGAGTGCATGTGTTTCATGCTGAAAGATTCACTTGAGACAAAATGTGATTTAACTGGGGAAGGAAGTTACAGCTGAAGGAGTATCTATGTGTATAGAGACATCTACTGGCCAAATGGCAGGCGGGAGTGGGAATTTAGCTCCTTTTGCTTGTTTTGGTACAGAACTTTAGCCTGCACATAAAGACCTCCCAAATTTACACCCCCTCCCCATCCTCTTCAACATTTCCTTCTTATTCATATTAGTTGTCAGCTTTCATGCATCTAGCTGCAGGCACGCCGTGTTTCTCATACTATTGTTAGCTGTTGTGTATTTCCTATAATATGGGAAACAGAAGATAATTCCCTGTTGGATGCTTGGTTTACATTAATACTAAATATTCCTTGTCTTTTGTAGGCAGATGGCCTAGTTAGGTCTATGTCCATCAAGTGGCCACATTCCAAGATGTTAAAAATAATCTGAAATCTGTTGTGTTGCCTCAATTCTATAATTGGTTTCTATAGAGAGAAAGGAAAGTTTCTCTTGTTTATCTTTATAAGACACTGACATTTATGTTAAGATGTTTTGATTCAAGGAAGCTGAATATGATTCTCATTGCTTTCTTACAAGCAATACCGTGAACCCTCAACTCCTGTTGAGTTTAAAAAAAAAAAATCTTACTGTTTCTATAGTCTACCGAGGCATACCTTCTTTTGGGGATGTAGTTTTCTGCTGATTATCCACCAACCATTACATTTCCTCTTGGCAATTGTAGATCAGATGTTAGAGTAAAATGGTTATGATCAGCCACTATTTAAAAAATATATGCAAATACAAATCTTGCTACATACCTTCTTAATCAAAATGTTTTGTAAGTGAAATCGCACGCCTGAAATGAAGTAGTTTGCCTTTCAAGTACTGTAAAAATCACTTGGATAGACAACAAATGAACAAAATCCTCTCAGATCTGCTTTGATGTTATATTTTAATGTTAAGATGACTGCTGTGTTGATCTCTTGGTGCAATAATCCATCATTCTGTGGCAAGGGGACATGGTGCTGTGTTGCTCAGGTATAAATCTGGAATAATTTAACACTGCGGATTGACTGTGGACAATGTATTACTGAGGAAAATATTATAAGAGTGAAGCTTTAACTTAAATACCATGTCACCACCCTATGGAATGCAATGGGAATTTTGCCTGAATGGGGGCTAAGTACTGGAGGGTTTGGCCCAACATGCACAGAAGAGGGTTGGGATTTTTTTTAAACTAGTCAAATAAAATTGTTTATTATCCCATTTGAACATCCACCTGCAGCATCCCACACCAAACACAACAGCTTTGCGCTAAGGCACAGAAAGAAATTCACAGGGGACTATGACCAGAAGTGAAACTGATCAATCAGTTTCACAGCTCAAGTGGAAGGGAGAGCAAAATAAAGCAAATAAACAGCATTAGTGGTAAAAAGTTAGATTTTCTGTAACAGGTTGTCAGAAGCATTAAGCACCCACTTATGCATCTAAGTTGCACGCACACAAATAACTAATCAGGTACATTCCATGTGCAGTTGCTGAATAATTTTCCTTAATATTCTATTTTAATCTTGATGTTGCCCCTTTTAGTGTCTGTGGACAAGTAGCTTATATCTGCACGGTGAACACGTGTGGTGCTCTGCCTGCAGATTGTACACTGTATTGCCACACCATCAAAAATAACCACGAACAACATTTATCCAGAAGAGAGCTTAGCACTCAAAGGTGTTGAAGCCAACAATGACTAGTGTGAAATGCAAATCGCAGAAGTAGAAACAGGGCGCCATTTACATGACTGGGACCTGTAATGTGAACAAATGTGATGGAGTTTTTGTGCCATTATGAATGTTTTTGAAGTTCATTGAATAGAGGTAACCATAAAAGTTAAAGGAACAGAACCCAAATATGTTATCAAGTAACATTTCCTATTTTTTTTATTTTAGTCTGAGTTTGTTGTCAGTAAACATACAGAAATAGAGAAGCGAGTTTTAGAGAAAAGTGTATTCATTTATTTTTACTTTGTATTACATAAAATAGATGCACAAGCAGTTACAGAAAAATAAAAATAAGGAGAAATATTTAATCTTCTCTATAAAGAATTTTTTCTGCCAAATCATTTAATCTTCAAACAACCATCTCCACTTTCACTTCATGGAAGATTCTTTTTCAGAACCATTTTACAGCCATAAAAAGGTGTCTAATCTTTTCTCTTGAATCCCACAATCATGACAAGCTTGTAATTAACCATTGTTTGTAGGGAATTTCTGAAGCCATTATGCTATACTATAAGAACACACACTTTATCAAGACCTGAGCGTGGTCTAATTAATGGAGATCACATGCAGCCCGTTAATTAAGTTAACATGGTAATCAAACATCTGGAAATACTCCTTGGCTAGCCCTTTAGGCACCCAGGGGCAAATCAAGCATCCATTGAAGATGTTATATCGCTACATTAATTAGAACATCACAACCTTTGAAGATGTGATATTCATGGGTTAATTTGAACGAAGCTACATAATAACAAGGAACACATTTTAAAGTGAATTTAGTACCCATTAAAAAATTAAATTGGCAACAATAGAAAGTTAATGGTTGCACTTGTCACCACATCACATGTACAAGACAAGGTCAATTTAGTCCTTGGCTTATCCCACCTAGTTTCCCAGACCAGTAGAAGAGCTCTGTGTAAGCTCAAAAGCTTGTCTCTCTCACACAGAAGTTGGTCCAATAAAAGATATCACCTCACCCCCTAGTCTCCTAATGAGTGAGTCTTTTATTGCTTTGTCTGCCTGCTGAAGCTTACTGCTGACTTCCATGTGAACACCTGCTGTTTGAGATCAGCAACCTGGTCAAACAACAGCCATCCTGTACTCATCAGTCATCACCACGCTAATTAACATTACAAAAAGAGCACATTCCATGGTAACATTTAGGCCATCAGTCTGTTCTGGCCTCAGCTGAATCTCAGATGTTCACCTTGGAAGAATGTTCTGTGCGGTTTCTGGGTGATCATACTGGCAAGAAAATTGTTACCTGTATAAGTATTTAAAGAATGCCTTATAGTTAAATCAGGGTCACAGAAAGACACTTCAAAAGCAGGTTCCTAGTCTGCTCTGACTCATAGTTCACAATTCATAGGCACTGACTCTGTGGGTGCTCCGGGGCTGGAGCACCCACGGGGAAAAATTGGTGGGTGCAGAGCACCCACCGGCAGCTCCCCACCAGCTCCGGGACCCGCAACAAGCTCACCTCAGCACCGGGAGACGTTGCGGGGCCCTGCCCCCGACGCTGGGCAACGTTGCATCGGCGTCGGGGGCGGGGCCCCGCCACGTCGCCCGGGGCGGGGCCCCGCCACGTCGCCCGGCGTCGGGGGCGGGGCCCCGCCACGTCACCCGGCGTCAGGGGCGGGGCCCGGCGTTGGGGCGGAGCCCCGCCCCTGACGCCGGGCGTCAGCCCCCCACCGGCGCCACCGGAAGTTGGCGCCTATGGTTCACATTCTGTTTCTTCCACTATCATGTGATTTGAATAAGTCAAAATATGGTTCTCTCACATGAAAGTTAAAAAGTAATAATTCTGCTTTCAATCATTTGTGATGCATGGGAAACAGTCAGCCATAACATCTTGGGCTGTGATCTCATCGTACAGATTTCTATTCCAGAAGGGATCATTATGATCATCAGGTCTGACCTCTTGTATAATAAAGGCCAGAAAATGGCACCTAGTAATTCCTGCATCAAGCCCATAACTTGTGGTTGAGATAAGGACATTTCGGCATCACTGTGTGCACGAGGTCACATCGCACGGGGAGCACCATTTTAAGGGGCAGAGTGGCATCCCCATCCGATACCAGTCAAAACCATTTGCAGTTTTGTCCCAATACCAGATGGAGGACAATCCTCTCAAAAAGAGGACTGTCTGGTTTAATAATGGAGGAGTGGCTGCCCGAGGTTGAGATAAAACTTTTTTTTTCCCCCTGGAAAGACATCCACTCTTGATTTAAAGACTTAACGTGATAGAAAATCCACCAGATCTGTGGGAAGTTGTTCCGATGATTAATTACCTTGAGTCTGACTGTTAAAAATTAGTACCTTTTATCTAACCTGTTCTCTGGCTTCAGCTTTCAGCCTTTGGATCTTGTTCTGCCCTTATCTGCTAGATTAAGGAGCCCTCTATTAGAAATCTTCTCCCCATGTACGTAGGTGTAGGCTGCAATCAAGTCTCCTCTTAACCTTCTTCTACATGAGCTAAATAGATGGTGCTTCTTTAGTCTCACTGAAAGGCAGGTTTTCCAGACATTGAGCCATTCTTTCTGCTCTTTTCTGAACCCATTCCAGTTTGTCAACATTATTTTTGAAGTGGAGACCCTAAAACTAGACAAAGTATTTTCCAATATTGGTTCCACCAATTACAGAGGTAACACCACCTCTCTACTCCCACTTGATATTCCCCTGCACAAACAGCCAAACATTAGCCCTCTTAGCTACAGCATTGCTCTGGGAGTTCACGTTCAATTAGATAGCCACCATGATCCCTAAATCCTTTTCCGTGTGACTGCTTTCAGGATATAATCCCCTATCCTCTAAATGTGACCTACATTCTCCACCCCCCCTGGCCCCCCCCGTGGTATGACCTTGTTGTTTGCTACATTACGACATGTGTTGTTCAAATGAGCCCTGCTTACTGAGCGATCCAGATTGCTCTGTAGAAATTACAGTACATGAACTTTTCATTATTTTCCGCTCCACCAATTTAGTGTCGTTAGCTTTATTAAAGATCTGCTGATTAAAATTTGCAATTGACTAGCATTGGGACAAGAACAGATCCCTGTGGGGCTAGAAGCTCCCTTTCTGGATGATGATTCGCCATTTACAGTTACCTTTGGAGAGCTACCACGTAGGCAGTTTTGAATGCATTTAATATGTCCTCTATTTGTATTGTATAGTGATAATGTTTTAATCGGAATGTTGTGCAGTTCTAAGTTAAATGCATTGCAGCAGTCTACATATGTTATGCCAACTCAGTTACCTCAAATTAGGCAGTGCTGGGCCTGGATTGAAGACCTCCAAGGAAAACCTAGGTGCATTAAGAAGTAGTGTAGTCAGTTCAGCAGGTAGCAATCTTCCCATAGTCCTTAAGGAATCAATATCCTAATTTGGCACTGGATATGCGGTCTTTCAAATGAGATAACAAACCTGAGGTCCTTCCCAACTGCTTGTGATCATTAAATATCTCATGGCACTTTTTCCAAAGAGCAGTGGTGTTAGCCATTGGGTCCTGACATCTGCTCATGCCTGGAATCAGTAGTTGGTCAATTTATTATTTATAAACACTGAAAAATTGCTCTATGTACACATACAGATAACAGGAAAGAGGAAACGATAAAATACTGCATCGTGCCACTGGAAGTAACATACATCTCTGCCAGAGCATTTTTGGCCCTCATCTAGTATAAGTGGAGTTAGGGCAAAGTTTCCTTCAACCTGACTCGGGGAAAAAAAGGAGAAGAGAGGGAAATGGTTTGCTTCAGCTGGCAGGGGAGGATCAGGAACAATCAGTACTTAATTTACCACTTTACATGTAAGTAAACATGAGTAACTTACCTTTACTGTTTATCTCAGGCATCGGCAACCTTTGGCACGCGGCTCGCCAGGGTAAGCCCCCTGGCGGGCCGGGCCGGTTTGTTTACTTGCCGCGTCCGCAGGTTCAGCCGATCACGGCTCCCACTGGCCGCAGTTCGCCATCCCAGGCCAATGGGGGCTGCGGGAAGTGATGGCCAGCACATCCCCCGGCCCACGCCACTTCCCACAGGCCCCATTACCCTGGGACGGCAAAATCGGCCGAACTGACAGACGCAGCAAGTAAACAAACCGGCCCGGCCCACCAGGGATCTTACCCTGGCGAGCCGCGTGCCAAAGGTTGCAGATGCCTGGTTTATCTTATAAGCAGTAGAGTCCTTCAGTATCCCAGTTCCTCCTTGCCTCCTAAATGCAGGGCAGGGCAAGCATTTCCACTTCCTCTTCCTGAGCTTCCACTGCCTCTTCTTTCTATCACTGCTTGAATGATAATCTCTTCCCTGCCTGCCTTATACATCCCATCATAAGCAGTCTGTATTTGATACATCTCTTCAATTCCTCCTCTAAGTCCTGCAAAAAACCAAAAAGCCAAACAACCAACAAAACCCCATTAAATGGCATGTTTCCTCAACAAGGCTAGTAGAACAAAAGAAACAGAGCTTCTAGGCCAAGCGATTTTGGTGTTGAGCAAGATGAGATGTGCCAATAAAGTCAGGTACATTTGTCAAAAAGTTATCAATTGGGAAACTTAAAACAACAAAAACACTACAAGTAATACCTCTTTTCAGAGATTTTCTAACCTTCTGGGGTGGGGGCTAGAAATTTATCCTCGATTGAGATGACCCAGGTGAAATTTCAAGGGATTGGTTTGTCCTGATGGAAGTAAGGAGTTATCAGAAGGGAAAATTTTAATTTAACTATTGCGCATATCAGCCACCATTCCAAAAATCAATGCATGCCATTACCACTAACCTAGCAGAGCTAAAGTGGGAAATGCTTTATACATTCTTCCTCATCTACAAAATCTGATCATCTAAAAAACAGAAAGGGCGCAAGATTATAGCTGCCGCAGGATATCAATAAATTTTACAGCCACCTTCATTTGACACCTTCCCTTCACATGGTGTAAGTCCATATAGACACTGTCGTTGGTCCTGCAATGGGGGTAGTAAAGTGTTTGCAACAACGGTGAGGGTGAGGGAATGACCACTGATTATTATTACAACAACCTTACCTTGTTACCTAACCACATTACGGAAATGAACTTCCTTTGAATCCCCAAAGCATGCATGCTTTCACAGGCATTAATATTTGTAGCAAATAAATACTATTATTAAGACCTGGCTACATTACAATTTTACTGAACTATAAGCTGAATTTCCAAACAAACAATGATTCAAGAAACTGCCGAACTTTATTATATTTATACAAATATTGTCTCCACAGTTACACATCACACAGGTAAACAGCACAAAGCAAATGTACTTTTGCTACCATGTGCCCAAACATACACATACATTATGTATATACATTAGGGTCAACTCTCAGCCTTAGCAGCTTTGGCTGTTCATGGAGGAGGTCTGCAAATGCAGGAGAGATTGAGGCTGCAACAGAATTGATACCCCTCTAAGCCATCAAGACCCTTCTACGGTCTCAATTTCAGCCACAGGGGCACAAGAGTCCCCCAGTCAATATATCCCAGTTTCCCTATAACAGGGGTAGGGGGTATGTGGTTTAGCAGATGGATCTTCATAATTGTGTCCCCGCCAGTGCTAAGTCATATGGACCTGTAAGCGGGTCGGATTCACCCCTGCGGTGTCTCCTGCTGGTGGTTGTTGGGAATTAGCCCATCCAGCTCCGGAGCACCCTCTGCAAGCCGGTGGTCCACCTGACCGCATGTTCCTCCCAGCACCCGGTGCCCCTTTCTCTGGGGTGCTGACCCCCCTGGCAGTACCCCCACAGCCTTACTCTCAGGGTCTCCCCCTCCCAGAGGAACCCCGACCCACTATGCCTCAGTATTAGGCTACTGCCAGTCACCATCAAGCCCCCGCTCACTGGGGTGGACTGCAGTATCAGCCACTCATCACAGGCAAAGGGGGTTTTGGACCTGCTGCCTATGCCTACCCGTGGGCTGCCCCTGCAACCCCAGTAGCTAGTCTGGCCTTACCAGGCCTGCAGCCTGGGGTTTTCCTAGGCCGGAGCTCCCCGGCTCCCTTGGCCTTTCCCCAGCCCTGCTCCACGTCAGGTCCTTGCTTAGCCCTTGCAGCCAAGCCCTTCTCCCTCTACAGGCAGAGGACGACTCTTTGGGCTTCTGTCTCGCAGCCTCTTATAGGGGCCAGCTGGGCTCTGTTTGGGGCGTGGACCAGCTGCAGCTACTTCCCCCAATCAGCCCAGCTTTCAGAGCTGCAGCCCTCTCCTAGGGCTGCTTCAAGCCCCTCAGGGCATGAGCGGGGTCGCCTTCCTGCTACAGGACCCCTGTGGAGTATAATTAGAGGAGTTTTGAACCATTTAATCAAAAGTTAAACTTTTTGCGGGAAAGGAGCAGTTTATATGGCAAGGCCCAGGAGGTTATTTCTGGCCAGAGGAAGAGAGTGGTTAGTGGGATGTGGGAAACTCAGGTTCAATTTCCCGTGTCTTCCACATCACAGAGGAGAGTTCGGGGTTTTTTACACAAAAATAAATGGACAGATCTCAGTTTCATCTCGATGCAGAATGGAAACAAGTATTGAAATCATGAAAATCTTTGCTGAATGGGAAAAACATTTCTCACCCAGCTCTAGCTATAATCCATCCCATTCTGGGCTGAGGTATGAAGCCAGGACTCAGCCATACGACTTCTGCTTTGTCTCTGTGCCTGTGAGGGGCAGAGGTAGGGTGCCCAGACAGCAAGTGTGAAAAATCGGGGCAGGGGGTGGGGGATAATAGGAGCCAATATAAGAAAAAGACCGAAAAATCGGGACATCTGGTCACCCTAGGCAGAGGGAACTGGATTTGCCTCATTGTGTGCTAATTGGTCCTGATAAAGAGTGCACAGTTCAACTGGCACTATTCAATTCAGCTCATATTTGCCCCAGCCTCCCCCATCCTCATTGCTCTGTCTGTCTCCCTCACTCACAAGCAATTGTTTAAATAAACATGTGTTGCTGGAAACAATTTAAAATGCACCATGTGCGCAGAGGTTTGAGCCCTTCTTCTATATGGTGATGCAAAACCACCCAGCACCACGGCAAAAATTCACATTGATTAAGCTCCCTTGAGCCTCAATCCTGCCTTCCTTATTTCTTGGATGATTACAGAGTTCAGCCATGACCTGTGTAGGTCATCTACAGTGAAATGAACGACACACACCTGTCAGCAAAAACAATCAAAATACGGACCAAAAATGAGGGGGGGTTTACAATAAAGAAACAATTCTATGTAATACAAGCGGATTTAGCTGACATTAAGCGTAAAGACTAAGAGGTTATTGTAAAGCTATAACTCCGGTTGAAAAAGAAAGACAGGAAAGCCAAATTAAACAGGCAGGTTTGGAAATTTAAATTCAGCGACAGTTCAGGTAACACACTGCGCTTAGGAAAAAATCCTTGATTCTATTTTAAAAGTTCATTTTCCACAAATGGCTGAGCTGTTTAAGTTAAAGTGAATAAATACCTAATGAGCCATTAAAGTCTGTAAGACTGTATGCCCTCCAGGCACCGGTATCTGGATTCAGCCAATTATAGTTCCATGAGATATGATGAAGACATCGGGTTGTTATTGGAAAATATAAAGGTTGACGACACTGCTAATAAGTCACTACAGGATGTGATAAAATTGTTTAAACTGTTGGAAAACTCTCCATGTGTTTTTGCCAGACATATTTTTACTGATAGCTTTTTTCTTTTTTGAGCACGAGAGAGACAGCATCTAAATTTCCTTCTCAGAGACCTGAGAGTCACACACCAAAATATTACATTAACACCAATATGTGATTTGTGTCTACATTTCCATGTTTTTAGCACCTACTCCAGGGGTTATGAAATATTAATGGTAGCAATTCCTCAACTGTGCCTCAGAGAGAATGACTGGGAGAGGAGGGGGGGGAAAGCCAGAAAATATCAGGAAAGGTTTTTAAAATCAAAGACACTGCGTAAATAGAAGGTGGGGAGAAGGGTTATAAACAGCGAAAGCTACAGTTTCCTTTGAGCAGAACAAATCTTCGTGAAATTCTTAAAACATTGCTCCTGTGTGTGCAAGCTAAGCACTTGCCCAAGTTTAAAAACTGTGCCTTTTCAGGAATAGGATTTTTGAATACGTTTTTTTGATCTGTAATTTTATTTAATCGGTGCCGAGTACATGGGATTTGGCTTGGTACAAGTCAAAGAAATAATTAGAAGAACAAGCAAAATCTCCCTATGCACTAAGGCACCGATCCTGCAAAAACGTACATGCCTGCTTAACTTTCATCCTTGATTGCTCACTTCGAACAAGCACCTTCATGCTTTCTCCCACGCTGCCCCTCAGTTGGGAGGACTGGAGCTCGCCATGAACATCCGCAAAGCTACGTCATGATTTTTTTTCAAATCCCTCTTAAAACTCTCCTCTGCGAAATCTATAAAATTCCTCTGTGAAATCCTCTGTGAAATCTATAAAATGATTGACAAGAGGCTGCTGGTGTGCTGAGACCACTGCTTATCATGCTGAGCAGTGTCATCTCATTGTTTCTTTGTGCTCCCCCGTCTGTCTGTATCCACCTGTTGTCTCTTGTCCTACACTTAAACTGTAAGCTGTCTGGGGCAGGGAGCATCTTTTGGCTCTGAGTTTGTACAGTGCCTAGCACAAGAGGTTCTTGTCCGTCACGAGGGATCCAGGTGCTATGGAAATACTAATTAATTAATAATGATCACTGGGTCACGGGTGCCGTCAGTGGCACTAGTCACAGTGCCTGAAGTTAAGTCCATATGTAAATCTTTGTGTGTGTAAGTTGCAACATTTCATATGCGGCAGTTTCTTTCAAGCCTCGTAACACCCGCAAAGAAAAGTATCTCAACTCCTTTATTATTTGCTCTCTCATAATTTAAGATACGGAGATTAAAGACAATCTAGGCATGGCCACCACCTAAGCGAATACTTTGTCTCACTTTTTAATAGGAATCATGAGGAGCTTGGGGGACAGTGGCAGGGTGGCTAATGGGAACAAGGATATGGAAGTCAAAATTACCATATCCAAAGTGGAAGTCAAACTCATCTTAATGGGACTAAATCAGGGGCCTGGATACTCTCTATCCAAGAATATTAAAGGAACTGGCACATGATATTGTAAACCCCAAAACAAATAATTTTAATTAATCCGTAAACTCAGGGGCCATACAACTGGAGAATTGCCTATATTTAAGAAAGGAAAAAAGGTGGTCTGAGAAACTACAGGCCTGTTAGTTTGACCTCAGTTGTATGCAAAGTCTTAGAACAAATTTTGAAAGAGCAAGTAGTTAAGGACATAGAGGTAAACAGTAACTGGGATAAAATACAACATGGTTTTACAAAAGGTAGATAATACCAAACCAACCTGATCTCTTTCCTTGAGAAGAAAATGGATTTTCTAGACAAAGGAAATGCAGTGGATCTAAACTACATGGATTTTAATAAGGCATATGATACAGTTCCACATGGGAAATCATTAGTTAAATTGGAGAAGATAGGGTTTAGTACAAGAATCAAAAGATGAGTAATTAAAGGGGAAATTGCATTGGATCATACTGAAAGGTGAACTGTCAGGGTGGAGAGAGATTACTAGTGGAGTTCCTCAGGGATTGGTCCTTGGACCAATCTTATTTAACATTTTCATTACTGACATAGCACAAAAAGTACGAGCGCGCTAATAAAATTTGCGGATGACACAAAGTTGGGAGGTACTGCCAAAATGGAGGAGGACCGGAATATCATACAAGATTATTTGGATGACCTAGAAAATTAGAGTAATGGAAATCAGATGAAATGTGATAGTCCAAAGTGCAAGATCATGCCCTGAGGGACTAACCACAAGAATGTTTGCTATAAGCTGGGGACATATCAGCTAGAAGTGAAAGAGGAGGAAAAGGGCTTGGTTATATCAGTTGATCCGAGTATGACTATAAGCCACCAATATGATGCAGCCATGAAAAAAGCTAATGCAATCCTAGAATGCAACAGGAGAGGTAATTCCAGTAGAGATAGGGAAGTGTTATTTCCATTATACAAGCCACGGGTGAGCCTTCATCTGGAATACAGTGTGCAGTTCAGCTCTCCCATATTTAAGAAAGATTAATTCAAACTGGAACGGGTGCACAGAAGGGCAACTAGGGTGATCAGAGGAATGGAGAACCTACCTTATGAGAGGAGACTTAAGGAGATAAGCTTGCTTAGCCTAAACAAACAATGGTAGAGGGGAGATACGATTGCGCTCTATAAATACATCAGAGGGATAATCATCAGGGAGAGAGAGGGGTTATTTAAGTTAAGGGCCAATACTGGCACAAGAACATATGGATATAAACTGGTCTTCAGTAAGCTTAGACTTGAAACTAGATGAAGTTTTCTAACCATCAGGGAAGTTCTTCTGAAATAGCCTTCCAAGTGGTGGCAAAAAACCTAACTTGTTTCAAGACTGATCTTGAAATGGAGGAGTTGCTATGATGAGATTGGCTACAATGGCATATGGCCCATCTGTGACTGCTATAAACAAATATCTCCAATGGCTGGAGATGGGACCCTAGATGGGAAGAGCTCCGAGTTACTACAGAAAATACTTTTGCAGGTGTCTGGCTGGTGGGAAGCAGCTCTAAGTTGCCTTAGGGCTAGTCTTGGCACATAGAATCAGGGGCCTGAATAGGATTCCCCAATTCCTCACCACCTCTCTCCTGTGCTAAGCAGAGCTCTGGTGTAAAAAGTATCTGGCCAATACATTTCACAGCCTTCTAATTCAGTTCACCACTGCAAGAAGCCTACTCTGTTTTGGCTCAAAGTCAACAAGGGGAAGTTATCTCTCCATAGACCAAAATTATGGGGCCATATCCTCAACTTGTGTAAGTCACCATAACTTAAGTAAAGACAATGAAGCTCAGCCATATTGCTAGCTGAGGAACAGGCCCACGGATCTTAAAAATTAATACCACATTTAAAATCTCTATGCATCAAGTTGTTTTTCCTTGTTTTCAAGGTGTAACATAAAGTCTTATTTTATCTTTGCCCACTCATGATTTGCTTATAATTTCTTATTTATTCCTGTAAGAGGTGAATATCTCAGAACTTACTCATGAAATACCAGCCACCAGTACGACAATGGAAACTCCAGCTCATCATTGGAATGTTCTTCTCTTCACAGCAATATTTCCTAGGGCCGTCAAAGCGATTTAAAAAATTAATCACGATTAATCGCGAAATTAAAAAAATGAATCATGATTAATCACACTGTTAAACAATAATAGAATACCATTTATTTAAATATTTTTGCATATTTTCTAAATTTTCAAATATATTGATTTCAATTACAACAGAGAATACAAAGTGTATAATGCTCACTTTATATTATTATGTTTATTACAAATATTTGCACTGTAAACAAAAGAAATAGTATTTTTCAAGTCACCTCATATATGTACTGTAGTGCAATCTCTTTATCATGAAAGTGCAACTTACAAATGTGGATTTTTTTTGTCTGTAGAAAAACATCCACAAATATTTAATAAATTTCAGTTGGTATTCTATTGTTTAACAGTGTGATTAATTGTGTGATTAATCACGATTAATTTTTGAGTTAACCACATGAGGTAAATGCGATTAATCGACAGCCCTAATATTTTGCCATTTACTATATTTTTACTTATTATTAAAATAAGTAAATAATATATTATTTTACTATATGCTGGAATTTCAGAGGTTCACTTCTATATGTGCAACCCCCAGTATACATGCATGCTAGGAGCTTGCCAGAATGAGCCTTTGAAAAAAATCATGCTTTTAATATACATGCTAGGATATTTTGCAAAATATCGATTCAAATTTCCAATTTTTACATCTTGAGGTATTGTGACTGAGTTCCTGACTTCACAACAGTTTTGTTTACAAGGCGGCAATCCCCACCTTAACGGCAACATACAAGTAATGAGTTTGGTGTAGTCACAGAGAGCGAGGGGAAGTATGGGGACCACTAGTTGAAGGAACACAATAAATAAATGAAGAATCCTGCAGTTGAAAAATACATTCCAAACTAGAGTGATCACACATGAGAAAATATAAATAAGGTAAAAGCTGAGGATTTGGAATACATTTAAATTACTTTTGCATGAGCCCTGTTGTTTTGTATATTAAAGATCGCTCAGAGCAGCAAATTAAATAGTCAGGGTACTGTAGATAATGGAGTGCTGATATCTTAATGGCACTGGCAGTCATGACTATGCAATGCAATCTCCTTTTTATTAAGGGAGATTATTTTCTTGTTTCTTGATTATATTTCCCAGTTAGCTATTTGCCTTTTATTTACTGTTACTGTTATATATTATAAGAATGATGTTAGCTACAGGCCAGGAACATAATTTAAAACCTGCTTTAAACAGCTGTGTGCTTGTTGGCTTGAGACGTATGGTTTTATAAGTTCTAAAATGATTACATGTGTGCCAACCCATCAGCAAGACAACAGGAGAAATGTAGATCATATTTAGAAATGTACATTGGTGACGTGTAACTTTTTAGAAGATAATTATGAATATTTTTGCTATTTAGAAGAGAGATTACTGGTAGCTGAAAACCAGGGAAGCCAACTGCAAATAACATACTTTTTAAAGCAACTATTCTTTGTTTACATTGCCAGTGGAACAAGTGGCTTTTAATATCAATACAGTAAAATGCGTGTTTAATACTCACCAAGAAAAGAAAGAAAATTGCTCCACAGCTGTGTGAAAAAATGTAGAAATGGAGACGATTTGAAAATATAATAGTGAGTTCATGCAAGGTCAATGCTATATATTATATTTGCATTATTATGCACTGCTGTCAAAGTCTATACTGCCTGAACTGACTGGGGATGGGGAGAAAGATGGTATTTTCAGCTGAGCATGGGAACTACACAAGAAATACAATTGACTAGTCTTATCAAATACTGTGGCCCAGATGAAGCCCTCAAACCCCGGTGTCCCAGGAGTGGCACCGTTTTGTTGGGCATTGCTGGATGAAGCACAAAAGTGTTCTAAATTTCAAGTACAATACGGTAGGGTTTTAAGAAGTGAACGATCCAGTTTGGAATACCACCTCCAAAATCCTTTGATTTTTTGAGAAATCCACTTCTCAACCTAGACACACCCTTCATTATATTTGTCCCTTTGTAGTTTTAAGATAATAATTATAAGAGTGTTTTGCACTTACGTAGCATCCTTCATTTCCAGATCTCAGTATATCACACCAGAAATAGAATCCAGGATACACAGCTCCTCCTTCCAGCTCTGGCCACTAGATGACTGAATTCAACTGTCTTGACTCTCCCTCTTTCCGAGACTCTACTGCCTCCCACATCCATACAGACCTGGAGATGCCACTTTGTCGGACGAGGCACACAAGCCGTTAATCTGTTTTCTAGATATAAAAGTGAACCTGCAAGGACATCACAGGGGGGAAAAGAAAGGTCTTCAATTATTTGCAGAATAATCAAGAACAACACCTGCCTTAGAGTTCATTAACTCTGTTGAGCAAGCAGACGTATATTTTCAACAACCTGAAGGAGCAGAAAAAAACCCCTCAAGAATGACTGTGGACGTATATTGGTTAGATCTAAACAGACACTGACATGAACTTTTAAACAAATTTTTTCATGTGTGTTATTTACTCTCCATTTTTTTTCAGGATCATTGAAGGAGCATTTTTCTCCAGACCAATTTTGTCCTCAATAATTGCAGAGTATTGATTTTTCCTCCACATTTGACATGGACCAGAGATCAACATAGCCCTTTCCTTAACATCCACACTTGTGCTCCCCATCATTGGTGATGTCCACGCACCTCTGGGAACAGGTTTGATTGGACAGTGGTTATGTATAGAACACTGGTTGTCTTGGTGGCAGCCTTGTGCATTGGCTAGGTCACCAAACTGTGAATGAAGAGATCAGCATTCTACACCCACTGACTCGCCAAGGCTATAAGCGAGGGGTGTGATTCCCTAGTTCACATACTCATACTCGCAGTTGAGAGCTAGTGCAAGGATAAATAGGGACGCTGCCATAGCATGGGAAGCAACAGCACTGGCATGGCTTAGCCATGCTGATTACAAACACGCCTGAAAATGTACTCAGCTGAGCCATGCTGCCGCTGTCCGGGCTACTGCAGCTATTTATACTTGGGCTACCTCTCATCCAGCTACCACAACTACGTGTATTTGAGCAGGGGAATCACACCCCTAGCTCATAGTGTAGCTGTAGCCTAAGGGCTTGTCTACACTTACCAGGGGATCGACGCACGGTGATCGATGCATTGGTGGTCGATTTAGCGGGTCTAGTGAATTAAAACTGAATCCGTCCACACAACCAACCCTGTTATGTCAAAATTAATGGCTCTTAAATCCGGTTTCTGTATTCCACCTCGGCAAGGGGAGTAGTGCTAAATTCGGCGTCGCTGTTCCGGATTTGAGGTACTGTGGATGCAATTCGATGTTATTGGCCTCCGGGAGCTATCCCACAATGCTCCATTGTGACCACTCTGGACAGCACTTTCAACTCAGATGCACTAGCCAGGTAGTCAGGAAAAGCCCCGGGAACTTTTGAATTTGGTCAGCCTGGCGAGCTCATCAGCACAGGAGATCATGCAGACCTCACCAGCACAGGAGACCATGCAGAGCTCATCAGCACAGGTGACTGTGCAGTCCCAGAATCGCAAAAGAGCTCCAGCATAGACCAAATGGGAGGTACTGAATCTGATCACAGTATGGGGAGAAGAATCTGAGCCGGCAGAACTCTGTTAAAAGAAAACGGAATGCCGTTCAAAAACCTGGAATTCTTAACCCAGAATTCCAATGGGCAGCAGATACCGCAGGAACTGTGGGATAGCTACCGACAGTGCACCGCTCCAAAAGTCGATGCTAGCCACTGTATTGTGGATGCCCTATCCCAAATTCACGCGCTTAGTGGGGACACACAAGATCGAATGTATAAAATCGCTTCCAAAAAATCAAATAGAATAATTTCGATATAATTTCGTACTGTAGACTGTACCCTAATATTACAGAAAGGGTTGAAAGGACCACTAAGTATAAGCACAACTTGGTAAGACAAAGAGAAAAAGTAATACGCTTCAAATAAGTTAAATATGGCAACAATAACTAAAAACAACAATAGACAATTTGTTACATACTATGGGCTCTGCAAAATAGTGTTACCTATTACTCCTTATTATTGCACTGGGAAAGAAATGCACACTGAAGGCAGAAAATGAAGTTAGCAATGATTTTTCACTCATGAATCCTTCTCCAGGGATGAGCTATAAAGGGAAAAAATGCAGCCTAGAAAAAAAAGGTAGAAAGCAAGGATTATCTAACTATATGTTTACTGAGAGAGACACAGGATGTGTCTACACAGCATTTGGGACTGAGCAAGAGAGAGCCTCCCAACTCGGGTCGACGGACTCGGGTTAGCAGAGCTCACACTAGCGTTCTAAAAATAGCTGTATAGACAGTACTTTGAAGTTGCAGCTCAGGCCCTAAAGCATATGGGGGTGAGCAGTGTTCAGTCTTCGAAGAAAAACTTTGAAGAAATGTTAGTTTTGTGATGTGGTTTCCTTTGCGGGAAGCTGTGGCAACAGTAAGAGAGTTTACTTTCTGCTTTAAAGTCTCTATCTAGAGTCAATTCTTGGGGTACACTAACTGGGAACTGGGCATTGGTGTTCAGGCTGAGTATTGGGGGTGGGGGTACCCTGTGTGCTGTTTTTGACCACCTCTGTTCCAGGATTGGTGTAAATAAAACAATTTACCCAGACACAATGTCACTGATTTCCTCTTCCAATAGAAAACTGATTTGAAAGGCTCTCCACATCTGCTATTGCTCTGAAGAGGGATAATTCCATACAAACTCACAATGCCTATCATATATTATCCAGATAAACATGAATATAGAATGCAGAGGAATGTGGAAAAAAAAGTACATGCATTAAAGTAAGATTGGATGGATATCGGAGAGTGATGAAGAGGTGCAGCTATACTAAGACTAGAGGGAATTTTAGAAGTGTGAATGGGAAAGGAAAAAGTCCAACAGGAAAAGGTTGCAATAAAGGTTAGAGAGACAAAGGGAGTGAGGCAATGTATTTTACTGGACCAACTTGTTTTGACGAGAGAGACAAGGTTTTGACTTGTACAGAACGCTTCTTAAATAGTTCAGAAATGTAACAGAGAAGGTGAGGGAGGGGAAGTGTGTGGGGTGGAGCAATCAAAGGTAAAACTAAATGAAAGGATGCACTTCATAATATGCACTTCATACAGTGTAGTCGGTTGGAAATGCACAAGGTAAGTAAGTGGAGGAAACGTCGGCAGAAAGAGAAATAAGAACACACAAGGTGGATATGCTGCACACGGAGCAGAATCTCTAAGTAGTGGTAAGGAAAAGTCAGCCTAAAATAAGGTTGCCATTTTGTCCTGGGAGCTGGTGGGATGAGTACAGTAAGTGCCAGGGGTGGGTGGGGGTGTGTGTGTGTGTGTGTGTGTGTGTGTGTGTGTGTGTGTGTGTGTGTGTGTGCGCGCACACCCAGTGCCATAAAGGATAATAGGTAATATTTTTCAAAGACATTAGCATGAATATATCTTATTTCCTCTGGTTTCACACTCAGCATATTTCAAAGAGCTTTACACGGTGATGAATGGATATTCAGAGTACAGCTGTACACACCTGTGTGAAGACGGCGCAGCTCTGAAGTACTAATGACTTGCTCTGACCCAGGCTTCGCCATTAGGATGTGTACACATGTGAGAGTAGCCAGGATACTGCAGCTCTCCCTTTTCCCTTCAAATCTCTAATTTACATCTGTGTATCCTTGGTTTAACCATTTCCTCAGAGAATTACAGCAGCACATCATCAGCCTTGTGCAGAACTCCAGTGTCAGCAGTGTGGACAGGCCCAAGTCTTATGTAGGACATGGGCTCTTGGTGGAGTGGAAATGCCTGGGGAAAGGAGAACTAGCTGAGCTGTATGGAGAGGCAGCTATCCAAGAAAGTTGACTCCAGCTTCATCTCCTGCCCCCTCCAATTTGAGGGTATTAAGGCCTCCATTTACCAAGGTACTGAAGTCTAACTTTACTCCCATGCTACCTTTAAGCATGAGAGTAGAGTTAGACACGCATTCAAGTACCTTGCTGTATTGTAGCCTATAGTCTAAGAACTGAAAGCCCCATTATGGAATTTTTAGTTTAATCTATCCTTCTGTTTGGGGGAACAGGATTATAGCGTGATATTATCATCCTATGTGTAATTAGTGATCCTATGTGGGAAGAGAGAAAGAGAGAGAGACACTGGGGATAGCCTTCCACAGTGGAAGCAAAGAAACAAGCGAGAGAGGGAAATAATAAAGTATAGCAGAGGTGTGGTATAAAGTATACCCTATTACCTTATATTAAAGGATTCTATGATTGAATAATATCATTATCTCTTCTGGCTCATGTTAATATGCTGGTTAAATCTCTTAAGTGGATTAAAAAGAATTTGCTTTCTCTACTGAGAAAACAAACATGAACATGTGGTGTACACATTTATCTACATATGGATACAAACATAACTCCATCACAGCGGAGAAAGAAAAAGAAAGGGACATACTTGGATTAGAGTAAATGTGTGAGAGGAAAACTGGCGATTAGAGAGAGAGAAGGATTTGAAAGTTGAAGGGTTCTTTTATGTTTTCTTGCCGGGCAACTTTGGTGTCTAGTTGCTCATGGTCCCTTTTGAAGCATTTAAGATACATTCATTTCCCCCCAAAATAGCAACCCCCAGCTCTTTAGTTAAGCATTGCAAGAATAACACTCCAGTATCCTCCAACAGGTCATGTTTGGTTAATTATCAGGATAGATCCTCAGTTGGTAAAAATTGACAGAGCTCTGTTGAAGCCAATGGCATTACACCAATTTGCATTGAGAATCTGGCCCATCATGGTCCTCCATCCTATAGCTAACATTTTGACAAACTGTCCATATTACATTCTTTTACCCTTTTGTCATAAGTATTTTCAAAATAAAAACTAGAACACTCCTGTGGTGGCAGATTATAGGATCGTCAAACAGTTCTATGAAAGACAAAAGCACAGTGGAAGTTAGGCACCTAAAGTACCTTTAGAAGCGACAAAGGGTCCTGTGGCACCTTATAGACTAACTCTCTGTTAGTCTATAAGGTGCCACAGGACCCTTTGTCGCTTCTGCAGATCCAGACTAACACGGCTACCCCTCTGATACTAAAGTACCTTTGCGGATCTGGATTCTAAGCACTGCCCTTTCCTCTGCATTTCACACCTAGCTAGCTGAGGGGGCTCCCCACTCAGCTTGCTGGCTTCTGAGAATCCCTTTCTTAGGGCTTCACTTCCCCATATAATGCACGAGGAGCCTGGGCACTTAACTCAGGGCTGTGAATTCGACCGGGCAGCAGTTTGCTTAGGAGTTAGGTGATGTCTCCTTCATGAATGTGCTCTGGATGAGTCTATTGTGAAACAGCGAATGTATGTTGTTAACAAATGCGAAGGACAGCTTCAACAGGGACTACAACCATTTGACTTTTCACTCCAAACACCGTTGATGACGCTGATCGCTCATTCCAGTGAACTGTGTGTTCCTGGTAAATGCAGAGCAAATTCTACTCGTGGTAGCAATACATCTAAATCATATAATTTGTAGCTGAAACAAATGCTTTGATTTCATGAAAAAATAGGACATTTCAGGTGTCCTCAAAAGCACGTCATATGTAAAACTGGGAGTGTCCCAGCCGAAGTGAGACAAGTCATCCCTTTACTCATAAACCAGTCCCCTTCGGCCAGCACTCTTGGCTGTTCCTCTCCACTGTTACTTTTGCTCTTACTTTGAATGGCAAATGTTTCTAAGGCCTCTTTGCTATTTCTTGAGACTTCTGCCATTTCCACTCGGCCGAACAAAAGCTCAAGAACAAGAGATCAAATCCCAGAGGAGAAAAAGCCAGACATCACTAAAAAGATGAACCGCAATTTCCTTATTTATGAGCGTGTAGCTGTCCCCAGAGGCTGATTACATAGAGTAGCTAATTTCCCAGAAAAAGACATTTTGTGCCATTATACTGAAAGAACTTAATATGTAAAGTACTATATAAAACAATTATCTAAATCTGGGTAGAAACAGTAGCAATTTAATACTTTACTGTGCACAGCAGAAAATTGCAGGTATTAAGGAAGACGAAGGGCTACCATAGAGACTGTGGGGCTCTTTAACAATCTGTACCCATATGATCACATCTGCTGAGATCTTTTAATAAAGAGTTACAAGGTGGCCCCTGCTTCCATATTAAAACCATGATCCTTCTGCAGTGAAACTGCCTCATCTCAAAAACTGCAATTTGTATACAGCACATGGACATCTGATGAATAAAAATAGCCTGCTTACAATTTAGGCTGGAGCTAGCGAAGGCTGGATTCAGACTTTTATTGTATTGTTGAATGTGGTACTCCAGAACACTGCAACATTTTCATTGTTTACCTGAAAGGATTTTGAAGAGGTTCTGTGTAATTATTTTTCTAAGCCACTTTGGCAAAATAAATTCTAATTAATCTCCCACCAGCACCCTCAAAAAGCATCCTTGTAGGCTTGGCAGAATTCAATTTTTATTTAATTTTTTGTATAATTTTGACAGATAATATCCATGTTTATTTTTAAGCATTATTTTCCCATTTTTATCTATCTAAAGTTCACAGTTGCACACAATTATGGGTGTTAAGCATTGACTCCCCAAATGTTATGGATTTACATTTTCACAGTTGCAGGAAGTTCTGAGGGAGGGGGCCAGACAAGAATTAGTTAACGACAACGGACACAGATTCAAAACGTTAAAGCGTTGCAACTGTTCAGACATAAATTGTCGAAATAGAGTCCTGCATGGATACAAATGTATATCCATGGAGGCGGATATCTCCAGATCTAAATCGGTATCCGCGGAACCGCAGGGCACTCCTGGGAACCGCAGCAACGAAAGGAGCAGAAAGCCAGCGCCCCCTGCCAGCAGCTCCTCTGGCATGGCTATACCACCCCCAAACAGGAGACATAGACAGCTGCGTGGAAGGGACAGGGACAGGCTAGGGGTGGTACAGCTGCCCCAGAGAAGCTGCCGTCGTGGGGCGCTGACTCCTGGGAGCGGCAGCCCCACGTTCTGCTCCTTTCGCTGTTGCGGTTCCTGGGAGAGCTCTGTGGTTCCGCAGATACCGATTTAGATCTGCAGCTATACATTTGTGTCAGTGCAGGGCTGTATAAATATCCTTAAGTTAAACTCTAGGGAGTTCTCAAGCAACATTTTTCTTACTTTTCCTATCTACATTTAGATTATTGATGGCAGTATTTTCCCGTCAGTTTGTGTGTGTGTGATGAAATCGACATTTACCTATATTCACCAGTAAAACTGTAAACTTTCCAAGCCTGCTTATATGGCTATTGTCACCATAGGGTATGTGTCAAACACAGAACAAGTGTATGAGATCTGCTCAGTGTGTGAAAGCATGCCCTAGTGAAAGAAGGTAAACATAGGCTTTTGTTTTTTAAAGGGCAATTCCCTGGAAGTTTGCAGTAATAGGTCATGACTTGATGTTAATTGATACTCTCATTATAATAAAAAATGTCACAATGGCAGGAGAGAGATTACCTGTTAGGTCCACTCACTCCGGGGCACCTGGCATTGGCCACTGTCGGTGGACAGGATGGTAGGCTGGATGGACCTTTGGTCTGACCCAGTACGGCCGTTCTTATGTTCACTCACATGACTGACACTTGTAACAGCATGTGAGAAAGTGAGAGTCTTCCCATGTCAGTGACTGGGACAGCGGCAGTCATGTCTAGTGGTCAGAGCAGGAGACAGTAGCTAGGAACCAGTGCCCAGGGTCAGAGCTTGAGTTGGGGGCCAGGGGCCAGAGCCCAAGGTCACAGCCGCCGTCTGAAGTCTGGAATCGGCACTGAGGGTCAGGACCAGATTTCCTGGAGTGAGGTACGGCAGGAGCGAGGCTGGGTCCACGGCAGGAGCAGGACTGGGAACGAGCAGATGCCAATGTTATTGCAGCCATGGGTGAGTGCTTTGAGCAACTACCAAACTACTGCTACTGGTGGGCTTACGAGCCGGTCGGCTGATTCTTCCAACCAATCAGGCTGTGTTGCCAATCAAACAGCCTACTTCTGTTTGTGCCCATTAGGTGGCCCAGAAATTTGCTCTGTAGGGTCTGCTTCCAGACTGACTCAGCTGCAGATCTTGGTTCCTGACACCCCTCTGTAGGGTGACCAGATGCGAGGACCCAAAAATCGGGACTTGTCCGAGGAGGGCGGGGGAACCCCTCTCGCCAGACTTGTTGAGTAAAAAAACCAAAACCCTCTCCCGCAGCCCGGATATCAGGACAAATGGCGTCCCGACCATGCATCGGTCGGGACGTGGGACAAAAGGAGAAAAATCGGGACGGTCCCAATTTTATGGGGACATCTGGTCACCCTACCCCTCTGTCACTGAAATATGCTTTTATACAAGTTCAGGTAGGAGCTGGCTAAATTGTGTTTGACAAAAAATTCACCACTTTTGGCATATCCTGTAAATGAAACGGTCTGACAATATGTAGCAAAAAGTTTGATCTCCCTGAGTCACAATCAATTTGTGACTAATTTCATTACACTATTTAACAGAGAGCTGTCACGTAGGGTTGCAGTCAAGCTTAGCACAGCAACAAATAGGCATCACTCATTCATTATGTCTACATTTATAATAGTTACATGCTTATTCCTTTTCACATTCAAGCACTCCTCGTGGTATTCCTCTGGGATGGCAACAAATCTGAAGTGTCTGCTCGGCCAAGCATTTCTGTCTCGTGGGGAAGTGGGATCCACTAACAAGTCCCCTTGCTGGAATTACGTAGCCAGTTCAATAGGTGTGGCCTTTATGGTGAAATTCAGCATGACTATGAACAGTGAGTGGTAACCTAACAGTGGCACGTGCATATCACATTGGCTCAGCTTACCAGCAAAAAGATGCCCATCCTGTAAACTCAACTCGGGATCTGAAAATCAAGCCGGACTCTTTCCTGCCTGCTAAGAGCATCTTTCCACTACCCTGAGGGGCTTTAAGCTAGCCCCATTGCCAAAGGAAGCTAGGTACTTGTAGAACTTGGGGGAGCCAAAGCCACGGCAGCTCTGTGCCAGCGATAGATCTCCCTATGTAGGTGAAATCCTCGGTCGTTTTGTACCCATGGAGAGGTGCAAGGCAGGCAGCATGTAGCTAAGAATCAGGGCCTGTATCACAATGCAGGTGCACAAGGGGAAAGAGATAAGGCAAGGCAACCTCAGAACTGACTCCATACAAGTGGACCCCGGCTCCTGCAAGGTGCTCTGTTGAAGTCAATAAGACTCTGCATGGAGGTGGAGGCCCATCGTGGGGTGTTTGATGTAGGATCTAGGTCTTAGGACTGGGAGCCTAAGGGAGGCAGATGCCCAGCTCCCATTGTTTCAGTAAGATTCGGGTACCTAATGCCTTGAGCACCTTTGAAAATTCCAGCCTAAAATACTGCCTCCTGACCCGTGTTTTTTTACTCTGCAGCTCTAATGTGCTTCTAATATGGGGGTGGGAGGTTGTATGGGCTACACAGAAAGTATCATTTTCATTGCAATCATACCCTAGATGCACTGGGTCTGATTCACATCACAGTTACCAGGAGGTAAGTCAGGAGTTTTTCCATTGAAGTCGATGAGTGAAATCCTGCCCCCATTAAAATCAAAGTCAAAGCTCCCATTGACTTTAGTAAAGCCAGGTTTTCACCTAATGGATTTACAATGTGTGTGATCAGTCTCTGGCTATCTACAACTGTCTGCTTTGTCATTGATGGAGCACAGACAGGCTTCACTTCTTGAGCCATAAGGTTCTTTTCTCCGATTAACAAATGCAAATGACACAAATCTGGGTGCCCTTTTGGCTTTACTATCAGAGGTTAATTCTCTGTGAACAGGGATTTTCAGATGTCAATAGGCATTTCCTTCACCTTTCTTTTAAAGAAGAGAGGAACAAGCAGTGGTGGTGAGAGATTAAGACTGGCAGGGTAAAAGAGCACTGAAATGAACACTAAAGCTATTTTATTCTCATACAAAGTACCCGATCAGAAATAATGGACACAGATAGATACATTGGGAACATTCAGCTAACAACAGTGTTTGTAAACCAGTGAAAAAGTTTGTCAGCCTCCCAAATTATTTTCACAGAGCTGTACACGACTCGGTCCATTGTGTCCCATTTTTGAACAATATCCCATGTTCAGTGTGTTGGGATTCACGCTGTTCACCAGTACTGCATGAAAACAGCTGTTTTGCCATTCAGTGGCATTGTGTTTAAGCCATTACTCCCTTCCATACTGCGGCTCAGATACAACAGACAGCTATTTGAGAACAAAGTCATGGGGACAACAGCCAGCTCTCCACAGAGCTAACCGAGGAGATTGCATGCCCAAATGGGCTTCACTGAGCACTGCATTAAGAACAACAAACACATCAAGGGATGGCAAAACTGAGACAGATCAAGATAGCCACAGCAAACATGATGAAGATGACAGACAGACCATTATCAGCTGCAGGACTCATAGGTTGAAATCCGGATGCTGTTAAAGTCAATGGGAGCTTTGACATTGACTTCAATGGACCCAGGATTTCACATCCATCACAATGAATTTTTATCAGTGGGCTGAAAGATGCTTTAATGATTATTTTATTCCCACCTGGCTTTTTAAGTATGCTCTGTGGGAAATGATGCTCAATGATGTGCTAGTAAATAAAGTCTGCAGGCTTGGCAGGACTTAGCAGAGAGAATAAAAAAATGTGCACAAGTCTCTTTTCTTACACAAAACTGTATTAAGCTGACAGTTCTGTAAGGGTTATTTACATACAAATCCCTTGTAAATCAGAAGTAAAATGATTTGGTTTCTATGAGCAATATCACCACACATTTACTCATCACAGGTTAATATTTCACGGTATTCTTATTAAGGACTTTTCTGCAAAAAAGATAATACACAAGTGCTTTCTCTCCCTTATAATAACTATTATATATCAATATAGATATCGATATATAGATATCAACGTGTTTTATAGATGTTGATAGTTTGTATGTGTTCATATTACACACACACGCACACACACACACACACCCCATCAGAGTGGATACATTTCCTCTTGATGAATCCCATTATTTTAACAATGGCTAAAAAGTGTTGAAATATACACTTCAGGGAAGCCCAAAGTGCTCACATTATATCTTATTTCAACATATTTTATGTTGCGGACCTACAATTTCAATACTCCTAACTCAGCAACTTGTTACAGCCTGAATATCCACAAATCCTTCTGTGTCATTGCCTTCCAGAAAAGCAAAGATAAATCTGTTTAAACGTGAGCCCATCGTTGTTCTATTTTAAACACCTCCACTCTCTCATCATTCATTCTTTGTAATGCTTTTCCCATCTTAACATCTCTGTCCTCTGATCAGTCCGCAGCTACAGAAGCCATTTCAACTGTTTTCTTAACAACTCTCTTACTTGATCAGATACATACAGATACACACACGGAAATAAACTTGTGCTGCTCTGACACGTAAAATAATCACTTGTCATAAATTATAGCTGTGCTTACAAACCGGACATTGCTAGCCAGGTCACTATAGGCGACATACAAAGTGAACTATAGGCGACATACAAAGTGACGCCTGTAGATAAGGGTTGCCATCACTTTTCATTACAAGCAATTCAAAAAAGGCTTATAATTTTAACCATTCAGGCTGAAATTTTCTATGCCAGATGTTTGCCTCTGGTTTACAAAAACATTTTTTTAAATTATAGCAAAACCGGTTCAACTGTTTCTCAGCACAAGGTTGGGGGAAGTTTCTGATTCGTTGATAAGCTTTGATGCCTCCAGGTTGTGGAGCACGGTCCTCACTCTGTCAGAGAAGTGCTTTTTGCTGTTCCCATGAAACTCTGCCCAAATTTGGCTAAATTATAAGCCTTTGAAAATCTCTGTCTCAGTAGAGACGTTAGAGTTTGGCAGCAAAATTCTCTGAAGAGTCCATCTGTATGGTGCATGCTCCATCCGAGGGCTGCATTGCTTCTCTTGGAGCTAAGGCACATGAACTATCGCCCCTGTGCTCTCAGTGCTCCTGCTACTGGTGTCCAGGCAGCATGGAGAAGAAATGAGTCGGCTTGACTGGAATATAGCAGAATCAGGAGCAAGGCCTGGGGGACGAAAAGGGGGAGACTGGGATGTACAGCTAATGACAGGAGGGCGGGGTTGGAGATTGAATGCCACCCTACAGAACTGGATTCTGTCCCTGCCTCTGTCACAGAGTTCCTATGTAATGCTGGGCAACTCACTTCAACCAAACTTTTTACAAATACTCTAAACTCTATGTTCCTCATTTCTGCGTGCCCAACTTGAGACAGCTGGCCTATGATTTGCATAAGTGCCGAGTACTCACATCCTGTACACTGAATGAAGTTCTGCTGAAAATATAGTCTGTGATCATGCAGTTAAAGACGGTATCAAAATGCATACGCACAAGGGGCCAAATTAAGGTTAGATGGGCAACCTTAATTCTGGCATTTCCTAACTTTTGAGTGCTTTACTTTACAATATTAACATTCTTTTAATGTTGTTTTCTGTATGTTTATGTGGGGGTGGGGGGGTGTAGGGTGTATTTGCCTGCATCTGAGAACATCAACATTTCAGTTAAATACTCCTATTGGTTTTGAGATGTATAAAGTTGCAGGTGGTGATACAGAAGTCCCCAGTTTATGAGAAAAGCATGTACATTCAAGAACCTAGTACCAAGCTGGATGTTCAGTATTTCGCTTTCTTTTTCCAAATGACAGATTATATTTAAAATGTGTTAAAACTCCAACATAAGAAGAAATGACCGCGTTTCACAAAACAGGGTGCTAGCTAATGAGTTAGAGATAATCAAGGGCCTAATGTGTAATGTATACTTTCAACATATATAGAAGTATACTCAGAAGTATATTTACAACTACATCCTTTCCCACCAAACTCTCATCCATAGAGCAAAATACCCTGCAAGAACACAGTGTAACCTTTTTCAAACTTAAAAAGGATATTTTCATTAAAAAAAGGCTTCTTTGGAAAATATAGTTCATTAAAAAAAAGCAAACATGTCATTGATATTTTAATTACATTTTAAAGACTTTACTAGAACAAAAATTCCATTTAAGTATATTCTTAGATACAGACTGTAGGCGCCTAATGATTTTTTTCACTATTTAAAGTTTCTGCATCATTTCCTTTTTCTCTAATTAAGCAGAAACAAGATAGGCCATTTTGATTCTCTCTCTCTCTTTCTCCAAATTCCAGCTCTAATTAAGATTCAGTTAGTGTTCCTAGTGTAATCCCAATAATCAGGGGTTCATGAGTTCGCTGGTTTAAAGTCACTCTACGTTGGAAGTTGGTGTACCCTCATTTTCCCTTATATTTGCAATGGTTTCAGCACATTTTTTTTATTAGATAGAACAGCTGTAGCTGAAAATGAATCCAGCAATTCAGACATTTTTGAAAATGGAAGGAGCTTTCTTTGAAGTTTTTTAGTTCATAGCATCAATTAGCATTGGTTAGGCAAGTGGCAATGTGATACTTCTGCTAACCTCTCCTTGTCTTATTCTGACTTCATCCTGCCAACACAGCCGCAATTGACCCCTCGACTCTTCGTTCCTTTGGGCAACGATTGTCTTTGCTACATCTGTACAGTGTCTAGCACAAACGGGTCATGATGGAGGTTCCTACATGCTATAATATAAATATAATATAAATCACAGGCACACCTTTGTTATTTTCCAGTACAGGGACCATTGACTCTCTAGAAGTATTTAGACACAAGAAAATCTGCATTTGTTTATATTAATTATAGGCCTGTCAATCTATGGCTGAACTCTCCATGTTGAACTGAACATCCAACAATCAGATTGCAATTTACAAAACAATCAGTATCGGACCAAATCTTGGGGTTCGGTAAAACTCACATTGACTACCATGGTAGTATGTTTAAATACAACCCCCAGACATCAGACCATAATTACTGCGGATTTACCAAGCAAATCACAGACGGTAAGAGTCTGGTGGAAGCTGGAAGCGTGGAACGGCAGGCTCTAATACTGATTGGTCAATACAAAACAATTCTGTACCATGTCACACTGAAACAGGGCCATCAAGGACCGTTGCACTATGGGGGAGGGGGAGGGTGACCAGATGTCCTGATTTTATAGGGACAGTCCCGATTTTGGGGGCTTTTTCTTCTATAGGCACCTATTACCCCCCACCCCCGTCCCCGTTTTTTACACTTGCTTATAGGGTCACCCTAGGGAGGGGATAAAATGGGGCCCAGCCACTCCTTCCCTCAGCACCTTCCTTGACCTAGAACAGACCTCCCACACTCTGGGGGCACTACATGGTGGTGCACACATCCTACCCACACCCCAGTCATGTGGCCTTGGAAGAAAACTGCATACAGAAGCCAGCCAGAGACTCCAGCCGGTAGGGGCAGATGCAGCCAGAGCAGAGACATTCCGAGAGCTTTCGAGTTTTGACTGAACTTTCTGTGCCCTGCACTGATTGGCTGCTTGCTCCAACCTTTTTCCTCCTTCACTTTGGTTTCACTCCACATCTGCCTCCCCTTACCCTCTTCTCTTTCCCTTTTTGTTCATTTAGCTTATCCCCTCCTAAGTAAAGCCATCAAATAAAATTAAATTAAAATTAAAAAACCATGGACTAGCATGCCTTTTGCTGCCATTACATTTTCACTCTGCTTGCATGTTATACCCCTTCTCCCACCCTGCCTTTCTTGCCGGTTTAGATTGCAAGGTCTCTGGGGCAGGGACTACCCACTACAGCGCTCAGCCCACTGTGCTGGCTGGCCCTTAGACACTGCTGTAATAAACGTGGTTCATAATAATAATAATACCATCACCAATTAAAATGAAGTGAGGTATATCGAGCCATGCGGTCTTATGGTATTTTGGTGGGAGGAGACCAACACATCTAGAAGACGTACTAGTCTCCATACTGTTTTTATCATCAGCAATGATGTTTCAATGGCATCACTACGTCGATGGAAGTGCCCCAGAGAATTTTTCTGAACTACTTGTAAGCAGGTGCCAGCACACCACCAAGGAAAGGGTTCATTGGCTGAGCTGCTGTGCTGGTATATTTTAAAAGTGCAGTACATAAAACAAAGGCATCATAATTTCACAGCTACACCTCACTACTGAGACAGAATCAAGGCAAGTTACATAACTTTGCCACATTTTCTGATCAACTTCCACTAGGGTGACCAGATGTCCCGATTTTATAGGGACAGTCCCGATTTTTTGGTCTTTTTCTTATATAGGCTCCTATTACCCCCCACCCCCTGTCCCGATTTTTCACATTTGCTGTCTGGTCACCTAAACTTCCACCATTGTTTTTGTCACCACTGAAATGGAGTCTAACTCCCTCCATGGGAGCTGCATCACGTAGGGAGGTTGTGTGTTCTTGTGTAGGTCCTCAATAGGTGGCAGTCCATACATCACTCCAATGTACTATTTATAAAGTGCAAATAATGGAAGGCGGGACACTCAAGACACAAATTGCACATACTGAGCCATCACAAAGGCCTTTATAAAGGCCATAGGTGTTTCTTGAAACAGTATAAAGTTGCTGCCTTTTCCGTGGTGTGGGTAGTTTCTTGTATTTATCTACAACAACAATCCACAAAACATGCTTCTCTGCAGACCATTTGGCTCTAGGCACTTTACAAATCCATACAAATATGTTATCTACTGATTTTCGGACATTTTCCATTCATAAAAATATGACACAACTTTGCTCTATAGCTATTTTTTGCATTCTCCCATCAAGACCCGTTTGTTTATTACTAGTAGCAAAAGGAGTCCATATTAAGGAGTGTGTGTCTGTTAAGTGTTGTTAGGTTAAATTCAAGCCATTTTCAGAGTATTTTTTTAATTGAGCATCTGAAACTGTGTTTAAAAACATTTTTTGCAAATCTGTGACTAACACATGTCAAAATCAATTTATCCCCCCCTCCCCCCCCAATTAAAATAAATCTGTACCTGGGCTGATAGAGGACCTGTAAAACGCCCAGATTCAGCAAGATGTTCTCTGAAACAACCAGCTATGGTTTACAAACTGAGTTTGCAACGGAAAGCCTTAGAGAAGCATTAACCCTCTCTGGGTTAATGGTTCCAACCCAGTTCGTTATGATAGTGACTACAAGTCATTACCCAGCCCATCGCTCTCGCTGAAATGAGTTTGTAGACTCCATCCAGTATAGCGTGGGCAGCTGTTTAGAGCACATGCCCCAAGAACCCCATTAATACAATCACTATTCATTAGCTTCCTTGCACCAGACAACCCACATTTTGTCTGCTTTGTGCCACAGCAGCTGTAAAGATACTTTAGCGAGCTTCCTGTGACTTCCCCCTCTTTCGGGGAGTCCTTCAATGACATTGGTATTGTGGTATGAAGGACTTGTCCTTCAAGGCCAGAATGCCGTTCTGCTACAATGGGCCTTTGGGCCGGGGCATAGGCTGCAGGCTTCAACTAATGCTCAGCTGCCTGAAGTCTGCTCTGATTTCCACTTGGGAATAGCCTGGTGCCAGAATTTGAGGAAATGCAGACTAATGCCACTTTGCCTCTCCCTTTCTTTCCTCCCTCTACCCACATACGCTTTTCTCTGGTCCTGACTAGACAATAGGATCTGGCCCCTTCACAGAGGAGCCATAGATTGTGTAGAGACTTCGTTGCCAACTCACTGAATTTAGCCCTTTGGTGCCTTGGTGTTATTCTCTGGATCGTGCTGTGTCAGAGGGTTCTGCAGTGAACAGATTTATTTCATTTGGACAAGTTAAGTGTTTGGGACACAAAAGCACATGACTATTTCAGGAGTGCATCATTCAGCATGTGTTTAAATCTTCGGCCCAATGAGAGTTTTAGGAGGATAAAAGGCTATCAGAAAAAGATAGCACATGACAACTCCTCCGCTTGGGACCAAAGAAGGAGAAAGTGTTTTTTGGGTTTTTTTTAATTACTTTTCATACTGAGGAGGAGGAGGTCTCAGTCATTTATAGATTGTACAATAGCATTTTAATGTCAACAGAAAATTGCCTTTACGATGGCTGCATAATACATTTTTCTATTTTGAATATTTTCTAGATTATCATTAAAAAAGCATCATCGTTCAGCAGCTAGCTGAAACTGACAAAAGCAAACGGGAGTCATGCTGCTGAGGCGCTGTACTGCAAATTTAGCTTTTACATTCTAAGATATAACTGTGCCCTGTGCAGTGTCAGACAAACACTGGAAGAAGACTGGAAGAAGTTTTGCTGTGTTATACACGATTATCACCTCCTCTTCGTTATGTGTGTGCTCTTCAGAATAGGCTTCCCCAGTTTCACAAACTGGGAGGGGGGAGGCGTTATCCCTGCCTTTTGAGCAATGAAGCTGCATTTCAAAAGAATAGAATAAAATCTCTCCAATGACATGCCCATTGCTTCAGTAAACAGAACATATTTGTGAGCATTTCCTTTCCACTTTCAGCATTGTTCGTTTTGAAGCAGGGGTCTCAAACACACGGCCCGGAGTTATTTCCTGCGGCCCACCATAGGTGCCGACTCTACTGGCAGCCAAGCTCCAAACATTACTGAGTGTTTATATTTTATTAAAACCCCTCTTTGCATTGCAGTTTTTAAAAAGTTAATACATTGACTTTTAATAGAATACTATATTACTCTTCATTTTTTTCATTTTTGACTATACTTTTGTATCATTGTATGAAAAGGTTTCAGTGATGCAGCCCTCAGGCCAATTTACTAGTTCTCGTGTGGCCCTCATGGTCATTTGAGTTTGAGATCCCTGTTTTAAAGCAACCTTTATGGGCAAGCTGGACAATCTAAGCACTATGGCCATTTGAAGGCCAACAACCAATGAAAGAAAACTAGTGGGAATAAACAGCTAGTGGCAGTAATGAGCAAAGACTTCACCCTCAACAATCCTTTCACAAAGGTTCTTTTAAAATTGAACTACATTTCTGATGCACAATTAAATGATAGAATATTTAGCCTCATTTGTTAGATTGCTGGTGTAACAGATGAAGTGAAGCAAAAAGCCAATATGAAGTGAAATACTTTTGCAGGTGCTTGAGGAGAACAGATATCATATAGAAAATACATCCATACAATGCACCTCCAATGTGATGCTAAAAATCTTTGCTTATAATCTCCCAACAAACACACCATGGAGACATTTAAACTCTGTCCAGGTGTGAGAATCCACACTTTATTAGCCTGGTTTAGATCAGCCTGTTGCATCACTCAAAATCTCTGTTGTCTTTAATAGAAGTCTCTTATTTGACTTCCTCAAACTGGAGGCATTTTAGAGAACAAATATAGGATTTTTCCTTCACAAACAGCTGTATTTATTCATACATAAAACTGAATTTCATCTTAAAACCAGTATACAGATTAAATTGTACTTTCTAAACTTTGGAGAAAGGAAAAATAAATACACCTAGCTTCTGATCTCTGTTGAAAACAAAAGTGTCATGTCCCGCAGTAATGTGTTTGCTGAAAATGAGATTTTCCTAAGAGACTATCTGGCTGTCAGGGTATCAGACTAAGCACTCTTTTGACAGCAGCCATTGAAAGTTCAGGACCCACACAACTGTTATCTACACATGTTCCCCCTCAGGGCTCCATGTAAAGATAATATTTAATGATGTTACACACAAAACAGGCTACAGCGCTCTAGAAATAATAGGGAAAGCACAGAAATGGGAAGGTACTCTTTGCTCATCTTTTCCTTGCTCTGGTCACAATTTTATGCTACAACTTTAGGCCTGATATTTAGATCCTGGTGGGCAACCTTGAGCTTGCAGGTACTTACAAGGGCACTTTCCAACCACTACTGGCCACGTGGGCAGGTATTATAGTTATTAATGCCTGTACCTGCAATGGTGTTTTATCATATTAGTTGCAACTGCAGGTACATGTGTTAGGAAAGCACAGGGTGGGTTAAAACCCCCACTGAAAATCAGATCCTTATTTAAAAATGGGTCTTTTTCTTCATGTTATAGAAAAACAGAAAATGACAGAGTTTTTTCGTTTGTCTTTAATTTTAAAAGGCACCAGTCTAGACATAGCATGTGGGGGGGGAAAGTCATACCAGGTCAGATCATTCATCCATCTAGTCTGGTATCATAAACTACTGTCGAATCAAGGGGACCTTTCATAAAACTTCTACAGTGCACCTATTTGGAAAGGGAGATTTTTTCCCTCATCCCAGATCAGCTTATTCCCTGACACTATCCTTTATAAACACTCATAATTGTTATCTTAGCCAGTGTAACTTCAGATGAATAAGTGCCTGTTGGGAATACATGCTTGAAAATTTTCAGGTTCTTAAATGTAAGCTGTTTTTCCTTAGAGAAAACATTTAACCCCCCATTTTTTGCTCTAAGTCCAAAAATGAGGTTATTTTTTAAATGAAAAAAAAAATCTGTTTCAGGCTGAGAACTTGCACACCAAGTTTCAGAAGGATGAAAGTTCAAAGTGGTCCTGCTAGAACCTCTAGAAAACTGGGGTATTAACACTTGCACTGGAGTGGCACCCTAATGGTGCCATTATGGCAACCATTAGGCACTATGACAACACTAATGGGCGCCACTCCAGTGCAAGGTCTGGCTGAATTCATTTAGCAGGTTTTTAAACTCTTAAGTCCTTGAGAGTCTTTAAACACGGATAATACCCTCCCTTTAAGCAAAACTGCCATTTTATATATCGCAAATGCTGAAATTTACTCCAAGAGCCATCAACAGGCAATTCAGACAAGCTGAAGCGATGACTGACCGGAAAGGACAGAGTGCACTCCGCCCTGTGAAAATGCATCAAGAAGTACACGTGTTGTCATTCATACCTGACATTAATGGGTTGCAGAGGGACTACGTTTATCCTGTGAAGTCCCAATCCTGCACCTTTGGTGTCCATGAAAGTTTTGTCATGGCCTTCAATTACAACAGGATTAAGCCCCTGTTGATAACGCCGATTGGTGTAAGGCGCGGAAGCCTCTCAACTCCCACTGATTTCAGCAGGGGGAAGTAAGGGGTGTCAAATTTTCAAAAGAGCTCAGTACCCAACTGCTTTTTTTTTTAGCCATATACATGACTAGGTTTTTCAGACATGCTGAGCACCCAGCAGCTCCCGTTGATCTTAATGGGAGCTGAGCAGGTCTGAAAAACCTAGGAAACAGCAGGTTACTCCTAACAGTAACTCTGGTTTGAGATGCTTTTTCCATGTGGATCCCTCTCATGGTATGTAGGTGTCTCATTTAGGGTGACTAGATGTCCCGCTTTTAAAGGGACAGTCCCGTTTTTTGGGACTTTTTCTTATATAGGCGCCTATTACCCCCCACCCCCTGTCCCGTTTTTTCACACTTGCTATCTGGTCACCCTAGTCTCATTTATGCATGTTTGGAACCTTTTAGCTGGCAGTGTCCATTGGGGCCACACATGTGCCCTGCATGCCTGTGATCCATCACCTGAGGGCATAAAGGCAAGTGTAGTCCCAACCACCACAAAGGGCATGTCCACATGGGGAGTTATTCCAGAATAGTTCTTGCTGATCAACTCCCTGTGGACCCTCTTAATCTGAAAGAAGAGGGTCTTATTCCAAATTTGTTTAAAGTAGATTAAGCTAATTTGGAATAAGGCGCTGTTATTATGGAATAAGTTTCCACAAATGGAGTTAAGCAGGGATAGGTAAACCACTTTAAATTCACACCCCACCGTATTCCACATTAACCTTCACGCATACACAAGCCCGCCATTTACTCTCACCAGTTGAGTTGATACACAGTGGGGTCTGTCTGCTCTCAGGTATTATTAGAAAAAAAACCACAGTACCCCAGTCCTCACCCCATCAGTGAGGCACTAGTTTTAGAATTAAAATAACAACTGTTTTCTTGTCCTGTTGGCAGTTATTTTTACTGTAGGCCACCAACTGACTGATTAGGCTGAGCTGTTTTCCCACCACTGGCCAAACAAAGGACAGTGTCCAGTGGACACTACTCACACCAGAAGATTCCAGAAGTTTGAGTACTTAATTCCATAAGTGGGAAATGCAGAGCCAAACTGAAGAATTTCCTGATTCTTCTCAAAAACTTCAGTGTTTTTTTGGCTTATGTGCAATGAACCAAGTTATTCAGAGCCAGTGAAAAAGCTAGATTTTGGCACGTACTGTATTGCCCCCTGGCATTTTCACAAAACTACAATTCAAGTTGAGCAAAGAGTCTTCATTTTCCTTAAAATTATTGGCAATACAAGATTCCTCCCCTGCAAGAAGCTGGTAGTAATTTTTTGAACTGATATCTGATCAACACCCATGGGCTTGCCTTAATTTGTTGACATAAGAGATACCTGCTGACTAGATGTGATGGCTTTTGGAACCATTCTTAAAAACCATAATGAAAGCAGCATGGCATAGGATAGTTGCCATTGCTAATGTGAAGACCAGCTGCTATGTAAAAATGACTTTGTTCTGAAGGGAATAGCGTGTAGTGAATCCAGCCTCTCTGCATCATCACACTGAGAAATCTGCCATCAGCTGAAGCCAGGGAACATTTAATCTCTTTAGCAGATATTTAAAAATAGGCCACTCAGTAGGTGGGAAGTTTTTTGTTTAGTGAATACAAATAATTCATTTGATTGTCCTTTCTCCTGGAATGAAATGGTACGTCTGGACACTTAGGGATCCCTTCACCTTTACTTGCATAGGAAAACAGAAATGTGTGTGTAATTCTCTCAGGAATTTGGTCAAGATTTCACCATACATTGAAGAAGCCAAGAATTCTGCACTCCAAATCTGCTGATATTTGATCCATTGAAAGCAGTGATCTTATTTCACTGGAGACACTAACATCAAGTGTGACTGTAACCTGATGGTACATTTTAAGAGAGATATCATGTAACGTTTATAGTGCAAGACTTATTTTATTTTAATTTAATTTAATGCTTTACAGACCAAACCTGGCTTTTTACTATTAAAAAAGCTTATCAACTTCTAAAATGCCCAATATAATTTATGGAGATTTAATATATATCTGAAAGCTTCATAATTAAGTCCAATAAGCAACAAACTCTCTTCTCTTATTTAGAACCACTGATTTTATGTATTAAACTGTAAATTTGAGTCATAGAAATCTGCAAATACACTGTTGCACATACCTACCTGCTTTAAGAAAAAGTCACAGAAATACAAGGTATTGTGGCTCGATCAGAGCAATGATTCAGTGTTGGCACTTTGTCCTGTAGTTTGAAAAAGCAAAAAAGAATGGCCAAATCAAGAGATTTTACCAAAAAATGTCAGGAATAAAGACGACAAAGACCTTAGTGAAGAAATGCTGCAGATTGCTCTTCTGCTTATATAAATTAGAACAAAAATTTGTCTTCGCCCATTGCTTTTATCTAGTTATTTAGTATTAATCTATTTAATATACTAGCATACTGAGGAGTTCCGCTGTGCTTTTGAAGATGTAACTTAAACAACTATACTTATCCTGAGAACGAAAACAGGGGCAGAGAACAGTCCACACAAGTCACCACTGGCTTGTAACCTTACTGAGATGAGTTTACACAGCCTTTAATACACACTTCCAGCTCATTTGAACATAAAGTATGGCAATAACTCAACCATACTGTATCAGGTTTTGAGTATCTGGCAGTGCAAGTAAAGAAAATTATAGTAGTTTTGGCAGACTATATAATTTTGCATCCTGCTGTGACTAAGAACAGAGCTCATTGTTTTATTACAAACATTCCCTTTTCAATAAGGACACCCCAAGATATCATACCCCTTCAGTCAAATGAGAAATGTTCGCTCTTAAAATCTTCTTGTAGATTTAAAGTTTGCTGTTTTGCTGAAATTGAGACACCAAGGAAAGAACCTGTTCTGAGGCTTTGATGTGCTTTGTCCCAAGGTATTCTGCACTGTTACTGGCTGTGTCCTCTAAGAAATACCGATAGTTTACCATCATGCCACATGAAGCAGTGATCCCACGGGGGCTTGTGTCTGCCATCCAATTTATCCGCCACAGCACAGCACCATTCTGAAGGTGAAAGTTTGCTACTGGATTAAGGGCATAACCACGGTGTTTCTCTCCATACAGGTACCAAGCACAGAACCTCATAAATGGTGAATGCAATGCTCTGACCAATCTTTCCGATCTCACCCATTCGTTGTTAGTTAAGAGCCTCTTTAGCTTTTCAGCAGCAGGGTCACCTGTGATCTCAGAGATTTCTTGGCATTCTGCATCTGTAAATAGTTCATTTCTCCCCTGTTCCTTTGTTTGTGAGGACAGAAGTCCAATGAGCCACTTGGTGAATCCTGGGATAGGTGACAGACTAGAAAACACTTTGATCTGAGGAAATTCTCCCTGTAGACCAAAAGAAAAAAAAAATCACAGATCAAGCATGACAATTGCTCTTTTAAATGAATGAGAACTCTGACTCAAGGAAAAATGGCTAAATGTTCTAAAAACTGTTCAGGACAATTTACTGCCAGTAGGGACAAATGGTTCTGAGAAAAGATTATCTTCTTTAGCCAAAAGGATGATTTACTACACTAGCTACTGGTGTGTGCAAATACCATATAAAATCACCTCTGTCAATAACAGATTAGTTTCAAGTAAGTGTTTGCCATTCTGAGAATATTTTTCCTTTACAACTGATAATTATAATCTACACAGTAAACCTCATCTGGGTCTATAGTATGTGTGTTGTGCCCATCAACATAGTACTGTGCCCATTAACGACCTTACCCAGAAGAGTAAGGTGAAAGGGTTTGGCCATTTTATGACTTTCCTGCATATTTATTATAATTTTCCCTATTTTGACATGAAGAAATGTATGGGTAGTCAGGAAGGGGGGGTAAAATAAGGCTTAGGCTAAATTTCTATAATAAACTAAGGAGGCTTCTTCCTATTAGATATCAAACGCAGTGTGTCTTGTTTAGATTTTTAGTCTTGATGTCAGTGACCCTTTCGGATAACCTAGTGCCACTTACTCAAGGATTTTTCTGAATCCAGTGTTTACTGAATTCCGAGAAGAGTTTATGTACCATTGGAAGCTACTTTTCATACTATCCATGTGAACTGCAAACTCTAAGATAAAATTTGATGTTGAGAACAGAGTTGATCCCATCAATCAACATTTAAAGAATCAGTTGAAGCATCTCTTAGGTGCTAACAGACATATGAACAGAAACCATTCCCTTTGGTAATTATGACAAAATTGAATGCTAGCTTTGAGGAACGCTGACATCGGGACAAGATGAGGCCACCAAATTCACTGTCATTTGGATTTAACACATCAGGAATGAACTTGTATATCAAACCTGGTGGGTGAAGGAGGGAGGAAGAAGCCAAAGTACAACAACCCAGAGTGCTTTTTAAAATTACTTTTCACACTGAGGGGGAGGAGGTTTCAGACATTTATAGACTTTACAACAACATCTTAATGTCAACATAAAATTGCCTTCACAATACATTTTTCTATTTTGAGTATTTTCTAGATTATCATTAAAAAATCATCTTCATTCAGATTTTATCTTAAACTGACAAATGCTAATGGGAGTCATGCTGCTAAGGCACTGCATAGCAAATTTACCCTGTACGTTCTAAAATACAACAGTGCCCTATCAAGTGTCAGACACAAACATTGGAAGAAGAGCCCTTGTAAGTGCCTGGATTTCCAAATTTAGAACCCAATCCCCTGAGCCCCTGTGGATGCCCAAAGAAGTGAAAGAGGCTCCGATGGGATCCAGTCATATAGAACCGCTTTCAGGACTAGAGCCTAAGAAACCTGAAATATGAAACACACAAAAGCTCAAAATGTATGTCTACACAATTTAATATTCTTAAAAACAATACAAATTCTGCAAGAATAAAGGAATCAAGTGTTTGGTTAAAATATTATGCTGGTCACCAAGAGACCAACATCAAAATACAGTTCTATATCCACTGGTCCTGTTAAAAAATAATTAAGCATACTTGATATCCAATATAATAAGGGGTCTGATTTTCAAAACTGCAGTCATTCAATTGCCCTCACCTAATCGGTCTGTCAATTACTTTAAATGCATACAATAGTCAGTATTTGTGTAAAGAGCTTTCCAGCCAAAATGTGTAAGTGGCTTTTTGTGCAAGCCAATACTAAATATGCATGCAAAATTACATGACAGCACCCTCTCAGGGTCCTTGGTCTGGAAGGGCAGTCAGTCAGCTGCTATTGCCTGAGTCCTTATCGTAGTCCCATTCTTGGGTTATAAAGTGCGTTAGTCTCAGTCCTATTGCGGTGTTCAGATTTCCCATTACACCTGGCAGGGTTAGCTGGTCCTGGTTGTCCAGGTATCTAGAAACCCTTTGGGATCTTAAGTCTCTGATGGATGGATAGGGAAACCAAGGTGTACCCACACCACTGTGTTCCAGCTCCGGGCCCTTAAACTAGAGAGGCGATATCAAGACTCAACAACTCATCTTGCTGTGCCCTGAGTTCTTTCTTACCTCCCTTTGTTCCATAGACTTCCCCAGCCTGTAGATCTGGTTGTCCCTTTGCTGGGGTTGTCTCTGGGTGGCTTCTCACCAGTTTGCTGGCAGGACCTTCCTTCGCCAGTTTGCTTTCTCCCAGGAAGCCGCCCTGCCCCTCTGCTTCTCAGCACTTAGTCTCCCAGCTGCTAATCAGCACTGACAGGTGGTTGCTGCATTAACTCCTTTGTCACCAGGCCACCATGGGGTCCATTTACCTCATCACATATATACATCTTGTGACAAAGTTCCTCCTCTACCTCGGTGGGTCCTGCGCTTATTGGCGGATTCTGCTTGCCTCAGAGATCTTCCCCTCTAGTAGAATCCACAGTCCAGGTTAACTCCTTCTGTGTCTGATCAGGAGTTGGGAGTTCTGGGGGGGAACCCAGGCCCGCCCTCTACTCCGGGTTCCAGCCCAGGGCCCTGTGGATTGCAGCTGTTTAGAGTGCCTCCTGGAACAACTGCACGACAGCTACAACTCCCTGGGCTACTTCCCCATGGACTCCTCCCAACAGCTTTTTTATCCTCACCACAGGATCTTCCAGCAGTACACCCTCTTACTCTCAGCTCCTAGTGCCTCTTGCTCCCAGCTCCTCACACACAACCTCCTTCCACAGCTCCTGACATGCGCGCCTCACTGGGAGGCTTTTGACTAGTTTCAGCCAGCCCCTGATTGGCTGCAGGTGTCTCAATTAACCTCCCTGCCTTCTGGAAAGTTCTTAATTGGCCCCAGGTGTCTTGATTAACCTGGAGCAACTGCCATAAGGTATCAGGGATTTGTTTAGCCTGGGGCTAACATACTGGTTCCTTACCACTTTCCTATAGCCCTCTGGCCTTGCCCCGTCACAATCTGTACATATTACAAACTGAATTTGAATGCAACTCAAAAATAGATCCCCCTGCATCAAACATTTAGAAGCTTGTCTCCTGCTAAAAAAAGTCTTAAACAAAAACCAAAAACAAAATCTACACTTTGGCCTAATGTGACAGATATCCTCTGCCAAACATCGCAATCCAGCAACTGAGGTAATATACCTATTAGTCAGAGGGAAACAAAGCAAGCTATTCATAATGTTAGAATGTCCTGACCAGTCATTATCTAACATCTGTTAGATAAAGATTCTATTAGCGAGAAACACAAATGTTCACTCTACAAAAGTTTGAGAAAAATGCCAAATATTTGTTAGCCAAAGGAAATAAGTATTTGCCTCCTACTTGTTTAATGGTATCGCAGCAGTGCCACCAAACCAATGCCCCAAAAATCATATTGGCAGCTCTACAATGAAAAATAAATCGGAGATACCAGTACAATCCCTGTACTTCTAATTAATCTTTCCACTAAAGCACTGCAGGACAGCTTAATTCTGCAGATAAACATTTAGTGTATTCTAGAAGTTTAACCAAGTTACAGAAATACAGAACACAACAGAAAACCTGTATACATCTGAACATTGAACAACATTTCTTCTTGTAGCTATGGCAACAAGTTTAAAACCATTGGTGAAAAATATAATTCTACTGTACAATTTACTAAAATACATGAGTTACATTGTTTACTAATTGCTACAGTAAAGACTCATACAATAAACTGATCTCCCAGACAGTCCTAGAATCATCTCTCTCTTCCTATCAAATCCCAGCACACAATTCAATTTAAAGCAAGAATGAGATTGCCAAAGAACTCAAGTTACATAGACAATACAATACAGCACTGGCAAAAAGAAAGCTGTGGAGCACTGAGCGGCATCACTCTATGTACACACAATTTTAATTTAGATATGGTATAAATTATAGCTTGGACTGTCAAAGGGGCCCAAAAGGAATGAAAATCAATGGAAAATGGGAGCCTAAATTACTTTGAAAATCCTTGCCATATTCTCTAGGTGCCTGGGAGCTAGCAAACTGTTTCACAGATTCTAAGAACTTGAAAACATGAGAGCTCTGAAGAATCTCAACAAAAGCAGAATGGACAGTGAGCAGGTTACAGAAACCAATGACCCTTCAGGATAAAGTCTAGGGACACATCTCTGGTTAAGGGTACACAAAGAACATCAGACACAAAAAGATACAAAAATCACAGAAGTTTGTAGGCAGTGATCCTCAACTTTGATGCAAAAATTAAGTTATTTTAATATATTCTGAATTGTTAGGTTGTTACAAACTTGCTTGTGCCTTTATTAAATTTGAAGAATTTCTTCTAAGTAGTTTTATACATATGGTATTGGAGAATAATAGTGTATATATTTGGTTTTAGCTTCTTGTTTTATTAAATGTCTTTAAATGCTTACAAAATAGCATAAGCTTCTTTGGAATACTACCTGCTTAATACTACTGCCATACAAATAGTAAGATGTCTTATGCACACATACAGCATCAAATAACCTTGCTATCACCATTTACTGATGAAACCAGTGACCTTTCAGGATACCTCTCCGCTTAAGGGTACATAAAAAACATCAGATAAAAAAAGATTAAAAAAAAAATCACAGAAATTTGTAGGCAGTAAACCTCAACTTGATATTATATATATAGTTTTGAATTGAGCAATTAATTACTGTATCTGGCAATTTCCCTATCAACCTCAGAAATACAAGTCCCCTCTCCAAAGATTTCCAAGAAGAAGGAGCAGTATCTTCTGTGAAGTCTATTTAAGTTTAAAAAAGGCAATTTTGAGAACTTGAAGACTTTTTATATAAAAGAGTATCTGTACTTATTTGAAACCAAATTTCAACTCCTATTAAACCCTAATAAAACTACAAGAATATCCCAGAAAATGGGATAAATACGAGAGTTAAAACTCTAACCTAAGATGTTCTGACAGCTCCCTCCACAAGAACAAAGACAGTTATTACAGATTGCATACAGTATTTATGTTCTAAAGATGCTATCAGGACCACCTCATGAATGTCTTCAGTCACGGAACGGATGACAGCAGTAAATATTCAGTTTGAAGAACGCCCTAAAAGAGGTGTGTCTTGAACCTCTAGTCAAACTACGAAAGAAGAGTACATTTTTCTGAATTAAGCAAGCAGCATGAATCTTGCTCCCATCTGTCAACTTCAATGGCAAACCTCTCACACTCATCTCCTCTCATCCTGTTAATCTCATCTCTTTAGCGCACGCAAACAGCAGCATGACGAAAAAAGAACAAAGACGACCCCATATAGCATTAGGAAGGAGCAAGCTTCCAGTACAGCACATTGGAACACAATGAGATCACCAAGATTTCAACATCACGGGTGAAAGATTGCCAATGCACTAGATTTAATTTTTGTGTGTGATGATTTTAAATGGGATATTGAAATGCTATTCTACTTTATGATAGTAATGGCTTCTCCTGTTAAACACTAAAATGGTTTAGACTATATATTTCCAGAGGGGAGACATATGCTAACCTGGATAAACAGAAAGAAGCAGTGGATT
Organism: Chelydra serpentina; assembly: GCA_037349315.1. NCBI lineage: Eukaryota > Metazoa > Chordata > Testudines > Chelydridae > Chelydra > Chelydra serpentina. The sequence goes on from JBAIAC010000026.1 coordinate 33,230,630, forward strand.
TAATATGAATATTAGAATTCTTAATATGCCTGTCTCAAGAGAGCTCCTTGAATCACTTCTCTCAAGTAATCTAATTTAAACTCCTTCTGCTTTCACAAGACTTAGCTAAGATCACTCACTTTTGCCCATTTATAAACTCTTTACGTTATCTTTAATAAACCAAAAAAACACTCACCTACCCATAAACAAAAATTCATTTGCCCATCTATAAAACATAACTCACTACTAGTGTTGAAAATGTACTTTGGTCTTAATTTATCTAGATAAGAGTGCCCCACCAGGGGCAGGCCCACTCTCAAAGGTGCAATCTCGGTTAAAAATTTGCCACAGAGAAACATATACAAGAGATTGTACTTGCAGTAACCGCTGTATATTATTTATATTTTGTCCTATTTTTTAATTTTTTCTCTCTTTAATACTGTCATAAATAATAATAGTGATTATTTTTTATTTTTAATCGCGGTGTTCCTTAAACCATGGCAAACAACCCCAGGTGACTAAGATAATGGGAGTCACATCCCTGAATGGATATTAAGAGAAGCAATTTGATCTGGCCTAGCATTTTTTGTTTATTGAGACTGCAGATGTTAGTAATTTGGGGGATAAAATTAGTTGGTGCTCAATATCTTACCACCACTTCTTATCCTACAAGTTAATAAGTATGAAAAATTCAATTGCAAGTTGGGTAAAGGAATTAAAAAGAAGCTATACATGTAGCCTAAAGACGAGTGTCTACCACAGTAGCATTAATGAAAAAGTAGCATTAATGAAAGTAACGTTCAGATCCATTATTCAAAACATTTACACAAGTGATATCGACTAAGAATAACCAGTTATTGATTTATGAAAAAATAATTTTACGGAAAATTCTTCAGGTAATATTTACCTTGCAAATAAGCACTGAACTTTAGAGAGAGAGAAAACTCATGGAAGAATCTAGGCAATCAAAATGTGTAATATTTAGTCAGAAATTTACACAAGAGCTACTGATTTATCATGCGTTTTAGGCTTTGGACATCTATATACAAGTAAACAAGATGCATTTCCCAGGAGGCTATTGAAAATAATCACCCATAGCTGATCTGTGCTTGGCCCCGGAGCCAAGGGAGTACCACCTCAACAAACCTCTGACTCTGCGGCTGATAAGCCTACCTCTCATGTAAATTAGAGCAGCCCTATACCCAGCTGCCCATAGCTAGAGCCCCAGCGCAGATAGACCATGTTTGCAGATACACATTTTGTGACAAAATCTGCATCTGCTCCAACCCATAGCTCCAACAAGTCATTCCAATGTCCTGAGCTCCAGCTATGTCTCCTTTCCCTCAGTTACGGCCCCTATCCAAGGGGCTGCAAGGGAGTGGTGTGGAGCTACTAACCCAGCTGTGTGTCACCATGGAATTGTTAGATGAACATATCTGCCAGGTTTAGGGCATCTTTGTGCCAGCAGAGCAGCACAAGGTCACAGTGCAACAGAGAATTGGGTTCAATGTCTTGAAAATGTTTAACAAGCGGGGGGGGGGGGGGGGGGATCAACTCTTAGTCTTACACTATTATATGCAATACGATGACGTATATAAGAAAAATGTTTACATATAGTAGTATGGGGAGGGAAATAGGAATTTTCTGCATCCATTAACCCCTCTTTGTGAGGAAAGCTGGAGAGCAAGAAGCAATCAAGAAGAAAAAACAACATCAAAAACCCAAAACAACACCTGGGCACTTGGTTGATGCAAAATGGTAAATTCCATAGCAAGAATATGATATCTTCCATTATTTTTTGAAGTATTGTTTTAGCCATATTGGTTCCAGGAATAGTAATGCCAGCCTGTAGTTTATAGTGACAAGCTTTCTTTTGACACCAGCATTCTCATAGAGAATGTTAAGTGTAATGAGCTCCGCAAGATTTCAGTGTGATGGTCCTCCTTGCTGGTTTTTCAATTATATATTGACTAACTCAAAGGTCCTCTTTGGCCAACCATGAGTGATGAAAAAAAAATGTTCTTAATAATTTGAGGAGGTTTACTTGTAGCATAGTTTGCCTGAGTGGGGTGGTAGTGCTGGATTGCTGCTAGAGACGGTACAATTGCACCACCAAGTGCTGAAAAATACCAGCAGAGCTCTTTGAAGAAACCATTTTCCCCTATAAAGTGACTTCCCATATAAACAAAAACAGAGCTCCATCCAGATAGGGACTCAAGGAGGGCTGAAAATGCCTCCAGTGTTTCAGATTCTTTTATGCAGGCTTATCTATTATGTTGGGCCTACAGTGTTGGGAATAACGAGAGTTGCTACAAGCTGTGATGCACAGATTCCTCTTTGGTTGGAAGGAAAATAGGCAACATAAACAAAATCTGCCCACCGAATCGAGGGAAAAGACTTTGTCAAAAAGGCAAATTAGCAAAGTTTTGAGGGCTACTGTGTTATGCAGATTAGGAGAGCAGGAGATTTGGAGGCCACCTTTCAGCACTGTTAGGAAGCAGAAGAAAACAGGGCTTTATGAAAGACAAAAGCCAAGCCCTTCTCTTCCCCACATTGACAGGTCTGGCTCCTACCTTGCAGAAGAAAAGGAAACACACTGCCCAAAATGGCAAAACTGAAGATAAAGAACATTTCCTCTTGCTATTTGTTATAACTCTGATGTCTGTATCACAGCTCCCTGCTAACCATTAACATTTACTGAATTATAGTATACAGGTGGCTTTCTTGGGATGTGGGATTCTCCTTTGTTTACCACTGACTTTTAGAAGTAGTTCAACTGTTTACCCTAAACCAAAATATTCTCAAAAGAAGTTACTGGGTCTGAAATCCATTATGGGAAGAAAAAAAATAAAATAAAAGAGCAAATCATGGGGTTTTTTTTAAGACTGATTAAAGACTGGGGAACTGATCCAATCTTTGCAGCTATCACACACACATGATGAATGTTTGAGTTTAGGGGCTTACCTTAGGTGGTCACTTCTTGCAGAAAAAATAAATAAATGAAGAACATTTATGTTGTTGCTAAATTGATGTGCTAGTTTCTTGGGCTACTGATGGATCCATTCATGTTTATTTTCTTGTCAGAAACACTCACACCATCAAGAAGCTGCTGGTATTGTTTTTATTTGTTTGTTTTTGCAGAAGGTTGCAGATCCCATCCTATTACTCGTGACTCATCTGAAACTGCTGCATTCTACACTAGCTGAACAATGAAAGCAACAGTCCAAGGTCACATTTTTTACCAATGAAAGCAAAGCTTGTGTAGGAAAATAAGTTCTTACCAGGTCACCTTGAACAAATTAAGATAGTAATTATCAACAACCCAACCAGAAAGTCAAAATCTGCTCCCAATTGTTATGTATTTTAGAAACTGTTAACCTGGGCATTCTGTCTAGTCTCAGTTTGCAGGTAAAATATGCCACTGGCTATCAGCTTTTTACCAGTTCTCTCAAATGCAGACCTCACCGTGGTTATCCATGTCTTTGTCACTTGCAGACGGAATTACCACAATGCATATTCTGTGAAGAATATTTGAAAACTTCAGCTTGCGAGAAATGCATCTGTCCATATGCTTACCTATCTCAAGACATTTTTCACCAATGCTCTGTAAATTACATTGGTTTTCATTTCTAGGTGCAACACAAGTTTTAATTTAAGCCCTACATAGTTTGTATCACTTGTTCCCAAAGACTTCTCACCCTTTGTTATAGCTGCAAGCGGAAACTAGACAAAATGCTCGAGTTAAGAGTTCCTAGATTTGTACATCAGGAAACTGGTGCTAGAGTATTGTCAATGGAGAGGCTGTTCGAAAACTGTGTAATTAATTGTGCTAGTCATACATATAACCCAACCCGTTAATATACTAAACAATGTTAGATAAATGATCTATATTATAGGAAGATATAAAGGATTTTTTTTGTTCTTCTACATGTCTTTGATGATGCAGAATTTCAGAATTTAGCTGAAAAATGATTGTGTAAACCATGACAACCGGTTTGTGTGTCTTACTCTGTAAAACCTTGGTCTATATAAATAGCAGGTGAAACCATCAAAAGAGAATTGTTAACTTCAGGTCCTGCCGCAGAACAAGTTAACATGCAAAAACCCAAGGCCACAAAAACAGACTAGTAAGATCAAAAATAATTTGAAGGTGCCAGTGGGGTTGACAGCAAAAAATAGATCACAGAAGTAAGTTTTAGCAAGGTAAGCAAAAATGTATTAGTTTAGATTAATGATTGTGATTTATTCATACAAATGTTTAGTTGGGCTTTAGAATGGATAAGTATGAGGCAAAGTTATGGAACAGGGGATAAGATAATGATTGACAACAAGCATGGAGAAGACACAGGGCAAGAACACAGCAGACACCAGAGATTTGAAAAAAGTCGCCCTACCCCCAGGAAAGGTAACTTCTCTTGCCTTATCTGTTTTTGCATGTATATGTAATTCATAGGTGCTAACAGCATTGCCTTGAAATGTACAAACTAAAGGCTACTAGGAACTGTACTAGGAGCTAAAGGGGAGTGGATCTCATTTGCCTCCAACAAGCCCCGATTCTGGAATTAGTTTGCCTCCTCGGCTCAAAGTCCAAATCTGTGGATCTTCAGGACACACCCTTGCAGGATCACCGAGCTTGGGCTCCAGCCTGAATCCAAACACATCTACACAGCAATTTTTCAACCCTAGCCCTGTAAGCCTGACTTAGCTGACGTGGATCAGTGTTTTTAATCCCTGAATAGACATATCTTGAAAGCCTATTTGTCTAGAGTGAGTTTGACTGGGTAGGGAGTATTTTAGCGGACACTGCCTTAATTTATATTTAATGACTCTATTCTAATTTACACGTGAATCTAATACATTGAATTAGGTTCATTCTATGAACTGAGATAAATATTGAGACTGGAATGTTTAGTGCAGCATAATTTCTCCCATGACTCCCTTTGCGCATGAAACAAACTAATCTCTAAAGCCACTGTTCTGATCTCCTATAAATACCTCAAGAACCATTTCTATCTTGATGCCTATGGTAAAATGCCAGCTGATAATGGCTAGGTAGGTGGCTAGTAAGGACAATTAATATTTAAAGATAATTCAAACGGTTAATTGCTCATGTGTTCATACAGGCTATCACTGTTAGCCTTGCCATGAATTTCATAATCTCCTCCATTTGTTCTAAATTAGACTAACTATTTTCAGCAGGGGATGTGTCTTGCTATGTAATTACACAGTGCTTAGTGAAGGGGCAGGGGGGGTTACAAACCTGACTGGGGCCTCTTAGGCTGCAATAATACAAACAATGGTAATGAAAATCCATATTTAGAAAAACATCCTTATGGGGGCATATACTTTAAAAAGTGTGTTCAGTTGTTTGCACCTGCAAACTGGATAGAGACCTGGTCCTATATGTCCTCACACTTTAGTATATAAAGCCATGTCTATATTAGGAATGTTTTGCCGGTATAGTTATATCAATATATACTATACTGCCAAAGTGTTCCTATTGTTGAAACAACTTTACCAGCAAAATTGTGCTTTTGCTGATATAGCTTAATCCAGCCATCTTCCATCCCTGAATGAAATAAATCATACCAGTAAAAGTGCAGTTTTGAGGACATAAATGTGTCTATACTAGGGGCTTTTGCTGACACAGCGGTTAGTCAGATATCACACCTCTTCATACCCCTGACTGCTATAGCTATGCCAACAGAAGTTTGTAATGGTCTTTGTCAACCTCTAATCAAAGAGATTAGGAGGAAGTTTACCATATGGGCAGGCTATTACCTAATTGCCCACTTTGAGGGTTACTTTGCAATGTCCTCTAAAGCGGCTGGTACCAGCCACTGTTGGAGACGGGATACTGGAATACACAGACTACTAGCAATTCCCATAGTCCTATAAATTTGCAAAAGTCCTTCTAAATAAAGAACTAAATGCAAAGAGTGGTTATCAACATATTCCTAACTCAGTGGCTGTGTCTTTTCTGATTTAATGATATAACTTCATGACAGAATGTTTTGCAGCTTCCCTTATGAAAAATGACAGCAGAGGTTCCATTTTTGAAGTTATACTGGCATTTACAAGTAGATGTGTCACAGTGGCTTAAGTTAAGGCAAATTCAGAAAAAAAAATGAAGAGTTTTACTGGAGGATGAAATAAAGTTTTAAAAAATTGCAATGCCTTGGGAAATCATGAATTGAATAACCTTCTGCTGCTCAAGCAGATGTCCACAAAGGTTAACTCAAAACATGTGAAGGGTTACAGAAATGTATTAAACATTAAGTGCTTAAACTGTAAGGGAAAAAAAAGATAAAATATTGCTAAAAAGTTTACTCAGTTATTTCATAATATTCCCTCTTCCCCCAAATATTTTACTGGCAGCAAAATTAAAAGACTTGTTTGCCATTCCTAAACTGCATCTTTTATCACATACTGGTTGAAAAGATCTCTGTGTTTATTATATAACAAAGTTTGTACACAAGTTTTCCTTCTCTGCACATTGCTCCCAAATCTACCTATTTTTCACATAAATTACTTAGCTTACACTGATGGCCTGCAGTATCTTACACCAACAAAATTCTTGCTGTGCTCCACGTCTTAAGGTGCTGCCACCAATTCACAGCTGATTCAGCACTGTAATTATATGGTTGGCCCCTTTAAAATCACTGTGGATAGAACTGTGCTCCAAACAAATGTCTGCACTAAACTCAGGCAGCCTTGGAAAGTCCTTCACTTTTAGCTGACCCAAAATACAGAGCAAACAAATGCAATGAAGGAGTATTATCAGAAAGCTGAGCCCATCTGCCAAAATTAGGCTGCCAATAATATTGATGATTAGATGTTCCTCTTTTGCCCTGGCTGCCACAGCTCTGCAGAAGAGGTTCCATAAAACAAGTGTTTTGAGCCTGTAATGCACTAGATTAACTGGTGCATGTAGCTCAGTTTGCGGGGGAGAGGAGGGGAATAAAGCCTACTGTTATGGGAATCAAGGTAAACCTTAAACACACATATCCAAGTTCACCAAAGAATCACTGAGTAGTATCACTTAGACAACATAATGCTGAACACAGTATAAGAACTTAGAGGGAAAGAGGAAGAAAGGGCTCTTCCCCTTCAAATTGTCCAGGTCAATTGGCTGAAGTCACCTGACCCTGGTTCAGTCAGAGACTGAAATTACTGAGAGGGTAATCATGTAATCAAACTAACTGTTTTTCATTTATAGGATTGTGTATAGTATTTAAAGGATGTGAAATATCTAATGGTGGTATAGAACAGAGCCTATCTGGTCTTGCAAAATTTTAGACAGGAGTTCTCCTCACAAATAAAATAAATAAATAATCCCATTTAATAATCTAAGAATCTTTGTCCAAAATCTAACCCATTTCCAGGTGGCTGTACAAAGATTGTAAATAATGCTATATTTGGTACTTCAGAGTTCCAAGAAATAACATTCTCTCATTAAAAAAGTCATGTTAAACTAAGTATACTTTGCTACTTATTTTGTGTCAACACAACCGCCTGTAATCAGCACTGAAAAGGGTAATTTCCATACCTGCTTTAACGGAGAGCCAAGCAGTTAATTATCACAATTTACATAAAAATCACTTCCAAAGATATAACATAAGACTTATCCGGACATTAAATTATGCTAGCATCAAGCCAGCATTTCCAAACCTTCCAGGCAAGCCATCAATTTTCCACACCTACAGTAGAAGTCTGTTTCCCCCTTCATATATAAACCACAACCACTTCCCAACAAAACTACAGATTCATAAAGGTTAGATATCACACTGGAGTACCTAAAACAAACAATAAATACCAAAACATGTCAATTTCTTCCCTAAGAATGCAGGAGCAGTGTTAGTGTTATGCTAAATTATTACAGCAATGAGACCGTCTCACACAGTCTCAACATACTAAATTTTGACATAGCTCTCAATTCTAGCCCACGTACATTTAATTAGGCAGGATTGTGCCCTGATCATATAATCCCAATCCAATTTGACACAAATTGCATCCTCCCAGGCAGCACAGGGCCATAAATTTATAGGCACCACAATCACTAATAATGGAGAAGAGTGCTGATGGGGAGCATGTGTAGGAAGTATGGCAAGGTGGAGTTTAACAAGGACAACAGGTAGAAAAGTATGAGGATAAAACTGTGAGCAATGGAAGGAAGGAATGAGTGGCAAGAGGTAGAAGGAAGAGGAAACAGCAAGAAAGAGGGGGAAGGAAGAGAGGAGAGAAAGAGTAAGGGTACATCCACACTACCCGCCCGATTCGGCGGGTAGTGATTGATGTTCTGGGATGGATTTATTGCGTCTCATGTAGACGCGATAAATCGATCCCAGAAGCGCTACCCGTCGACTCCGGAACTCCAGCTTGGCGTGAGGAGTAAGCGGAGTCGACGAGGGAGCCTGCCTGCGCCGCGTGGACCCGAGGTAAGTACTTTGTAATTCGATCTAAGATACTTCGACTTCAGCTACGCTATTCACGTAGCTGAAGTTGCGTATCTTCGATCGATCCTGCCCCCTAGTGTGGGCCAGCCCTTAGAGACATTAGGAGACAAAGAAAGGACAGCAGAGAACCTAAGAGATACCTCTTCTCAGAGACAAACACTGGCTTTAACAACCTTCTATGCCCCATCTCCTTCTTGCCACCAATTTACCCAAATCACATAACAGAAAGGGGAGGAATGATGTGAATGGAGAAGAGGGGTCACAGAAGTCATCATACAAAAAAATAAAATGAGGGCATAGCCTTCTTTTTAAATGCTGTCAAATTCCACAAATTCCAGCACTGAGCCCTTCTCCAGCTATTACTTATGCAGACATGTTAGCAGCATTTTGTCTCGGTTTATTAATACTGCTTAAATGGCCTCTGATTAAACGTTATCCTTCCCCTCAATATCTTGCAGAGTTAAATTACGAAGATCAAGGTCTTTGCCAGGTATCTACATGCAAGGGGACTTCAGCAGTCCTAGTTGATATGAGGTTGACATAAAAAAATCCTACTGCATACAAAGGAGTTGTTCTTACCAAAAATGTTCTGAAGCTGACAAACAACAATGTTCAATTAAGTAATGTCTATATGCTTACAGAAAGATTTTCTGAAACGTTTTATTTTTTCTTATCCTTTCAGTAGACATACTGATCCTTTGTGCACCTGAGTGTTTATGTTGTCAGCATACCTTTTTTCCACTAAAGAAAATGAAGTTATGCTTTGATCTTAAACAAGAAATGTTGCTGAAAATTCAGTAATCAAAAGCTTTTTCTTGTCCTGAGTCCCCGCCATTATTTTCATTGAATATAGCCAATGTAACAGGCTGAGCTTCTGATTTTGTAAGACTGGAGACACAATACATCTGTTTAAAAACAAGTGATCTTAAATCTACAAGAACTGCTTGGAATTAGCCTGTTTGAAGTTGGTTAGAAATCACAGACTGATTAGTGGGGTGCCATTCATTCAGACTGAGTTTCAGAACAAAAACTGGATTAAAGATGATGATACCTTATTTTGATTGCTATGATTCAAAAACATTATTTAAAAAAAATGCGACTGGTATCCTGCTGAGTAAGCCCCTTTCTCTCCCTGCCCCGCCCCCCAAATTACCATATTTCATACTGAAAATTAAATCTTTTCAGGATATAATGTGCTATATGAGAGAAACAGTCATAAAATATAATAACTAGTAAACTGTGATCATTAAGTTGCTAGTTTATTGATTTAAAGCGTGTATTCATCCCAGGAAAGACAATATGCACCTAGAAATGTCATTTTAAATATTTATTATTCCTTCACCTGCAGCTTTAATTTCCTTTAGGAAGCCAGTATATTCTGTTTCTGCAGTTGAGAGAAGAAGGAAACCATGATGCGTATGGATGTGCTTTTAGCACCATAGAAAGGAGAGAGGGCAAGTGGATTGATAATTTTTGTTTTTCCAACATTATTGGAGCAGGACCTATATATTCTTGACTTTAATGAGTCAAAAGGCTTCCATTTATAAGAGTCTGGCCTAGCAGTAGTTCTGTATTACCTAGAGCTCCAATCAAGGCAGAGGTCCTAGTTGTGCTAGGTGCAGAGCCGGCTCCAGCTTTTTGGCCACCCCAAGCAAAAAAAAAAAAAAGGCCGCCGCCAAACTGCCGAAGCGAACAAAAAAACCCGAAGCCCCAGAATCCCCGGACTGCCGCCCCTTACAGGGCGCCGCCCTAGGCACATGCTGTGTCGTCTGGTTCCTGGAGCCAGCCCTGGCTAGGTGCTGAATAAAGAAAAACTAAACTCTCTGCCCCAGACAGATGCAATAAAAAAAAAAGAGAGATGCAAGGTAACAGTAGAACAGTTATGCATAACTAAGAAAGCCAATGGGACAAACGTGAACACTGTGGTGAAACATTATGTTCTATTTCAGTGTCAGCAGTATGTTGCACAGATCCTTTTGTTATTTAAACACAAACCACAAAAAAAGTTGACATCCTGAAAGTGAGGTTTGCAAGACTGCTTCAACACCCTGCAAATGTGAGATAGTCCCAGAAATACTAGGATGGGTGGAAGCTTTTGCTGTGTAGTTTTAAACACGATGAAATTCCTGGAGAACACAGTAACAAATGATACTCACAGTGTTTCTAATGGGTTCCTGCAGGGATTAGTTCTTGGCCCTATGCTATTTAACATTTTTAATCAATGACCTGGAAGAGGACATGAAATCATCCCTGGTAAAGTCTGCAGATGACCCAACAATTGGGGGGGAATGGTAAATAATGAATAGGACACGTCACTGATACAGAGAGATTTGGATCGCTTGGTAAGCTGGGCACAAGCAAACAATATGTGTTTCAATATGGCTAAATGTAAATGCATCTGTCTAGGAACAAAGAACGTAGCCCATACTCACAAGATGAGGGACTCTAGCCTGAGAACCAGTGACTGTGAAAAAGATTTGGGCGCCATGATAGATAATTGGCTGAACATGAGCTCTCGGTGAGACACTGTGGCCAAAAGTACTAATCAGGTCCTTGGATGCATGAACAGGGGACACTTGAGTAGGAGGAAAGAGGTTATTATACCTCTGCACTTGGCATTGATGAGACTGCTGCAGGAATACTGTGTCCAGTTCTGGTGTCCACAATACAAGAAGAGCCATGAAAATCACTAAAGGATTACAAATATGCCTTATAGTGATTGAGCTTCTTGCATCTATCTATTTAGCTTAACAAAGAGAAGGTTAAGGGGTCTCTTGATTAAAGCCTATAAATATCTATACATGGGGAACATACATTTAATAATGGGCTTTTCAGTTTAGCAGAGAAAACATAACCCAATACAATGGGTGGAAGATGAAGCAAGTCAAATTCAAACTGGAAATAAGGCATACATTTTTAACAATAAAGGTAATTAACCACTGGAATAGTTTGCATTTTCCATCACTAGCATTTTTAAAAGACATGCTCTAGGAATAATTTTGGGGAAGTTCTATGGCCTGTGTTTTATTGAGGAGGTCAGACTAAATCAGGGGTAGGCAACCTATGGCACGCGTGCCGAAGGCGGCACACAAGCTGATTTTCAGTGGCACTCACACTGCCCAGGTCCTGGCCACCGTTCCGGGGGGCTCTGCATTTTAATTTAATTTTAAATTAAGCTTCTTAAACATCTTAAAAACCTTATTTACTTTATATACAACAATAGTTTAGTTATATATTATAGACTTATAGAAAGAGACCTTCTAAAAACGTTAAAATGTATTACTGGCATGCGAAACCTTAAATTATAGTGAATAAATGAAGACTCGGCACATCACTTCTGAAAGGTTGCCGACCCCTGGTTAGATGATCACAATGGTCCCTTCTGGTGTTGGAATCTATTAATCTTGCTTGCATACAGAATTTTACAAGATTCTTGTGACAGTTTCCAGTATTGTAAGATCAACATCGTATCATCTGGGACTCTTTAAAACTTGGTAAGAAATCATTAAGAATGGTAGTTCTTTAAGTCTTTAAACATTCCTTCTTAAAGTTTGGCTGTAGAGGTGTTATGTGAGGAGACAGAAAAATGCGAAGCAAAGTTTCATGATCCAATTAAAGTCTGCAAGTCAACTAGCATCTTGGCACTGCAGAAAAATAGAATAGCTAGAACCCAAATAAGGAAGAGTTGTTCTTACAAAAATAAAAATAAACAAACAAATAAATAAAAGTAGATAAGTAAGTAAGTCAGACATGGGATAAAAAGTGGCTTTTCATAGATTCATAGAGTTTAAGGCCAGAAGGGACTATTAGGTTATCCTGTATATCACAGGCCATGACACTTCACCCAGTCACCCCGTATTGAGCCCAATAACTTATTTTGGGAGAAAACATACCTTCCAGAAAGACATCCAGTCTTGAAAGACTTCAAGAAATGGAGAATCTAACCAATTCCCTTAGTTGTTTCTTCCAATGGCTAATCACCCCCACTGTTAAAAGAGGGTGCCTAATTTCTCATTTGAATTTGTTGGACTTCAGCTTTCAGACACTGGTTCCCTTTGATACCAATTTTTGAAATGGTTTTCATTCAAAACCATGGAGACAAACCAAAATACTGTTCTGAGGTGGAGAAAGTGAGATGCCTTCTTGTAGACAAGGAGAATATTTCACTGCAATAGAAAAGAAGTGGATATGGCAGCAGAAACAAAACACACTCCTTCCAGAGTTTCACACAGAGTAAGAATATCCCTATGGAGTGGGGAAAGAGGCTAATTAACTGAACACATCATATATTGTCATTGATTGCCCATGTGGCTAGAATAATGTACAATGAGGCAGCTTTACAACAAGGCACCCGGAGAAGGGGGGAAAAGGTAGGTGTCAGAGAATCTGAAATTTCAAGAAATCAATGAACCTGCTGAATCATTTGTTTAATACCTTTAAAAGTTTTTACTTTATTTAATGCAAAAAAGCTGAAAGAGGACAACATACAAATTATAATAGCGTATCATCTCTTTGCAGCTACACACTGTTCCGTTACATGGCAACTCTGCCAACATTAGGTCACCTTTCTTACAAACAGCACAATTATGTAGGCGTACCATGCATCTCATTTATGTAATTTAACACTCTTCCTGGTAAAGTATGTTGAAAGGCGAACTGTATATACAGTACATTCCTAATTTTGTCACACTGTAATATAAACAATTTTTCAGTACATTAATTCCAAACTGTGTAAATCTCCATCAAAATCATGCTTTCTCAAGTAATGCTGCATAGCAGCATGTGGCATTTTAATGCTGGGCAAAGGAGGCCATCGTTCCAACCTCTATCAGAGAAGGTAACACTTCAAACAAACTCAAAATCAACTACTGTTAAACATGTTACAAGCAATGATAGAAGAATCTGTCATGATATAATAGGAATATCTGGGATAGTAAATTTTCAGCACACTGACCCTTGGTAGTCTGGATTGCTAAATAGTGTTTTAGCACCTACATTATTCCACATCTACACAAATGATCAGTCTAGCTACCTTGGCAAAAGATGCTTTATCTACACAGACAGACAATCTGTGCATCACCACAAATCCCAAGGAGTTTGGCATATTAGACAGTACTCTGGTGAATACACCAAACACCCTAGACAAGTACTATGCAGCCAACCAACTGTATGTAAACCCAGCAAAGATGCAAGACAGTGCATTCCATCTCAAAAACCAAGTAGCCAAACGTGAACTCAATGACAGCTGGCTTGTGACAAAATTTACTCATTCCATAAATCCTATATAACTTGGTGTTACTCTCAACCGCACCCTCTCCTTTAGAGATTACACTGAGAAAACTAAAGCCAAAGTTAGCAGATGAAACAACCTTCTCAGCAAGCCGGCTCCCAATAGTCAAGCACCTACCACCACTTTTTCGTCTTTCTAATAATAAAACTTTTTAGAAAATATAAGCTGAATGAAACCCAAGTTTTTCAGTCTGAGGCAATTAAGACCTTTGAATTTCACAAAAATTTCCCCAAAGAGAAAATGTCCACGTGCCATTTAAATCTAAAAAACACTGAATACGCAAATAATATCATTTCACTCTCATACAGAGCTTTTCATCAGTAGATCTCAAAACGCTTTACAAAGAAAAGTAATAAATTGACAAATATTTATTTATTGACAAATATTTCACAAATAATTATGTAACATCCTTCAACATGTCTGAATACAAAGCATAATCATAGGTGTGTGTTGTGAGGTCTAAAATTAAGGTCAAGTTTTTTCCATTCTACAGGTTGATTTTCAGTTGCTAACATTCCCACCCTCACCCTCATCATTTTGGGGCTGAAATCAGCCACATCTGTTCTCAGTTTGATTCATTGTTTGGGTTTTTATTCTGTTATATTTTAAGATTAAGCAAAAATGCAAATCTATCAAAAGTATTTCTATTTCCAACACATTGGCAAGAATTCATTTGAAATAATTTTCTCTTGCATACTTCAAACATGAAGGTTTTTTTGAGAAATGTGCTACTTCTGCTCACTTATTTTGTTTTTCATCAAACATATTTCCCTATTACATTTGATCTAAAAACTAGTCGCAGAACACACCAAGAGTAACAGAAAATAGCACATACCCATCCATCACAAGGGCTTTTACAAATTATGATTACACAATCAAAATCTTCAGTAAACTGAAACATAAAAGCACAGTGACTATTCCAAAATAAACACATTGTTTGGAAGCCCTGTGTACAGATGATCAACTTGTTCCTAAAATTTTCCAAATTCCAATACACAGTTAAAATATAGCTCCAGTATTCTGCCAAATGCTCATCTATCAGGTTCTCACTAATTTTTACATTTAAACATTTTCAAGATGGCAACATCCAGAACATGGTCATTTCCTTAGGAAATTAAAAGTTACAGAGGCTTGAAATTAAGTGATTTGGAATTAATCAAATATAGTGGAGTGTAAACAAATAAATAATAGTACATATTTTCCCATATTGTCATTATACTCTTTGTTTATTCTCCCCAAGGATTATTTTTTTAAATCAAGGCATGAGAATAATATTACTGCCTAACAATATTAATATATATGGGAATGACACCCAGCAAGTAGAGCAAAACACAGTAATTTAGTTTGGCACTTAACATGAGCAAGCTAAACTTTTAATAAGACAACTTCCTAAGTGCCTGTCTAAAGCCAAAATTAAAATGTTTAATGTCCAGAATGCTTGGATTTTTAATTTCTCCATGTAACAACACGATGAATCCCAATTCAGGACACTAAAGGATTTCTAACTTTGTAGGGTCTAATTCTCAAAGTTGCTGAGAATCTTCAGCTGTCATTAAAATCAAAGGAGAACACCACTGTGCGTGACTCAGTTATAACACTGTGTAAATTTCACTCCATCTTTTTCAGATACTTTTGTGATTAAGTTCTTTAGTCTCTACATCTACGAAAAGATAGTTACATTGAAAAAGAGGCCTGTTTGCCTCGGGCATTAAACAACCTACTAGTTTCCAACAAGTGGGAGTAAGATTGAGCCCTACATTTAAATTGGTAGATTTGCACCGAGACTTTTCAGTACCATCTTGAAAAAAGCAAACGTGACTGCATTTTTAATATTTTAATTTTGTTGAATAAAACATTACTTTTAAGAAGTTGACAACCTAAGTGTCTGACCCAACACCAAGCTCATACAGAAGTTAATCCTGAAACAGAAAGCCAATTTTTTCCAAAACTCACAACAGATTCTGAGCAACCCCTGGGAACATAAGTGCTTGACCACATGCCAAGGTTGCTTAAATATTAACCTAATAAAATGAGAAGTCAGGATTTCCTAACGCCTCTCTCAGTAAGAGTACTGTTAATACTAAACATTTCTTATACTATTAATGCTTTCACTATATTTTTTCTACCTTGCTTACAGTTCAAAGCAATTGTTTAGCGCAACACTAAGCATCATTCTTTTCTTTAAATTCTTTACAAAACTAACTGACCCATTAAAGTTCAACTACTTCATGATGTATATGTTTCTAATTAAAACAGGAGAGTCAGAATATATGAATTTCTGATAGTCCCAATTTATGTCAGGACTTATGTATCTGTGTGTATATGGCTCCACTACCCTATCTCACTAAACTAGGACTTCCAAAAATGTTAATTCAGCTTAATAGGAAGAACAGATCCTCCAACAGTTATTCCTAACAGCTACAAGAAAAATAAACTCTTCTCCAAGAGTCTAGAATGGTTAAAGGTGAATGTGTTTGTTACAACAGGTAAAACAGCAGACACACACAGACATTTTATTTACAATTATAATACAACTGATAGCCCAAATCCATTAGTGTTTTCACGCTATTTCTAAATTCTTATACAAACCATACGCCACAAATTATTTTATACAAAGAGTATTATGACAATTATTTCACGATAGAGTGCTACTCTCTTATTATAATTAGAGGTGGTTGGGAAATTTAAAAAAGGGAAGATTTCTGCGCACACACCCACCCATTTTTTGATCAGCTCTAATTAGAATAGGAGACATGTTGATCAGTTAGTTGTTCACCTTGCAGTGAACTGTTAGTAACAATGCAAAGAAATTGCCAATGATAAGTAAATAGCTGCAATTACTTTAATATGAACCTAGACTTATCAGCAATATTCCATTCCACAGTTCTCTGTACTATACCAAAATACTACAATCTACACCAATGTAGAAATTAAATTACCTATACCAAGAGTTCAACTTTGACAGTTTAAAACAATCAGATAAATAAAAGACATTTTTGAGGAGGAGGAAGAGGAAAAGGAGAAGGAGTTGTACAGTGGACTTGGACCACAAGAGGTCTTATTTTACACCTTCTTTATCAGCTTCTAAGCCCTTCTAACCTCATTATTTTTAAAATCTGAACCTCAAACATCTAACTTATTAGTTGCCAAAAACAAAGAAGAGGGGTGTGTGTGTGTATATATCTATCTATATATATCAATGACAAAACATACTATAAAGCACTGAGAAAAAAATCTGCATTCAGATAAGAGAAATCCCTTGTAACTAGGTCAGCTAAGAGGTATTTTGCTAAAGAAAGCTACCAAATGAGTCGAAGAGATGCACGTATTTCTTAAAAAAACAGAAAATCAAGGAGCCAATATTAAGTTTTAATGCCGATTTACTAAATACAGATGGGGAAAAAGCTTTTTCAGCCCTCAGAGGGTCAAAGACTTAATGGGAATCCACGGTAGCGCTACATCTTGAGCAATGAGGCACAGTGGCTACAGAAAAAAAAGGACTCTGGCAGGATAATACCCCAAAGTGTAATTTACCACACCTACCTGCAGTTCTTTAACAACTCGTTTGATGAGGTGAGTCCCCAGTTCTACACCCTGAAGTCCCTGCTGAGTCAAACTGATTGAATAGAAAATGGCTGTAGTAATTTTGTTCATATCTTCTGTTTCTAGAGGGGGCACCTCTTTCACTATGGCCTGTGAAAGAAGAATTAAAAAACCAGTAAGAGTTACCATCACCACCACAAGACTTTGACTACTTTCTAATGTATTAATAATGACAGTTTTTTCCATTCTCTTACTGTATTCAATTTACTGAGACAAAGTCAAACTCTAGCACAGTATAAAAGATATTCTAATCACTACATCCCGCACTCCGAATCCCCCTTGGTCAGTCCTCTGCCTAGGAGCAGCAGGGACATGTTGCCACTTCCAGGGAGTCACGCGGAGCCAGGTAGGGAGCCTGCGCCAACTGGACTTTCAATGTAGACCAGCAATGCCGGTTTATAGAGCTTACCGGTTGGTAAAGTGCCAGATAACACAGCTTTCACTGTACTTTGAAAGCTAGCTCTCTCACCATTACTATAGAAGGGGCAAAAGAGAGACCGACCACCCATTATTGGCAGGTATCATTAACACAACCACCAAAATAGACTTTTTCTTCAATGAACAAAGATTCCTGCCACTTATTCTAAAGACTGTAGCAACAATTCACATACATCACCTAAATCATTAACTCACTGGAGTTATTCTTGAAAAAATAAGAAGTGCCATTAGTAGCAACAAGAATTTAACTTGGATTTTCAAAATGAGAGTTTAACGCAGACTTCTGATCCATTCTGAACCAACTTTTTTTTAAACAAGCCTATTTAGAAATTTAAACATTGGAGTAGGTATAGAATATGCGACTGTACCTGGATGCTGCTGGAGATTTCATTGGTTAGTGCTACATGCAAGACTATCAATGGTTCCCCGGGGATTGCACAGTGGCCAAAAAAGTAGCACCTTCTATATGACCCAACTCGACGCTTCATATCAATCCAGTTTCTGACAGGATGCACTGCTTCAGAGCTGAATAGGAGGTTAAAAAAAATAAGATTTTCATCTAAAAAGACAGAATTCACTCAACCCACTGTATCAACCCAATGCTGCTCCCATTAATGTCAATGGCAAACTCTTATTGACATCAAAAGGGCAGAATCAGGCTATAAATGAGAAAATGAAATTCACCCTCAAACTGTAACATAATAGATTTTGTAAAATATATCTCATATACACACACACTCTGTCTGTAGCCTTCTCTGGAACATAGGTTCCAGCTTGCAGTTGTATTTTACATAGGAGACCAGATTAGATCACTGTGCCACTGATTCACTGAATGGCCTTGGGTATATCACATCCCCTCAGGCATCAGCTTCCTCAACAGTACAATAGCAATAATATTTGATCGCCCTTGTAAAGAACTTTGAAAGCTTTGGATGAAAAGCACTACATTAAGCGCAAAATAGTTCCTCACAATATTACTGTCTATCCTAATGGAATGCTATTTTCAAATACAATTTAAAAATTCAACCTCCTCATCCCATCCTATTGCTAATACTTTTGTTGCATGCGCACAGAATAGTGTCATTTTTTAGAAAAGGGAATCTAGATATTAGTGAAAGGTTTTTATAAATTAATATTTCAAAAGGGTTCATGCAATACAGTGAAACAAGAACGTGAAGTCTCTCCTTAACCAGGTTTAGTACTCTATTCAAATCCTTTAATTTATCAGTATCCACAGATTAATCACATATAGTCTTAATTAAAATAAATAACTTTTATTAAGACGTTTCTGTGGAACACAAATTCCCTCAGTCATCTTTTTAAATACTCATTTAGCAAACACTTTAGTCTTAAAATTCTTATGCTCCAGTCTCTAGTTTGAAAGACTTGGATTTCTATTAGTTATTTTTGTTTTGCAGACCTAGCTTGTATCACCATTTTACTTTCTTTGTGTTACAAAGAACAGATAAAGTTGCCTGCCCTCACAACTCTTTCTTTAGAGATGTTTTCTTGAAAGCTTTTCTTAGAGTTCAAACTATGGCATAAAAAGCCTACACAATAAAACTTTGATTCATACATTTCCAACTGGATCGATGCAATTTTGAATACAAGACAGGAAGATAGAAATAAATATTGTTGATTGTCAAGGCACTTACATAAACTTGACCTCAATTTACAAGAAAAGCTGTGTTATCCGGCACTTTACAAACCACAAAGCTCTATAAACCGGCATTTCAGGAGGGAGTTTGGATTTGGGAAGGGGCTCGGATTTGGGAGGAGGCTCGTGGGAGGGGGCTCGTGGGAGGGGGTTGGGATGTGGTAGAGGTTTCGGGGTGCCGGATCTGGGGCAGGGGGTTATAGTGCGGTCTGCCACATCCGGGCGGCCCTCACCTCGGGCAGCTCCCCACAAGCAGCGTTGTGTCTGGAGAGGTGTGGCCAGTCGGCTCTACGCGCTGCCTCTGCCCACAGGCCCACCCCCCAGCTCCCATTGGCCACGGTCAATGCTCCTAGGCAGAGGCACAGCAAGGGAGCTTCGTGCACTGCCCCTGCCTTGCCCCGAGCACTGGCTCTGCAGCTTCCATTAGGCGGGGACCGCACCAATGGGAACTGCGGGGGCGGTGCCTGCAGGCGGAGGCAGCGTGTGGTGCTGCCTGACTGTGCCTCTCTGGACAGGTCGCCACTTGCGGGGAGCCGCCTAAGGTGAGCACCACCCAGATCCGGCAGCCCGCACCACAACCCCCTGCCCTGAGCCTCCTCCTGCATCCAAACTCCCTCCCTCTGAGTTAACTGGAATTTTTGACCTACCCATTCCCTGAACATGCTGGATAACAAAGCTTTAACTGTATATATTACACTGGCTTCTGCATATTTTAAATGACCACTATACATGACTGCTGAAGAATTTCAATAATATTTGATTAGATGTATGGTCTTGGTACACTATACTGGCTTCTTACTGTGTAGAGTTCATCAGCAACAGAATAGACTTGTGTGTCTTTTATGGCCATCACAAGAGATATTCTTCTTGGCTCTAAGCATACTCTCCCAGAGCCTATAGCTCTAATTTATGTTGAATAAGACCATAAGAATGAATCATCTCACGCCCCAAGGATCTTGTTTATGATCTACATAATTCTGTTAAAATCAATGTATGTGCTAAATAATATGCGTAAAGTTGCAATTCTTTAATCATACTTTGCAGTATAGCAGAGGAACGCAATTTCTTGAATTGGGACCTGCACAAGTTTCTGCAGAAGGGCCAAGCCGTTGTTCAAACTACATCAGCAAACATTGGACATCCTTGGCACTTACTCACTAATCTTTTGAAGCACTTCACAAGGTGACTGCCAGGTGACTCGCTCCAGGTTTAGGAATCCGGTAGAAAACCATTCCGAAAGCATGCTCTTTAGCATGCCATTCATTTCCTGGAAACAGGAAGAGAAAAACTGGCTCATTACTTTGAATAAACTGGGTGCAAGATAACAATCTGGCACAAGGCCATCTATTTCACTAATGATTTTTTGTATATTTTTTACCATTATCACACTGAAAGTTTTAAGCAAGTTATTGGGTCCATTTGAGAAAGCTGACTGCAAATCATCTGAATCTCCAATAAATAGAAATCCTTTTCATCTAGGACTAAAATGATTAAAATGTTTACAAGATGCTATGCCGACATTCTCTACGGTGCGCTGCAGATTAGAACCCAACACAGTTAAGTTGAAAAGAACACACCAGAACAGTATCTGAGTGGTCTCTAACACTGACAAGAACTGAATCCCAAATCACGTGTTTGCTCAAATGCATCAATTTGGATGCCAAAAACAAATCAAGGAGAAGATTGAATGTTTCATGTAATATTCTGTCTCAATCTCTGCTGAATACTAAGCAGCGCACATATTAGGAAGGTTATTAGCATTAGATCACTATTATGGTCAACATTCATAGATACCACTTGTCAACCAGGTTTAAAAAGAGTAAGATACTCTAAGAAGCAAGCAAATCACTGAAGAATTTTTAAGTGACTTCTGTATTACTCTTGGTTAAAACCGTTCCAAAAACAGTAGTGAACAACCTCTTCACTGCTGGCTGCACAAAGAATAACATGGATATCATCATCATCTATTCCAATGCTACCTATAGCACTCACAAAGCAGGAAAGACTTTTTCTGTATTGTTACCTCCAGTACCAAGATTACACCGGTCAGGTGAAAAAAGCTTAGCTGAGTCTGCTTGTAAACCTTGGAAACCCACTTCTCTACACTGGCAGTTAGCGCAACTCACATATGGATACTTCTGCTTTAGACAGATGCCCCTCAAAAAAATGGTAGGGAATAGTGTTCACCGATAAACTAGTTGGGATATCAATCCTTGAAATGTTGTAGTATATCAGCACACTGACCTCTAGGGAAACAGAGTAAAACTCTCTCTGATGTTGCAACACTTGAATTTGTTCCAATTTATTGCTATACTCTGTCTGACCTTCAAAGTATTCTGTATTGCAGTCAGTAACTAGGTTTCCATAGAATCCCCCGCAATATTTCATTCATTCTCTGGTGCTGTTCTATTGTGCCTAAAGGAACACTTTTTTTAAAAATGAATTTAAAATAAACCACCACACACCATTTTCTAGATCACTAGCAAACAGATATTTAATCATCAGAAATCTCTTAAATACAAGAGGTGCTCACCAGTTTCACGTCACGATGACACACATTAAACAGCACAAATAACTTTGCATGCCAAGTTACAAGATCTTTAGTTGTAATGTGCTATGTACTACTGTCCCTCTGTATTCCCCGTTAGAAGCTGAATATGATCAAATTATCAAAGGAGAAGATTCTGCAGCATAAAGAATAAATCTTATTAAGAAAAAAAATACGAATGGGTAGGTTTGATTTATTCAAACAACAAATGTACTCGTACCCTGGCTGTGTAAAGTCTGCAAAGACTTCCAATGAACAATCAGGATTCAAATGACCTGTATCTCAAGAAGAATACATTTAAGACAGCTATCTATTGGACCACATATGAGCACACTGTTGAGGAGCAGATGTAATTATGTACATTGACTATTCCATGCAAAGTTTCATTGCCACAATTATGGAGGCAAACTCATTCCTAGTATAGCTCCAGCCACTTCAAGGGACTTACACCATGGATGAATTTGCCCGACAATCTCCTTCAAAAAGATCGCAAAACTACTTAAAACACAAAAAATAATTTTAGAAATACCAGTTAATAAAGCTGGCATGTGTAGCATATTTGCATCTCATTTTTATACATTTGATTATATATTTATAATCACCCAGTGTATGTTACCAATGTCTAATTATTTAGTTATTAAATATGCATATTATGGTTGTGTCAAGAGATTTTAATCAGAACTTCACTGTGCAAAACATTTTATAAACATAGTAATTGGCATGGTCCCTGACCCAAATTACTTGCATTTTAAAATGGGAATCAACTTATGAAGGGTGTGGGTTGAGGAGACAAATCTCATTTTATATCAATATTAATTTTTATTACCTAATTTATTCCATAATATTAGCTTTCCCTAACTACCCATCAGTCACCTGCAAGATGGCCTCTGAGTCTAGCAATAAATTGTTGGCAAGCTTCATGTGGGCACCAGGGCAAAACCGATCTTGGAAAGTGATATAAAAGAGAGGCTAGCAGTTTTATAGATCAGTTCAGGGAGGGGATTACAAACTGAACATAAAACACACCTCTTGAACTCCTGTCTCTTGGCTTTAGTATCTCCCATCACAGATCTGAGAACTGCCAGCATGTCTGTGTCTAATGGCCCCCAAATTTTCTACTACTCTCTACCAACTATGACCTAATAATTAATCTATCTAAAGGCAGGCACTTGGAAACTGTTTCCAGAGAGCTAGGTCTGACACTCAGCCAGTATTCCTGGTCTGCGCAATACCATAAAGTCTGATGAAACCGAGGCACCTGGGGCTCTCTTTTTATATCGTTGCCTGCAGAACATTTGGGGCCCTGAGGGAGGGTGCATGGATGCTCCAACAGGTGGAGATTTTAGAGGCTTCCATTAAGCCTGCTACACCACCAGCACATCTCCCATTATTGGGAACGCACAGGGGCCTACTTGAAGAATTTCAAAATTTTATATGTAGTTCACATGCAATTCAACTGTTCAACTGCCCCGATCATTCGCTTTGACCTCAGAAAAGTTAGACCTTGGTCAAGATGGTCCAATTTGAAAGATCCAAGCCACTAACACATGTAATACCTTTCTTCCCTGGTATCTTTGTTTTTATGGTTTGCAATACAGATATATATGCATTATTCGGGCAGCAGTAGAAAGGTTACCAATAGTCGGAACAGACATGGCTCAAAAACCTTATTCCACGCTATTAAATTTTTTTTTTTACAGGGTACAGCACTACAGCCTTAGAAATGTGGATTTAATAAATATTTACTTGTCTTTACTCTGGTAGACCCCTAAGGAGCTGTACTGGAACTACCAGGAAAAATAAGCAGCAACACTCTGCATTGCTGTAAACCAGAGCATGTGCAATTTAGAACATAAAGACATTACTTTAGCACTATGTTTAACACTCTGGTTAGTAATATTTGAGCATGACCTTTGTGTCCCCCCCTCCCCCCATGAACATAGAAGACAGGTCCTTGGGGTTTTGTTTGAATACTCCTCATATTTTTCCCTTTAGCTTTTTTCCCCCCCTCTCTCAGCAGAAAGGCTAGTTTTAGGTGGATTCAATAGTGACCAATCATAGGAAGCACAACTATCTAACTAGTATTACAACAACAATTTGTAAAGTATTCTACTTTCAATACCTATGGTTATACCAGATACTTACGCAGAAGAAAAGTTTTGTCTGGAGGATCAGATTTTAATTCCCTATCTTCCATTTAACAAAGTACTTTAATACAAGACAGGCCTGACATGGCTGAACATCTTGCATCAGAGAAAAAGCTGAACTGCTCAAGAGTAAAATAAAATTGGGAACAACAGGTTAAGGGGAAGGAAGAAAAGGCAAACAAAAAAACTGGAGGAACAGCCACAGAAAAGGAGATGGACAGCAGCTGTCGAAGATGGGGCTGGGGCGGAGGAGAGAAATCTAATGATGATCACATTTTTAAAAACTCTACTTTTTGGGAGCCATGAGCGGTATTTTTAAAAAATTATTTTGCATACAAAACATTTTGGCCTGTTATCTTTCTCCACTGATTTTAATGTGGGCCTAAGCAATTACATCTGTTTGCAACATTAGAGTCTGTGCCAGTAAAATAACCAAAAAATGAATCAAAATAAATGTATCCCCATATACAAATGAACACAGCTAGTTATCTTCAGTTTGCTAGTTAATAGTGAGCTAGTGAATAATGTAAAGCTATTGACAAATTTATAGCATGCTTGGAGCACCATTTTATTAATTCTAATCATGTAACTTCAATCACTCATTATATAACGCATCAGCTTTTATTATGACTGGCAAAATGTATGTGATCCTTAAGAGAGAAACTTCTCAAGATCAACAAATAGAATAAAGACTTCAAAGAAATGTGAGCACTTTTTTTCTGAGATCTTTTTCCTGCTAAAAGATTCACTTAGTGTAAGTTATGGACTTCATATTTCACTTCTATAACTTAGCCCTTCCAAAAAAACAGTTCTAAGAGAACATTGAGATAAATACAATAGATCCTTCATTGCATTTAGTCTTAAACCTGGTTTTCAGCAATAGTTTTTACCAGCAAACAAAATATAGTGAACTTAAACACATAACCTGGAAGTATATCACTTTTCTGTGGACTAGACCAAAAGAAATAGAATGTTAAGGCTACTGTGGGTCAAAATCCCCATAGCAAACTTTTCGACAATATGCATCATATCCCATTATTAGAAGATCTCTGGATCTCAGGATAGAATATGTAAACCTTAAATAGGATGTGACCACACACAGAGGTTAATAGAAGTCATCTGCCTAAATCCCATGTAAATCTGAAAAAAAAAATTGAGTACGGAAGAGTGAAGCGGCAGCATATGAATATAAAATTCAGCAAAGGGGTTAAAAGCTTTGTAACAACAACACACACACAAGTACACTGTGGGGAAAAAATTTCAAAAAGTTTTATAATGAATTTTTTCTTCTTCATTTGCTTTCATCTATCTATGTTACAGAAGATTTGCAGATGCAGAACTACTTTCCAAATTGAAATGGTAATTCTTAACTCTAACCAAAGTATGGATCTCCTGCAGTGATATTTTGTGGCTAATTTTTTTTTACAGTACTTTATATTACACTGTACTCATATTTAAAAAGCATCAAACTACTAGCTGCCCGAACAGAGGCTATTATAAATAAGGCATTTTTTTCTATTACCGTATATACTCGTTCATAAGCCAAATTTTTTTAGTTAAAAAGGGAAGAATCAGAAAAGGGGGTCAGCTTATGAACGGGTATAGAGAGAGGGAGAGGCAAGACACAGCCCCTCCCCCGAACAGAGGGGGCAAGGAGAGGCAGCACAGCCAGCAGAGCCAAAAGGGAAGAGGCAGGGCCAGAGTCTCTTCACTTCTGGCCATGCTGCTCTCCCCCCAGCCTCCGAAGCGGGGCCGGCTCTTGCTTTTTTGCCGCCCCAAGCAAAAAAAAAAAAAAGCCGCCTGGACTGATGAAGCAAAAAAACCAACAAAAACAATTCAGCCGCCCAAACAAGAAATGTCGTCCCTTAGAATGTGCCACCCCAGGCATGTGCTTCCTCGTCTGGTGCTTGGAGCCGGTCCTGCTCCGAAGCAGCTGCAGCTCCGGGCCCGCCGGAGCACGCTGCGGCCGCGCCACCCGGCCCAGCCCACCGGAGCATGCTGTGGCCACGCACCCGTCTGGCCATGCCGCCCAGCCTGCCGGAGCAGCTCCAGCCAGGCCAGAGAGATCCACCCCTGGCCCACTCCAGATAAGGTGGGAAGGGATGGGATGGGGAGAGTGTGGGGGTCGGGCCCGGGCTAGGGGTGGTATCATGTGGGGGGTGGTCACAGGGGTTACTTCCCTAACCCCCAGCTTCTCCCTCCAAAAAAATGTCCCCACCAGTTGCTGTCCCGGCCCATCAGGGTAAGCAGCTGGCAGGCCGAGACACTTGGTTTACTTAGGTTTACCTCCATGCCTGCGGACGCTCAAAGTAAACAAACCATCTCGGCCCGCCAGCAGCTTATCCTGGTGGCCCAGGAGCCAAAGTTTGCCGACCCCTGAATTACAGGGTCGGTTTATGAATGGGTCATAAAAATTTTCCATTTTTACTTATCCATCTTTCGGGGGGTCGGCTTATAAACAAACCGGCTTATGATCGAGTATATACAGTAAGTACAGTTGAGCCACAGACCTTTAGGATGAATAACTGGTCTATTTAACTTATGTACAAAACTCAGATAAAAATAATTCTCCGGTGCACCCTAGCTCACTAGAAGATTTTTATAAACAACCATTTCTTGAAACACTTTCCAAAAGTGTATGAACATTTCCTATAATGTCCTAACAAAGATAAAGTGGAAATGTTTTTAAAAGGTCCACATCAAAGGAATACGCTGTTGGCCAAGGTAATTGCTACAAACAATCCAAAATGAAGACAGCTTTTATCACAAAAAGCATGTTTTATCCCTTAAAACACCATGCTAGTAAAACTCTGATTTTGCAATTCCAGACTTCTTGCAGCCCATCTACACTAATCCACCTAAAGTTATAATTAAATTAGCTCTTCCCAGAAAAACTCCTAGAGCAAAGTTGTTGATAATGATCACAGTAATGGAGTTTGCAAGGTAAATTCCCAAATCTTTGCTTTTTTCCCAGACCGCATTTGCAGACTCAATCAAGTTTGCCACATTTCCTTCACATAAAAAAACTGCATATTCAAAATCTCCCTTCTCACTTTCCTCCCACCCACAACTTTAGCCTTTACTAACCTATGTTAGACAATACATAACCTTCTCAGGCTGGCATGATCCAGTGACAAAGCAGACGCAGTAGAGACTGTTCAAGGACCCTAAAACAAAGCAGTCTTTCACCCCAAAGACTAAGTATTATGATTCCTTTGCACTTACAGACTTTCAAACTACCCCCTTTTAGTGGCATCTTCCATACACGTGCTGAAATGGAAAGTTGTTGGTTTGGGATTTTTTTAGGCATATTTTTTACACTACTACCTAAGCCCTGCTAAACCCAGGGTTGGGAGTTCAATCCTTGAAGGGGCCATTTAGGGATCTGGGTTAAAAAAAAATCTGTCAGGGGACAGTACTTGGTCCTGCTAGTGAAGGCAGGGGACTGGACTTGATGACCTTTCAAGGTTGTTCCAGTTCTAGGAGATTGGCATATCTCCATTTAATAATTAATTAAATTATTAATTAATTAACAATCCTTCATCACATAGAGGGGGAAGAAGTCAGGTGTGAATCTTCATCTAGGAGTCAAAATCCAAAGATTGCCAGACTTTGCTGGCCTTCCTTCCCAGATGAAATTCTCTATCAGATTTAATATCGTGTGTCAGATGTGTCATTTTTCAGCAATGTATTACAGCAGGTAAACAAACCAGCCCAGCGCGCCAGGAGCTTTCCCTGAACAAGCGGTGGACCACAGTTGAGAACCACAGCCCTACACCCTTCTTCCCCAAAACAAAACAGAAACACTACACGGTATCCAAAACTGAAGTGTCCTTGAAAATATTTTTTACAGTCTCTAATCATCTTGACTAAAGAAGAAAACGGTCTTCCCTTGATTACACTAAGGTCAAGATGAATCAAACTGTGACAAAGCATTCAGACAAAAAGGTTACTAGGAAATATATTTTACTCTAGGTTTTACCAGGCAATTACAAACGCAACCATCAGGAAAATAATCTGTAACCTTTAGCAGAAACTAACAGGAGGTGCACTTTTTTGTAGTCCAATATACAAAATGGCAACTGCAGAGCTATATTAAGTATTATTTTATTATAGTCTAGATCTGAGCTTCTCATTTGCAACATATAAAGATCAGAATTTCACCTTTTCCCTGTTTATGAACTATTTGCCAGCAGCTTGTGAAGATCTTTGGTGAATTATTATTAGTCTTTGCAAACAGTTTGGGAATATGTAAGTTTTTCGTAATTTGCTATTTTTTCAGTAAAATTATGATAAACTCTGCATAAGAGCCCGGGCATATCAAGTTCCAGGAGTGCTAAGGAACTTAATTTAATTTTCAGAAAGAGAAAAGTATGGCACAGAGAAGGTGTGGAGAGGGTTCTGAACAGCAAAAGGGAGAGTCTAGCTCAAGAAACAGACTCTCAACAAACTTCACACGCGTGCATTACAGGAGTCCATCAAGAAATTAATGACTTTGAGGCATAGAAAAAGTTCAGCTTCTGTTAGAGCCAGGTCTATGTTCAGCTTCTGTTAGAGCCAGATTATATGGCTATAATAGGAATGTGGGAAGAAGGGGAAACTGGTAGGAAAGAAAAAACACCCTGTCTGGGTTAAATAGCAGCTAAAACATCCCTTATAAGCTTTTGTTGTTTGGCACTGATTTCCATGATTTTCAGAATGAGTTTCACTCAAAACAATCCATTTATTCAGACACTGTCAGTACTGTTTTAAAAAACAACGTTCTTCAATTGTCCACACGGCTTACTTTTATTTTGACTACACTCATATTTGAAGCTTTAACGTGATGACACCTGCAAGATTTTTAATGGAAGGAAACTCCATATCTCCTGGAAGAAAAACTCCCAGGTGGTAAAACAGATTTCCCTTCTTCCCTCAGAACACCAATAAGCATTTGTGTACACCAACAGGGGAAGAGCTATATAGTTACCACCAACATAGTCTGCAGCTGAACTTTTGTTGCTAGATGTGTCTAATCAGAAGTTCTGCAGATGGGTCAGAAGCATCTATTATCTTCTATGAATCTACCAGGAAGACATTTACTGTTTCTTAGCAACTAGTCACTGAAGAGTCCAGTCATTTTCTCTGGGCCGTTAGTCATGATTCCGCTGACTGTTTTACCTTAGAATACTTAGGGTACGTCTATACTCACACGTCCTGTCGGAGGCGCTGGATCGATCTTCTGGGTTCGATTTATCGCGTCTTGTCTAGACGCGATAAATCGAACCAGGAGGTGCTCCGCCGTCGACGCTGGTAATCCAGCTCGACGAACGGAGTAGGCGGAGTCGACAGGGGAGCCTGCGCGCCGCGTGTGGACCCCGGGTAAGTGCTTTTTCATTCGAACTAAGATAGTTTGACTTCAGCTATGTTATTCACGTAGCTGAAGTTGCGTATCTTAGTTCGAATTGGGGGGTTAGTGTAGACCAGCCCTAAGCCTGAATACAAATTCCTCCGTATTTTCAGGGTGTTCTTTTCTTTATACTATCCTCTATTCAGTGTATGTGCAATGCCTTGTTCAATGTTTATGTTCAGAGTCTTTGGTTTTCCTGCACTGAAAATTGGGACTATTTTACTCAGTTTCTTAGATTTTGTTTGCTATAAATAAAATAGTCTTTTGAACTAAAGCTGCCTTGACAAGGATCATGACAGCAATCCCACTTAGAAAAAAAAAATCAAGATCACTATGGGTACGTCTACACTACGAAATTAGGTCAATTTTTAGAAAGAGATTGTATACAGTCGATTGTGTATGTCCCCACTAAGCGCATTAAATTGGCAGAGTGCCTCCTCAATACCGGGGCTAGCATCGACTCATGGAGTGATGCACTGTGGGTAGCTTTCCCACAGTCCCACCTCTACACAGCATTTTGAAGTGAGCCTCCGAGCCAAGATCAACATACTCGGGCTAATGGTATTCACGCTAGTACTCTACAAATAGCTCTCTAGACAGCACTTTGAAGTGGTGGCTCCAGATCTGAAGCCCACACCACTCTCTACACTTCAGAGCCCAAGCAACAACTACAAGACTCTGTCTATACAGCTATTTTTAGAGCACTAGTGTGAGCTCCACTAAGACGAGTGTGTCAACCTGACCTGGCAGGCTTTCTCCAAAATGCTGTGTAGACATACCCTGTGTGTCGTACCAATGTAGCTAAAGCACATCCTTGGCAACATAGTACATTCACCTCACCAGTTACGTGATACCAAGCCAACTATTCCACCTGCCAAAATGCAAATATTCACACATCTTGCAGGACGGCCTGCTACGTCCTATTATTATTTTCCACAAGCGCTTTGCCTCGTGCCAATGGCTCCCCTTCCTCCTGGCTCAGCTAACCGCTGGCAGAGACACAACAGCTCCCATCTGCAGCCTACGGTATGGGCAGCTGGTCTTTCTTGTGCCATACCATGACTTTCCCCGTGCCATGCCATGTCTTTCCAGCCATACCACGTCTGTCAGTGCATCATGCAGCAGCGCATCATTTCCTCCACAGCGTGCTGGGTTTCCCACCCCTCACACCATCCTCATCGTTATTGCATTGCAGTGACAGGCCCCTGGAGAGAAATCTGGGGCCCAGGGTACATCCAGTCGGCTGGGGCCCACCTCCTCTCATTTCACTTCATTTACAGACATCGGGGGAGGGATTGACGAACTCTGGGCCCCCCTCTCATCAGCCCTGCACCTGGGAGCCCCAATGCCCCCCCCCCCCGCGACCCAATGCCACGCCACCCGTGGGGCCCCCTCCTCTCACCCTGACGTGCGGCCCCTCCGCATGCCGCGCCGCCAGCGCCTCCACCAGGTCGCCCCGGAGCTCCATCAGGAAGCGGAGCCCGCCCTCCAGCCGGCCCAGGTGCTGGAAGAGGCCCCGGTACCGGGGGCTGAGGTAGTAACGGAGCCGGTCCTCGGCCTGGAGCAGGGCGCCCGGCTCCCTCTGCTGCTCCCGCGCCTGCAGCACCTTGGCGCTGAACTCGGCCACCCGTCCGTGGTCCACGCCGAAGTCCCGGGCCAGGCGAGCCAGCAGCTCCGCCCGCCGGGGCCCGGCCTCCAGGGCCCTGTAGGAGCGCATGAACTCCACGCTGCGGAGCTCGGCCGGCGGCGGCGCCTTCTCCCTCGTCTCGTAAGGGGGCAGCGGGGGCACGGAGCGGCTCAGCAGCTCCTCCATGGCCAGGCTCGGAGCCGCTGGGCCCGAGCACAGGGAGGCGGCGGCGGCGCCTGGCCCCGCTAGGCCCGCGCAGGGTCCCGTCACTATGGAGACGCTGCTAGGCCGCCTCGGCAGGACCCAGGTCCGACGGAGCAGGCGCGGCGCGACCAGGAAAGGGCCCAGCCGGCTCATGCTGGCCAGCCCGCACCCGGCCGGGACCCCTCGGCCAGCGGCGCCAGGCTCCTCTCTACGCTGCAGCACTGCTAGGCCGCAGCGTTTTCGGGCGGTACCCAAACAAAGAAGCTGATTGGGTGGCATTGCAGATTGCTGGCGGCGACAGCCAATCAGAGAGGGCGTGGGCGGGGCGTTAGTGTGCGGCCCTGCCTGCGTCTGGCTGCCATCTTGAGTGTGGCCTGGAAAGCTAAAGGAGCCCCGCCTCTCTTCTCCCCCAGACCTGGCCCTCCGCACCCATTTACGAGTCTCTCCCCATCAGGGCTCTGCCCTGCTGCAGCAGGTTCTATCAGCACCCCCTCTACCCTCAGTTGCCTCCTTCCCCTGCAACCACCCTTTTCCCTTCCCCCTGCTGTGCCCTGGCTTCTCCTCAGGTAGCATGGGCCGCCATCTCATCCTCCTGCTTCCCCCTCCCCCACACACATTCCACGCACTTCTAGGGGGGACCCCTGTTTCAAAATGAAAAAAACCCAGGGCATATGCAGGAGCCCCCCCCCCCCGTGCCTTGTCCCTGGCTCCTCCTCTCCCCCCGGTGCCCCGCCCCTGGCTCCTCCTCTTCCCCCAAGGCCCCGCCCCCTGACCAAGCCGGCTGCCAGAGCCAGCCCATAATAAGAGCCGCCCTGTGGGCAGCCTTCCACTGATCCTGCGCATGGGGCTTGGGGTGCTCAAGAGAAGCCCCTGGCCTCTGTTCCCACTCCCTGGATGTGCTGCCTAGGGCAGATGGAGGGTCTGGGGCTCCAGGGCTCCCCGCAGCGGCCCGGGCTCCCTGGGCAGCTGTTACTACTTCCCAGCTCTATCTTCTGGCCTGGGCAGGGCCTTGGGTGGAGGAGACTGATGCCACTCCTGAGACTTGAGCAGTGCCGCGGGGAATCCAGGAAGTAGTGCAAGTAGGGCGGCACCCTCCAGTACTGGCAAGAGATTTTTGGTGGGTACGGGGTACTGTAAAGTCTTGGGTCAAATGGGGAGGTCACATGGAGGGTCAAGTGGGGAGGTCACATGCCCCTCCTTATGTCCCTCCCACGAGTGAAGTACTGGCAAGAAATGATTTCTACTTGCACCACTGAATCCAGGACAAATGCTGTCCTGGAGCCATTCAGCCTGGGACTTGAGAAATGTACATTTTGAGACTGTCCCGCCCAATTAGGGATGGATGGTCACCCTGCTCCTTTCCCTGCCATCTGACAACCCCTACCGCTCCCTCTGCCCCAGTTACACTTCAGATTGTCCTCCATAGCCCCAATCCTGTTCCCTGACTTACCTTTTGTTCTAGTCCTGCACTGCTTAGGCAAGAACCTCAGGGTGTATCTACACTACAAGCGCTGCACAGCTATGGTGCTGCCGCTCCACCCCTGTAGTGCTGTGGTGGTGTAGGCATTTGGAAGGAGTCTTTCCTTCGCTGTAGTAAATCTACCCCCTTGAGAAACTGTAGCTAGGTTGACAGCTAGCTCTGCCTGCACTCGGGTTTAAATCAGGTTAAGTACATCTCACGGGTGTGAAGTTTTCACACCTCTGAGCGACATAGCTAGGTTGACCTGTCTTTGGTGCAGACAAAGTCTGAGACAAGAAATGAGCCATACCGTACAAGTCAACAAACTTTGGGTTCTGTCAGACCAGAGGGAGAACTGAATACCATTAGACAAGGTCTTGCCACCAAGACTAGCCTACCTCCACCACCCCTTAAATTGGAATTTGAGGACTGTAGGTGCTTCAGCAGTATGTGAGGACAGAGGCCATCTCACAGTTAGCTATGTCCCAAGCCATATATATTGATTTCATCAGGTACAAGAGGCCAGCTTCACAGATCCTGCTGCAGAATCAAGTTCTAAGAGCCCAATCCGGTAAATTCTGCATCTGTGGCACCTCCATTGAAACTGAAATACCCTATAACACAAACTATGTCCCTGAACCTGCAAACTCTTACAACTGGTGCATAATGCCACTCATTTGTAATGAGTTCTGTAGGACTACTTGTGAATAAAGTTAAGCATGTGCTTATTGCTTGCAGTGTCTAAAGGGCCCAATTTTAATTCAATATAAATTGGCTATTAACATAACTGGGAGCAGTATTGGGCTCCATAGTTGTAATCCTGAGAGGCACTGAGTATCCTTGACTCCCATGTACTTCACTGGAAGTTGAGGATGCTTGTCCTCATGCAAGATCAAGCCATCTATGCTAGTGAAAAGCACTACACAAGAGCAAACTGTTGTCAGTTATATTATGAAATGTAATTAAATGTTTCTAAAACAACACACTAGCGTCACACAGGAAGAACAGAAAACACGATTGTCACAGCAGTCTCTCACATGTGCAATGCGGGTCATAGACTCAGATAATTGAAGGGGGGAAAGGCAACAAGACTCAGGAGCATTAAAATATGGAAAATACATTTCTATTAAAGTGTGTGGGGACAGAATCTAAAGTTAACAATTAAATTACAGAAATTCCCACAGCAGCCTCATAACAGTATAGCACCTGCTAAAGTAAAAGCCCCTAGGGTTGCAACAAGCCTTTATCCAGGCTAAACAAATCTTTTCAGGCGGGTGAGTCCCTCTGTCGGACCTTCAGACTAAACTCAGGGCTTATCTACTCTTGAAATACTACAGCAGCAGCAGCACAGTTGCACTGTTCTTGCGCTTCAGTGTAGATGCTACCTACGCCGATGGGAAGGGTTCTCCCATCAGCATAGGTAATCCACCTCCCCTTCAATTAATCTAGCACTGTCTACACTGGAGGTTCAATCGGCTTAGCTACACTGCTCAGTGGGGTGGATTTTTCGCATCCCTGAGTGACGTAGTTAAGCCAACTTAATTTTCTAGTGTAGACCAGGCACCATCCTTTCAAGACAAGAGCAAGCCTCTGTGAATCAGGTTCGCAGGGTAAATTTAGTCACAGGCTAGCTGTATTTCCCAAACCTGGAGCAAGTTTCTATCTAACCCCAACCTTCTCAGGCCAGACTGACCCTTTCAAAGCTTTATAGCCCATGAACCATGTTCTCACTAAATTCCAGCCAATTAGCTAATATTATCACCTTAATAAAAACTTAAGCAAGGCGAACAGCAAAAATGGGATTACTCATTTATACCCAGCCAAGGCTTGGTTTAGATCTCATGGTGTTATACTGGTGTGTGACTTCCATAAAGTTACTCCTGATTTACCCTGTCATGAGATGAAAATCAGAACCTGACATCTGGCTCTATGATTATATGGAAATACATTTATTCCTCCACGACACCGTTTCCATTAGACCACATGAGTTTATTTTAAAAGTACATATAGTGGCATCAAAGTATTTGGCTCAGATTTGAGTTTCAGAATAGACTTCAGTGAGCACATGATTGGGCCCTAAATGATTAGGTCCTGATACTGCAATGAGTTCCACGGGAACCTATGTGCCAGGGGCATCATTTGCTATGGGACCAGAGGTCCATTTACCCACCCCCAGCTTTTTATAGGTCACTGTGTTTCACTTCCTGCACCCCAACTTTGATCTTAACCCTTTGCTATGCCAGCAAGCATTCATTATTCATCTATTTTTGCCATACCCAGAAGTTTTCTGAAGTAATGCCCTGCTCTGTGCACACAAGGTGCCTCATTAACTCCAGTGTGGCTCCACATGGGGATAGAGGGGCCAACTAGATGGAGCTCATTGCAAGGCCTTAGACTTAATATTAGAACAAATAGCAAGTTTTTGAAAGACTGCACTGTTGCATTATTATTCCTGTCTCCCCTTCTCTGTAATATGATTGTGGGTTTTCAATTTCATGAATAAGGTAATATTGATCCCATCAGATAAATTATTTCTTTAAAATTGCAGTAAAACGTGCACAGGAGGAATGTTTTATTCAATTTATTTTAGTGTCACTGTCATAGCTCTTAAATACGTGACCATTTTTTGTGATACTGTCACATCTAATTTTAATCAATTTCCCCCCCAAATGCACAGTGTTAATCAAAATCAATGTCTGTCTTCAAATTTAATTTAATTGTAAATATGGGGGCAAACTCCCAAATTGCTAAGTACTTACCTTGTGAGGATTCAATACCAAAAAAACATAGCAAGAGCTGTTAAGATACTATTAACTTATTAATTTATTTATTTTTTGAAAAAATAGTGTTCTACTACAGAATTGAGTCTGAGGGTCCCTGATGCAGTCATTTTCCATTGTCAGTGCGTCAGATTTGGAGCTTGTTAATTTTTAACATCCTCCAAC
The DNA here is from genome assembly GCA_037349315.1 of Chelydra serpentina. Classification (NCBI taxonomy): domain Eukaryota; kingdom Metazoa; phylum Chordata; order Testudines; family Chelydridae; genus Chelydra; species Chelydra serpentina. The sequence continues at coordinate 33,266,372 of JBAIAC010000026.1, forward strand.
AATTGGTATTTCTGTTGGAGATATCCACAGGCAGGCTAAGGAATGAATGATCATGGAGAATGTGCTACCCTCTCACCCTTATATGTGTTTTTTCCGCTTCATCACTGGCACGTACAACATGCCCATATTTGTACCTGCTCAGTTGATAGAGGTGCTGCAGCTTTAAATGGTGTCAAACTGGCACCTTTCACAAGCACTTTTTTTTTTAAAGATCACTTTTTAAGTCTGAACGAAAAACAAGAGTATCAAATAGCAACATTCATTAAAAAAAAGCAGAATGGACAACAGTTTTACGGACAAAAATGAAACCAAAAAGATGGAGCTTTTTTTTTTTTTTTTTTACATATTTCCCCCCGAATCATCTAGCTCAAATAGTTTAAAAACAGTTGCCATGCTAAGTAATGAGTGTCTCCTACAAGCCACAGGGTCCGATCCTGCAAACATTTAAGCATATGTTTAATTTAACTAGCATGAGTAATCCCACTTAAATCAATGGATTTACTCATAGTAGTAAAGTTAAGCAGATGCGCAAGTGTCTTCAGGATTGAGGCCTTAGGTTCTGGTCCTGCATCCATACTATTCAATGGGAAAATTCCCTCTGACTTCAAAAGTGTAGGATCAAGCCCTTAGTAAGCTCCACTTCCACTTCTTAGTGTTTGCCTCAGGTGGCATACGACCAGGATTCATCACCATATTTGGTCCCCTGGTTGGATTATTAGTTTCCCCAGCTTGGGCCAGATACTGAGGGATAGTGTGACGTGAACACTAATCTATGCTCCCCGACAATCCCACTGAAGGCAGCAAAGGGAGTTGACAGCATGTAGGCTCAGATCCTCAAAGGTATGGAGGGATTTACCTCCCTCTAATTTCAATGGGAAACAGGCACCCGAATACCTTTGAGGATCTTGGTCTCAATACCTCATAGAATCAGGCCCAATGTTTAAACCTTAATTACATAGGTATAAAGTGTTCTTCCTCCCCTCACTCTGATAACTATCTAGATTGGCCTTTTTCCTTATTCTCACAACAGCAATTTGTTTCTACATAAACTATAGGCCATTTTAAAATGTGCCTACATGCATTGCTCACGTACAGATACCATCAGTGAGAGAACTTTCATATTTTTCAGGAAAAACAATTACTTGCATCAGTGTTTTGTTGGTTTTAAAAATAGAAATATGTTTCTTCAGAAGGAAACTTGAGTTTAGTTCCAAAAGGTAGGTGAGCAAGTAGTTCAGGTCCAAAAATGTATTTTCCTTGAAATCAGAAAGATTTTATAAAACTCAGTATGAACAAAAATGTTTTCATGACATTTAAACATGTGAAAAATTCCCCGGCTTCATTGAAACACCTGAACACAGTAACATTGTGCTATTTTCTGAAAACCAGAAAGTGAAATAGAATATAATTACACTTTAGTAACTGTAATTTGAACCAGTAAAGTTTCACAGTCCCAGCAAAAAGCAAGCTAACAGTATAACTGGTGAAAAGTCAGGCAGATGATTCAATTGCTCTGGTGATTTTTACCAACCTTCAGATTTTTATTTTTTAAATGAAGCTGCACAGTTTTCAAAATAGACAAAGGAAAAATATTGTATTGTACAAAATAACTGCACTACCTGGTACTAAGCCCCTTGCTAAGTGCTCATATGCTAAATTTTATTATAATGTGTTTTGAATGATGATACTATCATTTAAGAGCAAATTCAACTATCAAACCATGAAACCACTTATTTGTCGTAACCATCCGTTTATATAGGAAAATCATTTCTGACATTATGGAGTATCTAAATTTGTAAATAAAAAACATGCATCGCAGTTCAAGTTAACTCCAGAATGAAATGCTTAAAGGAAACTTATTGGAGGTTTTTGTTTTTATCTTGTCTAAGGCTCTTCCATCTGCAAGTTGTAGTCAATATACCGTTCTAATATTTGTGAAATCAATTTCACTATCTCACTCACTTAATTCCCATTTTCAATAGATACCTCTAATATAAAAAGTTTATCATTAAGATCCCTGATCCTACAAACATTTTATGCACATGCTTACCGTTGCTACTGTGAGTAGTCCCATTGACTAGTGAGACTATTCATGGTAATAAGGTAAAGCACATACATAAGCATTTTCAGGATTAGGTCCTAAAGAGGGATAAAGGCCCCAGTCCTGCCTAAATTACTCTCAGTCTTAATTTTACTACCTCATTTTAGATGTAAAATAACAGAAACAATTGTAGTCCCGATTCTCAACAACTAGAAATTTGCATAGCTCTGTTGCTGTCAATTAAGTGAAGCTGATTTACACCATCTGAGATTCTGTTTCTAAGTTTTATTTGATCAGCGTCCTTTTTAAATTTTCAGTCAAAACTACAGCACTGGATATCACAAGATGAAACAAGAAACAAGTTTCACTTGAACTTTGTGGATGACAGTTGCAGCACATATCCAAAGACGTGATCCATTTGAAAGAAATGGTAGTTACACTTATGTGTAAAGTTAAGTATCTGCATAAGTTTTTGTATGAAAGGGGCTTAAATGAGGCCTGGACCATGGTGCCATTAGAGACAATGGCAAAACTTCCATTAACTTCAATGGGAGCAAGACCAAACCCAAAGTACCCAACATAATGTCTTACTGGGAGAACAGTCATTCAGTGCAGGTGTATAGTGTTGTCTCTGAAGTGCTCTGTGAGGAGATATTATTCCACACCTGCAAAAAGGGCACAATGATTTTAAAATATTGTTATATATCAAGAATTAGAAGCATACAGGAGTTTTCCATTTCTTTCAGACTAAAAATGCTGAAATAAATGTTGAACTGATAGAACATATTAAAAAGGCCTAATGGTGTATTTAATTGAGAACAGCCCTTTTCATTTTAGAATGAGTAGCAAGGATAAGAGGTAATAAAAGGTTTCCCTTTTAGTGCTTGGTAAATTACAAGTGGAAGCAGTAGTTTCAGGTTCACAGCATAGCAGTAAGTTGTGTTTTAAGCATGTTTATGGATGGATTTTTGGGAGAGCCTTTAGGATAATTTTAAACAAGAAAGGATTTTGTTTTGAAGATTTCATAATTCTCACAATGCATTATTGAAAACAAACTGACACTGTAGTTATTTTGTAGAAAGGAGAACTTTTTCAGTTGTAGTAATGGGCCTTCAATTATTTAAACCCTTCAGTTAGGGTTGTTAAATCTGGCAGGATTAAGGGCTGTTTAGTTATAAATCCAAAAGCTTTTTGTTGTTTACTAAAATTAAATGACAAAGTTGTACTCATAACTGCAACTAGTACTTAATTGTAGATATGTACAGTAATGTCAGTAGATGTATTTAGCTCTAGATACAACTCTACGTCTCAATAACATTATGCTAAACTCAGTAATCCCAAAGTTTCCATTACCTTCAAATAGAATTTTGTTTAAGGACTGCAGAGTTCAGCTGTATGGCCCCAATCCTGCAAATGCTTATACATATGCTTAACTTTACTACCTTGAGGAGTCTCATAGCAAGGGGCTCAATACCATGCATGTGCAGTTATTTTGTACAAAACAATTTTTTCCATTGTCTATTTTGAAAATTGCAGCTTAATTTAAAAAATAAAAATCTGAAGGTCAGTAAAAATCAAAGATAAAGCTATTATACATTTTGAGTATTTGGTTTTTTTTAACTTCAGCGGAGTTGCGCTCGGGGTTTTTTTGTTTGTTTTTGTTTTGGCGGGGCGGCGCTCGGGGCAGGGGTTGTTTCGGCAGGGTGGCACTCAGTTGGTTTTTTTGCTTGAGGCGGCAAAAAGGTTAGAGCTGGCCCTGGAAGTGGCTGTTTCCACTCAGGATTCACAACCATGAACCCTCTTCTGGAGTTAGGTGTGTACGCCAAATTAGCATTCTTTCAAGAAATGTGGTTGTGGTGTTACTGCTGCTCCACCCTTATAACCTTTAGCCCACCAGTTAGAACAGGATGTGGGATTAAATCTTTCCTCTGCCTGATGTAGAGCAAGAATTTGAATGTAGGTCTCCTACCTCTCAGGAAACTGCTCTTAACTACTGAAGTATTCTGGGACAGGCCTTCCACAGCCAGATTTTAAGTCCAGAAGGAGCCATTATATCATCTAGTCTGACCTCCTATATAACACAGGTCATAGGAAACTTCCCCAAAATATTTCCTAAATATAGGGGGGGGAAAGCATCCAATCTTGATCTAAAATTTCAGTGATGGAGAATCCACCATGACCTTTGGCAAATTGTTTAAATGGTTCGTTACTCTCATCATTAAAAATGTCTGCCTTATTTTTCAGTCCCTCTTGTTAAAGCTATTCCACCATGTAAAATACTTAAAACGAGTGTGCATATGTCACAGGACAATAGCAATTTTCACCTTGCACTTGCTTATTTTGTATCCACTTGTCACATTTTTTATCCTTGATTACTGAGCTAGCGCTTTTACAATTGCATGAACTTGTTTCCAAGCAGCAATTCTTAATTTGATTGAATGCTAGCCCGCAATAACCAGATTGAATATTGTAGTGGTAGACTACCTCCATTTTGTTCCAGACCATAACCAGGATTATAAAAATGTGGGGCAGAGTGGAAAGTGCTCTGCATAAAAACTGAGTATGGAAGAGAATTTACATTGTAGCCTTTTCACATAGTTCATCACAGAAGCCAAATGGTGAATTTAATGAAAGCTCTCCTCTGAATGCCCTGTCCAATCAGATAACTGCCCTTCCACTCTCCTCTTTCCAGGGTCTATGAACTGGTTATAGAAGATACTGGACCAAATTCATCCCTGCTGTAATAAGTCACATATTAGAATCTTGCATGAATTCCTTGCAGTCCTCTTCACTTTTCTCTCTCTCAACATAATAGAGGAGCAGTTAGCTTAACAGTTCAATACAAACCGGACAAAACTCAGTCAGAGTATATTGTAGCACTTAGAGGATAAATGGCCTGCAGCCCTGGAAATCAAAGTCCTTTATTAAAGCAGAGGGCTGCTGGGTGTAATCGGTTTTAGTGCAAGCTGATACATTGTCCACCAATGACCTCAACATTGACCCTGGGAGGACCAATCTCTTTCTCTGCCTCCTTGAGATTAGGGTGATTTAGTTTCCATGATTCAGCCCTAGCCTTGGCTGAGCAGACATGTTCAAGAGCATAGAGTTTAGCAAATTTTATGAGGAGCAGTTTTATGATGTACTGTAGGCTTCTGTTTACTCCATATACATTATTTCTCTGACAATAACTGTTTGGATATAAGAGGTGAATGTAAACTATTGGTTACAGTCCAGTACAACTTCATTTTGTATAGCATTTTTCATGTATCCAAAAACACTCTGTAGAATTAAATGAAGCAGAGTGAGAGAGAGAAATTAAAAAGTATGTTCTAATTTCATTATTAATTGTTCTTTGCAGCACGTAGTGCAATGTTTTGGAAGTAATGTGGTTGGAAGCTTTTGGGTTTTTTACACCAAAATAATGGCTTTTGAGTATCTTCAGCTGATGTTGTCTATATTCATGGGCGTATTGGAAGAAAAATAATTTTGAATAAAGTCTGACTGGAATTTTTCTTGGGGTTAGGGCAGGGGACTAGGAATCAGCATTCCTGGCTTCTACCACTGACTTTGACATGTATCAGAGGGGTAGCCGTGCTAGTCTGGATCTGTAGAAGCAGGGCCGGCTCCAGGCACCAGCTTGCCAAGCTGGTGCTTGGGGCGGCAGGTGAGAATGGGGCGGCAGTCCGAGTCCCGCGGCGGCAATTCGGCGGCAGGTCCGCTCTTCCCGCTGCCGAATTGCCGCCGCGGGACTTGGACTGCCGCCCCAGTCTCGCCGACCGCGGCGGCAAAGGGGCGGCAGGTCCGCCGCTGTCCCCTTGCCGCTCCGGAATGGGACGTGACGGGCCCCGCCCCCGACGCAGGCAGACGTGGCGGGGCCCCGCTATGTCTGCCTGCGTCGGGGGCGGGGCGCCGTCACCCCTGCTTGGGGCGGCAGAATTGTAAGAGCCGCCCCTGTGTAGAAGCGACAAAGAGTCCTGTGGCACCTTATAGACTAACAGACATATTGGAGCATAAGCTTTCGTGGGTGAATACCCACTTCGTCGGATGACTTTGACATAGTCATTTAGTCATTTAGGCCTTGATCCTGTCAACATGTAAGCATATGAATAGTTTTATACATGTGAATAGTCCCATTGAGATTGCTCATATGTGTAAAGGTAAGCTTATTCTTAAGTGTTTGCATGTTTGGGGCTTTCACCTGGCTGGAACTCAGTTTCCTCATAAGAAAAATTAGGATAATACCCTACTCACAAGAATGCTGAAGCTTAATTACAGTGAAAGCTGTGCAACATTCATCTGTCACCTGCTCTAGTGGCCAATAAGATCTTCGTTCTCATGAAGGTTTCTCCACAGCAACCCCACCATTGCATGACTACCCATCATTGACCAGGAAAATAGAAATCCCTCTAGTGGCCATTGTCATTAGATTTCACTGTATTTGATGCTTATAATTGCTTTGGTTTTCTCAGATGAAAGGTGCTGTATGAGTGTAAAGACATTATTTGCTTAATGTAACTGCTGTGAGGATGAGTTGTTTTGGCACCGCTGAGCATTTATGCCTCATTCAATAGTTGATAGACATTCATTTTACTACTATTGTACTATAGTAGTGCCTAGAGACTCCAATGAAGATCAAGGCTACATTAGGATAGGCAGGGCATAAGCGTAAAGTAAGGTATGGTCCCTGGCCCAAGATGGAGAAGGATATAACATATGCATTTATGAAATTAGCAAGATGCCTATTCGAAAGAATAGCTGCTAAATAATTTGTGGAATAAAATGTACGTTAGATCTCCATTATAATAGCTCAGAAGAGGCAAGTATAAATGCCTCCACTCTGGACTCCTCCTTTCTTTTTCACAATTCTCAGAAAACCACTTCCACCTGAAATGAGTTATGCTTTTGCTTTCCTGGGGGCGATGTCTGGTTGCAGATGTCACGTTTGCTTTAGGCCACCTGATGTAACTGAAGGAGACATGAGGCGTGTGTGTCAAGGAAGGGGATTTTAAAGATCTGTCTGAACCATCATGTGGGTGGTTAAGTCATTGGTTAACAAAGTACCGGCATTTCCTGTGGGTCAGTTCATGTACCTTACATTTACAGGCACACGGATTTCAATTTAAACTTGGTGTTGCACTGTCCTTGAAATAACGGTGCAAACCACAAGCTACTATGTCAATAGATTCAAGGCTCTAGGGATAAAATGTAATACGTACTCATTTTAAAAAGCTTTTCCAGAATGAAATTTCAGCTGTGGTGCTATCTTTATTCCAGGGTCTAATTTTTTTCAGTAGAACTATAAACAGTTGATATGACTAGTGTATGCCCGTGAGATCGGCAAGCAGAAATTGCAATGTAAATGTTTGAGTCCAATTTAAGAAGGAAAAAACTTTTGGAATGTTGCACTAAAGTGTGCAGGTGTTAGGTTATGTCATTACCTAAAAATCTAAATTCAACTCTAGCCCAGTTCATAGTGCTCATTTAAATTTTCATTGATTACTGACAGTGAAAAAATTACCAGCAGATTGGAGCATGAAAGACTAAATATGTGTGGTGAAGAGATTTACTTCAGTTAATGTGGCAGGAAATATAGTTATTCAGAGGGAGAAGAACCCTCTGAGGCCTTTCTTAATGCTACTGTTGGTTTCTTGCAAATACTGCACTAGAGGCTGGTAACATTTAAAAATGTGTAGGCAAATTACAGAGACATGGGTACAAGATCAATTTATAGCACAAAAAAGATTGTAAATTGTAGGGATTCATGGGGAATGCTCCCCGTGGGAGGAAAATGCTGTTTTGGGTCTCTAGATACGCCACTGTTCATCTCTGTACTCGAAGCTTAGTTTTGTATAGAGGATGTGCTGAATTTCTGGATTGTCTGTTAGAACTGATAGAGAATAGAGCAATTACGGTTCATCCACGAGTTTCACATTGCAATTATGGAGCAGATTTTCAAGTTTTGTTGTGCACAGATGCATGCACATAACTGCACACAACTACATGGTGTGCACATGGTGGGTTAGGTGCCCAGCAGTCAGGTGAACATATCTGGTATCTGCATGTGTAATTTAGGTATCTACAATTTTGTGTGTGCAATTTGCATACACCTAAATTTGAAAATGTAGCTTTGTTTGTGCACATTTTAATGCAATAATACATTATTATTACAAAGACAGACTAATGATAGTGGCATGAGAGGCTGAAGCAATTAAATAATCTTCTTTTACACATTGATTGCAGTACCACTTGATTTTAAAATCAGACTTTTTATTTCCAGATGTTCTTTCAATTGCATTTGTGTGGATTAACAAAGGCTAGCCTGGCAGTTTAAAATTGAGTAGTTTGATGAGATATAGTGCTTTGTATTGAACCTTACATCCAGAATCTCAAAGCACTTAATAGAGAATTCAGTTGTAAAATATCAGTGTATTAGATAAGTATTTTATAATTATTAATAATGTGCCATTTTACATCTTTGAAATGTTTTACACACAATTGTCTATCTTACAGAGGGGTAGCAAGAGAGACACAAATTGAATTTGTTCAGGACTGCACAGCTACTCATTAGCAAGGCTGAAAATGGAACTCAGGAGCTCTGGTCCCAAGTTCTGTTCTCTAAACACTGCGCAACACATTATTTGAGATTCCCAAAGAATATAGTATACAACTTGTCAGCTTTGGAAGCAGTTGAATTCAGATGAGACTTTGTTGGTCCTCACTAATTTCAAGTGAAATAAACAAAAGCAATATGTTTTTCATGTTGTCACTTTTTAAAGGATGTTTGTTGACTCCTTTGGCAGAAGATTCCTTTAAAAAATAAGACCTTCTGTTTTCCTTCCCCGGGTCGTGTTTTTAAGACATGATTAAATGTGCAGTTTGTTCCAGAGCTGTTTAGTTTCACTGTGGAAACTAAAAAGGGGTGGAGATGTAGACATAGAGGCACACACACTTGCTGTTGTCCAGTTCTTAGTTTGGACACTTTTCTGTTTTGTCATACAAAGAGGATGTGGGTGATTGTAGAAAGTCACTTTCAAAGCCAGTGCTGAACTTAGCCAATTTGCTCAAGCGTCTCTAATTTGAAGACTTTTCCACCTTTGCTTTTGAGTTTAGTGTCTCAACAAGACATAATATGGGGTGGCAAGATGAAGAAGCAAGGCCTTTGTATAAAAGAGCCATTCCCTTGTTTTAAACTTGTATGAAATATTGAGGGAGAATAGTTTCATATGTGATGGTGCAGCGTTTTTTACATCAAGTAGTGGAAGTTTTGATGACATTTAGAATTCAGTTTGTGTTTTGCTGTGCCAGGCATAGTCCCACAGTATTTCCATTCCTGTGGGTTTGTCACTTGCGCCTTAAAAAAACCACTTAAGTTTTTTCGTTTGCTTTTTAATTATTCAACCAATTAAGATGTTTAAAATGGGCTTGTCTCTATGCCTCAAATTAAGCTAGTTTTGTTTCTGCTTTCTTTCAATTATTCCTGTAATTAAGATTCCTAAACCTATCGCGGACAGGGAAGAAAGTAAGTAAAAGTGGCACCCATGCTATTTGGCTACCTTAATAATAAATTGCTACAACTCTTTCTGAAACAGCCACGACAAAGGAAATGATTAAGGAAGTTGACATCCAGTGTGTAATTTTGAAGAGAATACAAAGTTTTTAGTACAATAGTCTCATCAGGGATCACAATTGTAATCAGCAGTGTAACCACTTAATTATGAAAATCTGGCATGGCACTCATGGGAAAAGCTTAAAAATGCTAAACCTGCCTACCACATCTAAGTGGAATGTTCAATCAAGTCAAATGCTCGAGTGTGCCCTATAGCAAGCCAACATACATTTAGGCTTTTAAATATTTTATTAGTGTTGATGTTCATTCTAGCTATAAATCAGATCGTGGGAACAACAACTGAAGTATTTGTTTCACATGGAGAATGTAGGACTATGATACGTAATTTTCTCTGACACTTATGATGGCTACTACAGAAAGTGCCCTCAAGGAAAGCTGTGCTTGAGATATGAAATGGTTTAAGCTGAAATGTGCTAAGATGGTCTGGATACCCTACTAAAAAAAAGAACAATCCATAAACACACTGAATTCTTTTTCTACTACTTGGTATCATTAAATATATTAATATAAAAATGGGAGTATCATAGTAATTAACTGATACACACACACAAAAATTTCAGAGCCCAACAACACTTCAGAAGAACAATTGAAGGACAAAAATCTTACTCTCCTTTATTTTTCAGTTATTTGAGCTTGCTTTATAGGAATTCCTTGTATAATACTTGCCAAGTCAGTCATATTAAAAGGATTCATGTTTGGAGTTTATTCTAACCCTTTTTAGCACTTACTGAGTTTTTTGCAAGCTAACTTTGACTGCCATAAGTTTGTGTGTTGCACTCTGGGTCAATGCATGCATCTGTGAACTATAAATTATTTGTTATGTACTCAGTATTTTATGACGCATGCAATGAAGGACCACTATAACAGCCATTATATATGTACTATGTCAGAAATACATGTTTTGGTCTTTTGAAATCTTCTGGGATGTTGTTTAGGAGTTAGTTCATGACCGTGCACTGTGAAGTTAAAGGATAGCTCTCTGCTCTCTAAAATGTCTTTCACTTTTGAATTTAGTGTGTGTTAAATATTTCTAGATGCTAATGAACACCACCATTCCCTTCCACATTTTTAATACAGACATTTGAAACTTCATTTAGGAGAAAATTAATAGCTCTCAGTAAAATTAATTCCTAGTTTATGCAGCACGTTAGGAGCCAAATTCACCACGCTGGTATAAGCAGATTCTTCCAGAATTGAGCCCATTTACACCAGCAATGAATTTTGTACCAAAATCTTCAGTGTTTTGTAAACACTAGCTAATTCATTCAATGTACAATAAAGCTGTAAGCAGATGATGCTAGCGTAGACCAAGGTCTCAGTTCTGTAATTGCATATTGGTTGTTCCCTGTACTTGCATGAGTCAAATACAGGACCAGGACCTGAGATTGCCACCAGCCTAGTTTTGGGATCTTGAGCCATTCTCTACTTATTAAACCTGGGTCTAGTTTGAATGTACCTGCAATTCACTTGATCCCTTGTTCTTAGATCTACTTAATGGGACATAATAAAAATAAATATCTGGTCATTTGTTGCATATAAAATAATAAAGGAAGGCTCCATTTAAACAGACTCAAAACGCATTTGCATCTTTTTGTTTAAGCCTGGCCCAATCCTTGTCAGCTGTTCTCTGTCTTGATCTAGGTAAATGAGCATTGAGAAATGTGCTTTTCCAAGCAGAGTTTCTAACTCAGTGTTTGTAGAGTAATCATTTGCCAGAAGTGTCATTTCTTTATACACTCTACGGTGTCTCATTGAGAAGATTCCCAATTAGAAGTTGAGAGGTTCAAGTTGGCCATTATCAGTGTTTACCTAGGCATGCTTTTTGTGTCTCATCCTGTAATTGATTTTCATATCTTCTGTCTTGGGATCTGACACATTTCCACAGTATTATCCTTCCGAGTCTATTGCCTGAGCAGCACTAAGAAAGGTGAAAACTGTCTGTTGTGCTTGGTGTTGGCAAAATAGCAGGACTCAAAGTAAAATCTTTATCTATGTCTTGTGAAAAACACTGCAGAGTTTTGGTGGCTTATCTAGTATCCAGGTCTCACAAGAGCACACCTCCCCACTCCCTTTCTGCTGGAATTCTATTTGCTAAAAATGCTCCTATAATGCACATGGAAGAACAGAGAGCAAAACAGGATGACAATTACTGATATGAAAACAGTGTTTGTGGTGGACCTTGATATCATGACTGCAGCTGGTGCTCTAACGTAGGATAAGAAGACATTAAGTATTGAGAACTGCCATCAAACTAAAAAGACAAATATTCAGTGCTTCAAATGTGTATCAGAAGAACATAAGTAACTTACTAAGCAGAAACCCAGTCTGTTTGAAGATCTTTTATAGGAAAGACCACACTATCTACTGGTATCTTATAATTGGAGGATAATTGTTGGGCATCAATAATTTTATTTGCATTTTGATAGCCCCTAGAGACCCCAACCAAAATCAGTGTCTCATTGAGCTAGGCACTGTACAAAAATATAGCAAGAGACAGTCCTTGTCCTACGGAGCTTAGTCTAAATATACAAAGGGTGGTAGGTGTAGCTTGTCCAAAGTTGTGCAATAACAGAACTCAGGTCTCCTCACTGTCATTCCAAAGCCCCATCCATTAGACCATGCTACCTTTCCATAATGTTTCCCAACTTCATCTCTGGGGTTAGCTTTTGATGCTTCTAAATGTTGTTGTTTTTTCAGAAGTGTAGTCACTTCTTTTAACTTCTGTTTCCTGAGGAATTTCCCCTGCCCTTTGGATTAATTTCTCTCTTTTCTGTTGGTGGTACGTGTGTGGCTAAAGAACTTTTATTTAAGCCATCTAATTTAGTTATTTTCTATTTAAATGTTCTTCATGTTTGGGGGAGGGAGTGTCACTTCAATTTAGTTTAAAGGCTTTATTTTCTGAATTCTAGAAATTGTATTTTTCACCTGCTTTCATAGTTCATTATTTGTAATTAGAGCAGCATGACATTTTTGGAAAAAACCTGAAACCAGGTTCTGGGATTTAATTACTGATCCAAAACTCAGGTCAGGTTTTCAGATGTTTGCAAACCTATTGGTGAACATGGGCAGAGTTTTGAGCAAAGCTGGGCAGACTTATGATTTTAAGTAGAAACTAAGCAAAATCCTGTTATGATTTTTCTTTAGCATCCTTTTTCTATTGTTCCCTGACTCTTGTTCTTCTATGTCATGTTGTCCTTGGGAACCAGTTAATCATTTTCTTTTAATCAAATCTTTCCTTAAAACACACTTTTGTATTAATCTAATCAACAATACCCCACCCCCCCTCCAGAATGGAAGTATGGAAACTTGTAAAGAGAGAGAAATCTGCACCATTTTGAGACTATTGTACTCAGTGCATTGTCCTAGCACTGTATTGCCTAACATAGGCTTCAATAATGCAAACACTTATATACTTGCTTATCTTTAGATATACGAGTTGTCCCATTGACTTGGTATTTGCAGGAGCTGGGCCATCCTGTGCTAATGGCCCGTAAGCCTCTGATTTGTACAGCACTGAGCACATGGGCAGCAAACAAACAAAAGTAAACTTGCCAGTGGCCCCAGATGCTCTAATGTAGCTTGTGCAAGCTTTCAGCAGCGACTAGCCTTTGACTTATTTGCTGATTGCTAGCAATGTGCACGGTGTGGTACACAATATGGGGGACCTTGTTCATACCCAACGGAGCCTACAATCTGAAAAGACTAGAGAGAGCAGAGGTTTTGAAAATCGGTCATTACTGAGGGGCAGGACACTATGGTGGAGTTGGTGATGATGATACTGTAATTACAGTTGTTTCTAATGCTAATATATCACTAGAAGAACATAAAAATATATTCATTGGTTATGCATTGGACTGTGTATTTCTGAGCACAATTCTGCCCTTCACTAACTGCAGGCATCAGTGAAACTATGATCTGGTGTTCTTTACCTAGATGGTTTACTTTGACACCCAACCCTCTTCAGTTCATACTTGTATATGATTTTTTAATGCTTTTTATGGTGTGTGCATGTGTCAGATAACTCATCAGGCTGATGGAATGTGTTAGATATGTTTCAGTGCAATGCCCTTTAGCCAGTGACCGACCATTTTGTTTTGGTAAAGAAGAAAAAGAAATGTACTGTTAAAACGAGCTTTTCCTGGTCTCTATGGGTAACCAACATTGGGCTGCGGGCAGACAGATCTCTGTACTGAGGGATAGCCAGGCTACTATAAGCTTTGCTTTGAATGAAACAGTCCTCTAGAATTGGAATGTATGTGAGTCCTGTATCTGATGTTAAGGCCACTAAGGCTGGGTATGAAGGGTGAGGAAAAGATGTTGTTTTCTTGTTATTGCCTATTCTCCATCATTTGAATGTGTCAAGAGCTTGTAGGAATGTGTGAGATAAACAGTGAATATCATGTTTACTATTTGCATTATACTAATTGCCTTGAAGCCCAACTAAAACCAGGACCCAATTGTGTTAGGCACTGTATGTACATGTAATGAGACAGTCCCAGCCTTGAAGATCTTACAATCTAAAAAAACAAGACAAATTCTACAGAAACCATACTAGTTTCGTATCATATTCATCAGCATGTTTTATAATTCTATTTTGTATTATCTTTTCATTCCGTTTACCTGGTAATTAAAAAAAACACACAGGTTTGCAATTCTCAGGATCAACCCCAGCACCATCTTTTTTTAGAGGTCTGTACATCTTTGCTCTCCTCTAGCCTTCTGGTATGGTTATTGGTTTTAATGTGTGTGTATTTTTGTTAGCAGTTCAACCACTTTTAAGTTTTTCCGAATTCTTAAATATACATCTGATGCTCTTTAATCTGTCAGTTTGTTCCAGTACTATCTATTCTGACACCTCAGTATCTGAAAGTGTTTCATCTTTATTACCTGCAGACAATAGGTCCAGGGTAGATGTCTCACCAGTGACTTAGCTTCTCAGCAATGTCCTTGTCTTTGATTGTTCCTTTTACTCCCTGATAGTTCAGCACACCCACCAGTTTTCTAAGGGGCTTCCTGCTTCTGTTATGCTTAAAGAATTTATTTCAAGTCTTTGACTATCTACTCTTGAATATCCATTTTAGTATTCCTAATTTCCTTTTTATATTTTTGTATTTTAACTGCCATACTTTAAGAGCCCTTCTATTGGTTTCACTAGCATTGGATTTCCATCTTCTGAAGTATATCTGTTAGGAATAAATGACCTCTTAAGCTTTGCCATTCAACCATACAGGTCTTCCTTTTCTTTTGCCTTCCCCCTTCCTTGATGATTAATGGTAGATTTGTATAGAAAACAGCAAACTTAATAAGGACAGTGAGGGTTTTTTTTAAAAAAAAACTAGTAAATTAACTATTTATTTTAACCAGTTCTCTATCCTCAAGGAGTTTTATTAAAGTTCTTTACTGCTCATTCAAAATATTCCATTTCCCGCTCTGATTCTGTGTTCAGCCAGTCGTTCCCTCAGACACTCTTGAGAGGTTGTGTCTTGTCCTTTGCTAGGATTTTGGGTTGCAGGAGAATTTTAACGGGAATGGGAGGCTACCTAGATCTTGGTATTGATTCAGTCCTCAACAAAATAAGGATTTCATTAAGGTCATTGAGGACCTGTTTAGAAATGACACTTCTCACTTTAAAATATGCAGCTTCTAGCTCCAAGTTGTCTCTGGAGGCTTTTGTATTCATGCCCAGAAGCATCACTGCTGCAGCAAATTTAAGATCCTTGGTGCAAAGTTCAATCATTATTATTTCAGAAGACTGAACCCATAGACTGAGGTTCTTGTTAATTTGATTGTTTCTAGTAAATCTCTTTCAGCAAATTCTCCTGTAACCCCAGGCTGCCTGACTAGCAGGACCCTGTGATGGATGCACCATTGCTGTAGTGTGTGTGGTGTGTGGCATATATTAAAACAATAGCAAAATAAAATGAGCCCCATGTGTGCCTGTGAGAAGTGAAAGGAGGGTGGTGTTGGGTTTTTTTTGGGGGGGGGGCGAGGGGTCAGGAGAGACAGTGCCTTGGTTATTGGAACTGAAATCTCTCTGGTCAGCAGTTCTCTGGAGTTGCAAATGCCTCCTAATATTTAAGACTTGATCTAAGCCATATATAAGCCTTAAGCATGTTTCATTTTCAGAAAATGTATCTTGATCCTAAAATAATAGACCTGAGCCAGCAAGTTCATTTAAACAAATAAAACCAGGCAAACCAGAAACTTCTTATGATGATTTGAGTTGGGAAAATGTCTA
This sequence comes from Chelydra serpentina, assembly GCA_037349315.1. Lineage (NCBI taxonomy): Eukaryota > Metazoa > Chordata > Testudines > Chelydridae > Chelydra > Chelydra serpentina. Next base: position 33,282,278 of record JBAIAC010000026.1, read on the forward strand.
ATCCTGCAAACACCTAATACTGGTAGCAAACACTACACACATTAGTAAGCATTTGCAGGATAAAGCCCTTGGATTGACAGTTCCTTGGGGCAGGGATTGCCTTGTGCAGGGCCGAGCATGCTATTGACACTTAATAATTAGTCTGCTATTGCTGTCTTAATTTCAGCAGAGGAAATAAGTTTTTTGATAAGCTGGTTCATATCTTTTTTGAGCAGAGTGTTTGTGTCAGGAGTGTCATGGAGAAGTGTTATTTTCATCTATGTATCTTCACTGTGATGGGAGCAGAGAATAAAGCCAACATTAGCAAGAAACTAATGAAAACTAAATCAAGATCTAATGAGGAGCCAGCAGAGGAGCTGTCTTTAGATAACTATGGCTTCAAAAAATGACAGTTTAATTAAAATTGTTTTGGAACTGGAAGCACAATGTAATATAACTTTGTGTTTACAATGTGTGCAAATATTCTTCAACATATACATGCATTTGGTTACTGGCAGCATAGAGAGCATTAATCCACTATCACTTTGCAATGCTGTTGTCTAGCTGAAGAAGGAAAAACACTGAACACTGAAGAAGGAAAAAGTATGTTGCTTTGATTTTGTGTGACCAGCTTCTGAACTATTGTGAACAGCAGATATTAGTGGTTCACTAGCATTTCAGGTGCTATCAAAGTGGGGTTTTCCGATCAACGTTTGAGTGTTATGGAGGTTGTAGGAAGGAGCTGAATCAGGAGCAGGGTGGAACTTCCCTGGGTTAGGGCTTTAATACTTGAGTTAGGGCCAGCTAAAAGTTTGCTGATGATCTTGAACTCTTCAGCAAAAATGGACTGAGTTTCAAGTGAGGTTGATGTATTGTTTCATTTGAAAACATGTGGAATCTGGTAGCTTCTGTCCCAAACCAGACACACTCACACATTGGTTTTTGAGTTTAATTTTTGTTTCCTTCATGAAAATGAACTTCCCCAAGATCATTTCTTTTCATTTTGTATTATGCGCTGCTTCACAGCACTGTATGAACATCAGTTAATCATCCTCATCTTGCAAACAGCTGAAGGAAAAGAGGGATTCAGTCATTTGCCCATGGTCATACAGCAAGCTTGTGACAGAGCCAGGATTTAAACACACAAGTTGCTGTCTCTTTTCTCTGAGCTCAATTCACAGGATCATGCTTCCTCAGAGGGTTAAAAGTGGGAAGAAGTTTCATGTGAATCTCAGTACATTAAAACCAGTGATAATTTTGGTTGTTGGTTTTTTGGTTTTTTTTATCACTCTAGTCTAGGTGAGTGTTTAGTTCTAATATGCTCTGAGCCACTCGCTTCTTCGGGAATATCAAGCACACTTTTTGACCTTCTTGCCCTCCTTTCAACCCACTTGGAACAAATGGGAAAAACTTAATGCTGTTGGAAAGGAAGAGTCTATATAGGAATGGAGAGAAAACACATATGATTTAGGGTAACCAGGTGTCCGGTTTTGGACCGGAACACCCAGTAAAACTGGATCCTGGCGGCTTCAGTCAGCACCACTGACCAGGCCGTTGACTGTCAGGGTTGGCGGTGCCACCGCCGAGCGGTGCCGCGAGACTGGCAGGCTCGCTGCTAGCCGCCACACTGCTCCCGGGTCAGGAAGCAGCTGGCATGTCGGCTCCTAGCCTTAGGGGCGGCCAGGGGGGCCCGTGTGCTGCCCTGCTCCCTGCCCGCAGGCACAGCTCCCATTGACTGGGTCAGGATAGAGGAAGAACTAGCATGAGCGTGACTTGCAAGCGCTCAGCAGGGGGCTTTTGAGGGTTCGCATGGCGTGCGCCTCTCTCACTGCTGCCTGGTCCTCTTCTCCTCATGCTCCTCGTGTGGCTGGGATCGAGCTGTGGTGCGTGCCCTGCGGCGAGCCACGGTCTGTCGCCCCATCGCCGGCACCCAGGAGTTCGAGGTGTGTGTATCCCCATCTTTAAGTGTTGGGAATGTGGCTGCACCCCCATTCCCCTCACTGCATCCCTCCCCGTCCCAACTCCCCCGCACCTCCGTCCCCCTGTCATTGCATCCCTCCCCGTCCCAACTCCCCCGCACCCCCGTCCCCCTGTCATTGCATCCCTCCCCATCCCAACTCCCCCGCACCCCCGTCCCCCTGTCATTGCATCCCTCCCCGTCCCAACTCCCCCGCACCCCCGTCCCCCTGTCATTGCATCCCTCCCCATCCCAACTCCCCCGCACCCCATCCTCCTGTCATTGCATCCCTCCCCATCCCAACTCCCCCGCACCCCCGTCCCCCGTCATTGCATCCCTCCCCGTCCCAACTCCCCCGCACCCCCGTCCCCCTGTCATTGCATCCCTCCCCATCCCAACTCCCCGCACCCCCGTCCCCCTGTCATTGCATCTTTCCCCATCCTAACCCACCCCCCCCCCCGCACCTTCATCCCCCTCACTGCATCCCTCCCCATCCCAACCCCCCCGCACCTCCATCCCCCTTACTGCATCCCTCCCTGTCACACAATATGGGTGTTTTCATTTCATAACAAGTTTTTAAAAGAGAAGGGAACTCCTAAAATAAATTTATTATTTCTTAAAAAGTGAATGTTGTTGACTAGTAATTGCAGATGAGCCAATGTATCAGACGTTTCTCCCCACCCTTGTCTAGCTACATTATAAACTCTTTGTTGCAGGCTCTCTCTTTTTATGTGCATGTCCAACACCTACCACCCTGGAGCCCGATCTTAGTTGGGGTCTCTAGGCACTAACCAACAATTGTAATATTAAATAATGTGGAAATATATGAGTTAGTGCATGCTAGATGTGCACACATGAATACACGTGTGTATCTGCATGTAGGTGTGCGAGTCAGTTTCTACAGATTTATTTATATAGGTATCTGGACAGGTGTGCATTTCTGTGGTTGTGCTCTATGGATTTGTATTTGGGCTTCAGGAGTGGGCCTTTAATGGACCCATTGCTGCTGTGATAATGTGTGGTCCTAATTCCACACCTAAAATTACAATAACTTTAGTGAACAAAAAAACATGGAAAGAGGGGAGGGAAAGAATCACGAAAACCTTGTGAAATTTCTTTTTTTTTTTAAATTACCCTTTTTGACTATTTTTCTGCCAGCTCTAGTGTCCTGTAACAAATAAAACCTGAACTTAGCGTACTACATCTGTGAAAACAATAAATATGATTGTTTGGGCCTTGCAGTGAAAATGAGCATGTGAGAGGAGGGTGGGGGAGCGCAAGCAGCAGAGGTGGGGGGATGGAGTGAGTGGGGGCAGGGCCTCGGGAAGGGTGAGGTGGGGCCTCAGGGAAGGGGTGGGGCAGTGGGTGGGGCAAGGGTGTTCATTTTTCTGGAATTAGAAAGTTGGCAACCTTAATTGTCTATGGTCCACAATTTGACATTTCAAACATAGCTCTTTTCCTGACCCAAATGGGTACGAATGGAACTACCTGAATTTTGCATAGTTATGTCACTGGATCCTGTGTATCTCTGTCTTCCTACAGTTTTTCATCCATGTTTCCTGCATTTTCTTGGCTTCTGTTTTAGCTCTTTTCATCATGCCAGTGCTTAAAACGAACCTTTTAGGGCTAGAATTTCAAAGCGCACTTCTATGGTTATAAATTGAATTGTACAGATATAAGTAGGGTGTGCAGAAAAGTGGAACTATAAGAGATATTTTTATACTCTTAATATATAAGCTTTACTTTTTATACTTTATAGGCTTCTGCTACTGATAATTTGTATGGTCAGTCACTGTAAATTTCTTAGGATTTTTTATTTAAATAGCATTTTCTTTCCATACCTCCTCCTCCCATTTTAGCCCTTTAGCAATCCCAGTTTCTAACAAGTTTAGCTGGGTCTTTGTGTCCAATTTAATTTATGCTTCTGCCAGTGAATGTTTTAAATAAATTTTGACTAACTCTGCAAGAAGCCCATGGAGGAATACATTTTTATGAGAATGAGATATTTTTCCCCCATGAGTGAAAAATGCTTATGATTATTTCCTCCTGATGCTACTGTGGTCTGTTGGTTTTTTGATTTATGCTGTAAAGTACACAGAAAGGTATGGGGTTTAAAGACGGGGGAAAGTCCGCATTACTACTGTTTTGCCTGCAATTTTCAGTGCTGCCATAAACATGCCCAACCCTATTGGTAGTTCAAAGTTCAAACATTGGCGGTGGTATGAAAAAGATGGAAAGCTAAAAGAGCTTGTGGGTTATTACCATGCAAGGGAGGACACCAAACATCATGTTGCTTTAGAATTCGTAGATCTTAGATTCTTAGATCTATGGCATTGCCTCAAAAAGAAACACTCACGCTATTTTATTTATTTAAGCTTTTATTGCATCTATCTCACTCTCAAAGACCAATTATTTTTTTAAAATCACAAATGCTAACACTATGCAATAAATACATCTCAAGCAAATCTTTTTAAAAAACAACATTCCTAGAGAAATTCCTGAGGTGTAGAATATTTTTAACCCGTTTATTTGAAGGTTCTTAGTGGTCTCCATGGCAACCTCCCAACTCAGCCCACCTGACCAATTTCTCTTTCCCATCCACCCAAGAAAAAGTCTTAGAGAACACGTGCATCTCTCTGGTCCTAAAAGTAATCAGACCTGAGTTTTGCTAAATCAAGGTAGAAAGGGAATTCTAGAGTTCAGGAGCCCTTGTGCAGCTACTGTTCTATTATATGAGGAGAAGTGGTTCTGGGTAGACAGGACTGGAATCATTTTGGACTGTATCTAAACATCCTTTAAACTTTGCCTGGAAATCAGTTGGCCAACCAGCAGCCAACAAAGTCCATGAGACATCAGAGTCACGTACTCCTGGTGGACTTTGGGGATGCCACATCCTGAACTAGTTTCAGCTTCTGAATGGTTTTAAGGTGCAGCCTTAGCTAGAGTCCAATCTCGATATCAAAGTGCATTATTCTAAATATATCTTGCACATCACACTGTATGCAATGTAGCGCGATCCATCACTGAAAGAATAAATTTATAACTGTTCAGAGTGACGGGGGGAAAAGCAAGTGTCCATAGTGTTGTTTGCCAATTACTTGAATTACTATAGCTGTGATATTTCAGACTATGTGTGGTGTGAACCCCAGGAGAAACTATTCATCTTCCTCAGACTGGTATTTGATTATAATTGTGTGTGTGTATATGGAAAACCTATTAGTTTGCAAGTGTAATTGGATCAGCAAAGCTTGATGATGCCAACAATTTCCTGGGGATTCCACTACAACAATCTAATTAAAGGGGTGGAGATTTGAGGATTTGAAAAGAAAACATTGGAATACACAGTGCAGAGGAATGAGTTTCTGAACAATGTGTTATTGCAAATAGCTGGACTTCGGTGTGCAATTTATTACAGCACATCTGGCATTGCATACACCTTCACATGGGAGTCTGTCTCATTCCGGTTAAGCATAATTAAAAAGAAGACTTGGGGACTAGCTACATATCAATTAATTGGGCAGTGATGGTGACAGAATAGACTTTCCCAAATGTGTGCCATTTTTGGTTTTGTTTTAAAGACCCTGATGAGAATTTCTGTTTAAATTAGAGAGTGTCACACTTCATGGGGGGTGGGGGGAACATTGCTGGAAAGACGGGAATTGATATCTGTGTGACCTAAGTATAGACAGCAATAGGCACCTGGTTGGTGACCTTGTATTGAGAGTTCACATCTCAGCAAGGGGCAACCTGGATTGAGTCTCACTGTGCTGAGGATAATAGGGTTTTGAGTTACACCTGTACTTATTGTGGTCCAGCGGTACAATTTAGCAATTGCAGTTCTGGCTGAACCACTCACTTTAGCTGGAGGTTTAAAAACAAACGAAAGAGAGAAGGGAACAGAACATCAAAGTAAATTACAAGAATTGTTTAGGTTTAACCAGCATTTTGGAAAGCTGCCTCGTCGCTCTTCCTGGATTCTAGGTACTTGATGGCGGGAGGAAGGTTTTCTAAACCATGAAGATTGAATAAGAGAACTAGCACTGAAACAGTTATTTACCCTGAGGGCTGCTGTGTAATACTTGGCAAAATTAAACTTTTTTTAAATGTAGCCTGTGGTACTGAAATACATCAACTGTTGGTTTTTTGGGGGAAAGTAAGACGTATCCTTTTTTGCATTTATAAATCGGGCAATGTGTGTCAGGTGTATGCCTGTTTGTGACTCTTCATTGTGTTCCTTTTCCAGCAAAATGATGGAGACCTTCCCAATGGCAGATGAAGGGCCCTTCTGTACATCTGAGGACAGGAAAGAAATGGTAAGGAAAAAGAGGCTAAAGAAGGAGATACTTAAATCAGGGAACTATCAATAACAGCTGTAAAATTTAGTTTGCCTGATAATTTAGTGGTGACAGAAAAGAAATCTGTATTATTTCTGTATCTAATATAATCTGTTATTTGTGCTTATGTAATAGAACAAGACAGGATCAAATACATTAAAGAAGGAAAGTGAGTCTGTAAGATGAGTGACAGAAATGTTCATTGCTTCAAATCATTCCATGGTATTCCTCCCCTTTTCAGGAAGGAGTTTTAGGAAGAGTATTAATATTGCTGTATTGCAGTGCTTTATACGGATCAAAGGATATCTCTTTTTCTCTGTCAAAACTTGAAAGTCCATTTCAGTTCAAAACCAATCAAAGAAGAACCAGAAGACTCTGATTTTATGCTTGTCCACCAAGAGCCAAGGAAAAGAAAAAAGAGGCCAAGGATGGATGAAATGGTTATATGGGTTACTCTGATATTTCTCTAAAAACCATGTGCACTGGAGACTAAGGCAGGAGAATGTAGTTGGATGGTTCATTCAATATGGCAGATGAAAGAAAATCTCTATGGCATGTAATAAGGCAGCTGTATAAAAGCACCTGATGTAGAGACGCGGATGAATGGCAACTGGAAATGCAAAAGGAGGTGGGGGTAACAAAACAGTGGATGCAAAAACACGGAGGAATGAGAACTACATACAGATTCTGGCCCATACTCCTGTCACATTTCTCTGTTGCATTGCAAGTGACTTACCACATCAGCAATGCACTGACCCAACACAACCAAATGAAGCCACTTGTGCTGAAAATATTCAAGCTGATACCAAGCAGCCCTTCTGCTTTAGCAACACCGCTTACCATACGCTGCATTCCCACTGGGCATGGTCCAATTCTAGATCCATCAGGGCTCTGATATTCAAAGGCCTCCATGAGATTGGTCCAAGCCAGGAATAAAATCCACACCAGTCCAGGGGTGCTGGAACAATGTTTATAGTGGAGGTGCTGAGAGCCACTGAACCAAACTGTAAACCCTGTATATAGTGGGAACCACTTCAAGCAAGGCAGTACAGCAACACCTCCTGTACTCCTAGTTCCAGCACCTATACACCAGTCTCTCCAAAGGTTTTGGAATGGTGCACAACATGGAAGTATTCAAATGTGAGCCAGGTTAATTAGATTAGTCGAGCAAGGTAGCTAATGTAAATGGCTTTGTGTAGTCTTCAGGTCTTCTTCCTTCTCTGGTTCTAGGAAGCTCTTCCTGGAGAAGGAGTAGAGAGGGTGCAGGGAGTTGGTATAACTTTCATTTTGGTTATAGTGGGTAGTACACTATTTGGGCCCAGAACCTTAAAGGTATTTGGCTTCTAACTTCCATGGAAATCACTGGGAATTACATACTTAAACATCTTTGAGGATGTTGGCCTCGGTGCTTTTTTGCAATCTTTAGGCTTTTGGAGGTGGGGGGGGAGGCTGAATCTCTCTCGCGCTCTCTCTCTCTCTCTCTCTCTCTCTCTCTCACACACACACACACACACACACACACACACACACACACACACACACACACACACACACACACACAATCCTGAACTAATTTTATTCACAAGAAGCAGGAACAACCATACCCCAAAATGTATAACTTGCATTGCATCTAGGAACACCATTACAGGGAGTTTATTCTCATTCCCAATGCATTAGCTTTCATTTCCAGCTACTTGACAAACATTGCTTCTGACTACATTCCTGTGAGGTAGGAGAGTATAATCCCCATTTTACGCAGGAAGAAGTTGAATAACTCTTGCAAGGCCACAGAAGGAATCGCCGGATTATATAATTCTTGCTTTTCACTTCTTTGCTCGAACCAGTAAACCATGCATGATGTATGATAATCAGCTGAGCTACTGGAAAAGTGATCCATGCGGAGAACATTGCCAAGGGTTAGATTAAAAAAAATAATATTGGGATTAAAGGGATTTTCTCTGTATAATGGAGATGTAGCCATAGTTAAAATGTCCAATTTTGGGGTATATGGATTGCTTATGAAAAGAAAAAGCACTTTGCCTCCTTGCAATGCATACCGAAGAAAGAAAATGTCTTTAAAGTAAGAGCAGGCTCCATTTCTAGAAAGAGAAGATTCAGACTGACAGAGGTTTGTGAATACCATTGCTAAAGAAAACCATGTGAATCTTTAAATACATTGCATCTTAATATCAGTACAAAATAAGAAGCTTCTGTACAAAGTTGCAGCTGAGGAACTTTCTGAAGAATATAAATTTAGTGGAAAATCCTTCTTGCTGTGACAGGCATAAGGTTCTGTAAAAATGTTTTCTATTCATTACACGCCGGCATTTGGGAGTACAGAGAAAACTGTAGTACATTGCGGACAATGTAATATTTATGTGGTGTGATAAAGGCACTTATCCACAGGCCTTTTTTTTTCTATTGGCTTTGAGACACCGATGGTCTAAAAACAACAAAATGTGTTGTTTGTTGCAATGGTTGATCCACAATAACCTGGCTAGCTCTAGCTCTTTGTTTAGATGGTAATATAATCCTAGTATCATTTCTGCCATTGCAGAAGGATAATTCATTGCTAATTGAATGTGAGAGTCATATCAATACACAGCAGAATACAGTCCATGATCTATTCATTATTTTTCTACATGTAAGAAAACCTAAAGATTATTTTGAGTTTACGGAACCAAGGGTGGTTTGAGTTTTGACCAGCTGTAGATTCAACATACAAGATGAATGAGTAGCTTGCAAGCATGATATAAATTCCATATTTTGTGTGCGTGTACACACACCTATCTTTTGGGTGGGGTTCTGCTTGACACTTTTTATTATGTATATTAAATGTACTCTAGGGTAAAGTTGGTTATAGAAGGGTAGACATGAAAGGATCAGGTAAAAGGAAAAACAAAGAAAGGCAGAGGCAAGCAGGCATGTGATGCGGTGTACAAACCCCACACAAGTCAGGCAAAGATTAATGAGCAACTGGGGGCTAGAGGCAGGAGCTAAAAAGGCAAAGCCCTGCCTCAACAGCCTCCTGGCTGGGTGGAAGAGAAGTCTTTGTGCTCTCAAGTGGGAGAGAACTCTGGCTGGGGTCAGGAACAGGGAAAGACTGCTGCGTATCCAGGCCTCCCTGAGTGAAGGGATCAGTTTTACATATCTTTGTGTTTATTTTGGACTTTGGGTACCCTGGAAGGGGTGGAACTGTTGTGTGACCTAGCCAGGGGCTAAAAGTTACCTCAGCGTGGAAGGTGCTTGGAGGATGGATGGATCTGCTGAAGGCACGGTGGGAAATAGACAGAGCTCCTGTAACACAGAACCATGCCAAAAGGGGGCATGCCAGGAGGGTATGTGGTCACAGGGAGGATAAAGAAGGCCACGGAGGGCAACTGGAGCAAGCCTGAGGCAAAGAAACTGGGAGGTAGGGAGGAAAGAATGGGTGGCTAGAACAAGTAGTCAATTGGCACAAGGTAAAGAATGTTTAGAGAAAACTATCTGAGGACAACATCAATGTTCAAAGGCCCCTGCTTAAACTGATTCTTCTGGCTTCTGGGTCCGGCTGGCTCCACTCCAGGGTTGTTTTTATTTTTTCTTTCCTTGATCCCACATCAACATCAGAATTTTATGAATGAATTAAAAATGTGTAATGCCATCAAGCACCAACCATGATGATTAGATTAAACCAGTGTTTCCCAAACTTCGCTTCCCACAGCCCCCATTGGCCGGGCACAGTGAACCGTGGCCAGTGGGAGCTGCGATTGGCCGAACCTGTGGATGCAGCAGGTAAACAAACCGGCCGGGTGCGCCAGGGGCTTTCCCTGAACAAGCGGCGTCCCAAGTTTGGGAAACACTGGATTAAACCATAACTTTTGGTTTCAAGTCTCTTCAAAATTTCTTGCACTTTATCTATTAAAAAAGGGATGAGGTCATATGTTGCTGTGTCACACATTAAAGCTTTAAACATAGGTTGCCAGTTTTGCCAACATAAATCCAACTGAACATTTTATTTTAGTATGGTTGATGTGAGTTAAGTGCATATGAAAATAGGAAATTAAGGGCACTGGTTGAGAGCCAAGCAATGTGAAATTATGCACCGAGTTTTCCTCTGTCCCCTCTCCATGCAACTCTGCCAAGACTTCTCAGCCCTGCACCTACAGCAGCCCTGCCATTTGCCAAGTTGTGTGTTGGTTTTGTGTTGTGGTTAGATGTTTGCTAGGAACAAGGGTGGCATTAATAAATACAGATTCTTGGTGAATCTCCTAAGCTTAGGCCCCGGATTCTGGAGGTGAAAATGCACTAGTCCGCTACACCAATAAGATATCTTCAGATCAGGGTTTCTAACATTGTGTTAAATTCAAATAACATTAAAAAATGCAGGTGGTTGATACCTTTTTTATATAAAGCGAATGAATACCTGCTCTTCTTCTGCAGCTCTTTACATTTTGTCAATTGTTTGATATGCCTTTTTCAGAGGGAGAAAGAATCCAAAGACAGGAAAGGAACTGAAGGAAATGTCAAAAAAGAAAAACCAGAATGATGAAGTGAGTAGTGAATCTGTCTGCTTCAATAGATTGTATTTTCCAATCTTCTGGTTTATAGGACAAACTCTGTGGGCAAAAAATGTGCATTTCCCCCAGCAATCAGTTAAAATAAAATTGCTGCTGACTGATCCCCCATTGACTTCATTAGTAAAGAGAACTTTTTCAAAGTTTTTGCTTTGACTGTCATTCAGTTTAAAGAGACAAGGTAGGTGAGATAATATTTTGGACCATCTTCTGTTGGTGAAAGGTACAAGCTTTAAAGTTAATGGGTGAATTAAACAAAATCATCCAGGGTCAAAACTTTCAGAAGAAAAGCAAAAATAAAGCCTCTGATCTAGAAGCCAGGAATTCTTCCTTTCCACTAAATTTAAATCACCAAAGTCCATCAACATTAACTGAAAGACTCTTATCAACTTCAGTGGGCTTTGGATCAGGTTCAGCTTGAATTATTAGAATAGGTTTTGTTATACAATGACGGATTGTTTTTCTCTTTCTTCCTCATATAGGGTAAATCCTTGCTCAGAGTGACTACTTAACTTTAGTCTGCACGTAGTCTCACTGAAATCTATGGACTACTCAGGTGCTGTTGTGTTGAGCATGACTAACCAAATCAAGCTGAGTTCTGTGGCAGAAAGATGTATGTTAAAGGCATGGTAAAAGATTGGAGGAACCCAAAAGGGAGGTTGCTCATCTGAATGTAACCAACACAGCGCAGTCTGCTATCTTTATAATAGACTATGCAATTTGAAATTCATTTCATGTGACTATTCCAGAATTTGGGTGAAATCTGGAAGTTGGTAGTGTGTTGGGGTCACCCCGTGGAAGTAACCAAGGCTGGTAAAAGCCAATGTGTAACCCAGATGTGGTTGGCAGGTTGCAGTTACACACAGACACTCAGGGTGTGACTTGCATGACAGAAGGCTGTTTGTGAGGGGCCATGTGGGAGCTACTACTGCAAGGCATTGTAAGGCAGGCAAGGTTGTAGGGCAGGGTTGACATAGCCCCTCACTGGTCTGGATTGGACCCCGATATGTCACAGTAGCACCATCTGAAATGGGCAAGAGTTTTATCCAAGGAGAGTTTTGCAGATCAGTTGCCTCCCTGATCATGAAGTACAGGGAATTAAAAACTAAATAAAAAAAATATTCTCCAGAGAGCTGGGGAAGTGAAGCCAAGTGAGTTATAAAAGCTTTTCCTCTTGATTGTTGTAAATTTTCAGTAAATGCCATATCCAATGCAAAAGCCACTCTATACTCAATTTACACCAAAGCATTTTAGTCTCAGACCAAGAGAGTTATAATTTCCAACAGAAGATAATGTTCTAACAACAAAATGGAATATAAGGGATAGAAGCACTAAGAATGGAAATGAATCTGTAATAATCCACTATTGCTCTTGATTATGAAGTGGAAAACAATTCCTATAGAAAAACATACAGGAAAAACATTTGAAGAAAAAGATGGGTAATAAACAACCTACCTACTTTCTCCCATGTCCTTTCTCAGGCTTGCTTCAAAACAGCTGGGAAATACAAGAGTCATATTGTATTCTTTTATGCTTTTGTGAACTCTAGGAAGAAGTATTCTAAAAATACACAGTAGACAAATTCCTCATCTATTTCATTTTGAAGAGAGTAAAAAAGAATAACTATCTTTGCAATCATTATAGAATGACTTCTTTCTCTTGCCAGCAGACAGTCAATCTTGTTAAAGTTTAAAGAAATAACATCCTGACTTTCCAATAGCCAACTCTAAAAGGCAAAGTACTCTAAATTGTAGTTATTTGTGTAGAATTGGCTACGAACCTGATTCTGCCAACGTGCATGTGAATAACCTGAATTGTGAGCAGGACCGAAATTGTTCACGTGCATGAGTGTTTGCTGAAGACAAGTCTTAAACCAGAACGTATACAAAATGGGCTAAAATTCTGCTTAATTAACACCCTGTGAGACCTTGTTAGTCGGATGGGTCGCACAGGATTTAAGTTGGGGCAAAAACATGGCTGAATATTTGTGCCGAAACAGAACTATCAAAGTGCCTCCAAGAGGAGGCAAAAATGTTCACTCTGCACAACCTTGTCTTCACTAATTGGCTCTTGAGTATTGATAGCAGGGTGTTGCCTCTGCTCACTTAAGAAGTTGATCAAATCATGCCACGTGACACTTCATTCTGCCTGTGTAATATATTAATCTCTTATATGCCTCTTTAGCAAAGGACGCCACTGAGGAAGTAAAGTTACACCACACATTTTAATGGCGAAACTAATTATCACTTGTAATGTCAGGGTGCCCATGATCAGCTGGCTGAAGTTTATGAAGAAATAAACCATTCCTGTGCTGCTGATTACACTTCTTAGGCCCAATGGCCTCTGCATTTAATCAGCACAAAAAGAGTCATTAATTAGTTTGTAAACCCCTGCCAATAAAACACTATTGCTCAATTAAGCTGCTCTTGACTACTGCAGAACTATTAAGCAATAAGACACAATAGCAGCTGAATTATTACACAATAATTAAGCCCTGAAGTGTTGAAGTAACATAGATTTAGATCTCAAATAATTTAAAAAAAACTATTTTAAAAGATCAATTTTAAATAAGTCCATTAAAATCTTTCATCATCAAAAGGAATTAATTCAAGAGAACTTGGTAATATCGTAGACCAAGAAAACCTGGCCAGATTTGCATCCACTGAGGATTTGGCCCTTTAAGTTTGTTTACATGTATTCCTTTAAGTTAAGGAATAGAAAATTCATCCACAGCATCAAAAAAGTTTTAAGGTTATTCTTGCTAATATTTCTATGCTTTTTCGTAGTTGTATATGGGGAGGCTGGTATGGTTAATGAGTTGTGACCAGAGATGCTTGTAAATTGCACTGCTGTGATGTATGTCAGTAAATCAAAATCACCTTTCTTTCCTCCTTCCATTACTATAATTTCAATTAATTATAAGTGTCTCTTTCTGCATTTAATACTTCATTTGTTAGAGGAACTTGTGGAAAGGTTTTTAATTGACTTAAATGTTCAATGAAACTCACTTTTGATTGCAGTTGTAGGCTACTACACTGAAACCTATCACTTTTGTTTGGTTTTTAAAGAGTGATCTGCGCCTGTTGAGTATATCTAGATCTGATATGACAATTGATAGTCCTTTCTAGACACTTAATGTCTGAAAGTTTAATTAATAGTTTAGTTGTTAAACTTGCTTAAATGCTTTGCTGAATCAGGACCTTAAAGAGAGAATGCTGTAACAAAGGACCCAAAATGGGAAGTACGTTAGTTTTCCTGGTCACTGTTCAATGTTAGTTCACTAAGGGTACATCTTCACTACCCACTGGATTGGCAGGTAGCAATCGATCTTTCGGGGATTGATTTTTTGCGTCTGGTGTAGACGTGATAAATCGATCCCCGATCGCTCTGCTGTCGACTCCAGTAATCCACCTTGGCAAGAGGTGGAAGCGGAGTCGACGGGGAAGCGGCGGCAGTCGACATTGTGGCATCCTCATGGCGTGGTAAGTCGAGCGAGGTATGTCGACTTCAGCTACGTTATTCACGTAGCTGAAATTGCATACCTTACATTGACCCCCGCCCCTGCTGTAGACCTGGCCTAAGTAACATTGTATTTGTCAGCTCTGAGTGTAACCTTTTCTGTGTGACACCCCGTAGGTTACTTCAGACAACATAATAAATCTCTCTAATTCTGACTGTTGCTGGGGGTGAAGGGGTTCCCCCTGCTGACCTCTAAGGAAATAGAGAGGGAAAGACAGACAGCTAAAGGAGTGAAAAAGAAAGCTAAGCAAGAAGGAGAGACTGCTTCAGCCCTGAAAGTAAAGAAGAAAGAGAAACAGTAACAGCAGTGGAGATGGTAAATACCTGTTAGATTGTACGTTCCATTTTAACAGTAATGCATCACAGTGAGAGAATCTACTCTGTGATCCTTAAGCACTCTAGGTAAATATATGCAAACTGCCATTTAAGACATGTCAGCTGCCTTTTGTTGACAATATAATCTGTTCTGCAATTGACAATCATGGTTATGCACTTATAAACGAAAATTCTGGTGGAATACACTTACCTGTTTTCAGATTCATCTTGGAGAAGAGAGATGCCAAACAAGTGAAAAGCAGGGTTTAAATTTTGTATTTCATCACATCTAATTGTCTCTGCAGGTTTAAACCACTTTGTATAACTTGAGGTAGCATAACATTTTTTCAAAGCACAACCTAAGACCATGTGACCAAATTCTGTAAAGGCAACAGGGTAAGGGTAGAATTCTACAGGGTTCCACTACAGAATTTTTTTAAACCCAACTATGGCCTCAAACCAACCCCTGGAGGTACAATAACTGAAACTCCTTTGATATTTTGTTGTCAATGGCAACCTGTTGTTCCTCTTAATATTTTATCAAGTCCTATTTCCTAAGAAGAATACTGTCATATACAAGGCCAAGACAAAATGAAGTGTAAACATAGGGTCAACTCCACAAACCGTGTGGGCTCATCAAGCCAAATAAATAAATTGAGCCAGATCCTGAGTTATGGCTAAGAGATGCTTTGTACAGCTCAGGATAAAAGGCACATAAAGGACCTTCACTGATTCTCAGCTTGCTAGGTGCCAGGCAAGTCCTTCACTGTGTTTTTGGGGTGTGGTGCAAAGCCTATTGAAGTCAATGAAAGCCTTTTCATTGACTTCTATGGGCCTTGGATCAGACCCTAGGGGGATTATTCAAGTTGCCGGGTAAACCAGCTATAGGGTTGCTTTGTTTTTTGCCCTGTCCAAGGATCTGACCCATAAGTCATATGAAAAGTATTTGCTGAGCTAGTAACAAAATATCTTGTGGCTAACCTAAGTTTCCTGCTTATTGGTGTGCAATTATGTGACATGACAGATTAATGAGGAAAGGCCAAACATTCAGTCTAATGAAAAAAGGGCTGAAGGGAGACACAAGTGTCTATAAAACCCACATGGGGTATTATAAAGAGGACAGAGATTCATTAATGTCGCTAGTCAATTTGGAGAGAGCACGAGCTAATGAGCTGAAGATGCAGTGGAGAACACTTAGGTTAACTGTTATGAAAAAAAATTGACTGATAGGAAATGTCCAGAATTGGAACAAGCTACTACAGGAACGAGTGGATTTGTCATTGTTGGATATATGAAATGGAAAGGTTGGGTGACTAAGGATAGTAATATCAAAGGAAATGTGTAAGTGAAGTTTAAAGTAAATGTCTGTTTACAAGAAGAAATATAGATATATCTAGCTTTATTTTGCATGTCGTTCACCCTATTGTCTTTTAACTTTTTTGTAAGATACGACTGACACTGGAGCGCCACACGCAGTCTATGGGGCTCTGGTTTGGGGTGGAGCGCCACACGCCATCTATGGGGCTCCGGTTTTGGAGTGGAGCGCCACACGCAGTCTATGGGGCTCCGGTTTTGGGGTGGAGCGCCACACGCAGTCTATGGGGCTCCGGTTTTGGGGTGGAGCCCCACACGCAGTCTATGGGGCTCCGGTTTTGGGGTGGAGCGCCACACGCCGTCTATGGGGCTCCGGTTTTGGGGTGGAGCGCCACACGCCGTCTATGGGGCTCCGGTTTGGGGTGGAGCACCACACGCCATCTATGGGGCTCCGGTTTTGGGGTGGAGCGCCACACGCAGTCTATGGGGCTCCGGTTTTGGGGTGGAGCACCACACGCCATCTATGGGGCTCTGGTTTGGGGTGGAGCGCCACACGCAGTCTGTGGGGCTCCAGTTTTGGGGTGGAGTGCCACACACAGTCTATGGGGCTCCGGTTTGGGGTGGAGTGCCACACGCAGTCTGTGGGGCTCCGGTTTTGGGGTGGAGTGCCACACGCGGTCTATGAGGCTCCAGTTTGGGGTGGAGTGGCACACGCAGTCTGTGGGGCTCCGGTTTTGGGGTGGAGCGCCACACGCCGTCTATGGGGCTCCGGTTTGGGGTGGAGCGCCACACGCCGTCTATGGGGCTCCGGTTTGGGGTGGAGCGCCACACGCAGTCTATGGGGCTCCGGTTTTGGGGTGGAGCGCCACACGCAGTCTATGGGGCTCCGGTTTTGGGGTGGAGCGCCACACGCAGTCTATGGGGCTCCGGTTTTGGGGTGGAGCGCCACACGCAGTCTATGGGGCTCCGGTTTTGGGGTGGAGCGCCACACGCAGTCTATGGGGCTCCGGTTTTGGGGTGGAGCGCCACACGCAGTCTATGGGGCTCCGGTTTTGGGGTGGAGCGCCACACGCAGTCTATGGGGCTCCGGTTTTGGGGTGGAGCGCCACACGCAGTCTATGGGGCTCCGGTTTTGGGGTGGAGCGCCACACGCAGTCTACGGGGCTCCGGTTTTGGGGTGGAGCGCCACACGCCATCTATGGGGCTCCGGTTTGGGGTGGAGCGCCACACGCAGTCTGTGGGGCTCCGGTTTTGGGGTGGAGCACCACACGCAGTCTATGGGGCTCCGGTTTTGGGGTGGAGCGCCACACGCCATCTATGGGGCTCTGGTTTGGGGTGGAGCGCCACACGCAGTCTGTGGGGCTCCAGTTTTGGGGTGGAGTGCCACACGCAGTCTGTGGGGCTCCGGTTTTGGGGTGGAGTGCCACACGCGGTCTATGAGGTTCCGGTTTGTGGTGGAGTGCCACACGCAGTCTATGGGGCTCCGGTTTTGGGGTGGAGCGCCACACGCGGTCTATGGGGCTCCGGTTTTGGGGTGGAGCGCCACACGCGGTCTATGGGGCTCCGGTTTTGGGGTGGAGCGCTACACGCAGTCTATGGGGCTCCGGTTTTGGGGTGGAGCGCCACACGCAGTCTATGGGGCTCCGGTTTTGGGGTGGAGCGCCACACGCAGTCTATGGGGCTCCGGTTTTGGGGTGGAGCGCCACACGCAGTCTATGGGGCTCCGGTTTTGGGGTGGAGTGCCACACGCCATCTATGGGGCTCCGGTTTGGGGTGGAGCGCCACACGCAGTCTGTGGGGCTCCGGTTTTGGGGTGGAGCGCCACACGCAGTCTATGGGGCTCCGGTTTTGGGGTGGAGCGCCACACGCCATCTATGGGGCTCTGGTTTGGGGTGGAGCGCCACACGCCATCTATGGGGCTCTGGTTTGGGGTGGAGTGCCACACGCAGTCTATGGGGCTCCGGTTTGGGGTGGAGCGCCACACGCAGTCTGTGGGGCTCCGGTTTTGGGGTGGAGTGCCACACGCAGTCTATGGGGCTCCGGTTTTGGGGTGGAGCGCCACACGCCATCTATGGGGCTCTGGTTTGGGGTGGAGCGCCACACGCAGTCTGTGGGGCTCCAGTTTTGGGGTGGAGTGCCACACGCAGTCTATGGGGCTCCGGTTTGGGGTGGAGCGCCACACGCAGTCTGTGGGGCTCCGGTTTTGGGGTGGAGTGCCACACGCGGTCTATGAGGCTCCAGTTTGGGGTGGAGTGGCACACGCGGTCTGTGGGGCTCCGGTTTTGGGGTGGAGTGCCACACGCGGTCTATGAGGCTCCGGTTTGTGGTGGAGTGCCACACACGGTCTATGGGGCTCCGGGTTTGGGGTGGAGTGCCACACGCGGTCTATGGGGCTCCGGTTTGGGGTGGAGTGCCACACGCGGTTTATGGGGCTCCGGTTTGGGGTGAGCTGAGGCGCACAGGCCTTCTGGCCTACGAAGGGGAAGTACTGCCACCCCAGGTTTGGAGTGGCAGGGGGGACACAGGCCTGCCCAACTCCACCGCATCCCAACCCAGGGCCCTATCAGTGGAGGAGTAGTCTGCTACTGGGTCAGCGGGGATCTGCCCGCAACACGCTGACCTGATTTCAGGCTCACTCTCTGCCAGACTATTGTCTGGTTCCCCTGGGTTGCTTCTTGGAAGCTCAAGTGGGTCCCTGGGCCAGCAGCAGTTTTTCTTGGTGCTCCTCTCCAACAGCAGGGAAGAAGCGTCTGTCTCCGCTCACAGCTCCCTCCCAACTGAGCTGCTGGGCTTGCCTTTTATATTTTCCCTTCCTGTCCCGACCCTCTGCTTCCAGCATGTGGGGCATGGCCCTCCTGGCTCCGCCCACCAGGTGGCTTGTGGTGTTCCCTCCACATCGGCCTCTGTGGGGGGCCACACCTCCTCACTACAAGGATGAAAATAAAAATCAAAAGACTGAGTCTGAGAAACTCTTGGTCCTGGCTCTTCATTACTACGTGAACAGAGGGAGATGGTGTGTCTCTTATGTGAAATGGCTTCTCATTAAATCACTATTTATTCAAATTATACTGTCACTACTATAGAACTTTAGAGACTAACAAATTTATTTCAGCATAAGCTTTCATGGGTTAGTGCCCACTTCATCGGATGCATGGAATGAAACATACAGTAGACAGATATTTATACAGTCAGAGAAACATGATAAGGTGGAGGTGCATAGACCAACCTTAAGAGGCTAATTAGTTGAGAGGAACCATAACAGCAGGGGAAGAAAAACCTTTGAAGTGATAAACAAGATGGTCACACAGGTGTGAATGAGGATCGTTAACTTAAGGGAAATAGATTCAATTAACGTAATGGCCGAGCCATTCCAAGTCCTTATTTAATCCGGAGGTAATGCAACCTAGTTTGCATATCAGTTCGAGTTCAACAGTTTCTCTTTGAAGTCTGCTTTTGGAGTTAATCTGTCGCAACACTGCTACCCTCAAGTCTGTCACTGAGTGATTAGGGAGGTTGAAGTGTTAGTCTCTAAGGTGCTACACGTTTTTCTTTCTTATTTTAGTTTTGCTGACACAGACTAACACGGCTGCTATACTGAAACCTACTATAGAACTGTTATGTTTATGCTTGGTGTTATGGTGTTACGTTTGTTTAGAGAATAAGGCCTCATCTACTCTACAAAGTTAGATTGATGTAAGGCTTCTTACGTCGACCTAGTTGTGCATGTGTCTACACATAACTTTGTCTCCCACCAATGTAAGTGCCCCATTACTGTGATGCAATAACATCACCTCCCTGAGCAGGACTGAGCCACGGTCAATGTACTGAGGTTGATACAGCATGAGTGGAGATACTGCATTACCTATGTCAACCCTCACAGTCTTCCAGCAGCTGTCCAACAATGCCCAGCACTGACTGCTCTGGTCGCAGTTGTGAACTCCATTGCCCAGACGTCATGGAGACCAGAAGCTTCCCCACCCCCAGCCCGCTTTTAAAACTCTGCAAATTCTTAAATGCTTTTTCCGGTTCAGCTTGGTGAGCGCACCTCGCAGTTCTCCATTATTGAGTGCAACTGCCCAGCTGGCAACACCGTCTTCAGCTCCAGACACGCTCCTGCCTGGAGTAGGCAGGAGATATTGGATCTCCTGGGCCTGTGGGGAGAAGAGGCTGTGCAGGCACAGCTACGGACCAGCCATAGAGATGTGGACAACTATGAGCAGATTGCCCCGGGGACGCAGGAGACGGTATACGACTGGGACCAGTAGCAGTGCCACGTGACAGCAAAGGAACTGCAGCAGGCATATCAGAAGGCCAGGGACACCAACCATGGATTCAGGTCTGAGCCACAGACCTGCTGCTTTTACAAAGAACTGCATGCCATGCTTGGTGGAGACCCACCGTCGCCCTGCAAACCTGGATACCTCTGAAGAGCCTGAGTGAGAGACCCATCCTGTGAACAGCAAGGAAGAGGATTGGGGACATGCCACCAAGGGATCCACCTACGCCGTGAGCCAGGGCCTGTTTGAGACTCCTCCACAGTCCAGTCAGGTTTGGCAGTCGAGTATGGCTGAGCAGTGTATATCAGGCAAGTGTATAAATGTATTTCCCGTTACAATGATTCACACAGCTATCAACTTTTAATTCATTTACTTGTACTAGAAGAAATAGCGGTACAACAAATAGCAGTAGGGTTAATATCTGCTTTTCATCCCCCTGTACAGCTAAGCGGAAGGATGTCCCTATAATCCTTTTGAGGGATTTTGATGCAGCTTTCATGGAGGTACTCTGCAATCCTCTCCTGAAGGTTTCGAGGGATGGCAGCCTTATTTCTTCCTCTGCAGTAGGATGCTTTCCCATGCCCGTTGGCAATACGTTCTGCAGGCACTATTGCAATAAACAGGCTAATGCCATACAGGCCTGGGTAGCTCTGGGACGCCCGCAGCAGCTAGGTGCTCTGTGCCTGTGTCACCCTCAGGAGTGAGGTATTCAGTGAAGTCACCAAGTCCGGTGGAAAATGGTGCCAATAGTCAGTGCCCTCGTTTCGTGGAACTGAGCAATTCCCTCTTCATTTCCCTCACCCTTGGCAGGGCCCTACTGACCATGGCTGGTGTTAAGTGCTGTCACGCACAAGCACTCTGAAGCAGAAGTGTCAGTAAGTACGTCATGTTTAAAACTTTAGGGGGGAAAGGGAAGGGAGTTCTGAATCTTAACATCCGCTTTCCATTGCGACTCTACTGGCCATGGTACCTCTGTGATTTAGCTGTAGCTGCTGCTGTTGTGGCCTTAAGGGGGTCCCCCTCCACACTTGCAGAACGCCTGAGCCAGATAAAGAGGAGAAAGAAGAGGGCTTGGGATGACCCGTTCAGTTAGATCCTTCAGGCCGGTGCTACATCAGACCATGAGCAGAGGGTGGAGGATGAACATTGCAGACTGTATGGAAAAGGAAAGAGTGGACAGGAGAAAGTCCCAGCAGGAAAAGGAGAGGGAGATGCACCAGGACATAAGGAGGCTTCTCCAGCAGCAAACACAGATGCTGCAGACTTTTGTGGACCTACAGGCTCAACAATTATGGGCCGGACTCCCTTTGAAGTCTGTGGAGAAGGCCATTATAACATCTCCTGATACCTGTCCTCTCCCAAACATTCCATGTGGTATGAGGGGCCACATCGTTTACCCTACTGCTCCATCCTGGGGCGACATTAAGGACAACCACAGCTTCTAATACACTGACCTGTAAGAGCCACCGTTGCTGTATGTGTAGATAAAGTGTACTTGAATGTTCTTTCCCCTTCTTAAGTTCTGTTCCATAAACTTATTTTGTTCTTAATGTATTTGCTTTTAACTTGCACAGAATTTTTTTTGCGGTGTTTTTGTTACTCAATAAAATTCTGTTGTTTGGAAAATAATTCATCTTTATTAGTTCACAGCATATGCTGCAGAGTGCCTAGCGGTACTGAAAGCACCCATTTGTTATTGTACAGTGTGACACAACTCATAGGATCAGTGACAAACACAGTGTAATAACCATAAATGTACAGCAAGCACCACAAAATTAATAGGTGCATTGGCAGTGTTATATTCATAGATGTACACCAAGCACCACACAATTCCTAACGGGCCCCAAAACAGCAGGGGTAGGTAAAGCACAGTACACCACAACACATTACTGAGACTCACTGTTTAAAGTGCTCTTTCAAAGCCTCCCTGAGCCATATAATGCTCCATATTGAGCTCTTATAGCCCCTGTGTTTCTCTGTTCAGACTTGTCAGACAGCCGCTCCACTTCTGCCCTTTACCCCAGGGGTAACTTTTCCTCCTTGCTTCACTGACATCATGCAGAACACAGCAGGCAGCTATAAACATTGGGGTGGAAGCCCTGAAGGCTCTCAGCCCTGGAATAGACAACATGGTGGGGCTGCTCTGGGGCCATGGACCCAGGAACCCCTGGAGTCCCCAGCACCCTGCTAGGAAATCTGGCAGGGAACCAGGCAGGCTGGTTTCAGCTGGAACTCTGGCAGTTAAGGTGCAGCAAAAATTAATCAAATCCCAAGCGTTTTCCCAAAACACTGTGGGTTTGACACATTGGCATTTTCTGACTCAATTCTTTCATTGGAAAACTTCGGATCAGCTCTAATCTGCATGATAGTTGCATTGGTGGGAAGGAAATTGTATTTAGTCTTAACTTGTCTACAAGTGTAGAATCAGAATTCTTGTATCTACAGTAGCTCATGCCAGGCTGTCCATAGAAATATTATTATTTAGTATTTGGACATCCACAAAAATATTTGTGTGAATGTTCCTCATGCACATCTAGAAGGATGCTCTGGATCAGCAATGCCTCCCCACCACTCTGCAATGGCAGGTAATGGATTTGGTGGAATATTCTACCTCTTCTAATCTATGAGTCTTGCTCAATGAACCGGGAAAGGATTATCAAGGTCCTCTTAGCTACAGACTCATGGGTTTGTGTCCTTTTGTTGCTTCTCTATGAAGTCAAAAGAAGACCTGAAAAGGTGGTTTTCTCAAGAAAGAAGATGTAAATTGGGATGAAAGATCAAGGGAAGAGGCAAAGGTGATAAATATTTTTCCAGCAGCTTAATAGACATTAGAGTTAAATAGGTGTTAACACAGCACTAGATACTGTACTAAAGTTTGCACTTAGTATTTTCAATAGTTCCCCTCACTATCTTATCTAAGATAGAACATAGATGACCTACCCTGGCCCTAATTACTTTCCTTCAGTTAATCAGTTTTCACTTCCTTGGTGTCTGTGGTGATATACATGTTCTATTTAGGTTTTTAGACCTCATTCGTTACCACAGTGTCTGAGCACCTTCCAGGAGTGCTTTAAACAATGTGACCAACACTTGTCACATGTGCAGTGGAATGTCTTGTTTTGGCTGGTTTTTAAAAAACAACATTTTGCTATGTATTTGTTAGTGAAGTCAAAGTCAATGAAATATGTCTTGCACTTGATGGGGAAAGTGGTGAAGTTTGTGATGGTCCTTAGATTCTGGGGTGTTCATTCCAGTCTCAGACCAACCCCTGAGGAAAGTTTGGGATCCTGCAAAGATGAGCTTTACTCTTATTGTATAGTTCCATTGTCAACCACAATCTCCATTCCAGAACTTTAGACTCTTTTAGAAATCCCGGGTCTGGGCCATGGAGCGCTTTGAAAATAAGGACCAAGACAGTGAACTTGATTTGAAATTCTGTGGGAAGACAGCATAGGCACCAATTTTCTAATCTGCCTGGGGTTTCTCTGCCCAGGCCCTGCCCCCACTCCACCCCTTCCTCCAAGGCCCCACTCCCGCCCTGCATCTTCCCACCCAGCCTCTTCCCCACCCCTACCCCGTGGTGGTAGTGGAATGGCTATACCTAAATATTCTCCAGGGATCCAGAGACTTCCAGGAAAAAAACAGAATTAGAGCCCTGAATTCCTGATGGGGGTGGGGCAAAGCAGAATATTTGTGGGGTTGGGGGGATTTTAAGGCCTTTATATGTTGTAAAGAGCCAAAGAAGACACACATCCAATTTCCTGTCCACATTTAATGACAGCTTAACAAAAATAAAATCTGGATACAACCTGGATTCTTCAAACCTTTCCACTTTGACATCTTCTTCCTAATCACGATTCTGAAATAAATTATTTTATGGCAACTCTATTTGTCTGCACAGGTGAGGTTTAAATCAATGTACAAGAGCTTCATCTGTACCCACATCCCGCCTTTTCTGACAGTAATGGACACAGCAAGAAATGGAATATTGTATAATCCTCTAGTAGAGTTGAAGTAATTACCAAGGTGTAGAACACAATTAAGATACAGTGAATACTTGTCTCCTAATATTAAATTAATCTCTTGCATATCTGTATTTGCAGATAAAATGGTTACAAGATTCATGACTTCTCTTTGGGCAGTCAGTGACTTTCCTCTTTGAAAAGCTCAATGTTGCTCTAGGAAAAACTCTGGGGTAGCTCTTGGCATCCTTGCTATAGAATCTTTTACCAAGGTCCCAGTTTCCTATTCTGTTTCCCTAATGGTGTTCCACCTCACTTCACTCTTCCTGACTTTCATGAACTGGCCTAACAGTTTTGAAAAGAAACTCTTTTGAGAGGCCACGTAGACTCGCATTGGATTATACTGAAGAATCAACCCAATCTCTTGTAGCTGCATACAAAAATATTGTATTAAAGGAACATTGAGGATCAAGAGCTCAGATGTTACTGTGTTCCAGAATTAATGTAGCCCAGGCGTGACTGTCGTGATAAATGTCGGGCCCCAGTACATCATGTTTGCTGGGACCCTATCCCCCCTCCCATTTCACTTTCTTTACAGAGATTACAGACATTTTGGGGGCCTCTTAAGCATAATATAATTGTCCCCCTTCCCTCCTCTGGTCAGCCCTGAGCCTATGCAACCTTAATTCAGCCCCCTTGTAGAGATGCATTGTGATGGTATTGCCTGTCAAGAGAGATGAAGTTTCTTGCATAGCTAGAAATCAAGTCCAGCTCTACTGGGTCCCAGTCCAGTGCCTTCAACATGAAAGAACATCCTTTCCTTACTTGCAATACTCCGCCACTTTCATTGTCTATTCTATTTGCTGATGAGTCAGGGCTCCTGTACAACAAGAGTACATAATCATACAATTAAAGACCATATCATAATGCATATGATCAAAGGGAAAGATTAGGCAAACTTAATTCTGGTATTTCCTAACTTTTGCGTACTTGACTTTGCAATAGTAACATACTTTCAGAATGTTTTTGTATGCGATTCCCTAGTTTGCTTAAAAAGTAAAATCTGAAAGAGCAGAAATTCCATCCTGTGGAGCCTTATTGACGGCTGTTTGAGTCGTCGGTGAGAATATATCTTAGGACCTTTACATAGAGCGATGGATAGCAGTAGGTTGTTATCGTTGATATGGCCCTACCATTAGATGGGGCATGGCACACATTTTGCCAATAATTTATACAACGGTTTTCTCGACAGCAGCTGGGAATTGCAAATTGGGGTTCTATTCCTGGCTTTGGAGGTGTGTGTGGTCATGCGGTCACGGTCAGCACAACCAAGTACATGCATTCTGAAACAGAATATGATTAAGTCGATGAGGCGTGGGTCTACCATATTGGAGACTAGAGGCCAGATTCTAGTTCCCACTTGTATGTTGCTACAGCAGAATTGTATTCACAGTCATCCGGGCCAGACTTGCTCCATGTTTTTTTTCCCAAATGCGAGTAAATTTCCAAGGAAAGTCTGCTCCTCTATTTTGCCCTACTTATCCCAGATGAAATGAGCCTTGACACTCTGGTTACTGAAGCTAACCCAGATGTTTTTATTTAAGAGGATAGAAACATCTACATAATTCTAACCATATCTAGCTTTTCTCTTTACCGCTTAAAAGTTAAATGGCTTTGCTTTTCCTGATACTGTACTTTTGATGTCTCTGGTCAGTTGAAGGTAACATTGTCATACATATTAAAAGGTGAAAAAGCTGCTGTTAGCCATTTTTCTGCTGGAAAGAAATGTCCTGTAATATGCCCAATATGCAGCTGGAGAACAAACTTTAAAGCCTCAAGTAGCCTGTTGGTGGGGATTCTGAATGCCCAGGTGAAAGTCCCATTCCTTAATGTTAGAAGTTTATATGGGAACTTGAAGAGGGCCCTGAGCTGCTATTTTCAGTTGCATGTTATGGGCAGGTGTGAAAAGAGAGAACCGGAAGTAACTGTCAAAAATGTTGCCAGAATTAAGTTCTATAGCCAGGCTCTGGGGAAGTAGTGTCCTGGGGAACTTAGTCCTGGCTTTCAGTACAAACCTATAAAAAAGAATGACTTATTCCCTAGATTCTCTTGCCAACTCTGAGACACCTGTACTCACTTGGACCTTGTCAGCATAGCACAGCCAGTGTAGCTACAGGAAAGGTGCTGGATAGAGCTAAGCAGGAAATAGTTTTTCTGACCTGTAATTTATTTATTTAGTTTTAGATTTTAATTTTTTTCCCTATTCTGCATCAGAATGAAACCTAGAGTTTTTCTAAAAAGAAAAATTTGTTGTGGAAAAAACAGAGACCACCATCCCATAATAGCTGTCTGGGCTATTAGCTATTCTGGGCTCGGTCTGTTTTTCTGGTTTTGACCAGCAATCCTATCCTGAACTTGAGAAACCTTCCCAATGAAGGTTTCATTGGAACTGGTACATCCCTGCAAAAAGGCTTTTGTTTTGACAAATCTGCATTTTCTGACCAAAAAACCAGTTTTGCTGAAAAATTCCTCTGCTCCTGGATTCTGTTCTGCCTCGGGCTCCTTCAGCAAATGCTCAATGGAAAACTCGCTCTCTTTCATGCTCATGAAACTTGAACTCATTTCATGGACTCTTGTACAAATGTGAAAATGGCACAAACACTGCGAAGCAAATTAATACTTAGATGCAAACAAATATTCATGAGACGTGTCTTCTGCATTAATTACGCACCCCCCCCCCAGCATGAATTGTGAATTTTACAGCTGAATATGCAATTCTAAATTTGCTTTTAGCAAATATTCAGTCATTTGTGCTAAAATTCACATTTGATGTTGATTTGCATTAGTAAAGCTTAAATGTTCATGGAAAACTAACATGAAACTCTTGTGAATACTGATGAACAGAACCTCTTCCAAATTTTCATGAATATCTGTAGGCAGTTTTTGCCACTATTTGCTCCAGCTGCATTAATGACAAGAAAACTAACACACATTGGACTAATGGAGTGCCATATCTACAAGTGAAATAGCTGAGGTGCTCAAATATTTGCCCACGCCTGCATCTGATGTGTTTAGATGATTCCTATGCTGCTTTGTTCTGGAAAAAAAACCAAGCTTTTACTAGCTCTCTTTAAAATCATATTTTCATTTGCTGGGCACAATCTGATCATACTGACTTCAATTCATGTTGGTTTTAACTCCATGGTTTATCCCTTTAATCTTGTTCCAAACCCTCGAAAGCACTGCATTGTTCTTCACTCAATGGGAGTCTTAGAAAGAAATGCCCTAAGTAGAATTTTGACAGAGGATCTGCAAAGGATGCTGTACGAAGTACGTTATGGGCGTATGCTATAAGGAGGGAAGCCACAGCTTGTACAGTGTGACCTAGAGCAGACTCTAGAGCAGTCCTGCAGCAGACAACATCAGGCTGACTTCATTGATAAGTCTTGATTGTGAATTTAGCTCCTGTTGCTTGCAAATCTTTCATGAACACATATTTACAGATCTGTCTAGATATAGAAAAGTACAATAGCTTTTGCAAATAAATTCCAGACTCTGCACCGCTGGCAAGCTATTTGCCTTGGGCGTGTCTGATTTATTCTGTGAATTGTCACAAGGTATTGCTTCCGCTTTCTGACTGAGTGACTTTGAAACTTTACACAGAAGATAAACGAATGCTGAAGAATGCACTTCTGGTATGAATTTTCTGATGAAATGTCACTTGTGCAATTTCCAGGATTCATGAATATTTCAGACAAACCAGTGCCCATCCAAATATTTGCTAACAGATTATATGAATCTATGAATAGTAGTGGTGAGTTTGCAATGTTTAGTCATAAAAATTATTTTCAAGTCACTTTCTTTACTATCCTACTAGTTCTATTACTATCTCCTTTTTCTACTGAAGCAAACTAAGATCCTCCTCTTTCCAACAAATTGCTGTGATTACCTTTTGAAAATGAATACTTTTCCCAATGCAATGCCCAGAAACAATCAAAGCATGCTTTGATGTCACAAATCAATTCCTCATAAATATCAGGGTTCACTGTTGGGTTGGTATTTATTGTACTAGCCTTTTCAAATTACAGTGTTTACTGGTAAACACCTTCTCTGTGAATTAATTAACATCCAACACTAGAAGGACATGGTGCTCTATAGTGCCATCGGTTTATTTCCAAATTCAACCAAAACCTGCACTTTCATTGCCTGCACCTTTCTCATCTGTTTACATTTCTTATTTTTAACTTTGTAAAGCATTTTGGGCTAGAGGTCCTAACACAAAGCCCTTTGAAGTGAATGGAGAGACTCCCATTCACTTTGATGGGCTTTGGTTAAGACTTATAATGTATATTAAGGATGCTATACAAAGAAAATAACATTGTGCATATTTCAGTCCAAATCTTAAAGTACTCAGTAGGGTTCTACCACACTGAATTTGATGGGAGGAGTAAAACCTGCATAAGAATATCAGGCGTTTGGCCCTAGGTGTTTATATAATGGTAATACAGGGTACTGCATCCACTTATGAAATTTTGCTTTGTAATGTTAAAAAAGTGTGTGTGTGTGTGTGTGTGTGTGTGTGTGTGTGTGTGTGTGTGTGTGTGTGTGTGTGTGTGTGTGATTAGCTGGTATTAGAAGAGATGCTATATATAAGTAGAGCTGGCCAAAAAACAAGAATTCCATATCGCGGTTGTGACATTTGTTTTTCATTCCACATTGGAATTAAATGGACCCCAGGCCCAAAATAGCCAATAACACAGGGATGAAGGCACTCACTGGGATGTAGAAGACCCAGGTTCAGGCTCTGCCTTGTTTGGAACAGGGCCTTGAACCTGGGTCTCCTACATCCCAGATGAGTGCTTTAACTGCCAGGTTATGGAGTTAGTCGCTCCCTCTTAATCTGGCCTGTTGAAGCTGTTTCATTTTCTATAACTTAATTAAATATCCATTGGGCCAGAAACAGCAAAACTGACTCTATAGCCTGATGGTTAGGGGGCTCACCTGGGATGAGGGAGACCCATGTTCAGGTCTCTGCTCTATATCAAGCAGAGCCTGAACCTGGGTCTCCCTCTTCTGAAGTGAATGCCCTAATAACCACTTGGCTATTGGCTATTTTGGGTGGCTTTCTTCTCCTGCTCTCACCCCGCACTGTTTTGACCAGAAGTTCTCTCCTGGACCTGAGAAACCTTTCCAACAAAAAGTGTATGGGGAAGTGTAGACGACTGGGATGGTTTCTCTCTCTCTCTCTGCCCTATCTTGTTAAACTGAAATATATCTGTAGGCGCCTCCACTAAAGAATTTACTGTAAATATTTCACTATAGCTTGAGCTAATGAGGGAGGATGGGGAGTTACTTCCATTTTCCTTCAGCATTAAACATAACGGAACAGCAAATTCTTTGCACTTTCTTTAAATGGCTTGGGGAGAACGTGGATTCGTCCTCCTGGATAAGTCTTTGGCTTGGTCTACACTACCGCTTATGTCGGTATAACTTACTTCACTCAGCCGCTCTCTTGAGCAGTGTAAGTTACACCGACCTACGCACTGGTGTGGACAGCGCTATGTTGGTGGGAAAGCTTCTTCCGCCGGCCTAGCTACTTCCTCTCGCAGAGGTGGAGCTAAGCCAACGGGAGAGCTCTCTCCCGTTGGCATAGAGCGTCTTCCCCAGACATGCGACAGTGGCGCAGCTGCACCACGAGCCCTTGGTCTGTTGCAACTACATTTGACAATGGCGAGGCAGCTGGTGTGTGAGACCACTGCCAAGTGTGCTGACCAGGACTGACTCATTGTTTCCCTGGAGAACAAGGAAAACTGATTTATGCTCCCCTGTAGCACAGCACTTAGCACGATGGGGTCTGTGTCCATGACTGGGGCTGCAAGGTGCCACTGCTACCGTAATCATGAATAATTAAAAATGCACGGAGTTGATCTGAGTGGGTGAATTGTGGCAGCCCAGTGCATCTACTTGTTCTGTAGGTGAATTTGCAGCACCATTGGCATCCCCATAGATAAAGCAGAGGCCTCCCTCCAGCCTAAGATTTTACTAGTGAGAACTCAACAGAGAAGCTGTATTCAGAAACAAGAAGAAGAAGAAACCATTGCATAAATGTTTCATTGAACCTGTGGAGGGTACTTTGTTTGGTATTTAGCTTGGAAGCCTGAAGTGTTCTGAAGCAGGAATTGCTTGTAGGTAGAAGAATAATGTATTTATGTATTACCTGTCTCTGTTCAATCACCTGTCTTGCCTGCCATCTATACACGCGTACACAAGTATAGTAGACCTGGGTGAAACCTGGAAAAAATGATCTGTGGGTATTTGTACAGGAAAGTGAATTCTGCTTCAGCTACGCTTGTACCCCTTTTCACTTTCATAGACTCATAGGACTGGAAGGGACCTCGAGAGGTCATCTGGCACTTTCCTCTGGTGCTTATGCAGCTGACTTTTACTAGTCTGGACACTGATAGAGGGCCTGCTCCAAAGCCTATTGAAACCAATGGGTGATTTTCCCATTAACTTCAATAGGCTTTGGACCAGGTCCAGAAAAGAATCTTGAAGCTGGCATGCTCAAACACTCATGGAAATCAAACATTCAATTTGCTTTTTGGAGCATTCTGTCTAGCAAATTGATGATACATTGTGCTCAACCAATTGGGGAATGAAAACAATACCATGAGTGACTTGCACGTCCACCATAATTGAGCTGCAAGATGAGTGAGGTAATATTTTTTATTAGGCCATCTTCTGTCGGGGGGGTCTCTCTCATCAACAGAAGTCCGTCCAATAAAAGATATTACCTCACCTGTGTCTCTAATATCCTGGGACCAGCACAGCTACTACAACACTGCATATAACTGACCTACACAGTTTGGATTTGGAACAGCAAGCCATAGTACAGGCGAGTCTCATCTTACGCTGGGGTTACGTTCCGCAGTTAGCGCGTAAAGCGAAAATCGCGTATAGTCAAAATTACATTGAGTGTAATGGCAGGCAGAATCGCCCGCACTACAGGTATTTAAATTGTTGTTTGTCTCTGTAGCGGGGTGGAACCCGCTCCTGCCCGGAGGGGCTGGAAATAGCCCTGGGAGAGGGCTGAGGCTCAGAGGCTGGGCTGATGAGCAAGGCAGCCACAGCTGGGGCCAGTTAATCAGGCCCCAGCTGGCCCTTATAAGAGGGCAGTGGGCCTGGAGCAAACAGACACTCTCTCTCTGTCTGTAGAGAGGGAAGGGCCTGGCTGCAGGACCTGACCAGGTACCTAGGTTGGAGCAGGGCTGGGGAAGGCCAGAGGAGCTGGGGAGCTCCGGCTGGGAAAGCCCCAGGCTGCGGCCTAGTGTTAGGCCCAATAGGTACAGGGGTTGCAGGGGGTAACCCACGGGTAGGCTGAGGCAGCAGGTCCAAACCCCCTTTGCCTGTGATGAGTGGCTTATACTGCAGTCTGACCCAGGGCACGGGGGCTAGCTGGTGACTGGCAGTAGCCTACGACTGAGCGAGGTGGGGATAGTGGGTTGGGGGTTCCCCTGGGGAGGGGAGACCCAGATCTAGGGGTACTGCCAGGGGGCAGCACCCCAGTTAAAGGGGCACCGGGTCCTGGGAGGGACACGGGGCCAGCGTGGACAGGCGGATCACTGGCCTGCAGAGGGCGCTCCAGGGCTGGACGAGCTAATTCCCAGGACAACCAGCAGGAGGCGCCGCAGGGGTGAGTCCGACTCTGCCACAGTCTCCTTTTTTTTCCCCTTCTTCTTTATTTTTTTTTAATTCGCACATGTTAAATGCGTGTAAGATGGGACTCGCCTGTAAATGAATTTGGAAGAAAAAAAAATTTGAACAACAATTTGAGAAAACTGTCTGCAAAAAAGATTGCAATCTGAACAGAAAGGATTTATTTATTGCCCAGCATTAGTGTATAATAGAAACCTAGAGCGAGAAATGATTTTAAAATGATGGTTGAACCCCCACAGGAAAAGGTTTAGATCTGGATTCACATTTTCCCCCAAAGCTCCAGCAACATGGGGAAGTGGTGTTAATTGCCCCATCTCTAGTGAACAATAAAGATAGGTTGTTGCTTTTTTTTAATAGCACTTTCACATCTAACAAGGGTGGCAGAATTGGTTTCAGAGCAGATGCAGTTGTATGCTCTATAGGTCAACCACTAAAGAATGGGATTGTATGGGGTAGTGGTGGGTCCGGGAGGTCAATATCGGAAGGACTAGTTATGATTCCCTTTTAATCTACCCCATCTGCATTGAGACGGTCAGGATTCTTCAAAATGGCATTTCTTGGGGAAGTGGAGAGCCTGTTTGCTCATCAAAAGGGCACTGGTCCTTTGTCAAAGACAAGGAAGATGTATTTGAAAATTAAATGGCTGTTTTTTTTCCCCTACGCACCTTTTGGAGAGAGTTTTTAAGTGAAGTTTACACAGCATAATGGAAAGCTACACTGTCACTATGTGGAGAGATAAGCTGCTGCTCACTGAACTTCTCCAAGCATTGCACTCTGGAAGCAACACTCAGTGAATGCTAATGGGAACCACAAAAGCACTTTTTAAAATCTCAGTTGAAGATCTCTGTTCTTAAAGCTAAATCACTCATTCCCCAAAGGGGGCTGCTCTTTAACAGTCTCTAACCTCACTGAGATCTGTGTTTTAGGGTTTTCGTTTTTGTGGCCCCATCGTTATTTCTTGAAGAATTCTGCATCTGTTTTGTATTTTTTCTTTTCTGATCTGTGATATTTGTGATTCTTCATCTCTGGACTTAGTCCCAGATTTTCATGTTGTTTTACATTCTTTTTGGATGGATGATAACATTCTCCTCTGGTGAGTTTTTTTTTCTTCCCAGGAGTGAGTTAGTATGCAGGAGGTTTTGGATCCCACGTTATTTCCACAGACCGGAGGCAAAAAAGAAGTTTTCCTCTTTGATATCCCTTGTGCATTGTTTCAGAGTTGTAAAGGGACTTTACATGCTATTTACTGATAGCGAAAAAGGTTATTCTGCCAAATCAATATCAAATCTAACAGACTGAAGCAGACGGGTTCTTGGAAATTCAATGTGGGCAAAGTTTTGACTTCAGCAAACACTTTCTCACCCTAGAATTATATTGAGGAATGACAAATAGACGCTTCCGTTACCTGGTTAAGTTCACAGTAGTTATAATTTTTAAAGTTGTTTACTTATAGAAAGTGACTCTGGATTTTTGATGACCATTAAGGAGAGAGCTTTAATTTCATATTCCAGCACACTCTGCTAGTGTTACATTAACTCTTTCTGATGTCCTGGGAGAAGACTTGAAATATGACTTATGAGGCGAGGCTGAGGGAACTGGGATTGTTTAGTTTACAGAAGAGAAGAATGAGGGGGGATTTGATAGCTGCTTTCAACTACCTGAAAGGGGGTTCCAAAGAGGATGGATCTAGACTGTTCTCAGTGGTAACAGATGACAGAACAAGGAGTAATGGTCTCAAGTTGCAATGGGGGAGGTTTATGTTGGATATTAGGAAAAAAATGTTCACTAGGAGGGTGGTGAAGCACTGGAATGGGTTACCTAGGGAGGTGGTGGAATCTCCTTCCTTATTGGTTTTTAAAGTCAGGCTTGACAAAGCCCTGTCTGGGATGATTTATTTGGGGATTGGTCCTGCTTTGAGCAGGGGTTTGGACTAGATGACCTCCTGAGATCCCTTCCCACCCAGATATTCTATGATTCTATGAAATGTTGCCCACAGGCTCATTTCACCTGATTCCAGGAAGTGAAATAAATTGCTCCCATGTGAAAGAAAACCTTGTCTGCTTGACTGTTGTTGACTAATGCTGCCTACCGACCATTCTGAAGGCATTTTCTGATGGAAGAAGTCCCCCAGGATGTAAATGTAATTCAAATACTTCTGAGAGCTGCACTTCCACTTCAGAATGTTATGAAAACTTGGAATTGAGGTTTGGTCCTAAATACCTGAGTATTTCTGACCTGTAGAGCTGTGGTTGGGTTGTGACTCTTGTTTCGTGGGTTTTCCTTTTCAAAGTCCAAAACTTCCTTCTTGCTTTCTGCACAGTATGAGCTAGAGCACTACACCTGAATTGTCCTGCAGTCAAAGGGCCATCTTCAATTTAGACCCCAATTTACCTCCATCGCGCACAAGATTAACTTCCTCACTGTACTGTTGTAAATTATTTCCATCTGCAACGCTAAGTCATGAAATAGACATGCTATATGCTAAAGAAATATGAAACCCGCAGCATTTTGTTTTTTGAGCAATGGCTCCTATTGTCCCTAGGCCTTGGTAAATGGAAAGGCCTGCTCGCCTGGCTACTACTTGCAACGCCTTGAAACTGGCTTTTACCACTGGCCCTCTTTCTTTTGGCTAGAGCTGTCCCAGTTACTAGTCACTAAGCTTTCATCCTAACCATTCATGCGTCAGCTCAGGCTGCTGTATCTTTTTGATCCTTCACTGCCTCTTTGAACAGCCATATAGGTCTTGTGAAAAATAATTGAAACATTTGTTTTTATGATACCATATTCTGAGGATCCCTGGGAAATAGTAGATTAATTTTTTCCATTATAGCCTACAGGGTGACCCATGCATGGCAACATCTCATTTAATCAGGAATTTCCATGTATAGTAGTAGGCCTGGGCATGCTGGCCGAATCTAAAATAGGTACTACCTGAACCATTGCCCAAACATCAAATTGGATCCCAAATTCATGTGAAGTTTTTTTAAAGTTTAGATAGCACCCACTCCCCACTCTGCTTTTGTCCCCTCATTTTTGCTGCCTCTATTGCCTGATTAATCTCAAAGTGAAACTGGCAGGATACAATGGGAGACTTTCTTCACGGGTTACCTGGCCTGAACAAAGCGAGAAGGAATTCAGGAAAGAAATCAAGGGCGCCTGTCCTCATGAGATTACCGGACCTGCATTTTACACGCCAGATCAGAGAAGCTGGGATATTTTGGATATGAGACAGTATCCGGTATCAGTGACATGACTTCCTGACTGGTTTGTCTGCAGGGTTTGCCCCCAGGGCTTTTGGATCTAAAAGCATGAAGCCTCTACCACCTGAATTAAAAGCCCAGTGCTGTTAGCGTGGATGCAGTAGCAGACGCCTAAACCTCCATATGGTCTATCTGCTACTAGGGGACTAATACTAGTGTGGGTCTTTATCTGGGTCACATACACCTTCAAACTGTTGATGCCTATGTGCCGGGCTGGCCCAAGGCATATACAGTGCAAAGCTGTAAGAGACTCCAATTTTGGGGACCTGGAGCGGGGATATAAAGGACTAGCTGCTTACCCATGTGGGCAGTCTTGAAGAGCACTGACCTGGTACATGCAGCCTGGTTTCTCTCTTGCCCCTTCCAGCTGCTGAATTCTTTTCCTCAAAATATTTCATAGGATCCCTTTTGAAAAAGAAAAAAGCTCACATCAGTTCCCTCGAAATGACCAGTTTATCCCCACATAAACAAAAACCAGCCAGAGACCAGTCTGACCAAGTATCAGCCCCAGTCGCAACCTGACTCTAGCTGATAGCAAAGCAAAATTCTCCACCTGCCCTAGCCTAAGTGTAAGCACGGTGGCTCCTTATTTATGCTAATAATGGTGTTTGAACTGCACTTGAGCATCACTTAGAACTTATTGCTTCAGGGAAGAGCAAAATCTTCCGAGTGAATAGCCCTTGTGTATTATATGGCCTTATATGAACAATTCTATTGTCTGATACTAAAGGGCATCAGATTGCTCAGATGTACTTATACAGATGTTTGGAGCCTCAAATTGTAGTGATGCTAGGATTCTCATTAACATTACATAATGCTGCAGAGCTGGTTCCAATCTGCTCTCTTGTGCACACTGTGTATCTGTTTATTGCACTTTCTTGCAGTGTACAATAGAGAGGAACATCCAATATCTGTGAAACAAAGAGGTTCTCATGAGAGCCCTGGTTCTGAACTCTTCCCCTCCGCCCCCCAATCCAAATAGCACGGCCCATATCGACTATTAAATGTATATGATGCATTGGGTGACGTGCAAATGGATAAATCTTAAATTACTGATTGGCCCTTTGTTTCCTGAAACAGCTGAACGGTCCCAAGTAGGCTCAAGTAGGAATGTTGGCTATCATTTTCAAAAGTGATTTAGGTATTCAGGAGCTTAATTCCTATTGAAAGTCAATGGACCTTAGGTTCTTGCATCAGTTCTGTGCTTTCACCAATAGGAATCTCGATTGATTACATTTCTCAAACTTTCACTTTCCCTGACGTTGATAAAGGTGCTGCCTAATGGTATGAGCATAGTGCTGGGAGCCGGGAACTACTCCGGTGTTCTAAGTTTGGACACAGACATCCTCTGTTGTGTTGGACAATTCACTTAACCAGTCTTTTTTCCCTTTTTTATAAAATGAGGTACAATTTCAATACACACTTTAGCAGAGCCCTGTGAGAATTAGTGTTTGTAAGACCTTTGGAGATGAAAATCATAGCAAGTCCTTATTACCGAGGGTGTTGCATTGGGATCTTGGAGGCAAAGTTGCATAGTTGGAAGGTGCATGGAAGTTGCATTGATTTTGTTGTGGGAGAGGAAAGATTGGGTGGATAAGAGTAACTCGGTGGGGAAGAGATGAAAGGATGAGCTGGAATCAAGTACTGGAGTGAAAAGTTTTGATATGTTTATGCTTTACAAAAACATCTAGCAAAATAGAAAGGAAGTGGCATGATATGGTCAAAGAACAATCCCTTTTGATTTCAAAATTCTAGCATGGGTAAAGTGAGGGTTAATATAACAGATATAGTATCAGTGCTTTCCTTCATCACACTGTAAATAAAGAACATTCAGCAATAGTAAAATATGACCCTAACTGTTTCCATCCTGAAGAATTGTCTTTCTGGGAATTAAAAATATGTCAAACCCCTGCTGGAGGTAATAATAAGCGAAAACTCTTTCATTCAGCTCCTAAAAATGTATTTGCCTTGTGAGTGGCTCCCAGCAGATGTCTGTGGAAAGTTTACTTCCCCTATTAGGAATTGCACATGGGAGGAGAGGAAATAAGATGGTATCAAATGGAAGTTTCTGGAACACCGGGGTCCTGTGTTTGCCCCAGCCAATGATCCACTGCCTGCTGATGTGAAGTTTTATTATGATGGTAATCACCTACCTAGCAAGAATATTACTCAGTGGGTATTAATGTCCTATGTAATGAGGTCATGCGTACTAATTGTTTCAATATGGATTTTTATTTGGTACTAGAGTAGCCACTGCAATGAGTATGGTAGTTTATATAATTGATCTATTCAGAGAGAACTGAATGCCTAATCAAGAAGATATTGTACATTATATATATCTTTCTCGCATTCATATATATATATATATGAGAGAAAGAGAGAGAGACTGTGTATAGATATATATTTTGTCCGTGTATCCAACATAATCAAATTCTGAAGATGCACTAGATCATTTTCATTTGGCTTTCAATATGTAAAATCTAAGTGTATCACTCATGAAGGGTTTTTTAAGTTATACAATACAGTTTCCAATTTGCAGATTTTTTTCCATATAATGAGTGAGTGTTTCTCAGATCAGGTTGCATAATTGCATGTCCACTGAGGTTTGCATGGCCTTAGCAATTAATTCAAAGTTAAACACACAAAAAATGTGTGTGTGAAGAGGATATTAAAATTGTATTAGGTTCAACAGTGCCAGTTCTGGTATATTTTCCACTTTATCTTTCAACCTGCATTAGAAAATACAGTTGTTCATGACTAATTTTATTTTATAACTCACTTGAAAAATGCACATTGGCTCAAATGTTTCATGGTTTTTGCAAAGGTTGACCCGTGGGTGCCAATGACATAAAGTGCAACAAGGTCAGATCTACTGTCCATAATTCATATAATTTAATGCCTCATAAAATGTGAAAATGAATACACTGGAATTTGTGGAGAGGAAGAGACCTTCAGCTTTAGGAAGAGCAACAAAATATTACAGTATTTCTCCATACAGGAGCAATAAGCAAAATTTTTCTGACCAATAATCTGACTTAATGTGAAGAATCATGAATTTGCTTAATAGTGAAGCTTAATATGTATTTATAGTACACATAGCTTATGTGTGGTTTTCAAGCTACATCAATAATGTGGTGCCTATTCTGATTTTTCAGTAAAATAATCTCAGGTACGCTCATGTTTCCTTATTGCTAAATCAGAGGCAGAATTCCTAAAATGCTGTGGCATTGGCATACAACTCTTCATTGTAAGATGTTAAATAGAAAAATCATATTGGTAATTTCTCTCTGCCTCACAAACGTCTCCCTCCATCATTAAAAAATATTTACATTTCAAAGTAAAATAAGGAGTGTGGCTGAATGAAATTGGGTAAGTGAAAAGGGATTTATTTTGCTTAGGTTAGATAGAACACATCATCATAGCTCTGGAGTACTGGACAAAAACTGAAAATCAAGTGGCAACTGCGTGAACGACATTAAAACGATATGTCAGAAAAATCTATGATAGGTTTAAAAATGGATCCGTGTTTAAAAAAGATGAAAGGGTAATTGACAAAATGGCATTACTGTAATAGCTGTAATACTGTAATGTCAGACTTTAGCTGAATAAGGAAAGCTATTGAAGTGATTCTATAGTTTCAGCAGAAAATATTCCTAACTTACCAGGCTGATTAAACTACATGCACTTGTAATAGCTTTAAAGTTTCAGGCTTATGAAATAAAACTCAAACACTCCTAATCTCTTACAGAGCCAACTTCCAAATTCAAAGTTTAAATTTAACTGTAAAAGAAACAAAACAATTGAGTTGAAATAATTCCCCTTTTATGCACGCAGCATGTGACATGCTGTCATCACTGTTACCATATACTGCTCATCCACCTTTCCCAAATCCTCCGCCATCAAATACGTGTACAACACAATGCACGTGGGCCAAATGCTGCTGTGTTCTGTCTGTTCAATCTCACGAGGAGGAATGCAAGCACATTTGAGCCTTCACTTCTCGGGTTCCTGGTTCAAATCCTGCCTGTGTTGCTGCTGATCCGAAGTTACCATTTAAGGGCTGTTTAGTCATGGGTTTCTTAGTCTTAGGCTAGTTACCAGTGGCTAGATGACTATGCAGTAGCCATTGTGGCATTTCATGCTAATTGGCTCGTTCAGCAGAGAAACAAAGGTTTGAACAGACAGGGGAACTGCCCATTTCTGTGTTAACAATAGAGGTGTTTAGTTTGGGACAGGGTGGGAGCAGTACTTGTGCTGCCTCCGGCAGTGCTATCTCTGTTTGTGCATAAGCCGGAAAATCCGGTCTCCAGGGTTGTCAAGTCAGCACCTTCTGCATGCCCTAAATTCACATGAGGTTTTTAAAAATGTCCATTTCATCTATGGTGCCACATGCACATTACATTAAACCCGAGGGCTGGAAAACACATGAATTACAGAAAAGAAATCTTCCTGCAATACACTGTGCATCTCATGAGTGCCGTACATAAAGTGGCTTTGAGGAATTGAATTCAATTTGAAATCCATTTTCACATTTGGATAAATCATCCCTCTATACTGAGACGATACTAGTTGGAAATTTAAATAAACGTTGTTTGGTTGTTGTGGTTAGAAAAACCTGAATCCAGTCCAGACACTTTCCACTAGCAGCTCTGTGTTGAACACCACCTGTGCTGGATAATTTGCAGACAAAAGTAAATCCTAGAAATATCTCACCTGGCCAGCCTCTTACAGCAATCAACTCCCCAGAGGTTTTTTCTGCATTCACTTTTTAAAACACTATAGATGGTGTTAGCTCCGTATGGCAAATTGCATTGGTAAGCTCTGCCGATGTGCAAAATAGTCACAGGAACCAGTGCATGTTTCATATGTAATTGGACCAAGGTGTGAGGAGACGAGTAAAGCAAAGTGTTAAGATCTCCGAAATCCCATGAAGAGTGTCAATGTTTTCAGGGATCTGAATGATGTACATAGTTGGCTTTGATTCTGTGTGTGTTCTAGTGGCTTTTGACTTCTGGGTGGATTGGAAGTGTAGGAGATATGTTTGAAACATGTTGGATATACAGTGAATGTTAATAGTCTACACTCTCTATCTCTACAGATGGTTGAAAACCTTTGAGCAGGGTCAGACTCAAACCCATTCTCCTTTGATTTAATCTCTCCACCAACTCCTTTGACTTTGTTGCAGGTCACTCATGCCAAATATCAGAGGGGTAGCCATGTTAGTCTGGATCTGTAGAAGCGGCAAAGAGTCCTGTGGCACCTTATAGACTAACAGACGTATTGGAGCATAAGCTTTCGTGGGTGAATACCCACTTCTTCAGATGCAAGCAGTGGAAATGTCCAGGGGGATAAATATGCAGGGAAGAGTCAGGCTAGAGACAACGAGGTTAGTTCAATCAGGGAGGATGAGGCCCTCTTTTAGCAGTTGAGGTGTGAACACCAAGGGAGGAAAAACTTCTTTTGTAGTTGGCTAGCCATTCATAGTCTTTGTTTAGTCCTGAGTTGATGGTGTCAAATTTGCAAATGAACTGAAGCTCAGCAGTTTCTCTTTGAAGTCTGGTCCTGAATTTTTTTGCTGCAGGATGGCTACCTTTAAATCTGCTATTGTGTGTCCAGGGAGATTGAAGTGTTCTCCTACAGGTTTTTGTATATTGCCATTCCTAATATTTGATTTGTGTCCATTTATCCTTTTGCATAAGGACTGTCCAGTTTGGCCGATGTACATAGCAGAGGGGTCATTGCTGGCACATGATGGCGTATATTACATTGATGGATGTGCAGGTGAATGAACCAGTGATGGTGTGGCTGATCTGGTTAGGTCTTGTGATGGTGTCCCTGGTGTAGATATGTGGACAGAGTTGGCATCGAGGTTTGTTGCATGGATTGGTTCCTGAGTTCGAGTTATTATGGTGCGGTGTGTAATTGCTGGTGAGAATATGCTTCAGGTTGGTGGGTTGTCTGTGGGCGAGGACTGGCCTGCCTCCCAAGGCCTGTGAAAGTGAGGGATCGTTGTTCAGGATGGGTTGTAGATCACTGATGATCCGTTGGAGAGGTTTTAGCTGAGGACTGTAAGTGATGACCAGTGGAGTTCTGTTGGTTTCTTCAGTTTGTCTTGCAGCAGGAGGCTTCTGGGTACACGTCTGGCCCTGTTGATCTGTTTCCTTATTTCTCATGCGGATATTGTAGTTTTGAGAATGCTTGGTGAAGATCTTGTAGGTGTTGGTCTCTGTCAGAGGGGTTGGAGCAAATACAGTTGTACCTCAGTGCTTGGTTGTAGACAATGGATCGTGTGGTGTGTCCGGGATGGAAGCTGGAGGCATGTAGGTAGGCATAGCGGTCGGTTGATTTTCGGTATAGGGTGGTATTAATGTGTCCATTGCTTATTTGCACCGTGGTGTCTAGGAAGTGGACTTCCCGTGTAGACTCGTCCAGGCTGAGGTTGATGGTGGGGTGGAAGCTGTTGAAATCGTTGTGGAATTGTTCCAGAGTTTCCTTCCCATGAGTCCAGATGATGAAGATGTCATCAATGTAGCGTAGGTAGAGAAGGGGCGTGAGTGGACGAGAGCTGAGGAAGTGTTGTTCCATGTCAGCCATAAAAATGTTGGCATATTGTGGGGCACGCACAATTATTTCAAATTTGGTGACAATACATAC
Organism: Chelydra serpentina; assembly: GCA_037349315.1. Classification (NCBI taxonomy): domain Eukaryota; kingdom Metazoa; phylum Chordata; order Testudines; family Chelydridae; genus Chelydra; species Chelydra serpentina. Next base: position 33,324,121 of record JBAIAC010000026.1, read on the forward strand.
GTCCAGACCAGTGGCACCGCTATGGGCACCCGCTCTCGTCCACTCACGCCCCTTCTCTACCTACGCTACACAACGATTTCAACAGCTTCCACCCCACCATCAACCTCAGCCTGGGCCAGTCTACATGGGAAGTCCATTTCCTAGACACCACGGTGCAAATAAGCGATGGACACATTAACATTTGTGGATGTTTTTGTACGTTTTCAAATATATTGATTTCAATAACAACACAAAATACAAAGTGTACAGTGCTCACTTTATATTATTATTTTTATTACAAATATTTGTACTATAAAAATGATAAACAAAAGAAACAGTATTTTTCAATTCACCTCATACAATACCGTAACGCAATCTCTTTATCGTGAAAGCACAACTTACAAATTTTGGTGGTTTTTTTTATGTAACATCACTCAAAAACAAAACAATGTAAAACTTTGGAACCTACAAGCCCACTCAGTCCTACTTCTTGTTCAGCCAGTCACTAAGACAAACACATTTGTTTACATTTACAGGAGATAATGCTGCCGGCTTCTTATTTACAATGTCACCAGAAAGTGAGAACAGGCATTTGCATGGCACTTTTGTAGCCGACATTGCAAGGTATTTACGTGACAGATATGCTAAGCATTTGTATGCCCCTTAATGCTTTGACTACCATTCCAGAGGACATGCTTCCATGCTGATGACGCTTGTTTAAAAAAAATGCGTTAATTAAATTTGTGACTGAACTCCTTGGGGGAGAATTGTATGTCCCCTGCTCTGTTTTACTCACATTCTGCCATATATTTCATGTTATAGCAGTCTCAGATGATGACCCAGCACATGTTGTTCATTTTAAGAACACTTTCACTGCAGATTTCACAAAATGCAAAGAAGGTACCAATGTGAGATTTCTAAAGATAGCTACAGCACTCGACCCAAGGTTTAAGAATCTGAAGTGCCTTCCAAAATCTGAGAGGGACGAAATATGGAGCATGTTTTCAGAAGTCTTAAAAGAGCAACACTTTGATGCGGAAACTACAGAACCCGAACCACCAAATAAGAAAATCAACCTTCTGCTGGTGGCATCTGACTCAGATAATGGAAATGAACATGTGTTGGTCTGCTCTGCTTTGAATTGTTATCAAGAAGAACCTGTCATCAGCAGGGGCGCATGTCCCCTGGAATGGTGGTTGAAGCATGAAGGAATATATGAATCTTTAGCGCATCTGGCACGTAAATATCTTGCGACACCAGATACGACAGTGCTATGCAAACTCCAGTTCTCACTTTCAGGTGACATTGTAAACAAGAAGCGGGCAGAATTATCTCCTGCAAATGTAAACAAACTTGTTTGTCTGAACAAGAAGTAGGACTGAGTGGAATTGCAGGCCCTACAATTTTAAATTGTTTTATTTTTGAATGCAGTTATTTTTGTTCATAATTCTACATTTGTAAGTTCAACTTTCATGATAAAGAGATTGCACTGCAGTACTTGTATGATGTGAATTGAAAAATATTATTTCTTTTGGGTTTTTTTACAGTGCAAATGCCTGTAATCAAAAATAAATATAAAGTGAGCACTGTACACTTTGTATTCTGTGTTGTAATTGAAATCAATATATTTGAAAATGTAGAAAACATCCAAAAATATTTAAATAAATGGTATTCTATTATTGTTTAACAGTGTGATTAATCACAATTAATTTTTTAATCGCTTGACAGCCCTAATGAATAGATACTCCAATGTATCTGAAACCTCACTATCCCAACCTCAACATTATCCCAACCCCTTCCTTGTCACCTGTGTATCTCATGCTGGTGGACAAGGAAAAGATTTGGATAATGCAGAGGTTCGGATAATAGAGCAGAGACCCTCGGCCAGGACTGTGAGGAGGAAGAGGAGTCCCCGGCTGCGGGGGAGGCCACCCAGCTGGTGAATGGCTAGCAAAGGGAGCCCTCTGCTTCTCCGCTGTCACAGGAGTGAGTGAGCTGGGCAGGACAGAGACCTCCAGCCAGGACTACAAGGAGGAGGAGGAAACACCAGTTACGGGACAAGCTGCTGCCTCTACTGAATGACCAAGTAGCTCCTGCCCTCTCAATTATCCAAGCTCCTGATTAACTGAATAAAATCCATGCCCCCCCTGCTCTTCAGAGACTCAGGCATATACTGGGTATAAGTTACAGTTCTTATGCACCAATGCAGTGCCCTTGTGGAATCTCTCCTCCCAGATGACGTGACAGACTTGCTTTCCTTTTATGAGGCGAATGTTGCAGCCTGTGTGTTTAAAGTTCTATGAGCCTACCCAGTACCACTGTGATCCGTCAATTCGCTCCCTGTACATTTTCTTTTTTTTGTATCTAGTGGTTCCAGCCCTAGTTGTCTCTCATTTAAGCTTCTTAGCTCCCAGACGCATGCAGCACCAATGAGCACCAACAGCAGTGGGATTATAGCAAAGCTACAGGCTTCCACAAAGCAGCGCCCAGCCTTCAGCTATATTCTTTCAGCTATTTCTGTCTATTCCACTCAGACTGAAATGCCACCCCGCTTCCAAGCTTCTCTTCCAGCCCTTAGCTGATATGCTAACAACTGAACGTTTGCTGCAGCACTGGAAGTCTCATAATTAACAGGAGGAGCCCGGTTTTCTAGCTGCCGGAGATTTAACGAGTTAAGGAAGACATCAAAAACCTTAGCATAAGTTCAATGGCTCTCTCGTCATTTAAATTTAAAATAGATCTATCCACTTATGCATGAGAGCGGGAGATGGCTTCTCAGACTTTTTTCCATGGACTCATGCGGGCAGTAATTGTTTTTTCTGATAGGCATAATTCTCATCAATAAATCATTGCATTTTTCAGGCCCTGTCTGATGCATTTTAAATGTCTTTTTATAACGTCTCAGGGAACATTTACCTCCAGCTCCTGAAATGTCCCATTTGGACACACTGTAATAAAGTCTTTTAATGCCGAGGTTAAAAGTTTATCGGGATATTTTCTTTTTCCGTCAAGATGTCAATTTTCAACAAGGCCTATTGCACAAAAGAACAGTTTTGCGGTAAATATTCACAGAGACGTGCTGGTGGTTTTCGTTGCTCATAATATCCACTTGGTTGCATGTTTCAAAATTTTGACTATGACCTTTGGAGATAGAAATACTCATGCTTGCTCTCATTGAGCTAGCATGCTAAAAATAGTAGTTTCGCGCCCGTAGCATGGACAGTGGTGAGCGGCAGTGTAGGCCGCCCCGAGTACAAACCTGCCTTGTTCCATTAGGTATGTACTCGGGGTGACCAGCACTCGACACTGTTCATGCTACCATAGCTCCACTACTATTTTTTGTGTGCTAGCTCAATGTGTGTGTGTGTGGCCATCTAAGTCACATGGAAGATGGACGGATCCCCAAAGACCTGTTGTATGCCGAACTTGCCTCCGGAAACAGAGCTACAGGACGGCCCCACCTTCGCTTCAAGGATGTTTGTAAGACGGACCTGAAGACTGTTCAGATCGACATCAACAGCTGGGAAGAGCTCGCCCAGGACAGATGCAGATGGAGACACGCTCTGACCACTGGATTGAAAACTGGCAAAGACAAGCTGCGGCAGCTTGCCGAGGAAAAGCGGCTTCAACGGAAAAGGAAGCAGCGGCTCCAACCCACAGCTGACACCGCCTTCAAATGCAGCAAATGCAATCGAGACTGCCACTCTCGTGTGGGGCTCCACAGCCACAACAGACGCTGCACAACCATCAACTAAACATTCCCCATGGGCGCATATCCATCGTCTCTCGAGACTAACGGACGCCAACAACAGCTCAATGTGAGCGAGAGCATGGCAGTCACACGCTCCGCTCCGAGTGTAGACGTAGCCTTACTGTTACAATCAAGTGCTGCCTGATGGTGCTAGTAAAAGAGGTTGTATTTGTCTTTGGGTTAGAGCATAATGCCAGGACTTACTAGGGCTCCTGAATTCTGTTCCAGCATTGTCCCCGTGACTGGCTGTAATGTTTGGCTAATTCCTTTACCTTTTTGTGCCTCGGTAGCTCTCTCTGTGAAATGGGTATAAAAATACCTGTCTTTGGGGACGGCGGGTGAGGGAGGGAGGTGTGGCTGGCTTAGGCTGTTTCTAAAGCATTATAAGATCCTTTGGATGAAAGACACTAAATTATGGGCACCCCACACTGGCACAGTTCATAAACATGGTCATTTGAAATCCAGCTATGTACAGATATACAAGGTTTAGCTAGCTACGCACACGGCTGTGCTGGCAGAGTTCTGATGGCTTCTGGAATAGAAGACAAGGTGGCCTGCTCCCAAATTCTTTAAAGGGATATTACCCAATTCATTGGCTGTGGAGTTGGGGGGAACCGGCTGGGCCAAACTGGAGTAGGGCTGTAATCTTTCACATCATTTTGCAATGACGTTCACTCAGATTTGGCCTGGCCGCCTCTCCAGCTGTGTCTGGCCTAAATCTGAGTGAGCGGCATTGCGACCTGGTGCACAGGGTTGTAGCACCACTCAGGTTTGGCCTGGCCACCCCTCTGTGATGGGGAGGTGGCCGGGCCAAATTTCAGTGAGTGATGAGGAAGAGGTGGCCGAGCCAAATCTGAGTGAGTGGCTTTGCAACCTGGCATACAGGGTCACTGCACCCCTCAGGTTTGCACCAGGTCACAAAGCCACTCACTCAAATTTGGAGTGGGTGGCTTTTAGACGCTCATGAGCATGATGGGTCAGGTTGCTGGTGGGGGTGGGGAGGCCTGAGAGAGGAAGAGGAGGGTCAGGAAGATGGGGCAAATCTAGGGCACCATCACTTTAAGTGGTGCCCCACAACCCCGATCCAATTCCTATACACTGCAACCTTTAGCAGTAATGCAATGCGTACTGACTGTACGGGTGTAATTTATTTTATTTACAATTTAAATCAGGGGACTGAAACTCAAATTACCATAAGGGCCACATGAGGACTAGTGCATTGGCCTGAGGGCCGCATCACTGACCCTCCCCCCTCGCTGGCCCCGCCCCCACTTCACCCCTTCCATTAGGCCCCACCCCTTCTCCGCCTCCTCCCCTGTGCGCATGGCTTCCCGCTCCTCCCCCTTCCCTCCCAGAAACCGCAAAGCTCTTCCCATGCAGCCCGCGGAGCTCTTCCCTGCGGCCCGCCGGGCTCCCCGCGCCCCACCCCCGCCCTCCTATTTTATTTATTTATTTATTTATTTTTTACCCCAGGCAGTTCCCGCCACCAGAGCAACTGTCTGGTGGCGGGAACTGCCTGGGGGTTTAAAAAAAATTAAATTAAAAAAAAAAAAAAAGGTGTGGGGGGGGTCTTGGGGATCCCGGCGGGCCGCAGGGAAGAGCTCCGTGGGCCGCATGCAGCCCGTGGGCCACGTGTTTGAGACCCTTGATTTAAATGCAGAAAGTTGGCTGCCCGTGGAGAGGATATGGGACCTACTACTGCTCTCATCTAAGGAAGTGGAAGAAGCCTGTTTTCTGTAACTGAAAGAGCAATGTCCTAATTCTGCTTCTCCATGTGAACCTGAGATTTATGAAGTAATTGTGTCTGTTGTGTGCAGTGCATGGATTCCTTCAGTTAGTAGCGAATTCATTAGTGGCCTCACTGCAGCCTATTCTGTAACCATGGCTGGCAGTGGGACTTTTGCTCTTGATTTCACTGAGAGCAGGATCAGGCTTTTTGGTTTGGAAGAGATTGATCTGCTTTAAGGGCCCAATCCAGTGAAGTCCCCAGTTACTCTAGTGAGTTGTCCTTCAGGTCCTAATTGTGCAAATACAAATGTGGGAATCAAAATCAGAGGATAAATTTATGTGTGTCATTATGTGTTCCTCCGAGATGAGGGACTGTATATTTCCCTTATTTTCTCCCACCCTTGAGTTGCATTATCCTTTCCTGATATTGAAGGGTCCAGGAGAGAACAAGAGTATTTACATTCAGCCAAAGGTGTCAGACAGACAGACATCTACTTCTGCCCTGGCTCGCACTTAGATTTCACGCTGCAGCTCATGCCTTTTGTCAGAACCAAAACCAATTTTTCATCCTGTCGTAGGTCAGACTTTTGCTTTGTAAAGGGATAAAAGCTCTCATAAAAGATGCATGCATCGTTTTTGTGTTTGTTCGTTGGTCTCAGTGTGTTTCTTTGCACTTTCCTTTCAACAGTGCATCAAATACTTAATAGACTACCAAAAATTAGATGTAATTGGGGCCTCAGGCTACCAGTGTACTAATGATGAAGTTATCGCTAAGTTATTATTCCCACATTGAGGTGTGATTCCAGCTAGATACTTGCTTCTCTAATTATCTGCAGAGTCTGTTTCTTGACAATTTCAGGCTCTTACTCTTTTCCAAGGTAATGATACTTCAGAGTTGGCAGATGTGCCTCTGACTCACTAGAAAAGCTCCACAGGGTGTCCAATCCCATTTAGAACCCTTGTTAAGCCTTATGGGAGAATGCAATATCTTCTTGATCAATAACACAGGGAATCTCAGATCATTTGTATTCATCAGCCTGAGCTATGTCCTTCTGAGTATGAGTAAATTCAAATCTGACTAGGTTAGCTTGGGCTTCAGAAGTGTATAAGCACCTAAAATGTAGCCAAATATAAAGGCTCTCTTAAAATGATGAGCAACCTTTTTTCTGAAGAAGCGACAAAGGGTCTTTTTTCTGAAGGCGTAATTCCCTTTGCTATACTGGGGAACTTTCTTTAGGAGGGGCTTCATTGCACTCTGAGCATACTCCCGAGATCCTATGGACTGCTTTTGAGTGAAGCATACATAGAGGGAAGTGAAAAGAGAGGGAGTCCTTAAAGTAGCTGGTCCTAACTTGTTCAGGGCTTTGAAGATAAGGACGACGACTTTGCAGTTGACCCTAAAACTAGATTGGCAGCCAACATGTAGTATGAAGCAATGGTGAGATGGGATCGAGAAGGTGGGCACACCTCTGTGCTGCACCAGCTGCCCTTTATTGTTCTACCTGGGGCCTAGGGGAATGAGTTTAGGTGTCAGGAGCAGTTAGCAGGCCAGTATAGTAATGCAATACAGCTCGTAACGTTGACCAGTGGAAGGCAGTTGAGGGTCTCTTATCAGTATGCTCCCCACTGCCTCGGGCCTACCTGGATTAGATTTGAATTTACTGTCCTTAATCCAGATGCCCACTTCACTCAGACACTGTCATTCAAGGAAATGGGGCACTAAAATTAATGGTCTTATTTCCCTAATTCCCAAAAGGAACAGTTATTTCTATGGCACCCGTTACTATAGCATTCAGGAGATGCACGTCTCTTTAGATACTATATACTTAAATTGGTCAGGTAAGCATTTATGTAGAAGCCCAATGGCTACATTCGTTACCAGTGGACCTCTCTTCACTGCCATTCTCTTTGCCCAAAGTCCTGCTTAACAGAGGCACCTAACTGTGGCTATGGTCCTCCAGAGAGGGTGAATCCCATGGGGCGGGGGCTGTCTTGAAAATGCATCACCACTTCGGGAAAGTTCTGTCAAAGGACACCAGAGCAAAATGCTCACAGCCAGTCTTAAATCTAATTGATAGATGACAATTTGTCATTTCAAAACCCGAATCCATCTTGGAAACCCCAGTTCTCATTTCTCAAGCTGTTTTAACATCAGAGGTCTATCAATAATAATCATTTTATTAATTTCTTAATACCAAAAATAACTAATTGCTCGCATTTTTCAAAATGTGCAGCAAATTAAGAGGCTGGAGTGCAACATCTTTTGCCAATTATTCCAGGGAGAGCTAATACACAGTGTATGTGTGACCTTTAGTAAATTTGGACTTGGATGGCATTTTCCAACGGAACTGAGCATTGATCTCCATACAGTTAATTTATTGTTTAATTAAAAAATCATAGTTCACTGTATTCGCATTGCACATCCTTTTCCCCATCAACCAATTAAATGTGCAGAGCCATCATGAACCTGTCATTTTTATTATATTTTTTTTTATAATGGAGCTTCCCAGAAATGCAGGTCTCCTCTCACCTAACTCACTAATGGCTTGGAAAGTCTTTAGCATAGACGACCTGCTTGAACTGCTCTGGAAGATAAATTCTCAGCATCTATCATTTTGGTGCGACTCTGAGGTGCTAAACTTCCTGGACTAGATTGAATGTTTCTGGAGCTTGACTCTGCCTTTTAGGTCACCAAGACCTATCATAAAATATAGATGGGCGGTTATTAAACTTCCAGTCATCTCAGTCCATGGTGGTTAGCTGTACTGCTCTTGTGCATCAGGTGAAGAAGCTATATTTCTTTCTGGTATGAGACAATAATACAATCAAAGGATTCACCATCTGATTCCCCTCCTAAGGTGGAAAATGGTGCTTAGAATGCTATGTGAGTTACTGTCAAACTGGCCAGATAGAACTACAGTTTGCCTATATGAATACGAAACATAATAGAACAATGCTTAGAATGGCAACGGCAACTCTACGTAAACTTCATAGACTTTGAGAAGGCTTTTGATAGCATTCACAGGACCAGCCTATGGGGCATTCTGCGGGCATATGGCATCCCTCTCCGTATAGTCAACATCATTAAAAGCTTTTATTTCAACTTTTAATGCAGTGTTGATCACATTGAGCTCAGTTTTGAAGTTAAAACAGGAGTACGTCAGGGGTGTGCCATGTCTGCAACCCTCTTCAACATTGCCATCGACTGGGTAATGTAGTGTACAACAGAAGACATGCGAAGAGGCGTTAAATGGACACCCTTCTCATCCCTTGAAGACCTGGACTTCGCAGATGATCTCGCTCTCCTATCGCATACCCAATACCATATACAAGAAAAAACAACTTGACTCAATGCATTCAGACAGCAAATTGGACTGAAAATCAACCGCAATAAGACAGATATCATGACCTTTAATATTGCCTCACCAACACCAGTACAGATAGAGGATCATGTTCTCACCAGTGCAGAAACATTTAATACTTGACAGCACCACCAGCCAGGATGGTGGAACAAGCCAGGACATCCAGAACAGAATCAATAAAGCCAGGAACACCTTCAGGAGCTTAAATACAGTCTGGAAATCACCAAAATACAACACCAAAACCAAACTCAAGATTTATCAGAGCTGCGTACTTTCAAAATTACTTTATAGTGCAGAATGCTGGGGAATGAGAAAGTATGACATGTCCAAAGTGTCTTCATTCCATACAACTTGCCTCAGAAAAATCCTCCGTTTGTTTTGGCCCAGAACAATTTCAAGCCAAGATCTATTGACACAGTGCAGCCAAGAGGATACAAGCACCATCATTGCCAGGAGGCGCTGGAGATGGATTGGCCATGTGCTTCGGAGGGAAACTGATTCCATCCCCAGAATAGAAATAAGATGGACGTCTGAAGGCAAGCGAAAACAAGGCTGCCTGAAAACAACATGGTAAAGAGCTGTGGAAAGACTTGCCAGAAACAGACAGGAGTGGAGGAGTTTCGTCACTGCCCTAAACACCAGAGGTGTAATGGGAACATGATGATGATATTAAGTAGGTAGATTACTACTCTCATCACATAATGCTTGTTGGCACTATCTGTTGAAACTGGATTGGTGATTTTAACATCTAGGCAAGCTGACTCAAGCTGTGGTGTACTTTGCAGAATGTCAGAGCGTTCGGTCCCCAAGAGCCTTGAGAGAGACATCATAGAAATGAACTCCTCATTCTCCCTTCCTTGTGTTTCTATGGCTGAATAGTTTATTTAATTTAGACTTTATTGAAATTTAATGTCTTTTCCCCTTGCTTAATGCCTCATCAAGAATCCCATATGAGCAAGCTTTTAAACCAAGAAGTCCTGGTGGGCCCAGTTCAAAGCAGACACCTCTTCACAATCAGATCTTTGGACTATATTAAGATCTTCCCCAAAACAGGCTGTCTCGATCATTTAGGCAGAGCCTTATCATATTAAGTACTATAAAGTGGCATCTTAGTAGACTTATTTAGGTAATGGGTTTGGTAATAGTATGTAACTATTTTGAAAGGTTTAAATCGTTTACTCCTTTACTGGGATGTTAGTTTTAAAAGGCTACAGAAGTGATGGTGGGTTTGTGCTGCTTGGTGTGCACCAAACTTTTATTCCAGCAAGTTTCTTTTTGATTTGTCTGAGAAATAGGAGTTCTAGAAATGATCTAAGGCAATCCTAGGGATTGAAAGACTAAAATTCTTGCTTGGCACATTGCTGAGCAGGACAGAATTTCCATGGGGAGCTATAGGAGAAAATTGCTCAATATTTAGGAGGGACTAGCATGAGTCTTGGTATGTTGGTTGAAAAATCCTGAATATTATAAAAATGTTTAAAGTGAAGTCAAATACAAAGTGTGCATGTAAAGGGGAATTGGTTGAAAAATGCCAATTCTACTGTTAGTGTCCAAATAGTTTTTTTCCCAAAATTTTCATGGGAACATTTTTCATTTTGTTTTTTAATAAAAAAAAACTTGAACGTTGAAAACAAAACCAAAAAAATCAGTTTCTAAGAACGGGTTTTGTTTTTTAAAAAAATACTGAAACATTTTTGTGGTTGCTCTGTTGGATTTTTTTGAAAATTTTGACCACAACTCTCCAGAATATTTTCATTTTGGTTCAAAAGCTATATTTTGTCCAATTTTTTTTTACTAGCATTAATAAAAGACATCTGTAGTGGGGCAGCTGCCCCACTCCATGAGAAAAAGGGCTAGAACAGGCCAGAGAGGCTGCGCAGACCAGCAGCCAATCAGCAAAGGCCTGTGGAGAGCCAATCAAGGCAAAGAAAGAGGCAGCCAATCAGGGCCGGGCTGGGCCCTATATAAAGACTACCTATCAAAGGAGAAAGGAGTCTCTCCCTGACTAGCAAGGGAGGAGGACTGGCTCCTGAGGTAAGGAGGTAAGCACCTTGGACAGAGCATTGCTGGGCAAGCTTGGGGGAGCAGAGGAGAGCTCTGGCCCATTACCTGCCAAACTGCAGCCCCTGACTAAAAGGTGCAAGGGGCCAAAGGGGAAGTGGCCCAGGGAAGATAGTCTGACAAGGGGAGAGAAGGAGGGCAGAGAGGCTGCAGCTAGAGGGTCCCTGGGTCGGGACCCAGAGTAGCGGGTGGGCCTGGGTCTCCCCTTCCCCTTTGTACTGCACCTGGCCGCGGAGGAGTGTGGCCAAGACAGACTGCAATATGCCCCTGAGGTAGGGGCTAGACTTTGGGGTTGTGGTTGGCCACTGAGGCAGGTGCAAGCCGAAGGACTGTTGTTACCCTGCTCCCCTCCTCGGAAGTGGGTGAGAATGGAATATTGGGCACTGCTGGAAGGCAGTGTCCTGAAACGGACGCCGCCAAGTGGGGAACAACGCGGGTCCCAAACCAGCAGAGCAGACAATGGGCGAGACACCACGTGCAGAGGGTGCTCCATGGCTGACAAGGGCTAATTCCCGGACTGACCAGCGGAGGCGTCACGGTGGTGAGTCCAGCATGCCATTACAACATCTAATGGATTTTTGTTTTAAAAAAATCTGCCATCTTATTAGTAAAATTAATTAGTAAAAAAGTCCCCAAACAAGTCTCCAAAGCATAGTAGCTTCTGTTCAGCTAGTTAGGTATTCACTGTCCAGCCGTATTCTAGAAGAAATCACATGTCAAAGCAACATGTAAACAGAGGTCAACCCACAAGCAATTACAGACCTAGTAGGTCTCCTAACATGACACTTTTGAAATGAAAAACAAACTGTTGAATCTCAGAAAACATTTTTAGAAGCCCATATATCACTAAAGCACGGAAATTAAACCACAGTGTTTTTTACAGATAAAGGTATTAGTAAAAGTTAACAGAAACTTTGGATACATCCTGACAGAAGCCCCTGAAAGCAATTAATTGAGGCTCTTTTGAGAAGAGGTGTGTAGCACAGTCCCTGGCTAGGCTGCCCCTTCTGAGACCCTTTTCCAGTCCTCCAGGTGCACCCCTTTCAGGTGACGGACCCGTGAATCCACTTCTCTTTGGGGTGGAACCACACGGTTCAGCCATTCTCCAACGGTGTCTCTGGGTTACACCACCTCTGGTTGCCAGCCAGCTGTGATACCTAGTGGGCTCAATGCACTGGGCATCTCCGAGAGCTTTCCTTCGTGAGTCTGTATCCAGTAAGATCTTATTTCTCAGTCTCTCGGGTTTGGATTCTACTGCCTAAAACCTATTTGATACGCTCTGCCGGGGGGCTGGAGTGAGGACATCGGTGTATTCTCCCTTTAGTGTCGGTAGAGGGGTGTTTAACTCACCCCATTGTCCTGTTTCCTGCTTGTTTTTCCAGTCGCCTGCTATTAAACTAAACCAACCTATTCATGCAGTAAACATCCAATATAGTCATGCAGCACACATCCCAATAACCGGGTCAACATACAGGATCCATAACTTATTACTACCACCACTACACCTGCTATTTAAACATTACTGTAGGTAATGCTGAACCTATAAACCATAGACTTGAACGTGTAGATATCTTTTATAATATATGCATTAAAAAGCATTCAGATCATACAAAATATGTATTTTTAGCCATTTTACTAGGATTAATTTTAACACAATGGCTTATTAATTAAATGTGGGAGGCAGTGAAGTTGGAGGTAGTGCTTTGCATTCTCAGGGCACTTTAATGAATATTGGCATTTATTCTGCAGTAGTCCTAATGAAATGCTGAAATCGTCAGTGTATCAATTTATTCATTATCAAATAAGTTGAATGCAGCCATCCTAAATATTCATGGAAATATCTTCATTATAAAAATCATATCATTAACCTGAAGTGTGCTCTAAATGAAGCAACCAAAATGTTGCGTACTTTCCCTTATAATTGCAATTTGAGTATAATAATTTCTCAATGCCCAGTTCTATTTACAATAATAATAGCATTTCACATGTGCTAAGGCGAAGGTCTAACAGTGGAATAAACTTCAGGAACATTTTCGCAAAAAGGCCATTAACCTTTCATGTTTGTGTTCATTCTATTCACTGTTAATGTTCATTACTGAAGATGATTGTATTTTAACAAGCACTTTTATGATCGTGTCTCTTCTCTTTCTACTGACGTACATACATGGCACCACTAATGTCACCATTATTTTAAGGTTATGCCAGTCTGACTGTTCCAAACACCTCATTACTTTATCTAGCTATTTCCTGAAAAACAGCTCAACTCTAATGTAAAAATTATTTCTGGCCTGAAATTGAGCATAAAATGTTACAACCAGAAGTAAACATGTGACACTACAGAAAATAAAAGAGAGAGACAAGAGAGTCTTGTGTTTAGGAAAGCATCTTATTTCCTAATTGACAAACACAAGTGGTTACTCTTTAAATGAAATGGCTCCGGCATATAAGAATTATGGGCTTCTTAGCACACATTTCCCCCTATTCTTTGTACTCAGAAGCTCTGCATGCTATGAAGGTGTAGTTAGATATGTATCCAATGCTTGCAAATTCAGACTTTCAAAAGGGTGGGTTCTGCAAGACCCATTTTAGCATCTTGTCAATTCACAAGGCCCTTAACACTTCCTATTACAGTGACGGCTTATCTGTTTTTGTGAAGAGCTAATGTGACCTTGTTATATTTGAAGATTTTCTGTGGAAGATCCCACACAGAGAGTGAACTAAATATTATTTGTATACATTAATTATAGTAGCAAAATGTGTTAACATATTACAGACAGTTAGGAAGACAAGTTTTTTGCTATGAGGAGCTTACACTCAAGACAGGTAAGTTGAAGGTATTTTGAAACTACTTCCCTTATTTGTCAGTTACAGGATGTGAGATTGCCTTTCGCCATGAGGCCATTCACCAAAGTACTGCCATTATGAGCCAGTATTTTCTATAGTGACAAAAGAAAATGCATCAACCAGGCGATGTCTCTGACTCTGCAACATCACTCTCAAAAGTTAGTCTGTCTAGGGGCATTTCTTTGGCACCTATGGCTGTAGTTTTGAAACACCACATTCAAGGAGAGCGATAGAAGCAAACTGTATTGGACTGTGTTGATGGTTTTCTGGATACAAGACCTAAGCACCCACAAAAAAATGGTTATTGGGACTCAAAAGCAGTCAAGTTAGTTTGGCTTCCCTCCTCTGGCCACATTATCTTTCTCTGCTTTACCTGCCTCTCTTTTTGTCTGCTCTCACTAGTTACATTGTAAGCCCTCTTAGGGCAGGTATTGTCTTACAATGTGTTGGCACAGCAGCTAGTGCAATGTGGAGGCTGATCATGTTTGGGGCCTTTAGGCACTTCTGTAATTCAACACACAAACAGTGATCGTTTGTGCATTACCGCTGACTACCTTGAACTGCATTCCATTTGCACGCTGGTAGAGAATGAAGAAAGCTAATCATAGAACCATGGGGTAAAAGGGACCACAAAGGTCATCTAGTCTACCCCCCTGCTAAGATCTAGAATGTGTTGTGTCTAAACCATCCAAGACAGATGGCAATCCAGCCTCCTTTTGTAAACCTCTAGTGAAGGAGCTTCCACAGCCTTCCCTGGAAGTCTGTTCCATTGTTGTCCTGTTCTTACAGTTAGGAAGTTTTTCCTGAGATTTAATCTAAATCTGCTATGCTGTAGTTTGAACCCATTGCCTCTTGTTCTGCCCTAATGACGTTTCCTAATGGGAAAGTTTTGTAGGAATTTGGTTACTGTGTCCTGGATCACCACTGAGAGAACCGGTAACTTCAGGATAGAACCTCATGGCTTGTTTTATGAGTGAGGGGATGCTGAAGAAGAGTCCTGCCAGAAGATGATGTCATCAAATGCAGCAAGAAGATGCCAATTTTGCTAGAACAGGTTTTCTCCACAGTGGCCAGAAATGCTTGTGAAGCTGTGGTGTGGCTACTGTTGTTGCTCTTTTCCTTAGGGGTGGGAGGAGCAAGGCTTGAAGATGCCCAGGGAATGGTACAATTTGAGTTATAGACACTGGATAGGTACAGCACGTGAAGTTTGAAAAATTCTGGGGGCAAATTTCATCCCTGATACAATGCCACTGAAGTTAATGTGACTTTCATCGGGTAAATTTGGCCAGATGAGTCTATGCAAATATATTTTAATAGTATACTAACACTCTGCACTTTGGCAGTGACATTCATTCGACGATCTCCAAGCAGTTTACTGCCAATAACAATAACCCCTTTTTGTTTAAACTAATCCAACAAAAGTTTCAGATCCTCCTGAGCGCTTTGGATATGTATTGGAATTTTGGTTGTTTTTAGCTAATATAGAAAATTAACCAATAGTGTGGAAGCTTTTCACTCCTGATTTTTATTTCTATATTTAATATATTATTACCAAGTAGACTCTTCAAGGAAGAGAGTTGGGCACTTGAATGGCTCTTTGGTCGTAGGTTACATACCCTGATCATCTATCGAAATCTTTTTCTATTTTGTTATAAGAACATCTCTTGCACACAAGGGATAAAAGCTGGAATTTTTCACATGTAACATAATTTCAAACAAATATCTGCTCAGCTGCAGTGCTTGTGTGACAAGCAGTACCCAGTATGCAATTATGATCTCTATTTAAACAAAAGATTTCTCCCTTATGATCCAGCATTTATCCCCACTGTAATAAAATGACGATTCTTAACTCATCACATCATCATCTGCTCTCAAAGATTACGGGAGCACCTCAGCTTAATATTATGAGTCTCAGCAATGAGACTGGACTAAAGGCTCTTCCTAAAACACACACAATCATCAATCATTTATTATCAGGAACGGAGGAAATATTCACTTTCTGATACAAGGGATGGATTTTTCATTTAATATCTGTGAATTTCTCTTTTTCCCATAATTTTATTAATGACATCATGAAGAAAAGTTTTCACAAATACAACCAATGTATCTGTTTCCTCTGCTAGACCAATAGAATGTTGACTTACACTATGGTACTGGAGAGGTATTTGCTATGTATTGCAGTGATTTGTGATATTGTTTTTGTCGTGCTTCAGTTCTCTCTTGTTGGTAATTGTTGTTCATCTACTCTGTTAGGGTTTTTTTCAAAAGCATTCTAAATTAGCCTAGCTTTGCCTTACACTGTAGTCAATGGGAGTTTTCACACACACACACACACACACTCCTGTATTCTGAATACAGCTGAGCAAAAATAAAAGTTTCCGTCCCATGGAAAATGTTGATATTTCAACATTGGTTTTCATTCTGAATTGGGACAAAAATTCAAAGTATTTTGAGGAACAAAAAAATTCAATTTGGAAATGGGAAAACATTTTGATTTGATATTTTTGATCAAAGTTAAATGTTTCAACATTCCTGAATGAAAACATTTTATTGTGGCTTGTTGAACCAGTTTGGAAACAATTTGTTTTTGAGTCAGATTGACATTAAACTGTATCTGTTTATGGTGCTGCACTGCCTCATGGGAGGAGTAGTTCAGGTTCCTCTTGCTCCTATTTTCCCCTATCGACTGACTCCCTGACTGGACTACTACTCCCTTGATGCACCACATGGCTTGGTCAGAGGGGAAACTGCAATACACTATGGGAGTCACATGATGGCGGGTGATTAAGGCACTCATCCAGGAGACCCAATTTAAAGTCCCTGCTCAAATGAATATTATTTATGCACAGTGGAACAGCTTCAACAGGTGAGATTGAGAAAGACCCAGCCCAAAATAGCCTATAGACCGTTAGTTAGGGCACTTACCTTGGAGGGGAAGACCTGAGTTCAAATCCCTGCCCCAGAATGAGGATTTGAACCTGGGTCTCCCATGACCTGAGTAGGTGTCCTTATCACTGGGCTAAAAGTGATAAGGGCGCCACCACCACCTCCTCCTCCATCCAATTTGTGAATCTGTCCCCTCTCTCCCCTCTCTCCTCCCCCCTCCCCCCAAAAATCTGGTTTAAACTATTCAGCAAACCTGTGTTAAATTCAGGAATAATTTTGAGACAACTCAAAACTGTATTTTTGACAAATTTTGCCCAGCTCTAGTTTCAGTCTTTGAGAGTTTAAGAGAACCACAGGACTGAAAACTGAAGTTTATCTTCTGGGGGCGGGGGGGAATTATTTGCTCCACACAAGCAGCGCATCAGGCTGAGCAACCCAATCATTTTTCCTCTCCGTGACCAGTGCACACAGTGGAGGATCTCAATCCTACCACCTCTTGAGAGAAGGCTGGTTTTTGTCATCTTTCTGATTCGAAAGGGATATCCCTCCTGGCAAAGGAGGGATGACTTTCCAAATGATGGTTTTATCTCCACCTCACTGCCTCTCATTTTCTTTGGCTCTAGAATTCCTTGTGTATTGATTCTGCAATGTTTTTCTATCCCTCTCATACCATGCTCTGTTGGCTTGGACAGCTTCCCCATTACTAATGCTGAGCCTGTGAAAAGCTGTGCGTTGCTGATTTGACACTGTGAAATTTGTTGTATTTAATGCTTTTTTTGTGAGGGGGTTCGTTGTTTTTTTCCTCTCGCTCACTCTCTTGTTTTTTCCTCTTTCATGGCATTTTCAAGCCAATAGTGAGTGTACTGTTGCAGCAACATGTTCTGGCAGCAGGAGCTTTGATCTCCTGGGCTATAGATGGAAACACCCCAGATGTAAGGCTTTTATTTCTTTTATTTTTATCTTCATTTGCCATGGTCACAGCTGTTTGAGACTTGGAACCATTACATTGGGTTAAGTCACTTTGGAAAGCAAATCCTAATCGGATGTTGAGTAGATTTAGGGACATCTGTAAATTGGGCAAATCGCATATTTGATGGAAAATGCACTTCAAGAACATCACACCTCCAGCTCTGGGTCTGTCCACACGAAGAAACTTTGCACCAGAGTTCATAGATTTAGTTTCCATCTTGAACTGCATGAGTGTAGGTCCACCTTCCGTTCTTACAGCACATCTACATTGGGGCAATTACATCAGTGTAGAGGAGACATTTGTAATGTAGAGCAGCCAACAGTGTTTTTAAAGGCATGATAGTCTTTTAAAGAATCTTAGAATCAAAGGACTGGAAGGGACCTCGAGAGGTCATCTAGTCCAGTCCCCGGCACTCAATGCAGGACTAAATATTATCTAGACCATCCCTGACAGGTGATTGTTTAACCTGCTCTTAAAAATCTCCAATGTGAGAGTTTTCACAACCTCCATAGGCAATTTATTTCAGTGCTTAACCACACTAACAGGTAGGAAGTTTTTCCTAATATCCAACCTAAACCTCCCTTGCTGCAATTTAAGCCCATTGCTTCTTGTCCTATCCTCAGAGGTTAAGGAGAACAAATTTTCTTCCTCCTCCTTGATAACCGTTTTCAAGTGCATAAAAGGATGTTACATGTCCCCACTCAGTTTTCTCTTCCCCAGACTAAACAAATCCAGTTTTTTTTCAATCTTCCCTCATAGATCATCTTTTCTAGACCTTTAATCTTTTTTGTTGCTCTTCTCTGGACCTTCTCAAATTTGTCCACATCTTTCCTGAAATGTGGTGCTCAGAACTGGACACAATACTCCCGCTGAGGCCTAATCAGCACAGAGTAGAGCAGAAGAATTACTTCTTGTGTCTTGCTTACAACACTCCTGTTAATATATCCCAGAATTATGTTTGCTTTTTTGCAACAGTGTTATAGTGTTGATTCATATTTAGCTTGTGATTCACTATCACCCTGAGATCCCTTTCTGCAGTACTCCTTCTTAGGCAGTCATTTCCCATTTGTTGTGTGTGTGTGTGTGCAACTGAGTGTTCCTTCCTAAGTGGAGTATTTTGCATTTGTCCTTATTCATCCTATTCACTTCAGACCATTTCTCCAGTTTGTCCAGATAATTTTGAATTTTAATCCTATCCTCCAAAGTACTTGCAAACCCTCCCAGCTTCGTTTCATCTGCAAACTTTATAAGCGTACTCTCTATCCATTAGCTAAATCATTGATGAAGATATTGAACAGAACCAGATCCAGAACTGATCCCTGCAGGACCCCACTTGCTGTTGCCTTCCCTCCACGTGCCAAGTTCATACGTTCCTCCGTCTCATGGATGTTACGGACTAGATTTTGAAGTGTTGCACCTAGACTCCAATTTTGCAGACTCATCTGCACTACTCCCATAATTTAATCTCTCTAAGTAATTGCACCCACTAATTATATCATTAAGTTGTCTGCCTACCTAATTTACAAGTAAAGTTTGATATTTAGAAGTCTGAAATTTTGAACCCACACTGAATCTCATGGTAACTTCATCTAAATCTGTGATACCTGACAAATGGAGCAACATGCATTATTGCTATTGCCTATTTTAATATCCATGTAAATAGTTCTACTTGCATACGTGTCTTGCCTTTCAGCTAAGGATCTCAATGTGCTAGAGATATTAATTAATTATCTACCATGCAGGGATGTTGTGAGGCTTGATTATTATTTCCCTCATTTTATATGTGACAGAGAAATTAAACGACTTGCCCAGCGTCACATACATAATATGTAGCAGAGTCGGGAATAGACCCTTCCCCCCCACACACACACATCTCTAGACTCTTGGGCATAGTCTACACCTAAAAATTAGACTGACTTAGCTACATCACTCAGGGCTGTGAAATTTTTCACACCCTACGTGATGCAGTTAGGTTGACCGAAAACCTACTGTAGACACAGCTAGATCAATGGAAGACTTCTTCCATTGACCTAGCTATCACCTCATCCATGGGTACTGGGGGTGCTGCTGCACTCCCTGGCTTGAAGTGGTTTCCATTATCTGCAGCGTTTACAGTTAGGTTCAATGGCTCTCAGCACCCCCACTATAAAGATTGTTCCAGCACCCCTGGATGCATCTACACTACAGGGGCACAGCTGCAGCACCATACTTGTG
Source organism: Chelydra serpentina (assembly GCA_037349315.1). Classification (NCBI taxonomy): domain Eukaryota; kingdom Metazoa; phylum Chordata; order Testudines; family Chelydridae; genus Chelydra; species Chelydra serpentina. The sequence goes on from JBAIAC010000026.1 coordinate 33,343,916, forward strand.
CTGCTGTAGTGTAGACATATTCCCCCTACTCTTTGCTTTTCAGCCTTGGAAAGAATTGATCACACACTGTGTGTATGTACATAGATACCCTACAGATGTGCATTTTAAGGAAAATTCTATAGAAGTATGTATACAGCATATTGCATGATAGGGGACACCAAATGTGTTGATGCCCAGAAAGGGAAATGTCTTGCATTTCTGCTGAAAACAAACATTCTCCTTGTTGAAAAGTGACACATTCCAGTCCTTGTGATCATTGTATGTATAGTTTACAGGTAAGGCACATATGTGTGAGATCTTATTTGTCTGCAGCAAAAAACCTGTCAGCTACTAGGACAAGATTTTAGTGGCACGCATTCCAAATATACATTGTAATTGAGCAGTAGTACAGCTTACAATATAGCGTATAATAACTGCTATTTTAATATTTTGTAGGAGGGAAAAAAGGTAGCAGTAGCAAAAATACATGGAGGTAGCGTGAGAGCATTGAAGTTTCCTCTTTAAACAGAACTGTCTTGTTACTGTGCTCTGAGTTCTGAGAGGGGGTAAAAATCTAGGAGGTGGTTGTCTTTCTAATTTGTTTTTTTGTTGTTAACACTGAGTGACAATTGAGGTTCAAAACTATTTGGATCTGTCAGACGCCTTTCATTAAGTCCCATCCGGCACCCTTTCTGAAAATGTCAGCTGCAGCAAATACAGTTTAGGGGGAAGAGGGCTCACAAAACACTGCAATTTGTGTTTAGGGGCACCTCCCCTTCCCCCTCTTTCTCAACACACCCTCACACATCCCATCCGCTTCTCATGGTGGGAGGGAGATCTTGATTGGCCCTTAAAGTACAGCTTGTCAATAGAGCTGGGTGGAGAATTTCCCTGAACCGTGAATATTTTCAAGATTTCAAAAAAATGCCCATTCTGTATCGGGACACACCTGAGCCCTTTTGACATTTTTCTCAAAAAATGAGAGAGAGAGAGACGCGCACCCCAGATTAGTCAATAGCCCGGCAGTTAGGGCACTCACCTGGGATGTGGGACCAGAGGGTCTGAATCCCTACTCTGCCTGATTGGGAGAGAGGACGTGAACTCAGAACTCCCACTGAGTGCTCTAACCGCTAGGCTATTGGCTATACTAGGATGCACGTTTCTCAATCTCTCCCATTGGACAGACTCACTTAGAATTACCCTACAATGTGGCAGTTAGGGCATTCATCCGGGATAAAATGAAAAAACAGTTTCATCAAAAAAATCCTGACTAGCTGATCTAAACTGTCCAAATTCCATCTTAATGACTCCCACCATCTGTGTGAGGTGGGCAAGCGTTGTTATATCCATTTCATAGATGGATAAATAGAAGCACAGAAAACTTAAGTTTCCCAAAGTAACACACTAAGGAAATTGCAGAGCTAAGAACAGAACCCCATTCCTTATACCCAGTTCCCCTACCTCATGCCTCTCTTCTGAGGTTTCTTGTTGGATGTATAATTAACAGTTTGCTGCAGTTTCCCATTTTTAATAATATTTGCACTTGTACAGTATCTTTATCCAGGGATCTCCATTAGTGCATACAGTTTAGCAATGTTAATTTTAAGATTGCATTCTTGCTTCAGTGTACATTTGAAGTGCTCATCAGTATTAAAAACTGAACGAGTTAAGAGTAGAGCTGGGCAAAAAACAAATTGGTGACAAGTGTATTTGACCAAAAAATAATTGCCGTTTTGGGTTGAATTTGGTGAAAAGCTTTGGCCAAAAAAAGTGGTGGTGGCGGTGCGAAAATCCCAAAATGTCAGTTTCATTTTGACATATTTTTTAATGGGGGGGGGGGGAGGAAGAGGGTAAAATACACCAAAAGAAGAAAATGAAACATTGCATTTTGGGTCAAAGAAAACCTGAAATGAATTTTGTTTGTGGAGGAGGGTTGTGGTGTTTTGGTGAGGAAAAAACTAAATATTGTCATTTTGGGTTGTCCTGAAATGATTTGATTTTCTAGATTTTTTTCGGTTCAGCCACCATACCAAAAAAACCCCACTTATTCACCGAGCTCTAATTGGGAATCGTTTTTACATTTTTTTAAAAAAATGTCAAGCTAAACTGGCAATAGGTAACTCTGAATATTAGGGTTCACTGTTTGGAGTTAGTGGGTAGCTTCAGTATTTTACTTATTCTATCCACTGTCCAAACTGTTAGGAACCATGTCCTCAAAGATAGCAGCTTCTGAAAACAAAGCTATGATATAATTTCTAAGAGAGACTGAAGAACAAGTGGCCTTTGCCAGTTTGGGGTACCCACAGATAGGGTATTTTTGAGGATAACCACAGACCCTTGGTAATGGATATTTCCAATAATACGGCCCATCTCTCCGTAGGGCCAAAAGTCATTTACCAATTGAAGCTTAAAGGAATAAAAGCCCTGTATAGTGTCTTGGCAGCATTAAGTCAATAATGAAAGATTCCTTCTTAAAACATAGCAAATATCAGAAATGGGAAGAGACAGATTAAAAGAGAATCTAGAGAGTTGTAGGTTAACCTCTGTGGTTTGAAATTAATGCAATCATCTGTGAAGAAAGAAATTGAAAGTTCAAGGTACTCTCAGACAGGTGTTCTCAATTAAAAGGACCTGCTGTGGACTGAGTGAAAGTTACTCATGACTTATGAGCTAGTCATTCCTGTAGAAACGGCAAGGCTGGATGAAAGACATTGGTGATAACCACTCAAGGCAATTCAATGCTTGTCTAAGGATGGTCTTGTGATTAAACCACAGAAGTAGGAGCTCTGCCATGAACCTTTCTGTCTGACAGCGAGCAAGTCCCTTAACCTCTCTGTGCTAGAACCTTGCGACCTGACCCCAACCCAATGCAGAGTTGGGTTCTGGTTGGGTCGGATCAGAAAGCAACCCAACACTCTTGGGCTTGAGTTGGACAGGCTGTGATCACCTCCTCCTCCCTGCAGGGTCAGTGCAGCAACATTTGCATGCCCTGCTCCTGTCGGCCACCACAGCCTCACTGCACTGTGCATGTGCCAACTAGTCACAGCACATGCAGGGAGGCAGCAGCAGCCAGCAGGAGTGGGGCACACAGCTGCTGCCTCACTGACCCCCCCCACCCCCAACAGAAAGGGGTCAGAGACCGGTCATGAGCACAGTGCATGGGGAGTGGGAAGCCCCCACCCAGGCTGAGCCCCAAGGATGAGGTGACAACAGCGGTGGTGGTGATGCAGATTGGTGGGGGTGTGAAAAAGCCCTGAGACTCAGTTTGGGGTTGTCCTCTGCTTGGTTCGAGACTGGGTCAAGCTTTAAAATTGGGCTTGAGCAGACCTTTACTCTGTGCCTCAACCTCCCCATCTATAAACTGGCTAATAGTTTCCCATCTCACTGTGTCCAGCAAACTTTTAAGGTGTGACTTTAATCAGGTGTCTGGAGCCGAAGGCTTTGTGTGAAATTAGCCACCGCGACAGCAATTTGTAAAGTGTGAATAAAAAAATACCCTCCTGACTACAGTGTTTCCAACACCCTCCACCCTGGCTGGCACGAATTGATTTTCTTGTTGGCAGCATGTCACGGAGGCTCTATCTAGTTTAGGCGTGAAACACATTAATAGAGCAATGCCTCTACCCTGGCTGTGGGTATCCATCACGTCTTGGACACGTCATGCGGTGGCCTTCAGTATCCAGGACTGTCAATGCAGCCCTGTGCAGGAGTCTTAAATGTAATGGGGATAAAACATTCCAGTTTAAAGGAGTGACAAATTACCATCCTATTCCAGCGCTAGTGACGCCAGATGCACTAGGGGCTGCAAAGTAGGGCAAACTGAGGCAGGGGACCTTGTGAATTAACTCCCTCCCTAAGCCCACCAGAAACCATCAGTAAAGGCAGAAAAATTAAGTCTATTGAAAAAGTCTTGACAAAGGCCTCGGGGCCTGATGTGTTCTCCCTGAAATAGGAGAGTTTGTAAATTTACCTTTTTTTTTAAATTGCTTCCCTTTTAAAAAAAATCCTTCACTGGTGACTCTTTCCCTCCCATGTGCCTAGAGGGATATTTCCTATATCATTGTCCTTCCCACTTCCAGGTGGCCTGGTTTCTTTTCATTTTATTGAATTGATTATAACTAATTGACTCTTGTTTTGGGGACTGGAGGCTTCTGAGCCTGCTGGGGTTTTTTTTATTTTATTGTTTTTGCAAAGTTAGTTCTCAGGGCGTGAATGTAAAAGTTGCTCTTAACAATTAGAGGAACGTTATTAACTTCCCCCACGTTAATGAACAGAACAACTCTTCCGGCAATTGGCAAGGTGGCCCCAAAAGGAGCTGCCTGGAGGAAATTAGCTTTTTCACTGCAAGTGCACAATGCAACTGGTTGGATAACTAATAGTGGTGGGATCCATTCAGAAAGAATGGATATCCTGCTGCAAAGGTAATTGCCTGTCCTGGCAGCAATGAGAGGAGGCAGCGTGCTTTGTTAGTCCTTAGGTCTTCTGACTCCTAGTCCTAAATTCTAACCCTGATTCGGTCACACATTCACTCTGTGGCCTTGGGCAAGTATGGTAGGGTGCTCAGAGGGCCAGGCGGCCTAGCAGTTAGCGCACCTGATGTCCAGCCCTTACTTCCCTGACCAGGTGGCAGTGATCCCTGGTTCCTGATCTTAGGCAGAGACTCTTCTGGCCTCCAATGGCACCTGGGCCTGAGCCCTTAAGAGCATATGGTAGGGGGACCAGAGCCCTCCCTCTCCACCAGGACCCACCCCAGGGCCCTGTGTGAAGCAATACCTGCAGGGCCCTCCTAGCAGAGAATCTAAGTCCACTGCCCTGCACTTCCTACTGATGTCCCTTCCGTTTGGAATGTGGCTCTTACAGCCTAAACTCTCTGTAGGGGCTCACCTGGACTAGCGCCCCCTTCTGGACTTTTTGTGTTGTGCCGCCGCAGCCTCTGGGCAAGGCCGATGTAAGGTTGGAAGGGGCCTAGCCCAATAATATCCTTACAGTCAAAAAGTACAGGTCACTCAATGCTGGGCACTTCCTAGTCTCCTCAACAGTCTCTCTCAGTCAGGGATGCTGCTCCCCGGCAGCTCTCCTGGCCATCAGACTTGTAGTGAAGCTCCACTCATACCAAGAGGCTGTGCTACCTCTTTGCCAGGCAACCCTCAATTGAGCCATGTTCTCTCCTTTCCTTCCCCCTCCAGTCCTGGCACTGGCTGCAGGTACAGCTGGGCGGGGCTAGCTGGGCCCATAGGTTCTCTTTAACCCTTCTTCTGCTGGTGTGAAGTTTTTCTGCACCATCACAGCAGGTCATATAGGGCCTCATTCAAAGCTTGTTAAGTCAGTAGACTCCATTGAAGTCAACGGGATTCAGATCTGGCTCTACTCAACTCCTCTGTGTCTTAGGCTTGTTGACACTTAAGATAGGCCAAGGAAGATTTTAAGGCTTGCCTAGGAGCACATTTCCCAAGGTGCTTTGCAGATAAGATGTCTAATGCAGAGGGGAATGTTACTGGCAGTAACCTTTAACCTAGTTTGAAAGCTGTTTTCAGATGTATATACTTTATAATATACACCCCGAAGTTAGTACAACAGATGAAATTATCCCCCCAGAAGGCGAAAACAGTGACTAACCACCAGGTGTGGAGACCGTTGGAAAGTTGCAGTGGTGCAGGGAACCTTGGCAATAACCCAAGACAAGAAGTGCGTGCCAAAAAGAGGAAATAGATAAGGACCAGAATGGTGCACAATAAGGGTAACGAGTATAATTGCCCCTAAATCACAGGGGAAGTAAGACCATGGGCAGGCTGACTGCAGCCTGTCAGAAACTACAGGGAAGATCATCTACAGCTGTTGGTAACTGTGTGTCCCTCTGTGTATGTGCTGTCTTTACTAATTGTGTGGTTAATAAAGCCAATCAAAGCTGATTTAACCAAGGTTCTTTATTATCAAATGAATCTGAATGCAAAATAAGTTACCAACTAAATGTATAATCAAATCAAGAATTCTCATCAGTCATTGGCTATTGATTGGTTATTCATTATTAACAAATTGTTAATCAGTTCTCAATAACTTTATCCTCACTGCTTTTTTATTAAAATGAAGTGTGTTTCTACCACTTATTAACTAATGCTAGTTAGCTATCCTGCTCTAAAATCCTAGTTGAGACAAGGTCCTGTAATTTTTTACAATGGATTCCTGGTCTGTGACCAGGGCTCTGAGTGCTATGATAATATAAATAATAGTAATGCTTCTACTAAGGGTTAAAAGCATGTGTGGTCAATCACTGTCACAAGGCACGTTGCTAACTTCATCTACCTATCTCTTGGTAAAAGCTACAGGTGCATAGTCTCCACTAGAGTTTTGCAGCAAGAGAGCTATTGCAAGTTAGTTATCTCACTGTCAAAAGAAAAGCACTTTTTTGGCAGTGAAGACAAAACATTCCCCATCTTTGCCATCAGCCTAATGATCCTTAGTTTCTTATGTAAAATGCCTTGAGATCCTTGAAAGCAGAGAGTTATATAAGTGTTTTTATAAATAATTATAATTATTGCTGAGACACCTGGCTAAGCTGTACAAACCAAATTGCTACTTAATTAGGCTTCACAATATAGCAATTTCCTACCTTGGTTCTTTCTTTGGGAGCAATGCCTCCCTTGAGTGTGTGAGGTGGGGAAAGGTTGTTGAACTATGGACACTAGTGGCCTTTATATCTATCCCAGGAAATGTAATTATTTAGTGGTGGGGAATGAATAATTACATATGGTTTCCATATGGTATTTGTTCAGAAGCTGCTTTTTTCTCATTTCTGGCTTCTTTTCAGGTCTGGCTAAGGGAAGGAGGAGTCCGGGCAATTCCTCACTTCTGAGCAAGGTCTTGATCAAATTACCTGTGAAAGTAGTTATTCTAGATAGTCTTTTTATGGTTAAAAAATGGCATTTTCTTTATGGCATGATGCTATTTTCATTAATCTGTTTGTTTTTCTTACGCCCTTCTCTGTGCTCCTTGGCGGGCACTGCACTTGTTTCCCTGCTACCCTTTGTGAATTGAGAATAAAATATGCAGGCTTCCTGCCATGCCTTGTAAGCTGTTAAATTGTTGGGCTTTTGTTTTCTGTTTTTGTTTTTGTTTTTTGAAGATGTGCTTTACCCAATAGCACCATCTGCTGGAAGTCATGTCACACCATTACTCTGAGCTGCACTGTTGAACTGTACCATGCTTGAGGGGAAGGATGGCTACAGAGAAGTGAGAGCTTGCAAATCTCTGCCCAGGGGCCAAGCTCACTTTTCATTTAGCAAATGCAAAAGCTGCCCGCTCACCTCGTGTTTGATAGCTTTCGCAGGCACAGCCTCTTGTTGGTCTGCTCACGTATCTTATATCTCCTCTTTAGCAGCAGCACTGGAGAGAGATCTTCAGAGCTCCCTGTGTTTTCTTGTTTGGTGGGCTGTGAGTCTCTCTCAGTTTCTCCCCAGCCACTTTGTCCCACCACCAACTTTTTTCTAGCACATCTCTTTTTTTTTTTTAGCTAGTCTTGGCTGTCACTTGCACTCCACCTCCATTCTAGCTCTCCCCCATTATCGTCTACGCACCTTGACCTGAGAGCAAGTCTCTCTGGGAACTGGAAGCCCCACCCACCTCAGGAGATCACAGTACCTGGAAGAAGTTTTTTTTCCTCCTGTTTTCAGCCTCTTCAAGCCCAACATGAAACACAATGAATGGCCTGAGATTTCAGGAAAGTTTGTTGGTGGGGGAAATACTGGTTCTGTACAAACTTCATGTGAGCTACTTCCCACAGCACTCCTCAGAAGTCGAATGCATGCTAGCATGGTTGTTTGCAATGAAACAAATCCCTCTTCTATCAGTAACTCTCTCTATATATACGCCACCCCAAAACATCGAGGGAAAGACAGTGAAGCCTTTAAAAATGAATAATTGACAAATTAACAAGCTTGTGAAGAGAATAAACTCCCAGTGCACCTGTAGATAAATTAAATGTAAAACTACCTGGGGGAACCACGCTGTGTGCATTTCTATGTACCAAACCAAAACTCGATTAAATAGTAAAACACACATCTCTTGCACTAGTCTCTGTTTGCAGATTAGGTCTTGTTAAACTTATTGCTCCAAAAGTCTCTTCTGTTATCTATTGCTGTTCCAATCTGAAAAAGAGACCAGTAAATGATTTCCATTGATTTCCTCAAAGTTCTTTGTGTCTAAACATTTTATCAGCAGAAGCAGATCCTGCAATGTAAAATGATACAGCCGTTCTCTAATCCTATCTTTTATGGGCTTTTGTTCTGGGTCTAGCACATTTTCATAACAAGCTGATTTTTTTTTCTAACCTTCCTTTCTCCCCGCACAAACCCTCTGGTATTCTGTAGGAGTTAAACTAGTGACTTAAAGAAAACATAAATTAACACACAAAATAGTACTTTTATTGACTGTCGCATTTTTCCCCTCTTAGGAATTCCAAGATTCCAGAGCCTTGGGACACAGGTGGAAAGAAGTTAGTCATGACAACACGGTCACTTGGTTGGCTTCTTGGATGGAAAATGTACAAGGATTTGTCAAGTACGTCATGCTGAGTGCCAACTCTAAAATGATGGTTAGTAATGCCCCAGGGTTAAAAAACCAAAGTCAACAGGCCACCTAGATTCATAGGAATTAGAAGTGAAAAAATCCTCTTAATCCCATGGGCCATTATCTTGCAGAATTCATTGTAATTCTCAGAGGGAGGACACATTGGATACCAGACTGGTACCAAACTTGATCTTAGCCCGAGAAACACAGGTATTGAGTCGATGTGCAAAGCAAAGACAGAAGCTTGAAGCAAAATCATCATGAGTGGAGTCAAGTGTCTGTATCATAAAAATAGCCTCAAGATGGATAGCTGGGCGGGCAGTCTCTATAAAAAGGTCCAAGGCGTGAATGGGCCGGGTGCCTGAACTCTTAAATAAGTTCTCTCTAGACCAATGTTTAGTGGCGTTCATCTTGAAATGAGGAGGAGGAGATGTACATGCTTGGAGCTGGGGATGGGATTCCCTGCTTGGGGAGACGTATTTGAGCTAGGTCTCAGCGAGCTAAAAGAGAAACGTAGCCGCAGCATGCTAGCTGAGTGAGAGCTAGCGCGGGTATGTCTCCTCACGCTGGGAATCGTACCCCCATATTGAAGTGTAGACATATCCAGAGGAGCATTCTCCTGTCTCTGGCGGTAGTAATCTCATATCAAGAGTCTGCTAACCTCTCCTTGCCAGGGATAACATTGCTGCTCATGGGAAAAGATTGTCAGCTCCAATTCCATGCCAACACCTGTGCACAGATGAGCTCCGATCATACGGATCTCATTTAAAAAGTGCTCTCTGAAACATGTTCCAAATATGGTTTGAAATAATCCCGCTTTATGTACCCCACACCGTTCTCTTAGTCTACACACAGAGAAAACTGCTCAATTCAGATACTGTGTATTGGTGGGACGTTTGCAGGGCCAAAGCCAAATTCAATTGGAAACTCTTCAGAGCAGGGATTGGGTCTTCATGTGTATCTGTACAGGATCTAACACAATAGGGCGTCATTGCTATTTGGGGCCTTTGAGCACTAGAATATCTAAATGAGATACTGCTGATAACGGACCTGAACTGAGGATAATTAGTGTAGTCCAATTTCTAGGTCTGTGCATCCAGAGATTTTCAGCAGCATTCACCCTGCTCGGTTCTATTTTAGTGGTGATTATGCTGTAGAGTATCAGATTCACAGATGAGCTCCGATCATATGGAGCTAATTTAAAAAGTGCTCTCTGAAACAGGTTCCAAATAGGGTTTGAAATAATCCCGCTTTCCTTCCTCTTCCTGTCCCTGATGCGAATCCCTCTGCAGAACATCTGAAGTAGGCAACTTCCAATGTCCGTCCCTTTTTCTAGAGCATCTCTTCACAAACTAATACTTCAGTCCAATGGTTGTGGTACACTCCTCTCCTGGAGCTTAGCACTGAAAATATTAGTCACTAGGGCTTGCTTTGGGCGCTGTGCATTGTAAATGAAGCGATATATTCAAAGGGGCGATAGATGCTAAGATTTACCCTCCAGGATCCACATCAACCCTTGACAGACAGTAAGAACTAGTTATCCCCTTAGTAAAACATTCCTTGCAGATGAATGACAGTTACAGTAACTGGTCTCAGGGTCTATTTTAAGCTGCATAATGTACTGCTCAATATCCTTTGATTATAGCAGAGATTCCAGCTGTATTTGAAGAACCCTCCCAGTGTATAAATGAGCTGCAAGTGTTGCAAATGTATTATTTACACCAGATACTGTTTTTTTTTTCCGTTGCTCCTACCAGTTCATCCCCCGTCCCTGACTTCCAGCCTGATGAATGATGGTGGCTCCATCTAGTGGCTATGTGCAGGCACCAGCCGTCCCCAGCTCTGCGGGAAGCTCTGCGGCTTTGCAGAAGTGTTCCCAGCAAATTTTAAAATGGGGGGGGGGGGGGTTGCGAGCTGCTGCTGTTGTGGCTTGTGAATATTTAATGTTTAATAGTTTAGTAAATCTCCTTCAAGAAATAGAAATGGAAAGGTGACCTGTGTCTTCCAGGGAGCGCAGAAATTTGCTACATTTCAGCAAGTACTTAGCAGCCCCTTGTAAGATCCAGCTTAGGCAAAATCAAGTATATGTGAATATATTGGAGATCAGTCAAAGCCACAATATTTGGACCTGCAGGCCGAACACCCCAAAACATGGAGATACTTCGATCCAGAGACTTTGATTCGCTTTACTAGACAGATGACTCCTCAGTATCATAGTATTGAGACCTCTTGTATGTGCCAGACAGTAGAAGTATGAAATCTAATCCTGGATTTGGATTCCAAACCTCCCAGAGATGGGGGAATATCTGGAGTTTGGTTATTGGTTTGGTCCCCTCTCAAATGTGTTTGAGAGAGAGAAATAATGATATTTGCAGTCTCTTTATTCAGTCTTTTATTTCTTTGTTACCGGGGAGAAAAGGACTGGGAAAAGTCTGAAATTGCCTGAAAACTGAAGACTTGTGTGGACAGGATTCGAGCTTAGTACAGCTTGGACTGGAAGTCCAGGGAAATGAAGTTGCAACATCAAGTGGTTGTACTTTTATTGACAGGAATGTAATCTTGAAACAGAATGGCTGAGGCCTAGATAGGGGTGGGAGGACTGGATGGCTAAAGGAGATTGATAATGGGCTTAAAAACCATGTATCTCTGGTTCCAATCCAATTTAATTGTTCAAATCAAGCCCAGATTGGGAAGGACCAAGATCTGTTGCTATCTGACATCCATTCAATGAGTGGATGACCTATATGAACCTGATGGTTCTTAATCAGGACACTGCTGGTGCTGATTTGTACTGGCAGTCAGAAGAGAAACCCAAAACAAAATGAACATGGAGACTGAACTATATCCTTAAAGGGTCCATCTAGGTCAGGGCTTGTTAAGGTGGGGCAATATGGTGGAAGCTTGCCTTGCCACCATACCTCTTCTGTGGATTAACAGGCGTTTCATGCTCTAGGGTTGTCAATTCAGAACCCTTCATGAGCACTAAATTCACATAAAAACTGCCTCCCCGTTGTTTGGTAGAGCATTGGACAGTTATAAACATCAACACATCTCTGTAGGTCTCTTAATGGCACAGCATATATGGTACGTGGCAGGTTTCAGAAGTTTTCCACCAGGGATTGCTCAGTTGTCTCTCACTTTAGAACTACATGTATCTCTGTCCCGTGCCAACCTGGAGTTATCAATTATAAATGGACCTCAGAACTTCTGAATGGAGAACTGGAGGCTAAGGACGATGTTGCTTTTGATAAATAAATGTAATCGTCACTCCACATGCACATTATTTCAAATCTTTTGCTCCCTACCATAGCGCTGGGTGCTATGGGATGGGCATTTCAGGAGTCCCGGTTTGCATGTGATGGATACCATATGTGGACAGGCCACAATGGTTCAATTATAAATAGTGCTGCCCTCTGGATTTCTAAATGACCGAGGACATTTTGTGCAGCCAATCCCCCTGCAGTGGTCTCCTGACTTAGTGCACGTTTGGCCTTTGGGAAAAATGATTCCGCTGCATTGCCTGCACGCAGCTGCATTTCCTGCTGCCCTTTGATAGCGATGGATGGCAGCCGGATATTGGGAATCTTTCCAATCATCCACAAGAAATGACAATCCTGGGAATTTTGTCATCCTTTTAAAAGTCAAGCCTGTGTCCATAATTCACTCCCCTGTGCCAGGTTAGAGGCAGACGTCTGGTCAGTGGGCACTTTATGTATTCTCTCCTATGACTTGCAATAGCTGCGTACACAATTGGACATGTGAAGTTCTTAGCAGGTAATGTCAGCCCTTTTGTTCTTTCCCCACTGAAGTGAATTTAGTGCTGGAGAAAGATGTCAGACTTCCAGCCCTGTCTTTAACCACCAAGCAGACATTGGAGGGAGGGAATGGGAGGATCCTAATTCTTTTGTTTTCCTTTCAAATCAAAGTCTCTCACTCAACTCTTGCTTTGAGAGAGACTTCTTGCCCCAGGGAGATACTGTGAAAGGTTATTAGGCTAACCCTCTTCGCACTGAATTGCACATGAATAATTCAAGCCCTTTCATTAGCATGCATCCACATCACCTCAGTTGTCACTCACCAAAGGTTACTCTTTCCATCCTTGTTCAGTTAAACTTGTCCCCAGCCACCTCCCTTCACCTTCACCCGCACATCCCTCCCCTTTTAAATGGGCACCGGTTTTAGACAGACATTGCCCGGCTATGCCAACTTCTTTTCCAGATGGACCCCTCTTATCATTCCAAAGTTCAGACACACAATGGGGATTTCCTATCAGTGTTGTTCAGGCCTCTTGATTGTACAAACCGCCACACCAGGTCGGTAGAGACTGACTCTGGGACCTTCAGCACCAAAAGCACAAGCCTCTCTCACCCAAACTAAAGGAATAAGTTAGCTGGTAGCAGTAGTGGGCTTCTATCTCCCCCTCCCTTCCCCACCTCCACAACTGTTATAGGGGGACAGCACATTTTGTGTGTTATAGATGTGAGTCCCTGGGTACCTCCTGAGAAGACTGGCAGGTAAACTCACCATCCTGGGGTGACAGGAAGGTGTCTCTGGCAATGGCTGATGCCTACTCTCCTACTTCATCTTCTCTTGCACACTGATCTGTAATAATAATACTTTGCAGCTTCGTAGTGCCTTCAAGCCTAAGGAAATAAGGACTTCATCCTTGAATGATGCCTATGAGGAATTTCCCAGCCAGGGGCACATGAGGCCTAAGAGGCTGAGTGATGGGCAAGGTTACCCTGCATTCAGGGTGTAGAATCCAGATCTCTCAACTCCCAGGCCTCTGCTACCCCTTGTCCTTCCTCAGTGCTTTTTCCAGGACTGATTCCATACCTTGTGGTGTACTGAAAACGGTGTTAAAAATATAAACTATCACTTTAAATTTTGGGGCATTTTCCTGGTCCTGCTTGCACGCTACAGGGCTCTGTAGAGAAGCATGAAATCTAGCTCTTTCAGCAGTCAGTGTGGAAAAAAAACAGCCTACAGCAAGATGGGTTGAGTTGTACCTCTCTACTTTAGGGAGCAGCCTGCTTTGTCTCTCTCTGGTTTTGGTTCTTGCATGTTAAGGTTCTGGATTTTAAGAAATAAAGAAATGTTACACTGCAACCTTCCAGAAAGAGTGTTGTATGTTTTTAATCTAACTTCTCCATGTGTTTTCCCTCTATACCTCTTGTTAATGATCTTCTTAGAGCTTCAGGCTGAGACTCCAAAAGCAATCTGGGTGCCCTGTTCCCATTAATTAAGTAACTTTGAAAATCTCTGCCTAGAGGTTGTTTCAGCTACCCAGGATAGCCTGTGAGACATTCCCTAATGACCTGAAATTCAGTGATCTAAATTAGAAACAAGATTTGTTTAGGAAAGACAAAGCTCAGATTAGAATAAAAGAAATGCTCTGCATAATAAATCTAGCTCTTCTGTTTCTAGAGATGGATGCCCTGTCCCAGCTTGTGCTGTTCTTCCTTCCCCCACTTTAGCACAGAGTACATCAGAGCTGCAGTCTTCCCTTTCAAGTGTCTTGTGTCCTCTCCTTACTTTCCTCTTCCTCACTCAGAGACCTATTGTACTTTTCCTGCTTTATTTGATGTGCCTGGATTTTTATCATATCAGATGCCCCTCAACAATGTGGTGGCCCTCTTGCCTTTTCTATTGTCTCTATCCCAAATCCATTCATTCAGGCTTTGGATAAATAATTTCCATCCTGTTCTCTTCTGACAACTCCCGTGAAGTGGATCGTGCTCTATTTGTTTCTCTAGCCATCTTCTCACCTTTACTACCTGTCCTCATTCTAAGAGCTGTCCGCCCTTTGCTTGTCCTTAGCATCATGCCTTTGAATAAGAACTGACCTGACTGAAGGCATTAGCCTGAAAGAAACTCAATCTGATTTTAAAGATAAAGGGTTTATATGACTCTTAACATCAACTCTAGCTCATACTGACTAAACATTGAAATCTTTTTAGAAGAGTTAATCTGTCATCGCGTGTTCATTCTTCACACTCCTTGAGCGCTGAGAATTCCTGGCTCTGTGTGACTTCAGCTTCTCTGATGAGATTCCAGTAAGGAAGCAAAATAGTGGTGGATTAATCCAGTGGATGTCACTAGGTTCATTTCACACAGACAACTGAACAGCTTTAGACAGGGCCCGCCTGAGCGCGCTAGGTTGGATATTAAGTGGCAACTCAAAAGTGACCCGTTCTACATTCCATTAACAATGTCCCTGGGCCAGAAAGTCTTCCCCGGGAAAGCCGAATGATGATATCTGTGAAGGTCTCCCAGATTTGAGTTTTAGCGCGGATAAACACTGGCACAAGCAAAATGGCCCTGAATTGTGGCCGAGCCTTCTTTTTAAACTTCCTTTCTGCATTTGGGGAGAGACCCAGAAAGAGACGCAGCTACTTTTAAGCAAAGTCTCCCTATCCCCTCTCTGGTACAGAAGGATGTAATGTCACGGTGGCGTGATGTATTGGGGCTAAAGGCAACAGGAACGCTCTCCTGTTTGTAAGGTGACTCTGAGAGCAGGTAACGAAAAAGAAGGGGCTTTGGCAGATGCCGTTGGCTGCTGTTTGCTGAGAGTAGAGAATGTTAAATGGCATCTGGAGCTCCATGGAGAAAAACGTGTCGTTGAATATGATTTCCTTGGTAAAGACTCCATCCGATATTACATCAGTGTCCGTGGAAAAGAAGGTAAAAGCAAAGGTAAATCAGCTATAAATATCGAGGAAGCCGCTTGGTCTGGGGGAAAGGGCACTGGACTGGGAGTCAGCTGGGAGTCAGTCAGCTGGGTTCCTGGCTCTGCCACTGATGTGCTATGTGATCCTGGGCCAGTTGTTTCTGGGCCTCTGGTTCCCCTTCCCTACCCCCCCCCCCCCCGCCCATTCATCGGGCTTGTCTATTTGTATTGCAAGATTTTGGGGAGCAG
Organism: Chelydra serpentina; assembly: GCA_037349315.1. NCBI lineage: Eukaryota > Metazoa > Chordata > Testudines > Chelydridae > Chelydra > Chelydra serpentina. The sequence goes on from JBAIAC010000026.1 coordinate 33,359,376, forward strand.
GGTCTGTGGGCTCATCTGTGCGAGAAACCGGTATCCGTTTAAAGTGGTGTTTTAAACAGACTTAGTCCCACCTGTGACGAAGGTACAGGCGTGCTTATTTTGGTTTTAAAAGGACTTACTTGCACTTGGTTTGAGTGGATTAGGAATCCATTTAAGTGACATCAGAATAAGCCCCTATTAAAGAGACATCCGTCCATATTGCACTGTCTTCAGTTTGACTCAATTGGTTTGGAATCACACCTAAAGTTAAACTGGTGCAGCAGTCCTGTGCAGGCTGGGCCTGGGTGTGTACAGCACCTTGCACATTGGGGACCTAATCTCAGCTGGAGACCCAGTAATACACTAAAATAATAATTTGCCCAGAAGGGCAAACGGTTCAGCAGGCACCTCTTTTTGCCTTGGGATGCTGGGGCTATCCAGAGCTATTTGATTGCCATTTGCACAACGACCTAATAAAAAACACTCCGTGATTTTGCAAAGGGTAAGAGGATAAAGCTTGGCTATTTTGTGCTGAGCGATAAACCTTTAGCATATGGTTATAATACTGTACTGCCCTTAGAATACCTTCCACAGAAAAATCTCAAGGCATTTTCCAGTCGTTAGTTAATTAATGTCCATAACATCCCTGAGAATGAGGTGACTATTATCTACTGTTGCACAGATGGGTGACCTGAGGCGCACAGAGATTAAGTGTCTTGCTTGAAGTCAAATAATGAGTTAGAGGAAAAGTTGGGATTAGAACCCATGAGTCTCAGGTCTATAGACCAGGCTCCTCCCACCCACTATGCGTTTGTCCCAAAAGCCTGCTTATCTTGCTAGAAGAACAGGTTCTGTTTAAAGGAAGAGAGTCTAAATTCAAACTTCTCATGTATGTTTTGCCAAACATTATCTCCTTCAATTGCAAGAGAAATGTTAACTACACACACAATGTGTATTTTATGTCTTAAACAGAAATCTGTATGATACAAACAATGACTTCCTGTTTGAAAGGCGTTCCAGTCCCCCTTACATTCCATTTGAAAAAGCCATTGCAGTTTGCTGAAAAGTAGTTGAACCTCAAACTAGAGCCTAGGATTTTCTGAGTGGCTTCTAAATTTGGCAAAACAAGCTCTCCTGTCCCTATGGAAATACCGAATATTATACTAGCATTCGGCAGATTTTTTTTTTTATCACATGCTTTTCATTGCAATGGAAGTTTACAAATGGCCATGCATTTGCACATGCATCTGGAAATCTGGCATTTCATCTTTTAGATCAGAGGTGGGCAAACTACGGCCCCGGGAGCTGCATCCGTCCCTCCTGATGCTTTAATCCAGCCCTCGAGCTCCCGCTGGGAAGCACGGTCTGGGGCTTGCCCCGCTCCAGTGCTCCAGCTGGGGAGTGGGGTCGGGGTCTTTCCTCACTCTGTACGGCTCCCAGAAGCAGTGGCATGTCCCCACTCCAGCTCCTACGTGTAGGGGCAGCCAGGGGACTCTGCACACTGCCCCCACCCCAAGCGCTGCCCCCACAGCTCCCATTGGCCGGGAACCGCAGCCATTGGGAGTTGCAGGGGCAGCGCCTGCACACAGGGCAGTGCGCAGAGCTGACTTGCCACGCCTCCATGTAGGAGCCAGAGTGGGGACATGCTGCTCTTTCTGGGAGCTGCTTGAGTTAAGCACCACCCGGAGCCTGCGCCCCTGACCCCCTCCTGTGCCCCAACCCCCTGCCCCAGCCCTGATCCCCTCCCGCCCTCCAAACCCCTCGGTCCCAGCCTGGAGCACCCTTCTGCGCCCAACTCCTCATCCCTAGCCCCACCCCAGAGCCTGCACCCCCAGCCAGAGCCCTCATGCCCTCCTGCACCCGGACCCCCAATTTTGTGAGCATTCATGGCCCGTCATACAATTTCCAAACCCAGATGTGGCCCTTGGGCCAAAAAGTTTGCCCACCCCTGTTTTAGATCAAGGACTTTGCACAACTTGAGTTGGGACGAGGGAGCTAGGAATCTGTTACCTGCCTCACATGGAGTAGCCTGACTCAACCTAATCACCCAATAGACATGATGTGAAAAGATGCAGACTCAGAAATATAGTAGTTTAGCGCTGTAGAGTCTCTCAGATGTGATCAATGCAGTTTCCTGCCCATTGCTGACAAGTGCCGTATTCACTAATGCAAACCCCAGGACTCGAAGTCTATCTTCAGGATGTGCTGATGGATGATATTCTGTTCTGTTTTGTAAGGTGTTTACAAATCTCCAGCCATTTATGAAGAATAAGCAAGAGGGAGATGATCTATTTAGCAGGCTGAACATTGGTATGGGTCTTACACAGACCCATCGTGGTGCTGATGATTAATGTTCATATGTTGAATTTGGCAGCACTTATCCAAGCAGTCTACTGCCAGATGGTGAGAGAACGCAGGGAGGCAGGAAAGAGACTCTTCAATTAGTGCTTTATCTTGTCACCAGGCTTGATGGATCGCACGACTAGAGAACAGGAGGAATGGGGAAAGTAACTTCCATGCATGATTTGGTGGGATCAGACAGAGACAGGTTCTAGTCCCATGTCCTTTTCCCCCGTTGATGCCAAATTCAGGATAGGTCTTCAGTAAAGATCAGTTCAAGAAAAATGTTTCCCTCCAATGAGGGAAATGAGCATCAGTGGCCTCATTCTAACCCTCAACAAATTACCTTTGTTCTTCCAATTAATTTAGCCTTTGCTTAATGTGCAGCAAATGTATAATAAGCTCCAGAAAGAGACAGAAATGTTATTTCAGAAAGCTGTTTGAAATACCCCAAAGAGACGTTCCAGCAGGTTTTACCCAGTGTTCCCCCCATCTCTGGTCCCACTTTAATTATCACTAAGCCTCCTTGTTTAATGCTATTTAATGGAGCACTTCTTTCCTCTCTCCTGCTATTAGAAAGCCACTGGTGTGGAAAAACCATGCAAAGTGTCACTGGGAGATTCGTGGCTGAAGGAGTTCATTTCAAAACACTTCAAAACCTAAAGAGAGGTCTGGAGTCTTAAAGACAAAAAACCCCCGACACCAGGACACTGATAAATAGATAAAGCTCCACAGAAAAATGCTAAAACTGCCAAACTTCCCCACTTCGCTTGGGGGAAGTGGGATTGCAGTGAAGGGTGAAGTATGAGCTCCCTCAAACCCACTGTGTATTTCCTGGTGAGAGAACAAGAGGCCGGTTATGTCTAAGGTTATGTCTACACTGCTATGGAAGCCTAGGCTTAAACACAGGCTTGGGCCCAGACCCTCATCCCCTTCCATCTACACACACGTCTCAGACTTGGGCTTGGACCTTGGTTCCTAGGACCCTGCGGGGCTGGAGGGTCCAAGTCAAGCTCTGACCCCGGTTTCAAGCCCTACTGTTTTGAGGTGTAGATTATCTTTAAACTGACTCGAATTCTGGGAGTCCGCCAAATGTATCCCACAATCCCTTGGGCCAACTTCCTTTGTCCTCCCTATTCCAAGAATCTCCATTCAACTCCAGTGAAAACGGAAGCAACCCCCTTGGCATACAGCAGCAGCTCAGTGAGTCAGTGGGGAGTCATGGCTGTTCTGCACTTCTCAAATTGTGGGGAGCAGGTCAGACAAAAAGAGAGGTTCATTCTCCTTTCCTGATTCTCCTCCAACTTACCCTGGGTTTCCACTGATATGTTGTTCCTTTTTTTTTTTTCCACTGGTGTAAGTGAGATGGGACTAGGGCCTGTACTGTGTAGTGAGACAGTCATGCATTGGACTTTCACGTTTGAACGTCGTTTGGAATATTCTGCTTGAATCAATTTTTGTAGAGGAAGCCAGGCTGGAAATGGCTGTTCCTAGTTCTTCAACAAGACTACTCGGCTAAATGGATCTGGGGTGTTTTGATCTTCCTAGCAAAAGACAGCATCCCAGCCAAAAGCCTGTCCTACAATGGAGCGAAGAGGGCTGTTGCAGTACTAGGTAACCACCGAAGACCTTCGAACAGGCATGGCTATACCAGTGTAACTGCATCCCCACTAAGGGGTTGTACCAGTGTAAGTATAGCAGTGAAAAATCACACCCCTACCTGACAGTTATACTGGCACAAAATCTGTGTGTAGATCAGGCCAAACAAGCACTCTTTTTAGCAGTGTAAATTACTGGTGACTTCAGAAGTTTTGACTAATGTGGCGGTGGTGGTGTGGTTTCCATCTTCTGCTTCCTCTAACAGAAGTGGAGAATGGTGAATGAGTCATGATTTAGTTGGGGTTGGTCCTGCTTTGAGTGGGGGTTGGACTAGACCTCCTGAGGTCTCTTCCAGCCCTAATCTTCTATGATTCTATGATCACCTGTGCAGAACGTATAAGAGCCACCTGAATGATATAGTGATAACTCTCTGCAGAGTTGGTATGTTAAAATGGAAATGTTGAAGGTGACCTGTCTAGTGGACTGACCTTGAGATTAGCAGCCAGAAATGTATAAGGGTATGTCTAGCTATGGTCCCAGAGTAGTGAAGTCCAGGCATGCTTCAGCATGGGCTAGTCCTGGCCTGGCTGTAATTACCCATGATTCTGAGCAGCCTGTGCTGAAGTTTGTGCTGCCGCAGCTTCACTGCTCTGGGGCCCAAACTAGCTAGTTTAAAGCTAGCTCAGTTATGTCAACTCAAGCTGCAATCACCCCCTATTATTACAGTATGGTTGCGTCCTAGAGTCTATACCTGGCTTTGCAGTTGCTTTGCTGTGCAACACTGGTGAATCGCTTAAACTTTCTTGCCTGGATTTTCCAGAACTCTGTGAACAAAAATGTGCACACGGTTGTGCTCATAGGTCCTGGTATTGCAAATCTTCAAATGAGTAGCCCCTTTTATTTCCATGGGGCAATACAGCTGCGATCAGGCCAATTTATTTCAATAGCATTAGCTTGAATGGGTAAGGTCTAGTCACCTATGTCCATAGACTACATATATGAACAAGCATTTGCGGGAGCAGGTCTTTAATTTGTGCATGCAGTTAGAGTATATCTGAGCAAAGGGCACTTATATGTCTAACTGTCATTTGATGCGCAGACTTCTTCATTAAGGGACAAGTTTAATCATAAGCGGCTGTTCATCCCTTAGGATCCTATCCAAAGCCCATCAAAGTCAATAGGAGTCCTTCCTTAGCTTCAAAGGCCCCTTGAGTACATGCCTAAGTCCCATTTGAAAAACTTCCACTGATTTCAAAGAGCTTTGGTTCAACTCCTTCAGTTATCTCCAGGGTAGTAGGGACAGTGTCTTTAATTTTTCTGTAACGCTCCATGCATACCTAGCGTGTGAACATACTAATGTTAAGTAATAATTCTTGCCAGGTGTGTAAATGGGGGTGTTCCACTGGAGAAAATTTACAGCAAAACCCATCGAGATAAAGTTACTTGGGCGGCAGACGTGACAGAGGTGGACTTTGAATTCTAATCTTTACCTTTCCTGGAGTATTTGCTCGGTCCTACCGGCTAATGTCGTGTCGGTGCGGTGTGTTAGCATTTGGCATTTGAAATGGTGGTCCAGGGGATAGTGTGGAAATTGGTTTTACACCCGAACTTTAAACTGAGCCGTGCTGGAACAGACCGATGCTGCTTTGTTAATGTAATATTGCACATTTTAATTGTTTACCTGCCATCGGTGGAGCAATTTCATAGTTTTTAAGATAAATTATTTGAATGAAATGCCAACCTCCGTTTCAATAAACCTTTGTTTTTAATTTTGTGTGCTGCAGGAAGCAACAATTTTGTTCAGGGCTTGGTGGGGTGGGAGGAAAAATGGTGTTCGCCAAAATGGGACTGGAATAGGCAGTAAATAAATGTGTAGAGACAATGTGTGGGGATTTGCATTGTTCTAGCCTCTTGACAGCACCCCCATAAAGCTTGCAGAAATTCTGGCCTAAGGGATGTGATCCGGGGCATTGCTGTATTCGCATTATTGTTCTGGAACAGATCCTTGCTATAGGCAGTCAAGTCTGAGTTGAACCATCCTCATGTGGCCGCTCTTACTTAGACCAGGAGCTGGACCCAGAATAAAGGGGGACACGAAAGTAGCTTGGTTGCCTTTATTCTTCCTCCCCCATTCTTTTCACATCGATCACCGGGGCACGAAACCTGCTCCAGAAGGCTCTGGCTATTGCAGAACCAGTTGCACATTGAAAGGAATTTGTGCGTCCCTGCTCATGCCCCTTTTGTGTTTTCTTTCCATGAACGTTTGAGTAATTGAGCTGCAGTAGCAAAGTGCAATCATTTGTAGAAACTAAATCTTAAACTTGCATCAGAATCGCTTGTGCTGTCAGCTAATCAAGAAGCAGAAACACTGTCCTGGAACTTAGCCAACCAGTCACAACTAATCACAGCTCTAATTCTGAGTATTTGTAACCAACCAAGCATTTGAAAGCAAGATAATGATAAAAAATGTTAAGGAAACTGCAATCTGGTTCCAGGTATTCCCCGAGATGGAGGAGGCTAAATTTGTCAAATTATACATTTCCTATTATTTTGGAAGCATTCAGAGGCTGTAATTGAAATTCGACAGGGCCCAAACACAGAGTGAAGCTATATCTACACTTAAAAAACAACAACGGCACCACTGTAATTGCTTCAGTGCAGATACTTGCTGTAGAGACAGAAGGGGTTCGTCTGTCTCTGTGGTAAATCTTCCTCCTTGAGAAGCAGTAGCTAGGTCAACAGAAGAATTCTTCCATTGACCTAGCAATGTCTACATGGGGATTTGGGTTGGCTTAACTACATCACTCAGGTGTATGGATTTTTTACACCCTTGAGTGACATAACTGGGTCAATCTAATTCTCTACTGTAGACATGCTCTAAGAGACTGTCCCTGCCCCAAAGAGTTCTAAATTTCAGGCAACTTTAATTAGCGGTGTGACAGGGTGTACCAGGCCCTTTGAGACCCTCAGGAGGGTCCTGCGGTCTTACCACATCCCACTTCAGAAAAAGGTAGTAGAGTAGGGTCCTCTAAGCAGCCTAGAGAAGCTGCTGGGGAGGCAGCCAATCAGGGCCCAGCAGGCTAGTATAAGAAGAACGGCAGGGCCAGACGAGTTCAGTTCTTTGTGGGAGTTGGGTGTGGCTAGCTGAGGGAGGGAGCTACAGGATCTCCAACAAAGCAGTGCTGGCAGAGACTGGGGGGAGGGTGGGGCGCGAGAAGGAGCTCTGGGCTGGCTACTGGGACTCAACCAGGACAAGGCCCTTAGGTAAGGGTGAAGAATATGCTGGGGCTGTGGGGAAGTGGCCCAGGCAATCATAGCAGTGATGCAGCATAGATAAAGAGACATGGTGGATGGCAGCTATCTATAGGGTCCCTGGGCTAAGACCTGAAGTAGTGGGTGGGCCTGGATCTCCTCAATTGACCACTGGGCAAGTGACCGGGACTTTGATTCACTCAGAAGGGGAGCTGAACTCTGTTAGTGGCCCAGCAGGAGAACTGGGGCCAGAAAGGCCTAGAGAGGGCAAGGACATTGCTTCCAAGGTGGGTGCCCTAGAGTATGACTCAATACCAGGGCCGTGACCATTTGAAAACTGAGCCTAATTAAGAACCTGAGCCCAAGACAGAAAGGCCATGCCACCAAGGGGAGTATAACAATCTAGAATTAGGCCTTGTCTACGTTCTTCTGTTGGCATAGCTGTGTCTACACTGGGAGTTGTCACATAGCTATGTCACTACTGGGTGTAGTGTTTTTGCATCACCAACCAACAGAGCTAGGTAGACAAAACATTGTTGCATAGATCTGAACTTAGTCATTTGCCTCAAGTCTTGCCTAGGCCCTTAGTGAGAAACCAATGTGAGGGAGAATTAGGAGGAGGTATTAAATGGGAACAATGAAGAAAAGCCTGTGAAAGGTTTTGACTTCTCTGCAAAGCAGTGAAAATGTAATGGTTGTCATTCATGGTTGGCATTCATTGTCCTGCAACTTGCATAGTGTCTTACACCAGGAAAAGCTACCAATGAAAACATTACCAATGTGATCTGACTTGCTTTAGGGCAGTGGTCCCCAACCTTTCTGTGGCCAAGAGCACATTCACACCTTCAGAAGAGTGTGGCGGGCAACGACGCTTTTCGGCAGCATTTCGGCAGTGACATTTCTTCGGTGGCCACACTCCACGGCGACATTTCGGCGGTAGTTTCTCCGCCGAAAAGTGCTCCTTGGTGGCATTTTGGTGGTGGGTTCTCCAGCAGATGCGCTACTCTCCTCTAAGTTCCTTGGTGCCAGCCCTGACAGCGGGCACACATAAATGCCCCGGTGGGTGCCATGGCGGCCACGGGCACCGCGTTGGGGACCACTGCTTTAGGGAATAGGAAACTGGGCTAGGAGTCAGGAGACCTGGGGTTCTAGTCTCAGCTCTGATGCTAACCTATCATGTTATCTTGGGCAAGGTGCTTCACTCGCTTCTATTTCCCCTCCAATTCTTTGTCCATCGTGTCTATTTAGATTGTCAATGAGGACAAGTGCAAAGCACTATGCTTAAGAAGGAAAAATCATATGCACAACTACAAGCTGGGGAGTAACTGGCTAGGCAGTAGTACTGCTGAAAAAGATCTGGGGATATAGTGGATCACAAACTAAATGTGAGTCAACAGTGTGATGTAGTTGCGAAAAAGGCAAATATCATTCTGGGGTATAATATCAGTCTGGGAGTGTTGTATATAAGACATGGGAGGCAACTGTCCCAATCTGTTCAGGACTGGCGAGGCCTCAGCTGGAGTACTGTATCCAGTTCTGGGCACCGCAGGTTAGGGAAGATGTGGACAAATTGGAGAGTCCAGAGGAGAGTAACAAAAATGATAAAAGGTTTAAAAAACCTGATCTATGAGGAAAGGTTAAAAAAACTGGGCATGTTTAGACTTGAGCAAAGAAGACTGAGGGGACCTGACAACAGTCTTCAAATATGTGAATGGCAGTTATAAAGAGGACCGTGATCAATTGTTCTCCATGTCTACTGAAGGTAGAACAAGAAGTAATGGGCTGTATGTATAGTTGGGATTATGTTTCCCAGTGTGCATCTCTTTGAATTAATAACATTTGATAAACAGTCCAACAGTCTCTTGAAGCTGCTTAGGGCAGTGTCTCTTTTCAGTGCCCTGTTTTGAATACACAGTATGTCATAAAAGTGAGGCTATGGTGTTCTCAGGTGCAATATTAATGGTTAGACACTTAGGGTGACCAGATGTCCTGATTTTATAGGGACAGTCCAAATATTTGGGGATTTGTTTTACATAGGCACCTGTTAGGCTCCCTTTCCCTCACCCCCCATTCTGATTTTTAATACTTACTATCTGGTCACCCTATAGACACTAACAAAAATCATTATGCCTGGCAGGATGGCATTTGTCAAGATTGTTCTGTGTTGTACATTTCTTCTCTTCAAGCTACACAAAATCCTTCCTCTACCAGTGAATAAATAAAACCGTGTTGGGAGTAGATGTTGTAAAACTCCCTGTAAGACTGGCTGTCTTCCTATGCTTAAGAATCTGGGCTGGCTATGCCGGTGGTTTAATTCTGTGGTCTCCTCCAACATCATGCCGATTAAGATGTGAAAAGACTGCTCTAATGTGCTTAATGCAGCACAAGTGTAAAAAGTGCACAAGTTTAATTTTCTTGTTTCCTGGTGTATGCAGAGATTAAGAATCAGATCCTGCCCTTCAGTTGTCTGACTTCTCTGATGCAGCTCCCTCTCTCAGTCTGGCAACTGTGTTCATCAGCATTAGACACAATTTTATCAGCAGTGTAGTTAAGGCTTCCAATTTGGTTCTTGTGTATAATCAGTCGTGCCAACTTTTGGTGGTAGTATAACCGTCAATCACAGCCAACTCTTGATGTGTTGTATTTGGCACCTAGATAGTGATATGCAGAATAAAAATAACTGACACATGCTTACAACATAAAATAACAGCTGTGCAGGAACTAACATTTTCATCCTATGGGAAATTTTGCAATTCCAAAAAAATAATTTTGTTTTGGGTCAGAACAAAAAGTCAGAAATGTGACATTTCCTACAGGAAGACCCGGACGTGAATTTTTCTAGCATTTCCAGCTGGGGAGATGGCTAGCCCGCCCACCCATCCACCAGGTGGACAGCCCAGGGAGCCAGTCAGCCAGTGAGGCAGCTGCATGGATAACCCAGGGAGGTAGGTAATTGGCCACCTGAGAAGTTAGGCAGTCCAAGGAGCTGGCCACCCACAGTCTGGGGAGTCCCAGCAACTGCCAGGCAGGCTGCCGGGAAACCAGGAAAGCTTTCATCAGAAACTTATCTGATTTTTGTCCATAGTTTTCTTGAAATTTGCACATTCCCGTGGAACATTTTGATGAATCAGCATTTTCCAATGGAAAAATATTGTCTGAGCATACTCTCTCTCAAAATATGAGATGCGTGTTACAGAAGCGCTTTGCAGACTATATAGCATCTGAGTATTCTGATTTGATCCTTACCAAAAAAAAAAGCGTAGGAGTCGTGAAACGAGTGGGTTGGTCTCTGATCAGTATTTTCTAGGTACGAACTGCTGCCTGATGAATCGGGCAGATAGAAGGGTATTTAATTGCATACTGTGTCTGAGATGTAGTGGAGTCTGTTTGATAAGTGATTGAACTGAGATCTGGATTATGTTACTGGCCTTGTCACTTAATTGTTCTGTGGCCTCGATCGAGACACTTCATCTCTTTCTACCTCTGTTTCCCCTCTTGCCCTTTGTCTGTCTTCTCTATTTAGACTGTAAGAGCAGGGACTGTCTCTTACTATGCTTTTGTACGTCATCTAGTACAATGGGTCTCTGATCTCATTCAGGGCTTCTAGCAACTACTGCAATAAAATAAAATCTGTGTTCTTGGGAACGCATTTATGTCCTGTACTTCAGTTCCCTTTTTACATTCATTGTCAGGTTGTTTTAGATAATAAGATACATGGGGGCAGGCCTTTTGTCTTTCTACTTTATGCTAAACAATAGGAAGTTGGCGCTTCATACGTAGTATTTTAGCAGTCTAGCAAAATGTCTTAATGTATTCTATCTAAACTGCATGTGTACCTATGTTAAGGGAAAAAATACCCTTTAAGTCATTTTTAAGACTCAGGGATCCCTGCATGATTATTCCTCAGTTTTTCTGTTTCCATGCTTTATTTTCCTACTGATCTAATTTCATTAACGCTACATTAGTCAGAAAAAAAATCACAGCAAGCGTCCAGTCCCATCTGACTACAGCAGGGTTTAAAAGAGAAGCTTAGGAAAGGATTTGTTTATCTCATTAATTTCCTTAATTGTAAACACAGAGCCAGAATGCCTTGTGCAATAACTACATTTCAAAGCAGCCTGTGGCCCATTAAAGCCCTAACATCTGAACTGTTGTTATAAAGGTAACCAAATAATTAATCTGCGTAGAGATTTAATGCAGCGTCCACTAGAAGGCACTGTGTGCTAGAGTATTATAATCATCTGAAACTACCTGATGGAATAACGTAAGTAATTCCACCCCAACACCGGCATGAGCACTTGTGATGCAGTTTAGTATTGTTTTAGGGAGAGGATAGACAGCATGTTTAGCCTTGATCCTAAATATTTCACATCAGAGACATTAAAATGCTAATTTAAAACCTGTTTTCTTATGGACTGGATAATTTATACCCCTAAACTGAAAATAACAAAACGAATGACAGTCTGAGAGGAAGGATGGCTCAGTGGGGTCACTAGCCTTGGACTTGGGAGACTTGGGTCCAATTCCCTGCTCTTCCAAAGAATTTCTGTGTAATGATGGGCAAGTCCCTCAGTTTCTGTGCTTCAGTTCCTCATACGTAAAATGAGAACAATAGCACTTCCTTACCTCACAGGGGAGTTGTGAGGATAAATCCATAAAGATGGTAAGGCCCAGGGTGACCCAGAGGGGAGGGGACAAGAGGGCAGTTGGCCGCGGGCTGCCCATTTGAAAGGCCCCCCCAAACCACGTGGCATTGTGATCTGGTGCACAGGGTCACCGCGCCAAATCTGAGTTGTGCTGCGAGCCTGGGTACCAGGGTGCAACACCCAGAGTGGGAAATGGGGTGCTGGGCCCAGCCCCACGGGACAGAAGACAGCGTTGTGGAGTGCAGAGCAGGCTCACTGTTCAGCCCCTGGGGTCTCTCATCCATGCTTTTACACCCTTAGTGTTTGGTTTCAGATTTTGCTCTTGCACCCCCAAAAACCTCTGTTTGGCCCTGGAAAGGTGCTCAGATACTAGGGTGATGTGGGTTATATAAGGACGATAGGTGGATGGGGGGTGGGATTATTAAAAATGGATGTAGTAAACTTACAACAAAGTGTTTAAAATATCCAAACAGTGGCAAAGCTATTCTTTAATCTCTTTATTATTAAACTTGGGACGGCTGCTATTTAAAAAACATGCTTCTTGGTATATAACGTATCTTCTGTCCATTGCATGCCCTGATATACCATCCATAGCCAAGTACTTCATACTTTCCAAATCTCTCTAGGAGGATGTGACATACATGAGGTCAGTTCAACACATTTTTTTCTAATTAAGATAGCATACAGGAAAAGAAATGGGGGTAAAATCTACAGATGTAATACAAAGCACTATTGGGTTCAGACCGTCTCCATTTTGCTACCTATCTAAGAAATAAAGGGTGATTGCAAATATATTGTTCCTGTTTAACTCAGATAATATGTTTGCTGGTTTTTGTTTTGGTCTACCCGGTCCCCTGCTCCCTCAGTTAACTATAATTTTGTTTGTCAAAAATTTTCTGGATTAGAATTTACAGACAGTGTTGTGCTGAAAAACACAAAGAACGTGACTCATGAACAAAGAGTAGAAGCTAAATATGCATAGGCTGGCTATGTAAAGTCCATCAGGAGGTAGAATCTGAGATCCAAACTTTTGGGAGGAAGGGGATTTTTTTGTGTGTAGCACATATGATAAAACTTTTCCTTTCTTAAGTTTTAGAGACAACTTCCAGCTAGAGCCGATTAGGTATTTTTTGACAAAAGCATTTTTTCATTGAAACTGATGGAGACCCAGTTCAAGTCCAGAGAAGGGACTTGAACCTGGGTCTCCCATGTCCTGAAAACAAACCCCACAACCTGAATTTCTTTTGAAAAATTGATTGTTTTCCATCTAGCCCTACTTTATGTGTACAAGCAGTGGAAAGGCAAAATAATGTCAAAACAATTTCCTTACTTCCAGAGGCTTTGCCAAATGCAAATATTTTGTGTAACCTATCCTTCTCTGGTCCATAAGAACACTGAGCTGTTTAATATGACTGTGAGATGAGAACTTTTTTTTTTTTAATAGCTGTTGGATCCATGACATCAGTATCTCAGACTGCCAACTTCACGTTTTTCTAGCTCGCATGACTTTTTGTAAAAGATCTTAAATCACTGAGTTTATGGTAAAAGTGGATCAAAATAATTCAGTCTACTTCTCTTGCTGATTTTTAAGCAACATGTGTGTTTGAAGGAGATTCAATCCTGTGGTATGCAGAAGCTACCACATTACCAGGCATGGAGAGTTGGAACAAAACTAAATCAAAACAATACATCAATATAGACCTTTTGGATATTATTATAAACCTGAATCTATAAAACTAATTGCTCTGTATTCATGTAATCAATGTTTAGAGAAAGGAACCAAAATCTAAATCTGAACTAGGGATTTAAGATAAGGATGTTCAATATTTTGATATAGTGGAGCTGTGAACGTGGACCCAACCCCAGTAATGGAGTCTGCATGCAGAATTTTTGTTTGCCTATGGCAATTTTCTTGTCAAGTTTTTATTTAATGGTGTCTGGGTGTGTATTAGCCATCCCCCTGTCACACTGTGTTGATATGCATTAGATATAAATTAAACTGTTTTTGAGTTTAGCAGGAAAGAGACTTACTGTATGCAGTCACTTTTGCCTTTAATTGAGGATTTGTAAAAGAGAAATCAAACCAGAAATGCATACCTGTAATTTGTGATGTGATAAAAGTAGTCATTAGCAGGGAATATATGTGCAGGTGATTCATATTAAAATATGCAGAATACTTCAGTCCTATATTACAGATGATTGATTAAGATGTATTTAAATGCTAATCTCTGCCTGTCATTCATATCTTTAAAAATTTCATCTCAAGATGTACACTAAAGGATTTTTTTTTAGTTAGCTATCAAATAGAAACCTTAATTTATTCAGATATTGATAACTGCATAGTAGCTACTTATTTCTCAGCTACATCAGTAGTGCGTTACTAGACCTCCCAATTTAATTAGTTAGTTTATACGTATTATGGTACTGAGAGACAGTCCTTACCCGGAAGAGTAAACAATCTACATAGACAAACCTAACACAGGATGGGAGAGGAGGCGGGAAAAGGCAAGCCTCCTAGATGACCCAGACTCAAACCAATTAAGGATTAAATGTCACTATAAATACTTTCAATTCCACTGGGGAGCCCTAATGGCAACTTGTACAGTTCAAAGTGCCAGTGTTATCTGCCCCCAACATCAAGCTCCATTTAAAAAGCAGCTGCCACATTCTAGACTTAGCTGCAGCTTCCAAATAGTCTCAACAACAGTCTAATATTGAGGTATCAGAGACAAGGATAAGCACAGCACAGTCTAAATCCTAAACAAAGAGTTGCACTAGCCTTTGCAACTACAGATTGGAAAGCACACTGTTCAACACACCTGCTGTATGGGCATAGACGAGGCATCGTCAGCCTTCGGCACGCGACTCACCAGGGTAAGCCCTCTGGCGGGCCGGGCCGGTTTGTTTACTTTCTGTGTCCGCCAGTTCGCCGTCTGAGGCCAATGAGGGCTGCAGGAAGCGGCGCAGGCCGGGGGATGTGCTGGCCGCCACTTCCCGCAACCCCATTGGTCGGGGACGGCGAACTGCGGCCAGTGAGAGCCGCAATTGGCCGAACCAACGGATGTGGCAAGTAAACAAACCAGCCCAGCCCACCAGGGGGCTTACCCCGGTGAGCCACATGTCAAAGGTTGCCAATGCCTGGCATAGATTAAACCTGGCAAGGTCTGGGGTAGGACACACTTTCATTTGTAACTCAATTAACTTGTGAATAAGAGTGCAAAAATACACAGCACAGGATGCACATGTAGTGAGTAAAAACAAAACTATTTTGCTTTTCATAAAATAAGTGAAAACTCAGATTTTAGTGACAGGACTTTCTGCCATCTGACTTTTTGTTTCCTACTATAAAGTTGTCAGGCTGAAATATCAAATGGCAGCCCCAGGGCTTAATGGAGCAGCTTTGATATTTTTGTTTGAGACTATTTATTGTTCTTCAAGGTAAATGTTTCAAAAAATATAAATGAGGAACTGTCCAGCCTTTTCTTCAATGAGCAATGGTGCCTGTTCAAATTGACAGATTATGCTCAAAACGAATGCTAAATTGATTCTTCTCCCATCAAAGCAGAATAGAACCTTGATAATTTACACTTATAGCTGAAAGGGATTTCTGCCAACCAGCAGGTTCACCCACCACAATTAGAAAAAGCAAGAATAATGGATCTGTTTTAATTATACCTCATAATAAAAGGCCTGTCCTGTATTTTTACTTTATATGGATTCCACATTTAAAAAACCTAACTACAGAATTCTAATTCTTTGGTTGGAAGTGGAAAATTGCAACTTTTAATCGATAAGCAGACTGCATATTAAAAGTGTTCTGTTGTACCTGTATTAATACAGTTCTAATGTATATTTATCTATATTTGACTAAAGGAGTCTTACTTGGTTAGATTCACTGTTTAGATTTATATCTTGAACAACTTTATTGTAAGTCAATTAATATGAACAGTCTATGCAGATCTTAAAATGATATGTAACTGAGTGAAAGGCATTCCTTTGCATAAAATTAAAATTACTGTTTTCCAGATTAACATTTATCTGTTGACACTGGTCAGGTAGCATTTCTCTAAGTTTAATCTTTTTATGAAAGTATATAGTAACTTTTCCATTAAGCTGAAATTTTCCACTAAAATATGTTTTGATGAGGAAATTTACTTACACTTCAAGGAAAAATTCTAATACCAGTTCTCTGACAAACTCTTTTGCACGGAAATTCAAATCTGATTTTTTTCTAGAGAAAGTTATTGCTAATGTCTTCATACAAAAATACCAGCATCTGAAAATTAAAATGACACTCAATTTTAACTTGACCTTTTACCATAGTACTGGAAGCACACATATATAATTTCCATATCATAAAATTCAATATTATGTTGTTAAATCTAGATTAACCATAAGTGTGCATCAGATAACTTGTTCATGACACTTAATGTAGCTGAAATATCTCTGCCAAGGCCTTTTAGTGATTTGTACAACGTCCAAGTTAAAAAGCTCTTGTGCACGCACCTACAGTATTTTACATTACATATGATCTGACTATTGTAAGTTACCATTTAAGTTTTATTAGATATTGTAATGACAGTACAACAAATGTAAGGCTGGTGGTACAGTATACATTTCCTACATTCACAAAATGTCTCCTAACATTACTATGAACTCAGTACAATTTTCCGTTTTGAGAAATGACATACACCTACATATTGCCTTCATAATTCCAGTGAAGTTAACATAGAGGCACTCATACCCGCATTAAGTGTGGTATAAACAGTTAGCATGATATCTGCTTTATGCTGTTAGTGGCTGCTTAGATTAATCTTTCAAACAAGTTGTTTGTGGTATTGTAGCAGTCATATAGTATCATCCTAGCATTGATACGAGTCATTTTTCTTCATAATGGTGAAGTGAAATGGTATGGAAAGGTTCTTTAGACAAACATTTGTGATTTTCCAAATGCTCTGACAATGGAATTGAAGGACCAGGTAAAAATTGGAGAAAAGTATGATTAAGAGAAAGGTAACTGAACACACAGTTTCTAAAACAGGGTATTATGAAAACTCCCAGCTATTTGTTGCTCACTTAGTAGCAGGATTTTATAACCCTGATAACTGGATTCCCTCCTTCCCCAGGATTTCTGAATACTTCACTTCTCAGCTAAGCAACTTAGTTTCATACAGAGAGCCAAGGACTTACATTCAAAGACCAGGTACCTAGCATTTCCTAGACAGTGCCTTATTGTAACAGACCATTACTTCAATGCTTATTTTTCAACTAGGATACTGTTGATGGACATACACTAGCAGGGTTTCATTGTAGTGTCTTGCAATATTATTACAAGACTTAGCTGTTATTACAAACCCTTCATCATGGGATTTATTAATAGCAACTCAGCTTTCTAAACGAATAACCTATTTGAGCTACAGTGATTGCTTACCTTTGGAGGGACGTTTCTATCATATGTCATTTCAATTCTTAGTCATGGCAACATACAGTAGGTACAGTAATGCTAGGAGTAGAAGTAAAAAATTGATTCTTTATGCTTGACATCTTAAATATCCAAAAGCATCTTACTGGGTGTATTAAAAACATTACTAATATCATTTTGTACTGGTACAATGACTGACGCTATCTAAATAGAACTATAACTAAATCAATTTCAATCTTGTGCTTCACTCCTGAAAAGTGTTAAGTTACCATATGACAAGTAGTTTTTCAATTTGACAGAAATCACTAGATTTTTTTAGCCATCAAAATGAAGTTATTAGAAAAGTAAATAAAAATAAGTCTTCACAAAAAATCCACTCAAATTCAGTAGTTTTAGTTAAGATCCACCAAATGTGTGTGTTTAATACAATTGATCCTTATAACAAGAATTCAAAAAGTGTGAAACTACACAAATCAAAAGATACTAACCTAAAATCTAGCTATACAATATACATTAGGAATGCAAGCTCTAACACCATATAAAATGCTTTTACATACACCAGTTGCAAAAAACTGTTCTGTAATCCTGTGGATTTGTAAAAAAGTGTATTCCAGCATTCATCTTAAATTATTGGCAACCTGTTGGGAAAGACAGAATATGACTATTAATAGGAATTTCACTAGATAAGTATGCTCAGCAGATATACAATAATTGTGGAATTCAAAAAGAGTCAAGCTCCATCCAAGCTTTCTAAAAAAGTTTTAAATAGACTGGAAAAAGTGAGAGACTTCTCCATTTATGGGATTCCATGTCCTAATCCTATGACCTGGTAGAAGTGTAAAATTCCACTATTATCAGATTTAAAAGTAAAAGCTAAACTCTGGGTATAGTATCAACTCTGGTAAAGTATAAATCATGTAAGCATTTATTTAAATGCTTAATTTTACTCACATGAATAATCCAATATAATTCAACAGAAATACTTATGAGTAAAACTGGGGTGAGAGTTTGCTGTATCAAGACTTATGTTCACTTCACTTTCTTGTCTTAACATCTTGAGAAAATAAATTCATCTGGTATTCAAGATGAAAGCATAGCCTAAACTATGTCTCCTCTGCAGAGACTAACCACCACTTAAATCAGGTAATGCCCATAACAGCATTAGAGAGAAGTTATCTTGATCTATACCTGAAGTTGTGAAACTATTCCAAAAGGATTTCACTAGTCACCGTGAAACCACTGCTAATTTACAATCTTGCATTGGTATGATTAGTGCTTTACTATGTTCAATCAATTGCCCTCCTATAATTACAAAAATGGACTTCTGGGCCTAACTCGGTGAAATTTCAGTGCCTATGAAACTTATCCCACTAATTAAAGCCCAGGCATAGAGTGAGCATTGTCATAGTAGCTTCAAACAGTCCATCATGATCTGCAACACCCTTAATTAGTCATGAGATTTTCTTAGTGGGACTTTATCATTCTTTAAATTTACTTATCTGCTGCGCCAGAAGCCATACCTTACTTGGCTCTTGCTTGAAAAGCAGCTGGAGTATCCACCGTGCCAATTGTGTAACACATACTGGTCGTACTGCCAAGGAGGCAGACAGGTTTCAGGCAATGAAATTAGATGGTGAGGGGAGCATTTAATACTGTAGTTTGTTCAAACGCTAATTGTACGGTGTCAGGCTGAATCAACAGCAGAGGCCATGTGAAGCCGTTTCACCACTTCTCCCTTAATACACCATTCTTTTATTTTTACTTCTAATATTCTGTATCCCTTTTCACTTAAAAAAGGCCTGTCTGAAGAGGTTGGTGGGAGCTTTCAGTTTTTCTGTATCCAGTGTTTCTGTACCCTTTGCTAAAGAGAGCAAACCAATGCCCTAGAGCTCATTGCATGACAAAATACAATTTTTCATTACAGCATTTTCAGAATTATTCTATGGGGATTTCAGACTCTGACTCACAAATCAGAAGGTTAAATCCTGGCCCCTTTAAAGTACATGGGATTTTTACCATTTCAAGCCAGGATTTCACTCAGAAAGTTCATAAGCAATTCCCTCACTTTAACTTTTGTGGGTAGCAGGCATCTTATTCTCTCCTTCCAATTCTTCCACTCCTGCTTGTGTCATGAGGTCTGCAATGTTTTTCTCCAGGTCATCAATGCGACAGCTCATGTCATCAAGTTAGTTTGAGTTAAAGAAAATGAACTGTAACGTTTATACTTCAGTAGCAGTTTATCATTTGGAGCACAGCTTCACACATTGTTACAATGGCTTTAGAAATCTGGCTTGCAAGTTTAGAATTTAATATACGTAAATATTTGTATACTTTTCTCCATCACCGAGGCATTTTACAAGAAGAAAGGATATTTCTTCCAATGATCTGGTCAGACATGGTCTGAAATTTGTCTTGCATCTGTTGAAGCAGTGTCTGTACCTACCGGCAAAAAAAATTAAGTATCAAAATATCCCTTTTTACAATACTTTAGCATAATGCAGTCACTGTTGAGCTCAACTTGTTTTACACAAAATCATACATTTGGACAGCATCAATCAAATGTTCAAAGTAACACAAACTATTCTGCGAACTCCATGCCAAACATAATTCAGCACTTATGCAGAATCTTTCTTTACAAAATGTCAAAGCACTCCACCACCGCTCACAAAACCTTAGCGCAGCAGCCCTCTACACGTAACTATGGTGAGTAACATCCCCCAGTATACAAATGAAGAAACTTCTCTGCGGTCTACAAATTGAGTCAGTGTCAAAACCAGAATAATTGTGCCTTAGCCACACAATCATTGTGCATTTCAAACATGGAAGACTTTGAGGAAAACACGTTTGTGCTTAATATTTTCAAAATACAACTCAATCTTACACACACAGAAAAGTTTCTTAAATTACATGACTAGCTCTGAACTACTCTGGAAGGCAGATAACTAGCAAGAGCCCTGTGACACCAAATAAACTAGCAACTAATAAACTAGTGTGTGGGGGTGGGAGTAGCAGCCAAACACCTGGCTTTTAGGAACCCATCACAATAAAGTGTCCCTAAAAGAACAGCAAGGACAATGCTGACACAAACCAATGTCTAATCCAGCACCCACCTCCTTCCAAAAAAAAAAACTATAGGAGCCAGAGGGGGTTGGTTTGAAAACACCTATGTTGTAATCCTGGATTTGACACCAAGCCCCTGTGTGCATTTGGGTAATTTAGGGTGACCAGATGTCCTGATTTTATATGGACAATCCCAATTTTGGGTCTTTTTCTTATATAGGCTCCTTTTACCCCCCACCCCCTGTCCTGATTTTTCACACTTGCTGTCTGGTCACCCTAGGGCAGGGGTCTCAAACACGCGGGCCACATGCGGCCCGCCATAGGCGCCGACTCCACTGGCAGCCAAGCTCTAAACATTACTGAGTGTTTATATTTTATTAAAACCCCTCTTTGCATTACAGTTTTTAAAAAGTTAATACATTGACTTTTAATACAATACTCTATTACTCTTCATTTTTTTCATTTTTGACTATACGTTTGTGTCATTGTATGAAAAGGTTTCAGTGATGTGGCCCTCGGGCCAATTTACTAGTTCTCATGTGGCCCTCGTGGTAGTTTTAGTTTGAGACCCCTGCCCTAGGGTAACTTGACCTCCCTACCTTGGCTCCCTCAGCTGGGCAGGCCTGAGGATTAGTGCTGCTAATGGGTGGTGCAAATGAACCATACCAAATCGATGCTGCCGAGGGAGGAGTTGGTTTTATCCCTTTTCTCTCAATCGGATGCTTTTTGTAATGCTGGGATGAGACCTCAAGTATGCTGGGGATGAGTGCCTTAGAAATGGGTCTTCCCTGAATGCCCCTGAGATGTCAAGCGCAGCCTGGGTATCCACACGGAGTATAACAGGGGGCAGGGAGCAGAGGGATTAACATGAGACAGTCGCTCCTGAGGGTCTTATTTAATAGGGGTTCCCCCCCAGGCATTCCCTAGCCCCCCGGTCTCAGTCACTGTTCCCCCCCCCCCCCCCAGGTCTCAGTCAGTCACTGCTTCCCCTGCCCCCCCCCACTCTCAGTCAGTCACTGCTTCCCCTGCCCCCCCCGCTCTCAGTCAGTCACTGCTTCCCTTGCCCCCCCCCCCGCTCTCAGTCAGTCACTGCTTCCCTTGCCCCCCCCCCCGCTCTCAGTCAGTCACTGCTTCCCCTGCCCCCCCCCCCGCTCTCAGTCAGTCACTGCTTCCCCTGCCCCCCCCCCGCTCTCAGTCAGTCACTGCTTCCCTTGCCCCCCCCCCGCTCTCAGTCAGTCACTGCTTCCCTTGCCCCCCCCCCCCCCCCCCGGCTCATGCTGGCAGCCCCCCCTCACTCCCTGCTCCTTCCATTGCCGTCCCCGCCCACCACCCCGGGCCCTCCTGGCCTCCGGAGACCGGCGCTGCGGCCGCTCCCGGTGCGCCGGGCCTGGGCAGGGAACCTCCCCGGCCGCAGCTAGGAGGACTCCGGGCACCGCCCCACTCGGGGGGGAAGGCTGAGCCCGGAGCCACCCGCTGCGCCGCCTCCTCGGGCCTAGCCCCGGCCCGGGCCCCTCACCACGGCGGTGAGATCCTGCACGGTCTTGGGGTCAGTCTCGGCCATGGTCGCGGGCGGCGGCTCCGTCCAGTCAGTCACGGGCAGGCCCCGGGAGCGTCTCCAAGCTACAGCGACTTCCGAGATTTCCGCCAGCTCTCGCGAGGACAGGGAGCATTGTGGGGAATGTAGTTCAGCCGGGGCGAGGCCTCGCCCTAGGTAAGGCGGGACGGGGCGGGGAGAGAAGTTGACCAGAGTGGGAGCGGGGAGGAGGGAGCAGGGCATGAGTAAGGAGGGAGGGCCAGGCCTGTGAGAAGACACGTGGCGCCCTGGTGCCTCATGCACAATCTCTCCCATTCACCTTCCATACACAGACTTGACAGGCATCCCTGCCAGCCCGGGCTCCGGGCCCTCCTGCTCCCCCCTCCTCAGCCCAGGGGGAGGGGAGAATGGAAGAGAAAGGGGGGATGGGGCAGTTGGGAGGAGGGAGGCCCTGAATCCCATTCCATGCTCAGATGCTCTTTTCCCTGGCTGTGTTCTTGAGCATCTTTTAATGCCCTGCCCCTGCCCAGAGGCGCATGGCCGCCCTGTGCTAGCAGCTCAGCTTGGCCGCGCTATTCATTTGCCTGCCTCTCGGAGCCCACTCCCTTCGCTTCTCACCCCACCTACTTCCCTGACTCACGGCACATAGCACCCCAAAGGCAGGTAGCGTTAGTTTTCAAACCACTGATAACACTTGCCGTTATGTAAAGTGTGCTAAGAGCAACTGAGCGTCAGGCTTCAGGGCATAAATCTGTTGCCTGAAGCGGTCAGGAAGGAGCTTCTGACACTTCCAGACAGCATTATACAACCGACTACGTACAATACGGGGTTTTGCACCTGCTTCTTAAGAATCAGGTATTGGCCACTGCTGGAGGCATGATACAAAATGTAAGGAATCAATGGGTCTTCATCTTGTACAATAGGCCTTGTGTTTTGGTGTGTTGGCGGTGGACTATATCATTATCAGGCATTGAAATTTATTAGTGTAAAGAGCACTTTAAAAACCCACATAGGAAGTGAAGGTTTACCCTTTCAACCCTTTTTTTGCAGAACATTCAGCTTTGATTGAACCTAATCTGGCTGTTTGTTTTTCTGTTTAGAACAAAAGCTTTGTTCATACTGCGATTTAATAGTTTTGCTTTTGCACTTACAAAATAACTTCACAAATTGGAGAGAGTAAAAATATTTCTAGGCTCAAAAACGATTTTGTCTGAAGTAATCCTCCACCCTCTTTTGTCATTTAATTTTGGAGGAGAACAACAATGAGCGGTTAAGCCTGATTTGTAAGCATTTACAGGTAATCTGGGTTCAGAAGGGGGATATCTGTAGGAACAGTGTCATTATGTTTTTGCAATAAAAGTCAGAAATGTTACATAAATGGACTGATGATTAGATGATTAAAAGAAATATATTTAGGGATTTGTGACATATTTCTATAGCACGGGTAGGCAACATATGGCATGGGTGCCAAAGGCGGCACGCGAGCTGATTTTCAGTGGCACTCAAACTACCTGGGTCCTGGCTACCGGTCCAGGGGCTTTGCATTTTAATTTAATTTTAAGTTAAGCTTCTTAAACATTTTAAAAACCTTATTTACTTTACGTATAACAATAGTTTCATTATATATTAAAGACTTATAGAAAGAGACCTTCTAAGAACATTAAAATGTATTACTGGCACGCGAAACCTTAAATTAGAGTGAATAAATGAAGACTCGGCACACCACTTCTGAAAGGTTGCCGACCCCTGGCCTATAGGAAAGAAACTATGAGTAAAATGTTGTGATTGTGAGCAATTAGATCACGCACAATTCTTGCCAACCACTTCTTAATTATAAGAGTCTTTGGTGTATGGGACAAGGATATGTTCTACAAAACTGCCTAGAATAAGATTTCACACTGGGGAGAGATACAAAAGAAGCATTTACTAGGTATAGCCGGCTGGATGCGGGCATAACTCCCTGTCACTCATTTGTGGTTTTCTTTTGTCAAGTCCAGTTCTAGACTATGAGATAGTATATAGCTGACTGTGCACTGATATTTAGGCTGACCTATGGCAAACAAATGTGCTGATTTTGAGCCTTCAAGTACAGAACGTGTCTCATTATCCACAAATGATCTTCAACTGGCACCTTCCATTTCATCCACAAGCTGGAGTGCTGCATTCATAACATATCTCTGACTTCTCCCACAGCTAGTATGCAGAGATTTGCATTAACACTGTTCCGATGAGTGTGTTGTTAACATATCACTAGTATTATGTGTACAAACGTTTTTTGCTATCTTTTAAATTGAAGACCGGTTCTAGTTCTGAGAAATGTAAAAGAAATTAACTCCCATTTACTTGAATGGAACGTTTACCAAATGGGGTGGTTGTTATGATTATCTTTGGATTGGTAAAGCATATTGCTTCTTGAAGGCCTTTAAATTTGTCCTGTCTTTTGGTTGCTAAGCACCTGTGTATATGTGCTGCATATTACTAATTTTTCTTTGTCTGACTCTTATTATATGCTGATGTGATTTTTATTCTTCTATATGTCCTTCTGGTAAAACTGAATTGCCATTTGTTTCCTATCAATCTCCTTAATACTCTTTGCTGTTTTAGGGGAAGTTGTTTTATTCCTTGATTCTGCTCATCACTTAACCTACTATATACTGTTTCCATCTGCCTGTGCCCCAAGCAATGGCAGGTTAGAGAAATGATTGGTCAAATTTTTTGTTCAGTTACACCAGTGAATCCAGAGTAACATTGAGTGGATGTTTTCAGAGAACTATCCACAATGACTCCAAGACATCTTTCTTGAGTGGTACCAGCTAATGTAGACCCCATCATTTCATATGTATAGTTGGGATTGTGTTTTCTAATGTGCATTACTTTACATTTATCAAAGTTGAATTTCAACTGCCATTTTGTTGTCCAGTCACCCAGTTTTGTGACATCCTTTTGTTGCTCTTGGCAGTCTGCTTGGGACTTATCTATCTATCTATCTAGATCTATTAAGTGCAGTTGCCATAGTGTGGGGAAATGTAAGGACTGTGTAGTTACATGATATTGACTAAGTAAAACTCTCATGCATGTACCTAGGATATAAGCACAGTATTTATAATCTATTTGTGACTCTGAAATCAGTTTTATTGTTTTGCAGCTTGTCCTAAAACAAGAACAGTTCATAGCAAAGCTGTTTTCTATTGAGATATATTGGTGCTGTTGGGAGGTTAGAAGGAAGATATACAACAGAGGGCTTTGTTAGTGAACTGGAGACAAATGCAGTAATACTGAAGGCCTGAGATCTCTTTCCCTTGTTTTTTTAAAGCAACATTCACAAGAAGAGCTAAACAGAGCATTTCACATGGGAATATTTCTTGGTAGGCTGATGCAACTTTTTCCTAAAAAGGAACCCTAGTATTTAATAAGATTTATTTTGACAACATGAAACGTCATTTCATATACCTGGGCAGATTCTAAGATGGTATAAATCAGTATAGCCCTGTTGCCTTCAGTAAACCTATGCCAGTTTCCATCAGTTGAGGATCTAGTCCACTAAGTTTTCTGATATGAAATCTGATGAAGACACTGGAGTTATACAAGAGATGAATTTTGCCCAGTAGGCCAAATTCAAACCTGGTGTTAGCAGGAGAAACGACAGTGGGAGAGTCCATAGAACCATTTATATGTGAGAAGGGGTGCAGGATTGAGCCTGTACTGGACTGAACAACTTTGGTTAAGTTCTCTATGATCTGAAATATCTTGTTACTTGAAATAAGATCATCTCCCTAATGTTTACTAATTACATGGAATATTTCCTCAGTTATCTGAACCCTCCACTATCAGATCTTATCTGAATGCCATGAGGCAACACTGAATACAGTGAAACCCCGCTATAACGCTATAATTGGGGTCCAAAAAATTCCATCGCGATAAATGCGGGGTCGCGTTATATGGGGGGTTACAAAAAATTACCGTTTCAAGCCGGTCTCTTCTCTTCTTGCCAAAGCGGAGAAGTTTCAGGCTGATCAGTTTCAAGCCATCTCTTCTCTTCTGGCCAAAGGGAGAAGTTTGAAACTGACCAGCTTGAAACTCCTGGCTTTGGGGAGAAGAGAGAAGAGACTGGCTTGAAACTCAAGCTAGTCAGTTTCAAGCTGGTCAGTTTCAAGCCCTCTTCTCCCCAAAACTGAGAAGTTTGATCAGCTTGAAACTGACCAGCTTGAAGCTTCTCAGCTTTGGGGAGAAGAGAGGGCTTGAAACTGACCAGCTTGAAACTGACTAGCTTGAGTTTCAAGCCAGTCTCTTCTCTCTTCTCCCCAAAGGGAGACATTTCAAGCCGGTCAGTTTCAAGCTGATCAAACTTCTCAGCTTTGGGGAGAAGAGATGCTTGAAACTGACCAGCTTGAAACTGACTAGCTTGAGTTTCAAGCCGGTCTCTTCCCTTCTCGCCAAAAGGGGAAGCGGAGGCACGGGGAAGGGGCAGGGGGGAAGGAACAGGGGAGATGGGGAGGAGATGGAGCCAGGGTCAGCTCGAGGCGAGGAAGCACGCTCTGGATGCTTTTTTTTTTTTTTTGCTTGGGGCAGCAGGAGCCACCTTATGATCGCGTTTTAACCGAATTCGCGTTATGGTGGGGCGCGCTGTAGGGGGGTTTCACTGTAATTGCAGTGATTCTGAACGTACCGGCATGTGTATATTGGTTGTGCATATGAACTGTGCCATCAGCATTGCCCACTGCCATCATTTTATTGTGCACAACTTATAGAGTTTAAGGTACCTTCTAGGCCTTTAAAATCACATATACTTTTTTGTGTTCTCTTGCTACTTAAGCCAATGAATTCAAAATATACCAGTTATTGAACTCAGGAAAATGAAATTTTAATGAGTCAATTATTACTTGGGTAGATGAAGGCTGAAATGATTGGGAAAATATTAAAGTATAACAAAAAGAACTCATCCGTAATTTTGAGAAAAGACATATTCCTTGGCAGTTTTCAAATATATATATGAGGTTGGGATATATTAAACAAAGGACTGTAATTAGAAAACATCAAGCAAGGGAAAAATAACAGTTCTAACTTTTGGTTTTATGAATCATGTGAATTATGTTTAACTGAAACTGTATTAAATAATTATGGGGAAAAGCAACATTAAGACTAGAATAATTTGGAAAGTAATTGGTGACAGAACAGGAGCAATTCGTGGTGGTTTTTTTTCAGAAACGAACACTAATTAGATTTTTGTGGGGGTGTGCATCAAATGTGATGTTACTATCTAATGAACAGTAAAATCCTACTTGTTGCAGCTTTCCCCCTTGCTAGTTTTTACCATGTTGTATGTGCAGTGATAGATGCATGTGCTGTTATCATCAAAACTGATCCAGGTTGGGGAGACTTGCCACTACACTGACATCAGTGAAAGCACAAGACCCAGAATTGGGGTAGACTATTGCACTAATTAGAGTCCAATCTGAACCTTTGTTGGGGAGACCCTGTGGCACAAGGCCCCTAACACCCTCACTTCCCTCAAGTCACATGGGCTGGGGGAAGCAGAGCAGGAACTCCTGTGAACAGAGGGACTTCCCTCTCACCCCATAACAGGAGCTGGGTTCAAAAGCGGGAGCAGCAATGGGGTAGGGCAGTGGTGGGCAAATGATGGCCCAGGGACCACATCCGGCCCTCCAGATGTTTTAATCCGGCCTTCGAGCTCCCGCCGGGAAGCGGGATTGGGGTCTTACCCCATTCCGCATGGCTCCCGGAAGCAGCGGCATGTCCCACCGCTGGCTGCTATGCATAGGGCAGGCAGGGGGCTCCGCACACTGCTCCCACCCCAAGCGCTGCCCCCACAGCTCCCATTGGCCGGGAACCGCAGCCAATGGGAGCTGCAGGGGCGGCGCCTGCAGACAGGGCAGCGCACAGAGCCACCTGGCCGCACCTCCGTGTAGGAGCTGGAGGGGGGGAAATGCTGCTGTTTCTGGGAGCTGCTTGAGGTAAGCATTGCCTGGAGCCTACCCCCCTGCTTCCCTCCTGCACCCCAACCCCCTGCCCCAGCCCTGATCCCCCACCCGCCCTCTGAACCCCTCAATCCCAGTCCAGACCACCCTCCTGCACCCCAACCCCTCATCCCCAACCCCATCCCAGAGCCCACACCCCCAGCCGGAGCCCTCCCACCCCCCAACCCTCAATTTCATGAGCATTCATGGCCTGCCATACAATTTCCATATGCAGATGTGGTCCTCAGGTCAAAATGTTTGCCCACCCCTGGGGTAGGTGAGGACAACGATGTGGGCACATTCTACTTGGCACTAGGCTATTCTTACTCTCTGCCAATTGGTTGCTTCTTCCAATGTCCCCTCACTGACACTTGGTTAAAGCACTTGAGGGTTTCTGAATGCTAGCTCCATGGCAGTGATTCTAGGCCACACTTGTTATTGAGGGGTGAAAGGCTTTTCCAAAGAGATTAATCTTGCATTTTAGAATCCATAGTTTACCTGATTTCTGGTGGAAAAGGAGTTCTGTTGTTGATGGGCCACTACTATATCTGACCAGCTCTAGTAAAAAGGAATCCAGACACTCCCTAAAGGTCTGCAAAATGATCCCATATTACCATAATTCTTTACTGTTTGGCCAAAGCTATGGAATCTTTGCAGCATCCGTTCTGTTGCTTGCAGTTTGGAATGGATGGCTTATAAAGTTCATAGGCTTTATGAACATGCATGCAGCTTTGTTTGACCAGCATTGTTTATATTGATAGCCAGTTTTGGAAATGGTAGTTATAGCCCTGTAAATTGTATAGTTAAACAAATAATACCAGGTCCCTAATTACCTGATTTATTGAAGCAGTGAGACGCAAGTACACTTAGGGCCCCCAGAGATCCAAACCTGAAGTGCGGATCCAGGCCACAACATGCATGTCACACTGGGGTTTGTGAGTGCACGTAGGGACTTTTGATTTTAATGGGCTTCAGGCCTCTTAGAACTTCATGGGATTGTATCCATAGATTTCTTCTTCCTTGGAGAGCTTAGAGTGCATCTTTAACCTGCAACCTGTCTGCAGTTACGTTCTGGAGTCTTTTCGAAACACTTAGAAGAAATTCACATTGTTTAAACTGTTCTTAAGAAGTGCACTTTAATGACTAGCTAACGTGCTGAAGTAAGTTTACAGAGAGATAGAAGTTCACTTCTATGCAATAATATAATGTAAGTACAGTGTCAATAGAAATAATATGGAATATCTCACACTGTTGTCCATGTGCTGCTGCTCACCTTGACCTAAAGGGAACAATCTGTAGTAGATGAAATGCTATTTTATTCTCCTTATTCATTATTCAACCCACAGGCTGCTTTAAGTTACCATCTGTCCTCTGGTACGCATAATGTTTGGAGGTATTGATCAAAGACTGATGGGTCGGGCGGCATAAAAACTCATTTGATGGAGATCTATTAAATGCGATAATTAAGTCTCAAAATTTCATGACGAGAAAGGCATAATTATCAAAAAGTGGAAAGTTTAAATAGTAACTTTATGAAGCAATCTTAAATGTATACATTTTACACATGGTCAGTCCTAAATCACATGGGTGAAAAGATTGTAAAGAAAACAAAGAATTATTCTCTATGGCTAAGAGAACATACATGAAATATTATGATATAAAAGCAGCTTTTCCAAGGCAGTAGGAGTTGGGAACAACATCAGGCTTGGAAAGATAGTTATAATCTTAGGCTCTGATTGGGCACTGGGAACCATGTGTTTAGACCCCTGTGTCTGCATGGAGTCCCACTAACTTCAGTGACACTCAGTGCAGAGGCAGGATCGGGTCCACAGGGGTCAATATCCAGGACTTCCAGAGGGACTCAATAGTCAAGATACTGGCCCAGACTCTGGCGTGTGCTTTGTCGCTTTTGCTGCTCAGGTGTCACAAAGGGGGTGGATTCTGGCTGCTGGCATAAAGCTGGTTGAATCAGCTCCTGCTTCACCCCCATGGCAGTTTAAGAAACATGGCAAAGGAGTTCCACTCTGCCACTCCAATTTTTCACTGGTGTTAAGTCGAGCAGCCCCAAGGCTCCTCTGAGCACTGGGATTAACTGGCTGCCTGACACTCTTAACATCACTTCTCTGCACTAAGCAGACCTCCGCTGCTGTGGAGAATCTAGCCCAATGACTGCAAGATGCTGCTTGCACTCATTTGACTTCAGCAGGGAGTTAGAGGGGTCAGCACTAGAAGAGAGAAGGAATGCTTTGCAAGTGCCTGATGGAACTCAACAAAATATTGCCCCAGTTGAAGTCAATGGGAATTGTGAGCACAGAGCACCATCCAGGGTAAAGATAAAAACGTTGTTGGCTGAAGCTCTGTTTTCAGTTGTTTGCATCATGAACTGGACCTCAGATCTAAACATTTTTTCTCTCTGTGGATTTCAGATGCATTTGACATTTTATTGACTGAAATACTTGGGGCACCTACCTTTTAAAACTCTAATCCCCTCTTCTCCATAATGTATATCCATTCCACAGGGTATCTCATTAACGTTCCTAGGAACAGCAGTCACAAGTAGTCATTTTGTAATGGTAATTAAATGTAGTCGATTGGATTTCGACTTGAGTAATTAGTGAGAACTTTGGCTGAAAGTTTCTGCAGCAAAGAGAGATTTAAAGGGGTGAGAAAGGAGACGTTCTTAGCGGAGATTCTGCCCCCAGTGTGACAGTGAGAGGATCAGTGCCTCACAGGCACTGGCTCTTTATGCAGGTCGGTGACACGATTGGACCCCATATGATGAATAATCCTCTTCCTCTGTAGCATGGATTGCTAGATCTGCCTAAGCAGTACACATTAACCAACAGGATGGTCCTAAATCATTGATGGCTTGTTTTTCAGAGATGCTGAGCACCCTCAGCTCTCATTGCCTTTGATGTGAGTGACAAGATGCCTTGCAAGAGCTCGGGATTTGGTCCTTTAGCAGAAGAGAACTAGTTGCTGCAATACTGGGAACACTTCCCAGTGATAACACATTTTCTCTGGAGAAAATTAACAACAAATTGGCCTGAGAATGAACAGATGGCTGGTTTTTATTCACAAAAAGACACAGTTACTGTTGCTGGTGGAGGTGGCAAAACTGGATCGGTTTTTCAAAATCCCATTCAGTGCTTTAGTCACAAGCTTCTGCTTTAACTGCAAACTAGGATATGTTCCTGTTGGTGGCCAAGCCAGTACAGTAATAACTTTTGAGTGGATGATGATTACTCCATAACATACAGGAAGCACAGTTATGAACCCAAGAATTGAAAGAGCAATACTTGACCAGTACAGCAATTATGACTCTTTCATTTCACTCCAGAAATCTTAGACTCACAAAAAGCTTTCAGTAAATTTCAGTGGAATGGCATTTAATGAGTCTAGGAACTGAGGGTAACATTTTCAAAAGCACCTAAGTGAATGAGGAACCTAAGTCCCATTGTCATATGTAATTTTAAAAGGATCTAAGTGCCTAAAGATGCAGATATGTGCTGACTGGTGTTTTTCAAACACACCATTGATTTCAAAGGGAGCTAGGTGCCTACGTACTTTTGAAAATCCCAATACGCACCTTCCTGTATCTTTAGGTGCCTAAATAACTATGCAAATCTGTCTCTTAGTGCCTTTTGAAAATGGGACTTAGGCACTTTTGAAAATATTACCCCAAATCTATAGTATTACTGTCTGCATTTCCAAATTAGACAATGAAGTGTGACTAACACATATTTAAGTATGTAGAAGTATTTCTTGGCATATATGCATCAGGAACCAGGGTAGTTGTTAGGCAGCTACAGGTGGGTGTGGTTTACTTGAGGTTTTTAATTGAAATTATAATAATAAATGAAGTTATTTTCTACTCTTAATGCAGTCTTCGCATTTTGAGCCTAATCAGCTGAGCCAGGGAGTCATTGGAATAGCTCACAGAGAGATAATACAATGAAGTTATTTGGTGGTTTAACATGTAAATCAATTAGCCTATGTCTCATTAATTAACTCTACCTTTTTCTCAGCCTAAGATAATGTAAATTAAAGTTTGATCCTACAAGTTGCTGAGTACCCTCAACTTTCATTGGGAATAGTGGGTATTCCGCAGCTCCAGGAATTGCTCGATTGCAGAATTGAGCCCTATATGTTTTGAAGTTCTGGGCCAGTATTATAGTGAATGGGGGAAAAGGAGAATACTGCAGAAGAACAGTGACTTGCTTGAGGAGGACATTGTAGGTTAGGTAGGTTGTCAGATACTAATTAAACATTGGGGAGTTTCTGGTTTAAATCCTAAAAGTGCAGTGGCTGATGTACTTAGATGATATTCTGTCTACAAAATGAGAAGATAAAATTGAATCCAGGTCTGAAACCTGAGACAGCAAAAGTAAGGGGAATAGCACTTATTAATGCAAACTTATTAAATGGTAGAAATGATATTGGCTTGCACTGAGTAAAAAAAGATTGTGTTGGCGGTGGGACGCACCTCATAAACTGCAGTCTCAACAGGATTGTAATTAAACGTTGCCTTAGGTTCTAGTGCCATGTACCATAACTAAACAGTGACGCCGAGCTACCCACTAAGGCCTTGTCTAGGCTATGTTTACTCTGAAACTCCCCTACCCTCATTGCTAATACTAGTGTTGTCTCACTGGTGGTAGTGATGGTGAGAGCTCTAGCGTAGGTAAGGCTTCAGGTAGGCATGTATATGTTTCCCACCATGTCATCAAACTCCACTCAGAGCATGCCTACAGGACACATTGCTTAAAAGACCAGCAGCTGCCAGGGCTGGTCCTAATGATATTATCAGTGGGGGAGCTGAACAGGTGGGAAATTTGGGGCAAAATAAATCTTACGTAGAAAAGGGATAACAACCAAATTCTCTTCTTGCACCAGGGTGAATCTGGAGTAACTCTACTAACTTCACTCCTGATCTTTATATGCAGTATGGATATATTAACAAATTTATTTCAGCATAAGCTTTCGTGGGTTAGAACCACTTCATCGGATGCATGGAATGAAACATACAGTGGACAGATATTTATACAGTCAGAGAAACATGATAAGGTGGAAGTGCGTAAACCAACCTTAAGAGGCTAATTAATTGAGAGGAACCATAACAGCAGGGGAAGAAAAACCTTTGAAGTGATAAACAAGATGGCCAATGTGGACAGTTGACACACAGTGTGAATGAGGATCGTTAACTTAAGGGAAATAGATTCAATTAACGTAATGGCCAAGCCATTCCAAGTCTCTATTTAATCCTGAGTTGATGGTATCTAGTTTGCATATCAATTCAACCCACGAAAGCTTATGCTGAAATAAATTTGTTAGTCTCTAAGGTGCCCCAAGTATTTCTTTCTTTCTTATTTTCTTTTTGCTGACACAGACTAACACGGCTACTACACTGTAACCTATGGATATATTGTATCCATATATAATACTATTGATCCGCATGGTTTTTTACTTTGCTTAAGCGTTATTGAGAAACAATGGATGCGGAAAGCAAATGAGAAGTCAAACATGAATTTCCCTCTTTCATCACAGTGGGGCTCCTTTCTTCAGTCACTGACACTATAATTTTACCCATTGTTTTTGGAGCTCCTGAGAGAGAACTATGAACCCAACCCAAAGCCCACTGTTGGCAAAGGCAGCCTTCCCGTTGACTTCAGTGGGCTTTTGTGTAGGCTGTACATGTGCTGTGATGGCTACATTTAAGATGTTGAAGTTGTTCCACTCCAGCCTCCACTCAAAGGGCCATTTCCTTAACTGTGGATCCATTGACTTCAGTGGAGCTATGCTATTTACATCAGCTAAGAACTGGCCCAAACTATTCCTGCCTATGTCATTTGATGCCCTTGTCTATTATGTTATTTACAAGAGCTTTTAGTATTCAGTAGGCAGTGCTATACTGTAATGATTTTGTAGGTTAGGTTGGATGAGGTAATGCTGGTTCTTAAATCTGTCTCACTGAACAATTTGTTTCCTGAAGTTCTCATTTCTGTCCACCAAGATCACAGTATTTTAATGAGTTATTTACTAGTTGTAATTTGTCCGGCTGAGGATCAAAATAATTTCCCCTTGGCTTGTATATGTGCTTGTTCTGACTGGGTGGCTAAGTTTAGATATGCTTTGGCTTTTCAAGGTTAACAGTATCCTCAGAAATAGCTGAAAGGAGGTAAATGAGCCCAACCTGGACACTTTTTCAAGAAGTGAAATTTAAAAAAATACACACATTTTTCAAGAGATGCTGACGTGAAGTACTAAGTTCTCCACAAAAAAGAAATGCTGTTATTGAGTCTCCAGGTTCCCTAAGGGGCATTGCATTGGGCTATCAATTCCTCCCAACTAGTCATTAATCACCTGGAAATTCCCTGCACTGAGACATTACTGCTTAATTTAAAATACTTTTGACAAAGTTCGTTATTATCATATGTTTTGCCGTTCTCAACATTACCTCCACTAATCCCCTATGGAGATATAAATTGTTGCTGAAAGTTGTACTGCTCTTGTCTTGACCAAATATTTCTGGTATTTCTTTTTAAGCTATTGGTCAGCCCTGGCATTGGAGAATATAAAAATGTCAAGGTCATATGAGCTGAAATACCTTGCCTTTCACATAAACATTTCCAGTAATGTGAAAGAAATATTTAGAACATAAGAACATAAGAATGGCCGTACTGGGTCAGACCAAAGGTCCATCCAGCCCAGTATCCTGTCCACCGACTGGCCAATGCCAGGTGCCCTGGAGTGAGTGGACCTAACAGGTAATGATCAAGTGATCTCTCTCCTGCCATCCACCCCGCCCCCCGCTCTGACAAACAGAGGCTAAGGACACCATTCCTTACCCATCCTGGTTAATAGCCATTAATTTCTGGCTCATTCACTTCTGGGGTGCACATATCGTATGAACCTGTGCTGAATATTTAAACTGATATTAGGGTTAAAAATATATAAACGATTCACCCTACTAGTTTAAATTCACTGGAATAGAATGAATATTCCTTGAAGAAATCTCTTAGAAGATTCATTGGCATTTTGATTGCTCTTAACAGACAAAGCTGGATGTATTTAATTATAAGAAATACTTTCCGTGTGTGTGGAGGAGAATAGATAATTGTTCTGAGAGTCTGCTCTGCCAGGATTCATTTTCCTTTGCTATTACATTGAAAGAAATTTGCAATTAAATTGGGAACTGGGAGTTACAACTATATACCTACCCCAGGCCAAGACTAAAGACCACCAAAACCCTTTCCCATTAATTTGTGCCTTCTTTAAAGCTGTGAAAGAGTCATTAATTGCAGATGGACAGGGGTGAAAGGCAGAAAACAGACAACTGTGGCATAGGTGTTGCAGCACCCTCTGTCTTGAAGTGGTTTCCATTATATACAGCGTTTACAGTTTGGGTCAATGGCTCTCAGCATCCCCACTATAAAAATTGTTCCAGCACCCGTGAACTATGTAATGTGGCAGGGGAAGGCAGACAAGGTAATGGGTAAATTTTGTAGTGTCTGAGAATTATTTGAATAATGGACATATTACAATGGCTTTGTAGAAATCTGGAAATATAGTATCAGTTTTTGCATAAGGGCTCAACATTGGCTTAACACTGCTCCTATTAAAGGTTAAGTGTTGTTGAGGTTAAGTGAACACAACATTGATTTGCAGTCATGATAAGATTGCATGGCTTTTCTAACCCCAATATTCAGGTCAAAGAGGGTAAGTACTCATGCTGCTTACTTCGTTACTTTAAACTGTGCCACAGTGTTGCTTTTCTTCCCACTGGAGTTTGCATTTAATTATCGGGTGATCACTATACTGTAAATTGGCTGTGAAAATCTCTCTGTTCTTCAGTGCTGATCTATCTATTGGCCAGTCTGTACTTCCTTTAAAGTTCAGCAACCTAAAAAGGTGTCTCTTGTCCATCTATACCATATTAAATGTGTTGGGGACATGGCAGTTGAGAAGTAATTGAGACAAAATAATTCCTCCATACCCATCATCCTTTTTCTAAACTATGGGCAGAGGTTAGCATTGAACATGTTGTATGAACGAAATAAAATTCTGAATCTCAAGATTGGGACAGCTGGTTTTCCAGATTTTGTACACAATTGATTTATGGCCTGCTAGCTTGGCATACAGTATTTGCAGGCTGAATATGTTCTGTGAGGGGAGATGACTGGGGGATTGTTTTCATTTTCCTGAGGGCTGGTCTCAGTTGTCAAAAGCATGGGAAAGTCTGGTATAAGGAGATCTTTGCCTGATCCAAAGCTCTTTGAGTCTAATGAGAGTCTTTCTATTCTCTTGATTAGGCTTTAGCTCAGGCCCATAAAATCCACAGCATGTAAAATTAAGTTTATTTTGATAGGAGCAGCTTCACCGTCTCTCTTCTTTTGACAAAATAATTTTGACTAGTTCTAGTCACAAAATTGCACTTTAGCAGTCGAATCTAGCATCATCTTTCTATAACCTATAAGGCCAGAAGGGGCATTAGATCTTCTAGTCTGACCTCCTGTATATCACAGGCCATCAAATTTCACCTAGTTACCACGGTATTGAGCCCAATAACCTGTGTTTGACTAAAGCGTCTTCACTCAGTACTCCATGTGTTGTGCTGCATTCACTACACTGGACTGTGTATTTTTACGGGGCTATTTCTTTACTTGGTAAAATGAAGAGTGACGTTAAATGGTTCCTTGGTCCATTTGTCCATTACGTTCCTATACCAGCAGCTAATATTGTTAGAAACTAGCTCACTCTTTGTGCCTCACAATCTACAGAAGGATGTTTGGAGCATATGATAAATGAGAACTATATTTGTCTACGCATTGGAGAAAGTGTCTAGTCTCATGTCTCAGAACCCTGCCTATTTTTAGATAGAGATGATTATGCATAATTTTCAATGTCTTAATGTAGCAGTTCTAAAATGCAAGCTTAATTTTAGACCAATGAATGCATGACTTTCAAACATGAGTTTTAGACTTTTCTGTACAGGTAAATAACAAAATATGATAACATGCAATATATGAACAGAATAAACAGAATTTGTTACCTCGACACCTCCAATGCACCCAGTGCTGAACAAGAGAGTTTATTAGTCCAGTCTAATAATTTAGGGCTAGATTGTAGGTGGGATTTTCAAAAGCTCCTAAGTGAAATAGGAGCACAAATCCCACTGAAAGCCAATGGGATTTATACTCTTAGTTCAGATAGGCATTTTAGAAAATCCCATCCAGTGGGTAAAATCCTGACCTCATTGAAATCAACTGGAGTTTTACCATTGATTAATCTGGAACTTCACCTAGTGATTTTAAGTACAGCCTGAACAGGGGGATGATACATAAAGTGCACCATCTCAGGAGTAGCCCTGTTCTTTCGACATACCTTTAATTCACAATTCTTCCCTTTTTTCACTTCTGGCTCTTGGAGGATAGCAATTTATTGCTGGGTTTATACTATCAGTATAGTCCTGATTCAGCAAAATACTTAAGCACTGAAGTCAATAGGATTTAAGTATGTGCTTTAATGGTTTGCTGAACTGGGGCGTAAATCTGGAAGCCTTCAAGATTAAAGCTTTTCCCATATGTTATCCTGTCCTGCCACATCTCTCATACCCCTTTAAAAAAAGAAAAAGAAAAAAGAAAACTGGACAAACAACCCTACATTAATGCAAAGTTAAGGTGATATACAAAAATTAAGTCTTAATATGTAATTTTAACTATACCCCCGAGCAATGCAATACAATACAACTCCTACAATAAAAGGCACATTATCTTAGATACACTTTTCCACAGTTTAAGGCTGTCAAAGAAATTGTATTGAAAAAATATATTTATATACATAATTGTAATTGATAAGTGCAAGGGCAGACTTAAGGTTATGTAATTTAACTTTCTGATTTCCTGAGTTTTGAACGCATAACTTTGGCAAAATTAACTCTTCATTATCATCTTGTGGGTTGTTGTTTTTGTTTTTCATTTTAAAATAAACTAGAGCTTATAAAATATTATTTGTGAATAATATATTTAACAAGTATTTTCCAGTCAACTGTTGAATATATTATTCATAAATATTGTGTTCCCCTTATTTGACGAGGCATCATATAGACTCCATCTAAAAGGACAGATTATTTGACACTGCTGCCTGCACTCCTTTGCATCAAATACTGTAGGAATTAAACCTCCCCAGACTTATTGATGCAAACTGATTTCTTTAGTTATCATCACTGTTCAGATCTGTGCTATTAATATATAGGGAGCATAAATGGTGATACGTATAGAACACATGTAATTTCTGTTGCAAATTATTGTATTGAGCCTGGCAGAAAAAAATGGGTCAGAGCTATCTTATTAGTTAATTACCTCCACCTCGTTTATTGCTTATACATGCAGCACAGGAATATTGCAGATTAGCAACAGGGTCAGCACTGAGGATGCATATCAGAGGGCTAAAGATCACAGTGCAATTCATTTCATTCTTGAAGCGGGTTAAGAAAGTCTGACATTGTTGGGATAGCACATGAGCAATGTTGCAACTTATGTACAGCATGCTTACCTCCTAAAGGGGGAAGATAATCCATCGGTGTGTTGCCACCAGTATTGATGTAGTGTAACAGAGTTTGACTAGAAAGATGAAGAGGAAGTTAAGTATAACACAGTGATAATGGAATGATCAATGCTGCATGCTACAATAGCCTATGTAAGTAGCTGAAAAGGAAGATGTTTCATTAGTCCTGGGTGCAGATATTGAAAGATGTAAGTGAGATGTAAGCTTCAATAGAAGTGATGGTGACCAAGCTAAGA
Organism: Chelydra serpentina; assembly: GCA_037349315.1. Taxonomy (NCBI): domain Eukaryota; kingdom Metazoa; phylum Chordata; order Testudines; family Chelydridae; genus Chelydra; species Chelydra serpentina. Next base: position 33,397,985 of record JBAIAC010000026.1, read on the forward strand.
GGCTAGCATGGGGCAATTAACATTTGCATTACCAACAGGCCGGAAGAAAAAGGATCAGAAAGCACCAAAGCAATTGTAACCTCCCCCTTCCTGAGTGGTGTCATGCACTTTGTGCCCATATTTGAAGATCAGGGCTCTAGTCCTCTAGGAGTGTCTCACCATTATTCCTGATTTACACCTCAATCCAGCAATCACATGAGTTGTCCTAATAAAGTCAATGGGACTACTCACATGCTTAGAGCTAAACATGTGCTTAGTGATCTGCTGGATTGTAACCTTATAGTAGCACAACTTCTGACCTAGAGAAACGTACCTTAGATGTATCCTTTTTTTAAAAAAAGTAAGAAAACTCTTAAGAATAATCAGGGATTGTGTGGTATAAATAAGTTTTGGAAGAGGCCTATTAGGTCATCCCCTTGAATTTGCAGGATTGGAGAGTATGCACTACAGTTTCCGAAAAATATGTAGTTAATTGTGCACCTAATGTGTACATTCACTAGACACACCCCAATGATGTGCTTTCAAATAATCTAAGTCAAAATAATATTATTTAAATCCCTACCTTGATCATGCATGAACTCATTGAATTGACAGTGGCTTTCGCACAACATTACATTGAATGGTGGTGGTCTTTCATTCTATCTTAGACAGTTTCACTAGCTTTTTAATATGATGCCAGATTTTGTGCTGAAATCCTCTCTCTTATAGTCAACTTTTATCTTCTGGTATTTCTATCTAGTTAGGTTCCTTTGTCTTTCATTTCCTTATCACATAGGCAACTAAGGTTAATTTGATCTTAAAACTCTGTCCAAACCCATGAATCGTTAGATCATCACCTAAATGTAAAACTGATGAGCTAAACACATTAGGCTACCCTTATTTTTCCTGGATATCTATAATGAACGATATGCACTGTTTCCAGCTGTAGAGGGAATTTAGAGATTTGGCCACCACTTGCTAAGAAGAATCAAAATGGTTGTATACTAATTCAGAGAGGGGATATAAAACAGATACATGTGACTTACCTGTCCAATCACAGCTCGGAAATCCAATTTGGATTTCAAATGCTGTGTATGGATCAGTAGCAATCTGTAGAGTGAATAAAGCTGGGAGAAAAATCATCTGCTAAATTCCTAAAGTTGACAATATTCTGATCTGAAAAGGAAGCTAATTGTCCCAGATTTGCTGTGAATTATTTGCTAAATTCTAATCATGATGATATTTATCAGCTTTCAGGAAGGAAGCGTTTAGCAGTAAAGCGTGTAAATAATACATCTCAGAAGATTTGTCATGGGAGTTCTGTTAGTTAGAATATGGCCCATTCCTGCAGTCTCTAAATATTTTCATCTCGTCCTTTTGTAAGAAAGGTAAATCATATTGTCACTTTGGATATTCTAAAAGATATTGTGAGATTCACCTTGCAGACATATACATTTAAAAATAAAAGCAAATTACATCTCCACTGCACGCCCTCCATACCTTGTTGCCCTGCAATGTGACATTCCTGCATATACCCCAGAACTTGACCAGACTAAAGTCAGCCATTTTGTATATTCTGCCACTGCCAAGGAGGGGAAGAATGGGTAGGGGTTAGAGCCACAGGGAAATTGGTTGGCCCATTAAAACGGAGCACCGCCTTGGGATGGCTGGCAAGGATAACTGGCACCCTCAGTCTCACTCTGGTAGATGTGGTGGCAACTCCCACTCTCCTCTTGGAGCCAGGATAGGTGTTAGGGGTACAAGTTCCAAGATGCTGTGGCCCACGGAGCCCCACTTCTAGATTTGTTGTTGCTCTCTGTTCTTTCCTTGGCTCATGGTAGCCTTTCTTCCTAAGTCATTTTTCACACGCACCCCACCTACCCCCTCCTTCCGCTTCGTCTCTCTCCCCGCTGCCACTCTCCGTCTCTCTGCCATTTTTCTTCTGTGGTGTGTTTTTGTTTGGCAAGTTAAGGGTTAATGCCACAGCTAGAAGTGTTTTACTGTCCCTGAAGATATGGTTGTCAAGCAATAAGGAATGTTGCTACTGATTTTGCTTGGAAGCAGTTTTGAGAAAAGCAGCACATTGATAAAAGAAGGATGAGGCCCATTGCTGTTTATTTCATGGCCATAAGGATCTGTGGCTCTGCATGAAACAATCTTGTTTAAAGCCATAGCCTTCCCAGTTAAGATTTTCAAGGAAGGCAAGGGCTAAAGGGGAGAAAAGAAAGAGAAGGGAGGCAGGCCCCACAAAAGTTGAGACAGAGTTTCTGTTCCTGGTTGGTGGAAATTTGGAGATGGGCTCCTTGGACTTAGCTCCGGGATACAGCTAAAGACCAGCTCTAGTAGGATTTTTAACCCCATGAACGACCAGACTATGTAGACGCCAGAACTCCGGACGACATGACCCTGACTGGCCGTTGGGAGACATCCATCTGTTTTATTGGGAGTGGTGAGCATTAGATGCTTGGTGTGTGTATTCTGTTGATTTGTTGATATATACATGTTTAAAGATATTTACTATGTGAAGGCTATTTCACTGGGAAAAGGTCCCCAGACCTGTAAAGCCCTAAGTCCACTGGGAATGGGTATGTGCGCTGAGCCCACAGAGGGCTAGGAGCCCTGAGCTCACAGAGGGGTAACGTTGGGTCCATTAAGATCTAAGTAGCTATGAAGAAGGATAGGGGTGGGAGTCTTAAATTGTGCGGACAGCCTAGGTCGTTTGGATTGAATTGATTGAACCAAATACAGCAGTCAGAGACAGAGAGAGAGAGAGACCTACCCTTGGGATAGCCAATAAGGACATGACTACACTACAAAATTATATTGACCTACCTTACATCGGCATACAGCATCCGCAGTCATTGAATCGCGTGTGTGTGTGCATGTTTGGCCCCTTGTGCTGGCGGTTCACGTCCTCACCAGAAGCGCTTGTATCGATTGTACTGTCAGTGTGGGGCATTGTGGGATGGCGCCTGAAAGTCAAGCAATGCAGTGTCTACAGTGACACTATGTTGACCTAATTACATCGCCTATGACTCTGCCACTCAGGGAGGTGGTGTTACTAAACCGGTGTAGCGAGACACTTAACGTTGGCAGGAGCCAATATTAAGTGAAGACACTTTCACAGCTAGGTCAACGCAAGACATCTTACGTCGACCTAATTGTGTAGTGTAGACTAGGCCTCAGTCCCTATGAATCCAGCAGAGCAAGGACTTGAACCTGGGCCTTTTACGTCCCAAGTGAGCATACTCACCGGTGGGCTATTAGCTACTCTGGGGGTGGGGTTGGTCTCTCGTTCCATTCACAAACCATTTCAACAGGTTTAGGTTTCATCCTGCTATGGAATGGAAAAACTTTTGAAATCTTAAATTTGCATAGAAAGGGGAAACAATTTCCTGCCCAGCTCTGCTTCAGACACGTCGAGCTTTGGGCTCCTTGTTATACAGTGCTTTGTGCTAATGTACCAGCTGCAAAATGAGTGTCTCCCCGATTAAGTCTGCCTTGACTAAAATAGGCTAAGCAGAAGGAATACAGATGGGGTTTGCCATGGTCCACTCGGAAAGACTCCTTGCCAGGAGAACAGGCAGCGGAGCTGTGATCATCCAAATGGTGATAAGATGTGTGATTTAGGTTTTTCAGCTCTCTGCCTTTTACAGTCTATTAATAGAAATCATTAGGAATCCATTGAAACATTCCATTTATTATAGTAAACTTAGATGGCTAGTGACATTAAGTGCTGCTATGGGTACAGACCATGATTACTGCCAAGCAGAGGCCTGTTCCAGCTGAATGAATGTGCAATAATTCAAGTGGTTAAAGTATTTATCTGTCAGGGCTGCAGAATCAGATCTCGCCTCTCTAGAAAGACAATCTGTGCTCAAAACTCCAGTGCACTTATTTGCTTGTAGGGATAGAAAAGTGAGCTGGTGGGGCTGCCACTATGTGGGGTGTCTGGGAGTGAATCCGGAATAGTTTTGGGTGAACCTCCAAAGCTTTTGTTCTTGGGTTTGGAGAAGCAGCATTTATATGTGTGGATGTTATTTGAACTTTTCCAAATCCCTCTGGTCTGGCAGTTGCTTGATCTGGGGAAAACTGGCAGGAACCAGATTTGCCATAAGAACATTTGAATTTTTCTGAGGCGACTGTTTATGGGTCTAAGTGACTAGTGTGAAATAGCTAGGGCCCAGTCCTCAGCTGTGCTAGAGTTCTGCCTCTCTGGCAGAGTAAAGGAGCCTTAAACAGGAAAGAACAGGGGGTGTCTTTGACCAGCATAGAATTGCCATAAGGGCCATGATGCCCTGGAAAGGTCGGGGGCGGTATTAGGGCTTTAGGGTGTAGAATGAGCTCTACCTTTGCCCTTGCTATCATTTTCTCCTTGGCACCCTTTCCAGGTGACAGGACTAAACTTGCACTTTCCTCAGAGTGAAATCCCATCTCGCTTTTCAACTGAATCACCAGGCTAGAGCACTCGCTGCTTACCTACTGTAGGTTGGTGGACCCAGTCGCCAGCCTGGGAAAGCAATAGGCTGTTCCCAGTTCATGCTACAGCCCTTACTGCAGGGCCCTTTTTATTCTCCAGCACACAAAACAAAGAAACACGGAACAGTAACATACACCTGTTCCCAGCCCAGGTTGTGGGTCTTCTGGCTTCCAGCATCTTAATGGTCAGGATCTGGGTCAGGCTAAGGGTCACGCAATCCACAGGGCCTGCTGTCCCAGTATCATTTACATTCCACCCTCTACTGGTCCTCTAGTTCCCCTTATAGAGCTGAGCCCTCATTTATATTCCCCAACGGGGAATTATCAGACCCAATCACTTGGGGCCACCCAGCTGTATCGGATGATTCCCAACATCCGCATGCTTGATTCTTCTCCAGCAGAGGGCTGGCTAAATTGTTTCCATTCCCTTGATTGCTATATCCTTCTCAGCCAAAAGAATTTAACTGGCCAACTGTTGCATTTTTAACCATGATTTGTTATATCATATATCATATCATATAATAATTTAACAAGCAGGCAAGAGTTATTGATTCTAGCTAAAAAGGAAATTAGTCACACTCAACAAGTAAACGATGTACCTGCATCACCACTCAAAAGTTTGTGCTAAGTGATTTTTAAAGTTCCCATCATATGTGTATTTTGTAATTCAAATCAAGCCTAGCATTAATGTTTAATAGCTACATTTGCAGAAGAGGATGTGAGAAGTCATTACAGTTTTCTTTAAGGCAAAATAACACAGGAACTAACGACTTATTAATCTTTTTTCGGGGAATATGTCGAAATGGCTGTGATCTACACCCTGCTGAGATAATAGCCTACTTTTCAAGGCAATAGAATTTGCCCTGCATTTGTTATCCCTCTTTATATTTCATGGTCATGAAAAAAAAAGTCCATTTCAGGCCAAACAGAAGGAGGAAAGAAAACTTCTTGAATTTTTAAACATTGTACATTATTCAGTGCCGTTCATTTTCTTGACATTTTGTTTGTTTAAATTGTGTTGCCTTTAATGTGATTATTCACACTATTGAACTTGGTTAGTTTGGGCAAAATCCTGCTTTCAGTCTGCATATAATGGTCCATTTATCTGCAGTGAAGATCCTTACTACATATTCTACCCTCAAGTCACGCCCCTCCTCTCTACCTCTGTGGTAATCATTACACATCTATAATTGTTTTAATGACTTCCAATCACTCTGTCAATCTGCCCCTTCAGAGTCCTCAGCACACGGCCTTAATTGCTCATTGGCCTGGGATTTAACATTCCCCTGCTACAAGCAAATTATACCAGTATCTAACAACATGCAAGAGAATAGCATGTTTCTCTGCCACGGTATTTAAATTCAATCTGTCATAGAGGGCTGGAATTCAAGCAAAACTCAGTATCCTCCATGACTTCCACTTCCTCCAGATAGACTTTTGGTTTAACAGCCAGAAAATCGGGTTAGCTTATTACTTATAAATTCACTGCATAAGTTCTTAATGGAGACTGTACAAATTGCACTTTCATTATCTAAAGCAAAGCAGCTTATATTCCCTGACAGTAAAAGAAATGACTCAGTGCATGCTGCCTGGCCCAGTATTTATTATTCCTTGAAAGCTCCTGCCTTCAAAGGTGCAACTACCGGACCCACTTAATGTTCCAGGGCAATGTGCCTCTGAGCACCTACCGGCTCATTGTCCACTATGGAGAACTGTTTGCAATGTTGTTGTAGTCACATTGGTCCCAGGACATTAGCAAGAAGAAGGTGGGTGAGATAATCTTTTATTGGACAAACTTCCGTTGGGGAAAGAGGCAAGCGTTCGAGCTATACAGGGACCAGAAGAAGAGCTCTATGTAGCTCAAAAGCATAAAAGATATTACCTCACCCACCTTGTCTCTCTACCATGAAGATCATCAGTTTCAACCCCTAAACCACTGGCTTACCTGGGTAAAAAGTGACACTGGACTTTTAAAAAGGAGAAAACCCAAACAGTTGCAGGTGCATCAGCTTTGGTAGATAAAGCAAAATAAAGGCACATTTTAAGAAAAAGAACTTGTTTGGCTTTGTGTTAAACCTCAGGCCACTGCTATTTTTTGTTATTTTCAAGACTACTGGCCACATAGGAGCAGCAGCGAATCCGTGTGAAAATTTTCTCCTGAAATGCTAGCAAAGTACCATGCTAGTTTGAATTACCTTGCTGCCTAGAATCCAAATTGTGCAGCCTTTACTCAGGCAAAACTGCTAGTCAGTGAGCGAGATGCCCCCTATGAGGACTAAATAATAGTCATCCTTGTTATGCCCATTTAACAGATGGGTGTAAGTGAGTCCGTGATGACTTTGTGTAATGTGTGCATCTGTCTTTCAAAAAATATATTCTGACCTTCTTTCATTTCTGTTCATAAATCTGCATTCTCTTTTTGCATAAGCTGGTTCCCATCATTCTTGATAGCATTTGATAGCTGCTTTCAACTACCTGAAAGGGGGTTCCAAAGAGGATAGATCTAGACTGTTCTCAGTGGTGAAGATGACAGAACAAGGAGTAATGGTCTCAAGTTGCAGAGGGGGAGGTTTAGGTTGGATATTAGGAAAAAAAATTTCACTAGTAGGGTGGTGAAGCACTGGAATGGGTTACCTAGGGAGGTGGTGGAATCTCCATCCTTAGAGGTTTTTAAGGTCAGGCTTGACAAAGCCCTGGCTGGGATGATCTAGTTGGGGTTGGTCCTGCTTTGAGCAGGGGGTTGGACTAGATGACCTCCTGAGGTCCCTTCCAACCCTGAGATTCTATGATTCTATGATTCTTCACTCCGTTCCGGCTTGTGCCAGGCATCCATCCCATAGTGTGCTTTGAAATCCAAGTCAGTTAATATCAGTTTTCATGTAACATGAGAAAAGCTTGTTACGAGATTTAGCTGTATAACCATGTGAAAGTAGAGCAGCAACTAGATGCACAGCACAAATGCAGCACCATGTGTAGGGCTCAAACTGTCAGCCAAAGAGCTGGTTATATATATATATGATGGTGCAACGTGATTTGTTATAGCATGAAAATATATGAAACTCATGTTTTAGTGGGCAATTAATACGTGCCTCAGGCGTGTTGTGACTTTGAGACAATGCCATTAACTATCATGCTGTACAGCAATATAACAAATTAATGACTTCTTCAAAGTGAACATCGAGTGAGCTCAAACCAGGAGGAAACCGCCGGCCTACCAGAGGGGTACTGAAATCAGACATCTGCAAGAAGCAATAGAATGACATGACTCAGTCATTGGACTGCAGGTCAAGTGACTTGGGTTCTGTTTCTGACCCTGCCACTCCCTGGTTCTGTGACATTAGGCAAAGCTCTTGGGGCCACATTCTTCCCAAGAGCTCAGTTCTCATTTGGGCAACTAAAGGAAATGGGCAGATTTTCAAAAGCCCCTGGTAGCCAACAGCTCTGACTGTTCTCACTTTTGAAAATCTGGCTTCTTTATGTAGGTCCCGAACTGGGAGCTAGGGTGACCAGATGTCCCGATTTTATAGGGACAGTCCCGCTTTTTGGGTCTTTTTCTTATATAGGCTCCTATTACCCCCACCCCCTGTCCCGGTTTTTCACACTTGCTGTCTGGTCACCCTACTGGGAGCTGAGCTTTTGGGCAAATCTGGCTATTGAGGTTCAGTGTTTTTCTTCGGACATGCTGAGTGTGACTGGGTATATAAACCCCGCACTAGAACCAAAGGGGTTAAAGAGCAACTCTGGCCTAGACGACCCTGCCCAGCCATACCTGCAGATTGTGCACCAGCTGGAGGTGGAGCCAGACAGCTCAGATGGGGGTTGATGAGGTGGGGAGAAGGACCTGCTCTGAGAGCTCCTGAGGAAGGGAGCTGCAGAACCCTTCTCCTGGAGAAGAAGAGCCTGCCCTCTGCCCAGATGGCCTGAAGGTTCAGTTAGTGCCCTTTTCCGTTACTATTTTGGGACAGACTGCAAGACTTGGACAACTGAGTGAGTGGTATTTAGTGGCCCACCAGAGGCAGTCATAAGGCGTCCCTGGGTGCTGGGCCAGAGCCCAGTGGAATGGGAGGACCCGGGCTTCCTTGCTAACCCCATCTCCCTATTAAGAAGGGCATGGAACCCCTTACATGCTAGACCAGGCATCGGCAACCTGCGGCACACGGCTTGCCAGGGTAAGCTCCCTGGCTGATCGGGCCGGTTTGTTTACTTGCCGCGTCCCACTGGTTTGGCCGATCGTGGCTCCCACTGGCCACGGTTCGCCGTCCCTGGCCAATGGGGGTTGCGGGATATGGCGCGGGCTGGGGGATGTGCTGGCCACTGCTTCCCGCAGCCCCCATTGGCCTGGGATGGTGAACCCCGGCCAGTGGGAGTCGTGATCGGCCGAACCTGCGGACAGGGCAAGTAAACAAACCGGCCCGGCCCACCAGGGGGCTTACCCTGGCGAGCTGTGTGCCAAAGGTTGCCGATGCCTGACATAGAGGCTTTAAGACCTCTGCCAGCCAAAGAGCAGGCAGTAGATATTCACTATCTTACAATTTAAGGAATTAGGACCGTCAGACTGTGAAAAGGGGGGGAAAAAATATGCCGAATAACTCTTTGAGTTTGTCTCCCAATATTAAGGTTCTGATTCTTTGTGGAACTATAAATATCCCTAATGTTTTCAGGGTTGTAATTTTTTTTGTTTTTTGTAGGAAGCTAAATAAGAACTAGAGCCATTTTGGACAGTAATATTAAAACAAAATTGGGTATCATCAGAAAAGAAAAGTTACATAATGCCGGGACCTTTTACAATCTAATTCAGCATTCCCTTTTCATTTTACAATTCCGTCTGGTCTTCCAGTCAGATATCGTTACTGTGACAGGTAATAGCATGTAGCATGGAGGGCTTAAGTGACTTGCAACAGGCCACAACTAAAGTCTGTGGAGAATCAGAAACTGAATGCAGAAGTTCGGAATCCCGATGGCTCTAAGCAATAGATTATGCTCCTGCATATCCCTTGCAACTTTGTAAACCACATGAATTGCAAGAAGTTGAAATTATATGAATTATATGAATATATGAACACTGCTCATAAACTAAAATTGTCTACATCTCAATTGACTGTAACCCAGCCTTTTAGATTTATCTCCATTCTCAAACCTGAAGCTTCAAATAAATCTAAAATAATGTGGGGAAAGTGACTTTAACGTATGATTCATATATAATGAAAATAATATAAAATCCCCCAAATTCCGCAGTTCTTTTCATTTTTCAACCATTTCAGCAAAACTTCAACATTTGTTGGCATAACTCCAAAAATGGACGTATAAATATTATAAACTGAACATTCTGCAACATAATTTTAAATCTTGACATTTATGGCTGAATGTTGCAACTGCTTTAGACAAGTGAATTGTGAACCCAAGTCGATAACATACGATGGGCCATTGTGAGAAGCAGATCATGATTCATCAGCTTTTTTCACCCAAAATGACTGTTCAGTGGGAGGCGGTTGTGATTGCACAAAAGTTGTTAACTGAAGAGCAGCTGCTGAAGTCTGAGGCTTCACAGCCTGCATTGATGTTGGTTTATTGATTTCAGGAAGATATCCTATGTGCATTACTTTGCCTACTAGAAAATGGAGATGTCATTGTTTCATCTTTCTCCTCCCAAGGAAGCTCATTATCAAACAATAATATTCTGCTAGGCTTTGTCGTTAATGTTTGTTCCAAAGGAGCTGTTTAAGCTGAACCGGGTCAGAATCAGATGCATGTATCCCTCACCCTTTGCTAGCACCAGCTGCTGCTCTGGCAAGTGCCACTGCAGTACCATCCATTAAGAACGTCACGGAAGAAAAACATTTGTTAGATCTGGCTGCCAACCCGAGTCAAATCCTCCCCCTGTGGATCAAAAGTAGGATGCGCCTACTGCTGCTCCCTGTCTGAGCAAATCATTAAGAATCCATGGATGAGCTGTTGGGTGGATAACTAGCTGCAAAGAACTTGCAGCAGATGTTAAATACTTTAACAGTCCTAATAATAGCTCCAGCCCTCCTGATAATCATGCAAACTCTGAATCTACAGGATCTATCGCTTTCTATCCCATTCCCTTGATCCAGCATTGAGGGTTTGGATATAGGTGTATCACCCTCCATGGAACTTGCAAATAAAATAGTAGGGGCTCGTGGGAAAGGAATAAGTTCCTGGGTGAATCTGTTTTTAGAGTAAGCTGGTTGCTTACTCATTGATAATAGATGTTCCATTGCCACCATTATGGGTCCCTGGCAGTCATTTGTTATCTCACGCCATCACTGAAGACATACCTGTTTGTACAATGTCACATTTCATGTAGAGGACTATGAAGGGCCTGCTGGAAAGCCCATTGATGTCAATGGGATGCTTTCCATTGACATCAGTGAACAGTGGACCAGGTCCATAGCTCACATTTATTTTGAGAGGCAGAAGGTGAGATTGACTGAGAACTCTAGACCTTCAAAACAAAGAAAGGAGAAGAAAGAGACAAAGAAGCGTCTCTGCAAGCTTGTCTAAGCTCCCTTCAGTCTCTTGGGGTGGGCATTTTATGGATGGTATGTGAACGCATTTGCATTACTGGCGGATCTTTGCACCAACCCTACCAGAGGATTATGGCGCACACACAACATAAATAAATAACATGACATAAGAGCAAGAGAGTAAAGACATGATTCCTGAGGTAATGATACTTAAAGAGCCCTGGGTTTATTACAGATTGGATTTACAAATATGTTGGATAGCTATAGCCTGGTGTATTGAGAGGGATGATCTTGTGACTAAGGAGGTGGTCTGGGACTTGGGAAATAGGGGTTCAGTTTCCAGCTGTGCCACAAACATCCTTGGACAGGTCATTTAATATCTCTGTGCCTCAGTTGCCCACCTTTAAAGTGGGGATAATAATCCTTCCTCTCCCGCACCTTTTGTTTAGATGGTAGGCTTAGTGGAGCAGGGACTGTGTGTCTGTACAGTTCCTAGCATAGTGGATCCTGACCTCAGCAGGAGCTTCAGTACTAGCAATCTTCTTTTGTAGAGAAAATGGAGACTCGGAGACTCGGACTTTTCAACAGTTGGCAAGTTGCTTTGCTTTCTTTGTGTTCATTTTTGATTGTTTTAGTGCCACTCGTGCCTTGCCTGAACTGGTTCACCGAGCCATCACCCTCCTCATCTTCATATACCTCCATGGGGCCCATCTGCACTGCCAGACCCACTAGACATGTGCCATGGCATTTTTCTCTTTAGGGGCTGTGTATTATATATTTAAAACTATACAATAATATTCTACCTGGCTTATGTACATGCCTTGGCTGAGTAACAGCATAATCCTTGCTTTTATTTTTCTTTCCCTTATCTTATATCCGCCCTTTTGTTGCCTCTTAATTGCATGTGGTGTGCAAATAGATTGCAATCTCTGCTGAGCAGGGACCTAGGGCCTGATCCTCAACTGGTGTAAATTGGTTTAGCTCCAACTGACTTCAGTGGAGCGCCGGCAATTTACATCAACTGATGTTCTGGCCCAGCATGCAATTTAGGAGTACTGAGTTATCAATTTTGGCCCAGGGAAAATAATAACCAATAATAGGAATCAATCACCATGTTAACAGTCAAACAGATTCAAAAACTGCCAGGACTTTCTGGTGCTTCATGTAGAGCAATGAAAGCAAAGGGTAAAAGCTAGCCGTTGCTGGGACGTTTATTCCACGGACTAGCAAAAACTCTTGAGTAGAGTATAAATTGGACAGGTCTGCCTTCGCGGAGTTGATGGCATCAAGGGGGCAGCACTTCCCAAGGAACAAAGCAAACAAATCCAAGTGAGTTGCTCAAGGTATATGCAAGGGGTCGGAATTCTCATGAGGCCAAATGGAGAGAAGTGTAACGTAAGGGAAATCAAGAGCCTATAGCTGTAGAACTGGCTATTTCCCTGGTGGGCGGGCAGGGGGCGCAGAATGTATTGGGGAGGGGGCGTGGGCGTGAGAAACTTTAGGGGGAAAACCCTCACTGCACACATTTTACCCACAGCAATGAATAACTAGTGAAGCTGATTCCTCCAGACATATCAGGTCCTCAGACGGTGCTGTGCATTTGACTCTTGGTGGCGCTGTGCATTTTGATGGATGTCTGTTAAACTTGCCTAGCATTATACAAAGTTGTTGCCATCTGTACGTTAATCCCTTTGCTACAATGCAGCATGCACATTAATGGTAAGCATCAACCGCGCAGTCGCAGTTTTGCTTTTGCTCTTATTACAATGGATCACACTGATTTTAGTGAGAGTTGCGTGTTGATTTTTAAAAATTGGTATTGTGTGGCGGGAGGGGCGTAAACCACTACAGGGCACAAAGGAGGTGGGGGGGCGCAATCAAATACGTTTGAGATCCACTGCTGTAGAATAAAAAAGTACGGCACGACTCAAGACCAGGATATGGAGTGGGAGAGGGGTTAATTGGGAAATCTGTGGTTAGAAGCTGTCCCTGACACCATCTGATAATTTTCTAAGTATTAAGGCTGTAGGTCAGGGCAGAATTTAGCCCTGTATTTCCCTATAAATTACGACATGCCATGGAGTTATTCTGGTGCTAGTACCAGCACCTTTTGGAATACTGGGCTAAGTTCTCAGCGGGTGTAAACTAATGCAACTCTGCTGGAGTCCATGGAGCTAGGCTGATTTACACCACCTGAGGATGTGGACCATTGTGTGCAATGAGACTGACCAGGTATCGCAGAGAATAACCAAATAAACTGGGGAAGCCAAATTCTGCTCTCAGTTATACCGGCATGTCCGCACTGAAGGCGATGGCGCTGTGCAAATGTAAGGCTTCAGTCCTGCAACTGACAGTGTAGGGGCAGACTATGGGGAAGCCCCATTGAAGTCAGTGGTTCTCTGCCTGGGTGCAACAATCTGCCCACGCACTGTCCGTTACTGGATCTGGGTCTTGACCGACGATATAAGAGTTCAGAGAATTGCCCTAATTAGCCTCTATGGTTGTTGTCTGTAGAAGCAATTCTATTTCTATATGTGTGATCCTGAAAGGGAAGGCACAGACCAATGCATGGTTATTGAGATCATTAATTTTAGCAGCTGCATATGTTTAATTGGAGACTCTTAACAGAGCATGGCTGCAAGGCTAAACAGGAGCCTGGAAAGAAGTGGGAAATCACTCAGCTATGAACGCCAAGTGTGTCAGAGCTTGTCTCACTTGGACAAGTCCTCCCAGGAACTGCAAATGATTTGTGCCGCTGCCACTTTAGGCAGACATTCCACTGTTGGGGACTGAGGTTCCCACCAGTGCAACTGAATATATCCAGGGGCCTGAGACTAGGGAGTTTGGTGAATAATTACCAAATGGAAATGCATACAGGGTTACTGAATATTTGGCATAGTCTCTGCAGTGCATCATAACTTTATATACGTAGGCTAAGATTTTCAAAGATACCCAAACACTCTGGGCACCCAATGTTCAAAAGACAATTCAGACAGTTTTCAAAAGTGTCTAAATGAGTTAAGTGCCCAGCTCCCATTGTCAGTCGATGGGAGCTGGGTGCATGAATAACTCCCTTAGGAGCTTCTGAAAATCCCACCCTGGCTGTCCAAGCCCCCTAGCTTTGAAAATCTCAACCATGTATTTGTGCATACATGCCACTTCCTGTGTGACTCTCTTATGACAAGCCAAGTCTTGTGACTTTTTGCATGAGTCACGGGATTTCAGTTGGATGGGCCACCTCCTGGGAAAGAGCATCCAACGAGGGCTGCAGCAGGAAGTAGGCAGAGCTCTCTCCCGCTCCCTCAGGAGTTGGTACCATTCTCACTATGGGAGGCAGGAGAGAGAGAAAGAGCCCAGCAGCTCTGGGTGGCTACACTCTGCCTTTCACCCTCAAAACAATGGGACAGCTCCTCTACTCCCTCCCTGCAAACACCCCGCAGGGAAAGGGACAAGGGGTGCAGTCTCTCCCCCTAGAACTGGGAGAAAGGGGATGAAGAATCCCAGGAGAAGCAGGGTTTGGGGAACAGAACTGATGTGGGGTCAGAACTGATGTGAGGGCTGCCGAGGGGTGGGTAGAATTGATGTGGCAGGCAGCTGTGGTGGCAAAATTGATGTGGGGGCTAGGATGACCAGACAGCAAGTATGAAAAATCGGGACAGGGGGTGGAGGGTAATAGGCGCCTATGTAATACTAAGCCCCAAATATCGGGACTGTCCCTATAAAATCGGGACATCTGGTCACCCTAGTGGGGGCTGTGAGGGCGATGACTGATCCGGTGGCAGAATTAATTGCTGGGCAGGGGATGGGCATATGTGGGGGTGAGAACATCTGCATGGGGGCTGAAATCACCCTACTCAATACATTTGGGAGAGTGGGCGACACTGATTGCCACACCCACACAATGCGGGTGGGCAGGGGGTGTTCAAAAGGACAGTCCCAAAAACACAGTCTAATCTTTGTTTTGAAAAAAGACCCTCATGATTTTGGGGGTCTGCCTCAAGATTTTTGAACCTTTGGGGTTGGCAGTACTGGATATTCTTGTCTGTCACATTATCTTTCCTCTCTTTACTACAGCCCTGACTTTAAGTGGCATTTCTAATACAAAACTTGGAGAGAGGCATGGATTAAAAAGTAAAATGTAAATGCAAAAGACTAATCTGATTTGGATTTACAGCCACTGGTTGGCTCTGAATTAATCATCTTTCTCATATAAAAATCAACATTTCCTAATTATTTCTGAAAATGTCCATTAATCTAATTAATTGCTTTCTTTAATAGCATGACATTGCTGCTCAGCTGAGAATTCAGTATAGCCTGTTCCATCAGTGTTTGTCTTTGTTTATAAGGTATTTATAGTAAGTGAAACTTTATATATTTCTTCCATGTTTAGAAATGGCATGTCAAAAGTTTAGATGGGAAATGTGTCTGACTTGGATAATATTTACAGATTGTCATCAAAGTACAATAAAAAGATACTACATATGACAGACATTTGTTTATAACCTGCATCTTTCTGATCTCAAGTTGGGTACCCAAAAATTGAATCACTGTTCACTTCTGAAAATTTGGGCCTAAATAAGTAAAGGTTGGTAGCAAAGCAACAATTTCCTTTACAGGGAAACCTGTTTAGCAGAGCAAAATGTGTCTAGCTGATCTAAATGCTCTCTTAGGAAATGGAACCTAAAGCTGATAAGGCAGTGACAAGAGCTCAGAACGTGCAGGCTTTTATATTGTGTATTCAGTTTGGAAATGAAAGTGGAATCTGTGCAAATATGAATAGTTTTCTTTTTAAAATAAACACCATTCAGAGCATCATGTTTCTTATCAGCGATATTGTTGAACACCTCTTCAAACTTTGTAACAACCAGATGTCTTGGGCACATCCAGTTGTGTTGGACATTCGCACCTTACGCAGGAGAGAATTGCCTGATTATAGAAAACAATTAATTAATTACTTTCTAGGCTGTCAGAAACTGAACAAAGGAAATCAGCATGAGTCTCTAATGCTTCATGCTTCATGATCATCTGTAATACACGGTTGTTGAAATGCAGCATTCTGCTGAGAGACGTGACCAGCCAGTTTTGCTGTTTGGAAAAAAACCAAAACCTTCTTGTCAAGATAGCAAATGGGAAACCAGCCTCTGAAATGCTGAAAATTGTAACTTTCCATCCTGAATAAGAAACAAAGCATTTCGCTCTTCTTTTATGACAATCAGCTCTTGTTTAATCTTCCAATCTTTGGATATACTGAGTCAGTGACTATTCTAATAGCAATATATTAGTTAATCCTTATGGAACATGTAGTCATAATTCTGCCTAGAAAACAATTCAAGGTTTAATGGCTACCAGACGAAAGCTGATGTTAAAATTTCCTGCTGTTCTAGAGTAAAAGAAATGTGGGTGTTTTCTCTCCTGATTTTTTTTCTGAATTAATCTTCTGACAAGAGCACACCTGGTTATTTCAGGCCTCCTCAATCATACAAGGTGATTTTTAGATGGGTTTCATTATGAAATGCATTCTAAATTCTCTTTGTGCAGATGGAGGTTAGGAAGAGTAAAATCCTCCCACACAATAGGAAACAAAGGGAAAAAGAGCTATTAATTATGAAGATCCAATTCAGCTTCGCATAACTCTGTGAATGTATATGTTTAAGCCAGTCTGCAAGCTAATAATAAACTTCTCTTTAATGCTGTATGAGGTAGTAAAATATCTGAAAGTGAAAAAAAATATGGTATGTGTGAGAATTACACTGAATTGTTCCCCAGGTTGCATTACTGAAATATTGTCACTCAAAAATAAAAGAGGAGAAGAAGAAGCAAACGGATGAACATTGGATAAAAGAATGAGCCATACAGACTGAATTCTGAGTTCTTATTTAAAGCTGTTTGAAAAATGAAAACCTATGTTGAAATTTTGAACTTGTTTTCTTTTTAAAGTCTTTGAAATGGACCAATTTTTCATGGTTTTGAACAACCAGGTTCTTGATAAACAAAACATCTTGATAGAAAAAAGGCCCAAATTTTCACAAATGATGAAACATTTTGACAATGGCAACACTCTTTTGTGGGAGGGAAAAATCATTTTCAAAAAATGGCTGAGTTTGGATTAAAAACAACCACAGCAAAACCTCATCCCTTTTCATTCAAAAATTTCAACTCGCTCTGTCGTCTTAGTTCAAAATGCCACATGCTCAGTTTGCGCTTTCCTAATCTGTCACTTTGTGCTCATGTTCTTTATAGAGTTAGGCCCTGATCTTCAAAAGAGTTTAGCTGCCTTACTCCCACTGATTTCTTTGTGGAGCGGGGTCTCCCATTTCAACAGCAACAATCACAGAAACCGGCATTAAAGTGGCAACCTCAGATTCAAGAACTAAGAGGGCAATGCAAAAGAATATATGATCAGCACTGACGTGGGTTTCAGTGCCTTTATATGGAGTCAATATTCTGCTTCACATATTACATTAAATATGTAATATTTAAGTATGCCAAGAGACCTATGTGCTTCCTTAATACATAATATCTGAGATGCAAAGATGCAGTATTACAGGAGGTTTGAGTCCACCATTGCCATGCGGATCTGACCCTAAACCAAGTGTAAGGTTTTGGTTTCAACTTGATTGTGCCAAAGTTCTTTGGGCTGTTCTTGCAAGATTTTAACCCCCAAATGGTGCCAGCAACAGCTCATTTTCCCAATGAACTATAGCCTTTACATAGGTGCGCTCAACTCATTAAATAGCACTAATTCATGTAGCCCTCATTCAAAGCCGTACCCGGGGCAAGCAAGCATATTTGTTCCCCCTAGAAGTGACACAGGGAGGTAATGAAAGTCATGTGCCTTCCCCTCCCCCCGCCCCCCCGCACTTTCTGCCTTCCATTTAGCACAGAGGTTTTCAAACTCTGGTGTGTGCTCTTGCCAGGATCTGCCTCTTGCCAGGACCTGGCGGATTGGAAGCTGGCTGGAGCCGCCTGCCTCGCTTGGCCCCGGCTCTCCACGCTGTGGGAGGTGGGTAGTGCTTAATCTGTAAGGAAAGAGGTGCCAAGGCTCAAGCAATTTTTTTTTAACTTTCAGAACTGATGCAGCAAGGCCAGAGCTGCCAGGGCTATGAACTGCCAAGCCTACAGGTGCTGGGCTCAGCT
The DNA here is from genome assembly GCA_037349315.1 of Chelydra serpentina. NCBI lineage: Eukaryota > Metazoa > Chordata > Testudines > Chelydridae > Chelydra > Chelydra serpentina. Next base: position 33,416,068 of record JBAIAC010000026.1, read on the forward strand.
CTGGCACAAATATAAGCACTGGAGCTGGGACGCTGACTGGCTGCCCGGCATCCTTCCCTGCCCTGTTCCCTGAGCCGGGCCACCTCTACACGGCCAGGCACTCCCCATCTTTCCATTTAAAATGTAAGCTTTTGGGGGCAAGGACTTTAACTTCTGATGTATGTGATGCACCTAGTAAACGGCTGCTGCTGTACATGTAAACAAGTAATGGCCAAATATTATGCTCCTGACTCGGGCTAAAATTACATTGACTTAAGTGGGAGATTTATATGAGAGAAGAGAGCAGGACTGGGTCTTATGTAGAGAGAGTTTCTACAAAGTTATTGGGAATCAATGATCAGAGTGATTTTTTTTTCTGAGTTCTAGTTTTGCAAGAACTTGTCAGTGGGACTACATACAGTAGTAAACATTATGCTCAGGAATATATATTTTCAGGATCGTGGGCTATGATTTAATTTTTTCTGAAGTAACCCTTGGTTGTGAACATTCCATGCAAAGATAAACTGCATATCAAAAACCAACTTCTAATTATAAATCAATGACTAATCAATTAGATCACTGAGGATTTCAAAAGCCTATAAAATACAGGTTTTAAATCTTCACAGGTAAAATGATATGGATTAATATTTGACATTTCCTGTTGCCCTCTTGATCTTACATATAAGGGCATGTCTGAATTCTCTCCTGACCTAGTTTCTAGGACATTTGCTATATATGATTTTTTTCTCCAGGTCCGTTAGAGATTTATCTGCTGAAAGACGACTGAGGATATGATCAACTGTCTCCTGCTACTTGGGACAAAGCATCAATTTACTTGGCCAGGCTACGGACCCTTTTGTAAGTTTCCTGCTAACAGGGATCTGATCTGCATACCTTTCCATGCATTATATTTGGATTATAAATGACGAAACACACACAATTATGTTTTTTAAAATTGTTGCTCCAAGACAAAGAATGAGTGTAATGTATTTTCCCATTTCTCCAACTGATACCTGAGCTATTAGCCTGGAGCTTCCTTTCCAAGAATATACGTGCACTAGCTCTTTTCAGCATGATGGAACAAAGCGAGACATGCCTGTGTTCAGTGCTTTTGGATTATGAAAGGAGCTGACCTGTGTTTAAGTTATAGATTGAATCCTGCATCGCCCTTTTAGTTTCGGTGAAAAGACTGAAGGGTTTTCAACTAGAACATGAACAGTATTTCTGTAACACAGGGATTCCAAACTGTTTATGTTATTTTACAACACACTGGTGGTTAGGAGATCCCCTCCTGTAACATTGTGACATGAGGGATTTAACCATGTCACTGAGATCCAATGGGAGTATTTGGAGGGGGCTCCAGCTAAGCCTTTTCTCTCTCACTCCCCTCTTCTTTCAGTGGTGTCCTGGGGCACACAAAGGGTTAATGATGCAGGGCAAGGGCTAGGGGAAAAACAGCCCTCTGTTAATTGGGGATGAGGGCCAGCTGGAGATCATTATACATTCCTAGAAGCTGTGGCACTCTGTAGAGCACAGAGATCTGGGGTGAGGATGAGGGCTGGGTCACAAAAAGTTTAGGCTGCTCTCAGTGTTGCTAGATAGGAAAAAGAGGAGAAGGTTTCTATCCATACTGAGCTCAAGCTACAGGGAAAATAGAGATGGTGTTCGCTGTTAATCCAAAGGGTTATAACCAGCTGCTCCTAAAGTGTTCGTTAGCAGAAGGATTTCATTTATTCTTACTGTATGTTGGAGAAAGACACTGGGCCCATGATCTTTAAAAAGCATCAAACGGCTGCTGTGATATAATGGGCTGCCATAGCACCTTTACTTTGTGTGTGGAACGAGGGGAAGGCACAAAGAGAGCTCCCCGACACACGCATGGCTCAGGGGCCTCGGAAAAGCTGTGTCCTTGCACGTGAGCGTGTGAGGGCTCTGAAAAGCTAGTGCCTACCACAGCACAAAGGGAGTGGGAATGACAGCCCTATCGCATCTGTGCCTGAGAATTTCAGCTGGAGAAGCACAACTGCCTCTTCATTGCAGCCCCGTGGCTGAAGAGCCCACACCGAGCCCTTAAGGTTCTTCTGGGACTGTTAAACCAGACTGAAGTGTACTATCAGCTTTTCAAAGCCTCCACTGTCAGGCCAAATGACCCCATGCAGCTTTTAATGTGTTTGTGGTTCTCCACACTTCAGAGCAAGGGGCAGCCTTGTGAGTCTAGAACCTGGCGATCAATGCCTGTAGTTAGGAATGAAAGCAACAGTGTATCCATCCTAGATACACGTTCTACAATACATGAGTACCTGTTAGTTTGGTATGTGACCGTGTTGAGGGTTCATTCTTCTGGCTCTGCGATGTGTCTTGTTGGACTACAGTGAGCAGCGTGCTCTGGATTGCTCCGAGAAAAGGAGCTTAGAAGGGTAACTTATGGAGAATTATACACAAAAATCTGTAGGTGGTGCAGAGGACAGATGGTATAAAGGTGCTATGTTTCTAATACAAAAGGAGCAAAGAGAAGCTGAGGAAGGAATCGGAGGAACTCAAATGAGCTGTCTTTATGCAAAGAATAGTGAGTATGTTGAATAAACCTCCAAGTACAGGAATAGCAAGTTTAGCCAGCCTTGAAAAAGGCTTGACAAGTCCTTACTTTGTATCTAATGTTAACTGAGTAGCACAGAAGTATGTAAATGCAATTCATACACAAGCGCACTAGAGGGAACTTAAAGAAGGAGGACAAGAATATCAGGATACGGGAGTTCTCTTGGTTTTCTTTGAAGAAAGAATTTGATTTAGACCTACTGACTGCTAGCTTACTTCAGTCATAAGGAAACAGCTTGGGGGTTAAATGTATTGTAGGGTACAGCTGTCTACCGTAAGCCAAAGAATGGGAATAGACGTAGAAGGATTCCCAGGTTTCCTTATATCACCACGGCATTCAGCGTTGTCACGGATCACCCTGCCTAAGGAAAGTTGTCCATGTAATAAATGGTCATTCTATTCAGAAAAATGAAAGAAAATACATTTATTTTACTTTACATTTTATCTTGATTCAATATGAACTAATCAAAGCTGTAAATTCCATCTCTCCTAGACAGCTGTTAATGCCAGTAACATCCCTCTTCTACTGAAGGGGTTATCTGTTCCATAATCCTTCCCCGTGTAGCGCACACAGCACTAGGTGACCCTAAAGCAGCAGTAGTAACACCTACAAGAGGCCAACCAGGCTTTCTTAAGCAGCCTAGCAAATATGGTGGGGCTTAAGGGAAGCTGGTTTCAAAAGTGCTTCCCCACCTGAGATTTTGATGGAGAGTCTCCACTATTGGGGTAGCGGGGATGCTTCAGTGTCACTGAAATAGAGAGAAGGGAAGAAAAATGAGAGGATGAGTCACATTGAACTGTGTTTGCATAACAGGAGCCTCTAGATGTCAATTATAATTGTGCCTTTCATATGGGGCTGGAATAAAATATTTAATGGACAGAATATTGCATCACTGCCTACTACCGGATTTCTTGCACCTGAAGCATCTGTCAGAGACAGATGGACCTTGGTCAGATCCAGTAATTTGTATGCTACAGAGAATAAGAACTCCTCTAGCAATCCCCTGTAAGGAAACAGTGCTACAACATAAGAGTATTTTCCTTCATGATATTCCCAGTTAGTATTATTATTTGCATTGCAGTAGAACCTTGAGACCCCAGTTGAGGTGAAGGCATTGTACTAGGCATTGTACCAGCACATAATTAAATGCCCAAATTGCTTACATGTGACACAGACAAGACAGAGAAAGGACACTGGCACAGAGAGAGATTAATGACTTGCCCAACAACTTTAATGAGCTTTGGATCTGGCTCATACATAAGGTATTATTATTAATACTTAGTTCTCGTATAGTGCTTTTCATCAGTATCTCTGAGTGCTTTACAAAGGAGGTACCGCTATCCCCGTTTTTAAAGATGGGGAAACTGAGGCACAGCGAGGGGACGTGACTCACCCAGAGTCACCCAGGAGACCAGTGGCACAGCTCAGAATAGAACCTAAGTCCCTTGAGGCGTCTAGTGCTCTCTCCACTAGGCCACACTGCCTCCCCATTCCATCTAAGGCTCAAGTCAGGCAAACACAGTTCAGTGGGACATCCCACATACATATGTGTTAGCAGGATCAGGCCCTGGGTTAGCACTTCTCTCTGCTTTTCCCTTGATATATGAATGCAGTTCCTTTAATATATTAGGAACAGTATCCTCCACCACTAATTAAAACACATCTGCAAAAGAATCCATGCTTGAATATCGCTGACATTTAAATACAGTCTTGTGTTTTCATTAACAAAATGAATATTGTGAGGTCTCTGATTACAAAGACCACACAGTGGGTACAATTGGAAACTCCTCTTAAACTCTTAGACAGCCTTGGTGATCTGCGTTCCAGTGAGAGCCTGGAAGAAGCCACTTGGCTAATAAGCTCTCTTGAAAAAGAAAAGCTTCCAAACCTAGTAGAAGCTTGATTATTCAACAGAGAAATCACTTAGGAAAAATGAATGCTTCTGTGGGCTCATTTTGTTTCCGGAGACTTTCTTTGCTGATTGCTTTCACTCTCTGAATAAAATGAGAGACTCACATAAATAAATATCAGCAGCCCTCAGAACTGCTTTTCTATCCAGCGCCTAGCAAGTAAACTATGATTATGCTTTTCCAAATGATCAGGCCCTAGAGGAGCTTGTTCAACAGCTCCCTGGAGCTCTAATTAAAATATATCCTCTCCTGACCCAGGCAAACTAGAATATAGCAAGCGCACGGCCGGTTTCTAATGGACAGCTGCAGGTACTGACATTCCCACCTTTCACTTCTACCTATCCATATATATCCCCCTTAACCTAGCCTCTCCCCTCTCCCTCTGGAGAGAGTAACAACAGAACTAGCATAGAACAATGGTTCCATTGTAATTGGTTTCTGTACAAGGAAAGGGGAGATTTCTTGTATGTTCTTCTACCACCATAGGACACAATGGCCCATCCTGCATCCCACATGGGGCCAGCCACAATACAGATCTAATATGGGATTTGAATGTCCTATTAAGATCCCTCCCTTTCAAAAATTAGGACCAGGATCCCTACTAGCAGATGGCCTTTAAGTTGTGGCCGTTTCAGAGAATGGGTAGTATATGCTTCAGGAGTTTGTGGGGGAAAGGTGTTTGCAGTGGCAGAGTGCAGTTAAGGATGGAAATATACAGGGGTCTGTATTTGACTTCCATGCATTTCTGGGGCCTGCCGTTCATGACAGCAAAAACATTGAAGGGTAAGGTGCCACGGTCAAGCCAATCTGCTCTTCCCACCATTCTTATGCGCTGGTGGTAAAAAGGATGAATAATCTTTTTCTGTCTCTCTTTATAATACCCTGTTTTACACCTCTGAATAACAAAATAGTCTTAATGCAAAGTGCCGAATGACAGGGGAGGAAGAGAAAGTGCTGCATCAGAAAGAATATTTAGGCCCAGAATCCTAGAGGTATTTAGGTGCCTAACTCCCATTAGGATCTGGGCCTTAAAGCCTTCTCCTCAACTGGTGTAAACTGGGAATGGTGCGTTGATTTCAATAAAGCTGTGCTGATTTACACCAGCTGAGGATCTGGCTCTGATTCTCCATCTTTTGGCATCCTGCAGGCAGCATGAAACTATCTACCTTAAAACAGTCCCTTCTAGGACCAGTGTTTTCCTTCTAAAACAGAGTAGAATTCTGTTTCTCATCTCATTTTTACCGATTAAGAGTATTTGAAAAGTAGTTTCCCCTCCTTCCGTAAGGACCTATCTGTTCCCTCTACAACATTGCTTCAGAGGAACTACGCCTCTTTACGTCAGCTTAGAATCTAGCCCATTGAAAAATATAGTTCTTCGCACCATATTGTTTATCTGCTGTGTTCCTGTAAAGAAGATACTTCAAGAAAGAAGTAATTTGCAAGTGAAATTTGTAATTAGAAAATCTTAACACATTTGCTTATCAGTCAGTCCTCCTGCCTGATGATTAACGGAAACAAAAAGCTCACCATATGTTTTATCGGCTTTTTCCGTTCATTAATGGAGTCAAGTAATCTCTAGTGTTTATTGCACTATATCCATAAGTTTGGGACTGAGGGGAAAGATCCTTTATTGAGATAGCACATCTTCTGGAAAACTGGCATTTCCTCATAAGGTTCCATGTGCAAGCAAGCAGAAAAATGAACTCTGGAGACACAGAATTTAGAAAAAAGAACAGGAGTACTTGTGGCACCTTAGAGACTAACACATTTATTTCAGCATAAGCTTTCGTGGGCTACAGTCCCACTTCATCGGATGCATAGAATCCGGTCTAATCCTTGTCCATCTTTGTGGGTGAAAGGGACAGAAACATTAGGCTGACTAAAAGCCAAGCGATGAAAACCTCAGCAAAGTTTTTGTTATAATAGAAGTTCATGTCATTTGTGATAATATGCTGGTAATTAGTGTGATCTGAAAAGTTATTGTACTGGCATGGAGATACCATAAGGGCACATTCTCCACTGTTTTACAGCTTGTGTCATCATTTTCAGCTGTGCAAGGTGGGTATAAAATGCAACTACTCTCATTTGGAAACACTTTACTTCCACTTTGCACTGATGTAAATGGCACGAGGCAACGAAGAATCAGGTGCCACTGATGGGCTAGGGAATAGATACATTTTGCAACCTTTCAGATGTATATGAGTCACTTTAATGTTAAGGAGAATAAAAATACTTTACACCTAATTTGTTCTTATTGATAAGTCACAGTCTAATGACAGCTGATGATAGTAAATGGTCATGGAATAATAACCACTGATTTGTGCCTAACAGTAGCTGGCACATAGCTGAACTCTAGAACCACTGAGCAAGAATATTTGGAAGATATTACTTTATTGCCTATATATACCGAACTCTGGCCAACTACATTAAGTACTAAAGCAGTGATGCTCAGACCTCTGTGGTTCAGGAGCCAAACAAGTGATCAACATTACCCAGAAGAGCCACAGTAGTGTGAATTCATTGTTTCATTTACTATTTATATATATATATAATTCTCCCAGCAAAATGACTGACCGAGTATTCTACAATTGGTTAATAGCATAGTAAAAGCATCCTAACTGGTTAATAACTTAGGTGAATAATTAAATCACCGTGTTTTAATATCATGTGCTACAAAGAGCTTCAGGAGACACATTAAAGAGCCACTTGTGGGTCCCAAGCCTCAGTCTGAGTATCACTGCACGAAAGTCTTTTTTTTTTTTTTAAGTAAAATTGCCATGTATGAAGCAGTGGACCTCGTATTAAAGGTTTAAAATTTCAAGTACTAATAGGTGTGCTGTGTCTGCTTGATTACATTTCATTACGTAGTTATGGAATTTATTAATTGTGATAGATTATAACTTTCTAAAAAATTATCCAAAGGGTCTGTTCCAACCATTTCCTATTGGGCACAGGCATTTCCTTATTGCAGGTCATTTGGTTTTGTCATAAGTGATTCTGGTCTGTGATTCTGGTATTAGGCTTGTGCAACAATCTTCCAAGGGAAATAGTGGAAGCCCTGTCATTTGAGATATTTGAAACTAGACGGGACAAAACGGTAGCTTACGTAAAATAAGGACCAATCACGCATCGGCACAGAGCTGGGCTGAATTATCTGGCCTTTCACCTTCTGTGTCTGATTAGAAAATGAATATTACACAGTAAATCTTCACATTTTGCTTTATTTTAATGAGCGATTAAGAAAAATCACAGTGTTAGGAGACTAAATCTTTCTGTCAGTCTATTAGAAAACTTGTTTTCATTTTCATTTCCATGAATATTGCTATGTCTTCATCTGTATTTAAAGGTTAGTATCAAGCTTTAAAATAATTTACTGCATAATAATCACAATTCATTATGCACAATTCATTATGAATAAGATTTAGTTGAGGGTGCTTAGTCAATTTTATTCAGCAGAAATGTATAATTCTCCCTTTATTAATAAAGTTTGAAATAACAATACTGAGTGCACCTAAATTGCTTCGCTTTGCTGTCTGATTCATGATTAAAATATGCAGTACATTCAGGAGTAAATTGTAACAGAATTCATCAGACTATCACACTAATCCCACTGATGAATTTATCTGAGTTAAATATTAAACCCTGTATCCTTAATTATATATGAATGTTAGTGTGTGGGATACAAACCTCAGGCTGTACAATGAAGACAGGTGTTTAGCTGTAGCAGATTCCATGACACCCAAAAACAGACTAAGCTAACAAAAACCTCCACCAGTGACGTCAGTGGGAGTTTTGCCAATGATGTTATATGATAACAATACATACAATAAAATAAAATATAAAAATCATAATGCCTAGCTCTTATATAGAACTTTTCATCAATAACTTGCAAAGTGATTTACAGAGGACGTCAGTCTCATTAGCCCCATTTTATAGATGGAGAAACTGAGGCACAGAGGTGATGCACTCTATCCACTAGGCAAAACTGCTCTATATGCATTAATTTAAGGTGGAAAATATTTATAATAAAATTAAAAACACTTTTATTTATTTATGAGACCATTTATATGCAAGTTCTTTAAGCAGGGCCCATAGCAGAATGGTTCTCTTTTTCCCAATGAAAATGGATGTTTTCAGGAAAAACAGGCCTGTTGCCAGATAAAATGGTCTTTCCATTGAAAACATGTGGAAATTTATATTTTTGATGCAGAGATAAGCACACACTGAAATTCAAAGTGCAAACCCACACTGGCAAACGCTCCCCTGCAAATTTTTGAAAGGAAAATAAAATTGTGACTTTCAAACAGCTGTAATTTGTATTCGCCTTAGGAGAATGAAGCACTGGTCTGGTGAGATTTCTGGTGCAGCTGCAATGAAATAGAAAAATAAGATCCTTGGGGTCTGACCTGGAACCAGTGTAATAGTATGTGGGTGTTGTTCAGGGAATCCAAATCCAAACTCCAGCAAAGTTCAAAAGCAGGTGAGGGTCTATGATCCTTGTTTTGTTTCATCTCTAATTAATATCTTGAGGGATCCTTCAGATTGTGTCAGTTTCTCACTGCAGCCCCTACATTGTACTGTACAGCTGTCTCCAACCATTTCACTTCCTCATTCTAGCAGGAGCTAGACTAGTTTGCATGGTGTTGCCCTCTATGTGTGGAATCAATAGCTAGATGAGGTCTTTTAGAATCATAGAATATCAGAGTTGGAAGGGACCTTAAGAGGTCATCTAGTCCAACCCCCTGCTCAAAGCAGGACCAATCCCCAGTTTTTGCCCCAGATCCTTAAATGGCCCCTTCAAGGATTGAACTCACAATCCTGGGTTTAGCAGGCCAATGCTCAAACCACTGAGCTATCCCTCCCCCTCTTCCAGTCTCCCCAAACATGGAAGCATGAGTGAGAGTTAGAAAGGGAACCCTGTGACCCAGCTATGACCAGCAGCAGGTTGACCCCAGGGACAGAGATAGGGCCTGTGCTTTAAAAGGAATGTGATGTTATCAGTAAGAGCTAAAATCATGGTCTCTACCTTGATAACAGACCGTATTTCTCAATGCTTCTGATTGCTGTTTCTGAGGTTTAGCTGAGGGGGAAAAAACAGACCTGAAACTAAGAGCAGCTGAACATCAGGCACCTCACCTATTCTTTTAATTAAGTCTGGTTATGAAATGATATGTACTTGGCAGCAACAACATCCGTTAATTGTAACTGCCTGTACTGAATTCATTACTAGATTGAATTACACAGGCACTAAATGTTCCTTTCAACACATTTTTTTTCTTTCTAATAACATAGTGAATCATGAAGAACAATTTCAATGGAAGCCAGTGCAGCCCAGACCAAGCTATAGGATGAGAGCAATTAGAGATAGAAATGTATCTTAAGGCCCTAAGTCGGCAAGAATCAAGCTTCAGCGGAATCATGTGAGTAATCCCCACTTCTATTCAACAGATGTATACGTCATTGACTTCAGTAGGACTTAAGCACATGTTTAAGTGCTGGATTGAGGCTTAGCTCATTGGGACCTTTGACCGAGCATGATATAGCTCCTTGGCAAAGGACGCATCAGAAATTAAACCGATACGACACTTGACATCAACAAAAAGGCCATGCACTTCTCCGGTTATTTAATTTTTTTAGAACTATTTTGCTGGGCTCATTATGCATTTAATCATGTTGAAATAAATCTTAAACCGGTAAAAACTACTAATTTAAGAAAAGAAAATCAATGGCATTGCCTAATTATAGATGTTTCCAGAGAGTACCAATGCTTGAATGTAAATGTGTATTTCACAGAGGTCTATGCTCTAAAGCAATGGTGCCCAAACTTTTCCTGTCAGGCCCCCCTTACCAATAATGGAATCTGTCTGCATCCCCCTCCTTTACTGCACAGTTGGCTCAGCAGAGGAGCCTGGGCTGGAGGCGGAGCTCAGGGCTGAATTGTAGATGGGGGAATAGCTGGAGCTAGATGCAGAGCTGGCCTGGGGGTGGAGAGGGAATGAGGGCACAGCTGGGAGGGGGCACAGTTTGGGGACCAGTGCTCTAAAGACTTGCTGGCAGGTAGGACAATATGGGTTAGAGCTTAGTTGCAGATAGAAATCAGGTGGATATAGGTATAAAATAGGGCAGAATTTGGTTCAGTGTGTGAAATAAGTTTAAATGCCTCAAATACAGTATCTTCATGCCCTGATTTATGTTCTAGCATCAGATCTCTGAGCTGCTGAGTTTTCTTTGTTTTAGGTCACAGGGTCAAACGCCAGACAATACAGGACACAATTCCAAGTCATGTAACTCTCTCTCAGCAAATTGCAATGATAAATAATCCTGGTTGTGGCTTACTATTTATAAACAATGAAGCAGTTAGGATAAATACCGGCTCAAGTTCTCAAATATCCATATGAAGGGTGAGCCACACAAAATGTGTAAACACCCATTGCAGTCACATAACACTGTATTTGCATATTTGTAGGTGCAAATAAGGTGATTGCATGTGCAATTTCCTGAACAATTATATGTTTACAATGAATGTGAATGCATTTGGGGCTTTGTCCTGCAAAGTACAGCGTGAGATTGGAGCTTTGCAGTGGTGCATATATAACACAGCCCTTTGAAAATGTGGATCATAATATTCACTTTCATGGGACTTTAGTAAGATTTTAAAAAACACTGTAATTTAGACTGCCAATCAGGTCTGAAACTTAATTAATTTAGGCTTTGATTCAGCAGGATACTTAAATATATACTTAACTTAAAGTAAGAGACTAGTCCCATTGAAGCCTATGGGAATGTCTGTAGGACAAGTTAGTACACAGCAAGCTAGGGTGTACTGGCCATGTGGACCTTGCCACCACGCACCAAAAGTTCCCTCATGTGCTTTGTGCATGAGAGTTTCAAACAGCAAAAGGTCAGACACACAAGGGAACTTTTAGGGCCTACGTGGACAGTTAGTGTGAGGCATGCTAATGTGCTGCAAATTTATGCCCCAGCTTGCCGAGTACTAACTCATTGTGTAGACAAGCCCTAGATGTAGGTACCATGCTGAACTCAGGCGTTAGTTCATAAAGTCAGGCCCCGCTCTTTAAATTAGGTCCCAATTAATTTAATTCAGAGCGTCTAAGAAGTTAGAATTGCAAAAAACGATCTAGGCCATCTAGATTATCCCAGGAGGTAACATGGCGGCTTATTACATTGTCTAGTGCCTTGACCTGTCCGGGTCTAAATGTCCCAAGTGACGTGTGTCCACGATTTGCTGTAGGAAACCAAACCAAATACCTTTCTGGAAATGTTTCCTGATATTCAACCAAACCCTTTCCTGTTTAATCCCCTCATTCCTAACTACACCCATTATCCCACCTTAAATCATTCATTTCACTGTTTGGTATTTATGCCCTTTGAATATTTAGAGAGTGCCATCATGGCTGCTAGATTTATTTTTAACCTTTCTTACATGGTGACACACCATCACACTCCAATAAACAGGATAACATTGATTCTTCTCTTTTAGTCACTAAGCTTTTTTTATTCTTTCGTCATTATCTGAGTCGAGTATATGTAAGAAAAAAGTCTGAAAACTTTTTGTATCTAGTGTGAAATGTTTACAGATGGCAGATTGAAATTGCATTTTAACCAAAGTCTTTTATGGGATTATGGAAGTCATTTACAGTAGCAGTGCAATTCTTTACTTATAGATAGATCATGTAGCTGCAGGACGAGTTTTAAAAACCTTTATTTAAGCTTGTTGGTGCCTTTGGATATAGATATGTATTGATATCAAGGACTCTTCCACATGCCAGTTGATGAGCATTGTAAAAAGGGCAATGATGCGTAGCCCTACAAGAATCCATTCTAATGCTTGGCTCCGGGTGTTAATTGCAAAGAACATTGGAAACTCAAAGGCAAACAAAAGAACAATTGTTATTTAGGCCAGCAAAATTCTGCTTGATACTCATTCAGTGTTAGGGATTCAAGCAGGATATCCATATGATATAGACAACGTTGGACTTTATCATTAGTTTTATCAATAAGAAGAGAATGGTAGTGCTTAATAAATATCTGTTGTTGAATAACCCCTGACCTTTGACTTCCTTAGTCAAAGTGATGTAAGACTAAGTCCATAGTGATGTATTGTAAGACTCCATTTGGCTTGGTCAATTTATTATACCCATTTCAGCAATTGCATTGCACATGGTAAGTCGCACGTTGTTGCTTTGCTTTATTCATGTACTCAGAGACATTTTGTAGCAAGCCTTACTTTCCTGTGTAAATGTACTTAATCGGTGACATTGGCGGCTCTGAAATCAAGCTGTCTGTCTCATTGAAGGTATCAATTTCACCGGAGTGATTGGAATTTTTTATCCTGTTTAGCCGGGACTGTACTCTTTCATGTTGTTTTCTCAACTCTGAATAGGAATGGGAGAAAGTGTGGAATATCGAGGTTGCAGGGAAAGCCATAATTAGAATCCCACTGAGGATGCTACTCAGAGCCACCATCTGGCCCGGGACACTTCTTGGTACCATATCTCCGTATCCCACAGTGGTCATTGAGATGATAGCCCACCAGTATGAGGCAGGAATGCTTGTAAATTCAAGGACCTTCCCAGATTCATTCTCAGCCAGGTAGACCAGGGGAGAAAACAGGGTGACAGCTACACACAAGAAGAGCAAAAGCAGGCCAAATTCTCGGGTGCACCTTCGAACCGTGAGCCCCAAAGTCTGCAGGCCTAATGAGTGCCTGGCAAGGCGCATTACATACAAGATCCTCAAGGCACGTAAGACTCGTAGCACCAGTCCAATCTTCTCCAAATATGAGTTGCTGCTCGGCCTCTCGGCCTCCTCACTTGGCTCGTCATCTACCACTATGAGGGAAACATAATAGGGTGAAATAGCCAAGAAATCAATGATATTTAGGGGGCCTCTGAAGAAGTGACACTTGCTCTTCGCCTGAATAAATCTGAGGCAGAGCTCCAGCGAGAACCAAGCCACGCAGATGGTCTCGATGACAAAGATGTAATAGCACTTCTGAGAACATTCACCCTGGCGCAAAACAAACAGAAGGTCAAATAAATGAGCAATCTCTGAACTGGCATCAGCAATCATTAAAGAAGCAGAAATGTGCATCTTCGTGGGTGTACTGGTATTGGGGGGGAAACAAACCCAGCAAATAGCTACTTCTATAGCAGCCACGTTACATCCTGTTGAAAATCTATTCAAGTGAACTGGTGTTATTTTAATTTTATTACTCTTATGAGTCTGAATGGATGAAATTCATCTTTGTGCAAAGGCCCAGCAGAAGGCATATGGACTATTTAAGTCCCACTTAAGCCCTGAAAATATAAATTAATTGAGACTTAAATGGTGCATAAAGCTGCATAGAAGTAAATGTAACCCTAAGTGAGGGATTATTTTACGGATGTTCTGGTTCTCTTTCTGCTCTGTGTGTAAAGTACTATTCTAAGTGTGGGGACTGCATAGATGCTGGTAATTTGATGTAATGAAGGGAAATAGTTCAGAGATGGAGAAGACCTGCTAGGTCATTTAGACCTTGCTCCTAGTTGTGCCCTAGTATGAACCACATCTTTTCTTTCGGTATATGCAAGTATGCTATAAGCATTACCATCAAAAGGAAGATTAAATAAAAAAAACACTCATCCAGCAAGTGCAACATCCCAATGGAGGTTTCTGTTCTAGGGTTGAGGTCACATGATACCAGGGCTACCTTCTGAGCCACTACATCAAGACAGTTATACAAACGTCAATTGCTCTGGGCCATGATGGATTCACTATTTTCCTTGTCCCGGGTTGAGCCTCCCATGACTTGCTCAACCTGAAGGCAAGAGTCAAACACAACTTACCTCCCCATCCCTTCAGTCCCTTAGGAATTGGATAAACTTTAGAAAATGTCACGTACATGAGAAACTACACCGGGCACTTCACCTAAGTGATAAGAGAGCCAAACACTGGGTCTGCTGGCATTGTCCAGATGATCAGAAAACCATCCAGTGGTCACATTGGATACAGTGCATCAGCGCCTCAGCTGGTGTAAATCAGCATAGTTCCATTGCCTTCAGGTCCACCAGTGTCTATGTAATTAGAAAGAATTCACTGTGCCATAGCAAATTGACACTAAACTGGATAATAATCAGTGTGACTCAGATCCTCAAAGATATTTCCATGGGAGTTAGGTGCCTAAATATCTTTGAGGCTCTGGGTCCATATTGCTCTCTCTCTCTCTCTCTCTCTCAAGTGCTCCATAGTACCCCTCATTTGCTCTTGCCTTAAAATATGGTCCACCTGTCACATAGATTAATACATTAAAATCCTACACCTTGGGGTAGTAAATTAATATGAAACCTGCTCTTGATGTTTGACTCAAACTGAAATGTTCATTTAAATATTGTGAATAAATCTCTGGAAAACCACCTTTGTGACAAAGACTCAAAAGACATAGGCAATTGCATAATATTTCCACACCAGGATGCTGTAACTGTTAAGGAACACATGCTTTGATGCATTATAGGCCTGATCCAAAGCCCACTGAAGTCAGCAATGGGTTTTGAAGCAGGGCCCATACATTTTTCCTTGCTGAATATTCAAAATGAAGGTATCTCAAATGCATTAGCTGTGCAGTCCTTGGGGGGATAAGAATTCTATTCTTTCCCCATAAATCCAGGATGGTTTCCTATATGAGACCAGGAGTAATGGGTTAGTAAAATACTGTTGTCACCATCAGTTGAAATTTCATGCTGGGATTACACTAATTAGATTGCCAGGGAGGCTGTAATTATGGACCCAGGGGAGCAGCGAGGGGATGCAGGGGAGCACTAATTTCAGCTAACATTGTTAAGAGGCTTGAAAATGAGACTGAAATATCTGCTGTTTGGGGCTAGATTGTGGCTGCCCTTTTGTAGGTGCAGAAAGGCCTGGAGAAAGTCCAAAGAATCTTCTTTTCCTTTGCACCTCCTGCACAAGGGCCAGCCACAATTGCATGCTCTGTGCTCAAACATAGCTTTCTGGTAACAGCCCTAAAAGATCAGGGAGAGGTAAGAGGACCATCTGCAGAGAAGATCATGAGCTGTACCTGTCTAATGGGTAGCACAGTGGGCATGCGTCTTCTGTGGACCAGTGAGAAAGAGATGGCACTGAGCTTTCCTTGGGCATGAGGCCTCCAATCCCAGAGCACTCTCAGGAGAGGTGTCTCATGGGAGCCTGTGTCTTAGGGACACAGTCTGGCCAGAGTGAGACGGTGATTCCAAGCTTAGGTGCTCACCATGTGGTTTGAGTTTGGAGGAAACATAGTGAGAATAATATCACAGAACTTTCCTCCCCTGAGCTGCCTGCTCTGAGATTGCCCTTGGAGGAGGTGTCCTGATGCTTGGCTCTAGAATAAGCAGTTTGGGTTTTATCTCTAGCTTCAAGATTTAGTCTTGAAAGCAAGCACCTCAAAAGATAATGAGGAATCTGCACCCTTTGTTTTATTCATAGAGGATCAGATTTTAGCCTCATTGAAGTCAGTGCCATGGACTTCAATGGGCTGCGCATTATGTTTGGAGAGTTTGCTGACTTAGCTTGATGTAATTGCTTATAATCAGCAGTCACAGTATGCAGTGTTCTCTTTTTCCAAGATGGAAATTATTCTTTCAGCACAGCCTGTACTTTGCCTGCCTGTGGTCACTCCAATGACTTGTGAATTATTCATTATTTTCAGGCGTGATTTAAAATTTTTGCTAACTGGGCTGAATTACAAGTACATCAGCTACTTGATTTAGCTTTGTACATTTGGGCTTATGTGCCACATGGAGGAATATTACCTAAGATATAATAAAGCCTTCCAGCAGGGTGCTTATTTTGAGAGCTCACATCTCTCTGTCAGGCCCCTCAGCCTTTATGAGTCTCCTCTACCAGGAAACCACAGGAAAAGAAGGCTTTTTGCCAAGAATTTTAGCCATAAAACAAAATGGTCTAACCTGCCTCCTGAATTGAGAGGTGAATTTTTCAGGTACAATTTCTTCATAACTGATTAGTTTATTTTACCCAACACCTCATAGACTCATAGACTTTAAGGTCAGAAGGGACCATTATGATCATCTAGTCTGACCTCCTGCATAACGCAGGCCACAGAATCTCACCCACCCACCCCTGCAATAATCCGCTCACCTATGTCTCAGCTATTGAAGTCCTCAAATCATGGTTTAAAGACTTCAAGATGCAAAGAATCCTCCAGCAAGTGACCTATGCCCCATGCTGCAGAGGAAGGCGAAAAACCTCCAGGGCCTCTGCCAATCTACCCTGGAGGAAAATTCTTTCCCGACCCCAAATATGGCGATCAGCTGAACCCTGAGCATGTGGGCAAGACTTACCAGCCAGACACCCACGAAAAAGTTCTCTGTAGTAACTTCTAACATCCCATCACTCGCCATTGGGCCTATTTGCCTTTTGTTACCCTCTCCCCTCCACCACTCCAGCCCACCAGAGGTAGATAACTTACGTCTGCTTCCTTCCTTTGAAAGCTGAATGATCATCTTCCCAAATGCACTATTACCAATTTCAATGGGAAATAACCTTCTACTTGTTCATACTAGGAAATCTTACTCTGCTTTTCTTATTTCTGCAACTACTTATCTGAGACTTATCTGACATAAAAACTTTCTCTTGAGCAGAACAAAAAAAAGTAGACAAATAATATAAAATAACAATTCCAGTCTCCATAACTGTGATGAAAGCACTCTTTCCCCTGCTTCAGTCTATTGAAATAAAAGAGTTATTGTTTACTTATTCAGCCAATTTATATAGTGTATCTGCAAAACACCCAACCTCTAGACAAATGCTCAAAAATATTAAAATACATACACATTATATGAAAATAAAATCTGTCTAGTTGGCTATCTAGAAACACAGGATGAAGCCCTGGCCCTATTGAAGTCAATAGGAACACTCCCGTTGACTTCAATGGGAAAATAATTTCATCCAGGGACTCCATATGTGTTTTTTTATATATATATTAGGACTATTTTTATATATTAGCCTATATACATTATGTTTTGTATATAATATTCCTCCCTACCATCAATCTTTCTAGTGTTCAGTAGATGACAGTCCTATTCCTGAGCTTCTCATTAGAACAAGACTAATATCCAAATTCTAATGCAGCAAATGTCAGAGGAAAAAAGGAATTAAGTATCAAAGCCAATTTCAGCTCCTCCCAGTGACTTTCTCAAAGCATCTCATATTCTGCTTACGATTGTTACCCAGAGAGCATGGAGAATGGCACATCCCAGTGGTCCTGCACTATGAAATGATAAAATCTGCACAGATATGAGTCTCCTGTAGTGTAGATTAAGTAAAATGTCAGTTGTCTGGTAGCACGGGACAAGGGAAATGATGATAAATTCCTAGTTTTCCCAGTGCTTTGTAGGGCACTGTTGAAAGAAAGTTAAAAAATATACTTCCAATATGTACAGTTAATAAACACTCCCATAGATAAGGAGAGAGAGAGTTATAACAGAAAATACTAAAATAATAAACAGGAGTTTTGGAAGTGTTATAAACTGTCCTGCTTCCGCGCATAAACCAAACTCTAACTAATGGGGACTAGGAAGAATTTTTTTCTATGGGCAGGTTATTCCATAACTGCCCACTGCAGGGCTTCTTACACATTCCTCTGAAGCATCAGGTACTGGCCTGCTTGGCGATGGGCTACTGGACTAAAACGACCACTGGTCTGACCAGTATGACAATAATTTGTGCAGCAGAGTGTGTGTGTGTGTGTGTGTGTGTGTGTGTGTGTGTGTGTGTGTGTAATGTATGGAGGAGCAGCTTCCTAATTCCACATGCAATAGTCATTCCCTTAAGAGTTTCTTTATGTTAAAGAAGAGAGGATTTCACTTGTTACGTTATTTATCATGGCCACCAATTTCTTTGTTTTGTGACAAGGTAGAAAGATGTTTCACAAGCCCAGTACCTAAGGGGTTAACCCAGACCCTTGCCTGTCACATGAGTGTTCGAGGTGGGGCTAGGAAGGTGAGGAGAAAGTGGTGATGGCAAAATAGTTGAGAAACTGGAAAGGTCTTTAGCAGTTGGGGCCCCCTGTTCTGAGTAGTTGAGTGGCCTGAGAAAAGAGACTGAAACTCTGCTGCTGGTGAGAGCAGTATTTTTCTTTCCCGGCTGGTAGTTTTATCCATCGGCCTACATTTTTATTCAGAACTTTTCTTAAGAACACAAGAATGGCCATACTGGGTCAACCCAATGGTCCATCTAGCCCAGTATTCCGTCATCTGACAGTCACCAGTGCCAGATTCTTGAGAGGGGATGAACAAAACAGGTGATCCATCTCCTGTTGTCAGAGTCCCAGATCCTGGCAGATGGAGGTTTAGAGACACTCTGAGTACGGCTGCATCCCTGGCCATCTTGGCTAATAACCATTGATGGACCTCTCTTCCATGAACTTATCTAATTCTTTGTTTTGAACCCAGTTATACGTTTGTCCTTCACAATATCCCCTGGCAATGAGTTATACAGATTAGCTGTGTGTTGTGTGAAGAAGTACTTCCTTTTGTTTGTCTTAAACTTGCTGCCTATTAATTTCATTGGGTGACCCTTGGTTCTTGTATTATGTGAAGGTGTAATACTTCCTTATTCACTTTTTCCACACCATTCATGATTTTATAGACTCCTATCATATCCCCCTTAGTCATCTCTTTTCTAAACTGACCATTTCCAGTCTTTTTAATCTCTGCTTATATGGAAGCATTTCTATACCCCTAATCATTTTGTTGCCCTTTTCTGCACCTTTTCTAATGTATCTTTTTTGGGATGGGGCAGCCAGAACTGCACGCAGTATTCATGATGTGGGTGTACCATGAATTTATACAGTGGCATTATGATATTTTCTGTTTTATTATCTATTCTTTTCCTCATGGTTCCTAACATTTTGTTAACTTTTCTAACTGTTACTGCACATTGAGCAGATGTTTTCAGAGAACAATCCATAACGACTATAAAATCTCTTTCTTGACTAGTAACAGCTCATTTAGACCCCATAATTATGTATGTATAGTTGGGATTATTTTTCCAGTGTGCACAACTTTGCATTTATGAACATCAAATTCCATCTGCCATTTTGTCACCCAGTTTAGTGAGATTCCTTTGTAGCTCTTCGCAGTCAGCTTTGGACTTAACTCCGCTGAGTAATTTTGTTTCATCTGCAAATTTTGCCACCTTGCTGTTCATCCCCTTTTCCAGATCATTTATGAATATGTTGTACAGCACAGGTCCCAGTACAGAGCCTTGGGAGATCCCGGTATTCACCTCTCGCTATTGTGAAAACTGACTATCCAATCCTACCCTTTTGTTCCTTTCTTTTAACCAATTACAGATCAATGAGAGAAACTTCCCTCTTTCCCATGGCAGCTTAGTTTGTTTAAGTGCCTTTGGTGAGGGACCTGGTCAAAGCCTTTCTGACCGTCCAAGTACATTACATAAGTGGCTGAATTTTCCCCTTGTCTATAAAGCTTGATTGGAGACTTCTTCAATTTTATTATGACCTTCCACCATAGGGAAAGAGCTGCATGATGTTTTACAAGAGAAGGACCGGCAAGGTGTATGAATCTATTACTATATTACTTTTCTCCCTTAGTCTTGGATACTTTAAGTTGGAGGAGAAGCGCTAAGAACTCCTGATGGTCTCTAAAAGTCCTAGGACGATCTCTTTGTCTGTTTCTTTGATTCTTTACTGAGGCTTTAATTAGTTAGAAGGGTTGCTGACAGTATTTTTAAATTCACTTGCACAAGTTCTCTTCTCTTACTATTCCATGCTGGTCCGGCCTTTGGATACATGACCTCTTTAGTATGACATACACTGATCTAATTTTGAACACCGCTCTTCTTTTTAGTAACGAGCTTGGAGGAGTTTGTGTTGCATCAGTGATGTGATATTCTGCCTTTTAATTATGTTCACGCCTTATGAAAACTTAATTGGTGCAGTCAGGTTTTACTGTGAGTGAATAGTGTTTCGAGTTTAATTGCTATAGGAAAACTTTGCTACTCTGGTGAGTGGTTTTACTGCAACTGTAGTTACAATTCACCTTGTCTGTTCAAAGGGACATAGAGCGCACCACCATGTCCGCTAACCTAAGAAGACTATACCAGGCCAGGATAGAAAATGAATGTTGATAATGGACTTCAATTGAGTGAAGGGCCTCAAACCAGAGGCAGATTTACAGAAGAGATCCTGGTAATCACTAGTTGTTTTCATGCTTAATGAAGTGGGGTGGAAGACAAAATAAATAAGACAAATTTCTGATTTTCTGAAGTACAAGAAGAGCAAATCTCTATTATTTTCCTACCTCCCCCCTTCTTTTGTTATCCCATCAGCCTTGTTCATGTTGAGGACAGTGTTTTTAAGTGGTTTAAGCAATGAACACCAGACCAGGCGTATATTTTTAGATAACACATGGGCCAGGATATACTACTACTTGTAGAGTATTTTGGTAGCATATGCTGGTGTGTGGGTTATTTCAGCAGCCTGTCCACCATTACGGAAAATGGTATTTTCCAAGTAGGGTGGCCAACTTTCTCATTTGTGAAAACCGGACACTGAGCGCCAGAACCTCCCCCGCGCCCTGCTCCGCCTCTTCCCCTGAGGCCCCGCCCCCGGCCCTCTTTCCTCCCCCCCACCAGTCACTCGTTGCTCTCTCCACCACCACCCCCCTGCCAGCTGAGCAGGGCTCTAGGGGTGGAGGGGTGAGTGGGGCAGGAAGGGACAGGGAGACGTGCGCTCCAGGGGTGAAGGAGGGAGTGGAGCAGGGCGGGGGAGGGAAAGCCGCACTTCGGACAGGACGGGGGAGTCGCCGGTACCGCTCTCCGCTGGAGCCATTGCTGAGTGCTCCTCCAGGCTCCAGCAGCAACTGCTGCTCTTCCCGCCCCGGTGGCAGAGGCCGGTTGCTGCAGGTAACCGGATTTTTATTGTGCTGACGGGACACTGCCACGTTCCCTTTTTGACCGGACATTCCGGTTGAAAGAGCATGTCCTCTTAACAAGGGCTGCTAGAATATAGTCCTCAGTGACCCTATTTCCAAGCCATATATTGGAGATTCAAATCCAGCATTAGCAGAATGTATACAAATAGCTTAATCAAGGCTTTGAAACTGTGACCTGGTATTGTACCTACGAAGAAGATTTACAATATTATTATTTTAGAATCCAAGGAGCCTCGAGTGCTTTACAAAGAATGAATTAATCAGGATGCCCAGTGAGGTAAATATCGTTATTCCAGTTTTACAGACAGGGATACGATTTGCTCATCATCAAACAGCAAGTCACTAGCAGAGCCAGGAATTGAACCCAGAATTCTCACCACCCACACAGATGATGTAGGTATCAGACCTGTCCCTCCTCAGTTAATACGGTTATTAGTATTCCACAGTCAGAGTTATAGGGCCTCGCATTTTGTGAAATGCAGTAGTCACAAGATTCATTAGTATCCTGCAGAATACCATAATCCAACCGCATGTGCTTTGAAATAGCACAAAATCAGTGGTGGGTGAACCCAGAAGAGTTGGTGTTTGACTGTTTATAGTAGCCCAAATTCAAACTCATACTGAAGCATATGGGGGTCTGCCTGGATGAGTGCATTAGAAAATGATTGGCTTGGCTTTGCAGCACATGCTCTTAACATGGGCTGCTAGAATATGGTCCCCGGCAACAGATCAACACAGCACCGCAGTGTGGTGAAGCAAGGTCACAACTCAAACATCTGCTAAACTTATCTTGGCACATGCAGATTTTGTTTGGCAGATTCAAATGTGGCCTATTACTGCCCATTTCCTCCCTTCAGCCTTACACACAATTATATGGATTGAGGTCAGTGTCCACTAAGACACCGACAGATGGGAGCAGACAGCGTTGTTGCTGTAGGCTATTAGAGTTATAGTAGAATAGAACCTGCCTTCTGCCTCCTTGCACAGACTGATCATTATCCTAGCAGGGTTGCTCTTGTTTTCATTTGCACAGTGCTGTGGTCCACTCAGATGGAAATTATTCAGGCCTGTATTTAGAGGATGTAGACGTATAACTCTTGTAAGCAACAATAGGAACTTGCCACCTCATTTCCCCAGGCAACTTGCTTTTGGGCCAGATTCAGCATCACCCTCCAGCCTCTGTGCCCTCTCAGACAGCACAAAAGGCTGGATTCTGGCCATAACATGACGGCAGAGTATTCCCCAGGTGGAGTGGAACTTCCCCAGTAGGTTAAAGCTGGAAAAATCAGCTCCTGCCCCAGGTGTTCCAGCAACCTGCATGTAGAGGACATGTCAGAGGAAGGAGGTTTGTTGTGTGTGGGAAGAGATGGACCAGGACTGTGGCCTGCTCTGCCAATCCTTCAGTGGTATAAAGACCATTAGGGAACATACATCAATGGCATATATTATAGCAGCCCCTAAATTGCTCTAGTTCATGCCAGGATTGGGCCATTGCAGAATCAGAGAGCCATCACCAGGCCCTTTTCCCCCATTCTCCATGCACTAAGCAGAACTCAGGTGCAGGGGAGAACTGAGACCTTTTGACTGGAAAATCAGAATTTGGAAATTCAGCGTGTGCCCCATTCTGATTCTGTTCCCGCTCTGGAGCAGCAGGAATCTGGCTGCACTGCCCTAGGTACTGCTGAGTCACCATGCCTGCATTGCTGCCGTTATTTGAATAATTTAACTACGCTCCATTAAATCAAACGAGACACTGGGAGAACTCGAAAACTCCCTGTTATGGATCACTCAGGAACTTGAATTTATGGTTACAGAGCTGATGCAGTGAAATGAAAAGGCTGACTGCCTGTGGAAAGAAAGGTTTCAGTGTAGTAGCCGTGTTAGTCTGTGTCAGCAAAAAGAAAACAAGAAAAATACCTGTGGCTCCTTAGAGACTAACAAATTTATTTCAGCATAAGCTTTCGTGGGTTAAGAACCCACTTCATCGGATGCATGGAATGGAACATACAGTGAACAGATATTTATACAGTCAAAGAAACATGAGAAGGTGGAAGTGTCTATACCAATGTTAAGAGGCTAATTAAGATGCTCGGTCATTACGTTAATTGAATTTATTTCCCCCCTTAACACCTTTGTGTCAACTGTCTGTAATGGCCCCTGTTGATTATCACTTCAAAAGTTTCTACTGATAACAGTTCCTTTCAATTAATTAGCCTCTTAACATTGGTATAGACACTTCCACCTTCTCATGTTTCTTTGAATGTATAAATATCTGTTCACTGTATGTTCCATTCCATGCATCCGATGAAGTGGGTTCTTAACCCACGAAAGCTTATGCTGAAATAAATGTGTTAGTCTCTAAGGAGCCACAGGTATTTTTCTTGTTTTCTTTTTGTGGAAAGAAAGACTATAACCTGATTTACAGGACCACTAGCTGTTAAAAACATTGTGTACTCTAATCACACAGCGATCTCCCAGCCTAAAAAAAAATCCAGTCATCTGAAAACTACTGTGAAAACTAGTACAGGTTTCAGGTCCTTTAGCAGGGCTCCAATGCACTAAAGTAATATTGATAATAAATAATAATAGTGTTAATATTGGGTTTGTAGTAACATGGGCGTTAGTAAATAAACTGAGCTATTATATTATCTGTACACAGCAGGCTGTGCCTTTTATAGGGAACAAAAAATTAACATTGAAAAGTAATACTTAATTATTTTATATTAATTAATTTATAATCTTTATTATGTTATTTTGTTTCTATATTATTGTATTCATGAATTTTATTGAGTTACATTAACTAATTTATAATTCTTGAGTCCTGAATGTTACTTTCAGGCATAGTGCTCACTAATGTAGGACTCAGTAACAGAAGAAGGATGGTTCAGTGGTTAGGACACAAGCATAGGTCTTGAGAGACTCAGGTTCAATCCTCTGCTTTTCTACAGACTTCCTGCATAACCTTGGGCAAGTCACTTATGCATGGAAACACTGAATCCCCCAGCTGTTCAATGGAACTATGAGAGCACTGCCCATAGCTTGCAGAATATAAGGATAAATATGTTAAAGGTTTGCAGTGCTCAGACACTATAGTGATTGAGGGGCATACAAGTACCTAAGAAAGATCATGACTTGAAGGAGTGATGCTAACTTACCCCAGCTGAAGGTTGGCCCTTCTGTTACTGGGCCCAGAATATGAAGGAGGGGAGGTAACTATGCAGGAATTATTGTATTTCAAGGAGCGAGCTTAGTGGAACTCACTTTTTAAACGTGAGAAGCAGCATGGTCAAGTGGATAGAGGCCTGGAGTGGGGCTCAGGTGATAGCTGTTTGACCTTGGACAAGTCACTTCCTCCCCACCATTTCTCCTCCTATCTCTTGTCTACTTAAATTGTCAGTTCTTCAGGGTAGTGGTTGTCTCTTATTATATGTTTGTGCAGTGCACAGAACAATGGGACCCCTAAACATGGTTGAGACTTCCAGATAATACTGTAATTTAAAATAATACTGCTAAAAGAGGACGTTAACATTCATGCACAATTTCATAGTCCATCCATAGTCTAAGCAGTATCTTTAGCATGCCTGAGATAGAACTCATTAGCTATGAAAGGCCAGTTTCTGATCTCAGATACAACAGGCTAAATCTGGAGTTAACTTCACTGAAATCAATGGGTTGAGAACTTTCCAACAATATATCATACTGGAGAAGGAATTTCACAGGTGTAAGATTAAGGGGTTTTGCTACACAGAGGCATTATTGTCATAAAACCAGAGTTTGTATTGACCTTCTCTGTTTTTGGAAAGATCTAGCACCCAAGAGGAGATGCCTCTCATCCCAAAGGAGGTAGTCATTACACAGTTATTCCTGTTGAAATCACTCAGACGACTTGTATGAGTAAAGTGAACTGGATTTGGTCCTACTGTAGGTAGCTGCAAACTTCAAAACACAAAAAAAGGGCCCCTAGAAAGCATGTTTAGCCAAATAGAATGCATCTGATAGCATACAGAATTTGAACTGATTGGGTGCTAATAGCAGCTGTGTGATCCCCCAGAGTCGAGTGAGAAGCCAGGGGACTATTGTAATGCTATTGGGAAATAGCCAAGACTGGACTAGTGTAAGGCAAACGAATAATTGTTCCTCCTCAATATTGGATCTGTATTACTGGCCTGAGTAACCTGGACTATTTCAGTGTAAGAAAGTGGGGTGCTTTTATAGGCAGGAGACTGAGTAGTGAAGTTAATAACCCTGACAGTACAAATAGGTCTTCTTTAATTTTCTTGTTTCCCTTCCCAATAAGGGCAATACATTATCTTTTCACCTGCGTGGTAAAAATCCTTCAACTGCTCAAGATGTTTTTTTCTCTGTAGTTTCCTCTAGAGTCCAGGGCAACTAGGGGCATTTTCAGTATGATTCATACAGCATTCAAATATCACAAGCCAGGGCCCCAAAATACATGATAGGTTTCGAAACCATTAGATTTTACCAAATAATGGTTTGGAGGCTCTTTTTTTTTTTTTTTTTTTTTGCTCTCTGGCTTGGGGACCTTTATGCTGCACAACTTGGGAAAAGGCAGACTACCTTGAGTGAGCTTGGCCTCCACATCCAGGGCCATAGGACTAGGATGGAGCCCACGCCTGGGGGCTGTGTTGCCTGTTTTTGTTAACTTTAGTTTTCTTTTCTGAGGAAAAGGCTTTGCTGCATCTTATCTGCTTCATCATCCCACCAGATGAGACCAATTTTAAGGGTTCAGTAAAAAAATTTCCCCCGACTCTTCAAAAGAAACTTCCACTGGTGTCCAGTTCAAAGCAGATCCTTTCCCTAATCAAGCACTTCTATAGTGGTTAGATTCCATTCTGGTCACCTCCTTTATCTTTGGATTATCTACACTCTTTATCTCCGCAGCCTGCTGAAAGCTATGCAATGACCGTTTTGGTGACTTTTCTGGCTCTCAGGTCTTTGGTCCTTGTCCCAAGTTGGGTCCGAATTCTAACCCTGGAGTGGAACCCATTACCTGTCTATAATGGATTGAGCTAAACTCCTTTATCTGAACACCTACTTCTCACTTGGGAAATTTTGAATCTGGATTTTATGGCTCGTGTCTGCCTGCTCTGTGTCATCTACTGATCTGCAGCGCAATTCTGTCTCTTCCCAACTCTCGTAAGGAAGCGCCACATCTACATCTGTGCACCTGTTGTTGGGATTATTTCATTTTGTACACTCATAGATGACATTATGAGACAAATTTCCAGAAGCCTGAATGATCAAAGTGCATATAAAAATACACATATTTGCATGCCTGTAAGTGCCTTTTCCATAACTGCATGTGCACTTGTATTAACTGTTTGCACAAATGATACAATTTGTCATTAGCACATTTTTTACTCTTTCTTCTGATTATAAATTAAGACCAATTGTGACAGCTGCCATCTTGCCCAATAAACCATGGATTAAGCCAGGAACCTCGAATCTAGAGCAATAAGCTTGTGTTTCTACTTCTTGAGCTAACGGTCCAGTTCTCTGTAGCTGGGGGCTGTAACAGACTCATCTCCTTTGTGGTCTGGCTACACTGGGGGACTCCTAACACTAACCAGTGGGTTACATAAAGTATATACAAAGTATATTTCCTTCTCTCGGTG
Organism: Chelydra serpentina; assembly: GCA_037349315.1. Taxonomy (NCBI): domain Eukaryota; kingdom Metazoa; phylum Chordata; order Testudines; family Chelydridae; genus Chelydra; species Chelydra serpentina. The sequence continues at coordinate 33,443,159 of JBAIAC010000026.1, forward strand.
TCTTTCATATTTCCAAGGTGCCTATAACCGGGTGTCTAAGTATTGCTTGAAATACCCATGGGAATTTACATGGGATTCCTTGTTCTTATGGGCAAGCCCTAACACAGAATGAATCGGAGTCTTCATTTTGGCCATGCCACAGAAGGGGGTTGCAGGAAACACCGACTCATCATTTTCTCTTCCTCATTTGCCTTTAAGTGGGATCTACGCCTTTACGACAGTCCTCCCCTCCCTGTTACTACCATTTCTGTAGAAATGGCCTCCTTCCTTCCTTCCCTCTCTCCTGTTACTATGGCGACTGGGCTTCCCTGAGGCAGATGCTTGTTACTTGGCTGAGTGCCCCATCTCTCAGCAGAGGCCGAGTTTTTGCTTTCCCTTTGGTGGCAAGTTGTTCTGTTTGCTCTTCTTCTGCTTGCCCAGGTAGCCCTTTCCTGGGATACTTAGCTAGAGCAAGAAGGGAATGTTACCGCAGAGCATGCAGTGTCGAGACAGCCAAACCCTCCGACTGAAGTCGAGCTCACCTTGTATTATTCTCCCTTCTCTTTTTGCTTTCTTCCTTCCTCAGGCATGGGAGAGCAGCCAATTCTGACACTATAGAGTGTGGTTGGGATGCTGAAAGGAGCCCAAAGAGGTACATGTGGCAACAGAGGTAAAATCTTTCTTATTGGAATCTTGGAAGCAATACACCCTCCTTCCTGGGTTAGTGATGTGCGGGAATTGACCCTTACAACACCTTTCAGCAAAGCTCTGGTCAAAGGTGGATCCAAGCCAAAACCCCAGAACTGAACAGCCCTCAACGTTGGACTGTTCTGAATTCAGATCTGAATGTTGCTGCTGGTTAACACCGGAAACCTGATTCAAAGAGCTGCACTCATGTAGTCAATGGAAAGAAGCAAATCACATGACCTTTGTGTCCAGGCCAAGCAGCAAGAATTTCACATTCTGAACGCTCATCTGAAGCTGCTGGTGAACATGCCCCAGGTTAGGCATCCTTTACCGAAGTCACACAGGGGATAATTTTGAATAACAAATCCATTCAAGAAAATGGTAGTTTGTGGGTGGATGAGTCACAGCGACAACCAAGGAGTAACATTTTTTGAATACATTACTTGCCAAGCTCTAGCTAGGACACTGTTCTGAGACCCCCAGAAAGGAGACCTTCGGTGTTGCAGCACTTTAGGCATATAGGGTCAGTTCAGAGCCTCATAGAAATGACAAAGGGAAAATACTTATTAGGTCATGTAGTCTATCCCTCCACAAGCCAGGCCAATTCACCACCATATATTCTCAAGTGCGTTGCCAATCTTGGTTTAAATTGATTCAAACAATGGGATTTTTATATCTCTGCCCATGGTCCCTAGAATGCTATTACACAGTCTAATAGATTCTGATATTGAGACGGAGGGCTTGTCTACACATAAAATGCTGTTGTATTTGAATGCAGACACTATTTACACTGACGGGAGATCTCCCGTCAGAGTAGGTAATCCACCTCTCCGATTGATGAGAAGAATTCTTCCATTGACCTGGCACTGTCTACACCGAGGATTATGTTGGTATAGCTAAATCTTTCAAGGTGTGGATTTTTCAAACTCCTAAGAGACATAGCTATATCGATGTAAGTTCCTAGTGTAGACCAGCCCCAACTTTATCCTTTGCTCAACTTCACTCCATTACTCACACTTCCCCTGCAGACTTTCTCAAATACTGCAGCATCTATGAATAGATAGAATTCTATGATTCTATATTATTTATGTCTTAATCCCAACTTTTTAAAGTGTCTACACACAAAAAACCTGTCTATATATCAAAAACACCTATGCTCATTAATACAGCTGCAATGAGGCTACTACATCTTACCACCAGCTACATTTGTACCCTATGCTCAAAATTCTTGCCTTCTAAAGATAGGGTTAATTTTTTAAAAATGCAGCAAATTAGACCTAGTTGAGATCTGATACACCAATTATGTATTTCTTATTTTTCTTTAAAAATACTTAGACAAGAGTTCTCTTCTTTATGTTTTAAATTTGGGATAAAATATGCATCATGCTCTTTTTTAGGAACAAAGTTAATAGGAAGCAATATTTCCCATAGAAGTCTTTGTGTTCATTTTGCTTTTAGCCATAAAAACATGCTCTGTATTTAAAGCTGCGTCTTGGAAAAGGCACTGAAACGTCTGAACAATTTTTACTTCAAAATGCAATAGCTTTGAGAGGCTATTAGATACTCAGAGATATTACTGAAGGGATTCAAACTTTTTATATAAATGTAAGTAGAAACTCAAGGTTATATAGAACAGGAAATGATCTCTTTAAATCCCAGTCTTCTGTGCAATCCTTAGCTTTATCGAAAGACATCAAATATAATGACATATCTTTGATGTGATTGCATTCTGTGCCTTCCTAAATTACTACTGGGACAATAAAATGCACACAACATATTGTACAATAAATGTGGAAATGGTTTCATTAAGCTATGCACAATAAACTGATGAGAAACTTATCATCTACGCCATCAGTGGGGAAAAGTGAATGTGGCGTGTTTTATTTAAACTTGGTGTCAGTATTTTGAAAAGTGTCACGTTATTGTCAAAATCAATTTTTAGAATACAGCATGGGGAAGAATCTACTGGTAGTTTGGATGTTATTATACCTAAAATCACATGAAATTTTTAACTCCATCTCTTTTCTTATTAGAATGACAGATCTTTAAAACATTGAAAGTTTCTCCCACATATGATATAAATTTGATTTATTTGCCCTGAATTATTTTGAGAGATGTGTTTGGAGAGGGTTTACATGTACTTAATGGGTTAAAATTTCAGCCACATGTTGAGTGTTTCTGCAATTTTTGTGTGTGTCCAAATGCAGGGTACTACAGACACAAAACTTGTGCATCCATTTTGGAGGCAAACTCTGAAACTCCGCTTCTGTGGTGGTGGTGTTTGTATATCATAATGTGCTATCATTGTTCAAAATATAACTCAATATTGTTCTTTAAAATGATTTCAAGTCTCCTTAAATAATAACTATATCAGAGTTGATCTAGTTATCACAACAGAAGACAACTTGCTATTTTTAAAAATAAAGATGCCAGAGGAAAATATTTCTTTCACTAAGTCTGATTGAAATATTGCTGATATGATAACCAGAGTGATCCTATGGTAGGATGAAGCATGTGGCAGATGAAACTCTGCTATGACTGAGTGTGTGAGACTCACTGCTAGCAGCAAATAAAATAACTTTTGCTAACAACTCTTTCCTAAGCTGTGGGTTAGGTGCGGGGAATGCTGTGTTACAATGCTGTATACTCAGTATTTGCTAACTGCATGAGCAGTTGTAGGCTCTTAATTCTTTGATTCCATTCAGAAAGCCTTTTCTATCTCTCTGGCTGGCAAGCAGTACAAAACTTTAATTCTGTGTGACTGAATATGGCTTTGAAACTGATACAAAGTCAGTTTCAGGAGTTATTTCTATTTATAATAATAACATTAAAATGTGCCTGTGTATATTGTTATTTCCTGATGATTTTCTCCAAGGATTGTTTTGTATCTTTTTGTGATGCATGTTTAACAATGACAGGTTTGCTTCTTGTAACACTATAGTAGGTTTATAGAGGGTTGTAATACTAGTTAAAAGGGGACTTACTTACCCTGTCTTCTTCGGCTCTTAAGTCCGGCATTGTGCTAATACAAAGGCTTATAGCTGTGGTGGCCACAAAGAGGATGGAGAGACAAGCAAAGACTTTTCCTGGGAGTCCTGAGTGGGGATTTTCGACCATATCCCTGAGTTTATTCATAAATTGTCCAAATTGTGTTTCCTCAACCAAGACACATGTGGTCTCCTTGCTCATTTGCATATCTTCCTCCTTGTGCATCTCTGCCAGCTCCTGCAGTTTTTGAAACAGTTTTCGGAAGCAGCATTTCTCCAAGTTGGATTCCTCAATTCCCCAATATCTCAGCTCCTCCTGGAATGACAAGGCACACATGTCTCGGAAGAGCATCAGCTTCCCTGCTGCTAGAAAGCTGACGATCATCCCAAAAGCGCTGGGATTCCGGTCAAAGAAGAACTCACGGGTGTCTTCATCATAATCATCACACAGCTGAATAATTTCATCATAGCTGCTGCAAAACTTTAGCTTGCTTAGCCGGGTCAGTGGGAATTCGTCTAAAGTGCTCCAAGGCAGCAGGTATTTGATTCCTCCCACGTTTATTATGATCTCCCTCTTCACATCAACTGTACAGAGCTGATCAGGGCAGTAAATCCTCCTGGCCCTTTGATAGTGGACCCCTTTGACAGAAGGGGTGTCAACAGAGATAGGGAACAGATGGTTCAAGGAATTACAAGAACCGTAGCTAATGTTACTATAGTCCTGGTTGCTGCCTCCTGAGACAATAGGCATTTCTGAGAGTTCTCACTGGGACATCCGAAATGGCATCAGAGCAGGGTTAACTCTTCACCCAAAAGATGGGGGTAGAGGAAAGAAACATAGTAAAGGTTATTATGAGTTAAAAGGCATCACAGACTACTTCCCTAAGACATTCACAAAGTGTGTGTGTGTGTGTGTGTAAATCATACTGCATCTCTTTTTGAAATCTGCAGCCTGTGAATCCCCTGTCATTTAATTTTCTGGTAACACACACACACACAGACAGAAAAAATGAAGCCCATTCATAATTATTGCAGAGCGCTGGATGACTGCGATGACAAAGTGAACAGATCAGTCTCTTCCGTTTGGAGCTCATTTTCGTCACAAGCATGTCTTTGTATTTGCTAGCACTTGCTTGTCTCATGCCCCTTCTAGTTCTATAAACACTTAAATATGTACCAGCTCAACGAAGCTGCTTAATAGTTATTAACGTTAGACTGGTCAATTACCCATCATCAGCTGGATGCATAGTTCTTAATTGTTTTAACTTGAAATGTACACAGATTGAAATTCCTCCTTCTCCTTTTCACTATGCTCCCTCCTTACCATCCTCTCCTGGGTGTTTGTAAAGTACTTTGAAGATACAAAGTGCCATATAAATAATGAGTAGCCTTATTTATCCACCGCTGTTCATTGCAAATTACTGAGAGGACATAAGTAAAATTTGCCCAGCCCAGAGAAAACTTTGGAGTATGCACAGTCCCAGAGAGCAAAATATTCTCCCAGTTTATGGGCTAATTTATAGACTCCTCAATAAAGAACAAAACCCTCTTTTTGCCCTTGATCTGTAACAATCATTAGCAACTAATCTCCCCAACCCACCACAGCAACAAAAATCCCAAAGCAACTTCCCCAAAGTTACTTACCACCCTGACACAGGCTGCTTCCAGGCATCCTGCTCCCCTGCACACATGCTGCAAACTGAAGACTCTCCTCTGGTACCAGTTAGCAAAGAGACTTGGCATATTTTAAGAGTAATGATTACATGGAGAATCTCTATTGCACCCAGTAAATCTCAGTCCCTCCCCCCTCCCTCCCTCCCTCTCTCTCACTCTATCCCCTGTGGAGGGAATATATCCATGTATTGACCAGCAGTCCCTTTGCAAAAGGGCATCCTCAGAGGCTATCAGAGACTCAGGAGGCAGCTCCTTATCTGGACTCCTGGGGCGTCATGGTGAAATGAACTGAGGGCGTGCTGGTGGAGCCTGCCCTCTTCCCTATCTGTCCCTCTGCTTCCCTTGGGGATTGTCAGTGTGCTCCTGAAAGAGCAGGGAGGGAGAAGGAGGAAGGGCTTAGAAATAATCTCTCCAGCATCCATCCATCCAGCAGGCAGCAGCAGCAGCAACTCAGTAGCCGTCTGCAGTGAAAGAGGCATCCCCTGTAATCCTGTGCAGTAATAAATACATTCTGGCCAAAAACCACCCCTGCCCCCATTAACACCTGCTACCTATATGAATCATCATAGAGTTGTTTGCTTCGGAGACACCAGCTCGGGCACTTTGAGAGCAGCTTCCCTTCACAGCGCCGCTGGCCGTCTTCTGAAATAGGGACTCACTAATGGGATTTTATGGGGAAAGGTATGTTGCTGGGAGGATGGATTCCCACTGCCCTCCTGGTTTCTGGGAGAAGACATTCCTCGGTGCGATGGGTCTCCCCACCCACCTGCCCCCTGAGACCAGGGAGTGGGGTCTGAGCCTTCCATTTCCCACAGAGCTGCCCAGAAGACTCTCTACCCTCCCCTGCCTTTTGTAGGGGGTGGGGGACTTTCTCATCCCTTCATTACGCAGGCAGTTGGGGCAGGAGGATATTCCATATATTCCTTCTCTCCCTTTCTTCCACATGTGATCAAGGGGGATTGGGTATAGCTGATGTCTGCAATGCTAGTGGGTCTTTGGGATGAATGATGGGGGTGTTAGAAAGGAGGCACGGATTAGATCAGTATTCCACTCACTGTGCCACAGCAGAATCAATGAGCTGATCAGCAGATCCCCAGAAGCTCATGCTCCCAAATGGTGAGCTAACTCTACCCAGGCCACAGCCTTAGTATGTATAGTACCTGGGTTGTCCAAAGTCACAGAACTCGGATCCAGAGCTGGATTTTAACACAGGGTGTTCAGATCCAACGGTTTTGTTTGGCCCATTGCATGCATAAGGGCTATTTGCAAAAGTGTTCCTCAGAGTTTGGATTTCATTGACGCTTAGGTTTTGGTTTGAGGGCCTCTTTCATTCGCACGGTCAATGTACTGTGCACTTTGGCTCAGATCCTCAAAGGTCTGGTGGCTCCAAACTTCAGTTGAAATCAAGCCTAAATATCTTTGAGGGTCTGGGCCTTTGTCCCCTTGGCTCATTTCGCCCCACTTCCACACTACCTTTTGGAGGAGTCACCCACCACCGAATTGCAGCCCCTTTGAAGCAGAACGGTGCAGCTGTTGATCAATGTATAGCTGTGCTCTGGCACCGTTTGGGACAGGAAGGCTTCTAGTCCTAATTGGACACTTTGGTACATCTCCTTTGGCCCACGTGGTGCCCAGATGATGAACTTCCAGCTCCAGCACTGGAGTTTACACACAGGTACTAATTATGCCATCTGTTGAAAAGACGAGATAGATGCCTTTAGGCAACAGAGTCCTGGGAGTGTCGTTCAAAATCACTTAAATCCTATCACGTTAATAAATGTACCGGTTTACTCTTCATATCAGCCATTCCCATGGATTTCTGTGCAAATTAAAAGCAATCCTATTCTAATTAACTTTGGATAAATTATTTCATAAAATGGCAAATCAATCAGCATTGCCGCATTACCTCAGGATCTGCTCCCCCCTCCCACCCCCGGTCAGGTATATTTAAAGGTAACATTTCTGAAGTATATTGAGACAAGAATGTGTCCAACAGCAATGTGCAAAATTGCACTACAATGAATAATAAAATGTTACCCGTGTTTGTCAAAAAATGTGTGTTTATGACTATTTAATGCCTCATCCCTGGTATTAGGAATTTATTATTTGTTTTACAGTAGCGCCCCCAGCTGAAATCAGGGCCCCATTGTGCTAAGCAGTATTAATATTAGACAGTCCTGAAGAGTTCACAGTCTACATAGACAAGGTGGAAATATCATTATCCCCATTTTGCAGATAGGGAATGAGGCACAGAGAGAGACTCGGGGCTTGTCTAGGCAGCGATGACAAGCTGGGGAATAAATCTACAGCACACTAGCATGCTGTGCACTAACTGTCCATATGGATCTTGGTACCACGCACTGAAAGTTCCCTCATGCACACTGACCTACTCTCATTTCAAAGCAGAGTAGATTAAAGTACACTAGGGAATTTTTAGTGCACAGTAGCAGAGTCCACATAAGAGAGTGCATGTCACGCTGGTGCACTGTAGATTTACACCCCAGCTTGCCACGCACTAACTTCATGTAGACAAGCCCTAAATAGCTTTCCCAAGGTCACACATGGAAGTCTGTGATGGGGCCAGGAATTGAACCAGATCTCCTGTGTCCCACACGTAACCCTCAGACCATCCTTCCACTGTATCCAATTCTTGCTTTCTGTTTCTCCTATTTTGTGTTTTTAAGCACAAGTCACTGTGTCCCCTCTACCCAATTCATCTCTCTCTTCTTACAGTCACACTTCTGTTACCTTTCCTTGTCTCTTAGTTACCATTCCTTTTTCAAGCTCACTCCAGATGGTTCCCGGGTAATTTTCTTTCACTGTACATTTCCCTCCCTCTCTGCAATTGCCTCACTCGCTATCCCTCTCTTTTGTCCTCTCTCTCGTTCGATTTCTCTTGCAGTCTCTATAATTCCTCTTGTCCCTCCTTCCTTTATTACCCACCCCGTCAGTCATATCAACTCCTGTTATCTTTCTGCTATCTTAAATTCAGCCCCAGCCTCCTTTGTACCTAGACATCCTGTGATTAAGAGTGAGGATGAAAGCAGGAAGAACTTGCTGGGAAATTGTAGGCGTCTTTCTGTTTCCTACAGAGGGAAAACAAATAAGAAAACTCTAAAAGGCCCAAATGCTGCCACATGCAATAATTCTTAATGTGACACAAGCTGCTGAGTCGCACTGGACTATAAGTAAGAATGCTCATAATGGGCTAGACGGTCCCCATCGCTTACTCAGCCGAGCAGGGGAATAGGAGTGAGTAAGGGCTCACGTACTCTTGTTTGGCTCATGTGCTTCTTAAGAATGGGGTGAAGCACAGTCCTTGCTTTTCCACATACATCCCCTGGGAGTAAATGGCGAGAGAGAGGTGGTTTCCCCATCTATTTGCTGGCCAGACTTGGGATGTTAGCTGCCTCCTTTTGAGGGGTGTAATTCTCAAAATTCCCTCTTTCCTGAGCAAGAGTGGAGCAGGGGAGGGAGTATGACTCTGCTCCTGGGACAAAGCAGTTGCATATTGCCCCTTACTCAGAACCAAAGCTAAAGGCTCAATCTAGCCATGTGTGAACCTAAATAAAGTTTCAATCCTGGTCCCATGAAAATCAATGACAAAACTCCCACTGACTTCCAAAGGAGAAGGAGCAGGTACATAACGTTAGAAATGGAATTCAACTATGCATTTCCAACATGAATCCACCCAAGTGGTGGGTGAGTGTGGTTAGGTGTGGGTCTTTTTCAGTGGCCAAACAAACCGGAACATACGTGAGTCTGACAATGGCTTTTTAAGGAACAATAGGCCATATCTAATTGCAGTGGCAACACAGATTTTCTGGATTTACATAGTTCAACATTGAAGTAATTAACATAGTTGCTCATTAAGTTTTTTTTATCAGTACAGAGATTCTGCAGAATATGTGGCGAAACAGTGGATGCTAACTCCATTTGAGTGTTCTTCATTGTGAAGCTTTAATGATCATTTTCTTTTCCTTTACCTTCACCTCCAGTTATGCCAGAATCCCATATTGCTTCAACATTGCTGCCTTCCGGTACAGTATGCACAGGGGCCCTGGTATTTCTCGGTATATCTTCTTTTCTGAGCACATAATAAAGTCTCACGTTCCTCAAAGGATCCAACTTTCCAGGCAGTGCATGGCCATTTTCCAAGTTCACGCAGAGACCATAATCTTCTGAGCATCATTTCTGTATGCATTTACCATTCTAGCTTGTAAAATTTGTTCAATCCATTCGGAATATTCCCTCTTCTCCAATCATAAGATATAGGCCAAAGGTGTCCTGGGAACTACTAGTTGGCTTTACTCCAGTTTCTGGATTTGTTGCATTGCCAGAGCAGTGCTAAGCTGCTGGAATCAGGGCCAGGTTATTTATCATTCATTGCTAATGTTACTTGTTTGTAACAGACAATCTCATGGAACATAGATTTTACGTTCTGAAAATGTACATTCTTTTGGGGCTTCCAATCATTCTGCAATGAGCAGCCATGTCATTTCATAATGGCACTATTGTCAATCTTCCTCTCCCTCGCAGCCTTTTTATAATGCTTAAATATAATATGAAGATAACTCTTTCCCTGGCATCTGTAGCCAGCAGAGGCATTTCATCCTTCCAAACTGAGAGAAAAGAAAAGTGTGAATGAAATTACTTATATAGAGAAATATGAATGCACAGTAAGAGCAAAAATGTAAGCACCCACAAACCCCACCCTGGGAAAAAAAACCACCACACACAGCAAGAAACTCGGTTTTAAACTAATCCACCTGTAATCTTTCTTCATTGGCTTAGAAAAGATCTTGGGCCCATAGGTATAATTCCACCGAAGACAATGGAGTTGTGCTCATTTACACCTGCTGCAGGTCTGGTCCTTTGTCTGCTAAGAATTCTTCTCTCTAGCTCAGCTTGTCCATAAATGTATTCATCCTGGCTTCCGGTTCTTGTTGCTCATACCACATGAATTCCCGAGATAAATAAAATGATTCTCAATTCCATTTGCAGAATAACTAAGACGCAGAGTCCAAAGGAGTATTTTAACATTTGAGAATTAATTTAAATCTTTCCATTGTGTTTCCAGTTGGTTAATAGTTGCAGAATTAATTGAATTTAGATAGCCTTGTTACATGGAAATTCAGTGTGCTTTCAGATCCCCATCTCAATATTTGGACATAGGTGGAGAGCTTAGTTTTCTTTCCAAGCTTAATTATGGCATAATACATTTCCAAGTAAACTTTTAGGATTTACACCAACGTTTGATTCAATTCAGCAATATTAGCTTCACGCTACAATGTATCTCCCCAGGATTTGTTTTTACTACACAACAGAAATATTTTTTCTTGATAAATACCTATTTTGTATGGATAATTAAATTGAATACACTTTGGCCAGTTTCACTACTGCATTACTCCAGTTTGACACTGTTGCAGCTCCATGGAGTCCATTAGAATTATGCCAGTGTAAACCTAGAATTATCTAGTGGTAGATTAGGCAATGTGTACTGCTGATTTGTTACACAGTATGACAAGGTACCTCATTTAAACCAGTAGACAGCTGACATTTTAAAATATTGAGTCACATCTTGGTTGTATTTTATTCTTGTCACTCACTGTCTTTTGTGAAATCCGTTTGTTTTCTTTTTTGAATTGGATAAATGAACTGATCTGGTCAAATTCTTGGCAGCCAAGGCTCCATTGAAATCAGTGGATTATTCACACGCATAATGTTGCTCACTTATGCAAATATCTGCAGCACTGGGTCAATGGTATGCATTTGGACCAAATCTATATATTCTCTCTCTCTTTTCCTCAACATTTTCACTATATGTGGTGCAAGAAGACTAGAACAGAATAGGGAATTTACTTCCGTTTTATTTGCACCTTTTATGTGATTTTCCATGGATCTTCCAGAAAATGAGTTAACAGGTAAGTTTGTTCTCCAAAACAGTGAATTTTAAGTGAATAATTGACTATATTCGAGGAAAGCAAATGTCAAATGACCAATCATGAGTATTCACAATGGAATTCTAAGAGTGACATTCACCTGGAACATACCAAGTGACCTTTATGTCCCACCTAAACAGCTTTCGTTTTGAACAGTGGACAACAAAACTAGTTAAATAAGCTATGGGCTAAGAACCGATGAAGAATTTTAAATAATGAATAGATCTGTCAGTGGAAAATTCAGGCTAGATTTTCCAAAATGCTCGATATCCACGTGGGACAAGTTTCTCAGTAGGACTCAACAGCTCTCACTGAAAACAATGGAAAATACTGGTCCTCAGTCTGGAAAATCTGGCCATTCATGAGCAGAATAAAAGGCAACATTTGTTGACTACATTATTCATAAATATTAATTATTACTTTGGTTAGTCTGATAATCAATTGTATGGCCTATATTTTGTCCCTCGGTTACACCTATGCAGTCACACTGAGAGCAAGCCTACTGAAAGAGCTGAAAAATGGTCCCCAGGAGTAAGCAAAATGAGATTAGCAATAAAGAAAAGTTTTCTTGGAAGCCCAAATGTTCATTTGCATATAGATTTTGGACTGCACACTTTTTCCTGTCAATGTAGAAAATGTTTCCAAAATAGTGTGATAAAAATTGGAAACAAAATGAAAAATTATTACAAAGCCCCCCTTCATTGTGAAGTCCCAGGGTGATGAAGGGAGGAAAAAGAAGGGTTGTTTTTGTTTTTTTGCAGGTGGCTTTAAGAACAATTATTTTAATGCTGCTGGGGTTTTATTGTAGTATTAATTATGTGTTGGGGCCTACGCCAGGCTCAGCAAAGGCATTTGGGATTCTAATGGAAGTTAGGAGCCTAAATACATTTGAGGATCTGAGCCCTAGAGCCTTGTATAGGAGTCCTTTAAAATTATTTCAAATCAAAATTAGTAAAATAATGAAAGGGCAACCGTATGTTCGGTGCTGTACAAGGCACAAAATGGCACACTCTGCTCGTTATTTATTATTGTTAGTTCAGTAGCATCCAGATTGCTCCATCAGAGCCAGGTCCCCAATGTGTGAAGTGCTCAGATACAAGAGTCATGGGGGACACTTATTCAGAGAGGTGGAATAGCAGGAAATTACTTTCCATCTTCAATAACTACATTGGATGAGACTTTTTAAACAGATGTCTAAATTATCATTAAGACAAGTAATTTAACGTTACATGACTTTCTGAAGAATACAATAAGGCAATGCTCCTACTTTTCAAGTACAAAGCAGAAACACCATTAAATTATATTAGCACCAGCAATGAACTACCAAATTAAAAGGTAATTCCCTAAACAGAGATCTTCACTGAACTGGGCTTGAATGTTCAATGTTGTTTTCCTCCCCCAAATAAGGATTTATGTCTGAAATCATTTTAAACTGCTGAGAGAAGGCCTTATAATATGTTTATTGTTACTGGTGGAAATAAATTGTCTCATCTTGTTTCTCCTAATACTGTACTATTGAAATGAATTACCATACCATTCCAGTTCAGCATTTATGCTGCATTAAATCTCAAAAAAGAATTATTGTAATTATAATTCTTCCCAAGGCATCAGATGATACATTATAAACATGCGTAAAAGATTTTATTGTATATATTCTAACCACTCCATTGTTTAAAAGTATTCTGAAATGCTTACTCAGGTTTTACTCTGTCCTAACTCAGACCTATTTCCATCTAAATCAATTAAAGTTTAGCCTAAGTAAGGTTCGGAGATAAGAACTTGAGATCTGCCCCATACAAAACTATCTGAAAGCAAATGACTGTGGCTTTCGTCTGAAGTCCATTTATGCCAATGGGATGAGTCCTAGTCAGCAGGCTTTGGATGAGGTCCTATATGCTTCTTTTAAAATGGGATCTTCAAAAATGCCCATTGTTGGCATTAAATGGAATCAATGGGAGTTTTACCATTGACACCAGTGGAAGAAGAATTAGGCCAACACTGAGTGCTTTTGCCACCCCTTAGGTTAAAAAAAAATGGGGGGTAAGCTACATCTACATGTATCTAACAAGAACAAAAGCTGTTTGGTATTCAGAAGCATCTAAGTGAGTTAGGAACCAGAGTCCTATTTTCAAAAGTGACTTAGGCCCACTGACTTTCCAAAATTTCAGAACGTTTTGCCTTTATAAGCTGTTCCCACTATATCACTTGGAAATTTACAAATAAAAGTATTTACAATTGTGACAAAGATATAAACTTGCTCTTACAGGCCCAGAACCTCCAGTACAATGCTACCATTTTGCACCCCACTCCCCGCAGCATCTGGCTTTAGAGCTGGCCTGTTCAGCCGGGGGGTGGGAGGGAAATCTCAGTATAGGGGGATGCCGCAGTGGTGTAGAGCCAGTGTTGTGGTTCAGAGCCCTGTCCTTACTGCCAGCATAATGGAGTATGGCCAGGAATGCGACCGGGGCATCTCTGCATTCCACTGCTCCCTGGCTGCCATATTAGCTCTTCGGGGCTGTTGGCACTGGCATAACATACAGGAGCCTTCAGGTTGCTCTCAGATATATTGGAGTAGCTCAAGGTCCATCTTTACGAGTCTACGCCCCTCTACTGTGCAGTCCTCAGCCACAGCAAAAGAGCTGCTCCATTCTTGCAGTCTCAACCTGTACCTTTACCTCCTGTCCTGTAAAGTCAGAAGGAATTGCCGTCTACCAGTGATGTAATACCTAAGGGGAAAGGTGCGCATTCAAACACTGTTTCATTTATTTTTGATCTTAGAACAGTCATCTCACTGATTCTGAAAAGGTCTGACTTTTGCGGGGTGGAAGAATACCCCCACACACTTGTATAACAGCGAATGTCTCAAATACTAAACAGGCATTTTAATGAATACTAAAGCTAAGGGAAGTACCCAGGAGGCTAGAGAGAGAACCATAAATGGACCTAGTAAGATTAAAGAAAATGGCAGGCATTAATAAAATTAAATTGAACCTGGAAAGCTATTACAGTCTGGTGTGTGTGGGGGGGAATAATCTGAAGGAAACAAGGCTATACGATAGGGTGGGAGAGGCGTATAATGAAAGAGAGGTGTCTAGAAAGCAGTAACACTGAAAGAGCTTGTAATGTGATATGGTAGCATAAAACAAAAGAGAAAAAACTACCACACACACAACCAACAAATCAGAATATACTGGTAGGTGTACGCATAATGCCATGGATTTTCTTTATGTAGAGTTGGGTTTGTTCAGTTTCTATGTTCCACTTTAGATTTCATAGCTCAAGAAAAATATTAAAAATGTGGAAGGGGTTCCAGGGAAGATTGGAAGTACTGACTGATGAAAAGAGGCAAAAAGAATAACAGCTAAAAGATTGTTTATGGGTTATATGAAAACTGTCTGTAGATATTAAAGGGTATCAATGTTAAGGAAAGTGAAGAATTATTTCAAGTGGTTCAGGGTGGAATACTTGGCAGAAATTGACAATTTGAAGGTTTAGACTGGACAAGAAAAATATCCTACCAAAAAGTTCTGTTAGACTTTGGAAGGGAAGTGCTGAAATCTCTCTCACTTAAGCTATTCAGTTGTAGCCTTTGTCTACATTGGGGATTTGCTCTGACTTGAAGTATCTTTTGGGAAGGCTAAAAAGAAGAATGAATAGCAGCACTTTGTGTGGGGGCATGCATCCTCTAATAGGATGCATTTAAACTGGTGTAAGGATTATAAATATCAAAGGACCCTGGCTGGGAGGGAACAACACAGGATGCCATAAATTGGGATAGTATGGATTCTCTTTTCATCCAGAGTGGATAGTGAAAGTTTGGGGCCCTGTGGATTGTTCCAGTTAGGAGAAGAAATTGACAGTAGAGCTGAGAACCTTTGTTGAAAGCCTGTTCATTTACAAAGAATGTACTAAGTTCTGTTTCCCTGAACACAGGAGGAACCAAAATCACAGGAGACAGTTACCTTGCTCACAGCACCAAACTCTTTCAGCCAGCTTGCTCAGGCTGCATGTGTCCGGCTTTTTACATGCGTGCACACACACACACACCCCTCTGTCCCCTCTAGTGGCACCGAGGCCACGTAAAGATTAATGAGTCTGCTACAGCCTAAGGGTACGTCTATACTTACCCGTCACGTCGGAGGAGTCCAATCGATCTTCTGGGTTCGATTTATCGCGTCTTGTCTAGACGCGATAAATTGAACCAGGAAGTGCTCCCCCGTCGACGCCGGTAATCCTACTCCGTGAACGGAGTAGGCGAAGTCGACGGGGGAGCCTGCGCGCCGCGTGTGGACCCGCGGTAAGTACCTTTTCATTCAAACTAAGATACTTCGACTTCAGCTACGTTATTCACGTAGCTGAAGTTGCGTATCTTAGTTCGAATTGGGGGGTTAGTGTAGACCAGCCCTTAGTTAAGGGCCATGTGGGTAGAGGCTCATGCATATAGCTTCAGAGGTCTCAGGTTCAATCCCACCCACCAACAACCAGGGTCTGTCAATGTTACAAGTGTGGGCTTGTCCAGGATATCAGCAGGGAAGTCTCTGAAACTCTGGAAGTGCTTCCTCAACTAGGGGAAGTATGTAATCCACACACCTCCTGGGTGTGGTGCTTTGTCCCATGCAGTGGCACCGAGACCACTTAAGATTAATGAGTCTGCTACAACCTTAGAGCTTTTAGTCTCATGCAGTAGAGGCCCATGCACTAAGCTCCAGAGGCCCCAGGTTCAATCCCGATGACTGGGGTCTGTCGGTGTTACACTTTCACCCACAAAAGTCCAAATTACTGGGCAGTCTTACATACCCCGTTTGTCTCAGGTGGAACAACTTAGTTGCCTCTCCCAGCTATCTTCAGTGAGGGTAGCGGTCACAACAGTTTAGAAGAGGTTTAATCCATCCCACGTCAGTATCTTAGACATGGCTACTAGTAAAGTGAGTATGTTTACTCTACTATCAATGTTGATGGACCTCTTCAGCTTTCCCACTTCCCCCCAAATACCTAATATGTCCACCCTCTCACGTTTTCTGTAATGTTTTGATTACTGTTCTGTGTTGATGCCACAATGCTTTCTCAGTATAACAGTATTCATGGGCTTTAATTAGAGAGAGAGATATATACACACACTCACACACACCAATCTGGTTTTCCCAAAATTAACACAGGTGCGTATATCAGTTCACTAGGCTTATGTTGGAACTAAGTTATACAATGCAGCTTTTTGTTCATGTGGCAATAAGACAGTACTTGGGTACGTGTAGTATAGAGTCCAGTCCTGATCATCCTGTGTCTCCAGTAAGTACATATACAGATAAAAGAGGGAGTGTATTTGAGGTGATGTGATATAAACACAAGCTTAAAGATTTAGCAGAAGACATTGAATAAAGCTGTGGTTCTAAGTAAAAACAGCACCTTCTTACACAACGCATCTGATCTCTGTGTATATTCAGCGTCATCCCTGCTGATGTTAGTGAGAAAGCTACTTTTCTACTGTGCTGTCTCACTTTAGCACTGTGGAACTAACCTTGATAAAAGAGAGCAGGAGTCTCTTGTTTTGTTTTGCTTTGTTTTATTGGTGGGGGAGAGGGAGGAATTGTCAATGGAATTGTTTGCTAACTTCCAATCACTTACACTTCCATGACAAATGAAGGCAAAAAGGACCACCTGTGTGCAACTGAGGGCATAATTTGGCCCGAAAGATCTTTATTACTGGTGATGATGCATGAGAAAGAAAGAACTGGAAATGGTTGAAAAAATTGAACAGAAATCAGGAAATGTTTTGCAGATATATTCTCCCTTTTTGGGGGGATGAAATTCAAATGTTTGATGAAGTATCTCATTGAAATTTAAAATGCCAAAAAAAAATTTGACCAGCTCTGGAAAGACCCCAGCTTAGCTTTCAGATCCCTGGCTGAAGTTGCAGGGGGGAAATCTTATTACTTGTAAAAGTGAGCAAAGTTGATCTGTGCGGCATCACTATTGATCTAAATTTGTATATCGACAATCTCCCTGTGTCGGTCTGCAGTTTGTGCTGCCTCAGAGCTCATACCAGAAGTGTGGGAAGTGTTGCGGCCTATGACCTTCCCATGTTCTCTCCCCCATGCCATGTATTATAGCTGTATTATAGCTCTCAGATTTCACCCTAAATCCTACATTTGCATGAAATATTGACTGTTTATCAATGCAGGCACTCTGACATCTGAGCCCCAATTACTATTTATTACTTGTATTACTGTGGGGCCTGGTAGTCCCAGTTATAGAACCAGATTCCATTGTGCTGTAGAAACACAGAATTAAAAGATTGTCCTGCTCCAGGCACAGCAGATGATGCCTCAGACTGTGGGTTCGATTGGACTTCAGTGTTATAAGAAAGTAATTAGAGTGACAAAGTGGCTGAGGTAATACCTTTTATTGGACCAACTTCTGCTGGCGAAAGAGACAAGCTTTCGAGCTCCACAGAGCTCTTCTTCAGGTGAAAGTATACTCTACAGACTTGACTTCTTTCAGGTGACCGCATTCTTGATCTTCCTTCAGGTTTTGGAACTATTCTCTGGGGCAGAAAATAAAAGAAGTAGCACTATTCTCAGCTGCTTTCACCTTATTTATGAAGTGTCCGACCCTATTGCAATTCAAATATCTTATTGTTGACTTGACCAAAGGCAATGGTTTGAAAAAGGTCACCTCCTCCATCCAAATCACTAAGAAAGTGGCATTAAAAGTAGCAAGAAATGTATTAAGAGAATTGTTCGAGGAGGAGATCCTCATCAAAGAATTCATCTCCTCGAGAGTATCAGGTTTGTTTTGAAATCAGTCTGTTTGGTGTTGTTTGCCCAGCAAAGGATCGGTTGTTCTGTCTTGCCCTTACATCCCTCCTGCCTTTCTTTGTGCAAGATAACGATCATGAAACCTGAGGATGAGCCTTCCTTCACACTGTGTCTGTCTCCCGTGCTGCACCAGCATTAGGCAGCACATCTTGTCCATCATTTTTGCAGAATAGCAGCACTGGTGAGTGGTTGCAGTTAGAAGACATATCAAGAGAGCAAATAAAGGAACCTTCTGGTAGGTATAAAATTATCCTTCCCACCTCAGTAAAACCAAAGAATACACTCAGTATGGCAGGAATATGACAAAATTCGGATATGTAATTGAAAAAAATAGCATTGTGAAATGCTACATACAGCATGTGTGCAGAGGTATAACTATACAAAACACTTTCTAATAGAAATTCCTGCATGGAACATTTTTATTTCTGATTTGGGGGACCCTGTGTTGTTAAGTTTATCATTTGTATTCACTGGGTAATGCTCAATTATCTATTTTCCTTAGCCCTTACTATTGGCATGCATGTATCACACACATCGACTACCTGGTGCCTGATTCTGAGACATGCACAAGGCAAAATTACCTCTACATCTCTCCATGGGTGAGGGAGAGACCTCAGTGTCATTAGGATGAGAATAGGTTGGTCTCTCTACTGCTTCTCTGGGGCACTAAATGGCAAAATGCAGAAAGATGTTCAGCTTTATAATTTTCTGTAAAGAACTTCAAGATCCTTCTGGATGAAATTGTCTATTTAATTATTTTGAGGACGTTATTATTTTATTAGCTAGAGAAATCAATCCCCATCACTGAGGGGGTTTTAAGAACAGGCTGGACAAACACCTGTCAGGAATGGTCTCGGTTTACTTGGCCCTGCCTCAGCGCAGGGGCTGGACTAGATTTCCTCTTGCAGTCCCTTCCAGCCCCACATTGACATGATTCTATCCAAATCACAGGCAAGTCAGATGGTCATTTCAGTAGCCTATAGATGCTTTGCAACCATTTGCCTGGCATGAACAATTGAAAGGGGTGCACGGGCCATGAGCTGGTATGTGAGCTAATTGTAACTCACCAAGGACATGTTCCAGACTCCTCATCAGTCCCATCCTTTCAACATTTGCCTTCACTGAAATGTTCACAGTTCTCCACTCTGATATAAAACTCTGTCTGGGCTGGATTTTCTTAATCACCCAGCTAGGCAGCCAGTCGCTGTAATTATTGAGGCTATGGCTTTAAATGCTAATATTAATTTCTTATTCAGTAATTATCTTATGAAACAGGCAGATTAAGTGATCATATGGGCACACAGCTGTAGAGTATTTGAGCTGGGTGACACTGGCAGATTGTGCTCATATGAAGAGCTTTCCCTGAAGGGATCTAAGAACGGGGAGCGCTGTAAAGTGACGACATAGAATCATAGAATTTCAGAGTTGGAAGGGACCTTAGGAGATCATCTAGTCCAACCCCCTGCTCAAAGCAGGACCAATCCCCAATTTTTGCCCCAGATCCCTAAATGGCCCCCTCAAGGATTGAACTCACAACCCTGGGTTTAGCAGGCCAATGCTCAAACCACTGAGCTATCCCTCCCCCCCTACATCTGACCACCTCTCTCTTCATCCTCAGGGACTTGCCAGTCAGGGGCCAGGAGTCTTTGGAAGTCTATAGAAGGAACTGAGTATAGGGAAGAGCAAGTTGATGTTTGACAGAGAGGAAGAATGGGCTAGCAGTTTTCTTCTATCTAAGCTACGTATATGTCCCCTTTTACCATAGAATCTGAAAGCCTCTCATTTTTTTTAATGTATTTTCCTCACAACACCTCTCTGAGGTAGGTCAGTGCTATTTTCCCCATTTTACAGATGGGAAACTGAGGCATGGAGAGGCTACGCAGCCTGTTCAAATTCACATAAGAAGTCTGTGGTAGATTAGGGAATTTAACCCTGGTCTCCTAAGGCCCAAACCAGCACCCTAACGACTAGACCGCCGACCCCCTTCCCATGCTGCTTCTTGCCCTAGTACAATGGCCTTCTAAAATGAGGAGAAATCCCCTACCTTTTGTTAGCTTGTGGGGATAACATGAAGTTTTGCAAATGTTTCTGTGAATTTATCTCCGTGGAATGAAGTACGTGGTATGCCGCAAATAGAACCTCGCCAGAATCTGGTAGCTGACTGACGTGTTGACCCATGTCTAGCTTTCTAGAAATATTTCTGCCCACATGTCAACATTTTCCAGTGGGAGCAGAATTTGAGAAGACCTCTTCTTATGTGGGAATGGACTCTAAATAGATTTGATGAGAATTTTTTTTCCCCACTGGAAAAATTCAATGAAAACGGTTTTGGCAAAATTTTTCTTCATACTTTTGGGGGGATTGTTGAAAAACTAGAACATTGAAAACTGGAACATGTTTGGATCTTGGTAACAAATAAAAAGAGGCTTTAAATTAAAAAATTCTTGGTTTGGCTTGCTGAAAAGTGATACATTTTTGGTTTTCACGTTTTCCGGTTCTTTTTGTCGAAAACCTAAATATATTTCACAAAACGTGTTTCAGAGAGAACTGAAAAAAGAGGATGAAAATAGAGGGGGTTTATTGTGACTTTTATTATTGATAATCAAATTATTTGTAAGAGTTTGGGGTGCTGTGAAACAAAGCTGTGTCCTTTGCTTTCAGAGTACTGATGCCAAAGTGTTTTAATTGGGTTCAGAGTTGAAAGTGTGGCAGCTTGCCAAGGTGAGAGCTGGTTTTCGAGATACTTATCCTGTCAGCTTTTTCAAATCTCAATCTGCAGATCTGTAAACACTGATTTCCTGCCTGCTTCTTATTAGTCAAAACAGAGTTTTCTGGCAGGAGAAATTAAGCAATAGAACAAAAAACTGCACATGGGCGTGAGTGATCTCAGACCCAGGTGCACTCTCCAATGCTCTCCCGCATATGAAAAAGACGCCACAGTGGGGCTGCGCAGAGAGAGAAAGTTGCTATGTAAGGGAAAGTGGCACCCATGCAAAACATATTCACAGCCCCTTGACTGCGTGGAAAATTCTAGTCAGGACCAAAAGTGGTGCTGAGGGAGGACCCAGGAGGAGATGCATTAAATAGCAGGCTTCCCAGGCCAAGACTATAGACAGCCACAAGAAAGAGTTATCAAGAACTGATGCTGCTTTATTCCTTCATATTTTTTCCCTCACAACAGCCCAAATCCTGAAGTCTTTTATTCAGTCCTTACAAAGGCAGAACTCTCACTGAAGTTAATGGAGTTTTGCCTATTTCAGGCCATGTTTTAAAATCTGTATGGTCAGTACAGATTATTGAAAGTTTTAGAATGAAAAGAGATTTTTTTTTAAATTAAAAATGGGCTTTTATGGAAAATGAAAAATCTCGTGAAACTGGTGACTTTTCTACAACTTTCACTTTTCGCAAAAAAAATTTGAAACATTTTTATTGATGCGTTTTCATTACCGGAAACTCCATTTTTCAACACATGAAAAATGTCCATAACTAATTTGATAGTGGTTTCGAAAGCACTGACAATAAAAACAATTGATAAAAAGCTGGATTACAAAGTTTTGTAAAATGTTCAAAACATTGTAAATTGGGTCAGTTTAGAGCACTGCAAAAGGAAACAACTTTGAAGTTTCAAAACTTTTCATTTTTGCCCCCAATGAGTTCAAATCCCAGGATTTATATTCCTAAACCACAGAGGAACTTTTAAAAAATCTCACCCTGGCGTTAATGCTTTATCATGAACCCTGCATTATTGTTGTTATTCATGTAGTGTACCAAGTAACAATAGAAGACATTGCTATTACAATAAGATGAGCCAGAGTAGAGGTTACAAATGTTTTGGGACATAAAAAGAGAGCAGATGAAAGGTATAGTATATATACCAGGATTATACAGAATTGAAGCGGGGGAATAAATTAAGCACAGAAAACCATTTTCAAAGGCCCAAAGTTAGAGTACGCTCTTTCAAGTATGACCTAGATGTTAATTCAGCATTGTCCACATGACTGGAAATGGAAGGAATGAACTATTCTTTTTTTACTGTAATGATTTTGTATTTGAAAGTAATACCAACAAGGTTAAACTAGATCCTTATTTTGTTAGCTCATGTATCTACATCTTTCAGATTGACTATGAAAACTTTTGTTGCTCTGGTTTTAATAATATATCTAGATGGCGGGGGTTATGTTTTGGTTGTCATATTCATTGCGCTGCTGTTTTAAATTGTTTTCAGGCAGTTGAGGGTTATTCACACACACATCTCCAGATAGTATGTAGCATAAATGGAGATTATCACAAAGCAAATGTTATATCATATCTATATGACAGAACAAATAAGTATCCAAAGAGCAGGCCATAATGGATCCTAATAACCAAACTGCCCTTTGTAAAATAAAACATGAACCAAGAAGTTACTTTAACAACATTTTTAGTATTAGATTATAGTGACTTTCCTTGAACTGATTTAATGAGCTCCAGCCTTTTGCATACTTGTTATGGCTGATTGGTTCCAGATCATTGTATATTATGGAACCTGAGCTTTTTGGGGGGAGGGATAGCTCAGTGGTTTGAGCATTGGTCTGCTAAACCCAGGGTTGTGAGTTCAATCCTTGAGGGGGCCATTTAGGGATCGGGGGCAAAAAAATGGAGATTGGTCCTGCTTTGAGCAGGGGGTTGGACTAGATGACCTCCTAAGGTCCCTTCCAACCCTGATATTCTATGAACTCCCATCTTTTCATGTATTTATACCTGCTCCTGTATTTTCCACTCCATGCATCTGATGAAGAGGGTTCTAGCCCACGAAACCTTATGCCCAAATAAATGTGTTAGTCTCTAAGGTGCCACAAGGACTCCTCATTGTTCTAACTATTGGTAAAACATCTTTGCAGAACAGGGTGAAGTGGTGAGTGAGAGACTGCTTTTGGTTCTATTTCCAACTAAACTGAAGTACTTGAAGGATGAAGGTGCCAGTAATTAATTATGAATATTGTAGAAATCATTTGCAGCACCTGACGTTAGGTTACAAAGTTTTTGGCCCTGACTCTGAGCTGTGGATGGCTAACTTCAGCTCAGTTTTGTGCATCATCATGGCAAATCCCCAAGGGATGCAGCCTCTTTGCAGACTGAGCATCACTTGGATCAGTCTGTCGCTAGGTCCTTAAGATGGTCTGGCTGCATATTCAGTTTGTGTCCATCACTCGTGATCTTATTGCTCCACTGAAGCTTTTGGAATCCACACAACTGCCAGCTGTGTTCGGGCACTCCTTGGAACACACATTTCATAATTCATTGGGTTGCCCCGCTGCAAACCTGGAGCCATCCACGCTCCAGCCTCCAATGCACTCTGGGTCACACCCCTTTTTCCAGAGAATGCAAACTGGGGGGGCAGCCTAGTACTAGTTCAACACCAGCTGGGAGCCCCCGTAAAGCCAGGGATGTTCAAGGGTTTCAAAGATTTTGTGGCTCCGTTCCTACAGGCCTGACAACATAGGGGAGCATGCTGAAGGACAGAATTGAGGTGTTTATGTCTGAAATATCACGTTTAGAGCAGTTGGGTTTGACAGGGACAAAGAGACAGAATGCAACAGAACCCCTCTGTCCATGGCGGCAGCAGTGGTTTAACCAGGAGAGGAAGACAGACTGTCTGTGTTCATGTACCACTATGCACCACAGCTGAAAAAGAAAAAACCATACAGAGTCTAAAGTAGTTTGAAAATGACAGGTTTCTGAGTTCTCATGCTCAGAAAAGAAGCAGTTCAAAGGTTTGTCATTATCAAGCTTCAGAGACAGCCCCCATGTGTGTCTGACACCATGTGTGGTGAGGGGAGATAAGTAAATGAGAGATGGAGAAGATGACACAGCAAGGAAAGGCATGAGACAGCCAGGCAGAGAGAAAATGGAAACTGAATTTGATTGAAAGATAAGTGAGCTGGAAACGGGTACAGGAGAAGAGATGGGGGAAATGAAGGGAAAGCAGCAGTTGGGAGACAAATGAGAAAGAGGATCAAAGAAAAGCTCAGAGGGAAAGAAGCAAAGGAAAATAAAACAAAATGAATAAAAAGGACAGAATAAAGGGAAAGAGATAAGAGGAAAAATGATTGATTAGTGGCAGGCTATAGTGGCTGTCAAAGAAAGGGTTAATGCTCTCTCCCTGAACAGCAGGCCTGTCACAGGTGTATGCCTTCTTTGAAAAGAAGGCCAAGCAACCAACCCTGGGGTGAAAGGAGGCTGAGCTCAGCTGGAGTGAATGACTTAATCAGGAGGAAATATAAGAGGAGCGAACTCTGTAGCATCGCTTCCTTTTTCTGGGGTTAGACTGAGCTTAGAAACTAGATCCTGGCTGAAACCTTTTGCTTTCATGTATTTGATCCCCAAAGTCATGAGTGGGGGCTTCTTTCTCACATTGCTGACTTTTTGCAGAATGAAAGTGCAAAATGAGGTGGGGGCGTGGGTAGAGAAAAATAGCATGAGAAACAGAAAGTGGAAGTAATTAAATTATAAGCAAAATCCCCAAGCAGATAGTGAAGGTTTAAAAACTTTTTTCCTTTTACAGTTAACTAAACTTGCAATGGGGGGAGAAACTAACATGTTTGGTTGGGTATGTAAAGAAAATGTCACTGTATAATGTGACCCGGTAGTTCTTATATTAAAAAAACTGACATTAAAATACACAATTACACTTGCATTTGGGGGTGGGGGGGAAATGAAGAAACATTCTTCTGATCCCCTCCCTCCCCCTTTCACACACACACATTCCCACATCCAGGGGAACTGTTTTAAGATAACTACTAGGAAGAATATGTTTCATTCACCAAAGCACAGGCTTATTTTGGAACTTTCAATAACTTGATAGGGGGATTTTTAACATTTGAATTTTCCCCTGTGAAATATTTGAATGGAACTCCCTTCTTCCCTCCTCCTTTCCCATGGATAGGACACATGTTAAAGAACAGGGGAAAGTCATCTGATATCTCATATTAAGGAATTGCTCTTTTATCCCTTTTGGAAGGACTACCCTTTAGTACAAGTTGAATATCACCTACCTCCTGCCTACATATGCATGTTGTGCTAATGCCTGCCATGCATTTAACAGTTCACAACTCTTGAATATTCATCAGAACATAAGAATGGCAATACGGGGTCCATCTAGCCCAGTATCCTGTCTTCCAACAGTGGCCAGGACCAGTTGCTTCAGAGGAAATGACCAGAACAGATCAATTTTGCAGTGATCCATCCCCTGTCATCCTCTGGCAGTCAGAGATTTAAGGACACCTAGAGCATGGAGTTGTGTCCTTGACCATCTTAGCTAATAGCCATTGGTGTATCCCCCATGAACTTATTGAATCCAGTTATGCTTTTGGCCTTCACAACATCTCCTGGCAATGAATTCTACAGGTTGAGTATGTGTTGTGTGAAGAAGTACTTCCTTTTGTTTGTTTTAAACCCGCTGATGATTAATTTCATTGGGATACCCTTGATTCTTGTGTTGTGTGAAGAGGTAAATAACACTTCCTTATTCACTTTCTCCACACCATTCTTGATTTTATAGACTTCTATCGTATTCCCCCCCTTAGTCGTCGCTTTTCCAAGCTGAACAGTCTCAAACTTTTTCATCTCTCCTCATATGCAAGCTGTACCAGATCCCTAATCATTTTTGTTGTGCTTCTCTGTACTTTTTCCAATTCTAATATCTCTCTTTTTAGATGGAATGACCAGAACTACACACAGTATTCAAGGTGTGAACATACCATGGATTTATATAGTGGCAGAAGATATTTACTATTTTATTATCTATCCCTTTCCTAATAATTCCTAACATTTGGTTAGCTTTCTTGACCACTGCTGCACATTGCACAGATGTTGTCAGAGAACTATCCACAACGATGCCAAGATCTCCTTTTGTGTGGTAACAGCTAATATAGACCCCATCATTTTGTATATGCAGTTGGGATTATGTTTTCCAATGTGCAACACTTTGCATTTATTAACATTGAATTTCATCTTCCATTTTGTTGCCCAGATGTGTGGTAACTTATAGCTGCTGGCAATTACACTGTTCATAGCCTCTGGAGAGAAAGCAAAGCACAGATGCTGACCTGATGAGTCAGTTTCGCCTGCTGGAAATATCAAGTATTGGGAGGGAAGTGTGCAGCCTGAAAAAACCCCGATGAGAAGGGAGAGAGACACAGGTCTCTGCCCAAAAGAGGTGATGGGTGAGGATCCAGGAGCCTAGAGTGGGGTGCCCTTGAGAGACCACGGAGAGGGAATACACGTGTGGTTGCTCTGAAGTGTGACAGGTGTAATAACCATTTGAGTAGCATTACAATCTCACCTGCTCCAGTAAAACAGACTGAGCAGGCATCTGCTTGTTTAGTTTTTCACGCATGTTGTAATTCTTTCCTTCTTACAGAGTGTAGAGGAATCCAAAACAACAGGCGGTAGGACACCTACAAGTCCTTAAGGATTATGTTTGAGTCAGAGATGGACAAAAAGAAATTTATTTCTATGAAATATTTCTTAGACTGTAAAAGACTGGGTTCAGCATTTGCAGATTTGTTTAGCAAGATGGCCACAAGATTTTAATAACTATATAATGAGATGACACTGTTTAATTTGGGGCGATCACCATTACCCAGATCTGAGATAATGTCTGCAACTATTTTTATAATAGCTATATCTGTATCTCTCTCTCTCTCTCCCCCCATCTATGCACAGTATGTGTTGGGGAGATAGATATAGGTATGTATAAACAAATACAATTTTAAAAATAAATATCTATGGCCTGATGCAAAACCCATTAAAATCAATAAAAAGACTCCCATTGACTTCACTGCGTTTTGGATCAGTCCCATCCAGAACAGGGCAGGTGTGTTATTTTAGGGGTGTGAGTTTGCATAGAGTAAAAGCAAAAGGAAATTCTGCAGCTCCCCGCAAATGAGTGCCAGTAGCACGTCTGTACTGTATCACATCATCATCTACTGCATCACGATCTACAGCATTTTAACAGAAAATAATATTTTGCAAATGCTTAGAAAGTTTCTACAAATTTTATTAGGAATATTTTTTGTTACAGCCATCCATCTGCAAAGACAGAAGACTATCCAGACCATTGAAGGAAAGAAAAAATAAAACCAAGTTTTAAAACCTAAAAATGCTTGTCTAAAATAGCCTCTGTATACAAATTCAGTTGTATAATCCGATATCTCAGCACTCTCCAGTGCTAAAAGCAAATCTGCTGTTGTGTATCCCACTGAAAAACTTGCTAATCTCCCTTTCTAAATTGTATAAAGCTTCAATTCTAGCCATGCAGGGTTGAAATATGATAGACTTCAGACAGCTCATTATTCCAGGCCTCAATATTCTCCATGCTGCACCACAGGCTATAGTTATTTTAGCTGGGATTCCATGATCTGGGAAGAAAGAAGCAAACTTTTTAGTAATAGGTTAATTCTCTTTGATGTGCTCAGAGATTTAGAATGTTAGAAGCTGTTCCAGCAGCAACCCAATAGTAGGGAAAGTGTAGGTGATATGATCAAGGCTGGCTGATAGATGCAGTTTATCAAATTTCTCTGCATTTTATCACATGGATAACTCCATCACCCATATTTTATAGGTGGGGCACAATGCGGACCCTTTCTAATTGGGGCCTCTGGGCATTACTACAATACAGATCATAATAATTAATTAATAATTAAAAGCCTTCGGCTTTTGAATGTCTTGACTTTGTATACTTCATTTCTCAACCTTAATGGTGCTTTAATGCCAGTTTTTTGCATTTTCTTACCCTAGCTTTTAAAAAGAAAAAAAGAAAAGAGAAAAGGAATACAGAACTTCTGGCAGTCTTTAGGTACTTAAGGGAGCTCCGCATAGCATGTGATGACATCAATAGATATTAAAAAGCACTTGGTTCACGCCTATCTTTACCTGAAAGCAAGCTGTCTTCAGGTTCCTTTTTGTTAATTTCTGGTAACTCTTATTGTATTTTGGAGGCGCTCCTCTCTTGATTCATTTTCTGTACACCTGACACCCGGGATATGGTGTTTTCATTAAGCAGAGGAAGCTAATACTGGCTCTGTGTCTGACACATCCAGCTGTCAGGTCTCTGCCATAATTAAATACAAGAGCATTTCTTACAATGGCCAGAAAGAACAACGGATACTTATGCATTCATTTGCAATTCAATAGAGCTACAGGAAACTGTTACCAAAGTTTCTGAGATGAAGAGATCACATGGATTAGGTACCAATTCTAAGCGTTACAACTAAATTTGATACAGTATCATGCCATTCACCTGACGGCCTCTTAACAATCTTCTGTAGAGCATGGTTCAGCTAACATCTCCTTGTTACAAAATACTTGGCCTTACTAGAACTGAAATATTTGTAAATACATGGCATGTGAATACGCACCAGCATTGAGCATGGCAAAATACTGTAGAGAATGTTCATGCTGCTTGATTCTTAAACAGCTTCTTATATTTTTAAGAATTACATATGAAGCCTAATCTTGCTTCCATGGAAGTCAATGGCAAAGAGTGTGTGGTTGTGTGTGTGTGTGTGTGGTTGTGTGTGTGTGTGTACATGCACCCATATAAGGCCAGAAGAGACCATTAGACCATCTAGTCTGACAGACTCTCTGATTTCCTTCCCCAGACTTGAAGAACAGCTCTGTGCATCTCGAAAGTTTGTACCTTCCACCAACAGAAGTTGGTCCAATAAAAGGTATTGCCTCACCTACCTTGTCTCTCTCCTGGGACCAGCACAGCTACAACAACACACTGCACACCCCTGCATAACACAAGTCATACAATTTCAGCCAGTTTTTCTTGTATTGAACCCAATAATTTCCAGAAAGACATCTACTCTTGATTTCAAGGCTTCGAGCGATGGAGAACCCACCACTTCCCTGGATAGTTTTCTCCAATGGTTACTTACCCTTGCTGTTAAAAAATTGCCATTCATTCTCATTATGTCTATCCATGTATTTTCTTTTAATAAATTCAGAAAAAATAGTGAAGCTACGCAAGACAAAAAAAAAAGAACTGATGATGTAAAATGATGATAAATGCTAAGTGTAGACTGTACAATACTGTGATATATTTCCATGTTAAAATATTAGCGGTTTACTTTTCTATTTCACCTCTTTCTTAGATTCTCTTGGTAAAATAACTGGGATGTAATCAGGGCCAGCTCCAGGCACCAGACAAGGAAGCACATGCCCGGGGGAGCACATTCTAAGGGGCAGCATTCCGGCCATTGTTTGGGCGGCACAATTTGGCCACCCGTTTGTTTTTTGTTGTTGTTGTTGCTTCAGCAGTCCGGGGGTGGGGTTTTTTTGCTTGGGGCGGCAAAAAAGCAAGAGCTGGCTCTGGATGTAATAGAGCAGAATAAAATACCTGCATGAATGCGATCCCTCCTATACCATAACCAAGGTATCTCAAAGGCACGGGACAAGAGGAAATGTGATTACTGTTCAAGAGCCTTTTAGCCAATTCACAAGCTGTGCATGCACTCACACACGTTTTCATTACAGTAAAGCCTACTGCTAGTTTTAGGTCTTAGGTTATTGATATCAGGAAGAGTTGCACAAAGGAATAAGTAGCAGATAAGTCTAATGACTATGCATTTTTCATAGGATGTCCCAAAGGCCTCTGGATTCCTAACAATCTACACTAGCGACTACAGCTATCTAAAAAATAAAAATAAAAAAAAAAGTAATATTAAATCAATTTCTACATTGGTGCAGATATGACTAATTTAGTAGAACCTGTATATTTCCCACTATCTGACAAGATTTTGCTTAGGGTTGCTTTTTACCCAGAGGGGAAAGCTCACTCCCAGAATCCTCTACACCTAAAGGGAATATGGAAATCATTCAATAGTAGTGCGTAGTTATACTATTTACAGCACCGCAGTTACATTTTTTATTATTATTTTAAAGGATACCAGGGCATCTTATATTGTAAACTCTTTGGCGCAGGAACTGGCTCTTATCCTGTCTTTGTACAGCACCTAACACAACAAGCTTGGTTGAGGCTTCTAGGCATTACAGTAATGCAAATAATAATAATAATCAACCAGGTCCTGATTCTGCGTGATTGAAGTAACAGAAGTTTTGCCACTGATTTGGAACAGTATTGAGGCCCAGGGGAGAATTATATCTGTTTTTTGTTTCTTTATGACACAATTCCAGCAACCCAATAACATGCTGAACATGTACTATGTGGACTAGGTTGTATTACAGACTAAGACTATTCAGGCTAAACATAACTACGATAACTCTTTAACAAAGAGTGATGCTGGATTGTGAATGATTCATCGATTCTAAGGCCAGAAGGGACTACCATGATCATCTAGTGTCACCGGTATAGCACAGGTCATAGAACTTCCCCAAAATAATTCCTAGAGCCGATCTTTTGGAAAAACATCCAATCTTGATTTAAAAATTGTCAGTGAGGGAGAATCCACCAGGTCTCTTGGTAAATTGTTCCGGTGGCTAATTACTCTCAGCTCTTTATAAAATTACTGATTTAGGTCCTATTGAGAATGTATGCTATGACTATTTCTGGAAATGTTTACCAAAGCACTCTTGAGTTTCATCTGCCGTGCCTTACGGACACCAACTGACATTTTATGC
The DNA here is from genome assembly GCA_037349315.1 of Chelydra serpentina. Classification (NCBI taxonomy): domain Eukaryota; kingdom Metazoa; phylum Chordata; order Testudines; family Chelydridae; genus Chelydra; species Chelydra serpentina. The sequence continues at coordinate 33,473,870 of JBAIAC010000026.1, forward strand.
CAAATATTTTATATGGAAGACAACATAAGGCATGAATCATTTAAAGCTGATTTCTGGATTTAAACACTAAAATTCAACATAATTTAAAATGAGCATCAGAGCAAGATTTAGATTCCACCTGCTTGGAAGTGAAACACAATGATCTGCTAACTTCTAACTATAATGTAGCTAAAGATTCTAGTTCAAAATGTACACAATGAAGGTCATTATGAATTAATGACAGTAGAAGCCTGTGGGAATGATAAATTGTGGTTTAATATGAGTAATAATTTGTGCAGATGTACATCAGAGCACTTAGGAACACATGTTATAGTCCAAGGTTTATTAAAAAGATTCTGGACTAATGTGCCTGATAGAAATGATGATGATATTATTGCATTTTAATATTACTGTCACAGTACTATACTGTATTTAAACCTCTCGACACAACAAGAAATGAGAGAGGTTCCATGAAAGCATATATGTGGAGGACTGTAAAGAAAACAATTCTCTCTCACTGGAATGATCAGGTTCCTTCAACAGTACATATTAATGAAAGGCTAACATTTAGAATACAAGACAATCTGCTGGAGAAACTCAATCTATGATTGAGCTATATAATAATAGGTGTAAGTTAAGTCTAAAAAGGCCAGGTGGTAGGAGAAAACAGGTAAGAAGAATGTAGGTCCACTTTCCTACACCCTGAAGTTATTGGTTAAAAGTTGGGGTAGGGTCATTAGCTCAGGTCTCCCAGAACCGGTGCAGACTACAATCGTTTTTTCCCCCACCATGCACAAGAAGACACAAACAATGCAGCAGCAAGTTTAGCTGGTCCTTATAGCTCTATACACAATGGAATGCCTCACGTGTGGAAATTACCCCACCTCCTGTGTAAAAGTGTCCCTGCTTCCAGCAACTGTCCTGGGCAGTGTAGGAGAGGTACAGTATCATTACCTATGCAGATAGAGAGATGCTTAAGAAGCCATAGAATATACTGATTCAACCCTAGTTGCAAGGTGCCCTATGAGCAGACACCCCCAAACTGTCCAGTTCAAAACTGTTGGCTATGCAGAAGGGGACAAGCTAAGTCAAGACAGAATTGATCCTCTAGTCTTTCTCTCTTTTTATTTCAATGAGTGGCGTGGGGTGAAAGTCAGGGCAGAATTTTGCTGTAAGCCTGCATTTGACTATACGCACCAATGCACTAAAACCCTGACAGAGGATTCCTTGTCTGGCACGTGTTTTTTCATCAGACGCTCTTGAAGCTCAAACTTTTCACCCACCTAGTTAGGTGCAGAGAGTGCTAGCAAGTTTCTTGTATTTTTTTCCAGTTTGCTAATTGGTTGCAACTTTTATAACATCAATTCCTCTTGCGGTAGCAAATTAAACAATCTAGCTCTGAGCAAAAGTGCCCAGTCCACTCCCTTCCAAAGTCTGAAAGAAATGTCCTTAACTATTATATGTCAAAACATGCAGCTCTAGCCTGAGCTGTCAAAGCTGGTGGCTTTCATCCTTCCCTTGTCTGCTGGATTGTGACCGTTTCAATTTCTTTTTCACAATTTCCTCCCCATATCAGGTGATGAAATGCAGCACACATGACAGCCAGAAATAGCCTGACCTTCTTCCAGCAAAATATCAGATACCTGATAAAGATCCCAATAGCTTTCTCTCCACTGAAGTTTCCACCACACACTTAAGGTAGATGTACATGCAAGGCCATAAGAATGGCCATCTGTTCAACATACACAATGCCTGTAGTAAGGGGTATTAGATTCAGCCACTCTAATTTCAGTAACATATGGAATGGGTGGCCATCAATAAGAAATGAGATGGAGTCAACAAAAAGGAAAAACACAGTGCTGTCACTTTTTCTCAGGTTCTTCATCTGGTCAATGAGAATAGTAGCACAGGTGGGCTGTAAGGATTGATTAATTCATATTTGGAAAGTGCCTTGAGGATGAGCAGCAATAGGGATGTGTTATGTATTAAATAATAGTAACATATATCAGTGGTGAGTCTGTGGAAGCTACTTGCAGCGAGGGAGAAGAAAAACAGGTCTACATGACGGAAAAAGGATGCCGATTCAGAACTATACCCAATACGCACAGTAGAATGTATGGCACTCAGCCTGCCACTGCTTACTCACACTGAGGAGTGCCTTGCTTTGTGAGTAGTTCCGAAGTATTTCAGTGAGACTTCTCTCCATGTAAGGCACCAATCTATGTGAGCCTAATGTCAGAGTGTCATAATTCGGCTCTGCCCTATTTTTATATAGCGTCGTTCTTACTAAACCATGACTAACACTTCCCTGTTGTCTGCAGCTTCACTACACAAATATTATTGAGGCAGCATACACATTCACCGCAAGCAACCAGCATCAGCACTTATCACAGCTCTCCCTTGATCTTTTATGTCATGTTTTCTTGGTAAATTAAACATCTGCCGTATGAATATACTGGGCAAAATGGCTAACCCCGGCACTGCTTTGCAGCATCATGTTTGCAGTGTCATAAAACATTTATGGTTAATGCTTGGTTTGATAGGGCCATTAAGTGAGTAGAACACACTGCCAATGAAAAGAGAAAATGTATATTTTTGGTAGTATTGAGTCTTTACCCCCTGTTGTTTGCAATCCCCTTTTCAAAGCTTGAAATAAAGACTAAAAATCACCTAATGCTTTTATTCCTTTCTGATTTGCAAATGTTATTTTCTGTTTTGAATTCTGATGCAATGAAAGAACAAAAATGGAGGGATCTGGAGATCCAGAGCCCTAAAATTCAGTCCACCCTGCATGGAAATTTTCTAACCTGTGCCCTAATTTAGCAAATTAAGCATGTGCTTCACTTTAAGCACATGCTGAAGTCCCATTCACTTCACTTGGATTTAAAAATGTGCTTAAAGAAGTATTGCCAACAAGGAACATTAAAAAAATGAGACAACCTCCCAAAGTCATGGGATTGACTTAAAAATCATGAGGTTTTTTTTTAAATTGGCAATACCTTTATTCGCCTGCTTGTTTCTTGCCTTTATGGTACACTCCAGTCATGTTTTCAGCTTTTCTCTGCAACCCTAAAGGGTAGAAATTCACTTTTATTTTAAATGAAAACTGAGATTCTCACATAAATCAATTGCCTCCAGGACTTGGGACATCAAGAAAAGAACCAAATATCCAGACTTGCACCAACATTGCAAAGGTTGACAATACAATTAAAGTTAAGCATATATGTTGTTGAATCAGGGCCCTAAAGAGTGAATTCCATTGAACAACACTGAATTGCTGTAACCAAGACCCTCCTCTGCAGGATAAGTTGAATTTTATGCCTCTGGGGTTGTGGGTGTTTTTTTTTTCTTAAGCAGCAACAACTTTAATTGAAGCCTTATCATGCAAAGATGGTTCCCTTGGAAGAAGCAGGGAATCTCTACAATCTCTCACTGATTTTTGTGGAAATGTAGCAAGTAGAACATTGTTCCAGAACTGAAAGCTTCTTCAAACAAGTTTCTACCCTGAGCAAATGTTTACCCCAGAGTTCATAACCCCCTGAAACATTTAATGACACTTAAATAGAAAACTGCTTGTGGGTATTGCTAAAATCATCTTATTTTAATTTCATGTTCAGTCTTTTCTCTGATTTACCCTAATCTTGTTGCCTCAGGTTTAAAATTGACAGCTGCAAAACAATACTCTCAGACTATATGTTCTGTGAGCAGAATACTGCTTTCAGTCATGATGGTGTAAATCTAGAGTGACTCCCAGGGAGTTATTCAGGACATAATGAGATCAGAATATGGTCCAATTCACACGTGTTAAGGATTCAATCCTGCAAGGCACAGAGCACTCTAGCCTTAATCTAGCAAAATACTTAACCAGTGACTTCAGTGGGACTATCCATGTGCTTAAATCAGTAGTTCTCAACTGTGGTCCACCGCTTCTTCAGGGAAAGCCCCTGGCGTGCCGGAACGGTTAGTTGACCTGCCGCGTCTGCAGGTTTGGCCGGTTGCGGCTCCCACTGGTTCGCCACTCCAGGCCAATGGGGGCTGCGGGACGCGGCACGGGCCGAGGGATGTGCTGTCCGCCGTGTCCTGCAGCCCCCATTGGCCTGGAGCGGCAAACCGCAGCCAGTAGGAGCTGCGACCAGCCGAACCTGCGGACGCGGCAGGTCAACAAACCGGCCCGGCCCGCCAGGGGCTTTCCCTGAAGAAGCGGTGGACCACAGTTGAAAACCACCGGCTTAAATGCTTTGCTGGATCAGAACTAGAGTGTTCAGTAACTTGCAGATTGGAGCTCCTAATAAGCAAGCCAGGGATGCCGAGCCATACCATCATAAAAGGGCTAATTATTTAATATCCCAGCTGGCTATTTAATTTGTTGCCTCTCTCAGTGGGAAAATTGCTTGTTAATTTAATCAAATGCCTGCGTTTTGTCAGGCCCGTGCCATTTATTCTCGTTGCTACGAGCACCGTGCCAGCTGCTTCAAACACACCAGAAGAGAAGGTATCAGAGGGATTTTGGGGGTTAGTTTCCAAACTGATCTGTATCCATCACCCTGGCATAATTAATTCTTCTCTAATTTTCAGAAATGGGGCCTGATGCTTCCTTCAGTGCCCACACTGGCAAAACTCCCAGTAGGAATCAATAGGACCTTTGCCTGAGCAAGGACTGCAGATGTTGAGCCAAGTTCAAAAGTGTCTAAAGGAGTTAGGCTTATAATTCCCATTTACTCACAGCGAGATTTGGACCCTTACTTCCCATAAGCCCCTTTGATTATCCCAGCCTTAATTTTTAGTTGTGTTTTTCAGTGGCGTTGTTACTTGAAATATGTTCCATTTCTCCTGGCTGCTTGCCCTCGCCAGCCCCCAGTCAAACTCCCCTGTCTTGCTGCTCCTTTTTATTCCTCCTCCATGTATATCACGACCAGTCCCTGATATCTGCCATCCTTTCCTAGTTGCAGCAGAAGAGATAGAGGAACAGAGGGAAGGACTGAGGAGGAGGAAGAGACCGAGAATGAGAGACAAAGAAGGGTGAACACAGAACATAGGAAATGGGAGAGAAAGGGAATAGAGTGAGAAAAAGAAGAGAAGGAACAAATATTATGGGATACAGAAAAAGAAGGATGTGGGGAAACTGACATTGGAGAAGAGAGTGGAAGAGAGACCCCCCCCCTCTAGATACATGGTAGAAAGAAAGAAACATTGAAGAAGAAATAAGAGAGGACAGAGGCTGAAGGACCAGTGCAAGGGAGACAAAACCAGTTCAGATATTTGTTATTGCCTAGCAGAAAACGTTAATGTTATAGCATTATGAAAAATAACCCAATTAAAAGGTCATTAAACATTAGATTGACTGGAACGGAGGGAGCAGGGGAGACGTATTCTGAAGTTTGCTTAAGGCTGCAATCTGCCTAAGGCCATCCTGGTTCATTGAGGAAAGAGAGCAGCCAAACTACACCACTGTGCAACAGCACATGAGCTGGGCTTGGGGAGGAGAGTGCATGTATATCAAATGTTGCCAGAGGGGAACATTTTAATTTAGCTTCTTTAAGGAACGATAGGTCTGATCCTGCCCTGTACTAAACAGCTGCTGTGCAACCATTTTGACTCTCGGGAGAAGGGGTGAAGCTCAGGACATTGTATTGGGCCCAATGTGTCAATGTCCACATCCTTGCTCTGAATTTGATGATGGCTGGGGGGTTCCCCCCCCCCACAATATAATGGACACATTTACAATGACTGTTCTTCCATGTGCTTTTCACCCCATGCCTCACATCACTTTGCAGTGTTATTATTATGTATTATATGTAGGTTGTACCTAGGAGCCCTGATCATTCACCAAGACCCCGTTGTGCTTGGCGCTGTGCAGATGAGTAACAAAGAGATGGTCCATGTTCCAATGAGCTTACAATCAAAGTATAAGACAAAAGACACAGACCGACAGGCAGCGTGCAAGTAAGTAGCTTAGAAACACTATGGGGCAAAATGTTTGCTGGACTGTTATGTAACTAGGAGAAAAAGATAAACTCAATCTAATTTACCCTCATGGCCAAATGTCTTGTCTCCTTGTTTAAAAGGATCATGCTTTTATGGCCCATATTTTGCATCCTGTATAACGGTAATAGTACCTATAGGACAAGTGGTATAGCTCCAGGCTTGCAAAGCAATGCACTGGGGTGATATCCTGGCCCCACTGAAGTCAATGAGAGTTTTGCCACTGAGTCAAGATTTCACCCTAGAACCTTACAGTTACTAGTCAGTTGCAGCTATTAACATCTGCCTCATTGTATCTTTCCTGGATAACGGAAGGAAGAAAGAGGTATCCTTTTTAGAGGGAAGCCCCAGTCACTTTTGCAGAGAAAAAGGCTGTTCCAGTACCTTTATCTAGATACCTACATGTTATCCCATTCCTTCTGGAGCATCATCACGTTAGGATTTGGAGAAATTGGTGTAATAGGAAGCTGAGTTCTGGGATATGAAGACTCCCATTGTAATGTTTGAAAGGCCTGGTTCTCGTGGACACTAAGCCACCCTTACACTGATCACACAGTGCGAATGGGCCTTAAGGTAACAGCCAGAGTGGTGTAAAGGGGCTTTACTGTAAATGAGAATCTGGCCCTAAAAAACGAATGTGAAAAATCCCTCTTGCCCCCAACCAATTCTTGATCACGGTTAACCAGTTACTGTTTTATTATTTCAGCAGAGCAGTGACCATTCACCCTTAAAACTATTCTCAAGATATTCTTTGTGTGCTGCCCTTTCTTCTTCCGTGTCCACAGAAGTTAGAGAGAAAGCAAAAATCCAAGCAGACAAACAAACCAAGCATTCACTGGGCATTGCAATCAAACTGCTCTTTGTTATAGGTCAGTCCATAACTGACATTTATTGACATGCTCTGTGTAAACGAAGGGTTGTACTGGTTTCCTCGGTGAGTAAACCTGCCCGGGCGCTGGGATTTTCTGACTTTTATTTTATTTCTTCTTCCTACACACTAGCAGACCAATATTTCACTAAAATTACCTAACTTTACTTAGCAGAGGTATTTTGAGAGAGAAGCAAGCTTTCGATTGTACACTGAGAACTATCTGTTGAAATCCTAAAGTCCTTAGCTCTATATACCTGAAATTTTGTCAAATGGGATTGAATGTTTTGGTTAATACAGTACAATCAACACAGAAGCCAGGCCATAAAGGCAGGTGAATCATTATATGTCCCTACATATCTGTGCATGTGTGTGTGTGTGTCTGTTTAATTTACAGAGTGTGAAAACTGCTTAAAACAACCAAAGAATTACTGCCTCGTGTATAGTGACCAGCTGATCCCGGTGGTGTTCAAATATCCCCAAACTATGGGGACATTAAGATCCAGCTTTGAACCTTTCAGTTGGACTCATCTCTACTATCGCCATACCTAGACAAAACCCTTTGCCCCCTAACCACAAAGGATCTTTTGTGAGCTCTCTATCCTCTAAAATGCTAATTTACACTATATTGTAATTGAGCTGAGTATTGTATATTCAGAGTTCTAACAGTGGTTACAATGTGACTGTTGGGGTTTTGAAATACCATGCACTCTCCAAATCCGTTATATATATAACAATGCAATCCAAAGCACACAGAAAATGCTGATGATGGGTGTTCTACACTTCTCTGGGACACACAGCCTTAGAAAATGAACATTACACAGAAACAATAACACAGAAACCAGTTTAACTGTATCTCTTTACTAGAAAAAATATTCTTTAATTCTGTTAAGTTTCACTTAAAAAAAAAAAACCTAGAAATTACCAATTTTTTCTTGATAAAGAGCTTGAAGAAGGTACGTACACATCCTTTTACATCTGCACAATATCACAGATTTATTATCTGTTTCCTCCCCAGCCATTCATCTCACCCCCCAAGCACGGCTTTTCTTCCAATGTGACCCTCACTCATCTCTGTTCTCTTTCACAAACAGGACTGTGCTGGTTATGGGGTGATTCCATTGCTAAGATTCTCTTTTTTTCCGAACATGTTATTCTAACCCGTGCCATATTCTCAAATATCTTGGTATGATCTGGTCTCAGTCCCATTGTGAAGCAAAGTTAGTCTACACATATTATTACTCTTAGGGATCTTTATAAAGGGCCTGGAGGAGCAAACTTCCAAGCCATTGCAGGGTGATAGAGCTCACCCATTTCAGTGCCATCTAGCAATTTGGTAAAAACAAACTAGACAGCACGGCAGCAGATGTTTGTGACAATTTCTCTTTTAAAATCAGATTACAGCAGTGTAGTGATTCAGTCCATTAGGGATTACTGTACAGTGACAAAGGAGTTGGCATGTGATACCATGTTCAGACAGCACCATAACAACAGGTGTCATGGCATCTGCTTTTAGCACTTCCTAAGCCAGACAGGGCATGCAAACACTAATTGCAGATCCATAATCTCCTGCTACATTTCGTTATTGTTTGTTCCAGCATGTGTTCCAATGGCCTTAAACCAAAAAACATTTGAATTGACCTTTCAAAATTAACCAACCAACCAAAAAAAAAAAAACAACAACAACAACCCACAATTTGGAGATTAAAAGAGAAAAAAAAAACCTCCAAATTTTAGAGATGAGCCAAGACCAAAGCCTGTATTGTAGTTACCATTAAGAAGCTAGCATTTATCAGCAAGTACCATTCCATGGTATGATATACATATCTATGTGTGTGCTGTATCCTCTGGTAATTTACAATAATTACAATGCAATAATTAAAAATAAATCACAAATAAAGCACAAAGGACCCTCCCAGCTAGGACCATGGAGCCAAGTAAAATAATAATTTCCAATGTAATAAAAACTAATCCCAGGATGGTGTTGTGGTTCTCTCTCTCACCTGGAGACTGAGGAGATCTTGGTTCAATTTCTCACTCGGATATGAACATCTCGTGTGACCAGGGGAAAGTCACATAACCTCTTTATGTTTCTATTCTCCCCCTGTAAAATTGAGATAATTGTACTTTCTTAACTCTGAGGCATATTGTGATGATAAAATCTTCAATATGGGTGAGGTACTCAGATACTATTGTGCAGGGACAATTTATATACCTAATTAAATTGATAACTCTGCACTCTAACCCGTCCTGTATTTTGTACTATATCCCTGTACTTGGAATAGAGAATTCTTGTTAGCTCATTGTGATATTGATTCTTTTAATGGTGAGCTAGTTGGGTAACTGTGGAAAAGTTCCGGAAAAGTGTTGGTACCTTCAGAAACTGCTGCCTGAGGATGGGCCAGCTATAGTCAGATTAACATTCAACATCACAAAGAGAGCTAGAAACATAGAACTCATAGAAAAAGAAGAAGTAAAAACAAAAAGGTAAGAAAAAAAATGTAACACCAGAGGTGACTGGGGTTTGGTTGGGGGCAATGAGACATTTTATTTCAAGGTTCCTCATTTTTATTTGGCCCATGGACTGTGAAAAGTGTTACCACGCTCACTCCTGGTCCTGTTTGGCAGCCAGCTCTTACCTGGACCTGTGCAAGTGGGAGGAGAAGATGGCTCCAGGAGACTTCTCTCCTCTTTTCCAGGTGGTGCTGTGCCAGGGGCCAATTGCAGTCCAGGTGGGAAGTGCAGGGAATGCACTGGCTGTGCTAGCTGTTCCAATGAGGATGGGGAAATGGAGGAGGGACGAGAGGGAGCAACCACCACCAAAGTCCCCGGAACAATTATTTCTTCAGAGGTTCCACCTCACCCCTGTTACCCCAAAGTGATCAGTGCCCTTAAACCATGATCTAGCCTTTGTTGTCGATGTAAGAGAGTAAACCACGTCAAAGCTTGTGAGCAACTTCAACAGAGAAGGAGCAGACTGTATGAAGATAAAGGAGGATGGGCCCAATCAATCTCAGAGATCCTTTCTTCAAGTCCAGGTTGAGACACCATTGCAGGAGAAAGTGAAAGATTACACTGCTATTGTCCGTGCTGTATGAATCCTGTGGATAAACTATGGCAACTTTCACACATATTTTACAACTTACTTATTTTAATAAGCAAACTTTGCAGCACTTCAGCTCATCTCTAGGCATGGGTAAGTCAATGTTGACAGAGAGAATCCGCATTGTCCCCCAGCTACAAAGTGCAAGACTGTTCACATACTCTCTCTCTTGCTTTCTCTCTGTGTGTAGCTAGATTAATTTCAGTTTCTTCAGTTCACTTTCCAAATTTTTTGTAAAAGTTACTGCCATAAGCATTTAAACATCCTGAATAGTTTTTCAAAGCAAATGGCTTCCGTTTTCAAACAAGAAAGCAATATGTGTTTTAATATTGCTAAATGTGAATGTATATATTTAGGCACAAAGAAGGTAGGCCATACTTCCACAATGGGGGACTCTATCTTGGGAAGCAGTGACTCTAAAAAAGTCTTGGGGGTCATGATGGATAATCAGCTGAAAACGAGCTCCCAGTGAGATGCTGGGGCCAAAAGGGCTAATTCAATCTTGGGATGCATAAACAGGGGAATCTCAACTAGGAGCAGAGAGGTTATTTGACCTCTGTATTTGGCATTGGTGCAATTGCTGCTGGAATACTGTGTCCAGTTCTGGTGTCCACTATTCAAGAACAATATTGATAAATTGGAAAGCATTCAGAGAAGAGCCAAGCGAATGAATGAGGGATTAGAAAACAGGCCTTATAGTGATAGACTCAAAGAGCTTGATCTATTTAGCTTAGCAAAGAGAATGTTAAGAGGTGAGTTGATTACAGCCTATAAGGATAACAAATATTTAATAATGGGCTCTTCAATCTAGCAGAGATCCGATCCGATGACTGGTAGTTGAAGCTAGACAAATTCAGACTGGAAATAAGGTGTAAATTTTTAATGAGTGTAATTAACCAGTGGAGCAATTTACCAAGGGTTGTGGTGGATTCTCCGTAATTGACCATTTTTAAATCCGGACTGGATGTTTTCTTAAAAGATCTGCTTTAGGAATTATTTTGGGGAAGATCTATTGCCTGTGGTATAGAGGAGGTGAGACTGGATGATCACAATGGTCCCTTCTGTTCTTGGACTCTATTAAACCAAACTTTCCATGCCATTAGCTGTGTTGTGGTTGCGAGTCATAATTATTAAGAACAAGGATGACTCTGGCTATTCAGCATTGAGCTTTATAAACCACTGCAGTTAGAGATATTTCCTGAGGCTGATAGAAAGAATGCAGAGAAATTATAACGTGGGTATGGGATCCAAATACAATGGTGAGTCCAGCAGACTAACCTCCGTTGCTTTGAAAGAGCTACCTATATGTGTATACTCAAAGTATAGATACACAGTTAACTGACACATGCAAATGTCCATTTAAATGCAACATAGTCTGTATCCTGAGAAGTTGCATCAGGCATGGGGGGTATTAATTATTAACATACTTTTTATTATATGGACAAATTACATCTAGTGATGTTTTGATTGGAGGATTAATTGTATAAAATCACTACATATGAAGAGGCTGCTTGTCAGAATTTAATATATTTTAGCAATGGATACATGTTGATACACAGTGAATGGCTTTTGAGTATGGCTTCCATGCCCTTAACTTAGAACAGACTTGATCACAAAGGGTAAATAAAGAAGGTCCCCTTGGTTATGTAAGAACTAGAGAGAAATATCTCGCTTAAAGCTGGATTATAAAATCCTAGGCAAAGTACAGTATTAGCCAATAGCTTCACATCTGGAGTCAGAAATCAGGTGGGGGAAGGGGGAGCGTTCATTAAAAATAGATCTGCAGAACAGCTAAGATGATTATTGGACCTGATTTGCAAGATTAGAGACATGCTACATTCTGTCGGGCCGTTTTTTTTTCTCCTGTGGCTGCACAAAAGGCCTTTATCGCAGGGGGCAGGGAATGCTCAGACCTCTCCAGGGATCAGACAAAAATTGATTGTGTGGCCAGAGTTCACTGAAGGGGAGAGAAAAGCAGCAATTGGGGTGTGGTGACGAAAGGGATGTTCTGCCTAGCTTACTCTCGTCTGAATGTATGGCTTCTCTTATATCCTTCTCCTTTGTGTAGTGATGTTTAAGCCATAGCTGGGCACAGAATTGATCCCTCAGAGATTTATGTGTCTCACACGGTGCAGATGTAAATTATTAATATGATCTTCCTACCTTATGCTCTGAGCCTCTTCCCCTTTGTATCTAGAGATTTACAAAGTTTATTGAAATTACAGAAGTAAGAGAAAAATTGTAGGTCTTTTTCCCTGCCAGGTACAGTAACTGAGGAAAGAGCTACACATTATCCAGAGATTTCTGGGCAAATTGGGCTGAGTAAAAGCAGTGGCTAAATTTCGTAGGCCAGCATTAAAGATCTCAACATGAAAACCTCTCAGGAGACGAGCTGGCTGATTAATGGGAAGAAAAGTATTGGTAAACATGATTGTAAAATCCAACTCAAGGTTCAAATCGGTGGGATTAATTTATTTTTTTGTTTCTTATCTCTGCACATTCAGATGTGCATTTCTTCTGCACAATTGTTTGTGAAGCTACTGTTATTTGTAGGAAAAACCCATAATTGAGAGTGAACATTGGTATTCACTAGTTGCTGGATAAATGAAAGTTTTAGTCATCCAATCAAGGAACAGAAACAATGTTCAGTCAGGGAACAGAATACCATGTGTCGTATGTGACTAATCTCACATAATGAATAATCAGAGTGATTTATTTCCAGCCAATCCAGAGGCTGTAATTTACTCAGACAAATGACATGACAAACAATTAGGAATAACAAACACATTCAGGAAAGCAGCAATCAGTTCTTGCAAACAGGAAAAAGGGTTACATTAATCAAATAAATGGTTACAGATTGTTTGTTCACCTCTACCTAATGCCAGTGGCTGAGAGAATAGCCGGCTTCTTGTCGAGCCATAATAATTAAGTGCAAAATGAAGATGCAGCCCAACCACCTGTATACAGAGAACCCACAGACCATTACTTTAACAGCACATGCTAGGACTGACTGTAGGCCTATTACGTTAGAAATGCAGATTCATGCAATCAGGGCCAGCTCCAGCTTTTCGGCAGCCCCAAGCCAAAAAAAACAACCTCCGAAGCAAAAAAAAATGGCCACCGCCGAAGTGCCGAAGCAAAACAAAATGGCCACCGCCAAAGTGCCGAAGCAAAAAAAAAAACCCGCTGCCTCAGAAAAACGCCGCCTCAGAATCCCCTGACTGCCACCCCCTACAGGGTGCCGCCCCAGGCACGCGCTTGGCCGCCTGGTGCCTGGAGCCAGCCCTGCATGCAATGACTTAATTATTGTTGCACAGGTAGTTTGCCACTGGGTAACTACACAGATGCAGCTTTAACTGTGGATGGCCATTAGTCCATGTTTACAGTTGTCCAAACCATCGCCGCACATACTTGAGTATTAAAAATGCACTTTTCTCTCTGTACTTTGAGGGTAAGTTTCTATGATGTAGAGGCAGCATGTAAGGGACTGTTGCTATACACACCCAAGTGCTCACTCACGACAGATTACTGTAGTTCAGGACAAACAGAGGTTAAATAGTTTTTGATTCCCCAAGCAGTTGGATGAGATTAGGTTCCACGTCTCAGCTAGTCACCAATAAAAAACAAAACAAAAGCTAAAAAACCCAATTATTGAGATTATTACATGCAGCAGCACTTTCTACACCTAATGGCTATCTCAGCATGCAATTTGGAAGGAATCTAGTTCAGTGTTTTCCCTGTAAATAATAAAATACAGTGGATCTGCGGGAATTAAGTCCTTAAAAGGCAGTGAGGTCATCTGCACAAATTCAGGCCGCTCTTCATCTAGAGAGCTTGCATTTTGGAAACATGTCATAGTTATATAATATTCTTCAATCCATGTTCAGCGTCAGCTTTGTTGCATCAGGCTTTTTCTCATTATTCTAATAATCTGCATCTCCAGCTTCACACAGTTTATCTGAAATATGTCAATAGGCAAAAACAAATCAAGCCTGCATCTTATAAACCATCATCATTGCTTGTGAAGATATAACTAATAGAGGTTGCCTTATCTAAGTGCAGTTTGTTTCTTATCTGCAGGAATATTAATACTTTCTTTCCCATGATCTAATTCAGCATAATGGAAGGGATTTATTAGAGATTAAGAAGTGGGGGCCGTTTAGGATGCATTTGTGGTCTTCAGACTTGATCCTGATGCCAGCGAAGTCAACAGGAGTTTTACCATCAACTTCAACGAGAGCAGGAGCTCATTGTCCTAGAAATTACAAGCTGAAAAATAAATCAGAAAATGGGTCGCATATTATCCTAGAGTGAAAGAGTCTCAGGACAAGGGAGAAATGAGCAGTGGAATTTCAGACTCCTTGCTGCATAGCTGGAGGGGCACATTTGTCCCATGAATCACTGCTCTCAGGCCTGTTGTGTTATTAGTAGGGTGACCAGATGTCCCGATTTTATAGGGATAGTCCCGATATTTGGGGCTTTTTCTTATATAGGCTCCTATTACCCCCCAGCCACTGTCCCGATTTTTCACACTTGCTGTCTGGTCACCCTAGCTATTAGGACAATTAATCTATGCCTGTGATCAGTAGAACTTTTCTTCAGTATTACTGGCAGTGGCTGAGAATGTACGTAACGTTGGTTTGTTTTTTCATGGATGTCTAGTTTCTTCCTGGAGAATCTGTAATTGATATTTGTATTAGCAGCTGCATCTTGGTATGGCTGAAACTGTGATGTCCTGGGATTAGAATTAGGAATTGCATAGCGTTTATACAAGTGTCATTTCTGATATGTCTGAGCCATCTGCTCTTATTATGAGAGCATGAGATAGAGTATGGTCATAATTGTTCATTATGGTTTTAAATAACAAAAACCAGGTTGGGAACTTGATACTGACTGATCTATGATGAGGACTGAGACAAGTCCCTTACATTTCACATTCACACAACAGAAGCAGAGACAGTTTGAGGGATGCTAATGCAGTATCAAATGTATTAAGGATTGGATCTGTGTCAGAGAGGAATAGTCTGTGCAAAATTCTCCTTTCTGGATTTGCTTTCTAGCGTTTGAAAAGACGAAAGGACTAAGAGCTTGACACAAAGTGCATTGAAGTCAACAGGGCTGCACTGACTTCAGTGGCTTTTGGAGATGGTTCTATGAATTAAGTGTGATTTGTGAGCCGGAAACATCTATATTCCAAATCACCAAGGATTTGGGCTTAAAACCACGTGCAAGTGGCAAAGCTCACGACCATATTGAAGCAGATCAGAGCTCACAAGAACCGGGCCATGTGAGCCCTAGATCATCTTAGTCATATTGTTTTTTATCATAAAAACCTAGGGGAAAATATTCCTGAACAATATACTATAGCTGTGACATCTGTGCTGTTTGGTTATCTACGTTCACAATGCCGGCCTGTGTATTTCACGAAAATGCAAGGTTGTAGTAATTCTCCAGCCAGCTAAATCCAGACAATGAGCTCATAATCCTTGTTACATTTACTAGTTTCCTCTTCTAATCATGTCAGAATCAGCATGAATTCTCCCAAATGTTAATGAAAAGCAGGAAGCTTGCACACACTGGGGCCTCTGGAACTAAAAATCCACATTTCCAGCCATTAATAACTAGTGCCCTGCTTCTGGGTTAATGCTGCACTATTATTTGCAGGTTTGACTCCCAGACTTTACTCTTTCTTGGGCTGCAGTATTAAGGGACTTGAAATGTACAAGAAAGTGCTTTGCTCATGAAAGCAAGGAAGCAATCTGTAAATATGTCTCATATACGGTTATAGCACACTTCTGCGCAACTCTCCCCCGACCTGCTTACCAAATCTCTTATTATATCACTTTCCATCGCCTCTTCTTTGCCATTGAGGGCAATTTTGTCTGCTTCTCCTGCAGCCATTGTGGTTGTTTTTCGGTTCCCCATGCCACCTCTAATGCATGGAATAACTTCCTGGAAATGGTCTTGTGAGGCTGCCAGCCTATCCTTATTGAAATCCCTCCTCAAGAACTACATCTACCATGATACCTACAGGAAATGCGTCAGGAAGACATTCCTAGGTGTGCATTTGTATTGCAGTAGCCCATAGTTACAGCTAATTTGCTTCCAGGTAATGTGTGTGTGTAACCCATGCCTGCTTGGTGTGGCGCTCTGTCCCCCTCTAGTGGCGTCTAGCCCAGCTAGAGATTAATGAGTCTGTTGCAGCTTTAGCTAAGAGTCATGTGACTTTTAGCTCATGCAGTAGAGGCTCAGACACTAAGCTTCAGAAGTCCCAGGTTTGATCCCACCCACTTATGACCAGGTGTTACATGTGCACAAAGCTTTGCTATATAACCACTGAATCTTATTGTGGTAGCCCCTGTCCTTCCTCCTCCGTGACTCGTAGAAATGTAGGGCTGGACGGGACCTTGAGAAGTCATCAATTCCAACCCCCTGCGCTGTGGCAGGACCAAGTAAACCTAGACCATCCCTGACAGGTGTAAAATGATGGGGATTCCCAACCTCCCTTGCAAGCCTATTCCAGAGCTTAACTACCCTTATAACCTCTGTCCATTGTTTTGTTTACTTCCTTCAGTGCATCCTACCCTGAATTATAGTATATGATCTTTGAGACTAAGACTGTGTCTTTCTGTGGGGGTACCTAGCACTCTTGTATGTGCTGTGAAATACTAAACATTATTAAACGGAATAGTCTTATATCCCCCCCTTCAAATAACAGCATTGCCTGCCAGCATACTCAGTATGTGTACCTGCATTCAGATGCTGCTGAGCAAAGAATGAATAATTTGGTACCCATAGAGTTGGTCCTTGTGCTAGAAGAAACCTAGTAGACTTCTTGGAGTGTCCGGCAATTGCACTTAGAATGTGCGCTATTCTGTGCAAATAAAGATTCCCTCAGGGGATCCATTGCATGATACATTTTTAAAAGAAATGTGCTACCAGATCTGACATTTGGTTCAATAGAGTAACATGTGCTTTCTCCTTTTGGGTTGCTTAGCTCTCAGCTGATTGGCTTATTTTTTGAAGTGGGAGGAGCGAAAGAGGAGTCATCTCATGATGTTAGAAAGCATTGGAGGCAGGTAGCAGCAGTCAGCAAGGTAGCAGAGGTCACAGGGACCTGGGGTGTTGGTTCTGTAGCAGGGCCGGCCCTAGCTTTTTGGCCGCCCCAAGCTAAAAAAAAAAAACCCCACAAGCGCCGCCCCCCCCAACGCCGGCCAAAACACCCCCCCCAACAACGCCACCCCGCCAAAATGTGGGGGGGCCAGCGGGGAGGGCGGCATGCCCGCCGCCCTGCTCCCCCTGCCAGTGAGGAGCGCGGAATGCCTGCCGCCCCGCTGCCCCGGCCAGGAGCGGAGCACGCCTGCCGCCCCCCTCCCCCGGCCGGGGCGCCGGCGGGGAGCAGAGCACGCCTGCCGTCCCGCTGCCCCAGCCGGAGCGCCGGTGGGGAGCAGAGCACGCCTGCCGCCCCGCTCCCCCAGCCGGGGCACCGGCGGGGAGTGGAGCACGCCGGCGGCCCCGCTGCCCCGGCCGGGGCGCAGGCGGGGAGCGGAGCACGCCTGCCGCCCTGCTCCCTCTGTAGTCTTTTGAGATAGAGAGAAGGGCGGGGGCGATGGCAACAAACAGAGAGCCAGCACAAATGTGGAAATGCTGTCAGAAGCTCTAAGGAAAAGACTAGGATTAGGGCAGGGTGAGAGGATTTCCTAGAACTCGGAATCTCAAGTCACGGTGAGTTTGAGAGGTCTGCTGGAACTGCGAACATCTTCCCAGGTCTATGAATGTTCACAGTCCTGGACTGAGCTTGTTTGTACGTCAAACCCAGAACCAGGGCCACCTTTAGATGTTACATTCAAACCTAGTCCAGTAATTACTAAAAGTTATCATCTGATCAAAAGTTCAGGGCCCTAAGTTAAACGAATTGCTGAATTCTAGGCAATTCCTAGGGGTTGGGACCCCTCACAAGAAAAAATCTCTGGCAGCCTCAGTAAAGAAAATCATAATTAAATGGGCACAATGACTGAATTAATCTCTCCACTACAGCTCAGCTCATCCAGGGCTAAGGTGTAACAGTGGTACAGTCAGGCTTGCATCATCACTTCGCTGTACTTGCAATGGGGCCAGAGAGTCTCCATTCCTAATGCTTTCTGGTCTGATATCTTTCAGGAGCGTTCATTTTCCTTGTGCACCGTTGCATTTGGTTCCGCTGCGGACACTGCAGGGAATGTGTCTGTGTTCAAAAATTAGTCTGAATGAAGGAAAGAAGTGTTTACCCTTTGACTAATTTCCTCCTGATTGATTTCTCATCTTGGAAAGCGTGTGGTTAATTTCTAATCTTATGTAAAGTACCATATGTGAAGTAATTTGACTTTCATCTAATCTGAAATGAGAACCTTAAATCAGGCCTCAGTTTCAGCACACTGCAGCCGTTTCTCTCGATAGTCTCAGCACTGCGGCTTTCTTCTGTTCTTCCCAATTGATCTGCTGTATCTGTGGTAGATTCCTGGCAAGGAAAAAAAAATGCATAGAAAAAAAATAGTTGTGTCAATCCAATTTGTGAATTATAACTGTCTTTCTCCAGAGCTGGGGAATTTCAAGAGTCCCATTCTCAACAATTAATTAAATCAAGTGTGACAGAAATGCTGGATGAAATCCTGGCTCCATTGACTTCAGTGGGGACAGAATTTCACTTGCTGTGTTTTGGAATCTCATGATCATTATATTATTTGTTATTTGCATTATGGTAGCGCCTGGAAACCATAGCAAAGGATCAGGCCTCGTGGCACTTGGTGCTGCCCAGGCATGTAACAAAGACCGAGAGCTCACAATCTAAATGACAAACAGGATGCAACAGGTGCATGAAACAGACAGACCGGCTGCAGGTAGGTTGGAAGGAAGAGGGAACAATAAAGCTAACAGAGTTTGGCATAAAAATGAACAAACTTTAGTAGAAAACATCACAATTCCTCTGTGTCTCCCTATACTTTGGGTCAAATTTTCAAAAGTGCCTGATTTTCAGTGGGGTTCCTAAATGACTTAGGGTCAGATTTACAAAAGTATTTTGGTGCCTAAAGATGCAGACAGATAGGCACCTAGTGGGATTTTCAGCAGTGCCTAAGCAGGATGGGTACCTAACTCCCATTTAAAATCAATGGGAGTTAGGCACGTAACCTGTTATAAATCTCAGTTGGCACCTATCTGTCGGTGCCCAAATACCTTTGAAAATCTGGCCCAAAGTTCCTTTTGAAAATTTTACACTGTGTCCATTATACTATATTGCACAGCAGTTGCTATACTGCTGCTTATCGCTGTACATGCCGGTAAAGAAGCCAGATCATGCAATATCAAGGAATGACAGCTAGATATTAAACCTCAGAATATAAAATATGGATGGGGAAGAATCAGACTATCAAGCACGAACTGGATTCAGTTGGGTACCAAAATCTGAGAGAGACTTTCAGCTGGCCATTAACCAGCCTTTGAGGTCTTGTATGCAAATGAGTACAGACATCTGTTCGTAGATATGAGCTGTGCAAATACTGGCTCTGAAGCAGCAAATGGATGCCCATGAATTTATGCTCATATGAGTTATAGATTGTGGCTGGATATCTGGCACTGGCCATTTTAATAACTACTCGATGTAGGAAACCTAGGATGGGAGAGGTTGGTTATTGTTTGGATGATCAGGATTTCACATGCCTACATCATGGCAGTTGCGTGGCCTAAGAGCTAATGAGCAGGACCAGGCTGAAGGAGATCTGGGTTTTGCTACTAGCTCTGTCACTGAATTGCTGTGTGACTTTGGTCGGATAAGCTGCTTCACCTCCCTAACTTATTTTCCCTATTGGGATATTAATGCTCACCCACCTCACAGCAGGATTTTGAGGCCAAAATCTCAATGGGCCTGATTCCATGCTATTAGAGCAAATGGTAGTTTTGCTATTGGCTGCAATGGCAGCACGGTCAGGCCACATTTACTTAAAAGAACCTTGAGGTGAAAGGCACTAGATTAGGCAATCTGATACACCTGGAAAGCAGGACATATTTCAAAGAGACAGGCATAGA
Source organism: Chelydra serpentina (assembly GCA_037349315.1). Taxonomy (NCBI): domain Eukaryota; kingdom Metazoa; phylum Chordata; order Testudines; family Chelydridae; genus Chelydra; species Chelydra serpentina. The sequence goes on from JBAIAC010000026.1 coordinate 33,493,861, forward strand.
TCAGCAAGCAAAATGTAATAAGAATTAGCATCTATAGGGCTGTCTCCATGATAGAAGCTGAACTGGGTGATGTTTAGGGGTATCATGTTAAATGAGCAATCGAAACGATGCAGCAGAAATTGCTGTGAAGGTTTGTGGAGCAATGACAAAATAATATCCCATTTCTGCTTGTCATATCATTACGCAAGCTTATAAAGCAGACCGAGAACATCATGTGGAATGACATCCGCCTCAAAGGGAGTTTGGTTTATCATCACATACCTGATAGCATCTAAAGAGACTCAAGGACGTACACAGAATCCTCTGTCCACATCTGGCCTCTTTGTATCTAACAAGACTAGGAAATCTAGGAAGATAAGATTTGAGTGCAGTGGATAACTCAACACTGATGTGTGTGTACTCTGGGAATTGTGTGTCTGCAAGTCAGGTGAGCACCCTTTTAAATATGGGGGCCTTACATGAAACACAGAAGCTTTCTGGCTCCCAGTTACATCCCCCTGGGGTGGAGTATAGTAAGAGATGAAGAGCTCACGGCTATGATCTCTATTCCCATAGCAGCTGTGCCGCTCCAATCTCTACAGCTGAGATTTTGAGGTTGCGAGAGGAAGGAAGAGAAGTCCCTGTGTGCTGGTCCAGCCTTCTCTCTGGAGGTTGCTCTCCCATTGCACCTGGGATATATGCAGACTCCTCTGGCTCAAAAGGCCACTCCCAGTAGTCACTGTTGAAAAGTCAGCAATTCCAACAGCTATAGTGAGGAATGAGGTTTTTGCCATTTCCCCCATATTTGGCGTTGTGTTACTGTGGCTGGTGATTGTTCTCTTTGTGCGGTCTTCTACCGTATATTTTCTGCCAAATGGGGCTCCAAGGCAGTTTTAAAAGTGACCAGTTCCAAAAGTTCAAACAGGCCCTGATACAGGACTTGATCCTTCTCCCATTGAAGTCAAAGGCCTGACCAAGGAAGGAGAGCCCAGTACATCTGTTGCTTTAATTCTGCCGATATTACTGGTCAATAAGCAAAGGTTCCAAACAGTGTAGCTGTCGTAAGAAGTCCATTACAAGAGTATCAATCATTGCTAGCGTCAGTGGTGTGTTTCTGCTGGCCAGAAGGGGAAAAAGGGTAAGAAGAATTATTAATGGATTTTTGTGGGGGTGGAATTAGTCAATAATATGTGCCCTAATCACTTTTTGTCTTTTGAAAATTGCCCTTTTGTTATGGAAAAGTGGCTACTGTACATGCAAAGTGACCAGTTTCCATTTATACCATACTTTTTATAGCATCTCTGCATGGTCCAGTCAGCACCCCAATTCTCCCCCAGTCACTGAGTGGGTATGTGATGGAGCAGAGAGGCCCCAGACCACCTAAGAAAGGATGAACAAGAGCCCATGGCCCCATCTAGCCCTGCCTCACCATACCTGCAGCCAGTGCCAAGCCTGGAGGGGGAATAAAGAAAAGAACCTTGCTCAGCTCCAGTCTGACTGGCAAGGAAGCAGGATGGAGCTCTGCCTCTGTGCATGAAGGAAGCTTTGTTAGTGGAGAATCAGGCCTGATAGCAGGGGCATCCACTGGGGGAGAAGCACTTAGCCCCCCAAACGACGCTCAAGTAAGAAGATACTGGGGATCAGGGCTGGTGCAAGGAAGTTTTGCGCCCTAGGCGAAACTTCCATGCACCAGCCCTGCACCCTCACCTCAGCCAGCCCCCCCGTGGGCCGCAGAAGCTTAGTCCCCCCGCCACCCACCCCTGGGCCGTGGGAGCTGAGTGTGGAACCGGGAGGCAGGGGGGCGGCTCACCGCAGCTGCCTCCTGGCTCAGGGGGGCGGCTCACTGCGGCTGCCTCCGGCTCCCCCCAAATCCTGGTGCCCAAGGCACCCACCTAGGGTCGCCTAGTGCTAGCACCGGCCCTGCTAGGGATGACCCAGAAGTGAGTTAACTTTACATTTTGCTTGAGAAGATTTTGGGGCTAAGCCCCTCCAACCCTCCCCCCCACCCCAAAAAGGAATTAAGACTGTAGGAGTGCCCAGTGGACACAGGAGACAGAGACTTCCTCCCCTCTCAACCCCAAAGGAGACCCATGGCCACGTCAGGATGCCGGTAAGGTCCACAAGGGGTCGCTACTCTAGCCGTGCTATTACTGGGTGATAAAGGTGAACAGCTCTAAGATATATGACACACTGTAGCTGCTGCTACTCCACAAATAACATGCATTTGCATGTATACATTCTCTGTAAGCTTGTCTGTTCCACCAACAGAACTTGGTGTAATAAAAGATATTACCTCACCCACCTTGTCTTTCTAAGTTTTTAACATGCATTTATTGTCCTACTTACAGATCGGTGTATTTTCAATGGCAGCAGGGTTTTGTTGCGACTTTCATCATGGTGTGATTTTTTCCCCCCCTTTCTGTATCACACAAATTTGTTTCTCTCTCTTCCCCCTTGGCAGTCCCTGCTCTAGTGTAGTTCAGTTAGAAGACAGCATGAGGGCAGTATCTACAAATCATTGTGTAGTTCTGCAGGAACAGTAGATGGCTAAAGAGTCAGACTTGAAAGTGACACATTTTCAGGTTCATTTGGTTTCACTCTGCTCTGAGCTGTTAAGATCTCGCTTTAAAATTGAGGTATCAGCAGGCATGAACAGACCCAGAACTATAGCCTGTTAGTATCGGAAGCAGAATTATTAGTGGAAATTCACATGGGATTTTAGGCTAATCTGACAGATACCAGATACAGTAGGTTTGGCTCCTGGACTCTAAATTTACACTCACTAGAGGAATGCGTACAAATAGATCTAGAGCTGTTTATTTTCCTCTCCCAGCTGTGCTTTTTAATTGGATAGCTTTCTATTTTGTCTTTAAGGGTTCAATTCAGTTTGGTACAGTTCTCATTGGGAAGCAAAAAAAGATTCTATTTGGGTCATTACCACAGCAGAGATGCATTTTGTTGTTGTTGTAGGCATCTTTTGGCTTGGAGCCATCGACTGTTCTCGTGTTGTCTTTGGAGCAGGTGGGCACTCAGACAGGATGTTTGGTGGTCTCACTTGGTGGATGGAGGAAGACGTGGAAAGGGAAAAGCTGGGGCAGATTAGTTTGAGTGGTTGGAGTTTTGGGCTACAACATCAATAAGGACCTAGGATGGCCTGCATTGCCCTCCACGTGTTCATAACACTCGCCACTCCGCATTAAAACAATGACTGTAATCAAATCTCATGCTTCCGGGCTTCAGCCAGGCATCTGCAGGGGACAGGAAGGAATATTTTTGCCTGGTGCACAACTAGTTGTATCTTGTTACCTTCTTGTGAAGCATCAGATATGGGCCCTGGTGGGAGATGGGATGCTGGACCAGTGCTCTGAGGCGGTGCAGAGAATCTACTTTCATGGGTGCCTGGCTGCTGTGTCTTGTTCACATGCTCAGGGTCAAACTGATGGCCAGATTTAGAGTTGGAAAGGAATTTTCCTCTATGTCAGACTGGCAGGGCCCTTGCAGGTCTTTGCTCTTCTCTGCAGCATAGGTTGTGGGTCACCTGCTAGGATCACCTGGGCATATCTCACCTAATCATTTCCCTGCCATTGCAGGGGCTTCAGGCATTGGTGGTGCCTTGGTCTCTCTTGTTGTCACAAAAGTTTAGTATCCTGAGAACTGATTTTAGGCCAAAGAGACAATGATGGTTCCCAAGGTTTGTAACATCAGAGTCCGTGTCTGGACATCAGAAATGCTTTCAAAAGATTTAGATTGTAAGGCTCATAGGTTGAAGTGGCCTTTCAAAGAGAAGCTTGTGTTTATTCCAACATTTTCTGAGCTGTGAAATCAGCTGAATAAGTTAAAAAAATGTCCTTTTCCAATTAAATCAACAACAATAAAACCAAAACATGGCTAACAAAATTGCAGTCAGCTTCTCAGTTGAGTTTAAAAGAACAGGAAATAAGTTTTAGATACGAATTAGATACATTCATGGGTGATAGGTTCATCAAAGGCTATTAGCTAAGGTAGTCAGGGATGTAACCTCATGCTCTGGATATCCCTAAACCTCTGACTTCCAGAAGCTGGGACTAGATGACAGGGAATGGATCACTTAATTGCTCTGTTCTGTTAATTCCTTCTGAAGCATCTGGCACTGACCACTGTGGAAGACAGGATACTGGGCTAGAAGGACCATTGGTCTGACCCAGTATGGCCATTCTTATGTTCTTAGAAGATGTCATGACATTTGAAGATAACACTAAGAGCAGCATTACAAATAAATGAAATGCATGTCATCTATTTTTCTGAAAGGCTTTTACATTAAAGTCATTAGAATGCCTTTTGGATTATTACCATTGAGGAGATTAACAGAGTATCATACATTTATGTCGGTGTAACTCATCTTTCACCTTACTTGACATGACTGAAGCAAGGGAGAATGTCAACTGCAATTTAAAATAGGGGAAAGGTTGGGTTATAAAATATAAGATGCTATCAAATAAGAAAGCAAAGAAGTCCTTGAAGATTAGAAATCTGGAGTTCCTGGCTTCCAGTTTATTAATCGGATGACTAGACCAGAAAGCTGGCTTGATCTACTACAGAGCAAAATGCAGGTTTTGCTTCTCCAGAATTCTTGCAACTACATTTGAGATTAAACACCCCCCAAATTGAAATCAAAACTTGGTCCAAAAGTTAGTTTAATCTCAAAATGGCAAATCCCCATGCAGGGCTGGCCCTAGCTTTTTGGAAATGTTCACAGCAAATCCTCCCCCGGCAGGGGCGCCAGAGGAAGATTAGTTTTTTTTGTAAATTTAAAAAAAAAAAAAAACCTTGAGTGCCGCCCCCCTCCAGGTGCTGCCCCAAGCACGTGATTGGTAGGCTGGTGCCTGGAGCCGGCCCTGTCCCTGTGGTTTTACATGAAACCATGAACCAACTGGCTTGGTCAAAATTAGTCTTCTCCAGAATGTCTTTTTAAAAGCAGGCCTGTTTATGAGTTTGTAACTAAAACCACAAAGGAGGTGAATTTCATTGGGATTAGGGATTTGCTGTGAACATTTCATATGGCTCCAGCTTGCACTGCGAAGAAAGAATGTAGCTGATTTCTGAAATGAGAACGTTTGCTATGGAAGGCACCAGTAGAGGATAAACATGTAGCTAGAAGCAAGCTTAGGGTGTAGCATTCAGATCCTGACACGCTTCCCAATTTGAACGTGTTTGGCCTGGGATTTTGGTTCAGTCCATTACCACATTTGAACTCTTCCAAATTCGGCATTTACTCAGACCTGGGATTCAAGCCCAGCTGTATATGGAATACCAAAGTATTGTGATTTTACTCTCACAATTGTGGTATAATCATCCACTTTAAACAGAGTCCAATGTACAGAGTGATAACTCTTGGTAAAATGGGCATGTCATCTCACTTTGATAGCCCTGCATGGAGAGATTCACATGAAATGCACCTCGGTATTTAAATCCTGACTCTGTTAAGACTGCAGGAAATGAATAACCCAAGTTGCAAAGTCAAAGAACCCTGGTTGTATGTGGTCTAATAATAGCTGCCACTTGAAGACCAAGGGACCAAAACCAAAACACTCTCATTCAAAATATGTAACAAGCATGTGTTTCCCTCCACAGCATCTCTATTTCCTTTATTACTTATTTAAGTAATTGCAAAGGCTGTCATTACAGACTGAAAAATCTGCAGTATGTTTATGGCACAGGCAAAAGATAAAAACTTCAGCCAGCTGTCTTATATCTTGCACTAATAAAGGAATGCCAACCTGTGACATACAGACAGATCTCAGTGCAGATTTTTATCTCAGTGACTCTTTTGTAAATTGGGGTAGCTCCATTAAAGTGAATGGAGATGAACCAATGCAAATGAGATCAGAATCAGTCCCACAGAGTGTTATGGAAATCCAAAATCCATTTCATGATCTGCATTCATTAACGAATCATTTTAAAGTTTCAAAACATTCCTGTGTGTTTTCTTTCTTTAATGACAACTTCAGAGATTGCTTCAGAGAGGAGAGGAAAAGAAGGGAGAGGCATGTTATTTCCTGGGTTCTAAATGTGTTCAGGGTGTGAATTTATACCTCGGGATCATTGCTGAAAGGGCCTAATCTTGATCCCACTGAACTCATTGGCAAATCTCCCTCCTACTGATTTCCAAGGAAGCAGGAACAGACCAAAGTTGAGCTGTGAGCAGAAATTGAGCACAAAGCGCCACAGAATATAAAAACGAAAACAAGGGTTTTTTTAATCACCTACCCACCCCCATGTGCTCCTCTTCAGTTCAGCTCTAACCTGTGGTGTTACAGAAGTACCAAAATATGTGTCTTCCCACTTTGAGTAATGCCTGGGATACTAACGCTCACATTTCTATGACATTGACTGTTTGGAAATGCTTTGCATTTGTTCACTGGAAACAGACAGGGAGCAAACAGACTAAATTCCTTTTCCAGTTCAAGTTCAGACTTACATCCTTTCCCAGTCAGCTAATCCAAACTGGACAATCAGTCACACTCCATTTTATAAGCTAAATGGTATTTCTAAACTTTTCACCTCTCTATTAGGTCTCACAAGTCTTTATTTAACATGCAGCATGGCTTCCAGGAGAGGGAGCTACAATCAAATCCAAAGCTTATAATCGGGCGGATGCTCTTGGGGAAAAGCGTGTTTGCAAAAATCATTGCCGAACGGTTATTGTTACCTCAACACTACGGTTCCAGGCAGAATGATCAGTTTGTATGTGCAGCATCAACTAAAGTACATGTCCTTTTTAATGAAATTGTTCAACGTGTATTCCTTGTTTTAAATGTATTCACTACCTAAACTGCCAAAGGTGTTTGAACACAGAACTCAAGTGAAATGAATGATGTGTTTATACGTGTTATCCACCAGAGTGCATTCCTTTAAACTGACAATCATTAAAATACTCTTCTTTCTCCCCTCTCCTCTGTCTACCAAAACTCCTACTACAACCATCATTCTTTGCTGTTGTCATGGAAACGGAAGAGTGAACTTTACATTTTCTTCTGAAAGCACCAAGATCTGTGCTTATTTTAATATCCCATGGAAGTGAGTTCCCCGATGCTGGTTCAGCTGTTCAGAACGCTGTCTCTCATGAGTTTCACCCTTGTGATTGACAGTTCAGTAGTTCCAAGGAATGTCGCTGTTGAGGGAGATCACTGTTACAGAGAAGAGGCAATCTCTTGGATCATTTCCATGGAGGGCTTTGAAGATTGGATGGAGACTTTGAATCTGACCTGGTGTTCTCTGAGGAGGCAGTGTAGTGAGCTAGTGAAGTGCTCTTAATAGGCTGTGTTGCTAAGATGCGTAGACACATTGTGGACTATATCAAGCATCTTTTAAGACCGCCATTTTCATTCCTATACACAATGATCTACTGTAATGCAGTAGATTGACATGGTCAGAAGGAGGTGCAGTCCCCTGGCCACCAAAATTTAGCAGTGGACTTGGTTACTCGTGCTCTTTCTGTTGCTAAAAGGAGTGAAAATTCATTCTGACTCTGTCACTGGAAGGTCAATGTCCGGAAGAGGGATACAGTCCCTCAAGAAGCTCTCTGGTATGAGAGAACAATATGAATCCCATTAGTCCGTTCTTTTGGAATCATCTGACTCATGCACCACATAATAGCTCCCCGCATTTCTGAGGCTGGAATGGTTGAGCTTGAAGAATTCATGGAATGTTCAGCTGTTCTTAACTCACAACCCTTTGAAGAGCTGCTTTCTTTTCTCGCCTGTCCTTTTTTCTGTCTCTGCTAATTGCACTGCACCGAATCAAAGGACTAAACCCTCCATCCCATATTTCTATTGATAATCACAAGATCTTATTTGTGGCCAGCTGGGCTAGTGAACCTCTACTCTTTTAATTGGTCAAGTCATTTCATTTTGGAGCCCGCTAGCATATGTATGGTGAGAACAATAAGAGAAAAAGGCAGATGAACACAATTAAAATCATGTGCGAAGGAAAAGTCATTGATGATTATTTTTAATGCAGTAATTTTAATGGTCTCCCATTTCCTGCTATGGAAATGTGAAACTAATTAAATCTATGACATTTTTTAACTTGAGCAATAAAAAGTCCCTCATATCTAAAGAATTCTTTACTAAGTAAGTGTCTTCCTGAAGGGGGGAAAAAGCCCTTAAATGAAATCATAAAATAAGTTGGCTGTAGCCTCTCTAGATTCTGGTAAAGATGTTGCTGACATTGTAGACTAAGGTGTCTCCAGTAACAGGAATGTTTCAGCTACACAATAGTTGGGAGTTGGGTTGGAAAATAATAACTCACCACGTGAGTTATTATTTCTTCACCGAAATAGGAAGAGAAGAAGAAAGAGAAATTTCCTCTCCATAGCGATCATGCAGCAAGTTCACATAGTCATCTTGTAGACTCAGGTCCTGGTCCTGTTCAGGTCTGTCTACACTGCAATTAGACACCCATGGCTGGCCCGTGCCAGCTGACTAAGGCTTGCAGGGCTCCGGCTAAGGGGCTGTTTAATTGCCATGTAGGGCAATTGTCGTGTAGGGGCTCGGGCCGCAGCCCAAGTTCTGGGACCCTCCCTCCCCGCAGGATCCTAGAGCCTGGGCACTAGCCCGAGCCCAAATGTCTACACTGCAGTTAAATAGCCCCTTAGCCTGAACCCAAGTCAGCTGGCTTGGGCCAGCTGCAGGATTTTAATTGCAGTGTAGACGTACTCTTAGTGAGCATCAGCTCTGAAATTGCAGTGAGGCCCTTGTGTGGATATCGGTTATACTGCTGAACCTCTGGACCAAAGAAGAGATGGAAAAGATAAGACTAGCACTTTTCATCTTGTGCTTCCCAGATTTGTGCACCGTGTGACTTAGTGGATAAGTGTGTTTGGGTCCCTCTCTATTAGCTAGTGCTAGTCCACAAAAAGGCTAAAAATCTACTATTACTACCAGCTAGCAAAGTTAGGCCTTTACCTCAAATAGCAAAGACTTGTGTCCCTGCTTCCGTCCTTGCTAAAAACCCACGGTGGAGGTCATTGCATCTATCCTTGCACTTCCCTATAGCAGGGAACTCCTTTTGCTCTCAATCTCAGAAATTTTCTATACCTACCTCTCAGTATAGAGCAGTTTCTAGTTATAATGCCAGCATGATTTTCTTTTCTTTTTTTTTATGGTTCATTTCATTGGCCACAAAAGTCAAAGATCATGTGAAAGCCAGGCTGTTTCCCATTCTTTCTATTTAATTTATGTTGTCAGTGAGGCAACTGTAAACAGAGCTGTTGGAATTAATAATAATATTTGACGTGATTAATATGGGAAATCACTAAACACCGATTTAGCCCTAAATTCCTTTATTAAATCCAAAGGCCACAGGGTACTTTATGCAGTTTCACTAAACATGCCAAAAAAAGCCTAACTAATAAGCAATTTAATACATCCAAACAGTCCCAAAACATTTATAATTTATAAGCATTTGAACAATACTTACAAATGGGCTAAACCCACGACTCAGTCCCATATTGGTCGGCTCCAGCGTGGCCAGGCAAGTATTAGCAATGAACCCTTTAAGAGTTTACCTTTTAACAAACAAGTGATGTCATTGCCAATTACTGACTCCAGATAAAAACCAATTTGAGACCATTCACCCTTATTTCTCATCTTAATTCAGATAAAATTTAGTCTCTTTTTTTCCCCAAGGCCTTTCCTTTCTTATCTTCTTCCCCACTCCTTGCTTACCAGCAGAACAGTGGGAAGGTTTGGGCTTGTTTCTTTTAAGACAGTTTTTCTTTGTCTTGTTACTGCAGCTCTATTTTATTAGTTACTTGAAACCATACATCCTTCCCACGGTACAATACTACTTATTATTCTCACGGCCTTCTTTTACTTGCTGGTTGGGGTCTTCTTTACAACACACATATTTATCCTTAACCAAACTTAAGCCAACTTTAATTCTTTAATTTTATACTTATCCTACAAGAGCTAAGGCTTTTCCTCCTCCAGCCCTCTTGAAATGAAGAAACCAACAGTGAAAGAGGAACTCAGGCAGATGGGCAGGGCCGGGTTTGCTGTTTTCCAAAGAGTGCTTCTTGACACTATCAAGTTCCATGTTCCTCTTGTAAATTTCCTTCATCTCTAGCAGATCCCGGCACCTGTAACAGCCTCCTATGCATCTTAGGGGCCAATCTTGAAAACACTGATGCACATGTTTAACTTTGCTCCATTGAGTAGGCCCAGTGACAGCAATGCAACTGGTCACTTGCGTAAAGTTACTTATAGTGTCTGTAGAAGCATTTGTTGAATCAAAGCTCTAGACTATAAACTCTTTGATGGCAGGAACTCATTTTTATTTTTACCTGTAAAGTAACCAGCACACTTTTGCATTATTTACTCCTTCTCATAACACAAAAACTAGAGGTCACCAAATGAAATGAATAGGCAGCAGGTTTAAAACAAACAAAAGGAAGTTTTTCTTCACACAACGCACAGTCAGTCTGTGGAACTCTTTGCTGGAGGATGTTGTGACGGTCAAGGCTATAACAGAGTTTAAAAAAAAGAACTAGATAAATTCATAGAGGATAGGTCCATCAATGGCTATTAGCCAGGATGGGCAGGGATGGTGTCCCTAGCCTCGCCTCTGTTTGCCAGAAGCTAGAAATGGGCAAGAGGGGGTGGATCACTTGATGGTTACCTGTTCTGTTCATTCCTTCTGAAAGACTGGAATGGGTTACCTAGGGAGGTGGTGGAGTCTCCTTCCTTGGAGGTTTTTAAGGTCAGGCTTGACAAAGCCCTGGCTGGGATGATCTAGTTGGGGTTGGTCCTGCTTTGAGCAGGGGGTTGGACTAGATGACCTCCTGAGGTCCCTTCCAACCCTGAGATTCTATGATTCTATGATTCTATGACCTGGCATTAGCCAACGTCAGCAGATAGGATACTGGGCTAGATGGACCTTTGGTCTGACCCCGTATGGCCATTCTTATGTTGCCACTATACAAATAAAAATAATGGGCTCTATCCTGTAAGATGCTGAGTATTCTGTCCCCAATCCAGCAAAGTCAGTGGGATTAAAGTCAGCACGTGCTTATGTGCCTTGTTGGATTGGGGCCAGAGCTCTCAGAACCTTGCAGGACTGAGCCCCAAAAAAGCAAGTCAGAGAAAATAGAAAGAAATTAGAGAAGGAATCCCTTAGTTATTCCTGCAGTGAGATCTTAGGGAAGATGTCAAGACAAACCACCAGTAAAGCCTGTGTATTAGTTAGAGCAATTTACTGTAATTTAGTCTTCTGGAAGTTGCAGACATAAATCTCTTTCTGGCTGGCAATCTGGAAATTGCTAGCATTCTAAGTGTTAAATGTAGATTGTCCTGTAAAAAGCACAGAACAAAGAAGATGCAAACAGTTCTGTAAAATGTACTTTATTATGTATCATCTTCCCCTAAAGTGAAACCACTTTGAGCGTATTCAGACACCACCAGGAATAGACTCATAGACTTTAAGGTCAGAAGGGACCATTATGATCATCTAGTCTGACCTTCTGCACAACGAGCTCCTTCGTTGTATCATCTCTGTGCAGGGTGGCAACTTGCTTTCATATTCCCTGTTGCTTTGAACAAATAAATGCTTTCTATGGTACCTGTTGTCATCAAACAACTCTGATAATAACAATGTCTAGCAAGGCTTGATGAGAGGAAATTATTGTGACTTGGAAAGAAAAAAAAAGAAGGATGCAGCTGTTTTCCATTGAGCAAGCCAGTTTCAGAGCACTGCCCCAATTTCCCTTTAAGATAGAGTGCACTTGCACAAGGAAGAGGGATTTGCTTTGTGTCCGCTCGTGTTTCATTGCAAGTCCACCAAGTGTTTGACACCTAAACTTCATGCCCCACCCACATCACATACCTTCCAGCAAATCTAGTCATGGCTAGTCATGCACAGTGGCAGGGCATATGTTGTGTTTAGTCTACTCAGTTTGCTTTGGTGCTCACTATTACATAATTTATGCCTGGTTTCTGGGCAGCGTCTGTTGTTCCTAATTGCAGCTTATTGCAAGTGTCACAATAGGGAACAAAAGTGACCATTCAGCTGAGCACGAGGTAATGAGTTAAAGCTGAAATAATGCACTTCAAAAAGGCTCCTCCTAAAACTTCCTCTGACATCTATCTCTACATTTCCTGCTGAAATCAGCATTGGGTGTCATCTCTGAAAGGATTCCAGCAATGAAGTGTGGGAGGGAGGGAGAAGAGAGCTGAACAATAACCTAGTATGGACCTTTTGAAGTTTTTCATAAAAAAACCAGAAAGAGAGAGAACCACTCCAGAACAGCCCAGTAGTTATGATGCTCACCTCCCAGACCCAGGTTCAAGTCCCACTTCTGAGAGCAGAGATTTGAATCAGGGTCTCCCACATTGCAAGAGAGTGCCCTGGCTATTTGGAGTAGGGTTATCTCTCTCCCCTTCTCTGGCTTTGACCAGAAATTCCATTCTGGATTTGAGAAACTTTCCCAACGAAAGTGATACATTCCTGTGAAAAGTTTTGTTTTTGACAAATCAGCATTTTCCATTGAAAACACATTTTCAAATAATTCCCCGACCAGCAATATTCACAAGTATGCCAGCAAACCCCTCTTTCAGGGATCTCATCCTAATCACCGATCCCCCTTCCCAGGGAGCAACTCTGCTGCAAGAATTGATACCAGCTGCAGAGATTAAGGCAGAGAGCAAACTTCCTTGATGCTTGCTGCAGCTCCCACAAAAAATCTTCCACAGAAAACCAACTCCAGCACACCATTTTCTTCCAAGCCTGGAAACTTGCTCATGTACTAAAAAAAAATAAATAAAAAAAAAAAAACTTGTAAGACTCGGTGTGTTTCCCAAATGCTTTCTTGTTTGCAAAGGAAAAGTCCAATAGACGTTGTGGCTTCTAAGAGTAAGAAAAATTGATAAATTTCTACAAAAAAGTGGGTGTGTCTCTCCAAAGTTATATTTCTCAAACTACCTCCTGCAGTCATACTGGAGTGTCATTCTCAATTTAAAATGCCATCCTGAGAGTAATATGGTAAGACAGAACAGTACACTCTGAATGGTATTTCCATGGGCTGTGAATATCCATCCAGTTCAACTGAAATATGCCAGTCTTGATGTGAAATTATTCATCTATTAAATGCAATATCATAAGATCAAATGTTTTAAAGGAGAAAAAATGTTTAAGAGGAGGATTTAAACCTTTCTTTCTTTCTTTCTTTCTGTTTATAACTGTTTGGAAACTTGAAACTGCTTTCTAACCAAATTTTATATCCTCAAAACAAACAGTGGTTTGTTATTTACAGTTTCTCATGAGAAGCTCCGGTCCTGCTGGCTCTGAATTATTTATTTATTTGAGGGGAAAGAACGGTGCCCACACTGCAGCTGCTAATAAAAGTCCATAATGCATAACAGTGCTTAGTTTCTTGACCATGGGTATTCTAGTATAACATTTCTTCTAAAAGATGAACTAGTCTTTTTAATCCTTTCAGCTTGCCAGAAAAGTTTGATTTGAACAAGGAAGGAGGAATCTAAAATGAATTTTAAAAGAGATCTGTCAGGTTTTAGTTGTGAAAGGTGTGACCTGTGGAAATTAAGAAATTAAATCCATGTGGGTCTTCGTTGTTCAAAATCTCAAAAGTCTATAAGCACTATAGAGATAAAGGACTCTAATGGCATTGATGGTCTTGGAATAAACATATTTTATATTAGCTTTAATGAGTTCCATCTCATGTAGTTATAAGAAAGCCCTCCTGATATCCTGCATCAGTGACCCTAACTGCTGTAGTGAAACAGACCAATGGTCCACCTAATCTAATATCCGGCCTCCAATAGTGACCCAGTCACAGATGCTTCAAAGGCAGGTATAATGTCCCCACAATACACATGTTTTTGCAAAGCTATGACACTGCGCCATGGTACAAGGCAGTGCAGCTCTATGGAAATTAATGGATTTGTCCTGACACCAAGTCTAGATTTCGCATTTACTGTCAGTCTTTAAAAGGACGTCACTGTGACGTGTCATTCCATATTCTTCATGAAAATATGCTTATGATCTGAATGTGACATAACTGAGATACTTTATGCAAGATGGCTCATGTGAGGTATCATTGGAAAGATTATGATTTACTGAATGCGATTATTCTATTTGTATGCCTGTGTCATTTCTGTACCTGAAGTTAGGATCTGTATCTGTATTTCAACGTGCTACTTTGGGTGACGCCCACTGCTCACACTTCAGGTACAACAATGGAGAAGCCAGACAGGGCGGATGCCCATCAGCGAGGACAATGGACTGTGAAAAGCTTGGCCTTCCTGTGGACGCTCCATACTGCCACTGACTCATGAACACTGTGATCCTACAGAGTCAGGTGGTCTTGTCACCTGATACTAAAACATTACCTGGGACTTCTTGTAACTTTCATAGAATCATAGAATATCTGGGTTGGAAGGGACCTTAGGAGGTCATCTAGTCCAACCCCCTTGCTCAAAGCAGGACCAATCCCCAATTTTTGCCCTAGATCCCTAAATGGCCCCCTCAAGGCTTTAACTCACAACCCTGGGTTTAGCAGGCCAATGCTCAAACCACTGAGCTATCCCTCCCCCCTTCCACTGTAAGGGAAGGGGGGTCAAGTTTGGGAAAACAAAGGATTCCTGCCTTATGTAAATCCTTTCATGGTGGGAAGGAAGGCAAACAGGACTCCTCCTCTCCACAGCTGTCTGCCCAAGAAGAAAGATTGCAAAAGCCACCTGAAGGGAAGGCCAGGTGGGGGGAGTCCAGACTGATACGGGTCCAGTCTGAAAAGGAATATAACTGGAACTCTGAACCACAGCAACTTTGCAACCTGCCTGCAACAACATCTACGGTGAGAAATACTATTTGTAACCAATTTCTTTAGCAAAACTAGCTTAGTTTGAGTGTTTGATATCCTTTGGTCAGTAATCTGCTTTGTTCTGCTTTTACCACTTAAAATCTGCCTCTTAGAGTTCATCAAATTTGTTTTGTTTATTATTAAACCCAGATTCTGTCATTTCTAAGTGGGGGGCAAGAAGTGTGCACACACCTCTCTCCACATTGAGGGAGGGGGCCAATTTCATAAAACCTTTGGATTTGTACCCTTTGAAAGGAGCGAGCACCAGAGTGTTGGAGCAAGTCCCTTACGCCGAGTCTTCCCAGAGCTGAGCTGCAGCTGCGTATGGCCCTGCCTGTGTGTGCGTGAGAGGAGTTTCAAATGCCTGGCTCAGCAAGACAGGTTAGAGGGGGCCCAGGCTGGCAGAACAGGTAGTCTCAGTGGTATCTCAGCACATCAGGTGGCTTCCTAGGGGGCATAACCCGTCACAGCCACCTTAATAGCCTATGCCTAAACAATATGGTACTGGCGCCCTCTGCTCAGAACTACAATTGCTGTCTGTGCATTATAATTTATAAACCCTTCCTTTGCCGTAACACCGAACAGTTCCTGGATCTAAAAGGGACCTCAAATGATACCCCGCTGAAGATTATACAGTGAAACAAAAATGTTACGTGATTAAAAATAAAAAACTGTTTTGAAAAGAAGCGTAATTTATTCAAATGTGGGTAGTTTGTTTTGAAAAGAAGAAGTCAGGTTGTAAGAAGTCAGGTTCTTACCCAAAATTTAAATGAATTGAACTTAATCCAAAATGTACGAAGAAGCCATTATAAAGTTCAGAACACAAAAGGGAAAATTGCAGGGTGGGTTGCATTTCCCCCTTGAAAATAAAACATCCTTCATCCATAAACAGCTGGCATGGTCTTTACTTACTCTTGGTGCTGACAAGCCTTTGAAACGATGGGAAATCCTGTGCTCGTGTATCCCTGATATTCTGTTACATTGCAATCTGTGACCTTGCTGTCTGAGCCTGCCTGGGCACTGAACTATCTTTCTCCCTCACTGATTCCTAGTCAGAGGCTGAGGTCAGTAGGAGGGCAGTACACACAGCACCTACGTTTTCTTCCTCTGAGTTAGGGACTCTTTGCTGCCAGTTTTCTAGCTTTCATGATCCCTGTCATTTGGTACCTTAAACCAAAAAAAAACCCCAAAACATTTAGCATAATGTAAAAAATGTGTTCTCTGGTAGCTTAGAAGGGCCCTTTACATACAAGCAGTGGATTGAATTTTTGCAGTAAGCAGCACAATATTTTACCTCCTTTGTAGCATAGATGATAGGAAAGGGAAATCTCCCATAAATTACAGTTGCAATTTAAAATGTTGGAGACTCAACGGTCATGAACTTCCTTTAGTCTTTGGAAGAGGCTCCTCTTATTATCTGCAGGGTACCTATTGTATGTGGCCTGGCTAGTGAAACATTCAACACACACATTCAATCTCATTCATGAAGAACATGCTCATGCAGCAGAACAAGAGTCCCCTGCATTTTTCACAAGGCAAAGTAATCAATCCAAGTGTCAGAGGAAACCCTGATTCTTGGCTCCTGATCCCCTAGGGTCCTATTCCAATACAGTCAACAAAAGGTGTTTGTTCCAGGGCCAATAACTCTGTTTTCCCAGTTTAGCTAAATATCTGAGACGACAGGTGGGAGTATTCAAAACCTTTTGCCCTCATTTATGTTTCTCTTTCTAGGTTTTCCTTGGCCCTCATTTCACAGCTGCAGCTGATTAACCATCTCTGGGGGTGACATTCACCTTTGCTTACAACAGCATAAATCTGGAATAAGTGCATGTTAATCAGTGGAATGACTGTGGATTTATACCAGTGTAGACGAGAGCAGTCTTAGGCTCTTTGTCACCAATTTTGGCCCTTGTATTATTCTTGGTGCTGTATTATTTGAACTGAAGTGAAACAGCATAAATCTGGAGTAATTCCCCTTTGGGGCCAGAGTTTACACAACATTGTCATTATTCATTCTAAGGCATTTCCACTGCAGAGCTACAGTATATGATTCTCTATGTACATTTTGGTTCTGGAATTGGTTCCGTATGCTTGGAACATTCCACTTGGTAGCTAGGAGGTTGAATGATGTAGCTAATTTTTTCCACTGTATTATAATATATACCTGGTCTGTATTACAACATTCTATCATTCCACTCTGATTCAGAACTGGGCAAGCCTGTTGAAGTTAATATGGGGTTACACTAGGGTGACCAGATGTCCAGATTTTATAGGGACAGTCCCGATTTTTGGGTCTTTTTCTTATATAGGTTCCTATTATCCCCCACCCCCTGCCCTGATTTTTCACACTTGCTATCTGGTCATCCTAGGTTACACCAGTGTAGCTGATGGCTGAAGTGAGCCCAATGTGGGTGGAAGGAGATGCTTTTATTCTGAAAACCTCCCAAGCGTTCCGACAGGCTTGGAAAAATGAAGTGTCTGACTCCATGGCACATTAGCAAAACCTGCTAATGGTTTTGAATCACAATTGATGCAGTTTTTCTAAAGGGAAAAACCTTTCCTCAGAATCCCATTTCCACCCAGCAGGCAGCTTCCACAATCATGCATTGTTGCTCCAGTCAAAAGAAATTAAGGGGACTAACAGCATTTCCCTAAGGCTTTCCAATGGAAGCAGGGCTTGCTAATCTTTAGGAAATTATGCTAACAAGCTCCAGGCCTGAACTGTAGGAGTTCAGTGCACCAGTCTCTGAAATCACACACGACCGTTAATCTATCAGGGCTTTAATGAACTAGAAAATTTGTGCTAAGCAGAGATAGGAAAGGTGCTGTAAAGTTCCTCCCATCCAGAAACTGGGTTGATAACAGTGAAATATGAAAACAACAAAGCTTTTTGGGGGGCTGAGATGCTTCTGGTAACTGCTGAGCACTTTCAACTCCTACTGAAGTCACGGCACATCAGCCCCTCTCTGGATCAAGCCCATTGTGATTGCAGATCAATAAGATGTTTGGTGTCAATGTCAGAAGGAAACTCACCTTTCAGACAATCTTCCATATTTCCTACCATTTCGGGAGGCAGAAGCTGCAAGAGAGACCCTTAGAACACATGGCTGATCAAACAAAACACAACTGCTAGAACCGGTCAGAAAATTTAAAAATAAAGATGAAATTTTGGCAACATTTAAATTGTTTTTTAAAAACCATGTTTTGCCCCATTTTTTCCCAATGATCCCTAAAAGTTGCTTATTTCCTGTGCAATATTCTAGTCTGCTTGATTTCTGTGGAATAGTATTTCTTAATGGACAGCATGCAGGGTTGATTGGTCTGTAAAAGAAATAAGCTACTGTTGCATTCATGGTAGGGGTCTGGTTTAGTTTAATTAAAATCCCACTCCATAGAAACTGGAGAGACTGGGAACCAATGATGACTGAAGTGGGGTGGCCTCCCCATTTAAGGGCTAGCAGCCTGGAGGTGGCCAGCCAGACCTGTACAATTAGCCCTACCTGGAACACCTGGGAAGGGGGGTGGGGTTTAATTAATAGAACCAGCTGGGTCTAGCGGAGATGAGAGAGAACAGTGGGAAGGGGGATGTTTAGGGAGAGGAACAAGAGTTAAGCTGGGGGTGAGAGGGTTCAGCTGAAGCTGCTAAGGCAGGGAATGGCTGCTAGGAGTAAATAGACTTCTGCTAGGGGCTCTGAGGTTATTAGGTGGGAACTGAGAGACTATAGAGGGAATTGGGAAAGATAACACTAACTGCTGTGAGCAAGCAGGCTGCAGTAGAGGACCCTGAGTCTTAGGGAAAAGACTCCGCAGGGAAGGCCTTGTAGGCCCCAGCATGAAGGATTACCAGGGTGGACTTGTGGGAGGTTTGAGAACTCTGTTTGGGGATTGATTTGGTCACTTTATTTGATAAATCCAGCCCCATGGAGGGGTTTGGCAAACCCAAAAAAGTCTTTGTTTTTGGAGGTTGATTTAAAGGGCCCTGAGTTGAAGGAGAGTAGGGAAACTGAGGAAGGGCTGCTGCAGACTGACCTCTGGTCACAAGAGGGTACTTGGGAGCTGGCTGGCCTGGTTACAAAGGGTTTTACTCACAAGGAATTCTAATTGGCAATCCACAAGCAGCTTGTTTTCATTTTCTCCTTAAAAGAAATAGACGGAGAACTTTTTTTTCACTGATCCTGCGAAGAGTTCAATCAGTGTATTCATGTGCTTAAAGTTATGCACGTGTAAGTTGTTGCAGGATCAGTGCCTAAGTTAAGGCATCTCTGCTTTAAAGTTTATAGGACCAGTGCCTAAGCCATCCTCCTATTATATCCAACAAACTATAAAGCCTGCCAAGAGTGAGGGTGGGGGATAACTACCTATTTTTAGAAATTGGGGGGAAATTTTTAAAAGTTGCATGGGAGGGGATCAGAAAAAAAACGTTTAAAAAAAATAGAGAGGGGTGGGAAGAATCTTGGAGCTAATCACCATCCTTGTGGGGATGGGAAGGATATTTTCATTTGCTTCGCGCCCCCCTCCCCCACTTCTACTTCAAACACTTGCATTCAAGTCACTGCATATGTTGGCCCTAACTCCAAACAGCTCTGCGGTGGTCTTCAGCAGCACATCAATAGACTGTATACACTGTTTGGCATAGCCCCAGCTTCTGCATGATGTCTTCCCCTAGAGAAGGCCATGGAAGTCTGCGTCTCTGTGTGTGGGCTTTATATTTGCAGTAATTTAAAAAATAACACACCATCTTTATGTTTGTTTTTTGGGTCAACTATTTAGCCTTCTAATCTCTGGGGGCAGTCCATCTAAAAACAAAAGGCCCTCAGTGTCTCAGCTGTATTGGGATGAAAGCCGTGTCAATTCTAGTTTGTGTTTTCTAATCTGGGACTGCTCCTCATCTCTCAGCCGCAGTTACTGCTTTTATTCTGTAATCTCTGCCAGAGACAAAGGGTCTAACAAAGCAAATTTAATGTTTATGCATAAACTGCAAAGATATAATACAATAGTCAGGACTTTCACATTTTTCTGATTGTCTTAACCCTTGTGAGATCACTGTGAAGCTTTTAATAAAATGCCCTTTATTATTTATTGCATCATACGATCTACATGATGAAAGAGAAAGCGCCAATTTAAACTTGGCTCCAAATTAAAATTTTGTTGAAAGGAGATTCTATGCCCCCTCAGACCGATGGGAACATTTCCATGCACAAACTTCCCAATGGAAACTTAGCTGAAAGCCGGTATTCACTCCCCTGCAGTGCTTAAAACCTACACATTTCAGCACTGAGTCTGTAATTTTTGCCTTACTAGAGTCGATAAGAGTTTTGCTGTTAATTTGGGGAGGGGGGGGAGGTTCGATGAGCCTATGACAATTATTTATACCAGCCGAGGATCGGCCCCCTTACTGTGAAATTGACCGTAACTAAAAGCCAGAAGGTCACAACTTGAAAACCTAGCCTGTTTCAAAAGACGAGTGAAAAGTCATTTCAGGACCCTGCGTTCCCATTGCCAAATGTTCTCATTTTCCAATCACATTTCCCTTCTAAAGAACAATTTTTTTTCTTTTCCTGTTTATTGTGTGAAAGACTCACATGGACAGCAGGGGCAACTGACTACTAGACGCAAGGGGCCTGATTCTTGGTTATTCTAAGGACACTACACTGACTCCTTAAGGCACCTTTATGTTACCAGAGCCATATAAAGGAGCATCACTGAGAATCAGGCCCAATGTGCTGTCCTGAGCACAAAGTAAATTGAAAAGATATAGGGAACTCTATTTCAATACAGGGTGAAATCTTGGCCCTGTTGAAGTCAATGGGAATACTCCTATTGGTTTCAATAGGGCCAGGATTTCACTCCTGATCAGTTCCAGAGATCTTGGGTGACAGTCCCTGCCTCAAAAAGGAAGTATCTTTTGTGCTCTGTGTTTGAACAGCATTTAGCACAATGGGATCCCGACTAGGCTTCCAGGGCCCTATGGCAATATAAATACTACTACTTGCAACACTAGACAGTAAAATATTTTCAGGCGGAAGTGGCAGTTTAAAGTCTCTGAGTGTCCCTTGAAATTGGCCTTCGTCGATTTCCATGGCCCAAGATGATAGAAATGCAAAAATCAACGGCTTGTGTTTTACATAACAAACTACCACTTAAAGGGAATGTTGCTTCTTGCCACATGTAGGGCCTCAATCAGTTGCTACTCAGTGTTTACTCCCTTGCTTTAAAAAGGAGTTCTGCCTGTGTCAGGAGCCAGTGAAGATTCCAGGATTTGGCCAATGTCCTGATATTTGGCTTTTACCCCCTTTCAAAGTGGGAGCCTGCTTGCAGGTATGAAAGAATAGCCAATGGCAGCACGTTGGGCCAATCCAATTCCCATTGAGTTCGATGGAAAGATGCCAATTGTCATTGATGGGAGATGGATCAGACCCTAGAGGGAGGGAGGGGCAGTGAGCTGGCCATGCTGCCTGGCAGCTGTGGGGCCAGAACAGCAAGCAGAGGTGCAGACATTACACATGTCCCAAGATATGCAAGGATGGGGCCAAGAATCCATGTGGAACCTCATGCCCAGTTTGGTTCTAGGCAGTGCCTCCTGCCCTTTCCACTTCCCTGTGGGTCTGCCAGTAACTCAGCCTGGCGGACAATATATTAGGACACCCATGTAATGTTTTATGAGCCCTTTCCCCCCTTTTGTGGGGGTTTTTTCCCCATAGTCTCAAAACGTCAGGTTTGTAAAGAGCTAGTTTACAAAATTCTGAATCAAAAATTTGCTGCTTATGGTTCAAACATTCTCCTCTGCAACTGTGAGCCCAAACAGCACTGGACTAGTTCATGAGGATGAGACAGTGAAACTGACTAGAAATCCCAGTCCCATCCCCCTGAAAAGTGAAACCGACCGACCCATTCCCAGTGTGTAAACTGAATGAAATGCACTGGGTAAAAATATGGGGTACGGGGAATTGATGCATTTTGGACGGAGCTACGGAATTGAGGGAACTTAGTATTTGGCAGGGAAGAGAAGAATTGTATCCTGGGAATGTGCCAAGTATCACCCTCTGAGGCTACGTCCACACTTGGAGCTAGGGGAGCTCGCACAGACATGCTCGCACTAGCTCTCATTGAGCTAGTGCACTAAAAATAGTTGTGAAGCCAGGATAGCACAGGCCGGAGCACGTGGCAGCTATGCCAAGTAGGTACCCGCAGGGTTCAGGCAGGTTTGTACTCCACAACGCTAGCCCATGCCACTGCTCACTGCCGCCCATGCTACCCCACTATTTTTAGCATCCTAGCTGGATGAGCGCTATCATGTGTTTCTATGCAAGTTGGGAATCACACCTCCGCTCCAACTCAAGACACATCGTCAGATGGAAATTTTTTAAGGTAGCCTCCTGTTACATTACTGATAGCACATTATCGGGTAGAACTGAGATTCATAATAAATCACCCCACTTTGGGGTAGCCACCTAGTTGAGCACAATTTCTCCATACTCCTGTACATCTCTTGAAGTGACAGCTTTGTTTTAATGAGTCACTGCTTCAGTGGGTAGACTGCCTAATGCTTTAGTGTCTGCATTCCTGAATCTGCATTTGGCTCATCAGCCCACAGGGAACAGACATTTCACTAACAAGCTCTCAGAATAAAGGGCCTGGTTCTGAAAACAATTACTCACATTCTTAAGTGTTAGCAGGATCAGGCCCTTAGCAAAAGATTAATTTGCAATGTGTGGTAATAATTTTAAATTAACCTGTCATCCGTGATGACGTGTAGCCTGAGAACTGGAACGCTGGTTGACAAGAAACTTTAGAAGAAGTGGATACAACCAGATGTTGTAGCAATGTAGTCTGATTCTGCAAACGGCTTTGCACGGATGCCAGGGTCCATCTGTGCAGAGCAGTGTGTAGGAGTAAACAGTCTTCACACTAATTTTGTGTGACTTCCTGCTATGGATGTGAAAGTTGGGTTCCAATTTACTTTCCCTTGATAAGACCGGGTGGATCTGTAATGATTTATGAATACTGTAGGTGACCTGGACAGTGAATGTTTACTGTATGAATATGTTGGTTTAATTTAATAGCAAGCTGTTGGAAAAACAAGTGGGAACACAAGACAATGGGTCCAGTTAAGATACCTGGGGGCTCAAAGACAATGCCTGAGCCATTAACTGGGAAGATCGCACTTTCTTGTCTCCAGCCAAGTTACACAGCTTGGTTCACCAATGCTGAGAACCAATGGATCAAAAGGACCAGAAAGAGTTAAAAGGACTCTGGCCAGAAGTCAGGCTGTTGCAAAGGCATAGATTGACCCACAGACACCTGTTTGGGGGGCTGCCAAAGATAGGCTTTCCTAGGCTTCAGGGAATGGTGAACCTTTAGCAAGACAAGCATGTGTAGCTCTTTTATTGTTTAAAACCCTCTTTCTCTTGTATTCGGCTTTGTTCCTACTGTTCAGATTAAACAATACTTTGATTTCAGAAAGCTGCCTGGGGTCACTGTATTTACTGTTGGTCACAAACTCGCAGAGTATCCACAGATACTCAACCACAGTCAGACCTGTGGGGGTAAACACAGGCGACCCCCAGGATGCTGTTGCGTGAAACTCAGTCTAAATGGGGAAAACTGTATGATTCCATCCCTGGAACGTAATGGCACGAGACCTCATAATTGAGGGGTTTCCTCTCGGAGAAAGAGCCGGCAAGGCAGCTAGCCCTGTAACTATAACAAGGGCTACCAGTGCTGGCAGCTCTTTAGTTGAGAATCTGGAAAATCTGGCCATAGGTAAATTATATGTATTTTCATTGTGTGCAGCAGTAGCATGGATCTATCCAATACACTAAATCTACCCAATGTACACGTGGTTCTTTGACTGAAGTGCCTATTGAATTCAGAGAAAGTTTGCATAACTGCAGGTTCTCTTGAAAAATCTAAACCTAAAAACATAGCAAAGATCCCTTCTCCATTATCTCGTTGGGAGTGGGTTTGCCCCCCCCCACAGAAAAGACTGTGGGGGATTCCCCCAAACCCAGAGGACCCCCAGAAATCTATTTAAGCCCCAGTGCATCTGCACCAGCTCTAGCAGGCCCACTGTGTCTGCGCAACCAAGGACATCCTGCCGCGGAAATTATTCCACAGAAAATATAATCCAGCCCAAAGCTGTGTTATCCCTTTTGTCTTAGCTACACAGCCCCTCACCCACTACTCTCTCAGCGGGCTGAGTCTCCACCCCCTTCCCACACGTGGACCTCAGGCCAATCAAGCACTTTCCATGAGGGTCTGAAGGAAGAAAACTGATTGTGAAAGTGGCTGAGTCCCTACGTTAGCGTAGGTGGGGCGATTAAGTAAGGCAGTGCCCGCTCCGCCCATGGCTCATGAGATGGGACTTGGAATGTAACCACACAAGAAGCTATGATTTAGTTATTCCACCATCCTCCCTTTTTTTCAGCTCTTTGGGGGATTGAGGCCAAGTACGTTACAAAGGAATGCTACCAGGCTGCCAATAATGCAATTAAAGAATCAGGCCTCATCTGGGATTCTGGTTTGGCAAAGAGCTCCAGCCTGCTAGATTTAGATTGGGACAAAATCAAATTCAATAAAGACTTTTAAGAGAAGATGAGAGAATTTTGTTGTGTGTTGTTCAATTACCTCTGTAGCACATAAGTAATTTGCATAAAAAAATACTGCAGAAATTACAGGAGGGTTAGGCAGAGAAGAATGATCATTTGGAATTGAAGCTGCACAACAGAATTAGCTTCTGGCAGACCCTCAAAGTAGGGAGCCATGGAATGGGATCAGAAACTCATGCAAAGTCAGCCTGTGTTTGTCTCATCCAAGGCAAAAGAAACATGCTTAAGAAAGCAGCTAAAATATGATCCCATAAAACCTGGACTTCTCTAACTTTCCCTATA
The DNA here is from genome assembly GCA_037349315.1 of Chelydra serpentina. Classification (NCBI taxonomy): domain Eukaryota; kingdom Metazoa; phylum Chordata; order Testudines; family Chelydridae; genus Chelydra; species Chelydra serpentina. Next base: position 33,518,584 of record JBAIAC010000026.1, read on the forward strand.
ACTTTTGATATGTAGGACCAGACGGGTGCTGGATATGTCCCCTCCCAGTAGGCGATGAGGGTATCCATGGCCACAGCATTACAGATATTATGGTGATAAGTATAGTATAAGAACCTATACAGAACGGAACTGTCCCCTTCTTCCCTGTACTCTGCAGATAGTGCTCTCCACAGTTGGAATGTGTAGGGTAGGGGAGAGGCAGGGATTGGCTGAGGGCAAGTAGGGGCAACATGATTCCTCAGTGTTTCCACGGAGATCATCCAGGACAACATATAATTTACATGATATATTTAGCTTATATTTCGTTTTTACTCAAGTTAAGTGTCCTCCAAATACAAAGACATTAGGATGTTTCTCCATTAATTTTGTTCAGGAAAGAAGAGGGAATCAGGAATGTGTTAGGGATGAATGTCATTTTTTTTGTAACCAAATACATTGAAATAAAACTGAACTACATACTTTGCAGTGCATTAAATTCAAATGGCACATGCCAGGAGAAACTCCACGGAGAGTTGGGAGTTACAGTTGCGACTGCATTCCATAGCTTGTACAAATTCATCAGTTCGGAAGGAAATGGCATAACGCAGATCTGTAATGCAATCTGCTTTTGAGCATTGCTCCTAATCCAAGCACAGATCCAATAGGATATCGTAGGTTTTTTTCATTTTGTGTTCAGCAAATGATAACCAGATAGTTTTCCTGCTGAAGCAGTAATGTCCACTGTTAATCCCTGTGTGTAATGTACAATATACTCTCATTCAGGCTTTACAATACAGATATAGTCATTTTTCTTGTTATTTCCCATGATGTAAACAGTTCCCTGATTCTTCCAAATCCTCATCTTCCTTTCTCTCTAAAATATTTCGCAGCAGACACACAAAAGAGAACACTGAGGGAAACTGAATGTGACTGAGAATGCAAAACATCAACTTAGTGTGGCTATAGCACATTACATCCAAAGTATTTCCATGTTTCCCCTTTATCTCTGGAATAGGAAGATCTCCAATAGACGGCACCTATGGGAAAAGCAAGTTCTGCCATACTTAAAAGCCGTGACTTACTGGGGACACCGCACTTCAATAATGAAGTTATACTAAGGACTCTATTCAGCTGGAAAGTTTTGTGCACAGTGGTGATGGGATGTACCAGCCTTGCACTGAGCTGCCAGGGACAGACCAATCATTGTGGGCCCAGGAGGCCACACCTCCTCTTCCCTACTGCACATGCTTCATGTGGAGAACTCAGATAAAAGGAGGCAGCCCAGGCCAGTCGGAGTGGGGTGGGGAATGGAGGAGGAAGGGAGTACACTGCTGCAGCACCCCTGGTGGTAAAGCCTGGGAACCTGGACTACCCGCCAGACGACCTGCTGGCTGCAGAGACCACTGTGGAAGCCGAACCACTGCCCACTGAAACTACGCCCCAGCCCAGAGAGATATGAGGCCTATAGACTGATTGTTCACTTGCCTTGCCCCGCCCTGGGGTTGCAGCCTGCTTTGCCCTGCCCAGGGGGCTATTCCCCACACTAGTGGATTGTTTGCTTCCTCAGCCAGGAGGCTGCCAGGCTATAGACTACTTGCTTACTTTGCCCCACCCAGGGGCCGCAGCCGGCTTGCTACTTCGCCCTGACCTGGGGGCTAATTCCCCAGACTGTTTTGCTGCCCCAACCAGGCAGCTTACCTCACCCCGCGCCGGGGCTGCAGTCTGATTGCTGCCAATAACTATCGCCTGCCCTTCCAGGAGGCTGTGGGGCCACAGATTGTTTTGCCGCTCAGAATCCACGGATTACCTGTTTAGGTGACCCCGTCCGGGGAGCGGGCCACACTTGGCAGAAATCACCCTCTTAACGGGGAAGCCCACGACCGACTGGCGGAGCGGGCTATTCCCATACTGGACTGATGGGGGCACCCCAGCTCGACCAGCAAGGCCCCACCCATCAAACACAGATAAAATGGTGGAAATCCTCAGTATACGCTTCCAAGCCTGCAGAACTTCCATAAGAAATTCAGCTGGAGTACTAAACCTTTCTGTTCTAGCCTGTTGCACAGAGATCCCTCACACTGAGATACTGGTGGGATTGAGACCCTGATCTTTATGCTTCTTCCAAAACCCTGCACAAAACTAAGCTATGACTGAGCGGGCCGAAAAAAGTGACTTGAACAGCTGAGGGAGTTATATCAGCCAACATCCAGATTAGCAGTGACTCATCCCCTTAATTATAGGTGCACAGATTCAAAACGGGCACTGGTTGGGGGATCTTGCATTGGCCCACCTCATTTGATGTTCATAAAAGGTCTGCTAGCTGCCTACATTCAAGTCTCTGCAGCTAGACGGCCTTCTGCCCATTCAGCACTTGTTTGGGAAAGCTCAGCAATATGGGTTACAATGGACGAGCTGTATCATTTTTGGAAGCCGTAGTATTTCTTCAGGAAGCTTTTCTATCATTGCTGTATTGTAGCCAGGTTTCTTTTTATGTGATGGCACCTGTTGATTGCTGCATGTGCCAAATAGAATAACTGCCTAGTGAGATTGCAAAGACCCGGGGGCCAGATTCTGATCTCCGTTACGCTAGCATAAAACTGGGATAAGTCCACTGAAGTCACTGGAGAGTGAGATCAGAATCAGATCCAGGAGTTTTGCATGCATTAGCAGATTCCAACAAAACTGTGACATAGCAGAGAACCCAAGGACTGAAAGGAACAGCTGGATAAAGGAAATATATGTGATGTGACAGTTTCTGGTTTCCAGGCCCCCTTAGGGTTGCCAGATTTGGCTGGATGTATTCCTGGAGGATTCATCACATGATATAATCTTTAATTAAAGATTAATCTTTAATTCCTGGAGAGTCCAGGACAATCCTGGAGGGCTGGCAACGCTAGCATCCTGCTTCAAGACGTAAAGGGGCACCGAAGGATATAAGTCCTGGCACAAACATTTCAAAATACCACAGCCCAAGGGACAAGTTATGCACTTACCATGAGAGGTCATCAACCAGGTTCAGAAACGGCCTTCTCTGAAAGGGTTAAATGAAGGTCAAAGGCAAGAAAGAAACTTTTGATGTCTTTGTTCCGAGGTACGAGAAGAGAAGACAGACCAGCTACCAATAGGCTGATACAGCTGGATATGACTCATAAGGCCCACAGTGCTTAGGTGCCTTCTAACAAATCCTTGACAAGCATCCGTGCCAGACCGTTGCTGTTCCCCTGCAAGGGTGACTGGCTGCCATGGTGTCAGTCCCTGCCAGCCCCCTTACATGCTGCTTTCAGTGCACTAGGGCCACAGTATGTCAGGAGCACGGCTTATGTTCTGTATTGCCAGCTGCCAGGGGAATGATTTAGTCACCGCTGCTGTGAGTGTGTGACTGGCTGAGGCAAAAAGCTCCCGTTTTCACAGACTTCCTCATGCATTTGCATTGCACGAGGGGACGGGCACGTTGCTCACAGCCAATGCCAAAGTGACCCAGAGCCTCTCATCAGGCACAACAAAAAATGAGGGACGCGGACACTGTTTTGAGGCGGTCCCTTTGTTGCGAGCTGGTGTAAAGAGCGGCACAAAGGAAGCCAAGTGCGGTGAACAACAACAAACTCTATAGCGGAGATCCCCAAACTGTGGGCCGTGTCCCCTTAGGGGGGAACAGAGGAACGTTTGGGGGGGCACAGCAGAGAATGCCATCCAGCCCCGCTCCGCTCCCCGCTCTGCTCCGGTCCTGCCCCCAGCCATGGCCCGAACACCTGCCCCCACCTTTGGCCCTGCCCCTAATCTCAGCCCCCAACCACGGGCAGTAGCTCCACCCGGGCCCCCCACTTCCAGCCACACTCCCTGGCCACAGCCCCAGCCCCACTCCTGGCCCCAAACCCACCTCCAGCCTCGGCCCCCTTAATCCTGTCTACCCTCTCCACCCCCCCGGGAGCCACAGCTCTGCTCCGGGCCCCTTACCTAATAACTATTTAACATCTATACAGCCACAGAGAGCACTCTCATAGCAGGGAATCATTCGTCTCCTGAATTACACGTAGGCACCATTCAAGCTCTCGGGGTGATGCCCTTTAAAAGGTCCATGCAGAAAACTGCCCAACCCAGTCCTGCTCGTGACTCAGCTGCCCTGGGATCCAGGTCTCTGGGCTTCCGGAGCAGGGGGCTCTGTGTTCTATCCCCTTCTGTCCCTGTGGAGTTCTGACTACCCACAACATGGTGAGGGCTCTAGCCATGGTGAGGGTAAAGATCGTGCCGTCCCAAGATTATAGCAGTCTCCACAGGGCTGGAGGAGGGCACAGTGTGTCAGACTGGCTCCACCAGCCTACCTAGTCTTCACCTCCTCCCACTTTGCAGATTTTGAATGTTCAGAGAGGCCTCCTGGGAGGTCTGGAGAGGTGGTAGACTGCCCCAGAGGAAATGGACCCAAGAGGAGGGAAACCCACAGTTCTGCAGGGGACAGTCCCACCCACAGGAGCTATTTTGGCTTCCCACAAGTTGTTCCAAGGGCCTATTGAAATAGTAAAAGCTGCTCATTGTACAAAAAAAGCAAAACTCTTCTCCAGATTGAGTAAATGTGGCTCGGAAGCGTGCCTCTCTCTCCAACAGACGTTAGTCCAATAGATATTACCTCACTCGCCTTGTCTCTGTAAACTTCCTCCTTGTAAGTGGTAAAATGTTTTGAATACAAATGTCGAGGCTTCCTACTAATTTTGTTAGCAGGACCCAGCGTTTCCCTAATCAAATTCATTTGCCTAATGTATATCTTATGCACCATAAAACTAGTTAAGAAGAACAAACACTTTATATCCCATTTACAGTGGTTTCCAAACCGATGGGGCCACTTATATTTGACCTTTGCAAGGCTTTGTGATGCCTGAGGCCAGATGCTTAAACAGAATCACCTGCCTGCATTTTACATTCCCTTTCATCTTTTATTCCATGCTATAAATTTCCTGCACCCATTGGTACCAAACAGCTGGCACAGAACCCACCAGCCAGCTTTCCCCACTCATAGAAGGAATCTATATTCAAAAGCAAGATTCATCATCTTCCAATGGTACTGAGCCTAAAACCACCACCTCAGAGGAGAGAGGTGTCATCCGGACTCTGTGAAATGACCAATGGTCTTTGCTCTGTTCTTAGTGGGCAGTTTTCCACCAGGGGCTGAATTGATTATAATTTTTTTATTGTGCTCTCATTCCCCCATTTGTCAGATTCACTCACTTGTTGCTGGATGTTTGACCACCTAGAAGTTGCCGTAATAGAAATAAATAATAACACTAATAATATTTAAGTAGAGTGATGGATATGATCTAGTGGCTTCTTTATTCTACAAGCTCAGGCGACCAATCTTGCATCCCAGGAGCAGGGTCCAAATTTCCCATTGACTTCAACTGAACTTCAGGGGCATTGCTAGGTGAGAAAGGAAAGCAGGATCAGGTGCACAGATTTGCGTGCTTTGGTCATAAGACTTCATCTGCCAAGAAGAAGAAAAGAAGCAAAAGAAGAGAAGAAAAAGAAATAATAATGGTAGATTTTAGCTCAATTTCCTCCCATCCATTCGTCTCTGTGTGCCTATCTCCTTGCTCTAATAGAACAGAACCTACAGCTAGATGATAATATTAAAGGCTGTTCTCCTGCCATAGGAAGATGTCTCAAAGTGAACAAGCAAGAGGGAGTTTCGTGTGGTAGAGACTTTTTCTATAATATTCAGTTGGTCTTTTGTCAGCGTGGCTATCTTCTTGGTGATGTTTTCCTGTAACAACCCCCCACCAGCTGCATACTTTATCATGAGACATAAATAGTTTTTACTGAAATCCATATGTGTTTCGGTGAGTTGAAGAATCCTCTCCACCCATAGTTCAGTAAGTGCCATTACCCCTGTATTCTCTGATATAAAAAGCCGTAAAGGGAATTTGGATTAGGCCATATATTGCTAACTAAAGGCATTAGATCCCTAATGAGCAAGTTATCCAACAAATAAATGGCCTATTTTTTTACAGACAACTTGACCACCTCCCTGGTCATCAGCAAAGTTGCATAACCCCCACTTAACCCCCAGTCTCACTACTGCCCCTTAACTCATCATATAGACTTCATCCAGCAGCTGGCAGAGAAAACAGAAGGGCTGCAAGCTCTCAGTGCAAGGAATTTGCAAGAGCCCTGGCATGAAGGAACTGTGACTTAGTCTGGCCAGAGTGAGTTATCCTATCCTCCAGAGTGGTATGAGAGCCATGTATTCTGAGGAAACACTCAGCCTGACTTAACCTTTCCCTAAGAGCCAGATCTTTCCTCTGGGAAAGGGGAAAATCTTGGCACTGCCTAGCCAACCTAGTCTGTTTTTGGCTGAACAATGGCATTTTTTCCATGGCTGCCCAAAACACCATCTGAGTTCTATTTGGAGCCTCACTGAGAACATTTTTTATTGTTATTTAATTTAATCTGGTTCAACAGTGAGAGTCTGACTCCAAGTGTGATTTTGTTCTCCAAGTCCTACGAAGTTATCTACCCATCCAGATGCTGCTAACCTGATCCATCACCCTGTGCTTCTCTATAATGAATAATGCAGCAGGAACTCCTAGTCATGTCTCGCAGGTCTTGGGACCGTATGCAAGTTTGCATCATAGATTCATAGATTCTAGGGCTGGAAGGGACCTCGAGAGGTCATCGAGTCCAGCCCCCTGCCCTCATGGCAGGACCAATTACTGTCTAGACCATCCCTGATAGACATTTATCTAATCTACTCTTAAATATCTCCAGAGATGGAGATTCCACAACCTTCCTGGGCAGTTTATTCCAGTGTTTAACCACCCTGACAGTTAGGAACTTTTTCCTAATGTCCAACCTAAACCTCCCTTGCTGCAGTTTAAGCCCATTGCTTCTTGTTCTATCCTCAGATGCTAAGATGAACAAGTTTTCTCCCTCCTCCTTATGACACCCTTTTAGATACCTGAAGACCGCTATCATGTCCCCTCTCAGTCTTCTCTTTTCCAGACTAAACAAACCCAATTCCTTCAGCCTTCCTTCATAGGTCATGTTCTCTAGATCCTTAATCATTCTTGTTGCTCCTCTCTGGACCCTCTCCAATTTCTCCACATCTTTCTTGAAATGCGGTGCCCAAAACTGGACACAATACTCCAGTTGAGGCCTAACCAGCGCAGAGTAGAGCGGAAGAATGACTTCTCGTGTCTTGCTCACCACACACCTGTTAATGCAGCCCAGAATCATGTTTGCTTTTTTTGCAACAGCATCACACTATTGACTCATATTTAGCTTGTGGTCCACTATAACCCCTAGATCCCTTTCTGCCGTACTCCTTCCTAGACAGTCTCCTCCCATTCTGTATGTGTGAAACGAATTGTTCCTACCTAAGTGGAGGACTTTGCATTTGTCCTTATTAAACTTCATCCTGTTTACCTCTGACCATTTCTCCATCCATCATTGGATGGATTCGACAAGTCACGTCCCATCATGGGGGCAAAGCCTCAGCTGCTGTGTATGATCATGACCACAATGGAACTACACCAATTTACACCACCGGGGGATCCGCTCCATCACTTTGTTTTATACGTTTGCTGATTGCAGAATTACACTGAGCCATGTATGGAGGACTGTGACTCCCCATATTTAGGGATACTCAGATAGGGTATGAAACTGCGTAGTCTGACAGTTTTGAAGTCAATAGGAGTTTTGCGCCATGAAGACATAAGGGCCAAGCCCCACAGCTGTCCCATGGTTTTTATACATGCTGTGAGTGGGGGGAAACTGGACTCATTGAGGAATCCCATAGCCCCGGGTTTTGTCCCATGACAAAATATGAAGAATATGGAATAACATATTTTATTATGGGAAAGATCTTTTACAAATGAGCCCAAGACAGTGTCTGGCTTTCTCAAATATGTCTAAGACACGGTCTACACCTATTTTTTATGGTATAACTTTCTGTTTAGGGGGGTGATTTTTTACTTTGGGGTTATACTGGTGTAAATATTTATGTGCACGCAATTATACTGGTATAAAGGTGGCTTATACTGAGATAGCTGACTCCCTTTCCCATATGGGAATGACTATAGTGATATAAGCATCTTTATATTGGTATAACTGCATGAATGGCACGAATTGGGGGCTTCCTGGGGGAGTAACCCCCTGCTCCTCGCCCCCAAAGGTGTTTGCAGTTTCTCAAAATTCCATAGGTTGCCGAGCCAGTGGGGGTCATAGCCCAGCCATTTTTAAGCAGCGATTCCATACTCAATCACTACGGACGCTAACAAAATGGCCCGGAGCATCTCTCCAGCTGTGTGGTCACAACGCCACTGAAATCTGACCCAGCCTCTCCTCTGTACAGACAGATGGATGTCTGGGCCAAATTGCCATGAATAATGATGTGATTTGGCACACGGAAACTGGCGGGAGCCAGATTTTGCCCCCCCCCCCCCTCTCCACCACCGCCCCAGGAAATATCTGAATTGGTGCCTCTGAACTGCATTCCCACTGGGGGGATTGTCACACTTTAAATATACCAGTAAAGTTGCATTAATGCATGAACCCCCAGAGTATGAACGCGTGGGATCTCCATGAAGGACTAGGCCAGGCCTGCACAACATGTGGCCTGGGGGCTGCATGCGGCCCACGTGGGCTCACTGTGCGGCAGCGGGGGGGGTGAGTACGTGGGCTCACTGTGCGGCCCAAAATCTGGGACTGTGTCTGTTGGTCCTTTTTGCTGCTTGTCTCTGGGCTGGGGGTTGTCCCAATGCTGAAAAGAAGGTGTTCCCAAAGGAAGGTGCTTGCTTCTAACCCCTGAGGCAGTCAATATGTCTGCTCTTCTCTAGTCAGCCCACTTGACAAGTTTGATGTTCCCATCCCCTCTCCAAGGGTTGCAGCTGTCTGGAGGTGCCTGCCTTCCACGCCTTCCTCATTCCCAACTCATTCATTCAACAGGGCAATTGAATACAAAGTGGGGGGTGGGGAAGATCTTATTCTACTTCTAGCAAAAAGACATTTTTCTTTTACCTTAATTATACTACCTTAGGGGCCTGCTATAACATATTACCAAGGTTTAATACAAAGTCATATAAAAGTTATACAAAAATGCATAATGCAGAGATTTATCTACAACCGCATTGATTGACTGTTGTGTGCAGTAATATAGTGACCCCTGGAGGGGTGAAGAGGGGTGTGATGGCAGGCCGAGCGGGGAGGGGGCGGGTCCTATTTTACTGCTGTGATCTGGTCACCCTATGCATGCTGTTTCTTTCCCCCTCTACAGGCTTCCACACCCCAGCGCTGGGGAAGGAGGGGTTGTTTCCTTCGGGCGGGCAGTGCGGGGGGGCGGGTGGTATGTTTCCGTGGGGCTGGTGGGTTTCGGCCCTCAGCTGTTTTCTTTGGAGTAATATGGCCCTCACCACTTTATGAGTTGTGCAGGCCTGGACTAGGACCAGCTTTCTCTCCACCCTTGTTTCCCATTCCTCGTAGAGGCCAGCCACAAGCCGAGCACAGGAACTGCTTAACTATACTCCTAGAGCTAAAGTGGTACAACTTTTGTGTGCAGATAAACCCTAATTCAACAGAACAAGTGGTTAACATAATCCCTGTGTTGCAATCTCTGTTTTAATACTTTCTTAAATACCTAGCAGTTAAAGTCATACAGTTCAGAACTCTGCTGAGAAGTAAAGACAGTTAAACTAAAGATTTCAACAAATCATAAAGAAGGTTAGAGGATATTCCTTTTAAACTTCTAATTATTGCCAGGGCCTCTCTTTGCTAAGGATTTGTGCCTGATTCCGATAATTACATCACAGGCTGCCAAAATCCTTTAGACCGATTGTGGGAGCCATAAACCTGCTGTGAACTACTTCATTAAACTAGAGGTTCTTCAGCAAGTCAAAGCTCCTTTTTTTTTTTGAATGAGTTGTTTAAATCCAAGCATAAAAGTGAACTTGACAAAACATAGCAACGGGGAACAAAGCTGCACCAGCTAGTGGGTTCTTATTGAGTCTACAGCAGAATTAAAGCAGCAGTTTCCAAGGCAGGAAGAAAGTGGAAACACTACACCTGAGTGCCCTGCCCCAGCCAGGGTGAATCTACCAGAGTGGTTTCCTTCCATCTCTGACTTCTGAGATTCTAAAAAAGATTAGCATGAAGGGACTCGGTCCTCTGAGCCCTTGGGGGATTTTCTGGCTCTGCTAGAACTTATTGCAAAGAATGAAAGCCATGCCATATGAGAAGTGAGCTGGGACTGGTGTGAGGAATTCCCAGCTGAGAGAGAGGATAACTGATTAAAATAGGTGGAACTGTGCTCACGTATAAAAACGCTGGCACTAGGCCAGCATTTAACAATTTGGTTAAGTGGCTAAGGCATGGGGGGAAGAGTCAGGAATCTGAGCTCTATGCCCAGTTCTGCTACTAACTTACCCTGTGATGTTCAGCAAGTCGCTTTAAATAAAAACCAAAGAAACCCCCTCTCTTTGACTCAGTTTTCCCATCTGTAAAGTGGGATTAATAATGCTCCCACAGCTTTGTAAGGTGCTTTGCAAATTTAGGATGAAAACTACCAAGCAGATAAGTGCTAGGATTTCTTAGAACTCATGTGTTGGCTAGTGACATGGACAGCTTTATATTAAGCCCTTAACCACCTCTAGATATTTAGTAATGCAAGGGAATTCTTACTTCCCCAGTGTGCAATCTATAAACAGTAGCACACATGCCCTTATTTCTAGTGGGTACGTGTCAAAGCGGCATATCTGCCAAGAAAAGGGCCGGCAAATGGTTTCTACCCTGACCATTAATCTCTAGAATTAGTAGCTCCAAATCCGGCATGTGTGTGTATTCAACAAAAAAATGAAATTGGGGAGATTTATAGTGAACACCTGTCATTCAATGCAGTTTTTGGTTTCAGAGATGAAGAGAAATATCTACACAAGCATGTAGATGAAGTGGGAATACTTGAATAAAAATCACTTGTTTCTTTAAAGCATTCAGTCCTGTCATTTATCACCCAACACACAATAGGCAGAATACTCAGATGTTAGCAAGTGTGTATGATCAAAGCTTTATCAACGTGTTCTTTATTATTAACAGCAACAAAAGGAGGAACCGCATTCTAAAAAGAATGAAAACTGTTTGAGGCGTATAATCATGTCAGCTGAAGACAGATCTTGCTATTTGAGCTTTCCAAGCAACAACAGATTCTAAAGCCAGCCACAAGCAGATGATTGATGGATTTATTTGAGGGATGAATTTGTCTTTGGAAGTACTAAGATATCTGAAGCATCATGGCACTATGCTGCTGATAGATTTCAGTCGAAATGTAGGATTGATTCAGGGGTAGAGGTGATGGTGATTTGTAAAGAGACATGAAATGATGAGCTCTAACGTTGGTATTGGAACAGCCCAGGGTGGGGCTCAATTGCCCAGGGAAGGAAATGAGTCCGTTCAAGGCCCTCACTGACTATAAAGACATGGAGGATGGGCCTGATGCCTTTGCCATCAGTGGGGTAACTGAAAGTAACCTGCTAGACTGAGCCACAGCCGTGAGATGGGCCTTATTAAACACAGAGGAAGCAGCGAAGGCTTTTGTGGCAAATAGCCTCCTTCAAGGAGAATCAGTTTGGCCAGCCCTTAGGTGCTCAGCACAACCTAGAAGGTGGTAATGCCTCTGCTTCCCAAAGAGAAGGGAGATCACATTGGAGAGACGAGGGGCGTGACGCAATATCTTTTATTGGACCAACTGCTGTTGGTGAGAGAAACGAGCTACACAAGCTTGTCTCTCTCACCAACAGAAGTTGGTCCAATAAAAGATATGACCTCATCCACATTGTCTCTCTAATATCCCGGAACCAGCCCGGCTACAACAACACTGTACACCTTTACCTGCGTAGCCCTAAAGGTTCAACAGAGCAGTAAGATTGAGCCTCCCATAAATCATGGAAAAGAAGGGCCTAGATCCTTGGCTATGGCTAAGATGCATACATCACACCTCGGGAGGTGGGAGACCAGGGGTTAAGCACCTTTGCATTCTCATGATCATAGGTCAACAGCAGGCCCAGCCAGACCTGCTGACGGGGCAGGGGGGAGAGAAGGGGCCCGAGAGGCCCCATGCTTTGGGGAGCCCTGTGGGCCGGTATGATTGGCCAGCACGGTCAGTCCTGGAAGTGAAGGATTCCGCCCCAGGCCTCGCATCCCCCTAAGGACGGCCCTGGTCCTGGGGTCCGGAATTGCTGTGCCCAGCATAAGACAAGCCAGGTCTGCCAGTTACACAATAGGACCGGGCCTGTTTCTAGGAGCAGCGCGATATTGGGGATCCATTTCAAAATACTTTTCAAGACTCTTGGACAGAGAAGGAGCACATCTCCCGAGCTGCTGGGAGGGGAGCTGCTCCCTGGGGTCCCACTGTCACTATCTACAGCCAGGGAGGCCTGCTCACAGCATCCACCGCTAGCATTCTGGTTTCCATCTCTGCAGATAGACCGATGTTAAAACAATAATGTCTCCTCCCCATGGCCATTCACCCTGGCCTCTGGGGGTAGGTGGTAAGGTCATTCTCCTGAGGAGAGGGGTCACAGGAGGTCTGTTCCCACTCTGGTTGAAAACTCCATTGTTTCACTTTCATTTTCCAACCTGGGTCACAGAGCAGGTAAAACAAGTGCCCTGCTAATCAACAGATCACGGTGGTGCAGGAGCAGCACAGATCGGGCAGGCTTATCATGGGGAGTACACACTGGCCCATCAGTGCCCGTTGTAACTCCTGCTCCACTGAATTCACTGGAGATTTTGCCTGAGTTAAGACTGAGTAAAGAGTTCAGAATTTGTCCCTAAGGAGCAGGGCCCAGGCCTAGAAACTCGGGTTCTGGGAAGATCTGCAGATGGAAGAGTGAGTCCTCCCTCCAAAGCCAAGCTACGGCAGTAGAACTGTTCCACCAAGGCCTGATTAGACTCTCTGATGCTAACTCACTCACTCCAAGGAGGGGGAGGAGTTATGCAGCGTGGGATCCTCTGCCCAGGCCACACCTCCAAATACTCCCTGGAAACTGCTGCGCAGGGACCCCCTGCAGATCTGGGCTGCACAAAGTGCAGGGTTCCACGTAACCCTGGCTGCTCCCCCAAATCCTGTCCTCACACCTGGGGCAATGGAATTGCACTTGTTCTATGCTTGCTGGGAGCATGGGGAGGAGGACTGGCCCCTCAGTGCATGGACTGTGACAAATACTTGAAATCATTTCAGCATTCCATGATTGCGTTGCACCCAAACCACAGAGTGCAGAAACCATGGATTTCCACTGGCATCGGTGAATCCAATCTTCAAATGTGGGTGTGTCAGGATTGGGGCCTAAATTCAGCTACCTGCTTCTCTAGAGGCACCTAGGGTTGGATTTAAGTGGCTCAAACGGGACTGTAGGTGCCTAAATAGTGATTTCTGCAATCAAGTCTGAAAATAGGGCCCTATCTTGTTATCCAAGAGAACAGTGTCAAATCCAGTCCCTGCTCAATTCCACCCATTGTATGGCACTGTAAGCCAGCCATTCATGCCATATTCCTTAAATAAACTCCTTTCCCCTGGGCACAGCATTTCCAACTCGTTCCCAGCGCTGGCGGGCTCCTCTTCCCCCGGTGGCCCCCTCTTCCCCTAACTTAAATCAACCTCAGGATGAAAGCTAAAGTCAACTTGTTTTAATGACCACATCCGTTTGTTTATCAGGTTTTGAAATAATTTCCTTCTGGAAACGAAGCCTCCCGCAGAGAATAAACCACCTAGTAGAAATAGGGCACATCTACTTGGGGAGAGGGGGAGGGTACACAAGGAGAGACTTGTTTTCTTGGAAAGTTTGCAGCTAGAAGCTGCTCGGGGCACTCCTCCAAGACCTTTCTTTCCCCCTGGAGCAGCTGCCATTCGATCCCATGCTTTGGCTTTGAATGGAGCGCCCTGAGAATGCCAGATGTTGTGAACAAAGGTCTAAAAATAATCTGTCCAGTGATCATTCAAGGGGAATATGTGCCTCAAGGGAAACACGGGATGGGAGAACCTGATCTATCTTTGAACAAGAAAGCTCAACAGCAGCTCCTGCTTCTGGGCTCCAAAATTTGTTGTTTGTTTTTTTGCCTCCCAGAAGCTGCCCAGCAAAGAGCCGTTTGCTTCAGCAGTCTGCTCTCTCCCTCCCTCCCTCTGATTCATCTGGCTCCCTGAAAGCCGGGATCCGTGCTTTTGAATTTCTCACCAGGAACATGGACTCCGGCAGCACTAGCCTGGTGCCCAAGCTGCATTTCTGCAAAAAGATCTTCGCTGCAGCCTTGTGTGTCTCAGTCTTACTCCCAGAATCGGGCTTTGCAAAGAATCCTTGGAAACGTGCTCTCCATCTGAAACTGGCAGAGAAGTATGATGTGAGTACCTAGCTGAGGGGGCACATTGCATGTGAACTAGCGGGAGGCTGGTGTGGGTTCTCCAAATCCAGTGTGTCCTTTGAGAATGATCACTGTTTGAATCCTAAGCTTTTTCTGTTTGTGAGAGGGCTCGTTCAAGCTTGCTAGGCGGTGTTAAACTTTTACCACCTATTTACTCCAACGTGAGACACGTACAAATAAGGGCACACTTTATACATTGAAAAGTAAATTTGTAATGCCATAGCCAAAGCCCAAGGAGGTGCTGTGGGCTGAGAGAGGCTGGAGAAGGGAAAGCTGAATGGAGAAAAGGAGAATGTGGTTGCAAGTGCAAAACCCATATAATTGTGCATAGAAATGCTAGCATGAAATACCCAGAGGAAAGTAGCACGGTCCACGGCTTACAGCAGGGGCTCTGGGAGTCAGGATTCCTGGGTTCTAAGCCCAACTCGACTGCTGGCTTGGTGTGTGTGATCTAGCACAAGTCACTTCATCTTTCTGTGACTCGTTTTACCCGTCCACTGTAAAGTGAGGATAATATGTACAAGGGTTGTGTGACGTTTAGCTAATGAACAATTTTGTAAAGTGTCTTGAGATCCATACATAAGAGATACGATATACATGTAAAGAGGTCGTTCCTGTCCTGGAGCAAGTAGTTCAAGGGAGAATCCATTCTCAGGTCGGCCTCCTCTTACAGAATCATCGAAATTCAGGGCTGGAAGGGCTCTGGAGAGGTCATCTAGTGCAGCGGCCTGTACTGAGGCAGGACCAAATATACCTAGAACCATCCCTGACAACAGGTGTTTGTCTTAAAAACTTCCCTGGGAAGCCTATTCCAGAGCTTAACTATCCTTATAGTTAGACAGTTTCCCCCAATATTGAACCTAAATCTCCATTGCTGCGGATTAATCCCATTTCTTCTTGTTCTACCTTCAGTGGACATGGGGAACAATTGATCACGGTTCTCTTTATAACTGCCTTTAACATATTTGGAGGCAGTTATCAGGTCCCCCCTCTTTCTTTCTCAAGACTAAACGTGCCCAGTTTTTTTAACCTTTCCTCGTAGGTCAGGTTTTCTAAACCTTTTATCATTTTTGTTGCTCTCCTCTGGACTCTGCAATTTGTCCACATCTTTCTTAGTGTGCTGCCCAGAATAGGACACAGTACTCCAGCTGAGGTCTCACCAGTGCCGAGTAAAGTGGGGCAATTACCTCTGGTGGCCTACATACAGCGCTCCTGTTAATATACCCCAGGATATTAGCCTTTTTCGCAACTGCACCGCCTTGTTGACTCTCATCCAATTTGTGATTCACTATAATCCCCACATCCTTTTCTACAGTACTACCATTTAGCCAGTTATTCCCCACTTGGTAGCTGTGCATGTGATGTTTCCTTCTTGAGTGTAGTACTTTGCACTTGTCTTTATTGAATTTCAGCTTATTGATTTCAGACCAATTCTCCAATTTTTCAAGGTCATTTACAATTCTAATTCTGTCCTCTAAAGTGCTAGCAATTCCTCCCAGCTTGGTGTCATCTGCGGATTTTATAAGCATACTCTCCACTCCATTATCCAAGTCACTAATGACAATATTGAATAGTACCAGACCCCTGCAGAACTTCACTAGATATGGCTCCCCCTCCCCCTCAGTTTGACAGTGAATCATTAATAACCACTCTTTAAGTATAGTCTTTCAACCAGTTTTGCACCCAACTTTTAGAAATTTCCTCTAGACCACATTTTCCTTGTTTGCTTAGGAGAATGTGATGTGGAACTGTGTCAAAGCCTTACTAACCTATCCACTAGGAGAGTAACCCTGTCAATGAAGGAAATTAGATTGGTTTGGCTTGCTTTGTTCTTGACGGAGAAAGTGGGTGATGTAATATCTTAGAGCTGGTCCACACTAACCCCCCGGTTCGAACTAAGATACGCAACTTCAGCTACGTGAATAACGTAGCTGAAGTCGAAGTATCTTAGTTCGAACTAAAAGGTACTTACCGCGGGTCCACACGCGGCAGGCAGGCTCCCCCGTCGACTTCGCGTACTCCTCTCGCGGAGCAGGAGTACCGGTGTCGACGGCGAGCACTTCCGGGATCGATTTATCGCCTCTAGACAAGACGCGATAAATCGATCCCAGAAGATCGATTGCTTCCCGCCGAACCAGGAAGTAAGTATAGACGTACCCTTTGATTGGACCAACTTCTGTTGGCGAGAGAGACAAACTTTCCTTTTTCCCGTATGACTGAAAAGGTGTTAATGGGCCACTTCACCTTGAATGATCCCTTGAAATATGTTTCAGAGTAGCAGCCATGTTAGTCTGTGTCAGCAAAAAGAAAAGGAATACTTGTGGCACCTCAGAGACTAACAAATTTATTTCAGCATAAGCTTTCATGCCACAAGTATTTTTAAGGTGCCACAAGTAGTCCTTTTCTTTTTGCTTGAAATATGTGTTAACAACTCACGCTAAACAATCTGCTCCACCTTGCATTTAGCTGTGACACTCTGAGTACACTTCCCAGACCTGAGGAAGAGTTCTGGGTAAACTCAAAAACTTGTGTCTCTCACCTTGTCTCTCTAATATCCTGGGACCAACATGGCTACAACACCACTGCATTACATGATTTGTTCTTGACTATTCTCTGGAAGTATCTCCTCCATTCTGCCTCCTCAGACATTTGACAGATGTTCATTAGCACTGCTTGGTGGCGTGGGTTTCTGGCTGACATGCCGTCATCTGGGACCAGCCTCACTGTTATCTTCAGGCCATTATAGCTGAGAACAAACCAGTGAAATGCAGGAAACTTCCTGCAAAAGCACAACACGCTTTTCTAGCAAGATTCAAATGTCTCCTGCCCAGCAATCCAGTTGCAATGTACTTGAAAACCCTTTGTGCCTAATTAGTGTGTTGCAAAGAGAAAACTAGCCAGGCAATTAGTCTCCAAAGTGGTACTGGACACTATAACCACAGTGTTCCAACTCTGAAAGGTTGTTCATCAGGATCGGTAGCAGTAAAGCTGCAACTGTTCTGTGTACACAGAACAGAAGGGGAGGGGCTGGGCTTGAGCATGTTTCAGGAATTCAAAATATTTTGGGGCCAAAAGACTTTTCTCAGTATTGCCACATGTTCAAAAATCATGAGTCAGGCTCAAAAATCATGAGATTTTGTCAAAACAATTGCTTTGGGGTTCTTTTTATTTGCCTTCTGCTTTTTGAGTCTTTAGGTTCGGGGTTTAGGTGCACTGGGGTCACATTTTGAAGCCTTCTCCACAATCATGAGGGCTAGAAACTTACTTTTTCTTTAAGCATGAAGGCTGAATCATCACATATCCACTTGACTCCAGGAGCTGGGGCTTTAAGGAAAACAATAATTATCCTTTTCCACTCTTGCATCCGAAGAAGTGGGTATTCACCCACGAAAGCTTATGCTCCAATACCTCTGTTAGTCTATAAGGTGCCACAGGACCCTTTGTCGCTTCTACAGATCCAGACTAACACGGCTACCCCTCTGATAATAATTATCCTGAGACTTATGACAAAATCACGAGAGTTGGCAACACTGTTTTAAACATCAACAAAAAGGGGGGGGGGGGAGTATACAATTTTTGTAAAAAGAAAATTCCTAGTTAAAAATGCAAGGCATGCTATTTAAAGGGGATCTCAGAACAACATTTTTTGTCTAAGTAGCAAATAAAAAAAAAAAATCAAGTTGACCTTGTCCTTTGAAAAGCCAACATTGGCCGATGCCTTTTGCCTCCTGAATATGTTGGGTCAAAATGTCAGCCATTGTTAAGCTGGCAACTGTTTCTGCATGCTCAAGTTTGATTGGGCCCACAAACTAGATGCTAAACTTGGTTTACATGTACACTGTTGGTGCAGGCACCCAGCAACTCCAGAGGAGCACAGCGAACAGGTTGTGCACACCGAGGGGTTGGACACTCACATTAGCAGGCACAACCAAGGACCACGAAGACTAAATGCCCAGGGATATGGCCCATGAGGTTGACAATGACATGTTCAGTAGCAGACTTGCTCTGCGCACAGGAAAGGTGTTTTGTGAAGTGCGGTGCACATACCTGATAAACAGAGAGAGGGTAACCGGAGACCGGTGCAAAATTTCTGGCTGTCATTTCATGAACCTGTTGCAGCAAAATTGTCAGGACAATGCAAAAGCAATGGGATGTTTCACTGTGATATGTATCTCACTTTAGGGAGTTCAAGAACATTCACTGGATTTCAGCGTTCTTTTGTGAACGTGTGAGGCTGCAAATTATTTAATAATCTAGAGCAAAGAGCAGTTTTGGCCTGCTAAATCTCCCATAACTGCACTGGAAAAAATACCATTATTAGTAACAATAATAATTCTGCCATGTTGCAAAACCACTGTGAAGTTAAAATCTGCAATCTTCTGCTTTCCACAGAAACTATGAAGCAAAAGATCCAGACAGATAGGATCCTATGTTTTGATGTTCAGATAGCTTGTTCTATAAAGGCACAGAATCCTTTCCCTTAAGGATATGCCCTCCTCCTTGAACAAGAGGCTTTTCAAAGGACTATTTTTCTGGCAGCAGCTAATCCAGGTGCTACTGATTTGGCAAGCTCAGGAGAAATCACTTTTTCTAGGAGGGGGTGGAAACTGCATTTCTCTGTCCCTTCCCTTGCACCCTTGAAGAAGGAGAGTTCCAATGTCTGATTTTTCCCTTTGCAGAGAGAGCACTGGTCCTGGGGTCTCTCTCTGTCTGGTGTATGGTTCTGCACCAATGTGCTGCATTGTCCATGCCTTGCTGAATGCACACGAGTCATGCAGAGTCGGGAATGCTCTTGGGATCAGCATTTTTCTTTCTCCACCTAGACCCTCACATCTCATCAGACAGGGTTGTCTTGTTGGGGAAGAGGGGAAGAAATGAGACATTGTACTTAGTCTGTTGTTTGACCTCCCCCAAGCTAATGTATTTGTTGCCCCCTGCTTATCCCAAGAACAGTGTTTAGAATGAATGCAGGATCGTGTTTCAGCTCCTTTGCTTTTGACAGCAAAAGGAAGGAGTGGGAATATTTGGAACCAAACATTAGACGTTCAGTTTTAGCCATTAGATTTCAGTTGATGGAAAGGATGTCAAGAAGCAGTCAGTGATACAAGAAAGAATGAGGAGTACTTGTGGCACCTTAGAGACTAACAAATTTATTTGGGCATAAGCTTTTGTGGGCTAAAGCCACTTCATCAGATGCATAGAGTGGAACATACAGTAGGAAGAGAGGGATATATTCTATGCATCTGATGAAGTGGGCTTTAGCCCACGAAAGCTTATGCCCAAATAAATTTGTTAGTCTCTAAGGTGCCACAAGGACTCCTCGTTCTTTTTGTGGATCCAGACTAACACGGCTACCGCTCTGAAAAGTGATAGAAGGGTGGCCCAAAGGGAAGAGGTTGGGGTGGAACAGCAGATTTGTGCGGTATTAATCTAGAAGTGCAATCAGATGGAGTCCTGAGGGATAGGGCATAGTGAGACAGCAGAGGGTCAAGGATGGAAACCCCTCTTGAGAGTGGGAGAAGTTTCCAAAGATCCAGCAGTAGCAGTAAAATGGAAATGAGGATCTAGCAGGTATTCCTTAGCCCTCTTTTCCATGAATATGCACATCAGGCACAAGATGTTTATTCGTTATTGTGTCAGAGGAAAGATGGCTGGTGGCCATTAACTGAACAAATCTCGCCAATCACATGGCACACACTGAAATCAATGGCAACACTCCTATTGATTTCTAGTGGGCCAAGACTGGGCCCTAAGCATTGTCTCACTCAGGCAAGCATCTAGAACGATGAAAGGAAGCCAGGCTTGAACTTAAAGGATCTGACCCTCATCTGGTGTATGTTGGTGTAGCATTATTGACTTCAATGGTGCTGTGCATATTTACACCAGATGAGAATCTGGCCCTAAATCTCTCTCAACAGGAACCCCAACTAGAAATATGTCTCGCCGAATCCATTCTGCATTGTAATATCCTTATGTGCAGCAGAAATCTATTTAGATTTCCTTGGAGTTCACGTGTCAGAGCATTGTGCTTAAAGGCAAACTGGTTCTCATTTGCAGACAAGAAACATATAAGGGTGGATGGAATTTTTATGAGGCAGGCCAGATCCCTCAGATGTTACTGAAAGTCTGGGAATACAGTGAATGATTTAGGATAATGAGACTTCATTCCATTTTTTTCTAGTCACTCTGGACTTGGCGTTCCAGGTTCCTCAGCTGAACTTTCAACTTTCCCCCGTTAACTAGTTTTTGGAAGTCTTTAATGCATATATTGCCATTAAAATAGGTTCATGAGTCTCCTGAGACAAACAGCAACTCGCTTCCAGGATTGAAAAATATCCCCAAGTGCAGAATTTTTAAGACGTGCCAGAGTCCATAATATTTAAAAATCGAAGTCATGCTCAAAGCCAAAATTTAAATCCTAGGCAAGCTGTTAAATAGGCACTCGTGGAAATCATTATTCCAAGACAGCCTTAATACAAGATTTTGTAAATGAGGGAATTACTCCCCCACCCCGCCCCTTTTCCTAAAAATCTTATGATACCCAAAGCAGTGGCAGCATGTTGATTAGTTATATTTTGCAAACGTGCTGTACAGCAGTGAATTTTTAAGTGCCAGGATATCAGAACACTAGGAACACTGAGAAAATAAGGAGAAAACTTAGTAGGGAAAAGGCCAATCCGGGAATTCTTGGCCTTAGAACTTTTATTGTTCTAAAAGGGAAGCCACATTCATTATGGTCAACTGTTCATTATGAATTTTGCTCTTTCAATTAGTGAATCATCTGAATCAATCATATTCATTTTCTTTTAAGTATCAGTTTCCCATCTATAATTGCTAAAGATTTTGGGTAAATACATTTCAGACTATGGGTTGAGTGACAATAACATTTTAAATCGGAGAATAACGAATAATGAACTTCCAAAATGAATGCTTTGATGAATAATCATCCCTGCTAAAGTCTATGGAATTTTGGGGATTCCTGAACATTTTCACTGATATCTAGTGTTTGGACTGGATTATGAATTATGAATAGAGCTGGTTCCACAAAAATAAAAAAAAATGGTGTGATTTAAAAAAAAAAATCTAATTTCCCAAAATTTCAAATTTGATTTTTTTTAAAAAAAATTGAAATTCAAAACTTCAAAATTGGAAGTTAGTGTTCTGACCAATGCTATTGCTGGTTAAAAAGGGCAGGGGGAAACGGGGGATATCTTTGTAAAAAATTTTCTTTTTGTTGTTGCTCCTGCTGTTTTGCGTTTTGAAATCAAAATATTGAACTTAAAAAAAACAAAACAAAGAGCTCTCATGATTAATCATGTGACCCATCAATTCATAGGAAGAGATTCTGATGCCCTTCCTCACTTTGAGCAGCACCTTACTCCATGAGTAGTGCCTGTTAAATACATGGACTGCTAGTGGAATAAGGTGTTTGTCAACGTGATTAGGCGTATTAGAACCTGACAGTGTGACTATAACTAGGGACTTTCATTTGTGGAAATACTGGTGAATTAGGTTTTTTCCCCCTCACTTCTCAACAAATTAAAAAGCAATCATCATCTGGATTTTCCCTACAACACCCCATGATCTACGAGCTCCAATTGTTTGTTTATTTAGAACCTGGGTGGGTTTACACTACAGTTCCCACGTAATATACGGGATACATCTCAATCAGAGGGCATTTCAGACATCTGGTAATGTTCCCTATTATTAAAGGGGGTTCTTGTCATTGCACAAAGGTATGAGATTGGCTGAAATAAAGAAATATCATATCGTTGACACTCTATGTTATACATGATCCATTACAAACAAAAGTGGTGGTAAAATCTATCATGTCAGCATTACAAATAATAGACATCATTTCCCCTTATCATGTTGAACGGAATTGCATCAATTTTCTATTAAACGAACTATTAGTTTGTCCTAATTACATTTTAAAATGACTGATTACAATCCAGTCATTCATAACAACAAGGCCATAGTAGGAACAGCCAGTCCCAAAGGTAATAAATCGAGTTATTTGTGCACTGCCTCTCAACAGTTGCAAACTGAGGCCATCTGTTGGAATCTAAAAGCATTGCAGTGAAGCCTTCAAAATCTTGCTTAAATGTTTCCTTGTACATTGATGTTAAGACAATATTTGAATGAAGGGCTCCCCTAATTTTTCCCCCTTAACCTATGTCCTCTGGGTGCATTTATTTGGAAAGGAGAAGAATGAGTGATTGGAAAATCTATTTGCATTCCTATTTAAACAAAAGCAGTTTCCCCCACACAACCATTACCAGGCCCAAGGAGAGAGGTAGAACTTCTTGGCAAGCAGACTTATCTTAGGTGCAAATCATGGGAAATGCTTATACATTGTACCTGAGAAACATACTGGGTATATTGATACTACAGGGGAGTATCCAGCTTGAGAGTTCAAGGCCTTGCAGGGGATCCTATCGGTATCCTCTCCCAGGAAGTTTGTTTTGACAACACCTAGTTGAATAGGCTGTACCCTAAAGACAAACATTTGCTTTCCAGAAGCGTTGTTGAGTCCTAGGGATAAGGTACCTCTGGCAGGGATGATTTAGCAACGCCCAGATATGGGGAGAATCTCTCAATGTCCATCCAAGTTCCTCTGTAACCTGATGGTGCCCCCTTGAGAACAGCCTGACTAGAGCGGTGCAGTGCAGTAGAGAATCTGCCCCTTTGTGACTGATTTGCAAATGCTAGAGTGCCAAACATCATTACGAGAGTGTGGGTAGATTCTTAAACCAAACAATCTCATAGCAAGTTCTTTTCTCGTCTCCATTTGCAGCTTTATCATTCTGGCCAAATGCTGATCTCAGTTACAGGGTGTAAATCCAGAGTAAATCCTTTGGCTTTGGTGGAGCTTATTTGGCATTACATGTGTGTTCATGAGAGCTGAATCTGGCTGTCTGAGTCTAGTTTGATCCCACTATTTGATTATAGTCAAACTTTTCTACTCTCTATTTCTCAAGTTTGCTCTGTTCAGTTTAGCTTAGTTTCACTTACATTCCCCAGGTTCTCTGTCTCTCTCAAGTGCTCACACACACTGACACCATATTCTTTTGCAGATCCAACAAAAGTTAATTTTTTTCATACTCCAGAGCATCAATAGACACTCTGCTGGTAGCACATGGTAATAGTTACATAGCAAAAGAGACAAGCAATCTTTATGTCTGAAGAACATAAAATTCAGAAGTCAAAAATAATTCCTCCAAGGAGTGATGTATTGTTTAGACCAGGGGTAGGCAACCTATGGCATGCGTGCCGAAGGTGGCACGTGAACTGATTTTCAGTGGCACTCACACTGCCCCGGTCCTGGCCACTGGTCCGGGGGGCTCTGCATTTTAATTTAATTTTAAATGAAGCTTCTTAAACATTTTTAAAACCTTATTTACTTTACATACAGCAATAGTTTAGTTATATATTAAAGACTTATAGAAAGAGACGTTCCAAAAACATTAAAATGTATGACTGGCACGCGAAACCTTAAATTCGAGTGAATAAATGAAGACTCGGCACACCGCTTCTGAAAGGTTGCTGACCCCTGATTTAGACAATGGGTCTGATTTTCCCCTGCGCTGAAGATGCTTTGCATTGTCCCACCAACACAAAGCAGCCCTAAGACAGCTGTAGCTAGCCAGGGAATGCTTGCCATGATGTGTCAGAGCCACCTGTTGTGATGTAGAGCTGGTATATCTGAACCTGGGCTACCCTCTGCATAGCTTCCCACCCGCTGAGAAGGGGGTGGACCCAATCATATTCCTTTCCCCTTGGGAAAAGGGATGTGATCAAGGGAAAAGGGCATGCCTGGAGCTCCCAATATTAGCTCCCTAGGGAAGTTGGCAGATAGTGCAAATGACAGCAGCTGCCACGTTGCTCTAATTGACACCATGGGACTGGCACACAGACAGCGGATGGTTGGAAGGTCACATAGGTGACTTAGAGCCAACTTTGTGTACATGCACACCCACGTACGCGCACCCGTCCTTTGTTGTGCTGTGCGTTTGTCAGCTACAGACCAGGATCTGAGCCAGGGGGTGAAGCTGACAGAGCAGTTCTGCTGCTCAGGGGGCAGTCTATGCAGGGAGGCTTTGCATCGTCAATATCCCACAGAGCTGAGCGCACAAGTCCCTAGGCACCGCCACATGGAGGGAAGCACAGGAGTAGAAGCGTGGCCAGTGGGTGGGGGCGATCCACCTACGCAGCCCCACCCACCAGGGCAGGTGGAAGCTGAGGCAGCAGTAGTGTCTGCAGAGTGCCTGAGGTGGGGAAATTTGTTCTTCCCCCTTTCCCCCAGAACTCCCCCACCTCACACAGCATGTCTGAGCGCAGGGATGAGGGGTTTGGCCCATGGTGAGCATGAATCGGGCTTGAGTGGCGTGTCAATTTTTGCGGAACCCAGGGAGTTGGCTTCTCGTCCAAATGCCATCTGGGTGAATCATGTGACTTTGTATGCTGCTGCTTATGCTGGTCAGGGAAAGTGCCACGCTCTGCTAATTCCACTTGAGAATTTTCCTCATTGTGTGTGATTAAGAATAGACCGTATTTTCCCCATATCCAAATACAGTTTGATTTGGCATAGGATTAAACGGGCATGTGTCCTCCTCTGCAGCTTCTGGTACAAAGCTGGACATTTCATACACAGGACATCCCAAGTCCTGAGTGTTATACAAGTTTGGAAATTAAAAAAAAACCTTACAGCCAAGCGTGGGCACAACTTTCAAAAATAACTGGTGAGTAAGAGGCCTGATTTTCAAACAACACTGAGCACCTGCACTCTGAAGAAGAGGCCCCTTAAAGGTGCCTTACGTTGGACAGGCCTAAACGATGGCACCCCAAATCATGAATCTTGCCCAGGATTTTCAAAAATAAGAGACTACGTTTAGGCTGCTTAATCCCCAGGCAGACAGATTTTCAGACCTGCAGAACATCCCAGTCTTCCTCCAACCATGCTGTAACCTAGCCAGATTATCATGTGTTCGATAACATAGTCTTCAAACCAAAAATCTCTAATCCCATGGTGAGCACGCCTAAAAACGCCTATAACCACCCTGAGGTAAACTCGTTTAAAAGGTCAGAGGAGGGGAAAAGGAGAACATTCTGAACTCTGATACTACAGGTGAGGCATAAGGTGTGGGCCAGAAAGGGAACAGGTTAGGCACCAAATGCATGAAAGAAAAGATTAAGTTTCTTTTCAAGACCTTCAGTTACTAATCTCACTTTACAGGAAGGTTTTAAATTAGTAAAAGGCTGCTGGAATTAATCACTTACAACAAACACAGAATGATTATGAAACGCAGGAACAATAAGGCCTCTATATCATCATCTTCATTTCAACTTCTCTCTCTTTCTCGCTAGAGTATTCTTAAGGCACCAGTTACTGAAGTGCCTACTGCCTCTCTCTCTTGCTCTCTCAGACAAGTGTAATGAAGTGTTAGGGATTTAAAAATTAGACTCCTGAACGCTTCCACATCATTAAAACAATGTAATAAATAGTAGTTCTTGGTACTTAGGTAACACATTTTATCAGCTGATCTCCAAACACTTTGCTAAGGTAGCGACAGATTAATATCTTAATTTTACAGGTAGGGAAACTGAGGCACCAGATGGTGAGGTCACTTCCTCGATGAATACCTTAAGTCAGTCACTTCTTAATGCTCACTCCATCTTTGTCAATTTGCAATATGTTTGGTGTTGACCAAATGTTCTCCCTTATGCCAAATCTGTTTTCTCCCTTTTTTTCTTTTTTTTTGCAAGGATTATGAGTACCCTCTTCATTCTCACAGCGCCCACTACCAGAAGAATGACCGCTGCCCCCCGCCCCCGCAGACTTTACCAGAGCGAGCATGTGAGGTGCCCAGCTGCCGTTCAGACTCCGAATGTGAAAGACACAAGCGTTGTTGTTACAACGGGTGCATCTATGCCTGCTTAGAATCAGTACAGCCACCTCCAGGTATGGTGGTCTGTGAGATCAAACTGCCTCAGAAAGAAATGTTCAAGATGTTGCCCAGATACAAATAGAAACAGCTGCAATAACAATGGTAGACTGTAAAACGGGGATATGTCCCCATATATATTAGTGTAGAGAGGTTAGCCAGGGCTCGTCTCTCTGGGGTGGCGAGGACCCACACCGCCTCACTACAATTAGGTCTAAAATAGGACTTGGGGTTTGAGCCTGAATCAAGAACTAAGCTTTGGCTCCATGGTGGTGAATAGTTGAGAGCTACCCTTGTGTGATTTTTGGCTCAAGAGAGAGGAAGTTGCACACAATCTGTTGATCTTGCATGATTTCCACCAACTTGAATGTCAGAAATCACAAGATCAGTTATTTTCACTTTATTATACATTAGCCCACGTTCATTGCCACGTGGCTGGTAATGAGAGAGAGTGGACAGTTTTTGAATTTTCAAAATTTAAGTGAAAACTTTGCCAAACTTTGAGAAAAAAAATCTGAAGACATTTTTTGCTGGTCTTCAATCAGTTTGGAACTTTTTCAAAATTCAAAATGATGACCACAAATGTTTGTAAAAGGTTTTCTGCATTTTTCGACCAGTCCTGCTGGTAACCTTTTTATAGGAAAGACCATGATGCTTTAACCAGCTACTTGCCAAAGTCAGAGATTTTGATTATTGTTGAGAACTAGCTTCTGGACAGTCATTTTTTCTTTTTATGATAGTGGATACTCTTAATGTTGCAATGTATTTAGTCTCTGCCTGTAGATGAATTTATTTGAAAAGGTTGAGCAAAATCCTTTCTTCTGTTTCCAAGTTAAGGGAGAGTTCAAAACGATATTCTTTGCCAACTGTGAAATAATTCTAACACCTATTTTTAAAGAGACGGGTGGTCTACTCTTACGGCAGCATATACAGATGCTGTACGCCCTGCTAATACAGGTATAAATAGCAGTGTAGATGGTGAGGCTTAGGTAAGTAGAGTAGAGTTGGTGCCCTACATGCCTGAATACCCAGGGTACGTACCCTACATGACTGTCTACTTACCCACGCAGTACCTACCATGCATACGTTGCTATTTTTAGCAGTGTCGTTTCTCACTGCCAGAGCCTTTTCCCCACCACAGTGAAAGGCTCTGGCAGTGGTGAAAGGCTCCGTCAGCTCCCCACTGCCTCCTCGCTGCCAGAACCTTTCCCGTTGCCTCCCAGCTGCCAGAGACATTCGTTGCCATGTTTGGCTACACACTGCAGTGGCAAGTGTGGACACAGCCTGTCTGCCATTCAGTGGGTAGTGGTACATGCAAAGCCTGTACTCTACACTCAAGTTTAGACATAGCCAGGGATACAGTAGAAATGGCTTGAAACTTGGCACGGATATCATTCTCATTGAACTATGACTTCTCTTGGGTTACACAGGGAGCAGGAAAGAAGCTTCTGAGCATGCTCCGGGGGGGATTTGCTATGACTTTTAGCAGCACTCAATGAAGCTCTATCCAGTTTGGGCCATATCTTACAAGGTGCCGAGTCATGGCTCGATCCAAAGCCAACAGAAGTCAATGAGAGTCCTTCCATTAACTTCAGTGGATTTTGGATCAGAGTCTCAAAGGTTGCTCAGCATTTTGCAGGCTTAGGCCCTTTGTGCCGCCATGTTGCAGGGGTCCTTGAAATGACTGCTGCAATCAGGCTGCGGCTGGGACATTTTGAATGACTGTGAATGTAAATACGTCACTGAAACACACCCAGCAAAACCCTCCCTGAAGAACTCCACCTGCCTTATCAGGGACTGGAGAAAATCAGTGGCATGAAAATAATTGTGTGCCCCCTGACTGCTCATCCTTAATGATGTGGGTTTTTTAATAGTTTTAGACTGGTTGGTGCAGCCGAAACCACGTTGGCTTGGAGGAAACGGTTGGTTGTTAGACGGACCAGAGGAAGTTTTACAAGGTACCGTGAGCGCAACTCGGCATTTTAATCACCTAGGAATTGTGGGTTGTTGAATTCTGCTGGATGAAGGACACTGATTTGGAAAATAATATGAAAGTCAGATGCAGTCCAGTGCCAATAAATCAGCCCTTTTTCAAGAGAGAAGAGTAAGTACTGGGGTTTCAGTTCAGAGCCTCAGGCCCCTTTGAAACACCACTTAATCTACATTGCAGACTCACTGTTAGCGTGGAAAGAACATTTCCTCTAAACTAATTGTCCATTCAATGAGATACGGATGTACAGTGCACAAGGCCAAACAATAACAGATTTCTGATTGTACTCCATGTGGAAAGGTGACTCCAGGGCTTCTGAAGTGAACAGTATTTCAAATCTAAAGCAAAAGATTTGTTTTTAATATACAGCTCTGCTGAAAGCCTCTTAAGTAGGGGCAAAATTCTCCTCTTCCATCTGCCATGCAGATGCATAACAAGTGCTCAATAGTGCATGAAAATTTGATTAATATCAGGGAAAGTGATGTGAACAGGATGAGCAAAGAATATACCCAGTGCAACGTGTAGAAGAAGATTTTGCCCTCAGAGCTGGGTATGCCATGATAGTGTAACCTGACAATACAATATTGCATGTCGTCCTCTATGCGTGGGTGTTTGGGTTAGATGGACGGGTAAATAGGGGAGAGCCATTTCCTTCCCAACGACACAGAACTGACTTACACGACTCAATGGCAAGATTAGTTTGTGTGATGTAATTGGTGACAAACGCGTTACACGGTTTCATGTAACCTTTATTTTGTACATTTTAAGACAGTGCTATGATCACCTATGAATGACATATACATGCAAAGAGACAAAGTGGGTGAGGTAATATCTTTTATTGGCTCAACTTCTGTTAGTGAGAGAGACAAGCTTTCAAGCCACATAGAACTCTTATCTTATCTTGCCTCTCTCACCAACAGAAGTTGGTCCAATAAAAGATATAATGTCATTCCCCTTGTGTCTCTAATATCCTGGGACTGACGCGGCTACAACTATGTTGCATATTCATGCAAAAACAGATAAGCCCAGGAAAGTAATTGATCAAGTTACCTCTCCTGGCACATGCCCCATCAGTACCCGGCCTGGGCCGTGGAAGTTAATGATCCAACCAGTGATGAATCCTGGTCATGTGCCACCTGAGGAACATTGTGTATATGCTAAGAAGAAGGGACAGGATGACTTCTTTTGCAAATCTCTGGCCTCTGCTATGTTCTTCCGCTGTGTCTTCTTCATTCTCTTGTTGTCTACCGTTGTCTTTTATACCCTGTTCCGTGACTTTACTCAGACTCAGTTATCTCATCTGTGTACCTACCCATTCTAAACCTGACTAAACATTTTCATGCATAAATCATAACTTACCTAAACTAATACATTTTTGCTTACCCTGTTAAAACATTTTTTTTGTCTACTTCTATACTGATATCCTTTGTATTCTCTGCTGTTAATTTTACTGGCTCCATCTAGTTTTATCTTACTGGTCTGTTTTTGTGACCTTGGGTTTTTGCTTGTTAGTTTGTCTTACAGGGCACCTAAAGTTAACAGTTCCCTCATGACCGTTCTGTTTCACTCTGCTGTTTACATAGATAAGGTTTTACAAAGCAAGTCACACAAACTAGGTTTCATGGTTTACACAACCCTAAAGCTCTTATAACTAAGCTCTGAAATGTTGCATCAGCAGGGACACATAGAAAAGCAAAAACTCCTTTATATTTTTCTATTCTATATATAATTCATTTCTCCAACACTGTTTAATATATATATTGGACTAACACAGTTCATTGCACCATTTTCCAACAAATGCTTGAGATGCACTTTATTTAAACAACGAGTTTTAGATTAATAGATTTCAAGGCCGGAGGGGGCTATTGTGATCATCTAGCCTGATCTCTATAACACAGGCCAGAGGATTTCACACAGTAAATTCCTGCATCAAGCCCTTGAGCAAGTAATGTCCCTGATCTGTGCCTCAGTCTCCCCATCTGTAAAATGGGGATAATGATACTGACCTTTGTAAAGTGCTTTGAGATCTACTGATGAAAAGCTCTATGTAAGAGCTAGATGCTATTATCTTTATATCATTTCTAGCCTGAATTTGAATAGTATCATAGAATCATAGAATCATAGAATCTCAGGGTTGGAAGGGACCTCAGGAGGTCATCTAGTCCAACCCCCTGCTCAAAGCAGGACCAACCCCAACTAGATCATCCCAGCCAGGGCTTTGTCAAGCCTGACCTTAAAAACCTCTAAGGAAGGAGATTCCACCACCTCCCTAGGTAACCCATTCCAGTGCTTCACCACCCTACTAGTGAAAAAGTTTTTCCTAATATCCAACCTAAACCTCCCCCTCTGCAACTTGAGACCATTACTCCTTGTTCTGTCATCTTCTACCACTGAGAACAGTCTAGATCCATCCTCTTTGGAACCCCCTTTTAGGTAGTTGAAAGCAGCTATGAAATCCCCCCTCACTCTTCTCTTCTACAGGCTAAACAATCTCAGTTCCCTCAGCCTCTCCTCATAAGTCATGTGCTCCAGCCCCCTAATCATTTTTGTTGCCCTCCGTTGGACTCTTTCCAATTTATCCACATCCTTTTTGTAGTGTGGGGCCCAAAACTGGACACAGTACTCCAAATGAGGCCTCACCAGTGCCGAATAGAGGGGAATAATCACGTCCCTCGATCTGCTGGAAATGCCCCTACTTATACAGCCCAAAATGCCGTTAGCCTTCTTGGCAACAAGGGCACACTGTTGACTCATATTCAGCTTTTCGTCCACTGTAACCCCTAGGTCCTTTTCTGCAGAACTGCTGCCCAGCCATTCGGTCCCTAGTCTGTAGCAGTGCAGCTTCCAGCCACTCAATTTTGTTAAGCTTGGTCTTCTAAATTAAAGACCTCTCTATTATCAGAAATCTTCTCCCTGTGTAGGTACTTATAGATCATGGTCATGTCACCTCTTAAATAAAGATGAAATCATATCCCATTACCAATTCTCTGAGGCATCCAATCCCACCTCAGTTGAGGGAGGTGTGACCTGAGCACAGGCCTGGAAAGTAGGAACTTGAGAATTGTCATTCCCAACCCTGACACTGACACCCTTGGTGGCCTTAAGCCAGTCTCTTGGGGCCTGATTTTCAGACTCCAGATGTTGCTCATGCAGTTCCATGTGTGTTTTCCACGCACGCACAGCTGAGCATGCAGAAAGTAGGTTCCGAAAGTAAGCGCAGGCCTGAAGTCTGAATATCAGGCCTTTAACCTCATTGCCTCCGTTTTCAGATGTATAAAGTGAGCATAAAATGATCTGCCTCGCAGGTTTCATTAATTAATCAATGGTTCTAAAGTACTCAGACAGTCTTGCTTCAAGGCTTAGGCCAGTCATTATTAGAGCCCAGGATGAGACCTAAGAAATGGGGCAGATTATCCCACATCTGTCTACTGTGGGGGTCCTTCCTCCACCTTCCTCTGAAACATCTGGGGCTGGCCGCTTTCAGAGACAGGATATATGGATGCCGGCTCTGACCCAGACTGGCAATTCCTAATGAGAAAATTCTGCCTTCAACTCCATCGACTTCGTTAGGGTTGTACAAGTGTCAGTAAAATCACACACACATATACACACACACACAATTTATTTTTGACTCTTATTTTATTTGATCACAGCTGGATGGAGCAGTTAGCATGAAGTACTCCAGAAGTGAGTACCCTCAATCAAGGCATGGGCATTATCAGGGACTGTCCTGAAATTAAAATTCCAACAAATGAAAGAAAGTGTGGGGTGCCTCTATGTGGTCTTGTGGTTAAAATACAGAAACAGGCGTTAGGAGTCCCAGGTTCTGTTCCCAGCACTGACACACACTTCTGGCATAACCTTGGCCATGTCACTTAACCTCTCTCTGCTTCAGTTTCCCCATCTTGCAGATGGGGATAATACTGAGTTACCCCCACAGGAGTCGCGTGTGAGAATTAATTCATTAGTTAATAGATGTAGAGCATCTTGAATATTTTGGAACCACTCCTTGCTGTGCCCAGCGACCTCTGGGCACAGAAGAAGGGGAGAACTACCAGGGAGTTAGTAACAGTTCCCTGGTTCTTGACCCAATCCCGGTTGCTGGTTAAAGCAGCTTGATGGCTGCTCTAAACTGTGCCAGCTGGTAACAGTCCTGGAGAGGCCACCCACTGTTCAGAGCATGGCCAGCCACCCCTTTTCCACCAGCACACACCCTGTAGAATGGGCTGCAGGAAGAACGGAAAGGCAGCTAGCTAGGTTGGTTCCACAGCTGCGGGGCACTCCCGCACATCGGGGACTCTCCGGTTAGCGGAGGCAGTCATTCTCCCCTCTCTCTGAGTGGAGTAAAGCAGACAACATGTTGTGCCACGTTCTCTATACTTAAATATTCAGTATTATTGTTTGTAAAGCACTTTGAGATCTTTGCCTGGGAGGGGCTACCGAAGAACACAGTTAACCCCGTGTTAACTCCGAGGATAAGATCTAGATTTATGACACGCAGGCTTATTTTCCAGCGGAGGCCTGCAGCACCACTGAGGATGGGGATGAGCCTCTGCATTGCCCTACGGGATACGAATGCCACATCATCAATCCTGGCAACACAGCCGAAGGAATCCCCAACAGGGGTCAGTGCATCAAGCTACGTGGAAATCCCGGTCAGTTCATTCAAAAACATCCGTCCTCGCTTACTCTGTCCAACTTAGGGACTATGCTGAAGGGGTCTCTCACCTGCCCTGAGGCAGATAAGGGCTCAAAATGTCAGGTCAAGCTAAGTAGAGTTCCTGGGTTTTCACCTCCTCCCTCTTTTAATCCTGGGTTTCTTCGGCGATGTATCTGATCTTTCCACCATGGCTCCATCCCACTTCCATATGACAAAGGAAATGTCCCTGCTGTGTTGCAGGCAGCTACCCCCCCAAGACTGAACATCATCCCCCCTTGCAGCCTTTCCATTCCCTGCTGTCTCGTTCAACTGGATGCTTCAGAACCCAAGTCTCGCATGCACGTGGGGCTGGCAACCAAGTCACTGCTTTGGCCTTAAAAGAAAATGCCATAAGACCAAATATGTGAGCTAAATTCAGGGGGGCGAGGGAGGGGGAGGAGTTCCAACTGAGATGAACACCTTGTATAAACATGGGATGGGGGCTAACACCTGTGCCTTGTTATACATTAACCACCCCCCAGAGTGAACAGTGGGTTGCCATTCTGTAACTGGGGAGCAGAATCTGGAACATATGTTTTTGTGGCTAGTCTT
The DNA here is from genome assembly GCA_037349315.1 of Chelydra serpentina. NCBI lineage: Eukaryota > Metazoa > Chordata > Testudines > Chelydridae > Chelydra > Chelydra serpentina. The sequence goes on from JBAIAC010000026.1 coordinate 33,552,137, forward strand.
TAGTGTGTGTTCTTTTGATCATACTAATATGGTACTCAAGGATAAGGTATCATGAGGATGCAGGATAGAAACCATTTAACTGGGGGAAGCGCTGCGCAGTTAAAAGCTGTCTATGTGTAACGCCTTAAATTACAAGAGAAAATTAAACTGCTGCCTTTGAAAAATGCAAAGGGTACAGTCAATACAAACAGCTCATGTTCATGGTCTTTCGGGGCTTCTGGAAAGGTGTTGACTGACCTCAATCCCCAGGGAAGCCAAAGGGCGTTGAGTGTTCAGCGCCATTCAAGATCAACCCCTAAATAAGTCCTAGCAGCAATTCACTTTTCTCTCCATGCATGCAATACATGACATTCTGGACAGTAAGCCAAATTCTCAGCACAGCTCCACTGAGCTCTTTAATTTACTTGATTTCAATAGCCCTAGGCCAATTTACAAGCTGAGGAATAGACCCTGTAAATGTATTTTATCAATGTCTGTGCATTTGCATTTTGGCTGGGACAGGAAAGCATTTATTCCCATCTACAGACAATAGTAAACCTTAGCTCTATTTAAATATCAAACAGTAAAGTTCTTAAACTACAGTAGAAAATCAAGATTGAAATTGTTTTCTGTCATCTGACCAGAGTTTCTATTGTTGTCTGAATCACAAAGATCATCCGTTTTTTTCTCCACTGGAGTGTTTGCCAATAAGGGAGCTCACGCATGCTGATGTATTTTCTGAGACCTTTTTCAACCTGTACAAAAGCGTGCAGCTTCTGTGGAAGATTTATGGACTATATACTCTGTGATGCAACTCATCACAGGCCAAAAACATCGGCAGCCCCTTTTCCTACTTAACCACAATAAAAACCAGTAGAAGTATTAAACCAGAGCCCTCTTTTGTTGTTGGTTTTTCTCCCAGTAATAAAGACTAAAGGCTAAAGAATTTCAACTTCCTTTGCCTTTATTGTGTCTTTTGGGTTTTTTTTAAATGTCCTCTAGTCACTAATGTAGTGATATGTACCTGTGTTTATGGTGTTCATGCACTAGATTTCTTTGAGCTGTAAAAGTTTCAGACTCAGTGTGGTCCCTGGTCAACAAAGGAGATGAAGCTGGAACTTGAACAGTGGAGAAGCCTGTTAGATTGTCTCAAATCCTAGCTATGCTTTCTTTAATAAATGCTTTCTGTTTAAAAAAGACTGGTTTCTTAGATCATGACTACTTTTAATGGTCAGAGTATTTAGGAGGAGGATGTGACTGTATGGATCCACTGGCCGAAATGTACTGGTAGGAGCTGCATAGCAGCCTACGGATACCAAGACAACACAGCTGCAGCCATGGGAAGGCGAGATGCATGCTCTGTTCCCTGCCCAAATGTTGAGGGTAGGAATCTTGGTCCCCCTAGTTCCCTGTAGAGGTTTTCAGGCTATGCACAGGGGCCAGGATTTAATCCTAAGGAAGCACTTAATGAGTGAAGCCTGGTTGGATATGTTATAACTAGGCTTGGACGGATTTAGTTTTTATCAGTAAATGTCGATTTCACCGTACACCCAAAAACTGATGAAAAATACTTCCATCAATAATATTCTAAATGTACAGATAGAAAAGTGCTGCTTGTGAACTTCTCAGAGTTTGATTTAAAGATATTTACCTTATATATTTTGACATGCGATATTGACAATTTGTCTTAATGGTTATCAAGCTTTATCTTTTTGAATCTCAACACCTACTGTCATTAAATAATTATTGTCTGACCCCCCCACTCCAATTTCCAGCAACTGTGAAAATTTAAATGGATGAAAATAGCCAACAAAATTGCTTAAAAACCATAATTTTGCAAAACTGTAAAAAAATTTAAAATGAATAAAAATAAAGAAAAATGCTTAAAAATAAACATGGACAGCATCTGTCGAAATTATTTTTAAAAAATCAAATTCTGCCAAGCCTGATCATAATGTATCTTATTGTTTTGCAGATGGACACAACCTAAGGCATAAATATTACAAGGAGTATTTTGGTAAGACACTAAGTGTGGGTCTTTGGTATTGCTGAGCGTTACAATGGTCCAATTATTTACGAGGAATTTGCTTCTTATGAAATGGCACAGTAGGGAGACATTCCTTGGAAGCTTCTCAGCACACCTTTGCCAGTGCATCTCAGGGCAGACATGCAAAGCCCCTGCCATAGGGTTCTCCAAAGCTGAGACTGCCAACGGTGCTGCAATGTATGGTGGGTTTCTGATATGGAAGTCACCTCTGGAATGGGAAACACCCAATCAAATTAAATCATAAGTTAAAATTAATCAGGAAAGGAATCCTGTTCTTGGAAGGCGAAAAGCTAGGAAAAGCTACCCACTACTTTGCACCTTTTTTTTTTTTCTTGCTGGTTTTCCATACCTTAGTTAGATCATGATAACTCTCAGATCTAGAATGGAATGGTCAGTCTCCCCTCAGTTAGTCCTATGCAACCTAACTGATGTGCTGGGAGTAACCAAAGGCACGTCACTGGTGTAATTTAAACCTACCACTGCTACAACAGCCCCACCAAAGAACTGGAAAATAAGACACATAGCATTTAAAATATACAGCTAGAAATCTTTCGGAAGCGTTCATTACTGAAAGGACATGCCGTAAACCCTAATTTTGCAGAATTTTGTTTTACAGGGAGTAATTCCAATAACGTGCTTGGCTTCGTCAAACAACAGCAGAAGCACTTAGGTTAACCTGGGTAAGTCCCCTCTGAATAAAGGGACGGATGTGTGAAAATGCATGGCAATTGCCCAATGTACAGTGATTTAAAGAAATAGTCTTTTGTGGGTGAAATTACCCCTCTCTAGCATTAGGCATACGCTCCACTTAGGTGTCCTTGAAGCCCTTGTGGTGCTAAGACCATAAGAATGGTCAGACTGGGTCAGACCAATGGTCCGTCTAGCCCAGTATCCTGTCTTTTGACAGTGGCCAGTGCCAGGTGCTTCAAAGGGAATGAACAGATTATACTGGCCCTCTGCACAGGGATGAAATTCATTCTAAGGGTATGTCTGCACTGCACTGTAAATCCATGCTCAGTCTTAGCTTTGAACCCAAACCCCCCTTCCATCCAGACACAAATTAGTCTGACTCAGGCCAGGACCCCCTCTGGCCTCAGGCCTGTGTACTCTGCTGGAGGGGTGGGTCAGAGCCTGAGTCCTGCTGAGGCTTGAGTCCAAACCCTGTCATTTTGCAGTGTGGATGCAGCTCAAGCCTCAGACTCGAGTCAGAAGAGCTGCGTACTACAGTGTAGCCACGTTAGCATGACTGTGAGACCTGGATCTAGGGTGACCAGATGTCCTGATTTTATAGGGACAGTCCCAATTTTGGGGTCTTTTTCTTATATAGGCTCCTATTACCCGCCACTCCCCGTCCCGATTTTTCACACTTGCTGTCTGGTCACCCTACCTGGATCCAGCTATTGTAAACCCAGGTTTACGATGCACTGTGAATGCTCAAGCACGGGCTAGGAAACATCAAGTCCACAAACACAGCTCCCACAGCCCCGGAGTTACAATGCCGTGTAGACGTACCCTAAGTGAATTTAGTTGAAAGGCATTTGCTGACAAACAGGAAATGGTATTCACCATCCCCAGGCTGGTCTGTGCTGCAGGGGGGTCTCTGCAAAATATTCATGGTGAAATTCATCTCTTCAGGTTCTTTTTCATTTGGTTTTTATTTCTCAAAATTTGTCCGGTTTCCTGAAAAACCTAACATTTGGTGGGTTTTCTTTTCCCATGTAGAATAGGACCATGCAGCGGAATTTTGGGATTCTCAAACATTTCAAAACAGCATTTAGCCAAAGATTAACGTTCATGTCCATGCATTGTATACAATTCTTTGTATAGTAAATGCTCAACTGTTTTATACTGCACATCTGGGGCCCAAGTCTAAGGCAGCCACGTCTGATCCTGAATAAGAAAATGCAGAGACTGGTAGTTTAGAAGGAGACGCAGTGGAACCCAATCTTGCAAACACTTAGCCATGGGAATAACTTTATGAATATAAATAGTAGTACCACTGAGCACCATGGATTCTTCACATGAATACGCTTACTCACACAGGGCCTGATCCAAAGCCCACGGAAATCAGTGGAAAGACCTCCAGTGACTTCAGCAGGGTTTTGGGTCAGGCTCATATGTACGAATTTGCATTAGCAGACAATCTGTCCCAAACGGGTGGTGTCTTTATCTTTCAGAATCAGATGCAGCTGCATTAAAACAACAGGGACAAAATGAATCAGTTAACTTTTCATTGGGCCTAAGTGAGGCCAATTACTGAGGTTACATGGTTGGGGGAAAATGTGTTCTATGCAAACACCACGGCAATGATAAACATTTAAATTGCTTTTTTTTTTTTTTAATTTGATTTTCATTCAGTGGGACCTAACTATTAAGGAGCTTTTAAAGAAAGATATACCCCATAGTTGTCTGGTTCAGACGAATTGCAGCCCTCAGTCTCCAGATACAGCTATTCGGCATCTTCCTGATCTCTGCAAGTTGTTGATAGAAGACCTGCTTGGTGCGAAAGCAGCTATTCTAGAACTCAGCCCTGTGAAGAGTGGGAGAAATCCATTCCTATGAAGGCAGCTGTAGTGTTTATGAGCAGCACCTTTTACAGCTGGAACAGATAACCAGTCTAATCCACAGTTTCATTTCAGATCTGTATCAGCACTGTACACACTATAATGCACATTAGCGGACTGAGTCTGATTTTGCTTATGTAGGTGTAACTCAGGAGTGACACTGGGATAAAAATGGTGCACGTGGGTTTAGAATCAGGCCGTCAATATAGACAACCGGCTTGATTTTTGTAATATATGTGTGCTGAATACAATCAGTGACTTTCATACTGCACGTACGTCATAGAACTCAGAGGTCTCTTACCCATAAGGAAATGGATCGACTGGTAGCTTATGAATAGCATGAATGACTCTAATATGCTCACTAAAGAAAATGGGCCAAATCTGTCTCTATTGTGTCACCATTGAAATCAGTGGAACCTACACCAGGGATGAATTTTCCCCAGTGAACAACTAACCTTTTATGATTTAATCTACAAGGTGATCTATGTATTTAACAACATGAGGCTGGAAATGGTCTACCATGGTGCTCTGTCTGATATTCCCTTAAGTACTACAGTATATGCAAATGTTTATTCTTCCCCTAGAGTTTGGAATCCTTATATGGGAAAGGGGAAGTTAAAAATACTGAGCATTTTTTATATAGCTGCTTTCTGTTTATTTTTTGACCAGCTAAAATTGTCAGGTTTTGAAAAATTTCATTCCGATGTTAGACTCAGAGACTTTGAGGCCAGAAGGGACCATCATGATCCTCTAGTCTGACCTCCTGCACATCGCAAGCCACAGAACCCCACCCACTGAAATAGACCCCTAACCTCTGGCTGAGTTACTGAAATCCTCAAATCATTGCTTAAAGACTTAAAGTTACAGAGAATCCACCATTTACTCTAGTTTAAGCCAGCAGGTGATTCCTGCCCCACACTGAAGTGGAAGGAGAGAAAACAACCAGGGTCTCTGCCAATGAAATTCCTTCCTGACCTCCCCACCCCCCCCCACCCCACCCCCCCCAAAAAACAGTGAAAAATGTGTACAAAACATTTTACTATTTTTAAATCGGCTCTAGAGCTCAGTGCCCTCGACTCCCATTGGTTTCCGTCAATGTTATGTGTTTTAAGGACCCTGCAGGATCAAACACCTAGGTTCCGGTCTCATTGAGCAAAACACTCAAACACATGCTTAACGCGAGGTGGGAATTTTGCTTTGCGATGCTAGTTAAGCTCATGGCTGAGTACTGTGCTGGATAGGAGCTGTAGAGCAGGGTTAGGGTTTCGTTTAATTGCAAAATGAATCTTTAAAAAAAAAAAAAAAAAAGAGGGAAGTGATAAAATAAGGTACTGCTGAATGTTTGCTGTTTACTACATGCTGTAGAAAATCCAGCCTACCTAAAGGTGCTAGGGTGTTAATTTTTCTTTTAAAGTTCTTTTAAATTGTCAAACTCAGAAACAATCAGCCGGAGCGGAGATCTGAAGGCTACGTTTCCAATATTAACATTCATACTGGTTTTGACGACTCCATATATTGCAAAACAAATTTTCTTACTGCTGCCCAGAAAACAAATGGTTTTAAGGCAACATTGTAAACGCCTAATAGGAAATTGGTACGGTTAGCTTTTAAATAACACATCTTATGTGTGTTTAGTATCATGTTAAGGCTTGTCTGGTGCTACAATAATCTTTTCATGTAACGTCATATACTCACAAGGCTCATGAGCTGCTAGAGTCTCAGTTGGTGTTAATCAGTGCCTTCAATGGAGCTGCTCTGACCTCCACTACGTGAGAATCTGGCCCAATGACTCATTCAACACGATCACTCATGTTTTGTGCTGCTTGTGATTAGAAACGTAGGATCGCCTACGTTGGTGCTCAATAAAAACAAATCCAGTATATTTTTCAACTCTGTCTAGTTTCAGGTGTGTGTGTTTAACACCGGCTCTGCTCTTCTTTAAATTAAAAGAAAGTAAATTTCACGGTGAATTTCAGCCCTTGTGAAAGCGGCCAGAGCAAAAGCCCGGATGACCGAAGTCCTTCGTTTATCTGTAGGACGGTATAGATAGCAGCAGCCTGAGCTTTCCTTAACCTTTGCCCTCCTCACCAATGTACCTTGACCACCTGGAGGCAGGGGGGCTGGAACAATTTGAGAGCCATTGAACCAAACTGTAAACCCTGTATATGCTGGACACCGCTTCAAGGTGGGGGTGGGGGGGGGGGTGTGGCAGCACCCATCGTTCCAGCATCTGTGCCTGGAAGGTTGAGTTGCCATGGCCCATTCGGTCCTTGGCTTTTCTGCAGCAAGTGCCCGCTGTTTATCAGGGTGGATTATTGCGATGTTGCCAGCTGCCCGCTGGGAACTGACTCCACCCAGCTCATTTCACTTACGTCACCAGCCATCAGCTTGGAAATGTTTGGTCACTACTGATGGGCTTGAACTAGGAGAGGCTTCACATCCCATTAGAGATGCCCTACGCTGCATCAGAGTGAACAAGAATGTTTCAGGAAAGTAAGGGCTATATTATACCTTCCCCTATGTGATTGAGCTAAAGAAGGGGGAAGGGGCACAGCGTCTCCACCCCAGCGCACCCACCCAGAGACCAGCGCTCAGCACTGGCTGGTCTCATCTCAGTGTGGAGTGGGGGACTGGATGCTGCTAGTCAAAGTGTTTCTAGATGCCAGCAGAGCCATGACCCCATTCCCCCCTGCTCCTCTACCCACACTCTGGGGTGGGTGCTCTATACTTGCTGCTCCTGCTGTTCAGGTATAGCAAGGGGGTGCACCTCCCCTCACATCTCCATAATTATAAATGTAGTAGGAGCAGTGAACCATCAGTTTACCCACCGAGGAGAGAGAATCGTTTTAATTGTGTTTGGGGAAGGGGTTCAATGGCGTTGGGGTCGGATGAGATCCGGTGGGAACAGGATCAGGGCAGGTGTTTGGGTAGATCTAGGGCTACTCCTGAAATATTCTGCTTTTAGCATGGCCCAACAGAGCAAGAAAGTCTGGTTTAGCTGGGGAGCCTCTGTCAATCCAACTGGTTGGATCTAGCTAATGTATATTGATTGTATACCCACCTCACCCACACTGAGCACTCAGGTTACATTCTTCTCAGTGGGCTATGTCAGATTCCTGTTTATTTTATGACGTTTCCAGCTCACACCAACACAAGAGGCGCAGTGAGGCCCAAAGTCTCCACGCACACACTTCCCTGAGGTCAGAGAGAGGACTTGTGTAGCAGGCTTAGCTGCGGAAGGCTCCCTGGCTCTTGGCAAAGCAATTTTCATTTTAATGGGCGCTGCTTCTCTTATGGCAGAACAGATCTCACGGTGAAGCTCACAGCACAGAAGCAGAGAAGTGTAGGACTGGAAGGAACATATATCTAGGTTTTTGGTTTCTACTGGTGGCGCACATCCGCACGTTACCCATTCTGCACACGGATGGAAAAAAATTAGAGGGGCCGTTGGATAGGGGGCTGTCAAAGGTGCAGTTAACCCTGAAACTGTGACACTGTCGGTGTGGGGTCTATGACGGTGTGAATTGCTGTAAGTGCCAACAGAAGGGAACACAAGTACTGCAGAAGGAAACATAAGAAGAATGCACAGATTTAACTGCACACTAAACATACCAGGAGTCACCCATCAGTTTATGGGGCCCTGGTGATGCCTTCTGTGAGCATCGGGGCTCCCCTGGGACAGAAGATCCTGTCTGTTTGCTGGATCAGAAAGAGGCCCCTGTGTCAGATCAAGCTCAGCTTTTTATACCAAAAAGCCCTTTCTTTGTTTGAGTCTTTGGAAAACTCAGCCTCAGGGCGTGGTGCTTCTTGGCAGTAATTTCAATTCCCAGGGGTAATCACCCCTCACCTGTTTTTAGTTCCTGAAGGAGCTGTGGTAACCATCCCCCAGGGAATAAAACACTCTTTTACATAAACCATTCATAAATGTAATACAGTGGTCCCCAAAGATACTGCATAGTGTTGCAATATTTGTCGCTCTAGCCATACACAGTACCTCCAGACACACAAACCTTGAGTTCTCTGCTCTGCACATATGACCCGATTCAATGCAACCTATCACTTATTAGAAGAGCTCTTCACTTGAAAGTCTTGTGTAGATGCCTTTTCATGCTGAGGGCAGGATTTGGCCTATGGCAGAAGCTGGTTGCCAAGACTAAATAAAGCCATGAGTCAGCCGATCTTGAAATGATGACGACACATTTTTGCAAGCATATATCCTTTTTAGTCTCTCTTAATATTAACGTTTCATTGCTATGAGTCACGTATACATTATCCTCATTAACACAGTATGCAGAGAAGCCTCCTTAGAATGTGGTGGAGCCAGATGTTTCCCATCAAATTAAGTGGTGAAGGTTATCTCTTTGACAGAGGGTGCAATTGTGTATTATATGATTCCCTGCTCCTTGTCACCTTATGTAACTATTTGCCTTAATAGTAATCAGCTTTGCTTTAGATCACTGGCAATCGGGTGGCATCTTACGTTCCCCTGATGTGCCATTTTGCATTCCTGTAGCCTAGAAGGATGTTAATTTATAATGGTTCTGCCTTCTGTGGTCTTCGGAGAAAAAGATTCCTGCCTATTTAAAATATTAGCATTCCTAGAGTTATTATATATTGTGCCTGTTTGTTTTTTTTAAGTAAAATAACCATATGATATAATAAGGATCCGAGTTGCTATGCCAGCACTTAGGAAATACAAGTTGTATCTGGTCCCATGTTGTTAATGTTGCTGTCTCTACAAGGATTCGTCATGCCATGAATGTTCTATGAATTGTAATGGCCAAAGGAGTGATACCTCCTCTTAAGGGCATGACACACACAAATCAAAGGCAATAACAAGAGAAAATTTCATCCACTCCATAATTCCTGTGAAATGCCTAGTGAATATTCTGAGTGAACTGCACTTTCATGCTGTATTTACTCAGCTGAATATATAATTGATTCAAAGAGGCCTACATTAACACAAAAAGGCTGACAGAGCTGTGTCTCAGGGTCTTGACCTCTGATAGCACTGAATGCTAGCTGAAGGCCCATTTTAGGATGGGATGTAAGCTACAAATTATGTAGCAGATGGTATTATGCTTGTCCAGTTGTACTGCTTCAATTCTGTGGTCGGACTGTCTGTGGTTTTTATCATACTGTACCATTCCATCTCTTCAGCACTGGTTAGTCTCAGCTCATCTAATGTCAAGGAAATGAATTCCAGGCCAAATGGTCCAGTGGTATAACTGGATTACCCTCCATACAAGGCAATAGTGATGCACCCATGTACACGGCAATAGTGCTGCACCCATGTACACAAACAGACAATTTGGCCTTCCATCTGCTTTTGCCAAACGAATCAGTGAAATATGGAAATCAGCAGATAATAACTTGCCAGCCATCTGTGCCTGGCTAAGGAAACCTGTGTTCAGGCACATTGCACAAAATACATTAATTGTGTATCTGGTAGGAAATTGGCATGATCATAGAAGATTAGGGTTGGAAGAGACCTCAGGAGATCATCTAGTTCAACCCCCTGCTCAAAGCAGGGCCAACCCCAACTAAATCATCCCAGACTGGACTTTCTCAAACCTCGAAGGATGGAGATTCCACCACCTCCCTAAATAACCCATTCCAGTGCTTCACCACCCTCCTAGTGAAATAGTGTTTCCTAGTATCCAACCTAGACCTCCCCCACTGCAACTTGAGACCATTACTCCTTGTTCTGTCATCTGCCACCGCTGAGACCAGCCTAGCTCCATCCTCTTTGGAACCCCCACTTTGGGTAGTTGAAGGCTGCTATCAAATCCCCCCTCACTCTTTTCTCTTCTGCAGACTAAACAAGCCCAGTTCCTTCAGCCTCTCCTAATAAGTCATGTGCCTCAGCCCCCTGATCACTTTCATGAGCTATATATTGGTCCCGCATGTGGGTCCCTAAGTGAGTGATTGCAGTAGACCAGCCATGTGGGTGTCTGGTGAGATCTATCAGACGAAATGGTCTCTTTGCTAGCTGATGATGAAAGAAATTATTTCCAGACACTTTTGCTACCTGGGAAACTGGGAGCTGCCTGGTATGATCCTGAGACTAAAAATTACAACAGACACATTCAAACGAGTCATTAATATCTCACCTTCTGAGCAGAATTTGTTTCCCCGACAAACAGCACCACCTACGCTGTATCTGGACTCAGCTGAGCCAACTGGCTTTTGTCCAGATCCGTACCTATTCTTAGGAAATCCGGAAACAGAGGTAAAGCAGATATGGAGCTTAGTGTCTTCAGCATACTGGTGACATGGCGGCTCTAAGTCCCAAGCAACCTTGCCCAGGGCCCTCCCTCAACCATTGAACAAGAGCTGGGGGTGACAGATCTGAAAGTAGATGTCCAACACCATCCTCTGGTGTCTTCCCAGGTGAATAAGCATAACCACATTCCAGCAATTCAGGAACTCCTTTCATTTAGCCTATGACACATCCAGATCAGTGCAGAAGGCAAGGACTTCTCAATAGGCAGCCAGATGGCTAAGAATAGTATAACTGTGCTCAATATTCCAAGGCACATTCTGTTTAAAGGTCTCCAAATGATCTGCAATCAAATCGATTACATTTCACAATACCCCTCTGAAGTAGGAGCTAGCCCCAACCTTCTCCACCTGGAGCTGTCCCCCTAATCTTTGAGATAGGCTTAACGGAGATAGGTCTGTAGCATATACCCTTTAAATGAGATGTATTGTCTGTGATCCCCAGGGCTCCTGGAAGTCTTGCCTGAGACATAGAGCTTCCAGATATCCCATTGGGATGGTGCATCTCCACTATAGCTGGTTGGAAATTTTTAATGAAACATCTTCCCATTAGATCATTGAAATCAAAACGTTCCACAACACTGTGTTGCTTTTGACAAAACTTGAGACAGAATCGAAGCAGGATTCCTACCTGGCAGGCTTCCACAGACCTGGGGCTTCCAGGACTTTAGGGCATACTGGGTCATGGCTCCTTAGCAGCTCACCAGGTGGGTTGCAATGGAGCCAGGGAGCCGGGACTGGACATTTTTGAAAAATTCCAAAACTGATTTTTTTTTAATGACCATCTTGTGTGAAATTTTGCATATCTGACTTTTCATTCTGATTCAGAAGGATTTTTTCTTCAAAAATGCAAAATTTGCTGGGGGAAGGAAATTCCATTTCCAGCACAGCTCTAATCTTCATACCACCAAAAACTCCGGGCTGTGCTTTAATTCCACAAAGTTAGTCCTACCTGGCAATTTAGAGCTAAGTGACTTACCTAACAAGTCAATGAGAGTATCGGAGAGAACCCAGGAATTCTGATTCAACTGCCCTGGTTCAAACCACAAGACAACGCTCTATGTCAACAGATGAGAATTTGTGGGCACAGGAAAGGGGTAACTGATTAAGTATTGTTCAAGCAGGTTGTAATCCAGCACAAAAATGCTCCCCAAATAGAGGAAGGATCTACAAGTAAACTTACATAAAATTAAACTGAACATTTTTGTTAGGAGATAAACATCTTGAATTCATGCCAGTTTTTAACAAGTGGGTTGCGTCACAGTCTTCCAACAAGTATATTAGGAGTTTGTGGTTTCCTCTGTCTCTCCTGACACTGATATACTTCACCTTAGTGAAGTGTCCCTTAAATATGTGTTAACTACATATGGTAAGCAATCTGTTCCATGTTGTATTTAGCTGTGACACACCAAATACGTTTCCCAGACCTGAAGAAGAGCTCTGTGTGAGCTCAAAAGCTTGTCTCTCTCACGAAGGGAAATAGGTCCAATAAAAGATATTACCTCACCACCTTGTCTCATACACTCACACTGAATTGAACATTTCTTAAGGAAGTTTTTCCCCAGTGATTCCCCCACACTCACCTTGTGAACTTACAAACAGCTCAGCAGTGACCATAACCTGCATTTGCATGGAGCTGCCTGTGGAAAACAATCCACCATTTCCGCCTAATGCTGAAATGCAGCACAAGGTGCTGCTGTTGCATTTTATCAGAGAGGGTGGAAAACAATAGAGCGGAAAGACCTCCAGGTGCAAAAATCAATTGCTTTACACTCCCTTAACAGATACTGCATCCTGAGTTACAGCCAAGACTGCTCCATACAACACTAACCATGGTTTTGACTAAGCATGCACAGGAATCCTTTGGCATGGCATTGAATAAGCTAAGCACCCTGTAGGTATCTGCTGCTCTGAGCAGCCAGAGTGAAGGAGGGTGTGCAGCTTCTCCCAGGCACCTGTTGCTGGCAGTGGGCGTGGCTTCCTCTGTAGGCATCAGGTAACACCTGCCTATCCCTCTTGTGTAGCTACAACCCAGCCTTGCAAGGGAATTTGAGCCACAGCCAGGAACAGGTGACATTCAAGCAACAGCAGCTGCAGAATGAGGAGCTGCTGCTGCTACTGAGGCAAAGCGAAGATGGTAGAAAGACGCTTCTCCAAACTCTTCCAGAAAGGGTCACTTTTCCGCTTAGCCCAGAAATACCAGCCAGTTGGGAATGGGGAGCCAGCAGGGGAGGTAAGGATTCCCTATGCCTCTTGCCTGTAAATTATGAAATGTGGTGTGTAGATGAGGCTAAGCCTACTGTGCATTGCTGGCAACATTACATCTCTATAGCTATGGCAGTTTTGCGGTGCTACTTTGTTTGATCATCATACGTAAAATGGAGGATAATATTAACAATGACACCGACCTGCCTATGGGGTGTTGTGTGGGTTAGTTAATGTGTGTGCAAGCTGAATAGCTCTATGATAAATCCCAAGTATTAACATTCATCTTTATGCCAAGGCTTTGCTAACTATACTCAGATTTGCAGCATATGTCATTGTGTTTGCACTGACTTCAGGGTCAGACAGATTTAAACAATGCAGGCCAGTAGTCTGAGCAGAAGGGTCCAGGGATGTGAGAAGGTGTCCTGAGGCTGAACTTCCAAATGGGTGATTGAATAGAGCCCATTAGTAGGTGGGATGAGACATCCAGCTGCTCGGATGGCACTTTATCATTATTTTTATTTTATTTTACAAAATAATCCACGGACATTTTCAAAACGTCGCTCATTTTCAGAGCGCTGTTTTTGTTTTCTCAAAAATGTTCATGAAATGTGGTTTGGAACATTTCTGAAATATACATTTTTTTTTGGTGTCCCCTCTATTTGCCAATGAAGGTGAGAGAATGAAATGTTGGTTTTTGTGGTTTTCCATATGTTCAACTTTCTTTTTTTACATTTTTCCTCTAACCACTCTGTAAGCTCTCTGGGGCTGGGCCTGCCTCTTACTACTATGGGTTTGTCCAGTGCAACGGTGCTCTGATTTCTGTTGAGGCCTCTAGGGTCTGTTGTAATAGAATTAATAATAATGACAGGATTGCATATTTTCAAGTAACAAAGTGTGTGCCGGATCCTGATCCTTGCCATACTCTTGTGAGGTGTTGACCTTTGGACCCATTCACCTGGGTAAAAGGAATCTGATTTCATCCTTTCTTCTGTACCTGGATTGATTCCTTCTGGTTATAACACTACATTGCTTTCCCTCCTAGGCATTTGCACCTTCTTATATACTTATAGGCAGTTATGTGCCCCTTAATCATCATTTGTCCAAGCTCTGTATGTTGCAGTTAGTATTCTTTATCTTTCTTCAAAATCTATTCCCTCCAATTCTCTAATCTGCTCTTCATTCCTTCCCCTTTGTTGTCTTCTTTCTAGTATTGAGTTGGCCAAAACTGTTGGCAGTATTATATGGGTAGCCTCACTAGTGCTACACAGAGAGAAGGAGACAGAGACCATCCTCTTTCTGCTCCTGTATGTGATGCTATGGCATACACAGCCCAACTTCACAGAGTAAAATGGAGACATGGCTGGGATGCCAACAATTATTTCTGAATTTGCTGTGAGGTGAGATTAAGATAACAAAATAATCTCTCTCTTTTGATAATCTGTTAACCCAGTGTCTCCCAAACTTGGGACGCCGCTTGTTCAGGGAAAGCCCCTGATGCGCCCGGCCGGTTTGTTTACCTGCCACGTCCACAGGTTCGTCCGATCGCGGCTCCCACTGGCCGCGGTTCGCTGTGCCCAGCCAATGGGGGCTGCGGGAAGCGGCAGTCGGTACGTCCCTCGGCCCGCGTGGCATCCCAAGTTTGGGAAACACTGTGTTAACCCAATAAAGAGGAATGTAGATGCAGTTTTTAAACTCCGGTCCATTGATTTGGCCAATATTCGAGTGAGGGTCCAGTCACTTGTCCAGAGTCAGGGAACTATCGTCAGTGGCTTATTCTGAATTAGAACTTGCAGTCTTCTGGCTCTGCCATTCTCTCTACAGCATAGTAAATAAGTATGAGTATTTGCTCTCTGAGCAAATGATCTCCTTGAATTCCAGTTTAAGTCTATGCAGAACATGATACCACTATAATATGACACTACAATGTGGATAAGCATGTGAAAAAGGGCGATCCATTGCAGGCAGTGTATTTAGACCTTCGGAAAGCCTTTGACCAGGTCCCACACCAAAGGCTCTTAAGCAAAGTAAGCAGTCCTGGATAAGAGGGTGGGCCCTCTCATGGATCAGTAACTGGTTAAAAGACAGGAAACAAAGGATAGGAATAAACAATCAGTTTACACAGTGGAGAAAGGTAAATAGCAGGTTCCCCCAAGGATCTGTACTGGCACTGGTAGTCATATTCATAAATGATCTGGAAAAGAGAGTAAACAGTGAGGTGGCAACATTTAAGCCCTGGCTGGGATGATTTAGTTGGGGTTGGTCCTGCTTTGAGCAGCGGGTTGGACTAGATGACCTCTGATGCAGAATTACACAAGATAGTTAAATCCAAAGCTGAGTGCGAAGAGTTACAAAGGGATCTCACAAAACTGGGTGACCGGGCAACAAAATGGCAGATGAAATTCAATGTTGATAAATGCTAAGTGATGCACATTGGAAAACATAGTCCCAACTATACATACAAAACAATGGGGTCTAAGGGTACGTCTATACTTACGCGTCCGGTCGGAGGTGCGGGATCGATGTTCTGGGTTCGATTTATCGCGTCTTGTCTAGACGCGATAAATCGAACCAGGAAGTGCTCCGCTGTCGACGCTGGTAATCCAGCTCGACGAACGGAGTAGGCAGAGTCGACGGGGGAGCCTGCGCGCCGCGTGTGGACCCCGGGTAAGTGCTTTTTCATTCGAACTAAGATAGTTCGACTTCAGCTACGTTATTCACGTAGCTGAAGTCGCGTATCTTAGTTCGAATTTCGGGGCTAGTGTAGACCAGCCCTAACTTAGCTGTTACCACTCAAGAAAGAGGTCTTGGAGTCATTGTGGATAATTCTCTGAAATCATCCACTCAGGGTGCAGCGGCAGTCAAAAAAGCGAACCGAATGTTAGGAACTATTAGGAAAAAGAATAGATAAGACAGAAAATATCATAATGCCACTATATACATCCATGGTACACCGACACCATGAATACTGCATGCAGTTTCTGGTCACCCCATCTCCAGAATGATATATTAGAACTGGAAATAGTACAGAGAAGGGCAACAAAAATGATTAGGGGTCTGGAACAGCTTCCATATAAAAGATGAAAAAGACGGGGACTGTTCAGCTTAGAAAAGAGACAACTAAGGGGAGCCAGGGGATATGATAGCGGACTATAAAATCTTGACTGGTGGAGACATTGAATGAGGAAGTGTTATTTACCCCTTCATATAACACAAGAACCAGGGGTCACCCAATGAATTTAATAGGCTGTAGGTTTAAAACAAACAAAATGAAGTACTTCTTCACACAACGCACAGTCAGCCTGTGGAACTCATTGCCAGGGGATGTTATGAAGGCCAAAAGTGTAACTGGATTCTAGAATTAGATAAGTTAATGGAGGATAGGTCCATCAATGGCTATTAGCCAGGATGGTCAGGGATGGAACCCTATGCTCTGGGAGTCCCTAAACATTTGTCTACCAGAAGCTGGGACTGGACAACAGGGGGGCAGATCACTTGACATTTGCCCTGTTCTGTCCATTCCCTCTGAAGCATCTGGCACTGGCTGCTGTCAAAAGACAGGATACTGGGCTAGACGGACCATTGGTCAGATCCAGTATGACTATTCTTATGTTCTTAAAGACCTACATTTTCAGTGTAAGCCTGGGAAGAATCTGAAACAATGGGGAAATGATTTCCATTCAAGTCCACAGAGACCTCATTACAATGTAAATACAATGTCAGAATGATTTCAATGCAAGTCTACAAAGATACTAAAATCATTTAAATGTACAACTGGAGACCTTTCCACAATGCCATTAGGATGTGATATTAACATGTCAAAACAATTTCAATGGTAATCCATGGAGAATCCATTAGGATGCCATTATATTCTGAAAGCATAATGCCAAACACAGTTGTTGCATCCAAATGGAAGAAAGGTTTTAATTTACTACACACACAAGTGCTCCAAGACTTTATTATATTGTTGCTATTGCCAATCATTATTATGATAACTATTAAAATGACATAATTTAAACAATGTGATAACTCAAGAATAAATTCCCTGCTTTTGCTATTGTCTGGTAATTGAGTAATACGCCGTCTACTTTCTATTTGGAAAGACTTTTACAGTGACAAATAGAGGGATAAAGAAGTTTAAGCCTTAGTTCAAACAGTCTGTGCCTGTTATGGTGTAATGGTTAAGGCACTAACCTGGGCTCTAGTATATTGACAGTTCAATTCCTACTTATGTCCTCACATTCAAAGTCATTTAATTTCTGTGTGCCTCAGTTATTCATCACTAAAATGGGAATAATAATTCTTTGTCTTTTCTATTTAAACTTGTTTAAACTTCTGTTTAAAATTGTTAACTTCTCAGCTCTGAGTTTGTTCCTGAAAATACATGTGCACAGGGCCTAGGAAAATGGGGTTCTGATCTCAGTGGCTAGAGTAACACAAACAATAATTATATGTGATTCAAACAGGAAATTTGAAAGTGGAAAGTTTAGAATAGAGTAAAAAGTAGACTACTCTGAAATATTTATGTAATGACACCCACAGCCAAGTCAGCTGCTGAGACAGAAGCAAGAACTGCTAAAAATGTAGGTTTTGATAGCTTGAGCTAAAGGACCAAGGCCTGGATCTCCAAAGACTTCAGTGGCAGCGAGGAGCCTAAATACGTCTGGGAATCTGGGCTCCAGCTCATTAAGGCAGAGCTCAGAGGCAGTAGCCAACTCAAGACCTTTTTCATGGCATTGCCACAACAGGAGGACACAGATTCATGGGTTATGTTCATATCAGACCTCTAATAGAGCCTCGATTTGAACTTCAGCAGATGACAAGGACAGCGGGTGTTCACAGAGTGGGTGTTTAACCTCCACTTTAACTTCTGTCTCCCCCACCCCTTTCCTCACAAGAGTCACCTCCTTCTCTCTGAAACTGCTAGGATCTGCTCTTTGCACCCTCTTCCACATATATATACCCTTTGCCTGGGGGGGCTTGAGGCTGGTGGAGGGACCTGAGGGCAGGGTTCCCCAGAGGCTGGAGTTTGCCCAGCTCTAACCTCCATGAGCAACACCAAGTGCTGGTCTCTTCTTAACCCTAAAACCAAACTGCAGAGATCAGTTTCTGAGCTGTGTTACAGTAGCTTCACACATCTCTAATGGTGCTTTCCCCGCACAGATGGTGCTTGATATCAAATGAGAGAACTCTATTCAGTAGCTATCATGGGTCTCATAGTCTCCTACTGAAGCAAAACTCCCAGGAGGGGAAGGATGGTTGGCCTGCAAGGTTTGCTTCCTATCTATCTTCCCTTCAAGGGGATGGTGCTCCCAACCATGGTTTGTATCCCAGGGTTCCACTAGTGGCCTTGCTGCCACTGGCTTACCCCTGTCCCCACCCTCCTCGGTTTCAGGCTGGAAGGGAGAGAAAAGTCAGAGGGAGGGTTAAAGGTTTATGTACAGGCTCAAAGGGGAGTATGATGCATTGAGTGGCTGCTCCCTAGCTCTCCAACAGGCCTCCACAAATATAGAGAGACTCCAACACATAGTATGCATGTGGAGGGACCTTTGATGAGCTCCTGGAGTGGGAAACAGCATGCCATTAATCTGCTGCTTCTTTCTTTTGCTCTCCTCTGTGAGCATTGTTGGATACCACCATCCAGCCCTGGGAGATTCTGCAGCAAAGGAGATTTAGGTTAGCTATTAGGAATAGCTTTCCAACTATAAGGCTAGTTAAGCTCTGGAATAGCTTCCAAAAGAGGCTGTGGAATCCCCATCCCCAGAGGTTTTTAAGAATAGGTTGCACAAACCCCTGTCGGGGATGGACTAGGTTTACTTGGTCCTGCCTCAGTGCTGGGGGCTGGACTTGATGAATTCTCCAGGTTCCGTCCAGCCCTACATTTCTGTGATTCCCATAGCTTTGTGTGCATGAGCATTGTAAATACTGTTGGGAGGGTAGAGACAGATGGGCAGCGTTATCTATGAACCTAGGTGAGGAGTTTTCCTCTTTTTTAATAGGAGAAACGCCCTCTTTGGATGGAATTATCATTTGCTGCATTCACACAAAAGCTACTAACAATATTTGCAAGGCCCATGTCATTATCTTTCAATTCCAAAGCCTTTTCTTATTAAGGCAAAGATAGTGTAAAACCTGAATCAAGACTTCTGAATTAAAGTCAAGACAAAGTGGGACTGTCCAACATTTTGGATGGGATTTTCAAAAGGTCTATCACCCCTATTTGCAGGCAAAATGTACAGCTAAAATATATGTGACCTGTCAAAATGAATTAGGGTGCAAATCAGATTCCTTGCATCTCCAGTTAAATGTTTGCCCCCACTGGATTGGAAAATTTGTCCCTTTCCATTGAAGAACTTCTTAAACAGTAGCACTTGTTTAAAAAATTTCAAAGCTTGACATTTTTTGATGGGGTGGGGGGGGACATTTTTCTACTAGTTTTCTTGCTCGGTCTATTTTTCCATTCCTTTCATTCTACTGTGCCTGGTACTTGTTGTGCTCATTCTCTGTGTTGCAATTTATTCATATCTATGAATTTTTCTTTGTTTAGTTTCCTCTTAGTGGACCTGGTGCTGCAAACACTAACACAAACAGCTCTGGGACTGTAAGGATTCCTCACATACATACACATCGGGTCAAAATGTTCCAACCTATTTTTTTAAACAAAAAATGCGATTTTATTGAAAGTTGGGATATTTTTTGAAAATATTTTGAATTATCAAAAAGAAACAAAGCCGTTCATTTCAAATTATTTTTGTTGTTGTTTCATTTTGGTGTTTGAAACCCCAGAACAAAATGAAAATTTCCATTCGAAACAAAATAAAAAATGATGGCCTGAGTTTTTTCATTTAAAAACAAAAAATCAATCTTCTGCCAAAAATGTTAAACAAAACCATTTCATTCAAGTTCTTCATGGAAACAAAATTTGATTTTTCTACCAGCTCTACATATATATGTATGGGTTTGCAGGATCAGAACTTAAGTTTACTATCCATCAGGCAATGGAAATGGGTTGGCTTTTGTTCTTTGCCCTAAATGTATGTAGTGCTGAGTTACAATTCCAGTATATGACTGCTTTTTTTTCTTATTTTACCCCCGTAACAGTAGATGCTATGTGATTCCCCCTGCTACTCATTCACTTCTCAACAGGGGTGTATAAGACTGCCCATAATTATCACTCTTTACTTACTACTGTTATTGCTCAACTGTATGTTTATACACTGGCAGTAAAGTTTGGTAATATGTGCCCTTCAAAAGAAAATTACCAGGAAGGAAAGGAGTGCTATTTAAAAACAGACAAAATGAAAGGTCAGCACAGCATATCACTCATTAGCAAAAAGTCAGAGCCTATTTACATAGGCTTTAAGCGTTTGATTAAAGATTTTCTAAGGGAACAAGTTTGCTGGCTGACACATTTAGCTCTTTAGGGGTCATCTTGCCCTTGATCCTTCTAAATTTGCCCCCAGAAATACCAAAGGAGAAAAACGCTGCCATGGAAACCAGTCCATTGTTATAATGGATACATTTTGGTTCCTAGCCAGGTGCCCAGGTCTTTGGCAAACACTAACTTCCTTTAACAAAAAGAAAAACAGCTTGTCTCCAACAGGACATGAAAGGGACCAGTGGCCCTAATGTTTTCCAGCAAGCTGGGGGTTAACTTAATTCGCTGCAGCTCCCACACAGGTTTACAGGGTGGAGTAATGAAGCAGGGCTGAGCTTGAAGGCCCAATCAGGCCCCCAGAGGAAACCCAGGAAACTCTATATAAGCAGCTACCTTACAAAACTGAGCTTCCAGGGTCCCACCCTGTTGCTGAGTGGAGTGGGTGGAACTGCACTCTGTGTGGGTCTGTGTTCAGGTTAAAAACTCCTTGTGGTTGTAATTTGCACACCCTAAGGCATGAGTGAAGACCTGGAACATGTATTTCCAGTCTGCCTGTCTTTAGAGTCCGGAAACACAATGAGAACAAGAAGGAACACATTTAAAATCTCTCTCAAGGGAAGAGAGTGAGAGAGCACTGTGTGTATGTGTGTGATATGCTGTGTGGCAGCAGTGTTGAACTAACTAATTGGGGGTGCAAGTGGGCTGGGGTTAGGGGGTCCCTGTACATGGGACTTGTCAACTGTATTGCTAGCTGCAAACATTCAAAAGCCATGAGTGAGGCCGTCAAAATCATGAGCCTGGCTTAAAAATCATCTTTAAAATATATTTTTAAAAAAAATATGTGAAGTTTATGTGTTTTGTGGCTTTAGAACCATCAGCGTTCACATTTTCAGGCTTATCTCTGCCACCATGAAAGCTAGAAACATTTTTTTTCTTTTTAAATGAAAGCTGAGATTCTGGTATAGTCACAGGACTTCAGGGCCTAGGGTTGTAAGAAAAACACCAAATATTGTGAGACTCGCAATGAGAGCAGAAGAGTTGGCAACAGTGTTAAGCAGGATTCAACGCCACTAGTGACACAGCAACACACACAGGGAAACAATACCTTGCTATGGAATCACACACACACACACCCCGCAGTGTTAATCTTTTGGGGGATTGGTCTTCATCCGCTTCCAATAAATACTAAGTTGTGGTCTGTGGAAAAGTATGGATGAAGTTTTTTACATTTGGAAAGGCTCCTTATTTGACCAAATCACTCTCCTAGCTTACACTTCTCCAAATTTCGCTAGCCCAACTAAATAGAGGAAGGAGAAGGGAGCAAACAATACCCCAGAATGAACAACCCTAACCAAACAGAAACTTAAAGTCTTCATATGCCCTGGTGAATGTTGAGGAGATAAGCATTTGAGATTCATAGAAAGCTCTGCCTTCCTCTCACCCTTTTCCAGTTTGCTATGTGTCCCAGTGTGATCTATGATGAATCCTAGATCACAAACAACAGTTGCCAGAGAGCTAAAAGAAGATGTGACATTTTGTAAGGTGTGGTGGTGCAGAACATTATGCATGACTTGTAGCCTAAATGTCTGCTCCATTGTAACTTGCAGCACTGTCTGAGCTTGCCAAATAGTTACACTAATATTTTTTATTTTCTCCTGCCAACCCTTCCTTGAGTGACGCACTCTTTATTGTGTTTAAGTAGGTTGTATCTACATGTTAGTTTAGCACATGCCAAACACTATGATCTTTGTCTTGCACAGCCATTCTGTGTTTACTGAGTGGCATGTCCCAATACATGCAGATGAACTCATTTGAATAATGGTGCCTTTGTAATAATACAGTTTCTTTAAGCAAAACCTATAACTTTTATATATCAGCAAAATAAAAAATGTAATGGCTTTCCATGCATAGCTCAATCCAAATTTAAAATCAGTGGGTATGACATCTCTCCACCTTATTAAAAGGAGTGAGTGAATTATAATGATAGATAATATAAAAGAGATTATAAAGCATCTAGATAAGGCACTGGGTTGGAACTCAGGTGACCTGGGTTCTATATCTGGCTCTGTCATTAATTAGCTGTGTGCCTCTTTCCCTCTCTGTGCCTCAGTTTCCTCCTCCACCCTTTGTTTGGATTGCCTATTTAGATTGTAAAGGAACTATCTATCGCTATGTTTATGTACAGTTTCCAGCACAATGGATTTCCTGTTCTCAACTAAGGTGTCTAAAGCCTACTGGAATACAAATAATACTTAATAATAATAATTAATAATAAACATGACGTTGCCTAACCACCACTGTTTTTGCAAAGGAAAATCATGCTGTTTCTCCCTAGCAAATTTTTTTCTATCTATCCATGTAGGAGCTTGTCCAGCTTTCATTGGGGTGGTATCTGAGTGCCTCTGAGGGAGTCAACAAATTAAAGGACAAAGGAGAACTGATGATTTCTCTGGACACTGATATAGTAATGAAATGTGTGCCTAATCTAGCTGCCCGAACCAGCAACCGGAGAGTGCTGTTTCACAAAGATGTCCAATGGACTTGGGATGCAAATCTTAATAAAGAGTTTGAGAAACTGAATGAGTTAAAGAGGCCCCTGTCCTGAGGTACTATGACAGTAAGCACTACGGCCAGGTCTACACTACAAGCTTGGGTCAATACAAGTGATGGTAGCATAAAGCCACCATAGTTTAGTATATCGCTTGTGCCATGTTATCCTTGGATGACTCCAAGGAGGGTATCAATGCAGTCCTCTTAAAGCAGTATGGTCAAAACTGGACCATACTCAAGTACTGGAGGTTAAGTGGCTTATGCATCAAAGGCGCTAACAAAAGTTGAGTGTTGATATGCTCAGAGAAGAAGACTTTGACCTTAGTCCATGTGTGTAAAAATGTTCATGTCTTTATTTACGGGAGGACAACATTAGCTGAAACTGACCATAAGCCGCTTATTATTGCCAAAAGGGCCCTTCCCTTCCCCTTCTCCCTCCCGCCGAGAATACAGATCTTAGTTTTTCACTTACAAATGTATGATTTGCAAATCAAATACAAACCTGGGAGAGATTTGATGGGGTCAGACACACTCTGGAGAGCATTCAGCCAAAGTACCAGGGAGCAAAGCCCAGAGCTAGCCATTATGCATGTCAATTTGATTTTAAAAGAAAACTCTCCGGTCTCACAGGCCATGTGGACTGTGATTGCCAGAGCAGCAGCTCAGGATGAGAACTTGCCAAAAGTGATTAAAGCTGCTACCGCAATGACCAGGACAGCATGTTCACACCGATTCAGGGGGAGCTCTCAGTCCGAAGTAGGATTTTGTTTAAAGACACTAGGATGGTGATTCTTCAGGTGTTAGAGAAAAATATGTTAAAAAGATACATGGAGGTCATTTAGAGATTGTAAAATCTAAGAGAAGGCCTATAGACCTTGTTATACTGGCCTCAAATTAACGATGCTTTGAGGAAGTTTTCAAGCCTTGTTGCATATGCTAAAAATACAGACTAAGTTGAGCGACAGAGCCCATGTTGGTGGCATAGGGAATATTGGCCCCATTGGAGCAAAATAGGCATAGATTTGTTTGTTGCCTGGAAAAAACTATGCCCTCGTTCATGACTTATTCTCACTTCTCTGAAATAGCTTTACTGTAAGGCTTTGTCTACGCTGGCAACTGAACAACAAAACTTTTGTGGTTCAGAGGTGTGAAAAAAACACCCCCCCTGAAAGACACAAGTTTTGCAGACGAAAAGCACCGGTGTGAACAGCGCTTTGTCGGCAGGAGCGCCGACAACGTTACCAACACTCATTGAGGGGGGCGGAAGTTTTTTGTCGGTGGGAGAGCTCTCTCCTGCCAACAAACAGCGGCTATCCTGCGCGCCTTTTAGCGGCATGTCTGTAGCAGCACAGCTGTGTCGCTAAAAGGTGCATAGTATAGACAAAGCCTAAGACTTTCAGACACTAACCGGGTGATTGTGCACATCAAACCTATTTTTACTAGACATGGTGTACTTAACCTAGTAATGTCTGGCAATGGGCTGCACTTGAGTGGATGTGAGTTTAAGCAGTTCGCAGTGAAATTTGAGTTTAGAAGCTTGTCCGCAATCCAAGGGGCTGGTGTAAAATGAGGTTTATAATAGTAACGTGGCAACTGAAAAAGGCTCTGGTTCAGACTCTGATCCATACTTAGCACTGTTAAATTACAGGATGGCACCAGTGAAATGTGTTTTGTCACCTGCAGACATTTTGCTTAACCAAAAACGCAGAGCCTGTAATGAGTGAAGCTGACATCAGAAGAACTGGGGATCTGTAGAAGTACAAAGAAACCGATACCGCTAACCAAAAAACAATATGATTTGGGTCCCAGGAGCTGACACCATTCCATGAACATGGTGCAGTGTGCTTCTGTGGTCCACAGGACCACGCGTGTGAGTGGCTCAGACCCATCAGGAACCGTATCCATAGTATCCATGTCCCAGCATCCCTAATGAAGGGAGACAACATCTGAGCTAAGACCCGGAGAAGCTTACTCAGGAAGAAGAAAAGCTGCACCTAATTTTCAAAAAAAGCACATGGAAAGAGGGCAGTCTCCTAGGAAGGTGACAATCTTCTCCACTTTCTGAGTGATTGCTGCAGACATGCACCATTTTTGGCTTGGTTGTCTTGCGGTTCCTTGCATCAGGCATCTCCCAAGGACTTCATGAAGGGGCTTTAATTTGAGCTGACTCTCTAAAATAAATCACCAGCTCTCTTTCCCAGGAACAGCTTCTCTCTTCTGTACCAAGAGAAGGATTTCTGGTTATTTGGGGGAAAGACTCTGGAACTAGGCCTGGCCATGTTCACCTTCTGCCTCTTTCCTCTCCAGCCCATTACGTGCAACACCCTTGCTACTCCTCCCTGGAGGAGTGGCTGGCTGTTTTTCTCAGCATTTAGCAAAGTATTCACCTTCTTTCTTTCTTTTCTTTCTCCTCCCCTCTTCCTGTAGCATGGCCTGATTTCCTGGAACTGTTGGAGAATAAGTTTCCACTTCCAACATAAAATGGACACATGCGCACACACACGCAGTACAAGCGGAAACTGTATCCTCTCTCAGGAGCATAGCAACTTGTGAGTTATAGGCATGATTGAATGGTCAGACCAGCCATTCCAGCTCAGACACTGACTACCCCTGTGGTCTTGGACAAATAATTTAACCTCTCAGCCTTAACTTTCCCCATCTGTAAAACAGAGATGATAATATGTACCTGCCACAGGAGCGGGAGAGGGGTTGCAAGGGTTAATTGTTAGATAAGTGTGAAGACCTCTATGACTGAAGGATAAGGGAAGAGAGGCCAGATAAAGGGAGAAACCAAAAAACCAATGAAATGACTGTACTAGCTATGTCCTTCTTCCCTAACAATTGCGTTATCTGTATTACTCAGACAGATGAAGAACGGGAGTTGACAGCAATTGAACAGGAGAAAGAAGTGACAGCTCTGGCCCCCAAAGAAGCTTGCAAATGCCATAAAGAAGACTTGGCAAAAAGTTTACATGTAAGGATCATTACATAATGCATAACCGCGCTTTGTGGAAATATGAACTCGCCCCGATATCCCACGTTATTTTACTCCGAGAGGGAGCTCTGCTGCGAAATTCATATCTAGTTTTAGATGCAAACATCCTCATGTGTCAGGTGGGGTTCATATCTGTCCTTTTCGTTTGGGTGGCTTTCTGAGACTTAACAGTGGAATAATTGATTTACTTTGTTCTGATCAGTGATGATGGTGAGTTAAGTGAACCGCAAATGGCTTGAGGTAAAGCTTAGGCAGCACAGACAACTAACTGCACTTGGGCCATCACCAACGGGTGGAGGATTTAGCATAGTTCTGCAAACTTACATGCAAGATGCACAGCTCTTCGGGTGTGACAATCTTAGTGGACGAAGGACACAGGCCTGGAAGGAACCTGCTGGGTCATCAAGTCCAGTCCCTTGTTATTGCAAGCAACCCTGTCATATAATTCCTTTCATAAATGTATCAAGCTCCATCTTAAACCTTGGTAGGTGGTTTGCCCCCACTACTCCTATTGGGAAGCTGCTCCACAGCCTCACTCCTCTGATAGTTCTAATTTCCAGCCTAAATTCATTCATGTCCAGTTTTATCCAGTTTACTCTCATATGGCCCCATTTTCTTCCCTTAGTCCCTCAGCATCCCTAGCATCTAAATCAATGATATTCGTGTCATGGCTCTAGAACCATAGATGATTCCCTGAAACATCACATGGAGCTTTCACTGGGCCTGGATCATGTGATTTACACACAGCCATGTGTGAGAGATGATGTTGGGGAATGCACACATATACACCTCCCCGAAAGGAACACTGGGTTGCATTCTGCCTCTGGTGGAATATTTTAAATACTCAATTTATATTACAATTTGCAATGGGGGAAAAATAATAATATGCTGTAAGGGATATATACATGATCATATATGTATGAAAAGAATATGCTGGAGGATAGAAATGCTGATCCACTAAAGCTAGGGACCAGGGAATATTGTAGAACTGAGTATTTTATATAGTGTTTAATTTTTAGTTTATTCTGCACTGCTGCCATCTCTCAAACTTGCAGACACAATTTATTTCCATGTTTATTTGTTCTTTTTTTATTTGGCAAAACATTGATTATTTTTCCTTGTATTTCTAGTGAACCCAGAAGTTAGTTACTTTCTTAGTTGATTTTTATTTTGTCATTCATCAAATGGCATCACAAATCTGGAAATAGGATTTGTTAATGAATTTGTGCTCCCTCTGCTGGATCTATTATAGTAGCCTCCAAAGATTTGTAGTTGGTAGAAAAGCAGTGGTTCTCTTTTATTGTTGTTTTTCATGTCTGATCATTCTGGATATTTGGTCAGTGTCATACGCCCCACACAGATAAATGAAAGCTGTAATATTAGACCTGAACTTCTGGCCAAACTTATTTATTATTTTTAACGCAGCTTGATTGCATGATGCAGTTTTCCTGGATGATTTTACACTCTTTTTAACCTCCCACCAGGTTGATTTACAAACTGGACTCTCAGAGTTTTCAGTGCTACAACGCAGAATCACACATGGCTGGAATGAGTTTATAGTGGATAATACAGAACCAATATGGAAGAAATATCTAGACCAGGTAAGGATTATGGTGCTGCCCATTAAAAGGCGGTTTCAAATTTCTGTGGTATGCAGTAGTACTCAACAGTGAGAAAATCTGTTTTGATTGGATCTGAACACTTCCATATATTAGAAATGGTATGGCTTTTATTTCTATGGCCCCAATCAAGCAATGAGCTCTGCATAGAGACACAGGGACTCGCTGAGCCTGGGGGAAAATCATTGCAAGATCATGGTCCATGTTTGTATTACGTGGAGATAGATTTAAAGATCCACCCTTTTCTTAAGATGCTGTACGCTGTGTATAAATCAGGAGCCTTATTATTATGCAACTGGTGCAAAGAATAATAAGAATATTGTTATTGAATAACAATATTCATTTCCTTCTCAGACCAGTGATAAAAGAATGAAAGGTTGTATAAAGAAAGTGTTAACTGGGGCATATTCTGATTTCAGTTACAATGCAGTTCAGTGAATGAAACTGATGAGCACTAAATCTTCAGCAAAAAAGGATGAAGTGTTTAAAGTTCAGATGAAAGTTAACTTCAGCTCTTGTGCTAGAGTAATAAATGCAATATTGCGATATCACTTTGAAGTTCAAGTGATTCAAATAATGCAAGAAACAAACTATAGGGGTGGAGTCATTAATCTTATTCTTCCTAGGCTGAGTTATCCTTCATTAGGTGCACATGGAATCTCACGTTTATTAATGGATCTCACTAGCTGAATGTAACTTTCATCTGTGCTTTGGAGCTTTTACCAGAACAGGGATTATTTTTTAATAGAGATTTATTGTTGTGATTTTCTTACTAATCAGTTTGCCTTTGGTTTCACTTTAGCTAGATCCTAAGGATTGTAAATTTTGTTTATTTTATTTGAGTTCATTTTTATTTCACTGATTTCCCCCCTCTACTTATTCGACGTCCTTTAAGCAGCTTCATATAACCATCAGTAAATATTCTAAGCTTGTTTCTAAAGCATTCTTTACACCTAATTAAAAATGAGACACTGGTGCTTTTCACCCCACCTGCTTGACCCTTTTAGCAAGGGATTTTCTTTTGAGGGTACAGAATGGATTTTTTAGTACAGTCATGCTCTCTAACAACCCTTCAGTCTCCTTGGAAGTGTTACTTCTTGGAGTACACAATTCACACTCATAAATTTGAATGACCCGTAACATGCATTTTTAAATTTCACAATGGCCTGGCTCCTTTCACTTACTGTATTTTATGCATCTATGACCAATCTTTTGTTAAGAATGGGAACTAAGGACTTGAGTTTCACGATCGATTTCAATGGAAGCTGGTTCAAGCCCGAATTCCTCTACAGTGCATCTTCATAACCCATTGTGGGGTGGGGGGGGAGGGGAAGAGTTTCTTTTCTTTTTTTTCTTTATCTTACTTAACTCAATTACACCACTTCCAGTGGTTACTAAGTGAGGTCAAGATTTTCACAAATAGAAGCTTAAAATTAGATTCCTAAATCTATATTTAGGTCCCTAAATAAGTGGCCAGATTTTCAAAAGACCCAAGCATCCAACAGTTCCTATTTATTTGCAGGAATGATGCAGTAGCACTAATTAAAGCAATTCTTTATATTAATGACATGTTTCTTCTTATTTTTAAAGAAGTCCAGCATTAAACTCTGTCACTAACAGTGAACTAATGAGCATTATTTTTCTTAAATAAAATGTTTTTTTGAAACAAAACAAATCTCTTATTTTATTTTATTTTATTTTTAGTTTAAGAATCCGCTCATTCTATTGCTGCTGGCTTCTGCGTTAGTAAGTGTAATTACTAAAGAATATGAGGATGCTGTGAGTATCGCAATGGTAAGTTATTCACCTGGACGTGAAATCACCTGGAAATTGAAGCTAGACAAATTAAGACAGGAAATAAGGCATACAGTTTTAACAGTGAGGGTAATTAATCAGTGGATCAGGTTTATGGAGGATTCTCCATCACTGGCAATTTTTATATTGAGATTGGATGGTTTTTCTAAAAGAGCTGCTCTAGGAATTATTTTGGGGGAGTTCTATGGTGTGTGTTATACAGAGGGTCAGACTTAGATGATCACAGTGGTCATAGAATCATAGAATATCAGGGTTGGAAGGGACCTCAGGAGGTCACCTAGTCCAAACCCCTGCTCAAAGGTCCCTTCTGGCCTTAGAATCTCAGAATCACCTGTAATGCAAGCACTGCATTAGCTGCAGTTAATATGCCCATGAATTTAATACCTCTTTCTCTTTAGGCAGTACTAATTGTGGTTACAGTGGCCTTCATCCAGGTATGTCCTAAGAATCCTTAACTTTGCAGCCTAGCTCTGCATCTCAGTGTTATCGCCCATTTGGAGTAATCCTGCTTTTGTAACTTAGTTTTATGCTGCTCTCTCATAAGGAGTATCGCTCGGAAAAATCTTTGGAAGAGCTCAACAAACTAGTGCCCCCAGAATGTAACTGGTAAGTCATGCGTAGCTATTCATTTTCTTTTAGTTCAGGTTGTGGGGAAAGAGCCGGATAAGGAAGGCAACAATTCTGATGCTTGTGTATGTAATGAATTGCTGATAACTGTGTCTTTGGATGGGGCATTTTGTGGGTGTCCAGTTGATAATGCATTGCCTTAGTGCATGCAATTATATCTCCCTCTTATGACTTGCTCTGGTGTTCACAGTTGCAGGAGTTCTCCTTTAGTAGAGATGGCTGAAGTTCGTGTTTCAGTGCTTACATTCCTGGGTTTGAACCCTGGTGATTAGCACGGGGTTTATATGTGTGTAGCCAAAGGCTCCTTACACATGATCCAAGGGACGAGCTAGCTTCAGTCAATAAGACTGAGAGTCCAGCTACACCTGCAAGTCAAATATTGGTGTCTGAGTTGTGCAGTAAACACATTTTTGCCAACGAGCATATGGAAATAACCATCAGTCCCAGGTTGGCATTTGTGCCTGATGGGCTGAGAAATGATCCTACCATATTTGTTAGGCTTCCCAACCCCCACTAACATGCCCTGGGGGGAAAGTAGGATTTCTCATCCTATTTTATACAGATCTATCTTATTTCCATTTCCTTCTGGTTTTTTGCCCCTGTGACTGAATCCTTGAACTAATCCCCCCTGTACCATCTTTGCACCACTCCTGTCTGTAATTCATATGTACTGAAGGCTGTTCTGAGTTGTACCAGCTGCCAGCGACCATCCCCTCCCCAAGGATAAATCCATCATCTGGAAATTCCTGAATTGTAAGGATGGCCCAGACATGTCCATGTCCCCTTTTCCTTGGATACAACCCCCCCTAAGCTGGAAGGATTGGCAAAGGAGTCACTGCAGCAAGTTTACGTTATCTGATGATTCCCCAGTACGGGGGGAATCCCCCACTGGCCATATTCTCTGGCATTAGGGTACCTTTACTCTGGGAGACCCACAAAAAGCAACTCTAATGGACTGAAGGACCTGGACTACTGGTGTGCATATTAGGGATTTGCATACACCTAAGTCAATACCTGTCTACTGATGTGCATGTGCAAATACCCAATTTACACGCACATGCAAGATTTTTGAGCATAAATTAGCCATATGTCAATACATGCATTCATTACACATACTGGGTTTAAAAATGTTTCTCTGCATATGATACAGCTTGACTGTATGTATGTCCATTGTGTTGTATGGTATAGCAAATCTTATTGGTTTCACTGCTTTGGCATTAAGGATCAACTGTCTAGATTACAAAAAGCCTTTTACTACTTGTATTTTTAAAATCAGCGCTATCATGACCAATACAAATAAATGGTTCATGTTGAGGTTATAATTATTGTGTCAAAAAGGAGGCATGGCCTTTTCTACTTCAATGAAAACTGTGTCTTTGGATGGGGCATTTTACGAGTGTCCAGTTGGTAATACATTGCCTTAGTGCATGTGGTTATATAATTATATGCGGTCAAAGAACTTTGTACCTTACAAATACTCTGGTTACCTTTGCCTGTTTCCTCCACTGAATTTCACAGAGTAGACACCTAATCTTTTCAAAGGTGAACATTTAGTACAACAACATGGAAAAACACCAACGGTAATTCCACCTTTAAACAGCTTGCCAAGTATGATTGTCTCTTCCATCTGCCTGTAAGCAGTCTTTAAAATTCAAACAGCGGGGAAAGCACTCCACTTCAGGATATTCAGGTTAAATGTACATTATTACTGAAATCTAAAGCTTCCATAATCCACCCATAATCTGTTTGTGCATTCAAACTAAATTCAGGGTAGGAATATAATCTCCTTTCCTCATTCTTAGTTACATGATAAACTCTTATTTAGATGGGAACATCTTTGGGGCAAGGACCTGGTCCTTATATTTGCCTAGCATGCTGTTTGGCCTATTTAAATAGTATCATTTTCTCAATGTAATGCAGCATCAGGGAAGGAAAACTGCAGCATCTTCTCGCCCGAGAACTCGTCCCAGGAGACATTGTGTGTCTTTCTATTGGAGACAGGGTTCCTGCAGATATCCGACTGATAGAGGTAAACACCAGCTCACACATAAACGATCGCATCGGTTTGCTAGTCTATGTTGTGATAAAGGCTCCACATAGTTACGTTTTTAATTAGGTTACAGACCTGTTGGTGGACGAATCCAGTTTTACTGGAGAAGCTGAGCCTTGCAGTAAGACTGATGATCCCTTACTAGAAGCGGGAGACCTAACAACGCTGAGTAATGTTGTTTTCATGGGAACACTGGTGCGATATGGGAAGGGAAAAGTGAGTCCTATATACTCTCCATATCATCCACCTCTAGATAATAGCCAGAGAAGCTTTTAAGGAAGGTCAGTGTTTTGTATGATTCTCATCGCTATTTTTCTAATCCAGGGGATAGTTATCGGAACTGGCGAAAACTCACAGTTTGGAGAGGTGTTTAAATTGATGCAAGCAGAAGAGGTACGGGACAAGAATTCTGTTGGTACAGTGCTGTGTGGTACTTTCGTGGGACCGGAGTGTCCGGAGTGTTACTCAAATACTGGAGGTCAAAGGGCTGTTTGTAGGCAGGGTGGTCATGAGCTTCAGGCACTGCCTTAGGATTTAAGAGAGCTGGGTTTGAGTCCGAGAGCTGGGTTTGAGTCCCAGCTCTGCCACAAACTTTGGTGACCTTGGGCATGTCATTTATTCTCTCTATGCCTCACGTCCCCATCTGTGAACTGACTAATGCTTCTGTCTTGTCTATTGAGATTATAAACTCTTTAACAGGGCGTTTTCCTCTCACTGTGTATATGGTGTGCGGTGCCTGCCCAATAAGCCCCCGATCTCAGTTTAGGGTTGCTGCAGTGATAATAATTATGGCTGTATTTATTGTTACTGATTCTACTCACGCAGCTCATTTTACATCATAGGAACCAATTTTGTTTTTTTCTCTTCACATTTCCAGACCCCTAAAACACCTCTACAGAAAAGCATGGATAAACTGGGGAAACAACTTACCCTTTTCTCCTTTTGCATAATTGGTGAGTTTGCCCAAATACTCTGTATAAACCGAGATGCATTCCATTATGAATGGAGCAACTTTTTCAAAAGGGCCCTTTCGTGTGGAGTGCCTCAGTTTTTGAGTGTCCAGCCTGCGATGCCTTGAGATGAAAGATATATCTTGAAATCCCTCACAGATCCTTAACTTCCATTTTTCAACTGGCTTTCCCCTCCCCCTCTCCTAGGTTTAATAATGCTGATTGGCTGGTTGCAAGGAAAGCATCTTCTCAGTATGTTCACTATTGGAGTGAGGTAAGGATTGGAAAGAACTCTTTTATTATTACAGGGAAACACGTCCCACTGAGTGGTTGCATTTAAGAGGTTGCTTGAGACAATGGAGGGGTCTTTTTCTGGGGGGAGGGGAACCTCAGTACTTGTGTTAGTCTCTTAATATGTGGCTTGGTTCTGCACCACAGAAGCCAATGGGAGTTTTACCACTGATTTCAGTGAATGTAGAATCTGACCTCACTATTCTTTTAATGGCAAATGAAGGAACAAAAGAAGGCTTGAGGTTTTATTTTATTTTATTTTATTTTATTTTATTTTGGGGAGGAAAACAGACTGGTGCGTTTTGGTGCATTATTTCACTAACGTCCGAATTCTGCCATGAACATATTTCCACTGAGCAGTGCCTTAGAAGACATCCACATAAACATAGTCTTCTCCACCTTGATCCCTGCCATAAAAGTCCTGCAACATCTTAGTAGGCAGCAATTTTAAAACAAACACAAGAAAGCACTTCTTCACACAATGTACTGTCAACCTGTGGAACTCATTGCCAGGGGATGTTGTGAAAGCCAAAAGTATAAATGAGTTCAACAAAGAATTAGATAAGTTCATGGAGGATACATCCATCAATGGCTATTTAGCCAAGATGGTCAGGGATACAACCCTATGTTCTGGTTGTCCCTAAACCTTCAACTGCCAGAAGATGGGACTGGATGACAGGGGGTGGACTACTCAAAATTGCCGTGTTCTGTTCATTCCCTCTGAAGCATCTGGCACTGGCCACTGTCAGAGACAGGATACTGGCCTAGATAGACCATAGGACTGACCCAGTATGGCCATTTTTCTATTCTTATGTCTATGCTATAAATTAAGAGGCATGTTACATCTGCAAATATTAGACCTTCTCTGACTTGTTTATAAAGCCAGAAATGTTACATTTGTACATGACATATGGAAATACATGCACAACCCCTTAATCAAATACTATAAACCATCTGTTTGACTAATATTTGGAAAATGTATCCTTCAGTGTTGCCATAGCGCTAAGATTATTCATTATCTAGCACTGTGTGGAAATAAAAATATGGATGGAGGTCAACATGGAAGAAACTAAAGTAGTTTGGTTTCATATTCACAATGGCTAGGGGAACACTGATGACAAAGGACAAAAGAGTTTGTCAGCATTTCTTGACTCAATTTCAAAGGTGCTGGGACACAAAGCTCCAGATGGGGCTACAGATGGGGCTGAATCTGGATCTACTACATCCAACGCCAGTGCTCTGACCACCAGCTTATTGGCTATCCTGGGGTCTCCTCCTCTCATTTTTTTGTGAATTTTTTTCCAAAGGTCTCAGTTTCACTTATCAGAACGAAAACAAATGTCAAAGTTTCAACATTTTCTGCAAAATTTTCATTGTTGTTTTCTGGCCAGCCTTAGAACTAATCACCCCCAGGAAACTGAGCCCGACTGAGTTGTCTGAAATTTGACACCCGGAAATTCAGGCAATTCAAATCAGTAGTCACTTTTGAAAATGTTTGCCTTAACCCATATTTTAATCCTGAGTTAGTTTTTATGCGTGATATAAACATTTATTGCATTATAACAGCAGATATATCCTTTATGACCCATTCAGACCTGCCTACAGAACAACAGAGGGCTATAAAATAATTGTCAGTTTGTATTTTCTCTGGCATAACTCTGCACAGTGCCAGATGCCAGTCTGGTTTACTAGAGCTACACTACTGCAGTAAGTCAACCTACGCTACGCAACTCCAGCTACGTGAATAATGTAGCTGGAGTCGATGTACCTTATGTTGAGTTACCGCGGGGTCTACACTGCAGGGGGTCAACGGGAGAAATTCTCCTGTCAACTTATCTTACTCTTCTCGTCGGGGGTAGAGTACAGGGGTCAACTGGAGAGCGATCTGCTGTCGATTTGGCAGGTCTTCACTAGACCCGCTAAATCGACCGCCAGCGGATCGATCTCAGAGCATCAATCCTAGCTGTAGTGTAGACATAGCCTATGGCACCAAGAGATCCTTTGGGAGTACAGGCTGCTCAGAATAGAATTAACTCTCTGAGAATAGCTTTGATGCATCTAGAAGAGGAGGTCAGTGGGTATGATTGAACCATGCTGCCAAGCACGGTTGAACCTTCATATTTAGAGATTAAAAATCCCAAATTCCCAGATGTAAGGAAATGAACTATCCCTGGCAATGTTCAAAATTGTACTCACTCTTCTGGCTCATTTAAATGGCGAAGAACATGTAGAGGATTATTGTACATATTTATATTTCATTATGTATTGGGAATTCGAGCTGTTAATATTCAACAGTCACAAGATTTCCATTCCAGACTCACATTCAAGAGGACATTCATGCCTTCTGGAAATGCTTATTTGCAATGTTCGAGTGTATGTTTGGGTGCTGCGCCTTGTGGTGTGACACATTGTAACTGGAAGCCTGTTCTTTTGCTATACTGCAACCCAGCCTGGCCGTGGCTGCCATCCCAGAGGGGCTGCCCATTGTGGTCACGGTGACGCTGGTGCTGGGCGTTCTAAGGATGGCCAAGAAAAGAGTGATTGTGAAGAAGCTGCCCATAGTAGAAACTCTAGGTAAGGCTGATGATGATCACAACTAAAAACAAAGCCATGAATTCATCTGTCCAGTCTATACAAATCTGCAACCGAATTGGCTACTAGCTTGCTTAGATAATCCGGGGGACTGGTGTTATGACTTGAACCAAGGGCTGGAGCAACCCAATAACCCAAATTCTTTAAAATTGTCTGTCTCTTCCTCTTCAACCCCCCCCCCCCCCACCCTGCACCATGTTCTTCATCCTCTTCCTTTAGTCCCAAGGGCCACTAAAGTGGCACACCAGGAACACAGCCGAGATCAAACAGCTAATGCGCTGTTGCCACCCTTTCTTTCCTTGGAATTGGCTGTCCTTGACCAGCTCTTCTCTCCTCCTAAGACCTGCCTATGTTGCTCATGCACCCAGGCCTGCCTCGCCTCTTCGCTTCCTTCCCACTCTGTTGGTCCATATGCTTCTCCTGTTCTGTACCTGACTGGAAAGCAGCTGCTGCCCCTGCCCTAGAGCAACTGGTACAATGGTATAGGCCAACGCAACTGCTGTTCTTCCCTGTCTACCTGCCCACCTCCCTGGTACTCCTCTGCCTCCTCTTCACAATGGCACCCCCAAAATCACTGTCTCCTAGTAGGTTTCAGTGTAGTAGCCGTGTTAGTCTGTGTCAGCAAAACGAAAATAAGAAAGAAAAACTTGTAGCACCTTAGAGACTAACAAATTTATTTCAGCATAAGCTTTCGTGGGTTAGTACCCACTTCATCGGATGCATGGAATGAAACATACAGTAGACAGATATTTATACAGTCAGAGAAACATGATAAGGTGGAGGTGCATAGACCAACCTTAAGAGGCTAATTAATTGAGAGGAACCATAACAGCAGGGGAAGAAAAACCTTTGAAGTGATAAACAAGATGTTTATCTTTTCAAAGGTTTTTCTTCCCCTGCTGTTATGGTTCCTCTCAATTAATTAGCCTCTTAAGGTTGGTCTATGCACCTCCACCTTATCATGTTTCTCTGACTGTATAAATATCTGTCTACTGTATGTTTCATTCCATGCATCCGATGAAGTGGGTACTAACCCACGAAAGCTTATGCTGAAATAAATTTGTTAGTCTCTAAGGTGCTACAAGTTTTTCTTTCTTATTTTCGTTTTGTCTCCTAGTAGGCGCCCTGGCCCTGTGGCTTAGTAGGGAGCATTGCATGAGGGGAAATGGAGATGTCCTATATTGAGTGCCACTCTACATTCTGATGATGGAATGTATTTAACAACATCTAGACCCACAAGACAGCGCCATGCAGTGTCACATGGCTACTGGGGGGCCTTACACTGCATTTATGACACAGATATAACTCCCATTGACTGAGGAACACAGAACATAGGACTGGAAGGGACCTCCTGGCTCTCTGAGTCCAGTCCCCGGCTATCACAGGCAACCCTGTCTCATAATCCCATTTATAAAAGTATCAAATTCCATCTTAAAATGAGTTAGGTGGTTTGCCCCCTTTACTTGCACTGAAAGGTTGTTCCAGTACCTCACTCCTCTGATGGTAAGAAACTTCTAATTTCCAGCCTAAATTTATTCATGGCCAGTTTAGCCCCATTTGTTCTTCTGCCAACATTGTCCTTAGCTTAAATGGCTCTTCTCTCTCCCTGGTGTTTATCTCCCTGATATTGGAAGCAGTCGTGTTCCTTTTCGCCCTTGTTAGGACTCCAGGATCAAGGCCCCTGTTTGCTAAGCGGCAACAGAGTCCTCTCACCCTTCTCTCCATCTTATCTGCCCTGACTCTAACGCCAGGACATGTGGAGCTGCCTGCCCCATCCGCATAAAGAATTGATTAGATTATACAAGTGCCAGCCCTGAATGGCCCTTTTCAGCCAATAAGTAGGAACTTTGTGATAATGTCAAGCATTATAAGGAGCAACGTTCTCCTACTTGTTAACGACACAAGTCCACAGAACTTTTGTAAAAAGCATATTTGTCCTTCATTCAACTTTTTATTTAATTCTGCAAATAATTAAATTCAGACTAATTAAAGATAATGATTTGCTCTGCACTAATCCTTCAAAATTGCAATTAACTTAATCACAGGCCAATCTGCTTTATTCTAGCTGGGTTCTTATACGGCCCTCGTCATCATCACCGTATCTGAGCTCAACCCATTTTGCCTGTGGAAATGATTCCGTCCATTTAAGTAACTAAAATTAGAGGACCTGATTTTCCTTTACATGAAAGCCTCTTTTGTACTGCTGAAGCAGTGTAAACTGGCCTTTAAATGGGCATCAGTCCAATTCACTCCCACTCTAAATCTGCTTTACATTGTCAGTGCAGTGCAATGAGGCATTAGGGCAAATGAGAGTCAGGTCCAGAATTGGTGTTGAATTGTATTGTATTGTATTTGTATTGAAATGTTTTATTATTTCAAAGTAGAGTTTGAATGTGGAATTGCCTCTCTCAGCATCCTATCTGTCTTAGGGACTCTTATGGCCCCCATTATTGTCATAACTAAGCACCTCACCATCTTCAATGTATTTATCCTCACAACACCCCTGTGAGGTAGGGAACAGCTTTTATCCCCATTGTACAAATAGGGAACTGAGACACAGAGAGTATGTCTATACTGCACCAAAACACCTGCAGATGGCCCGAGTCAGCTGACACAGGCTCAAGGAGCTTGGGCGGTGGGGCTATAAAATTGTTGTGTAGCTGTCCGAGCTCAGACCTCTACACTGCAGTTTTCTAGCCCACAGCCCAAGCCTGAGTTAGCTGAGTCGGGCCAGCTGTGGGTGTTTTATTGCAGTGTAGACAGACCCTCTGAGGCTAAATGACTTGCCCAAGGGCACATACAAAGTTTGTGGTGGAGCAGGGACTTGAACCCATCTTGACCCAAAACAAAAATAGGGATCCCACTTGCACCGTCGTAAGAGAATGAAGACCTGCTGAGTGAGTCTTTGGGCACCTGGGAACCCATTGTCTCACCATCTGTCTCTTAGGCTGCTGGTTTTTTTTCATCTTTTTTTCCGATATTTCCTCCCAGCTTGTCTGTAGCTGCTGCATCAGAGCATGATCTTGCAGCTCTGAGGAACTGATCACTTCCTCAGAAATTACCGCCTTCTCTGAACCATGCAACATGTGATGTTCAAGAGTGGTGGAACCTTCCTTCCAACAGCTGTCTCCTACCAGATCCCAAACCCAAATCATATACATGGTAGTACAGTGCCTTATCAAGCCACTGGAGAGGCACAAACATGTTTGCACTGGTTTTCTCTTTAGTCCTTAATGAGGGGTTAGAAAATTCACCCAGATTTTTGTGTTTTGTTCTTTCTCTCCCATAGCTCTTTGCCCAGTAACAGCTCATGTTTGTAACGTACAAGTAACATGTTATAACATGTCTATGGCATCTAATCTAGTTGCTCATTTGCACGTTGCATTCATTCTGATAAAAAATTTCCTCCCGTCAGGTTGCTGCAATGTCATCTGTTCCGATAAGACAGGGACTTTGACAGCCAATGAGATGACAGTAACTCAGCTAGTAACCTCAGATGGATTCCAGGCAGAGGTATGTTCCGTGAAATTATACAAACTTCATAGTTTAAGCCCACAAGAGATTGCTCACATTTAATTCAGCATAGGTCCAGTCGTGGACATCCATCAGTCTCAGTTCTTTGCATGGTCAATTCCTTTCTAAGCTGTTCGAAATGTACGTGTATTTATATTAGATTACGGGCTTATTCCTTGTGCATCTGAAGTTCCCACTGACATGAATGGGAGTGTGGGGTGTTGAAGGAATGCAGAATGAGGCCACCTAGTCATAGAAGCTGGTCACGCAAAGTGAGCATGCTGTACTTGAAAGAGCATGTTGATGAAATCACACGCTTTGCACACAATGCTCCCAGCAATATCATGAGCATAAACACAAATGTTAGAATATTTCATCAGTCCTGCCACTAGTGCTAATGCTGCTGTTGGCATTTCTAGCAGAAACATTTTCAACATTTTCAAACATTTTCTAGCAGGTTGACTTGATCCTCCTTTTTTTTTTTTTTTTAATAGCCATGGGGCCTGATTAGCCATGGCCTTGTAGGTTGTCATCACACCAGTGCATAGTGGGTGTAAACTACTACCATATAAGACAGTGGAGAATCACACCTTCAGCAATCAATAATCATAAAACAGGAGCATAGGTTAGTATATTGTATTCTAGCTGGCAAATCTAATGTAGCTGCACCTAACTAAGAATTTGGCCCATTGATTGAACTGTACCCAAACTTTAAAGCCCATGATGATCAAATAGGACTGAAATACGGCAAAGTGAGTTTTCTCATCCCTAGATAGTACTGCACTTTGATTATTACAGTATTTGCAACCTTAGCTATAAATATTGCTCCCAGCAAAACACATTAATCCCAGCATGCCTTGAAAATAGATCATAAATGTCCCCAGAGATGTTGTGCTGTATAAGGAGAAAATATTGATAGTCATATATTTCAGCTAGACGCTGGGAAATTTTATGTATGCACCTTCCAAATTTATTTTCCCCCAGGTGAGCGGGGTTGGATACAGTGGGAAAGGAAGTGTATGTCTGTTACCATCAAAGGAAGTTATTAACGAATTTTCCAATGTCTCAGTAGGAAAGCTAGTGGAGGTAAGTATAAAATATGAATCAAACGGCTCCATTTTCACTCGATTATAATTTATGATGCTCTCCTTGTACGATGAGCGTTACTGAAACTGCACTTTTATTGACTCTAATGGAACATGTCCTCGCTATAGCAAGAGGCCCTAAAGAAGGGTTTTGTGCAGTTACTATATCAGACATGAGAGTGATTTATAGCAGGTGACAATCATCAGAAATATCTAGGGAGAAGCCAGAGACATTGACTTGCAGAAATGCTTTGCAGTTTTGGATGAGAGTTTGTGCAGTGGTGATGCATAGAGCACGGAGCAACTAACTTTATTAGTTTTTGTTTGTACAGAGTAGCTGCAATTCCAAAATACAGCCAGCTGGTTAGGCAGAATCTTCATTGATTTCAAAGGGTACTGGGGATCTGATTTTCATAGACACGCATGTGCAATTTTTCCACTAATTTTTGCACACACCATTGTATGCAGAAATCAGATACTTGCATATGCAGATACCCTGAACTGGAACCTCAGATTTAATCGCCTTTCAATTTTGGGAAGGGTTAGATCCAAACCCACCCCTCAGATGTATATTGCATGTTAAAGCCACAATTAGAAGGGACTAATCTTTCCAGGTTGGATTTGTAGAGCTGATTCAAAGAGGGGGAAATCAGGAAAATATAGTCCAGCATTTTCTTGTTCATTTTTCAAAATTTGAAATATTGAATATTTTTTAGTAGTTCTACTGATTTGGAAGCCCCTCAAAATGGTGAGAAAATGCAAGAGCCATCTTGTGAAATTGCTGGTATTTTGATTCAAAATATTAGGCGATGGCTGTGCCACCGGGCTTGATCCTTAGCCCTCAGATTCAGCCTTGACGCCAAATTCTGACCTTGGGTTTTACCCGACCTTGGGTCTGGACCCCACCTCCTTAGTTTCACTCTACTTGACATGAACTGAAAGTTGCCACAATGCAGCCATTATAGCTCAGCCGTATCTTGCCAGTTAATTAGAGGGAGATATGTAATGTATAATATTTTATATAAATATAATGTGTGCAAATATATCACTTTTAGGCTGGCTGTGTAGCTAATAATGCTATTATCAGAAAAAATACAGTGATCGGTCAGCCAACGGAGGGCGCTCTTATTGCTCTTGCAATGAAGGTAGGCTTTCTTATATTTGTTTGTCTTTTGCAGATTTCTTTAAGCTAGGGTCAGGTTCTGTGTAGGTAGTAAAATAATAGCTCCCTTATAGGCGCTGGGGAGAAAGAGAGAGAGAGAATATGATCCTTTAGTAACCCAGAAACTTGCAAAATAAACTGAATTCAATGAACATTTTTAATTGCAATCAGTAATTGAACAGACTGACTTTGGATTCTTCTTGCTTCTTTTTGGTCCTTCTTATAGCCCTAGTCTACACTGGGGGAGGGGAGATCGACCTAAGATACGCAACCTCAGCCACAGGAATAGCCTAGCTGAAGTCAACGTATCTTAGGTCGACTTACCTCGCGTCCTCACGGCACGGGGTCGACTGCTGCCGC
Source organism: Chelydra serpentina (assembly GCA_037349315.1). NCBI lineage: Eukaryota > Metazoa > Chordata > Testudines > Chelydridae > Chelydra > Chelydra serpentina. The sequence goes on from JBAIAC010000026.1 coordinate 33,594,201, forward strand.
TCACCTGTCGACTCCGCTTGCACCTCTCGCAGTGCTGTTAGTTCCAGAAATGATGGAAGAGCACTCGGGGATCGATTTATCGCGTCTAGACTAGACGCGATAAATCGACCCCTGATTGATCACTACCCGCCGATCTGGCGAGTAGTGTAGATATACCCATAGCCTCATAGACTTTAAGGTCATAAGGGACCATTATGATCATCTAGTCTGACCTCCTGCACAACGCAGGCCACAGAATCTCACCCACCCAGAATCTCACTTGCAAGAATCTTTGTCCCCTCTACCCCATCTCACATACACACACACACACACACACACACACACACACATCTATACTTGCTGCCACAGGCAAACACCTTCACAGAGCGTTTCCATGCCATAGCAATAATGGCTTTACTTGGCTGGTTTGTGTAGTTACACTGCTCAATGGATTTCTTTTGAGTTGAAATCAGACTCCTTTCCATTGTTCTGCGGACACCAGTGAGAAAACAGCAGACACATGAACAGGCACAAGCCAAATTAGAAGTCATGGCATAGGATTTTCTTGTATTTTTGTCATCTGTTACTTTCTTACCTTTTTTCCTACAGTTGTGAAAAACAAAGAACTCTATTGAATGTTCTATTGACCTTCCTATCTAGAATGCAAAATACTGTCCACCACAAATAATGGGCCTAATTTAGCACTGCATTGCATCTCATGTAGTCCCTTTCACCTGTGTGAATGCTACCATTGTGATGTGGAAAAGTACCACAGCTGAATGATTTTATTTTATTTTTTATTTTTTTACAAAGCAGTCAAAACCAGAGTGGCAGGAAACACACCCCCAAATGGAACCTTTGGAATGTAGCAATTTCAGTGCTGGGCGTGGCTTATTTAACTACATGATATTCAGTGTGTTAAATATGAATCAATGTGTCACAATTTGGACAGAATGTATTTTTCAGTTGAATTGTTTTTCTAGTTGTCAGCTCCCTAGCTGTCAGAGGAACACCCTGAGGGGGCCTTTTGGAGTTCAGTTCCTTTCTGAGCTGAGGCTATAGGAAATAAATGAAACCACGGCCCATTATTTGCCATCTCCCTCTTTTTTGAAGGGTGGAATGTGTGCGAATTAACAGAATGATGGTCCTATAATTAAAGCACAAGACCGGGAGTCAGGAATTTTGGGTTCTATTCTGAACTTTGACACAGACTTGGGAAAGCTACGTAGACCTAAATGTTCATAAATGTCCATTAATTTCTGAGTGCCCAGATTAAAACACAAAGGCCCTGAATTTCAGAGCTGAACACCCACAACTGCAGATGAAGTCAATGAGCATCATGGCTACTCAGCACTTTTGAAAATTGGGCTTTTCATAAATTCCAACGCCAGAAGAGACCATTGGGATCTTCTGGTCTGACCTTCTACATAGCCATAGAACTTCCCCAAAATAATTCCTAGAGCTGATCTTTTAAACAAACCTCCACACAGGCTTAAAGTATATCAAATTAGGCAGCCCAGATAAGCAAAAGCTTCCTAAACTGTGGGCCTTAATCTGTCCTCATCTGTAAAACACTACTGCATAAAGACATGTGATCATTGTTTAATGTTGGTAACTCACTGTATGTAAAGTGCTATACAGAGCATGTGCAAAAACTAGCATTGTTTCATATTACAATAATATTTTAATTTCCTTATTTTAGATGGAATTAAGTGATATAAAAGATATTTATATAAGAAAGAAGGAAATTCCATTTAGCTCGGAGCAAAAATGGATGGCCGTAAAATGCACGCTGAAAAATCAGGTACAACAACAGTTATATTGACTGGTTTCATGCTTCCTATTTTGTATGCGAATATCAATGGAAATGAAGTGAAGTTTCTTAGGCAATAGCCATACAAAGGGTTTCAGACACAAGTAGACGGTGCTTTCATAAATTACATTATCATTTTCAAAAGCCACCATTTCAATGACATTTTGTTTTGACATTGTGGATAGCACTGAAAAAACCAGGATGACATTGCAACGTAAGTTTTTGAGAAAAATTCATCCTGTTTTACAAACAGCTGTAAAGCTAGTACAAAATAAAATAAAAGTGTTAATGATTTTTTGCACCAAAATTTCAATGGGGAAAAAATGGACAACACTTCCGAGAAACTGCATCCTTTGTTTCCCTGCTTGCTTTAATTGTCTGAGTTAATTTTATTCTCTATTTTTAAAAAAACCAACTTTTTCACTACCAGGGTCACTCAGATTCAGTATATAAAGTGTGCACCACATAAATGCTGCATTCTACAAAAGGCGTGTGCCCATGAGTTTTATGGGATAGATAACGGCACACACAAGGGAACCTGAACATCTCAGATGCAAAGAGTTTAACGCTGTCGATATTTTTTAATAACGTAGTTTGTCTCCTTATTTTAAAGGGGCAGGAAGACATTTATTTTATGAAGGGAGCCTTTGAAGAAGTTATTCAGTATTGTACCATGTATAACAATGGTGGCATTCCACTGCCTCTCACGCCACAGCAGAACGCCTCCTACCTCCAGGAAGAGAGAAGAATGGGATCTCTAGGCCTGCGGGGTCAGTTAATATTGCGTCTTTTAAGCTTGCGGGTTATCCTATCTCTATGTTTTCCAATAATAATAATAACTCTTTGCTTCTCTAGTGCCTCATGCACAAGTTGCAGGAGTAGGATGATTCTTTATACAGCAGCAGCAAAGTACTTTTCAGTGAGAACAACCCCCAATTTTCACCTCATGGAATTCTTCTCTGCCTAGCAATAACCAGGCATCTGCCAGTGTCCTTGCTGTCTCTAAAAGAACTAGCCAGGAGATGATCTGGCCCATTGTAAAAAGCATCAGGTGCAAATTGTTCCTGCATAGTGGAACATAAAAGGATCACTCACTTGGCCCTTACTCGTGTTAGTCGTCTCAAGGAAGGGCCAGGTGTTTTAGGGAAATCAGCACAGGTTGGGAGCCAGGAATTCCCGATTTCCAGGCCCAACTCCGGTAGTGACTCTCTGTGTCTTGAGTCAAGTCACGGCACCTACCTGCTTCAGATCTCGCATGTAAAATGAGCGCAAGAATACTTGCTGTATTTAACACTAAGGCGTGTTTGGGGTGATTGTTAGGAAATATAGTGTCATGTATCATTACTCGGATGAGTAACAGCAGCAGGATCAGGCCTGATGTTTTTATATTTCCCCTCTGTTTCCAAGAGCCTTGTCCTGAGTTTGTTGGCTTCTCATTTTCTAATAAAAATCTTTATTTATTGGTGGTTTATAGCTGTGAAATGCAAAGGAACTGTACACAACCACTGGAGAGCGTGAACCATTTTCCTCCACGAACAATTGCAATAGTCTAAGACATAGGTTAATGTTGTCACTAACAAACTGAACTCTGTACCTTGCATAGTCTGTTCTGTAGCCAGGTTTTGGTCAGAGACGCTATTTCAACAGCAACAAAAAGCACATTTGCAAGTGATACGTGGAAGCCAATGGGAATCTTGCCTTTGCAAAGACTCAGCGTAGTCTGTGTGAGGATTTCAGGATTTAGCCCTGTGGGCCCTCTGCTGCCCCCATTTGAAATCCCTCCCATTGATTTCACTGGGAATGGGATCCGGCCCTATATTTCAGGATCAAGTTTTTACAAGTGAAGTTGGTTGATTTTTATTTTTTTTTATTAGGGAAATATCTAGCCTTCAGTTTGACTCTTACGTCATGTCATATCCACGTATGTCCCAAAGAAAGACTATATAGAATCAGAGAAAAGTGGAAGGAGCCTCAAGAGGTCATCTAGGCCAGCCCCCTGTGGTGAGGCAGGACCAAGTATATCTAGACCATCCCTGCCAGGTGTTTGTCCAACCTGTTCTTAAAAACCTCCAATGACAAGGATTCCACAGCCTCCTTTGGAGTCTTATTCCAGTACTTAATTATCTTGATAGAAAATTTTTCCTAATCTCTAACCTAGATCTTCTCTGCTTCAAACAAAGCCAATTACTTCTTGTCCTACAGTGGACATGGAGAACAACTGATCACCGTCATCTTTATAGTAACCTTTTAGAGGTTTGAAGACTGTTATCAGGTCCATCCCACCCCTTGGCCTTCTCTTGTATATAAATGTATATGTACTTTTGAATATTTATAAATTTCACAAGTTACAAAAAGCAAACGACACAGAAACATCACCATGATCTCACAGTATGAATCTTTAATTACTATCATGCAGAAAAGTGATTGGCCCAAACAACTGATGTGGAGCTTATGATAGGCTAGAAAGATTATTTAAAACACTTTCATACACACATCTGACGAAGTATTCTGAAAGTTACACCTGTAAATCAATGCAGTAAATTCAAGAACTATAGAATTAGATTTTTAGACACAAATTACAGCATTTAAATGTTTGTGGCCTTGTCTACCTGGAAAGTTGCATGGGTTTAACTAAAGGTATGATTTTAAACTGATTTAGTTCAACTGATGCAAGTCTCTGGGTAGACACTTATTTTAATTTAAGTGTCGCTTATTCTGGTTTAGCTCCAGTCAATGAGCCTGGTCTATGCACAAGTTTAAATATATAAAATTTGTCCTGATTTAGTTAAATCGGTGCACCACTGTGTGTAGGCACTCTCTTACCAGTGTTGGTAAATTTACAGACTCAACCTGAACCAAGAAACTGAGTTTTAAACCAAGAGAAGAGAATCCACACATGAAAGTTGCACTGGTATAACTAAAACAGTCCAATTAAGCCCAGATAAATTTATGCTAGGCATGGCCTAACTACCAGATTTTCAGCTGCAAAAGTGGAAGTCTTTGATTAAGAATCTTTGAAAATGTCAAACTACATGTAATATTGATTCTTATATGGAAACTGATGTGAAATAACTTGGTCCTCTCTCTCTCTCTCTCTCTCTCTCTCTCTCTCTCTCTCTCTTTCTTTAGTACTTGCTCTGGCTTCAGGTCCAGAACTTGGCAGACTAACATTTTTAGGGCTTGTTGGAATAATTGACCCCCCAAGAGCTGGAGTTAAAGAAGCAGTTCAACTCCTCTTTGAGTCTGGTGTATCCGTGAAGATGATAACTGGAGATGCCTTGGAAACTGCCATGGCTATCGGTAACAATTAGCTATTTTCCCACATTTTTCATTGTCTGTCTCTGTGTCAGACCAACACCAAATCTTATATATTTTATTGACCTTCATAAGATAAACCTAGTCCATTTACCTTTCTTTTCATTTCATAGAATCATAGAAGATTAGAGTTGGAAGGGACCTCAGGAGGTCATCTAGCCCAACCCCCTGCTCAAAGCAGGACCAACCCCAACTAAGTCATCCCAACCAGGGCTTTGTCAAGCCAGGCCTTAAAAACCTCTAAAGATGGAGATTCCACCACCTCCCTAGGTAACCCATTCCAGTGCTTCACCACCCTGCTAGTGAAGTTTTTCCTAATATCCAACCTAGACCTCCCCCACTGCAACTTGAGACCATTGCTCCTTGTTCTGTCATCTGCCACCACTGAGAAGAGCCAAGCTCCATTCTCTTTGGAACCCCCCTTCCAGTAGTTGAAGGCTACTATCAAATCCCCCCTCACTCTTCTTTTCCGCAGACTAAATAAGCCCAGTTCCCTCAGGCTCTCCTCATAGGTCATGTGCCCCAACCCCCTAATAATTTTCATTGCCCTCTGTTGGACTCCCTCGAATTTGTCCACCTCCTTTCTGTAATGGGGGGGCCCAAAACTGGACGCAATATTCCAGATGTGACCTCACCAGTGCCGAATAGAGGGGAATAATCACTTCCCTCGATCTGCTGGCAATGCTCCTACTAATGGAGCCCAATATGCCGTTAGCCTTCTTGGCAACAAGGGCACACGATCGACTGATATCCAGCTTCTCATCCACTGTAATCTCCAGGTCCTTTTTGGCAGAACTGCCACTTAGCCAGTCGGTCCTCAGCCTGTAGCAGTGCATGGGATTCTTCCATCCTAAGTGCAGGACTCTGCACTTGTCCTTGTTGAACCTCATCAGATCCTCCAATTTATCTAGGTCACTCTGGAGCCTACCCTCCAGCATATCTATCTCTCCGTGTCTTAGTGTCATCTGTGAACTTTCTGAAGGCGGATCCCATCCCACCATCCAGATCATTAATGATTTGTTGCAGTAGATTCCTTGAGTTCCAGATGTGACATTATACAGTAGTGCACTTTGTCCAGCTATGTCAGAAGAAGGACAGGAGACACTGGGTGTGGTTTAATTAGGTTGCAGCTTTATTCCTAAAAGTCTGGGAGTACCTGGCAGATAAAATTGTACAGTGCAGATAATTCCATGATCATTTACATATCCCTGGGGGGCTGCTGGGAGCTCTCCCCAGTACCCATCCTGGTCCCCAACCAACCTGCTCCTGGGACCTCATACCCCTGGAACAAGAGTTAAAGAGGGGGGTTATCAAGAAGGACGGAGGTGGCTCCTTGCTGTACCACTCATAGGAGCCCTGCACTCCCATTGTTTCCACTCCTTTAAAGAATACCTCCTTTAAACCCTTTTCCAATCCATTTGCTCAGATCATTGTATCCATTCCCATTGGAATACCTGCACTGGACATCCACCCCAAGCTTACATAATGAGTTGTGATATCATAGCCTAACCCCCCTTTCATTCTGTGCCCCCCAGGAAACCCCCAACCCGCTGTGGGGAAAGCAAAGAAACCCACCTCCTCTTGGCCAATCTGGCAATGATGGAAAAAATTCTTTCCCTGTCCCCTGAGAAAAGAGTGACTAGCATAATGCCCCCACAGTAGATCGTGACAAAACCTGGTATTTCAAGTACTTCCATGGGTGGGAAGGTGGGTGTTGTCTGGCCCAGGTGAAAATAGGTCTTGAACTGCTCAGACATGGGCAGAAATAGTTCCCTTCTCTTCCAGTCACCTGGTGGGGAGCATGGGTCAGCACCCCCAATGCTGGCCTGGTACGGAGCTGCCTTCACGTAGCAGGTAACTGGCTCTTTAGCCGCCCTTAAAGGGACAACACACCTTTTCCAAGAAGCCGCACAAATGTCCCCACCACTTACTGTGTGATGAGGTCATTTTGCTGTTCCACTGAAACAAATCTAGTGAACTGTAGTGATCTAATTACAGAAGCAGTATGGATCCATTTCCAGCAATATAAAATGCACTGTAGCGGCAACATAAATGATGTAAAGTTACTGCTGATACCCTTACATGAATGAGAAAAATGTCATCGCTGGGATTGTCTCTTTTAATATCACATGCAAACATCTCTGTATATCCAATTATTACATTTAGGGTTTTCAAATCGCCGTTAGAAATAAACCATGCAAGCAGCAGAAACTGGAAGAACAAATACTCAGATGGTGTCAATTTTCATTGCTCTAACTATAATCACTGGAAACTTGCTGCTTGACAGCAGCTGAGGGTCTGGCCCAGTGATCTCATACTTAGCCAAGTGTGATTCCTTTCTGCTGACTGCATGTTCAGGAGATGAATCCATTGCGAAGTCCCTGGCAGAGGTGTTTAAACGCTGCCTTGTTTTCACCCAAAGAAAACGATTAGAAGGAGTCTCTGCAAATGGAAACACATGACGTGTCCTGTTCTCTCTGAAGGTTATTCCCCTGCAAAACTAAATTACCCTCTGTGGAAATATTGCACCCAGTTCTGTTCATCTAACTCTTCACTCATGCAAAATTCCCAATGAGTGAGAAGTGCACGGTTGACGCATTAGAGACCTAGAAAGAGAATTTTTGTCCCATGCCTTCATAGGTGACACCAGCTCATAGTCATTTTCTCTGACCCTCTTAAATGGGATCTTTTGTTTCAAATCAGAAAATAATTAGCCACTTCTGGGGATAATGGACTGCTCTTACGTTGGGTTTTCTGTGCAGGACGGAGTATTGGACTCAGCAATGGGAAACTGAAAGCCATGTCTGGGGAAGAGCTGGACCATGTGGCAGAGTCAGAGTTATCATCTGCAGTCAAAAATGTAATGCTGTTTAAACTGTCTCCAGTAGTGCTGTAGGAGTCCACATAAAATAGCATCAGTCTGATAGCGTTTTTTCCTCTTCATCGTCCAGGTTTCTGTTTTCTTCAGAACAAGTCCAAAGCACAAGTTGAAAATCATAAAGGTACTGATTGCCTCCCCGACACTGTTATATGAAATGGAAACCCAAACAAGGGCACCGCTCCTGCTCCAGCCCATGTCACTGGCGGGTCTCCTGCTGAATAGGACTGGGCTCTTTGAAAGAGGAGCCAATACAATAGAGCTATGATTACATGGACAACTTAACATCTACGAGAGTGGAAGTATCCACTGCTCCTGTCATTGATGTAAGCTGAAATAATGGGGGCTGTGCGCTTCTGGAATCCAGCCCCTAACCGAGTAGAATAGCTCAGTTGTTTTCTCTGTGCATTGCCCATGGTACTTTGTGCAGCTCTGGGCTGCTAAAGTCCATATTCCCACCTGAGATGTGCAACCCTCCTTCTGCAATGGAATATAAATTACAACTGTTGTAACTGCTGCAGGACCAAGTTTATTTTCACATGGAGAGCCCATCCTGGTGGCACTGAACGTATTCCTCTCTCCATTTCCACAGGCTTTGCAAGGCACTGGTGCCATTGTGGGAATGACAGGGGATGGGGTCAATGATGCAGTGGCCCTAAAATCTGCTGATATTGGGGTAGCAATGGGACAAGCAGGCACAGATGTCAGCAAGGAGGCTGCCAACATGATACTGGTGGACGATGACTTCTCAGCTATAATGTAGGTTGTGCTTCAGATACTTTCTTGACACTGAATGCAATGAGTTTCTATGTGACTGGCATTGAAAATATGTCAAAGGCCAGATCCTCAGCTGGTGCAAATCTGCATGCAATCTATGGAGTTATGCTAATTTACACCCACATCAGGGCTAGCCCATTGTGTCTTTGGAGGATTATGTCCTTCATATCTCCCTCCATTCTGCCTGCCTCACCCAGGAAGCTTATAGAAAGGACTCCTGTAACTTGTAATGCTCTGCGGTTCACAAGAATAGAGCCAGCAGGCAGAGTGGTCAGAATGATGCAAATATGCCTCATGTACACTTATGTCCATGTACCAAAACAGAATGGACAGATCTCATATCAGGCTTGCTAGTTCTGACAGCATCCCTTTAATCAAATGGTTGTATGGATATCCCTGTCATGTTAGAGTTGTCCTAAACTGGGATTTGGACTTCCATTGAAATGAAAGGGAAGGGGAGAGTATAAACTAAGAGGCTGCCCTCTTGTCTATAAAGTTTCTTAGGTGATTACTAGGTTAGATATGAAATATCATGAATACTCATCCGTTTATAAATTACCACATCTCTCCTTTCCAGGAGTGCCATTGAGGAGGGAAAGGGAATATTTTACAATATAAAAAATTTTGTCCGGTTTCAGCTTAGCACGTAAGTACACACTTGCTGAAGCTCCAGTGCTGGGCAGCCTTTTGGCTCGGCTGGATGAAGTAACGTTGTGTTGTTCCTGCTCCGTCTGCTTTGCAGGAGCATTTCAGCATTGAGCCTAATCACTCTGTCGACAGTGTTTAATTTACCAAATCCACTCAACGCCATGCAGATCTTGTGGATCAACATTATAATGGACGGACCCCCAGCTCAAAGGTAATGAAAATACACAATGAGCCAAAATTAGCCTTGGAGAAAAGGAATGCAATTCCATTGACTTGAAAGGCATTAACAAGGCTTTGTTAACAAAAGTTGTCATGGTCAAATGCTGGGCCTCTTGCCCTTACCTTTCTTGGGGTGGAATCTCCAAATCCTTCCACCTATAGACTGGGAGTGGATCCACTACCCTGTGTGTACCCGCCACCTACCACACGCAGGCCCATCTGGGTTTTGGTCATCTGGGTTTCTTGCCTTCGGCAACCTGTGTCCAGTAATGTAGCACCCAACAGCTTTTTAAAAACAAAATATTTGTATGTGGTAGTTGAAAGAAAGACGTAATGCCTTGTAATCGTTGGTCTTGTGACTGAATCTACCTGTGGGATGGTGTATAGAAATTGTCAGCTTCCCTCTGTTAATCCAACACAACGTCTTACAAGTCGAATACATAAATCACATGTTGGGGCACAAATCAGTAACTCCTTACCAGACACCCCTACATTCGTCCTGCACTGGATTGAGACATGACGACACCATAGAGGAGCTCGCACTAATGTTTTTCGTGCTTTACACCGTCAACGACTAAGCAAAAGATTTCAGCCTCCAGGGCTCTGTCTGTTTCCTCGCCCCCGCACTGAAGTTTTAGAACATATGTAACTGATCTGCATCTGCTAAACATGTTGTTTTGTTTGATGGCAGCTTGGGAGTTGAACCAGTTGACAAAGATGCCATCAAGCAACCCCCTCGAAATATTACAGATACAATTCTCAGCAGAGCGTTGATCCTGAAAATCTTTATGTCTGCTATAATTATCATCAGTGGGACGCTCTTTGTCTTTTGGAAAGAGGTGAGATAAATATTTAATCCCATCTTGTTTGCACTGACATGGAGCACAATTAATCACATTTTAAGGACAATTTTCTCAGAAGGTAGAATGTCCAGTGGAGAGGATTCAGGACATGTCAAGCAACTTGGCTCTGCCTCTAACTTGCTGTGCAGTCTCTTCACCTCTCAGTGTCTGAGTTTCCCACCTATAATAGGAGGATAAGAACGCTTAACCTACCTTCAAAAGTTCATTGAGGTCTAGAGATTAAAAGTACTATGTACGTGTCAGGTACTACAAATACTATTATTAGCTATTTGAAGGAGTACATTTAACTGCAGGGTTTTAGCTTCTGACTTTTTATGCCACAAAATTCAGCTGCAATGTAATCTCTATTTTTGTTTGAAAACCTTTGCATTTGTGTCCTTTTAGAAAGCCAAATATTTAGGGACTTTATGCATTTGATTGCTTCACTGGAGTATTTGCACCCGAGTAAAATCACCATAAACCACACAAGTATCAGTAATTACCCTTTTGAAGGGAAATGTCAGGCTACAAACTGATCCTGATGCCCAGGTTCAGTAATATTAGTTTCATCACAATTACTGAGAAACTTAAAATTACAGCACTTACCCCTAAATGAGAGACCTCTATTATGATGCTGGATTTGGAATACATTTTATCTGTATAGTAGTGCATCAATAATAATTCCTAATTAGACATAATGTGCAAATTCTCTAAAGGACTTTTGGCTAAATTCACCACTGGCCAAAGATTTTAAAATATTGGAAGATTTGACTGTAAAACATAGATACTGGCAGTGGGGAGTTAGGCCCAATTCCTCAATGGGATTTAGGCACCTGACATTGCAATCTGAGATTAGTGCTAGCGGCAATGCCTGGAACTACTGTTATCTCTCTTTTTATAATTATATTAGATTTCAAGTTGACCATGACTTCTTTCTAAACAAAGTGGCTATTATTAGACTAAAGTGCTGTTAAACTTTTTTTTAATAACCTTGAATTTTACATGCGTTTCCAGATTCCTGAAAGTGGCACAACTCCCAGGACCACAACAATGACTTTTACTTGTTTTGTGTTCTTTGACCTCTTCAATGCCCTGACATGTCGTTCTCAGGTGAGATAGATGATGGCCGTGTCAGCATTATCTTTAAATAGCAGCTTAAATGTATGCTTCACGGTAATGGTAATCTAAATATTCTGAACAGGAAGTGGCACGTTTTCTTCATTGTAACTGAAAAAAGTTCAGGTTTTATCCTATTAACCAATTAGGTTGTATAACAACAGTAACAATTAACCAATTTACAACAAAGTTACGCCTGCCTGAGTTAACATACACATAACTTTAATTTAACGAGCTATTGATGTTGGCTGTTGGACAGGCAGACTGACAAACATGTAGATTCATATACAAACAAGAGGCTGAAAGATTTGACATTTCATTTTTTTTCCCCCCAGACAAAGTTGATCTTTGAGATAGGCTTTTTCCGAAACCGCATGTTCTTGTATTCTGTGTTGGGGTCACTGTTGGGACAGATGGCTGTTATATACATCCCACCATTACAAAAGATCTTCCTAACTGAGAATTTAGGCGCATTAGGTAAGTTATTAGGGAAATAGCAATAATCTTGTGGTTTTAAGCTATTTAAAAGGAATATGAGATTTGCCAGATCAGATTAGACCTCTGTGCCATCTCGTGCTGTTCTCATTGTTACATGATGATTCAGAAGAAGGTGGGGAAACAGTGTAGCCAGCCTGTTGTGTAATGTCGCACATTGCTGCAGAGGAGGAAAATTCCTCCCTCCAGGCAATCAGTTTGATTTGAATGTTCTTATTTCTGGTTGCATAGGTTATAAATGTTTATGTTCATGCCATTATCCAACTCCCCTCACATTCCAGACAAAATAGCTGAGTGGTTGTATTCACGTTTTCATATTTAGACCCGTCAAGTTCTTCATGCAGCTTTGTGGACTAGCCTCAGTCTCCATTAGAGAAATTTGTGCTGGTGGAACTATCTTGAATCATGACACCAGGGCAAACCCCTAGTGCGCCTGTGTAAAGCAAGGTTCACGTGGGTGTTTTACTACCAGATTAAGGGCTAGTCTACACTACCCGCCGATTCGGCGGGTAGCGATCGATCTTTCGGGGATTGATTTTTCGCATCTAGTGTAGACACAATAAATCGATCCCCGATCACTCTCCTTTCGACTCCGGTAATCCACCCCGGCGAGAGGCGGAAGCAGAGTCGACGGGGGAGTGGCGGCAATTGACATTGCGGCGTCCTCATGGCGAGGTATGTCGAGCGAGGTACGTCGACTTCAGCTACGTTATTCATGTAGCTGAAGTTGCGTACCTTACATCGACCCCCGCCCCTAGTGTAGACCTGGCCTTAGTCATAGCAATATAAAGCCTCCTTTACACTGGTGCATAGATGGTCGTGCTACTGTTACTATAGCAGAACTCCTAGTTTATGAACTCACTGGGGAGTGAGTTCATAAACTCCAAAAGTTCATAAAACGCAACACGTCCAAATTACAGCAGGGCCAGTACCTGAGTTAATTTTTAATCATTCAGTGATAGTGTATAGAACAACTGGTAATGAATGGATACAGTGTGCCTGATTTCTCTTTGTTTGAGAGAACTGCATCTCTTCTTTGCTGCCCAATCTCTCAGCCTTTTCAAACTGTACAGCCACTTGACGATTAACTGAAGGATTGAAGTCGCATTTGGCAGCCAAAAGATGGATCATATAACCTGATCGTGTATAAGATCAATGCTCATAAAAACAGGGTTCAGCTGTAGATCAATGTAGTTACATCAGTGCAAATTTCTCTAATATAGACAGGGCCTTCTCTGAATGCTTTTGCCTAGCACAAACATGCAGCTGACCCACTGTGTTCCCCTTTCCTTCCTCACTCCTGGGCAGATCTGTTGTTTCTCACTGGCCTGTCGTCTTCTGTTTTTATTGTGTCGGAGCTCATCAAACTGTGTGAAAAGCATTGCTGCAGAACAAAGAAAGTGACGAATCGTCATGACGTATAACGGATACAGATGTCTCTAAAGAATGGTCTTTGAATTAAACTGCCATTTTTGTAATTCAAATGCGTCCTTCTGTGACTGTGCAAATCCTTGTGGAAACGATTAAAGTGAATCTAGGTCGACAGCTCTTCCCGTATCAGATAATATTCCTGCCACTTTCTTCACCCAGGCTATTTCAAGTGATCTGCCCCGGGGCCTAAACACTACCTCTGATGCACAGATTTATATATATTTTCATAATACATTGCTCCAGCTCAAACGGACTGATCAATCACTCGGCGCAATGTGGCTAGGCACCTGTACAGAACAATCTACTGCACACAGCTGATGTTTGTTTATTTAAATCACAAGGAATTTTGTTAATAAAATCTGGATTTAAAACGTTAACTAGTGATGGTCTGAGGGAGAATCTTGCTATTACTTAGGCAGTGACCTCCACTTTTAACAATGTCTTTCCATTCTTTTGTCAGGACACCTTATCCCATTTCCCTTGGTGAATGCTGTGGCTTTAGAGCCCAAACCAACTGACATTGATTCAACAAAGGTCTTAAGCAAGTGTCTAAGCTTGGGACTACTTACATTCATTTTTAAAGAGCTGTACATGCTTAGGTACCTTGCTGAATAGGGACTTACAGGCAGCCTGTTTTTAGGTTGTCCTCCCCATCAGGCTGCAGAATCCAAGCCTTTCAGCTGCCTTCACTTTATGGGAGTGCAACAAAGCAAGATACCCAGCAGCCCCACCTGTGACTCAGCACTGCTCTTGCTGTCTTCTTTCACATCCCTACAGTATCAGAGGGGTAGCCGTGTTTGTCGCTTCTACAGATCCAGACAGGGTCCTGTGGCACCTTATAGACTAACAAACCAATACGTCTGTTAGTCTATAAGGTGCCAAAGGACTCTTTGTCGCTTCTCCACCCCTACAGGAATCTTAAGATCAAACGCTTCTTGGGTTTACAGACTGTGGGCCAGATGTGTAAAGGTAGTTAAGCATTGCTGTGCTCAGCATTGCAATGTCTAACTGATTGAGGAGCCTAGATCTCATTTTTAACAGGGATTTAAGGACTTAGGAGCCTCCATCCCACTGACAGTTGATGAGGTTTAGGCTCCTAAATGCTTCTATCCCTTTTGAAAATGAGATTTAGGCTCCTAAATCAGGTAGGTGTTGCAATGCCAAATACAGTGTTGAAGCACAATGGAAAGACAGTCATACTGACCTAGGAGTTACTGCTCTTTGTCATTCAAAGACCTTTACCATAGCCTAGGATAGAGGTTGTGATACAGCATACTGCTGGCCAGTAGATAAGGTGCACAGTTTTTTGGTGGGAGGGAGGCATTGTTAAAACCCGGAACAACAATGAAAACCTAAGAGGGGATGTTTTCATTGCTAGCGCATTCCTTTCTACATCCTTGCACTGGAATGCAGTGGTGCATGGGAAACAGCATTGGGTTTGACAGACAAGACCAAGGGCACAAAATACTCAAATATTCACTTGCAAATGGACTGCTTGTTTTGTACCCTGGCATGTTCAGTTTCTGCATGCCATGGCTACAGTTTAACACATTTAGTTAACACTCAGGAAAAACTTCCTAACTGCAAGAACAGTAGGACAGACTGCCGAGGAAGGCTGTAGAATCTCCTTCACTGTTGGTTTACAAAAGGAGGCTGGATAGCCATCTGTCTTGGATGGTTTAGATACAACAAACCCTACATCATGGCAGGGGGTTCGACTAGAGGGGCCCCTTCTACCTATAAGATTCTATGTAATTACAGAACTTGGAGTTTCAATTCCATACAAAAGATATTGCTGAAACACTTCTTGAAACATCACTCCAGCCCTCTTCGTTAAAGTTACACTCCCTAATGTATGAGTTTATATTTTAGCAGTTCTTAAAAAAAATAAGCAGGTTTTGTTCTCTGTTTAAACAGTGTGGAGAGGGCTGGGCTGGGCTGGGCAAGGTTATTGTGGCAGAATACAACTTTTGCTATACAGTAAGCATTCCGTCAGCAATTACAACATCCAAAGTTCCTTAGTCACTCACCGGGAAGTGCGTTGTTTCAGCATCATCTTGCTGGGCAAGTCTGTAAATAGATCCTCCTTCAGAACATTCACTAAGAGCACCACCCTGTTCAATTTCTCTCTCCCCCACCAACCACCTTCACCTTATATGATCTCGAAGGTCACAAATCAGAGGACTTCAATGCAGTCAAATGCTATGCTGATTTACAACAGGATGTAGCCCAACATGAATTTCCTTGACAATATCAACCCCGTGTGGCTCTTTTTTGCTCTGACTCAGACTGGTTCAAACAAAGACAAGTCAGCTCTTCACATATTAAGTTTTTGGTGAAGAGCAGTTTTCTGCAATTCACTTAACAAAATTAAAACCAACCAACCAACCACAATAGCTGTTCTTTGGTGACAATAGCCTCCACCTGTTTTTGCTTACCATAAAATGCGAACTGGTTCTTTGGTTTGCTTAAAAACTGCTTCCAAAACAAACAAAAAAATCCTGTAGATCACTTACTAAACTTTTATTCTAGAAGATTCCAGAAATGCAGCAATCTCTGGGGTGGAACCCAGAAGCTATTTTAATAGCGCTCAGTCACACTACACAATTGTCGAGCGCAGGCAGAGAATAATAGCTAATTGAAATTGCTGGGGAAATTTCAGAAGGCAGGATGTAAAAAACCCCAAAAAACTGTTACAGAAAGACTCAAATACATTTATTAATTTATTTTCTACAGCAATTCTACTACATATCATTTAAAATTAATTATAAAAACATTCAGAAGAGAAAACAATTGTGTAAAAAGTTCAGTGTAGTTACTCAACACAGAATTTTGAGCACATTAAAGGCTCTGGAACCTAACTTGATCATTTAGATAAACACACAATATTAGCTTAGGCCTTCCCAACCTATACTGATGCATAGGTACCACATATACGCTAACCATTATTATGGGTAGGATATAAACTGCATAGATGATTACCAGGGTCTACAGCAGGAGGGATTTGTCCATGTTCCCTTTCAACAATCATTTTATATATAGTAATCATGAATACTATCTATTTCTCACATTATAAAGTGAAGACATAAATACAAGCTAATTTGAAGTGCCTACTTTGGCACCCAATGAAAAAGCACCAGACAGCTAAGGGTACACCAGAAAATACTTTCAGGGTGGCATTAGAGTTGATTGGAACGTGATCAAAGTAGTAAATCACCATATACACAGTTAAAGTATATTTTATGCACCATGCAGTGTCAACAGTGAAAATCTAGACCCTTTATATGACAATGAATCCAGTCTAATACAAAGATGATTTGATGGGATCTTCTGCTTTACTGGGAGAAAGATTCCTCAGTCATATATATCAATAAAGCGATAAATACTGATTTTTAATTCCCCATGTCACTTGCTGGGGCAAAAATTCTAGTTCTCAGTAGAAGTGGGTTTGTTTGGCAAGTAAATTACATAGCTAGAGGGTTAGCAATACTCAAAGTATACTGAAATATTGATCGCTATGAATGGATTCTAGTAGAAAAAAGTCCTGAATGTGACTGATTGTAGCTACTCACCAGCACAGAGGAGTGTTGTAAATAACAGAGAGGGAGCAAATAAAAAGTAGTCTATCAGAGGTCAAACTATTTTTAAAAAAATTAGTGATCGTTGATTTTATCGCAACAAAATCTGTAGTAAGACATTAACTCTGACATTTGTATAGGGTTGTAGATGTGTGATTCCTTATGGCATAGTTGTGCACTCCAGTCTCAAGCGAGACTACCTCTGAAGGCATTTTCCCAGAGAATTTCCATTGACATCAATGGAAGTTATGCCTGAAAAAGAACCACAGGACCGGGCCCACTGATAGAAGTCTTTGTGGTTGAATCCCTGAATGGCTGTTTTAAAAAGGGACAAATTCTGTGCTGGCTTATTAATTAAGTGAAAGTTCACTCAAATGAAATCTAGCGTAAGTCAGTGCAGAACTGGATGCAGTATATCCAGAGTTCTAGGTTTCTGTGTACAATCCACATACCTTAATTTATAGAAAAGCTGAGCTTAGAAATAAATCCTAATTTGAAGCAGCTTTTACAGCAACAACACAAAAGAAGCGCACCCTTTATAAAGACTGAACTAGACTGTTCTACAGATACCGTTTTAAAATATTAACTTGTACGCTGCATAGACATTTAAATAATAAAGCTGATTTCATTGCATGCAAGGAATGATTTTCAGCTGAGATATCAAAAGCTCGTTTGACATCTTTGAAATACTATATTCAGAAAAAGTTAATACTCCATGTGACTAAGCAGCAATAATAATATTTGTACTTAATATCTGCATGCAGAGAGGAAAGTGAACCTATTGCAAATGCTATTACATTTCTTTCCAGCTACAACCAGGACTTAGCCAGCTATCTAAATTCCCACTCTTCCAAAAGAAACCATCTGCAGTCGTGACATCTTCCTGGATCTAACTATTACGCTAGTACTCTTTACACGGTATTTTTCTTTCAGCTAATTATACAAGTGGAAACAGATGAGAAAATATCCTGTCCAAGGCATATCAGCACTTGATGGGATCAGGCAGAACAATCGGAGTCACATGGGTCATCTTAGTCATCATCATCTTCAACCTGCTCTCGCAAACCATCGCTCTGACGACTTTTTCCAGTCATTTCTAACAAGGCGTGAGCCTCGGGGTCTGCATCCAGGATGCTCTTCTGAGCCTTTATCTTAAACAAAATCAAAAAGGCAATTTAAAATGTCATCACAAATGTCAACAAGGTCAGGTCACAAGCGAATTACACTTGAATATCCATAAGCCGTTTGTTTGGTTTTAAAGATTGTTATGATGATTTCCCAGGTGCATGTAAACAGAAAAGATTCACTAGGACACACCAACTACTTTGCGCCGCTCCAGTGACAAAAGACAGCTGTAAGGTTGGTTTAGCAGGCCAGTTTACTGTTTACGGTTGCTTTGGGTCACATACCAGTCAGAATATACTGGTTAACCTGACCCAATATTTCAAGTGCAGACTTGAACTTTTAAGTGATTCAAATACAATTTGCCAGTCTTCCTAAAAGACCAGTTCTGTTTCTATTTACAGATGTATGCATGCTGTATAGTCTCTGGGCATGTTTACATAATGTGAAAAGAAAATATCAGCTGCGTCAAATAGACAATGTAACACACAACTGAGGAAAATTTACTATACAGAGTTCCCAACCTGGCCTCAGGAGCAGAGAAACTTTCATACAAATCTATTTATGCACATCTTAGGCAATAAGACCTTCCCCACTTGTTACTGAAACCAAGCCCCACAAAGATTTCCTGCATCCCTGATTAAATTATGGCTCTCTTGATTCCCCCCTCTTTAACACCCGAAATAATCCCACTCCCTCTTTGGTATTTACATGCTTCAAATATATAGCATTGTAGCATTATTTAAAAGGATTACAATAGCACAGCCTACGTTTCATAGAGACAGCTGCAGTAGTCGTGGTTTGTTTCATTTATGCCTCTCGTTCCAGTTGGCATATGTACTTTATGTGTTTTAAATTTCTGAAAGTATTTAGCTGCCCTAGCAATGCGTGCTAAAGAAAGAAATAAAATGTGATTTCTCACAATATGGACAAAAAGTCAACATATTTAAAACATCATAGAAATATGTTAAATATATTCTCCCTTGTATGTTTCTACACATGTAGGTTAATTTTGCCAGCTTTTGAAACACTGTATTCACTTACCCCTGCGCTTTTTGGGAGATCTCCCACTGCCCACACCTCGATGGCATCTAGCGTAAAGTTTTCATTAGCTGACAGCTGAGGACTGTTGTAGGTGGTACACCTAGGTTTCGCTCTGCTGTGTCCCTTCCCATAGTTACTGTCTATCCAGAGCCCAAAGTAATCATGCTGTCCTCCCATGCCCTGTGAAATAAATCATCACTTTAAATACTTATTAAACACATATAAACCAGAAACTAGGCCAGGGCTCAGGGATAGATTGTAAATTGCTAGTTTCAGTATTTATTTCCTAATTTCCAAAGCTGGTAAAATGGGGCATTTCAAATAAGCTTGTGTTTACATATCCAAACTTAATCTTTGTGTGTGCAAACAACCTGTACAACACCCACCCAATGCATGTCCTACAGGAGCATGGCAAATTCTGCAGACACATCAGCTGTACCTTGCTTTGGAAATGTAACCCGCTATGTAGTCTAATAGCTACTCTTTGTTTGACAACATGCCCGTTTTAACAAGGCGATACCCATTTTAGCCAAGTCTTTCCCATTTAAAGCAGCACGTACAATTTGATGTGGCTTTCTTTAAAGCAAGATTTCACTGGGATGCAGTGATTACTGAAGTAACTATTGAGGCAAAGCTGACATTTTGTCTTAAAACATTTGCCTGCTTGTTAAAAATAATTGAAATCCACCATGGTGTTGAGGACTGGTGCAAAGTCTTCTCCACCTGTAAGATTCTGTGTGGGACTGAACAGAGAACTTTCAGGGGGTAGTCACACAGAGACAGACTCTACAACCCTTGTGCATAGTTTTTCATAGAATCATAGAATATCAGGGTTGGAAGGGACCTTAGGAGGTCATCTAGTCCAACCCCCTGCTCAAAGCAGGACCAATCCCTAATTTTTGCCCCAGATCCCTAAATGGCCCCCTCTAGGATTGAACTCACAACCCTGGGTTTAGCAGGCCAATGCTCAAACCACTGAGCTATCCCTCCCCAATGGGGGTTTCTTTATACCAGCCATGCATAACCCAGCATGGAGAGTGACAGTGAGATGAGACTAAGGATGGGTCATATGGATCTTCAATTATGCAGGTCTAGGGAATCTAACACCATGTAAATGGTGTGGACATGTGCAACCAACTCTTCCAGCCAATAGGATGGAGTGGCAGCATCCAGAGGGCTGCATGCCAACATTGAATGTTGTTTCCAGCCTGAGGATGGATTTCACTCCTTAACTCCTCCAGATACTTCACCTGCCCAAAGCCCAGTTACTTGCGTTAGAAGTGCATGAAATGGGTTTTACCCTAAACAGTTTACTGTTTAAATATGAACATCAGCTGTAAATAATCAGCTAAACTGGCATCTTTACTCTGAATGAAAATGTATTAAGGGGAGAAATCCTCACAGTAAAAGTGCTGAGCTAATACACAAGGTGAAAACTTCCTTTAAGAATCACAGCACATGAAATATGTCGGCTTAAAAAGGCAGAAACAAATACACAAGACACTTTCAAAGACCAGCCACGAATCGGATTTCCAAACGGTCATTTCTTAGTACTTACAAGTCCATTTGGAATAGTTTGCTGCCCATGATTCAAATACATGTAGTGGTCATTGTATCCAGTGTCCGTGTGCACCATGAGAGAGGGAGAAACGGAAAACAAAAAGCATCTGTTGTCACCTATAAATGACGGCAGTGTAAAGTGTCAGAGACAAAACAATGGACAAAGGGTGACTTACTTATGAATAGGACAGAAAAGCAAGATCCCCAAAAGCAGCAGCAAAACAGTTCAGAACAAGCGCCGATATGGCAGCAACACCAGTACTGATGCTTAGTCAAGACACACAGCCAAAGTCTGTTCTCTCTTATAGCTGCGCAGCACCACAGAAATCAATGGGATTCCATGGCTGTAAGTGAGGGCAGAATCTAGGGATCATGGGTACGTTTGATTACAATGTAAGGACTGGGCTATCCACAAAACATGCACAGGTTCACCTACATAGTTTTTAAATCCGCTTAGTTAGCGCAGTGCAAACCCCTATGTGTGGACACTCTTGATTCTATCTACAACTGGGATGTATCAATTTAGTTTGATCGATGTAAAAAACACTTTTAGTTAAGCTTGATGCATGTTTTGTATGTAGAGAAGGCCTAAGGGTGTGATGCTACAGCGCCTTGCACCTCTGTTATTTACACCTGTACAAACAAGGTGTAAAATGCCATCTAATCAGCATGTATCATATTATCTTTATCTTGCACAGGTGTGTTTACACACAGTACAAGACATTGGCGAATCAGGGCCTACATTTTCACAAATTAAGCCTCAATTTAGCAAAGCATGTGTTTAAGTACTTTGCCAAATCAAGACCTCAGCTAGCATTTCCCCCTGAGTTTAAGAACCTCAGAACTAACAATGTGAAACAATATCTTGGATAATGCCCTACTGAACAGTTGGCAAAGGATCCAGACTGAAAGGTTAATTAAAACCAATAAGGTTTTACAAATGAGTAATATGGAGTAAAATGAGTAAATATAGAACTTAGGGAGTTGTATTAATAAATGAGAATGTTCAGCAGGGTAAGTTATCTATTAAGTCAATGCTAACAGAGTTTCTACTCTCGCAAATCAATTTTCTCTGCAAAATTTCACAAGGATTTTTATCAAACCTCATTTTACCTGTCTAATTTATCAGGGCAAGGAGAGCTTGAATCAATAACTATACATTAAAAAGTGTCCCCTGCAATAAGATGTCACCGGTTTCTGTAACCTGCCTGCCACAACTGTTCTCTAAGGGCAAGTGCTAAAGATCTGTTGCAAGAATTATCACCAGAAAAAAACTGATAATGTATGAGACAAGCTGCATTTGGAAAGAAAATAACCTGGCCATTTAAAATTCTTCAAATCCTCTCCTCTCAAATTCCATCCAACCCAAAGACACTGATTAACCCACATGATTAGCAACTGCCATGGCAATATATTTTGTAAATTAACCTGCTGGAGTGAGAGAAACACAAAAATCATATTCTAATGTTACCTTGAATATATTTTTTCTTCAGTTACTACTTCAAAAGCTAAAGTCCCCTCTGCCTAAGTTTTGTAAAGGGAAAATAAAGGGTTCAGCTAGCATGAGTGAGAGCTTTTAGATCCAAGGGAAACCCCTTGTTGCTGTATTTTAAACAGGAACATAAATATCTATCTATTCATATACAGAAATATCCATCTGTTAGAGCTTCAGCAATGTCATTCCAGTGATAAAGAGCAGAATTTGGCCTTGTGTGTGCATTGGTATATTTTTTACTATGTAGAGCAACAGCCAAACAAACGTAAGACCGCCATCTAGTGGACATTTATTTTAATCTATTAAATAATGAAGTTTGGTAGGCCACATTCTTCTCTCGTTTACACCAGTGGAGTTCCAGTGAAATCTGTGGGTAGAACTGAAAAGATCATTTGTTCTAGGGTATTTATTCTGTGGTCAGTAAGTCCTGTGGATTTAAAAATTGTCAATGAATAACAGATACAAACTATAAAGCAACCATCAGTATTGGGTCTAAGTTCGCAAAAGGGCAGAGGAATTAGCCAGGTTTTTACCAACATACAGAATTATAATTTCATTTTGAATGTAAGGAAGCAAGCATTTCCTACATTTTAGAGAAGCATGATATGTGTTACCCCAGAAAGATATAGAAAGGTATTCCTGCTAAACAACATGCAATACAACAGATACCGACGAACCACACATCAACGACCAGTGTGGCTACTTTCTGCTCTTGTTAGAGCATCAACATAGCAGATGAAGAGACATTTTCTAAGGGAAACGAAAGAAAGAAAGAATGGTTTGATTAAACTATATTTTGTAAGGGTTCATCTACTGGATGTTGTCTTACCAATATTATGGACAACTCTATATGAGAAAACAGAAAATAAGGAGTGGAGAAGAACTACATGGTCAACAAATTATTCTTCTACTGAGACAGATAAGCTTTTGAAATTAAGTCAAAAGATACCCACATGTTAAAATTTGGAAGAGGACAGATTCAACTGTCTTGCAAGAGTTCCTTCCCCTTCACTCCCTTGATAAAGTCTTCATTAACACATGCCATGCTGCTACTCTAAGCCATGAGATTTTTACAGAAAAATAAAGAAATTCTTACCTTGAAATTGTGGTTTAACATCCCATGATTGTGATGCAAACCCACCAAAGATATATCCATCCAAGTCCTTTAAGACCAATATACAGGGACCCTTGTTTATGATATGCCCACATAGCTGTGAGAAACTTTCTCCGTGAACCCGAGAAGAAAACAAAAGCCTCCACTTGTGCTGTAGCTCCGAGGGTAGCTGGGAGTTGATGTATATGATGGATGGGATGTCAAGAACACTAACAAATCCTCTTTCTTTGATTTCTTTGCACTTTGGAACCAAATTGACTAGGTCTTCAGCGTGATCTGGGAGTGAATGCAGGACAAGGAGCCCCTGCCTGATGATAACATTGAGGAAAGCAGGGATCTGTGGAACTTGGAACACCCACTTCTCAATGGTACTTTGATCACACATGGCATCCATGAGAGGAGGTCCCGCGAGATTCTTCCCATCTATATAATAAACGCATTAACACAAAATCCCTTGTGAGAAATGTGCAAGCTATCCACAAAGCTGTTTATAGCATCCAAGTCTATATCTTCCCCACAGTATATAATTACTTGCCTTCTAATTTTTTACAGTGGAAACACTTATTCACATTTGTTCATTATTTGAACAAATATTATACTGCATACGGAAGGAGCTAATACTGTCCGCAAGATGAAGTAAACGTATGCGTTGGAAAGGGGCATAGCTCTTGGTAACTTGGGACAGCCTCTAAATGTGTTGGAAAGATGGTTGAGAAATATGATGTCTCAGTTATAACGTATCAGGTGGCTTCTACAAGATGAAAGGTCTAATACCATGGCATAGCAAAGCATGATCTTGTTCATCCAGCAGAAGCAAAGACTGCCATAAATGGATATAAATGCACCAAAACACCAATCAACTGTAAGCCACGTAATTCTACAATGGTGACGAAGCCTAATGAGATAAAACATATAGCTATAAATCTGCATGACTACAAATCAGACTGAATTGGGAATTCAAATCCAAACTGCTCCCGAATTCCATCAGGAAGTGTGAGTGGGTAATTAAAATCCCCAGATCTGAATTCAACCCTCTCGTTTTGGTTCCTGATCTGAATTTCTAACGCCAGGTCGGAGAGAGCAAATATCTTGCAAGAACAGCTGACTCTGCAAGATTTGCACCATTTTGGCATAAATTACTTCAGTATTTTCACTGCTTACCTTCAAGTTTCAGTTCTGATAGCAGCTGAGACGCCAGAACCTTTACTCCACTGGCAGGGTCTTGAGTGTTCTCCAGATTCCAGCCCCTCAGCAGATTTCTGCAGCTCAGCACATGAACTACAGAGGTGATCAGACCCTCTGTGAACTTAAAGGGCATAACGTTGCCATTACAACCTTAATTCCATGTTTAAAAGAAAACTGCCAAGAACACCACAGAGCACCCCACAAGGGCATTAATCAGTGCCTATCGCAGTGGTCTGGGTAATATGGATGTCATTGCCAGATGTAAATGTTATGAATAACACCTGTCTGCTATAGTTAAATGTCGTAAATAATCATAGTTCGCATTTGTTAAGCACCCTTCCCCCAGTGATCTCAAGTATAAACCTTAATTCTCAAACATCCTTCCATGGTATAGTAACTATTAAACAGCTTTTACACATGGGTAAACTGAGAAGAAACAGAGGGTCAGATAGTGTAATTTACAATCTAGCCCCTATTGTGGGTGAAGTGAAGCTACACTGCCCCCAAAGGACTTGGGAGTGCTTGGGCTGCACCATCCCTTTTGTTTGTGCAGCTTGTTCTCCCTTTTGGGCTACTCTACAGCCCCTTTGGGTGTGTGAACCCTGAGTGTGCCTCGAGGGAGCAGGCAATATGCTCCTCCCGGTGCAGCCGCTGACTCTTGAGACAGGTTTACAGGGGGCAGAGAGGAAAAAGCCTATGTACTTCCATCCCCACAGCACACCTGCACTACTGCCATATGCAATTTGGCTCTAAAATGATTTGCCCAAGGTCACAGTGAGTGAGTGGCTGAGCTAGGAAAAGAGCCCAGGAGTCCTGAATCCAAGCCCGGGGCTCTAACCACTACTTCCCCAAAACATTTAAGAAAACAAAAACCAAAATGCACACAAATGATTTTTTCCTTTACCTCTTGGATTTGTTTTCCCTTCACAGGCCCTTCAGTATTAGATATCATTCTCATTATTATGCCACTCTTCTCCTCTACGTTGCCTTTTAAAAGGGTTGACATAAAAATTATGAACTGCTCCTTAACAATCTGTTCACTTGACCCAGGTGAGTTCCCAGTCAGGTCAACACTTTTCATTCCATTGTATAGCCTAACGGTCATTTGCTCTGGTAACGCTTCCTGGACATGGGCCTGTCAGAGAAAGAAGAGTTAAGGACAGATTTTTAACTTGGAAGAACAAGACTGCTATACGCTGCTAAAACAGTCCAACTGATCTGTGCCTAGGTGTACTGGTTAGGAACTGAATATCCCACTATCTAATATATATTAGAGTGAAACCTTCGTAGAAGATCACTTCTCAAAGAGGCAGTCCCCATCTTCATCAACTACTTTATAGTATCCCCAAGGTTTCCAGCAGAATTTTGTAAGACCTTTAGTTATTTAGAAATTAATAAGCCATGGGTTCAAAACAAACAATAGGAAGCACTTCTTCGCACAACACACAGTCAACCTGTGGAACTTGTT
The DNA here is from genome assembly GCA_037349315.1 of Chelydra serpentina. Lineage (NCBI taxonomy): Eukaryota > Metazoa > Chordata > Testudines > Chelydridae > Chelydra > Chelydra serpentina. The sequence continues at coordinate 33,620,280 of JBAIAC010000026.1, forward strand.
GCCAGGGGATGTTGTGAAGGCCAAAGGCATAACCGTGTTAAAAAAAGAATTAGATGAGTTCATGGAGGATAAGTCCAGCAACTGCTATTTAGCCAAGATGGTCAGGGATACACCCCCATGCTCTGGGAGTCCCTAAACCTCCAACTGCCAGAAGCTGGGACTGGAAGACAGGGGCTGGATCACTCAAAAATACCCTGTTCTGTTCATTCCCTCTGAAGTATCTGGCACAGGCCACTCTCAGAGACAGGATACTGGCCTGAGTGGACCATTGGTCTGACCCAGTATGGCCATTCTTATGTAAAGGCAAGGGTAGTTTTATAGTAGCTATCTTAAACTTAGGTTTCAGTGTAGTAGCCGTGTTAGTCTGTGTCAGCAAAACGAAAATAAGAAAGAAAAACTTGTAGCACCTTAGAGACTAACAAATTTATTTCAGCATAAGCTTTCGTGGGTTAGTACCCACTTCATCGGATGCATGGAATGAAACATACAGTAGACAGATATTTATACAGTCAGAGAAACATGATAAGGTGGAGGTGCATCATGTTTCTCTGACTGTATAAATATCTGTCTACTGTATGTTTCATTCCATGCATCCGATGAAGTGGGTACTAACCCACGAAAGCTTATGCTGAAATAAATTTGTTAGTCTCTAAGGTGCTACAAGTTTTTCTTTCTTATTTTCGTTTTATCTTAAACTTGTAAAAAGTTAAAAACATGCAAGTGAAGGATTTCCATAAGAAAACACCGTTTCAAAGATCTGTGGCTCAGTTAGTTAGACCAAAGTTTTGAACGTATTATGCCAGGCTAAGATGCTTCTTTTTGGAAATATAGCTCACAAATGCATTTAAAGAAATAGGTAAGTGACATTTCTCCCCTGCCCGTCTCATTTTGCCTCTTAGAAACCAAATGCAGACAAGAAAATTAGCTCTGAAAAGTAACTACAATGCATGTATCGTAACTACCTTTAGAAGATACCTTTAGAAGGACTTTTACTCTGCATAGCAATATCCAATTCAATCATTGGGCCAAATCAAGTTCACCTTACTCATGTAAAGAGTCCCACTGATGCTGGACAACAGAAATCAAAGGAACTGATCATGAGAGTAAGGTGAGTAAGATTTGGATTACTGTCTAATTGCTATACAGCTTCATACAATATATCATAGACATATAATATTAAAGGAGATCTCGGTCTCTTGACTTGAGAAGCTTTCACAGTATATCAAATAACTAAAAGATTTTAAAATAAAGTATACAAAATATATACATACACTAGGACAGAATGTGATAACATAGCATAACACAGGGGTGGGCAAACTACGGCCTGGGGACATTTTTATCTGGCCCTCGAGCTCTGGCCAGGGGAGCGGGGCCGGGGGCTTGCCGCACTCCGCCCGGCGTTCCCAGCCCCCACCTCAGTGATGAGTTCATTTTGAGCACCATCTTCCGGGAAGATTCTTCTGGCACGCAAAACGCCACATTGCACAGGTATGACTTCACCACCCCTACGCAGCAGCGTGCCAAATCCCCTCCCGGTTTCCTATGGCCCCACCCTCGAGAGCCTCGCGCCAGGGGCTGCAGCTGCTCCCATCCTAGCTTGGGTGCCTCTGCATGTGGCACAGCTGCCTTGGTGTCACACTGCCAGCAGGGCCCCCTAGGAGTCCCTGGTACCACCCGGTGGAGACCCCTGCGTGCCACACCTCCTGGGTCCTCTCGCCACACCACGGTAACATCCCTTACTATATACAAACTTGTGATGACCACAACGGTGCAAACAGAACTCAAAGTACAACAGTAAGAACATTTTGGGGAGGGAGGCTAGGGCATAAAGTTCCAGGTGAGTTTACACCTGCCTCTTCTTGTTCACACAGGTTCTGGGATAGAGTGCCATGGCTCTAAACTGTCAGGGGCAATGACGCCCAACAAATCCAGGCTATAGAGAGGGCCCAATTTTTTCACAGTGCATGCCATCTTGTAAAACAGCAGTTTGAAATAAGGGCAGCAGTTAGGATTTTCTTTTCCCTTTCAAAAATGAGTACTGACACACACACACACACACAAAAGGTGGACAGTGAGTGTCGGGTTTTCAACAAAGAATGGAATGCAAAACATTTTCTCACAAACGTGAACTCAAAGGCTGTATGCCTGATTTGTCAGGAGAGCATCGCAGCGTTCAAGGAGTACAATTTGAATTGCCATTTTCCACGAAACATCCTATTTATGGCAGCAATTTAATAACTGAGGAAAGGGCAAGAAAAGTGAGAAACTCATCATGAACTTAAAAACTCAGCAAAATATTTATGTGTGACAAGCTGCAGTTCAGAAAGCCACTATAAAGGCAAGTTATGTTCTGGCGTTGAAAATCGCTAAACAAAATAAGCCTTTTGCTGAAGGGGAGTTTTTGATAGAATGCATGGTTGATGTTTCTGGCATCCTGTGCCCGGAATACCAAAACAAATTTGAGAACATTAGTTTGTCACGAAGAACTGTTACTTGCCGTGTAGAAGTGATTGATTGAACATTTGGCTTCTGAGTTGAACAAGAAAGCACAGGGCTTTACGTTGCTTTCATTAGCTCTCGATGACAGCACTGACATTAAGGACACAGCAAAGTTACTGATTTTTGTCAGAGGAATTGATGACAAATTTTGAAATCACAGAGGAATTTTTATCAATGGAATCAATGAAAGGCACAACTAAGGGATCGGATTTATATGAGAGGGTGTCTGGGTGCCTTGAACATCTGAAGCTCCCCTGGAGTAAACTGGAAAAAGTAACCACAGATGGATCACCAAATTTAACTGGGGAAAACATAGGACTTTTAAAAAGAATTCAGGACAAAGTAAAAGAAGACGACCCTGATAAAGAGGTGATGTTTCTGCATTGTATTATACATCAGGAGGCCCTCTGCAAAAATGTCCTGGACATTGATCATGGTGTTCGCACAATAGTGAAAATAGTGAACTACATAAGAGCGAGGGGACTTAATCATCGGCAATTCATTTCCCTTCTTGAAGACACTGACGCCGAACACCAGGACTTACTTTATCATACAAATGTCTGCTGGCTCTGCCTAGGAGAGATATTGCAGCGAGTGTGGGAGCTCAGAGATGAAATTCGCACTTTTCTGGAGATGAAGGGGAAAGAAAAGGATTTCCCTGAATGAAAGAATTGAAACTGGGTGTGTGACCTCGCTTTTGGTGTGGATATCTTGGCACATTTAAATGAACTTAATGTAAACCTGCAAGAAAAGGATGTGTTTGTACACAAATTGTATTCTAGTATGACAGCTTTCAAAGCCAAGTTAATCTTGTTTTCAAAACAAATTAAGGACAAAGTGTTCGCTCACTTTCCAACAATTAAATACTTGGAAGTGTCACCAGAGCAGAGAGAAAAGTACAGCAAAATTTTGAGTGACTTGCATGGAAAATTTTCTCGTCTATTCTCTGACTTTGAGAAGATAGAGAAGACACTGGAGCTGGTGTCATGCCCACTGCCATCTGACTACGAGAAAAGCCCACAAGAATTACAACTGGAGCTCATTGATCTGCAGTGCGATTCCACCTTGAAGGAAAAGTACAATTCAGAAAAACTGGACGAGTGTTATGCCTCCTTGAGTGAAACAAAGTGCTCAAATGTCCGCAATGTGGCACAGAAAATCCTTGTTTTGTTTGGCTCCACCTATGTGTGTGAACAAACATTTTCCTTGCTGAATTACAACAAATCTCGCTACAGATCCCAGTTAACTGTATTGCGGATTTACACAACGAGAATGACACCAGACTTTGATGCCATTGTAAAAAAGGGTGACCAGCTGCATTGTTCACATTAATCAAAGCGGGCGGGGAAAGGGGTTAAGTTTGGTTTAATTATTGTAATACATTGTTATGATGGTATATTTATAATGGCAAGTAAGGTTTTATGTTTATTTCCACTAAAATTTATCTTTATTAAAATAGCATTTATTTGAATATCCCTGAATTGGTAATTTTGTGAGCGTTCATGGCCCGCCTTACAATTTCCATACCCAGAGGCGGCCCTCAGGCCAAAAAGTTTGCCCACTCCTGGCATAACACCTAAGGGAGAGTATGTAAAGCACTTCACATAATATGTTCAATACCTTGAGCCTAATTCATCTCTCATTTACACACAGTCAGAGATCAGAATCAGGTCCCTTCAGTGCAGTGCCCTTTCTAGTAGTCCCAGTGAAATAAATAGCTACACTCCTGCGGACATCAATGGAAGCTGGACCACACGCTATATGTACAGCAAAACCAATATGTAGGGCTCAATCCCACTCCCACTGACGTCAATGGTTAAACTCCCATTGATTTCAGCCGGATCAGAACTGGAACCCACAGTCTTAGGGAAGGTTTACACTGCTGCTTAAATCCATCTAACTTAAGTCGCTCTGGGGTGTAAAAAAGACACACACACCCTCCAAGTGACACAAGTTACAGCAACCCAAGCGCTGTCCACACCGGTGCTCTCCCGTCGGCATAGAGCATCTTCACCAGACGTGCAGCTGCATTGGTGCGCCAATGTAGAGCTTCTAGGGTAGACCTGCCCTTAGACATTATAGCCTATTATATCGAGAGAGGGACTGACACCTAGGGTACTGGTATGTTCAAGAGGTTTTCTAAAAGTGCCATAGGATCTTGAAGTGAAACAAGTAGCAGGAACTTATGCCATGTCTACGCTATGGGTGCTAGTGGCATACTGCAGCTGTGCGCTCTATAGGGTGTAGGGTAGATGCGTCCTTTCTTGATGGAAGGGGCTTTTCCGTTGATGTAGGTAATCCACTTCCCCAAGAGTGGTAGCTAGCTCGACAGAAGAATTTTTCCATTGACCTAGCTGTGTCTACACCAGGAGTTGGGGGGTTTAATTACACCACTCAGGAGTGTACATTTTTCCCATCCTTGGGTGACATATCTAGGTTGATGTAAATTTTAAGTGAAGACCAGGGCTTAACTAAACATCTGACCTGAAGGCTGTCGCACCTTCACAGTGCAAAATTATTTCCTTCCCAGCTCCCTTCACCACTATTACTATTGCATTGTTTTGTCACACTGGTAGATATGACATTTATTAGATTTGATTTTTTTTCCAAAAAGATGCCTAATAAGCATTTAAAATAAATGTACACCTATGTTTGAATTTGGAATCCTTTTCTAAAATGGTATGAAGAGAACTAATTACATTGAATTACAAGGGCCATGGATCTCTTGAGAAGACACAAAGTAGCAATGTCTATTGTATCTCTCACCATGTCCATTCATTATTATTATTTGTACTATGGTAACATCTAAAACCTTATTGTGCTAGGCAGTGAAATGAAAAGTGAATAACAGTTGCTGCCCCGAGCAGCTTTGGCACAGATTTTTAAAGGAAGCTAGGTGCTGTTGAAAAATCACACTAGGCATCTATCTACATTTTTAGGTGTTAAATACCTTTAAAAACCTGGCCCTTACAATCTAAGGGTAGATCTACACTTACAGCAGCATATAGAGAACAGACAATGCACGCTCAGCTAGCATGAGTTTAAAGAGCAGTGTACATGGTGAGGCACAGCTTAGGGGAGTAAAGTAGAAGCATGCCAGAACCTTAGGGTAGATACCCTACACTCTTCATGCCCTCTTCACACCCCAAGCAGTGCATGCCACATCTACACTGCTATTGTTAGCAGCGTAGTGTCCCTCTGGCTCCCCTCTGCCAGAGCCATTCCCCATCGCAGGGAAAGATTCTGGCCACTAGAAGATGCTCTGGCAGAGGAGAGGCAGTGGGGAAAGGCTCCAGGAGCTTCCCGCTGCTGGAGACTGCCCCAGCTGCCTTCCCCTGGCAGAGCCTTTCACTGCTGCATGTAGCTAGGCATTCCCTAAATGTGGACAAGGACGGCACTGATAAGATAGTCCAAAGGGTAGCTGGGAAAACAGGCATAGAGAGGGGATGTGACTTGCCCAAGTTCATAGAGCAAGTTAGTGGCAAAGCTGGGAAGATAAACTAGGTCTCTTGGATCCCAGTCCAGTATCGTAGTCACTAAACCACATGCCCCTTTTCACTGGGCTCTTATTTAACTGATCCTATTCTGTAGAGTATATTAAAACACACTTTTAATATTACTTCAGTTTAGGCATTTGACTGCGGTCACACTAAAGTTGTCAAATGCTACAAAAATATTTTTCCTCCTTTTACTTGATTAGAAAATTAATGCAAAGTTAATCACAGAGTGTAATATATGTTAATTTGCTAAAACAGACAGCCATGGCTTAATCACGCAAAATTAAATGTTCTTACTTCAGTACAAGGGTGAAGATTAGTGGCTGTGAGTACAGTCAAGAATGACATAACCAACCGTGAATCTAATTATGTTACAACTTGCCAAGAAATTCTGTAAATTACAGCACACCCATAAATTCTGGGTAAGAGCAATATTCTCTCCATTTGTTGGCTTCTGCAAAATATATTCATATTGCTGCTAAGATCCATCAGAATTAGACCTGTTGTTTATTCAGTTGGGTGCAATTGAAGAGATACTGAGTACAAATAAACCTCAGTTATTAATAATCTTGGACTGTAAAAAAATATACATATCCTTCCCCCTCAAAAATAAATATTTAATATGCAATTAAAATGAAATAACACCTAAAATTAACGACCCATGAATCTCTATTTCTTCTCTAGAAAAATATTCAATAAATTACATTACAGACATATTAAGCATGATAGGTTTTCTTGCCTTTAACATTGCCAGGGTCACGGCTTTTCTGGTAGCTTTTCCAGTCTTTACTCCTCCCAATCCATCCAACCCAGATAAGGTATCAAATACTCCATCGATATCTGTCTTCTCCTCAGGAAGAAACCTTGAAAGGTGGTTCTCATAGCAACTACTTTCCACATTTCCCATCTTTTAAAAAAAGTGATGGAATCCTACGAGGAAGAAGAAAGGAAAAAAGAAAAAGAAAAGCATGGGAAAAACAAGTAATTGGGGGGGAGGGGGAAATACTTCAACACTGAGTAGAAAAAACTCCTCACATATATGTGCAAGTTTTGTGAAAGGGAAGGGGGGGAATAATCAAAATAGTCATAAAATATCGCCGTTAGGACTCTGTGAAAGCAGAGATTGAACACACTTGAAGAAAAATGTGAACATTAAATATGATTTAAAAAAAACAATATGTAGTGTAAGCTGCACACTGAGCCCACCCTTTCTATCAATACAAACATCATTTGGGGCTTATCAAATAGAAGAAACAATATGATTTAACGATTAAATTAGCTTCAACAGAGTTAATGTAAAGCTGTCAGTTGGAATACATCAGTAAATGCAAGTGAACAAGTTGGTTATGGAATCTTTGACGGATTATGCTATTTCTTTCTGATGGGTTTATGGACTGAAGCCAGCTCTGCCAATAGTACATGACAGGAAAAAAAACATTGGTCATAGGTAGGGTCTCAATGAAGAACAGCTGATGATTTTTTTTTTTCTATAGACTGACTTCATAAGTCATTCAAACAACAGCCAAGGAAAATGACATGACAAAGCTCTCAGAGATAAGGGCTCAAGAACCTGGGTCGTATGGTGCTGGTAACTCATGAGAGATAATACCCAACCCACAGGACTATTATGTTAAACAACGCCCCAGTACTGTATTCAATAGACTCTCCAACGTTAACATGAGTTAACATACTATTTAGGTAATTAACCTACTTGACCATATCCTGACTAGTAGACACTTCCTCTGCAAAGGAGGAAGGGAATGGTGCCTTAGTGTCTGATGTTGAACAAGACAGTTCTTAAGGCTCTCAGCAAATGAACAGGCCTAGCTCTGGTGGTACAAAGGGACAGCTGCAACCCATATGAAACCAGTTCTCGCCAGAGCTTGAAAGGAAGAAGAGAGGGAAATCTCCAAAAGGAGAACAGCCATTTAAAAACTCAAAGGCTGAGAACTTTGAAAGGGAGGAACAAAACAGACAGGACATACTTTTGGAAAAAGAGGGAACCTTCTACGTTGCCAGAGCACCATCTGAGACTTGACCAGGAGAAGTGTGGTCCAGGAAAAAGGGGAGTTGGAACCCTGAACGGACACTGACCGAAATCCCAAAGAATGCCCAAGAGTGATCAGGAAACTGAGGCAGGAAATTGCATTGAGGTATTTCTTATTTTGCATGGATCTGTATTTCTCTTATGCTGTCTGAAGTTGAGTGATTGTTTCAGAAATCCTTTTGCAAAGTCTATGTCCTTTTGCTTCAACTATCACGTGTCCCTGTAGAGCAGGCACCGGCAACCTTCGGGTAAACTATAAACCAGAGTGCCCACAAGAGTAAAGCTCTGGGGAAAGGGGTGCTTAAGCTACTGGGGATTCTTGGGGCCTGGAGCAGCTGAGTTACAGAATCTCATTTCCAAAAGGCACCAGACAAAGGGTCTGTGACCAGGGAGTGTGTCAGAGATGCCTCCTTTCCATACAAACACACAAAGTTAAATATCAACAACAACTTCTAGCGGACAAGCCACAGGGAGATAGTAAAGGAAGGAAATTCAATTTGAGATGATTTCCCGGGCCTAATTTCTAGTGCTGCTGAATTCATTGTGAGGTGGTGTTAGCTAGGTATTTGAGGCAAAGTTGAAAACATGCTGTGACGGGATCCCCAGTGTACAGCCTGTGATTGTGGGACCACTATGCCCCCTTATCTCTCTCCAGCCTGGGCTGTCTCTCATAATGCCTTGCTAGTGACCAGCAGCAAGCCCCTCCAGGCGCTGTGATCAATCAGCACAACCGCATTTGAAGACCCAACGCCCAGCTAGATTGCATGAATGCTCCCAGAGCCACTCATGAATCACACAGAGAAAGGCACCAGAGCCAAATCTCCCCAGCTCCCAACACTGTACCTCAGGAATATACCGTCTTGCACTGCTCAAGACGAGCAGTGCAGATTTATTAATTGGTTCACCACTTCATCAATGAAAAGTGGATATACTCCAGCCTTTGCAAAACCTGAGCAGATTTGCCACACACTTCATACAGACTCATAGTAAAGATAAACAGTAAAACAAATGTATTGACTACAAATGAGAGATTGTAAGTGAAATTAAGTGATAGGCAAAAAGTCAGAGTTAGTTACCAAAAGAAATAAAATATAAGCACACAGTCTAAACTCTCAACTCTATTAGACTGGGCAACATCTAGATTAAGCAGTTTTCTCACCCCACTGGATATTGCAGTTCACAGTACACAGATTTCACCCTTGAAATCTGAGCTAGTCCCCTCAGTTGGAGTCTTCAGAGTGTCCGTGTTGTTTACAGCTTAGGTAGGTGAAGGAGAAAGGCCAAGCATGGGCCCCCTGTGTTCAGTTTTATACCCTCAGTCTATTTGCTTGGAAAACACAAGCCCAGACATTTCTGGGTGGGCATTGCTGAGTCTCAAGGCAAGGTTGAGCAATTCCCCTGGTGTGGCTTCATGCAGATGAGTCACTGCATTGCAACTCCCTTGCTGGACAACGGTTGTTGATGGGTTGTTTGACACCCCGCCCCAGTGTTGGTTACTTTTCTTGCTATTGCCTCTGGAGAGCTAATATCTGGCTGATTCTCCAACTTACAGCATGTTTTAGTGACAACCATACAACACAATTCTCAGAACTTCATATACATTAATGATATACATATATGTAGAGTTACCAGATAGCACCTGTGAAAAAACGGGACAGCGGTGGGGGGAACAGGCGCCTATTTAAGAAAAAGTCCCAAAAAACAGGACTGTCCCTTTAAAAACAGGACATCTGGTCACCCTATATATATGGATAGAGAAATGACTTTCAGCAGATCATAACCTTTCCCCTGATACATATAAAGCATATAAAGTAAGGTAAGATCACGATTATATAAAAATGAGGAATGTGGGGGTTCCAGGACACTCCCCCAAGGTATAGAATATCACAAACGCACACTAGAAAACAAATCCGGGCCTCACTCCTTCCATGGCTGCAGCAGAACTGATGAAGTTCTACTTTATGGAGAGCAGAAGAGAGGTAGGACCACACACAGGGGGTTGCATTCCCCATATGCTGCAGAACTGTGTTCTGGATGGACTCCCTGTACTCCACAGTGCGAGGGTTCATGTGGGACGGGTAAAGTAACTCTTGTCCATAAGAAGATGCTGGGTGGACAGGGGTAGGATGGACTGGAGATGGGCTGCTGCCCTGTGTGCTGGGGCAGTTCAACCTGCACCCACGCAACTCAAGTGTTTTCAGAAAATCCAACAAACTGCAGGCTAGCAGCTGTTGGGACAAGGATCCTTAACTAAGCAGATCCACTAGCCACCCCTGCCTGGGCTACTGAGCCTGGAGGAGGATTCCTTGCCCAGCACCCCTATCCCTTGCAGATCTCCCTGGTCACTCAGATTTTGAGCAAGGGCTGAGATTCGGCCCTACGGAAGCACTCAAGAGTTTCAAACAGATTTACCGTCCTGTCCCAACAGCTGCTGGGTGGGGGCTTCCTGAAAGGCCTCACACTGAGGCCTCCCCTGGGTGCAGGCTGCCCGACCCCAGCCGAAGGCAGCACCCACCACTGCCCAGCCAGCATCTTCCAATGGACATGAGCAGGCTTGGAAGAATCAGAGCTTTATCGGGGAACGTTGATTTCACCGGGCAAACAGCCAATTAGGGTGACCACATATCAAGTGTAAAAAATCGGGACAGGGGGTGGGGGGTAATAGGTGCCTATATAAGAAAAAGCCCCCAAAATCGGGACTGTCCCTATAAAATCGGGACATCTGGTCACCCTACAGCCAATAAACATTTCCGTGGATGACGATCAAAATTCACAGATGGGCAAAGCCATCTGCTTTGAGAACGCCTTCGAGTTTGATGTAAGGATATTTATTGTATTGTATGTATTCCGACGCTGAGAATGTGTGTTTTAATGGTTCGAAAGCTTGCACTCTGCGACGCTCCATACCTGCCGTCATTCACGAGTAACGGCCTGTGCCGCCCCCCTCCTCCCGCCATCTCGCAACTGTGAACATTTGAAATTGATACAAATAAAAAAATGCTTAAAAATAAGCATCACTGCTATATATAGGGATGTTTTGCCAGGCCTAAGGCAGCACCTCCGAGCCCCAGGCCAATAATCCCTGCGCCCTAGCAACAGGAACAACCCCTCCTTCATGCCAGGAGCTCCTCCCTCCTCATTCGCTATTTTGGGTACTGCTAAGGCATGGGCCACCAATGCAGCCAGGGGCAAGCATCTAGCCCCCCCCCCATCATGAATATTAATGAGTCCATCTCAGGCATATTAATAATTAGCCCTGGTTATACACCCGCCAACTAATTAATATGCACAGGCCGGCTTATGAATATCCGTGAGCCACCCCTCGTTAATAGGCGCGCCCTCTGCACAGGGTCACGCTATGCAGATTATCCGCGTTAACGGACACCAGGTGTCATTAGGATTCCTGACCGTTAGGACTAGCTACGAGGGCTCCTAATTCATCATATGATCCCGCCGTAATTATTATGCATGACCCCGCCCCCTCGTTAACATTCACAGACCCCTGTCCCCGATTCCCCGCCCCTCACCTGGCCGCGGCTGCGTGGGACCGCGCTTGGCCGCTCCCCGGCGTCTCCCCGCAGAGGCCGCCTGACTCCCAGTCCCGAGCGGCAGCGAATGACGTGCTCGCCCCTCCGCCGAGACGGGCCGTGAGGGGGGCGGGCCCGAGGCCTGACAGACGGGTCGCTCCGCTAATAGGAGGGCGGCTCAGGGTAGGGTCCCAGGGTCGAACCCTCTGTGGGAGGGGCTTTGCGGTCTGAGGCGCGGCGTCAGGCCGGTGGGCGGGTCTCCACGGCAGGGTTTCGCCCAAGATGGCCGCTCCGGGCCGCGCCCCTTTTACGTCATCGCTAAAGGCCGCAGTAAGTTGAGGGTGGGGGAGCCTGGTTCTCTGCCTGGAAGAGGGAGGCCCACCTCCCCCTGCCGGGCCAGCCCATGTGTCATAGGCCCAGTACGGCCGGGGCCAGCCCATGTGTCATAGCCCTGTACTGCGGGGCCAGCCCATGTGTCATAGCTCTGTACTGCCGGGCCAGCCATGTGTCATAGGCCCTGTACTGCGGGGCTAGCCCATGTGTCATAGCCCTGTACTGCGGGGCCAGTCCCTGTGTAGTAGCCCTGTACTGTGGGGCCAGTCTATGTTTCATAGGCCCTGTACTGCAGGGCTAGCCCATGTGTCATAGGCCCTGTACTACGGGGCCAGCCCATGTGTCACAGGCCCTGTATTGCAGTGCAACCCTGTGTGTCATAGCCCTGTACTGCGGGGCCAGTCCCTGTGTTGTAGCCCTGTACTGTGGGGCCAGTCTATGTTTCATAGGCCCTGTACTGCAGGGCTAGCCCATGTGTCATAGGCCCTGTACTGCGGGGCCAGCCCATGTGTTGTAGTCCTGTACTGTGGGGCCAGTCTATGTTTCATAGGCCCTGTACTGCAGGGCTAGCCCATGTGTCATAGGCCCTGTACTACGGGGCCAGCCCATGTGTCACAGGCCCTGTATTGCAGTGCAAGCCTGTGTGTCATAGCTCTGTACTACCAGGCCAGTCCCTGTGTTGTAGCCCTGTACTGTTGGGCCAGCCCATATGTGATAGGCCATGTACTGCTGGGCCAGCCCATGTCAGATAGGCCCTGTATGGTCGGGCCAGACCCTGTGTCATCAGAGTCAGCCCTTGTTTCATAGGCCCTGTACTGTCAGGCCAGTCCCTGTGTCGTAGCCCTGTACTGCAGAGTCAGTGCATGTCTCATACCTCGGTACTGCGGGGCCCGTTCCTCTGTCATAGGCCCTGTACTGCCGGGCCAACCCATGTGTCATAGGCACTGTACTGTGGAGCCAGCCCATGTGTCGTAGCCCTGTACTGCGGGGCCAGTCCATGTATTGTAGCCCTGTATTGTGGAGCCAGCCCATGTGCCGTAGCCCTGTACTTTCAGGCCAGTCCCTGTGTCGTAGCCCTGTACTGCGGAGTCAGTCAATGTTTAGTAAGCCCTGTACTGCGAGGCCAGTCCTTGTGTCATAGGCCCTATACAGCGGAGTCAGCCCATGTCTCATAGCCCTGTACTCGGGGCCCGTCCATGTACTGTAGCCCTGTACTGTGGGGCCAGCCAGTGTGTCATAGGCTCAGAACTGCAGAGTCAGCCTGTATCATAGCCCTGTACTGCTGGGCCAGCCCATGTGTCATAGGCCCTGCATTGCAGGGCTAGCCCATGTGTCATAAGTCCTGTACTGCGAGACCAGCCCGAGTCTCATAGGCCCTGTACTGTGGGACCAGCCCATGTCTCATAGGCCTAGTACTGCCAGGGCCAGCCCATATGTCATAGGCCCTGTACTGTGGAATCAGCAACTGTATCATAGTCCCTGTACAGTGAGGCCAGCCCATTTCTCAAAGGCCCTGTACTGCAGGGCCAGCCCGTGTGTCATAGCCCTACTGCGGGGCCGGTTCATGTGTCATAGGCCCTGTACTGTGGAGCCAGCCTGTGTGTTGTAGCCCTGTATCATAGCCCTGTACTGCAGAGCCAGCCAGTTGTCATAAGCGCTATAGTGCTGAGTCAGCCCATGTCTCATAGGCCCTGTACTGTGGAACCAGCCTCTGTGTCATAAGCCTGTACTGCCAGGACCAGCCTGTGTGTCAAAGGCCCTGTGCTGCAGGACCAGCCTACATGTCATAGGCCCTATAGTGCTAGCCCAGCCCCCTGCGTCATAGACCCCAAACTGCTGGTTCCTTAGGGAGAATCCCATACTGCTCTAATGCTGGGCCCAGCCTGTGTTTCATGGGCAGAAGGGGCCAGCAGTACAGAGCCTAAGGTGGGGTCAGCCTATGCCATAGACCATGTGCTGCTGGCCTTTCAGAGAGAGTCTCCCACTACAGTGCTGGGAGGGGTCTGCCCTGAGGCAGGAGGATGTAGGCTTTCTTTCCCGCTTGCCTCTGTTGTTGCCATGACATTCTGTATGTCCTCACTGTGCATCTCAGGGACAGCCATCACGTAGGTAGCCGTGGATTCGTGACAGTATCACACAGATTTCAGCCTCTCCTTTAGCACATGAGTTACATGATGAATAGCACAGGGAGAGGCTGCTGTGAATCAAGTTTTGTAAATAAGCTGTGTGTAGTCCTGAAGGTTAAGTTTATAGAGGCCTCAGATCCAGTGATCATGTCTTCTGGCTTGAAAAGCTGAGTGTAGAACACAGGGATAATAGACTTTAGCAAGACTGGTGTAGAAATATGATGATGCATTAAAGGAAATTGGTTGGAGCTGATGGGAAATCAAAAGTGGAAAACTAGGATGAATTTCAGATACTGTTCAGGAGCGGAGCCCACAGTCAGAGGGCCAGACTTACAATAGGGCTATGGTGACCAGATAGCAAGTGTGAAAAATTAGGCCAGGGGGTAGGGGAGTAATTGGCACCTATATAAGAAAAAAACCCAAATATCAGGACTGTTCCTATAAAATCAGGACATCTGGTCACCCTAATTAGGGCATATAAAGAAATTCTAAAGTGTGCTCATGCAACCCATGATTTGGACATTAATATATACTCGCATATATCAGGACTTGCACACACATCAGTGTCTGCATGCAATCAAGTTGAATGCTTGCAAGAGGTCAGGCTGTTTTAAAAGTTTGACCCAACAGGTCAGTAAAAGCTGGGTAAAAGGGGAGGTGAAATCTGTAGAGATGAAACAGGGAATATTTAAGAAACACAAGAACTGGGAAGTTCTAATAGGAACAGAATAATAAAATAAGATAGATGGTGAACTGCAAAAAAACAGCCCTTTTCAAAGAATGAATAAAAGAACCCCCCCTGCACTAGTTAAATTCAGGGCTGTTCATCTGGAAATAAGATAGGAAGTGGTAAATGCACTTTTTGCTTTCCTCTGTACATAGGAAAAGACTGGAGTTCTGCACAGGTCAGGTAAGAGGAAGGATAAGGAAAATGGTATAAGAAATAAAAAAGAATAAGATTAGAAGTCCTCGATCCTGGAGGCAATTTATGGTCCCTCCTTATTTATGTTGATTCATAATTCTGGGGTCCTGGCTGATCCCCAAAGGATTAACCATTAATTGAGGATTAATCATTTCTTAAAGGTCTGCAGTTAGACTGCTATTAAGCACTGTTGCAGGAGGAGGGAGAATTTCTGGTCACTAGGAGGCAGAGTCAAGTTGTGACTTGACTGCAGTGAGTGTTGACTGGCCTCACCTTGCAGTAAATAAAAAAGAAAACTGGAAAAAAAAAATAGTGCTAATGTTATGCAATTAACAGCCAGCAAGCAATGATTCAGGAGTCAGCTGAACAGGGCTCCGTGGTAACTAGATGTGGGGGATTGTGGAAACAGCTTTCTTGTGAGAGGTAGGAAGGGCTAAAGACATAGCTGGGAGAGACTAGGGACAAGAGGGTAGGATATGAGAGTAGAGCAGAATTTTCTTGGCACCTCCTTCAGGTTAAAACCCTTAGAGGAAAGATATACAAACAACCTCAGGTTTTAAGGGTTAAGCTGTGGCCGGTCCTGCTGTTGGAAAAAATATTAGTGTTATGCTGGTTTGCTGACTGCAAAATAAAGGCTATAAATAATGTGCTGAGAGTGGAAAGCAAGGTTACAGGGACCGTGTTGGGCATGGGGCATTCTTTGAATCTGAGATAAACATTTACAAGAATATTATTACCTGACTAAGCTGAGGTTGGTGCATAATTGTTCATAGACCTTGCCATTTTCAAATCAATAATTGTTTCAAGGATTTCTTTTGACTTCTGGGAAAATAACCCTCAGAAGAGATATGCTGCTTAAATTACCCTTATTTGCCCCTTTCTAGTTCACTTTTTTGGTCTCCCATCCAACTTCAGTGCTGAGGCTTAGGCTTGAGAGGAAGATGAGCAACTTTCTTCCAAATCAACCTTGGCCCCATTTCACAAATCAGCTGCTAGGCAAGTGACTAGTTAGCAGTTTCATCATTTAACCTTCAGTAACAGTCATGATTCAGCCTCTTCTACAACCAACCATGTCACTTTTTCCACACACAAACAAATTAGAGACAAGTCTATTGTAATATTCGAAGCAGATTCTTCATTACTTTTCTTTTTAAACCTTTAATGTGGAGTCAGAGTCCTGCAGAAATACTAGCACTGAATGCATCCTATTAAAACTGAAGGGTTTGACTTCAGGACTGGGAGTCTTCAGACTCTGGCTTCTATTCCCAATTCTGCTACTGTCCTGCTGGGTGACTTTGGGCAAGTCTCTCCATGCTGAGGATACTAACCTCCTTAGTAAAGTGCTTTGAGATCTACTGATGAAAAAGAGTGCTTTCTCTCTGTAGAATAACAATACCTAACTCTGGTATTAAAATCAATAGAAATTGTTTGGTTTTTTTAATTACTATCAACTAATAGAATTATAAGTTATTTGATGGTAATATAATCCTTAGAATAACACTTTTTTCCTATCAGGAGAAGAGAATTCATGGAACTAAAAGTTGGGTGAAGATTTTTTACACAATGAGTAGATTGATGCCATTTTTTGTTCTAAGTGTGTTTACCACTATTTTCACATACGATGCAGCATTTGGTTTCAGGATTACGGGACAGCATGTAAACACACAACACACATTGCACCTGTATATATAGCATGCTTCTAAACATAAGTATCATTTTCCAGGCAAAGTCTCAGTCTGTTAACAGAGTTTGGTTGAAATGTTAACTATATAATAGGAGCCCTCCTCACAAACTAAAGTACAAAATGCTCTCTGCTTATCACAGACCGAGAAATAATCTACTTGTTCTAGCAGTGCCTGTAGTGATCTTAGAAATGCCAGCTAGCCCTACCTTCCAGGCCACAGACTTATTGAAATGCCATTAATATAAAGAGGCATCTTGAGGTGGAATCAGTGGTGATTGCTCCTCCTATAACATATTTAGTCCCAGCTGCTCCTGGAAAGAAGGTACAAAAGGCAGTCTCTAAAGAAAGTGTATTTTCTCTCTCTGACTTTTTGAGTGAGCCTCAGTAGAGTGGGTCTAGGGGTTATTAGGGGAATAAGAAGATTTCATGAGATGTTGGAGATGAGTCAGACTCTGCACTCATGCTTCAAGTGTGTTCCTGTTTACAGCATATTTTTAACAAGTCAAAAGAGAACTCGAATATGAACTTTTAAAATAAATGATTTTGTTTATAAACATTAGCTTAGGAGCAGAGCAGGTCTGAACCTAACAAACACGTGACATATTTATCTTTTCTTTCCTTCATTCTGTGCCTACATGTTTGTATATTTTGTTATGGCTTAATAGTGTAAATGACCTGTAGGCACCAGGTCATTTGTCTCTGCCATCAGCTGCTGAGGAGATTAACACTTACCTATTTCCTTCAGATATCCAATGAACCATTATTTGAAAATCCTTAGTAGACTTAAAATTGTGATCCCGACCGCTTGTAATTGCTGAAAATCTCATGGTGCTTTTTCTAAAACATAAGGGTGTTAACTTATTCTAATGTGATTAATTATATTTTGCCTACCTTAAAGGAAATAATTCTTCTTGTCACTCCAATGATGTACATAATTCTTTCCATTGGTCTTGTAAAAACTATGATGTAGTGTTAGGATGAAAAAGCACGTGTGCCAAACTGACATTACTGTAGGATAACATGAAAAAAATAATGGAACTTTACTGTTTAAATTTAAGCCTTGTAAAAGGCATCATATATTTCTGTGAAGAGTGCCCTAAAAATTAATAGAAAGTTGGTATAATAAAAGTAAAAATTTATAGAAGTTAGTATTAGTTTATAGATTTGCCAAATTCCTTACACAAATTGGTCCTACATCCACAAGGTGGCAGTAGTGTGCTTACAACAGAAAATTAGCCAGTAAAGATTATTTTAAAGTTACCCTGATTGTGACATCAGACTTGGCAGTGATAGGAACAATTACAAATTTATACTCAGCAGGATTATAACTGTAGGTGTGGAATAAGCAATAGAAGCAGATGGTGTCCAGAAATTAAGATTGTTTCGTGCAAAAGAAAAATGCCTTTTTAATAAACACAAAAAGTCTCTTAATAAAGAGAAATGCATCAGTCCTAATTTTCAAATCTGGCTGCCTTCATAGAGCCCACATCTGAATGCTCAAATCTGTGCGTAGGTGCATAGACGCACATTTTATGTGTCTTTAAGCAAAAATTTTCCCATGATCTCTAAAAACAACATGTAAAATATAGGCCAAACTGCATCCTTAGTTTGACTCTCTAAGCTACATGAACATTTTTCATAATAAATGTACAGTATAATTAAAATATTTTTGATGCTAGTTAACATGGGTGTTGTGTAGCTGACAAACCACCATTGGGTATTCCAATGACAGCTATTCAAGCTAAAATTCTAACTAGATTTACGAAGAGATTTTTTTATTGCTCAGATTTAGAAACATTTAGCAGCACTAAATGGGGATGCTATAGGGTACTCATTTTTGCTATTGCAAAATACATTTTGGGGATTGAGTAGAGGAGTGTTAGGATTTTGTTAATTCCAGACTTCCGTGAGTTACATTTTAACTTCCTCCTGAATCTGTATATGGATTTCCCATTAATGTCAATGAGAAAAATTATGCAAATAGGATAAGGGAAGACCATGACTCTTAATGTGAGTGAGGTTTTTCTTCCACCTTTAACTAGCCCTTCAAGGCCAATAACTCTGTGAATGTATGGTTTTACACATTCTTGTTTTTCTGTTGCATTAATTTTCATATTTTTTGTATGGATTAATCATATAAACTGGAGGCCAGATACTCTAATCCTTCTGAGCTTTGTTTGGCCCAGGAGCAGCATGGGGGGAGAAAAGGTGGCCTTTGCAAATCCCTAGTCCTATGGTTAATTTGGCTTCTAATTCAACTTAGAACATGGCTGCTGTAAATTGTACCCAACATCCCATAGTCTCAAGAGACCATTCCAGTAGACACATGTTGCTAGAAAGCCCCCTTTTCTTTAGCCACATCCCCTCTGCTTGAAGCCTACAAAGAGGGTGACTTTGAGCCTCTGTTCGCTGACTTGCTGCCACCTAGATTTCCCCCGACACTTGGCGAATCTCCAGAGAGCCAGCCGGTTAAGAAGCTTTATGAACACTTTACAACATGAGCCCCTACAAAGAACAAATAGCAGGGCTGAGAACCTGGTTAATAACTAGACCATCCTTGCAAATGAAAGAGCATTCCCTTCTGAGTCTTTTTTAGTGCTCTGTCCAATCTAGTTTAAATATCTCAAGTGATAGGGCTCTATTGAGAAATGGAGAGTACATATAAAATAGCCATTTAAGGAAACTGGAGCAAATGCTGGAAAATTAAGAAAGAAAGAGAAGCAAGAAAAAGAAAACCACAAAGTCCAGGAAGCATTTGTGGCCAGCACTGTAAGCTGGAGATAATGTGTATTGGTTTGCAAAGCCAAAGTTTGTTACAAAACCGTAGTTAGTCACTGAAAACAAAACAAAACAAAAACCCACCACCACCAAAAAACAAATTATAGAATATTCAAAGAGGTAGCTCAGGGTTTATTTTTTATTCCTTTACCAAGGCTACAGAAATTTCAGGAATGAAAGACTTTGGTTGCAGCTGAATAAATACTCTAGATAATGCTTCATCAAAAGTAGTCAGTGTCTTGAAAAGGAAATCTCAGGTTTTAATTCCAGAATAATAAATTGCTTCCTAAAGCTACTGTTAAGTGTCACTTAAGGCAGAGCCTTTTCTAGACTGACAACTTAACCTAGAATTTAAATGATATATTTAGCAGTCTCTGCATTTTTATCCAGAAGAATTAGCTACCTAAATTTTAATATTTCTTTTAGGCCAATTTTTTTTTTGGTCTTCTTAAGTCAGAGACTATATCTGAATTGTTTCTTCGTCATCGGACTCACACTGGCCTAATATATGTATCAAAGGGGCTATCACCCTCTGGGGAAATGAAACAGAATATAGATCTTTTTAATTTACCTTCATCATAGATCTCATTCACCTTCCCTTGTGTCAGCATCAGCTATATTGACATATGTATCCGGAGGCACACTAGCCCTCTCCGAGATAGTCATTAGTGAGACTCTGTAACCAAAGGCAGTGTCAGTTCAGTTGCATTTTCATCACCCTATTATCCCAAGTACCCCTGGATAGCCTGGGAACCTCGATTTACCAGGCTGTAGTACACTGCACTTGCAGTCAGGTCATCAGGCTTTTGTTATGGAATTTACTTCCTAGCATTATTCAAAATAATCTGTCTTTCTTATCATTTAAAACCAAATGGAAGAAATATGGGTTTGCTGCTGCCTTTAGCTTCTGAATATTCATCATTTTAATTGTATTGCAAAACTCTGACTTGTGATGGGGCCAAATTCATCCCTTGAACACAGTGCAATTAAACCATGGATGAATTTGGTCCAGGTTATCGCTAGAACAATCCTGGGTCAGACCAAAGGTCCATCTAGCTCAGGATCCTGTCTGATAGTGGCCAATGCCATGTGCTTCAGAGGGAATGAACAGAACAGGCAATCATCAAGTGATCCATCCCGTCGCCCATTCCCAGCTAGGTCTCATGAATTCTGCACAGAGTCGTTATATTATACCTGTAATTCATGTCATTGAGTTCTTCTGGCTCTTACTCTGACTTTATGTGGCTTTTCAGAATGCACATATATACTTACATCATTGCTGGAGTGTTGTTAAAATGCTGAGTAATACAGATCTGCTACAGGCCCAAACCACTGATTCCTTGTGTAGTCTGACCTTTGTATAGCAGAACGGCACCAGAGCCTTACCATAAAAGGTATAAATAATCTAAGCCTACATGCTGCTGCTGTCATGCATGTATCATTAAGCTCTGCATTTAGCCCTCTACTGTGGTTTTCTCTGTGATGGCCTCGATTTTTACCTGATTTGCTTTTCTTTTAAGGGATTGCCATATATGGCAAAAAAAAAGAGAGAGTCTTGCTGTGAATCAGAAGTGTGTCCTTAGGTAGTCACAAAGGAAGTTCTCGGTTTTGCAAGAGGCTTTGCACTCCTCTCTGCAAAAAGCTTTGCCCTGCAGGCAGCCAACTCCCTTTTACAGAAGTAGAAAATACTTAATTTGCAACTAGTCTCAACTGGATACTCTTGACATTGTCTTGAGTTAAAGTGGGGGTTGGAGGAAGGATGCACGACTATGCAATAACTCAGAACACTAGGTTTCTAGTGGAGTGGAAATCTCAAACCATAATCCATAAAGCAAGAAGTGTTTTCTCACCAACTGTAGAGGTAGCAGTCTCTTACAGCAACGGCAACAAATTTCAATGCTTTAGTGTACTAAAATGAAATTGTATTATATTGCATGTTATGTATCTGTGGAGACCACTCAAAACCATGGGCTGAATTCTGGCAAGTTCACATGTAACCCACACACCTCCTGGGTGTGGTGTTCTGTCCCATCTAGTGGCACTGAGATCACTTAGAGAGAGAGAGATTAATGAGTCTTCTCTACAGCCTTAGCTAACAGCCAGTTGGCTTTTAGCTCATGTGGTAGAGGCTCATGCACTAAGCTCCAGAAGTCCCCGATTCGATCCCACTCACCAACGAGTGGGTCTGTCGGTGTTACACACAGGTGCAAGAGAGAAAAAACATGGGGTAGTAGAGTATGTTTGTAAGTCGTTGTCCAGCATCACTCTGAATCTCCCTACCCCAAACATCATGGAAAGTGTTGTCTGAAGGTCTTTCATTAGAGGAGCCATGGAGGGGTTTTACAGGGCATGGCCAAGCAGTCTGACCTAGCAGTGACTTCTGTGCACATTCCCACCAGATTTTTGTAAGACAATGCAGTACATTTGTATTTAACATTAACAGAGATCTCAACGTGCAATTAAAGGCATGTTGGCTGTGCTCTTTTTTTAACTGCCATTATCCATTAATAATAACCTTGGTTTTATCAACACTTTGAAGAATGGGTGAAGGACAGGATTAAAAGAAATGAAACAAGGTTTGATAGAACTCATGTGCTGTTCCATCAGCTGAAATGGTGTAAAATCCCCTGACAGGAGGAAGAAGTGATATTTGTGGTGCTTCCACTCTGAGGTAATCCGGAGAAAATGGCTATTACTTTTTATTGGCTCTTCTTTATAAAACACTGCAAGTCATCAACAAAGCTCATTAGATATTTTGCTTAACTAAACAAAAGCCGTGAACAAGGAGCAACCATAATGTTCTCAAAAGTAAATTCTACATGAGGGTACAATGTCATTTAAAATACATTGATATTTTGGCCCAGATGTTCAGTATTTCACAAAATATCCAGATGTTCACAAGTGTGTGTCAATACCTGTGCCGCCAGTGTGTTTGTGCACACAGTTGTGGTAAGTGTTCATCCAAGTTGGATGCAGGTCGTGCATTGAACTGGGGGAATAATTAATCTACTTGAAACTGAAGCAGGAATTTGTTAGCAGAGGTACAATGTGGCCAGTACACAATACTGAAGTCCCCAACTCCTCTGAAAAGAGCCAGGGCATTTTTCATGTCTGTAGGTTCTCAGCGTCTCTATTTTTACATATCATCCAAAAGCATAAATGTTGAAAGCGTAGAAGAGACAGTTGTCAGAGTTCGTTGTCCTGCCTGATGGCTGTCTGGGCTGAATTATTCCAGCCGGACTTCTCTTCACGCTGACTGCAGTCTGCCCCTGTTGCGTAAGTTAATGTGTCATGTTCTCAAACTGATGCTGCTGTGAGAAGGAAATGACTGTTCCAACCACTCCTTTTCAAAGCGTGTTCATCACATTTTGACACTTTCAGTTATAGAAAAATATTGTTAGGGAAGGAAATGAAGTTAAATGATGCATATTAGCTGCTGAGGAGAGATTCCCTTTAAAATGCATTTCCATTATATTTTATGCTTCTTTTTTTCAGGGTAGAAACCATAAAGGTTTTTATTCTTTTGTAAGGGTCTCATAGAATCTTTCATGGTGCGGTAACAACATTTGCATTTTGATTGCACCTTCTATCTGAGGATATTAAAGTAGTATTCAGCTCTTAATTAAGGCGCGCACCTGCGAGGTGGTAGTAATTCTCATTTTACCCGGGGAAACAAAGACACAGAAGTTAAGTAACTCGCCCAGGTTGACAAGGAAAGTATGTGAAAGAGTTGGTAACTGAAGCCTTATCTCTTAACTCCCAGTTTTGCGCTCTAACCACAAACTATTCTTCCTCCCGGTATCAAAGTTAATAAAACTTGGTCTTGTGTGATGTTGCAAAAGCAATGTTTTCATTCTGTTTCAGATAAACCATAACATTAGTCCACATTTACAATATTTACAGTTGTTATATACAATTGAAAAATCATTGGCGTTAACGCCAAATATAATTATGGCCCTAACTGTGGTATCTTGGGCAGGTAATTTAAGCTTTCTTTGTCTCGGTTGCTTACTTTCCTCTCAAGAGTATTGAGAGGATTACCTGGTGTTTGTACAGCAATATGATGGTATAAAAGTGCTATATCGTCTAATTTATTATCAAGGAAGTACTGAGCAAATAAATAATCATGAAGTATTCTTTCAAGAATATTTATGTATATAACAGCAGTGATGTTTCCTTTATTTCACTATAAATCTTCTGTTTAAGCAGTTTCACATTCAGAAGCAGTATTTCAATACAGACTCTCTTGGCTTTTGCTATGGTTAATGTTATGCACCTGATCCTCCAGACTGGCAAGGTTGGGTTCAGCATAAGTCTATGGGAGGGGGCTGAACCCAGATTTAACAAGCATCTCTAGGCTGTTCTGTGTTATGCTGCATGTCATAGGGCAGGCCTGCACAACTCGTAAAACGGCGAGGGCCATATTACTCCAAAGAAAATAGCTGAGGGCCGAAACCCCCCGGCCCTGCGGAAACACCTCCCCCGCAGCGCCACCCGCCCATGGAAACAACCCCTCCTTCCCCAGCACTGGAGTGTGGAAGCCTGTAGAGGGGGAAAGAAACAGCGCACATAGGGTGACCAGATCACAGCAGTAAAATAGGACCCGCCCCCTCCCTTCTCAGCCCCACCCCCCAGGGGTCACTATATTACTGCACACAACAGTCAATCAATGCAGTTGTAGATAAATCTCTGCATTATGCATTTTTGTATAACTTTTATATGACTTTGTATTGAACCTTGGTAATATGTTATAGCAGGCCCCTAAGGTAGTATAATTAAGGTAAAAGAAAAATGTCTTTTTGCTAGAAGTAGAATAAGATCTTCCCCCCACTTTGTATTCAATTGCCCTGTTGAATGAATGAGGTGTGAATGAGGAAGGCGTGGAAGGCAGGCACCTCCAGACAGCTGCAACCCTTGGAGAGGGGATGGGAACCAGACCAAGGACAATCAAATGTGTCAAGTGGGCTGACAGAGAAGAGCAGACATACTGACGGCCTCGGGGGTTAGAAGCAAACACCTTCCTTTGGGAACACCCTCTTTGCAGCACTGGGACAACCCCCAGCCCAGAGACAAGCAGCAAAAAGGACCAACGGACACAGTCCCAGATGTTGGGCCGCACAGTGAGCCCCCCTACTCACCCCCCCGCGGGCCGCAGAGTGAGCCCACGCGGGCCACATGCGGCCCCCGGGCCGCATGTTGTGCAGGCCTGCCATAGGGGCTGTTCGAGCCACCAAGGATCAGCTGGACACGATGGTATCCTGACCAAGCTCTCATGCCCCCATACTGGGTTGGGACACTGGAAGAATGGGTGGTATTAGGAGCTATGGCGGTGGCCCTGTATGGCCAGAGCAGTGCATACCAGCCTTAGGGAGGCTGAGTATCTGGTTAATCAGTCATCCAACACACACTAACTACAGGCCTGGTAGCGCTCACACACATATAATCCCACTTAAGTCACAGAGCTAAATGTATCCCTGGTGTAAGTCCATTGGAGACAATGAATCACGGGCTTGGGGAGGCGAGCCCACAGCCGGCCATCCCCTGCTGCCCGGGGCCCCACCCCTTTCGCCCCCCCTTCCCTCGCTGGAGCCCAGAGGCTCCCCGCCAGCCCCAGAGCACCACTGACCCAGGGCTTGGCCACTAGGAAAGAAGAGCTGCAGCGGGAAGCAGGAGGGAGCCATGCAGGAGGCAGTTAGGTTAGGCTGAGCGTTCCCCTGCCTTTGATCCCCGCCACCTACGATGT
Source organism: Chelydra serpentina (assembly GCA_037349315.1). NCBI lineage: Eukaryota > Metazoa > Chordata > Testudines > Chelydridae > Chelydra > Chelydra serpentina. Next base: position 33,645,436 of record JBAIAC010000026.1, read on the forward strand.
AACTAATATAAAAATCATGACCCAATTCATCCCTGAAATAAATAGTTGTTGCTCGGTTAAAATCTTTCACTTATACCAGGTCTGAATTTGACTTAATTCCTTGAAAGCTCTGTTCATGCCACATTAATCATGTCCAAAGAAATATACTCAGTTTATGGGTCATGAAAGATCTGACCAAGAGTCAGAATATGAGTTCCTGCTAGGCACAGACAACCTTAGTTCTGGCAATTCCTAATTTTTGAGAGCTTGACTTTGCAACCTTAACACTCTTTTAATGTAGAGTTTTGGAGATAATATATATCTATAAGTCATTTGTGATTTAAATGATTCCACAATGTCGGCTGTAAAGCAGACAGGGTCAACTGAATATAAGAAATTATCTGCTGCGAACTTAGTATAAGTCGAAATACATTTGATAAGACAATTCACCCTTAACAAAGGTAACATCTCCCATTAAAATACTCTGGTCAGGGCTTATAAATTATATATAAATGCTATACAGTCAAATGGGCATATATTTTCTGCTATCAAAAACCTGATTTGATTCAAATGTCCCAGTTAGTACATTGCTTAATCAGTTTGCTTCATTATTTGCAAATATCTGTAGCAGGCGTTCAGTGGGATCCATAAGAAGGACAAAGCCGGGTAAGACGTTGGGAGGGGAAAAACTCTATCTTTATGTGAATATAAACAGTTTTAGCAAAATGAGTCTTGTTGGTCCCTGAAGGCTTTCTAGAATTTAGGGCAAAAATCTCATCAATGAGGTTTTCCCTAGTGGCCTACAATTCATAACCTTATATATTTCCTCCAACAATATTTCACTTCCAAAATCAGAGGACCCTTCTGCCCCCAATGGGAAAGGGAGGTCTAATTTTCCCAGAACACAGCCTACACTTTGTCTTTTTCAGTTTTTGGCACAGAAAGTGTCATGCACAGTAACATGGGCCAGATTTTTAAAACGGGGCATGCACATATCTAGTTTTGGTGTGCAGTGATCATGATTGTGGCCGGTTAGCTGTCTGACTGAAATTGTGCACACGGCTCCAAAAATCTGGGCCTGTGTTAATAACAAAGAAGGCAATGTCGTGAAAAGGCAATAAGAAGTATAACAATTATAGATGGTTGTATCCCGAAAACAAGAAGTGTGTGAGTGGGAGGAGAAGGCATCTAATGTAAAATTCCTGAACCCAGTCTCACCCTTGTTCACTTCTGTCACACACACACAGAGACATTCTCGTTCTCCAAGCAGTGGGGGGGCGGGGAACCCCGTAAAAACATTTTAGACTTGTGGTTACAAGTAAAGGAAAACTTTCAGCAGAACTGCTGTGATCTTTGGCACAGTGTAGTATCGGCTCTTTGAGCTAAGATCAAGTGTATTTACATCCATCATGCAATAAGAAACTAGTTTTTTACTGTATGTTGAATGAGGAACTCTTGGGCTTTGAAAACAAACTACAGCCCCAAGTGACAGAAATGTGATCAGTTTTCTATGAACCATCAGGTAAACCTGTACATTATAGAGTTTTCTGGCAACGAATACTGCAGACCTGAAATAGTCTCTTGCTGTAACTTCTTTTCTACCTTATCTACTCCAAATTTTGTGTGCTTTTATATTTTCATGTTCAATGTCGTTTATTTTGCAGGGTACTTAATCTTTTTTTTAACTACTTTACACATTTTTCCATATGGATAAACATGAAGTATATATGTCCAAACTTAGTCTATCAGAGACCCATGAATAGTTAGGGTATTTTGGCCACCTAACCTTTCACTGAACAAGTAGTTGCCACCATGTTGAGTGGTATTGTTACCCCTCTTTTGACTTGAGCAATTAGCCAAAATTAGAGATTCTGTGAGTTGTTTCAGGAAAAAATGATTATAGAGTCAGGTATCTCTGATGCAATTCTCTTTAATTACAAAGAATTAATAAAGTCCTGTTTTCCTGAACACAGGAGGAATCAAACAGCAGAGGACAGTTTCTTTGCTCACAGCTCCAAGCCTCTTTCAGCCAGCTGAGCCTCCTTCACTCTGATTGGCCACATCCTTGCAGCCTTTCTAGACAGGCTTGGAGGACCCACCTTCACTGTTCCTTTTCTGGAGCAGGGTGTGGTGTAGGACCTTGAGGCCTCCAGCAGGGGGCCTCATAAGGCCTGGCACAACTTCACACCAAGCATTCCTTAACTTAAGGGTGTTGGAAGACCAGGACTGAGTTTTGCATCTTGGGCCCTCTATGTGTTCCAGACACAATGGACAAAACATCCACTTTCAATCTAGAGTGCATATATTTTAGATCAAGGAAGTAACAAAGAAAGGAAGACAACCAGGGGTGACGCTAAAGTTTTTGCCGCCCCAAGCAAAAAAAACCCAAAAAAACCCAAACGCCGCCCCCCCAAACAAAAAAAACAATGCCTGCCAAAACAAACAAAAAAACCCTGCCTCTCCTACTTGGAGCGCCGGCAACGCCCCGCTGCCCCGGCCGGGTGCCGGCGGGGAGGGCGGGGCGCCGGCAGCCCCGCGCCAGCCGCCCCACTCCCCCGGCGGCCCGAGGGGAGCGGGCCTCGGTGGGGAGGGCGGCATGCCCGCCGCACCGCCCCACTGCCTGGAGCGGAAGAGGTTTGTTTTTTTGAAAAAAAACAAAAAACAAAAAAACCCTGAGCGCCGCCCCACCCACAGGTGCCGCCCCAAGCACGTGCTTGGTGGGCTGGTACCTGGAGCCCTGAAGACAACACATTTTTGTGATTAATTTTTTGTTGATTTTCATAAAGAAACAGATAATGAAAAGTACAAAAGGGTAAATGACTTACAGCATGTATATGTTTCCAGATACTGCATGCTTCATGGGATCTCCAACAGAATTAAGTAGTTATGCAATTTTACAACTTGTCAAAGCTTCAAGGTCAAACTATACAAAATCAGACAATACGACATAGACATAACATTTTACAGTGGCGGGGTAACAAGCAATAAAATAGGAGAGACATATATGAATAGGGAGAGGAGAGACTGAGAGAAGGAGGGGACTGGGGGAAAGGGAAAGAAGAGGGCTTAGGTGGGCTGGAGGTCTGGTATTCTTTGACCCCTCTCAACGCTTTTTATCCAAATGTATCTAGAAACAAGGTCCAAATTTCTTCAAACTCATATAATTGCTCTCTACAGCGATAAGTTGTTCTTTTTTGGCTGCTAACTTAGACATGGCCAAATATCACTGCTGTATTCTGGGCATAGGCCTCCTCTTCCAAGGTGGACAAGAGTTAAACTTGTACTTGGCCTTAGCATCTGAACCTCAGCTGAAAATTACATCCTAAATTATTTGCCTACTAAGCTGGGTTTAATTCCTACGACTTGGGTTCTTGAGGATTGCAATGATCACCAACGCAAGAAGAGAACACATCTCTATGAGAGAGAACACAGTGTGTGTAATTTACTTGGCAACAGCAGCCGTCTTGACCTAATATGGAGTATGCCTTCCTGCAAAAATGGACTCACTTTGCAGTTAAGGGTGAAAGGCAATGTGGTTTAGTAGAATGGACACAAAAGTAAGTCTCTGGAGACCTGGAGTCTATTCCAGTTCTGCTACTGTCTTGCTGTGTGACCTTGGGCAAGTCAGTTCCTCTCTTTCCCCTTTCACTCTATGGGGAAGGGATTGTCTCCTAAGTGTTTGTACAGTGCCTAGCACAATGGGACCCTCGGTTGAGGCCTCTAAGCGCTACTGTAATATAAATAGCAACAGCACAAGAAGCAGTCTTGCAGCACACAGTTATATGCACCACTGAATCCGTCTTTACCTTGTATTCTACCTAATAATATCCCTGTTCCCTTTTCTTGTGTGCATCTCAGACTCCTTCCATACTATTATATACAATACACCTAAAAAGTGAAGTAGTCACATAAAAGGAGACATCCTGAATCCAGCAGGATGAAGCATATCACCAAAAAAACAGGACAAATAGTTTTTATTGGTGAGAGTGAGGTCACTTGCTATATTGTCCTTTACACAATACATTACACCACTCGGGAAGTATGATCTGTTTCTATGACAACCATTCTCCCTCTCTCTCGCTCACTCACTCTCTCAAAGACGTACACAAAAGTACCATTTACTCCATTGTATTACAGAAAATAATTACTCACCTGGTGCCCTGTACTACGTTTTGGTGAGCGAGTGGGTTCAAGTGTTTGACCATCCCATAAGTGCATTTTCCACTCAAGGATATATGTTTAACTGGGATGTTCATAGGGATGTTTCTCAATGCACATCTCTGATTTATGAGTACATGTATAGGCCTCCAAGACTAGGCTGGTTTCTATGACGACATTCTTGATTTTGAGATTAATATTGCCTCATCTCATGTTATCCTATGTCACAATGCGTGTGGGAATCAGAATAATTGTCTTAAAGGAAAGTATGCAAAGATAAACCTATACAAGTTGACAAATCTTTTGGAACATGTTTGAGTCACACATGAAGGCCCTGACCCTTCAAACACATTTTTCGGGCTTGGGATTTTTTATGTGCCGAACGTCAAGCATCTGTTTAAGTGCAGGATAGGGTCCATTTATATTATATAGTATTGTAAGTACCACTAAGTGCTCAATGACACACTTCCAAAATTATACTGCACAGCTACAGCTAGACAGGACAAAAATCCAAATAGGGAGGAGCCAGCCAGTCCTTACAGATCTCATATCTAGCCATACACTGCAAAGCATTCACACACTTTGAGGTAGGATCTTATTGCTCTTTGCATGTTTTGGAATGGATCCCATTTTCAGACATGAGTTTCTAGGAGCTCTCCCTTATTCATTGTCTAGTTTAAAAAAAAAAAAAAAAAGTATTTTCTCAGAAATCTAGCTGCAAAGTAGTGTGACCAGATGTCAAATCCAGTTAGGTATCACCACAAGGAATTGAAAATACTCAGCTAATGGGTTATGTGATTTACATAAATGAAGTTAATATATCAAATAATTAGATTAAATAGATGTTTTGCAAATATCAAAACCACTGTATATGTAGTATTATAATTTTATCTTTGATTTTTTTTTAAATGTGCTCAATTTGATTAAAGAGTCAGTCATTTGACAACCTTATTTCTTCCTAGTTTTTCTCACTCTGAATTGATAAGGAAGTTTCTTTCATGTGGTTTACTTTTGCTGAGGGATTTTGACCAAAAGGAAGGAGACTCCGAAAATGGCTGCCTCACAGAGGTCATGATAATCCTCTTGGCAGGTGGCTTCCTTTCCCTGAAGAGGCGAGTTGACCAGCGGTAGACATATACCATAATATGCTTTCAAAATCACAGGTGCCACTAAAGGCACAGTGGTTGGCACTAGAGAAGAGAGAGTGGTGCTGTGTCTCTTCTCTTTTATAACAATGTAACTATTTTGTCTACCGTGGAGTTCCTCCTGATTTACACCATGGTAGAGTAGTGGAGAATCAGCCCCAGTCCCTTTAACAGCAGACCAATGGGTTTATATTTCCAGGCTGTGTGGGAACAGGTCATTGTATGATGCATAGTCTAGTATATGAAGCATCAAAATCCTACAAATTAGAGATGGGAAAGATTTGTCAGGCCATTTAGTCCATCCACCAAGATTGTTCCAAGTGTTTAGGTTATTTAAACACTGGAGCATCCGTTACTCTTTTTTGGGATGCTACTTCCTAGTCCAGTATAGTATTGTTTCTGAAACTAAAACAAAGGGCGTTCTCATAACTGTGCTACTGCAGCCCATATAGAGAGGGAGCCAAAGCTTAATTTGTTTTACAGGATAACCTGAGAGTCCTGTTGTGATAATTGGGCCTACAGATTTACCCTAATTCTGGGATCAACTGTGAAAAGTAATTGACAGTTCATAAGATGTCACAATAACCTACAGTAACAAATATTGAAGAGAAGAGGTGCAAAGTGGAGATGGAAAGATTGAATTAGTCTAAACAAAAAGGCCTACGAATATAAAAGGACTGGGTTGAGATCATGCCTGGTAAACAAGAGGAGTATGGGATTGGCAATCGAACCAAAATTGGTGTGTCAGAAATTAGGCCTCATTGGTGAACAAAATAATGAGACGATGGACTATTCTGCCCATCACTCCTTTTGAAGTCCTCAACAAACCTTTGGCAGATGGACGGATATGGACACTGGCTGCCTGAAAGACAAGAGATGGGGAAGGAGCAAACTTCACCATGATGACTGTCACCCCCACCATCTCCTGGAGCTCGGGATCAAGAATGACATCATTGTTCCTTCATTGTCCTGATCCTGAGAGATCTCCTGACCGAACTGGGCCGGAGAGAGGGGGCCCAGCGGACGCCCGCATCTCCGTCAGCTCTAGCTAAATTCCAAACACGTGGGATGTGAGATTGTGTCTCCCCTCCCTCCATGTGTTCTTTTCCTTCCCTACCTTATTTCTTCCTTCTCCTAATTCTCTCCTTTTTTCCTTCTGTTTAATAACAGTCTGGCTTAGCTAGCCAAACCTGCATATTTTGCAGCACTGCTGTAAGCCTGTGATCAGAAAGGCAGCTAAATGCAATGCTCTAAACAGCCTGATGCTGTTCTCAAGTTTGCCAGATCTTGCAGTGGCTGATAAACCCGTGGGCTGTGCCTGTGTTTTTCAAGTAACAAGGTGGCAACTGAGAGTAAACACCAGAGAAAGAAGCAGAATTTTCTATCTTCCCTGTTCTTTTCTCTCCCCGTTTGTGTGTGTTTGTCTTCTAGGAAACAGGATCGGACTTTAACAACAGCAACAATGACAACTCCTGACCATCTTAACTAGCTTGTTCTCTTTTCCACAAAAGGGCAGTTATTCGCATCTTTACTACTATCTAAAGGTCTTTCAAACAAGGGGAGGTTCCTTCTAAAACCTATCTCCAGCTAACGGGGAAGGGAACAGGGGTGTTGCTAAAATAAAAACCTCCTTTAATTAGGGTGCCCATCCATCCTGTTTTTAAAGGGATAGTCCCATTTTGGGGACTTTTTCTTATACAGGCACCTATTACCCCCGCACCCCTGTCCTGTTTTTTTCACAGTTGCTATCTGGTAACCCTACCTTTAATGCTTTACATTTCAAAAGCTTTAACTTCCCCGCACACACACACCTCCTGTGTCGACCAGTGCCTGGTGTGGGTCACAGCTGAGAATCGCAAATTCAGGAGAGACTGATAAAGATAGGGCAGACACACCCCAAACTGGTGGTTATTCTAACATTAGATTCACCAGACCAGGAACAAACTGAGCTGCTGTAGCACCACACTGGTTAACAAAATACAGTCCTGTTAGGCAATCCAACCCTTATCGCCACCCAGACATCCGGCCTTTATGATGAGAGGTTACTGAAATGCAGATTCATCATGTAAAAGTTCTTCCAATCCCAAAGGATCAGCCACTTTTCCAGGTCAATATATAACTCAGATCTTACCACAAAACCAAACTTGTAGCCAATCCTTTAGTAACTAAAAACTAAAGGATTAATTATATGAAAAGAAAAGAAAAGAGTATTAAATGGTTAAGGAATCATATTGCAATTTATTTTCAGAGTTTGCAGGTCAAGACAATAACAGTGATGTTAAATCTGCTAACTTGTAATAATTCTCTCTGGTTTACCCAAGCAGGTTGGGTGGGTCATTCAATCCGTTGTTAAAAGCTTCCTCAGAAAGTCACAATCCAGAGATGAGAAGCAGGAATGAAGACAAAGCAGTGATGTCACAGCTTGCAATTTATAGCTCAGCTCATGTGCATGGAAAGTTATGGCCAATATGGAGTCCAGGGTCACATGAGTATGGAAAGTTGCAGGTAAAAGATGGAGTCTTAGATCACATGTCCTCATATCATGTCCTTACATGCTTTGCTTAATCATAGGGGTATTCATTGAGTACCTGCTGCTGGAGGAGTTTTCGGGAGGGTCCGCGGTATAGTTGATTGTCCTTAATGGGCATCAAGCAGGCTGGCTAGCCTTGATGCAGATCTGTCTAGGGAGGTGTTACCCAGGAACACAACACATGTTTGAGATACAAATAGATATCAAATATTCATAACTTCAGATACAAAGATGATACATGCATGAAAACAGGATTGTCATACTTGGCAATTCCATTCCATTGATACCTTACATGACATACTTTGTATCAGATGAGTGCACTTGTGCAACAGTGGTAGCAACAATGATACAAATGGTCATCTTCCTTTTCATGCAGCATCACACCCCGTATCTTTAATAACAGGTTAAAAGGATTTTCAGCCATGTGTTTGCCATGCTACTCAGCAGGCTGAGGTCTCTGAATACCAAACCCCAACGCTTGTCTAAAACTTTAATTTGGGACATTTACAGGGTCATGTTAACACTTTTGACTTTTGTGGCCCATTTATTCCATCTAAATTAATACAATTGTCGCAAACACAGAATACTTTGTCTATACACTATAAACCAACCTATAGTGTTCCTCGTGGCTGGATTAAATTGCTTATTACACATAAGGGTCATTTAAAGCCAAGCACCATTAAGAGTGAATCAATATCAGACACAACACACAAAGCAATGGAGGCAATTGCCTTAAATAACCATGCATGATTTTTTCCCCTTTGTTATGACTAAAACATGATGATCTGTCTGCAGCAGCAGCGAGTCCCTCAGTGGGAATGAAGTCACAGCTGTACAATCTCTAGCCACCCAGCCAAGTGGAAACAAAAGAAAGCAATTTGTGCTGCATGCCCTACCAAGTTATTGTGATCAAATGGCTTTAAAAAAGTGACCCTCCCCATAAATTATACCAAGCCCATGGCATTAGGATAAGTCTTAGGAAAAATCCTACATCCTGTAAAAGGCTGATTATAAAGCACCATGAGAAGTTTTGCTTTGTTTAAATCAAGGGGAGAAAGAAAAGGAAAAAAAAAAAAGGCACAGAAGGTTCATTGAACATAATGCAACTTTGCAGTTGGAGTTTGAATTTTCAATTTTTTAAATAATTTGATTTTTTTAAACACAACCCTAGCAAGAAAGTTTTCATGCAGTTTTGTAGCCTGTAGAATTGGAAAAGAAATAATTTCAAAATGCTTCTTGTTACGGTTTCCTGTATCTCACTGATATGGGGGTATCTCATGCTGAGAGAGTACTATGGATGGACTAAATGCAAGCTTTCTAAGCTTTTCTTGTTTCTTTCCTAGCTGAAAATTATTGGAAATGGTTGTCTGTTTGCTATTTTCCAGTTCCCAAAGGATAGTTTTAAGAGACAAATAGGACATAATGAGGAGTTAGTTTAAACTAATAATTATGAAAGAGTAGCGCCATGCGGTAACTGTATGCTTACAACAAGGTACTGCAATGCTGCCTTCAGTAAAACATTTCTCGTGACATGGGATAGATTCATGAGCTGTCCTTTGTTTTCTCAGTGGGAGTGTTGATTCTACAGATTGGAAGAAAATTTGGTATTTTACAAACAGTAAGATTCTGTCTTGGCACATAAAAGCCCACATAAATAGGATGCCTATGTAGAAACTACACGGATGGCCTCTGCAGTCCTTCCATGTTTCTGTGACAGGCACTTTTCATTTGTGATAGAGGACAACTTTAATCTGAAAAAGAATAGGCATGTAATCAAAGAATGACTGAGATTCGAAAGGACTAAGTACTCTACATCACCTGGCCCAGCCCCCTACTTTTTTGCAGGCCTCTGATATACCATCTGCTACTATTGTTGGTCAACCAGTAAACTGTCCTGTTTCAGAATCAGAAATCAGGACTATTCTCTAGTTGATCACACAATTATTTTTATTCTAATATTTACATCGGATTTTACTCATTTTCATTCAAATCCATTATTTCTACACCTAACGAAGACAGTTCCTCCCCCTCTTAATTGTAGCACCCCTTATATACCAACATTATTTTCCTTATACCCTCAGTTCTTCTCATTTCCCTTAATCCTTCTTGCTAATGCCTTCCCTCCCAATCCTTTTTCATCTCTATTATCATCGATCAAGTGTTAACAGTACTGCCCCATTGATACTTAAATGTCAGTGAAGCCCTGGGAAATGTCACATAATGAAGGGCAACATTATAGGTTATGTTCGCAAAACTCTGATCACTGTAAGATCTGCTTGATAGGCACGTAGTTATGAGGGCCCCCTCTCAATAGAAATAGAAATCCTACTGAGAGAAATAGAGATTTCCATTAAGGTTTTTTGATGCTGAAACTTAATACTGAATTCTTCAGGGTCATATGTGAATGCAGAACTCATGATAAATTGGTCATTTGGAACCATCAGCTGGTCTCATCTATTATTCATATTAACACATGGTGGAAGTGATTTGTAGATTTCATTCACTGGAAGTGCTGATGTGTTGAAAGGTAATTTAAAGAGCACATGATTATCAATTTGAAAAATAGACACAATATATAAATGGAGAGGGGCAAGTTACCAAGAACAAAGGTTCAAGAGACAGTTGAGGCCTGGGTGAAGGAATAGCATGACATTCTGTTTTATACTCATGTCCACAATCTTAATGTTAAATTAAAAAGGGAAAGCCTAAAGAAGTGCATGAGATTCTCATGAGTGCTAAAGTAATGTGCTGTATTCAGTGCTGTGAGGAATAGTAAATATGCATTTAACTAGTGCTGGCTACAACAAAGCATTAAAAATGCTCACAGTCCTTGGTGGGAGGTATGGTAAAGAGAATATAATCTAGGCATGTTCATAGGGCACTGCATTCCGCAGAGGACTAAATGATATAACACTCATCCATCCGTCTAGTTAGCTCCCCTGTGTGATTATATAAGTACATGATTAAGGAAAAATTATAGCTCTTGAGGCTGTGGAGGGCTCATCATGGATATAAAGGGAAACCACTGCAACACCTGAACAATAGTTGAAGGAGGTATTTTGTATAGTCTGCATAAGGTCCCAGTGTCTGCACTGACGATAGGGAATGTGCTGCTGGTGAAAAGGTGTAGTACATTTCTTCGCCAGAGCTGCCCTCTTGAGAGGGGAGAATGGGGTCTGGCTACTCTCCAGCTCTCTTAAGTGCACCCTATTGGATGTGTACAGCACTGCCAGTAGCATTGTGATGACAACACCATGAGCTCACATTGTTCCGGCACTCACAAAATGGCTGCCTCTTGCAGAAGTATGCTGGAAGGGGATGTGGCTCTGTGATAAGGTACATCAAGCCCAGGTTGAGACAGCCAGGGCTAAGGAGTTGCTGTGGGCCCACTCAGCCCCAGCCTGCTACACCTGCACTCGCTGTCAGGTAATGGGGGAGCAGTTAAAAGGGGAAGAGGTCAGTAGCTGGCTGACCAGGGAAAAGGACAGATCTGGTGGTCTTTGCTTACTGGGGAAAGGACCAGCCCAAAACCTCTGCAGAGCCTGCTGACTGCTAGAGCCCTCCAGAGGAAGGCACAGGACTACTGAGTTTATTTTCTCCCCGGGATTATTTCTTTGCTTTGCTACCTAAAGACTACTGTGCTGTCTGGGACAGGCCTGTGGGGCCCAACAAGATCGTTGCAAGGAAACCCTGCCCAGCAGCGGGTGTGGCAAACTGCCTCAATAAACTCTCTGAACCTTGGTAACCTTCTTGATTCCATCTTCTCATTTGTCTAGGACCCTGAACAGTGCAATGTGAACCCTCTACTCATCATCTCCCTCAAGGGGCTTACAGAAGACTACCCTGATAGGCTTTGAGGACAACAGCAGTAAAATGTTGCTCTTGTGTAAAAATAGTTCCTGAGACAGACTTTGTGGTCTGTTGCCTAAAGCTCTCGCTAGCAGCTGCCTTCCTTCTGGTGGCACCTTTCCCTCCTGGCTGCCACAGACACCACTGATTAGGCCTGACGAGGTACATTTTGCATTCAGATACCACCTCCAGCAGCTGTGTGTCTCCCATAATCCCCCACCCAATTTATTTCATGCCAATCAAACACATTTGAACCAGTTGGATTGCAGGAACAAACATCCTGAAGGTTTATAAATATACACAAACATATTGGAGGGGAGGATGAAACGGGAAATAGTTTTTCAGTGGTTGGTCTGGCACAGCGAACACAGCAATGAGGATTACTGATACTTCCTTCTGTCTGATTTTCTGCCTTTCCCACAATCTTCTTAGCAGATGCGCAACGTGCCTTAGGTGGCACATGACCAGGATTCAGCACCGAATTGGTCCACTAGTTGGATCATGAGCTTCCCCGGCCCGGGCCAGGTACTGACAATTCAAAATACTAAATAGCTCAGTTGCATACATTCCAGCATCTAAGGGGTGTACTTAGTCCACATCGTGAACATCATCTTGATTGATCAGTCCATCACCCCTCACCCCTCACAGAGAGAGAGCACTGATCACAACACGTCATTCGTATTGTTCTAGCCAGTCCTTCAACCACCCGCTGGCCAGGCTGTCAGTGACAGTCCACACTGTACCTCCTATTATATACACAATCACAAGGAAACATACATGTATAGCAATAGCATTTTATCTAGAGGCCCCAATCAGGTATTGAAGCCCATTGTTTTAGGTACTGTACACGTAATAGACAGTCCCTAACCCAAAAACCTTACAATGCTAAGGCCCTGATCTAGCAAAGCACTTAATGACTTACTTAACTTCTGTTGAACCTATGCCAGCTCACATAACCTGACCTCAATATAAATGGGAAATGTGCTTTTACATTGTGGCGGCTCGGCTTTGAATCCTATTTCGAGGTGGGGAAGAGATTGCAAGTAGCCAACATCACCCCGTTCAGGTCAAAATGAGGCTGTTGCAGCACAGACAGGAACCTGTCAGCAATGCAGTGGCTGCGATATTTAGGAATTTGTGTGCGCAAGGAGGTCTTCTGTTTATTATGCTGCTATTTTATGGGGAATCTTTGTCACCCAATTTGTATTTCGATTAAACTTCCTGCTCAATAAACCAGTTATTTATTGAGAAAATTTCCCTTTTTTATTTTAGTGTATTTGAATTAATCAAATGTGTCCCTGCTCCAATGAACATAATGAAAGTGATGACCTTTTCCAACGTCAAGACTTCCAGTTGCTTTAATGTTTTACTGCAGTAATTCGGGGGAGGGGGGGCAGGGGGAAGCTGGAATAAATAGCTATTGATCCTCTTAAGAACTGAAAGGAAAAACATCTGTATTTCTAAATTCAATTCAAATTGATACATTTTCCTCAGCAGTTGACAATTCTCTGTATCTTGACATTTTATTCTCATTTGAGGGCATGTTAAGTTGCTCCCACACACTTAGGATAGCTTTAGGAAAATGGTGTCACTTTTTACTTAACTAATTTCTCTGGCTTCTTCAGTTACTGGAGTGTTATTAAAATCATCACTGCAGTAAAACTACAGGGAGCCAACTTATGATCATGTAAATCCAAAATTACATCAGTGAAGTCAGTGGTATAGTGTAACTCGGTGTTATATTGGCCCTGTGACTGAGTTTTAACCTTACTAGACTCCTGGAAAAGGTTTGAGATTATTTTTAAATGCTTGTTCTCCATGTGCCATCTCCTGGGCATCCTTTACGTAGTTTCAAGGATGGGGGAAAGGACCTTTATTAGCACAAAAATTGCAAGATTGTTCTCTTTTGAACTGCTGATGAAAGATGTTATGCCTTCTTTTAGGAGGGAAGACTTTCAGGAAGTAGGAGGCTACTTACTAGAAAGGGAAGTTTGTTGCTGTAAAGGAGATAAATTCCTTCTTTGCTTCCTTCCTTCTTTCGACTGAGCTTGTTGTGTGACTGATTAGGCAAAAATATCACCATAAACTGCAAAGTGCATGAAAAGCTGGGTCAGAAGGCAGAGGCTGCACCTTTCTGGCCTCTCATGTATTATGCATTTGAAACTCATGATAATTTCATAAGGTTCTAGTCTCCAAAAATGGCCTCTCCATGACCCTAAGCCTTTGTGGCTTCCTAGCTGCAGGAACAGAGATAAATTAAGCATTTCTCTCCATCTCCACTTTGAGCTCAGGAGTAAGCCTGTCCTTGTCCTCATAAGTACCAGTCCTGCCTTCGCTAATGACATCCTTGAGACCCTTCGTTTATTGTCCCTGGTAGCATGAAGTAGTTGCCACTGGTGAGAGAGCCACCAGGTTCTCAGCCTATCACAAGCAATCATCAAAGGGCTAGTCTACACTGGCAATGTTAAAGTGCTGCTGCGGCAACACTTTAACATGGCTTCTGTAGTCGTGCCACAGTGCTGGGAGAAAGCTCTCCCGGTGTTCTAAAAAACCCACCTCCACGAGGGGCGTAGCTACAAGCGCTGGGAGCGTGGCTCCCGGCACTGGTGCACTGTCTACACTGGCGCTTTACAGCGCTGAAACTTGCTGCGCTCACGGGGGTGTTTTTTCACCCCCCCTGAGCAAGAAAGTTGCAGCGCTGTAAAGTGCCAGTGTAGACAAGCCCAAAGAGAAGCTCTTTTTATTATTTTAGTGCAATCTGGCTTTTCTAATCAACACCTATAATGAGCTCAGGGCATCACATCTTGTTTTTCAGAAGTTAGTTCACATATGAGCTGGTGTGTTTGCCCCTTACTTATGGGGTTTCAGCTGTAAGGATCAGAGTGTGAATTATTTCTTGGCTATTTTCATAGGCCCAAAGACCAAAAGTGGCAATTTTGGTGCTACTTATCTGCAGTCAAAGAGTGTAACAGCTTATGGAAATGCTAACCAGAACCAAATCGTCTGGATTGGAATTCACTCCTGCAATGCAAGATCAAGATATAGCTTCTCTGCATATGTCTGATTTCAGAAAGTCCGTTGTTCCTCATACCTATCTGTGGAAGTCCCTCAGACACAATAATTAACAGGAAAAGTACTACTCCTCAATCCTTGAAACAAAATTCCACTCAAGAGGCTTGCGTCTCACACAGTGTCTCTGACAGATGGGAAGGATTGTTCATAGCTAGAAAAAGCGGCTTGTGAATAAAAAAAATGGATTTTCTCTAACTGTAACATAATAATAAAGTATCTGTCTAAATATGGTGAAGCGGCAGAAGAGCCATTCTCACTTTGAGGTGCAAAATATGTTGGTATCATTTCACTGATGACCTACTACCATAGGACAGTATGTACACAAGTTATAGAAATAATGCTATAAAATGCCTATACATCGATAACAAGTACATGGATAAGATGCTGGAGGTACTTTTTTATTGTTATAACCTGGGGTTAATCAATCTGCTCTCCCTGGCTATATTTCTTCTGTGCAGCTCCTCACCCTTCCTTATCTTTGTCTTTTGTCCTTCTTCTCTGATCTTGATCTCCTTATTCCTCACTAGCTTCTCAGTTTCATCTTAGAAATGACGTGTCAGATCCTGAGCTTAAGCAAATGGATGAAGGTCTACTGAATGTGGACCTATGTTCCCCAAACAACATAACCCGCTGTTTACGTTTCTGATGTGACTTTCTGGAAATGTATTTTTCTGATGGCACTTTCATAATATGGTGCCTGGCTGAATGGTAACAAGAATTGGCAAATCCCTTTTATGTATTTATATCAATTATTTACTTGCTGAACAATACCCACCCTTGTAAATCTATCACAGCTTATTCAAGGCATTTCATTTAAAGTGGTTTCATTTTACTGTAAGTGCCAAATCATGTGAACAAATGTTAAACAATTGCCTGTACAACAATAGAGGTGAAATAAAGATAGCCACTAATTAATCCCATTTAGGTTGTAATTAATTTTGACTGAGTTGACCAGGACAATATCCTGCAGACTTGTGGCTTCCATGAAGAGGACTGATCACCAGCTGCTCTCTGTGACTTTTAAAGCAGATGGAGTCACTTTCGATTACAGCTTAAAACAAAATGATGAGGGTGAGAGGAGGAAGTGATTGATTGGTTTCACATAGGCCTTGGGGTAAAATCGCTATAAAGGATTGTCTGGTCTACAGACAAACTAGTGTGTGGCAGTCTTAATGTGACTGAGAATTGAAATATTTAATTGTAATGTGCTTTTAAATTAATCAGATTGCATAGACAATTGGGAACCATTTTTATATAGTGATGGGGAAAATTATTACTGTGCCTTGCCAGTAGTTTTATAGCAAGTATTCCTTATCAGTTTCAGGTGGGTGTCGGTGTTAAGTGTTGCAGAGTATGGTATATAAGCCATACCTTCAGCGTCTTCAATGATTCATTGCCACTAAAGATGGAAAAGACCTATTAGGTCATAATCTACATTCTATGTATCAGTGCAGAACTGTTGTTGCCATACAGTAGACTTTGGTGAATAATTCATAACAAATCTATTGAACAAATTCTGCCACTTTTCCTATTTGCAGACAAACTGCAAAATTCTCAGATGTATTTGTTGTGAGAAATTATTAATAAATCTTTCCAGCAAACAATTCTCAGCATGCAGACTGTTTGTTCACAGCTCATTGAGAATGCTGGCTGTTTGAAATTCATGATGTGCTCATTAGTTACATAAATAACATGGTATTGTTGGCTAGTCACTCAGTCGAGAAACTGAAAAAACAGGACAAGTTTTGTATTGTGGGGTTGAGTGTGAAATGTGCAATTCAAGCTTGAATGGCTTTCTGGGACTAATTGGTTAGAATATTCACAGAAAGTAAGCACAAAAGAAGCATAAAACCTTCTAAAAGAATTTAAAAAAAAAAAGAAATAACTATTAGTGATAAAAATATTTGGGTATTTGCCCAGATGTATTATATATTATGCACCGACGGGCTGGTCTAATTTTAAATTACTCATATGTTGGCAGCTCCATCATTTACCTTTGAAGATAATTCTGTGGTCTGTCTATCTTCTCAGTAAGAAAGTTTTCTTAATAGTCACTCTACATTTTCTTTTTCTCAATTTAGTCTTATTATTCCTTGTTATAATCTCTTTCACCACCTCCAATTACTCCTTTCCTTGCTCTTTGACACCTTAAATCATTCCTTTCCCTGCTTAGTGGTTTATACTCTTCTAATACTTAACGACCTGATCCCACAGTCCTTTTGCAGGCAAAATTCCCATTGAAGCTAAAAAGGCTAAGAAAAAGGCTAAAAATTGCTAATAGGGAACTGCCTAAGCTTTATACAAAGGTATCTGACTTTGTATACGGTGAGTGTGCCAAGTTTAATCTTTCCCTTATGCACAATACACAGCACAAGTCCAAATCTGTTCTTATGTGCTGTTTATTTAGTCTGAAGAAGACAAATTTAAAAATGTATCTTATTTCAAGAAGAGCCTCAAACCACTGGGATAAGCCTGGAGGCACCATGGTCATCTGTTTGTGTTACTCTACTATTGTTTTATGCAAACCCTTTTGTGCTTTTGTTCTTTCAGAAAGACAACGTGACAATTAGCAGTCCATCCCCCACACCAAACCCCCCGCCAGTTTACAATCTAATAGACAAGACACAAAAGGTGGGATAGAATAAGCATTACCACACTTTGCAGATGGGGAAATCAGGGACAGAAGTTGAAATCCTGGAGTCATGGAAGTCAATGGAAATTTTGCTATGGACTAGGATTTCCCCTAGAGAGATTAAGTGATTTGCCAAGGGTCACGGAGAAAATTTGGGCAGAGCTTGCAATTGAATCCAGATCTCCTGAATTCCTCTCCAGTGCCTTAACAGCTAGATTATCCTTTGTCGTTCATCTTACTCTTCACAGATTCTTAGGTCCAAAGGGACCATTATAATCATCTAGTCTCACCTCCTGCATGACACAGGCCACAAAATTTCATCCCATAATTCTTTCCGCAAGGCCAAGGATCATCTGCCAGGTATACAGTTCCCTATATCTAACCAGTCCTTCTGCTTTAGTCTCACTTGGATCTCCTTAAACCTCTGGTCCTCCCAGGAGATGTACATTTTTATAGGTATTTAAGAGATCTGGGGAAAATATATTGGACCTAAATTAAGTTTCATGTGAATGTTGCGTAATGAATTTAGGTTAATCTGGACCAGAAATATTCCGAGATAATGCTGAAGTAAGAGAGAGTAATTGAGTGCCCTTTTGATTGTGAATAGCCGAAGAAGCCAATGAAGAAATGGACGTCATGGCTGCTGTAGAGCGACAATATTTAGTGACAAGACGCCAACTGATTTCAGGCCTGCTGAGATTCAGGAAGGAATCAGATTTCGACATCAATGTACTCTATTAATGTTCCATCCCCTTTTAAGGAAAGTGGAAATGGTTACTACCATCTCTTTCGGTGGCTTGTTTGTCTCATTCACTCTAAGGCCTTTTCAGCAGTTTGGTGCCTTCATTAATTCCAGTTTTATGCACTCTAAAGCATTAGAACTGCAACGCTCTTGTTGGATCCAGCAATTTTCAACCAGCTAAGAAATCATGCAAAAACTATCAAGATGCCAGCTATAAATTGAGGCGGGGAAAGGATCAAGTTACTTTATTGACTAGTATCTTTCTCCAATACACTGGTATGAGCAGGGCCGGTGCAAGGAAGTTTCGCGCCCTAGGTGAAACTTCCTTGCACCGGCCCTGCGCCCCTCCCAGCTAACACCGCCCCCCCACCAGCGGCAGCCTCCCCACCCACTGCGGACTGTGGCATGGGGGCTGGGCTGGGATAGGCTCCGCCCCCCCCCGCCCCCCCCGCTGCCCGCGGCTCCCTGCTCAGCTCCCCGCGCCCACCCGCGGGCTGAGGCGGGGCTGGGCTCCCCGCCTGCCGGTGGCCCCCCACCAGCATCCCCCCCGGCGGCCAGCCCCCCGCCCACGGCAGCTCACCTCAGTCGGGGGCAGGGGCAGCAGCTCAGGGGAAGCTGCATTCTCAGCGGCAAAACGCCGCCGGGAGTCTCCGCCCCCCCAAATGCTGGCGCCCTAGGTGACCACCTAGGGTCGCCTAGTGGGCGCGCCGGCCCTGGGTATGAGCATGTCCAGTATTCACTTCACCTGAGCGTTTAAATTAATCATGTTTCCGTCTGTCAGACAAGATGGGTGAGGTCATATCTTTTATAGGGCCAGTTCCTGTTAGTGAGAGAGACAAGCTGTCTTTCTCACCAACAGAAGTTGGGCCAATAAAAGATATGACCTCACCCACCTTGTCTCTCTAATATGCTGTGCCTGACATGGCTACAACAACACTGCATACAACAGGTTTCTTTCTGTCCACCCTGTACTTTTCTTTTCAAAGGGGGTTCTGGATTATCAACATTTCATGTGGGATGTGCTAACATTTTCCAGAAACAGACCCCAACCTACTGATCTATAATACCACATATTGAGGGAATTCCTCTGTTTTGACAGCTCTGAGTTGTCTGGTTCAAGTTTGTTCTGTCATGTTGTTAAATTAGCCATCATCCCTAATTATCAACTCAAGGGCTGCATGAGAGCAGCAGAAATCCCTCTCTTCACAGCAGCCAACTTTTCAGAGCAAGCAGGCACTGTCCTTTTCCGGGATTTCTATGATCTTTCCTGCATACATTTTTAAGGTGAAAGATTGCACAGGGGTGGGAGTGTGGGGGGGTGTCAAAAAACTAGAAGCCTCTGAAATATATCTACCTGCCAGCTAACTTTAGAACAGTCCAGTAATTATGCATCAGGCTGTGACACACAAAGCCAATTGGGAGGTTTTGATTTTTAAGATGTCCTGTACCTTTCCCACATCAAGAGAGTACAGGATCAGATTGCTCAACGCACATATTTCACTCAGTGGCATGTTTGTGGTGTTGACTGTTATTAGAAAATGAACAGGAAAAGCCACTCCAGTGATTTGAAAAGCACATAAATATGTCAAGGCTTAACATGAACTGGGTCCACAGGGCGACAAACCCAGGCAAGAAGAAGCAGAATTCGGAGGTGGGTCTTAATCGAGGGGTCAGTTTCTGGGAAAGTGCAAGCCATGTACAAAGAAGCGATTTCTGTTTGGCGAAAAGAGAGTGCATATAAACCAGCCCTGCCTGCCTCACTTTTCTGTAACCGGCCCGCTCTTGTCAAGATGTAATTGTGGGTTGCTGGGGCACATGTGCTGGGAATATGTGAGCATTTCCTCTTGGAAATAAATCTCGTGCATTTATTGTGGTTTTACTTCTGAGTTTCAGTCGCCTTTGGTCGGGCAGTTTTCCCATCAAGCATTTAGAGAATATCAGATCGGATTCTACTGCTTTGGGGGAGTCTCACTTATCCCATTCTCAGTTGGCTTCTTCTGCATTGCATGAGTCTACTATCTCACCTTTATTTGAGTTCTGATACCACTACTAGCATTGAAACACACTGACCCACTCCCTCAAAGCAAGCAATGTGTTGTAAATGTATTTAAACAAGCTGTCCTGTGAAGGAATAAAATCCCATTATTGGTCAATGATAAACCCCCAGCAATTCTTTGAGACCAATTTCTGCCCAGAGTACCTGGTTTAAGGTATGTTCTTTATCAGATAGGAATCTCTCTCATCTCATCCTCAATACAATTGCCTGAGCCTGTTGGTTCACGGGAGTCTACATTTGTAAGGTATCATTTGATATGATGAACCTCTTCTCTGTTTGTTACACACAATAGAAGGTCGCAAAATGGTAGACAAAGATATCGTGACTCATGCTGCACAGTTTCACACATCCCTCCTTCCTAACAGAGCTAGGAAACATTCACTGCAAATGCAAAGGGCTTGATTCAAATCTCATTCACACCAGGGTAACACCTTGGATTTCAGTGAATTTACTGGTGATTTACATCAGCACAAGAGAGATCAAAATCTGTTCCAGAGACATGTTATAATGCCACAGTGTCAGAGATCAGGAACAGTAGCGTAGCCGGGGGGGGGGGGGGGGGGGAGCAGGGGGAGCGGCCGCTCCCCCACTGAGCAGAAGCAGCACCTTTTTTTGCTCCCGACATCTTTTGCTCCTACGCTGAAGCCAGAGCGGAGCTTTTTTGTGTGCTCCCGGGGCCTTTTTTTTGCTCCCGACGCTTTTTGCTCCCGGCGCCTTTTTTTAGCTCCGCTCCCCCTGTGCTCTAAACCTGGCTATACCACTGATCAGGAATGCTGTAGGGTGTGTATGCAGGAGCACCCGTAGGCACCACATCTTTTATCAATAGATTCTACATTAACTTATGGCTAATGATCCACCAGCAATACTGTTGGGAACCTAAAAAAATTCAGGATTTCAAAGTCATTGCTCTACCATTCCTGCTTGATCAGAAATTTAACCACCTTGATCAAAGCATTCTGAAACGTAGGCATTAGAGAGAGCTTTTAAGGAAGGTGTTTTTAAGCAGGATGACAGGGGCTTCCTCTTTCTGGTTTATCTATGCAGGGCCTGATACAGCCATGCTCATGCTGAGTATTACCTCACTATAACAGTAAGAGTTCCCCTCAGGGAGGTTAATGTGCAGTAAGGTACTAATCAATGTAAGACTCTAGCCCTATATTTGACCATCTCTAAGGCAACTGGCCATCTCACACTGATAAAAAGCAAATCTTGCTTGTTGCTTGTTAATTTACACTTTAGGGCTCAGCAGAAGCTCAGGAATTCAATTGAATATTCTCTGTATACAAGGGATTTTGCTGAGACTCAGGTGAAAACAAGCAAGAGAAGAAAAACATTCCCCTCTTCTCCGGGCACCCTAGAATCTCCCACTTTGAGATGCCCTGTGCTTTAAGAAGTCATCATTAAGAGCTCTCATGCTCTCTACCTTGATATCAGCAAAGCCAGAGGAAAAATAGAATTTGCACCCCCTCTCTACCTTGATATCAGCAAAGCCAGAGGAAAAATAGAATTTGCCCCCGCCCCCATATGCACAAACACTTCTTAAATTTTAATCATCTCTGTTTAAACCCCAGCTAAAATGACTACAGAACAGTGGTTTTTCTTCTTCCCCCAATGCCGTACAGGGGATGAAAGTAGATTTGATAGGTGACTTTGGAGAACAAAGTCACCGTGCCTGTGACCTGAGATCAGAATTGGCCCTAAGGATTATGAAAGAAAGCAAGTCTAATAATACTTTAGTCTCCAAGACTGCAAAGGGCTCCTTTTAGGATTGGGGCCTTAGCTCTTATATAAACTTCACAGCGCTTCACAAAGGAAAGTATTAGGACCCCCCCTCCCCAACACACCCAGCTTTTTTTCAGAAATGGGCAAGGTAATTTGCCCAAAGTGTCAGAGCAAACCAGGAGCAGAGCTGGCGAGACCCATATCTTCCCACCTCTTAGTGACTATCCACTAGAACCCATGGCCTCCCTCTAGTTGAATTTGAACTGTAACTCAAAAACCAGCTATAAATGGAAGTGAATTTTAAAACCAAGTGGGCGATCAGGAAGATGCGTGACAATTTTTCAATTCTCTGTTAGAAATATTAAATGCTAAGAATGACCCTGTTGTTTTTCCTCCTCTAGGCTATATAACAAATCGTGACCAGTTTGTAAGTTAGCCTCCTCCTCTGATTGATGTATAGCTCAGAGGTACAGCAGCAAAAGAGATTTTGACCATAGCCTAGTAAGGAATTTTCAGACTTCTTCCAGTAAGACTAGAAAAGGAACTTAACCTCATCTTGACAGAGAAAGTTAAAAAAGGGAACTAGACACCCACACCCTATTTCCATACATTTCCTTTATTCAGATCTACTCTGCCCTGCACAATAGTCATTTCAATTTTACTGAGTTGAGTTCCCTCTTGACACATGAAACTACACTGATAAAGTTATTCAAATCTCAGCCTCTGAAGCCTAAGGCATTTTATGGTGTCTTAGCTCCAAGCAGGTTCCTCAAATATAAGAAGCTTACTTAACCCAGGGTTTAAAGCTATTTTTAACCTGCGTGAAATGTGCATAGAGAGAAAGCAACTGGAGGAACAGGATGGTGTTTTTTATCCCTGGGTCTATTTTATATCCAGGAGTTCCTGAGAGAGAGGGAGAAATTCTTCAGAAAAATGCAAACCTGCCAACACACTGGGGGCTCGTAAAAAGCCCCTATATATATCCCTCTCCATACACACTTTGGTCCAGATCTTTAGCTTGTATAAATCCCACATGCCAAAGCATGTTTTGGGCCAAAAGCTTAGCTGCTGTAAGTCACCATAACTCTGTTGACTTCAGTGTTGCTACACTAATTTACACAAACTGAGGATCTGGTCCTTTGTCTCTTCGGTCATATTACTGGGAGTCCCATCAAATACGCTTGGAGGATTTGCCGTTTCCCAGAACCATCCTGAGAGATGTCTCGGGATCACCTCACTGCTGGGGTGATAAAAAATGCCATTACTCTTCAGATACATCCAAGCACAGGAGCATTTTAAAACCCAAACCCTTGGTACAAGAGCAATGCTTAAAATGACATCAATATATTGCACCTAAGTTAACAGGCCCCTTTATGTTTCAGCCTCCAAAACAAAAGATACGTTAGAACAAAACGGAAGTGTTCTTTGATGCCAGCTCCTAGGACTGGGCTTTGGAGGACTAAAAATGACCCAGCAAACTCTGCAAGCTGTACAGAGCAGCTGTGTTTGGCATGAAAACACAGCTTCATTCCACCTTAACTGGAGAAGCGTGGCTGTTGCCATTGTGAGTTTTTAATCACTCCAATTACAGTGCTGCTCCCACCCTGACAGCTGGCATCCACTAAAGGTTCTTAGCAGGGCTCGCATGAGGGGTGGGTTTGTCTCTTTCTCAGGGGAGTCAGTGACCACAGCACCAAATGCAATCCCAGTGCAAAACCCAGCAATTTGCTCAGCTGGAGAGTCTGTTGCTTTCACACAGCATATGTCTAATGCAGTGCTAAGTCTAACGGTCACAATCGCTGACCTTCAAGGGTGTCTAGCAACACTCTGCAAGATGAATCTGGGGGGTATTAAAAAGCCACTATACCAGGGTTAACATTAAACAAGAGGTGGACTAAAAGAGAGGTGCTTTTTGTAATTTGGGATCGAGAAACGTTTGGCTTCGGAGTCAAAGTTTAGGCCAACTCTGTGGTGACGGAAAAGAGCTCACAAGAGAATACAAAGTGTGTTCTGAGATCTGCACTAAAAAATGTTTTTGTCTCTGGGGGAACGTTCCAGTGATCAGACTATGACCAATGCTGCCTTGCAGCTTTTATAGAATGGCCACATAACACAAATGGTTCGAGAAGAAGGAGCACCTGTGGGAGACAGCGTCTTTCCCATTCTCGCCATAACAACAACCCTGACTATTTAGACAGGGAGTTTCATCGGCCGAGCACTTTACAAACAGCAAGTCAAAATCTGCGGCAACTTACACCAGGGTCTTCAAGTGGGTTTTCACCAAGAGCAAATTCTGGAGTCCTCATTCAAACAAAAATGTGACTGATTCAGTGACTGATTCGCCTGAGTAAGGACTGCAGGATTTGACCTTCTGCAAGTATTGCCCGTTGCTGATGGGACAGAGAGATTATGTGAGTAGCCCATGGTGATAGAAGGAGTCTGTGTCACAGAGGGGATTAGAACTCAGAAGTCCTGGCTCCCATGTTTGATCGTGTCTCTCTTTGGAAACCCCAGAAACCTGCTCCTAGGAAATAGTCCGTAAATCATACAGATTTTGGATCCTCCTCATGCAAGTCCATGCTACCCACAAGCAGATCTTCTAGAGCAGAGATAAAAAGGTATATTTGAAGTTTAAAAAAAAAAAAAGAGCTACATTCTCTGACCCACTCTCGAAAGTAGCTTCATCTCAGACAGCAACAACAGAGAGGAGTGCCCAGCCGGCATAGACAGAACTTTCTCCTGGATCCCCGCTTCAGTCCTCAGCATGCATTCCAACTCTTGCTGTCTGGTGGATGGCCCTAGGGCCACTTTGTTCTGATCCACACCAGATCCGGGACTTGTAAAGAACCAGCCCCAAGATCAGGGAGCTATGGTCAGTTCCCTTGCAGGCACTCGTTCTACCCCTGCTAGCTGAAAACCTGGTCCTATATTTTTTCGATATACAATCCCTTGCCCTTATCACTGAAGTGGAACTGAGATCTGCCAACTGTAAAGGATTCATATACAAGCCCTTATCACTGAAGTGGAACTTCAGCATCACTTCAGAGTCTGGAGCGTTCCTAAGGTTTCTGCTCACAGCAGTGGAGGTGCAGCCAGGTTGGCATCACCCTTCAGGCAAACAACTGAAACTCCTAGAGCCGGGAAATGTCAGTGACACACAAATACCCCAGAGAGAAACGTGCCATGATGACTGCGATTGTACATCCACCTCCAATGCTCTTGGTTGCCGTGCTGTAAAGGTTTCTCTCTGGAAATCGTAGAATAAAAGTTGCTATGGGATACTTTTGCTCTTTATAGCAACAAGAACTACAGGCTTCCTTTGTAGTTGACCTCAGAGAACGCATCTGCAGGATCACATAGATCAGTCTTTACAAACTCTGAGCACAGATGGTGAGCGCCTCCTGCGAGCTGCTGAGCACCCTCAGATTCTATTGAAGTGAACAGGAGTTGAGGGCACTGAGCACGTAACAGATTTGGCCCTCTGGCAACTGTTTGTTACTAAAGGTTTTAGATTTTTAGTATTTCACTCATCCAGGGCCCAATCCTGCTGCTAGTAAAACTTCTTTTGACTTCAGTGGGTGCAGGATTAGTCCCCAAGTTTGTTGTATTTATCAACTCTGAGGAGGCCATTTTGATAGAGCCTTTGAAGAACCTTCTCTCAGGACCCCATTCTGCTAGGGGCTGACTGACTTCAATTCCCTCTGATCTGGGTAACTAAATGCTCAGCATGTCTCATCGCAAACAGGGCCCGAAGCAGGATTCCCTGTTAAAAAGGCTTCACTGGCAGTAATAATGACAAAGCAGCAAGCCTCTCACAATTAACATTACTGCAGAGTCATCTGCTTAGAGATGTCACAAACTGACTAACTGGTCCCTAAATCCCATGGTGATGGGTGTGCTAAGGAAATGTAGACGCCAGACTGATCTCATGCTCTGACACATTGTATGTTACCTTTAATATCGACCCGCATTCAAAAATCCTAAGTGATTGCCATGGCAACTCCAATCGCCAACTGTAAAGGATTCATATACAAGCCCAGACAACGAACACAAATATGTTCACAAATTGTTTAATGGTTTTTTTTCTTTATTTATTTTTTCCCTTGGTGAAAATAGCTTCAGAAGCAGATGGGCCAGAAACAGCCTTCAAGGGAGTCTTTTGTTTCCTGCTCCTAGGGAGTGTCATTCCCATTGACTGAAATGATCAGAGTCACTCAGAGTATCAGGTGTTTTCCCACCTATTGATCAACAGACTTTTCCCACTGAGATCAGCTTTTGTGCTACACAGAGCTCTTCCCCTGGTCACCTCCGGAAGCTTGTCTCTCTCTCACCAACAGAAGTCTGTCCAAGAAAAGATATTACCTCACAGTGGCGTAGCCAGGATTTGACACTTGGATGGGCCCTGACTTAGGGTGGGTGGGCAATGACAGGAAGGTGGGGAGGGACAGGAGCAATTGGGGCTGCCTCTCTCCCCCCCCTCCAGTCCCTTGGTGGGGGTGTGATAGATGCTCTGGCCAGGGGGCCTGGAAAAACGGGGGGGGGAAGCCTGTAAAAATGTGCACCCCCACACCCCGCACTCGGGGCTTGCTCCGCTCCGCCTGGTGCTCCAGCTGGGGAGCAAAGTCGGGGCGCAGGGGCTTGCCACTTTGCCCCATTCCACCCAGCACTCCAGAGGGGGAGTGGGGTTGGGGCTTGCCCCACTCCGGCGCTCTAGCCAGAGAGTGGGGTGCCGAGCAGGCTGAGTGGGGCAAGCACTGGGGCGGGAGCAGAGCTGGGACTGGGGTGGTGGGCCTGGATGAGAAGTGGGTGGGCCACAGCCCACAAGCCGTGGCTACCCTACTGTTACCTCACCCACCTGGTCTCTCAGACAGTGGAGTAGTGGGCTGGGGTGGACCTGTCATTGCTGAGGCCATACAAACGCCTGGGGTGTTAGGCTGCTCCTTGACGCCTGTCAACGACCTCTCTGTGAGTTTGGAGGGCACCAGAATGTTAGGAAACTTCCATCCCACGCTGACCTTTTGCCATATGAACCTCATCACAGATGATAAAGCCCATGCAGGAGTGGCAGATCACACAAGATTATATGTAATGCCATCATCTGCCCCTCCTGCTGTGACTCAGGGGAGGAGAACCACACCTGTGCCTGGCATAATGTAATCATGGCTCTGAGGTTCTGTTGAGTTTAGACATTCACACACACACATGGGCACTGAACACAAGTTAGAATCTGTCCATCCTAATGGCCAACCCATTGAAGGAAACCTTGGGCCCACAACCTCTATCCAATTAATACTGGACACACATAGTTCTGTCTCTCATGAGACACCCTGAGTTTTTCCTCACCTCTTCTCACAGCCCTGAGTGCTCTCTCTCTAAACTGGAAAGTGAAAGGTGCATCAGTCCTACATGTTCCCTCCCACTCCTTCACAAATTCCACTGGTGTATTCCACTTTTTAGCAATCCTGAATTTCTACTGCTTCTGCCTATGAAAATAGCTCCCTCCATTGCTCTGGTCATGTTGACTTGTTGTCAGCAGCTGAATGGCTACTTCTTTCAGCATGTTGTTACCTGCTGTAGCCAGAGGTTTGGGGCTAGATCAGCTATAAGTTGATGTAACTCTATAGATGTCAATGGAATTACACTGATTTACGTCAGCTGAGGATCTGGCCATTGGCTGAAATTGGACCTCATCTGGGTACAGCTAGGAATTTACACTAATGGGTGTGGTGGGTAGAAATGATGAAACAATCTACTTGCACATGTGCAGCCTTCTGCTAAAAGGGGAACCAGCTGTTCTGGTGGGGATTTTTTTCTTGATCATATTAGCTGAAACAGCAAATAGAGAAGTTCAACCAAAAAGCCTCTCCTGACTCTGTCTAGAAGACATTCCTTGGTTGGTTTCCAGACTCTCCTGGCTGTGACTATCTTACTTGCTTGACATAATAGAAAGGGAGAATTAAAAAAAAAATCCATGAAGAAGTTGAAAATTAGCACAGCAGAAAATCAATAGGAGTAGTTTGAGGAACAGCTCATAATGTTTTCTTCTGGAAATAGTAGGTTAATGAAGGCAACCTGTGAAGTTATCCTGTGACAGTCTGAGCAACCTCTACATAATAAAATGTAAGACCATTCGTGGGCTTGCTGCACTAATACTGATCTTTTAGATGTTAGTTCAGTAACACTCTTATTAGCATCAAGAAGAATTTCTTTCTTCTTATTGTGGTAGCAGCCTTGATCAATCTATTCTGTCAGGTTGATATTCTCTAGTATAGGTGAACTCTGCTGGCTATGGAAGGAGCACAATCGAGTGTGGAACTTGCTACAAAAATCGGTAATTAGCACTTATATTTTTATGGCACTTATCCCATTCACTATATCCAGGGTGGAACACAGCAACTGTTTATCAGTTCCCAGCAACACTGTGTAATAATTTAGGGCAAGCTATGAGGAAGAAAACTACATCCATTTGAAACTGCAAGGGGGAAAAGTCAGGTAGGCAGAATATTATCCAGATTGGAGTTTGTTCAGGACACAGGGACTAATATCAGTATTGTTATGGAAAGTCCTAAGAGATTGCTAGAGCATGATTTTCAATTATGAGAGCCACATGCAAATTGTGGGCACAAGTGAGAGTCTAATTTGTGCATGCATTTACCATGACTGTTTGGATTGGATATTTGCATATGCAAGCACCCAGTTAGACTCCTAACTGATCATTTGCCTTTGCAAATACCCAGTTTGCTAACACAGTTGCAGTTCTTAACCCACACAGAAGGTCAATGATTGTTGGGCCTCTGTACTTTTGAAAACCAGACTCTTGCTTGCCACAAATAGTGAGGGCACTGGTTTTACGTCTCAGCCAAAAGTCGGAAACTTGGGAGCCAAAGCATCATTGGTTCAGCACTCCTTTGGAGGTGAATACCACTCACTTGAACAGCACTTCCCAGGGCACCAGCCAAGGGTACCTATGAGGTTTAACCCTACCTGTGAGGTCTATGAACACACAGCCCAATGTGTGGTGGATGCAGGCTAAACTACCTCTCTGTTGCTAGTGCTCTAGACCCAGGGAGAGCCCTGACTCCACCCCTCAGCTCTGGGAAGGGCAGACAGCAGCTGGGTCTGCCAGCAAGGACATCAGAGGGACTGAGAGAGGTCTTTAGATTCTTAAAGTGGCTCTGTAGCACAGACACCAGGGCTGATTCTCAGCACAGGACAGGCAAAGGGAGCTTGTTCTCGCTCTCATTCTCAGGTCCAACTCCAGTCCCAGGGCAACTTAGAGCTGTTGCCGGCCAGCTAATGATGATTAAACCGTGGCCTGGCTCATGCAGTGACACAAGGGGTAAAACGGGAAGGGGGAAATAAGCTCCACAAAGCCATTACATGCCCCTGGCCACCATGTGGGGGGGGGGGCGAGAGGAAGTGGGAATAGGGGAGGAAATAGGTGGCAGAGACTTGACTGTGGTCCCCAACACACCTGGTAATGTAGCTGTGCTGATGCAATGGGAAGCATACACTTTGCCAGGCACGGACTCAGCTCACTTTGCTGCCTCCCCAGGTCTGACTCACAATTTCCTACCTAGGCTTCCTCTTGTTCAGGGCCCATTGTGTGGTCGTCATGATCGATCCCATTAATAAATAAATAAATAATAATAATCAATAGTTAATAATTAATACAATTTTCTGAGAATTGGTGGGCAAACCCACCTCTGACACTGAGAAGACAAAGGTATTGGCTTCTATGGGTCCTTGCACTAAGTCATTCAGTGAGACAGCACAAAAAATCAGTAACTACAGCTAGTCCCAGCTGAATAATGTGATTCACCAAGGCAAACTAGGTAGGTAGGGTTAGATGCCTTTTCTGGCTGGCAATGGTAGACCAGCCCTTGGAAATAACCAGATCAAAAATACTCCACAACAGATGTCAGATAATAAATCTATACACTTTAGCCCCCTCCGAAGAGAATGTAATAGCGTGCAAGGGGGCATTACTCCTCAGTGCTCCTGGCAGGAGCTTAGGACCTAACGGTGGTTAATGCTCAGATTATTGGGTAAAGACATTACTGAAGACAGCCACATGGAATGATTTGTGAGTCAGCAAATGTGGAAAGCGGCAAGGGACAGGCTAGCACTGGAGAGAAACTTGCTGTCTGAGGATTATTCAACCCTGAAAATGCCCAAGTCTGGCTGTATTCCCTTCAGCAGTAATCACAGTTCTACAAATGAGAGAGAGGTTTCCCTACTAAGCCAGGTACACTGAAGGCAAAGAGAAGTGTTGGTTGCAGGTTATAAATAGTAAAGAGGGTAAGCCTGACTGAGCTGGCATGAACTCAGAAAGGTTATATGTGATGGGATGGTCTGCAAATTCACCCAAGGTGTAAAGAATGCGCCCCCCCCCCC
Organism: Chelydra serpentina; assembly: GCA_037349315.1. Taxonomy (NCBI): domain Eukaryota; kingdom Metazoa; phylum Chordata; order Testudines; family Chelydridae; genus Chelydra; species Chelydra serpentina. Next base: position 33,675,718 of record JBAIAC010000026.1, read on the forward strand.
AAATATTCCCTCTTACTCTACATCTAGAAATCCCTTCAGCTCAGCTGAGTTCTGTGTAGCAAATGTAAAGGGGTCTTTCAGACACTGCAGGTTCTCAGCGACAGAATTATCTTTCAATAGGCATAGAGCTGGACATCCCAATCTAGGGTGTGTAGGGCTCGATCCTGGTCAGTGCTGAGGCGCATCAATGCCCACAGGGTCTTGCTCAGTCCCTTGCAAGATTGGACCCATATCGAGGAAGCAGGAAGCTCTCTAAAAGAAAAGAGAGGTAAATACTTGCAGCTCTACGGAGCTTTTGTGCACGTAAAAACCTTACTATGTAGAAACCGTTGCAGCACAGCTTCTCCGTAGATATGCAGACTATAGATGGGCGTTCATATTGGGGCATGTCAATCCTGAGATATATTTCTTCTTTGGGTTTTTGAAATCTAACCCTGCATTCTGCTCTATGTAGCTTTAAAGAAAAAATAGGCGGGGGTGGGGAGGGGGAGAGAAACAATTGCTAAATACTGAAAACCTTTACAAAACAATTAGGCCTAACTTTAGCCTCTAAAGTTTAGAATATAATGAATTACAACTAATGTATATGACCAACTGAATGTCACCAGTTGAGACATTACGGGGGACATTTCTAAAGGCACGAAAGTCAGTTGGATGCCCAACTAAACAGCAAGTCAATTGGAATTTGTACCTAACTCCCACTTGTGCCTTTAAAAGTGTCCCCCTCAGCACAGGTTTTGACCACTTGTGCAGATTAAAAATCCCATTGCACTTTTCTTAGCAGTAGTAATCCAGGTGTCCTGGACAAATTCCAACTTGGGTAATTACATTCTGCTGACCTAAATGCCTCCTGCTGTTTCAGTTGGATACTGTTCTTGGTTTTCTGTCTTAAATAGGTATTAAGCCTATTTAACAGTGCTGCACACTGTTAAAAATTTGCCATGTTCCACCCTGGAGTTGGCTGCACATTTGTGTGTGAGTAAAGCAATTTCTGTGTAAAGTTCGGATATAGTTTGTTAAGTTTTCAGAGTGTTTTGGGGTGAATATGCTATGAGTGGGATTAGTAAACTACATCCATTTGTAGCTCACAACCTATTAACATGCTGCTTCAAACAAATACCAAATAAGTCAGTGATTTGATTCCTATGGAATATATGGCCTATTAGCACAAATGCACGCAGTATACGCTGAACACTATAGATGCTGTTGCGTGCATTACTTTCTGTGGAACTTTCGGAGATCTTGGTGAGAAAGAACTTTGTTCAATTTTGACCACATACCTGGCCAAATTCTCTTTTCATTTACACTCTCCAGTGGAAATTTCAGTTGGAAAATTTCAACTGGTTCCTCTGGATTCCAGTTGGCCAGCTAGCTCTTAGATCAGGCCAGTGGTTCTTTTGGGCTTCTACTCCTCCAGCAGAAACCCATCAGAGACCCCCAGAAAATACCTATGAGCAACAGATATGCTCTGATGGAGTCTGTTAGAATTTCTATGAGGACACCACCAGCTGCAGACTGAAGTCAGTGGGGTTGCACTACTGAACTGCTAAGAATACAGGATAATGTACTGAGCAAATTGCTAAAGGGTGAAACAGACACAATGGATGGACCACATTTATCCCTAGGGTGGCTCCATGGACATGAGTGGAGCTCCACAAGGGAAGGGATTTCACGGCGGTAGGGCTATGAAAAGTGCATTGCTTTTCGCTATTGTTTTGTCCACGATGCCTTATAATATAATGAGGCAAAAGTTACTGCCACACTGTTCTGCAGCTTATGTTTGGGCCTCATCTCCCATTCATTACAAATTCTGAATCATTAGCTAGTACCATCAAGATACCTGGCACTTTACAAAACACACAGCCTCCCTTCCCCTATGTACTTACAACTGAAGTCAGGCACAGGATAACCATACACAGGCCAACATTCAGATGCAAAACCTTGTCAGAGACAAGTACCTAAGATACAGAGGAGACTGATGTAGGAAGGACTCATGAGGAAAGTCCATCTTTGGGCGGGTATTGAAGAGGAAAGGGAGAATGGTTGGGGCACAGGAAGCAGGGGGCTGCTCCGACCGATGGACATGGCAATACAGCTTGAGGGGGGTATATGGAGGATAAATTGGGAAGATGGAGGGTAGGAAATGGGGAGGGTCCTTGGATGAAATGAGATCAGAATTGTGGACAGAGCCCTGAAGAAGCGGGCAAGGACCTGGAATCTGATGAGGAAGGAGAAGGGAAGCCATTGTGGAAGGGAAATTAGCAATTATCCAGCACCGTAAGAAACCCAGTCTCACGGACTTGAGTAGCCTTGGCATTCTCAGTGTCATTAATTTCCATGTAACTCCTAAAATAAACTGCCGTTACTAACGGTAAAAGTGCATGGTTTTATGTAAGGTCACAGCCACAAGGCCATTACATTTTCATTAGCGCAGTAAAATCCATGAATTATATATGTTTGGTTATATAAATCTTGGTCTTTTGCTAAGATACAAGCTCTGTTGCTTTTTTTTTTTTTTTACACAGTAAAGCAAATTGAGAAGCATAAAATGGGCCAGATCATTCCCTGATGTATTAACCAAGGATGAACGTGGCCCAAATTGTATTTACTTCTTCCTGACTGTAGTGAAAAGATGCATTATTAATACTGAGGCTAGCTGAGGCCACTAGTGCTTTGAAATACATACCTTATGTCTTTCAAGTCACTTGTGATAAGCACAGCTATCATTCTAGCCCATTGTTTTATATCTTGGATACGGCACTCCAGGGGTTTTATGAGAAGCACAGACCATGTACACATGTTTCACTGTGCCATAATTATTACTAGTATGGGTAAATGCTCAGTTCCATTCAGAGCAGAACTGGCCAAGGACAGTTTATCGGGGGATAATCATGTGGTTATGCGTAGAAAACTCACCAGGTGCTTCATGATCCCAGTAAGAGGTGGCTACACAATAAGGGCCTGATTCTGCTAGCATTGAAGTTTATGGGATGTCACAGGGAGCCAGATAGGGTCCCAAACAAGCATATCTTTAAGCAGGTTAATTGCTTTCCATTATGTTTCTTGTAAAGCGGATAAAAGAGGCTCCGGAAACCCCTGTAAATGTCTTTGTTTTTAACTCAGCTGATTTCTTCAGTTTGGGCATTTTTATTCCCTTTTTGCCTTTTGTTTTGGGTTAATTTAACGGTGTGCTCTTGAAAAACCTCAGGGGGGCCCCCTGGTCTCCCAAGATACATGGGCTAGGTTGAATTTCCCCTGGGTTAGCTCAGACTTGTAATAACACAATCACCTTGCAGCAGAAAATAGTTTCCGAAAATAGGAACTCCGTTGTGAGATGGTGCAGAGACTCCCTTAAAGGTGGAAAGGAGCAATTAAGCTAGGAAAAAAACATGGTCCGAAATACTCACCAATATGAAGCAATACGATGACGTGCAGCAGGACCATTTCATAGGAACAATTTTGTAGCTGCACTATAGACAATAATGATTAATAATAGTAATGGCAATAATAATATGGCTTTGCCTTTCTTTAGTGTCTTTTATTTGAGGAATTGAAAGTGCTTCACACACGTAAAGAAACTTCACAGCAGTCCTCTGGCGTACATCGATGTCCATTTCAACAGAAGGGAGCGGTTAGAGAAAATAGACGCATTTAACTTCTGGGTACCTCATGTACCTTTTTGTACAATGGGGATAAAAATACCTAGCTCACAGGCTTTATTTATTTAGAAATTTATAATGGGAGCCACCTGATTGCCTTGCATTTATAAAACCAGTATACATCAGGCTTTCAGCTTGAAGACCAGCAACAATCCCCTTCCTGCTCTCTCTTTAAGAACCCGCAGTGAACCCCAGGCTATGTCCCTTATTGGTAAAGGTTGGACACAATGGAAAGTGCTCTCATCATCCCATGCCATTTGTCTAGCTTCCTCCTCCTAGCAGGGTTTCTCTCCCTGTTAGCATGGCTTCTGCTTTGTTTGGATTGAGTCTGTCAATTTGCTCCCAATCACTTCATCCTCCTCTGCCCCCAAGGAAGTCACAGAAACTGCCTGTCATGACCAAGGCTTGGGCGGTCAGGCCCAGTGTCCAAGTCTGACAGCCTAAGATGGGGTTCACGTGCCAAAACCAGGGGTCAAAAACCGGGATCAGAATTCAAGTAACAAAGCCAGGGGCTGAGATCGGAGTCGAGGTTCAAGGGTGGAAGCCAAGGTCAAAGTGCAGGAGCAAGTCAAGAGGCAGATTCATCATTACAGCTGGCTGGGGAGTCCATCAAGTTGCACAGACATTTCCTGAAACTTCTTTAGGGCTTAAATAGGGTGCCTGGGCCAATCAGAGACCACGAGGGAAACTGTCACTCCACCCTTCCAAGGTGGTACTTCCTGTGGTATTTATCTCCACAGGGTGTATGTGAAGATAATTCATGTGGCCCTATCATAGCTGCCAGGTAGTGGCCTGGAGGTATTGGCCACTCCACAGGCCCAGAACCTCACATGCTGTGTTCAGGTTGGATGAAAAAGAGCTATAGAGCTGAGTGTCATCCCCTTGTTGGTGCTACTGCAGGCCCAAACATCTCACTTAGGGCCTGACCTACAGACCACTGAAGTCAATGGAGACATCCATTGACTTCAAAGAGCTTTGGCTGTCACTCTCTGTGACGGGTTGGACCCCCCTTCTGGGATGCCACCTTATGTGCTCGGGTCCCACTCAGCCCTCCGGACCTGCCAGCCTGGGTGTCCCTGGCACTGGGTTGTTGTGATAGGCTCTCAAGCCCCTTTCCAGCACACACTCAGACAAGACCACACCCAGCAGCAGACACAGACTGCAGTCAGATCTGTGTGAGAGGATTCACCCAGCACTCACGTCACACCCACTGTGGAGAGATAAACCCCAGATAATATCGTCTTGCACTGTATAGAAAGATTTGCACAGCGCAAGCTCATAAAAATTCGCCCTCTCCCTCAATGTGAAGAGAGATATGCACAGCTTCTCCCCCACCCCCCCACAGTCTCCAGATATGGATTGCACAAACTGGGTTATGTTATAACCAAGAAATAAGTTTATTAACTACAAAAGACAGATGTTAAGTGATTATAAGGGATAGCAAACAGAACAAAGCAGATTACCAAGCAAATAAAACAAAACACGCATACTAAGCTTAAGATCTCAAAGAGACTGGTTTCAAGAAATAATTTCTCACCCTAAATGTTGTTTTAGGCAAGTTGCTGAGTTTCTGTAGTTTAGAATTCCAGTTATTTTTCTTTACAGACGACTCCTGTCATAGTCTGGACTCAGCCCTTGCCTTTCCCACCGCTCAGTTCCTTTGTCTCTTCAGGTACTTTCAGCAGTCTTTCTTCTGGGGCAGGAAGGCAATGAAGAAGAGTCCTGTTTGCCTTACTCCCCAGCTTTAAATAAGATTTATATAAGGCAGGAATCTTTTGTTTCCCAGTCTTGACCTCCCGCCCTTCTTTTAGTGGAAAATTACTAGAAGTCCAAGATGGTGTTTAGTACCAGGTAACAGGACCCCTGACCTAGTAGTGTCACAGCCAGGTCCCAGGACGCCTCTCAGGAAGGAGAGAGATTAGTATCTTTAAAGTCTTATTATTTCTTCCTAATTGCCCAACAAAGCTGATGGCCTGTTGTCTGGTGGGTCTCTTCCAAACACACACCCAGTTGTAATTCTTACATAGTCAATATCTCTAACTTTAGATACAGAAATTATACATGCATACAAATTGGATAATCACATTCAGGAAATCATAACCTTTCAATGATACCTTACATGAGCCATCTTGCTTAAAGTACATCTTAGTTATGCCATATTTGTATCATAAGCATATTTCTATAAAGAATATGGAGCGTAATGTCACATCCCCATCTCCCCAAGTAATCAGTATACAGACAGTGGGCAAAAGGGAATCCAGTGGGACCCCAAGCATGTACAGTATGTGTCCTGTTATGCAGGGTTACCATACTGATGATGCATTAAAAGTAAGAACTCCTTGGCTTGTAAGTTATTGCTGTTCTAGAACTGATGCAATTAACACAACATTCTATAACATTCTTGCCACGGTTCAGTTTTCTACTGCACGTAAGTACACTTTAAATACTGGCGCTCTGGTCAAATCACCCCATTTAGAGCAGTTCATTCAGAGCCTATGTTCGTGAATATCCACAACTCCCACTGAAGACCAAGAATGCAGGATCAGACCATCAGACCATAGGAGAGTTTGTATACACCAGCTACCTCCCAGTGCCGGTCTAAATAGTGTAAGTACTCTAAGGGCTGTTGCATCATCCAAGTAAGGTCCATGCTAAGAGCATGTGTGTTATTCTGGAGAGTTCAGAGTGATGCAGGAGAAGAATGACACACTGCTGTTAGTTGTGATCTGTCTCTGGTGGCACAACATGCAGTAACACCTGGATAACCCACAGACATCCCAAATCTGTTAATACTCCCCTGTACCTTATTTTGAAACTCTTGCAGATGAGTACACTTCCTCATTCATTTCCTTCTATTGCCTGAGGAGATTAAAATGTCACAGTGTCCATTGTTAATGGACTCACTGAAAGGTCAGCAAGACGTGAGAGCGGTGATGATAGCCTTGAAATGCAGTCTCGGCTGGGTCGCCTCTGTTGTTTAGATTGGTTTGATTTAAATCTTTCCAAGCTGGCAAGTCTAGGGAAAAGCTTCAGTGAAGTCAGTGGGGAAACCTCTAAGAAGAAAAGACAAAGGCACTTAAATGCGCTGGGAGGATGGGACAGGTCAGAGGATTCAGAATTACTATTATTTATTCATATTGCAGTAGGCCCAAAGGGCCCCCATCAGGATCCAGGGCCCCATTGTACAAGTCACTGGAGGACCCAGGCCTTGCCCCATAGCTCAGTGCAAAAAGATGTATGACAGGTAGGAGAAAGGGGAAAAGCCAAGTGGTCACATCACAGCAGTGCTTTCCCCTACCTTCATCCCATCTAGTTTTAACTGCTACCCCTAAGCTAGGCTCTGTTTTATATTATTTTATTTTTCCTCAGAACTTGTTTCTCCAACTACTGCATGACAGGGGAAAGGAAAATCACCCTGCTGGCTCTACTTCCCAGTTCCACCAAGACACTCTGAGCCCAGGTTAGGGTGGCCAGATGTCCCAATTTGATAGGGACAGTCCCGATATTTGGGGCTTTATCTTATATAGGCGCCTATTATCCCCCATCCCCGTCCTGATTTTTCACACTTGCTATTTGGTCATCCTAGCCCAGGTTCAAGCCTAACTCCCCTTATGTCTACACTGTAAATATGCTTGCTCAGGCTTAGGGTTGCTAATTTTGGTTGGACATATTCCTGGAGGTTTCATCACATGACATAATCTTTAATGAAAGATTCATCTTTAATTCCTGGAGCCTCCAGGACAATCCTGGAGGGTTGGCAACCCTAGCTCAGACACACGGTACCAGGACCCTGCAGGGGTGGAGGGTCCAAGCTCAAGTTAAGCCAGAACCCAGGGTCCAAATCCTATTGCTTTGCAGTGTAGATGCAGCCCTGCTTGACTCAGGTCCCAGGAGTCAGCTGGAAGTATCCCACAATTCCATGGGACAACTTCCTTAATTCTCTCTATCTCAACAATCTGCAATGAAAACAGAAGCTATCCCCGCCACTTTGCACATGGCAGCAGCTGAGGTCTGTTACCCGCACAAAATTCTCTGTTACTCACACACTCTAGGGACACCCACCCTTACCCTGTTCCTAGGGATCAGGCATAACCTTACACTCTGCGGGTTTGCAGGGTCTTTTACCAGTGAAAGAGCCTTACACAGTAATATCCTACTTAACCTCTATTTATTAACAATCACCAAAACAGACTGCACGTGCTACACGTACAGTGCTCATCACTCCCAATAAGACAGATGAACTTTTCTTGATGGCCAGTCAGGATCAGGTCCATCTGGTGGACTCCAGTTTCTGCATGGTGTCACTGGCAGGGTGTTGAGGTCTGGCAGCTCTGATCTTTGAGGCTGTATCCGGGAGTTGGTTCCCCAAAAAATTCCTTTTGGACCCCAGTTTATATAGTGAAACTTGAGTCCTGTTTAGCTAGACCGTAACCAGTTATTTTACTAACATTTGACTAACTAATCCTAACAAAATTATTTAACCACTCCTACCACACCACCTTAATTAATGTACACCTAGCAAAATTAATTATATAACAGACAGAAACAATCAAAGAACCAGACAGAGACCATACAGATAAACAATAGGGAAGTGGAGACCATAATGACAAAACAACAAAGAAATGAGGATTTCACAACCACAGCTATTGATAAGTGACTTCTTGCCAGACAGGACGCTATCAAACTACGTTTTCTTTAACCATCTTAACATCTGTTTCTTTATCTGGTGATAGTGGGGGCCTGATATTACACCCTTCTTAACAGCCTGATACTATACTGTTTTAATGTAATTTAGCTGGAATGTGAGGATGTGATTTCCTGCTTCTTAGCTAATGGCTGTTGCTCTCTTAATATGGCTGCAGATAAAGGCCTTAGGCCTTACAATATGGCTACAGGAAAAGGCCTTATCCTTACAGGTCAGCCTTGACCCATTCTCTTCTGGTCAGGGATCTGCCAGTGCACTGTCAGAGAGCCTCCTGGGTTTGCAATGGAGAGCAAACCAATCAAGCCCTTTGCAAAGTGAGCTGCTTCCTCATCATCTGCAGGGTGGGCAGTAAAGTTTTCCCACAGTGCACCACGGTCCTAGGGCTAGAGCAGCCGCACTGGGGCGGGGGCACTAGGGCGTCTGGGATATGGTTACTTTGACTCAGGTCTGTGCACTGCAGTGCGGACACCAGAGCCCTAGGTTGGATCGCAGGTTAGAAAAATCTTAACATAGGGTTAAAATACAATGTAGACTCTGAAGCCGAGGGTTCCCTAACAGCTGATTCAAGTCACGCTAGCCCTGGGCTTATGTTACAGTGTAGACATACCCTTTGTGTCTCACATTTTAAATGACTCAAGCTGGCACCTCTACTCCATTTAGGGTGACCAGATGTCCTGATTTTATAGGGACAGTCCTGATTTTGGGGTCTTTTTCTTATATAGGCTCCTATTACCCCCCCCACCCCCTGTCCCGATTTTTCACACTTGCTGTCTGGTCACCCTAGCTCCATTGTCTCTTACATTAGGCTCCTCAGCAAGGGTTATATATCCCATAGCCCAATGCTAAAGTTCTTCTGTCAAATAGCCCCTCATTCCAGAGATAACTTTCCCTACACACCCATACTCATCTCCCCCCTCACCTCCCCGCACACACTCCTATCCCCTATAGAACTGCCGCTCGCACAGGTTATTAGTGCAAGTTGCTCATTGGCAGTGGGATATGGAGCCTCTTGCTGCTAGTTAAAATCCATTTGTCTGCACTTGGATTACACCATCAGTGACTCACAAAGTACAGCAATAGCTGACTGTCGTAACAGTCAAACCAATGCTATTTTCCTTTTTACAGAGACTCCCCATCCACAATATACCTAATGCTGCTAGTGTTAGGGAAAGCGAAATTTGCTCACCCATTGCAAATGTGCAACATTTCAATATATTGGTGACATTTGCTTGTGACGGGCCAACACAGCAGGAATTTTGCAAGTGATCCCAGGGGGGCTTGTTCTCTGGCCAGATGCTAACTGCAGCTCTAATTAGACACTCCTGCTTTTCTGACCTTGCCTACACCATTTTCACAGCGAGATAAGCAGAAGCAAACATTATCTCAGTCTCAGAAGGACCCAAAAGCCAGCAGTGGATTCCCCCCCCCCCCCCCACTATTTGCAGGCGCCAACATTATGACTTTGGTGAGTTTAGAAATAGACTAATAAGGACTTTTACCACTTCCAAGTGCTTTACAGACATTAAGTTCTTTATTCTCACAGGACCTGACGGATTGGTAAATCGTTTATTGTTTTCTTAAAGAGAAGCAGGGGCCTAGAGGAGGCCTGATCCAATAACTATTGAAGGCAATGGAAATTCACTGGGCTGGGATCAGTCCCTAAGGCTACATTTACACTTACAGCAGCATGTAGAGTACAGCCACGGGCATTAGGGGCGTAGCTACATACCCCAGTGAAAAGCTCTTGCAGTGAGAAAAGGTTCTGGTAGGGTGGAGGCAGCAGGGAACTGCTGCCAGGGCCTTTGCCCACTGCCTCCCCCATGTAATACCTTTCCTCATGCCCCTCCCCCCCTCTGACAGAGGCTTTGCCATTTACCTCCCCAGCTGCCAGAGCCTTTCCCCATTCTTGGGGCCTTTCACTGTGGCAGGGAAAGTCTCCAGCAGCGAGGAGGCAGAGGGATGCTGCACTGCTAAAAATAGCAGTGTAGATGTGCAAGGCACTGCTCGTGAATGTAGAGACATATAGAAGTACATACCCAGGGGTTCAGGCAGGTAGGGCACTTATTCTCTCACTCTCTACACTGCTATTTTTATCCATGCTAGTTGGGTGTGCAGTGTCTGTACGCTACATGCCACTGCAAGGCCCTACCTTAAGTGATTTGCCCAAGGCCACCCGGCAAATCAGTGTCGGGGCAAGAATTACAGCCAGGAGTGCCTGGCTCCCAGTTTAATGCTCAGTCCACTAAACAAAGAACCTCTCACAAAGACTCCTGGCTTATTTTGTTATTTTGGATAACAGAAGGGTGAAAATATTTCTCTTTTTGGATCCTAGAAATAACAGAATAACAAAGCACAGGGTCACTGAAAGTTAAAACCTTAGCAAGAGCCAAAGATTCTCAATGCACTCTTTTGTTTTAATACCTTGCACTGGTCTCCACATAGCTAGAAATTCATTCTCAGGAACTGGTCCTGGAGTGGTAAGCACAATTATAAGATGGGAAGCATTCCTGCTTCAGAGTGAACTGAATACTGATTACTGTCAGCAGGTTGTGGGGAAAAAAAGACGTATTCACTAACCATTCACTAACTGTTTTGTTCTCATGCTTTTAGGATTGAATAGTGTGTCAAATGAAGGTTAAAGTGCCCTATTTTCTAAGCTTCCACTCTGGCTCAAACTTTGGTCACTGTACAAAAATGACATCACATTGCATTTCTAAAGCAGCGTTCAGATAATCAAATGTCCCAAAGGAGCATTACAAAACACGTAATTACAGAGTGGTAAAGGAGTGACAAGTGAAGAGAATATATAAACGTGGCTACCATTGTGTTCACAGCAATATCTTACATACTGACATGAAGACTGGCACCAGTTAAGTCAGTGGTTGGTTTTATTGCCGACTGGGATGTAGGCCTAGATGCCAGAGTTGTGTTCTGTACTTGCTTTGAAAACTGCTATTCAACTTCTACCTGAACAGCCACTAGCCCTTGGATGAAAATCCTCACCCGTAGTTTATGGCTTTTGTAGGGCTGCTCTTGAATGCTAAACAGTGTTGTGTCTGTCTGGTGAATACGTGAGTGAAAAACCTCTAAGGAAAGACCATGATTGTTATAAGAAGGGATGATAAAGATTTCACATCCAGCACTCTTCTAGCTGAGTCAGTATTGAATCAATGTCCCTGCCAGTTATTGGTTATTTGGTCTAGTACAAAACTACCCGCTTTGGACTAGACCTGATAGACTTTTTTTTTTTTTTAACAAAAACAATGACTTTTTGTCAGTGAAACTTTTAACCTTTTTTTCCTCTAAAATCTTACCAACTTTTAATTTAAAAAAAAATTCAAAACCCAAAAAATAAAACTGTTTTTGTTTTGAGGTTTTGAATGTTTGATTTTTACCTTTTCTTATGAACGCGTCACATGCAACCCAAGTGCCTAGATCAGGGGAGGGCAAACCTTTTGGCCTGAGGGCCACATCTGGGTATGGAAAATCTATGGTGGGCCATGAATGGTCACGAAATTAACAATTCAGAGACATTCAAATACACTTTATTTAATAAAAATACATTTTAGTGGAAATAAACATTAAACCTTACTTACTAGTATAAATATACATATAAATATACACACAAAACAACATATTACAATAATTAAACCAAACATACCCCCTTTCCACCCCCTCTTTGATTAATGTGAACGATGCACCTGGCACTCCCATGCCACCTACTCTTTGTTTTATCCTCAACAATGGAAAATTAACCCTACTAAAACAGCAGAGTCGCCTAAGCCAACAAGTAGCAGGCATGTGAGCTTACATGTTCCAGGCTCTGATGGCGTGTGAGGCGCGTTTGGGTTGTGCAGCCGCAGTAACTTGTGTGTCCTCACGCAGGTCCTGAACACGTGGGAGCGCTGGAGTGGGGCAAGCTGCTGATCCCGCTCCCTGGCTGGAGCGCTGGAGCGGGGTAAGCCCCCGACCCTGCTCCTCAGGGGCCCGATTAAAAGGTCTGAGGGGCCGGATGCAGCCCTCCCCGGCCTAGATCTATTTCATAGCATGGATCTGACATAGCAACATGTGATCCTATGTTTATTGTCTCTCAGTAATTTCCATTTCCAAAGTGTTCAGTTTAAGGGTAAAAAGGTAGCTTTTTCTAACTACCAACCCTGCAAACTCAGCCTGGGATCTGAGTCAGTTTCTTGCCTGCTTAGGTCATCACCAATAGTGAAGATTCTGCAGACCAAATTAATTAATAATTATTATTATTATTTATTTGTATATTCATAGTGCCTAGGAGCCTCAGTCCTGGATCAGGACCCATGCCCTCAGTGACATCTTTACAATCTCATAATTTCCAGAAGGTTTGTTAAGTCAGCTTCTGGGTTGAGTGACCCAAGCAGGCAGAGTGGGGCCATGAAACTAGCCCCTCAGCTCTTTGACTTCTCCGTTTGTTTCTTTCCCCTGCTACCCCTGGGAAAGCAGATGGGGGTTGATGTTCACTGACTCTATCACCATGGGTCTTTCGAAGGACAGGGCAATCCAGATTTGTAAACGATATACACTGTGAAAAGGATTTGATGTTAAGTCTGTGTAATGGTCAGGACATAATCCATGTGTAAATTTATTGTAACACATACCTTGCCCTTCCACAGTGATAGATTCCATCCAGAGGTTTGCAGGAAAGGGCTTAGTGAGAGCTCTTCTCTTCCTCTAGCCAGAGAAAAGACCACAGTTACTTGCCCTGAGTTGGAAGATTTGTAGTATAGCAGGGCTGGGGGAGATGTGATGAATTATTATTTAATTCTCTTCCCCACCAAGCACACAATAAGAGGGATGTACTGTGGAAAGCTGGGGGTGGGGGGTGTCGAATCCTTTTCCTGTTCTAAGTGAGATTCAAAACTGACTTTAAAAAACCACAGACTGCTGTAATAAGCGATGGATCCAGTATCTTTAGCGAGACCATGATTTTTAGTGTCTTTTTAGCTCCCAGGCTTGTCTTTTGGGAGTGTTGTGCCGGTTTCCTTTGAGGATGAGGACTGATGGGTCATATGTGGAGTGATTGCTTTGTGAAAAGTAAAAAGTAAAAAAAAAAAAAGAGTTAAAAACTTTTTTAAAAGTGTTCACCCACAGACCTGAAAAAGAGCTCTGTGTGGTTCGAAAGCTTGTCTCTCTCACCAAAATAAGTTGGTCCAATAAAAGATATTACCAAACCCACCTTGTCTATCAGTAACGCGACTCATTTTCCCTTGAGCTAACTGCACTTCCAAAACCAGCTGAACCATGTGGAGCAATGGAGGAATAGTATATGCAGTGTACATACATGCTCATGGGCTATTTATTTCATGGATATTTGCCTTTAAAAGGTGTGGCTGGGACGCTGTGCAGAGTTGTGAAGACAAAGGGTTAACTGATGAAGAAAAATGCCCGAGCAATGTGCACACATGTACCTAGTTCACAGTATCTGATGCTTCTTTAGGTAACAATGATAATTGTAGTTATATAATTCTATGTCCTGTACAAGTAATTTCAGGCAATGTAGCTGACAGTTTTATTTATATTCATCATATAGATTTTAATGCACTGGTAAACATTTGAGACCCTGCAGCTTTCTCTGTGTGGACTGTGCACTGAAATGAAACAAAATGGCCCAGAAAATTATTTTGCTTTCTGTCGTGAGCACACAGGCAAAAATGAGCTTGTAATCAATGCATTATTTTGTGTATGATTTCCTCAGCGTTATCAAATACTCATGCAGTGGAAGTCAAGATTTAAAAGGATCTCCATAGGGTCATAACTCAATGACGGGTTCTAAACAAGAGCAAATGAAATACCTGGTCCTGTAACTTGTGAGCAGGTAGAACCCCAAGTCACTGGGCCTCTGCACAAGGCCAAGTATCACGAGGCCTGGTTGAAAATTTTCCATCAAAGTTTTTAATGGACAAATGGATTTTCAATTAAATGACATTTTTCACCAAGTGTCTGCTTTCCATGAAAAACGTGGGGGGGGGTTTTGGCCAAAAAAAAAATGGAACACCCAGAAACTGAAATTTATTGGCTGAAAAACAAAATATTGCGATTTGGAAATTCTTTATGAAGTTGAATAGAGAAAGTATCAACCCTCTTTTTAAATGAGACAATTTTTCTTTATGTCAGACTCATTCATGAAGGCAAAAAACCTTTTTTGCATTGTATTCTGTAATGAACTTGTCTTTGAATCTGTGCAATGTACCGTTCTATAGCAATTCATTTGGTGGAAAAAAGCATATCTGGCTTGAAAGAAAATTGCTGCCTTAATCAAAGTAACATAAAAAGAATCTAAGGTCAGTCTCGTATGGTTAAGTAGCTCAGAAAATGTAGTAATGGAGGATTTGCTATACATGTAGATCTGTCTTTATTCTGATTTGAAATGATCTGGAATTTGCAACTAAAATCACATCCACTTGAACTTAGTACAGCAACTATAAGATAAGGTCTATAAGAACAAATCACAACGAGGTTGTAGGAACCTTTTCTTGTCCAGAAGTGGAAGACTGTCCCAGTGTAGAGAAAATATTGCAAATGAGGGAGAGGCCCAACTCATGAAGTTCTGCCGTAACTTCACCACAGCTCAGGGCTATTCAGATCCAGGGCTTTGCTAAGGCACATTTATTGAGATAAGGGCCAGACACAGATTGGGATCTAAACCCAAAGCTCAGGGTAAATCCTGATCCCATTGTAGCCAAGAAGAGTTTTGCCATTGACTTCGATGAGGCCAGGATTTCCACTCACACACCTCCCTTCCCCATTGTCACTGTATCTTTGGGGCTTGGTTTAGGCTCATCTCTATTACAAATCTCCAAGTCCTTCCGGCCTGAAATGTGTTATTTACTATTTTTATGTTATTACAGGAAACGTGGACAGGTACAGGATAGCAATGCCATTAGCACTTAATCCTTTCAGCGGGAAGAACACCAGCTGTAGTTCTGATTTCTATATTGGCCCCATGCTAGGCTGACCAGACAGCAAGTGTGAAAAATCAGGACAGAGGGTGGGGGGTAATAGGAGCCTATATAAGAAAAGGCCCCAAATATCGGGACTGTCCCTATAAAATCGGGACATCTGGTCACCCTACCCCATGCAGATCACTTCAAAGGACACTGAAAAAGTGGTGGAAAGATTGAGAAGTGTGATGAGATGTTACAAAGCTACAAAAAAGCTGCGAAACATCAGAACAGTGGCTGGATCAGAACGGTTTATAATCATTGCATTACAATGAAGATCTAAAATGCTCCTGTGGAGTGTTCTCTAGCAGCACCAGAATCCTTGCAAAGGGTTAAAGCAATCACAGCTGAAATAGATTTCAATAAATTTTAGCTGAGTCAGGAGGGAGAAGCTGCACAAAACAATTTGTACCATTTGTCCGACTCCTTTGCTAACGGCATCTGATTTTAATCAAATACAATACATTTTCACTCAGAGCGCCTAGCATAGAAAGATTGTGTTTCTAATAATAAAATGACTGGTCTCTGATTGCAAATTTTCTTAAGCTTATCTGCTTTTTTTATAGCTCGAAGTCTTCATTACATTTGCTTACGATGGAATATAACATTTCGATGCATCTCCCTTTTTCTTAAGAAACATGCAATTGAGAAATTAGCCATGGCTTCTAATTTAAGCTGCAGTTCTAATCAGGAGGTATCTCTGTAGTAAACACCCAGAGCAAAGCTATTTTAGAACCGCGTAAGGAAAAAATTTTCATTGAATGGTAGTTGGTGGCTCCACATGCTGCTGCATAGACAATATCGGAATATATTGTCTTTACTGGGGACCTTTCCATGTCATTAGTGTCCTTCAACAAGGGCAAACCTCACTAATAAATGCTGCATTCTAATCACTATATAGAAATCTTAGGTTACTGTACACAACAGTCAGCACATTTCTAACATGTGTCCCTTCCAGATGGCAAGGAGCCTGGAACAACCAAAGCAGAGTCTTCCTGCAAAGAATTCATGCCAGGTTTTACAGAGAGCCCAGTGCATGCTGGGACAGGACTTTGAGAGTTTAGTCAGTCTTGTGTGGATACTCATGTAGTGCACTCATGATCAGTAACAACCATAGCTGTTTATCTCATGAATCTTGTTGCTTTGAATTACACTGATCCCAATAGCTGGGGGGCAAACAAAGTCCTTCATCTGCACCTTGACAATATTCATGCTTCCCTGTGTTTCTCCTTCTCTCTTTAGCTGCTATAAATAATTCCAGAGAGCATGAAAAGGCAAAAATCATCACCTAGTTGATGAGTGTAACCGGTCTGGCCACCTCCTGTGCGCCCCCTTGTGATCTCGTGTCATGCTACATGTGGCCTGCCTCAGTTTCCCCACTTGGACAGTTCAATAAACTCAAACAGTTTTGTCCAGTCCCAGCCCATTCAAAATAAAGTTTTCAAGTCCATCCAAAATTCCACGTAAAACAAAGGTTTCTCTTCCTCCTCCCTTGGGCCTTTCCTGCTTTGGCATGCCCTACTTGGCTGAAGTCTCAGTCCTAACGCCCAGGACTTTCTGCTAGAGCCTACTCATGCCTAGATCTCTCTAATCTCTGAGCCTCCCCCGGTTGATCTTTCTCAGGTACAGCTCATTTTCTAATCAGGGATGGCTAGTCTCAGCCCGGGCCGGGCCGCCCTGTTTCAGTGAGGTTATTGCTAATACCTGTGCTCTTTATGCAAGCCAACAAAGCTTGTCAACGCAATGGATCATTAAGTACTTACCCAGACACCTTCACGTCCCAGTGTATGAGCGTCCGACAACCCAAAGAGAGAGAGCCTTTGTCTGTTGCAGACTAGCATAATAATGCACTGGAACTTATATAGTCTTTAATTATACTGGGAAACAAATTCTAGAGTCAGACCATAGTCATTCTTGCTTGCCTCTTTGCTTTATAACGATGGTTCTCTCCAAAGCTGTAGGCAAATGCAATAGAATTTTGTAAGGAAAAACCCATGCAACAAATTCCATGAACTCAAAACCAAGACTTGAAGTCCTCCCACTCCACAAAACAACTGGAACTGCTCTCTTGGAATTGGAAGATTCCTGACACACATTCATAATTATAGAACATGAAAAGAAGACCGGTTTCTAGGCATAGAAAATAAACATCATTCAAAATATTCTCTCTCTTTCTCTCGGATGTAAGCAACTGATCAGTTTCCATACACGATACAAAGAAATGGAATTGTTATATTTTATGGATATTATGGGAACACTAGCGGCTCCTATTCAGAGTGAGTTCCCATTGTTCTAGGCACTGGACAAATACATAGAGACAGTCCCTGCCCCAAAGAGCTTACACCCAAACTGACAAGACAGGAGGAGGTTAAGAAGGGGGAGAGAGACAGAGAGGTGAAGTGACCTGTTTGTGGTCACACAGCAGTTTAGTGGTAGAGCCAAGAACAAAATCCAGATCTCCTTACTTCTACTCCAGTGCCCTATCCACTCTACTTCTCCTACTTGATCATCATCAATAGACCATCATCTGTCATTGTGGAAGAGAAGGAGAGAGGCATGCACAAGTCAAATGTTTAACAGCGAAAGTGTCCAATGGGAATCCTTATAAATTCTTTTGTCTCTAGTCTTTTTGAATGTTTACACCAGTCTATTAACATAAAAAGGACCCAGCAGCTGCAGAAATTAAGGACCACGCCATTTCTTGCCAGTTTGTTCTAAGTAAAGCAAATGCGATAGTTGGAGCATTTAACGGTGGATGAAGACGGTGAAAGTGAATTATAATTAACTGTGTTCTGCCAAGTTCTCCGCAACAGCTAAGGAATGTAGGATCAAAATAACATACAATTCCACTTTGTTTGAAGCCCAAATCCCCTGAGAAACATATTACAGCAAAACATTTTCTGATTATCATCAGAAGCATTTACCATTGCACCCAATGAATCAATATTTTAGAAGTCTCCTTGACAACCGTTGCCATAGCAATTCAACAGTGCCTAATGTATGAGACATTTGTATTCATGCCAGCAATATGTCCAAAATGCCAGTTCTCCCATCTTACAATGTGCTATCAGTAAGGGGTTGGAGTGGGGTTGGAGTCCCAGTTATTAAGAGAGCCCTCATATGTAGATGATTCTGCCTGTTGGAAATATGTATGAACAACAGCAGGTAATACTGTACAGATCAAAATGAAAGCCTTTTCAAAGTGAAACAAAAAACAGGGTAGAGATGGTTGAAAATGTTCCGATGGAATGTTTTTCCATCAAAAATCCCATATTGTCAAAAACAGAACTTCCCAGGGGAACAAGTCAATTTTGACAAAATTTCATTTTGCGGGGGGGGGGGAATGAAAAAAGGGTTACGATAAGTTTCAAAACGTTCAGTTTCAACATTTTTGGAAATGGAATGTTTTCAGTTTTTGTTTCAAAATAACTTTTCCTTTCAAAGGTTTCTATTTTATATCATAATTTTAAAAAGTCAAAATAGAAATGAAAAGTTTAATTGACCTACAATGAATTTTTTTGCAGAAATTTAATTTCATGGGACATTTCAAAATTCTTTGTTTTTATTCCAATTTGGAATTAAATTTTGAAATTTTGGAATTTCCCAATAAAGGGAAATTCTGGTTCCAATACAGGGAATAGAGTAAATATAATAAACAGAGCTTGCTCAGACACTGGGTGAATGCATAATTTAGCACATTAGAGGTCTACATGCTCTGGTAGATGCAAGTGGAAAAAGAAATAGAGCTTGATTCTGCAAGGATCTCTGCACTCCTGTGTGGTGTTGAATGTCTTCAATTCCAACTGACTTAAAAGGGACCTGAAGGCACTCAGCACCTTTAAATCAAGTCCATAATGGACAAATTCATGAAGAAGGTTTTACTTCTACCCAGTCGTGTCAAAGAGCATGCTTACCTAGCAAAACCAATGGAGTCCAATATTAGTAACACGAAGATATTTGCTGAGTAGGATACTCAGTCCACAGAACAGAATCATAAGAACATAAGACTGGCCATACTGGATCAGACCAGTGGTCCATCTAGCCCAGTATTCTGTCTTCTGACAGTGGCTGGGGCCAGATGCTTCAGAGGGAATGAACAGAACAGGGCAATTTATTGAGTGATCCATCCTCTGTCTTCCAGTCCAAGCGTCTGGCAGTCAGAGGTTTAAGGACATCCAGAGCATGGGGTTGCGTCCCTGACCATCTTGGCTAATAGCCACTGATGGACCTATCTTCCATGAAAGTATCTAATTCTTTTTTGAACCCACTTATACTTTTGCCCTTCACAACATCCAATTGCAATGAGTTCCTCAGGTTGACTGTACATTGTGTGAAGAAGTACTTCCTTATGTTTGTTTTAAACATGCTGCCTATTTAATCAGGAGACCCCTGGTTCTTGTGTTATATAAAGGGATAAATAACACTTCCTTATTCACTTTCTCCACACCAGTCATGCTTTTATAGACCTCTATCATATCCCTCCTTAGCTGTCTCTTTTCTAACCCGAACAGTCCTAGTCTTTTTTCACCTCTCCTCATATACAAACTGTTTTATACCCCTAATAATTTTTGTTGCCTTTCTCTGTACATTTTTCCAATTCTAATATATCTTTTTTGAGATGGGGTGACCAGAACCACATGCATTATTCAAGGTGTGGATATACCCTGGATTTCTGTAGTGGCATTGTGATATTTTATGTTTTATTATCTATCCCTTTCCCAGTGGCTCCTATCATTCTTTTGGCTTTTTCAACTGCCACTGCACATTTAGCAGATGTTTTCAGAGAACTATCCACAATGACTCCAAGATCTCTTTCTGGAGTGGTTATTTAGACTTCATCATTTTGTATATATGGCTTGGATGATGTTTTCCGATGTGCAGGACTTTGCATTTACCAACATTGAATGTCATCTGCCATTTTGTTGCCCATTCACCCAGTTTGATGAGATCGCTTTGTAACTCTTTGCAGTCAGCTTTGGACTTAACTATCATGAGTAATTTTGTATCATCTGCAAACTTTGCCACTTCATTGTTTACCCCTTTTCCCAGATCATTTATGAATACATTTAACAGCGCTGGACCACCATGCCAGGAACTTGAACAGGATAAGCATGGAGGAATTCCTGCTGCAAGTACCAGTCCTACACACCAACCACTTCAGAGTTCACATTCATGTATCCATTGTTGTTCTTATGCCCAGTCAGCCAATGCTGAAGGGTAAGTGAAGTCAGGCTGTTGCAATGAGGGGGCCATCAGATACAATACCAGATTGAGTTGCTTTGCACATAGGACCACTGTCTATGAAATACTCACCCCACAGCACAGTGGATAATATTTACCACATTGCACCCACAAAAGGCAAGATAGCAGAGAGCCCAAATCAAGCTGTTTACCTGATGCTGAATGCACATTCTTCAGCTTCTCTTTTCGCCATTCTTCATTAACAATACTTGTTTATAATCCTCACCTTAGGAACAGAAGACAAACTATTTCAGGAAGGATTTACTTGTGTGAAGGAATGTCTGGCTATTTATGGGCATAGAAAACTTGTCACTCCAATTCCATGTAACAAAATCAGCTACCCTTTAACTGGGATTAGATCTGATGTCAGCTCTTCAATTACTTATTTCAGGGAGACAGAGTTGATCTCTCAGTATGAGTCAGCAGTTCATGAATGCTGCTCATGTTCAGAAGACACAGAACATCCTGCTTTGGCCCCCAAACACTAGTGCAGTGGTCCCCAAACTTTCCCCCCTTACCACTGTCTGTGGGGCTGTGGCTCTGGGAAGGGGGGACGCGGACAGGGATAGGGGGGCTGAGGCTGGGTCCACAGCTGGAGGTGAAGGCAGCAGATGGGGCACTGAGCATGGAGCTCCAGGCACGGGGCCAGCAGCTGGGGCCTAGGCACAGGGAATGGAGCTCCGCACTCAGGGCCCTCAGCCGGGACCAGGAGCAGAGCTGAGTTCTGCTTCCTCCATGCTCCCATGGGTTGGCCCCTCCGAACGTTCCTCTGTGCCCCCCCGGGGGGGAGGCGTGCTCCACAGTTTGGGGACCTCTGCACTAGTGCAAAATACGGTAGGCCAAAATCTTGCTCTTATACTTGCATCAGATAGGGTTGCCAATTTTGGTTGAATGTATTCCTGGAGATTTCATCACATGACGGGATCTTTAATTAAAGATCAGTCTTCAATTCCTGGAGACTCCAGGCCAATCCTGGAGGGTTGGCAACCCTAGCATCAGCTCTCTGGGCCAATGAGTTTTGCATGTGGAGGAAGAGCAGGATTTTGGAGTCAAGATCCTCTGTGAAGACCTGATAGGAGGATTTTTCCTTAGTTTCTTAGCATTGTGTTCAGTGGGAAAACGGTACCATTTAAAGAGGTGGCTGGTGTCAGTAAGAGGAAGGCACTACAAAGATGTCTTCCAAGTTACATAAGGCCAGGGGACTGCGTGACAAATCTTGTGAGGGGCTGAGCACCCTCAAATTACCTTAAAACTGATCGGAATTGGGGATGTGCAGCACTTTGTCAGAAGCACACAGCGCCCACAGGATTTGTTAATACTCCATATTTGAAAGTATTTAGTACATTACTCTGAAATCCATCGTAGTCATACTGGCAAGCAGTAGGAAAAGCAGAGTAGATTGCTCAGCACCCACTATTATATAACACAAGTCTCATTACGCTACAGAGATATATTTCAGCAGCGGGGACTGGAAATGCTGCATGTAAAGGCTACTCGTCTCACCCTACGCGAACGTAACACGGTACACCTGATTAAGTACTTTGTAAGCATTGATTTGTTTGCATGCTAAACAACCTCCTCAATCAATGCACCCAGGTTTCACGTTGGCATGTGCACCGAAAGGGTAATGGGCCTGATTCGTCAGTGCCCGGCACCTGGTGCAGTCATTTGCACCTGTGCCAAGTGGGTATAAAATGCTGCCATTCTGATCTGGTGATCTTATCATCCCTTTTTGTATCGTCCCCGGTGTAAAGGATTCCACAGAATGCCAGGGAGTGCCAAATCAGGCCCTCGTAGCTGTAATGTGATGGGAACAATGAAAAGGAGAGAAAAGTAAATGCTTGAGTCTGGCTACCAGATTTCTGGAAGATTCCCTCTGTGAAACGGGTGGGTATTAAAGGAAAGTCGTCCGAAGGGGAATTGGAGATATAGGTGGAAATGGAAATAACTGAATTAGGAATCATTGGTGCAGAGCCACGGCGAGTGTTAATTGGATTAGTTCCGTTGACTTCAATGGATCTGCCCCAGTGTACACCAGCTGAGGATCAGGATTAAGTTGTCTTTAGTAGCAATGAGTCTGAGCCCACTGAATATCGGTGCTGGAAAACAGTGAGTGATACAGAGAAGTCACAAGATAAAGGGAAACCAAGGGAACAGCTGTTGTTTGTTTCTTTTTTCCCTACTGAAAACTCCCACAGTTTGGTGAACTTGTGCAATTATGCATATCAAACAGGCAGCCCTGGTCTAGGCACAGTATGTGCTGGGATCAATACAAGTACTAACTATTACTATTCCCTCTAATCACGCTTATTTTTCCTATAAATTCTATGAACTGTGCAAGCAGAGAGGCCTATTCTAATCCACTGCTTTGCGCCTGCCTATCCATGTTTTGCACTGGCATCAGAGTGCATAATTCCTTTAGCAACCTCTAATTGAGGTGTATGCAATGTGGGTTCACACGTCTCACTGTAAGGGTACATCTACACTACCCGCCGGATCGGGGATCGATTTATCGCATCTAGTGTAGACGCGATAAATCGATCCCCGATCGCTCTGCCATCGACTCCTATACTCCACCGCAGCGAGAGGCGGAAGCGGAGTCGACAGGGGAGCGGCAGCCGTCGACCCTGCGCCATGAGGACGCGAGATAAGTCGACCTAAGATACGTCGACTTCAGCTACGCTATTCTTGTAGCTGAACTTGCGTATTTTAGGTCGATCCCCCACTCTCCCCCGCGTAGTGTAGACTAGGGCTAAAAGAGGTTTAGAATAGATTCCCCAAGCATTTAATCAAGTCAGCCAAATAGAAATCTATTGATAAATGGTATAGTCATTTGCTTGATCACATTTTGGTTCGTTATGAAATATACTCACGAGACCAAATAACCAATGTCAGTCAGGTTTCTTAAAATAGAACATTAAAAGGTTCTGTATGATACCACTGTAACCGTGCCTCAGTGGGTCACAACTGAGGATGCCAAATTCAGGATGAACTGCTGAGAAATAGGGCAAACACAACCCAAAAACTGGTGGTTATTCTTTCATAAGATGTACCAAACCAGCCACAAAAGCAAACTTCTGTTTCACCACAGTGGCAAACAAGAAGTCATAAAGTTTCCTGGGGCACTCCAGTTCTGATATCACCACCAAAAACACTGGGTTCAGAGATGAGTGGTTCTTTACAACCAGTCTCATCAAATGAAAGGTTCTTCTGATCCCAAAGAACCAGCCACACACCCAGGTCAATATATAACTTAGATCCAGGGCCGGCTTTAGGGCAATTGCCCCGATTCCCCGGAATCGGACCCCACGCTGTCCGAGAGGGGCCCCGCAATGTCCGTCAGCGGCAGCACAATTGCTGCCGCTGTCTCGGCGGCATTTCGGCGGAGGGGCCCCGTCGAAATCGGGCCCCGCACTTGCTAAAGCCGGCCCTGCTTAGATCTTACCCAAAAATCATGCTGATGCCAATCTTTTAGTATCTAAAATCTAAAGGTTTATTCATTTAAAAAAAAAGAAAGAAAGGTGAGAGTTAAAATTGGTTAAAAGAATCAAATACATACAGTCATTGCAAAGTTCTTGGTTCAGGCTTATAGCAGTGATGGAATAAACTGCTGGTTTAAGTCAAGTCTCTCTGGAACACATCCGCAGCTTGGATGGGTCATTCAGTCCTTTGTTCAGAGCTTCAGTTTGTAGCAAAGTTCCTCCAGAGTTAAGCAGCAGGATTGAAGACAAAGCGGAGGTGCTTCCAGGGCCTTTTATAGCTTTTGCCATGTGGAGGGAATCCCATTCACATTCCTCTGGATCCAGTGGCCTCCCCAGGAATTGAAATGGGGGTGGGGTGTTTGAATTTACTAGGGGGGGGGGTCACTAAATTGGCATGTAACTAGTTCACAAAACTGGGGGGGGGGGGGTTGGGGAAATTCAGGGGGGGTGTAGGGAAATCACTGTCTGGATCTCTCTGAAGCAGTCCGAGAAGCTATCTCATGCAGCGATGTTACATTCACCTTACGCAGAAAGTGTGCTTCCCGAAGTTACACCGCTAAAGCCATCTGTACAGTACCTTTTACTGGTAACCAAGCAGGGTACAAACAGATGGCTTTAGGGGTGTAACTTGGGGAAGCACACTTTCTGTGTAAGGTGAATGTAACATCGCTGCATGAGGAGAGCTTCTAGGGCTGCTTCAGAGAGATCCAGAGGGATGTTAATGAGTGTCTGTCTTTTATATATCAACAGCATGAAATCATCCATGAGTACCGCTAAAGCGGTTTCAGTTTCGTGTCCTGGCCTGAACACAAGTTGCGCCTCTTCTAGGATATTAACTTCAATTAAAAGAGCATGAAGTTGGGCTTTAGTTATATTCTCTGAGCTTGCTTAGGAATGGGTGGTAGCTGGCCAGAACTGATGTGGGCAGGTAGGCTGGGTTGTACCAGGCTATGCAGGGGTGCACAAAGACGAGGAAAAGGGTACACATTGCCTTTCAACCCCTTAGGGCACAAAGGGTTGAATGTGTCTTTTGCTATTTTACTAACCCCATTGGCCATATACCAGGGAAGCAAAATGTCCTATTCCTATGAATGCTAAATACGCTGTACATTTTTCATAAACAAGTCATCATTTTACATTTTAAAAAAAACCAACTTAAAAATGCTGAATTCAGATCAGCCTGGCAAGCGATTTGTTCTTTCAGGTGTGAGCTTTTCAAAGTGTACCCAGTTTAACCGATGATGTCAAGAAAAGGCTCTAGGGTTACCAATTATTCATGTAAAACCACCTGCAAGGACTAAGGAGGTACTTTCCATATCTCAGACCTGTAAATGTATAACCTGGTAAAAAGAAAATGTCACGGACACTTGTAATCTGTATGACATTGTGCAAGGAAGTAAGGAGTACGACCTAACAGGATCTGTGGGAAATTATATTGTGTTAATAAATGGAACTTGGTTCTCTTTCTTTCTTGGGCAAGGGAGTGTCTTTTTGCTCTGTGTTTGTACAGCACCTCGCTCGGTGGAGCCCTGGTCCATGACTGGACCACTTAGGCACTACAGCAATACAAATAGTAAATAATAATAATAATAGTAAGAGTTGATTAAATAATTAGGCTTACATAGCATTGCCTGGAGTTTTAGCTGTGCAAAAATCACATGGAAATCACTTAGCAAAAGGGCTCTCCATTATTTGGAATACAGACAAAATAGACTCAAATATATGGACATGATTCTTCTCTCACATTGGGGTGGGGTTGATGGATAAACTGAAAGGCTCTTCAGTGTCCTTTTCTGGGCATGTGTGACTAAGGCTTCCTGTTGCACTGTACATGCGAACCCGTGAAGTATAGGCTAATTACCCTGTAAATTTTCCTGTTTGTGAAGTGACACATGTCCATGAAGAATTGTCCGTCTGAATAAAACAGACTAATCTGCTAATCTGACTGGGGACCGGGTGCTTTGTCTCATTTAAGGAGCAGCAGGGCCTCTCAAGGGAGTTAACCCCATACATTATTCTACACAGATATGTGTATAGAAGTAGGACACTGATACCGTTCAAGAGCCATAAATCCCCAGAAGCACCTGCTCAGGGAAAAAAACCCTCCCTGGATTTTCAGCAAACAAATACTGCAAGCCAGATATCCTATGATCAACAACACATTGAAAACAATACACAGACACGTATCTTGAGATGACAAGTAATGAAGTATCAGAGCATGAAATAAACAAAGGAGATGATGCATGAGCAGTTACAGGTTCATGCTAAAGTGATTTTGCAGGTTCAAATACAGTATCACTTTAAGATCTGATATGGCCTCTGTCTGGAGAATATTAGCCAAATCAGCTGACACTGCTAGTGCAGCTTCTGATCAGCTTGGTTTGCATTCCACCACTGGCACGATCTGGCCCAAAATTGGTATATTCAGACTTAGGAGGATGGTCCTTCATTGATGTAGAGCTGATATATAAGCTCCCGTGCTACTCTCCCCTGCTGCTATCATAGGGAACATTGGTGGAGGAAAGAGGACATGGCTGGGATACCTCTATCCTATACCAATCCCCAGCTGGGTTATGGTCTCTTGGGTCCATTAGCAGCTAACATCAATGGAGTAACCATCAGGCTGCTCTAAGCAGTTACAATGAGAATGGCCCTGCACACAGCAGCCTGAGAATCAGGGATGAAACGTAATGAGATTTCCACCACCTTTGCCTCTACCACCTGTGTTTTAGTCTGTCCGCAGGAATTGGCCCTATATTCTACAGTAGGTGAGAGAGGAGCTGGCTGACCTAATAGGGTTTTTCCATCTCTGACTCCTATGATCTTATTTCCTTTGAACTATATCATGGTCCATGGCTACGTTTTCCCCTTTGCAGAAAAAATATAGCTGAAAGAATTCTTACTGACTAGCCTTTTGGAAGCAGTGCTGAATTATACACTGTATTACCTGAGCATTCCAGAGTCCTCTGAAAATACACCCAGGCAAAACGCTCTGGTGATGGCGAAACCATGTTATGCAATATTTAAATTTCCTTTTCATAAATGGCAACAACACGTATTTTGCTCGAGTGCTGGGCACATGAGGAAATCTGCCTGGTGGACTAACTTACTCTTTAAAAATCCTATACATGAGGTCAAAAGTTCTTTGATATGGATTTGTATTTCAGCAGCATTCCCGCCACATGGTGGTCTCGTGAGGACTTACAAGTTCTCTTGGATATCATCCTTCTCTCACCCATGGCAGTGATGGTAGATTTTCAGAGACACTTCCCAGGGGAATTGTTTTCCCTTAGTATGTTTCACTCATGGTCCACCCTCACCCTACCCTGAATTTCTCTTACTCTTTCCAATGACTTTGTCAATCTGGCCTCATGTGGCCATTGCTCTGGCCAGCAGTTATGATGGTTTATTATTTGTATTGCCATAGCATGTATGAGCCCCAGTCCTGGCCCAGGATCCCATTGTGCTAGGTGTTGTACAAACATAGAACAAAAAGATGGCCTCTGCCTCAAAGAGCTGACAAGCTAAGTAAAAGTCAAGAAACAACCGGTGGAAAAAGGCAGGGGAACACAAGGGAACAAGGAAATTATGAGACAATAGGCAAATAATAGACAATTGTCTAACTTTTTTATATACTGGCACACTACGCAGCCACTGCTTCTACCTCCACTCAGGGTCAGATGGAAGTTCTTCTGTCAAAACAAAGCTCCTATGAGATTATCTCAAATCTATTGAGTAGATAGAATTCTTGATCTGGTTATTTTGAGGATAGTCAAGATAGGGAGGTTTTCAATATATATATTGGACAGATCGTACCAGGTGATCAATTTTCAGCAACACTTTGATGGGGACGGTGGTGGTGAGGAGTGCCTTCTGGCAGTGCGGGTGCATGGAGGGGGGTCAATCTGTTCAAATGTTTGGAGTCAATATTAACATATCCAGCAGCTCCCAGCATTGACATTGATCTCTATACACACATTGCAGTACAGGTATAAAGGGATGAACAAGAGCGCCACTGAGTAAGTAGCAGCCAAGGTCTTCCCATTCTATCCTGCTAATTATGCAACCCTGACCCAGAACTTCTCGTTCCCTCAGGACATGAGGTAATTCAAGCCTCTGATTTAAGTGCGTCTTACTCATCACTCCTGAAACAGGAGTCGTGATGATGCATTTTGACTGGGAGCTTATTCTTTATGTGCCTCATGAAGCATTTGGATTGGTGTCATGTGATCCTCCACTAAGCCATTCAATCCATATGGCTACCTAAAGTTCAAGCTCCCAGTTTTCTGTCTCAGAACTGTGGTTACATGTGTAAAAGAGTCCTGTACTGATCTGAGTTTACTAGCATATGGAACCCTTCTGCCAGGTGGAGCCAGCAGCAACCAGGGCTGGGTTCAATATCTAGGGGTCCCTTTTCAACAATGCAACACAAAAACCAGCTCAAGTCCTCACCCCAGTAACCTGGGAAAATTCCACATCACCCCTTGGTGCCGCTTAGAGGCAATACTTCCCCACTTGCCAGCACAGAGTCTGAGTGTAGAAAAGAAACTTTTAATGAAAGGAGAGAAGTCACGTGACATTTATTAGGGAAAATGCTACAAGCAGGATTCATAAACATAAAACTATGAGCAGGACGCCCACCCCAGAGTGTGTGGGGCGGTGTCTTCTGCCTCAGGTTCTTGAGTTCTACAACCAAAAGTTCCTTTACTGTGTCCGCCTCTGCTCCCTCACCATACCCCACTCACAGTGGTTGTCCTTGGTCAGTGAGGACCCAGGGTTCAGAGGTGCATCTGTGTGAGTTCACCTCCCACCCGGGGAAGGAGGCACCTTGTTTACTCCACCATCTGAGCGCTTGCTCTGGCTGGCTGCCTGCTCGACGTTCCCACCAGCCAGGCTCCCACCTGCTGCCCACTCGCTGCTCCTGCTGGCTACCCATCAGTCACCTTCTGCTGCCACCTGCCTCTCTGCAGGTCAGTCTGTTAGTCATTTTAGCTCTTAACGGGCTGGTCAAAACATGGTCCTACCACAACTGATTTAAGCTCTGACTGAGCATTTAAAATAACAAAAAGGCTCCTAATGAAACCTATTTAGCTCTTTTTTTGGACAGTGGGGAGGAACAGGTTAAACCAGACTGGGGACCATCCATGCATTCTGGCTGGAACACCTGTCCTCACCCCTCTTAATTTCACAGGGCTCTGGCATTCGTGCACCTGGCTTACCGAGGTCCTTTCAGCTGAGGGTGACCTCCTCATTTGGGACAGGTCAAGCACAGTTCTGCTCCCCTTTATTCATGACAACAACATTGATAACAGCATTTCATTACCCCGGCATTCAGTACTAAAGTGATTTGTAACTCAACGCCAGCCAAAGTTGATCACTTTGAGCAACACTGTTCTATCTGCTGGATATCTAAACAGAGTAGATGTATTCATGTAAATACAGTTTGCTCCCAAAATCTCTCCCCCTCCCAGCTAGCTGTCAGGGGAGAATTCATTCAGACCCTGCTCACACATACTTAGTTATATTTCCAATATACACTCATTACCAATGCCTCTGGGATCACATACACACTGAAAACTAATTAAAATAGATCTGGTACCGCCATCAAATTGGCAATATCTAAACCACTACCATGAACTATTGAAGTTTGCCACCATGCCACTACAAGAAACCCAGCCAGTAGCCTCCATTCAAGACCAGGCTTCTCAGATCCATATAACAACTAGCCTCCCGAGGGAAATCCTGCACAAAGGGGTCTTGGACCATGTCAGACTTGAGGTCTGGTGAACCAACAAGCAGAATGGATTCAGCTAAAGTGCTTCTTTTAACAGTCCCTTCAGTGGCTAGAGCAGTCTCAGTGTCCTCATCTTCCATCATTGAAAGCCAGCAACCTGATAAACAGAAGTGTAAATCTGAAGAGAACACTGAGACTGCCCTAGCTCCTGAAGGGACTGTTAAAAGAAGCACTTTAGCTGAATTCATCATTGGGTAGGCTGATGGAGAAAGACAGATGGTTCTCCTGAGTAGCCAGAACATGTGAGGCTTTATAGATTTACTACTTGCTTCATGAGTTGCATTCAGA
The DNA here is from genome assembly GCA_037349315.1 of Chelydra serpentina. Lineage (NCBI taxonomy): Eukaryota > Metazoa > Chordata > Testudines > Chelydridae > Chelydra > Chelydra serpentina. The sequence goes on from JBAIAC010000026.1 coordinate 33,705,858, forward strand.
AGCCAATAGGAAGCCATTATAAGTGTGATACAATTAACACAATCCACACCATGAATTAGGTGGGTGGATGTGTTCTGCATTAGGTAAAACTTCCGGGGCAGGCCCTAGTAATGCACATTAGAGACATTGCAGCCTAGAGGTGACACAGGTATGGAGATCTTGGGCAAGGTCTGCATCTAACCAAAAAGGATGCAATGTCCTAGCCAGGACCAGATGAGAAATAAATCCACTGGATCATAGTTTCTTCTTGGGATTCCAAGAGCAAACAAGAATCCCAAATAATCCCTGGGTTGGGAATGAGTCTGACAAATAGAGGGAGCATCTCTGTTACCTGCCATCTCATCTGAAGTTACCTGAATCCTCTCTCTCATTCTTGCCCATATCTCAGCCAGGCAATGAGGAACAGGAGACTCTGCATTGCCTGGATTAGTATTAATTTTATTGTTGTGGTTCCCAGAGCCCTCCATCAGGAGTGAGGTCCAATAGTGCTAACAACTGGGCAAACACAAAAGAAGATACAATTTCCATAGAGTTGAGTGTCATTAGCATGCTGCACCTGGGAGGGGGAGGGATAGCTCAGTGGTTTGAGCATTAGCCTGCTAAACCCAGGGTTGTGAGTTCAATCCTTGAGGGGGCCATTTAGGGATCTGGGGCAAAAACTGGGGATTGGTCCTGCTTTGAGCAGCGGGTTGGACTAGATGACCTCCTAAGGTCCCTTCCAACCCTGATATTCTAGGATTCTAATATTGCAATACAAAGCTGTCTTAGGTACTGAGTTTTCAATAGTTGCTCTAATCTGAAGAAAAGCTACACAAGAGGGACAAACTCCTTTTCCTGAATCCAAGTCTTCTATCACCATTTTGCCATTCTGGGCCCCTTGTAACAGATGGGATGATTTGGAAGAAGGCCTAGTGAATTCATCGTGTCCACTGCCTTGCCACCCTGTAGCAAGCCTGTCCGGGAATAGTCGTCTCCTTTCACGCCTGTCTCATTGATACCAAAACCCTATTGCCAAAAGAAAACTTTTTATCTATTGTGAAAATTCTTAAGTTCTCTCTAGGAACTGCTGCTGCGTCAGCGTGTGGAATATGCTCAAGGGAACAGTGTCAAGTAGAAAGATTATGGCTAATGTAAAAATAACATTGGTGGACTTGAGCCATTGTCAACATTAAGCATCTCCCTAACTGACTATCAACCCATCACACTGAAGGAAAGGGCAAAGATACAACTCAGCTCCAGTGCATCTCTGGATGTCTGACAAAGCCATCGGGCCCGAAGCACTGTAATACATTCTCTTTGTAATCCTTTCTTCCTGAGCTGGTGGAGAAGAATGTCTCAGCTTGTATCTCCTGGAGGATCCGGCTGAGAAGTACCACTTAATTCTGGCATCTGCCCAGCCTGGCTCCAGAGTCCAGCAGCCTTTTCTGTAGGGCTCACTGGTCAAAAATTAGCTTAGTGCACCTGGGAGCCGTTGTCTGGGTGGATCTCATCTTGTTTCTACCAGTCTAGAGAAATGAAATTTTGAGCTCTGCAGGCCCACAGAGAAATATATTAACAGGCAAATTTTATGTTGATGAAACCAAACGTATCTTCCGGCATGAAAGAACAGGGATGAATAATTTATCTCCTGAGAATTAAATTGTTTCTCCTTTTTTATTTTTAGTACCCTAAGTAAGCACCCAGTCCTCCTAGGAGCTGAGCAAGTGCAGCTTTCATTGACACAGGGTCATTGTCTGTCTGTCTGTCTGTCTACCTACCTGAACACCCATCATAGTGATAGCTGAGTGCCTGTTCCTATGAAAGTCAGTTATAAAAATCCCATTGACTTCAGAGGAGCTGTGGGAGCACAGTATTGGACCCCCAGCTAACATCCTGTAGTTCAGTCCTAATTCATGCAATTAAATTCAATATGAGACTATTTTCAGAGTAGCAGCCGTGTTAGTCTGTTTCAGCAAAAAGAACAGGAGTACTTGTGGCACCTTAGAGACTAACAAATTTATTTGAGCATAAGCTTTCGTGGGCTACAGCCCACTTCATCGGATGCTTAGAATGGAACATATAGTAAGAAGATATGTATACATACAGAGAAACATGAAAAGGGGGATGTACCTATACCAACTGTAAGAGGCTTATTAATTAAGAGGAACTATTATCAGCAGGGGAAAAAAACTTTTGAAGTGATAATCAAGATGGCCCATTTCGGACAGTTGACACAAAGGTGTGAGGATACTTAACTAGGGGAAATAGATTCAATTAGTGTAATGACCGAGCCACTCCCAGTCTCTGTTCAAACCTAAGTTAACCGTGGGCATCTGTTGGAGACCACTTTTCTCCTCACAATAGGGAACAATCTTGCACTGGCACAGGGATGGATTAGGTGACCTACAGGAATAGATCTCTCCCATCTCTTCATTCTTTAACTATGTAGCCTCAGCCCCAGCACTGATCCAGTGTGAGGGTCACCTGGTACCCAACTGCCCTTCTTTCGGTATGTTGTTCTTACTGCCACATTTTTATAATATTTATAGCACAATGTTCCTAATGATTCAGAAGTGCTGGGAAAATCAACATGCTGATGTTCCGTGGCAGAAGAGGTGCAGGAATTCAATTTCTGGTGGCTGGGCATTGATTACTCAGAGAACTGTTACAGAACAGAATTTGTTTGGATGTTTTGTCAGTGGGGCTATGCAGAAAAATTCCATGGAATTGATATTTGGGATGGGGGGGGCGGGTGGAAATAGAATGAAATTTGCCTTTCTAGCTCTAGTCGTCAGACTGATTGTTGAACTGCAGGCAGGGTTTTGAATGGTGAATGTTGATGTACAGTATACAAAACCAGGAACATTTTTGGCAGTGGGCCATTAAAGGCCAAATTTTCAAAGGAAGCTGCCTAATATGCACTGGCAAAGGGGTCTTTGTGTATGAAAAACAGCATCTTACCTGGGAACATTTACAGCTATTTGCACATGCTACTACGCATTCCCCCTGTCCAGCTGTATGTTTGGCTCTAAGATGTTGGCATCTTTCCCTTTGAAAAATTCCTTCGCAGTTGAAATTAGTTGGAGTCAGTTCCCCTGGCAATTTGAAATGAATTTAATTTCAATCAGTGATTCAAGATGCAAATGTTGGCACAGGTTTATTTAGCTCACATGACATCACCATTGCCAATAAGTAAAGATGTGAATGCCAGTATGTCCAACCTATCTGTGTGTGTTTATAATTGATTTCCCTAATCACAAAGCTACTGCCTGCTTAGAGACCAATTGCAACACAGTTCCATAAATCACTCAGCAGGAAACAGCCTCAGAAACTATTGTTCAAGTCCTTGCACACCTCTTTTAATACATGGATCATTCAGTCTTATGTCCTGGAAACTAGAAACTTCAGTCTCTTCAGTTATTGACATATAAACAAAAAGTCATATAGTATCAGCTGCAATTCTGAACGAAGGGATGGATCCTACAAGGTACTGAGGGCCTCCAGGGAGATACTGAATGTTTTCAGTTCCCAGGGAACTGCAGGATTTGATTCTAAAATGCTCATGTAGCACTTGAGGGCTAAGCCCTGGGAGTGACAATTCTTTTCCTTTTAAAATTGGTCGGTGATTTACAAAAGAGTTGGACTGGAACCAAAATCCTAGATATGACTCTCTTTTCTCTTCCAGAATAGAGGGGAAGTTCAGATCTGGCTGTGTATCCAAACTTTATAAATCAGGTCTATCTCTGATTCATATGATTCATCTCTGATTCATTCACGCTTCCATATAACGTGAAAAATATTCTATTTAATGGGAAAGGGGACTGTGCTTCAGTCCAACTCCCATATCCCTGATTCAATCTAAACCACATTTTCTTCACAAAGAGCCATTTAAAAGCCAAGAATTCAAAAAATTACTGCTATGAATGATATTAGAAAACTCTATTGTAAAAAGTCCCCCAATGGTCTATTGCTGGTTCAGATTTCCTTGTTTGCTAGTTTGGAGTTCTTGATCCAGTAACGGGCCAGCTTCCACACACATACAAAAAGATCTTTTGTCCCTCTAGGTATGTTGGCATTTCTGTCAAAGAAACGTCTTTAGTTTCAAAATGTAACATGCAAGAACCAGTGGCTTTGAACTGATCCCTGACACAACATGGATTTTACTAAAAAAAATCTGTCCCCAAAATTAAATCAATACCAGTTTTCCATTAAGTATATATGGGTGTGTGTTCTTTCCTGTGACTCTCTAGATGTCAAAGCTTGCAATAAAGCATGAATTCAAAATAAAAATGATGCTTACATATATTCTTGAAGATCCTTTCTAACAGGATGACAGTTTCTAACAAGTTTCTAGCAAGACTTTTGAGTCATACTGAGTTCAGGTGCTAAAGCCTGCATAAAGATGTAGAGTAATTATTGCTGACTCACACTTGCAGGTGGGGCTTGCTAGCTCCATCTAGTATAAAAGAGAGGGAACTAATGACTAAGACAGAGAAGGGATTCCTGGGAAACTGTGGGGACAGCCAAGCTTGGAGAGAAAGTTTATGCTAAAGTTTGATTTGTTATTGTGATTTAAGTTTCTAAAAAAGCCAAACTTCAGGAGAATTTGGGACTATATGTGGTGGTTTTAGACTGTTGAAAACAAGGTGTGAATTTGTCTGAATTTTAGCTTTGAAACTAGTCTGTGTCACTTTGCACAAGATACAGAATGCAAGATGTATAGTAAGTACCCACATCCCCCTTCACTTTAGCATGTTTTGTAGGTGTCAGTTGTGTGTGACTTAGTCTGTTACTGTACTTTTTGCTGTCTCGATGTTAGTGGCAGTTCAGCTATTGGAATGGAAAAGACAGAAGCGTAACACACTATTCACTGTTTCCTTTCTGCTTAGCAGAGCAGTAAGGTCCAAGACGAGGAGAAAAACAGAAAGATAATTCCCATCATATTCACATCCCTTCTACTCACAGACAAGCTAGTAATGGTTCCTAGAGCAAGAGAGATTATCACATGAAACAGGAACTCCCCCAAAACATTGGACGGGCCATTCAGTATTTGCACTGAATACTCTGCTAAATTGCTGAGTTTGCTCAGGTAAATGTCTCACTGAAATACATACAGTACAATCTTCCAAAACTCCTGCTTTAATATCAGGGAGATCCAGTCCGGGGGGATCTACCATAGGTAGAGATACCTCATCCCCGCCCTGTCAGACCGTCCAACGAGATCCTTGGTACTGCCTGCAGAAGGTCTGTTAACCAGGAGTTTCCCTGCACATGTCAGCATTGGGAGGCAGTGGGGCCAGAGAGCAATAAGCTTTAGTTATGATGGCTGGCACAGAGAGCCCTTGAGGGCCATTATCTGCTGATGCACGTTAGAGCAGTCCTGAAGTTGCTCTGACTTCATACCATTGGCCAATTTGGTCCCCAGCAGCCCCTGCGATCACTGGGGTGGAAACGTAATGTAACGCTACTTCAGCTTTGTCCCCACAGGTGTGCCAATCACTGCTCTGGTGCAGCTGAGGCTCTAACCATGTGTTTCCTACAGACCAAAAATATATTTGCATAACTTGTTCAGTGAATCATTCTGAAAAAACCCAATTCAGCTGAGAAATTCAAGCACCATCCGTGGACAATTCACAAAGATAAATCATGGACTAAATCCATTAGCAGGCCTTATCCTGGCTCCAATGACACAATACGTACGGGATACTAAAGCAAAGCAGTCTAATTCACAAGGAATCTTGCAGCTCTCCTTCACCCTTGCCTCCAGCTCCTCTGGGGCCCTGGCATTAAATGCCTACAACACTTCGTGCTGCAGAGATTAGGACCTCACCACAGGGTTCCATCCAATGTGGCCTACTTAACACCAGCCATAAAAACATACACCCAGCACTGATTATTTACCCCCAGCTTGTGAGCGCCGGTCTCTGCAGCAAGGATCATCTTGTGCAGCTAGTTTCTGTTCTTAGGAGGAAAGGCCCACCTACTGCTCAGGGTCATAGTGAGAATTTGCCTGCAACAGAACCAGTCCTTTACGAGAGAGACTGACTCAGGGTGGGAGGTTGCTATCATGCAGCGGTCGGATGTGCTCTCTTACAGAAACGTAGGTTAGTCCAGCACTTTGGCGACCAGGCGTGACGAGCTCCGTTGCTGTTTCCCGGCTGCTGTTAAATCTGCTGCACTGGTAATGTTGAGGATTTTAGGAACCCCGAACGTGAAAGTAACATGGAGCAGTTTCAATCTGTTCGGTGCCCAACACAGGCCCCAACAATGTGTCACTCCAGCTAATTCGCTCCTGGGCTTCGACAGAGGGGCGAGGGGATCCTCACCGGAGAGCTCCACCCCCACAAAGTCTGTGCAGCATGAGCGATGCTGTGGGAACGAAGGTGCGTTAAAGACTTAAGTGCCATCACAACAAGGCACCAGACGCATCTGTGCAGAGAGAGTACTTTAAAGCATAATGAAAGCGGGTAGGAGGCGGGGGGAGGGGAGAAAGACTGGGACTACAGATGCAAAGTGGTGGTTGGGGGTGGGGAATAGGACTCTTGCATTTGTAAGAAGCACATCCTCTGAACATTGCCACTGCACCCATTAAAATATGCCCCAGACTGGGGTATTAATCAGTCACAGCTCTCACTAGGCGAAGGACGTACACATAAGAACGGCCGTACTGGGTCAGACCAAAGGTCCATCCAGCCCAGTATCCTGTCCACCGACAGTGGCCAATGCCAGGTGACCCAGAGTGAGTGGACCTAACAGGTAATGATCAAGTAATCACTCTCCTGCCATCCATCACCCCCCTCTGACAAACAGAGGCTAAGGACACCATTTCTTACCCATTCTGGCTAATAGCCATTAATGGACTTAACCTCCATGAATTTATCCAGTTCTCTTTTAAACCCTGTTATAGTCCTCTATACACGTTAGAGGGCTAACACACAGGGCCAAATTGGACTGCCCTACCTCACACCAAGTGGTGTTTTACTTTTCAAGTTGCCCCACTGATTTAGGGCAGGTGTACACTACCCGCCGGCGGGTAGCGATCGATCTCTCGGTGGGCCGATTTATCACGTCTAGTCTAGACGCGATAAATTGATCCCTGAGTGCTCTCCCCGTCGACTTCGGAACTCCACTGTCGCGAGAGGCGGAAGCGGCGTCAATGGGGGAATGGTAGTTGTTGACTTGCCGCCGTAAGTCGACCTAAGATAACGTAGCTGAAGTCGATGTATCTTAGGTTAATCCCCCCCTCCCCCTTACTGGGTGCAAATTAGAGCAGCCTGAGCGGGCACGTCTGGCAACTAGGGATCATTGGATCATCACTATGACCACACCCCCTTTCTCTAGCCACACCCCTGATACGTCCTGTGCCAGGGGGGAAATGCATAGTGCTTGCCCTCCTGGTTCTATGCCACGCCCTTCTCCAGCTAACGCCTGTGGGAGCTGATTAAAAAGGCTCTGGTGATCTTGTGTTCATGGACCAGAGCAAAGCAGTGGCCAGAACGTGGCCTTTAATTCTTCTAGCCATCAAGCAGGTACTGCGCAGGCAGCTGTAACGGCAGCTTCTCCATACTGTCTTGCTGATGTGCCTTAGAGCAGACCAAAGAGGAGCAGCTGTACAAGGGAAGGGGCAGTTGGTTCGCTATGCCAACACCGCCCTGTGTAACGACTAACAAGGCATCAAAGCTGGATGTGGTGACATTTCTGATACAGTCTTGTTCCTAGACTGTAACCTGACTCAGTCATTTCACACAGGCCGTAACAGCGTTTAAATGCTTACTGACCTGGGCTGCATCTGAATTGATGAGCTAGAAGTCAAGACTCCATTCTGTTCCCTCTTTGTTGTATCTTGTCGACAAATGTCCATTTCTGTTACCTTTTAGGTAAGGTTTTACTACAGGTAGCCCAGCATTGTAACACACGGCACAAGTCATTAAGGGAAATTGTGCGGCTTGCTCTGAAAATGCACTCCTTGCTCAGAAATCTGCTTCCGACCTCCCTGCATCTGCTGTGAGAGAGTGAAACCTGCTACGACCCAATTACAATTCCCAGCTGGTATCTGCCGTGCTGTGAATTCAGACCCAGAGCTCCTGAACAAAGCTCTACAAAGTGTGTCAGCTGACTAAGTTCAGCTCTGACTTACAAGAAGGGGAAGTGCAAACAGGATCGGTATACACTAAATACACTTACATGAATTTAAACCAGTGCTAAGATCTACTAATGAGCACCGAGGCTGCATGCTCTGTACTCCACCTCCCTTCACCCACTACAACCACCCACAATTAAGAGACCCACCAAACCCAAATAGGTATTAAAAGAACTAAACAGTCACTGACAACATTATTTTGAAAAACACTTCTTTACTGGTTTTTATTAGCGCCAACTCACAAACCCCAATACAGAGTTTTCCCTAAACTTAATTCCGGGGACACTCATCATAGATGGAAAAAAAGAAAAGGAAAAAAAAAAAAAACCATACAGAAAAGATCTTTGTTTGATAACTAAAACTGTGCCAATGTTATGTTATTAATCCCTGAATGTTAAGCATTGACCTACTGCGGTTGAACATTCTATTCCGAATGGATACGTCTGCTCTGCTCCATCTCTTGGGTTAAGAAGCTAGAGCAGCACTGAGCTGCCTTAAGGCCCCCCAAATGACTCAAGATGTTGTTTTTAACTGACCTTTGCAAAGGGGGAAAAATAAAAAAGGCGACTTGGATGCAGCAGTTGTTATTTTTTGCAGTTGTTTAAAAATAACCCCAGAGACCGCTGTATACAAAATAGTGAACAAATGTCCAGATATTTACTCTTTTTTTTTCTCCCAGTTTACTGTTGCCATGATAACTTCAAAACATTCAAATCACGTTGGATCAAGGGGGAAGGTGGAAGTGCAGCACAGCAACCATCAAGCAATTTTTAAGGCAAATTTACTTCTTCCCATTGATTCAGAGTTGAAAACGAGATTTGTTTTTTAAACTGCTACGGATCATTATCGCAACTGGACATCTAAGCTTAGGTAATTTAATCAAAGTTTAAGTGGAGTCAATTCAAGTAGATCTGAACATCGAAGAAGGAAAATTATGTAGTCCCAAGAATACCATCAGGAACTTTAATAAATGCCGTATGTCTACAATTCCTAGAGATTTTTCTCCTGTTGGTTACTGAACCCCATTCAAATGCGAACACATATCAAAAAAAAAAAAAGGGATATAATGGCAGGCCTGTAAGAACAGCAAAGTTGACTATAACAAGTGCAGGGCCAAACAGAAAGGTAAACCACCATGCTATAGAAAGCCTCAGCATCTGCTTGGGGACTGAGTTACTTGTGCAACTTTTGTAAAAAATAAGAACAGCTCATATGGAAAAGGGAAATGGAATGGAAAATAAAAGTCCATTTTGGGAGAAGGGAAGGGACTTCTTGGGTGCACACAAATAAGCCGGGTCTTCTCTTGTTCGCCTCATCAGAATTGAGTTGGGTGGTTGTGCTTTGCCCCTCCCTTCCTGATCCAGGCAGATGGTACCAGGTGGCTAGTGCATTTACTCATTCTGGGCATCATAATTAGCACCCCCGGCTTTCTTCAGCTCATTCTTGATGTACTCCTCCTCCAGCTCCTTGTGGTCGCTGATCACAAATTCTTTGGCAAAGTTCTAAAAGAGAGAGAGAAAAGGGTAATGACGTTAATTACCTGGGGACCAAAAACTGTTCAGCTGTGTAAACCCTGGGAGGCTGTTTCCATTGGAACCTCCTTTGGCCCAGGACACCTCAGGCTCAGGTAGATGCAGGTTGCAACTCTTTCTCCCACACCATGTCTATTTAACCTGTAAACTCTGGAGTAGGGATTATCTCAGGGGTGGGCAAGCTTTTTGGCCTGAGGGCCACATCTGGGTATGGAAATTGTATGGCGGGCCGTGAATGCTCACGAAATTAACAATTCAGAGACATTCAAATAAACTTTATTTAATAAAGATACATTTTAGTGGAAATAAACATTAAACCTTACTTACTATTATAAATATACACACAAAACAACATATTACAATAATTAAACCAAACTTACTCCCTTTCCGCCCCCTCTTTGATTAATGTGAATGATGCCGGGCCACCTACTCTTTGTTTTATCCTCAACAATGGAAAATTAACACTACTAAAACAGCAGTCACGTAAGCCAACAAGTAGCAGGCATGTGAGCTTGCATGTTCCAGGCTCTGATGGCGTTTAGGTTGTGCAGCCGCAGTAACATGTGTGCCCTCACGCGGGTCCTGAACATATGGGAGCGCCAGAGCAGGGCAAGCCACCGACCCCGCTCCCCGGCTGGAGCACCGGAACAGGGTAAGCCCCTGACCTGGCCTCCTCGGGGGTCAGATCTGAGGGGCTGAATGCAGCCCGCGGGCCGTAGTTTGCCCACCCCGGACTATCTCTTACTACGCCTGTGCATAATGGTGCCCCAATCTTGCTTGGTGCTTTTAAGTGCTACTGTAATAGAGATGGAAAGGCCTTTTTAGAGATACGGGACTTTGAAAAAAAGACTAGTTCTTACCCCAAGTGCAGTACAGGTAAGATTTTTCATTGAAGCCATTAATAGCATCTTGGACACTGTGTAATCATATCTATACATTAATAAGATTGTCCAATAGTGCAGCCAATCAATGCAGGAAAGCCAGTATGACTGAAGACAGAACGTGATTAAGTTCCCTGCAGAACGAATCTCTTGCAGATATTTTTGTTGCCATTCCCTGCAAGGGTCCCCCACCCTCGTCACCCTTCCCCCAGAACCTTCGTGGCAACTGGCCCATTTTGCTCAGCCTGGCTGTTTGAAAACTGAAAGTATCAGAAGCACTTTGTCATCACAAATTAATGTGAACGTGCATTTGAAAGCGAAGTTTTTAATTGGTATTTCTGAGACCATTAGCGAGAGGCCATCCTGATCAGAAAAATCATTTCATGATCTGTGTGAGAGGCTAATTTCCATATCGCTGGGATATGAATAAAAAAAAAAATCACATCCACTGACAGTTAACTCTCCTCCCTCCCCCACTTTTTAATTGCTTCAGAGTCAGACATTGGGATCTTACACTGGCCCAATGTCACCATGGCTACTTTAAACAACCGCTGTCATCCTTCTACTCCCGTCCCAGGCTGGGCTTGGCCAACGCAAGAGAAAAGCTGTTCCAAAGACATTCTGCAGATTAGTTATGGAGAGCAGGAACTACAGCCATTTGATCCAGCCGGCTGCGGGGCTGAGGAAGGCTGTCCCAGTGGTAAGGGCATTGGCCTTGGACTTGAGAGACCACGGTCAATTCCCGGCTCTGCCACCGACATCCTGTGTGACGTTGGGCAAATCACTTAGCCTTTGTGCCGCAGTTCCCCCATCTGTACAATAGGGATAACAGAACTGCCCTACCTCACACCGGTGTTGGGAGGATAAATCGATTAAACGGTGAGATGCTCAGTTGCCACAGAAGTGGGGGCCATGAGTATCTAATAGATAAACTGATGTCTTGAACCGTCCTCTGAAGCATCTAGTATCAGTCCCTGAAGGAGACAGGATACTGGACTAAAGGGGCCTCGGGTCTGATCCAGCCTGACAATTCCCAAATGTTCTGTAGTCTCTCTACCGAAGGTTAACTCAATATAAACTATTCTTTGGGACACTGGCTGTTGATGCCACAGCACAGAGATTCAGAAGAGCTGCAGAGATATATACAGCTCCCAGGAAGGTCAGTTGTGAAGCCCTAAAGCTGTAAGTTGCCTGGGTTTCATGCAAAAGAGGTTTTCCAGAATAGACTGTGAAAGAGGTTCCACGGCACCTCTGGGAAACAATTGCTACTAAAGGGAGGGATAGCTCAGTGGTTTGAGCATTGGCCTGCTAAACCCAGGGTTGTGAGTTCAATCCTTGAGGGGGCCGTTTGGGGATCTGGGACAAAAATTGGGGATTGGTCCTGCTTTGAGCAGGGGGTTGGACTAGATGACCTCCTAAGGTCCCTTCCAACCCTGACATTCTATGACATTGCATTTTTTGGGGGGGGAGGGATAGCTCAGTGGTTTGAGCATTGGCCTGCTAAACCCAGGGTTGTGAGTTCAATCCTTGAGGGGGCCATTTAGGGATCTGGGGCAAAAATTGGGGATTGGTCCTGCTTTGAGCAGGGGGTTGGACTAGATGACCTACTAAGGTCCCTTCCAACCCTGATATTCTATGATTCTATGAAGTCTACGGGTGCCGATTCAGCATTTTCAGATCACTAGTGAAATGTACTTCTGCTGCTGCAGGGGTTGGGTGCGTGTACACACACACACACACACAGCCTTTTGCTTCATATTTTCCCTTCGCTCCCTAAACCTAACCACTTCCCACAGCTGCAAGCATTCCGTTTATCCTTTCCCCCTTTCAGACACTAACATCTATCAGACAATTAAACAAAAAGGTTACGTTCCCTTGTCCTCTGTGTGGCCGGGGATGCTTAATAGCAACGGCACTGCTGACAAAAAGCCTGATCTCTCAGCTGGACCACATCAAGAAGTCAGCAGAGCTGGGATTCCTCATTCATGAAAGCCCAAAAGAGGAAGCCTAGCAGAGCTAGGCAAGGCTTTCATGGGGAAGCAGTCATCTTGTTTGGGTGTAAACTGTTCTGGAACAGACCAGCCAAGACTGTCTGTATGTGTGTAGGGAAGAAGTGGTGGGTTTTATATTGACATCAAATTCTTCACCACACGGAGAGCATTCATTTTGGCAGTTTCTCAAGAGCCTCAATTTGTACCGGGGGGGGGGGGGGGGAGGGGGCAGGGAGAGGAAAAGGGTCAGTTTGGAAAAGATTTGCCACTTTTATCATGCAATGGAAAAGGAAGGCATGCAGGCCGTGACTGATCTTGTTTCACACTGCAGGGAACCCTCCGTATTTAAAAGATACTTAAAAGAAACAAAGCTTAGAGCAGCTAAGTGAAGCCTGGTCCGCTCTGCTTTAGTTTAAATCGCGGTCAGAAGGAATTCTGGAAAATGCCAATGGTTTGGCAGAATTTCAGGCTCCCAGACCAAACCAGTCACCCGTACCCCCCTCCAATCAGTTCCTTTCTGGTACAGGACAGACCAACACTACATTCCCAGAAAGTAACTGATGGATTGTGACTATTTAAAATTAGGTGTCTTGGGTTGAAAAGGGAGAAACCCAGAAGTACTTATTCCAGACTGCTGAACATGGCTGGAATACAGAAGAGGGAAGGGACTATTTTAAGGCATTCAGGTTCCAGGAGGACTAAGAAACCCAAGCAGCTATTGTACTTCCAATTATTCTGCGTGAAGCTCAGTAGAGGGGCTCAGCTTTTGTTAATCCTAAACAAACTGAGTCCTATCAAGTTGCTGTTCACTGCTCTGTATTACCACACCCCCTTGTGAGCTTAGCAGTTTCAGTCTGTTTCCCACTGGGTTAGTAAACCTTCCCCCTCTCCAACACAAAAGCTTGCCAGTATTGCATTAAAGTAATGCAAGTCTTTACACAGACTTTTATGAGCATTGTAGCGGGTCCAGGATGCTTTTTTTTTTTTAAACTATGCCTCCATGCAAAATGTGCAAGTGAAGCACAGAATTACAAAAATGTAGGACTGGAAGGGACCTCACTGGGTCATCTAGTCCAGTCCCCTGAGGAGACTTTTCCTCAACAGGCAGTTCTGCAAGTTCAGCCTAGATTCTGAAATTCACAATGCGTTCTTTCCTGCTTTATGCATCATCATCATCAGGAACCCTGATCCAAATGCTGTGCATTATATAGTAGGTGCAGTTATGCTGCTGCTGAGGCATTACCTATAAACCACATCACAGCTGGGACAGAATTAGTGCTAGAGGATGTAGAATACCACAAGTTATTTCAGTTCTTTGTCAGTTGCCAATGACTGGAAAGAATGGAATACTGGTTCCTCCAAATCAGAGTTGAAGTAGGATAACGGGGAGGGGGGGGGGGGGTCTTACATTGCCTCAATATTAGCGTTTTAGGGGATGGGAGAAGGGTAGAGAGAAGAAAACAAAGATTAACCAGAGTGGAGTAAAACCCAAAACAATGCAACCCAGGCAGTCAGTGGAGCTGCTCAAAATGGTTTCAATTTCCACTGACAGTTTTTTTGCCCAAATTTCAACAAAAACAGGGAGGAAAGGGGACATGATAAAACAAAGAATAATTGTGTTTCCTTTTGGACCTGCTCTAAAACACTACACCCAGCTAAGCGGAAAAATAAGTGAGAATCCATCGGCAGCAGTTGGAGGGACATGTAATGTTTCTCCATTAAACAGCTGCCCAAAAGACACAAGGGAAATGTTTTGTTGTAAGTGGACCGGGTTTGAGCAGATGCACAAGACACAACATGCAGGGTTAGAATGAGTTCCCATGAGTGATCGGGGTCTGACATAACTCGCGGAGGCAGGTTCACACCTCAGTTTATTCTGTGCATCTTAGCGATTGTGATCCTATTGAATGGCTGAGATGCCTCCTGTGTTGGCTTGTTTACCCTAGAAGTGCGATCTGGGTCACTGCCATACTTAAGTCTTTACTTTGTACCTTTCTGTCTGCAGACACTTGTCTGGGGTGTGCACGGTTCCTAGTGCTGGCTTCCTGTTCACTTCCAGGTGCAAGTCTAGTTGCTGGGAAACATCTTTAAAGGCCTGAATAGCTTGGCACACAGGTGATAGAGAGGAAGTGTGGTTCAGCGGTTTGGGCGACTGCCTGGGAATCCAGAGACCTGAGTTCAACTTCCTGCTACCAAAGATCTCATGTGTGACCTTGTACATGCCATTTAGGGCAAGGTTGAGCCAGGCACCTAAATATCTTTAAAAATCTGGCCCTTAATCCCTCTGTGCCTTAGTTCCCCATTTGTAAAATAGGAATAACACCTTCCCCCCAAGGGTGAGGGGAGGAGAGAATAAATACATTAGAGATTGTGAGATGCTCACATACTACACTAATGGGGCCATACAAGTAGATATAGCTGACACCACCTCCTGCCCTATATTCCTTCCTGCCATTGAAGAGCTGTCGGTTCCCGGGATTAGACAGACAGCAGGGCTTTCCCAGTTGAGGGATCTCCCCTCTGGACCTCCCCTCTGCAGAGAGGACACAGGATGGTCCTCTTTGGTATAGCCTCGGAGTCATCTTGTGCTTGGCTAATGCAGCTCATGGTGGATGAGATTTATTTGTTGTTTCAAATAATCTGGCAATAAGCAAACCGGCTCCTATGGTGACCTATCAGCCCTGCTTCAGTGCGGAGTGGCCTAGAGCAATTCGGTATGTGTTACAAGAGAATCAGCCCTGGTCTGCACTGGGGGGGAGAAGGAGGGGAGAAATCAACCTAAGATACGCAGCTACGGCAATAACGTAGCTGAAGTCGATGTATTTAGGTCAACTTTAAGCGCCGTGAAGATGCCGCAGTGTCGACTGCTGCCGCTGCCCCATCAACTCCGCCTGTGCCTCTCGCAGCAGTGGAGTACCGAAGTTGATGGGAGAGCACTCGGGGATCGATTTATCACGTCTAGTCTACACGCGATAAATCGACCCCTGAAAGATCGATCGCTATCCGCCCATCTGGCGGGTAGTATAGACATACCCTAGGAGGGGGTTAGTCCGCAGTGAGTCTGTTAACCCTTTCACATTTAATTCAGTGTTGCCAGGTACAGTATATAAAGGGTCATTCTTACTGAAGCGAAGAGATTTCCCCTGCCCCATGCTGAAGTTGAGCCATGTGGTTTCTTGCCAGCTCGACTATCCATACACTGTAAAATCTCCAAAATGAGCAGAGAAGGCTGGATTGCTGCCCCTGTTGCTTCAAACTGCAACCTTCACGCAGCACGATTAGTGTCAGTGTTTGCTTGCAGGACACGCTGCTGCATCTCAAACCAAAACACAGTCACTGACATCCGCTTACTCCCAATACAGTACCAATAAGGGTGAACTCAGGAATGGACAAACCAGGTTAGAAAAGCACCTGCTTGGGCTGGTGTCTATGCCTTAAGCCAAACCTCACTAAGGTTCATTTACCGCCCTCCCCCCCCCTTCCTCCAGACATTACTTACTCCTTACCCTGCAGTGACAACTTTTCTGCAAGGGATGGGGCAGTGGGATCCAGTAACCCCTCCATCAGAGGCCCCCACTTCGAGAAGCTTTGCTGCCCCCAGCATGCCATGTGACCCTTTCTCCCCCCAGGAGCTGCTACTCACAGCAAGGGAGTGGGGTGGGGGTGATAAGGGTTCCCAATAGAGTTGGAACACAGGAATCCACAAGCAGCAGGCTTTAGTCACTTTTCTGTTCTAGCATCAGAGCTCCCTTTTTTCCCCCCTTGAGGGGGGGAGGGTTGGAAGAAGGGAGGGAGCTATGAGCAACAGGAAGGAAAGTCCTCCCTCTCTGTCCCACACCACGCCCAGTTTTCTAATTCCTTTCAAATTTGCAGCTTTTGTATTCACTCCAGAGCCACCAGTGAGCCTATGGAGAATGAAAACAATGTGGCTGTTATCGCCGTGGACAGCAGGACTCGGCAATAACCAGAGTATCTTTGCTTTGCCCCTTGAATCATTTTACACGATACACAAAATAAAGTGTACACAGTGCACTACAATATGGGAACGGATTGTACGCTCTGCCGTTTGAGTGCTTGGCAGAGGAGAAAGCAATAGAGACCAAGGCCCAGATCCCGCAAGCTGATCCACGCAGGCAGGCCCTTCTGCCTGCCTCGAGCCCCACTGACCTCCACGGGACTCTACATGGAGGCAAGGATCCACCCATCTGGTCAGACTGCAGGACTGGGGCCTGTATCTCCCACTTAGATGCATGGGATTTATGCAACATTTCTGACCTGCTCTCCTCTACTAAACATCCATATGGAAGAAACTTTGCAAAGGATTCTCCCTCCCCTATGGCCCCTGAATGCTCTAATACAGGGGCCACAAAAGCTCCTTAGACAACCAAGGCAGAATTTGCTTGGTGCATGTATTGTGTAAGATTGGGCTGCCTTGCACAGGCCTCCTTATAAACCCTGGCATAAAGGGCGTGGCAGGGTCGAGGGCAGAAGGAAGGTCGTATCACATACAGCTATGTGGAAGGTACTGCTGCAAAGCAGCTGAGGAGGAGTTACAGCAGCTCCTGGCTGCTTTAAAATTATGTCCGGTGGCTTGCCGTGGGCCCCACAGCAGCTCAGAATCCTCCCTGGAGGCACAGTACAGAATTCCACCCCTTGTGTCTACTGGAGGTAGCTGTTGGTTTATGTCCAGTTCAGATGGAACCTGGAGGAGACACATTCTGGGTGACCTCAGGCAAGTCACATATTCTCTCTGTGTCTCAAGTCCCCATCAGCACAAAGGGGACAGAATACTTCCTCCCTCTCACCCTTTCTCTTGTCTATTTAGTTTGCCAGCCGCTTGGGGTAAAGACCATCTCTCACCCTGTCTGTGTGCGGTGCCCCGCCTAATGGAGCCTTGATCTTGAATGGGGTTTCTAGGCACTAGAATAATAGAGGTGAGTTATTGCATTGTAGCCAGTGTCACGGCCCCAAAAGGCGCTAGCCCTACACTATAGGTGAAGCCATTTCAAATGCAACATTTGCCAATCTTGGTATCCACCAATTCTGACTGTAAGGAGAAAGCAGTGCCATCCTCTAGGAAATGTGGACTCTACCAATGACAACTGTGTCTGAGCTGATCTCTAACTTCTTACAAAAGGTCTTAGATAGGAAAAAGACCATTGTGTCAAAAACTGGATTACTGAATATTGTTTATTCTGGGCTGAGAACATTAGACACTGCACTATCCTTATTAGACCAGGACTAGGAGGTGGAGGAATTCCATCTCCGTGTGTTATAGCCATTATTTTAAAACACTGGCAGAGAATAAAGGATTAAAAATGGTCATGTTAAGACAGAAGCAGAACTATGTTTGAGTTAGCAGACTCTATCCACCCAGTCTCACTTGGGAGACACTGATTCATATTCATTACAGGCAGCACACATTACTCTGAAAGCCTGGTTATCAGACTGTGTGTCTCATTAAATAATTTTCTGTGCTAGCATTTGAAGTGTTGCACAACACACACACACACACACACCTCAGTTCAGAGTGAAGTCTCATCACTCTAACCTTAAAAGGAAGCAGCTTCCATTTTGCACCCTACAAATCTGCATGGTGACAGGCCGCCTCTCCCGCCCCCTATAAAAAAGGGTAATTTGCCTTGCCATTTTCAGTGGTGTTGAAATAAGGTTTCAGCCTGGTAATATAAAATGTGTTGATCCGCTAAGCCCACAGCTCCTCTCTCAGGGTACTTAGTTCTATGAATCATGGCAATCAGCAGCCTTTCTTTGCTTACCACATCAGTGCATTTTCATCACCCTCCACCTCCACAGCAGACGTGGTCTGATCTAAAGACAACTTCATTTGCAATTTAGAGAGAGTGACCTCAGATCTTTGTTTTCAGTATTTTAGCCATTTCACTGCCCCAACAGTAGAAGCAATGAAGAGAAGATGAATTCTTCATACCCAGGAGAACAGTGAACATTTTAGGCCCAGATCCTCTGGTGCAGCAACCCAGGAGGACACAGCACGAGGAAGTGTGTGAGTAAAAGTGTCCTTAAGGCACCTTTGTACTGCCCCAGTCCTGGGCCTGCTGTGTGCTAGTCTGGCCACACAGCACAAGTGAAAGCTGCCTGACGGTTACCTTCACTTGTGTCAGCTGTCAACGGCCCAAGGCAACACAGCAACTAAGGGCTTGTCTTCACTACCCGCCGCATCGGCGGGTAGCAATCGCTCTATCGGGGATCGATTTTTCACGTCTCGCTTAGACGTGATTAATCGATCCCCGAAAAGCGCTCCTTGTCGACTCCGGAAATCCACCTCCATGAAAGGCGGAAGCGGAGTCGACATGGGAGCAACAGCAATTGACTCGCCGCCGTCCTCACGGCCAGGTAAGTCGATCAACGATACGCTGACTTCAGTGTCAATGTCCACTACCGGGTCACTGCCGCCCAGGGCTACCCCCCCGCCCCCCCGGGTAGCCCTGGGCTAAGAGATCAGTGAAGCCTCTTATCCAGCAACATTCTTTGTCACCCACGGGCAATAGATATGGAGCAACAGTAGCTCTATGCCAGAGGTTGATCATCCTATGCAGGAGTGAGGGGCCAGCAGTCACCACAGCACAGATGAAGCCCCTGGGTGGCAGTGACCCGGTAGTGGGCATTCCACCAGCTTGTAGGGATGTTCTGCACAGCTGGTGCAGTGCAGAGTAGCCTCAGTGCAAATGAGGAGCCAGGCTTCCTCCCCCTCCCCAATTAAAAAAAAAGGAATTGATTGTTAAATGCAAAACAGGAACTCAACAAGTTTGTCTTCAAACCCCGGCAATTTCCTCCTCCAAAGGAATTCCGTGAATATTTGCTCATAAAAAAAATCGAGCGACTTTCCACCCAAGTTTGCTTTAGACAGACAACGGAGCATCTGACTTTCTGGGCAGGAATGCTGGAGGAAACAGTGAATAGTCAAGGTTTCCAGAAGGTAAATGTTGAACTAGCAAATGTGAGCCTTTGTACCAGGCACCCGATTTCAAAGAGGTGCATGCATTCAACCAGGGACCGGGAATCCCTTTATTTATACAGAGCCATGGAAGAGCTTGGTGTTTACAGAACAAAGATTTCCTACTCTGAGGAGCTTAAAACCCTAAGTTAAGATGAGAACGACACAGATGAAGGAAGAGAAAAAAAGAGTTTCCCTGCAGCAAGGAGAACTAAGACTTTTTTTTAAAAATGAATCTCTACAATCTGCAGAAAAGGAGGAGGCCACCAGAGAAATGCTGGTACTACCAGCCACCTGCTCTCTGTGACACCCCTTGTGCAAACAAGAGCAGATAGGCGAGCGAAGGCAAGTAGCACAGGTGTGGACATTGCAACAGCAATCAGAGAGAGGCTGGACCTGATCCTTCACGGCCCTGCATCTCATGGAGTCATCTACCCCAGCTCAAAGGCGAGTGCAGAGTGGGTGTAAAATCAGCATGGTAGCAGTTGACAGCCTGGCTTCCAAAGGTGTGGGGCAAGGCACTGTTAGGACAGGGCGGTGTGACGGGGCAAGGCCAGATGGCTATAGTAAAGTGGTGAGGAACCAGTATGTTAGCTCCAGGCTAAACAAATCCCTGATACCTTGGTAACCAAATGGCAGCTAATCCAGGTTAATCAAGACACCTGGGGCCAATTAAGATCCTTCTAGAAAAAGCAGTGGAGATAGCTAGATTGATTGGGACACCTGAAGCCAATCAAGGGCTGGCTGGACCTAGCTAAAAGCCTCCCCGTTAGTCAGGTGGGTGTGGATTTCAGGAGCTGTGGAAGTAGGTTGTGCTATTGGAGAGACTGAGCAGTATAGACCATATCAGGAACAAAGAAGGAGGCCCTGAGGTAAGGGTGAAGTGGAGTTTGAGGAAGTGGGGGATGTAGCTCAGGGAATTGTATGTGCCCTATTTCTAAAAGGTCAGCTATCATAGCTGATGCTATTAGGGTCCCTGGGCTGGAGCCTGGAGTAGAGGGTGGGCCCAGGCTTCCCTCCTTTTTGCCTCCCCCCACCCTGCAATTAATCACCAAGACCGGGAGACAGAGACTGTGCAAAGGAGGGTTGCTTCTCTTCACCTCCCTCGCTGGCTTATGATGAAAATGGCTCAGTAGGCTGTGACCATTGCCTTTAGAGAGAGAGAAGGGCTACAAGGAGGGTCACACTGAGCCTCGGAGGCTAGCACAAATCTGCCAGGAAACGCAGGATCCATGGAGACAAGGACAAAGCTTTGTCATAGTGGTCATTAGTCATCAGCAGAGTTGCCCCTTTTAAAACCCAAATGGAGCCTTTTTTTTAAAAAGGTAAAAAGACAGCCTGCCTGTGCTAAGGCCATGTGTGCCAAGTTTCATCATGCAGGAATCTGAGTGAAGACTCATGGTCCTCAGAGGTTCATAATAGTAACACAACAGCCCGAAACAGCCTTAACTACCCCAGCGCATGCTGTACCTTTCCACATCTCCTGGGTGCTCCTGAGCAAGGCAGGTCAAAACAATAGCGACAGAAATGGAGACTGCCAATAGGCTGGATGTGTATTTAAGCACCAAGAGACAGAATTCAATTATAAAAGCCAGTAAAATCTAGGAGAGGGCTTGGCTTTTTAAGCGGCACAAAAAGTTTAAAGTGTAACACTAGTGTATAACTTTAAGTGAACAAGTGGGGCCTACTCAACCAGACTGCCAAACCTGCAGCCACAGATCCACCCAGCCTGGGTCAGCTTTATCAATGGGACCTTGGCATCGAAAAAATCAACAAATGTCCTGTGTTCGATCTTGACGATGATAAATGGTGGCCTGTAGTAGGATTTGAACCGCTACGGATCTCTGAAACTTGGCATGAGCCCCTTCAGCCAGGGGAGTGTATAATCCCTATTAGTCCAGTGTAAATCTCCCCCACCCCCCATCTCGTGGTTGGACTACATACATAGGTTTGAGGCTGCTACTGCTCCTAATTGAATGGACTTGGTCCACCAGTTTAGGTGCTAGAGATTTATGCTTTTAGATTCAGAAGTCCCCAGCACCGAGTAGAGCAGTTCTGTCACCTCTTGTGACTTGGATGCAATGCCTGTGTTAATCATAGGATTAGAAGTTACTGCAAGAGTCATCTAGTCTAACCTCCCTGCGACCTATCAGAGAATACCCAAGCGGGACTCCTTCTCATTGGAACTTGGGTCTTAAAGAGAGAGAGGTGGACTTTAACAAATATTCTACCACAGCACGTGCCCATCACGTTTTACTCCAGGGTCCACAGACTGTTTGAAACCCAGAGACTTGTTCTGATCATTTAAAACTCAAAGCTCTTATCGGCTATACAAAAAACACCTTGTGCCATACTGCTAATTCTGAAGGCATCCCCATGTTAAGTATGGGTAGAATATACAACTCAGTGTACATAGGGGCCAAGAGAAGCCAAAAAATAGCGAGACCCTCACATAGTTGGGGTTTTTTAATGTTATTTCTCTTTCTAGAGCTCCTGTTACCCCACCCAGTGAACCAAAACTGGGTAAAACTTGTGCTTTCTTGGCAAAAATAGAAAATAAATAAATAGATTTTCATATTTCTGCTCCCATCCCACTAGAGCTTAAGTCAATGGGGTTGACACTGGATTTGCAGCAAAGTGTGGCCCCTTATTTGCAAGATATTTAGTTCCAGCATGCAATACAAAGCTCTAAGAAATATGGAAGTTTGTCCATTCATTGTCCCGCAGTTGAAAATAAGCATCAATATGTTGTGTTTAAAAAACAACAAAGAAAAACTTGCAACATTAATGCTCTTCTCGCTCTTCTTTCTCTGGCTATATCACAGATATTGAAAGAGGGAGGAGGGGAAAATGTGTCCATGTCTACAGGTAGCTGAACCACTAAATGGAAATCAGCCACATTTATCTAGAAACATAAAAATGGTATTTTGCAAAACAACTATAAAACTGTGATTTCACAGGATAGGATGTAGCTTAGCACTAAGAAGTGGGTGCATAGGATTCTCTGTGTCTCAGTACTTAGGATATGTGTACACTGAATTGTAAACTGGGTGTGTGGGATCCGGGCTTGTGGATTTGGTGTGTACAAGCCAGTGCTTATGCATCCACACTACATTGTAAATCTGGGTTTACAACTGCTGGACCTGAGACTCACAACCAGGCTAATGTGTCCATGCTGCACTATGCAGACCTTCTGCCTTGGGTCTGCAGATCAAGCTGTGTTCACCCTGCAAAATGACAGAGCTTGGACCCAAGTCTCAGTGGGACTTGGGCTCAGACCCACCACATGGGTGGGTCCTGGGACCCGGGTCCTGAATTCCTGGTGACCTGGACCAAATAGATTCATGTGTGGACAGAAGAAGCGGGGGGGAGGGGGAGTTGGGCTCAAACCTGAGTCTGAGCCCAGGTTTATACTGCAGTGTAGACATGTCCTTCCATTGTAACTGAGCACTTGAGGGGAACGGGAACAGGGACACAAGTAAGGCTCTGTGATGTCAGAGCTGGGAAGGGAACACTGAGGAACAGACTATCGGCGTATAGAAATAAGCTTGACTGGTGTGAAGGGCTTTGGAATATGCTTGCTTGGAAACTAACCCCAAAAAACATCGTGTTGTCTGCGCTGTGGACTTCTGGTCTTTTGCTGCTTGCGGTCTGCGTGACAAGAACCGGGGAAGTGGGAGGGTGAAGGGAAAGCCCTCTAACAACTTGATTATCCACCTGGGGGCTACCATGCATTATGCCTCCATCTTGACTCCTTTGGTCCTGCGGCTGGCTACTTCTCCAGCTCATTGTGGATTTTGTGAGGGTTATCTCAAAGTTAAGCCCATGTATACATGCCTGTTCGGTATTATGCATCACTTCAATGGAACATACCCACACACACCCCATGATACGGGTTACATTCTTTAGCACTCAATTATGACATCCACAAAGGTGGGGGAAAGCACAAGTGACCTCTCAAAATAGTTTGCTTAATGGAGGTAATTTTCTAAAGAAGTTGGACGAGAATTATCCATACATTTGGAGATACTTTGGGGATGATCTCAAAAAGAGATGGGTTTGCCTAATAAAGTTGGTTTATAGCACAATTTCCATAGTGTTCATATTTCAGGTTCAGAGCTTTTACTGGGTATATATTGATTAGCTAGAAGATCAAGGCTTTACGTCAAAGCCAACAGTGGTGAACACTCCAATAGCCTATTCAATCAAATAAGCTATTAAACAAGCAACCAATCAAGTTTCAAATGACATGTAACAGGAAGTTACAGATTGTTGTATGGGTCAGTTGTCAGCATTATAGAATTTCCGCTTCAACTACAATTATACAGTTTCAACTACTTCATATTAATAAAGCTTTGCTTCATCACTACCATTTATAGTGGTAAACCTTCTGTTTCAGCATGCGTCCTTCAGTGTAGTTCTCATGTTGGGAGGTGCAACATAAATGGGTATTTCCTAGGAAGGAGTTTAAATTTCAGCAGGCCTGTCACATTTTTGAGTTATTTGTAGGCTAAAATCATTAAGACAACAAACATTACACTGTAAATTGAAGGGACTTTCATTTTCATCATGCACACTCCCTTCTCAAAGAGATTTCTTAATATAGACACATACTATGGGACAAGGTTGTTACAAGGAGGAGGATGAAAAACTGTTCTAGTTAACCTCTGAGGATAGGACAATAAGCAATGGGCTTAAATTGCAGCAAGGGGAGTTTAGATTGGACATTAGGAAAAACGATAATGCTGACAACTGACCCATACAACTTCCATAACTTCCTGTTACATGTCACTGAAACTTGATTAGTTGCCTGTTTTATAGCCTATTTCATATAATAGGCTATTGGAGTGTTAACCACTCTTATTTGACGTAAAGCTTTGATCTTCTAGCTAAAAGCTTTCCACCTGTCAGGGTAGTTAAGCGCTGAAACAAATTGCGTAGGGAAGTTGTGGAATCTCAGTCATTGGAGATTTTTAAGAACAGGTTGGACAAACACCTGTCAGGAATGGTCTAGTTATCACTTAGTTCTGCCTTGAGTGCAGAGGACTGGACTAGATGACCTGTTGAGGTCCCTTCCGATCTCTTCTATGATATTCAATATTCAGCCTGTTCTGACAGCTCAATGAGAGGCACCAGAAAGAGGCAGTACATTTAGGGAACTTGTTTATCAGATGGGTCCCACCACAAACATTTCTTCAGAGGAAGCATATGCTGAGCTGTAAATCTATTCAGTCATAGTTGTGCTGCTGTTGGCCTTGAGTACAACAGCAGTAGGAACATTTTTAATGGTCCCTTCTTGCCTTAAAACTCTCAGACTGGTTTAACACCTAGTTCTGACAGTGCTTTCAGCAATAGATTTCAAAGCCCTTTACTAAGGAGGTCAGTATCATTATTCCCATTTTACAGATGGGGGGGGAAATGAGGCAAGGAGCAGGGTTACTCTGCAGGCCAGTGGAAGAGCCGGGAACAGAACCCCAGTTTCCTGACTCCCAGTCCAGTGCCCTCCCTGCTTCTATCTATTTTAGAAGAGAGGATCTGGTATTTTATTCATAGCATTCCACAATGTAGTTCTCTACTAGCTGAAGCACCCCTCCTCCTTGATTTAAGTCTATTAAGGTTCATTGAACTTGAATTTTGTGGGAACACAATGCTGTCAGAATGTCCTAGGCATGCGCTAAATGGTTAAATTACACTTTGTGCTTGGACAGACAAATTCCACTGGGGAAACTTTCTGAGATATGTGCTTAGTACACACATCTCCATGTTTCTGTTACACCCAATGCCAAACAGGAAACTATTCAAATCTAGTTAACTATTAAAAGTTGCTCGTTAATTAATATCGATTGCAAGGCCGGGCTTGCAGTCTATGGTCTCTGCACAGTGAGATAACCTGGAGCCTTCTGATGGTCTAAAATAAAATAAAAATCACCGAAACAATACGGAAGGCAGCGTCTTTCCTTATTATCTTTATCCAATTTAACTACCAGTGCACTGCTCTACATGCCTCAATATTAAGCCGTTTTCATATCAGACAGAGAAAGAACAGGGCTAAGAGAGATACTTACCCAGGCAAGGACCGGAATGCAAACTTTTGTTGCTCTACTTACAGCCATAAGCTTTGGTGACAGCTGAGAGTCCAAAGGTGCTCATTTTTAACTGAGCATGCAAAGGGCAGATTGAGTCTTGGGGACAGTAAGGAGGGTGAAAAGTTAAAGCTTTAAAAAGAGAAGAGTTTTTTAAGGAGGACCAGATTTCCCTCCTCCCACCCCATGCTCTCAAAGGCTAGAAGCAGCGCAGGTCAGAAAGGTGGCATTACCTGTACTACTTCTTTGACCAGAGTTTTGTCAGTCCCAGTTTTGGCTCTCTGCAGGCCGCTAACGCTCTCTCCGATCCAAGTGATGAGGGCAAACTTGACTCGCTTGCTCATGGCATCCCCCGTAGTAAATCGGACAAATCCAAACAACCTGATATCATCTTTAAAAACAAAGAAACAAAAAGGAGAAGTCATTAGAATGGAGACAAAATATTACCTCACTAAAGAATTCACCTTAGTCAATTCTGAGCATAGCCAGGTGGTCTCCTGATCTGAATTACCAACACTTATAAAAATATAAGCACTATTAGAATAGGAGATGTGTACACACGTGAGTAGGATATTTTCTTCCCATGCAAGATCTGCCTTTCCCTATTCCACTCTCACGGACTAGGAGTTACCTGACTGGACAGCTGTACCATGCCAGCTGCTACGTTGTTAAGTTTGGAAGCGAGGAACACACTCACAATTGGCCAGGTCTTTCAAGTCCATACAGCTTACCTGGATGATGCATTTAGTCTTCAGCATGCAGGAAAGGGAAGACATTGATCACTGGCCCCTATGCCGCAAGCTGCTCTGGGAAGGTAGGAATCCACCTATGCAAGGCAGTTTGCTGGACAGGGGACCTATGACCAGATGCACACCCAAGCCTGATTGGATAAGCAATGAGAGACTAGTCAAGACTACAAGTTACTGTAACAGGTGACTGCACTGCACAGCAACCAAAAGAACCATACCATATAGACCAAGGAAACAGCTCACTGAACAAAAACCAAGACTAGTAGTTGCTGTTGGCTGATGTGCTGATTTCCCAGCCCACAAAATAAGGCAGCCTTCAGTCAGTTGTGATCCCTTCTTCTTATAAAGAGTCCAAACAGACCAACAACAAAACACATGGCCGTAACAAGACAAAGACAGCAACTACAACCACCAGTCTTCCACACACAGACTTGTGGGCAGGGCTCCAACTCGCCCGGAGATGTTCCCAGGCAACCCTTCAGATTTCCCCTGCTCCCATTAATGCAGTGGTCTCCAACTTGGTGCCCGCCGGGGCATTTATGTGCACCCGCCTACTGACAAGGGAGCGCTTCCGCCGGACAACCCACCACCGAGAAATGCGGCCGCCGGACAACCAGCAGCCAAAATCCCTCCGAGAAGCGGCAACGCCAAGAAGCATCGCTGCTTCTCGATGACGCTGCTTGTCGGCGGCATTTCGGCGGCTGGTTGTCCAGCGCCCGCCACACTCTTCTGGGAACATGAATATGCTATTGTAGCAGAAAGGTTGGGGACCACTGCATTAATGGGTCAGGGTTAATTGGTGGCTGCATTAACCCTTTAAGTTCTGGGTTAGTGATTACCTTTGTGCCCTATCACAGTATCTCATGTTGAAAAGCGTGTGCTGGATACCTTTAGACCACCAGTGATCTCTACTGAGAGCTCTCAAACTCTTTATTACTATTCCCTGCTGTCCCTGAAACTTCTGCAGAGCCACATAACAAACTGAGCTAATCTACAAAGGCGCTGCCCTGCTGAGAGGAATCCAAAATCAGAGACTTGTGGATGTTCCAGTTAAGTGTCTGATCTACATGACCTGCAGACAGATCGCTCCCTGCTGCTGAAAAACCCACAGGGGTGGAGGGAAGAGGGAGCGGGGGGGGGGGGGGGGAGAACTTCAAAAGGCGTCTCATAGAAACGCCTTTGTTTCCTCCGCTCCTTCACTTGACCATGGCAAAGAATCACAGAAAGAGAGACACTTCTCCCCCTACAATATGAACAAGGCACTTTTTCTGGAATAAGGAAAACTGTTTTCAACCCCAAGGTTTCAAAAATTAACAGTCAGGCCACCCAAAAATCATGACTGGGTTAAAAATCCATGAGCTTTCTAAACCGGTAAATGGAGTCCAGTTTTACCTTCTCATTTGAGAGCCTTTAGGTGTCACGTTCTCCAGCTTTTCTCTGCAACCATGAAGACTAGAAACTTAATTTTCTTTATTAATTACAGCCGCAACTCTCAATTCCAGATGCTGGGGCTTTGAGAAGACACGCCATGTGTATTGCAAGACTCATGGTGGGGTAGTCGGGGGTGGGGGGGGAAATCACAAGAGAAAGCTACACCATCTCTCCGCTTCCCTGGAGAGCGTCTAGAGCAGTGGCTCTCACATTTTTACTGGTGACCCCTTTCACATAGCAAGCCTCTGAGTGCGACCCCGCCCCATATAAATTAAAAACACTTTATATATTTAACACTATTATACTTAAATGCTGGAGGCAAAGTGGGATTTGGGGTGGAGGTTGACAGCTCACGACCCCCCAATGTAACAACCTCGCAACCCCCTGAGTGGTCCCGACCCCGCAGTTTGAGAACCCCTGTTCTAGAACCTTCCCCAACTCCCGATTGAAATAATTGGTATGCACGTGGTCTCCGCCCAAGGGGAAGGGGTTTGCAGCCTGAAAGAATGGACACAATTTTTGGAGCCTGCCGATGTATGGGGAAAGCGCACACCAAGCGTGTGGATCCATCCTGGAATCTTTCGAGCGGCTTGCTCTCCTCTCCAAACCGCTGTAGTGGCACAACACGGCCATCGAGGTGTTGTTTAGCTGTATTAGCTATCCCTGGGAGTTCCTGATGAAGGTTCACTGAGTCAGGAAGGGAGCATGCCACCAGGCATGGCTGCTCCTCCCCCACTCTGGCTAGCTTCCCTCCACCACCATCTGTGTGACTCACTCAATGCACACAGCCACTGAGAAGGGGTAGCCAGCAGCAGAGGCATTTCTGCACCCACTTCCAGGATGTGCCCTCTTTCATTCCCCTCCACCGACAGAAGAGCATCAGGCCCGTAGATTTTAAGATCACCATAGTCCTTGTTTCAGGGCCTGGCTTCTGCTCTGTTAGGCCAAACCAAGGTTATTAATTTAGTGACCATCTGCGTACAAGCATCTCACTCTGAAGCCTGACAGATTCTCTGTTCCTTCTCTGCAGGGTGATTCACTAACCCAAGCTGTTGGGTGCATTTGCAATCACAGGCACATACATAGTACCACCCCCTTCCAGGCTTTTCAGTGAGCACACAAGATACTGAAACCTACATCAAAACCTACATCAGCCCTGATCTTCCAGAGAAGCAGAGCAGATGGACAGTCAAGTGAGCACAGAATACACCTAATCACAGCTGCTTCATTGGTTTTATAGGTTACTTGGTGTCCATAAAAGAACCATGAATCAGAGCACTTGCTTTTTGGGAAAGGAGCCTGTTCCACTCGGTCCAACTTACGTTTACTGTAACCAATTCAGCATGTTTTATTCCGATGCTGTCCCAACTACCACCAGGTGAGACATCCAGGATGCCAAGTGGGAAGTCGAATGTTAATTCACACCACCCTCATCTAGATCCATAAAAAAAATTCCCCTGTATACCATATATATTGCTATAGGGCAACACCAAGGAGCCCTACAGAAACATAAAAGGCTCTGTACCATTTCCCCTGTCCCCGCTCCACAGAAAATAAGCACCAAAGCCAATGCAAGAAGACTTTGAAAGCCAACAAATGTCACTTAAAGCTAGAGCTGGTTGGAAAAATGGAAACTTCTTTGTCAATACAGTCAGTCAGAAAAGGAACAATTTTTCATTTATTCAATATTTTTGCAAAAACAGTCTTACCACATTTCCCTCCACCCCCCCCGGTTTCATTTCTTTGGTTTTCCTTTTTCACCTCCATGTTTTGTAATTTGCCACTGAGCAAGGGCAGAGTTACAGGGAAGAGAAAGAACCAAATATTTTATCAAATATTTTTAACAAAATTGGATATATACACAAAACAGAAACAAAGAAAAATGCCCACAAATGTTGGAAATGTTTGAAATTTCAAAAACAAAATTTCTAGCAAAATGTTTTTCATTCCAAAAGAGTTTGATTGGCTCTTCTGAAAGATGACCCAAACCAGAAGAGCCATGTCTATGAGAACTATGTGCCTCTCTCTTGAAGAGGCTTTATTACTGCTGGTATGATGAACCTGTAGTAAGAAATTCCAATTCCAGCCAGTAAATCATCTTCAAGTCAATAACAGATTAAGAGTAAGAGGGCGTGTGGAGGGTGGGGAGGAATGGACAATAAACATTATGGTGAAGAGTGAGCACAAATCCCCCATTGTGACTTTCAATATAGGCTCAGAGACTACAAAAAACCCCAAACCAAAACAAAAATAGAACAAATCCTGCTTTGTCAGACTTAGATCAGACTGTGATCTATGTATCAATTCTACTACATGTGAGGCACAGACACAGGAAGCCACATTTTGCTAAGCACCTGTTCCTATAGCAGCCTAGAAAGCGTGGTCCATTTTGAGGAAGAGTCAAGCCATCTGACAGAGTGAGCTTCAGTTTGACCTGTGACCCACAGAGCCACAGATACTGGGGCAATCTTGATTCTCAGTGGAAGAACAGGAGGAAAGGTGTTCAATCTCTCTCTGAAAGCAGCTGTGTTAGTATCAGCTCAGAATGCTGAAGCTAACAAAATGCAATTCAAAGTGGAGTTATGACCTACTAGGCAACTCACTATCCTGGTTAGTAGACCAATTGTTGTATCATCATATTAAATCATCATGGGTACGCCCAGTGGCAGATTATCCAATGGGGGTCCCCATTTGAAAATTGGGCTTCCCAGCAGCAATCCGTCATGGGGCGGTGGGAGCCTGGAGTCCTGGCAGAAGCCGGAAGCCCCAGTGCCCCGACCCCCGGCAGAAGTGCCAGGCAGGCAGGGGAAGCCCCAGCACCCGGATCCCATCCGAGGCCCCCAGACCAGAGGAGCTCTCACTCCCTGCTTCGGCTCCGGGGCCATGGCAGGGGGACAGAGCTTCTCTGGTCTTGGTGGGGGGGTGGAATGGAGCGAATGGGGGCAAGGCCGCAGTGGAGGGGGTGGAATGGGGCAGAATAGGTGCAGGGCTGCGGGGGGGAGGGGCAGAACAGGGTGGGGCCATGGGTGAGGCTGCAGGGACAGAACGGGGCGGGAACGCAGGTGGAAGGGATGGGGTGGGGCCACATTTCCGATGCCTGGGCCCTCCCACTTGCTGTGGCCCAGGGCCCCAGGAGACAATCCGCCTCGGAGTATATCTACACAGCAATTGAACACCCGCGGCTGGGGCACATCAGCGGCTGCGGGCTCAGACGGGACCCTCCTCCCTCATAGGGTTCGAGAACCCAGGTTCCAATCCTAGCCTGAATGTCCACACCGCAATTTTACAGCCCCACAGCGTGAGCCAGCCGACCCAAGCCAGCCGTGGGCGTTTAATTGCTGTGTAGACATAGTCATTGTGTTTAACAAGTGCAAAGGTTAGACACAGACGAAAAAGCTGGTATAATTGCTAACAGTTCACCAACAAGAGAAGCAGATTTTTCTGGCAGAGTTCAGCGTGTGCAGTCAAATTCCCTGAGCAGAACTGGTTGAGTTTCACAAACAGTCTGAAGCATGTTCACAGTGACAAATTGTCAGTGAAACAGGATCCAAGCTTAAGTTCTTGTATAGTCACGGATTTCCTCTTCCAGAGTTAACCAGTGCTATCCTGCCAAATCATTTCTGTGCATTAAAGCAAACAAAAGGAAATAGTACTTCACACAATGCAGTCAACCTGTGGAACTCATTGCCAGGAGATGTTGGGAAGGCCAAAAGTGTAACTGGGTTCAAAAAGAATTTAGATAAATTGATGGGTGATAGGTCTATCAATGGCTATTAGCCATGATGATCAGGGACAGGTGTCCCTAAACCTCCAATTGCCAGAAGCTGGGACTGGATGACAGGGGGATGGATCACTTGAAATTGCACTGGTCTGTTCATTCCCTCTGAAGCATACGGCACTGGCCACTGTTAGGAGACAGAATACTGGGCTAGATGGACCATTGCTCTGATGCAATATGGCTGTTCTTATGTACAAGCAGTCAGTGCCATAGTTAACTCTAGTCCTCTCCCCCTCCCCAACTGAAAAAACCCAAGACACTTTAAACTGTTCTTGGAGAAGGAGAGGAGGAAATGAAATTGGACGTTGATGGCATGACAAGGGTGGGGTAGACGCTATGTAAATAATGAAGTAATAATACAATGAACACCTTAACAATCAGGTCACTTAATCTCCTTCTCCCAAGTTCATTCCTTACTTATGGGTAGGTAGTGTTTCCCTCTCCCCTCCCCCCACAGTGATTTCCTTGATGACAGGACCTATTCTGATCCACCCAAGTACTTGAATACAAGTGAATCAAAAAAGTTTCCCCACCAGACTACAAAGCTGCAACATTTCACACTGACTAGAATCAAGAAAGGTATATTAACGGCCAAAAGCCTTATAACATTAGTCCCATTGCTCTAACAATCTGGCAAAACCAATCATATTCTTAGATAAGGTCACCACTCCTAGCTTTACTCACCCAGCAGTACTGTACCTAGGGACTGCAAGGAAAAGTCTGACAGAACGCTTTGTCCTTACATACCATGTGTTAGGAATACCTTGGCCCTACAGAGCTAGTTATAGAGAAAACGTGGCAGATTTCCTCAAAAGTGTCCTGGTTCTTATTGCTTTCCATCTGGCTTTATTCATATTTTACTTGGAAAACATTGGCTTACTTAATCCTCAAAGACAGAGGCATGTGTGGAGAAAGTCAAAATTCTTCATTACGTGTTCAATTGAATCTTGGATGAACAGATTCTTTTTCCTAGACTGTTTGTAGCAGCCATACCATCTTATTACATTTTACCGGGACATCACAATGTGAGCATACTACCTTAGTTGCAAAACGTAAAAAGGGCGAGGAGAGAGTTTAAAAGGAATTAAAACTGCTCTTAGCTCTGAGGAATTTTTCTTCTAAATGCTCTGAGGAAATCAATTCCACTTTCATAGCTAATTAAAACAACCTTTAAAAACCTTCAAGGACGTATCTTTAACATATTGTTAATGGATATGGCCACGTACGATATTAATAAGAACTGGACAACTCAACTTCTGCTCTTCAGGCTGTGAATATTATGGGGCAAGACCCTCCGATGATGTGAACTGTTGAGTTACAGCTATTTACAACCACTGAAGTTCTACCTCTGTGTGTTTGCCATAAAGCCTACCACTGGCAAATACTTGCCAACATTTTGGGACACCAGAGTTTTCCCGCCCCCTCCAAACAGGAAACAAGAACTGTATTTAATCTATGTACATATTTTGATTTGTGATTAATTTGCGGAGGGTAAAAAAAACACCATAACACTAGAAAAAGCTCACCACTTTTCCTACCATAGCAACCCAACTACACTGGGAGAAAATAAAATGAAGCTCTCAAACATGACAATATGTAGGAGGTTAATTCCAGTTATATACCACTTGTATGTGATGCAGCTCTTTGCATGCGTAACAAGACCCATCTGTAAATGTTTTAGAAACCTTTGGGGGGGAAGACTTAGGGTTACACACACATAATTAACAGTATGGCTGCCTTGTAATGAAACCAAAGGGAATTTAGTTTGCATGGTGCCAATTTTGAGAACTCTACAGCTAGATACTGGTTCTAGTACAAAAGAACATTGGGGTTGCATATGAACACTACGTAGCTTTAAACTGCAAACTCAGAAGTCACCTTCTCATGGTCTTGGAGGCCCATTTTGTGCCAGATGCCTGGTCAGTGTTAACCGATATCTACTGCCTGTCATGGGTAAACTGTAAGAAATGAGCCATGTGGTAAAGATCATGGACCCTCTAGTTGTTTAGTGTCAGACCACTTGGTTTCTTGCTAACATGACGCAAACTCTGTCCCCTCTTGACCCTCCCTCAGGCAAGCTAGAATGTTAAGTGAAGGTTAACCAACAGAGGAAGTAAGACTGTTCAAGCTGACATTTTAAAATTTTATTATAAGGAAACTGAGAACTGAGGCTGTCTAAGAGAAGCATGACCATGTAGGAGACACTGGGGAAGGAAGGGACATGGGCCCAGTTTGGCAGGGGGAAAAAGCCCAACATCTGCTTTCTCTTTTAAACACCTGGCTTTGGTTGCAGTTCTTCACCCCTTGAACTCCAGTACGCAGACACCAATGCTCTGAGTCACCTGGGATGAGATGCTCCTAGAACAGACATCCCCATGGTCATACTGGTGAGGGTCCAGCCCCAGTGCGGCACTTAGTCCCTGGTAAAGTTTAGGCCTTTGCAACCTTATCAAAAGCCCATTTAAGTCAACCCGTCTTCATTTACTTCAATGGGCTTTGGCTCAGGTCCTATAACCTTCTTTAAAAGAGAGACTGATGTTTAGCATCATGATTATAATCACAAGACAAAACGTAATCAAGGCCAATAATCCATTCTAATGTCCACCCAACACGCATCCAGTGTGCTTAGGTCCAGGACATGAGCTCAAGAGACTGATGAGCCATCAGCCACAGCAGAGTTCCTTTGCTCTCACCCATCAGTGAAGAAAGGGCTAAGTACTTGTCTCACCGAAGTCAATACCAAAATGCTCTCAAGTCTCCGTACAGACAGGATGTGGTCCAGAGACAAGACGACCAAAGTCCTCATGACTTGTGAACAGATGGGTTGTCAGGAGCATGAGTTAGAGTCCAGAAGTATCATAGCTAACCTCTTTGTTTCTTATAATTATTACATGCCTGACTGAGAGCACATCTCCAGATACGTTTTCATGGAAGGGATGCCCGGCAACCTCTCAAAGTCAAGAAAGTTTCAAATTCCTGCAAGATGGTGAACAGTGGACTCTTCCTCCCTCCCCCAACCTCCACACAAAATCCATATGAAGCTCCATTATTAGCTTCTTGAGTTGATACATCCCATTGAAACAAATATTGGGGTTGATTTTCTGTTGCATTAAAGGGTCGAGGGGCCTTTAAGGGATATAAATGACCTTGGGGAATACCCCCACCTGCCACAGTGGCCCTCTGTTGGCTTCTCTCCTAGCGTAAGGGGAAGGATGATCCAATGGTAGAACATTAGCTTAGGACAGGGGAGACCTGGGTTTAATTTCCTGCTCTAGCAGGGACTTCCTGTGTAACTATGGCCAAGTCACTTAGCTCCTCTGGGCCTCAGTTCCCTACCTGGAAAAGGGGGAATAACAACGTTTTCTTACCTCAAAGAAGCGTTGTGAGAATAAATACATTAGGGAATGTGAAACACTTGGAGATCTATGGATGACAGGTGTAGAAACAGGCTATGATGATGATGTAGGGCCTGGGAGTGGACCCGGGACAGTGTGCTATGGCTACTTTTTGAGCCTATGCATGCAGAGAGTTTAAATTAGAGCAGTCCTGAGGCAGCTCTGATGCCAAGGACCAGACAGACCTCTGACAGGCTCCAGAATACAGTGAGCATAAAGGGGACTTAACTGGTTACTTCCCCACCAGTTTCGGTGTTCAACACAGGGACGGTGGAAGCAGACAAAGTTCCAGATGGCCATAGGGAAGTGGTTGTCAAACAGATGCTGCTTTAACTGATCCTCCAAGGAGCTATGCTTTACACAGCAATGGCGGGGAGGGGGCGGGAGAAAGAGGCTTTGCAGCCAGGAATGCACAGTCAATGTGAAATTCCCCAAAAATAATTACCATAAAAGACGGATCATCAATTTTCACAGGTTTGCCCTTCAAATATATGTTAAGGGGAAAGCGGGCAAAGGAAGAACTCAGACAAACACGAGAGAGAATCAACAATATCCTGTAAAGTCCAAAATTACAAAGGTATTTTGGTGCCTAAAGATGCAAAATCGACACCTAATGGGATTTATAAAAAGCAGCAAAGTGAATTAGGCACCTTAGTGCTTTAGTGCATTGCTAAGTCTCCCCAGGCACCTACCTGCATCTTTAGGCACCAAAATGCCTTTATAAATCTGGGCCTAAGCTTTTAACTACTAAAGTCTATTACTTACTGATTGCAATCCACCTTTATATGAGGAGCATTGCACTACGCACTATTTACACACACACACACACTCTCTCTCTCTCTGCTGATGCAAACCAAAAACGCTTTATGCCATATCTATTCCATACCAAGAGTTTTCATTCCTCCTAATGTTGACTGCACAGTACCTTCGGTCTGCTCTTTACAGACACATGAATAGCTCTTCCATCTCATGCTGTCAAGACAGGTATTTATCTGTACTGGGGGGGAGGGATAGCTCAGTGGTTTGAGCATTGGCCTGCTAAACCCAGGGTTGTGAGCTCAATCGTTGAGGGGGCCATTTAGGGATCTGGGGCAAAAATCTGTCAGGGGACAGTACTTGGTCCTGCTAGTGAAGGCAGGAGACTGGACTCGATGACCTTTCAAGGTCCTTCTAGTTCTAGGAGATTGGCATATCTCCATTTTATTTTTATTTATTTATTTTTTTCCTAACAGCAGCCTAGTTATTTCTTTTGTCATAGTTGTAAATATTTGGTTCTCAACAGGGCCGGCCCACAACATTTTGGCACCTGAGGCAGGGAGCTCAAATGACGCCCCCATTTCGCTTGGGCCAAAACTTTGAAAGGTCTCAATTCTGCCTTCTTCCCGTTCTACTCCTCTCATGGGACTGCTCTGCTACCTACCCCATAAAGGAGAACTAACAACTTAAAATGCCTCATTCAAAAATTTTAAGTAACACTTAACTTTGAAACGCCTGAACAGCAAATGAAACTTTTCTTGTCTGCATAGTAAACACTGGCATTTTTATCTGTTTGAATAATCAAAGTGGTGCTTTCCATGCCTTCTTGGTTGCAAAGATTTAAACTGCTTCCTGAAGGTTCACAGTCTGGGCCAGCTCATGCTCTATTGAGATGGTTGCAAGGCCAACCAGCCTCTCCTGTGTCATTGTGAAGCGTAGATGTGTTTTTATCAACTTCAGCTTGGAGAAGCTGCGTTCTCCACTGGCAACTGTTACAGGAAGTGTTAGAAGTATGCACAGAGCAACAAA
The DNA here is from genome assembly GCA_037349315.1 of Chelydra serpentina. Classification (NCBI taxonomy): domain Eukaryota; kingdom Metazoa; phylum Chordata; order Testudines; family Chelydridae; genus Chelydra; species Chelydra serpentina. Next base: position 33,742,575 of record JBAIAC010000026.1, read on the forward strand.
AACATTTGGAAAGAAGGTGATCTTATTTGTGCACATATTCCAGAACAGCTTTTGGAGTTGATCCTGCTGAAATGTATCTTGAAAGGGCTTTCAGTTTATCACCTAAATCACTCGCATCAATATCGCGCATGTCATCATGTGTCAACACTGTCTCTAGTGTCCTGCATTGCTGATGTAGGTCTTCTTCAGATATAGTGAGGAGTTTTGGAATATCATACAACATCCCAAATATACGGCTATGTTCCTTGAGCTGCATGAAACATTCAACTGATTGTATTGCACAATCTAGCACTTGGTTAAAGAATTCAACTTTGAATTGCTGTTTGGGGTCTCTTATGGGATTATGCTGTGCCTCGTAATCAAAGTGTCTTCTTCACCGACTCTTGTATTCTGGAATGGGTGGGAAAATACCTTCAGTGTGAAGTTCCTCTGCCAACTTCTGTGCACTCTTCGGAATGTTTTGAAATCCCTCATCTGACCGGTAAGACTGTAGGTATGACTTTGCTTTGTCCAGTTGTTCCATTGCTCCAGATATATCAAGGTTAACACCTTGGAGTCTCCTGCTTACAACATTTATTTCAAACAGTATGTCATGCCACAACACTAAGCCACACAGAAATTTGAGGTTATGTATGTTTCTGGTGATTCCATTTCCCTCTGCCACTGTTCTCCCACAAACAGTTCCTGTCATAGCATTATCCTCCATAATGGCAACTATGGCACCATCTATCTTCCCAATTTGGTGTTTGATAGGCTTTATCGCCTCCACTCGACTTTCCCATCGTGTGGCACTCAGTGGTTTCAGTGTCAGAGAGGATGTTCCCAGATGTTGCTTCAAAAATTTGCCATCGATGAGTTGATGCAGAGAAAAAAAAATAAAATACATAGATGCTTTGAATTACATTAAAAAATTCAGCGGCTTCACTAGAAGCTGATGCTGCATCACTGACCACCAAGTTCAATGAATGAGAATTGCATGGAACAAAAAAGCTCGAGAGTTTAACTCTTGGATCCATGTCTGCATTCCTCTCATGTTGGCACCATTATCGTAGCCCTGACCTCTCATGTCAGTTATCGCAATTCCCATATCTTCCAGCTTTTTAAGAAGCACGTTTGTCATACCAGCTCCTGTAGTATCATCAATGTCAATAAATTATAGAAAATGCTCTCTGACAGTCACCATTGCAGGGACATTTTCAGTAGGTTCTGTTGTTGTTACAAAACGTACCATTAAAGTCATTTGTTCCGTATGGCTGATATCAGGTGTGCAGTCCAGAATAACAGAGTAATATTTTGCTGACTTCAGATCTGCCACAATCTTCTGTTTGACTTTTGTTGGCAGTAATTGTAGGATCTCATTTTGAATGGTTTTTCCAACGTAGTGGCAGGGCCGGCTCCAGGCACCAGCTTTCCAAGCTGGTGCTTGGGGCGGCAGGTGAGAATGGGGCGGCAGTCCGAGTCCCGCGGCGGCAATTCGGCGGCAGGTCCGCTCTTCCCGCCGCAAAATTGCCGCCGCGGGACTCGGACTGCTGCCCCATTCTCGCCTGCCGCGGCGGCAATGGGGCGGCAGGTCCGCCGCTCTTGCCTTGCCGCCGCGGACTCGGACTGCCTGCATCGGGATGCAGGTAAACGTAGCGGGGCCCCGCCCCCCACGCAAGCAGACGTAGCGGGGCCCCGCCCCCTACGCAGGCAGACGTCGGGGGCGGGGCCCCGCTACATCTGCCTGCATCGGGGGCGGGGCCGCATCGACTGCTTGGGGCGGCAAAATTGTGAGAGCCACTCCTGGGTAGTGGTGTGTGTACATTTCTTGGGTGGTGACTCTTCTTAGATGCTCCTGGAGTACAGCATCAAACTCAGCCATCAGCTCCACAATTTTAAGGAAGTTTCCATTGTTTGGCACATACAGCTGATCTGAAGTGCCACACAATGCTAGGTTTTGGGTAGCAAGCATTCTCACAATGGCAATGAGCCTTTTCAGAACATTTAGCCAGTAAAGAGACTCTGATGAAATCTTCTCTTGATGCTGATCATCTATGGTGGCTTTTAACCTTAGTCTCATCTCAAGCTCTTTCCACCTATGGAATACTCTCTGGTGATTTGCTGCCTTCTCATGGCATGCCAGATTTCTAGACAGATTTTTCCAGTCGTTTGTTCCTGTAGAACCCAATGTGGCTGGAACATTAAACTGGAAGAGTATGCAACAAAAATAGTATGCCACATTCTGGGTTTTTGAGTACATAAGCCATGGCCTCTCCACTTTGTCACCACTGGGAATTTCATGCCAGTAATGTGTTGGATGGAAACTTCTATTTTCATTGTCTTTGGGGAACATGACGTTTTTCAGTTGCTGTAGCCCATGCAGTACAAGGAAGTCCCTCAGGCTACTGCTCAAGTGGGTCCACAGTCCTGGATCATCTAGACCTAAGGAACTAAACTCAGCAGCAGCTGTTTCTTGCACCTCCACCACACTCCTCTGATCTACACATTTCTTCAGGAATGTGCATGGTTACATCCATTTGAGATGGCGATGCGGATGCTGCAGTAGCTGCCAGGTCACCTGCACTCTGACTAACTGGAAGATCAGGCATCTCCTCACCACTCACATCCTCACTGAGTACGAAAGGCTCCCCGTGAACATTTGTCTTTATGTCTCTCAGGACAGCTCCTTCCTGCTTAGAGAGAAAAGCTTCCTTTGCTTTCTTTCTTTTTCTGAATGCTGCCCCAGAGGGGCATTTTCTTCATTCACTCATGACTGCTGTTCTGTGCCAGCTATAGTGGCTCTCAACACTCAATTGAAGGGGACAAATAAGCAGGCTGGTAGCAGGGCCTGAGTGAGGGAAGATATCAGCGTCTTAAGGGCCTAACTGGCTCTACTACTTCAGTTGACTGCCTGTTCTCCTCAAGTGGGTTCAGGGAAGCAGCAGGAAACAGAAATCTCCCTGAGACGCTGGTGTTAATCAGTCCAGGCTCCTGGGGGGTGCTAGAGAGGTACACAAGAGGCTCCTCCTCCTTTCTCTCCCTGCAGCTCCTGCTGCTTTCTGTTATTCCCTCTATTTTCTCCTGCCTGCCTGATATGTCTCTTGTGCCCTCCTTCCTCCAGCACAGCACTCCACCATCTCTGTGCATCTAGAGCTGAGAGAATACATATGCACCAGCAGACACAATTTTCTACATTCTGGGTCCTAGTGGACATTCTGGGTCCACTCTTCCCAGCCATGCATTCAATATTAGGGTTTGAAATAAAAACAGATCCTTCCCACCCTGTTGTTAAAAAAACCCAACAAAAACCCAAACCTTCAAACCCTTATCTATGTTTCTGGCTCTGAATCCAACAACTCAGCTTTTTGTCTAAAAAAAAAAAAAAGGAGTGTATTGATGGCATGAAGTGTTTAATGCCAAATTCATGCCACGGCTGGATCCATGCCACCTGCACAGGCACACATGAAAGCTCTCTCTGGAAAATGAAGTCACTCAAAAGCCTTGAATTAAATCCTTGTTTAATGGAGAGGAAGCCCGTGAGATATTAGCAAACCCAGGTGAACAGCCCTGGGTCTATGCTCAAAGGAAATTACACATGCGCAGTAACAGTTTTTTCTATGTGAGTCTGTCAGTTTCCCACCCAGTTTTCCTATTTAAAAATGTCACCCCGGCAGTTTCAGTGTCCCAGAATAACAGAGAAGGGGTAAAATGGTGGGTTTATTGCATATTTCACTGCTATGCTTCTCTGCAGATAACCCCGTGGTTGGTGTAAGGCTCAGGTCCTATGTGCAGGGCCATCGAAGGCAAAGCTCTGGTGTAGAATGGACTTGTGCACCCACAAGATACTGAGGAACAAATCCTCACAAGATACATTGGGTGCAGCAGGGCTCAAACCTGTGATCCATGGTACTTATACGGTCCCCATTATCATCGCACGAGAACACCTAACAATCTTCAATATATTTATTAAATGGTAGTCCAGAGTGTCTATGGAGAGATGGCTGGTCACATGGTATCTTTGCCAGCTGCTAATGTAACCCACACCCGTTTGGGTGTGGTGTTCTGTTCCATCTAGTGGCACTGAGACCACTTAGAGAGAGAGATAAAATGAGTCTGCTCTACAGCCTTAGCTAATAGCCAGTTGGCTTCTAGCTCACGCGGTAGAGGCTCATGCACTAAAGCTCCAGAGGTCCCCGGTTCCATCCTGCCCACCAGTGACCAGGGTCTGTCGGCGTTACACTAAGTCACATTAAAAGAAGCCAAAAATAGACTACATAATTTCCTGATTTTCCCCATGGAGGCTATTGCTGCAGAGACATTCCGGGGTCACCAGTGGTATTCAGAATGGAGATGTCTAGGAGACAGACAGACAGACAGACAGACAGACAATCTCTTTATTAAGGGGCAGGCAACATTACTGAGAACTCCTAGCACAACGCAGGAAGTGCAAAAAGTAAGTAACCCCATAAAGACATGAACAAAAGAACTTCCTGTATCTTTGAGCCAAGTGAATTAGCACCCACTGACTCCGCCTTCTCTATAATCCAATGCCCAGGAGGAAAGCAATATGCACACCACACCAAAAGGTGCTTTTAATAAGAATGGCCATTAGAGAAAGCAGGAGACACAATATGCTCTCAAACAGAAAGCATCTGTAACAGATGGCCTGGTAAGCAGAGCAGAGTGAATTTGCACGGAGGTACCTCAGCCTACGCCTGGTGAGCTGAGGTTTTGTATTCCAGCTCCCACTCATATCTTCAATCACTGAATCATAGGAGGCTCTACAAAAGGCAGCTGCAGGTCGGGGAGGATGAGGAAAGGGTCTTTCAAGTCTGTATTGTTCAGACAATAGGAATCCAAAACAAGGAAAGACATTTACTTTGAAGCCAGTGGCATTTATTTTAATGCACACTTTTCCACTGAATTTGTTTCAACGGAAATTTTCCAGCCAGTTCTACGGTGTACTAAGAGTCGTCACCTTTCCTCCAGATGGGAAGGAAAGCTCTGTCTTCACAGCTGGCACCAATCCCATTTCCTGACTGATGTCTAGTGGTCCAGCTCAGGCTGGCTGCACAGATGGAGTCACTAGAACTAGCGGATCTTCCTTCCCCAACTCATGTAACATCCGTCAGTTCGTGGGTGGAGGAAGTAGCTGTCTGACACTTGGCCGAGTCTGTATACCCGGTACCTCTTCATTTCCTATGGGTTATTAAAGCTTCAAGGACGTGTGCTTCAGAGATATTTTATTGTCATGGGTTAATCTGTTCTTGCCTTCTTCTATTCAAGGCCTGCTGAGGGCCTGTCCAGCCCCTAGCATGGGCTAATGCTAGGGCACAGGTCTGCCCTGGCCACACCTTTTATAGGAAACCTCCCTTTTATAGTCTGAGCGTCATAGATCTGGAATATCCTTTTTGTTGGAGGCACTGCAGGGCTGGTGGGGTGAGCTCTGCACTGAGTAATTCACTGGGAGCAGGAGCCAGCTTTTTTGCCGCCCCAAGCACCGATCCGCCGAAGCAAAAAAAGACCAAAAAAATCAGCCCTTGAAAGGTGCCGCCCCAGGAATGGCCAGAATGCCGCCCCTTCAGATGTGCCGCCCCAAGCACGTGCTTCCTTTGCTGGTGCCTGGAGCCGGCCCTGACTGGGAGAAGAGGTGGGGTGAAATCTGCTTTGGTCTATGTCCCTTTTCGCGCTCTGCTTGTAATAAGGGTGTGAGGCACAAAATTGCCGACAAGAAACTGAAACTGGATTATGATCCCAAGAGGTCATGACTCCAGTGGCTACCGTTCTACAGCCTGCCCAGGACAAGTTCTGGGGGGTCAGCTGCCTCGACGGAGCCTCTTTAACTACCTGCTCCAGCTGCTTGTTACGGAGGGGACAACAGGTAAGGAAGAGATGACAGGTAAGAAGCACTCCTCAGGAAGGAGGCACAGTCAGTATCTTCCCAGACAGAGCAGTTAGCGTCAAGCCAGACAAAACAAGAGATTTACGCTGTAAAAATAAGTGGCAGAGAAAATAAGTGTGGAAGGATTCCCGCCTGGGAAGCTTTTCGACTGCCTTAGTCACTGGCAGGGGAGGGAAATATGGAAGGCATTCAGCAACCTCAGCGAGTAATCGCCCTTGCTCAACCCAGAGCCCTGTGGCTGACCCTCTCTTAGGCAAGGTAGGCCTGAATTTCAGAAGAGCTGAGTGCACAGAAGTACAGCTGATGTCCATGGGAGCCGCAGCAGCGCACCACCTCTGTGTTTGTTTCCCCCTCTGAACATGTGTCTTCCCTTCAAAATGGATTTTCTGGCACCTCTCTTAGGACAAATAGCTTTTCTTCTCTCACAGCCTCTCCTTTGGCCTGCTAACTCCTCCCACCCACCTTCTTATAAGGTCACAGAATGAGAGAAAGAGAGTTCTCTTCAGGGCACAGGAATCCAACTCTTCTGATAGAAGCTACATGAATGTAAGTGTCTCTGCAAAGTAAATGAGATCAGCTGGGGACTATTGCTCTTTTAAGAAGCATCCAGGCAATCCTGACAGCATCCTCCAGCAATGGTTTGAATAGGGCAATTAAGGCATCTTGATTCAATGACTACACATATTTCTAGCCCCTGGGAATTTAATATCTTTCCCTGCCAACAGCTACATACTGATCAGAGTCCCAGTTCTCCCCCATTTAAATTCAATGGAAGTTTTGGCATTGAATTCAATGTGAGAGGATCCGGACCCTAGCTGGGTCCATGGCTGGGCCCATTCTGGACAGAGAGGCCCCTTCACAGTGGTTATTAGCATTTTAGCAGGTCAGGGACTATTGCATTACTCCTTGAGGAATAGACCTTGTTCGGCTTCCGTGAGACAGATAATTAATATTACAGGCAATTAAAAGCTGGGATAGATGAACTAGGAAGGCTTTGCCAGAATTACAGACCAACATTTTGAAATGAATCCAGGCTAGTACTTGAACAATTAGCAATAAATACTTCAAGCCTGGCACATCACCATATGAATTAAATGACACACAGCCAACAGGAGCATGGGGGGGGGGGGGGGAGGGAGCGGAGTACACTTACAATGTCCCCATGGGGATAGTTTGAAAGTAACAAAGACAAGTTTTTGCAAACACTTCATGTCTTCATGTCTCAGTAGCAGTTAACTATTTCCCGTCTTTCCACCATTCCATTACCACCTTTCGTCAGCCCTTTAGCACTCTACTTCTATGACACAGTTCAACACCCAGCTGCCGCATTTAACTCTTGAACTGCAAGTGTTAGGGTTATGCAGTGTCACATAATTAATTTCTTTTCAACACTCTATTTGTTCAAACAAGTCTCCTATATAATTTCTCACTCTATTAGTTCTTAAGTTTTGTGATTTTAAATTCGTGGTGTTCTTACTGCATAGATTAGTGCTATGAAAAGAATGTATTGTAGAAGGTTTCTATAAAGAAAAGATTTCTTTTTTAATACTATGGCTGTATTAGCCATAATAACTTAAATGGGTATATTTCAGTAAGAGATTTCACCCTTTAAATTTTAGAGTTAAACAATAAGATCTGAGCTAATAAGAGTTTCCTCCAGTTTAGAGGGAAACTGGAAGGGAATCAAAACTCTCATCCATTGTGAAAAAGAAAAAAAAATGCTGCACATATTTACATTTGTGGGCGAAACAAAGGAATTATTAGATTAAAGAGTTTGACTGCTATGTGAGTGCATTGCATTGGGCTAGTTACGCTCTGTAGTACAGTAGTATGAAAATCTAATCATTCTGGACATGATGAGACAGTAAACTACTGAAACAAGCAGGGACACATTCCACTTTTCACACGTTTATTCCAATTCTTTTCCTTCCTTTCATTAGGCAGCAAGCAGCAGTCTGTCATCTACACAAGCAATGAGACCGGTCTTACCTTTGCATTCCCTTGTAAACTCTTCATAGTCTGCTCCTTGGTCTCCGGGGACTATTGTAGAGCCATCATATTTAAAAGTCACCCTTTGGGAAGGGAAAAGGGAGGTAAATAATACAAGATTAATGCCTGAATGGGGAAGGCTCTTTAAGAACGTGAAGACATTTACTAGGCAAATTGAGACTGCAGTAAATGAGAAGCCACAAAGGGACAAATCCAGACTAACACCGCCACCCCTCTGATACTTGACAGTAAATGAGAGGGATTCCAGCACAAATACAATCCCGGTTGTGTACTGTATGGAGCGGGTCATTGTTCATAAGACGACAAGCAATTCCTGCCCAGCACTAGAGAGCACATTGAAAATGCCGGTTCAATCACTTACTGGACAAATCCGCCTTCTTCAGCTTGCCACAGGCTGGACTGAGAGCAAGCTGGCCAGGATAGGAGGAACAACAGCAAGGCGCTGAAACTTACCAGTTCACATCCGTGCCATCGTCCCGTACGAGGTTGTAGGCTTCTCTGCACGCCTCCTTGTCGATTTTCGTGGCCATTTGCTTGGGAACTGGAGTCAGGAGGGAGGATGGAGTCTCGGATGAATGAAAGCGCGTTGCGGCTCCCCGCTCTCCCACGAAGCCCCAGACGAATGAGCGGAGACGAGGGTTTTGTCCGGTCGGGGCTGGGAGCCGGGCAGGGGTTTGTAAGGGTCCAGCAGGCGATGCTGCGGCTTTGGGCTCGGAGTGCCGCCTGCAGCCGGTCCCACGGTCTTGCTCAGCGCCCGACTGACTGATCCGGCCAAGCGGCTCTTAACCCCTTCACTGCCTCGCCCCAGGCGCGGAGAGCTCTGCCTAAATGGCGGTCCCAACTCAGGCGCGGGCAGAGGGGGGGGGGGGGGAGCTTGCCTCCTCCGCTCACTTATTTCTGCCCGTCCAAACAGAAAGCAGCGCAGGGACACCCCTCCGCTTTGCAACACAGTGGTGTTTCCTTGCCACCCCCCTCCCTCCCTCCCACGGCTTTTTTTTCTCTCTCCTCCCCCCCCCCCCCCCAATCTCCTCTGCAAAGCATTACTGGGATTGCAAGGCGATGATGTAATAGCTTTAGCGAGCGGGTGCAGGAACGGAAGCCCATGAAACTGACCCCCCCCCCCCAAAAAAAATCTTTGCCATAAATCTGTCACCGGCTTCAGTGTTTCATGGGGTGATGGAGAGGATTCTCCCAGAGAGAGTCTTGGGCGGGAGGTGTTGGGCTAACCACCCCCCTGGCTCGAGCAGAAAGTGATGCATGACACACTCCCTCGCCCAAGGGATCAGGGAACAGGGACAAGCCTTGTGCAAGATGACGCAGTCCCTCGTTCCTCCTCTGGCTCCAGAAGAGGTTCCAGGCGATCTAGAGGTAGCCCCACGGGAGGACACCTGACAAGGCGCAATCTGGTGCAGGTAGGAGATGGGAAAGAAAGGGACTGTATCCTGGTGGGGCCGGGGGACGGCAGTGAAGGAAGTGGGGCCAGGGCCAGAGCATGAGCACACCCCCCTGAGAATGTCCCGTCAATGCAATAAACAGGCAGTTCTGCTGATGCACGTTTTTTTTAAAAAAGTATTGGAAGGGTAAAATAATGTGCTGCATATAAAACTGGCAGGAAAGAAGGGAAGCCCGCCAAAAGCTTTTAACCATAGCAGGAAGATTACAGATCTTGAACTCTGGGTGTGGGTGATTTCGCATTTCCGTCCGTCGGGATTACCCCAGGTCTCAACTTGTGCCTGGGGCCCTGCCAGCTCCTGCGTCGTTTTAGTGGGCGGGTTTTACTCTGTGTTTCAGCGGCAGCTAGCTCCCCCTCTTGGTCTGAGAATTACAAACACTCCCTTCACACTAGTGTTGCCAAAAGACAGTGCATATGTTGGCACTTGGGACAGACTTACAGAGCTAGAGAATAAGGGGTGAATTTGCACCTGCCTTTGCAATTACATCGTAAAGTGTCGGCATTGTGATGCCCCCTACGAGTCACTTTCTCACATCCTGGGCCAGTGTCCGGCAGTTCAAGGTGCTCGCATCCGCAGGCACAATAATCTCTGTGAGATTCTAGCGCGAGAGGCCCGTAAACTGGAATGGACAGTTTATCAGGAGCCACACCTACGTACCAGCGCTAACGAACTGAGAAAACCGGACCTTGTTTTTGTCAAAGATGGAACAGCCCTGGTGGTCGATGTCACTGTTCGCTTTGAATCCAAGTACCAGACTTTCTCTGATGCTGCAGCGGAGAAAGTGAGACACTACCAGTCGCTGACAGGCGAAGTCAGTAGACTCACAGGTGCAACCAAAGTTCGTTACTTTGGCTTCCCGTTGGGCGCTAGTTAATAGTGAAGAAAATCAGAGTTCCGAAAACTAGACAGTTACAGTACAATCTCAGAAGCGACAAAGGGTCCTGTGGCACCTTATAGACTAACCTTATAGACTCTGTTAGTTTATAAGGTGCCACAGGACCCTTTGTCATTTCTACAGATCCAGACTAACACGGCTGCCCCTCTGATACTTGAGTACAATCTCGCTGATGCTTGAAGATTTGGAGACCCATTGTGAATGACTGAATTTTTCAAAGAAATGAACCACAATAAAAAAGAGCCTATTCCATCACATTGTATGCACCACACTTTGTTCATTTCCCTTGACAACTGTAAATAGTTTTAATGATTAGTGAGACAAGGTGGGTGAGGCAATATCTTTTATTGGACCAACTTCTGTTGACAAAACAGACAAGCTTTGGAGCTTACACAGAGCTATTCCTCAGGTCTGGGAAATTTACTCAGTATCACAGCTAGTACAAGGTAGACTAGATTGTTTAGCATAAATAGTTAACACATGTTTCAAGGGACCAACCTGGCTACAGTAACACTACATATACATTCATTATTAGAAGCATTTCAGAATACACTGTTGTATATTATGTAAAAGTGATGAAGTCTTAATAGTACTGTATGTCGTTGTCCGTCCCTCCCACCCCCGTCATGCTAGGGGAGGGGTAAGGGTGTGGTAGTCCCATGGTTAAGTCAATATGGGTGTACTCAGCCACAGGGCTGTAGTCCAATGGCCAGAGTCAACAGAACTCCCCTTGTCTTCAGGGAAGTGCACACCAATGGCCAGAGTCCATGGGAGGGGGATTTGGTGGGTCACCCGCAACACACCGACTGCTGCAGGGACACTGGCTAGTCCCTCCCTGGGCTGCTTCCTGCCGCTGAAGTCAGAGTGCCTTCAGGGTCTCGGGGTGCCTCAAGTAGCAATTGCAGTTTCTCTAGGGCATCTGCCGGTGCCAGGGTGTCTGTCTGGGTCTCGGCATCTCCTGCTCCCTCAGACCAAGTGTCTGGCAGCTCCTCAGCTGGAGCTAGCAAGGCACATCCTTCTTCCTCAGCAGTCCACCCCAACTGAGCCGCTCCCTTTTATACTGCAGCAACAGTTGCGGCATGCCCAGCAGGGTCGAGGGGGTGTGGCTTCTGCTGCTAAGCGCACTGCCTTAACCGCTTCTGCTCCAGTGCGGGGCCAGTACACCCCATCACATAGTAGAAGGCCCCATCACAGCATTCATGTATTAAATATTTGCTGAGAAAGGAAAGGGGGGTGAGATCACCAACTGATGTGTTAATTATAAAGCACGTGGCTGACCACTATACAGTTGGAAGCCCTGATCCTGCAAGAAGATCCATGTAAGCAGATGACTGAGCAAATCACAGCGAATCAGGCTAATCACAGCAGTGAATCTCAATGATTTAGGTAAAATTAAAGTCAGTGGGAGTAGAGATAAATCTGCATTAAAGTCAACGGGAGTTGAGGGCACTCAGCATCTGAGAGGATTAGGCCCTACATTCGGGTAAGCTACAGCCACTAGATGGCAGTGTGGTCACACACTTTAATAGGTCTAACTTCCCATTCATTCCTTATGGACCTGTTTGAAAGCCTGAGTGATGTCCATTTTTGCTTAACAGATAATTGCTCATATACAAAATACTTTTCTAGTCCACCATTCTCATCATTTGCTAGTTCCTGAGCTACTGAGCTCACACAGATGAGAGGCAGGTGAGGTCAGATATAATTGGAAAGAAAAAAGTCCAAGCTTGGTCAAGTCTCAACCATCCACAATTTAATTGTACACTTCTCTGCTTTTCTGCTGTTGGAATGGTTGAAGCCCCGAGGGATGTGGGACATTAACGTAGATAGAACAATGAATCAGGAACCTCAGTGTTCATATTTAGACGTGCCAGTGACTCCTGAACATTATGTCAGTCCTGGAAATTCATGCCGTTGTAATGTGACCGCACCCTGCATTTTAACTGATAAACTTTCCTTCCTTCCTCTCTCTTCCTTCTCTTTGCCTCCCCTCTCCTGGCAAATCTTTTATAAAGAACTGTATTTATTTTTACAGGCATGTAGGATAAAACACTTCTCTCAGATGCACCAGTGGGAATTTGGAGGGGAAAAAAAGTAACCACTTCATCTGCTTTGGTAGTTGGCACTGAATTTGCACCTGTGTAACTGAAAGGCGATTTTGGCACACTGTCTTTTTTAATGGTAATTCTGGGGCCAATCATCCCCCCACGCTGTGCATGGATCCTCCCGTCGCATGGGGTGGTGATGGTGGTAGGTGAAGGGGAGTTCTAGCCAGCTGCATATGCAGCAGCATTTGCCTCTTTCCCCAGGAGCTTTTGGCAGGCTGGCTGCAGCTCCAGCAATGTGAGTGGGCTTGACGGGCTTGGAGAGGGATGCAGAGATGCTACTGGAAAGATAATATAGCCCCAGACCATGTTATGTGGCATCCCCCTCTGCTGTTGACAGCCACTTATAAAGAGGAATCCTGGGAGCAACTGCTTGTGGAAGCCGTGTTAGTGAAGCTTGACGAGATAAGGGGAGGTGGGAGCCCCCAGGGACACAGAGTTGTGGCCGAGACACAGACCCAGATCCACAAAGGTACTTAGGTGCCTAAGTCCCAATTTTGGTTAGGCCAGATGATCTTGTTACATGGCCGTATCGCTTCAGCTTACGCTTCTTCACGGTCGTCAGGAGGTCTTCATATGACCTAGCGCGTTGGGTGATGATGTTGCGGACCTCTTCATTAGTGACGTGGTCAAAGTAGGAAATGCCCAGGATTTTACGGAAGTATCTTCAATGCCTGTATTTTCCGTTCAAGTTCTGCCGTAAGGGTCCATGTCTCGCACGCATACAGAAGAATGGAGATGACCAGTTTCAGTTTGGATTCCAGGGAGATGTTCTTGTTCCTCCAAATTGGCTTTAACTTTGCCACTCTTGCTGTTGTTTGCACAGTTCTTGCCCGAATTTCTGCCTTTGATCCTTCATCAGTGATGACTGCCCCCAAATACTTGGACCGTTTCACTGTCTCCAGCTCTTGTCCACTGACAGTGATATGTGAGCTGATCCCGTCATGTTTGTTTGTCATCAGCTTGGTTTTCTCTGTACTGATTTCCATGCCATATTTTGAGGAGGTTTCATCCAGTCGTTTCACAAGGTTGGCAAATTCATCTTCGCTACCTGCCAGGCCGTCAATATCATCAGCAAACTGAAGATTTGAGATTGTTTCCCCCGCCCCGCCCAGTGCTGACTGTGCATATGTGATCTTTTAGGGCATCAGTCATTATTATGCGCTCCAAGTAGACATTGAACAGTGTGGGCGGAAGAAAGCAGCCTTGCCAGACTCCAACAGTGGTGCGAAACCACTCTCCTATTGTGCCATTGACAAGAACTGCACTGCTGGCCACGGCATACAGTTGTTTAATGGTAAGAATAAGCTTATAACCAACATTGTACTTCTTCATGGCTGCCCAGAGAACTTTGTGCCATACTCTGTCAAAAGCCTTCTTGAAGTCAACAAAGACATAGTAGATGTGCTGCTGGTGTTGCAAGTACTTCTCACATAGAACACGAAGATGGAAAATCTATTCTGTGGTACTTCTTCCAGCACGAAAGCCAGCCTGTTCTTCAGCGATGATATTCTCCGCTTGTGGCTGCACTACCATCCACCGAAACCAATAGGCGCTTAAGTTTCTGCCTCTGGGTATTCGCACTGCTGCCTCAGTCTTAGCATCCAGATGCCTGTCTCCCACCTAAGCAGGAAAGCAATTCACAAACCAGGGGAAGACAGGCGTTGCATGCCGGGCCCAATCCACTAGGTGTGCTGAAAGGTCACTGACTGAACCAGGTCCCATTCAAGTGCCGCCAACGCTGCCCACCTTATAAGTTTTTCCCAGTGGTTAGAGCACTTGCATGGGAGATCCAGGTTCAATTGCCCCTTCTCCATTCGAGGAGACGGGACCTCTCAGGAGAAGGCTCTAACCATTGAGCTCTGGGATAGTCTTGATGTGGGGCTCCCTCATTCTCTCCTATTGAAGCTGTTCCATGGGGGATAAATAATGAAAGAGTGATTGGAGATGGAGGACTGGACCCAGGGTCTCCCACCAGGGTGCCCTAACCAGGACAGAGTCCTTCTCACTCCCTGGCCCAATGACTGTGTAAGTATTTATCCACAGTAGAACAGTCATTAGACTAGAGAGAGAGAGTGGGAGTGGGGAATGCATTTAATGGGATTTCTATTAAGGCTCCCAGAGGCTTTTGGCCATGGGAGACTATAAGTTAAAATGGATCATTACCATCCATTTGCTCCTTTCTTGCCCTTTCTTTTCTAGCTATTTCTACCATTCCACGCTGCTGGGCCATCTTTTGCTTTGCATGCATTGTTGGGAGAGCAGCACCTCCCTTCACGAAGTGACCCTGCTATGATGGTGCACACATTGGGCCACAGACAGAGGGGAGGGGAGAAAAATCCCCCACCCCCGAGACGGGTGGAACTGATAGTGTGGGGTGGGGGAAGCTGTGGATCTGCTGCATTCTCCCTGCTTCCTCCCAGGCTCCACCAGGACCCCTGCTTGCTCTGCACAGTGCAGCCAGGGGCTAGGAGAATGAAGACATGTGGAATGGCTGCTCTATGCACTCTCGGGTGCAGATGGATTTCCAAACACAAATCTGCCCAGGAGTTGCTGCTGGTCAGGCTGCAAATTTTGTGTGTATGCGTGAGTGTGTGCACGCAGGGGTGGTGGATATTGTGGCCATCACAGGTGTGCGTGCTCACAGCAACCCATGTTGCTGAAGAGGTGTGCTGCTGCATTTTGTCCTTGTTGTATTTTCCTGAGGACATACAGTTTCATATCCACATAATAAAAAGACCATCTGGTTACCGGGGTTGTTATGAACACTTTTGTATGGCTTGGCTACGTGTTAAGTACGCACGGACCCCTTTGCAGAGATTTTTAACATCACAATGCTAAATTGAACCTAAGTACACTATTACTTAGGTGATGGTGATTAGTCTCTTGTCCGATTCAAATATTTGCAACAGTTACCTTATTTGCATTACATACCTACTGCTGCTAACCCCCAAAACAATCATGGGATTATAACAAGAGTTGCAAATATCACATGTAGGAAGTGCTAGGAAAACTTAACAGGATGTATTAGGCTTGGCTGTGTTTAGATATTTGCCATACAACCCGGTACCAAGGGGTAATTTTTTAAGTGGTAGGGATTTGGTGTGGAGACTTACCCAAAACATGGGCATCCTTTAGGACACGGGTTTTCAACCTTTTTCTTTCTGAGCCCTCCCACCCCAACATGCTATAAAAACTCCACAGCCCACCTGTGCAACAATAATTGGTTTTCTGCATATAAAATCCAGGGCTGGCATTGGGGTAGCAAGCAGGGCAATTGCCTGGGGCTCCATGCCACAGAGGCTCCATGCCACAGGGGCTCCTGCAAAGCTACATTCAGCTTCAGCCCGAGGTGGTGGGTCTCAGGGCCATGGGCTTCAGCCCCGTGCAGTGGGGCATTGCCTGTCTACCCTGGGCCCCAGCGAGTCTGATGCTGGCCCTGCTTGGCGGCCCCCCTGAAACCTGCTCATGCCCCCCCAGGGGTCCCCGGACCTCTGGTTGAGAACCATTGCTCTAGGATAATAAAAGAATAGTCATTTTAAAGGAAGCGTCCAGCACGAAGGCTTATTCCAGCTCGCCTCCTGCCAGGATCTACTTTCAAAATGCCCTGGGTGGGAGTTTACGTCTCCTTCAGGGCCCAATCCTGCAAGATTTGAGAACCCTCCACTCCCAGGAAAATCAAGAGATAGTCAGCTTCTTAGAGCTGCCTCCCTCCCTCCCATCTCATCCCTTTGCATCTCAGCCACCCCCAGCACCTGGCCAGTGAGGGGGTGCTGAGATCTGTGTGGAAGTGGGAGTCCAGCAGCCAGGTTCAACCCTTCAGCAGTCCTGGCCTTTAGCCCAGAGCTGGAGCTTTGGCATCCCTGCAGCAGGTGGGAAGAGAGGCAGGTCAGGTATAGGGTGACCAGACAGCAAGTGTGAAAAATCGGGACAAGGGGTGGGGGGGGGTAATAGGAGCCTATATAAGAAAAAGACCCCCCAAATCGGGACATCTGGTCACCCTAGTCAGGTAGGATAATTAGGCATGAGGAAGTGAGAAGAGCTGGGGAGCAGTAGTACTAACTTAAAAGTCATTCACTCATCTCCCTCTGCAGGAGAGAATTGAACAATATAAAGCCCTGGTCATGCAAAAATCAATGCATGCCGGTAACTTTGTGTAGGGGAGGAGCTCCGCTGACTTTGGGGGTCAGGTAATGGCAGGCCGGGGCCCTAAGAGAGTGACCAGGAGTTAGGGTGACCAGATGTCCTGATTTTATAGGGACAGTCCCGATTTTGGGTCTTTTTCTTATATAGGCTCCTATTACCCCTCCACTCCCGTCCCGATTTTTCACATTTGCTGTCTGGTCACCCTACCAGGAGTTGCCCTGAGAGCAGGGGGAAATGTGCCCGCTAAGCCTGGGAGCAGGAGGCCGCAGGGACCTGTCCCTTCCCCTCTCCTCCTGCCTTCTGCAAACCAACCTTGCACCTTTTCCCTGGGCAAGGCAGAGAGGAAGCACAGTCCTGCCTGAGCGGAATATTAATTCCCACGCCCTGAGCCTCTGGCTGCCAGAGCAGCAGCTGCCTGGCTTGGGGGCTGCTTGTTGTTTGTTTGCAGCAATCTGGCCTGATGTCAAGCCGCCTTCCCTGATCCCACCCCGTTTATTATCCCCTACTCCTCCCCTCCACCCAGCACAGCTCCTCTCTCCCGATTGGCTCCTTCCCCTTTCACTCCAGCCAGCATTTCCTGGATGAGACATGGCTGCAGAGGGAGAGGAGAGAGAGACACCAGCAGCGGCCAGACCCGCCTCAGCACCAGCCTGCGGCGCTGAAGCCCATTGGGGCAGCCGGCCCTCCGGCCTGGAGACTGTAGGGACGCTGCACGGTGGTAAACTCTCCTTTTCTTCGTACCTAGGCGGCGTTGGGTCCCTGCCTTCCATCCGTCCCAATTGCACTAAACAACAGGAACATGCCTCATGCTGCAGCACTGAGCCAAGTGGAGCACAGCAAAACCTTACAGGAGTTAGTCTCCCCCCCCCCCTTTTAGTCAGGGCAATTCTGTGCCTCCCCCCCTATAGAAGCATTGCAATAACATGCAATGAAAAATTCAAGGGATCCAGATTGCTGCTTTCCCCCTTTTTCTCTGGGCTTTCAGGGGTTCAGTGCGTCTTCCCAGATTTTCGCTTGGCTATAGCTAAATTGTGAGGGGGGGGGGTGGTGTAGACGTACACCCAGCCCTTGCAGAACCTGATCTCTTTAAGGGCTCTACAGATTATAAATGTGTGGGGGGAAAACTGAGCCCAGGTGGGTGAGGTAATATCTTTGGATGAAACCCGAAGAGGAATCTCTTACCTTTCACCAGAGCTGATTCCCTCAGACGCTGTCTTTCTGTGACTGAGTCTGTGGGAACATCTGTTATAGAAGAAATCCTGAGCCAAAGGATGATGTGGTGGTTCCTCAGCCTTGTTATGGAGAGGACCAAACTCATAACACTCTTTCAAATGACAGCTCTGCTCAGGGTAGCAGGCGTAGGTCTCAGTGGAGGTGAGTGACCTCTCTCCATTGCTTTCCAGGACTTAACCTGTTCTCAGTCAGGCAGACCTGTGCAGCTGAATTTCCACCAGTCGGTGGTGAGACAAAATGTCTTTAATGGGGTGTGTGTTGATCTGTTGCTGGGCTCAAAAATACTGTTTGAGGTAGCTGCACGTTGCTGTTTGAACCCAGGCCCTCTCCCCATCCCTGTGGCGGAATCTGCCTGCAATAGCTAAATAGTTCAGCGGGATTCTCGCTAGGCTTTTTCACTCCAAGCTGCGATGTGGTTTTAGAAACTCTTTTGTGTCATACAAGCTCCTAAAATATATAAATGGGCAAGAAGTGTGGCAGCTCAAACTCAATCTGCCCCTTCTCGGGGGGAGGTGAGAACCCCAATGCAATGTTTTTGGTGTGTTTTTTTTCTTTCTTCTTAAAGTGAATTTAGTGCTGGTGAAAGATGCTGTATTTATAGCACTAGAAAATGAAGTAATCTATTTATTCCTTCACACTACACTGCCAATTTACCTCAAGGACCATCTGTAGGTGTAATCGGGTAGATCAGTTTCTCTGGCTTGTTCAGCCCTCCCTCTCTGTGCTAATAAGGGAACTAGTGGTGGTGGTGATTTTGGTGATATACTCACAGTCCTAATGAAAACTAGACTGAAACCCACCAAACTCCCTTCAGCTACCATGGGCTACTGACCTGGGCTGGATTGGAAAGCAGCAACCTAGAGGAAGGCTCTGAATCCTATTACTGTTCAGACTTCTCATGGTGTGGTAGGGACTAGCAGTAAACCAATAAGCAATATTTTCAGAGGTACAATGACATCGATAATACTGGTACATCACTAAAAGTGTGGTGATGAGCTCTGATAATAACTTCAATGTACATTCATGTATCAATAAACTTGGTAAAACAAATTGTTGGCCAAATGATAAAATAAGAGCAGTAGAGGGGGTTAGGGAATCTATTTTCAACACTGAACTCTTTTTTTTTAATGAATAGATCAATATATACAAGTGTATATATGTGTTCCTATTGTCTGTTTTTTATCACTGTGTGACTGTTTGGCTATCATTGAGAGGCTGATGTTAGGCTCATATTCTGAGAACTTATTTTCTGTTTTCTGTTCCAGAAGTATCACAAATCATCCTATAATGGAGGCAACCAGACAAACGAGAATTTCTCGACCGCACAAGATAAGTGAATCCTCCAAGGTTAGTGAATTCTGCATTGCTTGCTAAAACTTGTACAAAAAATTATGATTACTTTGAAAGAGGCGCCTCTCCTTTTTTTAAGGGGGCGGGGGGTGAGACAACGGTGATGAAACAACTGGATATTTAGTTCCTAGGTATATAATGTAACAAGTTGATTTTAAAATGCAAGTTTATTCCATTGGCGGCAATTAAAAAAACTGCAGCAAATAGGCCATCTGTTCAGAGTGACTCATGATTTTGAAAAATGGCACATAGTGGCAACACATAATCCTTTTCTGTATCTAGAGATTTTGCACCAGTAATTCAAAGGGGGTGTATTTAATTTTGTTGCTGAGTTGACATTTTTTAAAGATTTGTTAAAGAGACAAGTTAAATTTTATACCCGGGCTTAGGTTTTGTATGAATTCTAACCCTGATCCTGCAAACACTTACACATGTGAGCACTCTCTGTGAACTCGCTGGGACTGCTCACATGCATAACGTTCACTTTCTATGTAACGGCTAACAGTGCTGGGATCTGTTTCTGCACCAATGCACAGCTACATTGACTTCAGTTGGGATCCCACGGTAGTCCATACTAGTAGATTCTGATGCAGAAATGGAGACTAAATGTTGTAAATCCTTAATGTTAATAATGATTCCATTAATTTTATTTAATCTTAGTGAAAACGGGGGAGGGTTGTATTTCAATATTGCTCTGCAGTTTTTGCAGTCTGAACACTATGCCCTTATGTTAGTACAAGGGAGCCAGAAAAGCTAAATTCGTCAGTTTCAATATCTTTGTTGTCAAAGTTGAATGAAAAGCAAAGAGTAAAGCATTAATAATAGTCCAGAGTAAAATGGATCTCCGAACTTTTCTCGGCTATAATAACTCCAAGTGTTAAGAAACAGGTAAATAAACATTTTTAAGATACATGACTTTCAATCTTGTCCCTTTACCACTGCACAGATTGCATGTAGCATTTAAAAACTGTAGCATAATAATCGCTTTACAAATCTATAATCTCAACAGCATTGTTTTGGTCTTTTTGCATATGCAGTTGCTATTATTATTTATTAACTTTAGAATTACTAGTTAATATTAAACCTGTTATACAGAATATAGATAGCATGGGAAAACTGTTAATTTTTAATGTCATAGTTGTCTTGGTCTTGACTTTTGGAGCGATCTGTTTTTCTCAATGGTCTAAGAGTGAATAGATGACTTAGTAAGCGAGTGAAGGCTATTAACGTATTCTGAGTCATTACTGCATAGTCCCGTGTGTGTGCTCAGTTTATGCTCAGTGTTCAAAGTGGCAGCACTTCTCCACTGAGACAAGAAGTCAGGGAATACAAGTTGTCATAAGTGGCATTCAGGATTACCCTGCTGACTTTGCAGCACGTTTAATAAATAGGAGCCTTTGGTAACTTGTAAATTCTGCTGTAATCTCGTTATGCAAGACAATGGTATTAAAGAATGCTAGAGAGAGAGATGATAATCCTGTTACAAAGGGAAGAGAGCATATATTATTTTTAGTTTAATCCAATATCTATACGTCTGAGGTCTTCAGAATAGGGCAGGCCTGCACAACATGTGGCCCGGGGGCCACATGCGGCCCGCGTGGGCTCACTGTGCGGCCCATGGGGGGGGGGGGGGGGGGAGGGGGAGGGGGTGAGTAGGTGGGCTCACTGTGCGGCCCCAAATCTGGGACTGTGTCCGTTGGTTCTTTTTGCTGCTTGTCTCTGGGCTGGGGGTTGTCCCAATGCTGCAAAGAGGGTGTTCCCAAAGGAACGTGCTTGCTTCTAACCCCCGAGGCCGTCAGTGTGTCTGCTCTTCTCTAGTCAGCCCACTTGACAAGTCTGATTGTCCTTGGTCTGGTTCCCATCCCCTCTCCAAGGGTTGCAGCTGTCTGGAGGTGCCTGCCTTCCTCATTCATTCAACAGGGCAATTGAATACAAAGTGGGGGGAAGATCTTCTTCTACTTCTAGCAAAAAGACATTTTTCTTTTACCTTAATTATACTACCTTAGGGGCCTGCTATAACATATTACCAAGGTTCAATACAAAGTCATATAAAAGTTATACAAAAATGCATAATGCAGAGATTTATCTACAACTCCATTGACTGACTGTTCTGTGCAGTAATATAGTGACCCCTGGGGGGTGTGTGTGAAGAGGGGTGTGATGGTGGGGCCGAGTGGGGAGGGGGCGGGTCCTATTTTACTGCTTTGATCTGGTCACCCTATGCGCGTTGTTTCTTTTCCCCTCTATAGGCTTCCACACCGCAGCGCTGGGGAAGGAGGGTTGTTTCCGCGGGGTGGGCAGCGCTGGGGGGTGGGGTGGGGTGTTTCCACGGGGCCAGGGGGTTTTGGCCCTCAGCTGTTTTCTTTGGAGTAATATGGCCCTTGCCGCTTTACGAGTTGTGTAGGCCTGGAATAGGGTGTTACAAGCTGTCTGCTATTATCTGGTCATTGTCTAATGAAAGTTTGTTGTCTTGCAGAACCAGCCCAAAATTACTGGTTTATCTTTTGGAGACTCCATATAGCACACTTGTGTCATTGCATGCTCTCTTATTTATTTGATGTTACTTACGTCTGCTTTTGAAAAATGCTTTAACAAAGATTAAAAACGTCCTAAAGTTTTAAATACATTCCATTTGTCATTGGGGGTTCACCTTGGAGTCTGCTGACAGCATTTTAACATTTCTGTGATTAATGAGACCCTTTCAGTGCTCTTTTTGTTATTTATTACTAGTGTTACAGTAGTGCCTGGAGACCTTGACTGAGATCAGGGCCCCGTGATGCTGGGTCCTGTGCAAACACATAGTTCCTGCCCCGAGGAACTTAAATTCTAAGACCTTGTCTACATGGGGAACGATTTTAATAATGT
This sequence comes from Chelydra serpentina, assembly GCA_037349315.1. Taxonomy (NCBI): domain Eukaryota; kingdom Metazoa; phylum Chordata; order Testudines; family Chelydridae; genus Chelydra; species Chelydra serpentina. The sequence goes on from JBAIAC010000026.1 coordinate 33,764,514, forward strand.
AAGGTGCAAATTTAAACTGACATGGTTATACTGGTATAATCCCCCCCATTCCCTGTGTGAACACTCTTATTCCAACAGAACAGTGCATTTTTTATGTTGCCTAAGAAAGGGTTGAAGATAAACCTAAAAAAGCCACTCTTACCAGAAAGTGTGTATCCACATGGCAAGTTATAGCTTTATACTTATCAATATAACTGGTAAAACTTCCCCAATTTAGGGATGCTTATTTGCATTTTCTCTAATCCCTTGCAGCACAGTTCCAGCTCCGATATAGTGCCAAAGTGTAGGTAGGGGCATGGTCACAGGGCAGAATCCCACCCATAGAAGCTTTCACAACCTCTATGTAACCTTCTCCACATCTACAATTGTTAATATTGGTCTAGCATTTGACCGACCATGTACCACATTCTAGACTTCCAATATATAATATGCAACAATTAAAAATGAAAACTAATTTAGCTTCTGGATGACAGCAACAGTCAGTTGGGAATGGGTTACCACCATACCAGGTGGTTCTAAACACAGATGAACAGTATTATTATTATTCGAGTGCAGATGGTGTGTGTTGGACCTGTATGGAGAGGAAGACACAATCGGTGCCCCAAGGAGCTTACAAATGAGCCATCCTGCCAAGATTTACCATAGGAGTAGCTTTTACGTAAGTCTTGGGAGGGTGACTGCTGAAGTCGGACACAAACCCAGCACGACAATTTTTATACATGAGTTGAATGATCAAACTGCAAGCATTGCTGTATGAACATTGTCCACTCCCAATATATATTATATACCTAGTAGGTTACTTTTAAAAGACTTAATAGGTCCTTTGGGGTCTGAGTCAAGAGAGGGGGTTCCAGACATAAGCAGATGTTTGGAAGAAAGTGGGAAGAGCAGAGTGGGAGCCAGTTAGGCCGGGTCTATACAACAGACTTTTGCCAGCATAGATATGTTGGTCAGGGTATGATGAGATGTGATTTATGACTAATAGAGCTGTGCTAACAAATATGCTTAGTGTAGACCAGGGATCGGCAAGCTTTGGCCCGTGGCCCGCCAAATAAGCCCCCTGGTGGGCTGGGCTGATTTGTTTACCTGCTGCGTCTTCAGGTTCGACCGATCGCAGCTCCCACTGGCCGCGGTTCGCCGCTCCAGGCCAATGGGGGCTGCGGGAAGCAGCGCGGGCCGAGGGATGTGCTGGCTGCCGTTTCCTGCAGCAAGAAGGAGGTTTAGATACAGCAGTGACCGAGTAGGAGGTAATGATGGCAGAAATGTACCGTAGGAAAGGTGGAGTTCTGTAATTTCTTGAAAGTAAGGAGAAGCTTGTGCTTCAAGGACATTGTTTTATGCCAGGGCTGACTATGCCAAATTGGCATCTAAATTGAACCCAGAATAAAAAAATGGTTTTCTTTCCTTATATGTACTATACCCGGTGAAAAAGAGTATCTGCTCTTCTGTGAGGATGAACACTTCATCTACTCAAGGAAGCTGCAATCTGATATCATTTCTAAGGACATAAGAATGAGATATGCCTATCTCCTAGAACTGGAAGGACCTTGAAAGATCATCGAGTGCAGTCCCCTGCCTTCACTAGCAGGACCAAGTACTGTCCCCTGACAGATTTTTGCCCCAGATCCCTAAACGGCCCTCTCAAGGATTGAACTCCCAACGCTGGGTTTAGCAGGCCAATCCTCAAACCACTGAGCTATCCCTCCACCTCCAATGGCCATATAGCATCAGACACATGGTCCATCTAGCCCAGTATCCTGTCTTCTGGCAGTGGCCAATGCCAGGTGCTTCAGAGGGACTGAACAGAACAGGGCAATTATCAAGTGATCCGTCTCCTGTCATGCAGTCCCAGCTTCTGGCAATTTGAGGTTTAGGGACACTTGACGCATGGGGTTGTGTCCCTGACCATCTTGTCTAATAGCCACTGATGGACCTATCCTCCATGAACTTTTCTAATTCTTTTTTTTTTTTTTTTTCCCCTAAGCCCAGTTATACTTTTGGCCTTCACAACATCCCCTAGCAATCAGCGCCACAGGCTGACTGTGCGTTGTATGAAGTACTTTCTTATGTTTTAAAGCTGCTGCCTATTCATCTCATTGAGTGACCCATCATTCGTGTGTTATGTGAAGGGGTAAATAAGACTTCCTTATTTACTTTCTCCACACCACTTATGATTTTATAGACCTCTATCATATCCCCCCTTAGTCATCTCTTTTCTAAGATGAAAAGTCCCAGTCTTTTTAATCTCCCCTCATATAGAAGCTGTTCTGTACCCATAATCATTTTTGTTGCCTTTCTCTTTACCGTTTCTAATTCTAATACATCTTTTTTTGAGATAGGATGGCCAGAACTGCATGCAGTATTCAAGGTGTGGGCATACCATGGATTTATACAGTTAAATTCTTTATTTCAGGTGTACAGATGGGCTGACCACTCTAGTCTAGTCCTTCAGAGTCTGAATGAGCAGAGACACCAAGGACTTTTCTGTGATATTATTCTGGTGGTGGATGAACAAAGAGTCCCTGCCCACCGGAATCTCCTGGCTGTTTGTAGTGACTACTTCAACTCCATGTTCACCATTGGCATGCGAGAAGCCTATCAAAAAGAGGTTGAACTATTTGGAGCCTCTTACATTGGTCTCAAAGCTGTGGTGGATTTCCTATATGGCAGTGAGCTGTCCTTAGATGGTGGCAACATTGATTATGTGCTGGAAACAGCTCACCTGCTGCAGATCTGGAAGGTGGTTGACTTCTGTTGTGAGTATCTCGAAAATGAGGTCAGCGAGGAGAACTACCTGTACCTTCAAGAGCTAGCCTCTATTTACAACCTGAAACGCCTTGACTCCTACATCGACTCTTTCATCCTGCAGAACTTTGGCACACTCTCTTTCACGCCTAACTTCCTGCAGAACATTTCTATCCAAAAACTCTGCCAGTATCTGGGGAGCAGCAACGTGCAGCAGGAATGTGAGCACGACTTGCTGCAGGCGGCCTTGCAGTGGCTGACCCAATACCCGGAAAGGGAAAACGAGGCTTACCAGGTACTGGACAACATTCATTTTCCCTTGATACCGAAGAGTGACCTCCTCCATCGAGTCAAGCCTGCTGTATGCTCTCTTCTCCCGAAGGAAGCAAACTGTGAGGGGTTTATAGAAGAAGCAGTGAACTATCATAACAACGTCACAGCCCAGCCAGTGCTCCAGAACAAGCGGACGGCTTTGCGTACGAACGAAGAGAGGCTCCTCTTTGTGGGTGGGGAGGTTTCGGAACGGTGCCTGGAGTTAAGCGATGATACCTGCTTCCTGGACACCAAAAAGGGGCAATGGATAACAGAAACGCCACTCCCAGCCAGGCGAAGTCACCACTGTGTTGCAGTGCTGGGAGGTTTCATCTTCATAGCTGGAGGCAGCTTTTCTAGAGACAATGGAGGGGATGCAGCTTCAAATCTTCTATATAGGTATGATCCCCGCTGTAACCAGTGGATAAAGGTGAGACTCAAGCTGTATTACATCTTATTCTTTTAAAGTCCTTAATGTTTATTTTTATCTTTGCTAGTGGAAGGAGAACACTCGTGGTGGGCACTAAAATATACCCCCATATTTATGTTTGAAAACATAAAACACCCCTCTCAGTAGACACAGCTAACTGGATAACTTCTGTGAACACTGTAGTTACACCAGTAGTGAAAGACTATGTCATTTCAAAAATTGGTAGTGATGAGGGGCCAGATTTTCAACTCCCGTTGGGGCATAGGCACCTAACCTGCTTAGACACTTTTGAAAATCCCATTTGGCACCCATCTATATCTTTAGGTGCCTAAACAACTATGAAAATCTGGCCCAAAGTGCTGTGCAAGAACCACTATGCAAAATGTTACGGCCATACAGGGATCAGAGTAATTAAAGATGGAAAACATATATTGAATCGAGTCTTTCCCCTTCCATGTCTGAGTAGAGGACCCCCTCCCTCCCAATATTAATCCGATACTACATTTTGGACTGTTCTTTCATTCTTTGTGCACTCCGAACCCCCTCGGGTTCAATGTTTGAGTCTATCGCAGTATCTCTGGGTGCACAGGATATTGGGAGATGGGCCCGTGTATCACTAAGGTATAGAGTGGTTTGTCTCTTAGGCTATATCTGCACTTGGAGCTAGGGGATTTTCCAGCTCGCGTAGACTGACTTGTGCTAGCTGTTATCAAGCTAGCTAAAAATAGTAGGGTAGCCGCAATAGCACGGGCAGCGACTAGCCACCCCAAGTGCATATCCATGCAGTCCAAGTGGATTTCTACTCAGGGCAGCTAGGCCATGCCGCTGCCACAGCTATGCTACTATTTTTAGCATGCGAGCTCGAAGAGAGCTAGCATGAGTATGTCTACGCAAGCTGGGAATCAAACCCTTCGCTCCAAGGGTAGATCCAGCGTTAGATGCTTTCCATTATCCCTCCATGACTTTTAACTTCAGTGCTAATGTATCACGTGCTACAGAAGAGCAAAGTTTTATTGTTGTCTTAGTATGTATGGCAAACACAAATAGCAGCCCTTTTTAAAACTCATAGGAGGAAACCAATCTTCTTTAAACTTACTTACCGATTGTTTGAGGATGTCGGTATTTAATTGTATTTATTTATTTTGCAGGTTGCCTCCATGAGACAGCGACGAGTAGATTTCTACCTTGGAGCCATTACAGATATGCTGGTAGCTGTTGGTGGGAGGAACGAAAATGGGGCTCTTTCTTCAGCTGAGACCTATAGCCCTCAAAAAGATGCCTGGTCTTATATAGCAGGCTTGCCAAGGTAACAGTGGTCTGTTTAGAAAACCATGTTTTCTTTAAAAAAAGAACTCTCCGAGATCCACTGTGTTCAGTCCTATATGTGAGTATCCTGGGAGGAATAATCTGAGCAGCTGTCTCTTGGAGGCCATGAATTTGAGATGCACTGGCGTTGTCTTTGGCCTCCACCTTGAGGTTACAGCTGTAACAGGGCAAGGGAAAGGGCCTTCTTATTTCACGTTCTGTGTTTGTAGACTGTCTTTCCTGAGGTTGGTCTCAGTGCAATCCCTTTAGATTGTTTAGATCTCGGTGCAAGGCATTATTTGGGTGGGTTCTTTTAGCACCATGTATTTTATGTCCTCTATTTCGGGCTTTTTGCTGCCTGCTCTTCCTTGCGGGTATTTTTATGCGGGCTGCTTGTACACTTGCCAATATGGAGAGATCCGTGTGCCACAGGTATGCAGTCCAAGTTAAAACTTCATTGTTCCACTTCTGAGGATGCTTGAATTGTACCATGAGCACCATTAACACTTGACTTTACTTACATCCCAAATCGACACCTAGAATTTCAGGGTGGTGACCTTTTGAAGGTGGCAGTGAGATCTTTCCCACTGGTATGGTGGCAGTTTGTTTTGATATGTGTTGGCAAATGCCTGTTCAGATGTTGTCATGATATTGCATGAGTCTCTGAGGTTCGTAAAGGTAGCTGCTGCTCATGTTGTGCTACCAGAGTACACAGCAGCCTATGATTTCAGTAGCCCCGTTTGCTTGGTTGTTATTAGGTGGTATCGCCAATAGACCCCTTCAGAGTTTTCTTTGCCTAGAATGTGTGGTGTGTTTCTTATTCTCTGATGCTAACAGTTAAATAAAATCAAATAAATAAATGGAGATATGCCTTATCTCCTAGAACTGGAAGGACCTTGAAAGGTCATTTGAGTCCAGTCACCTGCCTTCACTAGCAGGACCAAGTACTGTCCCCTGACAGATTTTTTTGCCCCAGATCTCTACGTGGCCCCCTCAAGGATGGAACTCACAACCCTGGGTTTAGCAGGCCAATGCTCAAACCACTGAGCTATCCCTCCTCCCAGTTCAGTCCCTAGTTGCCAAATTTCAGAATCCTGGATGGCAGAGAGGACTCCTTTTTCCCGTTCTGTGTTGGACACATGTAGCTATGTGAATATGACCTGGACCAACAACAGGGCTCAGTGCTGAGAAGCAAGAGGCCGATATTCTTCCGTGCATGTATGCGGGTCTGGTAGTTGAGATTAAACACCATCAAATCCCCCAGGCTCCTGGGTATGGGGGAGAGGTCTCTACACAAATGAGAGTTAAGGGCCTACCTGTCATTTGTGCCTATGGAGAGCCACCCCCTAGATCACATGAGGATTACATTTTAATACAGTTGTGGACAATCCTACCCACACCCTCCCCTTCACGGTCAAATAATGTTCTTGTGGCAACTACAGCAATTACCGTTGCGTGTAAGTGACATTCGGCAAGTACGTTTATATTGCTGTCCCCTTTTGACCTGAGTGGCTAGTCAAAGTTTTGCAGGCTTGGGGATGTTCCAGTTGGAAGTAGAAATTGGTGGAGTCTGGTATTTTCTTTGCAGTTTTGTTACATTACAAAAAAGAAGGAACAAAGTGCGGTTTCTCTGAATGCAGAAGGAAACAAATAGCAGGAAACGGCTTCTTTTGCTCAGCACCAAGAGCGCTCTTTTAACCTGCCCCCAAAAATCCTCTTCCCAGGGTCACCCACCATGCTCTCCGCTGCTTTCTAGGTGAGCTCTCTCTCTCTCTCTCTCTCTCTCTTTCTCTCCTTCTGTCTTTCCCAGTTTTTCTGTTCTGACTCCTCCCCCTCCAAAAAAACCCCCCAACAACAATACTCAGCCAAAAGCTCCTGGAAAGGCTCCCATGCAGCTTTTGCCTTGCGGGAGGGTTTTAACTCAACCCATAACTAGGTTCCATCCAGCTCAGAACAATATATTTTTAGCTGTTTCTTAATGGAAATTTAGCAGCTGGAAAAGGAGGCGGCCTGGCAGGATTCAATGTAAATCAATGGCTGTCGGTAAATGTTGATTTCCGCTGGTGCCGAAATCGACAACAACAAAAATCCATCAGTAACAGTCCGTGCGAGTGACGCCTCCCACTCCTTTCCCCTGCCCTGCATCTTGCACAGCCGCAGGGCCTGTGGCACCCAATCCCTGCAGGCGCAAGAAGCCCTTAGCAGCTCTGCTGTAGAGGAGCCGCAGAGGGCTCCATGCACAGCCATGCGGCTGGTGACACTGGATCCCTGCAGGCACAAGGTGAGGGGAGGACTGTGGTCCTGGTGGGGCAGGGCAGAGACCACAGCCAGGGCTGTGAGGAGAAGGACGAGCCCCCGACTGTGGGGGAAGTCACCCTGCTGTTGAATGGCTCCTGCCTGAGGATGGAGCCATTCAGCAACGGGGTGGCCTGCCTCATCACTGGGGGCTTGTCGTCCTCCTCGCAGTCCCCGCTGGGGTCTCCACACTGCCGGGTCAGGACCACAGCCCTCCATGCACCATGCAGCTGGATATTCTGGGCCCCACAGCTATGCAGGGAGCCCCTGTCAGCCTTACTGTCATCGCCGCCTTAACCCTTCCCCCACTCTTAATTTCCCACAGCTGTAAACATTAATATAGATGTTTTTATTTTAATCACTGAAAATGCAAAAAATAAATACATTGAATTCTGCCTAGCCTAGGAATAAGGCAGAGGAGTCACCGGCTTTCAACCAGCCGGCTTTCTCTCCACCGTGCGAGAACTTGTCCTTCAGATAAGACATTACTAATAGGGACTGGATAGTATTTTGCAGTCACGCACAAACACTACATGGAAAGAACATTATTAAGGTAGCCTAGTCAAGCGCTCAAAAGTTAGCAAATGTGTGGTTCGTTCAGCCTTAATTTGGCCCCTTGTGCATATCCATTATGATAGTATGTGGACAGGTAATTAGAGACTCTTTTGTCACATGGTTTTGTGTGTGTGTGTGTAATTTCCTAGTTTGTGGGGTGTTTTTAAAGTAAACTGAAAAAAACAGAAATTGCATTTTGTGGCATCATAGTGACACCTACATGGGCTCATCAGCAGGGTTGGAACCTTTAGATCTTCTGCGCAGACTCCTGCCACTTGAGCTAAAGGAGTAACTGATAGCAGCAGTAGGTTGTCATCCTCTATGTGTACCAACACTAGAGGGAGATCAGACGCACGCTTTGCCAGTGGGGTTCACAGCTGTTTGCTGACAGTGAGGCTCTGTAATCTTGGGTTCCATTTTAGTCTCTGGAGGGGAGTGTTTTTGAGTAGTTACAAATCATTGCATCTTCCCTTGCCCCCCTCCCCCCCAACCATGACCCTGTCTGTCCTATCCCCTCCAATCTGTCCCTGTCTCAGTCCTCTCTTTGCCTTTCCGGCTCTTTGTACCAGTCCCATTTCCTTTCCCCAGCCAGTTCTAGTTTCCCCCTCCAGGTTCCTTGTCCGATTTGTCTCTTCCCCTCCCTCCCCTCTCAGTCTCCATCCCCAGTTCCTTCTCTGTTTCTTTGCTGACCCAGTGGTAGTTCTCCCCGATGCCTTGTTAGATCGGCTTCCCATCCTCCAAGCCCCTGTGCGCACACACTGGTTCTTAGTTCCAGTCTGCTTGTCAGCCAGTCTCCGTCTCTCCTCCAGCTCCTGTGTCATATTCCCCACCCCGCATCCTCCCCAACAAACTAGCTCCCAGTTTCTTTGCCTAACCAGTCCCAGTCTCCCCTTTCCCATACTCCCCTAGTTCCTAATCCCAGTACTGTATCTGTGTTCAGCCAGTTTCGGTCTTTGCACACACCCTTCCTGCTCTCAGTCAGTTTCCCACACCGCCCCCTGCCTGGCCCCACCCTGGACTGGAGCAGTAATTGCAAGGAAAGCTTCACCCCTGTAGGCCTATATTAGAGGGTCCATGCTCAGTCATTCGGTGGGGGTGGCACATGCATGGTCTGGCCAGCAGTAGGAGCTGTGAGGGCTTGGAGCATGCTTAGGGAGGACAGAATCATGGAAGATTTTTAGCTGCTAAAACTGAAGATGTTTCTCCTGGGCCGGTGCAAATTATATTACATTTTGGCCAAATTTGGACTGGTTTTCATACAGACTGCGAAACCCTGATACAAAGGCCTCCCTCCCCCCTTGCCATATTTTAAGGCCCTGATCTAAAGTATGGTGGTGCTCACCCTTTTGAAAGAAAAGGTTGCTAGAATTTTTGACGTGAGCAAAACAAAACCTCAGCGTGGTACTAAACCATTTTGGCTGATTTTTTAAATTCCATCTGAGGCAGACACTTGGCATGGAAAATTTCAGCCCGAATGATTAAAGTTTGGCAAAATTATAAGCAGCTGAAAACAGGATCTTATAATGGGAAGTGTCAGACCACCTTAATAATATCAGGAATATTTTTGCAGGACAGGCACCATGTAACATTGAACAATGAGCACCTGCAGCTGCCATTCACTTGGAGTTGTGGGCCCTCAGACCTTCAGAAAATCAGGTGAAGAGCATGCTGCTCATCCAATTATTAGTATTTTTTAAAGAGAAATCCTGAGCTTTTCTTGCCGTCGCTGGATGGCTCTACTGCAGCAGAAGCTGTAATTCACACTGCATTACATCAGGAGAAGGTTCTTCGAAACTGGCACGGCATCTCTCATTGATATTGTTGCTTGAAACCGTTTCCTCCAAAACACCTCTGCTCAGCAGGTCTGACCACTTTCCCTTAGACACATATGGCAAAATGCCTGGTGCCTTCAGTGGGAGCATGACTGGGCCTGTTGTGTTAAAACTACCGCAGTTCTGTTGCACCCCACATCCTTTTTCAGAGGCTTAAACAATGGTGTTTGTGCAGAATTCAAGGTGACCAAAGCTAAGTGTGCGCACTATGTTTTGAGCCATTTGCTATGATTTCTAAGTCTGCTTGGTTTGTGTGGCTTTTAAGCACCTTTTAAGTCAGGTTAGCTAAAACAGGACTAGGCTGTTTCAGCAGATCATATGCTGTATTGGAAAGTAAGGACGTGATGGACAGCTTGATGTTTCACAGGAATCTGCCGACCGTACTACAGCAGAACTCCTGCTATTCAGTGAAGTTGTTCAGCAGTCAGAAGGCAAAAAGGAGAAATCTCAGGACATTTTCCATGGCTGTGTCTATGGTAGATTTTCCAGCTGTGATTGAGAGGAGCTGTCAAATGCGGTTCCTTGCTCAGCCATTACTAAGCTCTGCTGTCCTGTTGGGATAGGTAAAAGTCAGCTGAGTTCACTCAGTGTCAGTCGAATTGTCTCTAAAAACAAACAAAAAACCATGGTGGACTGATTTGCTACGATGGGCACTGATCATTGTTGATCCTGTCCACGTCAGTAGTGCAACTGAATGCAACACGGGGTATAAAGGAAGCTCATTTGGTCTGTGTGGGTTTTTTTGTTTGTTTTTGTTTTCCTTTTCAAAGCTACTGAGCCTCCCCAGCTCCCATTGTATTAAATGAGGGCAGTGGATGCTCAGCACCGTCCATAAACTCAGTTAGTTTTGTGTGGGGAGGACATGCTGAAAAAGGTCCTAGCACAGATTCAGCTTGTGGCTCAAGACATCTGAGTTTGGATCCTCCTTTGGAATGTCTGTTAACTTGTTCTCGCTTCATGTAGAGTTTTTAAGGCTCTTCTGAGAGTCTGATGACTTGGTCAAATGCAACTAAGTCTTGGGGCGTCCTCTCTCCAAAGTCTCTGTATGAATGGTGCTGCTACTCGGACGGCCATGCTCCAGCCACTTGGCACCGTTTCACCAAGTGGGACGGCACTGTGGTAGTCTTCGTATTCCATTTCAAGGACCCTCCTGCGTCCTATAGTTGGAGCTTGCTTGTGTGTCTCAATAACAAATCTTCCAAACAGCAGTATTGTGAAGGAGGGCTGGGTCATGGGCTTTTACATGCAGCAGCTGGATTAACAAGTGTACATCTTTTATCTTCTCTCAAAATGATAATTTAAGATATACCTTGGTTTTCTTTGTTCTTGGCACTATATAGATGTGGAAGAAGCTAAGGTAGTGGGCCCAAAGAGTTTACAGTCTGTAGCTGAGAACGAATCTCGCTCTGTGAAATAAAAACAATTCTTAGATTCTGTCCACATTGAGTCCTGAGCATGTTTAAGCATGGTTCTAAATCATTTCACGCTAAACTGATTTTAATATGGATTCAGCTGTCATAGGGTTAGGCCTAACACTGTTTAAACCACTTCAGTGTGAAGCTGAAATACTTGCTTCAGGAATCATGGTTTTTAATGACCATATTACAATAATAGATGGGGTTGGAGGGGTGCGAGTCACCCTGTAGGAAGTAGCATGTGCTTCTGGTTTTATACTGACCATGTCTTTACGTTACAGAGATAAATGTTGGACTCAAATGGGAAAGTAGAGAGAGCTAATCATAACAAAAATTTTGAAAACTTATCACAACAAAGTAATGGTCACAGCCTCAGAATTCTCTTTGGAGTTCCTGTCACGGAGCACTATTCCTATAGAGCCTGAGACGGTTTTCTGAGCTTGGTTTGCTGTTCTAGGAAATATAACTCTAGATTATTTGTTTTTGCATATTCATAGTCATCAGCAATTTTGATAGCAAAATTAAAACAGAAGAAATTAAACAGGTGACTTTTTCTGTGCCTCCTTAAGCTTTATTCCAAACAGTCCTGAATCTTCTGGTCATATTCCATATTTAAATTTATAGGGTGTCCCAGAACAGTGGTCCCGGTTTGCAAATGAGGAATGTAGAACAACCTCCCTTCTGCCCCCTTTCCTCCCCTCCACTGATTGATTTTAAACTCGAATATTTCTCTGATTGGTGAATCTAAACCAATGTTTTTCTAAATTCTGGGAATGGGAGTTCTGAGGAATGAGTTTGTGGACTATCAGTGGGGACTCTCAAACTAACAAAAAAAATCCCCAGCAAAAAGTTACAGTTGTTGTTGTTTGCAGTTGTGGGTACTTCTCTCTGAAGTGACTGGCTTCTGTCAGAAGCCGATCTCCTTTTTAAAAAAAGGCGATAAAGCAATTTAAGGCTCTAGGTACTTCGGAGCTGTTTTTCTAGGGATGATGTTCCCTGGCCCGTGCTATCGTTAGAAAGTCCTCTCTGGCATACAGATTTAAGGTGAGATTTTCAAAAACATTCATCGTTGATCTAACTCTGCTTCTGTTGAAGTCAATGGGAGTTGATGTCAATGGAAGTCAAGTTAAGTCAAAGCTGATTGGTTTTGAAAATCCCACGCTCAGTGAGTGAATTGTCTTTATTTTCATATAAGGTCACTTCACCAATCCTAAATTTAGCACAGGCTAGACTCTCCATGAGTTACACTCCATCTGCTGGAAGCCAAAGGAACCACACTCTCAGATGATACCACTGCTCCCATAAAACCTTCATAACTACTCCTTGCCCAGCAAATCTTCCTTTCTTATTTTTCTTCCACACTTTCCTTGGGACTTTAATAGACCCAAACACTTTACTTACTTACTTACTTAATAATATTAGCGAGAGCAGTGCTACTTCTGCTGTTTCCTAAAGCCTTTTCATGATGCTGAGAAAGTTGAACAAACACTACTCTTTAGTGGACCCCTGCTTAATAACTAACTAACTAACTTTTTATTATAATTTAGTTCAATTTTAAGTATCACTTTTAAATGTAACAGATATGAAATAACTCACCTCTTCACTGTATGGGCTGCACTGATATTTAACAATCACTGTTAAATATTTGCACTAGTCTGCAAAACCACTAAGTTGTTGTTGTTTGCCTATCCTAGGTTTACCTATGGGCATGCTGGCACTGTCTACAAGGAATTTGTTTATATCTCAGGGGGCCATGATTACCAAATCGGTCCCTATAGAAAAAATCTCCTTTGCTATGATTACCGCACAGATGTCTGGGAGGAAAAGCGGCCAATGATCACTGCTCGGGGGTGGCACAGCATGGGCACCTTGGAGGACAATATCTATTCTATTGGCGGCAGTGACGACAACATAGAAACCATGGCACGCTTTGACATTCTGAGTGTGGAGTCTTACAGCCCTCCGTGTAACCAGTGGACCAGAGTTTCTCCCTTGTTTCAAGCAAATAGTGAGTCTGGAGTGGCAGTCTGGGAAGGCAAGATTTATATTCTTGGAGGCTATAGCTGGGAAGACACCGTCTTCTCCAAAACTGTCCAGGTGTATGACAAGGAGAAAAACAAGTGGTACAGAGGAACTGACCTTCCCAAAGCTATTGCCGGTGTGTCTGCGTGCGTCTGTGCATTGAAACCCAGAAAGGAGGACAAAAAGAAAAAGACAAAAACAAAGAAGCATCAGGATCGAGGAAGATGACACAGCTTGGGAACCTTGTAACTAATCATCTCTTTCTAATCTTCTTTTTTTTTAAAAAAAAGGAATAAAGAAAACAGTGTCTGAAACCTTAGAGAACATGTGGTCGAACATCTTTGGGTGAGGGTCACGTGAAGGTAACTACTACTACTGAATGGTGGTGAGGTTGCAAAGGGTGCTATGCTACTCATCCCATACATTTAGTTGTAGTCTGTTCCTTCTGTGGTTCTTAGCTTTTAAACATTATTATAATCATAATAATAAAAGGTAAAAAAATTAAAAAATTAAAAACTTTTTGGCTTAGAAAATTAAATTATGGGGAAGGAAAAGAGGACCAAACATCGGTTTGAAGTTACAAAGAGAAGTCTAGAAGCAGTTGTTATTGAAAACTGATATGGATCTTGTTGTAAATCCTGATTTATTATTATTTTTTCATTAAATTTTAATTTACAATACTTTCTAGAGTTGTGAGTATCAGATTTCTGGGATGCATGAGTAACCATTCAAAGTATACATGTGCCAAGGCATCTTGGTAAGTAAATGACACTGCTGTACTCTTAAGTTTCAGAGGATATTATTAAGTGACCAAAGTGTGAGAGTTCTGGTCCAGACACAGCCATGTAACTGATCTGTGCTCAGTTTGTGAGCTCTGCTGGTCTTTCCAGTGGTACAGTGGTCTACAAGATCCAGGGGAGGTGACTTTTTAATGACTACAACTGTGCAAAACTTTCATAACAAAACCCAATACCACGTTTGGTTTTGTTGATTTCTCCTAGTTCAGGACCAGGCTTTTTTAAACCTTTCAGAGAATCTGAATGGATGTATGGCTTTGAGTTGCATAGAACTTGGTCCTTACTTTGAACCAGGTGAGACAAGTAGACTTCACTGTGAGTTATTGGGGGCGGGAAAGGGAAGGTGTTGAAATCAAAAGCTCAAAATGAACTCGAGACAAAGAGCAAACTCATCCTACAAAGGGCAATGGGCTGGGGGGAAAAAGTTTGCAGGAGCTGGGAACTGCTGAATTTAGCATAGGTCTAGCAATGACCTCTACCAGTCAGTGCAAGGGGCCATTAACAGACTCTGGATGAGAATCTAACCCAGCACTCCTTGCTCAGGTGGCTGCAACACTGTTCCTCTTGGAAGAATGGGCTTAACGTGGGGAAAAGTTGTGGTGGATTCTTGGGGTGCCATTTGGGGCACAGATGACTGAACTGGTGGGAGAATCATATATTGGAGTAATATCAAGGGCATCTGACTTATGCCCACCGCACTAAAGAAATGTTGATTGTAGACCCTGCCAGTGCACTTTCACACAAGAGACAGCACTGGGTTAAAGTGCACCAGCAGGATTAACACAGACTAATTAATGCACAACATGTTCGTGCACTTTAGAAATCACACCCCTGTAGGGTGCATTACCCACCATGTACAATCCTTCTGTCATTCCATCTTCCACTAACAGGGTTGTGTCTACTGCAAGTATTTAAATTTACCAACTGTCTGGCCAGCCTTCAAGCATTCACCCCGGAGTAGTTTACAAATGGGCCTTTTGTTTGATTTGCAAGAAGGTAAGAACCAGCCATCTCCTACAGTCTCTGTAATTTTTGTAACAACAATTAATAATTCCAGGCCACAGATTGCTATTTCTCATCCCAACACAAAGCAATTTTTAGAAATTTTTGAAATTTTTGTACTTTTTATAACACATTTTGCTAATACCTAGTCTCTAGTTTGCCAGATTATGTTATTTACTATTGAAGTTCCTGCCCTATAATCATGGTCCTATTGTTATAGTCAGGAGCTCATAATTTGTTGGCTCTTTCAGGCTTTGTGTATAGTCAGTTGTGATGTGATGCAGCTGTTAAAGCAGCATTTACATTCTCAGCATTGTCAGGTCTATAATTGTGACTATTGTAAGGCTTTCACTGGCAGTTCAGATAGTCAGACATGCTGATAAACGCTCTTTTATTGTCACTCGGTGAGCCACTGAGTGGATTTCAAGAGCCTTGATTTAAAGTTCTGCTTTGGGGCGATTGATCCACTTTCTCTAAATTCCTTCCAAGTCCCTCTCCATCCACATCTCCATCAGTGTGCAACATAACCATGTACTTCAGATTTGCCTTTTTCCTTTTATCCCATGTAAAAAGAATGTCCTGCCTACTTTTTTCTACTGGGGTGCATTTGCCTCATTAATGTGAAAATTCTTCTAAGAAAAACTTGTTTGCACTATAAAAGAAAAATCATTTTCAACATCATTTGGAGTTTGGGGAATTTTGGGTCCTCTTTATCCATCGATAGGAATCAAATTTTTTTTTAATTGAAAGTGGCACCTTGTGAATAGCTGGAGTGAAAGTAAAGAAACAAATGATGCCTTGTGACACAAAAAGATCGAAGAAAACTGGCTTGAGGTATATGTGTTGTATCTTTGAGTGTTTTTCTTAAACAATAGAAACTATTAAATTTAACAAGTTACAAAAAGTCCTCTCTGTGCAGTAATGATACCTTTTACATTGCATGAGGAAATAGTTATTTTTTAATTGTTCCTAAAAAGAGATAAGGGAACGTTTTAATTAGAACAAACAGATTAGCTGATTTAGGTATCTGAAAACTTGTTTGTTGACTGGCAACTCCTGCTTCATCTCTGTACAACCCTTTTTATGTGTAAATACACAACAAAGATTTCCCCAAGACGCTTCTTTGTTTCTACTAATTGGCTGCTTTTCATATTTTTTTTGTTTTAATTATATATGCTTGTGTGTTACATTCTTGATGTGTTTACAATTTGAAAAATAAAACATTAAGAATTTCAGACTTTATTCCTCTTCCTGTGCATTGTTTACACCCTAACGGATTTTTCTCTTTGTAACTATTTCAGAGGTGGTATCAATAGTATGAGCGCAGACTTTTTAAATTGAACAAGGTATAGGTGGTAGCGAGTTCTACTGTGGCTCAATTAATTACATTTTGAGGGAGTAGAAGCACACTCATTTGTATCTGGTGAATCCAAACACACCAAAAAATGGTTGCTCTTGCCCCCCCCTTCTCAGCAAAGCATTTGATAGTCAAAAGGTAGAGGTCTCAGTTCAGTTTCCAATGGAGTCAAAAAGAATATTTCACTGAGTTGGATCAAGCCCTAGTGAATCCATAGCACAAAACTTAATTGGTTATGCAAAATATAAGCCCAGTACTACAAACTCTTAGTGGGGGGAGTAACGCCTATTCACATAGCACCATGGAAGTCAGGGGCTACTCATGAGAGTACTTGCAGGATCAGATGCCATTACAGAATATTTTGGGGGTGTACTATGCATTATTTACATAAATAATGTATACCTGTCAAAGAACAGATTATTACTATTTGTAGCTATAGACCCTAATGGGGGTTCAAGACTCCTAATGAAATTGGTATCTATCTACTTATTTGTATGGCCTACTCACCTCATTAAATACATATTAGTAGGGTTATTGAACTATGGCACATTGCATTTTAAAGTGAGCTGTAAACACAGCTTCTCCATACTGAAATACTTTGGAATAAGACTCTCACTCTGATGTCCTGGGATCCTTGCAAAAGCAAGACGTGTATCTCCCGGGAGGAACATTTTTACAAGCAGTGACAGTGAATTCACACTTTTTTGTGTTTTCATAAACCAGATTGGCAAAATACCCATCAACCAGAAAAGGTTGGTTGAGGATCAGAAGGAGAGTGGAGAAGTGGAAGGTAGAACATTGTGTTCTCAGGAACCTCCTGTGCCCATTGCTTTCACAGACTTCATTTGTGATCTTTGCAAATCACATAACTGCTCCTTGCCTCGGTTTCCCCGTCCACAAAAATAGGGATAAGTAACTATTATCTCCATTTTGAGAAGGCACCTAATACAAAGTGCTATAGAAGTTCAAGATTTTTTATTCGAGCCAACTATCGAAATGCTGTCTTCCTTTCTTTCCCATACATATACACCGTAGCATTACCATGTCAAGGAATTAATGTTGGTAACTTCAATATTGGTAATAAAAATATGTTGGGGCATCCTGAGGAAAAGTTACACAAATCAGCCCAGGTCAATATATGCTTTAGATCTTATCCAAAAATCATGCTGCAGACAATTCCTTTAGTAACTAAACTAAAAGTTTATTAATAAAAGAAGAGAGTTATTAAATGGTTAAAGGAATCGTATACCTTACAATTGATTTCAGAGTCTGTAGGTCAGGATAATACGCAGTAATGATAGGTCTCCTAGCTTGCAGTAAATCTCTCTGGATCACCCAAAAGATTGGGGGTCATCAGTCCTTGGTTCAAAGCTTCCTTGTTAGAAATCACAGTCCAGAGAAGTGGAGCAGAATGGAAGACAAAGATGCGATGTCACAGTCTCCTCTTATACTTTCAGCCCATGTGCCTGTAAAGTTACTGGCAAAAAGATGGAGTCTTAGATCACATGTCTTTACATGCCTCATGTCCTCGGGCAGCCAATGCCTCAGTTTTCTCTGAAATGTTTCCAGGAGGGGTTCACTGGGCAAGCTGATTGTCCTTAATGAGACATCAAGCAGGCTAGCTGGCAAATCTGTCTTGGCGCATCACCCAAGAAAACATGTTTGAGATACAACACATAGCAAATATTAATAACTTCATATACAAAGATGGATTTAAACGGAATACTTAGCAGTCTATAACTTTTCCATTCATACATTACAAGGCACACTTTGTACAAGATTTATCACAATTGTGCAACAGTGGTGATTAATGGTGGTGATTAATGTAATTAATGCAACAGTGGTGATTAATGTAAACATGGTCACCTTTCTTTTATACAGTGTCACACCCCCTAATGCAGCAGTGGTGGCTCTTTTGATAAAGTGTTCTCATATAAGCAGCTAGAGGGGACCAGCAGGTGAAGCAGAAACTGAAATCCAGGACAATAATCTGCTGCCTTCTGCCTACTTCAGGCCATTCTGTTCCTACCACTTTGATCAAATATAGGCAGTCCACACACCGTGTAAGGGCTTCATTTATCCTGTAGACCAGATGCAGTTTCCAGGGGTCCACGGTGGATTTGACGTTGTCAGGTGAATGTTGCAGCATCTCATTGAGCTGGCAATCTGTAGCTGGACAGGACTTCTGGGGGTAGAAAGGTAAATTCACAGAATGTAAATTCTGACATACCTGCTTCCCGCTTTTTAAGATTATGGTAGGCCTAATGATGAAGGGAATTGAGAGGTGCAAGAGAGGCTAGGAGGTCCTTTGAGATTGTGACAATGCTAAAATAGACTGTTTTGCACAAGAAGATGGAGCTTGAATTTAAGCTAAGGTAGGCTGAGACACTAAAGAAATTTAATCAGGAATTCTTTACAGAGAATTAAACCGTGGAATAAAGTGACACAAACATCTACATGAGCTACTAATCAATGTTTACAAAAAGAACTAGAGGCGCATAGGGAAGAGAAGTTGTACTGAGTCTGTACAATTGCTTAAGCATAGGAGTCTTGCTGATGAAAATGGATCCATTGTTTGTACTATTGGGAAGTCTGCATGCTGAATGTTAATGAGCATAACAAGCACAGGGTCAGTGGATTTTTTGCATTAACTATTTCGAACAGATAAAAATGGAGAATAAGCAGAATTAAAGGAAGAGACTTTCTTCCAGCCACTGAATGTTTCTTTTTCTCCAATGGGTGCTAAAACTGTGGACATGCTACAATTTTAAATGCAATGACCCAAGTTCATCTCCAAAGCAAGATTCAAATAAAATGCTGTTTCAATTCTAAAGAACTCGGTTACATGGTCTCTAAAATAAAACCTGTACTGATTTAAAACATGATAAAACTTAAGGTGTTATTAATGGTTTCAGTTACTGTATCTTTAAAGAAACTAACCAATACTCAATTACGTCAGGAAGTATTATATAGGGCTTTCCAATTTTTCATAGTTTCATCTTGTGTAACATGAGAACAGTTTGACAATTGTCTGGGAGTTTTTCCAATCGACTATTACATTAAAATATCTCTTAGCTCAGGTAACATTTTTAAGTGTCTAAAAACCACAGTTTCTTATTTCTCTAATTATAAAGGAGATAAGATATGACTGAAGATGAATTACATACTTTATTACAGAAGTAAATTTGTGTTTGTAAATAGTGAATATTTGTTTTACTATTTTAAAAAGCTTTCAAAATATCTTTAACTCTACAACAATGCAAAGGAGAATAAGTTTACCTAAAATATTCATTTTGGACTGTAATGACAGGAAATTGATCAGTACTCTGAAGTATATGTTATGAAATAATATAACTCATGAAATAATACTAACTAGTGCTTACCTAACCAGCTTCACATGGAGGTGAAAATGTAAATGTAACCATAAATGTTCAGTCTGTCCCACTCTTTTCCACAAAATCAGCTTATTACAAGGTTTTAAAGGCTGGAGTTCAGTTCTGGTAGTTTCCTCTCATCAATCTCAGCCTGACGGACATCTTTGCGTCTTGCATCACTTTTTAACCACACCCCAATTTTCTCCCATCAACAACTGCTTTTAATTCATTATCCAAAGTTCATGTGGGTGGCACCCTGCTGTAGAACTCTCATCTATACACTCAGCCTTTTCTTAACCAACACTAGCAGTTTACTGGGGGCAGTACTCTATGCTGAAGTGAATCCTGCCTTCAACTAGATGAGTTTTCTGTGCATTGTAGTCCATAATTTTCTTTGTAAATTAAACACCCATTGGTGGTTTATTTGATTATATGTAATGCCCAAAACAATAACAGCTATTTTGTTAAGATTTTCATACTTCTGCTTCTCTCAGTTTGGGAAAGAAGAGCTACACTTCCCAGAAGCAAGAGTGGAAGTGGTGGAGACAGGGTGTGTGGCAATAAAAAGGACACAGAAAAAAAACAGAACAATTATTCACTAAGGTCATGTCTACACTGCCACTTATGTTGGCAAACGTATGTCGCTCAGGGGTGTGAAAAAACACCCTCATAGTGATATAAATGTTGTCAGCATAAACGCTCATGTGCACAGTGCTATGTCAGCGGGAGAGCTTCTCCCGCTGACATAGCTACTGCCGTTTGTTTAAGTGGTTTTATTATATCGACAGGAGAGCTCTCTTTTGTTGGCATAGAGTGGCTAAACAAGTGATCTTACAGCTGCATCAATACAGCTGTGCCACTGTACGTTTGCTAATGTAGACATGGCCTAAGAAATTAAGCTCGAAGATTTCCTTGCATTGCAAATGCCAATATGTTAGCAAATGCCTTGAGTGCAACTTGACCTTAAAGAGATTGGGGTAAACCCTGTTACCAAAAGCAAAGTGGATGAGGAACACTTTTCATTTGCAGTGACCTCCTTAAAAGAAAGCTTTAGCTTAACTCAAAATCACAAGCGTTCCTAAGAGTCAGATATTTCCATGCTTGATATTTTATTCAATCCCAACTAATTGGAATCTGTCTCAGTACATGTGATACAGACTTCTATTCAGGTAAAAAAGGGCAGATTTATTTTTTGATTGGGATTTTTTTTTTATTTCAGCTGGAAGAGAATTGGGTGAGCTCACTCAAAATTCACAATCTGTAGGAAGAAGAAAAGCCCAACATGAATGTCTCCTTTCCCTTCACTACACCTCCAGATATTTTTCTTAGCCCTCTCCTCAACCCCCCTCCAAACCCCCCCACAAAACTCTATTGCCTTTACTCTGAAAAATAATCATAGGTTTGATCATAGCAAGATATTCATAGTTTTTTTTTGACCATCAGACTCTAACTCCAGCTGTGCTTTTGTAGGATGCAGTAAGATTTTTTTTAAAAGAACAAATATAGGCTAAAATAAACATATCACACTAATGGACTAATTAGTGAAGTATACGGTGGATTCTCAACTTGGAGGTTGAAGTATTGCCAACCTCAAGCATTCAGAAAGCATGAATCAGCTCCCTTGACATCATGGAATTGTCTTAAATATTTGAGATTTTTTTGTCAAATACAAATGTTGAGTTCTTTTAATTTGCTTTCTGGTGTTTGGGGCTTTAGGGTTCATATTTTCAAACTTTTCTCTGTGACATGAGGTTTAGAAACTTATCTTTCTTTTTATTTTGTTAATAAAGCTGAGATTCTCAAGTAATAACATGACTCTAGGAGATGGGTCTTTAAGCAAAACATTTTCAATAAAACTGAAGTGTTGGCAATAGTGGAGGTTGTGACCACTCTGCCTGTCCCATGTTACTAAATTAGCAGCGAGTCCCGGCATGGAAAACATTGAGAAGTGAAGTAGTTGATGTGACACTCTCTGAAACATTTTAAAAGACATTTTGTATTTGGGGTGGAGAAGCTTTAGAAATGAATTGTCTAACCAGTACAGTCAAAGCTAAAAACATTGGTCGGTTGCAGCAGAGGTTGTAACGGTCACATACCAAAGTATAAAGACTTAAATTTCTTGGAGGCAACTTTTTGGATATACTGCTGTTAGGTAAAAATAAGCTTGTCCTACTTACCCCCTCACTGCCCAGGTAGGGCGGAGTTGGATTGGAACTCTCAAGCTGTCAGAGACCACCGAAAGAAATTACACGTACAAGAGGTTCTTTGATCAAAGGGCTCATACCCCCCCCTCTCAGTTTCATATAGCTGTGAGGGTGTACGGCAGCTTTATTAGGACAGAAGCTGAGTATTTATACACTTAAAACAGATAGGGGTGGTCCCCTCTATGAAAAAGAACACTCACAAGGAAATGATAAATCAACAGGCGCTTTCTGGAAAACATTCTCATGAAGGGGAGCATGGGGACCCCATTCTTAGAACAAGAACATCCTGCCCCTTATCTGTGAGCATCCTGTCCCTTTCAGTAGCAGATGGTTTAACTTACCCCCATAGCAGGGGAAGGGAGAGAGATACAAGAGCAGACCCAGCCTTGGGACCAGACCCAAATATCACTCAGCAAGGCCTAGCCTTGGGACCTGGCCCAAATATCACTCAACACTGCCATTATGAACGCACATTGTGTGTGTTATTAACACACTGAATATATATTGCCTCCACCGAGGAACTGATTTTATACCGTGCGTAAATGGCTTGTCTACACTGGTAGTGTGTGGCTAATAGAAACATCATCTTTCTGAGTTTTTCCAGCTGGGCAAAACCGCTCCATCACCTGGGTGATACAATGGAACGAAAGGTGGCTGCCGTGAGGTGTCACTTCCTGAGCTCGAACTTAAGACCCACAAACATCTTGCCCCTGCCAGCAACCTTGCAGAAGGCAGGGTCAGCCTGACCGAAGCAGAATCCTCCCAGCAGTGGAACGTGCGACAACTCCAGGGAGGGCCAGGGGCCAGCTGGGACTGTCCACCTGTACCTCAGGGCAGCCTAAGGGCTGCCATGTCTGAAGCTTAAAGGGCAGAGCATCAGCCTGGTTGGCATTCACGTGCACTTGGGATGGGTGTGTGTGTGTATTTTGAGGCTGTCTTTGTTGCAGCCCAGTGTCACCCCCCAGAGGGTGGGGTGAGGGGGGACTCTTTGTGTAGCCATCCTGCTCCCCCTCAGAGGGAGAGAGATCAGGCGGGATCCCTTACAATCAATGGCCGCCTAGGCCCCTGGGCCGGAGAGAGGCCCAACGCCCGCTGGCCGGCTCCATCCCTCACCCACTCACACCCTCCCGCTCCCGCTGGCTCAGCTACTCTCCAGGCCCCACCCCCGCTCCCGGGCGGCGCGCAGGCGCAGAGCCCTTCCCCCGGCCGGCGGGGCGAGCTGCGCGCAGGCGCCCTGCTGACCGCCTGCCCGCCCGGCGGTGTGTGTGCGCGAGAGAGAAGATGGCGGCGGCGGGGGCAGCAGCGTGAGGAGCCGAGGGGACGCCGAGCTCCCCATTGAAGCGGGGGCGCCATGGCCTTAAACAGCGCCCAGGTACTGCCCAGCCCGGGGCCCGCCGGGCGGGGGAGCCTTGCCCGGCCCGGAGGGGCTGCTGGGCCCGCCGCCTCGCCGGCCCGGGGAAAGCATGCTGCCCGGGACTAGGCCCAGGGTGATTCTGCAGCCTCATTGAATCTCCTCAGGGGGGCGGCGGGCCCTGGATCCCCCCCCCCCCCGGGGGGGTGGCCGCCCGCCCGCCCCTCACGGCAGCCGCTGATGGGGAGAAGGGACCCTGGCCCTTAATCGTAGGGGTTTCACTGCGGCTTGGTGCGGGGAAGGGGCGGCCTCCTGGGTGCCCTTTGCGGGATGTTGCGATTCCGCCTCCCTCCGAGCCTTTGCAGAGTGGGGGCTGATGGGCTTTTTTGGGGGGTGGGGTGGGGGAAGGGAAGTGATTCTATAATGGGAAGGGAATAAGGAGTTTGGGGATTAATTTGGGTTTCCCCCTCTTCCCAAACAAACCTTAGTGCATGATGCTGCAAAGGGCTGAGTGTAACGAGATTAACATGCGCTGCGATGTGTGTGAAAATCTCCGTGTGTGTGTGTGTAAACCAACCAAGGTTACAGTGCAGGGAATAAAAATCCTGCATTTGGGATGTGTGTGTAATAAACCAGCCAAGATATCTATGCATGGAATAAAAATCCTGCATTCCTGGGAGCTTTTGCATGGAAGTTAGAACTGGAAGGAAAGTTAGCACATGAGGCTTGATTCTTTGGTCCAATCTCCAGGGCGTGTAAAAAAAAAAAAAGGCAAATGATTGAATGGGACAAGTTGAACATTCATTGCTTTGCCTGTGCAAATTTTGTCCCCAGTCAAAGTATTGGGGAATAAATATCCCGCATTGGCAGATGTGTATTTAAAAACAAACAACGTTTTATGCTTGATCAGATTAAGCATAATACAAATAATATTATGCTGTTTTACTAGTTGAAAAAATATTTTAAGAAAATTAAAATGTTTAGAGCAATGTGATAATGGATTAATTGTGTGGCACATTTTTCTGAAAGTCATTCATCAAAGTGTTTATCTGTAGTAAAAGTAGTGCATTAATGGTAATAGCTGTGGGTTTTTTTTTTTAAAGCCAAGAGTCTGCTTGATCAAAACTACTGAGGTGTATGTCTTGTCAGTCTTGATTTTTGAGATGACTGTTTTTGTTTTGAGTGCTGGAGGCAGTTGGTTTGTGTGGCCTGTTTATCTGGTTTTAATATTTATAATAAAACATAATGGTTACAAAGTTTCTTATCTTTAACTTCCTCTGTAAACAGTCTATGGGAATTAATGTAGTTTTGTTTCTCAAGTGATCAGTATATGATATTGAACAGACAGAATACAACACATATACCATAATGAAAATTAAGAGAAACTCAAAGTTAAAAAGCACACAGCTGATAATTTACCTTTATGTTGTAGCAGTTAAAGTGGATTATACATGCAGCTTTGCTCTTTTTCTAATATACACTTTTCACAGTGAGTATCTTCAAGGCCTCTTAACCAACTGTGGGTAGTACTATTGTTAGTGTGACTATTCTGTAGATAAAGTGAAGCATGTAAGTCTTTGCAGGATCAGGACTGACGTTTGTGTATCCTTCAGAAAATGAATTTGCAGATTATTATTTTTTAGATCAATCATCTTGGCACCTTACAATTTTCATATACTGATAGTTTATTCACTGTCATTCACATTACTTCTGAAGATACTCTAGTTTTTTAAATTTTTGCTTAAATCTCTATGAGCATGTACTGTTATAATCCAGTTCTGCATATTGTTTTTATTCTGGCATCACTGTAGGTGCAAGTAATAGTATTATAGGATAGAATGCTTTAAATGCTAAAGTAGGAAGAGAATATTATTTGGGAGAAAATAAATTTATGAATGGATCCTCAGGACTGCAGTTCCCAAAAGGAGAACCTGAAGAGAAAAAGTTCTTTACATACTTGTGGTGTGTGTGTGTAAATGCAATTTTATATGTAGATGTGACAGGGTGTTTTTTTTATATTTTTAAGATGAGACAATATTAGGATGAAATGGAGTGAGAGTATGTTTTGTTATGACTTGTCTGTTAGTATGAGACTATACCACATTGCTATTTGATTATTCCATTATGTGCATACCATCATGAAGAGACCCAGTAAAGGTGTAAAACATTTATTTTTCCATGTGACTATGAACTAAATTTGTTCTTCTTGATTGAGAAGGAAAAGTTATTCTGCTTCTCTTACTGTTTTGGGAACCATGAAACATGCAATCCGTTTTCAGAAGAGCAATGTCATCATCATCCAGAGAGTTTAACTTTAATGGAGTGGAGAAAGTAACATGCTAGGCTTTAATTCCATGTTTATTGTATTTTTTTCTGTTAAAGTGATAGTACATGAAATTTGTAAAGGAGTATCTTGAAATGTCAGTTTTGACAATGTGCTGTACAAAATGCATTTCAGAATATTCCAATATAATTCAAATATACTCATCACTTTTTTGGATTTTTATTTAATGAAGCTATTTCATAATCATTTTAAACAAACACTTAAGTATAGTAGAGTGACAGGAGTGTTTATGGGTGTGTACTTCTGAACACATTTAAAATCTGTTAGTTTTTTTTTCTCTCTTCAAAGACAGAACTTGAAATAAACTTGTTGCATCACTCCCTGAGTCCTGTATACTATTACAGGTATTAAGCTTTGTTTTAACATTAGCTGTGTTTGAAACTATATTACGTTAAGAAAGCTTAAAAAATCCTACTCTTAAAATAAAACCATTTTGGTTCTTCAGCAAATGTTAGAAGTTTCTTTATTGGAAGTATTAATACACAGTGCTAGTCATGAATGCTAGGAACAGCTCCTATTTCTGTTTATTTTTTTAATCTTTTAGGTGGAATTAGTTGTATGACAAACTTCATGCATAAACCTTGTGAAAACAAATTGAATGGGGAAAGGGATACAAAAGTGGGATGAATCATTGCTTGCTTGTTCTTTGACAAGATTAATTTAGTGCCATACAGGTAACTAGAAGGAAATTTGTAACTTTTTCAGTTTGCTGCCCCCCTTCCAGTACTGCAGTCTAGAAATTTTTTTTTTGGTTCAGAGACCTTTCTTTACAATTGCTACTGCAGTTTGCTTATTTACTGATTTTTGTAGTGTCAGTTTAGGGAGCCTGTTTGTTGCTTAGACACACTGCTACCTCCATTCATGTAACTATTAAAAGTAGTTCTAAAGTTGAAGAGGGGAGAAAGTGATACTTTTGCATATAGGTAAAGTATGCTGTTCAGTTTCTATTTGTTGTGATATATGTGCAGCATGCTGTGTCATACAAAACAGACAGATCTGTTTGTAATAGAACTTGCTGGCCTTGGGCCATTGGATTATAGTCATTTGTCACTTTAATGCCATTTCAGCAATGTAGATGTTCATTTACAAAGAATTACACATGCTAGAACTGCAGTTTTTCTTCTTAGTGGAAGTGCTTTATTTGTGACCATTTAACATACAATTTAGGATTAAGGAACATTGTACAGAACAAAGGTACTTCATAGTAGAAAAGCCTCATGGTATATTTAGATATATTTTAAAATTGGGATTACACAGAACAGAAATATGGATTTCTAATTGCTAGTTTCTTATTTTAGTGAATAGGACTGTACAGATCTTTTGGGTGATATTACCAGTGATGGGTTAGTGTTTTCTGGGGTGGGCGAAGGAAGGGGAAAAGGGGTAGATCCTTTTATTTTCCCATTTTATCTAAATAGTATAATAAGATTATACTGTTTTAGATTACTTAAAAGATATAACTTAGTACAAATCAAAGTTATTGCTAATGTGTAGATTTGTTTATTAAAATTAGTTAAGAGTTGTTGTGCTAATGAAGCACAGCAGTGTGCGTTTGATTATTAGGTACAGCAGTCTTAATACCTAGTTTATTTGCAACATCCTAACATCACCATTGTATTTTGGAGTTCTCTACTTCGCTGGGGCTTGAAATAGCCGACATTTGTTAACCTTCAGAGCATGGTATAAGGCCTCTCTTTTTCCTCCCTTGCTTATACGGAGATGGGTATGACTGGGTGATCCTTGGGTAGGAGATTGTCTTGGAGGGGCTTATTAAAATTCTGTTTATACTGTTGCGTATTGTGTTTTCAGGAATGCATTTTTAAAAGATTGTCAAGGATGTCCAGAGCCTGCTGTGGATTTTATTTTGTAGTGTAGGAGGAATTGAAATAAATGTTGAATAACACTTTGTGAAAGTGACACTGGTTATAGTTATTAATCATGTAAGCAGAGATGTACATTTATATGGGCTTTGTAAATGAAGCGTAAGACATGTTCTTTGTTCCATATAGTTTATAATCTAAGGAGGATGTGGTTGTGGAATCACTTTCATAATATGGATTGTTAAAATTTAATTAACTGGGAATCAATAATAGTTTTCTATTATGTAGCTATCTTTTATTTTGAGAAGTGTTGGGGATTCGCCCAACTATTTTGGAATTCAGATAATAAACTGTAAAAGGATTGCCAGTCTGCGGTTCACTATTGTATCTTGTTACCCGTGCACCTCTGTCTGCTGCCACTAGTTTGAATATTTGGGTAATTCATTTGAATGGATTGTTGTGATCTTCCTGTACAGCACATCATGAAGCTAGGGCAACATTATCACTTTGGATACGGGAAAAAAAGTACCAAAAGTTTATTTAATGTTTAAATACTTTTAAAGTGGGGGAGAGGATCTGGAGGTCTTCAAAAAGAGGGAGGAGAAGAATTTTATAGGAAAGCTCTCTGTATAAAACATTCTAGTTTCCAAGCTTCCCCTAAAGGTAATGTGTGGGGAATGTTTTAAAAAACTTATTAAAAGATTGATTTCCCTCCAATAATAGTGTGCATGGTAGATGCTTTTAGGGTATTGTTTTATTGAAACTGGGCTAAATATCCTAGAACCACAACAATAGTATAATGCGATCTGTATTCCCTGAGTGCAGTGGAAAGGATTTTTCATTTCATACATCACTTACAATTTACTGCAGTAATTTCACAAAGTCGGAGCATCTCCTCTTAACTCCTCTTTCCCGTTGAAAGCTACATATTTGTCATGGATTTACCAGCATTATTACAAACCATATTGGAAGTAAAGAAGCTGTATATCCTTCACACACAGAAAGAGAACTTATTTGTGGTGAAAATCATGATGTTGAAAACTCCTGGTGGTTGTTTCTCTGCAGACATCAAAACAATTTTTAATCCAAAGCAGTACCTATTGAAAAAAGGCCATTGTTACTGTGATGTGTATTTTACTGTTTTGCCATAGGCAGAGCATTGATGTTTACATATTGTAAAACTTAGATTGTTTATTCACATCATGCTTTTATTTTTAACAGTTTAACAAAATATTAATGCAAACTTATTCAAGGCTTCAAATGCAGTATGTGGTCACCAGAAGCTTACACTTTTGTTTTTAAAGCTACTGCATTTTGTTTTGCCCCCATGTCATAGATCCTGCACTGCAGAATTGAAATCTTGCTGCACATGCACTTTTTTACTCTGCCCTCCATTGTTTTTTGGCCAGTTGCCTGGCCTAGTACAAGTCTGAAATAGGGGAACAGATTCAGAGCCAGCCTCCCTTCCAGTCTTGCGAGGCAGGAGGTAATGGGAACAGAACGCAAACACAGGGAAGTGAGATGTTTGTAAATTTCTGCATGGTGTAAAAGTACCACATTATTCCAGAAAGGGCATGCGGTGGAGTGAAGAGAGAGAGGAAAAATGAATTGCATAATTTTAAGGTGGAGGTTGGATTTGTTTCAGCTGCCTGCCTAATGATAATTGTTTTGCAGTAGCACTTATAGGCTTCAACCAAGATAGGCACTGTAGCGAGACAGTAACAGCGCCCAACTTAAAAAAAATTACAATCTGAATAGATGAGCTGTGCAAAGGGAGGGGGAAACAAAGGCATATAGTGGTAAAGTGACTTGTAGTACAGCAGGTTAGTGGCTGAATTGGGGATAACCTCTGGATCTCTTGAGTCCCAATCCAGTGCCCTATCCACTGGACCATGCTGCCTCTAGTAGTGGTGTCTAATTGGACTGGTAATAAAAGAAAGTGAGAAATAATGACCCTGTAGAATGGAAATCCTCATTCCCTCTTACCCCTTGTCTCCGCCACAAAAAAAAGTAAAGCGCTGCTGTTTCAATTTCTGGTGTGTGATCTATTACTATTCATTGACGTAAAATCCTAATGTAAGGTGTATTGAAAATCAAATGAAAGTTATCAATCTTTTAAAATAATTATTCAAATTAGTTGTGCCCATCCACCCTCAACT
This sequence comes from Chelydra serpentina, assembly GCA_037349315.1. Taxonomy (NCBI): domain Eukaryota; kingdom Metazoa; phylum Chordata; order Testudines; family Chelydridae; genus Chelydra; species Chelydra serpentina. The sequence continues at coordinate 33,793,833 of JBAIAC010000026.1, forward strand.
AACAGAGCTTATGACAGAAAATAAATATTAATAAATTAACATTTACACAATCATTTAAACATATTTTTGTATTTGTGTTTTAGTAGGGAAGAACTAATTTTACTGGCAACTTCTTGGGATTACAAGCAACAACAAAAAGAAAGTACATTTTAAAACCATACAAGAGTGGAGAGCACTAGTCCAGTTTCAAAATATAAAAAGTAAAACTGTAGGAGTAAAATGTGCTTAGTCACCCAAGTTCCATTCTGTCTTGGCAAGTTTGTCTTTTATTCACAAACAAAATTGAATTCTGGTGGTCACCTCTGCTACTTAATCCAATTTTGCTAGGGAGCTGCCTATCTAAGGCACCTCCGAAATAAGAGCTTACTTTAAGGTGCCTGAGATACCTTAATGTTACCAAGAGCCTACTCCCCCAAGTTTGCTTTGTTAGTTAGGGTAAAGATAATGAACATGTTATCATGATTAGTACTTGTGGTTATTATATAGAGGCCATTAAGAGTTATTATTGTCATTGCTGGGGTTTGTTGTTATCCTCAGAATAAATGTTTCACAGAATTGTTACTGATAATCAACCATGAAAGCGGTGTAGTGGAGAGTGCTAATTCTAAGTTATTCTGAAAGTATTCTTTCAATTGATTTTTACTTCATGTAGTTTCTGTCAAAAGCCTTTTTTGGTCTGTCACATTGCCTATTCTTTTTTTTTTTCATATTGTTCTAACCTTTCTTAAACAGTGCACAAGTACAATTTAAGGCATACTGAGGTTTCATTTTTCATATCACCTCTGAGTGGTCTAGCAATCAGAATGGATTTTGTAGTGCTGACAACACACACCCTCCAATCTTCCAGTCGGCCAGCTTGGTCTTACCTATCTCTTCCAACCCAAGGGTCACCAGGAACAAGAGTTTGTGATCAGAGCAGAGGTTGTCAGACTCTTTGCTTGTGTGGCCCACATTTTAATACAAAGATAGTCTCATCGATCTCCTGTTCCTTTACATTACTGTGGATGACATCCCCTTCAGTTCATGATGGCATTGTATCCGGTGACTACTACAGCAGTTGCCCACATGGAAAGTATATCATGTTTGAAGCTGTATCTTGTGCCAGTTTAACAGCTGGAAATATGGAGGAGTCAGCAGTTTGTGTCACTTGGCTTTCTGAGGGCCACCAGCAAGTGCGCCACGGACCACAGCTTTGGAATATCTTGATTGTGCTGGGAAGACTTCAGTGTGATCAACTTATAGCACAAGGAGCCACAAGTGTTTAAGCAAGACTTTGCACACCATACTTTGTACATTATTTGACAGTGCTTCATAATGACTTTTTGCATGATGGCCACTGTTTAAAATGTTAGGTTGTATATTAATTGTAGGCATTTTCTCATCTATTGAAGGCCAGAAAATAACTCTCTTCTAAAATCAGTTTAAGCACAAGGCTGCACACATTCCATATATTTCAGGAGCAATCAAAAGTTGTACATACTGATTGTTGGCAAGCATGAAATCAGAAAAAAAACTCTTATTCACTGAAGTCTTGTTAGTTTAGTTAGTGTCCTCCAACTACTTGAACTAGTGTTGTGTAAGTAACAGTCTTAGTGATTCTTGTACTGCTGCTTATGAAATATCTGCAGATCTTACTAGGAGGTTTTTTTTGTTTTTTTTTTAAAAAGTGGATTTGAAACCACAGGAGAAAACTCTATTCCTTTAATGTGCTGGCTAATATATACTGTTTCTAAGTGAGGACTATGCTGACTTCACAGTAGTAAGAAAATCTTCAGAAATCTGATTTATGGTTTTGAAGCATTGTGGCTATCTTACCAGTAATAGCATTTTAGATATCACCATCTTAGTAAGTTCATCTAGTTTCAGAGGAAAGGAAGAGTAGTTAAACTTGATAAAGATGATAAACTGAGTTGTCTGACATTTCCAAAATCTAGTCTTCTCCACTCTTACATTCTTACTGGAATGTGAAAAAGGGACTAGAAAGTTCTCAAGACAAATAAATTGGTATAAGAAAAACATAAAGGAAGAGTTTAATATGCCAAAAAGTCACAAAAGTGGACACCGTTTGTATACATTAAAATAGTTAGGCTTTCTACACTACAGTGTTAAGTAGATGTAAGTCACTTTCGCCTGGTCTGCACTAGGGGGATGGGACGATGTAAGGTATGCAACTTCAGCTACGTGAATAACATAGCTGAAGTTGACGTACCTTGATCGACTTACCGCGCCATGAGGACGCCGCAGGTTTGACTGCCGCTGCTCCGCTGTCGACTCCGCTTCCGCCTCTTGCCGCGGTGGATTACCGGAGTCGATGGCAGAATGATTGGGGATCAATTTATTCGCGTCTACACTAGACATGAAAGATCAATCCCTGAAAGATCGACCACTATTCGCCGGGTAGTGAAGACGTACCCTTTGTGTCAGTCTATTTGTGCACGTGTCTACACTCACATTTGTCTCCAGCCGATGTAAGCAAGCAGCCTTTTACAGCAAGGCAGTAAAACCACTTTTCTGAATGGCATAGAGCCATGGTCAAGCTACTGAGGTTGACACAGTGGAAGTGTAGATGCTGTATAACCTGTCGACCCTATCTGTCCTCCAACAGATGCCCCCATTCCATGCGACAGTGATCACTCTGGTCACATTTTTAAACTTGGCTGCCCAGGGGCTAGAGACTGGAGACTGCTCCCTCTTTAAATTCCTTGTGTGTTTTTGAAATGCTTTTTCATGATTGTTCACCTTGCTGAGCATACCTAGCAGCTCACCTTTGTCGTGTGCAACTACCCAACCACACACTCAGGCCTTGTTTACACTACTGCTTAAGTCAATATGTTACATTGCTCAGGGGTTTAACCTCCTCTCCCCTGAGTGATGTAACTTACATCGCCCTAGCACCGTAGGTGGAAGGCGCTCTCCCATCGACTTATTACATCCTCACCAGACCTGCTAAATTGATGCCGCTTCATCGATTACAGCGGCACCAATTTAGCACAGTAGTGAAAACAAGTCCTAAGAGAGGGACAAGACACATTCCTACCTGCAGTAGACAGGAAGTATTGGATCTCTTGGACCTGTGAGGAAAAGAGGCTTTGCCAAGTACAGCTACAGCCCAGCCATAGAAACATTGACATCTACAAGCAGGTTGTGTAGGGGATGCAGGCAGAGGAGTATGATGGGGATCAGCAGCAATGTTGTGTGAAGGCGAAGGAATTTTGTCGTGCTACCACGTAGATCTTGTGCTGTGCTGCAGACCTATCACTTCTATAAGGAACTGCATGCCATACTTGGCAGAGACCCCACCAGCACCCCGCAGAGCACTGTGGATATGTTGGAAGACCCTGAGACAGAGACTCCTGCCATGAACAGCCAGGGCTAAGGGGGAGGAGATGTGGCAGGGGACTCCATCCATTCAATGAGCCACGACCTATTTGAGACTCCTCCACAGTTTAGCCAGTCCTGCCAGGCGAGTGCAAATGAGCCTGTTGAAGGGGAAAGGAACTCTGGTAATTCTGCACATGCATTTTTCTTTATAGTATTTAAATGTAAAGATGGTGCCCAGCCCATCCACATGTTAACAAGACAAAGGTATCAAATTTTTATTCTTTTACTTCTACAAGAAGAGGTTGAGGAACCACAAGCAGAAGTAGAGTTGGCATCTGTTTTTCATTCCCCTTTTGAGTTAGGTGGGGCCAGGGGAATGTGAAGCTGTTTATGTGGATAGGAATAAAAGATCTCGAGAGATCTTGATTAAACTTTCATGGAGATGCTCTGCAGTCTTTTCCCAAAGGTTACTAGGAATGTCTACCTTATTTCTTTCTCCTCAGTAGGATAGTTTCCCACACCACTCTGCAGTGAGTGTGGCTGGCAACATTGCAGTAAACAGGCTAGCAGCATATGGGGCCTGGCAGCTTTGGGATGCCAGTAGCGGCTGTGTTCTATGTTCCTTTGTGACCCTCGGGAGTGGGAGATCAGCTAAAATCACCACCTCCTGTGAAAAAGAGTGCCAGTATTCATACGCATGCGACCAAAATTTTATAGCTTCATGTGATAGAAAATCCTTCCCTCCCCTCGCCGTTGGGAGACATACTCATCATGGCTGGGGCTGGAGAGCAGTGCTGTTGAGTTTCTCCAAAACTGAAGTGTCAGTAAGCATTTCTTATTAAAATTGTTTTTTTAATAAGGGAAATAAGGGAAAGGAGTTTTGAAACTTTTCCCTTTCCCTTGTGACTGTAAATCCAATGGTACATATGTCTGTTTTTATCAGCAGCTTCTGGCGTGGCTGCCTTGAGGGGTGCCCCCTCTATGCCTGCAGAACGCCTAGCCCTGAGGATGAGAAAGAAGAGGACTAGGGAGGACGTGTTCTGTGAGATTCTGAAAGCCAGTGCTGCATCGAACTGTAAACTAAGGACTTGGAGGGCCAGTATGACTGACAGTATGGAGAAAGAAAGGACAGGAAAAAGTCCTAGGAGCCCCAGCAGGACAAGGAGAGGGAGATGCACCAGGACATAATGGGGCTTCTCAGGCAGCAAACTCAACTGCTGCAGACACTGCTTGGCCTGCAGGTCCAATAATCCTGGACTCTCCACCCTCTGCTGTCCTTGGAGTACTCCATGGTTGCTGCTCCCTACACCACTCAGCGTAACATGTGGGATTATGGGGTGCATTCCTATCCCTACCACTCTACTCCAGAGGACATCAAGGAAAGCCACAGTTTCGCATGCACTGACCCGTGAGAACCACAGCTGGTGGATGTGTAGCCACAAGGGACTACCTTTGTGTACTCAAATGAACACACGCCCAATTCTTTTCTAATTTTAAATTTTCACTCTGCTCAGTTATGTTAAAAACTTATGTAACATTGGCTGTGGGGGTTTTTGGGGGGGCCCATTTATTTTTCTGCTTTTTTCCCCACTCTATAAAGTTCTATTTTTGGAGAATCAGATTCCTTTAGTTCACAACAAATATTGCAGAACGTGTAGCAGTGGTCAAAGCAAACAGTAAATACACACCAAACACCGCAGACTTCATAGCTTCATGAATACAGCCAGCCATGTTTTGTAAACATACAGCAAGCACCCCAGAATTCTTAACAGCGCTCAAAGCTCCAGGTTCAGAAAACACTCCAGCATAGAACACTACTGTGGCTGACCGTTAAAGTGCTCTTCCAAAGCCTTCCTTGACTATATAGCTCCATGTTGAGCTCTTGTAATGCCCCTTGTGTCTGGCTGTTCCAAGTCGACAGACAGCTTCTCCACTTCCACCCTACTGGCAGCTTTCCCCCCTTTCACTCACACACGTTATCCAGGAGGCAACATGTAGCTATAACCATTGGTCTATTTTTCTCCCTGAGATCCAGTCTAGTGAGTAAACACTGCTAGCGTCACTTCAGTTTACCAAAAGCACACTGAACAGTCATTCAGCACCTGCTGAGCCAATAGTTGAATCTATCCTTGGTACTCTCAAGATAACCAATGTAGGGCTTCATGAGCAAGGGATAGGCTGGGCCCCCTAGAGTCACTATTGGCATTTGATTATTGGCAGTGGTAATCTGATGGATGGGAAGCATGTCCCTGCTTGCAGCTTTCTGAAAAGTCCTGTATTTTTAAAGATGCGTGCATCATCCACTTTCCCACATTAATATCAGTGAAGCTTCCCTGATGATCCACCAATGTTTGCATAACCATAGAAAAGTAGCATTTGCTGTTTATGTACTCTGGGGCAAGGTGGGTTGGTGCCAAAATTAGGGGCATGCATGCCATCTATTGCCTTACCATAGTTTGGGAACCCTATTGCTCAGATCCATCCACTGTGTGTTGCACATTGCTGAGAGTCACAATCCTGCATAGCCATGTTAATCATTTCCTGCTAACTACTCACATGACAATGGACACTACATTGAATTTTCCAACTCCAAAATGATTTCCCACTGACTGGTAGCAATTTGATGTTTCAAACTTCCAGAGTGTGATTGTCACTCACTTCTTCACTTTCAATGCAACTCTTATTAAGGTGTCCCTGCGCTGAAGGACTGGGGTGAGCTCGGGGCACTGATTCAGGCATTTGGCCTTTCACATTCAAAATGTATGCAGCTGCTACTTGTCATCCCAAACATGCATTGTGATGCAATCCCACCAGTCAGTGCTCATTTCTTGGGCCCAGATGTGGCACTTCACCACTTACAGCTGTGCCAGAATGCTACCAAAAACCTTGAATTGTTTTTCACTGTGTCCCTCAGCAAACTGTCCTAGAAGAAATCCGCATAGCCCAAGTTGTTGAAATACTTCCTTATGGTCTGCAAACACAGGAGAATTGTGTGTCCTGTATTTGCAACATTTATGATAATAGCTCAGAGCTCTGTGGGCTCCATGCTTGTCAGGGATGATAGAGACCAGAAAGTGTTGTGCAGGTTTGCAGGACTTTGTTTAAAAAAAGGTGAGAAAATTATCAGATATGGATGGAATTATGGGGTGGAGTAAGTAGAATGCTGGAAACTTTACCACTAGCTCCCAGAGATCCCTGGGCAAGTCATTAATATGCCATAAAATATTGCAAAAATATCCCAAAAGGCATTGTACTGGATGTCAGTGCTTGCCATACGGGGTTACCTACCTGTGGTACATGACACTTTACATCAACACAAGCACTTCTGGTGATTATGTGCAGCTCCAAGGCAAGCAGCCAAGTATGCACACGCCTAAGCAATATACAAACTTTGGCGTCTTATGGCGACATAAATTGCGTCGACCAACATTTGTAGTGTAGCCATGGCCTTAGAAAATTAGATTTAAAGCCAGTAAAACTTAGTTAGTAAGGGTCTTTCATAAACAAGCTACCCGTCAATACAAACCCTTTCTCTCTTTTTGAAACAGACTTCCATCTTTTCACGGATAAACCCTGAGTATGTTAGTAACTTTATATTATCCTCTTGTAACTTGCAACATTGTTTGATCTCTTGTTGGTGCTGTCAGTGTTTAACAAATAGGCATTCACTACATGTTTAGGGGAAAAAGAATCCAAGATCTGCTCTTAGACTGGAATTTTTTCCCAAGGGAAGTAGTAAAACCCCCATCATTTGGGCCATTTAAAATGAGACAAAGCATTTGTAAATGAGCAGTAGATAAAGATACTGCACTGACCATAAGATAAGACATTTATTAATTATTTAAGCCATTGCTAACTTTAGTCAAGCTCCATACAGCATCAAGGTAAGGAAGAATATAAGGGTTCTCTGATAATCAAAGTGCTGTTTGCAGTGCTAGACTCCCCTCCAATTTTCCAGGCCAGGTATCTCATCCTAGAGTTAGGACTGTAAACAAAGTTAGTGAAAGAATAAATATCACATTTGTATTAATAGATCCATAGCAGTATATCCCTTAAAAAACAAAACCTTTCCAAAGCAAAACACTACACTGCGCACATAGTTCTTCCCCTTGGAGAGAGAGGAGGAGAGAGACTCAACAACTTGTGATAGATGTTGATCATGTCGCTTAATGCATCACTGTAAGATGCTTAGATAATGTGGTGATGAGAGCATTGTAAGAACCTACATAGAATTACACACACACAAACTACGTTATAAGAACATTAAGGTTGCAAAGTCAATCACTCAAAAAATTAGGAATTGCCAGTGTGGATTGATTTAAATCACAAGCAGGAAACCTCAATTTAAATAATAAACTTTAATCTTGTTTCGCATTTGTAATTTTTAGTTATTTTGCTAAAGAGATGTTGATTCCTATTGGTTGGTATAATTTGGTACTACTTGTTGCTAACCAAGTAGGTTATAACTACTCGTTTTATTTAAACAATTATATAGCTTAGCATATATTTATTCAGATTCTTACTTTTTATTGTTAGAAAATTATGAATGATGCATTTCTTATTTACTAGATTAAGTTCTTACTCATGATTTGTTTCAAGCTGCCTTTGGATGGAAGTTGAGATTCAATTAAAAATGCACAAAACTCTATTTTAAAATTGTTTTTATTAGTTAAATAAAACTACCTCGAAAGCGCTAGGTACATAAAAGGAAAAACAAGTTTATCAAAACATGTTTGCATTTAAAACTAACTAATGTAGTTAGTTAAATAAAGGAAGTAGTATGTGTAATTACTGAATTGGACTAATGTTTCTGGTCACCACATCCTTCAGGATTTTCAAATTGGTAGATCTCATCTTCTCACATCTTATTTTTATTCATAGGATGATGGAAGAAGGACAATAAGTTTTCCTGCTTTTTCAACTCCCAGTTGGTTTCTCAGTTTTGAGTGAACTAGCTGTTGAACTGAACTAGTTGAATAAACTGAAATGAGGAAAATAATCTCTTTGTACCTGCAGAGCAGGCTACTGTAATCAAAAGCTGGTTAAACACTTCCACAAACTCTGGTTCTAGGTGCTTTGCCAGTGACTTCCACCAATTCAGTGGTTTGACTTTCTTTAAAATTTCAACAGAGCAAACAGATACAGTTTGAATATTTTTATTTACTATAACCTATTAATATAATTTAAATTAAAGTTAGACCTCAACATAGGCTGTCATAATACCAAATTTCATTTTAAATAGGCTTATTTTTAAAAAGAAAGATGCATTGTATTAAAACTGGGATTTTAATAATTGCCTGTACAACCTATATTTGCCCCACGGTGCGGATACATTATGGTAGTGTTTAATTATATGGTCATGTACTATTCCCCCTCCCCCCGAACTGCTTCCTTGTTCAGAACAGAGATTCGATGGTGTTCACTTAATGAGCAGTCTGTGCAATATTTTGTTTTATCCTCATTGTTCAGTGTGTGGCTCCAGGCCTTATTGGCTGTACACTATTCAAACCCTGCTCTGGAGACATCAATTGCCTCATGGGCTTTTTTTATGGTCCTCAACACTATAGATTCTAAGTACTTCACAAACATTAATTTATTTTCTAAATACCCTGGTGAGATGAGAGAGTGGCATTATGTCCATTTTGCATAGGAGGAACTGAGGCACAGAAACTTCCATGAATTCAGAATGCCCAATTTGAAACATCTAGGAACTGATAACTTAGCATTTATATAGTGCTTCATTTGTTCAAAGCACAGTTCCCATTGATTTCAGTTACTGCTGTGAATATTGTGCACTTCTGTAAATCAGACCCCAGGATATCAAGTTGGAGACCCAACAATGTGGTAGAGCCAGGGACAGAATCCAGTTCTCCAGGACAAAATTCAGCTGCCTTAACTATCAACATGGCCCCCCTTGCCTAACTAGAGGGAAATGAAAAGCAGAGATAACACTAACTCTCTTTGTTGTACCGCTACCTCTTCTAGTATGAGTAAATTAATGAAAAGTTGATAGCTCTGTCTTATTAAATTGGGGGCACCATCAGTACCTCATTGTTATGGGAAGTACAGTTACACACTTACCAGAGGTTCTTCAGCTGCATTGTGTTCACCCATGCTCGATTGCCAGGACCAACTAGACTGCAGCATAGCTGGACGCCCCAGTCAGATGCCCCATCCTTGTCCACCTCCTCATCCTTTCTGTTCATGCCAGGGTCCTGTGACAGCTTCCTTGGAGGTATCCATGGTGGTCTGCAGGGTGGTAGTGGGGTCTCTGCCAAGTATGGCATGCAGTTCTTTGTAAAAGCTGCAGATGTAAGTTTTGGTACCGGATCAACTGTTGGCCTCCCTGGCCTTCTGACATGCTAACACAGTTCCTTCACTTTCATGTGGCACTGCTGCTAGTCCCTGTTGTACCCCTTCTGCATCCCCCTTGCAATCTGCTCAGAGATGTCCACCTTTCTGTAGCTTGTCCGTAGCTGTGGTTGCACAGCTGCTTCTCCCCACAGGCTCAGGAGATCCAGTATCTCCTATCTACTCCAAACTGGGCCAGATATGGATCACGTAGCGGCATGGTCAGCTGGGCAGTTGCATACAACAGTGGAGAGCTGCTACTTGTGCTCACCAACATGGACAATCAGGAAAGGGCATTTCCAAAATTTGCAAGGCTTAAAGGAGGGGGTGGGGGCTTCTAGTTTCCATGACCACTGGTCTGTGGATTTCACAATTGTGACCAGGGTGGTCAGTGTCTGGCACTGAGACAGCTGCTTGGAGGACCGTTTGGGTCAATGTAATTAATGCAGTTTCTACACTCTTGAACTGTGGCTCAACACCACTCGGGGAGGAGGTGTTGCTGTGCCGTTGTAACGGGGCACTTATCTGAGGGAGACAAATTTAAGTGTAGACACATGCTCAACTATGTGGACACAAGACGCCTTGCATCGACCTAATTTTGTAGTGTAGACCAGACCTTAGCCTCAGAGTTCAGTCAGTGATAGTCTGTTCTTTTCACACCCAACCAGTAAGGGGTATCTGAGCAATGGGATGTCTTCACAGCAGTTAATTGCACTGTACTAAAGCCTGATCCCAGATGTACAGTACCTTACTTCTTAACTCCTGTAAATTTGATTCTAAACATTAACTTGAATAAAATGTTTAAATCTGCACTGTTGGCCTAGCTGGAGTGAGAATGACCAAACTTCAAAACAACACACACATAGGTGATTGGATTAGCTGCTGCTGCTGTAACTCCAGGTGTTGCATCTGTACTGCCTTGCTAGCACCAGCTTCAGCCCAATCCCCCATCCAGCCCCTGCTTAATGATTGCTAGCTGGGGTTTTAAGCACCATTTCATCCTGTTTCAAGCAATAGTGAGAAGTGTTTTACATCATGTAAACATTGCTATAAGAAAAAACAAAGGAAAGAGATTCCGCAAGGATAGTATTAATATTAGTTGTGTTTAATTTTTTCCTGTTTTTCCTAATCATAAAATAGTACCTTTAGGTCTTGATCATTCTGCTGTTGGAGTCAGTGGATGTTTTTTATTCATTGCATTAGAGAGCTATCGGGCTCGTAATGTGTTTATGTAGAGTTTGGAATAGAGGGAGAGAAGACTGGATTGTATGTGAAGATGATTGTGTGATTTGAAGAGCAGCTTTTTAAACTGTATTGTCAAGTTTTTTGTTTTGCTTTTTGCATGACTGCACCAACAAATCTCATAAAAACAAATTATGATTCAGCAAATGTTTTTGTTAGGAACATTTTTGGGAGATGTTAAATGCAGTGTTTGAAGTGTAGGCCTACCCTATCCTAAGAGCTATGGAGCAATTTGCTGACATATGTCTTAAGGGTTCTGTTCAGGTGTTAAGTGAAGCTTTTGGATGTTGAATAGCCGATGTATAGCAGCTGCTTAAAGAATCATTAAAGGACTTAATGTTTTCATGGTCTCATATGTTGATCTGTACTTCAAGCAGATAAATTACTTTATGTATGTAGTTTATGATCTTATGATTGTTTTGGTCTTGAGAACAGTAGGTTTTATGTATCACCTTTGTGTGAAGTATTGAGAACTGAAGATATTTGTATGTATATTCATTTTCCGTTTAGAAATACTTTTAATCGGGTTCTTGTAAGACTACCAAGTTCAAAAATGTTAAATCTTATGCATATTTTTGCAGTTGCTTGGAGACTAGTGTATCCACCTATTATTTCTTTAAGGAAAAGAAACTGAGTAAAAAATATAAAAAGCAATAGGGCTATATAACCTACCACAACCCAGCCTTTGATTTTATAGATGAAACAGCCACTCACATTTTCAACTCTCAGATAACTTTTTATGTAACACAACTCCAGACTTGGATATATGCATCTCCATATAACCAAGAGGATTTATCATGAGCAAGGGTAGGCATTGGAACCATTGTTGTTGTTCATCTGGTTTTTCTGAGGGAAGCATGGATGATGTGGGAGAGTTTCACTGTTGCCATTGAAATTTGCTGAGGAAAAGCACCTAGTCATATTCTTTGTGGCAACACCATTCCCCGTTTGTTTGTTTTTTGGCCCTCCCTGGCCCTCATCAACAATTTCTGTGGCTACTTTGTTTGATGCATTGTATCCTCTTATATTTCTAGACATTGAAAACTAGTCTCTTCCAGTCATCTACCTATTTCCTCAGTTTGTTCAAATTCTCAGTCTATCTTCTAATAATCTACACTGTGCCAACAACCCTACTTTGCATCATCTGTATATTTGGACACCATTCAACTAGTTCCACTTCCTAAACCAGGGGTGGGCAAACTACTGCCCGGGGGCCGCATCTGGCCCTCCAGATGTTTTAATCTGGCCATCGAGCTTGCCCCGCTCCAGCCGGGGAGCAGGGTCAGGGGCTTGCCCCGCTCCACACCGCTTCCGAAGCATCAGCATGTCCCCCTTTGGCTCCTACACGCAAGGGCAGCCAGGGGTTTCCTCACGCTGCCCCTACCCCAAGCGCTCCCCCTGCAGCTCACATTGGCCAGGAACCATGGCCAATTGGAGCTGCAGGGGTGGCGCCTGTGGACAGGGCAGTGTGCAGAGCTGCCTGGCCACACCTCCGCGTAGGAGCCAGAGGGGGGACATGCCGGAGGGGGGACATGGGAACTGCTTGAGGTATGCACTGCCCAGAGCCTGCACCCCTGACCCCCTCCTGCGCCCCAACCCCCAGCCCTTATCCCTCTCCCACCCTCTGAACCCCTCGGTCCCAGCCTGGAGCACCCTTCTGCAACCCCAGCCCCTCATTCCTAGCCCCACCCTATAGCCCGTACCTCCAGCCTGAGCCCTCATCCCCTCCCTCTGCATCCCAACCCACTGCTCCATCCTGGAGCCCGCACCCTGAACTCTTCATTTCTGGCCACACTCCAGAGCCCGCACCCCCAGCCGGAGCCCACACCCCAACCCCCAATTTCGTGAGCATTCATGGCCTGCCATACAATTTCCAGATGTGGCCCTTGGGCCAAAAAGTTTGCCAACCCCTGTCCTAAGCCATGGTCTACTCTACCAACTTATGTTGGTATAACTATGTTGTTCAGGGGGTGTGGGTCTAACCCTCGCGTAGATAGCACTATGTCTCCCGTTGACATAGCTGCTGCCTCTCGGGAGGTGGAGTACCTAAGCCAATGGGAGAAGCTCTCCCATTGGCCTAGATAGTGTCTTCACTAAGCGCTACAGTGGCGCAGCTGCAGCATGGTAAGTGTAGACAGGTCCTAAGTTTCTAAATAGGATTGGACCCAGCACCCTAGCCTTATGAAACCCAATTTGTTACAGTTCCATGGGGATTTCGTGTCATTTACTATGTGAATTTTCTGTAAATTCTAAATTCATCTTCTTTTTTAACATTAATACCCGTAGTGATGGGGACCTTCTGTAAAATTGTCAGTGTACACTGGCGCTTCAGTTACCACTAGTGGGAATTTTAAGAAAAAGCTTATTGTAGACCAGGCTATAAAAATTAAGTAACTTGCTCAGGGCAACAGAAAGGAATCTGAAAGAGAGCAGGGATTGCAAAGATAGTAGTTTTAGTTCCCATTGCCCATACAGACCTTTAAAATGTCGCTGCTCTTTTAAAAATAAATTATTTTACATTGAATATGCTAATGAAACAAAGTGTAAATCCTCATATAACAATGTGTTTTCTTTTTGTTGTTTTTTTTAGTATATCTTTGGGGAGTTCAGCCCTGATGAGTTTAATCAATTCTTTGTGACTCCCCGATGCTCTGTTGAGGTAAGAACTATGTTTCAGTGTTTTGCCTGAAGATGTAATGCATATTGTTTTACACAAATGTAGTAGGTTTATTAGTATATAATTAAAAATACAATAATCAATGTTGTTTTTATTGTTCACTTGTGAATTAACAAAACTCAGTTGTTCACCGTAGAGCTCCCTGGAATATAATTTCAATTTGCATTCATGTTGATCGCACACTAGTTGCTCACTTCTGCAGTTTTTTCCTGTCCAGATATATGGCAGCTATAGTCCCTGTTAAGCAGTGGTCTCTTGTTCTGTCCTTATTCAGCTCTTGAGTCAGTGTCTGAAATGTGGAGAGAAGGATCTTGGCTTCTTCTTTCTCCTGTCCTCATTGCTGGAAATATCTGCAATTGTAATGATTGCATGTAGGAGATGGAAAGGAAAGATCTGCTCAATAGAACCAGCAGCTCTCCTTAATTAACTTTTCAGTGATGGATGTAGTAGCAACTTTTTCAGCAACATTCCTGTTTGTAGGTGAGATCCCAGATCTCTTGAGCCAAAGAGGAAGAGTAGAGCTCTCATTACAGTGCCTGGTGTGGCTTTCTGCCTCCTGGTAACTGTTATCCAGAGTAGATCCCAGGTTTTGTACTCTTTAGACTCATACTGCAGGTTTCACTGGAGAGTGGAAGGAGGTATCCATTGGGTCCTGTAGGAAGGACCAAGAACGTCCAAGATCCCTATATGACCAACCTGGGCTAAAGGTAAAGGTAATGAGGAACAAAACTGAGGAAGTGGTAAATACTTTAAATTTTCACTTCCCTCCTCTGACCCTCTTCTTCCCCCCCAACACAAAACAAACCCTCAACTGCATGTATATGGGGAAAAAATCCTCCCCCCCTCAGAATGAACATATTTATAAAGTAAGCTTTGTTGTCTGTGTTGCATTAATGTGTTTTACTAAGGTTCTACTGTAGTAGTTTGATTTTCAAGTTCTTTGTGGCATGCAGAAATTGACTACCACATTGCTTTTCAAGTTCATAGGTGTATAGCTAATAACTCCTGGTAGCTTCTCATACTGGTTGCATGAAGAAATGTGAAGGATACTATTAGAAGAGGATGAGGAAAAATAGGGTGGAAGAATGGGAGGGGGAGGAAAGCAAAAAAAGGGGAGGCGAGGCCAGCATGAAGAGAACTTAACAGGTAGGTAGTGACTTCCTGCGTTTGTGCGTAAGTTAAAGCTATATACAAATGTTTCTACTGCCAACAGACTGAAGAAAATGAATGCATTTGCTGGATTCACAAACACCAAAGAGTTTGTCCTTTTAGCACAGAAACAAGTTTTAGATTAAAATATAGTTTCCACAGTGTTGGAGGACACCAGCCTGGAGTGATGGATGACTGTCTCCTCTGTGAAAACTGGGCAGGAGTACAAAATGTTTGTTACTGTCCAGTTCTTTCTGGTCTAATCTACTACTTCCTCCATCTTAGCACACACTAGCAGGAGAAATATTCCTGTACCCTTGACAGTAAGTGGATAGAAAGAATAAAGGGAAACATATAGTACCTTTTGCTACAAGCTAGTTATGAAGTTGACTTATGCACATGATTGGTACACCCCCCTCTCCCAAAGAGCAAGTTATCAGGACCTTCTTCCTTCTCTCATCAAGCTTCTTGGTTGGAGGTGATAGCTCCTCCAAAGGGGTAAGAAAAAATTATGCACTCTCCTCTGCTTTAATTTTGAGCCCTTAATAGCTCTTATGGCTTGCTAATATTTTACATCAGGCCTTTTTATATTGTCCTGAAGTTTAACTGTGCAAAACATAACCCCACCATCGTGCTCCAAATTTGGCCCTTAAAACTCTCCCTCAAAGCTGCCTTTTCATGCTTAAGTTTACTGAAAAAGTATGGGAGTATCTTCTAAGGACTCTAGCTGAAGAAGGAGCAGAAATGATCATCAGGGCTCCTGGTGAAGTATCAGAAGCCTTAGTGTACTGATATCCCCGTGGTTTAGCTGACCCACTTACGTTGGAACTGTGATTTCGCCATCACTTGGGAGTGATAAAACACATTCTGTTAGGATAGAGGAAACTGATGGTTAGAGAGGCCCAATGGGGCATTGGTGAAGAAGCTTACATGTGGGGTAGAGTGTGAGTAACCCCAATTAGTGACATGTCCTTTATCAGCTGCCTTCAACCCTCCATTGTGCCACTTCTCTCCTGCACATCACTGTATGCCTTCTCCACTCATCCCATGAAAGGTATCCCAATTTTGAGGAACCCCAATTTATTGAAAATCAGGTCACCTTAAGAGAAATAAAGAATGTGTGTGTATGCTAGTAAAGTATTTGAGTCATGGCAGAATTTCCTGTTGTATGTAGATTTACTCTGGGTGGTAGTGAATCATTTCAAACTACTGATGGTGTGTAGTGAGGGAAACAAAGTGTTAGGAATAATTTAGAGTGGATTTCATATTTAAAAAACAAACAAACCCCACATTTTATCTTCTCTCTTTCCAAATAGTGTTGCATTTTCTTAAGCCACTTTTAAAATTAGTGACGAAGATAAAAGCATTAATCATAAACCTTATTGTAAATCACAACTGAACATAGACTTTTGCAAAGCAAATCTGTTTTGCCCTGACCATGGAAGGAATGTGGGCTGAATCATCTTGGATTCTTTTGGTAATACAAAGATGAATTTTCAAACTTGGGTGCATGCAGGTAAGTACCTAGTTTTGCAATGACAGATTTAAGTGCAGATTCAGATACTTAAATCAACACTTAGGAGCCTAAAATTAGGCACTTAAATATATTTTAGGCACGTAAGTTTGAAGATTTAGACATAGAGGTTACTTTACTAAAACCTTCATAATAGCTTGAACATGGGTGTTGCCTTGAAAGAGTACCTACATCAGATATTTTGCTTGAATTTAGTATTTTTAATGTGAGTGAGACTGATAGTTTTAGACTGAGAGTGTTTACTCTTTTATTTCACTGCGGAATAGAATTTGAACATCTGTTATGCTTTGTGGATTTGTATTTGTTCTGTCGACGAGACTTGTAGTTACTCAAAGATTTAGAAAGAGTGCGTATATTTTTTTTTTCTGTTGTGTTAAGCCACATTCTGTTTTCTACTTTGCTCCCTTTATCTTGCCATTTTTCCACCCATTCATTCTCGCTTCCATCCAAGAAGGGATGATATTTATGTAGTTAAAAAATGTCTAAAATATGAATAGATCATTAAGAATATAGAAGTCTTCTCAATACTTTTATTCTTTACTGTACCTAAAATAATTTTACATGATAGTATACAAGAAAGTATTTTATTTTTTAATTGTTTAAAGAAAATGGGATCAGATTCAATGGAGAAATGTTTGTGACACTCCAAGGTCTGATCCATTAGCATTTAGGACAATGGTACCAGTTATCTGCATAGCAGCTTGTCCTGTGTTTTCAGTGGCAAACTTGAAGGCTTTGATTGCTTTTATTCAGAGGGGGGAGGACATGGGGAGAGGCTGGGAAGGATGAGACAGCCAGTCTACACAGAAAACACTGGTTCAAACAAAGGAAGACATATATCTGCTTGTTTGAATAGTTCAGATTTGATTTGCTTTTACAGCAGAGCACAGTTTGAACCTTCACAGGGAGGATTCAGGGACCATGTGTACAAATAATTAAATGAAAATGCACGCAACAAAAAAAATAGATTCCCCAGTTCTGCAAAAAGAATTTTTTTTAAAAATTATCCCAGCTAGCCCATCACCAAAGAAAGTTTTCTAGTAAAATAGACTTTAAACTTTTTTTTTTTTTACTTAAACAAGGATTTATTTTCCCTGTCACCATTTAGAATATTGGTGAGGCTAAGTTTTCAAAGATGAGCCATCACCCATAGATTCCATGACATAGATTACTTTACTTAGTAATTTTTTTATTTTACCAATTTCAGGGTCAGTTTCTGTCAATTGTGAGTTTTTCTTTCTTCCTTACTCCCCAACATCTCATTGGCTCCTTAGGAATTCCACCCACATCTCTCTTCCTCCTTTCTGGCATAAACTCCTTATGTTTCAGCAAGTTCCTCCCAAAACTAGAAGATGCTTCACCTGAGTCCTCCAGTGATCTATTCTTTCCTCCCTCCTTCTTCAATATCCATTTGAGACCACAAGGAGAGGTAAGATTTCATGGCAGTGCTGCCAGTAGTGCACTGAGGACACCCAGCAGTACATCTCACCCATCCCATTAAAGGTATCTGGACCCATTTGTCAAAGTGGTGCAAAACCACATGATCCTGTTAGTTCCTCACTAAGCCTAGATAAACAAGGGAGCATCATTGTGCAAAATGCCTTCCACTTTCAGCTTGCTATAAATTTCAACTCTTCTTCACAGAAAAAAGATCTGGCCACCGTTATCTTTTCATTATTTCCAAACTGGATTACTGTATCAGGGACCAAATATGAAAGTGATGCGGAGGTTCTAGTTTGTGAAAAACGTGCCAGCTTTCCTTCTCAGTGATGTCACTGATTCCCAGTCTGCTTCCATTGCCAAATCAAGACCAATGAGACTGACCTTCAAATCTCCTTTTATGAGCCTTCAAGACAGCTGTTCTTCCATGGATCAAGGCAGTTTATAATGCCCAGGGCAGAATATATGAGAGCAGATTAAGATATTCGGCATTGGAATGAACTTCCAGAAGAGTCTAAAGTTGGCCACCCTCAGAGTACATAGCAAGAGCTTTCTGGTCAAGAAAGCTTTCCAAGTATAATCAAAATTGTTTTATTTTGAAGGTATATATCTCCACCCAGAGCCTCCTATAACCAAAAAAAGAGAAGAACAGAAGACTTCATGAGGCTCCACTAAGGAAGTTGCTATGCAGATCTAATGTAGCTGGAAAGCACACGTATAATGTGATTATTGGTGCTGTAGAAAATCCTAAGATTTCTTGAAGCAGAGTGGATTTCAAGATCACTGTATGCCTATATGTTTGCACCTCTGTTGGGTCCCCTGTGCAGCGACACATTGTGTCTACAGACCACCAGGCAAGCTTTGTGGAAGAAGCTAAAGAGCAATGTGAAATTTAACACCCCATGGAATGTACTATAGGTGCAAAGCTCCAGGATATCTTACTTTTTCATGTGAAATAATTATCATGGAATTTATTTATCCTTTAATTTCAGCATACTTGAGGTAAACTAGTATATAGGTAATCATACTCTTTTTTTCATGTAAGTAGTGAAAGAGTTACATTCGTTCACTAGCTCCAGGTAATGGATCCTACATTTTGTACCAAAGTTTTTGATTCTCTATCCAGATAGTGACCATGTACTATGGTGGCACTATTTAGACTGGCAGTGCAAAGCTATAGTGAACAGGATAAGATTATCCAGAATAGCTGCTTTAAATTGTGCTGTATTTTTAAGCAGAGTGTTTAAAACTCTTCAAAGGTAGTACTACTTGTGGATAAAACAGAGGGCTTGGAGTCAAAAGGCCTGGGTTCTGTTATGGCTCTGCCACAGTCTTCTGTTGTGAACTTTAGCATGCTATTTAATCTCTCTGTCCTTCCATCCCTTTAATTCTTGGTATGTTTTTGCTATCCTCGGAGAATCTTGAAGTGAACTGGAGGATAGCTCATGATTCTATAGCAGGGGTGGGCAAACTACGGCCCGCGGGCCAGTTTCGGCCCAATAGCCATTTTAATCTGGTCCTCGAGCTCCCGCTGGGGAGTGGGGTCTGAGGCTTTCCCCACTCCGGCACTCCAGCCAGGGAGCAGGGTCAGGGGCTGTTCCACGCGGCTCCCAGAAGCAGCGGCATGGCCCCTCTCCAGCTCGTATATGTAGCGGGAGCCAGGGGGCTCTGCCCTGCATGCTACCCCAACCCCAAGCACCGCCTCTGCAGCTTCCATTGGCCAGGAACCGTGGCCAATGGGAGCAGTGGGGGCGATGCCTGCAGACAGGGCAGCATGCAGACCTCTTGGCTACGCCTCCGTATAGGAGCTGGAGAAGGGCATGCCACTGCTTCTGGGAGCCGCTTGAGGTAAGCACCACCTTGAGCCTGCACCCCTGAGCTTCTCCCTGCGCCCCAACCCCTTGCCCCAGCCCTGATCCTCCTCCCGCCCTCCAGACTCCTTGATCCCAGCCCTGAGCACCTTCCTGCACCCCAAACCTTTCATCCCCAGCCCCACCCCACAGCCTGCACCCACAGCTGGAGCCCTCACACCCCAACCCCAATTTTGTGAGCATTCATGGCCTGCCATACAATTTCTATTTCCAGATGTGGCCCTTGGGCCAAAAAGTTTGCCCACCCCTGTTCTTGAGTTTGTAACTCAAGGTGATGGTAGTCTTTATCTCTGATCTCTATGGTAAATTAGTCTCTGAAGGAGTGTGTATGTGTATATAGATATATATAGATAAAAATATAAGTTCAAAACACCATTTTGGATAATTGGATATAAAGAGTTATTTTTTAAATGATCGAGGTATTTCTAATTAAATTAACATAAAATGTTGTTTTTAAAGAGCTGTTTTGTCTATCATTAAATCTTCTTTTCTTTTCTTTGCAGCTTCCTCCATACAATGAAACAGTTTCTTGTGGTATTAAGTCCACAGGTGAGCGTCATGATGGTAAGAAATCATTCCTTTTTTTTCTTAATTTTTTTTTCAGGTTTTTTTCAGGCTCTCCCTATAGTGTTCTGGTATAGTACAGATTGTCTTTAAATTAGTTCAGTTCAGGCTGATTAGCATGTATATGTGCATGTATTTGGCAGGCTGCTTTTTCAATACTTGCTAGCCCGTTGAAATCTACAAGAATGTTTGAGAATCTTGTTTTAACATTTTTCTGTAGCTAACTGTAGTAAGTATGCTCGCTACTTCACTGTGGCAGTTTGTGCTGTAACAATTCCATTAAAAACTTTCTTGTTGAAGCTTTTAGAATTCTGTTGAAAAAATTGCTTAGGGTTAAAGCTTAGTATGGAGTTCTTAATCAAGGAGCAACTAAAATAAATAGCTTGGATAGCACTTAACCATCTGTGGACTTTTACTGCCCCCTCTGTAAAAGTCTCAACAGGAGTATTTTTTGGCAGTTGAAGCCTGAAGATGACTCTGAGAGCAGTGTTCTGCATAATGTTCAGCATGACATTCTGTTTCTATGTGGCTCAGCTGTTTTTCTGGAAAATCCTTTTTTGGAGAGAGAGAGAGAAAGTATGACTCGCAATGTAAAAATGTGTTACCGAGCTCTGATTTAAAGCAGTAATGGTCACTGTTTTCCCCCCCACATGCACACCTTTTCCCCACACCTTAAAAAGGGGGGAGAAACCCTGCCTGGTTTCATAATGATATAATATTTCATATTTACATAGCACCTTCCATTTGAGGATTTCAATTCTTTATAATAGTCTGCATAATACTTTTACAAAGTAGATAAATTTTGTCATTTTATAGCTGAGTTAACGTAGTTGTAGAGAAGTTGAGACTTGTACAAAGGTATTTGGGAAGCTTGTGGCAAAACGGAATAGAATCCAGATCTCCTTTAGCTAAAAATATTCTTGATGTTTGTTTAAATTTGCAGGTCATTTAGCGCAGCATTTGAAATAGCCATTAAAATTTTGTAGAACAACAAAACCCACAAGGTAACATTAGGGAAATCATAAACATAAAGATAAGTCATTGGCCATAATTTTCAAATTTTGGTGACTAAACTTAGATGCCTAAACAAAGATTCAGGGTACCTAACTAGTCTTTTCAGTGGTGCTGAGCAACAACTCCATCTAAAGTCAGTGGAAGTTTTGAGTGCTTAGCACCTTTGGAAATCTGGGAATTTT
The DNA here is from genome assembly GCA_037349315.1 of Chelydra serpentina. Lineage (NCBI taxonomy): Eukaryota > Metazoa > Chordata > Testudines > Chelydridae > Chelydra > Chelydra serpentina. The sequence goes on from JBAIAC010000026.1 coordinate 33,815,178, forward strand.
TTTTTCGGGTGCCTAAATATGGATTTAGGTGCCTGACTTTAAACGCCTAAGTTTGAAACAGGGATGATTACCCAAATGGCTTTCTGTATGGTTTAGCACAAGCTATATAGAAAGTTGGTTTCTGCAAACGTTTTTCAGATCCTGCCCAGACCATAAATACTCCTTCCCTCCCCTGAGATTGGTTAATGATGGCAAATCAAACGTTGCCTGAAAAATGTGTCTTACTTAACAAACCTGCACTGTAATGTGCCTGCATAGTATCATAGTTACGGCTGCATAAGAAGCAGTTGAAACTAAAATGGAAAAAATTACTCAGGCAAAGTCTTGTTAGTAACATTGAGATGACCCATTGATCACATAATCATAGTATAAAATGTTACTGTTTTTATGATGTAATGATATCTACAATGAATGGCTGGAGGAGCTGTTGATGCATATTATGAATAATTGCATTTGGTTAAAAAGCTGCATGATACACAGTGCATACTAATTCTTAATACGCATTCACAGCTTTCATTATAATGCATTGACATGATACATTGTAACATCTTCAAAGGGTGTCTTGTCAATGTGCAGTATTCTTCATACCTTCAGGTGCATCCATTTCAATCCATGCAACAATAGATCCTCGAAACACCACGGAATGGATTGAAACAAAGGTGGCTGGAAGCAAAGTGGAAGGTACAAAAATAACCATAAAAGAAAGTTGGTCTCTTTCATATTTTTCTTTAAAAGGCACTAAATACAATGTTAAAACAAATGAGATTCTGTCATAACTAGTGGCAGTGTGGAAATGAATGTTATGACCCAACCTTCCTGTAAATAAGAGTTATTTCAGGGATTTGATTTAAAGGAGTAAAAGTCTTAACTCCTTTTCAGTTGATTTTATCCACTTTACAGTTATTGTAAAGTAAGTATATTTTCTTACTGCAGTTTGGCTATAGGTAATAGACTTAAATTTCTTTGCTAATAATCCCCTGGTTTGCGGGATTAATAGCATGTGCAATTTTGCTCCAGACTATAAAATAGCATACCAAGTCTTAGTCCAAAAGCAATTTTTTCTAATAAGAATTTAGGAAAAATCCTATGCTTGATTGGTTTCAAATTTTAATAAGTTTTAATTGGGGATTGGAAGATTTCAACAGGTATTAAGAAAAATACACAATTTATTCCTAAAATTTAAAAATATTGTGATTGGCATCAACTCTGTTATGCTCTGTTGCATAAAAACAAGTGTTCATGACACTGATACACTCACTAACGTGGATCTGTTGAAATGCCGTGTGCACAAATAAATTGCACAAAATCATGTTATCCTGTTAGCAGATATATAGGTAAACTAGATGAATCTGTAGATGTAGAGATTAGTGCGTCATATTATAAGTATTTATTTTGAAATAGTGACCAGTGTTGTTTGAACAGGAATCCTGTAGGAAAAGGATCTGAAACTCACTTTCTAGCAACACTTTTTTTTTCCTTTTGCAAAACAGAAAACAAATGTTTTCAAGCTCATGGAAGCAGTAATACATGTACCATAGAAAATCACACACAATAGTTTTCTGATTAAATATTAATGAAAATTTGTCCTGGGAACTACTAAAATTAAAAAAAACAGCATGAATGTTATAATCTTAATTACATTACACCCCTATTTGGTATTAATGACAATTTCTGTAACAGTTATACACTTTAAATGTCAAGGCAGCCTGAGGCATGTACTGTTACTAGTTTTGTAATCTATTGATAAAATATATATGTGGTGGTCTCTTAAGTTTTATACACTTGCAACATACAGTTCTTTGATATGTATAAACAAGAATTTAGTTAGGGTTTTACATTTAAAAAAACATGACTATGACAGTGTTTTGATATATTTCAGTCTATTATGATAAAATTTCTTAGCATTTCTTGAAAATTATGAAATTATCAAGGTAAATTATTTCTCATTGTTCATATACTTACTGTCAGTCAATTTATATTTTAAATGTAATTTTGTCTGGCTTTGATCCAGTCGCATTAGTTGTATTTCTTGTGACATACAAAATGAATATCATATCTTTTTATTATTAAGCTGCTGATAATTTTGGATTTCCAAAACCTGAAATAGTAACATTTCCAGTTGATTAGAATGTAAAATATCATTCTTCCATTTATGATTTGTCTTAAATATTCTTAATTAAAAATCTTAACAGTTGCAAAGGTGGATTTTACTTTACTTTAGAAAAATGCAGTTTATAGACTTACTGTCATAGAAAATAAGACCTTCTTTAAAGATGTGCAGTAGAATGGAAAATATGGTTCTTTTCATCACACTCTATATTCCTCATCCTGCAGTTGGATCCAGGCAGACTACCATTGACGTCATTTGAGACTTCATATGGCTGAAAGGGTACAACTGTGTTTATTGCAGGATCTGTGCCCATATTTTCTTAAACTGAAGTCCTACTCTGTGTTGCAGGAAAACTTTGATACTCTTTGGATCCTCATTTCATTTTAAAATCTTTTAAAACCATCCTTTTTCAAGATACAAATGGACATTGAGGATGATTTTTGTTTGTATGAGGAATGTCATTTATACTTACGTTTCAGGAAAACAGACTTGTCTGTTACTAATTTTGTATCTTTGTGACTGGACTTTACTAACAGGTTTTTAATTTATTTTGTCCAGGGGAGGATTATCGGAGAATTGAATTTGGTGTTAATGAAGTTATTGAGACAGAGTCATCTGTGCTGAATAACACTGATTACAGTATTTCGAGCACTCTGAATCCTCAGGCTCCAGAATTTATTCTTGGTTGTGCATCGACTCAGAAAACCCATGATGACATTCTTAATGAAACTAACTACAACTCCATAGACTGCCAGTTCACTGATTCTGCCCTTGCTTTGGATAGTGGTTCTAATCCTGAAAATGATAGCTTATCTGGGGGCCTTGGACAACGGGAGCGTAAAAAGAAGAAAAAAAGACCACCTGGATACTACAGTTACTTGGAAGATGTCAGTGATGGCATTGTTCCCGCAGAGGCTCTTGTAAATGGCCATGCAAATTCATCAGGACTGAATAGTATAAGCACAGAAGATACGGACCTTACAGGAGACATACCATCATCAGCCTCACCAAGGACTTGTAACAGCCCTGAAAATTCTGTGGACTTCATTAGTGAAGCTGTGTCTGATGATTCTGTTTCTAGTGTATTAGACAATACCAGGACTGCAGGGCAGCCTGAGATATGCAGTGTTACCAATTCTGAACAATTCTGCATCCCCTCAGAGGCTTGCAGAGATAGCCCTTTAAGGACAGCTGTTGTAGAACCTTATGATGGTACTGATACTACTGAAAATCTTGGTGTTACTAATGGACAAACACTTGAATCCTCTGGTGAGGGCACAGCTGCCAATGGGGTAGAATTGCACACTATGGAAAGTACTGACTCAGACCAAGCTAAGCCCGAGGATGTTTCACCTACTACTGAGGCGACAGCCCCGGTTTCAGGATCAGTCCCTGTTAATCAGCCTGCAAAATCGTGGGCTAGTCTTTTTCACAATTCCAAGCCCTCTGCTTCCACATCTGTGGCCTATGTTGAGACTAAGTGTACCCCTCCTGCCACATCTACTCTGGTCCCTGAAAAACAGGTTGAAGTCAAAGAGGGACCTGTTCCAGTTTCAGAGGATCCTGTAGCCATAAAGATTGCAGGTATAGTTAACAGACACTAGAGTGGACGTTCTGGTAGAAGAGTAACACATTTTGCCTTGAACAAGAGTGTACAGTATTGAAAGAGAGGAGAGACTCCTACATTAATGCAAGATTAAGGTTGATTTTAATTACACAATTCAGAAAATTAATATAGTTATAAAGTGGGTAACTAATTCAACTCTGTCCTTTGAATAAACATTGCAATAATGTAATATATGGTCATACAACAAAAATACAGTAATATCAATGCTACATATAAGCATCTAAAGCTACATGAGGCGTGGTTTAAATTTAACAGCACAGAGTTTAGTTTAACAATCTTACTGGAGGAGCAGTTTAGAAAAAAGTGTTTGCTTTCTGTTGAACTGTATTTGCTAAATAGTATGTCTCATTGCCCAGTGTTTGTGATCCTGTTATAATGCATACATTCAAGGGAAGAGTGTTCAGATTGCTTATGTTAGAGTTCAGAAATTCAGCTAATGTTAATATTTCAGCTATAACATTTCATTAACATAATTATTTGATTTTGTTTTACCCTTTTTAGGGCCGTGAAACGATTAAAAAAATTATTGCAATTAATCGCAGTTTTAATCACACTACTAAACCATAATAGAATACCATTTAATTAAATATTTTTGGATGTTTTCTACAGTTTCAAATTGATTATAGTTACAATACAGGGGGGGGAAAGGACAGTGTTCAATTTAAATTATTTTGATTACAAATATTTTCACTGTAAAAATGATAAAAGAAATAGTATTTTTCAATTCACTTCATACAAGTACTGAAGTGCAATCTCTTTATCGTGAAAGTGCAATTTACAGATGCAGTTGTGGGGTTTTTTTGGTTACATAACTGCACTCAAAAACAAAACAGTGTAAAACTTTAGAGCCTACAAATCCACTCAGTTCTATTTCTTGTTCAGCCAGTTGCTCAGACAAACACGTTTGTTTACATTGACGGAAGATACTGCTGCCTGCTTCTTATTCACAATGTCACCTAAAAGTGAGAACAGGTGTTCGCATGGCACTTCTGTAGCTGGCATTGCAAGGTATTTACATGCCAGATATGCTAAACATTTGTATGCCCCTTCCATGCGTCGGCCACCATTCCAGAGGACATGCTTCCATGCTGATGATGCTTGTTAAAAAAATAATGCATCAATTAAATTTGTGACTGTACTCCTTTGGGTGAGAATTGTATGTCTCCTGCTCTGTTTTACTCACATTCTGCATATATTTAATGTTATAGCAGTATCGGATGATGACCCATCACATACTCGTTTTAAAAACACTTTCACAGCAGAGTTGACAAGGTGCAAAGAAGGTACTGATGTGAGATTTCTAAAAATAGCTACAGCACTTGACCCAAGATTTAAGAATCTGAAGTGCCTTCCAAAATCTGAGAGGGACGAGGTGTGGAGCATGCTTTTAGAAGTCTTAAAAGAGCTACACTCCAATACGGAAACTACAGAACCCGAACCATCAAAAAAGAAAAATCAACCTTCTGCTGGTGGCAACTGAATCAGATGATGAAAATGAATATGCGTTATCAAGCAGAACCTATCATCAGCATGGAAGCATGTTCTCTGGAATGGTGGTTGAAGCATGAAGGGACATATGAATCTTTAGCGTATCTGGCACGTAAACAACTTGTAACACTAGCTACAAAAGTGCCATAGGAACGCCTGTTCTCACTTTCAGGTAACATTGTAAACAAGAAGCAGGCAGCATTATCTCCTGCAAATTGTAACCAACCTTGTTTGTCTGAGGCCTGGTCTACAGTAGGGGTGGGGAATTGATCAGTTGAAGTCGATGTACTTAGATCTGCTTATCGTGGTGTTGTCACTGCTGGAGTCGACGGGAGAGCACTTGGCTGTTGATTTATCTCGTCTAGACTAGATGTGATAAATCGACCCCCGCTGGATCGATTGCTGCCCGTCGATCCAGCAGGTAATGTAGACAAGCCCTAAGTGATTGGCTGACCAAGAAGTAGGACTGAGTGGACTTTGTAGGCTCTAAAGTTTTACATTGTTTGTTTTATTTTTGAATGCAGTTTTTGTACATAATTCTACATTTGTAAGTTTAACTTCCATGATAGAGATTGCACTGCAGTACTTGTGTGAGGTGAATTAAAAAATACTTTTTTTTTTACAGTGCAAATATTTGTAATAAAAAATAAATATAAAGTGAGCACTGTACATTTTGTATTTGGTGTTGTAATTAAAATTAGTATTTTTCAAAGTGTAGTAAACATCCAAAAATATTTAAAATAAATGGTATTCTATTGTTTAACAGCGCGATTAATCGGAAGATTAATTTTTTTAATTGTGCAATTAATCACAATTAATTTCTTTAATCGCTTGACAGCTCTAAAGAATAGTGTTTCAGTAAGCAGTCAAAACAACACTAGCTACATTTGTGTGAATACATAATCCCCCACATCTGGAGAGGCTTTCTTAAAAAAAAAAAAATCACCTCTTATTTGTAGCCACTGAACAGGCCTGAGCAAAAACATAAGAAACCTCAGCCCAATGATACTTTGTGGGTAAAGTTATAAATTGTAAAAAATTGGGGCTTTGGCGAGCAGTGCCATCATACCCATAGCTATAACAAAATATGCTAAAATGTACGTTCTGGTAAAATTGAATAAGAATTTGCAAAATATGTAAATGAACCTAATTAATTGTCCTTGGAGAGGCTCAGTCAATGGGTGGGTATTTACTCTTCCAAAAATGTTGTCATATGAATCTGCAAAGTAGAATGCCGTTTGTAAAAATGCTTGCACCAAATCCTGTTGATGTGCCGTTAACTAATCTATAAGTAAACTGGAAACTAGTTTGTGGACAATTTCTAATGAAAGATTATCTGTATTTGGGAGTTTTGTACTCTAACCATAAATTGACCTGGGGCTTTCTACCCCAAATCAGCAGGACTACTTGTGGCGGTAAATAGTCTATTTTTTCCCTGTCAGTGGTGGTTCTGTTTGAGGCTTGTAAGTAGTAGTCTCATTTACTAAAGATACTTACGTTCTGTAATTTTGCCTCGGGGCAGGGGCAAATCCTACCTGACTTATTCACACATGTAGTCTTATTTGCTTACGTGGAACTACTCACATAAGATGATCAGTGTTTGGCTCTTGGAATCTCATGGTACTGACCTAGCCCAGCTCTGCTTTGCTTTTAAGCTAGATGAGATCAGACATATTCAGAGTAGCACAGAAATGGCTGTTTAACGAGAAACTGTCAACTTTAAAATTACACTACAGTCTAATTTTTCCCCTGATATTGTTGTAACACCTAAAATATAAGTGAAAGAAATTACATGAACTGTTCTTTAGTTTGTTTATTTGAAAGCACTTAATGTTTTGTCATTTTCACTGTTTTCTCTGTATACCCAGATACTATTTTTCCCCTGCTTATATGTATCTTTCACGCACGTAAGAGGAGAGAAAAATGTATTTTTTTGAAAATTATTATAAAACTGCAAAGTTGGCAAAGGGGACTAAAACAGGTATAGTCCTTGAAATTACTTTTAATTTTTTTAAGTGATTAGATTACATTGACTAGATGTAAAGCATCCAGCAATTGTCTCAATGCCAACATTGTTATTCCTGTATTTATTTTATCACAAGATGCACTTATACTTTGGTCATATATTATTTGAATTTTCTTACCCTGTTAGCTTTAAAATGTTATAAACTGCACTATGGGTAACAAATTAAAAAATTATGAAGGTTATTGGTGTAGGAAAATGGTGAAGAACAATTTGACTTTACCCTTTACCCCTTTGTCTTAAAGGGACATTGGAAAATATATACCGTATATACTCGTTCATTAGCCTGTTCGTTTATAAGCCGACCCCCCAAGATGGATAGGTAAAAATAGCAAAAACTGTATGACCCTTTCATAAGCCGACCCTATATTTCAGGGCTTGGCAAACTTTGGCTCCCGGCCCATCAGGGTAAGCCGCTGGTGGGTCGGGATGTTTTGTTTATTTGGAGCGTCTGCAGGCATGGAGCTGGGAACGGTGAACCGCAGCCATAGGGAGCTGAGGAGCTCCATGCCTGTGGGCGCTCCAGGTAAACAAAATGACAATGTATTAGATATTCAATTCAATAATTCCATAGAGTTTAAAATCATCCCATTTTGGTGTAGACCCGTTTATAAGCCGACCCCTGCTCTTCGATGCTTCACCTTTTTACCAAAAATATTCGGCTTATGAACGAGTATATACAGTATGTTCATTTTCAGGTTTGTAGCTAATTGTTTTTGAAAGGTTTTACAAATTCCATGGCTTTAGGGTCACAGCCAGGCAGATGAGCATTAAGCTCTCATTATTTAAAAAAGACAACAATTGTATTTTGTTAAAGTTCATAAAAAAATGGTGTCATAAAATAGTGAGATTTAACATTAATATTTTGTGAAACTGAGTTTTTAACTTTTATTTAAGATATGATTTTTTTCAAATTGTACTTTAAAAGGATAGCTGAGTTAAAAAAAAATTTTAAAACAAATTCCCCCTGTCTATTTTCAGCTGTTAGCAGCTGGAGTAAGTTAGAGTAGTCTTGGAGTTTCTCCATCTGTTCTGTGATTCAGCTCTACATAGAGCTGCAATAAAAGCAAAGCCACCTGTATGTACCTGATCAGCCAGACCATAGAATGTAGCCGAATAGGGTATTTGTTTATCATATACATACATATATACCCGTTTAACTTTTTGTAATTCGTTAATACAAATAAATATATCAAAATATATGTACCAAAAACTTAAAAAAACCTTATGTCACTAAAATGTTTAATGTTTGTAATGTTAAAATATTAAATTTTCTGTTGATTTTAGGTTCTCTGTTATTTTAAAAACATAAATCTGAATTTGGCTCCTAAATTGACCTGATGGCATACCTTTAAATCTGTCATGCAATCAGTCTAAAACTAACACAGTATCTTTCATGCTTTGAGCTTAGAGGTTATAATTAGATTCTAATATTTGTGTTAGGCTTTAATGCTTTTGGCCCAGTCTGGCATGGTGGTGAGTTCTGGCTTTATGGGGAGGTAAGAGTGTTTATCAGCTTATCACTTCATCTAACTGGGCCCGTTAGTGTTTTGGTATTTTACATTTTAAGTGATTTAAAGTAGCAGCATTGTGCAATTTAATGAAAAATCTGACCCACTTTAAAATTGTTATAATACCATAAGGAATTTACATTAGATTCTAAATACCTCTTATCAAAACAATGTATTCTGTTTTTAAAAAAAACTTTCTAAAAATCCTTTTATCAGTGATAGTACACACACAAAGAAGAAAAGTCTCTGGCCCAAAGATTTTTAAACAAATCTCCCCAAATTAATAGGCAAACATATCTTTTTTTTTTTCCTTTGTGGGGATATTGCATAGAGTGAAGAGTAGGAATCATTTAATAGTATTTTAAAAGTAATTTAAAATCATGAGACTTCTTATAAAGTATATGACTGACTGAAACTTGGTGTGTTGATCTTACATCTCTTGGCCCAGTTTTACACGGTGGGGTGGAGCGACCTAAGATACGCAACTTCAGCTACGGGAATAGTGTAGCTGAAGTCAACGTATCTTAGGCCGACTTACCTCGGCATTCTCACGGCGGTGAGTTGACCGCTGCCACTCCCCCGTCGACTCTGCTTCCGCCTCTTGCGGTGGTGGAGTTCCGGAGTTGACGGGGAGAACGCTTGGGGATCGATTTATCGCGTCTAGATTAGATGCGATGAATCAGTCAATAACTAGCTCTGTGGATGAGGGGAAAGCAGTGGATGTGCTATTTCTTGACTTTAGCAAAGCTTTTGATACAGTCTCCCACAGTGTTCTTGCCAGCAAGTTAAAGAAGTATGGGCTGGATGAATGGACGGTAAGGTGGATAGAAAACTGTCTGGATGGTCTCGCTCAACGGGTAGTGATCAATGGCTCCATGTCTAGTTGGCAGCCGGTATCAAGTGGAGTGCCCCAAAGGTCAGTGCTGGGGCCGGTTTTGTTCAATATCTTCATCAACGACCTGGAGGATGGTGTGGACTGCACCCTTAGCAAGTTTGCAGATGACACTAAACTGGGAGGAGTGGTTGATACGCTGGAGGGTAGGGATAGGATACAGAGGGACCTAGACAAATTAGAGGATTGGGCCAAAAGAAATATGATGAGGTTCAACAAGGACAAGTGCAGAGGTCTGCACTTAGGAAGGAAGAATCCCATGCACTGCTATAGACTAGGGACCGAATGGCTGGGCAGCGGTTCTGCAGAAAAGGACCTAGGGGTTACAGTGGATGAAAAGCTGAATATGAGTCAACAGTGTGCCCTTGTTGCCAAGAAGGCTAACAGCATTTTGGGCTGTATAAGTAGGGGCATTTCCAGCAGATCAAGGGACATGATCATTCCCTTCTATTCGGCACTGGTGAGGCCTCATTTGGAGTACTGTGTCCAGTTTTGGGCCCCACACTACAAGAAGGATGTGGATAAATTGGAAAGAGTCCAGCGGAGGGCAACAAAAATGATTAGGGGGCTGGAGCACATGACTTATGAGGAGAGGCTTAGGGAACTGGGATTGTTTAGCCTGCAGAAGAGAAGAATGAGGGGGGATTTGATAGCTGCTTTCAGCTACCTGAAAGGGGGTTCCAAAGAGGATGGATCTAGACTGTTCTCAGTGGTAGAAGATGACAGAACAAGGAGTAATGGTCTCAAGCTGCAGAGGGGGAGGTTTAGGTTGGATATTAGGAAAAACTTTCACTAGTAGGATGGTGAAGCACTGGAATGGGTTACCTAGGGAGGTGGTGGAATCTCCTTCCTTAGAGGTTTTTAAGGTCAGGCTTGACAAAGCCCTGGCTGGGATGATTTAGTTGGGGTTGGTCCTGCTTTGAGCAGAGGGTTGGACTAGATGACCTCCTGAAGTCCCTTCCAACCCTGAGATTCTATGATTCTATGAATCCCTAAGAGATCAGTTGCTACCCACCGATCCGGCTGGTAGTGTAGACCTTCCCTTGGAATCAGCCTTAATCTGGAGGGACTACTTTGAGAGGAGAGAGGATAGTTAAGTCTCTGTGTTGATTGGATCCATGTCATATGTGCATGCAGTGGTGACTTAGTTGTGTATAACCAACTTGGTTCATATAATATTAATCAAATTGTTCCATTTATGTGTACATGAGCCACCTAGTGTCTTGTCCATCATGCAATAGTGAATAATTTGCTATTAAACCATTTTGTATCAGTTAAAACTAGGGCTGTCAATTATTCGCAGTTAATTTACACGATTAACTCAAAAAAATTAATCGTGATCAATCGCAGTTAAACAATACCAATTCAAAATGTATTAAATATTTTGGATGTTCTTCTACATTTTCATATATATTGTATTCTGTGTTGTAATTGAAATCAAAGTGTTTAATATTTTTGATTACAAATATTTGCACTGTAAAAATGATAAAAGAAATACTCCTTGATATTAAGCTTGATATAAACCTTGATATAACACTGTCCTCGGGAGCCAAAAAAAATCTTACCGCGTTATAGATGAAACTGCGTTATATTGAACTTGCTTTGATCCGCCGGAGCGCGCAGCTCTGCCCCCCAGAGCGCTGCTTTACTGCGTTCTATCCTAATTCGTGTTATATTGGATCGCACTATGATTTTTTCAATTCACCTCATAGAAGCACTGTAGTGCAATCTGTTTGTCATGAAAGTGCAACTTACAAATGTAGATTTTTTTTTTTGGTTACATAACTGCCATGCAAATGCCTGTTCTCACTTACTGTTGACAGAAATAAGAACAGGGCAGCATTATCTCATGTAAATGTAAACAAACTTGTTTGTCTTAGTGATTAGCTGAACAAGAAGTAGGACACAGAGGACTTGCAGGGTCTAAAATTTTACATTGTTTTATTTTTGAAAGCAATTTTTTTGTACATAATTCTACATTTGTAAATTCAACTTTCATGATAAAGAGATTGCACTACGGTACTTGTATTAGATTAATTGAAAAATACTATTTCTTTTGGTTTTTTACAGTGCAAACACTTGCAATCAAAAATAAATATAAAGTGAGCACTGTACGCTTTATATTCTATTACCAGAACAGCTAAGTCAAATAACTTACATTACTGTATCATAAGTGAACTTGCATTAAAATCTAGCTTCACAAATACTGAATATCATTAGAATACTGTTATAATAGTTTATTTATAGGCATTTTGAGACTAAAATCCCCATTCTTAAATTATCCTTTACCATTTCATTTTTGTTTCAAAATTACTGCAAGAAGATTTTAAATAAATCTATACTACTATTCTTCCACCAGGTGGGAGCAGAGACACATTTCATAATGGATGTGTTTGTAATATAACAAAATAACAATATGATTATATTCCGTTTTCTTTAGCAGCTTGGATTTTGATAACTGTTTTTTCAAAGTAGAAATCATTCTCCAGTCAAAAGGAGACTGCCTTTAGTAACAGCTGACTTAATTGTAATAAAGTGATTGTTGTAATATAGAGAACTTCTGTGTGCATACTGGCCAGTCAACTGAGAATCTAAATACCCCATTAAAACTTGTAATCACTGTGGTTTTCTGATATTATGGGAAAAGATAATTACTTTATCTTACTATTATTGATTTATTATTGGTTGTAAGTGCCAGAAAACATTTTAAAACTTTGGATATGAAATACATTAGGGTGCTGTTAGGGGGGTTGCATAAGTACATACAAATGTGTGTAAAATATGAAAAGAATTTCATTTTATTGCTTTGAATTCATCCCCTTTGCCTAGCTCTGCTGTTCTTCATTTCAGGTCCTGATTCTCTTCTCCCTAGGTGGACCATAACTGTATACTCATTCTGTCAAACTTATTTCTGTTTTGTCGTCTGAGTTTCCCAGGAAACTCTGAGAACATCCTCCTCCTCCCCCCATCTTGTGGTTCAAACATAGGACTAGGAATCAGGAAATGTGGGTTCTGTTTCTGACATTATCCTAGATGGTCAGGTCATTTTTTTGTGCCTCAGTTTCTCCAACTGTTAAATGGGGACTTAACCTCACAAGTTACCTGTGAGGTCTAACTTTGTTTGTAAAGCTGTTTACCTCAGATAGAAGGTGCTGTAGTAGTGCCAAAGAATCATTGCATAATCTTTTAGGGCCTTTGTGATTTTAACCCTCTGCTTTCTAGAAGAAGGTTCTATAAAGCTCAAACATTCCGCTTGTTGAGTGAAGTAATTAATTTTGCTCCAAAGGCTGACGCGGACATAGCTGCTGCCAGCCCAGGGACACAAGACTCAGGACTAGAAATGAAGCATGGCAGAGTTAGGTCAGTGGGATGCCTCGGAAATATGAAATTGAAATGTGTTTTCTTATCACACCATACCTTGTAGACACGGGTTTAATTTTAGGGTTGCTCACGATTGCGGTCCTGCTGGGACTCCTGATGTTTGCCTGTCCACCTCAGTAGTATTTGCCATTGAAACTTTCAATGTTCTTCAACTCAGGGTTGTAGTTAATCATAAGGAGATGTAGTAAATTCAATATTTAGCGTGTTTTTTTAAATTAAAAAATGTAATGCTAACTCTAGGTAATGGCTGTTAACTTGTTTTGGATGGATAGAGGATATCCACTCTGTTGTAAAGTGTCTATTTCTTCTCTTTTACTAGTAAGTTAAGTTTTGAATTTGACCTCTTATTTAAAGAATGGTATTGATTAGAGAGAATTAGAAATAGATGTTAATACTTGATACATTTTCCAGCAATTGGATTGAAATAATGAGATCCTCAAAACAACATGTTTTTAAAACACAAATTCCACTTGTGTTTGAAAGTATTTGTCTAGATCAGTGGTTCTCAATTTTTTTTAATGCCATGACCCTATGTTAGAACATAAAAATTGTCAGTAATCTCCCACCTATGTAGTCATAAAGAAAGGGGAAGAGCGTGTTTGTAAACCCACTTCTCCCTGGCCGCAGCTCCCTCAGGTTAAAGCAGAGTGTTTGGTTTTTTATTGTTTGTATATGCATATCTTTTCATGCTGACTGATTGAAATAGCTTTTAAGTGAATATGTATAACTGCAGGAAACAAGTTATGACAATGTGAGGTCAGATGAAATTAAACAAAATGCTTTAAAAAGTTTTTGAAAACTCATTTCCTGGAGATGTTTTAGATCTAAACATTGTTTCCAAAACCAACTTTGTGGCCACAAGAGAATGCTAAAGATCCTAGCATTACTGGTTGTTTCTTCAGTTTACTTCTGACTTTAAGAAAAACAAACAAAAATTAAGTTTAATTCATGTTTAAAGAAGATAATGATGAGGAATGAACTAAACATTTTTCACAAATTCCAAAATTCAATATTGATTTTTATTAGACTGGAACATTCTAGGACAGTCTTAGTTTAGCTTTTATAAAAACTGAAAGTGTTTAGAAAATATCAGGAAGCATTTTTTCTAATTTACTACTTTGAAACTTTTGGTGTTTTAATCTGTTGTAGAAGAGAGGTGATATATTATCAGAACAGTAATTTCTTTTTAAGTATGGAAAGGTACTTTTTGAAGTGCAAATTATGGTTTTGCAAGAGATAAAATGAATGGAGACTTATACCAGAAATTTCAAGGTACAACTTAAAAAAAGCTTTAAGGGGAAGATAATGTGTTTAGCAAATACACTTAAATGTTTAATCTATTAGCTATATGTTTTGAAAAGTTTAAACATTTATAAATCATGCAGCATCAAAGTGTGATATATTTATACTTCCCTTTATTCCCAATAAAAGATTTCTTTATACGATAGTGTCTAAACTTTAAAAGCTAAAAATTTTCCTTCTAAAGAATTGTGTACATTTTTAGGGACCTTTCTGTTTCCTGATGCCTCTTATGATAATTGTTAATTGGGTGGTTGAACGATTTAACTGTTCGGTAGTTTCCAGTATGTTTTATTAGGCTATGAACTAACCTGGTTGTGAAAGTACTAAATTAAAATAGTAAAGAATAGTATTACCAATAAGGCACTGGATTTGGAGTAAAAGGACTTGGATTTTATTTGTGGTTCTGCCACTTACCTGTTGTGTGATTTTGGGCGTCACTTCACCTCTTTGTGCTTTCATTTCTCCTCCCACCCTTTGTCTCTCTTGTCTGTTTAGATATGTCTGCTGTGAACATGTTAGGTCTGATCTACATTAAAAAGTTAGGTGGACTCAGCTATGTCACTCAGGGATGTGAAAAATCCACAACCCATAGCAACGTAATTGTTCCTGTTGCAGACAGCGTTAGGTTGATGGAAAAATTAATCCGTTGACCTAGCTACTGCCTCTTGTTGCGGTAGTTTACCTATACTAACGGGGGAACCCCTCCCATTGGCATAGGTTGCATCTGCTCTGAACTTCTACAGTGTCGCAGCTGCAGCATTTCAAGTGTAAACAACCGGTCAGTCTCTTGTGTTTATACAGAGCCTAGCATGGTGTGGCCCCTATTTCATTAGGAACCAGATGCTACTGTAATAAAAGTAGTAATAATAATCCACTCTTGTTATAAAGGTACACTATTTGCCTAAGCTCCACATTTCACCTATCTTGTAAATGTGTTGTGGAGTGCTGTGCAGGTTCTAAACATCTCATCAGATTTTGAAAAGAGCCCCACATCTAATGGTTCCTATGTAGGTTCTGAAATAAATGGCTATATTTACAAAAGTGCTCATGCCCTGTTTTTCTCACTTTCGCAAATCTGATTGCTTTATTTTGAAGCCTAAATGGGAGCTGAGCAGTTTTGGAAAGGTGGCCCTAATGATGAATGGTGAGCACTTTTGAAGATCTTGGCCCCATTTTTAAAACAGGAGACGAGACACAGATGGGTATTTATGTAAATCAATGTGTTGTGCTTCCTTTGTTGCTCTGAAACAGCCAGTAACTAACATACATTATGTTAATATCAGTCCGTGCTGGCGCACAAAGATATTTTGGGTACAAAATTATGTAAGTTGAAACGTCTAAACTGAAACAGCTGTCAATTTCCATTCAGACCAAGAGAGAAGTTTGCTAAATATTCAATAAAATTGGTTGCAGGGAATTACAACTAACGGAGATTTATATATATATTTTTTTTAAAAAACCTATGCACACTGAAGTCTTGTCATGGTTTTATAAGATCACAGGAGTAGGAAAATTATTAAAGATTTGGTATTAACCCTCATCCAAACTGGAGATAATCTTTCACTGAAAAGGAAGCATCTAATAGTATACTGTTATGTTGAGGAGTACTGCAGGCTGCATCTTTGAGGCTGGATGTGAAAGCACCCTTTAATTCATTCTTAAAGTTATATTAATTAATCAGAAGCCACCAACCTAAGAGATAAGGGGGTTGTGAACCTGCTCTGGAATTTGGGCTAAGTGGATAGAGGGCTTTTTTTTTTTTTTTTTTTTTTTTTTTTTTTTTTTTGAGTATTGATGTATTTGTGAGGGAAGGCAGAGGCAAAAAAAGCAAGAAAGCCAAGCAGTAGCTAGCGAGCACTGTGTGATCCTTGAAAAACCTTGAGAGAGTGCTTTCGGGTCTGTTGGCTAAAGAGGATTGGAGCTGCTTCTTGGCTAAAGAAGCTAAGAAACTGCTTCTTTTGTTCTTGATTCATTCTGCATTCAGAGAAGCGGGATATGTACATTACTTGTAAATAAACAAGATTGCAGCTGAGAAAATACCGAATTCCATCAATTTCTACATCCAACTGGAACATCCATAGGGTCCTAAACTTTGACTGGCCGTGTGGGTCAAAAAGGGGAACAGTACTTTAAATGTAGCCAAAAACAGGCTTTGAGGCAGAAAAATTTGTTGTTGATAGGAATGTAGAGGGGTAATTTGCATTGTATAACTGAATTAACTTTGTGTTTGCTAGTTACCTTGTACATTTCTTTGATGCTAAACTTACTATTTTTAATTCTACAGAATTACTGGAGAATGTAAAATTAATACATAAACCAGTATCTTTGCAACCACGAGGGCTGATCAATAAAGGAAACTGGTGCTATATCAACGCTGTATCCTTACCTTGGGGAAATGAAATCTAATTTAAATTCATTAATTTGTATAGTATGGTAATTGTCAGTATTATCTAGAATACACAAGAGACCTGCAGCTTTTCAGTGGTTCTAATTAGCTGCATTAACTGTCTGAATTGCCAGTATTGCATACAATTAAAAAGATATTTGTAGACCAGCTATTACTGTTGTATGTTTCAAAAGTCCTTACAGTTGTATGCCAAAAGAAATAGTGGGTTTTTCTTTGAGGAGTGATCCTGTGGGTGCTCCACTGCAGGTGTTGATGCGTCCCCGTGCCTTTGATCAGAGAATTTCAGCAGAGCTCGTCTGGGTTACCCATGCATTCTCCCCGTCTCATGCTGCTGTCGGTACCAATCTATTGCCACCTGACCCGACCGCCCTCAGTTCTTTCTCAACTGTCCTTGGCCTGAGACGGAGCTCCCAGCAGTGTTAAGACTGATAGCTATACTTAGACTTTAGAATAGTTTAGAGTAGTCTTTAGTACCCTAGTTAGGTTTACTTACCCTTTTCCCCATTTATATATCCACTTCACCTCTGGCCCCTCCATTCTATAGTGAGGAAGTAGATACTGAAGAGGAGGGTGCCTTCTCATCTCAGCGCTCCTCTTCCATTCAATCTACTGCAGCTCTGGGTCCACCTGTACAGTCATAGAATCTATCACAGGGCTGACACTCGTGTATGGCCCCCTATGGATGCCACCACTTATGCCATTCCCCACTCAGTGACCCTAATGGGAATCCTGGGTCACATACAGGAAACAGTACCCCAGACTCCCAAGTCCATACCAAGAGAGGCTTAGATCTCCCCCACCACCCTCAGTTGCTGCACCTTCAGAGCCTCCAGAGGAGAGCGTTGAAGAACAGGAGAAAGCCCAGGAACAGGATACATCACCAACATTTCTTCCTTGTCCCCGGATGAGGCCATAATGCCACTGCCACCTACATTTGCGGACGATTTTAAACACTTTCAAGAATTCTTTAAAAGAATCACTGATACAAACGACTGGACATTCTCCATATATCCTTCTCATCTAAAATTGCACTTCTCATAAATGACACATTCATGGAGCCAGCCAAAAACATATGGCAAATCCTGGCTATGATACTGCCCACCTGCAAGTGACCAGATAAGAAGTACTACATTCCCCAATGGGACTAGACTTCTTATTTTCTCTCCCCACACCAAATTCAGTAGTGGTTGATGCTAGCAACCAACGAGACAGACAACAACAACCCAGATCTACTCCATACGACAAAGAGTGGAAATGTTTGGATCTTTTTGGCTGCAGGGCCTATTCGTACGCCACTCATCAGTTCTGGATTGCCAGTTATGCTGCCCTAATGGCAAAATACAACCACACAAATTATTCCAAACTTGCTGAATTTATTTACATCATACAGGAGAATGAGAGAGATCAATTTAAGTCCATAATTTCGGCAGGCCAACTCCTATCCAGAACCGCCTTTAGATGCAGCCAATACAGCAGTGCGCTCCACGGCTACTTCCATAGTTGTGTCAAGTTTCATGACTCCACTGGTCTGGCTTCCCAAGGGAGGTACAATCAACTGTCAAGGACCTCCCATTGGATGGCCAGAAGCTGTTGGTGGCAAAAACTGATGAGTCGCTTCATACCCCGAAAGATTCAAGGGTGACGCTCCGCTCCCTGGGTATATACACCCCTACGTCAAAAAGAAAACTGGGTAAATACTACACCATACAGCGTGCAAGATCTGTCCCGTGCACCTTACTACAGAGGTACTATGACGTGCAAAGACAGAAGCCTCCAAAGTGTCGCCAGCCTCCAGCTCAATCATTGAAATCCCATCAGTCCTCTGCAAAACAACAATTTTGAGGGTTTGGTCGAGGGCCCAAAAGACCTCACCCATTCTTCAGTTCTGACGCGATCATTAACCATCCCCATACCCAGCGTGGCAATCCATCACCGCGGACAAATGGGTTCTGGATATAATCCATTCAGGCTATACAATACCATTCATCTTCATCTCCATCTCCTCCACCCCATCCTCCCTCCTAATCCCTCTTCAGGGACCCCTCTCATGAACACCTTCTATGGCAAGAAGTAAACCACCTCCTACATCTGGGTGCTGTGGAACACACACCTTCACAACACAGAAGGGGAAGGGCTTTTAGTCCCACTACTTCTTAACCCAGAAAGAGAACGGAAGATGGAGGCCTAGCTTAGACCTCAGAAAACTCAACACATTTGTAAGGATCCAACGGTTCAGTATTGTCATATTAGCAACAATAATACCAGCACTAGAATGGGGGGACTGGTTTTCAGCTCTTGACCTCCAAGATGCCTATTTTCATGTAACCATATATCTCGTGCACAGGACGTTCCTCAAGTTTACTTTGGGCACAGAACATTATCAATACAAAGTTCTGCCATTTGGCCTGTCGACAGTACCTTGGGTTTTTTCCGAAGTGCTCGTGGTAGTGGTGGCACACCCCCACAAACTTCACAGACAGGGAGTGACAGTGTTTCCCTATCTGGATGATTGCCTGGTAAAGGCACCCACCCAGGCAAATGCCATAGACACTACACATACGACAATCACACTCTTCTTGCAGCTGGGACTACAAATCAACATACACAAATCAACACTAACACCCGTGCAGAAACTGGACTTCATCAGGGTGCATCTTGATGTTCTAGAGGCCAAAGTGTCACTACCAGCGACCAGATTTCTCACTACAGATATCGGCACACACATGCCTCCAACTACTAGGCCATATGGTGGCAACCACATTCGTGGTACGACACACTCATCTTCACATATGCTGCCTTCAGGGCTGGCTAAGAACCGTCTACATACCACACAGACACAGCCTAAACAGACGCCTCATAATGCCATTCAAAATCAAAGTCTCGCTACACCGGTGGACCCAACCCAACAATGTGTGTGTGGGAGTTCCTTTCACACAGACTCCACCTTCATTGATTCTCACAACCAACGCCTCCTTGATAGGTTGGGTGGCCCGCCTACAACATCACACAATTCAGGGGAGGTGGATTCCTGCGGGGACACTGCTACACATAAATCTCCTGGAACTGCAAGCACTTCACAATTCGTGCTTGCATTTTCTGCCATTGCTCAGGAATGAGACTGTATGGGTAATGATGGACAATGTTGCCTGCATGTTTTATATAAACCGGCAGGGAAGGGCAGGGTCACACTCACTATGCACTGAAGCCATGAAACTGTGGCATTGGTGTATCTGGCACAATGTCAGCATCTCAGCCTCGTACCTCCCAGGATGTCAAAATACCACAGCAGATACGTTGAGCAGGGAATTCTCCCGGGGCCACGAGTGGGAACTAAACCACACAGTCCTATAGAGCATACTCAAACACTGGAGTCACCCATCCACAGCCCTCTTCGTGATCTCCTAGAATCACAAATGCCAGCAATTCCGCTCGAGATTAGGGAGGCCCCTTGGGTGATCCCTTTCTCCTCAGATAGGACGCACTTCTGCTATACGCGTTTCCAGCTATCCCCTTGTTATTGAGGATAATACACAAAATAAGAGCCGACAAGGCCAAGTCCTCTCGATAGCCCTCACGTGGCCCAGACAAACTTGGTACTCGTATCTGTTGAGGATAACGGTATGTGCAGCACCCACTCTTGCTGAATTTTTTCTCGCAGGATGCAGGACAGGTCTACCACCCAAACCTGGAGAGACTTCTCCTAAGAGCATGGCTCCTACATAGTTCCAGCACGATGAACTAACCTGCTCGAAACAGGTGAAAGATATATTGGTAAACAGTAGGAGAACAACCACACAGAATACTTACCAGCATAAATGGAAGAGATTCGCCATCTGGTGCCAAAACAAACAAGTCCAACCTGTTACCGCCATTTTACTATTGTTTTTAGAATACATGCCGGAACTAAAATCTCCGACTTATCTCTTAGATCACTTAGAGTACACCTTGCTGCTATTACAGCTTTTCACCACAAGGTAGACAGTGTCAATATTTGCCCATCCTACCACCAAACAATTTCTTAGGGGCATCCGAAACGTCTACCCTGAAATACGAGTACTTGCCCCACCTTGGGTCTTGAATTTAGTATTATTCTGCCTAATTAGTAACATGCTCTCGAACACATCTGTCGATGAAGGTTGTATTCTTATTCACTATTACGTCTGCCCAATGAGTGGGAGAATTAGGAGCCCTCATGGCACACCATCTTATACTATCTTTTTCAAAGATAAGGTCACCCTAAGACCTCACCCAAAATTTTTACCTAAAGTGCCCTCCTCTTTCCATCTGAGCCATCCAATCCATCTTCCCTCATTCTTCCCCAAACATCATAGGAGCAAACGGGACTCAGTATTATACACCCTGGATATCACACACACCGTAGCATTCTTCCTTGAGAGAACCAAGACCTTCAGAAAGTCACCAAAACCTCAGTTACTGCACAGGGTGAGTAACCTTTTCTTCGAGGAACGTCTCTGTGGGTGCTCCACTTCAGGTGACTGTCGAGCAGTGCCCCTTGGTGGACGGAAGGGGCTTTGGAGTTGCATGAGTAATTGATAATACTCTAAGTCCTACCAATGCATCCAATCTTGAGCTCTGATCTGTCGCATAGTGTTTTGTAAAGGTGTGCATGGATGCTCAGGTGGCCGCTTTATATATGTTCATGATTGGCACGCTATTGAGAAAAGCTACTGAGATTGATAATGGCCTGTCAGAGTGGATTCGGATCTTCAGTGGGGGTTGTATGTCATGCTGTTGGTAGCATTGGTGTGAATGCATCCAAAAATCCATTTGGACTGCCTCTGCTTGGAAATGGTGAAACATTTAGATTTTATTTCAATTTCGGAACAAAGTTCTTTGATATGGTGTCCCTGTGGGTGCTCCATTACCCACCCTTCTCCCCTCTACTTCAGAGTTCAATCTATGGACTCGAGGTGAAGAAGGAACTAAGGGGGGGTCTCGTTGCATGGTACTAGATAGGCTCGGACAACGGCATGAGACTGGGAGAGCACATGCACCACCCAAACAAGTACTGCTGCTGAAATTCTCCAATCAAAGGCACAGGGATGCACCAACACCTGAAATGGAGCACCCACAAGGACACCGTCTCGAAGAACTTCATTTACTGCACAGGTGAGTAACCTTCTCTTTTCAGGTGAACTAAAAAAAGAGAGAGAAATACAAGACGTACTAGTCTTCTATATCATACCCTCATAGATATGTCTGCTTCATTCCATTAATTCATTCATAAGAAGCTATCTGTCCTATAGACATGAATAAATAGGTATATTCAGTTTGAATGTTTGGTTTTATTGTTGACATGCGATTCTTTGTTCATTTATTTGAGATTTTTTGAGGGTGAGGAGCAAGCAACCCTTTTACCGTGTGAGGCCTGACGAACAAGACACAAATGCCGCCTTGCTTTGTCTTGTGGCTCCTCTCTGCAATAGCTTTTTAGATCAGTTCTTTCAGACTTGCATGTAGTTTTACATTGTTGGGAACAGTCAGAGGGAAGTTTTGCAGAAGTTGTCTCTCCTTTTCCTAAACTCTATAGCACACTTATCTTTATTTGAAATGTTAAAATTAAAAATTAGGGCTGTCGATTAATCGCAGTTAACTCACGCGATTAACTCAAAAAAATTAATCGCGATTAATCACAGTGTTAATTGCACTGTTAAACAATAGACTACCAATTGAAATTTATTAAATATTTTGGATGTTTTTCTACATTTTTAAATATATTGTTTTCAGTCACAACACAGAATACAAAGTGTACAGTATTCACTTTATATTATTTTTATTACAAATATTTGCACTATAAAAATTATAAATGAAATAGTATTTTCAGTTCACCTCATACAAGTACCATAGTGCAATCTCTTTATCGTGAAAGCGCAACTTACAAATGTAGATTTGTTTTGTTACATAACTGCACTCAAAACCAAAACCATATAAAACTTTAGAGCCTCCAAGTCCACTCAGTTCTACTTCATGTTCAGCCAATTGCTAAGAAAAAACAGTTTGTTTATATTTACGGGAGATATTGTTGCCTGCTTCTTATTTACCATGTCACCTGAAAGTGAGAACAGATGTTTGCATGGGACTTTTGTAGCTGGCATTGCAAGGTATTTACATGCCATTTGTGCTAAACATTCATATGCCTCTTCATGCTTTGACCACCATTCCAGAGGACATGCTTCCATGCTGATGATGTGGGTTTAAAAAAAAAAAGCATTAATTAAATTTGTGACGCAATTGCTTGAGGGAGATTTGTATATCTCCTGCTCTGTGTTTTACCCGCATTCGGCCATATATTTCATGTTATAGCAGTCTCGGATGATAACCCATCACCAGCATGTTGTTCATTTTAAGAACACTTTCACTGCAGATTTGACAAAATGCAAAGAAGGTACCAATGTGAGATTTCTAAAGATAACTACAGCACTCGACCAAAGATTTAAGAATCTGAAGTGCCTTCCAAAATCTGATTGGGATGGGGCGTGGAGCATGCTTTCAGAAATCTTAAAAGAGCAACACTCCAATGTGGAAGCTAGAGAACGCGAACCACCAAAAAAAGAAAATCAACCTTCTGATGGTGGTATTTGCCTCAGATGATGAAAATGAACATGCGTTGGTCTGCAGTGCTGTGGATCATTATCGAGCAGAACCCACCATCAGCGTGGACACATGTTCTCTGGAATGGTGGTTGAAGCATGAAGGGACATATGAATCTTTAGTGCATCTGGCACATAAATATCTTGCAACGCTGGCTACAACAATGCCATGTGAACGCCTGTTCTCACTTTCAGGTGAGAAGTGGGCAGAATTATCTCCCGTAAATATAAACAAACTTGTTTGTCTGAGTGATTGGATGAAGAAGAAGTAGAACTGAGCAGACTTGTAGGCTCTAAGGTTTTACATTGTTTTATTTTTGAATGCTATTTTTTTGGTACATAATTCAACATTTTTATGTTCAAGTTTCATGATAGATTGCACTACAGTATTTGTATTAAGTGAATTGAAAAATATTATTTTATTTTTACAGTGCAAATATTTATAATTTAAAAAAATATAAAGTGAGCACTGTATACTTTCTATTCTGTGTTGTAATTGAAATCAATATATTTAAAAATGGAAACATCAAAAAATATTTATATAAATGGCATTCTATTATTATTTAACAGCGTGATAAGTTGCAATTAATTTTTTTAATCGCCTGACAGCCCTAGTTAAAATATGTGACTAGAATAAAACTATATCATGCTATATTTTAGATTTATTTTCAAGTGACACTTATGAATTGAAAGCAGGAGCATTATCTTTTAACAGGATGAGGAAAATCCTTTCATTAATTGTGATTATTGCATTGGTCCTTTGTATGCACATGAAGGATTTTACTTCCTGCTCTGCACAAAGTTTGTCATTGGATATTTAATGTATATCTAGACTATATTTTCTGAATAGCTCCTTAATACAATGGACAGACACTGCAGGCTTTGGTGGCTTGCCCTCCGATGTATCACCTAATGAAGTCAATTCCAGTGTATTCAAAATCACAGCGGCCATGCACCTCAACACCAATGATAGACAGTTTGTAAGTAATTTGTTGGAAAATCTTAGTATTTAGTGTCCTAGTTTTAAGTAGTTGAACACAGAGGTCTAACAAACCATTGTAGTATTGCAGTTGATGAAAATTGATATATAATTACATTTAGTAGGCTATGGGTTTCGGTTTGTTTAATGACACTTTGCTTTTGTAGTCAGCTTCTGACTAGTTTTAGTTTTGATTTAATTATGGTAGACAGTGAGGGGAGGGGAGTATTTCTTTAATCTTTGTACAGGAACATCACTTTAGATATATCAAAGTGTAGTGAATTTGCAACAGTACATTATAATAAAGCTCCAAGACCTAAATTAACCATTTTTACCTTAGCAGACTACCAGTGATCATGTTAATTTTCACATATTTGAACCTAATATTACTCACATTATTATAGTATGTTCTTAGCTTAATTTTGGCCTGCCAGGGCCTACTTTGATCTAATATTTTGACTGACTTACATGGAAATCTATCCTGTATATATAAATAATACTTAGTTAACATGGCGATGATGCCCAGTTGTTGTTTCCTTTCTATTTCAGTGTTCGTCTAATGAACGAGTTCACTAATATGCCAGTACCTCCTAAAGCAAAACAAGGTGAGTAGGGAAAAAGAGTCTTCAAAATAGATTGCTAAACATCAAATGGTATAAGATTTTTTGAGGGTGGGATCCTCTCCTTATTGTGTGTTTGGGGTAGTGCCTGATATAATGGGATTGGAGTTCATAAGCACTACTGCAGTATACATCATTTTCCAAATATGATTTGTGCCGTACCTGAAAAGGGTCCATTACATTCATAAGGAAAGAAAAAGCATTTTTCTATGTAATTAAGCTGTTTCATGGGTTTCATTTTATCTCAAACTAATCCATTGTATTATGCAATTACAAAAAACCTGTAGTTTTTCTTAAGGAATGTATGTGCATTCGTTATACTATTCTGAGTTAGATAATTAATGGTAGTGTTTCCATACTACAAAGAGACACCATGGAAATGAGTCATTAGTTCCAATGATTTCCAAACAGGTGAGAGATTTCCATGGTTTGTCTTTTAGTTTTTGCCTCTGTGAAACAAATCTATCTTGCAGCCAATCAGTATCGCTGGGGCCTTCGTGACAGCCTTTTGTGCAGCTGCGGCGCAACACAGATGATGACGCACATTGTCGATGAATGCCTGCTGACTAGGTTCAGCGGTGGCCTAGAAGAACTGGCATCACACGACTATGCACATGCTAGATAAATGGGTTTTCCCCTAGCTGATATATAATGTAACAAGTGACCCATTAGTAATAGGAACATAAACCAAGAGACTTAAGAATAGTTTTTTTTCTGAGTACAAAGTAGACACAAGGAAAAAACCAAAATGAACGAATTTACAATTCTGGAATTTCTCATATGTTCTGGTCAGCTCCATTTGGTAAAGTGTCAGAGACTAACATCTTTTAAAATACTGACTTGGTGTTAGTTTTTCTGGACCATCTACTGATTCAAGTAGACACAGGATTCTTGAGGAAAGTTTACAGAAGAAAAGGCCATATTGTAGAGATTCTAATCTTGATTCAGGAGAATCTTAGTTGGTCCAAAACTATTTAAAAATCAGTTCTGGATTCTAAAAGCCACTTAAGATCTGTGAAGCCTGTGTAACAGGTGTAAAACAGAAAAAAGCTGTGTGTGGTTCAGTTCTTAACACTGCTAGATAAAAGGCCCTAACTGGATGAAATAGTGAGAGATTGCAGGTGATGCTTTATGTTAATGCTGATAGTAGCTAATACAATACTATGGTTTTGTAGTAGCTAACTACAATACAATAGTATGGTATACTAAAACATGTCTGTTTAAAAAAAATAAACACCACACACCATTTGTTAAGTTAGAGGATGAAGATGTTCTTTTTGTTTGGGCAGGTTTTGTGGAGTAAAAGTAATGCATTTGTGCTAGAGTGGTGAATGTTCTTATAAAGGGGGAAAATATAAGTTCTTGAAACATTTTTTGACATTGAACTTGTTAGTCATTAATGCACTTTAATAATTTCTCTGGAAAACATAAAAAGTTAAATCTTAATACAGACAGAGTCTTCCTTTGGTCAAACAGTTCATAACATGTCATTTGAGTATGGTTTATTTCAGCTGCTTGGTTATATAACTACTTGGTGAAGCAGTGAGTCTAGCTTTCCTCTTAATCTTTCCACTTCATGCTTTCTCAATATTTCTTATTTTGATATTATGTCATTTCTGTTTGCCTTGCAGCTTTAGGTGATAAAATTGCAAGAGACATCCGGCCTGGAGCTGCCTTTGAACCAACATACATCTATAGGCTGCTGACGGTTATCAAGTCAAGCCTGTCAGAAAAGGTGCTGTTTAAAAATCTTTAAAGTGCGTGTATCTAACAGTGTACATAAAGTAAATTGCATTTCGAAGCAGCCAGTATTCTTAATATTATTTTTCTTAACAAAATAAAAGCCATAAAATCAGTCCTGTGTTTTTCACAAAAAAACTATATTTCACAGTTAGTTTTTTCCCTCCTAGCTCTGAGTTCTGTCATAACTGATAGTGCTGTCTGATACAAAATACCTCGCAGTTTCACTAAAGTATCTGAAAATTAAGGGGACAATGTCCTGAATCTACTTAAAATTGTAGACACCATACAGCGGTATAATAATTTAAAAAATGAATCTTTTATTCAGGGCAGACAAGAAGATGCTGAAGAATACCTGGGATTTATCCTAAATGGGCTACATGAGGAAATGCTGACCCTTAAGAAACTTCTTTCCCCACACAATGAAAGTAAGCTCTTTTGTAGCAAGCTGTATTCATTTTCAAATACTTACCTGTAATGGTTTTTCTTGTTTGGAAAGGTGAAAGGAGGGAGGATGAATTAACTCTAGGAGAGTGGTTTGAACGTATGGGGAAGATGCCAGTTATGACATATCTCCTGAAGGAGCTTACACAAAAGACAGAAATCTATAGCTTTTATTTTGAACAGTTTTTCATTGTGAAAACCAGTAAATAGATAGAATGGGACCATACATGCCAAATTTAAACCTGGAGATCAATTGGGGGGGGGGGGGGGGCGAGGGAGCAAAGATGTAAGGTGTTATAATGAAAGCTACTGAACCAATTTGATGCTTCCCCAGTTAGGTTGGTCATATAGGCATATTGGACTTGATCTGATAACAATAAAGTAGCTTCTTGTTGAAGGTTTGAACTCCCTTCCTTATCTACTGGCTTTTGTATTATAAGTGTACCTAACTCAAGTGAGAGAGTGATCAAAACTCAGGATGATTTACTTTAAAACAGATTTTGTCTACCAAGTATAGCCGTGGTTTCCAACTATTCACAGTATCTGAATTGTGGTTTTAAAATTTCTTTCTCTGCCTGATTGAAATATAGTTAACAATGTAGCGCAGTGGTGGGCAACCTGCAGCCCATGGGCCCGCCACTTCCCGCAGCTCCTATTGGCCGAGAACGACAAACCGCTGCCACTGGGAGCTGCGGGCGGCCGTGTAAATGTAAACAAACGGTCTGGTGGCCCGCCAGCGGATTATCTTGACGGGCTGCATGTGGCCTGCAGGTTGCCCACCGTTGGTGTAGCTTATGTCAGTGACCTCTGATCAACCATGGGTTAAGCTCTTGTTGTTTTCTGTACTGCAAGCTTCCTAGACAAAGAATTTTTAATAATTTTGTACCCATTTATAATGGAAATATTAACTGGTTTTACCAGTGCTTTGTTGCTGAAGTGCAAAAAATACAAACTGAAAACTCCACATCTTAGCCTGAAAGAACTGACGGGATTTACAGTGAACTTAAAAATGGAACTTTATCTTACAGCAACTGTTTTATTTTTATGTTTGATGGTTGCTCAGTTTAAAAATAAAACATTACTACTACAGTAGTACAGTCTTGTCATTACGAATTTTGGTTTTTTTAAAGCTTGATATCCAATCTCTTTAACTGAGTAAATTCTCTGTGATGTAGCACTATCATTTCATATTTTGTAGCTACATTAAGTACATAACTTTGGCACGAATACAAATATTTGCTAAACCTTGTGTGCACTGTAAAATACCCAGGCAACAAGGGTGTCTTGGATAAGCCAAGGTTTTAATTTTCAAGAACAGCCCTTACCTTTCTAAAGTACAGCCTTAAAGGTTAATTATCTAAAGCTACATTGAACTTACTTGTTTTTTTCATGTGTGGTTTGTATGCATTTATGTAGATAAAGTGCATTCTGTTAAACACTTGAGTATTCCCAGTTGCAAAATGCTCAAGGAATGGTGCAGAATATTGTCTCAAACTTGACTTTTCACAAGTTTTTTTAAGTAAAATATGAAAGCCTCCTAATCTTCTGATTATTATTCCTATAAAGAGGATAAGAAACTTGAAACCACATCATACAAGTTGTGAATCAAAACTTTTGATAGTGTGTTTTTAAAGCTATGCCTCTCATTACAACTCCAGACACGTCAAGGACCTAGTACTAATCACTAAAGATAATCCTGTTGTTTATCAGCTCTCTTTCCCTTTTAAGGAAAAATTGGGGATTATTTTATTTGTATAACTCAATATCTACACACTTTTCTTCTTCTCCTTAAGAAATCTGTGTTTCCAATGGTCCTGAGACGCAATCTGTAAATGAAGAGGAGGATCAGGATGAACAAGGAGAAGGTAGTGAGGATGAATGGGAACAAGTAGGGCCCCGCAACAAATCATCAGTTACTCGACAGGCTGACTTTGTTCAGACTCTTATTACTGATATTTTTGGTGGTCACATAAGGTATGGTACCTTTTATTAGACTATTTTAATACAATAAATTATACTTGTTTTGCAGCTGTGTATAGGCATGGGCTTCATTGCCTTCACCCATACATTTTTCCATTGCTTTACAACTGAGAAGATAAACAGCCACCAGAGACTGCACCTTATTCCATGACCAGTTTTTGGTGGTTAAAAAAGGAAATGTGACTAGTCCACAGAGGCCAGGGGAGCTTAACATCCTAATCATGAAACAGTCTTCCAGAAGAGAGGGTTCAAAAGATTTAATGCAATTGTATAGGTTAGTTCCCAAAAATCAGTTTGTGATCTGTGTCACATAATAGGTGCATTTTGTTACATGTTTTACAGAGCAAAGGTTGGCTTGAAGAACAGATATCTACAACAATTGTTTATGAATAATAAGTTGAAAAAATACATATACTTTGCATATGTATAGTTGCTTTCATGCAAGGATCTAAAGGACTTTACAATAATTAAATAGTTCAGGTTTAAAACCGTCTTGTGAAGTGCTAGCCCTTCTTATATGTGGATTAACTGAGACATAATGAATGTCTTGTGTAGCTCACAAAGCCAGTGAGTGGAGAAAAATGGGAATAGAACTCAAAAGACATGACTGTCAGCTAAGTTCTGTCTAAGCTCCACGGGTGCGCAGCAGCTTATTAAGTGCCGCATAGGCGCTCAGAGCTGCAGCAGGAGAGATGCCTCTCCCCCAGCCCCGGACCTGCCACGGCCAGGGGAGAGGTGCCCCAACCCAGCCCCAGCCTGGACCTGCCGTGGCCAGGGGAGAGACACCTATCCCACGGCCCCAGCCCCGCCGCTGCGGGGAGAGGCGCCTCTCTCCCCACTAGCCCAGGTGCTGCCGTGGGGGGAGAGAGTGAGAGCTGTGTGGGGGAGTCCTCTTTCCTTGCCGTAGCCTGGGGCACCTGGGACCCCAAACCCCTCAGCCTGAGCCCCGCCCCAGAGCCCACACCCCCACCTGGAGTCCTAAACTCCCCCCCCTCAGCCCTGAGCCACCTCCCACACTCCAAACCCCTCGGCTCCACCCCCACCACATGAATTTTGTTATGTGCACCAATATGGTGAACATAACAAAATTCATTCCATGCATGCGTGGGAAAAATTAGAGGGAACACACTGACTGTCAGTTCTTTAGACAACACTGCTTCCCAGAAGCAAGAAAGACCAAGGCTATTTCTGCGCTACAGCTTATGTCAGCATAATTTATGTCACTCAGAGGTGCGAATAAACTACCCTCCTGAGCGACGTAAATTACACCAATGTAAGCGCTGGTGTGGATAGCCCTATGTCTGTGGGAGAACTTTTCCTGCTGACATAGCTACTGCTGCTCTTGGCTGGAGTAGCGAAGGCAATAGGAGAGCTTTCTTCCGTTGGTTTAGTGTCTGCCCTAGCAGTGCTACAGTGGCGTAGCTGTGAGCTCTCAGATGTAGCCCTAGCCTTATGCTATGCTTTTATAAAAAAAGATGTCACACCCAAAGAGATCTTTTTAAAATTCAATTATTAATTCCTGCAACAACTTGTAGTGATGTGGAGCAGAGGCCCAGATATGAGTACAGGAAGGCAAAAGGGGGATATGAAAAAAATTATTTAAAAAGTGTTATTTAAAAATAAATAGTTTAGAATATAAAGGCAGAGTAATACTTAAAGGAAACATATTCCAAAGCAACAAATGTTAGAGTATGAAGAATTATTTTTAAAATGGAGGGCAGACATTTAATTGCTAGTTTTGCACTCCTTGTGTTGCCAGGTATGCAGTCTAGAAGTATGAATAATGCTGGTTGGTTCCTTCCATATGCAAAACACTGAAATTATTCTTCAGAGATTTGAGTCAGACAGCTGGCAAATAAAAAGACGTTTTCCATAGAATTGGCAGACAGATGTCTGTACTTACTGGAAAATTTCCCTGTCGATGGCATGTGCACATATCCTTTGTCAAATACCTATATATATATATATATATATAGGAAGTGTGTATTTGTCATGGCCAGGGCAGTTTAGACCTCGGTATGATTGTTTCATAAATTAATTTAAATGAAATTAAGGATATTTGGGGGAACACAATGTCCCCTGTTGAAATCCACAGAAAATACAAAATTTGAGGGATTATTGAAAAAGAGAGCAGAACCACAAGGTCCATTTCCACATCTATTGTCTGCTTTCACCCCACCCATCTCATTCATCCTACAAACTAGGTCACAGTAAACCGCACAAACAGTATCCCATCTTGAGATGTTGGAAAGCTTCCTTTGCCAAGGCTGAGGAAGGATTTAAAGGCAAAATTGCCGGTAGTAGTCCACCAAATAAAAGCATCAGAAATAGAAAAATCAAATGGAAAAGACAGCTAAGAAAACATGGTTGAATTGGCACCGTTCTGCTTAGAGAAATTTTAGCCTCATATGTACATTTGTTTAATTGATTTGTTGCATTCCTACTTAGGCATCATTTCTATAAATAATTTTTTGTGAAGAAAAAGGTAGATGGTTATAAACACTTAAACATATACCTGAAGGTCCACATTTTCATCGGGCTTCTGATTTTATGCATTGACAGAGTGCTTTTACATTTGTAACTTGTTCAAACTTCAAATATTTGTCATGTAAATTTGGCATACACGTAAGTTAGAGGCCTGGCAAAAATGTTGCCCACAAGATGCACTGACTTTTCTCCCAGATGCTCTGTGATGAAAAAATCAGGTGTGTGCTTATGTATGGGAAGAGCTTTGCTTTGAAGAAATGTAAAAGCTGGTTTTTATACACTAGCTTCACCCACTTAGTGTTAGTGAACGCTATTAGCGCTACTACAGTAGCAAGGAAATTATGAACAACACACATTTTCAAAAGAAATTTTATGAAAAATGTCTCTCATACTATTGTTCAAATCCTTCCAATAACTTGTAGTTGAAAAAAATCCTGTATCTTGTTTAAAATGCTGCATTTTCCCCTTGTGACTAACTTTTGCTGTAGTTTCTACAAAAGAAAATGCTTTGTACATGCAAACCTAAAGTCCAGCAATATTGTTGCTATCAAATGCAGTACTTTTATGCACTTTTGCAAAAATGCTTTATTTTTTGATTAATCTCATCTTCTGTTTGTTGATTTTAACTGGTTGAAGTTTGTGTACTGTACTTTGTTTAGTATATTTTGCAGTAGATTATTACATTAAATAATCAGGTTAGAGGGGGAATGGGAAGGTGTCTCAAAAACAGCACAACTCTCAACAGAGGAGAATCTTAAAAAAAATCAGCCTTCACATGTGTTGAAGGTTTTGTCCTTAAATATAAGCCAAAAAGGCAGTATAGAAGGCAATGAAACATACATAGCCAATATAAAGATGGATTGGCGTTCTGTTGCTGCTTCAGGCCTGTGTCTGAGTCAGAGGAGCTGTTTTTAATACAAGCTTGCAATGCAAGCATTAAACTTCTATGTTAATATTTAACAGATAATTCTGAGAGTTCAACATAGTGACTTGAATTGTAGCTTATTTTAAGACTTGCTATTTCAAGTTTTCTGAAGGACTGTAACATGCCAAACAATAACTTATTTAGCTGTAAATACATTATTGGTTGCGCTTTTAAGTACCATCTTCAAAAACAAAGGGTGATTAGATATATTTTTTACCAAGATTTAAGACAGCTGAAAATCAATTAAAAAATCTCTTTTTGTTACCATTTATTTGGTAAACAATTAAACTACTGTCAAACCATATATGCCAGTTTTCATATAAAGGCTGAAATAAATATAAATAGGAAGCTGGTTCTATTTCTTTAACACATAAAGACTAAAAGACTCCAGTTTGTATTCAAGACAAACCAATAAATGAACAAAGCCTTGCTGCAAAATCTGACTGGGGGAAAAACAAATCCTAAAGCAATTCTGGAATATATTGTTAGAAACCATGTAGAGATTATAAATGTTAAAGTATCCTGATTAGAGAACCTGAACTCGGTTAAAATTTTCACAGCAATGTTGCAAAACGACTAGATAACCATTAGTACTTGTCAGTTCTAAATATCTGTTCTAAAACATTTAATGTTTCAGAAATCCAGCATCATCACTGAGAAATTAAAATGCTAATATCACTATTTTGAGTTTCCGCATGAGCACCATATGCTACTCTGCAGCAACAATTAATTTCCAAACACCTTTTCCAGAACTGTCTGTGTTCTACAGAAGTAAACAAAACTGAGCTATCTTAGCTATTTTGTAATTAGCAACATAGCGAAGATATGACATTTGCCAAGTGGAGAAGATAATGTAATTTTATTTTCAAGCTTCTATTAGCTTGGGAAACAGTGTTGGAAAAACCTATATGACAGACCTGTTTTTGTATTGTAGTGATTTTGTATTGTATTTGATTTTGTGTCTTCAGTGTAAATTTCACTTTCTGCGTAATTGTTCCCCGCGTGTGAGGTTTTTGATAAATCAAGCTGTTGTTCTTATACGGGAGTAAAAGTGGTGCAGACCCCAGCGCTGCTTCTGCTCTGCGGGCTCTGGCTGCCTTGGGCTGGCAAACCCAGCATCTTGCTGTAAGTGGCAGGTGGGGGTGGGGACAGGCAGCCCAGATGTGCCTACCTTTAAGCCGCAATATAGGTACCGTACAGTATTTGCTTTTTTATTTGTATTTATTTATTTTCATTTGGTCTCTGCTGCTGCCTGATTGGTTACTTCAGGTTTCACATGGTGTCTGGTTGATCTGTTAGTACGTAATTCTGTTGTTCGTATCTTTGAGGTTCTACTGTAAATCTAATATTCAGCTTTGTTTCCTATTTCTGTAGATCTGTGGTTTACCAGCAGAGTTCCAAGGAGTCTGCCACTCTGCAGCCATTTTTCACTCTGCAACTGGATATCCAGTCTGAGAAGATACGCACAGTCCAGGATGCATTGGAAACGTTGGTGGCAAGAGAGTCTGTCCAGGGTTACACCACAAAAACCAAACAGGAGGTGTGTTCTGGTCTTGTCTGCTGGACCTTTTTATAGTCAAACATTGAATTTTAAGGGCTTTTCATACAGCTGTTGGTTTTTCACTAGTTGCTTGAACATTAATCCTCATGTTAAGAGGTGCCAACCTTGCAAAGTATACTACAAGTGTACTACATATTTAACATGTACAGTCAAGGTCACTCAAATAAGATGACACATAACAGAGGACTCTGTTAAATGAAATTATTGACAGTAAGTCAGTGTATTTGCAGAACTGGTGTAATAGTTGGTTTGGGATTTGGGGGGCGGGCAGGGAGAGGCATATAAATTAAATTCACTCTATTTGAGAAGTGGTAATATGTACTGTCATAAGGAAAACAATTTTTCACTAATTTTAAAGCACAGAAGCTCAGGTGACCTGGGCGTTGCCAGACACTCCTAATAAGACAGACATGCTTCAAAATGTTGGTTGGTTGAGAGTATTTCCTGGCTTTTGAAGTAGATATTTATAAGTCTCATGACTCGGAACACTGACCTCTGTTGCTTTCTCTTCTTGGGTTAGAAGGAACAGCCTGGTGACCATCCATAAGAAAAATTCTCAAACTTTTTTTGTACTATAGGCCTCATTTAACTGCAATAGCATAATATCCATGTGAAAACTACAATTGTTCTCATGCAAAAGCTATATTGGGAAAGCACCATGTATCCAGCCAGCTCTCTGTGCATTGCAGTTTGTCAATTTCTGGTCTTAAATGATGGGATATATTATATTTTGCTTTGAGTTTCCTCACACTATTCTCATCCTTTTCTCCAGCTGGCTGATCTTATGGTCTATTTACTGTGTTTCAGTAAAGAATTAGTATCTACATAGTCGCATCCGTGCATGCTCAACCGAAGGTGCTCAGATTAAAATCTCATGTGCAATGTGTTCTTAATTACCAACAGACAAGGAAGCAAAGGGGCCTTTGAACATAGGGTCATTCTTCACAGAAGACATTGTTTCCATATATCTTACCTACCTCACTGTTTATCCAAACATTCAGAATATAATTGTGATTGGAGAACGGATAAAAAACTATTTTCTTTGAAAAGTTATAGGTAGACAGACAGCTTTTGTCTGGATTACATATCCAGTCCTCTAGTAGGAGTAGAAGTACGAAAATATTTTAGGGATTTCTTCTCATGTGGAAGGAACATTTGCAATGCAAGCTCATCATAATTTTACCATAAGGATTTTGTTTTGCTAGTCATTTCTTTTTGGTTTTTGCTGCAGATGGTTTTAACTTATTTAGGGACAACCCAGTGTTCAGTTATGGGTTTTGGAAGAAATGGGTGTTCAGTTAAGATGCTAGTGATTTGGTCTGGTTTAGTGTCTGAGTGGAAATAAAAGCATCCAAAAACGGCTTTTAGATCTTTCTTTTTCAATGGATATTCAGGAAAAAATAGAAGTTTTTGTATTACATGTTGTTGTGAAAATATTGAACTTTAATCATTCTTAGTGCATACCTAGCGGCTTACAAATGTTAATTCTCAAAACATCAATGTGGGGAAGGCAGGTATTTCATCCACACTTTCCAGATGGGGAAAAAAATGAGATGCCTAAATAACATCAGAAAGAGTGTCAATGTTAGGATTAGCACTCAAGAGTTCTTGGATCCATGTCCTATATTTATAACTCGCCCCCGCTCCTCTCCCCCATCTTAAAGTGTTATTAGCTAAGCAAAGCTCAGAGCTCTTCAGCTGGAGATTCTCTATTGAAAATCCCCAGAAACCTGATGGTTTAGTCCTCATTCTGTAGCAGGTGGGATGCTAAAGTACTTGTCAGGTTGGAAGATGCTATGATGGTGTTATATTTGTTATATTTAGATTTAAATGTATGCAGTATTCTGTCTTAAAATATGATCTTTAATGTGAGAGCATCATTAACTGCCTCAGATTCTCAAGATTTTGAGCTACACTTTTTGTGGTTTCTCAGGTTTAGGAGTGACAGCCAGGCACTGTGAATATAGCTTGCCCTTCTGATTCCCTATTTTCACTCCCACTTAAGAATCGCCAAAAGCTTTTCCTTTTGACGTTAAAATGTTGGTGTTTAATCTCAGCCTAAGGCTTTAAAAAAAAAAAAAAAAAAAAGATGTCCATTAATAAAACAAAATTCAAGACAGAAAGTGAAGACAGAAATATTACTCTAAGCCCCTTGTGTTTAGACCTGTGGTTCTCAACCCGCGGCCCGCTTGTGGCCCAGTCAGCACACAGCTGTTACGTCCTCAGGGCCATACAGGTAGTATTGGATGCGGCCCACAATGGTAAACAGGTTGAGAACCACTGGTTTAGGGTGTTGCAGCGTTTCCAAGTATTTATGTTGTCCTAATACAGTAATACTTACACATGTTCATGATGGAACTCAGTCTGCCATCTGTACATTCTGACTGTTCATAACTTGTTTGCCAGTGCTGTGTACTTTGCAGGTTACGAGTCTTGTAGCAAAAAGGAGGCACCAGAAAAACCTTCAGTGGCTTTTTTGTTCCTATTTTATGTTACAGTCGTCAGTCCCGACATCCTTTTAATAGTTCAGTGACTCTGGTTTCATCATCAGTCGTGATCCTTACGTGCTTATCTACATACAGTGCTGTGACATAATATGCAACTGGTCTGTGTGTGATGAGTGCTTGCATTGGTACCAGTATTTCCAGCACTTCACAGTGTGTTAAGTAATCCTGCAACATCAGACAAATAGACTGCAAGACGAACAAAACTAGTTCGTGAAAAAATGTATTTCTAAATCTTAATGTTGAGCTCCTCCATTTCCACCAGCTTTTTTTTCTGTTTCATAAATATATAGTTAGATTAAAGAATCCCCATTGAAAGAACCACCCAGGACATTATATTAAATTGTAATACTTTTTCCTTGAAGGTGGGAAAATCCAATGCACTTTTAGAGGCTTAAAGTGCACAAAAAATGGGATTTGTGTCATAAAACTAACACAATACAGACACTTTCAAGTGGCATACTTTAGATAAAATTCGTGTTCTACACACATTAGTCCTGTTCCCTTGCTTTTTGTTTTCAAAGGGATTAACTTCAAGATATACTGATTCTAAAATTAAGACATAATTGTAATGCATTTTTGTGTACTCTGTATTAGGTGGAGATCAGTCGAAGGGTGACCCTAGAAGAGCTCCCTCCCGTTCTTGTGTTACACCTCAAAAGATTTGTATATGAGAAAACTGGTGGATGCCAGAAGCTTATCAAGAATATTGAGTATCCCGTTGACCTGGAAATTAGTAAAGGTGAAGCTCTTAAATAAAACTTTTTGGTTTGAGGAAAAGAGAATTTTCTATGATTTCCAAAGGGTAATAATGAATTTTTGCAAGCTCAGTATAGGAGAGACTTGATTTTTTTTCCTTTGGGTTGTATACATGCGAAAACTCTCACAAAATAATACAGATTTCATTTAGATTATATGCCTTATTTTGTGTCTGTGCTAGCAGTGGATTAGGGGTATCCAGTTCAGTGATGCTCCGAGCTGATGTGCTCAGGCTTTTTTTAACAGCACTTGCTGCCTGTACTGTCTTAATTTAGACCCCAATCCTTCAAAGAATTCTATGTAGACAGACCCTGGAACATTTATCAGGCTCCATCGACTTCAGTGGGGGCTCATGCAGGTCCAGCGTCCAGCTGAGTGGAACTTATAGAATTGGGGCCTAAGACTAAGCTGTTCAGGGCTGAGGGATGAGTGTGTACCATGTGTTCGTACAGTGCCCTCCCTCAGCTGATTGGAGTACCCTGGACAAGGGATAAACAATGAATAAAAATACTTCAGCTTCGAATCCATCCAAAGAGGTGGTAAAAGCACCATAATAAAAACCATTGATTGGGCTGGAGAGGAGAAATGAGAAACTTCTTTTAAAGACCAAACTAAAATCAAACTAAAAACATCGAAGGAATCAAATAGGTCAGATTTCAAGTATTAATGCATTATAAAGTTTCTTCAGTTTTTAAATTTAAAGATGTATTCATTTTACAAAGTGTGTGTTTTATATATAAACACCAGAATAATATGTATACCTTGCTGCATTGAATCTTTTTATTCTGACATTGACTGTTCAGTCAACCAGCAGTTCAGATTGACCAATATTTTTATGCTGTCTGCATTATGTTCCAAGCTACCTGGAAATTGCAAGGCTAATTATGTAGGGATTAAATTATAAATTATGTATTCACTTTATCAGATAGTATGATTTGATCTTGGGGTTTGTTTTTAAGACATACGGTGGGGGAGGTTGAAATCTGTACAACATGTGTTACAGGTTGCTTTGGTCAAGCAAGACAGGCAATTGCTATATTCTTAAGTCTCTGCTGTTTACAGGCTGGCCCTCCAATCCTCCAACAAGAGGCATGGCAGGGGAGATAACTAGCGTCTTGGCCCTTTCCCCCCCTCTCCTCTGTTTCCCTGGGGTAGCTTTGAATGGTACTCTTGCTTGAAACCCCATATGCAAAGGCTGGTGCTCTCGCAGTAAGAAACCTAGAAGTTTCTTCTACCACAGAAAAGACTCCAGTGTCTACAGTGTCAGCGTGCTGAGGTTTTAGCCATTTCTTTGATGTAGGAAGCTTCAGATGAAAAACTATTTGATTCTTACTTGGAAATAAATGTTCACCTGACATCTGTTAACACCAAAGTTTTTAGCTTGTTAAAAGTGTTGCTTTTGCTTTTTCAGAGCTGCTATCTCCAGGTGTGAAAAGCAAGATTTTTAAAGGCCAAAGAACCTACCGGCTCTTTGCAGGTATTTAGCCATTTATGTCACTCTATCCCAAAATATTGCATTACATATAGGAATTCTGGTTGTGGAAATTGTTGTAGTTACTGCTGACTAGAATTATAAAATGTTTACTTTAAATTAAAGTGATGTAACTTGCGGTGGTAGTAAGTTCTAGTGTAAAGTGACACATAAGTACTGAATATTCCCATTATG
Organism: Chelydra serpentina; assembly: GCA_037349315.1. Lineage (NCBI taxonomy): Eukaryota > Metazoa > Chordata > Testudines > Chelydridae > Chelydra > Chelydra serpentina. Next base: position 33,854,195 of record JBAIAC010000026.1, read on the forward strand.
TGATTACTGTCACATTGTTTCAGCTTCTGCCTAAGTAACATAGGATCACAGTTCTGTACCAGATCCATCCTGTACAGGGTATACAGATACTTGCTTTTCAATGAAAGAATGCAGACAGCATAGCTTCTATTAAGATGCATATAGGTAGGCTCTGTCTCAAGTGGTGTACATCAAAATTCATTTTTTTCCAACAAGGTTAAATTTTAAGTATCAACTCTTCCGCGAGTATTATTCATTTATGATGAAACTTAACACAAATTGTATAGCATAACTGTTACTGGAGACAAATTGGTGTTGGTGACATGCAGCTTGAATGGTAAATACATCTTGCATAGCCAGAAGAACATCTACAACTTTAATATAGCTATATTTGACACACACCACAGATTTGTAGGGTAACTTTTCAAATGTCTTTTAAAATTGCCACTTTGATGTTGGTTCATTGCATCGTTCTAAACACTTTCGAGATGAGTACTTCTGGCAGTGTATGAATAGCATATTGTATGACTGTAGAGGTGCCACTGAGTTAGCTGTTACAGTGTGACATTTTTATGGTAGGAATATATTGAAGTATCAGATGAAAGACTGTTATTGATATTAAAGAATGGAAACTGGTGTAAATATTCAGAAGCATTTTATTAATAAACAAAACATTAATCTCTACAATTTTTAAAAACTATACATAGATTAGTAAGTTTTGCACCTGCTTATTTGTATTCACATCAGAAGAAAAAGCTCAGGGGACTGGAGATTTTCACTTCTGGGTCACCAGTTTAGTTCCAGCCCTGGTGGGCTTGTGTGATGAGGTAGTTTGGATCCAGTTCTGTTTAGGTGGTATAACCAGGTTACAGAAGGTAACAGCAAGACTGGCAATCTGAGAAGAGGGCAGCAGTTACTTTAGTGGAACAATTCTCACCTCTGGGGTGAGCTTTCCAAGATAGGGTTGGAGAGCCTGGATAAAACAGTATAAGGAAATTTGCATTGCCACTGCCTCATCTTTTGTGACTGTTTTGTAGACACACACACACGATTTCAGTCTCCCGTCCATTGTTGTTAGTCCAGAACTTTACACACACAGCATGCACTACTTGTATAAAATGTTAATGATTAGAAAGAGGGTTTTTTAGAATTAAAGATATTTCTAATTAGAAATATAACGAGAGGTTTGCCTAAATATTCTTCTGCAGTAAGATAAAATACAAACTGCATCCTAGAAAATCTTATAGGGTAGTTTCTTTCTTAAAGAACTCTTGAAATATACCAAACATTTAGAATGTGTATACTGTATACCATAAATCATGCCTGTCTACTTTGTTTAACTTAAAGTACTCATAATATGTATTTGTCTTCATAGAAGTGTAAACAAAATCAGAGTAATTTTAAAGTATGGTTCAACTCTGAAAGGTAGACTGTGAAAATGACACTTTCCTACTGCTACTTGTTTTTACTGCTTTGTTTACTCCTCTTAGCATTGCAGAGACAAACGTAGCTAATGGAATGAGCTAGATTCTATTCCTCCTTGTGCATTGTTACCAAAATTATATACCAATATAATTCCAAACAGTTACACCTGTGCAACCCCAGTGAAGGCAGTAAAAATCCCCAGGTATAGTTGATAGCACAATTAGAAGATGAAGTTTGCACAGGATCAAATGGACCTAATTTTGCTGCACAACATATTACAGGTGGTGACATTCTCAAAGTAAAGAATCCAGCTTGGGTCCATATTGAGATTGCAGGATTGGCACTCTCAAAACTAACTGGTAAACTAAGCACATTCTAGTGCTTATATACAATGATTCTTATGGAATCAGTTTTGTAGGGTGGAATCATACTTTAAGCAAAATTAAATGGGTTAGATGGAAGTATCTTGTTTGTAATAGAGACTTTTGAACAGAGTTCTGTTGTAAAGTTTCATAATGTCCTCTTGTATATGAGGACTTGAGGTTTTATGATTAGATATGAGTGAAGGTTAACTCAGAGGCTTCTGGTTTAAGTCACAGAGATGTCTGATACTAAATTGGGGGGAGGGATAGCTCAGTGGTTTGAACATTGGCCTGCTAAACCCAGGGTTGTGAGTTCAATCCTTGAGGGGGCCATTTAGGGATCTGGGGCAAAAATTGGGGATTGGTCCTGCTTTGAGCAGGGGGTTGGACTAGATGACCTCCTAAGGTCCCTTCCAACCCTGAAATTCTATGATTCTAAATATTATATAATACCTACTTTGATCTGCAAACAGTTAACTTGTGTCATTTCAAGTCAAAAAGATCTTAACAACAACAAACTGGACGTGTAGGAGATTTCAAGCAGTTATATTTGTTCTCAACTATTTACTGAGTTTGTCAGCACTAAATGAATTTTCTGAAGCTATGTTGAATTGTTGCGGGAAGATGGTCTATCAGTCCCATTGGTCTTTTCCTATGAAGTAAATCCTTCTCTGAAAGCCGTGTAGTATATTAAAAATATCTGTCTTAGACCTTTGGGTCACTTGATCTTAAGGGTATTATTTTTCGCTTCTTTACAATCCTGAGTTTTTGTGCTGCCAGTGAAAAATCACTAGCATCACAATAGATTTTTTCCTTTGTAAGTAGATAAAATTATGACAGTATTTGCTATCATATAGATAATGCTGGTATAACTAAGTATTTGCAAAGGCATTTCTAAAGGTTTTAGTGGTGACCACTGAATAAGCATAACTTCAGTACAGGATAGCATGTAAACATTCCACTCAACGTGTAGTTAAACTCTTTAAAAAATATGTTCTTGATTTCCTGTGAGTTGGAAAGTTTGTTTGAATTATGAACTTAAACAAAGGAACATCTTAGTAAATTTGTGTTCCTGTTTTGTTTCCATTGGAAGTATAAACGTTAACTTCTCTCTTTGTAGTTGTCTATCATCATGGAAACAGTGCAACTGGTGGCCATTACACTACAGACGTCTTCCAAATTGGTCTTAATGGCTGGTTACGCATTGATGACCAGGCAGTCAAAGTGATAAATCAGTACCAGGTGGTGAAGCCGTCTGCTGAACGCACAGCCTACCTCCTGTACTATCGCCGAGTTGACCTGCTGTGAAACTTCCCTCTTTATGCTGTGTGTGCAAGATACCTGCTTTGTAGAACGCCAACTATCACTAACTTTTTTCCTCCTTTATATGCTCTTTTGAGTGAATCCTTTTTCCCCTTGCAACTATGGGATAGAGTGAAAAAGGAAACTACCTTGGGGGTTGTGCACAACATAGTTTGTGTGTTGACTTTTGACTTTCCAGAATGAAGTCATTTGGTTGAAAGACTCAGTCTCACGAATCACAAAAAGATAAAATATTTCCGAGTTAATGCTGAATCCTAAGATGATAAAGGGGGTTTGCATTTGATTCCCACTTTCTAATTGCATAGTAGAAGAAAAGCCTGCACCAGCAACAAAACTTGTAGATTTCTGTGAAAATAAGTTTTATCTTTACTTAAATAAAAAAAACTAAAAAAAAAAAAAAAACCTCTCTGCTCCCCCAGTAGTTTTTGATAAATGATAAAACATGAGCCAATGTGTATCAGGAGACAATGGTTCTATGTGCTTCAAAACAATGTACAAAAGTACAAAATGCAAAGTTGCTGGTTCCTAATAGGAAAAAAACCACATTTTAATAATTGTGCGATGAGAAACTGCTTAAGTACACATTGCAGATCTACTATTTGGAGTTAAAATGTTAGTCTATATAGATGGGTGATTGTAACTTTATTGCTATTAAGAGATTTCAAACTGCATTTATGCTTCTGTGTACACAAGATTTTAAAAAATGGGAAAAATAATGAAGATTGATATTTCTTTAAGTCTGCTTTGTTTAATTTTGCTGTCTGCTCTCCTATAATGTTGAGTTCCTAATTGTACACAGTTTAGTGATATCTAGGAGTATAAAGTTGTCGCCCATCAATAAAAGTCACAAAGTTGGTTTAAAGTTGTGGGGTTGTGTTTCTTTGACTTTGAGTGTAAATTTCAGTTGTGGAAACTCTCGTCTAGAGTTACTATGCATTTTCTAATTCAAAATATTTCTATTTAGCAAGATAAAATTCACCCCAGTGCAGAGGGCACCAGAAGACCTATGTATCATTTAGGCCTTATTTTGAGGATTTAAGTGCTGGCTCCCTCCCCTCAGGAGTGCTATGATACTCATGAAAGCATAATCATTACCTTATTGAAAAAAACCCGTACCTACTAAGTCAAATGAGTTTTGCATTAAAATAAAAAAGATAAATTGTGGAAAAAAGTTATTTTCTCCACTGTTTTTCTTTTATGTTTTTAAAATGAAGTAGCTGCTTTATATTTTTAGGCTTTATGTTCCAGGAATTTTCTGTAGCATTAAGTATTTTCTGTAGCATTAAGCTTCCTAGATTTATCTTTTCACTTTTTATCTCTTTGTCTGGCACAGGCAGGACAGCTGCTTTCCATCTAACTTCTCTGTGATTGTGCTGCTTTTTTACTTTTTGTTGAAAGAACTGTACAATTTGCCTTTTTAGTAGCTCTAAGGTATTCATAGCTCACCTATTAATATAGTATTTGGTCACCCTTTTTGTGCTATCTGTTTGGCTTTTTCATTAAAAGGCAATTAACTGTGTATTTGTACAGTGCCTAACACAATGGGGTTCTGGTCCAGGAAGGGGCTTTGGTAACCACAGCGACAAAGGAGGAGTAGTGGGAAAGTGTTACTCACAGTTTCAGCTTTTAGAATCTCTTCATCCAGTGCTGATCCGAAGAGGTGCCATGCACCTTCAATTTTCATGGAAGTTAATCAGGCCCTTATGTCTACACAGTGAGGAGCATTAAAACTTTACACTTTAGCTTTGAGAAAATATTGGTTGCCTCTCTCAGTAGAACTTCATTTAAGTCTCCCTGATGCTGAGAAAACTGATGTTGAATAGGAGAGATTGAAAGTGACTTAAAAAGAATGAACACACACGGTATGCTCAAATGTGATCCTCAGTCTTTAGCATATTTCTTCTATTTAAACATTAAAAAGAAGTAAAAATTGTATTTCCTTAGCTGCAAGTGTCTGTTACAAATCTTTAATTAGCCATATAATTATATTCAGTGAAACTGAAAGAAAACCTTATTTTGGATGTTATAAAGCCAAATCTTGACAGTTTATCCTCTAACATTTTAAGAAAGAAGTAAGGACGTTCCCCATGATTTGGCCAAATTCAATTTGGCTAACCACATTCTCCCTACCGAAGTTTGCACTCTTGCTTCAGTTGGATTCTTCACTATGTGTATGATTGTTGGGAGGAGTTGCTGTGTACTGTTCAACTGCCGGTGTCTCCCATCCCAGAGGTGGGGGCATTTAACAGTCCCTCCATATAGTTTATATATTATACACTGAGAGTGTTTTGGATATAAGTTTGTTAGAGCTGGTTGGAAAAGTTCTAATGAACTTTTTTCCTTCAGAATTTGCTGAATCAAAACTTAAGCACTTCGTGAAGACAGTTGGATTTTGACGAAATTCCACCAGAAACCAAGCAGGGTTCCCGTGGAACCTGACCTGCCAGGTAGGTTTCCTGCCAGTTCATGTACCTGGCAGACTGCCTGAGAGCCAGGGCTCCTAGAGATGGGCAGAGAACGTTCTTGTTTGATGGAGAAATTTGCAAATTTTGAACAAAAATCACTTAAGTTGTTGAACCATGGTCACTAGCAAATGTGACTTCTCTGTGTGTGATGAGACTCAAATTGTGTGAAACAAAATATTCCATAGTTTTTAAGATTTCTACTATTTATAATTAACTTCTACAAAAACAATAGTCACATTTAAAAAAAAAAAAAAAAAAGTCAGGCTGTACCATTAATTCTGCAGTTACCTATGCCAAATTTCCTATGCTGACACTAGCCATCCTAGTATGGAGTTATTAGAACTGGACACACAGTGAGAAAATAATCATCTCATTTCACTTAAAATCTGATCCAGCAAAACAATGAGACTATTCACAGGCTTAAAGACAAGAGCATACCACAATCACAACTAATCCATCCATTATAACATTAAATACGTATATAACATTTCACACATTAGAAGCGACAAAGGGTCCTGTGGCACCTTATAGACTAACAGAGGTATTGGAGCATAAGCTTTCGTGGGTGAATACTCACTTCATCTGCTTGCATCCGATGAAGTGGGTATTCACCCACGAAAGCTTACGCTCCAATACCTCTGTTAGTCTATAAGGTGCCACAGGACCCTTAGTCTGGATCTGTAGAAGCAACAAACACGGCTACCCCTCTGACATTTCACACATTATGTCCCTGCCCATCTGCCCTTTGAAGTTGATGTTATAATTCCCCTTGATGGCAATGGTGCACGATTAGACCATTTTACCAGCACTGAAAATATTTTGTAGATCACACTTGTAATTAACATATACTTTAATGTCACAAACCTGCACTGAGCTTTTCCTATGTCAGATAAATCAGAAACAAACCCGGAAGTTTAAACATGGAACAGACACGTAAGTTTACATTCCTTTTTTCTGATGATAGTAGTGATTCTTATTACTTTAAATATCTCGCTCATGACATTTTTTGTATGTATATATAGTCTGTCTCTAGTAAATGTAGGTTATTATATAAAACCAAGGCTATGGCTACTCATAAGAGACTTGCCCATAAGAGACTTTTCACAAAAACTACTCTCTAAATCAGTCTTGCAAAAGAATCTGGAGCTCCTTCAGCTGGGTTTACTTCTGACTGTGTCAAGTGATAATGATGTTTTTGAAAATATTGTGATAAAATTGTGAAAGAGGAAATAGTATTACAAACACAATGTAAAAGTGAAGTACAGTAGTCACGATGATTCTTCATATTCATGTCCTCTTTATAATTTTCTTGCTAAACTAAAATGAGAGATGCAGTAGAAGTGTTTTCTATTTGTTTTTTATGAACTGGCAGTGATTAATTTCAAGTGTAAAAACAAGTATTGCAATGTCTGTTGGTATGAAATAAACTGTTCCATAGGTATTTTTTAAATTTAATTTGCACTAAGAATGTTGCACATGCAATTGATACCTGCGCAGTGAGTTACTCAAAGAAGTCAGTGAAAAGCATGTAGCAACATCTGACATTACACAACCACAATTTTTATTTTCTGTTAACCTCCTCTCCTTGTTTTTGAACAAAGTGTATGTTCTTGATTTCTATCTGTAACTGATAATGTCAAATGCATCAGAGCTAAATGTTATAATTATTTAGTGATGTTCTTAAAGCAGATTTTAACCTTAGGGGAAAAAAACTGGCTTGAATGCAAAAAAAGGCCAAGCTTTTCAAAAACAGAAGCCTGAAAATAGGGCTCCTGAATCTTATACCTGAAAAATCTTGGTCTAAGTATAAGCAATCAGAGCATGCCAGAAGTTCATACTGAAACAGGCTGTCTAGGGGGTGATTTTTCAGAAGAGCCATAGTGACCTACAAACAAAAGGTGGGATTTTTCAGGAGACTGTCGCATTTGGAAAATTCCACCCCTAGTGAATTAGTCCAAAAATCCAGCATATCAGAGTATTGATTAAAGAAAATCAAGAACAGTTCAGATAAGCGCCATGCGGTAAGTATGTGTTTTAATAACAGTTGACATAGCATTTCATTGGATCATTGCTTTGTGAAATACTTCGCCACTTCCATAGGCTGGCTACCTATATATCATTATCCTCAGCCCAGAATTTTTAAGGTACTGGAGGAGCACCATGGAAAACCACAGAATTAGTCCTTTTATGAAGCATGTTTGAAAGTCTTTTTATTTCAGACAGTCTTTGGGCAGCATCTTGGCTGTGTTTTAATTACAATATTTCACTCTCCTATAGGGCCATCCATCCAAGGCTAGTCTTTCATGAATTTAGTTTTCCAGACTGGTCCTTTGCTGTCTGTCATTACTGTTCTCTCCCAATTTGCAGCTAGAGGGGCAGAGGTTAAGTGACTTGCCTTTTAATCCATACAGCTAATACCAATAGTGAATATTTTGTTTTTATTTTTGGAAGGGATTTGTACCATGGAAACGGCAGAAAGTCAGCGAGTAGTGTATTGCTTTGGGAACCACAGGTATTAGCCTGTAGTTCGAAAACCAGAAACAAAGCGAAATACTTTTCCCAGTTAATTCACTAAAAGAACCTTCTGCTGCTTTCTAAGATTTGCTTTTGAATTTGTAATTTGTCAGTTGTAAATCCATTCATGCAAAACCTTTTAAATCACTGATGGGAAAATTGTTTTAAAGAGTTCTGGTAATGATTTTTATTGACCTAAGAAATATTCAGATAGAGCAATTCTGAGAGCAATTTTGAATGGATTCTGCCATGCCATAAAGCTCACGCTCTTCAGTCTCACGCTAAGCATGGTTTGTTTGAGCCTTTTCATTTCTCTAGTGGAAGGCTGCCATGGGAAATCCAGGATGCTGAAGTAGTTCTGATGAGTCCGCCATGTGAATCAGTCCTGACCAATGCCTCACCATCTGGAGGATGGTGTGGACTGCACCCTTAGCAAGTTTGCAGATGACACTAAACTGGGAGGAGTGGTTGATACGCTGGAGGGTAGGGACAGGATACAGAGGGACCTAGACAAATGAGAGGATTGGGCCAAAAGAAATCTGATGAGGTTCAACAAGGACAAGTGCAGAGTCCTGCACTTAGGACGGAAGAATCCCATGCACTGCTACAGACTAGGGACCGAATGGCTGGGCAGCAGTTCTGCAGAAAAGGACCTAGGGGTTACAGTGGATGAAAAGCTGAATATGAGTCAACAGTGTGCCCTTGTTGCCAAGAAGGCTAACGGCATTTTGGGCTGTATAAGTAGGGGCATTTCCAGCAGATCGAGGGACGTGATTATTCCCCTCTATTCGGCACTGGTGAGGCCTCATTTGGAGTACTGTGTCCAGTTTTGGGCCCCACACTACAAGAAGGATGTGGATAAATTGGAAAGAGTCCAACGGAGGGCAACAAAAATGATTAGGGGGCTGGAGCACATGACGTATGAGGAGAGGCTGAGGGAACTGGGATTGTTTAGCCTGCAGAAGAGAAGAGTGAGGGGGGATTTGATAGCTGCTTTCAACTACCTAAAAGGGGGTTCCAAAGAGGATGGATCTAGACTGTTCTCAGTGGTAGAAGATGACAGAACAAGGAGTAATGGTCTCAAGTTGCAGAGGGGGAGGCTTAGGTTGGATATTAGGAAAAGCTTTTTCACTAGTAGGGTGGTGAAGCACTGGAATGGGTTACCTAGGGAGGTGGTGGAATCTCCTTCCTTAGAGGTTTTTAAGGTCAGGCTTGACAAAGCCCTGGCTGGGATGATCTAGTTGGGGTTGGTCCTGCTTTGAGCAGGGGGTTGGACTAGATGACCTCCTGAGGTCCCTTCCAACCCTGAGATTCTATGATTCTATGGTAATAAGGACATTGTGTTGATGGAGCTGTGATCATTTCTATTAAAAAAACAAAAAAAACCCACGCCTGGCCTAACCTAACCACTCCTGGCCACTAAAAATCCCTTGACACCCTTCTCAAGAGCAGGGGCACTAGCTCTGAAGTTGTAGCCAAGTTGGCTAATCCTATTCCAGTTGCCAAACATTTGCAGTTTTAAATGGATTTGGGTTGTGTTTGTTTCATTGTGTCATTCATTAAACTGTTGCAACCTAGGACTTCACACACCATGGCCATTTGCAATGTCATGGTGACTCCTGGAACAGAACATCCTGCTCCAAAAATGTAGGTCATACCACTGGAGACGATGGAGCATCTGCGCTTTTAGCTGTTAGCAGTATACGACCCATGGTTTACAGCGGTGTAGGTCTGAGTCTATCCAGTAGAGAGCAGTGGTGACACACACACTGAACAGTTTATTACTAAAGTTCTAAACTACTGCAGAAAAATTCTAATCCACTTAACGGTTGGAAAACAATAACTGTTCACACAAAGTTCTTGCCATAAGAAATCTTAAGCACTTATTTTCATTTTGAATAGAAACTCATTTTTTAAAGTTATTTGCATTATGTTGCAGAGAGATCTATGGGTAATTGTACATTTTATTTTGTTAGCTTTATGATATTGGTGACAGCAGAAGGAGATTATGGTGGCTTATATCTGAGCAAATTTATAATTACACTTTTTTCCCTTCTTTGGGCAAAATCTCTAAAGGTGGGAGAGTCGGGGAAGCTTCTCACATCTGCAAACTTGCAATGGAAATTCACAAAAATAAACTATTTTGCAGGTTAGTCCAGAAGGGATTATGCTGATTTAGGAGCATCCCCCATGCTGTTTCTGCTCATGATCACTGTCTTCCAAATTGATCAGAAGAGGGGGAGAGTATTTTGGGGCATCCATTTATGTTTGAGAATGTTTAATGCATATATTGAGTGTGCTGTGGCCCAGAAATTATAAGATCAATGAGGAATTGTCTTTACTTGTTTGTACGGTGCTTAGCCCAAAGGGGTCTTGATGTTCTGATTGGGGTCCCTAGGCACACTGTCATAACAGAAATGGACTGACTTGAATCAATAACCCATCTCGGTACACTAACATGTGCCTCTTACGTGAGCATATATTTGGATAAGAAATGGAGTGTGATTCTGTTTGGGTCTAAAATCAAGGCATGCTGTCTGCATGTTAAATAGTGAAATAACTGAAATCTGTCTTTGTTTCTGTTTGTTGGCTGTTACATAAAAAGGTTTTTCTTATATATTCAGTCCATTTATGTGGCTTTTCCTGCATATGAACCAGAGAAGTTATAATCAAGACCATAATAACTATGAAGTGAATGGGTAAAAGTAACTTCTGATTTGTTTTGGCATTGGCTGAATGTAGGACTTGAAACAGCTGAATGAAGACAAAATGAACATTTAAACGCAACATGTGAAGTGTCAGTTTTGTCTAATACTTGTAGCTTCCAACTCCTCCCACGGCCACAACAATTACCTCTTACTCTGAAGTGAGTCAAGGCTTAGCAGCAGCATATGTGACAAAGAAATCAAGGTTTGATTTGCACCACATCAGAAGAGTTGTTTCTAGCACATTTGTTTTCAGAATCAGATATGTTTGGATCTGTGTCCACATTATGGAAATCCAGCCTATTTTAGTCGTTTAACAGTAGCCATGAAAGAGACTTGAATATTTTGGACTCCTGGGAAAATACTTGCAGGACGTGATGCAATCTAGGCAACTGTCTTCTCTCTTTGATCCTTCACAATAAACGTGCCTGTTTACCATCATGTCGTTCCAGTTCCATGGAAACACAAAGTGGACCAAATTCATTTATTTAAGTCCATGGACTTCAGTGAGCTTACATCAGGGACAAATTTCATCCACTGAATTTGTATAGCTCAAAAATATCCAACAGAGTCCCAGTGGAGATAAGTAGTAGAAGTATATAGACAATATAATGTTCCACCTCTTCATACTTCAATTGAAATGGTCCCTAGGTCACAAGTGATGAGAAGTTTAGCAGACTCATTCTAGTCCATAGTACAGCTGTAGACAGTGTCTGGACTTGGGTGATGGAGCTAATTGTACATATCAAAGGAATACACATCCCTTAAAGCAGGGGTTCTCAAACTGGGGGTCAGGACCCTTCAGGGGGTCATGAGGTTATGTGGAGGGATCATGAGCTGTCAGCCTCCGCCCCAAACCCTGCGTTGCCTCCAGCATTTATAATGGTGTTAAATGTATTAAGTGTTTTTAATTTATAAGGGAGGGGGGGTCACTCAGAGGCTTGCTACGTGAAAGGGGTCACCAGTACAAAAGTTTGAGAATCACTGCCTTAAAGCATCAAGAATAGGGAGGGGGTAATTCTGTTCAGACTGAATCACTGGAAAGGGTTAATTCACAGCAGGGATGTGTGGGAATTACAAAACCACAAATTCCCCCTGGATCTGGAAATTATTTGAAAATTGTATGTGGTGTTTAAATGAATTAATTGACTTTATGGTAATACTAATGCAGCATTTTTAAGGCAGATGACTCACTGCGCCAGAGCGGTGTGTGGTTTGTACCACTGAAGAGACTAGTGCTCACACTGTCTTGGGAACTGGAGCCTTGTCATGTCTCTGGATTTGGATGATTCTCAGTGGTTGCCATTGTAGGGGAGAACTCAAAAGAGCTCAGTGGGCCTAATGCTGTTGAGTTGGTAAAAAAAAGGTTATTCTGTGAACTTAGCAAAACCATCAGGCCTGGAAGAAGCTGTGGAGCAAGACAATTAGTTCAAGAAAAATACAGTCCTATCTATGACTTCAAAGTAACTACGGCTAACTGTCTGGCTCTTTAGTCTGTCTAGTGTCCTGTTCATCTGAGCAGCCACACACTTTGGGCTAAGGCTGACATTTTCAAACATATCCAAATTCCACTGAATTTCTATAAGCAAGATAGAGCTGTGGGCTACAGATAAGGGGCCATATGCCATTGTTTCACATATGGAACTCCTTAAAAAGAAACCAAAATGTCAAAATAGAAAAGGATTGACTCAACAGAGTGGATAATATTGTAGATATATTGTGGTCATCTTAGATTTTTCTTAAGAAGACTAGGTGCTTTGCACCCGTGTTGTGCTAAAGAAAGATATTGATAATATTAGCCAGTGGATCTAATTATTTAAAAAGCCATGCAGACTGGACACCATGCTTGGGGATTTCTGTAATGCAGACAGATATCCAGACAGATTGGATTGTGAAAACAAGATCTCACTTCTCAAAAAAAGCTTAGCTCTGAAAAATGGTGAAAAGCCAAGAGTGACTAAGCAAAGACGTCTATAGGGGGTCAACATTTAAGCGACCCCACTGGTAAATTGCCCACTATACTGGATAGAGTGGCCTTGTTTGTTATTAAATGAAGATGGTGTTTCTGATAATCCATATATCAAGTAAGATAAATCTATTTTTGATGTGCAAGCTTTGCTGCGTTTTAAATGTACAATTCTTGGAAGAATATCCTGGGGAGTTGCAGTCTTCAAACCAGTATTGATTGGATATACTAGTGACTGTTGCAAAGAATAAAACTCTCAGGACATTGGTCAGCAGTTTTAAAGAGAAAATGATCCAGACTGTTTTCAAAAGACCTTGGGGGGTGGGTGGGTGGGTGGGCGGGTGTGTGTGTGTGTGTGTGTGTGTACACATACCAACATGTTTGCCTCGATCTTTCTGTATTTGAATGCCCCTGGACAGAGTAACTAAGGGACTTGCATTCAGCCAATGGCTTGTAATGTGTTAATTTCACTGGTTTATTTCCCCAGCCCTTTCAAATTCCCTTCTGCCCAAACCGCTCCCTTTGACAGCCACCAAAACCCTGTTTGGAACAGAGCATTGCTCTAAAAGCCACAGGGTGGCTGCTTAGCCCTCAATCGCAGTTCTTTTGTTGTTTCTTCTTGTTTAAGGCAAGGGACCCGGGCCTGGCAGCGCCTCTCTGCGGAGCCAAGTCCACAGACGGGCGCTTTGGCAGCATCCCTGTGACAGCCCCGCTCCGTTCTCGCCTAAGCTGAACGCGGACCGGCGCCACCCACCAGGCATCTCCGTAACTGCGGGCGAGCGCCCCCTGGCGTCTCTCCTAGGACGCGGACTAGCAGGAGGGGAGAGAGGAAAGTGGCCGCAAAGCCGTGGGAGATGAGCGGAGATTTGCAACCGCTGAATTGAGATTTTCCTTCTTGCAGCGATTCCCCCCTCCCCTCCCCCCCCAAGCCCCCGCTGTCACCTCGCAAGTCTCCCGTTTGGCTTCGTGTATAAGGCTTCACGCGGCATCCTCCCTTTGCATCTCAATCGGCGTGTTCTGCAGTTCAAGCCTTTCCTCCGATTCCCTTTCTGCTGCGGGCGGGAGGCTCTCGCTTAGCCGGGGATCGCATTTCCTCTCCCTCCTTCGCAGCCAGAAACTTCGGAGCAGGAGGAGCCGCAGCTTCGACTGATCCCTGCAAAGTTACGAGTGGTTTGGGGCTGTGGTTTGGGGGTTTTTTTTCCTTTAACTTCAAAGGCTGCAGCTAAGTGAGCGCTTTGGATTTTACTGTTGAATTACATCTGAGCCCAGAGCCCCGTCTCTCTGGCCCCGTCCTTGTAGCTGGTTTCATGGAAAACTTGTAAATTATCATTTGGTTCTAATTATTGGTCCCTCCCCCACCCCGTCTCTGTCTCCTCCGCCCCCCCCCCCGCCCCCCGTTTTCTCTCTGTGTGTTATATTACTCCCTTTGGTAGGGCGATTCTCAGTTTTCTTGGGCTCCATGGTATCTCCCGGCTGCCCTGAGCGATTTGAAGACACCCCTCTATTTTTCCCTTTTCTCAGAAAATAAAGAGCAGTTGCCAAGATCACAGAGGGCCAACAAATGATCATAACCCTGGAGAGTATAAATATTGCTAGTGAAGTTCTATGAGAACAGCATTCATCACTACCAGCTGTGCTGAGACCTTAGCATTCGTTGCACCTAGTGACAGTTGTCACTTCCCTGCCTCCCTGTTGCCATATTTAAAATATATAATTTATTTTCCACAAGCAGGTTTTTGAGGAGTTTTGGCTTCTGGTGGACTTGCAGATTTGGAGAGGTAAGTGTTAAGTTTTAACACCAGATTTTCAACTGTTGTTTTAAACCTTTTTGTGTGTAACAAAAACCTCTGTGTTAGGGATGTATACGTTTAATAACGTCCCCAAAAGATTGTCTGTGATACAAAATTGCACTTTACTATTAAAGTTCCATTTATAAATAGTTCACAGCAGGTTAATAAAGTAATAGATGTTGTTACATAAATAGTATTACTAGTGTTATAGACAGGTATAAGCACATAGGTAGAAGGTGTCATTGATAATTATAATCAACCAGTAGACCTGTTGGATGCTATAACCTATAATAATTGACTGACCATATATATGAACTATTATATATAAGCTATTTATTATATTTATGAATCTAAACTGGGTCTGTGACTAAACCTTCAAATACTAGTAGAACCAGGTAACTTCTGTTAACAGTTTAAAAAACAACTTTTAGTATGGCTTTAGGTAGAAACTCACCCTCTTGTATTACACTAGAGTGGATGATGGCAGATCCAGACGTTTTATCTCTGACCTTGAAAACACAGATTTTACGGTTTTATGCAGTAGAGGTGACAACATGTTCTAAGTCACAGAATTTGTAATTTCACTCTGACTATTCTGCTGATATGTTTGCAGGGAAAAACCTGACATCGTAAAGCCTCAAATATGTGCATCTTGGCTAAAAAGACAAGGCTGCATGGAAACACAAAATATACAGTGGGCATAGTGCTTGAATCCTGAGTTTATCTACGTGAGCGAAAATCTGATCCACCACTGGCTCTGCTTTGCTGGTTTTGAGTTGTTGCTGGCATCCTGTGTTAACTCTTGCATTTGCCCCTTTCCTCTGCCTTCTCTGTGTGTAGTATCCCATGGCGCTGCATATATTTTCAGTAATCGCATGTATAACCAGGGGGAATAATCCAACTATTTTAATATTTAACTAGGAGGCATATTAGAGATCAATAACAATAAAGCGTTAAGGTCTGGTGAGGACACCACACTGAGGCTGACTTTGTCTGTTTGCCTGTGGGTTGAGTAGGGAGTTTTGCATGGCAGCCACGCTTCTCCCCTCTGAGATCAGAAGTTTTCCATTAGTCTAAGAAGTAACTTTTTGTGAACAATCTTTTCAAAGCCCATTTAAATATGACCTCCTCAGATCTCAGAAAATACTTCTTCCTTTGTCTTCAGTTGTAATATATTTTGCCTGTGAGATGCCTTCACGTCTGAACATTCTGAAGGCAGTTTCTGCCGATTCACTGGTTTCTGATCAGTCCCAGATGTTAACATGGTATCGATACCATGAGCCTGATGCATTTGAAAAGAGGTGCTTTCTCCCCCTCCCCTGAATAAAGCAAAGTGTAGTCAGCTGGGACAGTGGTGGAGGTAGCTGTCAAACTTCCAATTTGCACACAATGTGCGTCCAAAGCTTATAAGAGTTTCCACAACTGGGATGCCAGTGATCTGTGTAGCCTGGAGACCTAAAGTTGAATATCTGGAGCCGTGATTCAGGAAAGCTCTTGAACGGGGGGCTAACTTTACAGTTACTTAACTGTGTTGCTGACTTGGGGCCTGGGTTTGTTAAGAAGAGCTTGACCACCACTTTGGGGTAAATGGATCCCAGTGGAGGGCTTGCTCTTGTATTCCTTGCCCACCCAAATTCCCATGGGCATCCACTATACAAAAGAGTGTTGTATTTGCCTGTGTTATAGAAGCATGTCTTTGCCATTGTCCCCTGTTTAATTTAAATATTTCTGAGGCATCTTATCCTGGCCACTGCCAGTGACAGGCTACTGGACAAGGTGGACCCTTGCTATCTTATAAATAGGGTAACTACCTACTATGCTGGCATGTTTATATCCCCCCACTGACACTCCCTCCATTTCAATCATGATTCCATACCCTCTTTGGTATGCCGGAGAGTTATTTGTTCTGGGAATTCCCTTCACTTGGGAAACTGGTGCAGCTGAATGTCTTTGGGCCAAGTTCTAGCCCCATTGAAATTAATGTCCAATCTTGCCTTGATTTTTAATTGAAATCTGGGATCCTATGGATGCACATCACAGAGGATACAATGGGTGATTTGTCTGGTCTAAAAACACAGAGTGCTAGAAATGATACTTTCCCCCCTTACCTGAAAGTCAAGTACTTGAAGCAGGGACTGAATACTTAATCCACCAACAGTAAAACTAGGCTTCAAGGCAGCCCAGTTGGCAGCATGTGAATCATGCTGTTAATTCACAAGCAGAGAAGAGGACTTAGAGAATAATGCACCATCTGTTGCACAGTGTTGACTAGAGGCTGAAAGGGTGTGAGCAAAGTATCCATGGGTCTGTTGAGGACTTGACATGCTGACTTCATCGCGTAGTAACAAATTTGGTATGTTTCTGGGCTGTTGGCTAGTTCACAAGTTGCAATTTCTGTACCTTCGCTGTGTGGTGGACGGGGCCCCTGGTTAGAAAAGGGAGTAAATCCAGGTCGGTAGGTATAACTGCAGCCTATGCCAACTGTCTGCTTCTGTCCACCATACCTAAGAAGCAGGCTGCATTTAAAATTCCTCATAATAAATAGCCACGGCAGATCATCTATATTTAAAACCTCTTAAGAAAGTGTCTGAAAGTAGGAATTGTTCCCTGCATTGGGCCAGATGATCTCCAAAAGTAACAGCTCATTTTTCCCCCCTTAGCCAGTTAGGCTTCATTTATGAAGGGGTTTGTGCCAGCAAACAATGCTTAGACGAGAACGAGGTTAAAACAATATTTATCTTTTAAAAACTGGAAGGTGTGTGCCTTTAAGGATCTTACTGGCCTAATTCAACTTCTGTTTAACCAATGAAACTCTGAATGGGGATGATGCTTTCATGTTGCACTTCCTCTATAAAGCAAGGAGGTATTCTAGTGAAGTAATTAAGACATTTTCTTTGCTTGACATTATCGTGATCTCCATTGCTTTAGCAAAGCCCAGTTCAACTGCTTAACACTTTGCTTAGGAAAAGTTATTAGTGGTGGTTTGTTTATTTGTGCCACAGTAGCACCTCGAAGGCTCAGTCAGGGATTTGGACTACATTGTGCTAGACACATGCCGGGGACAGCATAGGCCCTGGGTTCAATTTTTAGGGGGTTAACACTCCCCTTGACTTCAACTGGAGTCGTGGGAACGCAGCACCTCTGAAAATTAGCCCCTTTATGCTTTGCATTCTGAGCATCGTCGTCATCAAAATAATTGCGTGCTGTGTCTGTACCCCTGCCTAAAAGGATGTTGTTCGCACCTGGCTGCATTTCCATTAGATTGGAAGCAAAATATTTCTAGATTTAAATATAGAGCATGCTCTGATTTATGTTTTTCCACCATTAAAAGCAGTTCTGCTGCCCCCTCTGGAGACAAAAGCCTCGGCAAAAAATAAAATGAATCACCTATTCCAAACACGTTAAACACTATCAAGCCGTAAATGCCCCCTTTAAAACACCCAGTGCGGGGAAGATGTAGCGGCAATTTGCAATGCTGTAAATTTAAACAGTAAAATCTGCAGAACCATCACCGAAAGAAAATATTTGGGGGCCTATTCAGGAAAGGGCTCTAACAGCTGTCACACAAAAGGATGTTTAAAATGACAGCATCGGGAATCGTTTTGACCAGGGAAAGGCTGCATCTCTTGGAATATTCCCTCTTTGTAGAGCTGCCCTGACATACAGTGGTTCCCGTTGGCATGGTGTTTCCATGGGATAAAACTGGCTGTCCTTTATTCACCACTTTGGTTTTATGAGGAGGGGACTGGATAGTCCCACTTTCAGATGTGCAGTGTGAGTATTTAAACCCTGTTACGTATTATTCCTATGATGGTAGCAGTTACCGGCCCCACTTGAGATCGCAGCCAACTGGACAAACCTCTATTAGAGACAGCATAGGATCTGTATAAGCCAAGACAAATGGCTCTCAGGTGAGGGAGTAAGCATGGACTATTACTGATGAGAATCAGGGTGGAGAATTTGCTGGAAGATTACAGGTGTGTCTGAAGGAGGAGGGCTAGAGGAGGCCTTGCAGTTGAGGACATGGATGATTAAGGCTGGAGATTCAAACCATCATCAAGTCAACACATTTAAATTTAGTGCCAGCATTGGTTAACCCTCCCCACTAAGGGCAGGCTGACTCATGGCAACCGAGCAGTGCAGAAGTGGTTCCTATTCGAGAGGAGGAAGGGAAATCTACTCCAGCTCCTCTCCTAATCCGTAATAATTCATATAGCTGGCTGCACATCCGTCTCCAGCTAAGTGCAGTAACAGCGTCAGCGAGAACACCCCAGTGCGTCACTTGCAGATGGGAATTTTGATCGCTCTGATATTACGATGACATTTTCACATAAACATACACAGATTCTGGCAGCTGGCTCTGCCTGAGTCTATTGGCAGGCAGAGGCCTCTGGAATAGCTGTAGCTCATGCCTGACCTCTGTGACTTGGCTGCTGGGGAAGTTTGCTTTCCCTTTTGTTAGGATCTGTTCTCCTCTTTTAAGGACGACACGTGGACGAAATAATGTGTCATTGCTCACCCTACCTACGTGAAAAGGCACAGCTTGGATTATGTGATAGTTTAAGGGCCTGGGCATTGATTCACCCTGATGGATACAAATTACACCTCAAAGAAGAATCTATATATACTCCAAAGGAAACTTCAATTTTCCCCATCTGCCTTTATGGGCATTCCGTGGCTGTCCGGACAATGCTTCGCCCCCACATAGTCCCACCCATTTTTGGAGCTGTATTGGGTCCCTCTAGATTCTGCATGTGGAATGGGATGCAAAGAGGTTATGAGCACATAACACTGATGCAACTCTCTCTTCCCTCTGGGGTGGGCTTGCTGGAAGTAGGTGCAGGCAAAAAGGTTGGCCTTGCAAAATTCATGTGCAACAGTATGGCTAATTGGTTCATATAACCCCAATGATTGTATTGGTATGTGGAAGTGGATAGATATGGAAAAAGAGAATATTCAGTGTGAAATCTATATAATGCCTAATTTAAGAAGGAAACAGGTCAGTGCATCCTATCTGTGACATGGTAAACATTGAGGTTCATCACTGCTGTGTAGGAGTGAAAATAATTTGCTTAACTTTCAAATTTGCATCACTCCTTTATTGTGCAAAAATCTGAATCCAAGGCCTCTTGCCTCTTTGGAAATTCTATAGGCTGTCAATCTTCTTTAGTGGTAGATTAAGTGACTGTTTGTTTCCCATCTGAATTCCAGATCTATACAGAGCAGTAGAGCTGCCTTTGAGAAAGCCAGGGTGCTTCCATCTCCTTCATCTCGACTTCCATTGTGTAGAGAATGACCATGAGTCCTGCCCTGTTTTGGTTCCTCCCTCTTGGATATTTACTGGTTTTGATGCATGAAGCACAAGGCTTTTTGTTGCCCAATGGCACGCACCTGGAGAGCATTTTGAGCAGATATCACTCCAGAGCCAAGAGAGCCATTCCAAGGTCAGACAAAGAGGAGATTTTGATGCTTCATAACAAGCTGAGAGGTCAAGTCTATCCTTCAGCCTCCAATATGGAATATATGGTAAGTTCAACTACTGGTACTGAAATTTGTATGACCACTGCAGTTTTTCTGGCCAGAGGATGGTAACAAATTCTGCTAGTGGTTTCCTGGAGCAATCTTATCCCACTGAATTGTTTTTGTTGGAAGGGACCATTAGTGGATCAACCAATCCATCCCACTGCATAGTTTCAGGACTGATTTCATTATTCATAAAACATCCTCAATACTGTCTAGTCTAGCCCTCAATGCCTCCATTGATGGTAATTCCACAACCTCCCTTGGCAGCTTATTCCATACCTAAATCTCATCAAAGTACCCCGTTTTCCCTAACATTTAACCTCCACTCTCCCCGTTGACGCTTCAGCCGATTAAGACTCTGGCATTGTGGAATGCCACACCAACCATCTCTGACAAGCATTTACTCACCTACAGTAATCACACTTTTGCTGGGGTTCTTTGGATTGCTGTAGTCATGGCCCAGTGCCTCCGGTGATATGCTAACACTGCCAGTTCTCATTGACTTCAATGAGAGTTGAAGATGCTCAGCACCCTGGAGGATCAAGACTTCTCCATCTGCAATATAGGCCCAATCTGTTAAAATCTTTAGAAGGACTCCCATTGAGGTCAGTGGTAGATGGATTGATGGTATTTGGTGGGGTTTTTCCTGAGCTCAAGGAACCAAAATACACTCTTGGTCAATGTGTACTCTCACTTCAGAGAGAGCCCTTTGAACAGTTAAGTGTTAAGTGTGTCTTTACCAGCAGCAGCAATTAAGATGACTACATTTTCACCATAGAGCTTTCCATACAGTGCCGTAGGCCCTACCTTGAGCTATTTCTGGGGTGTCTTCAAAATATTGTGGAATCAGAGAACGGCAGAGGGTAGTAATTTTTGTGCATTTATCTCTCCTGCAAATATTGTTGTTGCAAAAATAGCACCAGTTTGACAGTCTGTCGCCTCTGGATTGATTCAGTGAGCTGGTAATGGAGCCAGTGTATAAAAAGGATTCATGTGATATAAAAGGCATCTGTTGTTAATAATACCATTTGCCATTTAACTGAATGCCATAAATGTAAAACCCTGCCTTAAGAGAACAGGGAGGAAGAGTAAGGGAGAAGAGGTAAAAGTAAAGACAAATACAATATTGTATCAGCTCTTCAGATAAGCCTTCAGTGAGAGAGAGTTACAGTTCTTCCTAAGAATTGTTTTATTGTATCCCTGTTGTTCAGTAGACTGCGATATTCTGCGGGCTGCCTGTAACACACTGCAAGGGAAGATGTGGCTTGATGGATTCCAAGGAAGTGTAAACAAAGCAATGCAAGAAAGCCAAAAGCATTTTCATTGGCTTTGGGGATCTAAAAGTGCTTCACTTGTGGAGTGTTCACTGGCTGACTTCTATTTGCTTGTCCGGGATGGTTACTATTTTATGTTTGTCTTTGCTCAGTGTGCTTTTCTAGTGGTTTTATGGGAGCCTTTGTACATATGAAAGAGCCTTGTATGCTGTGAAGAAAGAAACTGGGTATAAAACGGTGCCACTTGGAAAGACTATAATCAGCCTTTCATGTGTTCATGTTTACCTAATATTCCTCAGGAATCCTTGCACGCATTCTGAACGCAAAATTAACTTGAATCCTTTGTTTTAAACAGAACGCTTCTCAGCCTTTGCTCATTTAAGATGATGGGCTGTTTTTAGTACTGTACAGAAAGAGAGGCTAAAGGCTTAATTATTTTTTTTAATGCAGGTAGCAAGCTCTTCATAGGAGAAGACTTGGCATTAATTTGTGGCTAAGTAGGTAGAACATGGGTTCTTGGCTAACAGCGTCCACGTGTTGGCTGTGAAATTCCATTATCCCAGGTCTATATCTGATGCACTTAAATGACCTAAAGTTGCACAGAGAGCTAATGTTTTCCAGGAAATGGAGATATTGATCTGCTGTGTCATGATCTCTTATTATCCAACATATACTAAAATTAAATGATGTAGCCAGTTCGATAATATATATGTATGCTGAGCAATATATACCCTTTATCGTTCGAGAGCAATTATACATATAACTGAAGCAAACAAGAGAATGATTCAAGCAAAGGAAAAAAATGTCTGAGGATGGGGTAACAGTAGAGTGGAGAGAGAATAGAAATTCAACAAAGCTGTAACCTGGTGCAATGCAAGCTGTTTTGCTTGACTATGTTAGGATAATGGAGTTCAAGGTTAGCAGTGGTATTCAGTGTTAATGGAAAATGAGTTCCATGGCTCCCATTTGGCAGGCTTTGTTCTAGGCCAGATGTGAATAGTGTACATTCTTCCAGATGAAGCTGGCCAGAAATAAAATTACCCTAACCACCTTGCAACTTTAGTACATACACTTCCATTGTATGTTTTTATTATAGAACAGTAGTAATGGTGATGGCTTACGGCCAAAACAAAACAAGCTCCATGTTGATAATAAACCTTGAAAAATAAGCAGCAGCTTCTAAGAGACCAGTGACCTTTAGGTTGGCTTAGTCAGCAGCAATGAACATCAAAATCCTTACCTTGCCCAGAGGGGCTGGATGACATGTGTATGGTCTGTCAGTTCTCAATAGATTTTTCCAACAAATTAACAGGCTACAAACGATTTATGGGCTACACATATTCCTAGAAGGAAAGTATCTTGGTTCCCTTGCATGTGGAGTTAACCTGTCCTTCCTCTACGTGATTAAAAGTAGTGAAATTACTAATCATGAATGTGGAGGGGATCATATTACTAGGTGGGGCAAGCAAGCTGGTCCAAGGTTCTGCCAATGCACCTCAATCCACCTTGGTTAAGATTAGCCAATTACTTGTGTGAGTTAAAATAGCATTCCAACCCGAATGTCACATTTACAAACAAGACAGGTGAGCCAAATGCATGCCTAATTGTGCATGCTTTTATTGTAGTTGCATGTGCAAATTGTGATGATGGTTTACGTAAACTATGCATGTGTTTTGTGTACATAATTATGTCCTTAACTTCATTAAAAAACCATCCCAAGTCTCCAGAAGTAAAAAGTGTACGGAACCATTTTGAATCATGTTGACTCCTAAGGTCCCTTCCAACCCTGAGATTCTATGATTCTATGACTGCCAGCACATTTTAAACGGTTTCCTGGAGTGTATCCACCACAGTGAAGACTCCTGCTGTCACATTCACCAATATACGATATGTATTTACTTTCTCTGGGTTACAGCTGCCTATTGCTATGGCAGTTAGGTTACAGAAAATCTGAACACAAGGGGAAAAAAAAACACCTTAAGCTGATTCTTAAAACCAACTAATGTGTCTTGCCCTGCAAATTGCTAGACTTGGGCTCTTCCAGATTGCCAAAGAGTGAATTTAAATAAGTCAAAGTGAGTGTAGGTGGTTAGTGCAGTTCTGGCTTTACGGCTGAACTTAGATATTGATTTGAGTGTTTGACATTAAGGGGTCTTCAGAGAGCAGAGGACAGACTGAAATCTATTTTGTTGATATGTTTATTGCATTTGAAATCATTCCAGTCTCCTGAAGGCATTCATATGTTAAGAGAGGAAAATGGCAGCTCTAATTTAAATAGCATGGTTTTGTAATGTGATGCCGGCAGAACCAAGCATCTCCTAATCAAGCATGAATCCACAGAAAAAAACCCTAGCTTGTTCCCAGTCTTTCATTGAGTGTCGCTTGCCTGTATTGGTTTGTTTTATCCATAGACACCAGAGGAAGATGTAGCACATATGTTCATGTCAGTTTCCATTTAGTGGTCTATTGCTCATGTCATATGGTCTCTGCATTAAATTAGGAGACTTGGAAAGCAACTGCCTTTGAGGCTGCACTTTGGAGGGCTCTGGTGGAAAGCTCTGAAATACTAGGAACATTAGGATCTTGTGAGCGCTTCCGTGGCTTTAGACTGGATTTGAAGAGGGTCAGATCATGGCTGGTGTTTATATGGTGCACAAAGTGGCAGACCACAAGGAGTCTTGTGTCCATGTACAAGGGCCAACCACAGTTGTAGTCTCTCGCCCTGAGTCGTCACATCACCCCAAAAGGGGCAGGGATAACCAAGGACATGGCCCCCTACTCACTCCTCATTGGCCAGTGGAGCTGGATGGCTGGAATAGGGAGCGCCTAGTGGTCATACTCCCTTTGTATATAAGGTAAACTCCAGGAGACATTGCATTTCTCTCATGCTCATCGTGCCAGTGTGGGGTGACCCTGCATTGCCCCAGTATAACTGCCAGACTCTGCCCCTAAATGTTCAGTTGCTCATACGCCATCATAGTTGTCTATCTGCTGGATCCTCAGCTTCCATAGACCTTTGCAAGAGTTGTGAGAGCAAAGCACCTTACAGGTTTGGGCCCAGTGGCTGCCTGTCTTGGTGAAGATAGGAAGAAGATGGAAGGATCTGCTGGTACATTAAGAAAAAAGTAATGTTTTCATTCATAGCCTATGAGTCCAGAACATTGGTAAATGTTCAATAGGGAACAATCTTGTGTTGGCCTGGGTGGACAAGTTATGAACTACTAGGTCTTTTCTGCCTCTGAATCCTATGATTTATTTTATTTATGGACACGTGCAGCAACATTTTAATCCCAATAAAATTTCCAATCAGTACCTGTCAATAATTAAACACCGCAAGTGCATTGCAATTCGACACAGCACTATCTACTATGTCCAAAAATCCACTTTTCAGAAAAGTCTCCAAATGTGTTCATGATAGACTGCCGTCAGCTCCAAGAACAACACACTCCTCATTGAAGTTGCACACAAAAGGGTAGTTAAGAGGAATACGCTGACATTAAGTTTGGACACTCATCGCACATTCACGCCACTGCACCGAAGAAGCAGCAGCTCAGAACTAGAGATAATCATATATGGCATCTCCCAAGAAGTGCAATGCCAGACATTGGAAAGTGGGACTATTTTGTGCATTTCCATTTTAGTAAATGGGGAATTCACTCCCAGGTCAGGGCCCTGCTTTGCATTGCATAATATTAGGTCTGAAAGGCTGGGCTGGGGACCATGTGTAAGTCTCAACTCTCATAGGTTCTGCTGGTCCCGTCTCTTGGTCCTTAAGGTATGTCTACACTACACGCTGCTGAAAGAAGCATGCAGAATACAGACCTGGGTAGCCCCCTAACGTGGGTATAAATAGCAGTGCAGACCATGAGCCATGGCTGGGGCAAATAAAGACACACATCCAGGGGGTGGGTATGTACCTGAGTACATATCCCACATGGCTCTCTACTCACCTGAGCCACGCCTACCCTTCTACCCTGCAGTTTTTAGCAATGTAGCGTCCCACTGCTGGAGTCTTTCATTGGTGCATGTAGCTACACGTCATAGGGTGGAAGCAGCTTGCTTTTCACGGCATCACGTAGCTACATGTAGCCTGCGTGCCTCCAGGGCTGTGTAGCGCAGGCATGACCCAAGTCTAATGTAAGACGTTTTCAGACTGAGTATTTGTCAATGGATCTGTTCTTTGATTCTCCCGCAGACCTGGGATGATGAGCTGGAAAGATCTGCAGAGACTTGGGCCCAGGAGTGCATCTGGGATCATGGACCAGCCAGCCTCATTATGTCCATTGGTCAGAATTTGGCCGTTCACTGGGGCAGGTAAGAGATGGAATGCTGCGTGTCTAATGCACCATATCTGTCAACAGTAGAGTGGGCATTCTGGGAGCTTTGTCTTGTCAATATTTAGTAAAAAGAACTTGACTAGCCGGAAAAAATGAGCTAGGGAGGGAGGAGCGATTAGTGTTGTTGCTTCCTGTGAAACCGATACAGTAATAACATCTATTGGGCCTTTCAGCCAGCAGTTCCCAACGTGCTTAGGGAATGTGAATTAAACCTCACTGTGTGGTGGGTTTACCTGTGAGGCACAGAGAGGTGAAGGGACTTGCCCAGCATCAGACAGAGATTCAGTAGCAGAGTTGGGATCAGAATCTAGGACCCTGACTACCAAGTCCCCTGTTTCACGCAGCTTTGCTCGCTCCATTTACCAGCAAAGAGGTTTCTCGGGAACCATTTTTGGCCACTCCCATTAGGTCTGCACACTGTTATAAATCCTCTAAGTGCGTCGCACCACATTTCCCTTTTCACTTCCCACTTTATCTTTACTGCAACAACCTCTTTGTATTAGCTTGCAGAGGCCATGTAATTCTAGGTGAGCAAACAGTTTGTTTTATACTCCCAGGGAAAAAAACCCAGGGCTTTGGAAATTATTGGGTTTCTGCATCCACATGCTACTGGTGAGAATAACCCTGCTGGTGCTTTCCACTGAGGAGATGGATCAAATGGCGATCTGTTTCTTTGTTGGCGTTCTCCTGAGCATTGTTGGCCTAATGAACCAGGTTGGGTTCTGTCCAGATAAGCTGTTGTGAGCACAACCAATGGCTAAATTGGAGCTCATCTGGTGCAAATGTTAAGGATGACTTTAGTGTTTCTTTTAAAGTCTTAATTGTTCTTACAAACGAGGGAGCTAGCGGAGTCAGAGCATAATTTGTGGTTTGTTAAACAAATCTTCTCCTTTCATCATTAACTTAACAGGCCTGATTGTGATTACGCCCATTGTAAAACTCAGTTGAAGTCAATGGGGTTTCTTCAGTGTAAGACTGATGTGATATCAGAATTGGGCCCAATTTTTATTTTGACAAATTGAAGTAACAAAGGAGGAGGCGGTCTTGTGGTTAACGCACAGGACTGGGAGTCAGGAGACCAGGTTTCTAACCTTGGCTCCACTACAGACTTCCTGAGTGACCTTGGGCTAATCACGTACTGTAGGTCCCAAACTTGCTCCCATTGAAATCAGTGAGAAAACTGCCATTGATTTCAGTGCATGAAGGATTGGGTCCATAAACCCTTTGCCTTAGTTTCCTCCTCTGTAAAATGGGGCCAATAGTACCTACCGCACGACATACTGTGATGCAGAATTCATTAATGGTTTTAAAGCATGTTGAGGTCATCAGACAAAAGTTATGATGGAAGCGCAAAGTATCCTTGATAATGACATCGGTGATTCCAGTCATTTGCTCATTTACATCCCGGACAGATTGCTACATCCCAACTTGATGTACTGCTAGTTACAGTCGGTGAAAGGTTCCTGGGCCCATCATATGCAGCATGCACTGTGTGTATGAGTGTCTGTCTAAATAATGATGCTGACATTCACATTCCAAACAGAAGCACGGATCACAGTGCAACTGGGCCACAAAGAGCATTTACAAGTGCGCCGCACGGCCAAACCACATACCGCCCATGCCTGCTGCACGGCTGCTGAGGACATGAGTGTACTTCCAGATGTAATGAATTGTCTAGTGGTAAAATAGGTACAAGACTTTCCGTTGAATATGTTTGGCAACCTCTAGCTGATGTTTACTTTCAAAATACAACCTTCTGCCAAACGAGAATTTTTGTAATTGAGTGGAAAAGCTAACGGGACGTTTCAGGTCAACGGCTTTTGAAGAGAAAGTTAAACCTCTAAATACTGCAGAATGTCCAATTGGGTCGTGGATTTTAAAGAAACAGTCCCTAATACTTGCCTGCGTGTAAAACACCAGAGATTTGTCATTGTAGAAAAAGCCAGAGTCATATTTTGACCGATTTCCTATGGTCCCGCCGTTTGTTAAATTTTCAGTTCCTTACCAAGATGGCACCACGTTGCACTGTGAACTCACTTTACAATTATCCTGTACCGAATTATTGAGAATTTCACATTAACAGAAGGGGCGTGCTGATGTTGGGTTGAAAACCGACAGTTCGAGTTAGCGATCCAGCTCGTCACGTATCTTTGGTCTTTCAGGTATCGTTCTCCAGCCTTCCACGTCCAGTCTTGGTACGACGAAGTTAAAGATTATACTTACCCATATCCCCACGAATGTGACCCTTGGTGTCCAGATAGATGCTCTGGAGCAATGTGCACTCACTATACCCAGGTAAGGAAGAGGAAGGAAACATGAAGTCCTGAGTCCTGTGTCTGAACTTGGTGTGTTCCCTCACACCCTGTGTAGCCCTTAGAGCTAGTGTAACGCACACACCTCATGGATGTGGTGTTCTGTCCAATCTAGTGGCACCGAGACCACTTAGAAAGAGAGAGAGATGAACGAGTCTGCTCTACAGCTTTAGCAAACAGCTAAACCGCTTTTAGCTCATGCTGAAGAGGCTCATGCGTTTAGCTCCAGAGGTCCCGGGTTCGATCCTGCCCGCCGACGACCGGTGTCTATTGGCATTATGCTAGCATTAGCATTTATTTTATTCAACAGTAATTCAAGGGACCTACAGGCCTGTATCCTGTACGACGTTGGCTTCAGCAGATAGCATACGGCATAAGCATAAGGCTTGAGGCCTATGAACTTTGGCACAGATAAATGACCTAACGGTCTCCGGTCTTGGGGAACTGGAAATAGAGAGTGTTGGGGGAATTTTGTCCATAACGACACCAGCCAGCCATTGGAACATGAGCTAACACCAGCTTTTGGATAGAATCTCCGCAGATGTCGGACCACAAGAGTGCCATGGCAACGTATTGACGTATATGATCATAAATTAAGAGCATTAATATACTAACCTATCGGAGAAGGGTACCTCAACATTAGTAGGGTGAGGAAATACAAATAAGGAGGAAAGGAGAAACCTCTACTGAATATGCATTACACACAATGGCGTCAACTTAATTTATTATAAAAGTTGTATCCCAGCCGGTCTGCGGGGGTGGGAGGAGTTGTAGACACTAGTCATTAGGAAAATACACTCAGGAAACTTGACCGAATGTGCCTTTTGCGGCATTCTGTTTTTTAAAATGCCTGTGTTACGCTTTCAGATCGTTTGGGCCACGACAAACAAGGTTGGCTGTGCTGTAAACATCTGCGAACAAATGAGTGTTTGGGGAGAAATCTGGGAGAATGCTGTCTATCTGGTCTGCAACTACTCTCCCAAGTAAGAAAGACACGATATGTTTCTCCTCCCCTCTCCCCCCCACCCCCAACTCTTAAAACTGCATCCTGGCAAGTTGCTTAACAAATATAGAATCTAGTGCAGAGATTTCAGTCAGGTTTGGATGGTTGTAGTTTTTTAAACATTTAAATTATGGTAGTACATAAATGCCAACAAAGTTGGGGCCCCATTGTGCTAAGTGGTATACCAGGGATCTCAAACTCGAATCACCAGGAGGGCCACATGAGGACTAGTACACTGGCCCGAGGGCCGCATCACTGACACCCACCCACCCACCCCGCTGCCCCAGCCCCCACTCCACCCCTTCCATGACGCCCCGCCCCTTCCCCACCTCTTCCCACCCCTTCCCCGCTCCCATTCCAACCCTTCCCCAAATTCACGCCCCTGCCCCACCTCTCATTCTCCCCGCTCTCCTGAGTGCGCGGCTCCCCACTCCTCCCCCCTCCCTCCTGGAAAGCACTAAGCGTCTGGAGGTAAGCAGAGGACTGCAGGAAATAACTCCGGGGAGGGGCACGGGGAGCTTGGCGGGCTGCAGGAAATAACCCTACGGGCCGCATGTTTGAGACCCCTGTGCTATACATGTAGCAAGTGAGAGTCTCTGCCCCAAAGAGCTTACAGTTATGTAACTTAAGCATTCAGGATTGAGCCAGAAGTTACATTTAAAACCTTCTAGAAGTGGAAGTTAAATTTAAAACCTTCGAATGAATGCATCTGTGGCAAGATTTTAGTAAGAGGTTTGGCCTGGGTCACAGAGCCAGCTTCTGAAAAGGACTGCAAATTGATATTGATGTTAATAT
This sequence comes from Chelydra serpentina, assembly GCA_037349315.1. Lineage (NCBI taxonomy): Eukaryota > Metazoa > Chordata > Testudines > Chelydridae > Chelydra > Chelydra serpentina. Next base: position 33,883,968 of record JBAIAC010000026.1, read on the forward strand.
TGTTTCATATTTAATTGGTAGGCCCTAGAAATCTGCCCTGTGCAGCACACGACGCAAATATCAAAGGTGCCCCTGTCTCAGAAAGCATAGAGTTTAGAATACAGTTATAGAAAGGTAACACGACACTGAAAGATCTGGAGAAAGAAGTCAATATATACATGAAGGCACTCTGATTGCAGATGCCATTGAGTTCTGCTGAGCGCTAAGGTGGGGGGACACAGTCATCACAGTTTGTTGTGGTGAAATCCGTTGGGAATCTTATGGGTATATAGTCCAACAGTAAACCCTCCCTCCCATGAGATACTGAGCATAGAATCCTAGAATATCAGAGTTGGAAGGGACCTTAGGAGGTCATCTAGTCCAATCCCCTGCTCAAAGCAGGACCAATCCCCAATTTTTTTATTTTTTTTTCCCCCCCAGATCCCTAAATGGCCCCCTCAAGGATTGAGCTCACAACCCTGGGTTTAGCAGGCCAATGCTCAAACCACTGAGCTATCTCCTCCCCCCCCCCTGAGCATTTTTAGCTCCTATGAAATGGAGGAAACTCGTCGTCATGCAGGATTGTACCATATGTGTCCTCTCAGGAGAAGGTTGAACTGCTTTGCGTATCATCAGTTCAGGACTGCTGAATGGACAAATTCTCAAATATAAGGCTCTTCTGGAGTTTCTGCTTGCATGCCGAATGAATGCAGTATCTACATAGGATTTTAAAGTAAACGTTTAATATATTATAATATAATATATTACATTAAACACACATACACGCACACACCCTTCTGAAACAGCCCTTTTAGAAGTGAAATGAGGTGAAACCTTTGCCTTAAAGTAACAGACTTGCAGTGGCGACCCTTTAAAGTTTATGTGAGACAGCTGCCTAACATTGTCAGTCTGTAGTGACTACCACAACTGTGGAGAATGCTGCTGTGGCATCAGAGGCAAAACTGAAGGGTTTTTGAGTCATTAGAAAATGGGGTGAGAGGATAAATGTTCCCTGACAAGTTGTTTAAAGACATCAGGGGGGAGGGATAGCTCAGTGGTTTGAGCATTGGCCTGCTAAACCCAGGGTTGTGAGTTCAATCCTTGAGGGGGCCGTTTAGGGATCTGGGGCAAAAATTGGGGATTGGTCCTGCTTTGAGCAGGGGGTTGGACTAGATGACCTCCTAAGGTCCCTTCCAACCCTGATATTCTATGATTCTATGAGTTGTCTAGAGCGCTCACCATGACTAGTATTTCTGATGTCTCAGGCCAACCCCTGTTTTCTGTCTGGATGCAGTTCCAGGTTGGAAAATGGAACAGCTAGCTTTTACATGGAAACGAGCTGCGTTCCAGGCTGGCCTGTGTAGCTGCTGGAATGATCTTGAGAGCAAAGAAGCGGTGGTAGACTTGTGGCTCTGATGACCTCGATGAACACACACGAGCGAGCTAAAGGCAAATGCCAGTCTGTGACTAGCCAGTTGTGAAGCAGAAGGGAAACTACTGTACGGTGCTGCATTTACTTTTGCTGAGTTATCGTGAGAACGCTGCAGACTGTATGTTCATGGAAAGATCAGAGACTGGCGGTCCTTTCCCATGTTTACAGCAATCTAGCAACATAGAAGTACAGTGGAAACATTCATTTTCCACAATTCCTTAGTGCCTTGAGGCTCAGAGGTGCAGGACTTAGGCACAGGGCCTGAAAGCAAAGTAGGGAAATTGTTGTGTGCGGCATAGAGGCTATTTAACAGAAAAACATTTCTCACATGCTTTTTTCAGGGGGAACTGGATTGGAGAAGCTCCTTATAAAAATGGCAGGCCCTGCTCTGAATGCCCACCTAGCTATGGAGGAAGCTGCCAGAACAACCTCTGTTACAAAGGTAGGTGATCAATAAGCTATTTCTCTCAGCTCAGTGCATCATGGGGGAAATGCAAATGATCTCACCTAGGTGCTTTCTGTGTGGTATGGAGAAACTGGAAAAGACGTGTTCCTGGAAACTGTTCATTAAAAGCAGTTACAGATTTGTGTGCTTTTAATTCACCATGGTTAACTCTGAAACTTACAGAATAAAGTGAAGCAGGTCTTCTATGAGAATGCCTGAAGCAGAGATGCCATGTAACTCCATAAAACCTAGAGATCAAATTCTGCTTGTATGCACTGGTGTAAATCCAGAGTAACTCCATCAGTTCAAGGAAGTTTCTCTGAGTTACCCCGGTGTGACTGAGATCAGTTTGACCCAATTAATTTAGGTTTGTGTATGTTGTAGCTATAAGCAACACCATCCTCATTTGGTTTGCTCTATAAATGGTGCTCTATTTAGAAAATGAAAACTATTATTAATTCTGAAACCATCAGTGAAATTGCTCATATCATTTAAAACAGAGGATGCACTGGAGCTGTGTGTCAATGGCATCTTCTTTCTTTACCTACAGAAGCCTTTTCCTCTGGGAAGGAGTGAGCCTGTTTTCATAGATGCAGACAAACTCACTGGAGACTTGTTCAAAGCAAAGATTTTGGGCCAAAATCAATTTAGGTGCTTGGTTTTTAGTAGCCTGCGCAAGATTAAACTAGATAAGTTTATGGAGGGGATGGTTTGATGGGATAACATGATCTTAGTCAAAGGTCAATTAATTGCCATCAGTGGTAAATAGGACCAATGGTCAATGATGGGATGTTAGAAGTTACTACAGAGAACTTTTTCCTGGGTGTCTGGCTGGTGAGTCTTGCCCACATGCTCAGGGTTCAGCTGATCGCCATATTTGGGGTTGGGAAGGAATTTTCCTCCAGGGTAGATCGGCAGAGGCCCTGGAGGTTTTTCGCCTTCCTCTGCAGCATGGGGCACGAGTCACTTGCTGGAGGATTCTCTGCATCTTGAAGTCTTTAAACCATGATTTGAGGACTTCAGTAGCTGAGACATAGGTGAGAGGATTATTCCAGGAGTGGGTGGGTGAGATTTTGTGGCCTGCATTGTGCAGGAGGTCAGACTAGATGATCATAATGGTCCCTTCTGACCTTAAAGTCTATGAGTCTATGAGGAAGCAAACAGCATGCATGCCTGCATGCTATTTCCTTATGGAAGAGAATGGAATGAGACCACTGGCTGTACAGCTGGAGGGAGAAATTCCTCTACGAGATCACTCATCAGTTTGTCGGTATCATTCCTCTCTTCATTGCTGGGAATGTCAGCAAAGTGAGGTTTCAGCCAGGACAAATCAAGGGAAGTGGATTTAGCTAGCGCCGCTTTGGAGTCTTTCCCCCCTAACTATGGACTTTGGGGTATGTCTACACTGCAATTAAAAACCCACGGCTGGCCCGTGCCTGCTGACTTGGGCTTGCAGAGCTCAGACTGTGGGGCTGTTTAATTGGGGTGTAGACTTCTGGGCTTGGGCTGGAGCCCGAACTTTGGGACCATCCCACTTCCTAGAGCCTGGGCTCGGAAGTCAGCACTGCAATGAAACAGCCCCAGAGCCCAAGCCCCACAAGCCCGAGTCAGCTGGCACAGGTCAGCCGCAGCCGTCTACCTGCAGTGTAGGCATATCCTCAGAGGGCACAAGAGCATTAACTTTGCAGCACAGTAAGGAGAGATGAGTAGTGCAGTTCTGTAGCTTGATTTGACCTAGCAATGATGACACTACCAGGACCTTCATTTCAGAGTGGACAGAATAAATCTAAAATGAGGATGGGGAGGTAGTTTTGAGGAGGACAACCTGCATGAGAACGGGAGGGCATTAGCCACCTGACCGTTTAACGGGTTAGGATCCTTTCTTGACAGTCTCCAGTGAATATGCCTGACTATCTTAGAGGACTGACCTTTTTCTCTACTGAGTAAAAGCTGTACTGGGTGAATAGCATGATAAATAATAGTAAAACATTCACACATACATATCAGCATTCTAAGTGACAGATCACTTCAACCAGTTACACCTTAGTTCTTTAAGCAGTGCTTTAGATGCTGAGTAAATGAAGGGTATGAACCCAGGCCTCTTTTCCTGGGACTTTACCCACCCTAGGAGTCTGGCCCATTGCATTTTGTTGAGTTTCTAGCTGTTAAGAAATAGATCTTTGTCAAACCAAACAGAATCTTCCATGAAATATCAGTCCTCCTGCAGCTCCTCTGACTTTACTATTAATGTCAGGATACTGTTTTACCTCTTCCTTCCTCCCGCCCCCCTTCTCCCCCCAATAAGATGACCACTACGTACAAAAGCCTGAGCTGGATGAGACTAATGAAGTGGAGGTCCCACAAATTACAGAGGAAAAACATGTGCGGCTGCAAGAACGGGTGACCAAACCCACCAAATCAACCAAGACCAAGAAAACCACCACAACCGCGGACAGTTTCATGAGTAAGAGAGCTTCTTTGTCTTCCGCATCCTATCAGCTTTTCAATATCTCTGTAGGAATGCGCACGTGTGTGTGGATGCGGAATGAGATGCCAAGAGGCCTCCCGTGCAAACCTGTGTTGGGCCAGTTAAAATAATTGGATATTTTTTTTGGCCAACTTGTTTGGAAGCAATATTTTTTGTGTGGTCAACTTGAGACCGGATTGTTCAGACAACCCTGAAAAGTAGGCCCCTTTACAGCATCTCGGGCTGGATGCCCAAGAATTGAGGCTCTCAGAATCACTAGTTGGTCTCTTTTGGTTCCTCTAGCACACTCATCGTCATAGTATCTGAGCACTTTTAGAAAATCTTGGCCAGGATCACTAGATTATATTCACATCTAGGCATTTTTTTTGTCCATGATTTACTATTTTACTCATTTGTACTATTCTAAACTCAGTAGAAGCGACAGAGTCCTGTGGCACCTCATAGACTAACAGACGTATTGGAGCATAAGCTTTCGTGGGTGAATACCCACTTCGTTGGATGCAAGTGGGTATTCACCCACGAACACTTATGCTCCAATATGTCTGTTAGTCTATAAGGTGCCACAGGACCCTTTGTCACTTCTACAGATCCAGATTAACACGGCTACCCCTCTGATTCCAAACTCAGTGTTCACCACCTTGACATCCTCTCTGGATTTTGTCCAGAGGGAGGAGGGGGGCGGGGGGGCCAGCTCTGCTTGGCAAGGTCTGCTGAAATATTCATGGAATTGATAGTATCTCTTTAAAGGTTTTTTTAATCATTGTAATTTAAAGAGTGATCTACTGCAAGTGAGCTGAGGGGAGTAAGCCAATCCTTTTCAAGTCTATCTACTGGAATGTGGGTAGCCTATAATTAAGTGGATGACAGGAGTGCTGAGCACTGTCTTTAGGCTGTACATTGAAGTCTTCTGGTGTCAAGTGTTTCCACCAAGTTAATATTTACAAAGACACCTGTGTGATAAAAGGAATGGCTAACGTGGCAATAAAGTGACGGATGTAAAACTGCTTCAGGCTTATCGTTCTGAGTTAGAAGTTCACTACTGCCCAGTTATTCTGTGATAAGAATTCAATCTTCCCACACAGAAGATCTCCTGGAGACCATGTCATGTACCTGAGTTATCACTATAATGCAGTTATCTCTGGGCAGTTTTTTCCTTGCATTCTCGTCTCTTATGTCTCCCTCCCCGCCCCCCCCTTTTTTTTCTAGCACAGGTCATTAAGTGCGACACCAAAATGAGGGACAAATGCAAAGGATCAACATGCAACAGGTAGGATTTTATTGCCTTCCGCTGCGGTGGCCATTGAAATGGCCGCCTTAAACCTGGCTGGCTTTTGCTAACATGGAGTGGGCTGGGTTCTGTTTATTGTGACTAGAATCCAAATGCTGTCTAAATCCCTATGAAAAAAGTCTTTCATTCCTCTTAATACAAATGATTCGGCCACGTTTAGCAGTAAGGTGACTCAACTTACTTCATGCTCGAAATGGTGAATGGCCACGATAACCCACAGCACCCAGGTGGCCAGTCCCATTTAGTAAACCTTAGCACAATCGTTTTGCACTCCTCTTGTGTTACCTTCCCATCCAACCTTAGCCCATCAATTCAAAGCTTGTCCCCACCCAAGGAGGTCAAGCGCCCTGGTTAAGGTCCCATTAAGGTACACTAAAGTTTATTGCTCGGAAAAAAAACAAACCCACAGAATCTAAATATTGATCTCATTCTTAAGGGAAAAGGTATTTGAAACCGTGGCTGTTTTGCAATGCTGGTTTTAAATGGAGTAGTTAAATGACACTAATGGGATCACTATTAAATTAACTGTAATAAAAGTCTGACTCACATTTCCCACTCACCACAAATATATATATATATATCTTTAACTAGGTATCTGTGCCCAGCTGGCTGCGTGAACAGCAAGGCAAAAATCTTTGGAACGTTCTATTATGAGACTGTACGTACTTCGTTATGGCTGATAGATGACATTTATTGGGGTTTTAATGGTGGCAATAGAAATGGAAAATGCTAGCAATTCTAATGTAACATAGATTTTCTGCCCTCCCACGTTGGTGCTGTAAACTGTATTAACTTGTATAACAAAGGTAATCTGCATTTCCCCATCTATGTGATAAAATCAGTGCTGAAAAGAGTATCTACTCAGGGTTTGATTTTGGTTCTGAGTGTCCTCTATGCTCACTAAGTTCAACAGAAGTTGAGGGCCCTCCTGTACTTCACAGGAGTGCAGGGCATCTTTCAGGATCTATCCCTCAGTGCAGTGAGCTATTGGGATGGAAGAGAAACTTTATATTAGAATTGCTTCTCAAGATGGTTCACAGGACGCTGGATTTTAAATTTTTGGATGGCTCATTGAATCTTGAATTATCAAAATAGTTTATAATTAGGGCAGATCAACAATTTCCTGTCAAAACTGATTTTGATGGAAAACTGGGGGTTTGATTAAATAATTTGGTTTTATAAAACGTGTCTGCTTTCTGATGAAAATTTAGATTTTTTTATCAAAAAAAATAAAATGCCCCAAATATACTGAAGCTGAAATGCTGCTGCAGATGCCTCATGGGAGTTGTAGTTCAGTTGCTTTGTGTGCCTATTCTTCTCTATGGGCTGCATCTCCTATGATGTATCATGGCCATACAACTGCCATGATGCACCACCTCCCCTCACCAGCTGAAATATTTCATATTTGACATTTTTGTTGAAAGCTCAAAATTTTCATCCAGTGGGGGAAACATTTTCCAACCAACTCTCCTTAAATTTACATTTAAATACTATATTTTCTATTTTAAAAAAATCCATGCTTGTCCTTAAATCAAGTAAGGCTTAGAATAAAAATAAATACATGTTTTAACAGTAAAATTCAGCAGGATGAGCTGATGTAGCATTTGTTCAGTAAATGTAAGTCTGTGTAAATTCCAGTTGGTCTTTAAGTATTTCTTTTACATATTTGTTTATTAAATGTTCCTTTTTGGCTTAGAACTATTTAGGAAACGTTGGTATTAACGTACTATTTGTTATGTGCTTTCCAGGCATCCAGCATATGTCGTGCTGCAATTCATTATGGCGTCATAGACGATAAAGGAGGTCTGGTTGACATCACTAGGAAAGGGAAATCACCCCTTTTTGTCAAGTCTACAAGAAATGGCATTGAATCTTTAAGGTAATTCTTCCCTGAGAGAATATCTCTCTCTGTGTGGAGGACCATGAATTGTACAATAAATTGTTGTTCCACATTTGCCACTGTTTACAAGCAATAGAGAGTAGATCTTAAAGTAACTGTAGTGCATTTTGTTTTTTAAAGGTCAATGAAATATGTATAAACATTTCTTGTTTTGCTTTTCAGTAAATATAAACCTTCAAATTCATTCATGGTTTCCAAAGTCACAGGTAAGTTTAAATGCCCATTTTTGTCATTATAATGTTGAGAAGAAATCAATGGTGCTCGAGTTTATTGTAATGCATGGACATCATCATTCCATAGCCATGTTCTTTTTTTTTTTTTATCTTAAATGGGCAAAACTTTTTGTAGCCAAGCAACTCTTCCTCTTTATGATTAGAGCAGGTCAGGAAAAACAAAAGTGGCATTTTTCAAAACATTTCTCCCCCATTTTACAATCCATTTGAATAATGCCTTAGCCTAGGGTGACCATATTTCCCAAAGGGAAAACGGGACACTGCATGGGGCTGGCCTGAGTCCTCCCCACCCCCCAAGCCAGCACTGGCCCAAGCTGCTTGCCCATCCTCCCTCCCCCCACCTGAGCCCTCCTTCAGGCAGGACTCGGACGAGCAGCGATGCACATACTAGATAGGGTGACCATATTTACCAAAGGCGGGGGCTTGCATCACTGTCCCCCCGCCTGAGCCCTCCTTTTCCCCTCCCCCACACCCCACAGGGCTGGTATTGCCGCTCGCCCCCCCCCCCCCCCCCCCCGCACATTTCTTCACACCCCAGTTTGTGACAAAAGTGGACATTTATCCTGTTTGCTCTCGCCAACTGATCAAGTTGGCGAGAGCAAACCGGACAAACGCCCACTTTTGCCACAGAAGTTGGGACGGCCAGGACAGGGCTTGTAAAAGACTTGTGTTACCTTGAGCTGCTTTAGGGTGAAGTCTCTCTGGCATTGGCAAGTGGAAAGTTAAAAGCAACACTGTCAAGTCCTTTAGACTCAGAATTTGACCCCAAACCTGCCAGCGAAACCCCTCCGTATTCAAAAAAAATCTGTAACAAAATTACACCACTCTGTTTCTCAGATATTCTTTGCTTTAAAAAGCCATGGTCCTTGGAGAAGGATTTTATAGCCATTTAGTAGATCTCCAGCATGAATCCAAATAAAAATATCTCTTCGATGCAAGCTGTTTCTAATGAAGTTATTCTTCTGGCTGCATCAGCTGGACATGCATCTTGTCAGATGTGATGCGTGACTAATGCTTCTGTTTACTTCTGGAGCACCAGCTATTTAGCTCTGTAATTCATCTCTCGCTATTGATTTCCACAGTGCAGACACTGGATTGTTACACCACCGTAGCTGAACTGTGTCCGTTCAAAAAGCCAGCAACTCATTGTCCAAGGTAAGCTGCATATATCAAGTATGATGCTATTTCCTTTGAACCCCGACCTGTACTGCAGTAAGGGAAAGGGAAGCTGAAGGACTGGACGGAGATATTGAACTCCTCCGATTTGAAGATTATAAACTAAAGATATAGATTATGTCAGATTAATTGGGGTAAAGATTAAACGAGGGAGCTTTTTTCCACATCGAAAACAATATACTATATGAATAAAATCTCCTGCTTTCACAAACATGTTTGTGATCTCCTCATACCCTCAACACTGGCATACAAACAAGTACCAGGTTTTAAAATCCATAGTTTTGTGGGTTTATTATTGAGGGTTTTTTTTACATGCTTCAGCAATATAAGAGGGTCCGAATAGAAGACCCCCTCAAATTGGCCTCAATATGTGCATGTGCAACTTTGCACACTTTGTTCATTCACGTTCATGTGCCGTTTTGGGACGCTATCACTTGTACACCCAAATGATAAAGTTTACACACACAAAACCTTCTTCCTCTTGATCCTAGCATGCGAACGAGCTTTGCTCATGGAAATTCCATCGGGTGCATGCATGAATGACGATGGGCAAAAAACTCCACCTGAAAACAATTTTGTGTATGGGGCCGGGCACAAGGATGGAAGCTACGCTTGGAGAATTTGGCCCAATGGCCTTCATTACCTCCTGTCTTACTGGCCTAAGAGAGTCTCATTTGCAGCTGTGTAGTCACTATCGAGTTTCAGCTGAAAGGTGGGGGGAAAGAACCAGTCAGCTGCTGCCACCTGCAAACCAGATGCCGGCCCTTCAAGGCTTCCTTCCAAGAGCTCAAGAATGCAATTTGTTTTTCTCTTTCTCCTTGATGTAGCGAATAAATATGAATACATTGTTTTTCAGGGCTTACTGTCCAGCCCACTGTAAAGCTGAGCCAGCATACTGGGCACCAGTCTTTGGCACCAAGGTTTATGCAGATGTGAGTATTCCACTTTCCTATATCTGTCCAAATAACAAGGGGACTGTATTGAAATGACTGGATCCCCATGGTCATTTAAGAGATTCATATTCCATGAATTAGGAAGGTCAGAATTTCATATAGTCCCTATAAACAACAAGGAAGCACTCTGCCAACACATGGGATAGAAATGCCTCTTGCATGAGTTGGACACATTGATTAAATGTATCAAATGTTGCACTTCAGAGTTAGCATTCTGGTGCAGTGGATGGAGCGTCTGGAGACTTGGGTTGCACTCCCATTTCGGGCACTGATTTGCTCTGCAGGCTTGGGAAAGTCACTTAACCTCTCTGGGTTTTTGTCTGTAAAATGGGGTTGATGCTTGTCCACCATTGTAAAGTCTCTTGAGATGAACAGATGAAAAGTGAATAGCCTTTATTGTTACATATGTTATATTATTACTCAACATAGCTTGCAAAAATAGATCTCCCGCCCTTTCTTTTCTGCAAGTAGAATATGATTTGTGAGCAGTTGTTGTGAAAATGAAGTATGTGGGTGGTTTTGTTGGTTTTTTTGTGTTTTGTGTGTGTGTGTGTGTGTGTGTGTGTAGCTCTGTGAACAGCTGTAGAGTTGATGTGGATGGACAGAGGTTAAATGGCAAAAAAAAAAAACCTAATGGACAGATAAGCAAAGGAACTTTTTTTTTTTTGGTCACCTCTTAGAGATAAGTATCAGAGGGGTAGCCATGTTAGTCTGGATCTGTAAAAGCGGCAGAGTCCTGTGGCACCTTATAGACTAACAGACGTATTGGAGCATAAGCTTTCGTGGGTAAATACCCACTTCTTCAGATGCATCTGAAGAAGTGGGTATTCACCCAGAAAGCTTATGCTCCAATACGTCTGTTAGTCTATAAGGTGCCACAGGACCCTTTGCTACTTAGAGATAGTATGTGTCTAAAATCCACTGACAATACAAGCTTAGTATAGCTTCTCACTGCTCTTATGGCTCAGTCTCCACATGGGGCAGGTGCAAATATTTTGGAAAATATTCCTAGCAGGATCATCGGAGTATACGAAATAATATGCTTGGTATTGCTGTAACCATTCAATATTTGGTTGTAGCAACTCTTCCTAAACTCCTACCTAGAAAAAGAGTTTTCTATTTGATAGAGGGGCGGGGGGCTGTAGGTTCTGGTTTTGTTTATCATATATATCTCCAGATCAATACAGGAAGAAAATGGGCATTAGAGATTTGTTCTGGAGTTTGCGGGCCTTGGTGGAGAATTGCCTGCTGTTTTGTTGATGTTAGTTAGCGGAGTTTTTTCTTTTGTACCTTTGTAGTCACAGGCAGCATTAGGAAAAACACAGAGGAATTCAAAATTGGTGCCAGTTGTGGTTTGGCTTCAGAACTGGCAGGGTCCCAAGAATAACAATTTCATTGGGCAAATGATCAGGTAATTAACTGATCAGAAGAACCTCGCGCAACTATTTCAGTTGTTTATATTTTTATAAAGCTCTATGAATAAAGTCGCATTATAATCACATGCCAGTTTTCTGTTTGCCCTAATAGATGAATAGAGTAATGATTCCATTGCCTGTTTAGATATATAAGCCAAACATTGGCATGTAATTGTGATAATAAAATATTACGTTTCTAGAACACCTCTCCCCACCCCCAAACTCTTTCCAAAATATATATGCAGGAAAGATTTCTGATATTTCTGGAAAATAGCTACCCCTGCTGGGAACCATAGCATGTGCTCTTTGTGTGTATTGTATAAGCACAGGAAGTAGAGAAGAATGCTATCAGTAGAAACAGTCGGGAAAGTTTTAGTGGTGGTGAAGCACTGGAATGGGTTACCTAGGGAGGTGGTGGAATCTCCTTCTTTAGAGATTTTTAAGGTCAGGCTTGACAAAGCCCTGGCTGGGATGATTTAGTTGGGGATTGGTCCTGCTTTGAGCAGGGGGTTGGACTAAATGACCTCCTGAGGTCCCTTCCAACCCTGCGATTCTATGATTCTAGTGGGAAGAATGTGGCTGTCCACACTAGATCTGCAGCGGGAGGGTAGTGAAGAATGTCACGAGGTCTTTGAAGGTCACAAGCGCTCAAGACCTCAATTTTGCATCTGATCTGAGAGAACTCCATAGCTGCTAAGATGTCCCTGAGGCACTAATTAAGTACCTTCATCTCAGTCCTGCATAATTTTATGATTTATACTGACTCAGAGGCACTTGTGTCCTGGTTCACAACCCCCACTTCTTGTGAATCTCTGGGTTTGGGATTATATAAACTGGGGTATGGAATAGATCATAGAATCTCAGGGTTGGAAGGGACCTCAGGAGGTCATCTAGTCCAACCCCCTGCTCAAAGCAGGACCAATCCCCAATTTTTGCCCCAGATCCCCAAGTGGCCCCCTCAAGGATTGAACTCACAACCCTGGGTTTAGCAAGCCAATGCTCAAACCACTGAGCTATCCCTTCCCCCAATATACTTTACTGCTCTGTCAAGGATTTGTTAGATCTCCATTAGACTAGTAGGGCCAGGGCGTCAGAGATGACGGGTCTAACAAGGCATGCGTTGAAGAGTTTAAGAGCGTTAGCAGAATGGCGGGAAAAGTCAGGACTAGACTTGGTAGAGAAGAAGGGGCTTGAGGAAGCTGTGGCAGAAGATTGTGAGCACAGTGAGGGGTACAAATTGAAAAGCTCTTTGCGTTAACGATAAATCCGAGGACTGGAAGGCTGACAAAATAAGCAAACGTTCAGTGCAATGAGAATTTAGTCCAAAGCCTTTCCCACAGAGGGCACTGCATGTGTGGAATGCTCTGTAAGAAGGCATGCAATGAAGTAGTATAAGCCACGAATCAAAAGAAAAATTCAAACCGATAAACAAAACTAGACAAGTGCTAGTCTTCTGATGTGCCCTGTGGATTCCCATCCATAAAGTGGCACCTTCATGGGACTTGTGTATATATGTCAGAGACTCTGTCCTTTTTAATAGCTTAACTAAAGAAAACAAAGTATTTTTCCCCATTGAGTTTGTACTCTCGCACTCTCTGTCATGTTAGCAGCACACCCAAAACCCTGACCTGTAAAATGGTTTGGCAGCAGAGGAGTTAATGGGGCAATAACCTGTGGGCATTAGCATCATAAAGTCACTACTAAGTAGATAGCAGGATCCAATTCAATGAGCTTGTAACCTTCTGATCCGCCTTGGAGAGCTTCAATGTTTACATGATCCCAGGATGCATGTGAAAGTTTGTTTTACCACAGAGAACAAAGCTCTGGCATCAGGAAGAGAGGATTTTGGCTGTACTTGGTTCTACTTGGGTTAGTCCATAGCCCCAGGAGCAACTAACCTCTGCAGCATGGGATTTTAACAGCTTTAAAGAAGATTCTGTTTTCTTCTCATAGAAATAAGGATGCTATTTTAGATTGCATGATGTCAAGGGCTTGGGAAAGGTATGTTTATAGGAAGTGAGGTCAATGTAGTTTTGGAAGCCAACCAGAGACAAAGAAGCCAAGGTACTCATGATCAATGACAAAACAATAAGACCTCTAATGTGTTGCTGAAGTGTAATTGCTAGAGCCTTAAAACGTGCATGATAGATTGTGGAAGCAAACAGTAAGTAGGACGAGGAGGAAGCAAATGCATGTCATCAAATCCAGATGTTCTACAGTTCTGCTAAAAGTTATTTCCAGGGTAGAAAAAGATGTTCCATGACCCTGAGGAAAGCAGGACACTGGCTGTGGTTAAAAACAGACAAATGAAAGCACATGCACAACTCTCCCCCTCCCTGGCTTTGAGCATAAACTGATTTGTTAGGCCCACGCGTTGATGCACCTTAATACATGGCCATGTGCATTAAATGGATGAAGCACCAAAAGCAGGAACAGGTGCATTTGTAAGGGCCCCATCATGAACTTTAATGATGCGATTTGTTAGACTTGCAAGTTTGGTTTGGGTCTTTCCAATATGAGAGGTTAGGTCAGCAGAGGTGTAACCAAGCTCTCACACCCCGTTTTTTTCTGAGCAATAGGCAGCCTGGATGCACCAATCCTGGCTCCCATTAGAGACCTTGAAAAAATATCCATTGAGGGCCTCCCACAAATGCAAAACAGGCGTATGTTGAAAAGCAATGGCGCTATCGTCTGACCATCTCTGGTGGATTACGTGCAAATAGCCAGCACTGTGTTAATTACAAAACCAGGGTGAAATCCTTCATGGTGATTCAGCAGGATGGTGGAATAGTTTCTCCAGAGATAAAATGGAAACCTTAGAATAGTTGGACATTTAAAACTGAAGTGGACAGGGCATTAGAGCACATGCTGTAGGGAAAAGTTTAGATCTGGCTCCAGAGTTCACCGCTCAGGCCCATCTCCAAAAGAGTCCCGTTTCCAAGCAATAGAAGGGTTAAGAAAAGTCAGAGCTGCTTTACACTAGGTTTGCAGAGTCAAGTGGTATGCAGGGGACATGGCGGAATAACTGCCAATACCCTCTCAGCAGGAACCATGTGGCCAACAAACTCCATCTTGCATTGCTTCAAAAAAAAACATCAGTTTCTGCTGTGTCTAAGTCTTGCTGTTTTGGAGGGCAGATGGCTGGGCCTCTTGGACACTGAAGCTGGAATAAACAATGGTCAAATTCTCATCTTGGAAAGATCACCAGTGAAATGCACACGTCACTGTCCAGTGGAATAGAATAAATGGACATCATTAACTCTTTCCATTCCTAAGAGAGAAGCCAAATAACTGTTTGGATTAAAACCTGATCGGGTAGCCAAGTTTGCTGTTCAAAGTTTAGGACGGGGATCGTTATGGGCTGAGACAGAAACATAGCCTCATATCAAAGCTAACTTAGTCCTACCCCCCCTTCCTCATAAAATGACTTTGCTGTGAGGGGCACCTGCAGGCTGCTATGCCGGGATCTAATTTTGGTTGTTGGGTTTAGTATGCGGGTGCTGAGTGGGGTTGGTGGCCTGTGATATACAGGAGGTCAGACTAGATCAGGGGTGGGAAAACTTTTTGGCCCAAGGGCCACATCGGTGTTGCGAAACTGTATGGAGGGCCGGGTAGGGAAGGCTGTGCCTCCCCAAACAGCCTGGCCCCCACCCCCTATCTGCCCCCTTCCACTTCCAACCCCCCTAACTGCCCCCCTCAGAACCTCCAATCCATCCAACCCCCCTTTCCCCTGACTGCCCTGACCCCTATCCACACCCCGCCTCCTGACAGGCCCCCTGGGGACTCCCACACCTATCCAACTGCCCCATGCTCCCTGTCTCCTGACTGGCCCCGGGACTGGCTGCCCCTTATCCAACCCCCCCGCTCCCAGCACCTTTACCATGCTGCTCAGAGCAACAGGACTGGCAGCCACAGCCAGCCACGCCACCGCGCTGTCTGGAGCTCTGGTGGTGCGGCGAGCGGAGGTTGCGGGGGAAAGGGGACAGTAGGGGAGGAGCTGGGGGCGAGCCTCCCTGGCTGGGAGCTCAGGTGCTGGGCAGGACGGTCCCCCGGGCCGGATGTGGCCCACAGGACGTAGTTTGCCCACCTCTGGACTAGATGATCTGGTGGCTCCTTCTGACCTTAAACTCTCTGACTGGTTTAGCCAAATCAACCAAAATATGGATGATTTTTCATTCTTTATCAGCAATAACGTCACTTATTTCCCATTCCAATTAGTTCCAGTTTCCCTTGGTGCTTCCTTTTTGAATGGGGTTGGCTTTCATACAAACTGTATCCCGAAAGGCCTTGTGGAGTTAGGCAGTAGAAATGCAGAGATAAATAATATTGGTGGGAGAAGGAAAGGAACTGGCACAGCCAAAGAGGAAGGTGCTATGTTCATGGCATATACGCAGAGAGTTAGGATTCTCTCACACCCCCACCCCCGGCCTTTCATTTATACTGTTCCTGGAGGGTTGCAAGGTAACACTACTTTATTTCTTAGATCCAGAAACCTAACACAGCAACAGCCAGAAACAGAGAGAGAGAAAGCAGGCTGCCCCCTAAGGCAGAGAGGCACAACTCAACCTACCTTTGCTCCAGATTGGCTCTTTATCAGACTGACTGCTGAAAGAGCCAGATTTCAGGGTTCCCTACACAACCCCCTAGCCTGGAAGCAGAACCAGGAACCCCCTTACAACTTAAAGTGATAGCTTGTAATTTTAACACAGGTTTCAATACTCCACAGAAGGGAGGTGTTTCAGCTGAGATCTGAAATGAGGCAGAGGGAAGCAGTCTGTGCAAGGGAGAAGGCTCTTGCACTAACGATTGGCCAGACTGTATGGAGAGACAGAGAGAGGAGAGTGATGTTAATACTAGCTGTGGGGGAGAAGAATGGAAAGATTGCTGGCCTATATTCTATGGTGATGGACACGCTATACATAAGTTGCAAGGTGACCCCGCAAAGGATTGTTTTTAAGAGGGATTTGTTTCTTTATGGTAGATAAAGGGGCCCCACAGGGATTCCCCCCCCCCCCCATTTGTTTTTACCTTAGAAAAATCTGCAGGTTCACTCCTGGTTTTGCAGGCGGCCATTTCTCATTGAAGTTGATGAGAGCTACAGGTACTTGGTGCTGCTGGAAATCACGTTGCTTATATTTTAGGCACCTTAATGTGGCTGTAGGCTCTTAAATGTAGGGGCCCAGGTTTGAAAATGTTGTCCTGGTTCTTCGTGGTGGTTAAAATAAAAGGTTGGCCTGTTCTCGTCTGCACCTTTGTTTATTCAGTGAAGAAAAATTCAACTGTTGCTAATGCTGAAAGGAATGTCTCGGGCTGTGTATCAGGCAGGGATCTTTATCAAAGCTATGCGAGAGCTTTTAAGCTTTAGGAAACACAGGAGCATTGGGAAATGTATACATAACGAATCATGCAGCCATCTTGCTTGGTTCCTGGTGAGACTTGCGCTTGAAAGGGAAATGTGTGTCCCATTCATGTTCAGGAACCCTGAGGAGATGAGAGAGAGAGAGACTGTTTCTCTGCTGTTGTGAGATAAAGGTAGTTTAGTCTCCAGCAGTCTCATTTGTGAGGCAATTAGCTGGGGAGAGATTTCCTGAAGAAGGAAGCCTGCATAACGAGGCTGATTTTTATCACCAGTGGAAGCCACAGCATGTTGCCAACCCCTGGAGGAGGAACACATCTTTGTTTTCAGGCTAGTCACGCTAAATGGGGACCTGATGGGTGACTTACGTTTTATCTACACTTGAGATGCTACAGCGGCACTTCAGTGTAGACATTGCCTATGCCAATGGGATGGGTTCTCCTGTTGGCGTAGGTAATCCACCTCCCCGAGAGGCAGTAGCTAGTCAACAGAAGAAATTTTCCATTGCCCTAGCGCTGTCTACAGGTCAGCTTAACCAAATTGCTCAAGGGTGTGGATTTTTCCTAGCTGGGTCAACCTCATTTTTAGTGTAGACTAGGCTTTTGTTCATAGGCCTATTTCATTGCTAATTGTTTGATGCAGCTGGTGCTGGACAGGGCTCCCCGGAGATCCCAGCTCTGCAGAGAGGGACGCATTCCAGAGATACTAGGATCCATCCCAAGAAAGTGGGGCTGAGGCAGAAGCAGAGAACCTGCTATGTGGTATCTTGCTGTGCGATCCCTGAGGCGCCAGTGCCCTTCCTTTTGGGAGAAAACTCCATCCTCCTAGTGCTTCCCATCTTCAGAGCAGTTTTCCCGACAACTCATTAAGATAAAGACTCATTGGCAAGATAGAAGATAGGAACCCAATCGGCTGATAGGGGAAGCGGTATGTAAAAAACAAAATGGCCAAAGAGTGAGCAGGCAGAAGAACAGCAAGTTCTGGAAGAAAGGAATGTCTTGGAAAGAACACCATTAAGGATGTGTCCCAGTGGAGAGTGTTACAAATAGCCTTGGACAGTTCATTCAGGACAGTTTAATTTAATGAGCCAATTTTAGATTTACAGATTTCCCATTGCATACTAGAGCAAATTCAAAGCATATCTTCCAAACAAAGTGTTCCTGTGCTGTCTTGTCCATATATAGAAGCAAAACCAAACTGGCAATTAAAACTGCGAAAGCTGCCAAGAGATAGGCAATCCAAAGTGATAAATATATAGGGAATGGGGGGAAACCTGCCTTTTAAGGCCTTGGAGAGCAAGTGAGCATGATCTATAGTACACAGATGCCGACAGAATATTGCTTTGCAGATTCTGCAGTGGAAGTTTGATTTTTAAAGATCAAGAAGTTTGTGGATTTTGGATTTTCACCTGTTCCAATCCTCAGGATTAGAACTGATTTTCGTTGTTCTAACTAGCAGTGTATAAATCTTTTAGAAGGTTCACGTCCAAGTTCATACTGAGCCTCAGAGTTCTCTGCTATCACTATTTCCTGGATGTTTTTGTAGCTTAGTCATCGGTTGCTGGTAGGTTCTGTTCCTGCTGCAAACAAAACAAAATAAAATAAAAAAACTGAAGTGTGCAATACAGAGATTGCAGGCCTCATTTCCTGATTGCCTACTATGCTTGGTGTAATCAGTGGGAGCTGTGGGTTCTCAGCACCTCTGAAAACCAGCTTTTGGGAAGATGGGACCTAACACATCTCAAGTTAAATGATCATTTATTTCTTTAGGCCAAATTCACCAATTTGTGTTTCACACCAGCAAACAGTTGCAGAACCTCTGCTACCTTGTTGACAATGCAAGGTGTCCACAACGTCTCATGTGGACAAAGGCAGGGTTGAAGAGGTCAAGAAGTGCCGTTGCAGCCCCCAAAGAGGGCGCACTGACTAACGTAGACAAGGCCTAGCTGACTGGTGAATCCATTGATTCAGTCATTCTCTGGATAATCTCCCCTTAGCAGAGTTCCTGTTGAGACCAATGGGCTGTTTGACCAGCCTGTTGACAGAGGTACTTGGAGAGAAGTAGTGGTCATATTGCTTACCCTCCATAGGGCGGTCATGACACCTCCCTGTGCCAGCCATTCTGAATTCTCACCCTTTGCAATTAGTAGCAGGGGCCATGCGTCATCTGCAAGAGCTCATCTAGGTTTATTTGGTCCTGCCTCAGTACAGGAGGCTGGGCTAGATGACTTCTCGAGGTCCCTTCTAGCTCTACATCTCTATGATTCTGTAGAGTCCTTTCTCACTGCTCAGGCTGGAAGACAAACAACGTTCCCATATGTCTCTTGTTCACATAAGTCTCTTTGTTCTTCCTTATTTTCCTAGTTATCAGAAAATGGTCTTGGGGCCCCAGCTAAATCCATTTACTTTATGATCTTTCAGAGTTCCAGTATCTGCAAAACGGCTGTGCATGCTGGAGTCATTAAAGACGAGACTGGCGGTTATGTGGATGTAATGTCCGTGGACAAGAAGAAAAACTACATTGGTTCTTTGAAGAATGGCGTCCAATCTGAGAGGTAGGGTCACTTTTCTTTTTTGTGATCAGTTTGTGAAAATCTGGCTGATGGAAATTGAATATACAAGGTAAGTGATTCTAACGTGTCACTGTAAACTCAGAGAAGAAAATGAACAAAACTGTGTGTGTCATCCCTTCTTTGCCTTTTGCGACTGAATGCATTACTCTTGGACTCTGTATATTAAGGATGTAATACTATTAAGAAGAATGAGGAGTTCTTGTGGCACCTTAGAGACTTACAAATGTATTTGGGCATAAGCTTTCATGGACTAAAACCCACTTCATCAGATGCATAGAGTGGAACATACAGTAGGAAGATATATATATATATATAGATAGATAGATATAATACAGAGAACATGAAAAGATGGGGGTTGCCATGCCAACTCTAAGAGACTAATCAATTAAGGTGGGCTATTATCAGCAGGAGAAAAAAAACTTTTGTAGTGATAATCAGGATGGCCCATTTCAAACAGTTGACAAGAAGGTGTGAGTAATAGTAGGGGAAAACTTAGCATGGGGAAATAGTTTTCAGTTTGCGTAATGACCCAGCCACTCCCAGTCTTTATTCAAGCCTAATTTAATGGTATCCAGTTTGCAAATTAATTCCAGTTCTGCAGTTTCTCGTTGGAATCTGTTTTTGAAGTTTTGTTGTTTAATAATTATCATTTTTAGGTCTGTCATTGAGTGACCAGAGAGATTGAAGTATTGTCCTACTGGTTTTCGAATGTTATGATTCCTGATGTCAGATTTGTGCCCATTTATTCTTTTGCGTAGAGACTGTCCGGTTTGGCCAATGTACATGGCAGAGGGGCATTGCTGGCACATGATAGCATATATCACATTGGTGGATGTGCAGGTGAACAAGCCCCTGATGGCATGGCTGATGTGATTAGTTCCTAAGCACCCCCTATTTTTTTTGTGGGTGCTTGAGCCCTTGAGCCCCCAGAGAGTCGATGCTTATGGATGCCCCTCAATCTTTATGCTTTTGCTTTTGTTGTGGTACTCATGGCCACTTGCACTGACTTCCTTGTCATGGTGACGGCTCACCGGTTTCCCGTATTGAATCTTGTGGGAGGTGGTCATGTAGGTAGCAGCTTTTCAGTGCACTCTTAAGTTTCACCAGCTATGAATTCGTGCCTTTCCATGAAAAAAAACAAAAACAAGTGTCAGGGCTCAGTAATGGAAACTCCTGAACTGGGCGTCATGGAAGCTCAGGTGCTTCAGAAATTCAGAATGCAGATGTGCAAAGAAACATGCATTCAAATCAAATGAATAGTTGAAACCACTGATTTCCTTACTGACATGACTGTGTGTGAAGCTGTTGCATCTCCCTAGGGTTCATAACGATTGTTCTTTTTCAGCTTGAAGAGTCCCAGCGAAGGGATGGCTTTCCGAATTTTTTCCGTGAAGCAGTAAATTCCCCGGGAAGGTGCAAGTTTCTTCTGGAGAACAATCCACTGATCTTGAGGGACAGCAACATTCATTTGATGGCATCTGCGCTGAACACATTCTCCTTGCCAATTTCTTTCAGGGAAGAAAGGTTCTGACTCAACTGTCCACATCACATCTGCACCAGTTCAGTATTTTTTATTTTTTTTTATTTTTTACAAAATCTAGGGCCTTCAGATTGTTGCAACTTCCAATTCCAAAAGAGGTGTGCTGAACATCTCGAGTGTGGATTGATTTACAACAAACATTGGAATCCCCGGCTGGTCCACAGATAGTGTTTTAGGTCTTGAAGTACCTACCCCAGTGGAAGTACCCACACCTGTTGGCAAGGTGGAATATGTAGTGAAATATTGTGCGGATGGTGGTCCCTTTAAAAAATAGTTTTAAAGCTGCTCCATTTGTGGGGTGGGGCATACGACTTCTTTGGAACTGTTTGTATGGGAGGGATTGTTTTTTTGTTTAAGAGCAAAACCTTAGTGTTTTCCTAATCAGCTTGCATGTGCATAAGAAACGTTGAGTCAGGTCTGCGGCATATTGCGTTAGGTCAAGTGGTGTCATGATGTAACATGCGGTCGGATGTCCGTGGCTGCCTGAAGGACTCCTGGAGATGAGGTGGTCTGCAAAATGTGGTGAAAGTAAGAAAAGGTGGTGAAGATCCCCAACCCTGAGAAACTAGGACCCCAGCCCAACCACAAATGCTGCCTTGGTGTTTGCTGGCCAAACGTTAGCAGCTAGTTAGGAATTTGGGTTACCTATGAGAAGTTGAGGAATTAGAGCTCCTGTCCTGGCACATATCTGTATTATGCTACATACCTTTTTTTTTTTTTGTAATTTACAGTTAAATGCAATTTATTGTTCTATACAGCAGTGCTGGTTTTGTCTGTAGTAGTTAAGCAGTGATAAAAAGTTAATCTTATTTTTGTTATAAATGGGTGCATCTATATAAAGTGTGTTCACTTCATAAAGATAAAGTTTTTTTGTACAGTTCTGAGGCTTTAAATATACAGAATGGGGCTGGATTGTTTGCTTGCATGCAATCGATACCATATAGTGATCTTCGCTTCCAACATGATTGCTGTGTCTGAGAGCATCTGGAATCCAAAGTGTTGGGTTTTTAAAACTTATATGTCTTCTAATGAATTTATATTTAATAATTTGAGTCATTCGGCTATGAACAGCAGTTTACATACATTGCATAGAATGGTTTAGAAGGAATTAAAACTAGCCACAAAATCGGCCTTGTATGAACTGCCCTGTAAGACAATATAACAATCTGGACATTTCCACTGCATGCATCCAAAGAAGTGGGGATTCACCCACGAAAGCTTATGCTCCAATACGTCTGTTAGTCTATAAGGTGCCACAGGACCCTTTGTCGCTTCTACAGATCCAGACTAACACGGCTACCCCTCTGATACATAACAATCTTGTCATTTATGGCTGAAGCTAATTTGTTCCCAGCTTTTAGAGGGTTATTAGAATTAGTCTAAGCACAAATCTGTTTTTCCATTAATGGTCAGACATACAGGAACTTACATTAACAACTGAGAAGGCAACATAACCTTTAGCCCTTTGGTTGATGTAAAAAGATATCCCTTCACTCAGTAACTT
Source organism: Chelydra serpentina (assembly GCA_037349315.1). Classification (NCBI taxonomy): domain Eukaryota; kingdom Metazoa; phylum Chordata; order Testudines; family Chelydridae; genus Chelydra; species Chelydra serpentina. The sequence continues at coordinate 33,906,249 of JBAIAC010000026.1, forward strand.
GATTGTCGTATGTAACATATGAGGAATATTTCACTTACTGTTACAATGATTTAGCCACTCTATCTGGCAGATGTTTCATGGCTTTCCATAGCCTTCTGATGTCCAGGCTATGTTTTAAATTAAACTAGAGGGATAGGAAAACCAGCTATAAACCTATTCCAAAATGTAGACCAATAGCATTATATGGATAAGCACTTATTTTATTTAATTTTTAAACTCCATGGAATCAACAAGGAAATGACATTTGTCAGTCCCTTTGTTTCATAACTGAGGTTTCCTTTCCTTGTGAAATCTGAGTTTAAAAAGAGACCTTTCATAACTGAGCAGGTTTGCATGTTTTTGAGAAGTTACACACAGCAAATCCATTTTTGGAATGGCCTTGATAAACACCTATTCTTTCTTTATTTAATGTGGTCTTTTAAGGTATGTTGTGTTTGCTTTAAAGTAAGGAAAACCAGTTACATTTTCAAGGTAAATTTATGTCACAAAGAGCTGGAATGTGTCTTTAAAAAGTGCCTGTTAGGAAGTGACTGAATCTTGGCAATGAGATAAGTCAGGTTCCTTGTTTTGCCTATTATGAATAATAAGATTGGAAACAGGCCGGTCTAATCCACCAAATTTTGTAGTATGAATCTGTGGCCTCCATAGGCCAAATAGGAGTTACACCTTCAATAGCTAATAAGGATAATAAGGATCAATCAAATGTCCACTGAAGTCAGCCTTTCCATTGACTTCATGGGTGTTGGATTGGGCTCATGTTCTGTTGTACATCCCAGTCAAAGTAGAACATCATTGCTCCATTACCCTGTCTGTGAGAATCGGTCATTTTGTAGAAGGATGGAAAGAAATCTGGACTGGAACAACAGGAAAATCTGAGAATCACCAAGAAGCATATACACAAATTCAATTGACCTAGAATGTATCTTTCTTACAAAAGAGGAAGGTGAAAAACATAAAAAAGTGAAGTTGTGAATATAAAATAAATTGTATCCCCATTCTATAGCTTGAATTATCTTCAGCCAAACAATTTGGATTTTCAGAAACTGGTATTAGTGTAAGTCTGTGTCTCTGGTTAGTTTTGTATATGCTGTACAACAGATAAATCAGGACTTTGAGAAGCAATCATTCTTTGAGGGTCTGGGTGCTATTAGTTAAATAATATCTCTACCGTATTTAGGAAGGGTCACTTCCTGCATGGCATTATTAAGTCATATCTTTAGTTGTGTTCAGTTGTATATACCAGCTGCCCATATTTAGATGGAACAGGCTGTGTTTTTAGCTAAATATATACTGATTTTACATCTGTCTTACCAAAGCATTTCTCAGTCTAATATGTTTCAATAGAGCTTTCCGGGGCAGTATCCCGTTGTCTTTATATGATCAAATGCCCTGATTTAGGTGCTGATTCAGCAAGGTACTTAAGAACGTGCCTCACTTTAAGCATGTGAGTAGCCTCACTGAGGTCAGATTTTTAAAGGTATTTAGGTGTCTGTCTACCACCGAGATCAACAGGCATTAGGCACCTAAATACCTTGGAAAATCTGGGCCCAAGGGATCCAATAGTTAAGCACCTTACTGAATAGGCTTTCATTGCTGGCAAATAAGTTTCATTTCAACACCAATAAAATCAATGAGAAACATCATGTCACACAATTGTCACTGAAAAGAATCTGGTTCCACATGCTGGCTTTCCAGAGAATATAACAAGTTTCTTGGGTCAGAGTTACTGAAGTGCTGTTCTAAATAAGTGCACTTTCCTGAATAAGGGCCCCATGAGTAGTTTCACTGGAGCCAATGGGCATTGGACTAGATGACCTCCTGAGGCCTCTTCCAACCCTAATCTTCTATGATTCTATGGAAGCAATCTAGGACATAGTACCTGAAGTCAATTAACACAGTAAGGTGCTACTGAGCATGAGTTAGTGTGTCCAAATTTGGCCCCATTTTGATTTTTTTCACTATGCGGAGTGTGGATACGGGAGAACAGCAAAGAGGGGGGGAAAACCCACTAAAACATAAGAGGAGTCACTTTGGTTTATGTTTTAGTGTCGCACCAAAATGTTAAGGCAATTGAAATTGGGAACTAGATCATTTGAAACCCCTTCCTAATTAATAACTACATTTCTGTTGCTCTTACCTGACTTTGAAGCAGCTATTGATTTGAATAGCTCTGGACCATAGGCTGCCTCAGCCTGCAGTTTATGTATTTGCTTTTTTTCTATGAAAAACGGGTTTTTGTTTTTACTACTTCCTGTGTACAAAAGTTTAGTGTAAATGGGTTTTGCCTTTGCATGATCTTTATGGGGCTGTATTTTTGTTTATAAGACTATGCTTTTTCTAAATACAAATCTGTAAAATACCTTTGTTTTGTTTTCTGAATTGTGAAATAAAACCCATACAAAAAACAGATGCCAACCACTTGTTTTTAATGTTTAATTTTTCAGTGGCTTTATTTAGTAGGCTGGGCCCGGGCTACCTATTTATTTATTTATAGTACGTTAGCACCTGGGCATCCCAATTAAGGTTCTGAGGTGCTCGGTGCTGTGCAAATGTGACAGCTGCCATCTTGGCCGACATACCGTGGATTCAGGGACTTCCAAAGCTGAAAGTGTAAATTTCTATAGCTTTAACTAGGGTGGGTAGGCTGGGTCCCTCAGAATCACTACAGGCATTTCAATATTGCCAATGGTCATCTGCTGGTCAGGAAAGAATGTCCCTGCCTGCAATTTTCTGAGCAATCCTGTATTCTTAAAGATCTGAGCATCGTGCCCTTTACCTGACAAGTCCACACTGATATCAGGGAAGTGTCTCCCATGATTCACCAAGCCTTGCAGAACCATAGAAACGTAGCCCTTTCCTGCTGATATACTCTGCGGCAAGGTGGGCTGGTGCTAAAGTAGGGACATGTGTGCCATCTATTGCCCCACTGCAGTTCAGGAACCCCATTGCTGCAAAGCCATCCACTATGTCCTGCACATTGCTGAGAGTCAGAGTCCTGCATAGCAGGAGACAGTTAATGGCCCTGCACACTTGCATGACAATGGCTTCTCCTCTGGATTTTCCAACTCCCAAATGATTTCCCACTGACTGGTACCAATCCAGCACTCTAGCTTCCAGAAAGCTGTCTTCTCTCCTGGCTGGGCAGGAAGCTGTTTCTCCCTGTTTGGCCATAGACTTTAAAACATAATAGCATTAAGTATCCATGTTTCCTCACATACATTTCATGATGATATTAATCACCAGTTTCATTCGCTTTCAGAAAAGACCTCTCTTATAATGCAGTAGTATTGTATACAATCAATTGCTTATCACTTCAGGTTCAGACTCCCTGTCTTTACAGACCGGTAAAGCTTCCCATTGGATTTGTCTGAAGGTTACTTTCAAGCTGTGGGGAAGGCGACAAGGAGTCTGGTGGTGAAGGAAGCTCCATGCTCTTTCTTCCCCCCCGCTTGCTATCTTACTAGCGTTGTTTACCTAATATGTAAAAATGGGCCATCATTTTCTGCCTGAAGATCAGGTTGGTCAGAGAATCAAACACACATTCCTTTGTCTAGGGCAGACTTGTTTACCAACTTCCCCTGACATGCCTTGTTTAAACACACTTTAGTCATCATTCTAGCCTATATCCATAACGCTTAATACCCCCTGTGTACATACATCACACAGGAATATAAATGATCAGTGAGTTGTTAGTTTTCAAACAATACTTTGCGTGGTATATTTTGTACAAAGATTACAGTAATGTGTGGGATGCTTAGTGTCACACACAGCCTCTCTAGCTGCTGCAATGTAGGCATACCCAAAGAGCTTCCACACAGGGGTTTAATGCGGTTTAACTAATCCACTTTAAATTCACACTGTTAGTTAATTTGGATTAATTTTCCTGAGTGCCCTGTGTAGACAAGCCCATAGTGAAGTTTGTCATGTTAGCCTGCAGCCAGACTGACACAATAGCTCTGAGAGGTATGAACTGCCCAATCATCTTTATGGGTTATTAACGTTAAAAAAGACGACGCCATAAATAGCAACAGTATTAACTATTTCACTGCTCATTATTTTAGCAAAGCACTTCTGGTATCCGATGTGCTTATTCCACAATCCCAAACTGCCTCCTCCACCTCCCGGAGGCAAAAGCCCCTAACGGTCCCCCGACTCAGTTCCCCAAACCCACGATCAATGCAAAAAATGGTGGCCCATTGGCAACGTGGGCGGGGTCCTATAAATTGAATGTAATAGCAAAATAAATACACAGGGGCTGCCATGTGGATTGTAATAGTCGTTTCCACATTTAATTCATTAAAACCCCTCTATGTTGTCTTAAACAAAGCTGCTGTAGAATTTCTGGTCTGCTGCACCAAGGTGCTGCAAAACACCCAGGGCCCTTGCTGTGCAAAACTGAGGTCTAGCTTGCCAGAGGGGGAACCTAGGGCCGTGCCCACAGTCTTATTACTCTCTCACTGAGATCTCTGCCCAGAACCTACACTGGTCTCAGTTGTCATTAACTTCAATGGAGCTATGACAGCTAACACCAGCGGAGCATCTGCCCCTTTGTCTTATCGCTTCTTAAGCAACATGCTGTACCATGCACCTGCCCACAAAAGCTATTCATAGCATGAGCTATCTGCAACCTATATTGCTACTGCCTATTAGGGCTGTATGTATGAGCCAGAGGAGCAAAGGCCTGGGGCAAAACCCATTGGTTAAAAAAGAGGGGAAGAGAATAAGAAAAAGCATATTTGTGCCTTCCTACAGTTTTTTTGGCCCAATTTTTCCACCTCGTTGTCTTTGCACCTTGGGCTGCTGCCCCGCTTGCTCTGCCCTGGTTACAGCCCTGGACAAAATACCCCAGGTTCTCTCTCTTATCTAATATGACAAAGAAACCTGCCTTTTGAAACCGGGCGGCGGGGGGATCCCGACCTGAGAATTTGGTCAGCCCTGTTACTGGGAACATGTGGTAAGGATTTTACCATGAACCAAGTCTGGCTTGTTAAGTGTTAGCTACTAGAAAGTGTTTTATCTGAATGTCTCTTGTAACCATTACTGAGATTTGAATTCGCTTAAAATCCTGTCTTCTTTTGTTAGTAAACGTGTTTCATTTTTTATTCTAAACCAATCCAGCGCTGAGTTTAAACTGAACTGTTTGCTAGCTCCAGTTAAAGTAGCAAACTGTTGAATATTGACCCTTTACAGGGGGAATGGATCTTTAATAGCTGAACTCTTCAGGAAAGGGCTGGACAGTGCAGAACACCCCTTTTGGGGGAAATTGAGGACTGGAAGTGTGTTGGGGTCACCCTGCAAATAGTAACCAAGGTTGGTGGAAGCTAATGTTGCTAGGGTGACCAGACAGCAAGTGTGAAAAATCGGGACAGGTGGTGGGGGGGTAATAGACCCAAAAATCGGGACTGTCCCTATAAAATTGGGACATCTGGTCACCCTAAATGTTGCTGACAGGCTTCTGGGGTCAGAGTTGCTGGACCAGGGCTGCAGCTATACACAGACACTTAGGGTGTGCCCTGCAGGTTGGTAGGATATTTGTAAGTGGGTCAGGTTGGGAGTTAAACAGCAAAGCATTGTGAGGCACTTACGTTTGCAGGACAGGCAGTAACACAATCCCTCACCGGTCTGGATTGCACCCCGGAATGTCACAACCCCTCTCTGGGGGGGCCAAGAGGATACTTTTATTTCTTTGACCTGGACATCTCTCCACCTGTGCTGAGATTGCTGACTACGTTGCAGTCGTAGGGACTGTGACTCCTTGGTAGAAATGTTTCTCACCTGGGCTTGATGCAAACCTGCAATCTAGAAGCAAAAGTCTCCGTGGCACATTACAGTGTCTCTAAGCCATTCAATTCCTCACTTACATTCTTTCTAATAATGGGCTGAAATAATCTGAGGCTACAAATACAAAGCACTGTGCCTGGTATGTGGGTGTGTTCTTTCTGAGCCCTGCCGTGATTTGTAGAACGCAGCTGGGCAAGGTTTTCAAGACCACTTTGCCAGCTATGGGCCTGAGTCTCATTTACGCTAAAGACTCTCTTTACATTTGTGCCACTTTAGGGTATAGCCAGAGCAGTGCCTCAGTGTAAATGGAAACCAGCCCCTATATCTTCTCGACTGTGATTAAAATAGGGTTGCTGAGTTGAATCAACAGACAAGGTATCCCTTATGCAAACCCCTTCCGGAGTGTTTGCTCATCACCAGCTGTACTGTGTGTACAGTCAAATGTGGTATGCAATTTCCCTCATCTCTCCTCTCCTTCAGAGCCAAGCACATCTTAGTGCTATTAAGTGTCAGGCTTAAATATAAGCCTATTTACGGTGGGGTTAAAAGTCAGGGTACACAAGGAACATTATAGCTACGAGCTAAAGATGATCTAAGTCCAACTCACAAAACCAACTAAGTCCTTAGGAATGCTGTGCAAATATCATGAAAGCACAGTCCATCATAGACCCAGAGGACCCCTCTTGTAAACAGCTGTGGGAGATCAGTCACCCTGCGAGAATATAGTAGACAAACACTTAGAATATATTAAGAGAAGTGGTGGCCCAAAGCACCTCGAGGTTCTCATTTCAGCAGCTTTCTAGAAGTCCTTCTCGTGATGGGCATGATACACCGTCAGATAACGAAGGGAACTTTTGTGTTACTCTCGCACCCCACTTGCGTGCTACGCCAAGAAGATGGAGGGGCAGATTTTCCAAAGAGCTCGGCGCCCAGTCATTTCCATTTAGAGCCATTGTGAGAGCTGGCGCCCTTTTGAAAATCTGGCCCAAGGGAGCAAGTGCACTCTGAGCAGAGAGGTAGGAATTCCTGAGGGACCCTCCCAGTTCTAACATTGATGACTCTATGGCCTTAGGCAAGTGGCCTAGCTTTTTGGCTCACCTTTCTAAACTGAGGCAAATACCCACCTCGCAGGGTTGGGGCAAGGATCGAGTCCTTATTAGTTAAGCGCCAAAGGAGGGATGAAGCTTGATTTAAAAAGTATTATTTGGATTCTGGTTGCACCTAAGGGCCCCAGTCATGGATCTGGGCCCCAGTGTGCTGGGTTCTGTACAGAAACAGTCTAAAAAGATGGCCTCTTCCCCCGCAAAGAGTTTACAATCCAAGTATGAGATGAGAGACAACAGACGAGGCCCCACAAGGGAAGCGCAAATTAACGAGTGGATATGAGAAGCCGTGGTCTCTGAACACCGGTGGTCTAGCCATTGTAGGCATGGCAAAGAAGAATTTTAAGGAGGAATATGACTTTGTGGATGGTTCCAGGGAGCTCTTGCCATGCATGAGGGGGCAGCCTGGGAAAAAGCCTGAGGTTTGCGTGTTTGAAATGTTAACAGATGGGCAATGTAGGCTGGCATCATTGTAAGAGAGGTCACAGAACGAGGTACCTGCCTCTGGGTGGGGACCACTTTCCAACCGTTGTCCGCCTATGCGTTAACCACAGCCATCCAAGAATGTGGCATCTGTAGCTTGGCAGAGGCAGCTGAGTGCTCCAGGGAGTTAACACTGTCCGAATGGAATTGAGGACAAACTTTTGCTAGACACCAGGGAAATCTATTTTCTCCTCAGCAGGGTTATAAAACAATCTTGGCATCAAAGACCCAGCTGGGGAACCAGGATGTGTTTTCCTTTCAAGATGAAAATGTGAGATAAAGCTAGGCTAAATGGGTCCAGTTGGACAGATGGGCTATTCCAAAGAGAAGTGATTTATAAGCAGAACTGGTGGGAAATTTTCCAACAGGAGCATTGTCTACTGGAAACGGCTGATTTGACCAAATCAAATTGTTTTGCAAGAGCATGCGGATTGTGTCAAATTTTCGATGAAAAATTATCTGAACGTTTTGTATTGATAAGGTCAAAGTTCACGCACATCCACGTTAGATAATATATGACCTCAGATAAAATTAGGGTGACCAGACAGCAAGTGTGAAAAATCGGGATGGGGGTGGAGAGTAATAGGAGCCTATATAAGAAAAAGACCCCAAAATTGGGACTGTCCGTATAAAATTGGGACATCTGGTCACGCTAGGTAAAATTAATGCACAGTCTCTAATAAAGAAATTGTGTGTGTCCCATTTGCAGTCTACTCCTGTGGTCTGAACACAGCATGTAGCTTTGACAGATTTGCCAGTTTAAAAAAAAAATGGGGGAGGGACGGTTCTTTGCTCTGAGAGCCAGATTTAAAATTAGTCTTGCCTCAGCAGAGCTATCAGGAGAGAATCTTGCCAGCCTAAGGGCCGCAGCATTAGAGGTTCGGGGGATATAAAAGAATCCAGCTGCCCAGTTTAAATTGTAACCAAAAAGTTTGCTCAGGGAGGGTTCCCTAGCTCTTTGATGACAGGCGTCTCCATTAGCTCCTCCAGCAGGGAGAACAGTCAAACTCTATAAAAAGACTTTCTAAAGTAAATATTAGTGAGTCACAGATTCATGATTCCAAAAGCTAAATATTAGTAATTCATATACTGGAAATATAAATATTGGTGGGATTTTTAAGGCCGGCCTTTTCATATGCAGTAATACAGAAAGGTGCATGTGTTCCTTCTTCCTTGTAGGTTCCAGTATTTCAAGTTGGGGATCTGACCCGATGTCTCAGGTCAAATAAATTGGTTTGGCTCAATCCAATCCCTTGGGAACAACAGTCTTCGCTGGAGGAAAACTGTCAGATTCAGCTGACTTTGGCACAGCTAAGCTGGCTCTGCTGAAGAAAAGCATTGTACACAGGAGGCCGACTTGCCTTGGTCAATCCAGGTCAGTTTGAAGGTCAGTGGTGGGGTGTTCTTGGGAACCCAATGTACATTGTAGCTGCTCTGTAGCTTTTGTTTTCAAGCTGACCCCGTCTTTTTCACAACTATAGGCTTTCATGCAAACCCTGGATCTCCATAGCACTGTTATTGAGTTAAGTAACACACTAACGGGACAGGTGGTCTTAATTATTCCATCAAAACATTTTTGTTGGATGAAAAATGGCTTTTCGACCAACTTTTCCCCCAATTTGGTCAACATTTCCAGGTTTTTGTTTTGTTTTTCTTTTTCTTTTAATTTTTACTCAAAGCAGTTGTCAAAAAGTGAAATGTTTTGGCTTTCAGATTTTAATTGAAAAAAAATTTACATTGGAAAATTTTGGAAATACCCCATGGAGAATATATCTATTACCAGTTCTAAGTGTCAGACCTAAATAATGATTAATGGCAGAGGAGTAAGTGGGAGACTCAGGTACAATGTAGGCAAGGAGTGGGGAAAGTTTTCTGCTAGATTAGGAAGGAGGTGGAGAGTCAATGAAAGAGGAAGATGATTCCAGGCAGAAGAGCATCTCCTCTGCTGCTCTTGCTATCAGCAGGACCAGAATCTATGAAAGAGGCAACCTGAGCTCGCTGAGAAACGAAGACCATAAAGAAGACTGGAGTGAGTCCAGGGAGGTTTGTGAGAACATTGAAATGGACGCTGAAATGAATGGGAAGCCAGTCCCCAAAAGCCCGTGGGGTTGTTTGAGGAAAGGGATGAGGTGATCTTGATGCTTTGTCCCATCAGAAACCCAACTTCCTGTTTCTCTCAAAGAGAAGAGACCTTTACTTCCCCCCTGTTAGGTGAGTCTCATCTCCAGTGGCTATTGTACTCCTCCCTTTACTATTGGCTTTAGATCTCTCCCTCCCTTTCTCTATCTGGCTGAGTATCTAACCATGCCGGAAGTAGGACTCTGCTGCTGCTTCGCTGGTCCTACATTGCTTTTTGTTCCTTGTTATCCGGCTTGCTCCTCATCCCTCCAGCCATACCCAAGCGTTAATGAGGACTCCATGTGCAGGGGAAAGTGTTTAGCTCCAAGCATTTGATGAAATAATTAGCACATGGGGCTTTAGGTCTGAAACTTTGAATTTTATTTTTTGGTTTCGAGAAGCAGGGCAGGTAGAGGCCTCTTTCCAGGAACCGGGGATTGATAGTCACTCTACAGATTTCTTCTTTCCGTCTCTGGATTCTTTCCAGCGGGCAGAGAAATGCCATACTGTGAGCTCTAGGATAAATATTCATTTCTAACAGAGCTGGGAGCTGTGTTGGCACAGGATGCTAGCAAGTGCATACGGAGCTGACCTGCTTTTACCCCACCGAACCTGGAGGGAGAAACTAAGGGCTTGTCTACACCATGTGGCAATGCACTCTACAGGGACGTGATTTCTAAAGCGTACTATTGTGTTGCACGTTGGTCCACGTAGACTCTGTTGGGTGCACTAAAAGTTCATTAGTGTGCTTTAGTATAGTGCTGAAACAGCACTATGTTAAAAGTGCACAAGGGAACTTTTAGTGTTCACGAGCAGGGTCGACATGAAGCAATTAATGAGCAACACTTTCGAAATTACACCCCTCAGGCTGCAGACAAGCCCTAAGGCTGCTTCTCCCACACCCACTCTATCCACTCTCAATTTGTGGCTCTGGTGGGCATGTTGTTTATGCTGGGAATTAGCTAAGGATCCCCAGGCAGTGCTTGACTCTTCTTCCCTGAAACAGTATGAGAGAGGGAGGCTAGAAGCAACCCTGCCTTTCACCGTGAACATCATCTGCTATTAACGATGAATTTCCGATTGCTGGTCTCAAGTGAAATGGGCATTTAAAGGCAATTCCTCACTGGAGAAGGTAGCAGCAGTTCTACTGCAATTATAATAAGCTAAGGGCTTGATCCTGTGCCCACTTAAATCAATGTGAGTCTCTCCAATGGACTGGGCACATTCAGGGCCGGTTCCAGTTTTTTGGCTGCTCCAAGCAAAAAAAAAAAAGCCCAGCTGCACTGCCGAAGCAAAACCCCCCCCCCAAAACGGACGCCCCAAGAATCCCCAGACTACTATTCCTTACAAGGCACCGCATCTGTGCATATGTGCTTTGTCATCTGGTGCCTGGAGGCGGCCCTGGGCACATTGCCAATTGCATGTGTGTGTACGTCCTTGTCCAGGTTCAGTCAGGCTCTTATGCCCATGCCTCCTGTCACGGGGAACAAATCTGCATCTCCATCTGAGGGGGAGGGAGTCAGAACCCGCTTTCTAAGGACCAGGGCTTCTCTCCTGCCCCAAGGAATGCAAATAGTTCTTATTTCCATAGTCAAAGAGCAAAATGTTCGTGCTGGCTGGCTGGCTTTAATCTGCGGTTCAGGAAAACAACAATAAAGAAAAAAATTCATATGTGAGTGAGAGAGAGCACAGTGTGGGTTACTCACACCTGAATGGACTCTCAAACCGACCCGGTGGCTGAGCGGAGTGGCTCCTGACACTTCAAGCTGCAATGCACAGATAGGAGAACACCGTCTCTGCTACATTGCATGCTCCACATAAATGGGTTATTTCACAGCAGGAAACAAACATATCAGTATGGGGATGTTTCTATTCCATTCAAAGGCCTTTGAAAGCCTACAGCCCAGCGGCGCTAGTGGGAGTTGCTTGCAAAATGAAACAGATGGTTGCAAGTCCCGAGGTGGAGCTGCTGGTGGGTAGCAGGGAGGAAGGGCAAGAACTATATATCTCTCCTCTGGGCGCCAAAGTCTTGGCAGAGGCTTTGTTTTCATCAAAGCCTCGCGGAGCGAAATTGAAAAACACTCCGGGCTGATCATTCCCCCTTCCCTTCTTATTAATACCACCTGCCCTTCCAGCCTTTTGTAATCTTGGCCTTTAATTAAAAACAACAGTGGAAGCCTTGCAACTAAGGTGACCAGATGTCCATATTTTATAGGGACAGTCCTGATATTTGGGGCTTTGTCTTATATAGGCACCTATTACCCTCCACCCGCTGTCTCGATTTTTCACACTTGCTGTCTGGTCTCCCTACTTGCAATTTACACACTTCCTGCTTTGCATGCATCCTCCCCGCACCCTGAGCTGAATGGTAGCGACCGGGCTCTGGGTGTAGAATGGCCCAGCAGTAATCAGCTGGTTTTCACAAATTAATAGACTTTGTTGCCAGTGTGTCTGCAGGCTCTCTCTGGAGTATGTCATGCTTACAGTGCATCACTGCTCTACAAGAGTCAAACAAAAACATCTGTGTTTAAAAGGAGCTGTCTCCATCTGCTTCTATTATAATTCTCAAGGAATTCATTTATAGATTCTGCAGCCGAGGCAGGGGACAGCATGAATACCTAGGTTCTCTCCTTTAATTTTATGTTTACCTGCTGGCGAGTAAATCTTTTTTTCTTTTTCTTCCAAACCAATCTGTAATTCCCTAAGGATACACATCTCTCCCCACCCCAATGCTAGATTATAGGGTACAGGCATGTTTTTTTCCTTAAGTATTTGTAGTGGGGAAGCTGAGAGCGGTTGGCATGTTTGTCTCTTGTGAGCTCTACTATGACCTGAAAATGTACAGTTATGTGATTGCCAGCGAGAGTGATGAATGGGGCTCCAGGAAAATTAGTGGAGAAGGAAGCAAAAAAACCCCAAAACTTGGTTTTCCCTCTTTAATGAGAGCGCATAGTGCACTCAAAAGTCCCATTGCTCCTCAGAGGTCTTCTGTCACAGTGAAGTGGGTTCTAGCCCACAAAAGCTTATGCCCAAATAAATGTGTTAGTCTCTAAGGCACCACAACTCCCCGTTGTTTTTGCTGATACAGACTAACATGGCTACCACTCTGAAACCTGTAACCTTGCTTGTTCCAGTCCCTTGGGCAGTTGAAGCGTACACTAGTGATAGGTCAAATCAAATCTGGAGATCATCGAGGTAATGGTTACCTACTGAGTTTCTCCAACCAGTAGTCCTCAGTCTTTCCCTCCCCTCCGTTCCTGTGACCCAAAATATTGTGTGTCACCCGGTATGTGAAAAATCTAATCATAAATTGGTGAACAACTTACAAAAAATAGCTGCTTCTTCCCTCCCCAGGACAGGCTACTCCTGGGTCTTGGTATCCTTGGGATTCTGGAGCTTTTAGAGGAGACAGGAGAGTGGTGTGGGGGGAGTCCCTTATACACATAAACATTATAAAATCTAAACACATCACATTCAGTTTTTGGAAAAAATCTGTGCCCCTTAAACACCCAGGAACCTGGTGGGCCAATCCTCTGGACTTCCTTGGTGGCATTATAGCTGACAGCTCTTTTGTTTTTCTTATCTGGTCTCTTTGATAAGTGACTGATGTTTGTTAGCAGGGACAATATGAGACTTGACTCTCCAAAACATTCTGATTTGCTGTTTGTCTCTCACTTTCTTTTTCTATGTTTCCAGGCTCCGTGTACAGATGTCTTCTGACCCCCAGCAAATAATTCCCCCCCACACCCTTCACCCAACAGGATAGAAACAAGAATTCCCCACACACGTTTAGTGCTTTGCTTGCTACTCTGCATTCCTCTGTCCTTTAGGGGGCACCTTTAATCCTGTTTAACTCCAGAGCCTATTCTGAATTTTGATGTGGAACTTGGTGCCTCCTCATGTTTGGGGTTGTGCGTTTAGTTAACCACCCCAATTTTTTCAGTTCTTCTTCCTGGCATTTTTCCTGTAGGGAGCAAGACAAAGGAAGTCAAGGAAACCATTTGCATGCTTAGACAGTTTACAGGATTAAGACTATGGTGGGGGGGGGGGGGAAGGGGAGGGGGAGGGGAAGAATAACTTATTTCCAGTGTGGAAGAAGCAGGAAAGGAAAGAAAAGGAGTGGGAGAAATTGACTAAGCACAAGACCACCACCATTGTCACAGGTTTCAGAGTAGCAGCCGTGTTAGTCTGTGTCAGCAAAAAGAACAGGAGTACTTGTGGCACCTTAGGGCTAGTCTACACTACCCGTCTGATTCCGCGGGTAGTGATCGATGTTCTGGGATCGATTTATCGCATCTCGTCTAGACGCGATAAATCAATCCCAGAACGGCTCCCCGTCGACACCGGAACTCCAGTTCGGTGAGTGGAGGAAGCGCTGTCGACGGGGGAGCCTGCCTGCTGCCGTGTGGACCGGGATAAGTACTTTAAAAAATCGATCTAAGATATTCGACTTCAGCTACGTTATTCACGGAGGACTTGGAAGAGGGCAGTTACATGTAATTGAAAGTCCATAGGAGTTGGGCTTCTGACTCATAACTATGCCTTTAAAAATCTCCTTGCTTGCAATTTATATGCCACCTTTATAGTAGCCACTTACTAAACCTTCACTATCTTTGACTCTCAGGTTCTCACTTGTCTGACTGGGTTTTCGATTTGAGCCTCTCCATTACCGGCATTGACAAAACTCTCATTGACTTAAATGGTCCTGAGTCACCCAGTGTTTGGACTGAATGTCTAGTATGTATCCTTCCAGGCGGCCACAGTGGTGCCTCCTTCCAATTGCATTAATTCCTAACTAAACCCACATGCTGTGAGTGTGGTGATGTGGCTAGGGAGTTGGGCTCACGAAACTGAGTCAACAGAGTGATATGACTGCTTCGTAAGCAGAAATTCTGGTGCCTAGTAGCTGGATACAATGAATAACCATGAAAAACCTCTCAGCATTTTAACTATCAGTGTCATATGTATCCTGGATCATTACATGCAATAGCTACTGGATATTTATTACTCTGAATCAAGAATGGAGGTATGGGGAGAGGGATGTTCTCGGATTGAAAGTGAATGATAGGCTGACCTAAGGAGTGTTACTTGGCTGCTAGGTATAAGGCATGAAAACAAACTAGTCTGATCATTGGCACAGTCTCCAGCCAATACAGTGTGTTCGCCCACTGCAGGTGCTGATTAGAGACTATACTTGAGATATATATGTATATAAATATCTACGATGAGGACTGTGGGTAACAATAAAAGGGAGCATAAGAAGATTATTTACAAAGAATGAATATGTGTCGGTAAAAGAGATTTGATTAAAGCAACATGCCAAAGAAACAAACAGACTGCAACCTCCCCATTTCATGACACTTTTGCCCTTTCAAGAGTTTATAGCAATCTATGGAGCTTTATTGCTGCATGGAAAACTGCCTAGCAGTGCCACCTGCCAGTGTGGCCTAGCATTACTGTATAGATGGTTCTTGTTAACAAGAAAGCAAGGGGGATAAAGCTAGCAAGTCCTTACTCTGACTGCTAATCTGAGTGCAGAGAGACGAAAAATGTCCTGCTTCTTAACTAACTGCCAAGTTCAAATTGGGGGTGCAAAGATCCAGAAGGAGGAACACACGAAAGACAGGGGTGAAGAAAATTGTTAGAATATTTTCTTTAACGTTGTCTACAACACCGTTTTCATGATTTCAGACATCTGATGGCAATACCTTCAAATAAAAAGTCAGATGTGTGCGAGCCCAGTCCCAAATAGGAGCAATTTTAGTCAAAGAAAGAAACCAAACTATTCTTTAAAGTGCATGCGAAAGCCAGCCAAACCCTGGACCCTGTTCCTCGCTTCTTACTTATGCTCAACTCCAGCTGGGTCAAAGGAATGGCGCTTGGTCAGGAGTGTGAGATGCAGCATTTTTGTAATAAACCCACCACTTACATTGATAACCAAGCAACCATGACAGATTCTCAAGGTCTTCATTTAAATTACTTTTTTTCTGATTGAAACTTTCCATACTTTGTAAAAGTAAGCTGATGGCAAAAACATGTGCATAGATACAATGTGAGGCAAATAATAAGTATTTATGTATTGCATATTTGACCGTAACTGTTTTGTATACTATTTCTTTCCTATTGGGTTTTGTTACACAGTATCAATCAGTATTGACCTATTGTACTTCCTATTTTAGGAAGTAAGATCAAATTTCCTGGTAATGCTTCCCTAAATGTGATATGCTGGGACCACCCCATAACACAGTCTCAGCAAACGTAGCTTATGATTCTCTTCAGCACATGAACCTTCAGCCTGAGGCAAACAATTGACGTTTGGTCAATATAGAGCAGAACATGGAGTATCCAATAGATAAAGGAATTCTGAGAAATATGCTGTCACTTGTATGGCCTTTATGCCTACTCTGACAATGATATCTTGTCAAGAGGCTGACTAAAATTCATTTTACTGGAAAAATTTTATGTGAAAACTGTCTGCTTTCAAGGCAACTTTGATTTTTCCATCAGAAAAATCTGAACATCGAAATCCAGAACATGTCATCTGAAAACCACAATATTTCAATTTGGAAATGCAGTTCTAGTGTTGCATGGGAGTTGTAGGTCAGTTGCCTCATGACCTCATTCTCCTCAACGACCTGGGCTTCCTGGCTGAATTAAAATTCCCATGATTCACTGCTTCCCCTCTCCACATTTTTTTTGTATTAACTAACTATAATTTTTGTCAAAAGTTTCTGTGAAAATGCCTCCATTTTTCAGCCAGCTCCGGTCTCTTTCTTTCCATCTTTCTTGTCTCATCTATCTCAGGGTATGTCTATACTACCCGCTGGATCGGTGGGCAGCGATCGATCCAGCGGGGGTCAACCCCCGAGCACTCTCCCATCGACTCCGGTACTCCACCAGGGTGAGAGGCGCAGGCGGAGTCAAAGGGGGAGCGTCAGCAGTCGACTCACTGCAGTGAAGACACCGTGGTGAGTAGATCTAAGTATGTCAACTTCAGCTACGTTATTCAAGTAGCTGAAGTTGCATAACTTAAATTGATTCTCCGCCTCCTCCCCACCCCCCAGTGTAGACCAGGACTCAGTCATTTCTAATGCACTCACCACAGTATCATAGCATCAGACACAAAATTAAGAATGGCGTTGAAATTGTCCAAAATGGATTCTACACTTCTTCGTAATATGCTTCAGCTGCTGTCGCTTCAGACTTTTTCTTCTCTTTCCCCTGTGTACCTGTTATCTCCTCCTTTTCATCATGATTTATCTAGGAGAAATGATGTCAACTGTTCTCCAGCCATTGTTATTGAGAGACTGGCTTTTGAGAAGAGGTGGGCCTTGCATTGTGCTCTGAAAATGGTCACATCTAGGCTTTTTCAGGATTTGAGAATAACTCTAGGTAGACATATATAATTATTTTTTGTGATCTCACTGGTGATCATATGAACTTTTTTGTCTTGTTTCAATGTCTAGGTGAACCTGTATAATTAGTCCTGTATATCCGTTAAGTAAAAATGGCAGTAATATTGTAGTCCCTGAGCTAACTTGGTGAGGTAACCATTTAAAATGAGTCCTTCACCTTAATAGGATTTTTCCTGATGAAACACAGTTAATAAGATTATGTTCTGGCTGATTTGGTGTATGGATCACCTGAATACATTCCATGGAAAGGATTTCTTTCTGTAAATTTTCCGGGTGATTGAACATATAAGTGTAATTTTCAGCATTTGAACGGGATACTAAATTTTTATTGTACAATAATGTAAATAAATGTGGCCAGCTCCTCAGCTGGGATAAATTGATGTAGCTTCTTTTAAGTCAGTGATCCTACATCAGTTTACCTCGGCTGGGGATTTGACCCCCTGTGTTTGTCCTCCAGCATGAGTGCCTGAAAAACACATTGCAGGCACTAACAAAAGATGATGTAGAATGCCGTGCACAACAACCCAAACCCTGTTTCCAAGAGTGGTTAGAATAAAAGCTGTCTTGTCCCTAGGTAGAGTCCAGTACATGAGCCTGGAGGAATAACCATGAATTATGTAAATGTTGATGGATTTTTTTCTGTTCCAGTTGGAAAGCTTGGGAAGAAGAAACCAGAATCACATCAAAGTCTCTACAGCATGGAATCTAATGGGCATGGAAACAGAAATAAACTTAACATGGCAACTCCAGCAAATGGCTTTTACTAATTGCCTTTTGGCTCCCCTGGGGTGCAAAGTATAATGGTGGCCAAATCACGGACTGATCAATGTCAGCAAATACATCTTCCCCCCCCGCTTTGTTTTCTTGATTTTAGTTATCATGCTTATTACAAATAACAGGCAGTCCAGTAACACGATACAGTGGGTGGATGAAGCACAGGATACGTCCAGCTGTTGTACAGATGTTAAGTGATAAAAATACAATTTGTCTCTGGGTATTTTAAATAAATAAGCTTCTCGCTCCTTTTCTATAGCACGGTTTTTGTTAAACCCAGCCAATGCCTCTTATCCTACAGTAAAGAAAAATCCATCCAAGCTTCTGCTCATGGAAATTCTTCTACAGGGTAGATGGAGAAGAATATTGAAGTTTGCATTTGGATATTTTTTTATGTATAGGTTTTAAGGCCAGAAAAGGGCCTTTGTGAACTCCTATTCTGACCTCCTGCATACGAGAGACCATAGAATTTCATCTCTGATTTCCTGCATTGAGCCCAATAACCTGTGGTTGAGCTGGGGCATACATTTTTTTAATGAAATAAGTGTGAAATCTTCAGAATGGGCTACTCTGGAGAGTGAAGTTCTACACAGAGCAAGTTCAACAGATACAGTGCTATCTTTCTCCAGGCCATTCCTACCACTCATGTGTCTTCACCAGGAACTGGAGTGGTCATTCCCCGGGATATCTTCATTTCTATGCCAGCCAGTTCCTTAGTTTTAAGGCTGGGAGTTAATATTCTTTGTAACATGTTCACCAGCCCATCAGTCCGTTGCATCTATGTTGGATCCACTCAACTGACCCCTAAGATGTCCTGTCCATCTTGTTTCTTAAACACATGGGCAAGGAGTCCTATTATCTTGTCTTTTGGAAGGGGGTTTGGATGGGTCATTTCCATTTAGGGTTAAACAAAAGCAGAAACAAAAATAGCCTGTTTAGTTCACATTTAGATAGTTCTGCTTTAGCTGGATTCTAAGTGAAAATCATTAAGTGTCTGATCCAAAATCCAGGGAAGACCCTTAGGAAAATGGAGACAGCAGGCCCTATTCACCTCTTACTTGTATTTTGACACTTGTGTAAAATTGGAATAAGACAGTGGTGAATCTGGCTCATCGGTTTGTTTAGATTCTGTGCTCAGTAAACAGAGGATGAAGATATTAATGTGCATAAGCAAAGGAAAAAATCATGAGGATGCCAGCAATTAACAAGAAAAATTGCATTGTTACAAATGATTTCTACTTAATTGTTAACAATCTATCTTTGGAGCTGAATTTGCATGAAGATGGTTTAAAGATGATCAATATTTAATTGCCCATTAAATGAAATAATCTTTTCTCGGCTCATCAGATTTCCAGTCATGCCACTAGGTATAGTTTTTGTGATTGAGTCTCTTAAGCACCTGTTGCTGATGGGAAATATCTGTTTCATGTCTCATTGCTCTTATGTGTGAAAAGCTAAGGAAAACTGCTACAGCAGTGTTATTCTTCATTCTCTCTCTCTCTCTTTTTATTCCAAAATTTAATGGAAAACACTCTAAACTCCCCTCTTTATTCCGATGTTTTACTAGTTAGTGATAGGCTGGAAGATATGGAATAGCCCAAGAACAGCAGGACCCGAATATGTTTTGTATTAGTTTGTTTATAAGAACATCCTTCCCGTGATAAATGGCTGCACCCATGGTGAGTGTTTTCAATTTCCCCTTTGAAATATGAATCAAGGAATGCCGCCAACCAACCTCTCTGTTCCGTGTTTTTCTTATTCTAGGATACCCAAGTTGTTTGAAGAGCAGCAGCTTTTTCAGCAATGGCACGTCCAAGGATTTTAAGTCTGGTTGTGCTGTATTTCTCTCAGGGATCTCTGTGAATTCATTGTGTGTGGCAGGAGCTGAACCTAAAGCATTGACCCGTCCAGGTGTTGAATGCTTCCCACTCACTCCAGGAGGGATAGAGTATTCAGAGCCTCGTGATATTAGGCATTACGTACGCATCGCTTCTCAGAAATGAATCGGCAGAGATGGCTGCCTGCCTAAATATCCTGAAATCGACACACATAAGGAACCAGACCCTCCCCTTCAGTGATGAGACACAGCAGTTCCCATTAGTTGAGGACTTGGCCCAAAAACTTTTACAGAACAAAGAACAGTCTTTTGTATTTAGCGACATATGGGGCAGGTTAAGAACATAAGAACGGCTGTACTGGGTCAGACCAAAGGTCCATCCAGCCTAGTATCCTGTCCACTGACAGTGGCCAATTCCAGGTGACCCAGAGTGAGTGAACCTAACAGGTAATGATCAAGTGATCTCTCTCCTGCCATCCATCGCCCCCCTCTGCCAAATAGAGGCTAAGGACACCATTACACGCAGTTATTAGCTGCGTGTGAGCCCGAGCTGCCTTCCATGAGACAATTTCAT
Source organism: Chelydra serpentina (assembly GCA_037349315.1). NCBI lineage: Eukaryota > Metazoa > Chordata > Testudines > Chelydridae > Chelydra > Chelydra serpentina. Next base: position 33,926,334 of record JBAIAC010000026.1, read on the forward strand.
ATGGTTCTGATGGGTGTTTGTCAAAGAAGCTGTGGCCCTGCTGTGCTCCTCAGGTTGGCTAGCTCCTCCCCACCACTTGCACCAGCGTAGCTACATTCTATTTTTAGCATGCTCGCTCAGAGCTAGCGCAGGTATGTCTCCTTGAGTGGGGAGATATACCCCCAGCTCGAAGTGTAGACGTAGCCCATGAAGCTGATCTAACTGACTCCCACCTTAGGATTCTCCATGATTGGAAAACGCCTGGGTTGTGGAGAGCCAGTGTTTGCTGATGGTTCAGTTGGTTATGCTGTTACTTCCCTTTGTCCCACAAGGGGAATTCTCCCTGAAGTCAATAGGATTTCAGTGTATTGGAAGATCAAGCCCTTGGAGTTTGAGACACCAAACCTACTAGATGCTATGTTTGTTTTTCATTCAAGTTGTTTCCTCATCCGAGTTTTTCTCTCCCATAGCCTAGCTAGTCTATCATATATTTGGATGCTGCCATGCTCTCTTGGTCTATGGTATGCTATGCTATACTCATCTCACAGAGTGTTTTGGCCATCTGAATGCAAGGAAGAATTGAAAGTGACTAGGTTTTTAGACGCTGATAATGATTTGATAAAGCTAATATCTGCACGATGCTTATGATTTATTGCAGGTCCTGGGTTATTGGCTGATTACATGAAACAGATGTTTATAAATTAAGTCCGAATAAGCCATTCAATTAAGGTCACAGTAAATGGTATCCCAAGGTCAAACTACTTTGTTATAAAGCAGGCTTTGGGGGAATAATCACATTAAGAATAACAATTAGGTTGGAGAATGAGAAACAGAACTGGGAAGACACACAGCCTTATTTCAGTGGTAAAATGCCAACAGCTGCTTTTTCCTGGAACTTGGTGTGTAATGGTTCAATTGGACAATGGAGCAAACGTTCCACAAGGCTTGTGTAAGCGTACCATGCTTTGTGCATCAGCCCCATGTATCTATACGCAGCAAAAGCACATCCTTAACTTTAAGCCGTTGGCCATAGGGCCACATCATATCCCAGCACAAGGATATGCTTAATATTCAGGGGAGGTCTGGGGGTGCAGATAATGCTAGAATCCTTCTCTCCTACCTATGCTGACAAACCCCACGCCTCTGCAGGCTGTGGAATAGCAATGGAGCTTCATGATGGGGGAGGAGAGGCAGGTCTCAGGGCTAGATCCACAAAGGGACGTAGGCATTGCAAGGCCTAATTTTTTGGCGCCTTGCCACTCAATGGAATCCACGGCGCCAAGTTAGGCCTTATGTACAATGCGTGGGGGGAGTTCAGCACCTCAGAATGGGATCCTCAAAGCCAGCATGCTGAGCAGGGAGCCACCTAAGCTGACTCTGCAGCTGAACGCCACCTCGTGGGTCCTAGTGCCCGTCGTGCTCCTCTTCTGTGTGCTCAGGGGAGCCTTCCAGTTCTCTGTGCAACAGTGGGTGCCTGCGGTGGGGGTGGAGGAAATGAGGGAAGGGGGCGAGGGGTTGGGGGGAGGAGGCAGTGGGGAAGGAAGGGGGTGGAATAGGGGAGGGGAATGTGGGAGTATGGGGAGGGGGATGGAGAAGAAAAGGAAATAGGGGCATCGCAGGGGGAAGTGGGAGCCTGGCATGTCGCGTCCCCTTGGCAGCAGCTGGGGCTCCCCCGTTAAGCAGGCCAATCAAACCCTCACCCTGACAAGCCCTACCCCCCCTACACTTGGACCCCTCCGATGAGCCCTCCCACCCCACTGATCACCAACCAGCTGCACCTGGACCCCCACCCCATCAAGCCCCACTCCACCCGCACCAGGACCCTCCTACTGAGCCTCCCCCCCCACCCAGACCCCCCCTGCTGAGCCCCAACCACCTTCACCAGGATCCCCTGCGGAGTCCCATTACCCCTGCACCCGGAACCCCCCCAACGAGCCCCTGTGCACCCAGATCTCCCACTGAGCCGCCCGCACCCAGATTGCCCCACACAGAAACCTATCCCCCCGCACTAAGCCCCTCCACACTTGCATCCCCAGGGTGTTTCTGGGGCAGGCCCAACCCTTGCACTGTGTCAGAGTCAGGTGCAGCCTCACTGCCGAGTCCCTGTACCGGCAGAAGTGGGGGCTTCAGGGTGATCTCCCACCTCAGTGCAGTCAGTCGCCTGTGTTCCCCACTGCTATGCTGGAGCCACATTTATTTACTGACAAAATTTGCAGAATTTTGCAGAATTTTAAAATATTGTGTGCAGAAGATTTAATGTTTTGGCGCAGAATTCCCTCTGGAGTAGCACGTTCATGGCAGAAACTTGGGCCTTCTCTACACAGAGACTCTCAGGAAAATTAACCCAAATTAACTAAAAGTGTGAATTTCAAGTGCATTGGTAAAACTGTATTAAACCCCTGTATGGACACTCATTCAGAATTAAAGTGGCCTTAATCCACTTTGTGGCTCTAGAACTTCACGTTGGAAGTGAATTAAGCTAAATTGAATTAAGTCCACATTAAGTCTGAATGAAAGTGCCCACACAGGGGCTCAGTGCAGTTTAACTAATCTACTGTAAATTAATACCTTTAATTCGGATTAATTTTCCTGAGTGTCCCCATGCAGATAAGCCCTTAGATACCTACAGGGTTTTAAAAGTAGTAATTGAGGGATTTTAGGTGCCTCCAGAAATAGGTGGCAGCTCACTAGGTGTTTTAAGGATCTCCGTGGCATCTAAATGTTGGACTTTGCCATCAAAAATGTCATTTAGACCCCTAAGGTTATGTCTACACAGTGAGTGGCAGCCTGCAGGAGCGAGTCTCACAGCCAGATTTGGTCTCCCTGGATTCACACTACAGCGCTAAAAACAGTTGTGTAGATGGTGTGGCTCGGGCTCTGAAGCCTAGGGATGGGGCTCCGTCAATCCTGGCTCTGAGACTCACCTTTGCAGGCTGTGTAGCTATAACCTAAGGCTTTTTGTGGACCTAACCCACAAAAAAATCAGTTTCTATTGAGGTCCCTGGAGTTAGTTACATGGGCACAAGCGAGAGCAGCATTTAACCCACTAAGAATTAAGCCTATGAATTAAAAAAAAAACCCAAACCCTACTTAAGATAAAAGTATGAAACTTTTCTTAAAAATTAGACTTTCAAGCACTTACCCTGTGCTCTGGGCACTTTCACAGGGAGGAAATCAGGCATTACAAGCACTTAGGCCCAGATGTTCAATGGTATTTAAGCCCCTAACTCCCACTGATTTCAACAATCTCCCCAGAGTTAGGAGCCTCAATGGAATTACACTGTGTAAAAACAGTTTAAGTGAGATCCAGGGGTGAAAGTAACTTAAAAAATAATAATCCAGAAACACTATTAAAAACATTGTGTCTTCTACAGAAAACAAATCAATATAGTCCAAGTGAAATGGATGGTCTCCATTTGGTAGCAGGAGCAGATGATACAAAGAGCAATTCTTATTAAGAAACAAGGAGAAAGGTATATATTTGACATACAGAGAAAGTTTTTCAAGCTAAAAAATGTCACCACATGTAGAACAGAAAAGATGAATAGCTAAATACTTAGGAAATAATTATCCATGTCTAGGTTTTTAGTCAGATAATGACCAATTAGAAGACTTAAGGTCTAAGGTGAAGATAAAGACTGAAAAATTGAATAAAATAAAACTCCTTCCATTTTTTCTCCTCTCTGTGCCACCACTTTCAAGTTTCCTTCCAATGTCTTCTCTGATTGCCGACTTTTTCTGTGGTGGAAATCTGATCTTTTAATGGTTTCTTGCAATTCTGCAGCACAAAAGTTGCCTTTAAAATAATAAAAAGAAGTATTTTCCTCTTTGTTCTTTTGTAGACATTGAAAATGTAAGTTGTTTGTGTAACATCTATTCTACTCTCTGAAAATGTACAAGCCAGTTATGATGCACTGGTAACTAGGGAAGATCAGATAAATAAGAACTCAGCACAGACTAAAATAAAGTAAGTAACTTTTTTCCATACTTTTTATATTTTCCTGGGCCTCTTGCTGTTTTTTCCTTCTAGCTGGGACAGGAAGCACTGAAATACTTGTTTTTTCTTATGATATTTTCAATCCAATTTAGAGGCAGGAAGTACAGAAATCTCATGTAAAAGTTTGTTCTCTTGTAGGGACCAGATTGCAGCTCCCTTACTCACCTTGAGTAGCAGCCTATATTCTGCTAGTAGTTCTGTTGATTTCAATAGGATTGGTTGTGTAGCTACATACTACTCAAGGCGAGTAAGGGATTATTATTTGACATTTCACTCCAGACCAATTTTACAGCCCTGAAAGTTAACGAAACCCATCCACAGTTTGGTGTTTTTCATTGAACCTCTAAACCTCTTAAAATGACCCATTAATGAAGAACTCTATTTGTTGAACAAGTCTGGAATTCTTGTGAAGGCCTCATCCCTGGAGCAAACTCCAGAGTAGGGAATTTTATCAGCGGTATCCGATGACCGTTAGAACTGAACCTGCTAAATCTGTGGGTCCTAAAATAAACATTTTGCACAGCATGTTCCAGGGTGACATGACCTGAAGGGGTGAACTCCAACAGTTTAATACATATTATATGTGCAGAGGGAAATTATTGATAACTGAGTTTTCCAATATATCTATTCATAGAATTCATAGTGGATCATATCCCTGAATGGGAGTGAGTTTATATCTTCACATATCACCTTATTAGCATTCACTGTCTCAAATATTCAAACCCAGTACAAAAAGATGAATCTTTTTTTATTGTTATATATTTTTTAAAATAGATATTTATTTATTACCAATTTTTAGAGACTGGATTGACAAATCATAACATGTTGTCTCTGAAATCTGCTCAAATTAATATTTTGATGAGAGTGAGTGAGGCTGTACATTTTGTTACACTTGTTTTTAAAAAAAGTATCAACAAGTACAAATTCTGTTTTTAACATTGCGCAAGGGCAGCTTGTTATTGGACCAGTTTTATTAAGCAACCCTGCTTTCTTTGCTTAATTAGGAACAAGGCTTTTTTCCCCCCTTGTTCTTCTCTTTCTTTGGTGTGTCAGTGGGTCTTTTGCTGAAATAGGTTTACAAAATATTTGGTTTAAACTTTGCAAAGAGTGAAATATAGCAGAGGGCAAAGCACCAAGTGGCATAAATTCACTTCTTTTGAGCTCTTTTGGAATGCTGTCCCTTCTCTGACATTTCCAAGCTAACATTGTTGTATGTAGCGTAGTTGTAGCAGTGTCGGTCCCAGGATGCTGGAGAGTCAGAGTGGGTGAGGTAATACCTTTTATTGGACCAACTTTTGTTGGTGAGAGAGACAAGCTTTCAAGCCACACAGAGCTCTTCTTCAGGTACCTTTCCCAGACCTGAAGAAGAGCTCTGTGTGACTTGAAAGCTCGTCTCTCTCACCAACAGAAGTCGGTCCAATAAAACATATTACCTCACCCACCTTCTCGCTCTACTTTGTAAACTAAGGCAGACTCACTTGAAGGTCTGGTCATCAAGCAATCTCGAACTGGTGCCTTACCTTATTCTAAGAGGTAGCATTGCTCCTTTCTGTTTGTTTTTGTGGGAGCTCTTCATGGGAATATTTCTGCCAGTAGCGTATAGGGGGCTCTTTGAATTACAGTTGCTTTCTGAGGTATTTGGTGGCGTTAATAAGGGTGGTTGGGTGAGTGGTTGGACAACAACACTAGCAATTGGTGTGATCCTCTTGTAAAAAGTTTATTTGTAGCAATTTATTAATTTTCTTTCGCAACTTGGCATTAAAGCAAAACAAACCCATTAAAAATCCCCTTCAGTTGCATCCAATCGACCCCTGGGTATCTGAGTAATGGGATAAACACATTGTCCTGAACATTTTGCCTACCTTAAGACTTGAGATCTGATCTAGTTTCTTTACCATAGATCATACTCTGGGCAAGATCTTATAATTTCCTTATACAACAATAACCATCTCTTTTCAGTTTTATTGCATTCCTGTATCAGTGCAACCAACATCCTGTTTGCCTTCCTCATTGCAGCTGCACATGGAGTTGAAAGCTTTTGGACTTTTCCCTACAATACCTCCTAGATTTCTTGTCTAATTGGCTCGCTGCAGCACTTGCTGTACCTCCCCTCTGGAACTAGGGATATCATGCTTCAGGTAACATTGCCCAAGGCAGTTATGGGTTGTACAATGAAACCTTGACTATCTGAATCCCATTTAACAGAAACTCTGCTCTCCTAAGGTTGGGTATGACCTGCCAGGTTTGACTGAAGCTCTACAAGATTAACGTGGTACAAGAATTCTGATCCTGCAAAATACGGGAGCTTTGGAGGACAGAATCAACAGTCTTAGGGCCTGACATTCTCCTTTACCAAAGGAACCACACAAGGCTTAGGCATCACTTAAATCCCACTATTTTGAGGGCTAACGTGAGATCTAAATGGAACATAGGCCTCAGCTTGCCGTCTGCACAAAGGTGAATTTTAAATCCCCACCCTACCATCAGCTGTCATTCGCAATCGTGCTGTCAATGCTCACCTCCGACTGGTCCATCACACCAGCTTCCACTGCACACTTGTTTTCAAAGAACACCTTTGTGCTGTTTCCCATGCTGCTCCAGAGGGGCCCCTCCTAAACATCTGCAAAGCCACCTCATCGTCCACCTTCAGATCCCTCCTCAGATCCCTCCTGTGGCGCGATGCGTACAAACACCTTGACAATGTTTAGGCTGCTGGTCTGCAGAGACTGCTGCCTTGTCATGCTGACCAATATTGTCTCACTGTTCCCTTGCGCTCCCCCAACTCTTTGTAGCTGTTTGTTGTCTCCTGTCTTGTACAGAGATTGTGAGCTCCTTGGGGCAGGGACTGTCTTCGTGTTTTGTGTCTGCACAGCGTGGTCAACAGAGACATGGATGGTCAGGCCTAGTGGTTGAAGGAGCGTTGGTCAGGGCTTGTAGTTGGAGCAGTGGTGGTCAGACGTAGTGGTCGGGCTGGGGGTCAGAGCAGGAATCAGGCATCAAGAGCGGGGTTAGAATAAGGCTGGAGCAGGATCAGTCTCTCAGAACCACCTGCCGGCAGGGGGATAGTCCTGGTGACATGGCAGTGTTGAGCAGACTGGAATGGCTGCTCTCATTGAGACCCTATATCCCTGGCCTTAGGGGCATCTGGTTAAACCTTTGTCTGTGGATTGGCTTAGCCCTGGTTGATTGACATGGAGCCCTCAGGTAATCAGGCTGAGGGGTGACTCATTGAGCTCAGCAGCACTTATCAGGCATTGAGATGACTCATTACAAGGGCCTTGCACTGTGGGATCCTGGCTCATGACTCCTAGGCACTTTGGTACCACACATAATAAATTGTAATAATCTGTAGGTCTGGCGCTAGTATATTTCTCAATCTTGCAAAGCATCTAAACTCTGTAGGATTGATGCTCTGGCCCTCTGGAGCTCATAAGCTCTAAAAGAACAAAAATACAAAGCAGGGACAGGCTTGGGAGAGCTGGTGAGTTATACTGACCATCCGGAGATTTCTGGCGTGCTGATAAAACCTTTGGAGGACTGAGTTGTACTGTAAATAGTAATGAGTTCAGTGTTACGGAGAAGACATTCAGATCTGCAAAGGGAAGGTCTCTCTCAATGAAAGGGAATTGAGAGAGATGGCATTTTTGGTGCCACTGTGCTCTTTTTCTGCCCTATTGAGAAGAATTTCCTCCCCTACCAGGAAGTATTTCTGCAAATTTGCTATTCATTGAAATAATCATTTATATTTGGATGTATAAAATGCCCCCCCCCCAGAGTGCTTTACGGGTGGCATCACAGTTTGGAAAAGTACTAACTGGCACTGTGACACCATTCTCGGAGGTCTCTGCTTCCAGTGGAGATGGGCAAGGAGGGCAACGTTTAGGTCTGCGTTAGTTTTAAGCTGGGGTTTGACATTTGGAATCCAGGGCCAGGCTTTGTTTGCATTTCACAGCATCAAAATCTCATGAACTGGTTTTGTGAAATTTTGACCCAAAAGGGCTGAATTCTCACATGATCACCAGGTCTCGTGAGATTGCTACCATCTGACGGTTGCTCTGCTTCAGGTTGTTACTTTAGCCCACGGGTCATTGTGTGTTATACGCACCCTTCTGTGCCTGATCTGTGCAGGATGCGAGTCTGTTACAGCCTCAAACTACAGACTCTGGCTCTTTAGCTCAAGATGTCATTAGCTCTCATCTCGGGAGTGGCCCCAGTTCAATCTCCCGAGTCAGCCAAGATGGCAGCTGTCACATTAACACAGAGATACTAGGATGATAAGTGCATTAGAAAGACTGAAATAAACAGAGAAATACTGTAGTAGACCCTGTTAGCACCAGTCAGCTGGTTTCATTTGGAGAGTCGGTAGCCCCAGAGACCAGTGTTGCATTATGGTAGATCCTTCGCTCTCTTCCAAAATGTAATAATTAGCCCGCTAGGAACTAGCTGAACGTCTTCAACTGCACTTTCAAGTTATTTCGATAGACCTCAAGCCCAAATCTCACGAGAATGAGCGTCCTTATGACCTGTCAGCTGTATCTGGACTAGACTAAAGAACCAAACCCTCAGAGCGGTTGGGGTTGGAGACAAGGACAGATTTAAACCTTCAGTAACCCATCTCTAAAATAAGATCTGACAGGGCTAAGATTCAAGCTTATTGTTTTCACCCATCTCTAATTTCGACAGGTGATAATTCCAGGGAACAAGATGCATGGACGTCATGGCCCAGGAGTGCAAAGGCCCTGCCCTGCCTCTAGGGGGTGCCCTGGGAGAGGAACACAATGGCATCCACCCTTTATCGCAACACTGTAAATATGGGATCTGGACCGTGGAGGCCAAATCCATTGATCTCAATCAGGCTAATAGTCTCCTGTCATAACACGTAAGACTGACCTACAGAATAAATTAGCCTACACAATGGCTGAATGGGAGCACTTTATGTTGCTAGTTTAGTGCTGTTTGGATCTTATTTAGGATTATTTAATTCTGTTTGTATTCATTAAGATTACTGTAGAAAAAATGATATAGGGAAACGGGGAGAGAGTGAGCGAGCGCTTTGTGTGTAACTTGAGCTGAAAGTTGGAAAGCAAAATCCTTCATTTCTGTGTCCTGATAATAGGGCGGTTTTGGCCTTGAGACACAACTTGATTGTGCAATTGTATCTGGAACTAATTATTCTGGAAAATGGAGAAAACGTCGTAGCAGCTCTTTGCTGCAGCACAGCTAAAAGGCAGCACAGAAGCCCCGTAGGATAGGGCAGCAGTATCAACAGTGATACTGTGCCGATGGCACCAAACCAATGCACTCGATTGTGGGAGGGCTGCAGCTCTGAAAGCATCGTCGCTACATTAGACCAAGTACAAAATGGGCATCATACCATTTTGGGTGCATAGCGTGAATGCACATTTCCTTACAGTTGCCCAGAAATGAGCTAGGACATTCGTAGTGGGTATATTTTCTGCAACGTTCAGGTTACGCGATCTAAAGAAAACAATCGTAACGAAGCACAGGTGACGATGATTGTTGAAGCTCAGTTTTGCTTTCATGGTAAAATTAACATAACATAATCATCTTCCCCGTCCATGACTTGTTTCGAGAGGGAAACCAAAGAAATTCATTCCCACTATTTGTTCCCCTACTCTAAACATTCTATTAATTCCCAGCCAAGGAATGTCTTTTTCCCTGCCTCTCCAGATAACAGTGGGCCTAACTCTAGTTTTCATATTTAGCTTCTATACTTTTCATTAGTTTTTCATTTAAAGTATTGTAGTGTTGTTGGCACCAAGAGCTTCCTGACAAGGCATGTTTCATCTGGCGAATGAATCCCTCTGCTTTGTTTACAAAGAAGAAAAGTGAGCGAGCAAGCGAGAGATGCAAAAGCCTAGCAAAACAGGAAGCAATGCGAAGATTTGGGTTTATTGGATTATTAGCCCCGGAGCATGGAGTTTTCATGATATGATGTTTGCAAGAGGGGTGTGATCAAAGGTCATTGCAAGTGTCAGGGTTGAGGCATACATTATGCAGATGTTTTAAAGTTATGGGGAAGAATTATTCATTTTCTGTGTTTCTGTCAGCCAAAATAAACCATGTTGGTAGATTATTTTTTTAATCTTGGAGATGCCTCTATTAGGTTGGCCCAAATTGCCATCACGAATTTGACAGAGTTTGGGCCATTTATGTACAATGTATTGTTCAGTTCTCTTAAAAAATTCTGATCTCCCTTGCTAATTTGTGAACTTTCAAGTGGAGAACGCCATATTATCATGCCAATTCTGAACCCGGCACTCTGGTTTATTCTGCCAAAACTCCCATTGCCTGGGTAAGAAATCTTAAAATCTGACAACCTCGTCCTTCAAGGTACATTATATATCAGCTCTCATTTAAGGACTCATTACTAATACCGTTATACACACTGAGTAGACCCTTACTCTCGCAAGTAATCTCATTGAAATCCACAGAACTGTTTGTTTTGAGTGAAGAGCTGTCCAACACAAGTAAAGGATGCTAATCAGGCCCTAGGCAAATGGGAGCTGTGATGTTCAACGCTTGGAAAGAGGTGTTCATCGCTGCAGAGTCAAGCCCTGAGTTAAAGGAGTTCAGGATCTGGCCAGTAGGTGAATTCTAGTCTATTCTATTGTATTCAGGTTCTTAGTCCAAACTCATCACCCAAGTATCTGAGCACCTTCCAGAAGCATATTAAGCAATATGGATTAGCATTTATCCTATATCAATGGGCTGGAAATAGAGCCAGTTCTTTTAATTCCTCAACTTTGGATCAATTGCAAACCCAAGCACTGAAATTTTGCAAAACCAAAAGCTCTCTCAAATTTTATTTCCATTTCCCAATAATGGTTTATTATATAAATGTGATTAAATGCAATAGCAATGGAACACAACGTACTGAGTATGGGGAAAAAAACTGGAAAGAAAAACAGGCTTAATGTGTCCTAAGAACTTTACATAGTTATTTACACTTATTTTTATTAAAACAAACCATCTGTATTTATATAAAAAGTTTGTTTAGGCCAGATGTTGACATACTGTTCTGTGACTTTTTTATGCAACTTGGATGACTCCTTACATACAGCCATGCACATGCTTAGCCTACATGAGTGAAATGAACATTTAATGATTGTTTGCAGTAGTGTGGTTTGTGAATCTAGAGGAAAATTTTGGTTCAGCTGGTGCCAAAAGAGTTAAATAAATCATGCTACCTGAATTAGACCCCCTAAAAGGTTTACATTCATTCATCCTTCTCACAATAAGATAGATTCTACTCCAAGGACTGTCCTCCCTGGTTAAAACTGCTGCTATTAAGATTTACAAATAGGTACAACTGCTCTTCTGAACACAAAGATTTCTTAGGTTCATTTTAGCCTAAGCCACAAATGCCAGATAAACTTTCCTAAAGTTTGGGCAGTGCTTGGATTCTGGTTTGTGTCCATAGCTGGATCCCAATTCAGGTCTTATTAAGGCAAATTCCTGTGCAAGTCAAAGACTAAGACAAAAGTGAGTAAGGATTTGGGATTTGGCCCTTAGTTTGGAAATCTTGCATCCACCATGACTCAGCATATTTTAAGAACAAATTGCCCAACCTAAGTTTACAGAACGGCCTTATGTTTAAGTTACTCTGATGGGAAAGCCTATGTGTTGCAACGTCCAAACGCACAAAGGAAAGTTAAGGGTGCTTTGGAAGCCATAACTCAGTATATTCCTGCGTCTGCCTCCAGCAAAATGCTGCCTGTACTTCTCCCAGGGGTAGTCCCAATCCTAGCATTCTCATCATAGGCATATGAGGGCTTGGAAAGATTAGATTTTGATTGGTAAATGTTGATTTCACTGTACACACAAACTGATTGAAAAAATATTTCCATCGATGATGATGGAAAATTACAGATAGGCAAAGTAAGGGGGAAAAAATGCAACTTGAGAGGTTAATAGAGTTTGATTCCAGGGTGTTTGCTTTGTGTAGTTTGACATGTGATGCTTACAATTTGTGGTTTAATGGTTATAAAACTTTAAGTGTTTGATTCTCAACGTCTGCTGTCATTAATTATTGGCTGACCCCTCCCATTCTCTGCTACACACCACGAAATGTCCAGCAACTGTGAAAATTTCAATAGATCAAAATAAAAAAATGCTTAAATATAAACACTGTCATTATTCTGCCAAGCCCAGTCATATGACACAACTGTCCTCTCTCCCACATCCTCACTAGCCTCTGCCATGTGCTCCCTTTTTCTTTCCGGATCAGCCTCCCGCCCCATTTTCTCTCATCCCATCCCAAACCACAATTAGCAGCTCCCCTCAGTGGTACAATCTGGAACGACACCTCCTTGTTCAACTTTTCCTTTTGAACAATAACTCAGTGCTGTTATGAACATGCTCGCAGGATATGACTTTACACAAACGGAGTAGACCCTTGCATAAATAACCACGCAGACAGAATGGGCTTGTTCTTCCAGGGCTCTACATATAGTCAAAATTATGCTCAGCAGCTATCTCTTTACATCTCCAAATGCCAAGGAATACAAATTTCATGAACTGTATGGCCCTAATCAGTCTCTTCATGTAAACTATCCGGTGAGGTTCCATATTTTCCTCTGGAGAAATTTGCACTGGCAAACATGACTTGCATAAGCAAATGGGGCAGCTAGAGGTGTAATTATTACTGAAACTGTGTAAGTAAATACCACTTATATATGCAAACTGGAGATTTGCTAGGTGCAAAATTTGTGAGAGTGGAGGACATATGTATAAAATTGCAGTCCATTTTTGGTCAATAGGTGAATTTTCTCTCTTGTTTATTATCTATCTCTAGGTTTTAGAAATAAATTCAGAAGAAGAATTAACCAACTTTAGAGATTAGTGCAATAATTCAGTCAAAGTAGACACATAGTTCAGTATGATACCATGACAGAATCAACAATTAGTTATTCAGCTACTGTAAATCATTGTAGCTCCATTGAAATAAACACAGGTCCACCAATTTACAGAGCCTGAGGAGCTGGTTCAGGAAAAAGCTAATGTCCCCAAATTCAGATCTGGATCAGGTTTGGATTGCTAACAGTCCCAGTGTACAGGAGTGTTTGAATCTGGGGCTCTGGGTTAGGTCCTGCCTTTTGGCAATGGAGTTTGTCAAGATAAATGTAACATCTGCTATTGCTAACTAAAACCCTAATTCAGGATTGCACTCAAACACACATTTAAATAGGACAACAGTTAGGCATCAGATTAAATTCCACCAGCTTTAATCAGATACTTAAAGTCAAGTTTGTGTTTAAGCACTGAACTAATTAAGATGCTTTCCTGAATCAGGCGCTATGTTCACATTTACTTTTCAGGAATGATTGTTCATTCTCTTTATCTCAATTAACCTCTTTATTCCTGAAATAGTTCCATTTGAGAAGATCACAGGGTCACACCATACAAATGCAGAGATACTTCCGCAGAGTTGTAGACCACAATAATAAATGGTTTCAGTGTAGTAGCCGTGTGAGTCTGTGTCAGCAAAAAGAAAATAAGAAAGAAATACTTGTGGCACCGTAGAGACTAACAAATTTATTTCAGTATAAGCTTTCGTGGACTGCAGTCCGCTTCATCGGATGCATAGAATGGAACATACAGTGGGTCGATATTTATACCTTCAGAGAAACAAGAAAAGGTGGAAGTAACCATATCAACTGTAAAAGGCTAATTAATTGAAAGGAACTGTTATCAGTAGGAAAGAAATGATAACTCCACAAATGTTTGGCTTTACAGGCCACTTAATTTGTTCCTGGCCCTTGCATGTGATGCATGGCTCAGCCTGCCAGTCTCAGCTGTTATATAATTGTTTCCTTATGCCTGTAAGCATTCAGATCAACCTGAGGTTAGCTCTTCCAGCTGGCACTGATGATCAGTATGGGGAGAGATGTGGCCGTGGCCCGCAGCACCGTTCCCCTGAATTTTCTCTAGCTGCTCAGAGCAGTTTGATTAGACAATGGCAGGGAATGTACCTACCAGCAATGGGGCTGGAAGGTTTTCATTTGGAGACAGTGAGGCAGGTTAAGAATCTGCGGGTCTGTTTGCACAAATTCTTTCCATTCTGTGACAGGCTTATTTTTTTCCATTTGTGCTGGATGTGCCTTGAATGATCTTGGTATAACACTGCGTGACTTTGTGGCGTATCTTTGTAATTCCATCATGGACGTTAGGCGCCAGGGCAGTGCTCATTGCTCTGAACTATCATGCCTATATCATGCTCACCCTTTATTCTTTACATTGGGTACCCATAAAGAGGCAGATTGACTTTTAATTGCCATTACTGGCATGAAAGCCCTCAATAGTGTTGGACCTAGCTGGACTAAATCTGAGACTGGCTCTTTAGCCTTATATTTATAGGTATCTATTTTCACACGCTACCTGCTGGTTGAAAACCAAATCATTGCATCGATGACAAGTAAAAAGGCAGCGTACGCCGCGTGTTTTCATTCGCTTGCCATAGAAATGCAGCTGCCTCTGGGTTTGACAGCAGCAGTCGATGTGTGCCAGCAGCACATCAGATTCTTTTATGCGAGAAAGTGAAGTAAAATGTATCCAACTGATTACTCAGCGGGGAATTGGAGGAAGACAAGATGCTATTTTCCAAGTTGGAATTTCACTAGCATAGGGAGATTTATACTCCAGATGTTGCAACAAGTGTCATATGAGCTTTAATAATCACAAATGGTCAGGACCCGAGATTTAAAAAACAATCTCTCTCAGGAAGCATGTCAGATCCAACTCCAGTCAGTTTTTGTTTTAGGTACAGGTGTCTTGATTCTCTGTTTGCCATAAAGACAATACAGAGAGCTTCCTGGAGCTGAAAAACACAGTATTATTCCCAGGGGCTGGTTACCAGATGTGAGTGAACAACTAAAAAGCAAAGTAAATGTTTTCCGATACAATGATACCAAGGTTCTCTTAGGCTTTGACTTGGTGCATGCAAATGCACATCTGGTCAGTTTCTTTGGTTGTTGTACAGTCTCACTGCACTATGCGTGAGGTCACAGGAAGAATACAAACGGTAGGCACAATTCTTCTGTCTCTTACAGTGGTGTAAATCATGAATGCATCACTTAAAAGCAATGGGTGTGTGTACCTATGTGTTAATGAGAGGGAAATCATGCTGGGAAAATGCGGAGTTCTCTCTCTCGCTGGGTCCTGTAGCCTCGTCTTGCTGTGAATGACTGATACCGAGTCCATCTGTGGCATCCCAGCCCTCATTCCACCACATAAAGGAGCTTCACATTTAGAATCATAGAATCATAGAATGTCAGGGTTGGAAGGGACCTTAGGAGGTCATCTAGTCCAACCCCCTGCTCAAAGCAGGACCAATCCCCAATTTTTGCCCCAGATCCCTAAATGGCTCCCTCAAGGATTGAACTCACAACCCTGGGTTTAGCAGGCCAATGCTCAAACCACTTACTCACCCTTTGAAAGATTCCCATATTTTCAGGCATTTTTATAAAATAATTTTCTTACTGGTCTTCAATCCCCCAACCCCTGAACATTTTTGGGGGGTCACATTACATACCGAGCATTGATTGGCCTGTTCTGCTTAGACAAACCTCCTTCAGAGGGTAAAACTGATTGATGGGAAGGTTGGTCAAACGCTACATAATCCTTGTGCTAAGCAAGTTGCTCCTTGACTTCCTAAGAAATACTTAGATTAATCAATACTGGCATGCTTCAGAGACCAACATCCACCTAGAACATGTATAAGGCATCTTTATGACCATGAATTAAGATCCCCAAATAATCCCATTGACTCCAGTGGGCGTTGGATCGGGCCCTGAAAGCAATTCAGTAGCAGTAAGTGCAAATTAGACACTTCTGGGATGGGCCACTCCTTGACGCGGTGAGCATCAGATCCTGCGACGGTTTCCCTATGCAAACAGCGAATGGTGTTTTTCGGTCTTGAGGACTTTTATTTCACGTCAGGGGGAACCACCAAGAGCAAATATGGAGCCTCCATGAGACGGGGGAAAACAGTGACTCATTTTGTAACATTCTGCGCCTTGAATCGGAACACGTGATGGCATTTGCCTCCTGGATGTCCTGGCAGCAGGCTGAGAGCCTTCCGAGCTCGAAGGGTGCGGGACACGGACAGCGGAATGCTAACTCTTCCGTTCAATGACACCGCTGCAAATGCAGCCAAAATGCTTGTGTTCAATGTGGAGTGTGGGGAAGATGAGAGAGTCAGAGCTGAACAAGGGTGCTGCTTTTCCAACACTTCTCCTAGGTGAAAAACTGGGGGAGGGATGCTGGGAACACAGCTGTCTTTGGCATCAAACCTCCCCAAGGGGCAACACGTTCCTTTAATCATTCCATCCCCACCTGCTCTTCATCTGCTCTGCCTGCCTGCCAGCCGCACCGGATGCTCACCGCACATCCCTGTTAAGCCGCCCCGTGAACAGCTCCAAGGGAAACGTGCATCCCTGTCAACGCAGCAAAGGCCACAGCCGCATCCCACGGAGGCAATAACAGCTGTTCACTTAAACTCTTCCCCTTCTTCACCAAGCAGGCCTCTCCCTCCAGAGCGCTCTGACAGCAGATCCCCCTGCCCCCGGTTAGATTTGCCTCCAGCTCCTTGTTCTGACACAATAACTGAACAATAGGGAGGTGTAAACTGAGGCAGGGTGAAGTTATGTGGTTTGTCCAAGGTAACACAAGGGGATTGGCAGGGCTGGTAATGGAACACAAGGTCTGGACTCCCAGCCCCACCCCTGCTCCAACTGAAGAAGAGGTTAGATTAGATGGGTTTGCTTCGCGTGAACTTTCGGACACTGTCGGGGTGCTAGTTGCCATACTTAGCACTGTCTGAATATTCACTGCATGTAATAGTTTGATAGTTTGATAGTTGACGTTATTCCAACGGACTCCACAGCAAAAGCATGAGTCATTTCGACAGATTTCTCGCTGAATTCTTTGGAAAAAGAAATAAGCTAAAGAGCAAAAAGTCTTTTTAAGAAGTAGAAAAAAGCAAGATGCAGCCAGAGTCCTGGTGATAAAATGGAGCCCTGAATATTGGACTGCAACACAGGACATTCTGTCCGTCTGCTTTAATTCCAGAGGGAATAATATTCTGCATGAGAATTTGTTCCACGCGTCAACATGCTCTATGTCATAGAGGGAGAGAGAGTCTGTCATGCCCAAACCGTAGGGAATGAATGATAATGTGAGGCGCACACGGAGATGATGATCTGGTGAGAATAGAACGTTAAAGATAACAGAAGATCTCTGGGGGCAGACCGGGGCGTCATAGATTTCAAGGTCAGATGGGACCACTATGATCATCTAGTCTGACCTCCTGTGTAGTAACACAGGTCACCGAACCTCCGGCAAGATCCTTCCCAGAGCTCTCCCTGTGCCACCTTCACTCTGCTTGCAAGACCTGGTTCTCTATCACTGCCCTCTCTCACTCATGGTTTTGTATTAATAATATTTTCCGTGCCACATAGCAACAGGGGAAGTCAGACATTGTTCATTATCCTCATTTCTCACGCCAGGTCAATTGCGGGGGTTCAGTTGCGCGCCACCTTGGCAGGGAGGGAGGCACTTCTTTGTGCAGGTAACTGCACTATGGTGGAAAGAACCAGCTCCATGCGACTGCTGCAGACTCTCCTGCGCATGGGGATGGAGGTGGGTGGAAATCAGGCAGAATCTTGGCTTTGCAACCCCGCCAACATGCCATCCAGCCATCGAGGCAGGCAGAGGAATGGCGCTTGGGCTAGGTGGTGAGCTAACACATATTTCTCTCCCCCGTTTCCCCACACACTTAGAGCATGTGATTATCTGAATCACCGGCTGGTGCCGGGTCTGCTTCTGGGCCAGTACAGCTACATGCTGCCATTCATTCACACGGTGCCTGTGGCAAAGCTACAATGGATCCCTTTGCAGATGAAAACCCTCTGGAATTCACAGTCTAATTGGATTTTTTTTTTTTAATCCTAACAGCTTCCTAGACTGCTATGCTGCAGGAAGGGGATGTCAGGTCATTTTCTTTAGAAACTCGGCACTTTTGAATAGAATGTACCCTGCAGGTCATGTATTCTTAACGAGCCAGGGCTGGAGTTCGACTGTCTTGTGATTACTGTAAAAAGAAAAGTCTAAGTATTGCAGCACACAGGAAACTAAACTAGATGCCACAGGCAGAGAATAGGAGGCACCGAAGTGCATCAATGCCCAAGACCTTGGCAGGGAACTGATTAAGGGAGCCACGCCCAGTTAATCCTGGTAAGTGACCTGCACCCACACACTGCAGAGGAAGGCAAAAATCCCCCAAGATCACTGTCAATATGACCTTGGGGCAAATATGGCCTTCAGTTACACCCCCAGCATGTGTGTAACAACCAGCCAGCCTAGCTCCTGAGAGAGAGAATGTTCGGTACCCGCTCAGAGTAAATTCACTGGCTTATGCCGTCTAATGCCTCATCTCCAGTTGTGGCCCTCCCTGATGCTTCAGAGGAAGGCGATTAAAAGAAAACCCACAAAAAACAGAATACATTGTGCATGTGGGAGGTGGAAATCCCTTCCTGACCCCTGCAGGTGGCTAGCGGAAACCCTGAAGCATGAGCTTTAGGAACATAAAGCTCTGCCCTGGTGAGCCATTCCTCCTACTGTCACAAGAAACCCCATCATACAATCCCACTCATAATTTATCCAGCTTTCTCTTAAAACTAATTAAGTTGTTTTTCCCCACAACTCCTATTGGGAGGCTGTTCCAGAACTTTACCATTCTGATGGTTAGAAACCTTCTAATTTCCAGCCTGAATTTGTTCCTGGCCAGTTTATACCCATTTGTTCTTGTGCAAACATTGTCCTTTAGCTTAAATAGCTCTTTCACCTTCCCTGGTATTTACTCCCCCAATGTATTCTTAGACAGCAGACATATCTGCTCTCAGCCTTCTTTTTGCTAGACTAAAGCCAAGCTCTTCTAGTCTCCTCTCATAAGACAAGCCTTCTATTCCCCCGATCATCCTAGTAGCTCTTCTCTGCACCAGTTCCAGTTTAAATTCATCCTTCATGAACACGGGTGACCAGAGCTGTACACAGTATTCTAGATGGGATCTCACAGTGCTCTGTACAATGGCATTAATACTTGGGTATCTCTTCTGGAAATGCCTCGCCTAATACATCCTAACATCGCATTTGCCTTTTTCACAGCCACATCACATTGGTGGCTGATAGTCATCCTGTGATCGACCCAGGTCTCTCTCTCCTCGTCTGTCATTTCCAGCTGATGAGCTCCCAGATTGTAGAAGAAATTCTTGTTAGACCCTAAATCCATGACCTTGCGTTTTTTACTATTAAATGTTAGCCCATTTCTATCCATCAAGTCTTCAAGGTCATCCAGAACTTTCTGTATAATATTGCATTCCTCCTATGTATTGACGATACTTCCCAGATTTGTATCATCAGCCCATTTCATTAGCACACACCTACTTTTGGTGCCAAGGTCATTAATAAAAATATTGGCTAAGATTGGTCCCAAGACTGAGCCTTGATGAACACCACTAATAACCTCCCTCCAGTCTAGTAATTCACCATTCAGCACAGCCGATTGCTTTCTTGCCTTTAGCCAGTCCCTTCTTCAGCTTACAATTCTTGTAATACGAAAATAAGAAAGAAAAACTTGTAGCACCTTAGAGACTAACAAGTTTTTCTTTCTTATTTTCGTTTTGCTGACACAGACTAACATGGCTACTACACTTAATTCTTGTAATGATTCTCTAATTTACCTAACAATTTGCCATATGGTGCTATGTGAAACGCTTTACTGAAGTCCAAGTATATTAAATTTACTGCATTTCCCTTGTCTACAAAATCAGGTATTTTCTCAAAGAAGGAAATCAGGTTGGTCTGGCATGATCTTCCTTTGGTAAACCCATGTTACATTATATACCTCGATGAATTTAATTATTCTTTCCTTCACAATTTGTTCTAAAGTCTTGCATATTACTGAGATCAGCCTAATACTTCTGAGACCACAAAACAATTTCAGGGTTCATTACTTGTGACATAAGTCAAAATCTCTTGAGGTGAGTCTAGTGCACTAACCCTCTATACCACCTAACTCTTTGCAAATGTCTTATTTAACAGCAGGGTGGTGAATTTTAGTGAGTTGGTAACATTATTGTATTATGGAGTGGGGTGTTTGGCTTGGTTGGTTTTGTTTTTTTATAGCACTCGAACATGTGCCAAGCATCTCCCATTGCAAGTAAAGAGCAAGGATCCCAGCTCTGAGGAATTTACAAGTTAATTACAAAGATGTGACAGAGGGCTGGCCAGACTGTAAGGAAGGCATGGAGGAGGAGGAATGGAGTGACACCAGTAAGGTAACATGGTTACTCAGTGAGGGCATGATGGAAAAAAGAAGGTTTTTAATTCAAGAAATAAAATCAATAGAAGTAATAGTTGGCTAAGAGAAGCATTATGTCTGTTGAATTGAATGACCTATGGAAGAGTGGGTTCACCAGACACCATCGAGCTTGCTGAACTGAAAAAGACCCATGTCTTTAGATTCTGCATGTCCTATACTGTAAATCATTTAGAAGGGCAGTCTTGTGTTACCTTTTCATCCGCAGATGTTCCGATGACATCTCTCCCCCAGCTGCTTTTGGAGATTTGGCGTTTATAGAAAAAGATATTTTACAGTTTTGACTTTTCACATGGAGCGGGGAAAATAGAAAAAGAAAAGGAGTTTTATACCAAAGTCTGTATAAATATACTAATGGACACCATTTGATTTAAGGTTCAGTCTTTTAATAGGCTCCATAAGTCACTAGCTATAAATTTTAAACGGGTGTTATAGTTTTGATTATACATTTTTATGATTCATTTAATGCCCCATTTCCAGACAGATTTATGACCCTGCCATAATGTTGAATTAGTGATTCCACAGGTTTCATGTCAACAAGTACAAAAATCGTCTTTTTGCGAGAGCGCTTGCTGGTTAAAATTAAGTCATGCTGCTGTCAAGGTACATTTGCGCTTGTCAATTTCAGATGGAGTGCCATGACATCATGGCAGCAGCAGCAATTCTTGATGGTAGAATGATTTGGCGGAAATTAGCCGGAGGACTTTGCCTCAAGAGATTAAAGACAATATCTGAGGGCTGGTAGACCATACAGTTTCCTATGCTGAAGCCATGTGTTGTTTTTATAGATGTGTTATGTTGATCTTCTTAGTCTTTGAAATGAGTGTCAGGCAAGATGAAACTTATTTCAAGTAAGAGTTGTCCATTCCTGAGCAACCCAAACTAGAGAGGGAGAATAGAACAATACCCATCTTTACAAGCTAACAGATATATAATTTTCCACAAATAACTGGACAGCCAACAATAATCTGACACAAATCATGAGCTCTTGGAAAGAAAAATATCTTTATTGAAGACACTGAATAAATGTTACGGCTTGGAAATAAATAAAAATTTCCCCCTAAATATTCTGGCTGATGTTTTGGCTTGGGACAGACCATATTAAATGGTTCCGGCCATGCATTGTGTGTTATGCCCTGTAACATGAGCAGATCCTACAGAGCAGTGTCTGAGACTTTGGCAGAAAAACATGAACTATTTTCTGTAAAATACAAGAGTATATTCACCTTCATTTGCAGAATTTACCCATTTTGGCACTCTAGGTAGTTATTTAGGACAAGATTTCAGGGGGTGTGAAAAATCCACACCCCCTAAGAGACTTAGCTATACTGACCTAACTCCAGGTGTAGCCATCACTAGGTCTATGGAAGAATTGTTCCGTCAACCTCTCAACTGTCTGTTTGGGAGGTGGATTACCTACACCGACAGGAGAACTGTAGCATTTTAAGTGTAGACATACCCTTAGACAGGTTCCACCAGGCAGGAGGTACTAGATGCTTATCATGTCTGCATTGTGTATTGTCCATTTCACAAGGAAGGCCTATTTGCATTACTGAGCCCGGTGCTAATGAAGAGATTGCAAAATCACATGAAGAAACTCTGCAAGAAAAAACAAAAAGAGCAGGAGGATATCCCACTTATAAGTAAAGGCAATGGCTTTTTGGAGTATACCCTGGATCCTTCACTGAAGAGATGAACTGTTGTCATGTTCTATCTTATGAAAGGAAGGTCACTGCCAACCTGGCTAGAAAACGCTGCAAAGAGTGAGTGAGTTAAACTTCATTAGACAGGAAAGTATATTGTTAATTAAGTCTAGGCTCTAGAATGTGTCTTATGATTTTGTTTTCCATGTAACCATTGTTTTCCAGTACTTTTACTTGCTACTTTGTGAATCTCTAGGCTTTGTTAAATAAATGTTTACTTGTTTTCACTATAAACATACGTAAGTGCTATGCATTAAATGGAGAGGTGAGCTGAGGTGAAACTGCTTCTTTGGGAGCAGCAAATCTGTGACTAGTGTAAATGTCTCATGGAACTGGGGCTGGATATTCCAGGGTATCGCTTGGAGGGCTCGGAGGTTGGAGTGTGCCTAAGGCAGAGGGACAACCCAGCCTACGTAGCCTGAAGGGGGAGCATTTTCCCACGGCTAATGGAGTCAAGGAACTGACCCATGGCAGATACAGACAAGGCCCCCTCATGCTAAGGGTAAGTGGTAGCTAGGTGCCTCACAACCCTAGGTACCCCCGGGAAGCATCACAGACAATGATTTAGGAAACATGGCACATAGAGTTAAAGAGGGTCTTTTATATTTCTCCATCTCACATACTGGTTAATGTTTCTAAGGTTTAAATACTACCCTTTTCCACGCAACGCTAGCAATATCTGATTACTTCCAACTGGCGGAATATGTAAAAGAAGAAAACTTCACTACATTTGATAGCACTACGGTCACGGTGGTCTGGCAAATGTTCAGATGATACATTTGAAGACTTAAAGCATCTTGGAGTGTTTTTAAAAGCTTTTCCTAGAAATCGATACATGTGACTCAATTCGCTTTTTTCCTCCCAGCCATGACAAATAAACTTTTCCAGTGTCAAAAGGAATGAGAACACTGGTCAAAGATAACATAACCCGGGTCACAAAGTCATTCCAACTGAAGTCTGAAAGCAAAATAACATTCGCCTTTCCCTTGGAAAGTAGCAAAGGAAGAGAGTGCAACATGTAACATAGTTTAAAAGAGAACCCAGTAATGACCAGTAAAATAAAAACAAATGTGCAGAAATAGCAACACATAAAGATACTTCTTCATGAATCTAGTCTCTAGGCTTAGCCCTTTTCTCCTTACACAATACATTAATGATCATTACATACCTTGTATGGGAGGATTAGACTCTTTTTAATCATTTAGACTTTATTCGGTAAGTAAGCAAACTCCTTATAGTTGCTTGGGAATTTTGCCTGAGTTAAGAGTAATTAATGACTTCAGGGTTTGACCCTTCAACCCTTCAGATATGCCTCTGTGGTGTGTAACTGCAGCCTACATAAGTCACTATACAGGGAGAAAATGAAGCAATATGCCATGGGATCTGGTGTAAGAGCTGCTTTTCTGGGAACATTGAGTAATATGGCTGCCTCAGTGGAAATTCTGGTGTAAATCAGGACTGCCCCATGTATGAATCAGTGCTCTGAATCAGGGAGCCAGAACTGCTTCTCCAAGGGCCCCCAGACACTTCTTACACTTCATCTTGGGGAGGAATAGCTCAGTGGTTTGAGCATTGGCCTGCTAAACCCAGGGTTATGAGTTCAATCCTTGAGGGGGCCGATTTGGGGATTGGTCCTGCTTTGAGCAGGGGGTTGGACTAGATGACCTCCTAAGGTCCCTTCCAACCCTGAGATTCTGTGATTCTAAGCAGAGCCTCTGCTCAGCCAGAAAGGAGAATTGAGCCCCCCACAAATCCAGATCACTGAACTTTGCACAGTGCTAATAATTATGGAGAAATGATCAGCGGAGAGAGAGCTTCAAAGCTCCCAAACTGCAAGTTTTCCGTTCACAGAAATGTGAATTGGCAAGTGCCCATGCAGGTACAATATGAGTGTCATTAAAAATCAGCTTGTACTGTCCCGTGGCATTTGCAGGTTCCCTAAATATAGGATGGGAAATATTGCAAATACCATAGTAAATTTCATTACTGCAAGAGGTATGCATTGATTTTAATTGGCCTCCACTGGATCTACATATGTGAAGTCTGATTGAGTGTGAAATGCAGCATTTGCCAGTCTCTTCATGGGCCACCTTGAGGAAGAACTTCTGGAAAAATGCACCTCAAAACTAATGATATACCTGAGATACAGTGGTGAGATACATTCTCTGGACAGGTAACCTAAACTCCCTCATAGATTTCCACCACCACGTCAACAACCTTCTCTCTAGAACACTCACATACTTGCATGAACTTCCTGGACACCACGCTCAGCTTTAGCAATGGAACCCTACAAATGACTATCGTCAAGAAACCCATGGATCATCACACTTATCTCCATAGATACCGCAACCACCCCAGAAACACCAAGAAATCTGTTATCCACAGATGGGCACACAGATACCACAGAACTTGCTCCAAAAAGAAAGTCCAGGTGACACATCTAAACACACTTCAACCTTCACTAAACAAGGACACTTCACCAGAGAAGTAGACTGCATCATGGAATGGGCCACCCAAATATCCTGGGAATACCTGCTTCAATACAGAAAAAACCCCTACTGATGGTGAACCTCTAGTTGTCACTTACCACTCTACATTGCAACCCATCCAGGGTATCATCAAAGAATTACAACCCATATTTTATGGGGACCATATCCTGAAAAAAATCATTCCCGAACACTCTCTTCTTGCCTTCAAACAACCTCCCCCACACTTGCCAAGCTCATCACCAGACGCAAGCTCCTAGGAGACCAGGGTCCACCAACTCAAAGCGGCACCACACCCTGACAGAACAACAGATGAAAAATCTGGAGACAAATCTCCACTGCTATGATGATCAATACCTCCACTACTCCCACAGCACAACTTTCAAGATCCCTGGGTCCTACACATGCCTATCACAAAATGTGGTGTAACCATGCAAACACTATGCACTCAAATGAACTCATAGAAAAATGATAAAAGACCAAAACACCCTATTACTTGGGGGCAAGCACTTTTCACAAAGTGATCACTCCATATCTGACCTCTCAGTCCTCATCCTCAAAGGAAACCTGCACAGCATCTTCAAAAGATGAACCTGGGAACTTACATTCGCAATTCTGCTACACATTAAAAAACATGGACTTAACAGAGACACCTGTTTTACGGGTCATTACAAAAATATGTAACACCCCCTACTGCCTCCTAACCCATAATTGCCCATTTAATTTTAAGGGTCTCCTACAGCAAATGTGAACCCCTTAAGCGTAACACTCTGTCCCCACCTTGTATTTAGCTCAGACGCTGGTTACTTTCTCCAGATCTGAGGAAGAACTTGGTGAAGCTTGAAAACTTGTCCCTTCCACCAACAATAAAAGATATGACCTCATCTCTCTCGTATCCTGGGACCTACATCTACACTGCAAACAGCATTTGTAACCTCAGTTACCCAATTTGCACATGCTAGGACATGTTTGACATGTGGCTATAAGTGGGTGGGTGATAATTAAAAGGACTCATTGGAAATCTGGCTCCATAACTGCAGTACAGAATAAATCCAGAAGACAGCATCTATATAACCTCAAGAAGGCTATATTACACATGCAATGGTAACCTGTCTTGTAAACAAATAAAAATGCCATTCTTACTTAGAAAGACCTAATCATGGGCAGGAGACTAATTAATGCCTCTTGAGAATGGAAGGGATGATCATTACTTGGACAAGGTACAATAGCGCTGTCCATTCAGCACCATAATTGCTATGGGGGCATCTGAGAAAGATCGCAAGCAACTGGATATGGTACAATGAGCTTGGTTAGGTCACAATCCCTCTGAAAGACCCTATTTAACTAGTATACACTTTGCTGTATTAGCATAGTGGGCAGCTGGGATCCTATTATTCCAAGCATATTTCCATCTGCAGTCACTTGTTGGTTTTCTCCTGTATTTTAATTAATGTTTTTGTCTTGATGCATATGATTAAGCAATTGTTAGGAATGGAGCAATTCCTTCTTATGCAGCAAATACGGTGGTTAAGATGCAAGCGTGCTTGGAAAGCAAAAGGTATTCTACCCTGAACTCTGTTTCTCTCCTCTGCATTTTGAAAAGGCAATTTATCTCAAGGGCTACTGTGATGAATCTAGAGCAGGATGAGAAGCAGTTTTCTTATCCTGCAAATGTTTTCAAGATTTCAACCCTTTTTCCTATCCTACACTGGGACAAAACTTAGACCTTCTGAATTAGGCAGAGCTAGGCACTTGTCTGTGGGCCTCCTATATCCCAGGTGAGTGTCCTAACCACCAGGCTATAGTTTATTCTGAGTGGAGTGGGGAGGTTGGTGTCTCTCATAATCTGTCCTGTTGGAGCTGTTCCACTTTGTATAAATAAATAAATTTGTGATATGGGATACCCAGGTTCAAGTCTCCTACATCATGCGTATTCTAACCATGGGGTTATGGAGTCAATCTCTCTCTCTCTCTGGTCCAATGAATATTTAATTATTTATACAAAGTAGAAATGCTCCAACAGTGGAACTTGAATGAGACTGGCTATATATCTTAGAGCTTAGAGAACTCACCTGGAATGTGGGAGACCAAGGTTCAAAGGATTGCTCTAAATCAAGGTTTCTATATGACCAGAAATTCATCCTAGACCTCAGAAAGCTTCTTGATGAAAATAATGAGTTCCCAAGAAATGTTGGTTCTGTTGGAAAAATTCCTGACAAGATATAGATGAATGTAGGGGTGCTTGATAAGGGTTGTTGATCTGTATCCTAAAATATGGTTTAAACATGGTTCTTCTAGGATGTTGTGTTACGGGACCAGTGTTGTAACCATGTCACCATAGGTGCTGACTTTACCTGGGGCTGGTGGGTGCTCATGGGTGCAGAAGTGTTAAATGCCTACTTCACTTTGAATGGCCTCTTGCAATATGTGTTAACCACTTATGCTAAACAATCTGTTCCACATTGTATTTAGGGCTTTGATGCTGAGAGTTCCTTTCCCTGACCTGAAGAAGAGCTCTATGTAGCTCGAAAGCTTGTCCCTTTCACCAACAGAAGTTTAGTCTAATAAAAAATATTGTCTCACCCACCTTGTGAGGGGACCAGGCAGTTTCAACACCTTCACCCACAGGCAAGACGTGGTCACCAGATCATGGTCACCAGGCCCGCCGGGCTTCCCCCGTCCTCCCCCCATTTTTTTTTTACCCCCAGGCAGTTCCCGCTGCCAGACAGCTGTTCTGGTGGCGGGAACTGCCTGGGGGGTTAAAAAATTTTTTTTTTAAATGGGGGGGCGCGGGGAGCCCGGCGGGCCTCAGGGAAGAGCTCCGCGGGCTGCATGGAAAGAGCTTCGCGGTTTCTGGGAGGGAGTGGGGAGGAATGGGAAGCCGTGCGCACAGGGGAGGAGGCGGAGAAGGGGCAGAGAAGGGGTGGGGCCTAATGGAAGGGGTGGGGTGGGGGCGGGGCTGGGGGCAGCGAGGGGGCGGGGTCAGTGATGCGGCCCTCGGGCCGATGCACTAGTCCTCATGCGGCCCTCGTGGTAATTTGAGTTTGAGACCCCTGACGTAGAGCATCTTCGTTAAAGCACTACAGCAGCGCCGCTGCATCGGTCCAGCTGGGCCAATGCAGTATTTTAAGTGTAAATCTGCCCTTAACTAGTTAGGTGTGACTCCACCTGACAGGGTCCCAGTTTGACATTCCGTAGAGAGTGGTGCGTTGGCTGAGCTGAGGCCTCTTGGCGCGTCCATTGAGGTCCGCCTTTGAAGCCTCCAAAATAATCACATCACAGCTCAATGATGCATGTTAGAATGCTGCATCATCTGTGACTTCACACTGTGCCCTTTGTGTGATGCTGAGTGATGGATATTGCTGGCATGAGATATGCCCATCACTAATCGTGACTGGGCAACAGTTAAGGAAAGAAATGATTTATATTTAAAATAAAGCAAATACATTTCCCATTATTTCCTCCTCCATCAGCATCTAACCTCTGATCTGTAGGAAAGATTAGGCTTTTAAATCACCCTGTAAAAAAGTAAGGAAACTGTCGAGTTACCTCTACTTTTTTATTTAGGGGGAGAGATGTTTTCATTTTCTAGTGCATCCCAAAGTATACTTTAGAGGGGATGGAAACCACCGTGTATCATCAATGAGTATGTGAAATGCTTCTATTCATTAAAAAATGTCCAGTATTCCAAATGATTGGATATAGAAAAATAAGCTTTCAGGAAAGGGGATGTTTGCTTTCTGTTAACTAATATAATATATTTCCAAAAGGCTCTGTACTTATTCTATGTTCTGTAACTATGAACCTACCCCCCGTATAATTTGCAACTCATGCTAAGCTTATAGTGGAAATGTCCTAGTAGGTAAATTGTGTATGAGCCCTGTTCCTTGTATGTGTAGTTATTCAGAAAGCAAAATGTATTTCCTGTTAAGCCTTGCCAAATACGAGCAGTACTAGTTATCCGTTTGAGGGATAACTGGTATAAGATGTCTTTACTTGTTTTTGTGACCTGCAGAATAATTTGAAACTAGATAAGAACAGCGTAAGGTCTTTAATTAATATAGTGGATTCTCAAGAATTTTCTATTTGGGTAAACCAGTAGGGTATAAAGACAGGTAGTTGTTAGTTTGGAACAGAGTGAAGAGGTAATCTGCAACCTTATTCCCTAGACCAGTGGCTCTCAACCTTTCCAGACTACTGTACCCCTTTCAGGAGTCTGATTTGTCTTGTGTACCCCCAAGTTTCACCTCACTTAAAAACTACTTGCTTACAAAATCAGACATACAAATACAAAAGTGTCACAGCACACTAGTACTGAAAATATGCTTCCTTTCTCATTTTTACCATATAATTATACAATAAATCATTTGGAATATAAATACTGTTCTTGCATTTCAGTGTATAGTATATAGAGCAGTATAAACAAGTCATTGTCTGTATGAAATTTTCATTTGTACTGACTGCACTAGTGTTTTTTCTGTAGCCTATTGTAAAACTAGGCAAATATCTAGAAGAGCTGATGTACCCCCTGGAAGACCCCAACATACCCCCAAGGGTACACATTACCCCTAGATGAGAACCACTGCCCTAGACTGAATAAAGTATTAATCCTTTCTGTATTGTGCTAATCTATCTTTGATTAATAAACTGATTGAACCTGGTGTTCAGATGTCTTCTCAATAAAATAATTGAACTAACTGGTATCAACATTTCGGATCATAAAGCCAAAATGGACTTCATAAGGCAAGTCTGATGTCCTGTATGACACAGGCCATAGAATGTCCCTGAATTCATTTTCATTTGAACTAGAAAATATCATTTAGAAAAAAAATCCAATCTTGACTTGAATATGTCAAAATTAATTCTTGTTTGGACTAGAGCATATCTTGTAGAAAAATATCCCATCTTGATTTAAAGTTTTTCAGCAATGGAGGATTCACCACAAGCCTTGCTAAGTTGTTCCAGTGGTTAATCACCCTCCCTGTTAAAAAACTGCACTTCATTTCTAGTCTGAGTTTCTTTAGCATTAACTTCCAGCCAGTGAATCTTGTTCTA
This sequence comes from Chelydra serpentina, assembly GCA_037349315.1. Taxonomy (NCBI): domain Eukaryota; kingdom Metazoa; phylum Chordata; order Testudines; family Chelydridae; genus Chelydra; species Chelydra serpentina. The sequence continues at coordinate 33,955,953 of JBAIAC010000026.1, forward strand.
ACTTTGTCTGCTAGACTGAAGATTCTTCTATTATCAAATTGCTGTTCCCCATGTAGTTATACTTAAATACAGTCAATAAATAAGACCCCACAGGTCTAGAACCCAAGACCATAGCATTACTAAGCGGCTAACAGCTCCAGGCTGCTACCCAGTAATAAATTCTAACCACCTTGCATTCCACTTTCCATGACCTGCTGTGGACACAGCCCATGGGAACTTCCACCTATAGGATTTGACAGACAGCAGACCCATGGTGCCTGATTGGCTCCCTGCCCTATATAAATCCCAGGGGCATTCTAGGACATGTCCAAGTAACAGTGTGGATCTTCTGTAGTTGCTATGACTGTTCCTGGCTCTTGAATTCCTGGCTTGATCTCATCTTGATTTGGACTTAGTCTCTTGACTTGGACCCCAAAACCTGATTCAGACTCTGACCCTTGGTATTGACCCTGGCCTGGACCTGACTACGAACTACTCTGCTTCGCCTAGCCACAGGTTTGCCCCTGCTCTGACCCACGGCCCTGACTACCCTTGTTGGGATCCTGACATGAAGTCACCACTTAACTCTGTCTTTGAAGAGGGTATTATAACCACACAAAAAAAGAAAAAAAAAAGGGGGGGGGGGGTCGAGGAGGATCCTTTCATTGGAAAAGTCTGAAAATCAGAGAGTAAACAATCGTTTCTTATATATGGATCGAGGGTTTCCCCTTTTAGAAGATCCCTGGTTCTGTTTCAAGAAAGGGTGCATGTTCCATCTGCTGAATTCATCTAAGTGGGTCATAAATATTAGAAAAGACTACAGTCTCTTGAGTAACACTGTGCCATTAGATGATAGCTCCTTATGTTAAGGCAACAATGACTGTACTGCAGAGACTCCATTTTGTGCTGAATTGTTAGTGTGCAGTTATAAGAAACCTGACATCTTTGTGACAAGCTGTTTTTTTAAAATCTTTTTTAACAAAGAGTAAACTTCATCCCTCGGGCTATTCCATTTTGTTAAGTGGCAAACCACCCAGGATGGATTTGGTTTGATATATCCAGGCTGGTTAGCTGTCGTTCATATAATTGTAACTGGATAATTGCATGTGCAAAGATACAATTATGGATATTTGTGCAAGTACCTGATTTGCATATGGAGTCATGGTAACTGCATGTGTAAATTAGATGTCCTCTGCATTTCTAAAGGCTTTGATATTCTGGACCTGTTTTTTTTTGGGGGGGGGGGGGTGTAAGGTGTGAATAACTTTAGGTTGTATCTATATGCTAAAGAGCAGAAATAAATCACAGGTCCGGAGGGCTCACCTTCCAAATGCAAGTGCCTATGTTATACCTACAAATCTGCAGGCACACTTTCAGTTTCTTCATGTCTTCCATTTATATGCACATATGGGCACGTCGGCAAGAAATTCAGGACACTATGGGCCCAGTCCAGCAATACGCTTCAACATGTTGATAACTTTCTGCATGGGAGCTGAAGTTAATCGTGACTGTGGGAAATCGGATACTTGTGCACACACCGATCTGCATGAGACAAGTCGTGCAATTGAGGTTACACGCCTTCGTAAATATCTGCTGGATTGGGGCCTTTTAGCGTGAGCATTTTACTTGCATGATATTTTCAAGCACAAGGACGGCAGTACAGCATGCTCTGGCTAGGGGGCACGCAGAAGATGCTGGGATTTTAAAGTGTAGCCACTATAGTGTAAATGTAATGGATAGTTGTATTTTAGTTCTGTTCACTGTGGCAGCAATTCAAGACCATGCACAGCGTGATCAAAACTAAACAGGCAAAATATGCATGCAGGTCATAAATGTGTCTAAATCAATTTTAAATTGAAACGCAGCCGATTTTTGTCTAAATAGCTCTCTCTGATCCATTCTCGCCATGGGGATTCTTTTTGGGCTGCTCTGGCATTTTGTTGTTTGTGTCAGCCCAGGAGGCACTATGGACACCAAAAGTAACAATGCTTCCTCCACTAACACCTCCAACCCTGGCATTGCTAGATGGGTTATGACATTGTACAAAGGCAGCTGCTTCTGAGTGTTACAGGATATTTTAGTCCTGTCAGTAATTTAAATAAATATGAACCACCAAGCGTGCAGGGAGGAGGGGGAGAAGGAAAGAAAAAGCAAAGCCCAGGATATAATCTGACATTTCCACCTAGGGGGCATAGGAAGCAATAACAGTTTATAAGCATGAAAGGGAGTCGTAACTTTTATCATATTAGGAGAGAAATAAACCGACATATTAAATGAACTGTATCCTTAGGACAGTGTGTTCTTCATTCATACCCCTGTGTTCCTACCATCCTCTGCCACCTGTTAGAATCACAAGACCGATAAGTGATGATTTATTATTATTTGTAATAATAATGCATGCCCCCACTCTGGTTTGGTGCCTCATTGGGCTAGATCCTCTACAGACACACAGTAAGAGACAGTCCCTGCTCCGAAGAGCCCAAGATATAACTGGTTGAGCTTGCAAAAGCGTTTACACTCAACTTGATGGCATTTTTGTGTTTGTCACTAATGTGATAACTTATGAATGCCACATCCAACCAATTCCAAAATTTCCGGGAATGTGCTAAGCACCATTGGCCAGAACTCTATTGAATTTGGATGGGAGGGAATTGGAAAACAGGCAGACACATGTAATCCCTGTCATCTGATTAGCACAGCCACCTCTTCAAGCACTTCTAAAATTGTCTATAGAGCAAACAACTGCCCGATGGCACCCATTAACACCTTCCAGCATAACAACACCCCTTCCCATCTCTGTCCATCCTCCCAATATAGTTTAATATGTTGACACCCTAAAGGACTCATCTCCCAGAGACAAGGTGGGTGAGGTAATATCTTTTATTGGACCAACTTCTGTGGGTGAGAGAGACAGGTCTGGGAAAGATACTCAGAATATCACAGCTAAATACATGGTGGAACAGATTGTTTAGCATAAGTAGTTAGCAGACATTCTAAGGGGCCAATCAAGGTGAAGTGGCCTGTTAACACCCCTGTAGTTATAGGACAAAAAGGGGGGCTAGTGGATTACAGATTGTTGTAATAAACCGTAAATCCAGTGTCTTTATTAGAACATGAGTTTTCGTGTCTAGCAATGTTATGAATTTAAGCTCCCAGGCTTGTCTTTTAAAAGTGTTGTGCAGGTTTCCTTGAAGGATGAGGACTGATAGGTCAGATATAGAGTGATCGTTTTGTGAAGTGTTCACCCACAGGTCATAGGATGTTTTTGTCTTTTATCATTTTCCTCTGTGAGTTCATTTGAGTGCGCAGTGTCTGGTTTCACCCGCATAGTTGCTATTGGGGCATTTAGTGCACGGGATGAAGTACAGCACATGTTGTGATCGGCATGTGTAGGACCCATGGATTTTGAAAGGTGTGTTGATCATCGCAGCAGTGGGGAGATGTCTGCAGGTTTTGCATTTGTTGTTCTGGCAGGATCTGGTGCCGCTTTGAGTTGGTGCATCTTAGTCTAATGGTTAGGAGGCGAAGGGGGAGAGGAGATGGGGGCATGCACACAGCCCCTGGCAGGGGGAGATTTGGACACTCATGTATGTGGGGAGAGAGGTGTGGGGGAGCACATAAAGTCTCTGGCAAGGGGGGACTGTGAGCATGGTAGGAATTTGGAATGGGGTGCACCCACAGCTGCTGGTATGAGGAGAAAGGGGGACTCTGGCATGGGAGGAGGGACGGATGGGAGGGCACACCAAGCCTCTGGTAGTGGGGAGATTGGGGAGAGTAGCAGGGAGTCCCTGAAACAGAGGGGGGAGGGATGTTGGCACATCAGGAACTTGCAGGGTGGAATGAAGGGAGCTCATGGTGTGTACTCTAAACTCAGCCTACAGAAGGTACAAAGTGTGCCACCTCCTGGCTTAAGATAAGACACAAGGTGTAGCCATAACAAACAATTGGATGGAATGGGATCAAAGTTGTAGGAACATGTGGTTATGCAGATTAATTATATGCACGATTAGATAGTTTCAGGTCATCTGGCGAGATTTTTTTCCCCCTATAAGAGGGGAAAAGGGAAAGAGCAACTTATTGGATAAACTTCAGGCTGAGGACTCTCATCATTTATTGCACTCAGAAATTCCACCTGCAACATTTGCACCTGTAAAACAAATTGCAGGTACTAATCTGAGTTCTATTGCCAGCAGCTCCCTGAGGCACAAGGACTCACATTTTTATGACTCAGACTGCAGGCACAATCAGTATTATCATTGCTAATAAAACCCTACTGGTGTACATTTTGCAAGCAAGGGCTGTGCCCTCCAAAAGGGAGACCACCCTTTGGATAAATTTCCCTCTTCTCAGTTCTCCTGAAAATAATATCTATCCTTGAGAGACACTCCTGACCTCATTGTTCAAGGACAGAGATGTGTGAGAAGCCTCCTCTTCCTTTGTCACAAAATCACGGAGTTGAAGAATTGGAACTGCCCCTATCCTGTATCTCACGGTAGGATGTCTCAAGGCAGGCATATATTGGGGGACATGGGAGGAGAATGGAGCTTTCCTTGTCTTCAGAACGATGAAGCCAGAGTGCTTCTCCATATGGCGTGGTGGTGATTTGATTGGTTAAGATGGACTGTTAATGGCGTCCACTAGTTTCATATTTCAAGTAAGGAGAGCAAAGAAATTTCATCCTCTTTGTTTTCCGGTCACTGGTGTTTCATTGCTGCAGTTCAGACTATCATGATTAACTTCATGAATGACTTGTTTCCCAGGAATTATAAAATGGATGATGTACAATATACAGCTCTTGGCATCTTTACCTCCTACAGCTGGGAGGGTTGAAGAAGTTACTCTTTCACTTATGTTTGCCCCGGCTCTCTGGAGTTCTCTCCCTTCCTCTGAGTCACTTTCTCCAGGCCAGTCTGTTCTTTATCTTGGAAGTTGGGACTGATTCTCACTAAAGTGTATCCTGTTAACACATGTGGGATAAAAATGATGCATTATAATATGCTGTGGTGTTAGCATAAGATGTCACGTCATTCTTGACCCATCATAGAAGTATCACAGCAGTGTAGGACTGGAAGGGACCACAAATTTAACATGGGCTAGTGTATAAAACAGATCTTACCTGTTTAGGAAGTATTCTATACACTTGACCTGGTCCTGCATGTGCGTGCGGAAAACTTACAACTCCCATTAAACGTCTCAACATCAGGGTCAAATTAAGGATTTTCTTAATATGTAGAGAGGCATTGGCCTCTTATTCACCGCTTCTATAACTATTCTAAATGACTTCTAAGTGGCTTCAAACCGGATTCTGTAGTTGCTCAAAAAAGTGAGCACACGATTTTTGAAGTACACCTCCATATTTGCATGCTCTCAAATGCAGACGTATCCAGACAGCATCTGCACACCTACGTCACTGGGTTGTCAGGTCTTTACCTTCCAGACTGATGTGTACAAATGTCATTCACAAATATGAAAACCTGAGTTTTGGAGGGCAGACTTTTGGGGGCACTAACGCAGAAGCTGCTTTGAAAAATCTGGTCCACAGTATACAAGTATGAATGAAGATATAGTCCTATGTTGTTCCTCTGTTAAATGAAATGTGTTTGCCATTTTAAATGGGTTTGTTAATACTGGGGGAAGCATGAGTGAAAAGAAAAAGTTTCAGACTTTGGAGAATAACCTTTCAGTTAAACAGATCAAACAGCAAATGTAGAGATTCCATTGACAACGTTCCTTGTCTACACTAAACTTGGAAATCGAACAAGAATAAACACAACACAGCTTCATTTTGTTTTTGTTTCCAAACTCTAAACAGCAGAAACACTTTTTTCTGGCTTATGACCCACTGCCTATAGCCGACCATGTTCATTTACACCTTAACAGCAACAAGCCAGTTTTATTAAATCCTGTGCCATGGTAAGCAGTATGTCTGTGTGAACGCATGTGTGGCAGTGAGAGCATGCTTGTGTGCAGGGCCGGTGCAAGGAAGTTTCGCGCCTTAGGTGAAACTTCCTTGCACCAGCACTGCGCCCCCACCCCCCCCAGCTAACACCGCCCCCCCCGTGTGGCAGCCATTCCCCCCGCCCGCGGCAGCCTCCCCCCGCCCACGGCGCCTCCCCAGCTCCCGGCTCAGCTGCGGAGGCGGGAGGTGGGAGGCAGCCGCGGCTCCCGGCTCAGCCGCAGAGGCGGGAGGCAGCCGCGGCGAGCCGCCCGCCAAATCCTGGCTCCCTAGGCGACCACCTAGGGTCGCCTAGTGGGCGCACCGGCCCTGCTTGTGTGTCTCTCTTTGAGAATGTGAGTGAAATTTCATTTTAACACCATGACGTTTTAGTCACGACAACTGAACAGCTTATTTAAGTTTGTGGTTTGTGCCTATTGTCTTTTCATACTGCAGTGAACAGACTTCCCTGCAATTAGAAAACTGGCGAGGGGGGGGGGGGAAGGTTGCATTGTAAGTTCTGGTTTTAAAAGTCAAAAAATCAGTTCTGTTCCTCAGGGTTAAACGGTCTGATCTTGCTCTGAGGAGCAGGAAGCTGTAGGCTTCAGTCGAGTATGTCCGTCCTCAACGTTCAAAGGACTCTTCCTCGGCTGTGCTCCCAAGCTACGCAGGGCTGGGATATGAGCCCCTGCTGACTCCCTTTGCAGTGCTGCTCCTTCAGAATTCGGGAGCTTCTGTGGACTTTAAATGTCAGGGACGTTCCTGGTTATCCAGCCCCCTGATTTTACAGTGGTTTGGAGGTCCCCGAGTTCTTAATATTGGGGTTTACCTGGATTTCTTTGTTTGAAATCTTATTTATATGGGGTGCAAGTATGAAAAGTAAAAATAAATATCCAAAAGTAGCTAAATCAAACCTTCAATCTGTGGGTTCTCACAGGGAGTTGTGCAAGCCCTGTAATTGCACGTGGAACGATATTTGCATATGGACATGTATACACACCATTGTTGTCTTGGGATGCACATTTTGCATCAGTTTCAGTATCCTTGCATGCACATTTCTCCCTGAAAGAATATTTTACTTAGGGGCAAAAGCTTCTATCCTATCATTGTCTGAGATTCAGAAACGTGAGTCAGTTTGGAGTAGCATTTTGCCTTGAATTTGAATTACCTGCCTTTCCACCATTCACCGCCTGTGTGCCACAGTTGCCCGTGGTTGCAAAGCATTCAGGGTTAAAACAAACTTTAATACTATGACTGCAGATTGATATGAGATTATAATACATCTTTCCTGTTGGATTCTGCTGTAATAGAACACAAAAAAATGCACCATTATTTAAGCTGTTGGTGACAGATTTGCTGTTGGCTTCTTGCTCGCAAAGCAGAAACTAAAAATAAAACAAGAAAATGCACTTTGCCCCCATAGTTAATTCCTTATTTATTTTATTTGCAGCTTTGAGCTTTCTCCTGGCAGTGGAATAAATGTAAACAAAGGGAACATTAAGTGCGGGTTTAGTCTTCCGGGGTCCCAGAGAGCTGCAGTTCATTCAGTTGCCAGCTACTCACCAGCTCCAGGCCACACCTGGGGGGTGATCAAACTGAACAGGAAGAAAGATGAGTCCAGTGTTTTTAAAAGTGTCTTCAATGTTTTAGGGGCCATTTATGGAGACCTTAGTTATGTTGATGAGCACATGCTCATTTGAACAGTCCCACTGAAGTCAATCAGGCTACTTATCTGAGGATGCACCCACCAAAGTGACTAAGGGCTTTTGGGCCCTTAGCCTCTTTGTTTGGGGTCTTCAGCTATATTTTCCAAGAAAGGAAGGATGGTCCAGACTTGAGAGATGTGAGTTCAATTCCCTGCTCTAACAAAGACTTCCTGTATGACCTTGGGTAAGTTAGTTAGCCTCTCTGGCTCAAACCCTCAAAGGTAATCAGGTTTCTAACATCCATTCAAATCAATTTGAGGCTCTGTGTCTCCATTCCTCACCTGTAAAAGAGGGACAATAATCCCGGGATATGGTGGGGAAAAATCCGTTAAAGATTTAACGTTACTATGGAAATGGTATCGGTATCTTAGTGCCTCTGGGGATATGTCTAATGTGATCCTTCATTGCCGAGTCTTTATGGATGACAGACTTACACCTCCTGATGCTGCAGTCAATAGATTTCCAGCAGGTGTCTGCCCATATGGATTGCAAGATTGGGGCCTTAAACAACGTCTATGGAAAACTCCAGCTTCAGAGTAAATGTCACCTTCTGAATCAGATCCTTAAAAAGCTACTGACTGTTTGCAGAAAATGAAGTCTGCTCTGTGTCATAGAACCTGCCTTTTATTTTCTTCTCTCAGATATACCGATGCAAGCCTCTGTGGAAAATCAGCCCTGCTGTATGCAGAAAACTTTCATAAACACAGCAAAGTTAAGAATAATTTATCATGGAGACCCATTGTCTCCTTCCTATTCTTTTTGTTTTGTTTTGTGCCACTGGCGAAGATGTCATGCTGTTTTCTCTCTTATTCCATGGAGCCTGGGAACTGAGAAACATTAGGGGGTAGAGGAAGCTCATTACCTTTCTAGCTGGCCCACGTTCACCTAAATCCATTCAAGTTTGACACAGGTTTTCATCATTTTGCTTCACCATGGGTGGGGTCCTTCTCATGAAAAACGCAAACAGTCACTCAGTCAATGGCATCGTTGCAAGACTTTTGCATTGGTTGGGTGTCTGCACATAACGTAAAAGGAGTGCGTCATCCATGATTTTTTTTTTATTTTTTTTTTGGTGAGGAGAAGTACATCAGGCAGTCCCTTAATCCTTGCTAGGTTGCAAAATGAGGGAAACTTGAACAACCTCCAGACAAAACTGGGATCAAAAATATGTATCCTATGTTTTTGGAATGACTCCCTGTTTTTTATGAAACTGTAGCTCTGATATCTTTCACAGAAAGACACTTGAGTTTGAGATCTTAAAACACTCCCCAGTAAATTTATGATAATGTACTCGGAGCTCTTTCTGTGGCTGCGTTAAATAATAGTAACACATGCTATTAACACTGTTCTTGGAAGCCTTCGAAGGCGCACACTTATGTTTGAAGCAAGTAGAGCTTAATTCGGAGGATTTCCCAACCCTTACCCAAATCCATTATTTTCCTTCTTTCAGATAAAGGCCTGGATCGATTGTGGAAAATGACCAGAATGCATTTCTTAAACTTAAATATGAAGATAACAATAACACATTCTTCTGAGACTACATTTTAAAGAACACATTATACCTTAGGCTTGGCTAATATTTAAATACTTTATTTTTGCTGGAAAAAAAAACATTTTTAGTGAGCTTTTCCTGGGAAGCGATCGATTGATTGTACTTATATGGCCCCTACAGTACCTGAGTGTGTCCCAGTGTTACAGATATTTATCTTCACAGCACCCCCGTGAGGTAAGGAGTTATCTCAATTTTACAAGCAGGGAACTGAAGCACAGATAGGTGAAGGATTAGATACCCAAGGGGGTTAGGTGCCTAACTGCTGCTTTAGAGGTTTATGTCCAAAATTTTGATCCTCAAAACCTCTTCTCCCCTGCCACTAACCCTGTACGCACCTAAATTCCTGCCAGTAAAGTCCCCAAGGCACCTACATTTCTGCTGAGGTGGCTTTATGCATGCCCACAAGTGCTGACATCGCTGAGCTGCTCAGAAGGTTCGCAGAGGATGCATTCTCCTGCCTATCTTGCCTGTGGGGACCTAACAGGCATAAAACATGGCTAAGGAGATCATGGAGGCGCTTATATCCAATAGCTCACCTCTGCCTGACTTGGAACATGGACTGGGACCCAGATGTCCTATCTCCTAGGTGAGTGCTCTGGGCTATGGGTATTCTGGGGTAGATCTTTCTCAATCTATCCTGTTGAAGCGGTTCCATCTTGCATAAATACGTAAGTATTCATTGAGCCGGAGAGACTCTGTAACCTGTCGGTGGGCACACTTTCCTGGGAGAGCTTGCTTCCAGTCCCTGCTCCAAGAAATATTGAAGTATTTCATTCCAAGTCCCTGTTCTAAACCAAGAGAGGGGATTGAAACCTGGGTCTCCCGCATCCTTGGTGAGCGCTGTAAACACGGAGCTCTTGGGAATAAGAGGGTCACCTCATACCCTCTTCCTCAGTTTTGTGTGAGAAAGGGCTGACCTAGTTAGGATTGCCAACTTTGGTTGGATGAATTCCTGGAGGCTTCATCACATGACATTATCCTCTTTAATTAAAGATTAATCCTGGAGGGTTGGCAACGCTAGACCTGGTTGAGGTGCCTAACTCCATGAAAAGGTTCACCGCTGTGAATCCCAAGTGGAGATAAGCACCTCCATCCAGACCCTTTGAAGGTCAAAGCTCAGGGCCCACTTCTCTCCTCAGCATTTCCTACTGGATAGCTTAGGCAGCTCCTGGGTCAGCTTGTTGGCTTTTGTGAATCCTACTCTTAGGGCTGGTCTACACGAACCCCCCAATTCGAACTAAGATACGCAACTTCAGCTACGTGAATAACGTAGCTGAAGTCGAACTATCTTAGTTCGAATGAAAATGTACTAGACAAGACGCGATAAATCGAACCCAGAACATCGATCCGACGCCTCCGATCCAGCCGGTAAGTGTAGATTCTCCTATGCTTTGTATAGGGAGCCTGGGCACCTAACTCAGGGATGTGGCTTCTACTGGATGGTAGGATGCCTAAAGTTAGGCACTGCAATGTCAACCCAAAGTCCTCTTAGCGATTATAGTCCCAAGTGAGTCTAATTGGACACAAACTAGGATTAATAACTACATCTCTTAAAACATACCTCAACTGACCAATAGATGGCAGCACTCCATCTACCATTCACTTGTAAATTATTGTTTTTTATAATTGTATGGCCACGGAAATCCATATAGTGACAAATTGCTGTGTTCTTTTTCAGTGTTTCTGTAGTGCAATACAAAACAGTTTATATAATTACTTTTTTTTGGATGAGGGAGTGGGAAGGGATAAACTCTGTAACATACAAAGAAGTGGGGAAAAAAAAGAAAAAAGTCTGTCAAGGGCCCAGGAGAGACATTCACAGCATCCAGTTGACAATCCCATGTAACCGTTCCATGACTCATCCACTGTGTGCAGTTAATTACGCCTTATCTCAGTAGGGGGAAATGGGTTCATAATACTCCAGCATGTTTTCTTAAGAGCTATTGCAAAAGAAAAAATGCAGAGGAAAATCAAAACAAAGCAGCAAAGCAAGCAAAAAGGCAAAGTAATAAAAGAATCACTAGGAGATCTGCATACCAAATATTCCATGCCCAGCGAAGGGAATCATTCACAATGACAGGTTCAGTGGGAGTTGAGGTGCTCAGCACCTCATGTGATCAGGAGCACAGGTTAGAAGTAGCAATCTGATCCAAGATCTTCCCCGACAGTTGCATTTTTCTCATGAGAGGACACCTTAGGTGTCCATTGTAAGAATTCAGATCATAGCCTTTCATTGTTACAGGTAACGTTCCCTATCAGGTAGCATCTGTTTCTGTATAAGCCTCGCTGGTGTGTGTCCATGACCTGACAACAATTTAACATTTGAGTTCAGTTTCTGGATCTTCTTGACTCGTCTCATTGGTCACCACCGGGCAATTAGTCTCTTTGGTGCAGAAAACAGACGAGAAGGAAAAGACGGAGATGATGGCTGATTTAACTGTTATGTCTCAATCTCCAAAGGAGGTAAGAAGGCCTCATGCTTCCAGCATAGGAGATTTAGATTCTGTTCCCTGTTCTACCACAAGTTTTTTTTTTTATGTTACCTTCAACTCAAATGCTCAATGATCTTGATTCTTTGGTGCATAAATTGAAATGCCTGGGGTCTGATCTCCATAGGTGCTGAGAAGCTGCACCTCCCCTTGAAGCCAATGAAAGCAGCACCACCCAGGTCTTCAAAGGTGTGGGTTGCAGTGGAAGTTAGGCATCCAGGACTAGATGTACAAGGGGACCCTACACCCTGCCATCCAGTGGAATTAGGCATCCAGGCTCTCTATACAATGAATGGAGAGAGTTAGGCACTGAAGAATAGGCTTCACAAACACCCCTATGGTGAGTAGGAGTCACCTACCCTATAGGAAATGCTGAGGAGAGTGAAATGGTTCAGTCCTGCCCCTCAAAAAGACTTAAGCATCTTTTGGTGGTTCTAGTCCCTAAATACCTGTGAGGTTCTGGGCCCAAGTGCTCAGCACTGATGAAAATCAGGCCCTTGAGGTTTCTCAAGTTAGCACCCAAAATCAATGGACGCTGGAGAAGTTTGGCTCTAACCTTTCTGCAACTCAAACTGTGCCATCTGTAAGATGAGGGTGGTGGTACTTCCCTGCCATGCAAGAGTGTTGGGTGACTTTAGTCACTGAGATTTGTAAAAGCTCCTTTCTGCTGCGATAAGTGCCCTAGAAATTCCAATAATTAAATAATCCCACAGCTCAGCAATGAGCTGTCCGGAAGAAAAGAGAAGCAACACCAATCAAACCCTTGAGCTACTAGTGCCTTAATGTTCCCTTTATTCTGTACCTTTTGCCCCTTGTCAGATAAACCTGCCACCTGTAACTGGATGGATTATTGCATCCTCACAGAAGGCACTTTGCCGTATTTAAAGCAGAGTCAAAATACTAACGAATACAAAAGCTACGCTGACGTGTGTGTAAAAGATTGCAGCAAATACCTTAAGGTCTCTTTAAACACAGCTATTTATTTTTCTTGGGAATTGAGTTCTCTCTCCTTTATGGAAATTAGTGCCTCAGCATCATCCGTGGTTCTCCAGTAATAAATCTCGTTTGAGTAAAGGGCAGCAGGGGCGAAAAGCTCTCTTTCATTTCTTTTCTCTCCCCTTACTCCCCAAAATGGCTGGAGGAAAAGTCCCACATAGAATCATTTATAATGAACTTGCTTTTCACGTCTCTGGCAAGTTCTTGGCACGCCATCTAGATAAATTGCTGTCCTATCTCTGGGCAGTCAGAACACAAATTTATCCGCAGCTCTCCTGTTTTTAATTGTAGGCTATCTTGTCTCAGCTTGGAGAATAAAGAAAACAACAAGGAAGGCAAATAGATGGAGCTCCGTGAGTGTGGCGGGTGGGGTGGGCAAAAACTGTAATAGCTTTAAATCATTTTGTCAGCTCAGGCTGCTTTTGGGTGTGGTTTCTTGAGAAACACGACTTTATTTATTAGACATGGCACCATGTATGATTTCTGCCTTTTTTTTTTCCTTTTTTTCCCCCCCCATTTAATTCTTGGTTTGTGACTGACTTTTGGACTAAACTACAGTGAAGGGGCATGAAGTATGGTCTAACTTTAAAGATGACCTAGAGTTCAACATGCTTCTGAAACCGATCTGATTCTCATAGTCCCTTTTCTGACTGGCTTTTCATTACACATCTGCTTTATATTGTTGCGATGTGCTGACGCATGGGAGCACCTGAATAGCTGGCCTGGAAAGTCTACAGCATCCAAGATTTACTTTTTGTGTTTTGCATTCATACCTCATCTTTCCCCTGCGAATCTCAGTCCTTTACAAATACTCATTATTTCTGCTTTGTAATTCTCAAATATAATAGGCAGACACAGATGATGACACTTGTTTCACTGGTAGGTAAACTGAGGACAAAGCAACCAGGCCAAGATCACACAGTGACTTAGTGGTAGGGTAAGGATGAGGACATGGGGTCAAGTCCTGGCCCCAGTGAAGTTTTGCCACTGACTTCAACGGGGCTAGGAATTCACCACAGAAGTCCCGACTCCCATCCCCTGGATCTATATACCAGTCCAAGCTCCTTCCTATACCAATGGGCCATGATAATTGGCAATGGTATTGCAAATTCTTTCCGATCATAGTGGCTATGCTCCTTACCGGTTCTTTGAAATGGTAGAGGACCGCATTAGCCCACAACAGCATTGCCTCATTTACTTCACCCAAAATGATCAACTTCTGGGTCATGTCCAGTAGGTCTCCAGAACTATTCTAAAGGACTCCTTCATGGTGGCATCTGTGTCCTTCATGAGCCGCTGTAAGCTTATTGGCTTGCTTATGGCACACTTGATTTGTAACAAGAAAGGAGAGATCCTGGTAAGCAATCAGCATCTGTTCCTGGCTGGAATTTGCTCCAAACTGTGTGCAAGTGGGCTTCAGGCCAGCTCAGAGGCACTTTGTGACGAGCCGGGGGGAAATGTTATTTGAAATCTCTATGAGGAATGAGACAGAAGCAAAAGCCTGTGAGATCCGTGGTAATAACTGTATAGACGCTATTCAAAATCAAGAATGATTTAAGGTTCTTTTCCATCCCTGGAGAAGGACTTGCATCCCAAAAACCCAATATGGTCTTTCAGGACCTGAGCTTGTCAATTTTTATATATTTAATCTAATAGAGTTGCATTTTACAGCAGTTGCAGTTTGGTTGGTACTTACAGAGGACCTTTTCTCAAGTGTCCCAGAGTTTTACAAATGTTAGTTCTCACCGCATTCCTGTGAGGTAGAGCCACTTTAGAAAAGCCCAAAGAGTTAAGTAATTTAGTCAAGATCACCTACTGACTTTAGTGGCAAGGTCAGGAACAGAACCCAGGAGTCCTGACTCTCCAGACACTTGCTCTAAACAGCATCAGATACTTCCCCCCCCGATATTTGTCTTTGAAATTATATTCACAATTTTGGGTCTGCTGTAAGCATAATTTACTTACATAATTCACAACACTGATGTTAAGTATTCTAACAGGGATAAGTACTCTGGGTGGTTCCCATGTGTAATTCCCATTGGTTTCAGTGTGAATTTACATGCAGATAAATGGTAATAGTGATGTGTCTACACTAGGATTATTTCCCCAGACCTTAAATTGATCTCCAGTGCTAGTAACTGGTGGGATCCCTAGTGTAGACAGGGTTTGGGGTGGGCCCTAGCTTTTTAAGCATCTTGCTCTCTAGTCCTGCGCAGTACTGTGAAGGGCTGCTAAAGTTTAATAGAGTTGGGAAATGCAACATGGTTAAGAAGAAAAATCATCAGAGATGTGGAAACATAAACTTGTTTCATGGAAAGATATAAAAAGGCTTGGAAGGGGTTCCGGGTTTGTATTCACTGCATTGCTCGTTTGAGCTATAACTTATGGTTTGCCCCTCACCCAACTCCTGTCCAAACACAAATCTCTAGTTTGAGGCAAGTCATGCTTTCAGCTTGAGCTAGCTGGCTTGTTGAGGTATGGGTTGAAGCTCGTATATCGCTGACGCTGGAACTAGTAATACAGTGAGGATGCAACAGTTTGAGTTACAGCAACTCATCCACTGCAAATACAATCCCCTTGCACTGCTAATGCAGTCACCCCAGGTATGTCTACATTGCAATTAAAAACACATGGCTGGCCTGTGTCATCTGACTCGGGCTCACGGGGCTCAGGGTAAGGGGCCGTTTAATTGTGGTGCAGACTTGGGGCTCAGGCTGCAGCCCGAATTCTGGGACCCTCCCACCCTGCAGGGTCTTAGAGCCCAGGCTCCAACCCGAGCCCATACGTCTACACCACAATTAAACAGTCCTTTAGCCTGAGCCCCAGTCAGCTGGCACAGGCCAGCCGTGGGTGTCTAATTGCAGTGTCTGTGTAGCTGGAGTGTTGTTTCGCGGTGTGGTCGCTCTCATTCCACTAGCGTTCAGATTAGGCTAGATTGAGTGGAATAACTCCAGCTAACAGTTGCAGTGAAGACAGGCTCTTAGGCTGTCAGGGTAATAGTAGATTTGGGTGGAACCATTAGGACCCTGGAGGGAGGTTTGAAGGAAATACAGACAGCTGTTATGCTCAGGAGTACAGCGCATGATTAATAGTTGCTTTGGCCAAGACATTCAAAAGTGACTAGAGATTTTTTGGGTGCTGAATTTGAGACCCCCTGAAGGACCTGATTCCCTGAGGATGGGTGCTCTGCACTTTCTGACAATGAAGTTCCTTTCAAGTGTTTCAAGTGGGTCCCCAACATCACTAGTCACTTTTGAATATCTTGGCTCTTGTTGTGTTCTTCCTCCTCTGTGTGGGATCCATTCATACAACCAACAGGTATTTCAGCCTGTTACTACTGATTATTAAGATACTGCACTCCTGGCTTAGGACAGGGATAGCTAAACCAATACTCAGAAAATAAACATGGAATTTTTTTATACTTTGCAAACAAGAACAGAGAAGTTTCCCCGTGTCCAGGCTCCATCCCTGGGGATAATAAGACCAATAAGAGGTTTCACCGGAGCATGAAGCTTAGGGTTTCAAGGTAGACTCTTGCCAAGACAAACTAGGGTTTGGGGGGGCTTGTCTTGCAAAGTGGCTACTTTGGCAATGATCAGTTTTATTATGTGTGGAGTCACTGCTGAACCACATTAGAGAAGGATAATGTTACAACAGTTTCAGTATCAACAATGTTGCTTGCAAAAGAGTAATTTATTCCAGATGACTATTCAGAATAGCTGTCCTTTCTAGAAGGGGATTTTTTGTTTAAATCATTTACTCTAGGAAACTTTGGGATAATTTGGATTTCTGACAAACAGCTTGAAGATAAAAATTTTGCCAGGACAGGAAGCCTGCAAGGCTTTGCAAGTTCAATAAAATTAGATGTATTTTCATACTGGTATTTCTTTTATCGAATGTCACTTGTATGCATTGTAGAATGAAATTTGCTGTTAGGTATGGAGTAGGGTCTAATGACTACAAGAGGTATCGGGACTACTGGATTCTGTCACTGGCTCTGTCAAGTCATAAGCAAATCATTTAACCCCACCATATCTCAATTACCTACCTGTAAAGTAGGTATAATATTTATTAACATCACAAGCATAATGAATTAACACGCTAAAAGCACTTTGCGGAAAGGCACATCCGATTTGTGATGTGCATAGGTATGACGCACCTTCTTCATGGCTCCCCAGCAGTATGTGTGAACTGAGCAGCAGTTGACAGGGTCAAGGTGAAATTTAAAAGGTCTTGTTAACTTTGCTGCTCTGCTTGAGCAGGTTTGAGGGAGCCAACATGATGGGAGTTCGAGTTGGGGTTGTTTAACTTGAAAATGGAGAAATAAAGGTTCGTTCTCCCAGCTATGAATCCTTCACCTCTTTGGATTTTTTCCCCTTTCTCTCTTTCTTTTAATAGACAGTGTATGTAATACAGAGAAGCAGGATCTGTGGACGCACACTAACTCCTTTTCATTTCCGAACTGCAGCAGGCTTTCTAGTACACAAAGTCACCTGCATGCATGGGGCAGCAGGTGATGGACAGACAGTAGTACATTGTAACGAACATGATACATAGTTCATGCCAACAGCTACAGTATAGATAAGAACTACCCAAGTGGAGTCTTTCATGAGAAACTTTCACTTACTCCTCTGCTTTTTAGTTTGGCGGGATGTTAGAATGGATGAATTTATGTCCCTCATGTAGTGCTATCCCTACACATGACAGAGTGAACTAAGGATGCACTGAAGTGTCTTGGCTATTTATCTCCTGTTCTTCTATATTTGGATGACTTCTAACACTTCCGCTGAGCAAGGGCTGTGGTGATCTCCATTCACATAGCCTAACGTATATTGTTATTCACACATGCGCTCTTCGCCCTCTGTTCTAAATGGCATCCTGCTATCTTTTGCATTGGATTTTCTCTTTGAGACTAAACCGTTTCAAAGCAGGTCTTATGTAAACTTGTTTATTCAAAAGCTTCTGGAGACGTTCCCCAGCATTTGTTCTTCGGTATGGCTGAGCAGCCAGCAGTGAAAGAACGTGAGGAGAATTGTTGGTACTGGCTGGTCGTGGTCCTGTTTCACATTTGGAATAGATCTGCAGTGGGTTGGTTAACAAAATATTATGCTCATGGTAAATACCTTGCACCACCTTGCCAAGCTAAAGAGTCCTAATGAAGGTTCCAGCAAAGTCAATACTAAATCCAAAGACATAGTCATTACGATGTAGGCCTAAATCATCTCCAGCTGACTCTAGCTCTCGCCTTCCACATTGAAATAGGTAGTTTCTTTTTAACTGAGGAAGGGATAAAGGCTGAATTAAATAGGACCATAACAAAGCCTATATTTCTGGTGGCTTTTTCTTGCCAGCTCTATCAAGTTTGATGTCTGACCACAGCTCAGCACATTTCACTTATTCCAAACATCTTCCCCACAGGCCACTAAGCTGGACGTCACATCTCCTGCTTAACAGAAGTCAGTCTCTAGCTGTGGTGAGGCAGGAATATAACATACGTGTGGCAGGTAATGCAGGCTGTGGTACTATAAAGAGATGTGAAAATATGTAGGCATAACCAGACTGAACTGCAGAAGCTTTTATTGTAACAGCCAATCATGAAGTGCTAGAATCAAAACATATGGAGAAAGATGCATAAGTAATGGGAATGAGGTATTCTAGGTCCTTTTCAAATCAGGAAAACGTTTTACAAATGAGAAATCAGTCATAGTTAAAAGAATGGTTCTCAAGGCCAGTAAGGCAAATGTTTGACCCTACAACTGTGCTTTGCACTAAATGCACTTTCACTGTGTCCATCTGTTCATTGCTTGTGATGAAACTCAGACTCGGGTTAGTAGAGAGAGTGATTACAGATCGACCTGAATAGTGCTATATTCACCAGTGAAACATATCAGCCCTATTTCAAATGTGGTCAGCAAACAGAGGTGCCCTGATAAATGTGGGCAACTAAAACTTTAGGTTCTATTGAAAATCCTAGCCTCAACTCTATATATCTAGGTGTATAAATGCCTCCTTTTCTTGCTTAAGGAATGATCCGAGCATCTTTGAAAGTGCCCTCCGTAAAATGTCATTCCACAGATCTGCTATACCTTTCCTGGCTCCACGACATCAAAGTATCCACAAAATATTTGCCTCTCTGAAGAGTTGTGTTAAAGACTCCACTTTTGAGGAGCTGCATGAAGAAATCAAGAGAAAGGTCTTGAAATACCTTTACCCAGAGGTGCAGAAAGATGTATAGATATATAAGAACTTTGCACTTAGCTAGCATTTCACAGTATTATTAGCTAAATTATAGATGGTAAAAATGAGGGACAGAAAGGATAAATCAGTGTCACAGGGTGAGTTTTTATCCCCAGAAGATAGCAGCTGGATTAGTAAGGTGCAATGAGCAACTAAGGAAAATATCTGTTTCACGTGCTTCATTTCTCCTTTTCCAACATACTCCAGTTATTTCTTCCAACACCACAACCTTGAGACAAGTCATTTCTCTACTCAAGCTATGCAAGCATCATCTGTTCCTAGGTGGAAAAATATTGAGGGGGCCAAAAACAGCAAGACCGAGAAAAGACTCATACCACTCAGGCCGGGAAACATCTCCTTACTGTCTTGTTTTATTTTCTAGTTGATTCTGCTTTGTCCCCTTGCTTTGCCCTTTGTCCAGAGAAAGATAAAGTGAGACTAAAACAGTGTAATTTACATCTTTTGTGCCTTCGTCATATAAATTACACCAAACAGGGTTTCTTTAGAGACTCTCATAGATTTTTTTCTGGGCTAAATTCTGTTCTTAGACTGGTGTAGATCCAGAATAACCCCATGAACTTCAAGAGAACTGATTTCAATGGATCTGTCCACCTTGCATCCTATTACACCTACCGCTCCACGGGCAATTTACAGCATATTACACTTCACCTCTTAATTTAGGTATTTGGTGCATTATTTATTGTCTCTTATTTCATTTACAAGGCTCATGGTTTTGATTCCTAAGAATAGCTTTTCCTGACAGTCTCTCATCATTATTGCTTTTGTCTGGGATTTATTTATTTTGTAACCACAGAATAGACTAAATTGCTGTATGAGATTAAAATTTGCTGTATCAGAAGTGTGTGGTTTAGTAATGCATACCAGAAGGTCATCTTCACTGCATATAATAAATGTTTGTTTGCTTCACTCATAACACCCTAACCCCAGTTTGGCTGTCGGTTACACCAGTGTACAACTGGAATAACTCCACTTAAATCAATGAAGTTACTCCAGATTTATTCCAGTGTTATAAAGAGTAGAATTTGCCTCCTTGTATATCTGGGTATGTCTACACGGTGCAAAAAACCCCACACACCACGCGACAGCAAGTCTCAGAGCCCTGTGGGGATAAAAATAGCAGTATAGTATAGACGTTTGGGTTGGAGTCTGGGCTCTGAGACCCTTCACTATCACTGGGTTTCAGAACCCAGGCTCCAGGCCAAGCCTGAATGTCTGCACTGAAATTTTTACCCTGACCTGAGACTATTGACCCAGGCTCTGAGGCCTGGTCTACACAGGGGGGCGGGTCGACTAAGATACCTCGACTTCAGCTACACTATTCCTGTAGCTGAAGTTGCGTATCTTAGGTTGACTTACCTGGCCGTCCTCACGGTGGCAAGTCAACCGCTGCCGCTCCCCCGTTGACTCCACTTCTGCCTCTCGCGGAGGTGGAGTTCCGGAGTCGACAGGTTGCACACTCGGGGATCGATTTATCGCATCTACGCTAGACGCGATAAATCAATCCCCGATAGATCAGCCACTACCCGCCGATCCATCGGGTAGTGTAGACGTACCCTGAGACTCACTAGGGCTGTCTCTCTCTTCTTTTTTTTTCTGTATAAATGTACCCTCTGAGTCATTTTTGACCCAACGTAATATGAAGACTAATGGAAACAGCTCATCGATGAAGTGGGCAGGGTTTTAAGTTTTAGATTTTTCATGGAAAATGTGAGCAACGTGTAGGTAGAGTTGATAAAGAGAGCACGCAAAAGGTAAACAATGAACCCAGTTTCCTTCAATGTCACAGAATTAATAACTCTCATTATTTCATCAACTGTAAATGCCAAGCTGGTTCTCTGGATGATTTGCAAATGATGCCTGGCACACTATGTTGAAACACTAATGAGATTCTTTTATCTGATCCCCATTTTAGAGCGATTGAAGTACAAATATTTCTAATGCAGTGAAGGCTTATTAAAGCAGACTGACCCCGGAGGAAATGTGGCACCCTGGCTGTTTGTTTTTTCCCATTGGCTCTGTTAAACAACGGACTTCATTAACGTTAAGTAGTTTTCTAAGTAGAAAATTGGACAAAAGAGACTGAGCAACATTTAAACCGAATATTCTAACTACTGACTGGAAAGCATCTATAGCTATTGGGCTCGACTTTAGCCTCTCATGTGCACCAGGGTAAATTAGAACAAACTCCATTGAAGTGACCAGAGATACACTGGTGTAAAATTGGCATGACATCAGAGTAAGGCCTGTAGTTCCTTCTTGTTCAGTTTTCTCTAAACAGACTGTTCTGATCCTGTATATTTTGATTATTTTAATAGGTGCTGTCCTGTACTTCTTTCACTGGCCTCGTTGCACTCTTGCATCGTACATGAGACGTCAGTGCATCTTTATCTAAAGGCTTGTCCAGATGGAGCATGAGTGTGTGGTGAACTAGGATATAAATCTGGAGTGCACTAGCGTGCTGTGCGCTAACTGGCCTTGTGGACCCTGCTAGCATGCACTAACAGCTCCCTGGTAGTAGTTCAACATGCCCTGGGGAATTTTTAGTGTGCAATAGAAGAGTCCATATGGCCAGTTAGTGCCCAGCATGCTAGTGCACTGTAGAGTTACACCCCAGCTTGCTGGGGACTAACTCTCCGTCCTGACAAACCCCAATAGTTTTAGCCTCACTGTTTAATGATGCTGCAGGATTTCACTGAGGGCCAGATTCTGCCACCGTTACTCACACTGAATAGTACCTCACCTTGTGAGCAGACTCATTGATTTCTCAGTGGTAGAAGTTCTCAGTGGTAGAAGATGACAGAACAAGGAGTAATGGTCTCAAGTTGCAGAGGGGGAGGTTTAGGTTGGATATTAGGAAAAACTTTTTCACTAGTAGGGTGGTGAAGCACTGGAATGGGTTACCTAGGGAGGTGGTGGAATCTCCTTCCTTAGAGGTTTTTAAGGTCAGGCTTGACAAAGCCCTGGCTGGGATGATCTAGTTGGGGTTGGTCCTGCTTTGAGCAGGGGGTTGGACTAGATGACCTCCTGAGGTCCCTTCCAACCCTGAGATTCTATGATTCTATGATTCTATGATTTCAGTAGGGCTACTTGCAGACACTCCTATCATCCCTGAATGATCTGGAGCCTGTGGCAATCTCTAGTTCCTCTTCCAGATGAATTTACTCCTCAGCTACAAGGGTATGGTTAGGAAAGACAGAGAGGAAAGACTGCACTTATGTGCCTATCTTATGTGAATATCAGGCACATATATGGACAACTATTGGCTCAGGGAGCAAAACTACCTGTCTTGGGAGTGAAGTGAATCCAGATAACGCAAACTCCATGCGTGATGGCATAATCTGGAGAAAACTCCAACATGTGGGGCTTTGTATCAACTGTGCCTTCTTTCTTCACGTAGGGATAACACACAGTCTCAACTTTGGAATTACTCGTAGATCAGTCGGACCATCCAGTACATGCTGGAGGCGTGTCACATTCAAGGTGGAAGGAATTTTAACTGAACCAGGTGAGCCGTGTTGTAAAAAGGCAAAAGCTGAGTCGTGGCACTAATGTTCCTCATAGGCAAGTGCGCCATGATTTCTTAATAGCTCTATGAAATGATGGCCCAAGTTGATTGCTTTAGGAGTACAGTGTTCTATTCTGCTAATGCTCAGAGCTGTGTCTCCTCAGAAATAAATGAGTCATTTCCAGTAAGTGCTTGTCATCTACATCAGGCAATTAGTAGTATGGATCTGGACCTGGAATTTGTAGGGGCTGTTCAGATCCAGGGTTTGGGTTAGGCCCATTACAGAGAAAAACTGCAAACTTTTCGATCTGTATTCAGGTTCATCTGACGTTGAGGGATCATGGTCCAGAGGGTAATACCAGTAAATAATAATAATAGCACACTGGATTGGGACGCCTGCATTCTATTCCCACTCACCTGCTGGACAATTTCCCTTACCCCACTGTTTCCCCTTCTACCTTTCATCAGTATTGCTCACTGGGGCAGAGGCTGTCTCTTACTCTGTGCTTGTACAGTGCTAGCACAATTGTGTCCTGTTCTTGGTTGAGGCTCGCAGACGCTACTGTAATGTCAATAAGAATAAAAGCCTTTCCCCCACCCTACTGCTTCATGGGTGTGTTAGGCAGAGTTGTGGCCCGGGGCAAGCGGCTTTTACCTGTGGAGCCCACTCTGCACTATTGCAGCAAGGGACGGTAGAACAAGCCCATGTTACGCTGTAAACGTCAATGGAATCAGAAATGAAATTCTGGGTTAAGAGCCCCTCTAGGTATTAACCTGTTTTTCTTGGACTGAATCATCTGCCAATATCTAGAGGATGGAGGTCAGGTTCTTCCATGGGGCAGTTCTGAGAGTTTCCATGCAGTATCTGGTATTCACCTCCGGCTGCTGATCATCAGCGTAGCAGTTTTTCTCCTAATTGTTTCCTGAAAGTGATTATCTCCAAAGAGTCTCTGTGGATTTGCAGGGACTGGAATTGTTTCCCTGCCATGCTGTGTGCAGCCCTACATTAAAGCACATGAGGCGAGGCAACTTTTAGTGAGCGCTAGCAGGGTCTGCAAGGACCCAATTAATGCACAACACATTAAACTTTAAACTTTAAGGTCAGAAGGGACCATTATGATCATTTAGTTCGACCTGCACAACGCAGGCCACAGAATCTCACCCACCCATTCCTGTAATAAACCTCTAACCTATGTCTGAGCTATTGAAGTCCTCAAATCACTCTAGAACTCACACTCTGGTCGTGTGCATTGCTGCTCGGTGTAGGCAAGCCCTCCATGTTTGTTCACTGAAATATACTGAATCGTCAAAACCAAAACGTGTCAAAACAGGGTCGGTTTCAGCAAATCTTCCAACACAAATAATTTTTTTTAAGGTTTCAAAATTATAGAACTATTTCATTTCAACATTTTCTATACCAAAAAAAATCTGGTTTTACAGTTCAAAATACCTTAAATGTTTTAAACAAAAAGTTAACAAGATGGAAAAACAACGTACAGAAAAAACGTCAAAATCGATACAATGTTTTTTTGATTGGCCTGAACGGACAATTCTTTCGGCTTTGACTTTTCATCCCAATTTGGGATGAGGAAAAATTTCAAATGCTCAAAAATATTAATGGGACAGGAAAACGAATTCCCACAAAGCTTATGTCAATAGAAGTAGTATGGTTCCACAACCCTTGTGTGTTTGTGTGGGGGTGGAATTAAGGGGGCGTGGGAAAGATAATCTGCATAACTCACTTGCAGCATTGATGCTTTTTAATACTGTGGCCATGTCAAACTCTTGCAAATAAAACCTTCATGCCACAACACGCTGTAGTCTCCCTCCCTCTCATGTTCTGTAGAGATATAATGTAAAACACACCATAGCAATTTATTTTTTGCAATGTCTTTCTAATTTACAGCAGACAGTATCAAGGCTGTGATTCTGTAGAGTGGATGGGATGATTTTTTTTGGAAATTAACACTAAGTACTGCTACCAATAGATTGTCACGATATATTTGTCCCAAGTTCTCTAGGAACTTCTCATTGCAATGACCAAAAGCCATGACAAATCAGGGGAAAGGCTGCCCCCCCCACTCCCGGGAATTAAATGCACAGAAGTATTGACTTCAGGGGTTAAGCACACTGGACCGACAGACATTTTCCAAAGAATTGCTGGCGTTCATAAATTTGTGTTTAACCTTGGTGTGAGACAGCATCATCTTCTGCTATTACCATCAGGAAAGGGGAAGTGGTCAGAGGATTCTTAAAATGTGAACAGCTTCAACAGCTGGAGGCTGCAGATGGTCATTTTTGACTCAGAGAATTGACCTGAGACTATGGCAGGATGTTTTGTTCAGACTAAAACATAGTGATCATAATGAAAAACACCTCTTTCTAAAGGGGACTGTGGAGAATGGAAACGGGTCCTTTCCTTTATTGCATTCTTGTCTGTCCAGCTTCCTAAATTATTAATCATAAAGGGTGAAAAACTGCCTCCATTAAAACCAATGGCAAAACTCCCACTGACTTCAATAGGTTCAGAATTTCAACCACTAACTTTTCTATTAAACAACTGTAACATATAAATAGGTCACGATCCCAAAGTAACAGCTGTGACATTGGGCCCCAGCCCTGACCTACAATCTTGTTCAGCAACTTATCAAATACAAATTACTCAGGATGGAGTCCTTTAATAGCCAAGGCCCCAATCCTACGAACAAAGCTGCTTACTTGAATAGTCCCCATGAAGTAGCACTCAACATCAGCAGAATGATAGGGGAGTGGACCGGGAACACGCAGAAACGTGTTCCCGTACTGTTGACCTATTAGCCAGGATGGGCAGGGATGGTGTCCCTAGCCTCTATTTTCCAGAAGCTGGGAATGGGTGACCGGGAATGGATCACATGATGATTACCTGTTGTGTTCATTCCCTCTGGGAGTCTGGCATTGGCCACTGCTGGAAGACAGGACACGGGGCTAGATGGACCTTTGGTCTGACCCTGCATGGACATTCTTTTGTTATGTTCATTCCGGAGTATGAAAAATCCACACCCCTGAGTGGCACATTTATACTGACCTAACCTCTGGTGTGGACAGTGCTGTGTTGGCAGGAGGGCTACTTCTGTTGACATAGCTACCCCCTCTAGCAGAGGTGGATTAACTACATCGACGGGAGAAGCTGTGTCGCTGCAGCTTTTTAAGTGTAGACCTGCCCTGAGGTTTTGTTTTTGGGTTTTTTTCCCAATCCATTGCTCGGTGCAGTCTGATACTCCAGAACTTCCATTTGGGGCCAGGTTTGGATATTCCTGCATACAGATAACTCCATTGAACTCGATGGGCCAAATTCTCAATGGCAAAACCCCACTGACTTCAGGGAAGTGACATCAGGAAAGAATGTGGCCCAGTACAACTATTAGTGGAGTAATACGAATAAAGGGATCAGACTCCGGCCCTTAGATGGTGAAATTCAACCCTAGTGCGGGGCTTAAATTGTGCAGAGGGCCTAGCTGAAGACTCAGCACTGAGGTAAATGTCACACACCATAATTTTTCTCAGTGGAATAAGCCATAAGCAGGTTTCCTTGGATTTCAGTGTATCTCATTCAATGCCATATGTTTGTTTGAGATAGAAAATCATGCCACTTTGGGACATGTGTGCAAAATATCAGGCTATAGGACACATATAAGGAAAACATGTTTTTCTCAATGCGAGTGGCGCCACCAGCAGCCACAGTTCCCCTCTCCCCACATTTCACTAGCCTCAAAAATGCGTCCATAAATATTATTCATCGTAGTGGTCTGCAAAGATTTATCGAGGATTGTAGTTTGCTGCAAACATCTGAAAAACTAGGAGCTTTGGATATATACAGACTTGTCACTCCATAAACAAGCACTTTTATTTACCACATTCAGTAGTCCAGGGGGACAGCAGTTATGAGTAACAGAGGCAGAGAGAGAGCTGTTCAAAAAGCAGCTCACATAGGGAAAATATAGGGATGTTTACAATAATCTCACCAACATAATGGGGGGAAAAAAGCATCTTTCATCACTCCACTGCATTTGTTTATAATTTCGTGTGAGAAAATACTCCAGAAAGAAAATTGGTCTGAATTGTGTGTGAAGTACTTAGTAGATTCTGTCTACATTATCCAGATTGACTATTGGAGTTACGAAATAATAATGATATTCCAGGAAAATACATCTGGTTTTACTTGATAAATCAACCAATTCTTGGCTCCTAGAAGTCGTTGAACCTCTACATTGTATATGATTTCTTCATTGTTGGTAAAGCATTTTTTCTGAAAGCTGACATGTCTGCTAAAATTAAGACTAAGAGATAAGGGAGGTGGTGGAATCTCCATCCTTAGTGGTTTTTAAGGCCCATTTTGACAAAGCCTTGGCTGGGATGATTTAGTTGGTGTTGGTCCTGCTTTCAGCAGGGGACTGGACTAGATGACCCCCTGAGGTCTCTTCCAACCCTAATCTTCTATGATTCTATGAAATCTTCATCAATCCGTGAACTGTAGTTCCTTAAAAATCAACTATATTCAATCTATAGCATGCCAAGAATGATTTTTGATGTTATAAACATGCTAACCAATATCACGTATTCCTTCTAGCACCCAACCCTGAAGTCCTCTCAAAGACCTCACTCCCATTTCCCTTACTCTGCAGTTTTAAAGCCCCTAAGCCCGAGCTCTGTGAGCCAGGTTCAGGAGATGCAGGCCATCTGCAGGAGTTTAATTGCAGTGTCGACATAAGACTGTTGGTGACTTTACCAAATTAAATAATTGCTGACATAATTACTCATCTCTGATTGTTTCATGCAGGGCTGAGGTGGCTAAATTACAAAGACTATTACAGAATGCATGGTTGTGTGGGAGGGAGGCAGTGGATCTTAGGGGAAGTTGTATTTTCTCATCTTTCTGTTTTAAAAGCAGATAAAATAGAAAACATGTTTGTGTTCTATTTTCCTGTGCTGTGCTTTTTTCTGTTAATGGTTTCCTTGTTATTCTTTTTGGCTTTTATCCATTGAAGACAATACTTCCTCTCCGAAAATCATGCCCTTTTAAACTTTATACAGAAGCAATAGAAATAACGTTAATATTTTCTTAAATGTAATAATGTTTCTGCTTTTTGGATATACTGAAGAAATGGGGAGGAAGTTGTTTTCTAGAGTACGCCTCGGTTATTGCTGCTGGAAAGCAAATGGTTCATTAAAAGTTATGAACTAGGACCCAGTCCTTCATTCTTCATTTGATTTCACTGAGGATTCAGGATCCGGCCCAAGTTGATATATCTATATAATTTTATACATTCTGCTCAGAAAAAAATTTCATCTGGTTTTCTTAAAGGCGTGTATATATAGTGTATACTGGAATATTGCATTGCCTTGGAATACTGCATTCAGTGTTCATTGAAAGTCTAGGCTGCAAAATATTCTACGATTAAACTAAGAGCAGGGTGTGCCTACCGCAAAAATGCATCCAAGTCTTGGGGTGAATTTAGAAGCAACTAAAACCAGCCAAATAATCAAAGATTTCCCCCTTCCTTTGGTGTGTTTTTTAAATGAACATTGATGGGACAGGCCATTTTCCTTGAAGAAGAGAGAGACACAGATAATCTGGTTTCTACGTTTAGCACGTTGATGCCAGAATTTAGTGATTTCCTTGGTACATGTTCTAGGATCCCATCAAGGAAGAATGAACAGCGGTAAATAGACACGCGCTGTGTTGGGGATGGCACAGGGCAGAGCATCTCTCCGTCAGAAGGGAGCTGTGGTGAGGCATCGTGCTTCAGTCAAAATGGTAGGTAATTCCCAAGTGAGGTTACATGGTGGCAACCAGCAGGAGTGCCCTGCCTGGCACGCAGCACCCGTGGGGTCGGACTGACAAGTCTGTGAAGTCTATGGAGCTCTGCCAGCTGAATATCTGGTTCGTTAACCTGCAGAGTTTATTTTCCCTCATGCAGTGGGAGCAGGGAAGGGCAGGCCTCCATATGAGTGGGCCATGAAAACTTGGGGAAGGATTCTCCCTCCTGTGGCAGCCTGTGTACGCGGCTACAGCATCAGAAGGGTCCATATAAGCCCTGCAGCTGGACAGGGAAGAACCCCCTCAGCCAGATGCCAGCTCTTTGCTGTCCCGAGGGGCCCTCTCACTGCAACCCCGGCATAAAGGTGTGCTGAGGGTGGGAGCCAGGGGTAACAGAGCTGCAGCACTGTGCGCTATGAGGCATTCTTGGTAGCAGCAACTGTGTAACGTAGGGCATCCCCCCAACCACAACACACTCTGCTTAAGTTATACCAGGGGCTATGCCGCCTTGGAAACAATCTAGAATAGGGCTGGCACAAATGTGGCATCCTGCCACCTTTCCTCCCCATCCCCTGGAACTGAGAGTTCTTTCCTGTGCCAGCCAGGGGTACAGCTTGGAATCTCAGCTGGGGTTCTTAAAGGGCCTGATCTTGGTTCCTGTTTAATTCAATGGCAAAACTCCTGTGGGCTACACTATAGCAAGAGCAGACTTGTGTTTTTGTGCCAGCCCCCTCACTGTCTTGCCTTTCGGATTCCCTCCCGCAATCAGGAACAGAACTGATCAGGCTGAAATAATGCAGCGTTTCAGAAAGTGGAACACATTTTCCCCAGGTCCATGACCTCTCGAAATCTCCCAATCAGCTTTGATATTTTGCCCCACCCCTAGTAAAGTTACTTTGTTAAATATATAACTGCGTCTGCTGATTAAGACTGACAAGCATTACAAACAAACGCAAACCAGCTTTGAAAGCATGTTTATTTAAGTATTTTATAGCTTTTTTGTTGTTCTCAAAACTCCTTTATATTAAGTAACTTTGAAGCGACTATTTTTTTTGACCTGTGTGCTGTTCCAATAAACAGATGTATTTTACATATTCAAATATTTGCTTTCACATTTTTCAGAGGGATTAGAAAGAGCCTGGGGAATGTGGCTGGAGCCAGCTTTGGCATGTTACACAGGATATATCCGTTGGCTCTCAATTTGTTTAAGCCCAAGTGGAAATTTATTTTAATTATTTTGGCATGTGCTGGCCAATGTGCTACTTGACACTGGAAGGCGGATGTACCACCTTAAGCTTTGATTGGGCATGGAAAATTGATTTTATGTGGTTATTAAGAGAAAAAAATAATGTATAATTCCCCTGGGTAATTTCATGCTGTTCTATATAGCTGGGAGAGAAAGCATGGATGTTATTGGCAGGAAACTTTTTAAAGATCAAGAAGTTGATCGTGTACTAGAAAGCAAGAGCCTGATGCTCTTCTCACACTGGGGAATCGATTGATGATAATGGAGTTACAGGGTGAAATCCTGGTCCCATTGACGTCAGCGGCAGAACACCCCTTGACTTCAACATGTTTCATTTAGTGACAATGAAGGGCGGGATATGATAGAGGTCTATAAAATCATGAATGGTGTGGAGAAAGTGACCCCCTTCACATAACACAGGAACCAGGGGTCACCCAATGAAATTAATAGGCAGCAGGTTTAAAACAAACAAAAGGAAGTACTTTCTCACACAATGCACAGACAACTTGTGGAGCTCATTGCAAAGGGATGAGGCCAAAAGTATCACCAGGTTCATAAAAAGAATTTAAGTTCACGGAGGATAAATCAAACCAGGGCAATTAGCCAAGGTGGTCAGGGATGTAACCCCATGCTCCGGGTGTCCCTAAACCTCTTGACAGCCAGAAGCTGGGGCTGGGTGACGGGATGGCTCACTCAACTGCCCTGTTCTGTTCATTCCCTCTGAGACGTCTGGCACTGACCACTGTCAGAAGACAGGGCTAGATGGACCATTGGTCTGACCCAGAATAGCCATTCTTATGTTCTTATATCTGGGTGAGTGAGAGGAGAATAAACTCAGTCTGTGAGAGGACATTCTTCTTTCCTGGGATTTGTCTCTTCAGGGTCTGATCCTGCCTACTTGCACACCTAGATTCATGCATTTTAAGACCAGAAGGGATCATTGTGATCAGCTGGTCTGGCCTCATGCAGAACATAGGCCGTAGCTCTTTAACAGCTGCATCAAGCCCAGAATTCCTATTGGTTTCTCCAGGAACACAAGCCAAGTCCCTGTCGCTTCATGATGCTTTAACTTTCAAGCCTTTTAAATCTTCTTTTACCATTGTAGGTTATTTTAATAATTTGGGAGAGGCGGAGGGTGTTCAGCCCAAACTTTTGTGATTTCTTTGATTGCGGATTTGCCCTGGTAAGCTCAGAGCAAGAACTGCTCAGCTGGAAAGCAAAAAGGAGGAATGTTAGTAGAAACTGTGTGTTTCATCACCCAAGGGTGAGAGCAGCTATGAACCCATGGGTAAAAGCAAAAATGTCAATGATTAAAATATCTACAGGTTACTGTTGGCGAATGAGCGAGGGTTTAGCGAATCTGCTTATCTTAGTATGGTAATGAGCTTGTGCGTGTTCACTATCTCCTGAATGGAATCAAAACTGCTCAACTGTTTGTCATAGATCCTACACTGCTCACCGCTCATGGTGCATCAATATGTCACAAAATGTGGCTAGGACAGTGGTTTTCCAACTGGGGTACGCAAGCTCTCGTCAGCGGGTACACGAGAAAAATTCTGTAATGGCGGACAATGCATTTTATTTAGTAAGACTTGGCAATCTAATCATAGGTATAGGATACACCGCCTAAAAAATTTGAAACCCACTGGTCTAGGCCATGGTTCTCCTCTCCAGTTGCTAGGGGCAGCATCACCAGCTAGCCAGTGGAAAAAACCCTTTCAGAAGAACATCACAGCACCAGCATTTAGCTGCAGCCTGATTATGATATTTTCTGCCATTGTCAAGCATGGCTTGGACCCTGACAGTAATTCCCTACTGACATTGCAGTGTGACCCTTCCTTCGCTTTTGATCAGAGTGAATCAGTGAGTCTGTCACTGATTTGCGGCCGCAGTGTCTCTCTTCAGTCATTTTCCTGTCTCACTGCATTATAGGAGCCTGTCACTAACGTCACAATCCCCTTGTATACTGACCGTCACTTCTCTGTCACTTCACGTTCCTCACAGGGCACCAGGCACACATCTCATTGACTTCTAAGGTATATCGCCACCTATTTCCCTCAAAATCACCTTGCTGTCGCACAGTGTTTTCTACTGAGAATTCCCCTTCCATCTAGCAGGGAACTAGCGAGGATCCCATTTAGCAGAAGAGGAAGGGCAGGCTGGTTATGAACCCCATGTCAAGAATCCAGACTCAGATGTGGACTATCCTAGAATCCTTGAATCTCCAGTTGTAAATCCAGGGACTCTGGTTTTTTAGCCATTTGTGACAGATAAATTGGGCTTGATTCTCCACTGTGCCTAGTCAGATGGGGCAGAAAGGGAGCTAACTGTGGCTTTTCAATTCTCTCTTCATAGGTCATTATTTGCACTATTATTTATCAGTATTAGGATCCTCGATAGTTTAATGAGAAGTTTTATAAACAGGAGGAAGGCTTGAACAAATCACTTTAGGTGGGAACGTACATAAACAGTAGCCCAGGGTAGGAAACGGTTTTCCTGGGTTTTTTTTTTGAGATATCAAAAACTTTCAGTGTCCCAAATTGGGACAACAAGTCAATAGCTAAAATTTTCACAAACCAAAAATCTGAGAATGTGTTCGGAGGAGCAGGTCGAATCAAATGTTCCATTTCAATAATTTTGAAATGCTTTCTTCTGATTTTGACTTTTCACTCTCCTTTGAAATCCTTTCCTAGCGTGAGGTAATTAAAATTTCTAAATGAAAAGATGCCTTAAAAAGAAAAATAAACCAGCAGCCTACATATAGGCCCTAAATAAGAGGCAGGATTTGTTAAATTGCTCAGGTCACATTTAGGCACCTAAAAGTAGCCGATATTAGAGGTTTGCTTGGCCTAATTTTTAAGCCCAGTCGGACCCAAGCCCACCCAACCTGACTTAAGCAGGTTGAGTTATTTTCGGACCCGATCCCGATGCTTCCTTCCGAACCTGAGTCCGTGCTGCCACTAAGGCTGCCTCCTACCTGAGGAGTCAGTGATGGGGGCAACTGCCCCCCGCTGCAGTGTGTGTACTGCGGACCCAGAGTTGCTGCAACTCTATTGCACACACAGCGCGGCGATGGGGCGGTGGTCGGCAGGAGTGGGAGACACAGCTGCCGATGTGCTGACCCTCGAGCAGGAAAAGGTCATCAGAACCCAGGTGACCTGAGCAGGTTGGGTTGTTTTCCAGCCTGAACGTGACACTTGAAGTCAGGTTCCATCAGGTTTGGGTCGGGTTGCAAGGCTTTCGAGGGCATATTTTCAAAACCCTTTTGGGAAAATCTGCCCAACGTTCTCAGTGTTCTCCTGGGTTCTCAGCATTTTGAAAATCAGAGCATTCCATTTAGATGCCTAACTGGGAGCTGAGCAATTTTGGAAATCTGGCCCTGAAACGATACATTGTAATTATAGCACCAGAGTCAGGGAATATAAATTAAAATAACTCACAAAGGGCAAATCTTCAGGTGAACAGCAGGTCACTGCAGGAATGCAGAACATCTTAGTTTCATTCCCAAAAAAACAGTCCATGTTTCTCCTCAGCTGAACAATTAGAACAGTGCTGAAATTACTGGGAATTTGAATGGCTGAATTCATTAATTTGAAATCTTGGCTGACACCAGGGTCCTTATGTGATCTGCACTTGGCTACTTGAAAGTACTAGAATCCATCATTTAAGCCCGATGGCAGAAGCACTCAAAGGCAAAAAGAAGTTAGAAAAATAGTTTTCATGCTAATGGAATTTGCTCAGCAGAGTGACCAGAGCTTGCCTTGCAGTTTCTATTTTCCCCTGGGTGCAAGAATTGAAGCTTCAACTTTGAATTGATTTAAAAGCAAAACAATTAATTCACTGAATCTGTCTGATGGCAACAAAGCAACCGAAGCTTTTAAAATAGAAAAATGAAGGAAGTGACCGACTAATCACATATTTTGGTTTTCCTATGTAGCCTCAAAAATCCTGGAGCCTCAGCGTCTGAGGACATGTCCTTTCTGCAGAGTTAACTCTCATTGTCTAAACGTGAGCTAGCCTAGGTCAAGTTCTAGGAACTTGAATTCT
This sequence comes from Chelydra serpentina, assembly GCA_037349315.1. Lineage (NCBI taxonomy): Eukaryota > Metazoa > Chordata > Testudines > Chelydridae > Chelydra > Chelydra serpentina. The sequence continues at coordinate 33,989,463 of JBAIAC010000026.1, forward strand.
GGGAGGATTTGTCTGTGCTTTCTGGGCCCAGGGGAGGAGCCGTGGGAAGGCGTGGCAGCACTCAAGTGAAGTTAGCCGACATCCACACGACAGTGATTGTGTTAACAGCCGAGGAGTTATGCTCAAGCTAGCAGTAGCCTTTAGTTCCAGTAGGCCAGCCAACTTGATTTGAAAGAACTACCACACTTGAGTTAAGTTTCTTTTGTGTGTTAACAGGATTTGTTAGGGGCAAATGAATGTTATCACAGGACAAATTCTTGCTGTTCCTTATATACAGTGTGAAGGGCAAATGGGGTACCCCCATTTTACTAGCCCACAAACAGAAAAGTAGAATCACAGCCCATGTGCTTGGGAATAGTTGCTTTTTTTCCTTCTTCCCAGAGGCATCTGGTGCCACAAAGAGGGCAAGGAAAAGAAAGAACATGACTCTGCCATGCTATGCTCCAGCCTGCCAAGCAGGTCAACCACGCCCCACAAAGGAGGCCATTTCCAGCCAACCAGGAGCTCCAAAAGGCATTTTAACCTTGTGAGACAGAAGGCCTCCCAGGACTCTCTGGATATGTGCTGTTCTTTACTCTGAACTGTGCCTAAAGGGCACAATCAACTGCTGAATGGGGACTGAGTAAAAGCTGCTGGATTTTGTCCTCTGTTTGCATGAAATTCTGCAGTCTTCAGTTGAGAGAGCCTCCCATTGAAGTCAATGGGAGTTTTGCTGTATTAGAACCAGAGGATTTAGCCCTTTGTATGTCCTCTTCATAGGATGTACTAGTTCTGGCCAGGACAGGAAGCAGCGATACTAGGAAACCGCAGGATATGCTCTCTCCTTATTAGCTTAGATGCAATCAGGAAGTGCAGAAAATTTCAGGCTAGGAAATGATCTCACAAGATTTCCATTTTAGCTTTAATGCCAAGGAGGTTCAGAGAAGCGTGGGTATTCATTTAATATTCTGGAGAGTTATCCAAACAACTACTTGAGATTCACCCATCATTAGTATCTGCTAGCATTAAAAGCTACATCAGATCAGCGTAGATAAGGACTTCTATGACTTTGAAAATAATGGATTCTGACTTGGGTACAGTTTACTGTGCAATTATTGCCATCACAGATATACTGTGTAAAGATAAGTATTTCATCTTGAATAACAGTCCCTGTCTGTTGAAAACAAAAGTAACAATAATGATCTGGAATTTTGCACTGTGCTTCTGCTATGCCTGGCCTTTTTAATGCCAGTTACAGCAAATCATTGATAACTAGCTGCAGAACAGAGACCTGTTCCCATTGAAATCCATGGGAAATTTGACATTGACATCAATGAAAGCAGGCTAAAGCCCTGAAGAAAGAAATATCTGCCAAACAGTAACATTTCTGCTCTTAGCCTCATTTCTGACAGTGCTGAAAGAGAGCTACAGGGTTGAACTTTGGACTGAGGTTTTCAAAAGTTGCTTATGGGATTTGGATAGAGCTGGGCAAAAATGTTTCACCCAAAACTTTTTTGTGGGTGGAGTGGTGAAAAAAGTCTAGATTTTGTCACACTGAAACATTTTGTGAATTCATGTTTGTTTAAAAAAAAAATCAATCCATCTCCATTGATTTATAAATTAGATTAGTTAATACCTAAGATGAATGTCTCTGTTATCAGCATATATGGACATAAAAGAAATACTGTCGTTTTTAAGTTTCAGCTCATACTCTTCACTTTGAAGGTTTCTCAAATTTACCTCTTTAATATGCTCAGAGCAGTGGGAGCGTTCATTGTAGAAGAGTTTGCTTATACAAAAATATCAGTTGTTGATGATTTATTCTGTTAGCACTGACTGTATACTCAGCATGATCCAGAAATAAAAAATAAATATAGTCTCTGCCCCAGAGATCTCAGAGGATAGAATGTATGAATCTTCTTTCCCTACATTCAGCAGGAATTAGCTTAGTAACTTAACTGGTAGGGAGAACGAAACATATACCAGAAACTGAGCATCCACCAATAAGAAGTGCAAGACTGCTCACCTTGACTTAATGGTGGAAAGTGGCTGGGATACAGAATATTATGCAATTGTTACACCACAGGTACAGTATATAATAAAGACTAATTCTTCCCCTATTAAAAAAATCAACAATAATGATCTTTGGTGCATATCGCTAATGAAATCTTCTGCTTGTTTACGTTTTCATCTAGAAGCTTAAGGGTTGCACCATATACCCCAAATTAAAATATGATACGTTATAATACAGATACAATCTTTGTACCTTTTAGGATGGCAGAATACCATTTAACCATAGGGTTGTTTTAATACTTTGTTGTTGTTTTAATAATTCTGCCAAATAGAGACAGGCAGCATACTTATCAATAGATATCAAAACAATCAAATGGCCACTTACTATACAATAAATGGCACAGCCAGGGCCGGTGCAAGGAAGTTTCGCGCTCTAGGCGAAACTTCCTTGCACCAGCCCTGCGCGCCCCCCCCCGCAATGCTGCCCCACCCAGCCAGCTCCCCAGCTCCGGGCACTCAGCCCTCCCCACCCCGTGACCTGCGGGAGCTGATTGGGGAGCCCGGAGCAGGGGGGCGGCTCGCAGCAGCTGGCCTGCGGCTCCCCACTCAGCGGCTGAGCGGGGAGCCGGGAGGCAGCCGCCCGCCGCCCCCCAAATCTTGGCGCCCTAGGCGACTGCCTAGGGTTGCCTAGTGGGCGCGCCGGCCCTGGGCACAGTGCTGTTGAAGTGGAGAGGCAGCTCTTGTAGTCCAAGGGAAATAACTTACAAGAGCAAGAGAATTTGGCTGGTAAATACACCCTAGGAATCTATTCAACATTAAATACAACACAAGCAGTAAAAAATTACTGTAGAAACAAGGGGACTGATTTTATAGCCATCTGGTCTTGGTAAATGTATGTCTGCAGCCATAAAATTATCCACTAATGCTTTGATTTCACACTGCTTATTATTTCAGCAGTGCGCTGTTCCTAATTGTACGTTCCCCCAAAAGAAATGGTTTGCTGGCTTCTGTGTATTGGCTATGGAGCTTACCCAGAGACCACCTCTCTAAGTAGGTAATTATATGGCCCCCATCACTTGTGGTGTCTGAGGACCTCACACACAATAATGAATTTATCCTCACAAAACCCTTGTTAGGCAGGGAAAGATTATTATTCCCACTTCACAGGTGGAGAGCTGGGCACACTGGAACTGACATTCTGGCCAAAATATTCAATCCTACATACCTAAAGTTAGGCTTTGAATTCTATATTTAAGAAACTAAAAAAAGCTATTCTTAGTTATCTCAATGTAGGTTTAGGAGCCTCACTTTATCTATCTATTTTAGGCGCTTATATGGCCCCTGTCACCACAGTATCTGAGCACCTCACAATCTTAAATGTATTTATCCTCTCAACATCTCTGTGAGGCAGGGCAGTGCTATTACCCTTATTTTACAGATAGGGAGATGAGGCGCAGATACTAAGGCCCAGATCTAAGGTACTTAGACTCCTAACCTCCATTGAAAACAAAATACTTTTGAGGATCTGGGTCCAAGAGGCTTGGTCATGTCACTTAACCTTTCTGAGCCTCAGTTTTCCCATGTGTAAAATGGGGGTAAATCCCCACATTTTTTTGAAGCATGTGGAGATCTAGGGATATAAAATATTATGAAATATTATATATTATTATTAAATAATACTATTGTGATACTGGTGTAACACCGACGGACCCGGTTATCGGCGGGCAGGATCAAACTTCTGGAGCTAAATGCACGAACCTCTACTGCATGAGCTAAAAGCCACATGGCCCTTAGCTAAGGCTGTACAACAGACTCATTAATCTCTAAGTGGTCTCGGTGCCACTAGATAGGACAGAGCAGCACACCGAGTAGGTTTGTGGGTTACACTGGCATATTAGCTGATGAATGGAGAAAAATTTAAGTTGAAGCCTAATTCTGCCCTATCCTTTATACACAGTTCTAGCTCAGGATGGAATTCTGGCTTTATCTTTGAATTTCCTTCATTATCTCATGTTCTGTGATACTATTAAACTCTCTTAAGTGTATGGCAGAAAGGGATCTAGGGGTTATAGTGGACCACAAGCTAAATATGAGTCAACAGTGTGATGCTGTTGCAAAAAAAGAAAACTTGATTCTGGGCTGCATTAACAGGTGTGTTGTGAGCAAGACACGAGAAGTCATTCTTCCGCTCTACTCTGCGCTAGTTAGGCCTCAACTGGAGTATTGTGTCCAGTTCTGGGCACCGCATTTCAAGAAAGATGTGGAGAAATTGGAGAGGGTCCAGAGAAGAGCAACAAGAATGATTAAAGGTCTAGAGAACATGACCTATGAAGGAAGGCTAAAGGAATTGGGTTTGTTTAGTTTGGAAAAGAGAAGACTGAGAGGGGACATGATAGCAGCCTTCAGGTATCTAAAAGGGTGTCATAAGGAGGAGGGAGAAAACTTGTTCATCTTAGCCTCTGAGGATAGAACAAGAAGCAATGGGCTTAAACTGCAGCAAGGGAGGTTTAGGTTGGACATTAAGAAAAAGTTCCTAACTGTCAGGGTGGTTAAACACTGGAATAAACTGCCCTGGGAGGTTGTGGAATCTCCATCTCTGGAGATATTTAAGAGTAGGTTAGATAAATGTCTATCAGGAATGGTCTAGACAGTAATTGGTCCTGCCATGAGGGCAGGGGGCTGGACTCGATGACCTCTCGAGGTCCCTTCCAGCCCTAGAATCTATGAATCTATTAATAGATATGCATTGTGGTTTATGAGTGATGGAAAATGTACAGTATCATCTTTATACCAAATTTTAATATTTTTAGCATCATTTTGCTTTTCCCACTAATTACTTAAATGTCTGAATCAATAACCGTCTCAGTGTCCTACCTCTGCATACAGTACAGCCTCATTTGTATTTAAAAATAGATCACACTGATCAATATAGAAACACTGAAGTCTAAAAACATCTCCAGACCGTTGTCTAGCCAAAACCATTTGAGTTTTGCATCAAACTATGATCTCTTTGAAGTCAGTAACCTGTCTTAATTCATCAAAGATTTATTATCTTTTCTTTGTCCAAAACTATCCTCTTAGTTTCTAGGCATAAGTTTGTCTTCTCATTGAAACCATGTGCTCATCATTGTTCTCATTCTGTGTTCTCTTCAGACATATAAGAAACCAGATCGACCTATTACGAGAGCACTGTCTTTGAAAATTCTGGTTCGCCAACACGTTCTTCCCAATCCTTCAATGCTGCAAATGGGCAGTATTAAGGAAATAATTCTATTCTGGAATGTTTTTATTTATCTTTATATTCAAGAGGCCGGAAAATGTGTGTGTCTAGATTATGCCATCCAATTTCACTTGTCGCTACTGTACAAAGCACCTACATCCATACACTAGCTGTTTAGAAATCAAGTTCTCTGAGCACCAAATTCGGAACAGGGTGCCGTAAACTATGCACCCCCTCTCTGAAAACTGGGCAATCCTTATTGCAGAAAATTAAAAGCTTTTCCCATCGCATCCAGGGGTAAAAAATACAGACATTGCATTAACTGCTGCACCCCTGAGTGGGTACTTTTAATCCTTCATTTCCCCCTCCCTTGTAAGGCAGTTTCTTCATCCTTCCCAGATGGCAGGGAAGGACACAGGTAACACATGTATGTGCTGGGAAAGGCAGAGTACAGCATTCACGGTTCAAATCTCAAGACTCCAGTAGACACGCAGTAGTGGCAGCTGGATAAAGTTTAGGCCATCGCAGTTTTTCTTGCACAAATGACATATTTACACAATGGAAAAGATTTGCTCTTGTCCCTAGAGGAGATTCTCATGTGTTCAACAGCTGGGTTGCTGCCTTCTCGCAACTGCAAGAACACAGTGACACAGAAAAGTTTGGATAGAAGAAGATGCTTTTTCCTTTTCCTTTTCTTCTATTGCACAAATGAGTTAGCAGAACAGGGAACAAAAAAAGATTTAAATGTGATTGTTTGGACAGGATAAAATGACTTCCCGACAACCAGCTCAGATGAGATCTGTCTATACTACTACCAGATCTATCTACAGATAGCTAATAAAATGCCTGCTGTGTCTTTGGACATGTACTGTAGAAAGCTGTATTTGTTGGAAGGAAGTTGGCGCTATAAGAAAGTTTCTGTTCTGTAGTTTGCTTTAGACAGCAAATGCAATTCTAGGATGTATAATCAAGGTACTATTGAGCACAGGAGGTGCTGTATACATCTCTGGTGGCCACACTTTAAAAGGATCAGAAAAGAGCTACAAGAATGATTTGAGGTCTGCCACACCTGCCTTACCATGAAAGGCTAAGGAAGCTCAATCTATTTAGTGTATTCAAGAGGTTAAGATGTGACTTTATCATGGTCTATAGGTACCTAGATGGGGAGAAGATTTCTGATAATACAGGCTCCTTAAGCTAGCACATAAGGGCATAATAAGATCCAATGGTTGGAAGCTGGAGCTAGAAAAATTCAAACTATAAATATTCAAATGTTTAACAATGAGGGTAATTAAGTACTGGAACAATTTCCTTAAGGGCTCTTGTGTATTCTTCATCATTTGAAGTCTTTAAATCAAGACCAGATGTCTTTCTAAGAGAGATGCTGCCACTCAGCCAGAAGATATGTACCTGATGCAGGAATCACCTGTTGAAATTCTCTGTGATATGCAGGCGGTCAGGCTTGACAATCATCCAGTTCACAGCTTACCCAGGGATGGGGGGTGGATTCACTCGAATCAAGATTGCATGTCTTTTGAAAAAATATACTCTATCCCAGCCACAAGATGTGGTGCAGCAAATACTGGGTGAAATTCTATGGTCAAAGTTATGCAAGAGGTCAGTTTAGATGATCACAATATCCCTTTTGACCTATAAATCTATGGTCAGAAGGACCATTGCGACAATCTAGTCTGACTGCTTGCATGAACCTGCTGAGCCACATCCCCATATGACCCATGAGACGTCTATAATTAATTACTTTTCCCCCTATATATTTAATGGCTCCATTGAACTGATTACACAAAAACCATGCCTGGGTGTTCCCTTTCCACAGCTAATGAGACACGGGATCATGCACACTACATCCCACTCGATTTTCCATGGCAAGATAAATCAGAAATCCTTTGGGAAAATCTTTCACTCCACACTAAACATGTGAAAGGAAAAACTTGAATGGGTGGACTCTACCATTTCAGGGAACAATTAAAATGAAACAAAAAAATAAAAGTTGGATTAAGAGTGTTTTCCTCTTTGGACATGCTATCTTCTACCCCAGTACCTATTAACAATTCATCCTTTATAATCGGTGTCAAGTAAAGGTTTATGGTATTTACACACCAGCAGGGAGTGATAATATCCACTTGATGCAGCCTGATTTCATGCATCAGTCCACTTGAAACATTTGGCTCCCTTTCTCTGACACTTGACTTTGGCTGAAGCTTAAAGAAACCCAAGAGCCACCTTCCGGCCTATGTTGGCGGCTCATGACACTGGAAATAGTTTTGTTGCATTACAGTGAAAACATTTCATTCCTTCGCAGTCTGTTTCAAATCCAGAGCTGCTGAAGAAGCAAGTGGATAACGTCACCAAGGCAGCCAACTCCAGGTAACTTGTACTGTTCTTCCACCCCAACAAGAGAGCCTGGAATTGGAGATCCTGAGATACTGGGCGAAAGTCACCCTGCGCAGAGGGCCAATAATAGTCTAGGTACCACTTAAGGCTCACATAAGCCTTTCAAATTAGGGTTTAGGTAGAATTTAAGTGGTGGATAGGCCTTGAGTTAGTCCCCTGCAGAGGGGTAAATTTCACCCTACGGACACTTTAGCCCATTCTGTTTAGGGATTTTAAAACAGCTGGTACAAAAGGGCCCATCTTTAGAGAAGATCACAATGTATATAGGGGCTGAGGGAGGTATCAGCCGTGCTTTACTCATCTTTGGTTAGTGTGCTTCAGAGCCATCAGCAGGCCCGGGATTCTGTTTCTTTTAATGGAAGAGAGAGGCTAGCAACACTTTCCCAGATGGTTTATTATGACACTGTAAGCCTTACAGGCCAGAGTTCAAATCACTGGGCTCACCCATTATCTCTCTGAGGTAATGAAAGGGAAGAGATCCAAATATTACCCAGCCCTTTCCTCTTACAGATTCCTTCCTCACCAGTGTCCCTCAGCATAAATGCCTTGAGATTTTGCCTCTCCCTAGAGTTCATATGGCAATGCTTGTCATGTGGCTGGCTTTTACTACCTGTGTTTTCAATTGATGGCCACCAGGGCAGGTACTTGGGGTACAGAAAGCAGTGGGAGATGCTGGCCACAGTAGGAAGTGAATACCTTTCAGGACTTAGCAAAGAACAGCCTGTTTGGCTGTCACTCAAGGGCAAAGGGGTCTAATTGCCATCTAACTCCCGTTCAAAGTAAATGGCAGATAAATGCCTATTCCGCCCATTGATGCCTTTACAAATCTCCCTCTGATTTCTGTCCAATCTTTCTAGTCTGCTCCTTCAGGTGGGATTCTTGAAAATGTAACTGGGAAAGCAGTTACAGGTCCTCCTGGTCTCTGCTAGGGCAGACTTTTGCTTTACTACTATGGCAGTATTTATTATGTATTATGCTGCCTAAAAGTGAGGTAGGCCCCTTCCAGTGCCGATAAGACGACTTGTTGCCCATGCTGAAGAACTTAAAAATCTAATTGCAGCTGTGCCTCAACAAGGGGCAGTAACAGCATAGTAGAGAGGAGGTGGGAAAACAATGACAAATCAGTGGGACGTTTCCAGTGAATAGCTGCTCACCAGCATGGAAAAGATATTGACAGGTTGGGCCTGAGCCATTGGCTGTTCAGCTCAAGAGTGATGGTGAAAAGTGACAAACTGACCCTGAATTTTTCTTTATTTCACAGAATAGGAAATGTGAGAGCACGCCCGTTACTTCCTGTTTCCCCTTGTGAATGAGCCTCAGCCCTGATTTAGGGCTGCCAGGGTCCACTGTCCAGGCTCATTTTGTCTCTGTCATAACTATCAACAAGGGTGGTGACTCTCATGGTGCTTTTCAGTGGGGTGGAGCCCCGGGCAGTAGGAATCAGGCTGACCTCCCTCACTTGTCTCCTGTGGGCTACGAAACCGCCAGCTCACACTAGGAGTTTTCTGCCATGGTCACTAATTTGAGCCCATCTTGTTTTAAAGACTGAACTCCTATATAATAAATAAAACAGTCATGTCTTGGGAGGTGCAGGGGGTGGGCAAAGCTTATTTCTGTTCTGAGAACTTGCATGTCTACAACAAATATTTTCTCATACAATCATATAAAAAAAGGGGGTCATCAACATAATAGCCCCACAGTTCCCTCCCGTATCTGTGAGTATTGCTTTTATGAAGCAAATAAAATGAGATTAGTAAAATCTATTTCCTTTCTTGAATGCTTTTCAGAGCCATGCTACTCTTCTGTTATTGACCTTCTAATACAGCCTGATCCTGCAAGTTGCTGAGGGGTCCCAGAGAGATGCTGTGTGTGCTTGGCTCTCCATGGCACCAAAAGGGTGCTCAAAACCTTGCAGGATTGGGCCCAACGTGCATCTTTAATTGCCAGATTAATAGAACTAGTCAAGGCTGGTTTTGAGTAAAATGCAAGAATGACTAATCAGATGCTAATTTAGATGATGTTGGCATTACTTTGTGCCTTGGGGCACAGTCCAAGGATAAAAAAATAAATCTTATCTAAGCGGGGAGTCATTTGTGTGGGATTAGTTACAACGTATTCTTTAAAAAAAAAAAAAAAGAGAGAGAGAGTGAGAGTTAGAAATCTAGGAAAATCCCATCTACAGTTAACACTTTGCAAAGTCTACGATACCTCCCTGATACATGGGGAATATCTTCACTGCCTGAAAGGTAAATTTGACTTGAGTAAATGAGGTCAAAGAGAGTGAATCTAAGATTGTTCAAAATCTGATTTTGGCACTGTTCTTGTCAGTTGTATTACAGGGGTTGCTAGATTACATTGGGCTCCACTAATTATGGGTTCATTCAGAGTTCAGGCTATTTGGCAGCCCTCTAATCTTGGCCAAGAGTCTTCCTTTTGGAAAAGCCTTTGCCTGTTCCTCAAGACCTGTCTCTCATCCAAATTCAACAGGATGTCAAACTGGATCCCGTAGAATGCCTGTGTAGGAAGAAGTCTCTGAAACACAAGCAGTGTCTTTGAGGATGGAGTTGTAAAATCAGGGAAGATGTCAAGGCACCTGGACAGTGATAGCTCCCACATTCCAAACATATAAAGGTATATTGCATTAGCAAAAACAACGAGGAGTCCTTGTGGCACCTTAGAGACTAACACATTTATTTGGGCATAAGCTTTCGTGGGCTAAAGCCCACAAGGACTCTTCTTTGTTTTTGCTGATACAGACTAACATGGCTACCACTCTGAAACCTATTGCATTAGTAACAGACACCACTGCACATGAGAGTTTCATTTCCAGTCTTCTTGCTCCCAACTCCTCAATCTTAATAATGAAAAATCTTGAGATTCTATGCAAAACTCTGAAATAAAAATAAAAGAAAATATGGAGCACTTGGAACTCGACAGGAGAAACTGGAATATTGCCTGAGACTTCAAATCACAGACTGTTATTAGACACAAATGTTTATATTGGCATGATCCTGAACTGTCCATAACCAAACGACAAATGCAATATCAAAAGACTGTGCAGAACACTGATATGTCACTTCCAACTATTTTAATAGTTTCAATGCTTCACTTTGACTGGTACCTTCTGCCATAAGGGCCTTTATCAACAACAACTTAGACCATGGTCTCATGAACACTGAAAGATTGAGCCTGGACAATAGATGGGAGAAGAACAGAGGTGCTGTAGGTAGCAGATGTTGGTGATTCAGGAGATGTAGCCATCTCCCGTTGGGTCAGTACTGAACCAATGCCTCCATGTTGTTAGGGGCAATATTATGACAGAAGAATTGGATGAGAATTAAAACTAAGGTCTTGACTACTGTCAATGTTGTCTATTTTTCTGTCATGGGTTTCATTTATCGATGCACTTGCCTGGGGGGAGGAGGCAGGGCTGGGGATTTGGGGAAGGGGCGGAGTTGTGGGGGGGGGGAAATGAGGGGGGGGGAATTGTTTTTGCTTGGGGCGGCAAAAATCCTAGAGCCGGCCCTGTTCTTGGTGTGTGATTGCTCAGCTAAATCTCACATAGCGTTGTTTGTAATACCTTATGGGATAAAGGAAACGTTTATTAAAAAGGAAGGGGGAAATTAAGGTGATTTCAAGATTGCGGTGTGATGACTTCTGGCATGACTCTTCATGCAAACACATATGCATGAGTATTTGCAAGACTTCATTTTCTGCAAACATCCTTCCACACAAGAATAAATCACCTCCATGAACAGTCATGAATGGGAGGGAAGGAAGGATGATTCAGTGGTTAGGTTCTAGCCTGGTACTTGGGAGACCCAAGCTCAAGTTGCTGCTGCTGTGGATTTCCTCTGGGACCTTGGGCAAATCACATAGGTCCAAATCCTCAAAGGTATTTAGATGTCTAACTTGCATTGAAATCAATGGGAGTTAGGCAACTAACTACCTTTTGAGGATCTGGGCCTTAGCCTCTTTGTCTCAGTTCCCCATCTGTCAAATGTAGCATCTATAAAAGGTACCTTCCTACCTCACAGGGGTGATGTGAGTATAAATACATGGAAGACTGTATGGCACTGCTCAGATACCATGGTAATGGGGGGCTGTATAAACACCTTAACTAGAATGATTGTAACAAACAGATAAAACAGGTTGTGACCATCACAGACGTGACTTTGCCTGGTGTGAGGCGGGGGCGGGGAGGTGTTAGAATGAAAGTCTGAGAGCCTCGTTTGTTTGTTTGTTATTTATTTATTTTGCAGTACTCACCTGCAGGGCCGGCTCTGGCTTTTTTGCCGCCCCAGGCAAAACAATAAAAAACAAAAACAAAACAACCAGCCCGAGCGCCGCCGAAGCAAAAAAAAAAAAAAGAAGAATAAAAGGAGGGGCGGAATTTGCCGCCCTAAGATTGGCCTGAATGCCGCCCCTTACAATGTGCCGCCCCAAGCATGTGCTTCCTAGGCTGGTGCCTAGAGTCGGCCCTGCTCACCTGTCTCTTGAGGTTCGAAAGCTCATTGAAGTCAATGGAAGTCTTTTCATTGGCTTCACTGAGTTTTGGATTAGGCGGTAAGTACTACACACGTGAAGCCTTGTGTGTTCTGGCCGTCTGTGAGACTGATTCTTCCCCCCTCTCTCGCCCCCCCACCAGTGGCTCAAGTGACTCCACCTGGCATTTTTACAAGGGCAGATGGCAAATGGCAGAGAAAAGTATCATTGAAGTGACCCGAGTGCTAAGTGACATGACCCAGAGCTTTGCCCTGAAAGAACAGTTCAGTGTGTGAATGCCTCACTGCTACACTTTTCAAAATGTTTACACAGGGATTGCCATAAACCGCACCGTGTTGAACCGAGGATGCAATCCAAGCTGATTTAGCCCAGGCCTTATCTGCGTCATATAATCATGATACAGGACACAGACATGCAGGTAGAGAGAGAGAGGTAAAGACTGGACCTCTTCCCCTCCAGCCTTCTCTTGGCACTGGGAGGGGACTGTGGGGGAGCTAGCTAATGATTTGTCACTCCAAGGTCTTGGGGTTGTCTCTCTTTGTGAAGGAAACCTTGGCCATGATTGACAGCAGGGCTGTTTTGGCCTGTTCCATTGCTGTTGACAAGTAATAATGAAGCTTTGTCAAGCCATAATGGATATGGATATGCCGGATTATGTCGAATCCCTGGACTCCTCTTACACCATGCTGGAGTTTGAAAACCTGCGGGTGCTGCCAACGAACACGGGTGAGATTTCTGCTCAATTCCTCTTAAATAACCCCGGTTATTTCCCTTTGTGGAAAAGTTGGACTCCTAGAAAAGATAGATAGGAGGTGTTGGGCAAAGGGTGGAAGGTGTAATATTTAAGGCGCCTTTGTTGTGGCTGTGGTTGTGTTCAGGCCAGAGTCCGATCATTCTCTTAAAGACTGAAATGCAAAGGGGTTGTTTTTAATTATGTATTCAGCCCCCTAGTGTGCTAGGTAGGATTCAAATAAAGACCCTGCCCAGAAAAGCTTGCAGTCTGTTATGAACAGTTTCCATATCTGTGGTGCTCTGTAATATGCAGTCTGTTTTATTTCTAAGGAGCAGCGAAATTACTTCAGATCCAACGGAAAATTGTTCTCCTAAAATGACATAGACACAAACGTATGGCGATACTTATAGGGGAAAAAAGACAAGTGTGTATATATATACATGGTTTGAGCAATTTAATCCTTATAACCGCCATCTATGTTGTTACTCACAAAATACACTGGGGGCTGGGATCACTTATTCAAAGGTATTTAGCTCGTAAAGTAAATATCTAAACGTTCTGATCACCTACCTGGGAATTACAGCTCATTTTCCAAGCTTGACCCAAGTCTTTTCAACACCCAAGGAACATGGCTGTAATCTGTGCTTGACCCTAGCAAATATCTGCCGTGTCCAGAGCTCTCCAGGAAAGTTGCACAGCGGCATTTGGGATTCAGACATTTGTTTGATGTCATTTTAAATAGTAAACGCTCTTCTAGAAACACTAGTCGTCCATCGCCTGAAATGTGAGGTGAAGGACATTGTAAATTATGCAATGTAAAGCTAACATCAAATTGGGACTAGTCCAGCCTGCCTGGATAGTCTAAGTAAGTGAAATGTCAAGAGGTTTATTCTAGTTAAGATTAATTTCTTACTGCATCACTTATACTTGCTCATTAGTTGTTTCATCAAAAGGAAATCAGGAACAACAGCTTTCAAAATGTGTTTTGCCAGCAACTCTAAGTTATTATGCATGCTTATGTGGGACACAAAGGATTTCAGAGCTTATGTTCAAAAGAAAATGAAAAGGCCCAAAGAAAATTAGAATTGCAAACTGCTCTCAAGAAAAGTTCATCCCTTGGAAAAGGACTTTCGAAAAGTTTGGCAGCTCAAAATTGAGTATGTTAGATTTCATATTGTTTTCGCGGAACGGTTTCCATTTGCTACTATGTCTTCAGTTAAGATGCTTTGCCCTGTCACTCGCTTCTTGAACAACAAGATTATTTTTTTAATCCATTGCACAAATTGTCCCCAAATCCAATGTAACTGTGACATAAAACCCCGTGGTTTTGTGTTTTTTCATTAGGTGAAAATTGCAGGCTCAGTTTTTCTAAAGGCAAAGGCTATCTAGGTTGGTATTGGGCTATTTGCCTTATTGTTAATAAGTAACTGACTCTCTGAGGAACTAGCTGTTTTGAAATTAGCTTGTTTGCCTTTGGTAAGTAGCCTCTTCTACTGTTTGTTAGAATAGTTTTAAAAAGAGAGGTGAAATCTCTCTGCATGAAAATGTATTCTAAACCAACAGCATTCAGGATGTATGACTTCCCAATCTGTTTTAGCAGTATTTTTATAAAGTATTAAAATAGAGAAATAGTCTCACTTTAGATAGTGTTTATAAAAAACAGGGAATTAGTTCAAATTAAATCTATATACATTTTTTTAGAACCCTAGTTTGCCCCACTGAAACCAATGGAAATTTGGCCCTAGACTTTAGTGGGAGCAGGAACAGGTCTTCAATATATATATTCTAATGAATTTAAGGCCTTATTCTGAATTTACAAGATTCTGATCATCTTTACACTGATATAAATCCAGTGATTTAAGTGGAATTACTCCTTATCTACCTTGGGGTAAGTGAGAGCAGAAATGGGCCCTTAATCTTCTTTCTAAAATCTATTAATTACTTAATGAAATTAAATGGCAGCAAATTTAAAATGGAGAACAGGAAATTCCGGGTGATTTATAATTAACCTGTGGAACTCACTATTGCAAGATATTATAGAACCAATAGTGATTACGGGTTTATTTTAAAATATAAGTAAGATATAAAGGTATATTTAAAAATAGAATGTGTAATTATACTTAGCTAGGATTTTTAAAAAAAGATAAGGGCTCTCAGTCCTCATATTTCAAGGCATAAAATGATCATGAGCTGAGAACAGGAACTTATTTCCCTTGTGGAGTATATTAATGCACTATATTTGGGTGGAGTACACTTTTCCTTTAAAACATATAACACTAGTGATAGAGAGAGGATACCGGACTAGCAGGAAGATTGGTCTGTTCCAGTATGGCAGTAGTAGAGGGTGTTAGTCTAAATGTTTTCTTAATATTTAAAATCATCATAGGTTTGTGTTTATATAATTATGGTAGCTATGGATAAAAGGTTATGTTCAAAGGAGTTCAGTAAAATTGTCAGTTCTTCTGGGGTAAGCTAGTGGAATTAGACATTTGTCAAATACTGTGGCAATATCAGAAGCACCTCTTGAAATTTGGCATTCCCGTAAAATCAGTATTTCCTTTATACAGCTTAGCAAAGATAAGTTGGACCCACAAACTAATAATAAGTGGGCAATAAGTTAAGTGGAGCTAGTTAGCCAAAAGGAGAGCATATGTCATAAACATTTCAAAAGAAATAAACATTTTTCATTTATTTCAAAGATTTACATGATTTTTAATGAACAATTTCAAAATGAAATATTTGGAATTTTTTCAAGAATTGTATTTTTTATTTTCACGAGAAAAAAAACCACACTCTTTTCTCTTGCTTTTCTACTATTCTCCTTTGGAAACTGGGAGGAGAAGTAAAAAAGCAAGAGGAAGTATTTTTCCCAACGGAAATTAAAACTTTTGTCAAAAAATGGCAAATTTCAAGGAAATTAGTGTTGTTTTGCTTTTTTTGAAATACCATTTGTCCTCAAAATTTGCTATTGATCAAACAACTTCAACCAACTCTTAAGTTAACCCTACTTTTTTTAGCGATTATAATTTTCTTTTTACATGAGGGAAGCCTATGAATTAATTCTGAAACTTCAATCTTTTTAGTACTTTATATACAATTGACAAATGTGGTTAATGTAGCAATGGTTAATTCAGAAATGAATAAAGGAATCCATTGTGGGAGTTGAAGAGGGCATTAAAATTTTGTCTATTTCAGATAGAAAGAGTGGCAAAGAGAAAAACAGAGGGAAAATCAATATTAGTCTTTTCTTTCCTTTATACAGTGTTATTAACTGGAGAAATAGTCCTGCTTGGTACAATCCTGTTTTATTTTATCTTGGCTACAATTGCATCAATCTTGTTACTTAGTCCTTTATGTGGTGCTCATCACATATTTCGTCACAGTTATCATTTTTCCTGTAAATTTACATTAATCACTTGGCCCGTTGCAGTATAAATAAAGCTCCCGTCTTTGGTGATTCCTTTACCTACCGTAGCATTCAACCGCCAAACTGAGTCTGAAGAGTTCAACATGACCCTTTTAAAATCTCACTCTCAGCCAAGCTGTAATCTGACCCTTGTACACTCATAGGTAAGGACAAGTCCAGCTAATGAAGATAATTGTAAAGCAATAAGAAATGTTCTGCCAGTCAGAGGGTGTGAATATCTTAATATTCCACAAGGTACCAAGCTGCTTGTAAGGAGCTTTGTCCATTCTGATAGGTCAGTTACTGTGTGGGTTTAGGAACAGTTAATCTAGGTTGGTTTTTACTTTGATCTTTAAAATACTGCAGATTGTTGGGGGTTGCAAAACTGATTTGTAATGTATTTGAATGGCATCAGAGCAATGTTTCAAAGTGGGCTCCAATCCCGCCTCTGAATTTGCACGCTGCCATTTTGGAGCTGGCAATACCACTCACATTTGTGTGTGCCCTCCAAATTTAGATGTACAAACAAAAACTGAAAATCTGGCACATTTAAATCCAGTTTTAGGACATACAAAATTGATAACTAAACACTATATGAACCCCATATATCACTTTAGGTGCATAAATAGTTTTTTTAAAAAGTGACCTATGATGTCTTTGAAGTAATCTAAGTCCTGTCTGGAGCATGGATGGAAGGCTCTATCATCCCGCTACAGACATCCATTATAGACCTTATCATTATTGGAAGTGGACCTGAAAAGCAAAATTCAGATCTGAAGTGAATTCTGAACTCTAGCCCAAATTTTGGGGCATTCAAATCTTGGGTGTTGATTAAGGCCCATTTTCTCTTCTTATTTATTGTTTGTATTCCAGTAGTATCTAGTGGTCTCCACCAAGATCAGGGCCCCAATCTAACTAAACAAAACAAAAAGGTTGGAGGGGAAAGAGAGGTGACTGTCCAAGGTCAAGTGGCAGATCAGTAGCTAAGCTGGGAATTAAACCTAGGTAGCATAAATTTTACAAGGAGCGGTAGCTGAGTGGTTAAGGCACTTGACTGCAATCATAGCAGTCATGGATTCATGTCTTGCTCAGTCTCACACTGAAAGGTTACCCCCTGCTCACCCAGCTGCAGAAAGGGTACCTGTTCCATAAGGTTAGGGAAGTCAAAGGTTATTAGACATGATGGTAGCTGCATCACTCTGTTGGCTGAGGAAACAGACATGCCTAATCATGTCAGCATGGTGAGCCATTTAAGGCAGACTTTGATTTTCAGTCTCTCATTTGCTGTAATTGCATAATTTAATGTCTTCGTTTCAGCCATGCTGTGCTATTGACTTATACACAGTATATACCAGAGATCATTTCTGGTCTCCCGTCTAGATCTGAACTTTCCTGAGTCTGACAGAGGTTTTCATATAATTTTTAGCTATTAGGCTAGGCTATAAATTCCCAGATTTTATCTTGATGATACATCACTTCTGAAACTCAGGCAAGAGTAATTTTTCTGCCAGAGAATTTTGGCAGCAAATATGCCTCAGTGATACTCTGAGGGAGTAGACTGATATTTTCACTGCAATGACAATTCTATTCCATCCAGAAACCAGCCAAGACTAAGGTCAGCTTTTCCGACTGTCTCTAATGACTGGTCCCTGTTTGAAAGAAAGCCATCAGGTGCACCCTTCTAGCTGAAGACCAACAGATGTCTCACAGGAAAAGTTTTAGGAAAGGTTGTGTTTAAAGACAGTTCTGTTATATTATGGAGATGAACAACTGCAACTGTTACACAATTCTGTGTTTTTGTTTTGGACTAAGTATATGTCCTCTAGTGACTATGTATCTCTGCCTTTCTTAGTAGAGCTCAGGCCACCCCAAACACCCCCAAACTTTGTGTAGGTTGGAAATCCAGATCCAGCGTTTGCTGCTTGAGCACATGTCTAGTGACATGTTCATGAAAACAGGATTTTTGTTATTCATTTGCTCTTCCTTATTCGGGGTCAGTCAGTAGTTTGTGACGGGGGTATAAATAGTGATGTGACATTTGTACGCACACTGGCTGAGCGGCTAACTACTGCCAACCATATCACTATCATCTTCTGAAAGGGACACGTCATTGCGCACGGTGGCCTGAACTTTGGACTGATTTACGCCGCATTGGGTTAATGAATCCTGGCCTAATTTTACAGCTACACAATTCCATGGAAGTCAATGGCGTTTTCATGGGTGTAAATTAGGGCAGAAGTTGGTCCTTAACTTCAAAGAGATCATGAGACTCCTATGATGCACCATGGTGTGTCAGCCACAGGGAGAGACTGCGGTGCATCATGGGAGGTGTAGTCTGGCCAGAACTGGGTCCATAGAGGAGGACGGAGAACTCTGAACTGCAACTCCCACTAGGCAGAGGCAGAGATTAATGCCAACCTGAAACAAAATAAAATGTTTAGTTTTCATTTTCCCAATGGAACATTCTCCCAGCTGATCTTTTCTCATAGAAAATTTTGATGAAACCTCTTCTGATGAGAACATGTTTCATTCAAATTTTTTCGACCGGCTCTAATGATCATCAGCATTGTGGGTGTACATAGATACAGTGAGCTGCCAGTGTGTTGTTAAAGGGCCAGATTATGTCCAATTTACTCACTGAGTAATGCCTTGCTCAGTGAAAATCAATGGGACTGCTGCTGAGGTAAGCTACTACTTGGTGTGAGAGAAGCTAGCAGAACTGGGCCCCAAAAGTCTGGAGCTGAAGCCTGCAGCCTTTGCTCAAACAAAACTCCCATTAACTTAGAACCAGGTAGGGAAACCCTCACTGTTGTGAGCAGTTACTCACCCAGTGACTTCAACACAATTACTCTTGTGTGTAAGACCTCTCCAGGGTGTCACAGTCTGGCCCTTTGCTGGGATATTTGCCCATAAGAACTGGGCTCTATTGAAAATTAAAAAGCCCACTGGGTCCAAATTCTGTCCTGAGTTGCTTTGGCCCAACTCCACTGAAGTCAATGTGGGTTGCATGGGTGTAACTGAGAGAACTGACCTCCTTGTTTATAATTTTTGTGGTACAATTTTTTTTACTGGAACTCGGAATCAAAGAACCAATGAGACTTTGTTTATTGTGGCCAGGATAACCATATGCTTGTTCAGAAAAGAAATAGGTGGATCAAGAAGCTGCAGCCAATATTGACACAATACAGTACACTGGAGATATTGTTCCAATAGAGTTCATTCTATGCTTAACCGTCACAAATGCAAGACTGGCAAGATCAGTGTAAACGTAGGTTATCTGCTGCCTATGGGCTTTATCGCGTGAGCACCTTTTCCGAAGGGCTGACCACTCACCACCCATTGACATCAGTAAAAGCTGGGGGCACTGTATCTCGTAGAATTTGAAAAGTAGCGAATTGTGATTCCTTCACATACTATTGGCTAAGAATGATCCACTTAGTATCAATTCTTATTTATTTATTTTATTATGCTACCTTTTGTCCCCTATCCCATTCTATGGCTTACGTGTTTGCCTCATCCACCTGTTACACCTGGTCATTAGCTTATAAGCATTTTGGGGCCAGGGCTGTCACTTTTTATGTTTGTCCAATGTCCAGCACATTGGGACCCTGACCAGCTTGCTCACTAGGCACTACCACAATAACAACAATAATTAATGAATAAGTCACTAGAGCCGGTAGACATTTTTTGGTTGGAAAAGTGTCTTTCAACAAAAATATAGTGTTTCACCAAAAGCAAATGTCATTTTTTTGGTAAAAAATGTTCAGTTTACAATAAAAATGTTTGGATTTTTGGTTAAAATGTTCAGTTTTTGAAAACGAATGATTTTTAGGTTTTCATGGGAAAAGCTTTTTTTTTTCACGTGAAATTTTAATGAAAAAGAAATGAAGCACATTTCTTTTTGAAATTTCCCTTGTAAAATAATTGACATTTTCTGACCATCTCTGATGGCCACCCATTCTAACTGGGAAGAACATTCTCAGAGTTTTAATTTTGAGTATCCTTCAGTGTCCCGTGTTACCTCTTCCTGTTTGGGCTTGCTATTCTCTCTTGGGTTTTCTCCTTCTCAACATGATATAAACTGAGGTTTCCCCACTATTGGTTTGATCCTGGGAAGTGCTGAATGTCCTCCCATCCTATTGATTTTGATGATCTCACCACATCAGAGTCAGACCCTATATACTGAAAAACACAGTCCTGATTAATGCTAACATGAACCTTCCACCTGGGCACCCCTGAAGAAGCGATCTGCGTTATCTGGATCTTTTCAAAAGTGTCTCATTTCCATAATTATAAGGATTAAGAGGAGGGCTGGTCTTGTGGTTAAAGTCAATGCAGAATTTTCAAAAATGTGTAAATTGTAAGGGCCAAATTTTCCCAGTGGTGTCAATTCAGCCTCTAAAACTTGTGCCTGCAAGTTTTGTGAGTGCATGAGATGTGGCTTCTTAATGTTAGGTATCTAACTGCCTAACTTACATGCCCAAACAGCTCCCATTAAAGTCCATGGAAAGACCTTCATTAACCTTGATAGGAGGCAGTGATAGATGTGGCTTCTGGGCTTGCTGGAAGAAATTTAGAAGTTGTTTTCAACAAAATGGCCTTATTAGTACTTTGAGGGTCCTGAACATGTTATGGGTTCCCCTCTGCTTAGAAGCAGTGGTGTAGGGGTGGTGTGTGTACACATGTTTAGGGTAGAGGGCGGGTGTGTACAATTATGTGCATATTTCAATGCTTTCATTTCACCCTGGTTCCTGCTGAAAAGGCCTAACTGACTCTGTGTCCGGTCTGCAGAAGCCCTAGCAGCAGAGTCGACAAATGCCAGCCTGCTTTCCAACGGCATCAGCTCCTTGTGCTCCATCTGCGGGGATCGTGCCACTGGGAAACATTATGGGGCCTCCAGCTGCGATGGCTGCAAAGGGTTCTTCAGAAGAAGTGTCCGCAAGAATCATGTCTATTCGTGCAGGTATTAAACACGGCTGGGCTTCGACACTGTAAACTCTTTGGGGCAGGGACCATCTCTTACTATGTCTCTGTACTGTGCCTGGCACAATGGGGCCTCTATCTCCGTTTGGGCCACAGGCGATACTGAAATATACATAATAATAATGAAATCTGGTTTTCTGAGCACAGGCTTGGGTGCTGGGAATTCCTGAATTCTAGTTCCATCGCTGACCTTGATTCCTTCTGTTACCTGAAATAATCCAGTTGATGTTTCTGTTTCTCACTTTCCCCACCTGCAAAATAGGGGACAATTATATCCCCAGGGAACTTGTGAGGATTGGTTAATGTATGTAAAGCACTAAGTACTATTATCAGGTTCTCGCTCAGTGAAGTTTGACCCAACGATCTTAGCGAATGCCGTAGTGGCAGGGAGCCAAAGTTCCACAGCCTGGTTTCCAAACAGGGGGATTATTGCATTTTCTCTGTGTTAATTACAATCTAAATGTGCACGTCTCCAAAACTAGTCGTCTCCCAAGCCTGCCCTCCTCTCTTTTTTCATTTTGTTTGTTAAAAACACAGAGGCTTGCATATTGCCATATATCGATTATTCTACAGTCCCGCCGTGTGACAAGAATGGGGCAGCTATAATTCATCTACATTCTGGCATGCAGGAGTATATTCAGGAGGATTATTTACCAGGAACGGGTCATAAATTATACAGCAGTTATCTTGGTTGACCTTAGAAAGATGATGTTTACTTAAAAGAAGGGGGGGGGAAGTATAGAGGATTATTCATATAGAACTGGAACTTGAGAAGTTTCATTTTGCTGCAGCGATATTCCTCAGTTAAAGGCGTTCCAAACCTGTAAAATATGTGCCTCCCTGTTTGTTTTAGATGAACCTGAATCTAAGGCACTTATCGCTCCAGAATACTCCATCCACAGAAGACAATGGGTTTGTGGATTGCACTGACACCCCGCCCCCCGCCGCATCAAATATACTTAATCCCCGCAGGAAAATGGAAATCTCTCTGGATTTACCAAGAGTAAAATAGTCATTTCGCTGTATTATCCCCTTGTAATCCACGAATCACAGTGTGATACTTAGCATCTTTGGGAAGAGCCTCTGATTCAAATCCTGCTCAATGACAAGCACCCTGTGAATCGCTCTTTGAGCCATTCTGTCCTTAGCGGAGCTCAGAGCAACATTGTTTATCACAGATGATAATTCCTCAGAGAGTTCTGGGGTTGTTACTCAGGCTCTGTGCCATTCTGTGAAACCACCCCAGCTTTTACAATGGATGTTTTCTGACCCTACAGGAGCACAGCTTTTTCCTATGGTAGATTCATGCTCCATTGGTCTCACTTTTTAAAAGTTGTCACATGTACTTATTGCTCATGAAACGTATCAGGTTGCGGTCTCTGGAGGCTGAAAATGGTTTGTCTAGCCACAGAACAGGTACAGCAGGGGTGGCCTGGATTCACATTGCCCTGTCAATGTGTGTCAAGTCTAAACTAGGGCTGGTTGAAATTTTTTCATCAAAACTACTTTTTTTTTTTTACAGGAAATTGGGTTTTCCACTAACTAAAAATTTTTGTGAAAAATATCTGCTTTCTGCTGAAAATTTTGATGACAAACTAAATGCCTGAAAAATGAAAAGCTTGTGGTTTCCAGTAAAAAAAACCAACCAGTCACACATTTTGACCAAACCCCAGTATTTCTATTCGTAAAGGCACCACAGTACCACATGAGAGTTGTCTCCAGAGGGGTTTTACCCTTCATCTGCAGCCTGTGGGTGCGGGTCACTTGCCAGGATTATCTGGGTATATCTCACTTCATTTCCCTGTCACTGTGGGGGCCTCAGGCATTAGGTGCATCTCGGTCCCTCCTATTCTCTGCCTGTGTCACTGTGTCTGTCTGTGTCTCCTGTGGGCTGTAAATACTTTGGTCTAATTTCAATTGTTGGGTTTAGTGTGCAGGTGTTGGAGGCCTGACTTTCCCGTATTTTATAGACTAGATGATCTGGCGGTCCCTTCTGGCCTTAAACTCTATGACTTCCTGATTCCCATTCTCCCCTATGGGTAGGGATCTCTGCTGAGACTAAATCTCCCATGGTGCACTATGAGAAGGGACTCCTAGCACACACTTCTTCCCATCACCAAGGCCATCTATAGACAAGACAGAGCAAGGGACATGGTAAAAGACAGTCCCCAGCCTGCGGAGCTTTTGTTTTTGACAAAATTTTCAGCAGAAGAAAAACCTGTTGTTGTATTATATCATACAAAAGAAAACTTTGAAACAAAGAGTCGTTTCAAAAAATGGAAAAATTGAAACATTCCATTCCAAAAAAGTCAAAACTGAACATCTCAACCTTATCAGAAAGCTTGATTCCATTTTTTTTTCCAAAATGAAAATTTGTCAGAATCTCACGTTTCCACGAACCATGTCACTTTTGATGCATCAGCATTTTCCAAAAAAACAAACAAACCCCAGAACGTTCGGTCATAAAATTTCTGACCGGCACTACTTATGATAGAAGTCGAGTTCCATGTCGGAGTGATGGCATTACTGTTTTGCTTTAATTCTGTGGTAGTGAGAGTGACTGCCCTGCCTCTTCTATACTGATTGTAGCTCAATAACTGATATTGTCACCCTGCTGCCCTATTTACTTATGGTCCAGTGGCTAGGCCACTAGCCTATGGTCTGACAGACCTGGGTTCTAATCCCAGGTCTACTAGTGACTTTGGGCAAGTTGCTTCCCCTCACTCATTGTCTGTCTTGTCTACTTAGGGCGGGTCTACACTACAGCCTAAATCAATATAATTTGTCACTCAGGGGTGTGAAAAAGTCCCATTTCCCCCTCCCCACAAAGCGATGCAAGTTTCGTGCTCTCCACACTGGTGCCGTGTCTCTCGCCGACATAGCTTCTGCTTCTCACTGAGGTGGAGTAATTATGCCGAAAGGAAAGCGCTCTCCCATCGGCATAGTGTCTTCACCAGACAGATGCACTGGTGCAGCTGCATCGATGTAGCGCTGTAGCGTAGGCTCACCCTTAGATTGTAAACTCTTCAGGGCAGGGGCTGTATTTCACTACAGCTTGAAGCACGATGAGATTCTGAACTTGTCTGGGGCTTCTAAGTGCTACTGTAATACACTTAATAATAATTTACAGGACTTTCCTCAAAGTTTGCCCTGCTTTCTTCAGGTTCAGCAGACAGTGCGTGATAGACAAAGACAAGAGAAACCAGTGCAGGTACTGCAGACTGAAGAAGTGTTTCAGAGCAGGGATGAAGAAAGAAGGTAGGTGCTGTAAGGTTTTGGATCCTCTATTGTTTCAAAGCTAAGTGCTGTCTCTCACCCTATCCCCGCAACAGCAGATGTCACAATGGTGTTTCCATTTACAGAGCAGAAGCAGACGGTTCCCCATGAATCACAGTGAGATGTTTATTGCTTTTTCACTGCAGAAAGCCCATTATTTATTTCAGCAGCTGGGAATGTAATGTAGAGCCATGACCCTTTTCTTGAAGCAGAAAGGCCTTAGTATCTATTTTTCTAAATGAGTGTATAGATCCTTTGCTTCTTTACAGTTAATTCACTATTGGGTACAGAATAATATGAACTTTGTAGGACATCCTCCGTAACACGCTACAGTGGGAGTGTAGTCTTGTGGTCAAGGAAAGAGCCTGTGAAGCGCAGGGTGCTTGGATTCTATCCCTGGTTGTACCACTGTGTGACTTTGGGCAAGGCATTTCCACGCCTGAGCCTCTATTTCCCATCCCACCTTTTGTCTTATCTATCAAGACTAAAGGGTGGGGATTCTCTCCCTCTGCATCTACCACAATGTGGCTCTCTTTAGGGTTGGGTGGGAAACAGTTTTCCTGTCCCAAGAGAATTGCTGACATTTCAAAAATGTTCGCCTCCCAAATCGGGATAAAGAATCAAAATCTTGAAATTGTTCGTGAACGAAAAATCTGAAAACAAAATTCATTTTAGGTCAAAATGTTTCATTTTGATAATTATTTTGAAACATTTCAATTTCAACGTTATTCGTTTAAATTTTTTAAAGATTAATTTCCAAAAAGTTTAGAAACAAAAAGCCATTTTGACTCAAAAAAAGGGGGGGGGGGTGACCAGACAGCAAGTGTGAAAAATTGGGACAGGGGGTGTGTGGGGGGGGTAATAGGAGTCTATATAAGAAAAAGACCCCAAAATCGGGACCGTCCCTATAAAATCGGGACATCTGGTCACCCTAGTGGAGGGGGGACAGGGGAAAGAAATGTCCTGGTTCAATATTGTTGACTGTATTGTTTTAGCTGTTTTGGTCGTAGGATATTAGAGAGACAAGGTGGGTCAATCACCCATGGACAAACACTTTTCACAAAATGATCACCCCATATACGACCTTTGTCCTCATCATCAAAGGAAACCTGCACAACACCTTCAAAAGATGAGCCTGGGAGCTAAAATTCACAGCTTTGCTGGGCACTCAAATTCATGGTCATAAAGACACTGGATTTATGGTTTATTACACCAATCTGTACCCCTCAAATCCCCCTTTTTTGTCCTATGACCGCAGAGGCGTTAATGGGCCACTTCACCTTGAATGGTCTCTTGCAATACCGCTTAACTGCTCATGCTAAACAATCTGTTCCATCTTGGCTTTAGCTGTAACACTCTGGGCACTTTTCTCCGAAGTGGAAAAGAGCTCGGAGTTGCTTGAAAGCTCGTCTCTTTCACCCACAGAAGTTGTTTCAATAGAAGATATTACTTCACCCCACCTTGTCGCTCTGGTTCAAGATTGTCCAACCGGGATGTTTCAACAATTATGAAACCATTTTAACCAAAATAGTCTTGAGTCTGGTGTTTCGTCAAACCTGACACTGTTTCATGAAGAGTTTTGCTTTCAACTAATCAGCAAAATTCCCGACCCTAATATACATAATAATAATACTTGCCTGCTTCAGAGGAGTGTTTTGAGATTTAATTTACTAATGAGCTGGTGGTCCCTTGTGGTCTATGACTCTATGAATGTGATACTAGCCCTGCATTAACCTGGAATCAGGAGAGTTATAGAATCATAGGACTGGAAGGGACCTCGAGAGGTCATCTAGTGCAGTCCCCTGCCCTCATGGAAGGACTAAGTATTATCTAGAAGTGTAAAGCATTATTTAATAGAGGTCCAGGACTGCTCTTGTTTATGAACAGCACCAATATGTCCCTCATAACAATTAAGTCTTGATCACGCTCCCATTGAAATTGATGGTGAAACTGCTATTGACTTTATTGGAACAGGATGAAGGCCCTCATTAGTATTGCTATCATACTCTGCATCTGTTTGGAGACTGACCATTTAACTCCAGCTTGTTCTATCAAATATTATCGGATGCACTTTGACACATTTCCAACTGGTTCACAAATGAAGAGATAACTGGGCTATTGCGATGTGTCTAAGCAGCATCAGTTGGCAGGAAAGACCTTTGTACCAAGATGCTGTCATAGATTAGGAAAATGCTTCAGCTGGGATGCTGCTTGAAAGCCTTGAACAGCTACTTTACCTGAGTTACACTATGAAAAGCACTTGCCTTGCTATTTGCTATGGTATCTCCGGCATCTGATCATCTATCACCTACTTGATGGGACATTGCTGGTGATACTTCTGTACCTAGATTGTAAGCTATTTGGGCAAGGGCTGTCTTTTAGCTCTGATTGATTCCACTCTCACTTTGACCGGGTTCTCTGCCTGCCCACACACTGAATACATGTGAAATCTCAGGCTGTTTGGTTGAGCAGCTGAAGGAAAATATCATGTTCTTTATCAGATATTTTAAGGGTGAATAATCTATGCCGATACAGTAAGAACACTGGGTGAAATCCTGGCTTCAACTGATCTCAGTGGGAATTTTGCCATTGACTTCAGTGGAGCCAGGACTTTACCCACTGAGATCAAATCTCTTGCCAAACGTTTGACTATGTCTTCCCTAGACAAAATGAGAGTGCTAAAATTTGGCATAGGAATTGTTTTCTGATAGGAACCAGCAAGAACATAACTTAAATGTTAGCATATAGTGGATGGAGTGGTTACAAGACGTGGCATGTTTCATTGCCTGGAAATATTGAAATCTAGTTGATCAGCACTATTACTTGGTTTGTAGCTTCATTTTTAAAAATAGATTTTATAATAACGGTTGTAAAACTTTGGCTTACTCATTTAATATTGACTGCAGCCTGGTGACTCTCTCTAAGTTCCACATAATCAAATTCTTTGAAGTTCAACTTATGAACTTCACTGCTGATTTTGTGATTTCTCCCCCCGCCCCCCCGCTTTTTTTTTTTGTAAACTGGTAGGAAATATTTTTATGCACCTAGAGCAGTTTCTTGACTGACTGCACACTATACTGAATGCAAAAAGTGTGCATTGTTTTCTTGCAGGATGGTGTGCACAAAAATTTGAATCCAGTTCTTGACTCTAAGTAATATTCAGCTTTATGAAAAAATCCTTGTCTTCTGATTGTTCAGTAGCTATGGTAATAGTGGAAACATTTCTGCATTGCCCTTTGGTTACATGCACCCACTATATCATCATAACACACTGAGACAATTAGACACAACTCTGTGGAATTTGGCACCTTCTTCATTACTATATTTTAGCAAGCTTATTTGTAATAGCAACCAGGCTTTCCAGGATGTGGCAACAGCACCATCTTTTCACAGTACATGGAAAAGATCTGACATATTTATTATTCAGATTCAGAACATGTCTTTGGTGTGGTATTACGAGGCTGTATCATCATCACTACAGAGTATGATCACCACTGCCAGACCTATTGCTGAATATGTTCAGGTGCAATCCTGGAAACTTTGTGTTCCTAAAATGTTTTCCTCTTGACGAAACTCATCAATAACCTGGAATGTTGGGTCTGGAGTACCATAACAGAGCAGGGTGGGAATTGGTTTTTCCATCCTGCAAATATTTTTGAGTTCAGAAATTTTTCTGTCTAATTCTGTCTAAAATCAGACAGAAAAGTCAAAATCTCAAGAATATTCATGAACCAACACCTACATCTATTTTCTTTGGTTTGGGTCAATTGAAATGTTTGGTTTCAATAATTTCAAAATGTTTTTAGTTTATTTTTAAAATGGAATGAGTGTTTGATTTCAACTTTTTCTGGACTAATTAGGTTAAATTTTTAATTGAAAAGTCATTGCAAACCACAAAAACTGGAATTTGATATTTTTAAAATGTCAACATGAAATATTCTGAAAATTTCAAAACTGTATTTCTTGACATTTTTGCAAGTTGAGACATTCATCTAACCCAATCCTATTTCCCAAGCAGATCTGGTTTTGACAAACTGGCATTTTGGGATGTAGGGATCCAGGATATTGTTACCTAAACTGGCATTTGCCAGGACCTAAGGCTGCCACCTGTTTTTGTGAAAAGTGTCATTGGATTTCTGACCTTGGTTTTACATCTCATCTGAAAGACGCCCAAAATGAGTTGTATACTCCAAACTAAAGAATTTGTCTTAAAGAATTAGTAAATGGTAAAAGTCTCAATGACTTCAAACAGAGCAAAATTAGGCCCAAATTGAGCACTTCTAAAAATCCTACTATAAAATCTCTGACAATAGAGCACTATTTAAAAAACCTGTGTCACATTAAGTACATTTTAATTACACATTTTAATGACCATAGAGAAAGCAGCATCTGAAATTGTGGAGCAAAAGCACTGGAATATAACCATTTCTCCTTACCATTAATCGTCCTCTTGCTGTTTCCTAAATGTTCTCTTTTTATTTAAAGGGCCTTTAACCCTGAAGCCATGAGTCTACCTCTTCTGTTAATTTTGATTCCTGAGAGTTGGGGCTGTGAACGTGTTACTGAGTGGTTTGGGAGAGATTATAGGTTTCAAGTCATTCAAGGAACTGATGTGGGAGACTAGAATGTGACCAGATATTCTCAGGTCGCTGGTTGAACTGGCTTAGGAGAATGCAGCAGGATATGTAGGTTGGTTCGTTGAAAGGCATTAAATATTCTTAACTCATTGGTAGAATTGGCTGGAGATAACAGAAGGACCTTGAAAGATCATCGAGTCCAGTCCCCTGCCTTCATTAGCAGGACCAAGTACTGTCCCCTGACAGATTTTTTGCCCCAGATCCATAAATGGCCCCCTCAAGGATTGAACTCACAACCCTGGGTTTAGCAGGCCAATGCTCAAACCACTGAGCTATCCCTCCCCATTGACATAGCTCGGTCAATATACATTTGAAGTGTAGAGTAAGTGTGTTTAAGTGTCGAGAGTAAAGAGCCCATATGCCACTGAGGGCTCGTCTTCACTGCCATGCTGCACCAATGCAGCTGTGCTGATGTAGCGCGTCTAGTGAAGACGCGCTCTGTCGGTGGGAGAGCGCGTCCCCATTGACGTAATTACCCCACCTTGATGAGAGGCGGAAGCTTTGTCGGCGGGAGAGCATCTCCTGCCAACGTAGTGTGGTGCAGACACCGCTGTAAGTCAATGTAACTTACATCAACTTAAGCGGTAGTTACATCGACTTAAGCAGCAGTGTAGATCAACCCTACATGTCCATAAGAGTCTAACACCTTTCAACTCCTTTGAAAATCCCGGCTTTAAACTTTGTGGGACTCAGTTTACCAATCAGTAAATAGAATTAATATTTAAGTCCTCGATACCCGTTTGAGGGAAAACATAAATGTTTGTAAAATTCCTTGGGTTCCTCTGATAAAGGGTATGTGAAGAAGTAGAAAGGATTATATTAATGATTATTATTCACTGCAATTTCTTTTGCTAGGCAGGCATCCAGGGCTTTTTTGATGAATGGCTCAAAACCTTCATAACTTGGTTCTTAGCTGCAGTTTTCACATCTTCTTTGCCTGATTTTGAAACCACAAGCTCAGAATCTATGGCCATAATTTGGCACCCGCAAGTAATTGCAGACACAGCCGAATGCATTCATGTCTTCTATACCTCACTGTACTCATAAAGCAGGCAGTTACATGGTTAGTGCAGTTTAGTTGTAGGTGCAAAATCACACCTACAACATCAGAAGTTGGATTCAGGCCTTTTGAAAAAATCAGACTCTTCTGCTCAGCCCAGGCGACAGAAAGGGTCAATTTGTTACTGTGGATCAGAAGATTGTGAAAGCTCTGTGCTCACCAGATGTCACCAGATCTCCTTGCCAGATTCATTATTGTGTAACTCATAGTTGTCAATCTGCACACACACACACGCACTTGCTTCAGGACCTCCAGTTGGCTTGTTGAAATCATTCCAAGAATGGCAAAGCTAAATGAGGACGCTGATTGTTATAGAGCAATTAATTTGGACGGATGGTTATTAAACGGAAGTTTTTGCCTAAACGTCTCTGGAAAGTGATGGGTTTGCTGCTGCTGAGGTGGAATCAATGTTGACACTGTTATGTGTTGGATTCCAGGCTGCTGCACACTCATGACTCATGTGTTCTGTTCCCAGTTCTAGCCTGTGTGGCAATGTAGCAAGGAGAGAAAGGTTTGGGAAATAAGGTCTGTTTGTTGCAATTCCACTAAATGGATGACAAACACAGCACTATTTATTCAGGAGCCCAATAGGTGCAGTGCTTTGCAATCTGCCTGGATTCTGATTGGCCAGCATGTTCAATGCACTCCTGATGGTAGAAAGGTCCAGGTTGGCTCTAATGATTTAAACTCTCTCTTCTGTGTCAGATGCAGAACGTATTAAGTTTGATTTGTACTTTCCACAGGCAGGATAGTTCAAACATGCCAGGGCATGTTGGTTGTAGCTATAACAAATTCCCTGTTTGTCTCTTCAGGGATACAGGCTTAAGCAGTAATCAGGGACCCATGGCAAGGTTCCTTCACTCCCTCCTCATTATTGAAAAGTTCTGGGCATACCCTTCCTTCCAGTGCTGCCATCAGAAGGTTGGCTTCTTTTTCTGCTGTGTCTGCAGCAGTGACTTCCCTTCCAGACAGTACCGTGTACACTGACGGACTCTGACAGGGGCAAGCATAAGTGGCAGAGCTCTTTTGGATGGGTAGTGGGCTGAAGGAAACCCAAATGAGACTACAGCGTTGCCTATTCCCCAGTAGCTCGTGCAACACAATCGTCACTATCCCTTTGTTCTTTGGCTGTAAAACAGGAGTTGTCTATTCCACCCTATCACTTTGCCTGTGGGTTGGTTGGCATTATAATTGCAGGGTGATAGACCCGGATTAATGAGAGAGGCTAGTAAAGTCTGCAGGGGAGTGAAGCTTTCACAGTCTGAGTGTGACAATGTGGGTTCAGACAGTAACAACACACAATATAAAGACCTCGCTCCATATTCCCGCTCAGCTGTTAGTCAGCACAGGTTGATCTGCTACAGTGTCAGTCGTTATATTAATCAGGAAGGGTCTGGGGCAGGCATTGTTCAACCGCCAGGCCTGAGCTGTGGAATTCCCCTCCACAGGAAGTATATCGGGGAGGGGGGGCCTTGAGGGAATTGCATTTCTCATTTAGGTCAGGAGGTCTGTCTGTGACTCAGCTGAGGTCTCTCTTCACGTCTGCTCTGCTCTTGTGCTTTTTCCATTCCTCTAACCGGGATGGGAAATGATTACAGCTGGTCATTTATTTTGATGAAAGGCTTTTTCATGGAAAGGTGGTGTTTCAATGACCACCAACGCTACTTGACGAAGGCTATTCAGCACATTAGTGGCAGATTTAGAAATATAACCCAGATCTCCTGCCTCAGGTATTCTGAGCCTCAGGGATTCTGCTGCCCTCTGCGAATAACGCCAAGCATAGATCCCTACAGGTAAAGGATGTTCCTCCATGCTATCAACACTGACAGCTACCTGAAAAATCTCAGTGAACACAGACCAGTAACATCCCCTCACAGTGATTTCCCTACACCCCACCCCTGAATTTCCCCAACACCCCCCCAGTTTTGTGAACTAGTTACATGCCAATTTAGTGACACCCCCCCTCAGTAAATTCGAACCTCCCCCCCCTTTCAATTCCTGGGGAGGCCACTGCCCCTTATGGCTCTAGTCCTGTGACTATGGGCTTGTCTACACGGTGACTTAGTGCACAGCAAGCCAGGGTGTGAATCCACAGCACACGAGCTTGTCATGTCAAATCAAATCATGTCTTGTCAAATCCGAAGGCCAAATGTCCACACTGCAATCAGTTGACCTGGGCTCTGAGACTCGCTGCCACAGGCCTTTTTTTTTTTTTTTTGCTGTGTAGATGTACCCTTCATGCCCAGCAGGCTAGTGCGCTGTGGAGTCACACCCTGGCTTGCCACGCATTTAGTTGCCCTGTAGGCAAGCCCTTAGGAACTCACCCCAGAGAGGACCATTTGATGCAATTTCAGGTTTTGTGTCTTGAGCAACTATTCAAGGGGCACAGACATTTGTGGTCTGGGAGTACCTGAGTCTTGCCCTAACTGTGGAACAAACTTCTCCTGGAGACAGTAGGCTACAGGTGACGGTAGGATACTGCATCGGATTTGGCCCTTAGTACAAGTTTGCCAACTCCAATGCAAATTCCAAGCATGATGGTTTGGTGGGGTGCCCAGAGAGCAAGTGTGAAAAATCGGGACAGGGAGTGGGGGGCGGGTAATAGGAGCCAATATGAGAAAAAGACCCAAAAATCAGGACTATCCCTATAAAATCGGGACATCTGGTCACCCTATGGTTTGGGTTGCTGGCGTCATCCATTTTTCGGAGTACCAGCCTTTCCGCCATCACAGTCACATGCAGCATTTCAGATTGACCTCGCCCCTATTTTTACGAGCATAATAAATATTGCAATGCAGTTACCATGAAGCAATCGCTCGATTTCATAGTATGTAAAATATTAACTATGTGTGATGTGTTATGCCACGGCTTCTTAGGTACTTTTAGTGATAACACCAAAATCACCTTGAGAAAGTCATTCTGTACCATCCACTTACACCAGAAGATAGACCTTATCAGTGTGTGCGGGAAGTACTGAAATATGTGCCATAAAAGCTATATTAGAAACTTGTGTGAGATAAACAAGGAACAATTCAGTTCTTTTAAAGGGAGCTGATCAGTATGGAAATATTAATGGGTTTATTTAGCTTTATGGGACCTCTATAAAATAAGTGGTGGGGTTTGGTTATATGGCCCAATCCGCCAACCCTCCTCACATGCGTAATTCCTCCAACCCTCCTTCACATGAGAAGGCCCATTCAACACAACAGGGCTATGTGGGTGAGTCGGATTTCCAGAATCAACCCCCAAGTTTTATTGCTGCAAAAATGTCCTTGCCTATTGTAGGGTAGAATTCAGCAAAGCTTGTTTCTAGTTGATTTCATGACTGGCTTTCTAAGACTGTGGATGGTGAGATTCCTTCTGCATGCTGCAATCAGTTATGACTTTTCCTGATACACCTGAGAACGGGCAATAACATTTAACATTTAACCCAGGAGTAGGTATCCTACAGCTGCAATACATCAGAGCTACTAGCTTCCATGGGTGGTAAATTAAGGGGATGATCCTGCAAACACACTTTCATTCAAGCCGCACTATTGAAAGATCAAGCCCTCAACATTGCTCACTCTGCTAACTTGCACATGACAAGTGCAGAATAGATTCTATTGACTACTTAGATTGTAAACTCTCTGGGGTAGAGACTATCTTGCTGCTCTGTTTGTACAGCACCTAGCACAATGCACTCCTTGTCTGAGACCAAGGCTCCTAGGTGCTACCAACATGCAAATAATAAGTATAGCATCTGAAAGCCATGCTTTGGAGCATCTGATCTTCTCACATCTGTCTTTAGATAAGAACAGCCCCGGGTTGTACAGAAATGGCGCCAACCCCCTACGGTAGAATACTGTAGTCTTTTAAGGGGAAAGGATGGTCCCGTGGTTGGACGCTGGCTTAGGATGTGAGGGACTTGGGCTCAATCCTCTGCTCTCCCATGGCTGTCCCGTGTGACCTTGGGACACTTAGCCTCTCTGTGCCTCAGTCCCTGATCTGTACAATGGGGATAATAATGCTTCCCTCCCTCCCTCCCAAGGCGGTTGTGAGGATAAAGGCATTAAAGATTGCGAAGATTGACTGATGAAACGCCCCACCTAAGAAATAGGCATTATCATTTTTTTAAGAAGATAAGGTGCTCCCCGTGTTACTGATGATCCCAGGTCTTAGAAGGGATGTGTACACACAGTACCTAAGCATTACACCATATTCCGGTGACTCTTTTGTGTGGGAATCATGCAGTATACTCTGTTATCCCCAGACCCCCAAAAGAGGGAAGACCTACACAGCAAACTCAAATTCTCTAGGGCCAGATACTGTATTTCTGAAGAGGGTAGATAACAGAAAATATTTATCCTGTCACTGACTGGGGTCTTTCACCTTCTTGGCTCTTAATATAATTAGGGCAGGTAAGTGGTTCTATCTAGAGCCCTTCCTCGTGCCCCATCTTCTCTCAGTCATGACAAATGATGCAAGGCAGGGCTTAAATTCTCCCCCAGTATCTCCCGGGGCTTCAGGGCTTTTGCTCTATGGGGTGCGATGGGATTCGGGGCTTTAGCCCCGTGGGGCTCGCCAGGGTTCCCATGGGTTTGACAATATTTACCGGAGCTCTGCTCCAGACGGTTCCAGCTGAATTTAAGCCCTGATGCAAGGCCTTCAAGATGCACCCAGCTTCCACTTGGCAGTAAGAAATTGGTGTGAGCTCTGGAATCTCCAGTCTCACGACAAGGCTGGAAAACTACCGGTAACAGCAGCTTTCTTCCACATCGAGGAGGGTCTGGAGGGAGATACTGTTCCGTGAAATGTGCCCTGGAACCTGAAGACGTCTCTACAGCCCAGCTACATTATGGGCAGCCTGCGCTTCCTCTCCACCAAAGGACTTTAGTCACCGCCAAGGGAGTTCGGTCTCCATGTCGAATCAGTCTTTGGCAGGGCCAACCTTAGGGAACATGGCACCCTGGGCGAACTGGCATTTTGGTGCCCCCTCATTGCCCCTGGCCCTGGCCCCCTTGGCTCCCCAGGTGCTCCACCCTGCCTTCCTCCCTATCCCCTGCACTGTGCTGCTTTTACCCCTAATGCCTACTCCCCCTCCTGCACCCCTAATCCTACACCCCCTTCACTCCCAACCTCTGCCCCCTCCTGTACCCAACACCGCCCCCTCCTGAGCCCCTAACCTCTACACTGTGCCCCCTTCACTCCTACCTCCTGCACCTCCCTCCTGAGCCCCTAACCCCTGCCCTGTGACCCCTTTCCCCCTAACCCCTTCCTGCACCCATGTGGGGAACCTGACCTGGATGCATAAAGCTGCTGGCATTGCTGCTCGCTCCTCCGCCCCACGCAGCCCTAGGGGGTTGGGGGCCGGGAGGGGGGGAGGAAACAAGGAGCTGTCAGGGCTTCCTGCATCCAGGTCACTTTCCCTGTGGGCAGGAGAGCAGCAGCTCCTGATGCCTCAGCACAGCCCAGGTGGGCAAGTGACCGGGATGCAGGGAGCCCTAGTGTGTGTGTTGGGGGGACTGTGTGAAGGAGTATGTGTATGTGTGTGTTGAGGGGAGCGTGTTGTGTTGAGGGGAGTGTCTGTGTGTGTGTGTGTGTGTGTGTGTGTGTGTGTGTGTGTGTGTGTTGGGGTGTGTGTGTGAAGGAGTGTGTTGTGTTGAGGGAAGTGTGTGCGCGCCTGAGTGATGAGTGCGCTCTCTTTAAAAAAGCACTCAGGGTCAGGAGCCTGAACTAGGCCTGTTCAGACACACGCAGCTGCCAGCAGCTCTGGATCCAGAGAGGCAGCAGCACACACGGATTCTAGTGGAAATCGGGTACCTGGGTGTGGGGGAGGGGGACACCCTGCCATCAGCCCCCCTCCTCTGCAGAGCGGACAGGAGGATGCTCCCAGTCCGGACCCCAGGAAGAAGGGGGGCGGGGAAACACAGGAACAGCAACGGCTGCACAGGTGGAGCAGAGCGGAAGAGGGGCACCCCTGCTCCGGAGGAGCCACCTGGCTCCGAGGCCGTTTGTCTCTCCTGCTCCCCCACGCTGCTGCTCGCCTGCCTGCCCTGCCGTCTCCATCAGCCCCACTGGCCTCTCGGCAGCAGGTCAGGTGGGAATCCAAACCCTGCGCACGGCGCCCCCTTGGGTGAGCCGTCCTGGGTGGGGGCCCATACCGCCCACCCCAAAGGCTGGCCCTGGTCTTTGGTCTCTTCACTGAAGCCCCCATAAGAGCGCCAGTTGTTTTTCTGCCTAAAAGGAAGACCCCACCCCCACCCACACACACTCGTTTTACTCAGGCTGCCGAACGGAGGGTAACATTTGGTCACTATGGCCCAGAGTCTCAAAGGTGCCCATGGGAGTTAGGCACCTAAATCTATTTCAAAGGCTTGCCACTCATTGCCACTCACCCAGTCTGATAGCATCTTAGTTTACAGCTAGCTGCTCCTAAACGGGTCTGGTATTTTAAGGACATGAGCGGCTTTTAAGCAAAACCTTTTGAAATGCCAAAAAAGAAGATGACGATGACGAAGCAAATAACATAACTAGGAAAGCACAACTCTTTCCACAGGCTATTGAAACATCTTCATGGGTTCTGCTTTTTTATTCAAGTGCCAGCCTTAGAATACTGGTATCTTTCAAACTGATGGTTAAAGGGATGACTAGGAGAACATGGCTGGGTACAATATTATTATTTAATATTTGCATTGCAGCAACTCCTGGGAGTCCTAAAGAACATTCCTATTGTGCCAGCCACTGGCCATACATATGACAAAAAAGAGCCTGTCCCAGGGAGTTTGCAACATATAGTTATATAATATAAACTTGCAACGTCCCAGGGGGTTAATATACAGTAACTCCTCACTTAAAGTCGTCCCGGTAAATGTTTCGTTGTTACGTTGCTGATCAATTAGGGAACAGGCGCTTTGAAAGTTGTGCAACGCACCCTTCTAACGTC
This sequence comes from Chelydra serpentina, assembly GCA_037349315.1. Classification (NCBI taxonomy): domain Eukaryota; kingdom Metazoa; phylum Chordata; order Testudines; family Chelydridae; genus Chelydra; species Chelydra serpentina. The sequence goes on from JBAIAC010000026.1 coordinate 34,026,613, forward strand.
GTTTGGCAGCCGCCTGCTTTGTCCACTGCTTGCAGGGAGAGCAGCCTGTTGCAGCAAGCTGGTGGGGGCTTGGAAGCAGGGTGGACCGGCAGCCCCCCCCCCATCAGCTCCCCGCTCCCCTAAGTTCCCTGTGCTGCAGATGCTCAGCAGGGTATCTGCTGGCAGTTCAGCTGTCCCTCCCCCCATTGCCATGTGCTGCTCCTGCCCTCTGCCTTGGCCCTGCTCCCGAGCCTCCTTCTTGCTGTGCGGGGGGAGTGAAAGGGGTGTGGAGGGGAGAGGGGAGCTAATGTCAGGCCCCCACCAGCTGCCCCCCACGTCTCCCCCGGCCCCTCCTTGCTGCCCCCGTGCACCTCTCTGAGTGTCCCTTCCTCTCCCTTGCAGCTCCATGCTGCCTCCCTGCATCAACTGCCTGCCGCTGCAGGCAGGGGTGGCAAGTTGTATGGGCCCGTGGTGCTGGTGCTCCACCAATATGAGAGCACGGGGGCCCGGCTCCACCAAAGTTTGTAGCCGGGTCTCTCCCCTTGCCCCTGCGTACCTCCCCCAGCACGTCCCACCTGGCCCCGCCTGCCACCCCCGGGCAATTTAAAAGGGCCTGGGGCCCCCACCGGCAGCGCAACAGGGCTAAGGAAGCTTCCTGCCCGCTCTGCTTCTGGAAGTGGCCAGCAATGGCCCTGCTGGGGGTGGGGGTGGGGGTGGAGAGGGTGTGTGTGTGTGTGTGTGTGCATCCGTCCATCCGTCCTGCCCCTGCCATGAGCTGCGGCCTGTGGGCAGTGGTGCGTGGAGACCCCTTCGCGCTGCCCCCCCCCCCCCCCCCCCGCCTGGGAGCTGCTGCTAGAGAAGGGTGTGGGTTGCTTTCAGGAGCCACCCGAAGTAAGCGCTGCTCCCCTCACCCTCTCCTGCACCCCAGCCCAGCCCCCGCACCCAAACTCCCTCCCAGAGCCCATCCCCACACCCCAACCGCCTGCTCCAGCCCAGAGCCTGCTCCCTGCACCCCCGTCTGCACCCCAACCCCTTGCCTAGCACAAAGCCTGCACCCAAACGCCCTCCCAGAGCCTTAGGAAGGTGGTGGGGTGGGCAGGACTTGGACTTGTTCTGGGCACCACCAAAAATTATACAAACCTGCCGCTCCTGGCCGTAGGGTCCTAGTGCCCTCCATCCAGATTGGCCTGGCCCTTCCCCCTCAGACCCTTTAATTTTCCGGCAGGCCCCTCCACCAGTACAGCTGCCCCACCCCCCACGACACCCACAGTCACCGCTCCTGCCCCACACGGCGAGGGAGATTCTTGGACCTGAGAGGGACCCTAGGAGCATGTGCAGTGACAGTGGTGGGGGTGAGCGTGCTGCGGGGGGGGGGGCGGGAAGGGGAGAAGGGCCCCTCCCCCAGAGCTCGTTGCTGCGGGCAGGGAAAGGGCTGGGGGGGACTCCTCTCTGGCTCCAGTCCTGGGGCAGCCTGCCTGCACCCCAAACTCATCCCCAGCCCTGCCCCACCTCAGAGCCCACACCCCCAGCCAGAGCCTTCACCCCGCCCACCCTAACCCTCTACCCTAGCCATGAGCCTCTCCAACACCCCAAACACCCTATCCCTAGTCCCAGCCAGAGCCCTCACCCCCCTGCACCCTAACCCTCTGCCCCAACCCTGAGCTCCCTCCTGCATCATGACCCCCCTCAGCCCCAGCCCCACCCCACAGCCCTCACCCCAACCCTCGGCCATAGCCCTGAGCCCCCTCCAACACCCCAAACCCCTCATCCCCAGCCACATCCCAAACCCATCCCCAGCCACACCCCTGCACCCCCTCACTCCCCCAAACTCCCTCCCAGAGCCTGCACCCCAATCCCCAGCCCAGGGCCTGCACCCCAGACCTCCTCCCTAGGTTGCCTAGATAGCAAATGTGACCAGTCGGGACGGGGTAATAGGCGACTACATAAGAAAAAGCCCTGCATATCGGGACTGTCCTTAAAAAAAGCGGGACATCTGGTCACCCTACTCCTCACCCACCCAAACCCTTGAGCATACTGCCTCCTCGTCTCCGCTTGCTGAGCTAATTAACAAGGCAGTGTATTTAAAGGGAGGGACACACACACTCTCTCTCTCTCTCTCTCGCCCCCTCCCTCCTTTCCTGCTGCTTTGTAGAGTGTGAGAGTTAACCCTTGAGGGCTCAGCCACTTGCTAGTTCATCATTTAGCAGTAAGGCATTCCTTGGGAAATATCCCACCCTCTGACTTCACCACCTTAATAAAGCTTCACAATCATCATCACTGTGTACCAATATGAAATTGTTTGTTTAAAACGTATACCGTGTGTGTATATATATATATAATATAATAAATATAAAATAATAGTATTTTTCAGGTGAAAAAAATTTCCCTGGACCCTAACCCCCCCTCCCATTTACATTAATTCTTATGGGGAAATTGGATTCGCTTAACATCGTTTCACTTAAAGTCGCATTTTTGGGGAACATAACTACAATGTTAAGTGAGGAGTTACTGTATTAAGAACTGCAGTAGAACCCTTGCTTACTAGAGTTAAACCTAGTCTGCCCATCTGAGTCATCCCGGTATGTAACCAAAGGGAGTTTTGATTTCAAACATGTGCGTAGGAGTAGGTAGAGATGTACTGTACTATTGTTACGTGCTAAACCTTGCTGCTCCCGGAGCTTTAAGAAGCCATGGATTGAATTTCTGAGCTGTATTTTGCCAAAATGTATGAACTGTCAGGATACTGTTGAATCTTTGTTCAGGATCCGTCCTTGCGTATGCTTATTGCACTGATCATTCTTTGCTGCAGTGAATCCATAGTGTGTGAACAGAGTTCAGCAGGCTAAACTGATGCAGAAATTAAAGGATGCTGTCATTCTCAGCAAAGCCACTTGTTACTCTATTACTTTACCTGCTTTCTGTGCTCAGAGCAGAACAGACCTTTTTCACAGCTAGTTTCTGTTTGCAAAGAAAGGGGAGATTTTTTTCCCCTTGGCTGGGCTTTTATTCAATAGGCAAATCCCATACCATTAGAGCATTTTATTTTGCAGAGCATCCTGAAAACAAATTGTATCCCAATGTGCTTAACAAAGTTCAAGGGTCAAGGGTTGCTAAGTCTGGCTGAGCCGTGGGAAAAAATGTAGTTGCAAATAATTTATTTCAAAGAAGTTCCCCCCCCGGGTCGGTAAATGGTCTAAAAGTATCCTTGTGAACCAACTGCAAGAGGGTGAAAATTCCATTTTGAGAACAAGAATGGCAACTTTCAACTGGATCTAGGGCTGGCCGGGAAAATTCCATTACCGTTAAAAATGTTGAAGTTTCAGAATTTGTTTTCCTTCCTCATTGGAATGAACCGAGCCGGTTTGAAATTTTTCATGAAAAAACATAAGACCCCCTCCCAGAAGAGCCAACTCACCTGGCAAGTGGAAGATCTAAACACAAATGTCTCATCGGCAGAGACTTGAAGTAGGTTCTCCCATGTTCCAGCGGAGCACCCTACCCATTGGGCTATAGCCCCAGGCTTTCTCAAGCTCTCCCATTGGAGTTATTTCTCTTTGCACAAATAATTATGTAACCCCTTTGGGGTTTAGAGAGCAAGGCCTCTTTAAATCTTTTTGAGTTACAATTAAATATTCAGTAGGCCAGAGCAAAAGATACTGACTCTAGCCCAGGAGCGACAAAGGGTCCTGTGGCACCTTATAGACTAACAGAGGTATTGAAGCATAAGCTTTCGTGGGTCAATACCCACTTCTTCGGATGCAAGCAGTGGAAATGTCCAGAGGCAGATATACATGTGCAGGGAAGATTTGGGCTAGAGATAACGAGGTAAGCTAATCAGGGAGGGTGAGGCCCTCTTCTAGCAGTTGAGGTGTGAACACCAAGGGAGGAGAAACTGCTTTTGTAGTTGGCTAGCCATTCATAGTCTTTGTTTAGTCCTGAGCTGACTCTAGCCCAGTAGTTTGCTCACACAGAGAAACCCAAGTGCTTGCTTGCTTACTTGGCTGACATTTTGTCATCCCTGATGAGTGCTCAGAGTGTGACTCTCAACATCATAAACAGGATTCCTCTGTGGTGTTTGGCTGCTGTCATTGAAGGCAGGAGCTCTTCCCATTAGAGATTTGGTGCTTGATCACTATTAAACAGAGGGGACCCAAAGCTGAGAGACTGTGATAAATCCAGTGATACCAGAACACCCTATGAACCAAAGAACCCCATCCAAGGCCAGTTGAGATTTTCTTACTGCTTTCAATTGTAAAGCCAGGTAGCATTCCATTCATTTTCTTTTGCAGCACACTGAGTGGTAGAGCCCAGAGCTGAAAGGTCAGTGCAATTTTATCCAGCAGATGAGAGCGGGTTTGTCTATCTGTCTAGAAAGAAAATCCTGGCAGACAGTGTGATACTTTCTCAACTGAGAAACTTTTGCAAGTGTCTGAACAAGTTGCTGAATGTCTGACAATTTATGACCTGGGAATTGTTTCCCCTTGTGTACGAAGGGAAGAATGTTTCCAAAGGGGAGTTATGTTGCTGTTATTAATGGGAGACTTTGAAATGTTCTTGCAGCGATCATTTGTGTGTGTCCTTCAACCAGAATTTGAAATAAATCTTTTCTTTATATACTTCCTTAGTTATGCACCAGCATCCTCTTTTGGTAGCTAGCCCATTGATCAGGAGTGAGCTCGTCTAAGGAACGATCAGCATCATGAACAAGTCTGCTGGTCTTTTACGGGGAGGGTTACAGAATCCGTGGGTTTCTTTAATGCAGTGATCATAGAGATGATTGTTGCTCTTCCTCAACCCCAACCTCATCACTGGGAAATCATCCTGGAGACCTAGTCCCAGTACCAGGAAATACAGTACAATTTTTGCTGGGTTCTCCTAATGCAAAGGCCCAAACTGGATTTTCCATTGTCACATGTGCAACTAAAAGAACATGGCCAAGTTCTTACCCTTTAAGGACTAGCACAGACCTCACTGCTTTCTGCTCCAAGTGCAAGGCACACTTCTTTGACCTTGCCTTCTCTACCAAGCACAGAGCACCACATCTATGTATTAAAACAACAACAAAAAAAACACCTACCAAAACAAGACACTCCACTGCACATGCTTCTCACTCTGAGGAGAGGATAAGAAAACAAACAACGCGTGGCAGAGATGTAGTCACATTTCTTAATGCGCTTCAGGAAGGAGCTCAGATACTATGGTGATGAGTGTGGATAAGACTGTGTATAGATCAGGATAGAAATAAAGTAACCCTCCATAGGCACATCACACAACATTTCTCTCAGTGGTGTGAGTGCGGCAATAGTGTGATGGGGACACAAGCCACTGAGAAATATGACCACATCACGCAAACCTCAAACAACTTCCTATTCATTTCAGGGTCCCATTCAGAAGTCTCTTCCCAGATTTTAAAACTTTCCATGGCGTTGCGGCATTAAATCTCATGGATTTAGAGCCTGATCTATGGACCATTGAAATCAATGAAAAGATTCCCATTTACTTCTTCAGCCTTTGGATGAGGCTCTTAATCTCTCTCTCTCTCTGCACCCTTGCCAGCTTGCTCTGCTCATCTTGCACCATCCTCTCTTACTCTTACTTGCCACTCATACTTCATGAGCTGCCTCTTCTGCAGCTCTTGGCATCTGGACCAGCCTGCCTGTATTTCTTCATGTTGTCAACTCTCGACCTCATCTTTTCTCCCTGGCTCTGATTTCCCACCCACTTCTGCTCCAATTTGTATGAGACAAGGTGGGAGAGGCAATATCTTTTATTGGACCAGCTTCTGCTGGTGAGAAAGACGAATGGTTGACTTTGTGAAACACTTTGGGGACAGTTTGGAGACAATGGGACCCAGGCACACACGGTTCTATTCCTGGCTCTTCCACTGACCTGCAGGGTGATTTTGGGGAAGTCACATCATCTATCTATACCCCTATTTTCCCTCCCATCCTGTACTATTTTCTAGTGTCTATTTAGATTGAGAGCTCTTCACGGCAGGGGTTGTCTCTTACTGTGGGTCTATATGGCACCTAACTCAGTGGGGCTCTGATCTCAGTGGGAGACTCTAGGTTCTACCATAATACAAATAATAAATACCACCAGAACTTCTCCATGTGGGTGCAAGAGTCTGTCCATGTGGATTTAGTAGCAGAAGTAGGCCCTGAAACTGAAGGGCATGTTACACATGTGCTCTCCTACAGGTAGGACATGCTGGAACACTCATTAGAGAAGCCATTGTGGCCAGTGATCTCATAAAATTGTTACTAACATTAAAATAACTATTTAAAGGGCTGTATGCAGTGTTGTGGTAGCCGCGTTGATCCCAGGATATTAGAGAGACGAGGTGAGTGATGTAATACCGTTTGTCGGTGAGAGAGTGGGCCAATAAAAGATATTTGCTCACCCACCTTGTCTCTCTACTTAAATTGTTAACAGTTTGAATAGTATGTATTTATTGATGCATAAAGCGACCAGCAAATTGCAGAGTTCTCAATGATAGTAAATAGATGTAATTGGTGATGACAGGGAAAGGCAATCTCTAACCCGTCACATGACTGTCGTTCTTTCTCTCTTTGAAGCTGTGCAGAATGAACGGGACAGGATTAGCATTCGCAGGAGTAGCTATGAGGACAATGGATCCCTGTCGATCGCTGTACTGACCCAGGCTGAGGCTATGGCACACCAGGTATGAAACACATGGATAGTCTTTATTAGAAGGGTTTTATGGCCATTTCGGACTGTGAACTCGTCCAGCTAAGCAGAGATGGGGCTACTCAGTCCTTGGATGGCACTTAGCTTGAACAACCAATTGCAACAGGAAGAAATATTAATGATTCTCTCATGTTCTCGCTGGGTCATGGCTGAACCGGTGCCCAAGCATCCTTATAGGGGGTGGTGTGCTGCTGGAGGTGCCATGTTTCAGGTGAGACACAAAACTGAATTCCTGGCAACTTGAAGACATTGAAGATCCCATAGCAACTATTGCAAGAGTTGGGCAACTAGAGTCAGATCCACAAAGGTAGTTAGGCTCCTAACTTCCGTTGAACTCAGGAAGCCTAAATTGCTTTGAGGATCTTGATCCTAGCATCTAATGTCCTGGCTACAGGTCTGAGCAATTACATTCTACCTACCAATTCCCCCTAGCGGTCCAGTAGGATACAGTAGTCTTCTTCGCTTCTTATCCTAAATTGCTGCATTGCCTTGCTGTCCACTTCATTTGCTTCGTTTCACCCCAGAGGCGGCTGCATTTCAATGATGCATGAAGAAATTCCTGTAGGTACAGGATATAACTTGTTAGGAACTTAGGTTTCCCTCCATATAAATGCAAGATCTGCAAATGTAAGAGCATTATCAGGGTAACAATTGTAGAAGAGCAAAGAGCTAATAAACTGGGATTTAAACCCAACGGTCCGATCGTCTTCTCCTCCCTTACCACATGCTCCAAGGTGCAGTTTGATTTTAAAAAACAACAACGAACAACGGCATCCTTTTAATTTCCAATACAAATGGTCCTTTTCTTGCAGACATATGGTGCGGATTTTCTTTACATATAAAAATGTTTTCACTTCTTCAAGAATTGCTGCATTCGCAACATGCATTAGAGAGCGTCGCTTTTCAGGGCTTGCCTACAGGCAACGGTAGGGCCCGGGCGTGAATCTGAAGAGCAGTAACGTACTCATCAAAGGGCACCGTGGAACTGCTGCAGGACTGCCCACAAGAAACATTACTGGGTGGCAAGCTGGCACATTGTAAATTCACACCCTGGCTTGCAAGGCCTGAACAAATCCTTAGTTAACGCTGTTGGATCCATTTGGTGCCACTGACCTTTGAAAAGAGCTAGGGAGATTGATGCATGGGGGGTGTTTGTATTTTATAACAAGCTGTTGCTTGGGGGGGCTGATTGAGCTGCGTCTTTGGGTCTGCCATATTAAATAATCGGCAGGGCGCTCAGATCCGGTGCTTTCGATCCAAAGAAAGAAAATCCCTGCGTCAAGTCAGACGAGTCGGCGGCTGGAGTCACTATGCCTCTGTTGTGACACAGCACCACCCGGTGGAGACTGCAAACATTCTTGCGTCATTGATGTTCAACACTGGATTAAACTCTGCAAAGCATCCTGAATGTCAAACGTTATATTTGAGATAAGACCAAATTGAATGGCGTTATAAAAACCCCGTGTTAAGTATAAATCCCGTGATATGAAGGAAACACTTATTACACTCGACTTGACCAGGCATTTTGGTCAACAAAGCAACTCTTAAGCCTCTTATACATACACATTCTGCTTTGTTTTTTCTTTCAGTACTCAGCTCTGAGTCCAGTGCACAGTGCTGATATTGCAATGAAGAAGGTTGCAACCATCAACGATGTGTGTGAGTCCATGAAACAGCAGCTTTTAGCCCTTGTCGAATGGGCAAAATATATCCCAGCATTCTGTGAACTTCCACTGGATGACCAGGTGAAATAGGGCTCAGTGTCTGTCACTCCCTCAAGCCATTTATATTTAATAAAATATTTATTTAATATAAACACATAGTCCCTGCCCTTTAACATCAAACTGGGAGATATTCAATAGAATTCACCATGTAGAGCAAGAAATTCCTTGCAGGAGAGGCGGCATTTTAAAGGATCAGGCTTTTGTTATTACTAATTAATTAGAAATGATTGCCACACACTGAAGACAAAAAAAATATTGCATATGATCAGCTGAGCCAGCACGGGGAATGATGGGTCAAAAGGGAGGTTGTATTTTTTCTACCATCATCTGCTGGTAGAAGGATACAATAGCCACTGTTTCCAGGGCAATATCAAATAAAACATGTTCTCCTTTGTTCTTGCTTTTCAAAATGAGTTTTGCTTTAATGTTTTGTAAATGTAATCCTTCTAACATCAAAAGAGTCAAAGATATAGTCACGCTAGTGTCAGCATTTGCTCTCAGTTACCCCAGGAGTAATTCCATTGACTACAGTGGAGCTATTCCAGATTTGCACTGATTTAAATGAAAGCAGAATTTTCCCCATTCTGTACACATCAATCATCTGACTGTTCCTCTGTCTGCTGTTGAAGTGTAATACGCTCTGTTTCTTCCCTGTAATCTGCAGGTTGTCTTGCTAAGAGCCCATGCAGGAGAACACCTACTCCTGGGAGTTGCTAAACGGTCAATACCATATACAGATTTTCTATTATTAGGTAAAATAATTCTTGCTTTGAAGTTTGCACAGATTTACATGCTGGATAATTATTATGTATCCTACCCATCTGCAATTCCCCTTGCATTCAGCTAGCTAAGATATATTTCACCTGTTACGCTTTATGCTATTAAATTGTTGCTACTTTTCTCCAGAGGTGGCCGCACTGCCGTGGTGAATAAAGTCCTCTCTCCATAGAGCCTGTACATCTGTTTGTAGACCAAAGAGCTTGGGGAACTTTCTGGATGTCAGACAATAAATAGGCAAGATCAGCATTGTATTTTAGCCAACAGACTGTATTGATAATTCAGGCTGCTAGGATGAATTTTTTTTGTTATGACTAAGAACTAAAATTAAATACAAACTAAACTGTGGCCCCTTGACATGGTAATTTCAATTACAAAATGACACCAAACTACATGCAAACATGCACGTTTGCTCTGCTTCTATAGCGTTGCTAGGATGTCGATATAAAGCTACTAGATTTTGCTTCCCTCCTGGTTTACATTTAGGCACAATAAGCCTTGTGGCAACCCAGCTTTGGGACACTGGAGGGCAGACTTACAATGAGTTTGGAGGAAGAAACCTGCATGCCTTGCTCTCTGCTAGGTTTATGCCTCTGAGTATCTAATTCATAGATTCCATAGCCAGAAGGGACCACTGTGCTCATCTGGTCTGCCCTCCTATATAACACAAGCCATAGAACTCCCCCAAAATAATTCCTAAAGCAGAGCTTTTAGAAACACATCCTATCTTGATTTTAAAATTGTCACTGATGGAGAATCCACTGTGATCCTTGGTAAAGTGTTCCAATGGTTAATTACTGTCACTGTTCAAAATGTATGCCTTATTTTCCATCTGAATTTGTCTAACTTCAACTTCCAGCCATTGGATCCTGATATACCTTTCTCTGCTAGACTGAAGAGCCCATTATTAAATATTTGTTCCCCAAATAGGAACTTAAAGACTGTAATAGTCACCCCTTAAATTCAGGGCCCCATCCCTGCATCCCAAGGAAAAACCCATAGGACTAAGGGTGAGAAAATCTCCATGAGGTTCTCTGTGAGGTGCTTTCTTCCCCATGGTCCACTGAGGGGGGGACATGAGGCTGGTTCCCAGACCCCAGGTATTACCAGGATCTGCACAGATACTGAAGGATCAGCAGGAGGCCAGGTACCGTACGCTGCCTAACAGCATTTGCAACCCCGAGGGCCACATCGGGGTTGCAAAACTGTATGGAGGGCCGGGTAGGGAAGGCTGTGCCTCCCCAAACAGCCTGGCCCCGCCCCCTATCTGACCCCTCCCATTACCCGCCCCCTGACTGCCCCCCTCAGAATCCCCGATCCATCCAACCCCCTCCCACTCCTTGTCCCCTGATTGCCCCCTCCCGAGACCCCCTGACCCTAATCACCCCCCAGAACCCCACCCCCATCCAACGTGCCCGCTCCCTGTCCCCTAAATGCCCCAACCCCTATCCACACCCCTCTGCTCCCTGTCCCCTGACTGCCCCGTCCCCTATCCACACCCCTGCTCCCTCTGGGACTCCCATGCCGATCCAACACCCCCTGCTCCCTGTCCCCTGACTGCCCCCTGGGACCGTCTGTCCCTTATCCAACCCCCTGACCCCGGCCCCCTTACCATGCCGCTCAGAGCAGCATGTCTGGCAGCCATGTGGCCCGGTCGGAGTGCGCAGTCCTGCCCCCCAGAGTGCTGCCCGCGTGGCGGTGTGGCTCCAGGGGAGGGGGACAGCAGGGGAGCGGGGATGGGCTAGCCTCCCCAGCCAGGAGCTCAGGGGCCAGGCAGGAAGGGCCCACGGGCCGTAGTTTGCCCACCTCTGGTCCAAGCCCTCTAAGGTCCCTGGATATGTACTTTGCTTGCTAACATGTGCCACCACGTCTACACTGCTATTGTTACCTGTGCTAGCTAAATTACTGCTGACACAGGTGTGCATACCCTGCTACCATCACCCTATCCCTTTGCGATGTAGACATCCCCTTAGACACTGATGCCTAGAAATTAAGGTGATAGGTCCCTTAGAAATGCTAAAGAGAGATTAGATCAAATTAGATTAGATTGATATTTCCTAATTTAAGATGGTGTTTTCTTCTACCATCTAAAAACAGTCAAGATTATCCACTGCAGATGGGGGAAAAAAGTTGGTCTCAACAACATTGTGTTGGCCAAACTTAGGTCAAATATTTATACAAAAATTATACATGAGTAAGGCTATGATTTAGTCATGGAGGTCATAGAAGCCACGGAATCCGTGACTTCAGCCTGCGCTGGTCGGGAGCTGCAGGGTCCCCCACTGCCCACAGGGGCAGGCCACCAGGAGTAGGGGTGGAATCCCCGCCCGAGCTCCAGGCTGCCGGGGGTGGTGGGGGAATTGCCCCAAGCTCTGGACTGCTGGGAGCAGTGGGGGAACCCCCAAGCTCCCAGCTACCCAGGGTGGCGGGGGAACCCCCGACTCCCAGCCGGTGGAGGAACCCCCAAGCTCCCAGTCACCAGGAGGCCCTACAGCTGTGCGCAGCAGGGGGTACCCTGCAGCTCCAGGCTCACAGGGGAGCTGGGGGCACCCCACAACTCCTGGCCCCCACAGGCAGAGGGAGACCCCTGGAGCTGCAGGCAGATGGGGTACCCCGCAGCTCCCAGCTGCTTCAGGTGGATTCGAGTCCCTGCACAGCTGCCCTGCTTCGGACAGCGTGGGGACCCACAGAGCCCTATTTTGTCACCATATTTTTAGTAAAAGTCACGGACAGGTCACGGCTGGTGTGAATTTTTCTTTTTTGCCCATGACCTGTCCATGACTTTTATTAAAAATATCCGTGACAAAATCTTAGCCTTATATATGAGTTACGATATTCTTGTGGCCAGATGCTCAGACAGGTATGACAGGATGTTACTCAGCACATAATGTTGACCTGATTTGCATGAACGGTTATGGCAACTGCATGCACAAATTGGGCAATGAAGCACACAAATGCATCGATGTAGTTATTTTCCCATATCGCTTCTGAATTTGAACATGCAATTGCATGTGCAAATTATACACACCCTCATGAGCTGCATTCTGAAAATATGGCTGTCGGGGTCTGAAGAAATGGGCGATTTGGTAATGCACCGTGTCCAAAGAACGGGTGTAAATGGCTGATACTGATTTTTTTTATCTCCTCAGGAAATGATTTCATCATTCCAATGCACTGCCCAGAACTGGAAATTGCTCGCGTAGCCATTAGAATCCTGGATGAGTTGGTAAAGCCCTTACGTGACATCCAGGTTGATGAAAATGAGTATGCGTGCCTTAAAGCGATCATATTCTTTGACCCAGGTTAGTGTCTCAGATTTACCAAACCACTATCATCAGTGGCAGATCGTGGGATTCCAAGAGAAGAATCTTGATAGAAATAAAACAGCACATAAGTGGATGGAGTGAGAGGTCCGGTTTGGGGAGAAAAAGAATGGATCATTTGTGGCATTTCTTGAAAATGCCAGTAGTGTTGATCCTCCTCCATTTTGTGGTGCTCCCCTCCCTCATCTCCCTTAAGAAGCATAATTGCAAGGTTTGTAAGAAATGATGGGATTTGTCATTAGGTCAAGGATTAGGAAACCCAGAATCTGTATGCGATCTTGGCTACTAATGACAGCTTCCAGGCAGCAGTTATGCTTTTCACTTGGTTCCCAGCTGTAAAGGAGTAATGCTTAGCAGTGCATTGGCACTGGCAGGCAAGCTAAAAGTGGTCTTTTCCTGCTGACATCTCTATTATTTGCAAAGCATTCGCTCCAGCCCGAGAGACATGCCAAACCTTACAGAACCTGCAGGAACTGAGCTGCTTCCAGAGTTTGGCCTCACTCAGTGATGTATATCATTAGAAAACGAGAACATGCATGCCCATATTTAATTTTTCAGTGAATTTAGCAAACAACAGAATGGGGATTAAATCAGGGACCGGGAGGGAGCATACAATCCACAAATGGTTAGGCCACGAGAAGTGTTGATTGCCTGCAGTCTCCATCGACATCAGGAAGGATGCTGCAACGTCTCACGCTCACAGCTTAAGAGCACAAAATGACAGAATAAAGAGAAGATTTGGGGAAAGGAGAACTGGAAATTAGGGCCTGATCCGAAGCCCGTCAGAACAAGTGGGAGTCTTTCCGCTGACTTCAGGCCCCAAGTGAGACAAATGAAGGCACCTTCCAGGGTTTGTGAGAGCATTACAAATGGTCGGGGCTCTAAAAAATAACACTCTTTGGGCAGGCCAGTGTCTTATCACTTGTTAGAGTTGAGTCGTTTGACCAAAAGTTGCTGAACGCTGGGCTAGACTCAGCGGGGGAGTAATACAAAGAGCAAACCATGAATGAAGGGGATAGGATGGGGCCACCTTGCGTACAAGAAAAGAGGAGTGCAACTCAAAGGCATGGCCTGCAGTGGAACTTTAGAGACCTGCTGCTTTCCTGGCTCACATGGTCCCGAACAGCTGTGTTTTTTACTATATCCCCTTGCTAAGTGCTATCCATCCATCCTTCTGTCCCTCCTCCCACATGGCCCCCATTACTGTAATATCTGAGCCTTTCACAACACTCCTCTGAGTCAGAGAAGTGCTTTTATCCCCACTTTACAGCTGGAGAACTGAACCTAGGCCAACGCCAAATGAGTCATTCTTACTTACCTGTCACCATATGTGTCAACTCATTTCTCATCATGGCCCTTAGCCGTTTCCTGTGCATCTGGAGGGCTGCAGTCTTGAAGCAACATATCTAATGGGAGAGGGCTCCTTAGCCCATACTCTTCACGACTGTCCTGAACAGACTAAACTGCAGACACCCAGCCTTACCCACCTCTCCTTAAACATTGAAAGTTGCTTCAATTCTTTGGCACAGTCTGGGAGAAATTTCCAAACAGCCTAAAACCACCTGGACTGGAGTAAGAACAGATTTGTTAGGAACACACAGAGACAATCCAATTAAAAGAATAGAAATGCGCTGCATGTCACATCTAGACTTATACGCTGCAAAAGCTAAAGCAGATACCAGAAGTACCATCTCCGTTAGTTACAGTAAACAAAGCCTCTTGCCTGGCCCAGCAGGGCAGTGTATTTCAGCCCTAGCCTGTGGTTTGAGGTGCCCTGAGCATCTTCTGTTCTTGTGTGATCCCTCAGTTAGCCCTTTCAGGTCACTGTGCCTTTCCCACAAAGATATTGACACAGTTGAAGTCCCATAGGAGGATAGGATGGTCTCTCATGAAGCATGCACTGGATGGCTCCCAAATCCATTCAGGATTATTTTCACTCCGTTGGATAGATCATATTTGATCCCGATTTCCCTTTACTCTTCTATATAGGTTTTTATACTGAGCTCATCACTGTAGTATCTGAGCGCCTGCCAGTATTGTACTAAGCCATGTGACTACACAGCTGTCACACGTCGTTTGTTCGCTCAGCCTCTCCCGAGTGAGAAGCTTGTACAGCGGGTGTCTTAGCTTGGTAGTGTCCCTTTTTTTTTAAAACTATAGAGTTGTTGCTTTGTTTTGATGTTAGAGAAGGCGGGTCAAAGAAATGTGCCGTGCAGCTGCAATGGACAGTGGTACGGTCTGGGAAGGTCTTTAGTTACTGGGGGAGTTCATGCCGCAGTCTCAGACCAGCCCCCCCGAGAAAGTTGTGTCTCCCCTACACAGAGGAGCTTTACGCTTATTGTGGAGAGTTCCCTCGTGCCAAAGGCGGGGAGTTGTCAGCCGCAGTCTTGATCCTGGAGCTGTAAAACAATCTTTCAGATTTCCTGTGCATAGGCAGCAGTGGAGTGCTTTGACGATAGGGGGGCAAGACTCTGACCTTAACTAGAAGATCTACGGGGAATCTATTGACAATCTGTGCCACATTTACACAAGGCATTCATGCAACAGCTGTTCCTCAGCTCCACCTTCACAATCTATTTCCCCCGCAGGCCTCTACACCCCAAGGAACACCCTTTGTTCTGGCCTAAAAATCCTGGCCACGATTTTGAAAAATAAAAGACAGGCCCCTACATTCATATTTATGCCCCAAAGGAAGTGGCCTGGTTTTTCAGAAGGGCCGAGCATGCACTGAATTCAATGGCGGTGGCTGGGTCCTCAGCACTTCGCCCACATCTTTTGTGGCATAAATAATTGTAAGCTCCTATTTTTCCTATCTTTCCCTTTGCTTGTTAACATGGGTGGCAGGTGACTCCCCCCACCAAGGGAGGCTTGTTCGCCGGCCCCATCCCTTCCGCCCAAGGCCATGACCCCCATGGCCTGAGGAGCCCAGAGCCCCACCCCCACCCCCTGCAGCTGGAGGAGTCCTGGCTGGCCCGCTCCAGCCACCCCAAGCCACTGGCCAGCCTGCCCCAGCCACGCTGGCCAGCCCAACCCCCAGGCCAGCCCCAGCTGCTGGCCCGACGCGGCCACTGGCCGCCCCGGCCACCAGTAGGCCCGAGCCCTGAGCTCCAGGCCACCAGCTGGAGCTGCGGCCCTCCCAGCTTCAGGGAAGAGACAGTGGCGTAGCCAGGTTTAGAGCACAGGGGGAACGGAGCTAAAAAAAGGCACCGGGAGCAAAAAGCGTCGGGAGCAAAAAAAAAAAGAAGCTCCGCTCCGGCTGCAGCGCAGGAGCAAAAGGCATCGAAGCACAAAAGAGGCACCGCTTCTGCTCAGTGGGGGAGCGGCCGCTCCCCCTGCTCCCCCCCTGGCTACGCTACTGGGAAGAGGGAGAGGGATGGCGGGACAGAGTGTGGGCAGGGCCACAGGCCTGGGTTAGGGGAGGCTTAGCCGCCCCTGGCCTCTGATACCCGCCACCCATACTTGTTAATCATCCTACCCGCATGAATCAAACTCCTGTTTTCCTACCATTCCCTTTAGACCAGGGGTCTCAAACACGTGGCCTGCGGGCCGCCATAGGTGCAGACTCCACTGGCAGCCAAGCTCCAAGCATTACTGAGTGTTTACATTTTATTAAAACCCCTCTTTGCATTACAGTTTTTAAAAAGTTAATACAGTGACTTTTAATAGAATACTCTATTACTCTTCCTTTTTGACTATACTTTTGTATCATTGTATGAAAAGTTTTCAGTGATGCGGCTCTCGGGCCAATTTACTAGTTCTCATGTGGCCCTCGTGGTGATTTGAGTTTGAGATCCCTGCTTTAGACATTGCTCTGCTCTCTGTGGGATGTGAACTACTGACAGATTAACATTGAGTTTTCCACTGCTTGCATCCGATGAAGTGGGTATTCACCCACGAAAGCTTATGCTTCAATACCTCTGTTGGTCTATAAGGTGCCACAGGACCCTTTGTCGCTTCTACAGATCCAGACTAACACGGCGACCCCTCTGATAATTGAGCTTCCACGTTACTCTGGCGCCATTCCAACTTCTCGTCTAAAAGGAGAAATATTTTTTTTAAAAAGTCACTTGCGTTATAGGTGTATTTAATCGTTTCTTCTAGAGTCGGGCTGACTGACAGAGCTGACCCAGTGCGCGTGTGTGGATGGGTGTAAATTGTGTCTCTCTCTCTATCTCCCAGACTGTAAAGGCCTGAGCGAGCCTGGAAAGGTGAAGAACATGCGATTCCAGGTGCAGGTCAACCTGGAGGATTACATCAACGACCGGCAGTACGACTCGCGAGGGCGGTTCAGTGACATTCTCCTCCTCCTGCCGCCGCTCCAGAGCATCACCTGGCAAATGATAGAGCAGGTCCAGTTCATGAAACTCTTCGGCGTGGCGAGGATCGACAGCTTGCTGCAAGAAATGCTTCTGGGAGGTACGACCCCACTGAGACCCTCTTTCTTACCTGCATGCCTGCATGGATGGAACTGACCCATCCCCCCCACCCTTCAATGGTACAACATTTTGTATTAATACAAAACGTAAATTGTAACCTTGTGAGAAGATCATATTCAGTGCTGACCTGGGGACACCTGCAAACAGTGTGGTCAGCCATGGCCACGGATGAGTTAGCCAAAATGCTGGAGCTGGGAGCAGCAGAAAGCAAGTTCTTTTAGGTAACAAAGACGACAGTGGCACAGTTGGAAATGGTGGGGTGCCCCAGGACAGAGGGGAGCAGGAGGAGGGGATGCAGGGGACTGAAGAAATTGGGGATACTTCTCCTGGTCATCCCGCTGCAAGCAATTCTGCCACTCTGTAAAAATACGTGACATGCCTCTAATCATAAGAATGCTTCTGCTGGCTTTTAGTTTAATAATGAGGGGGAGAATAAAAACAACGAGGAGAACTTGTGGCACCTTAAAGACTAACACATTTAGTTGGGCAGAAGCTTTCGTGGGCTATGGGAGAGTGACTTATTTTCTATGCTCCTATGCAGGAACCGCTCTTGATGTACAATACCAATCCGGACCTTCCAACCTCGACCTGCAACCTCTGCCAGGACACGGAGCGTTACCAAACATGAGTTCTGTGATTCACACAGTTCCAGACCGTAGGTGTCCATCTTTATGCTATTGGCAGGCATAGTGCGGGGATTGGGTAGGAAGCTGCTGGGCCTATAAGCTTAGTTTGATTTATTTAAGCATCACTTTGAGGGGCTAAATGGGACCTGTCATGTGTTAGATCCAGCAGCAGGAGACAAAATAGGGGTCCAAATCTCAGGATCCTTACTTAGTTTTTAGCCAGGCAAAACTGCCACTGAAGGCAATGGGAGAACTTTAGACATAGGTCCAAGATGCGTTGGGTCTTACATCTCACTATGCCCTATTATGCCAGTGTTATCATTCCACTTATAATTTAAGAGAATATTCACAAACACCCCAAGCATTCAAAAATCATGAGGCACCTCCACCCTAGCCCTCCAAATTATGAGATTTTAAAAATACATTCCAGG
Source organism: Chelydra serpentina (assembly GCA_037349315.1). NCBI lineage: Eukaryota > Metazoa > Chordata > Testudines > Chelydridae > Chelydra > Chelydra serpentina. The sequence goes on from JBAIAC010000026.1 coordinate 34,044,620, forward strand.
TCATTTTTATTTGCTTTCTAGTTTTCGCACCTTTCGGTTACACATTTCCCAGGTTTCTTCCAAACCACGAGGGCAAGAAATGTATTTTTTATACATGAAAGCTGAATCCAGGAGCAGGGATTTTAAGCCCACCGCCAAATAGCACGAGGCTCAATAAAAAGCAGGCGTATTGGCAGCGCTATTTTATATGCGCAAAGGTAGAAGTGTAAAAATTCAGAAAGTAGGGCACCCAGCAGCCAGTGCGATCTGTTTTATTATATGTGAAATAAATTGTCAGCGAAATAGAAATTATACCATTCAACCTGCATGACAGGCCAGTTCCATTAGGCGTAGAATCTTTAAAGCTTCCAGTAAACGTTTGTTGAGGTTTTTTAAGAAAGCCCTCTATTATTAGGCAACTGATGTTATTATGCCTTTCATGGTAGCTTAAGGTTGGTATTCACTGAATTGGCAGATGGCCCTAATTCTGCCCCACTTACGTTTTTTCCATAGCCGGCCAGCAACTTAATAGTAATGCTGTGGACAACTGGCTCTCTCCATTCCCACAAACTACCTCTTCCGCTCGTACTCACCTCTCCTGTCTCGTAGCAACTACAGCAAATGTGTGCACGGAAAAGTAATTAGCAATAATGTCTCTAAGATAGTTTAGCTCAATTTTTCGATGCTATTTAGCAGCTAGGCACAAGGAGAGCCAGCATCATGTGACCAGACAGCTCTCTGCAGCCTACCCCGGTTCACAAAGCACAATACGAGGGCCATTGCTCTAATTAGAGATCAGCCCTTTGAAGTGGGAAGACATTTTCCCAAGTACTATTTATAAGACAATGCAGTACGTTGGTGGAGGGTGGGTTATTAGGAGTTTCACCAAGCAAGTCCCTGATCACAAAGTGAAAGGGGGAAGAGGCTACCTGCATTCACAACAGGCTACAACCCCATTTTGGTACCACCTGTCCTCCAAGTGTTTTGCTGCGAGTCGAGAGCTGGGTTCGGTTCCTCAAATTGCATGTGGCACCCTGGCCAAGTCATTTAGTCTCTCGATGCCTCAGTTATCCATCTGTGAAATGGGGATGATGAGACTAACCTCCCTTATGCAGCGTGTTGAGAGTGGTTGCTGAAGAACACTAAGAACAAGTAATTAAAATGAGGGCTATTAGCGCTTCCTTCCCTTGCAGAGGTGTTGTGAGAATAAATGTGTTAAAGACTGAGGGGCTCAGACACTTAAGAACTTACATGGTCCCCACTACCAAAGAGTCATTTCTTAAATAAAATGATCTTAATTAAAAAAAAATAGAAATTTCTTTATGAAAAAAGGTATTAACCATATCAACTGTTGAGGCTTGTTTTTAAAGCTAGCACATCTTTAGTTAAAGACAACTCAAGATAGCCAAGAACCTATGCTAATGTACTGCATTTAGTGCTGGTCATGAACTTGCATCTACACCACCATCTTGATTCCTGTGACTCTCCTTTGGTGTCTTTAACCAGATACCATGCTATTAAAAACGTTGGCTCCCAATGTGTTTTAATTCTTTGTTTTTATGTTTCTCCCTTGCAGCATCTCCAGAAACATCCCTTCCTTCTCCGTCTACCAGCACAGGAAGCGAAGACTACAAAGTAGGCCCAACCCCAGGGCCAGAGGCCGTTGTGAAAATACTGCCTCAGATCATTGTACCCAAGCAAGAGATTTTATAAGGGACAGGCAAAAGAAGCCAACAGCAATACCCAACGTCCCTATGTAAAGTTAAGCCATCCCTGCTTTATGCCACGGCAATGCCCAGCAATTGCCTGCTTATAACGAGATCTCTTGATGACACCCTTTCCTGTCAGTGATTAAAATGGCACTGTCATTAGACTGTGGCTCACCAATGTTCTCTCTATTAGCATCACCCTCTTTACTGGAGCAGCCTGGACTTGAAGCTGTTGTTCATTTTAGAACCACCAAGACTGTAAACTCCTTGGAGCAGGGACTTACTTCATGTTTGTACAGCGCCCAGCACCGGGGGGCTCTGACTACAGAAATATAAATAAGTATCTCATATAGCTGATTGCTAATGAGCATGCTATACCTCAATTAGGCAGTATGAGACAGTCTGTTTCTATTAACCTACAGATTATGGCTTCCTTATTCCACACAGACCTGGTATTGTACAAGATTTTTATGCTGTTATTTACTAACATATAATGCCATGGATTATGAATCACGGACCTTAAATTTAGCCCGTGTGTAGGGCTGTTCAGATTTCAAGAATTGTTATATTTCAATAGCTGAAGCCCATATTTGGTCTGTGATAAACATCCCAGGAAGGATAAAAGTGTTCTTTATTCTGATTCTAACAAACTTGGCGTTCTATGCAGGAGGCAGTATTTGTTTATGCATCTAGAACCCAGCTACCGCATTTCTATACTTCCATTATGTCATTTATAAATCAAATGTGTTGGTAGGAGACTAGAGGTAGGAGAGCTGATCATAATGACATTGTAGGTAATATGTAGGAACAATGCAACTACTACTAAGTGTAAGGAACCAACAAAATAGTCTTGACAAAATATTTTCTTGTACTATGCACATGCAAACATCTTGGCTTCATACCGTATCTGGAAAAAAGTGACAGTCTTAAAACATGAAGATACTTTCCCTAGCATGTAAATATAGTTTTGCTGTAGCTTTGTGGAGCGGACACTATGAAAACATTTTTTAAAAAAAAAACAAAAAAACCTTCACAGCTCTAACTTTTTTTTCTCTTTTTATTTAAAGCAGTTCTCCCAAGGATTTGTCACTGAACTATACAGTATATTATGAAAAAATGTTATTCTGTGCTTTTACATCATGGGGTACCACTGTACTTAATGTGTAATTCCAAAGTTAGTCAGGCTCCAACTACTTCAAACAAACAAACTACTACAATAAACTTTAAATAAACGACTTCAAATAAACAAAAGTATTCTTAAAAAGCACCCAACCACCACCTTAGTTGGCTGCCTACATTGATCAACAGTACTTTAAAGACAACTAACCCCAACACTTTGTTTTTTACATAGACAAAAGTTAACTGAACTTTTAACACGCTTTTGAAGGAATAGGAATAAGCTCACAGTTGGACAGAATGAAATTGTTATTAATACTTCTTTCTTCTAACAGCAGCTAATTCCCCCACTTCGGTTTGTGAGTCTTTTCCAGTGCTGCACAAAAACCGGATTCTTAAGGGTTGAATTTCTACTCTGAACCCAATTTGTGATAGAGTAGTATAACTTTTTGTTCCTCAAATTTGCACTCTGTGAAATTGCCTTAGATGCCAATAAACTAAAAGAATATTTTGATTTTAGTTTAAGTGCATTAACAACCAACCTTTCAGTATAAAAGATGCATTGTGTACAAACATAGCATTATGTACTTCCATTTCCCCTCTTCCCCCATGTACATACACTATCTGACTTGCACAAAGCTCATGTATTGCTAATGAATGAAATGTAGCTAAATATAAATAAGGTGAGAAAATTCCAGTCTTTGAAGATTGTTAATATGGTAATGTATAAACAAAGCTCAGATGGAAAGGCTCCACATTCTGATTTACTTTGTTTTTGCGAATCATTTTAGTAGCAAGTTGCTCAAGTTTCTGCACTGATTTTCCTGAGCATATGCTTTCTCTAAAGATTTTCAACCAAAGAATATAAAGGTTAGAAAAACAAACAGATATGGGTAAGCATGCAAGTAATATACGCCAACCTGTTTAATTGGACATAGCCACAAAGCCATCCTATAGCTTATAAGCATTGTGTAGTTAGCACTTTATGGCTCTATAGGATGGGGGGAAATATTTTGATATGGCAACACATTGATATTTGATCTTGTAAATACATTTAAACAAGGTATCGCATTAAATCTTTGCAAATTGTTTTTAGTTATGAGATGCTAACAAAACCAGTGTTCTTACCGTTTTTTTAAAAAAAAACTGCTCAGGGCTGGAATTATTTTTCATAAGGAAACACCCTCTTTGGCATTCCCCACCTTCCCCAGAGCACAGGCCTTTGAAAAAAAACAACTCTAATGTATTTGTTAAGGTGTATTCAAATATGCTTTGGAAGTTATTATAGCACTTGCTGTACCAGATTTCTATATTTTCTTTTTTAAATAAAGGTGCAAGAATGAATTTTGAGACCTTTCTATACTTTAACAGCATGTTTACTGAAACACTGCTATCCTAGAAAGCAAAGTGTTACTTCTTCTTTAATATTTTATTTATATGTATTTTACATAACAGATCAAAGCACGTGGAAAATATTAAGGTATAGTCTTGAGTATACTTCAACTTCTTACTATATTAGAGATCCAAGGGAAACTATTGAAATATTCAGTACACAAAGTTTTCACTTATATTAATTGACCATATGACTTCTAAATCAGTGGTTCTCAAACTGCAGGTCACAACCTTGTTTTAATGGGATCACCAGGGCTGGTGGTAGCCTTGCCTGGGCTGAGGACAAAGCCGAAGCCCAGGGCCAAAGCCTGAGGGCTTCAAATTATAGGCCTCCTTGGGATTCGGCTTTGCCCCCTCGCACCTCGGGGTGGAGGGGCTCAGGCTTTGGCCCCTCCCATGCAGGGCAGCAGGACTTGGGGGCGGGGGGTGGGGGCGGCGCTTAGGGTTCAGTCCCACCTTATGGGGTCATGTAGTAATTTTTGTTGTCAGGAGGTCACAGTACAATGACGTTTAAGAACCCCTGTTCTAAATTATACCAGCAAATGAAAAATTGGCTAGTTCAGTTGAAATAGAAACTCCACAAATGGAAGGACACATGACCTCTGAGGGTATGTCTACACTACAGCTGGGAGCAAGCCTTCTAGCCCAGGCAGACACGCTAACAGAGCTTGAGCACTACCAATAGCAACGTTGACCTTTCAGCTTAAAGAATACTTCAAAGAGGTAGAAATCTGCTTCTAATGTATGGACAGAGCCAACCCCAGATGTATTGGGGCCCTCAGTAGAGAACAGTTTGGTTCCTCCCAAGCCCACCAAAATGGGTCCCTCATCTCTTTCCCTTCTTCACGTGGCTCATCATCCTCTTCCTCTACCCTTTCCTTCTATAAGGCAGAAAACTTTTTTTTGCTGGCCAGCCTCCCACTCTTGATGCTCATGTTTGGGATGGTCACCTGGAACACATTGTACACAGCTTCTTGGGAATGGCAGAATTACAGCTATTGCCTGAAATGATGTGCCCTAGGCAGCTGCCTATCCAGAATACATCTACCCCATACCCCTCCTTTAGGGGAAAAAAGCCTAATGAATTGGCAACATCTGAGGACAAGTTAGTTTTTGGCCTGTTGTTTGAGTGTCAGTTGCAGTGTGGTACCTTACTTTCCCATCCTGATTGGTGGAAAGGAAGTACGCAAAGGTGAGCAATATTTCAACATGCCAATTTGTGCAAAGTCATTAACAAAAATGCATTTGTTTAATCCCAGAAGAGGTTTTAAGATCGGTTACAAAGTACTAGTGAACAGACAATAGTACACACCTTTTCCAACCCAGTATACTTTGAGATAATATGCATCAATCTTTACTCAGATTTACAATTTACAAGAATGCAAAGTATTATTCCCTAAGTATCCTGCACTATTTAAAGTTATGCACGTACCCCTCCGCCCCCAATCTGTCACTTACCTTAGATTTTTAGTTGTATGTATTGCATGGCTAAGAGGAGGTAAGGATACATTTTAGCGAGAAATATGGATTACAACAACTCAGACTTTAAGGTCAGAAGGGACCATTATGATAGTCTAGTCTGACCTCCTGCACAACGCAGGGCACAGAATCTCACCGACCCACTCCTGTAATAAACCCCTAACCTATGTCTGAGCTATTGAAGTCCTCAAATCATGGTTTAAAGACTTCAAGGTCCAGAGAATCCTCCAGCAAGGGACTCGTGCCCCATGCTGCAGAGGAAGGCGAAATACCCCCAGGGCCTCTGCCAATCTGTCCAGGAGAAAAATTCCTTCCCAACCCCAAATATGGCAATCAGCTAAACCCTGAGTATGTAGGCAAGACTCACCAGCCAGACACCCAGGAAAGAATTCTCTGTAGTAACTCAGATCCCACCCCATCTAACATCCCAACACAGACCATTGGGCATATTTACCGCTAATAGTCAAAGATTAATTAATTGCCAAAATTAGGCTATCCCATCATACCATCCCCTCCATAAACTTATCAAGCTTAATCTTGAAGCCAGATATGTCTTTTGCCCCCCACTGCTTCCCTTGAAAGGCTGTTCCAAAACTTCACTCTGATGGTTAGAAACCTTCGTCTAATTTCAAGTCTAAACTTCCTGATGGCCAGTTTATATCCATTTTTTCTTGTGTCCACATTGGTATTGAGCTTAAATAATTCCTCCCCCTTCCTGGTATTTATCCCTCTGATATATTTATAGAGAGCAATCATATCTCCCTCAGCCATTTTTGGTTAGGCAAAACAAGCCAAGCTCTGAGTCTCCTTTCATAGGACAGGTTTTCTATATGATCATAGAACTGGAAGGGATCTCGAGAGGTCATCTAGTTCAGTCCCCTGGCACTCAAGGCAGGACTAAGTATTATCTAGACCATCCCTGACAGGTGTTTGCCTAGGGAGGCTGTGGAATCTCCATCATTGGGGATTTTCAAGAGCAAGTTGGACAATTTATTCTAGTGCTTAACCACTCTGACAGGAAGTTTTTCCTAATGCCCAACCTAAACCGCCCTTGCTGCAATTTAAGCCCATTGCTTCTTGTCCTATCCTCAGAGGTTAACAACAATTTTTCTCCCTCTTTCTTGTAACAACCTTTCATGTACTTGAAAACTGTTATGTTCCCTCTCAGTCTTCTCTTCTCCAGACTAAACACCATCTATATGAATAGATGCAGTGTTTTACGGAAATGAAATCTCCTGAAGGGAAGAATTCAGTGAGGATCATCTGACTTTATGGAGGTGGGCGAGGGAGAGTTCATTCTGTATTCACAGACAGTCACTGTTTTATAGGTAGCTGTTACCCAACCAATACTAATTAGTCCAGGGCATCCAGTGGCGGTAGCTTTTCTCTTTGATTGCCAACACAGTGTGGGCACGAAGCTTAGGAATAACAGATGGCCATTTTATTGAATGCCTTTAAAATGGATTGTGTCCTTAAGCATGACACAGGGTCATTATTTAGTGTGTGTTTGAGGTCTGTCTGGATTATCACAGCAGGTCCCTTCTGGTTTTGTAATCTGTAACCTATGACATTTTGCACATACACTGAGAAATTTAGTAAGTGTATTTGTAAATCTAAAAGGCAAAGAGACATGGTCCTTGAACTAAAGAGCTTCCAGTCTAAATAAGCACAAAGATAATGACCGAGATAGGGAGTGGAAGTTAATTAACTTTAAGACTTATTCATTACTTTATTTTTACATTAAAAAGTTACAATGTAACAAGGGTTTGAAAAGCCAAGTCAACTTGATTTCACACACACACACACGAAGTCACAGGTTTCAACTGCTTTAAATTATATTTTCTGATTTTCATCAGTATATTTTATTAAACAATATACATACTAAAAGCCTTGTGACAAAGCCAGATACATTTTTCTCCAGTATTTATGGAGGATGTTGAACTGAATATTCAAAGATTCTTGTCCAACTTCCAACCTTCCCCCTCATTTACATGATACATGTATTTTGGTTCATCTGTCTGTGGCTTTATTGGATGTGTCCATCTGGCAATTCTCCATATTACATACCTACTCCCTAAGCACTGTATACATCTTCTGAAGTATTGCACAGTTTTGTTCATTGGACCATGGTATATTGAATGGATCCCTTAGTAAATTGACACATACTAGGACATAAATGTGATGAAGAATCAGTATGATTAAGAATTAAGATTCCACAAAGATTTGCACAGAAATGGAGAAACAAGTCACTAAGAAAAGAAAGCATATTTTCAGTCTGTGAATGTAAACTTACTAATGGGAGATCCTTGAGCATATCATACTGCTTGAGGTGGGATAAACTTGTTGATGCTAATGGCAAAGCAAAAACAAAAACTGGACAAGTTTAAGGCAAGTCCCAGGTCAGGGAGCTGTTTACTTTCCAGGCACAGTTTCAAGCTATGCATCAAGGCTCCTGTTTTATCCTCCTGTGTGGTGGATAATTCAAAGAGAACAAAGTAATGATAGAAGAATTTTTGTATTTATCTGTAGTGTTTAGATCATCCATTTTCAGCTGTATTTCATCACTTGCAGATTGTGTGTCATTACTTGCAGATTTAGGAACACACTTTTGAACTACTGTTATTTGTCAGACCCACAAAAAGCAGTTATACTTCCACACTGTTCATTCCTTTTGTTTTCAAGCAGTTTTGGTCGGAAAATGGTGAAATGGAAAATTTTTCCCTTTATATACTGTATACACATTTTCCATTTTATATTCAGATTTTTTGTACTTGCAGAGGAGGCTGGGATTACATTCCCTAACTCTGAAGAACGTCTCCCTCCATTCAGCGATGGCTCTATTTAAGTGACTGGTGAACTGTTTACCAGTTTCTGAATGTGTGTAAAATCTATACAATAAAAAAAAACAAAAAACAAAGGGCCTCAGGACCTTACAATAATGATTGTTCTTTGGATCAAAGTCATACCAATCTGCAATACATTCATTTTTAATCCTACAGGAGGATCTAGTCACTGGTCCCTCAGATACCCACACGAGTTCCTTTAAAGTCAATGCACTGAGAATTGAAGACAAGTATCGCAGGGCAGAATTTGACCCATAGCTAGAGTTAAAAATATTTGATTACTGCACATTTAGAACTTACCTAAATGCCATTTAAGATTAATACTGCCAAATACAAGACATGCTACTGTGAATCACGGAAGACATTTGGCAGGGCTGGAGGAGTGCATCCGACATGTTTATGTTACCACGTGCACAAATCTTGAATTATTAGGATGCAAGGACTGCGTGTCTGAAGTGAGATGTAACAGTAGAATTTTGACTATCAGGACAAATGAAAATATAAATAAAATTAAAGGACTGAATAAGTTATTATTCCCTGAAAACTAATGGATTTAGAAAGCTTGATGCCATTTAAAATGGGCTTCCAACATAATTCCTTGATCTCATGATTGACAACTGCACCTCAGCTCCTAATTTTATAAAACACACAGGTAATTCCCAAAACATTTATCAAATAAACGGTTCAACAAAAATGCAAAATTAATCCCATTAAACAATAAGTTACAGTAGTATGATGACATTTTGGCTTCTTTAGTGTGGTTACACACCTTTCTTTTGTTATCCTGCTGAAAGATCGTTACAGCATCCAGTTTACGTTTCTGAAAGTTAATGAGAGGTCTGTGACTATAAAACTTTGCTTGCTACAAGCAAATGTTTTGTTTGTTTCAGTTGGTCACAGATTAAATGTAGACAGCCATTTCTGGCCCCAAATAAATATTTATATAGTATTCTTTCAAGTTCAAGTATGATTAGGCAGGCTCACACAGAAAACTCAGGTCCCCCTTTCTTTGCTCTCAGTAAAAGTTGCCTGATTCGAAATCCTGCAAAAGGATTGATCCACAGGAGTGAAGGTTGGCCCCCAAAGACAGATTTCATCCCTTCCCAACGTAGCCTCCTCTCCCATGTTGGCTTTTCACTTTTAAGCCTCTCAATCTCCTGCACATAAATTAAAACAAACAGTTATACACTTAACAGCCAGCAGGGTGGATTGATTTAAAACAAGACATAGGAAACCTTGATTTAAAGCATCAATTTTAATAGTGTTTCGCATTTGTACTTTATTTTCCTAAAGAAAGGTTAATTCTCATTAGTACAACTCAGACTATGGAGATCTTCAATTAGTATGCATTATGTATACACACAGACTAACCTGATCTATAGCCACCAGAGGTGTGCATGTAACATTAAAAATCTTAAGCAAATTGAACAGCAACATGGAATATCTGGTTACACAAAGTTTTGGATTAAAAGGGAGCATCGTTATTGTACGAATATCAGATTCAGAGTACAAACAACTCAAATTCCGGCAGTTGAAAGGGTGTCTAGTAGCAGTACAGTACACTTCTATATTAAGGAGTACAAGTGAAGATGCTGCAAGGACTAAGTGTCTTGCATTTCTCTCCAGCAAACCTCTAACGCTGAATGGAAGACCAGCACCATGATCGGAAGAAACAACTCTATCCAGCCCTCCCCACTACGGGATGGCCAGAATTGGGGGATCCCACAAGACTTTTTCCTGTCCCCCTTCAAAGAGAGAAGTGGGGTCTAAACTAGAAATAGTGACAAACCCTGTGCAGCAATGCAGTCAGGCACTGAACTGGTGTGTGTGAAACAAATTAGCGCTATTTCTTTCTAAGAAAGAAATCAGAATGATTCATTGAGCTGTGGGGGAATGCAGCACAATTAAGTATTTAAAGCTTGCTGAATACATTGCATATTTATTGAATCTAGGCAAAAATGAAATAAAACTTCCATTAAGAATCTCAACTCAAATCAGATCATTTACAATACTCACTTCCCACTGACAGTGGAACACTTACCCGTTTGTTTTCCCTTTTGTAAAGCATACAGCTATTCAATATCTAAGTGCAACATTTGCAAAGCAGCATCAGCTGAGAAAATTCAGGATGCCACTGTGAACTCAACTCCCTTACATCTTCAGTCAATTACTCACATTGGATGGCAATCTTCCAATGTTTACACTGGGATTTGGGGAGGAAAAGTATCAGCCAGTACATTATTTCAGTGCAGTAAAAAAGCTCCCCCCCCTCCCCAAGCACACCACTAATCCCAGATTAGGCACATCATGTATACTTTTGGTGACAATCTAAGAATTATGAAAATCCCACCCATAAGTGTCCAAGTAATTTAGGAGCACAAGCCTCACTGAAAGACAATGTGACTTGTTCTAAAAGCTATTGAAAGTGTCACCCTACTGCATCATGTAGGGGAAGTCAATACTAAAGGAGAACACGTTACACATCTGCTCGTTAGCAAAAAATAAAAAAATATTTCTAATTCTCCCAGTAGCAGGGAAAATAATAGATATGTGTTTAAGATTTGAATATTTTCAGCACCATAAAAGCCCCTCTATCATATGCAAATAAAGCTATATCTAGTCAAGTCTTATATTAGAATTATTACACCAAGCAAGGGAAGTAGGTTTTACCGTTTCATCATTGCATATTGAGTGGATTTGGGTGCCAAACATAACAGCAGTGAAAGTGAGAAACAGAAAACCCTCAAGGCACAAAAAGACCATCAGGATCACAGTTACAGGTGGGGAGAAGTCACTGCATTCTGTGAAAAGAATAAACTTAATTATGAAAAAAATCACAGCAAGAACCCATGCAAATAGCAATTCCAGAACAGCGTGCCTCCTCTTCAATACAAAGTGATAAAATATGTTTGTATTTATTTTACAGTGGCTAAATCCGCTCAACTCCAGATTTTACTTTCCATCCCACAGGCTGTACAGTTCTAGACAATTCAGTTTATCGGACAAGTAAATGCTAATTCGAAAGTGACTGCTGTCCTGCCTTGTCATATACCACATTGCACTGCATCGATGTGTCTTGCCTCGGGGCAACCACAAGGCTACACCAATTTGAGAGCCAATAAGCATCTTTGTGTAAGACTTTGTACATTAGCCCAGGCTGCACATATTACCAGATATAAAGTAAAGGGCAGCTAGACATGAATTCAGCACGACACAAAAACTGCCGACGCGAGAGCCCTGCCTGCTCCTGGTTGGCTGTTATAGCTACCTGATTTTTCATTCTTGCTGCTATGTTTTGCTTGCCTTGTGTAGTGCTGAAAGTTAAGCTGTATCTTGGAATCAGGAGCTGCTCAAAGTCTTATTACCCCTTCTTCCCCCATTGTTCTTTTTGGTCCCATCCATTAGTTAAGCAAGGAAAGATTTGGGCTAGGGCTGGCGTTTGACTTGCCTGAGCCAAAGCCTCACAGCCCGGGGACGAAGTCCAAGGGTTCAGCCCTGGGCAGGGGAGCTTGACCTACAGGCTACCTATTTGGGGCTTAAGCCTTTGGGCTTCGGCTTTGCTCCCTCCGCCCGGGTAGTGGGGCTTGGGCAGGCTCAGGTTTTGGTAACTACCCCCTGCCCACCCCGAGGGTCATGCAGTCATTTTTGTTGTCAGAAGGGGGTCGTGGTGCAACAAAGTTTGAGAACCCCTGCTCTAGATGACAGAGGGGTTAATGAAAGAGTCTTGAGACTAGCAAAGCCCAAGCATTCGTTAACAGAGGAGACTCTGGCTCAGAAGATATCCTTAGAGTTCCTAAACTCTTGCAGTACCGATGGTATCAAAGATTTGGCTGAATGGGAACCTGTGGAGCATGACTTTAGTACCCATACAGCTGGTACCAAGCTCTCATAATAAATCCCTATCAACTGTCTGGAATTTATGAGTTTTTTCCATATTTCAGTGCTGAGGAAGTTGTTAAAAGTAGCAATCTGTTCACAGTATGCACGAAGACTCTATAGATCACACAGCAGTTTGGACAGATTCCCCTAGAGATGAGCCATGCACATTCCAAACTGCATTATAACATGCAAAACATGAAATAAAGAGATGTGTGTATGAAAGACGGAAAGGCAGGCATTTTATGTTTGAATACCCTCACCCAGGGCTCAATGAACTAAGCCCCTTACTTGGTCCTAGGACTTCCCCCAGTATTGAGACCCTTATGAAATACTGCCTCACCTATGCTCTAGAGCCAATCCCTAGTTGTTGTTACTTATTCAAGGTGACTCTTGAGCCCCTCATGCACATGCCCTCCCTGGTATTTACAGCAATGATCCTCCATCCCCTTGCATTAAAGGACCCTGGTATTCCGTCAGCCATCTAACTCTTCCCATGATCTTGACAGCCCAGCGAGCTCTGGTGCACCAAAGCATTGCACTGAAATATGAATAAGCACAAGAAAGCATGGAGGAATTAGCAAATGTCAACCAAGCACCATACAAGAAAATAAGATGGCATGAGCAGGCAAGAGAATATTCATGGCACTTCATGTTAAACAGTTGAAACATTTGCAAACATTTTATGATTTTTTATTTATAAATACTGCTTGGTTATGGTGGTAGAAGTAAACACATGCTTACCAGTCCACTGTCCTCGCACACAAGAGAAAAACTGAAACCCACACAGAATGAGTGCATGAGCTGAAATTAGGGCTATATACATCTGGAAATAAATAGAAATTTGCTTAGTCTTGATCATTTTGTCAGTCAGTAAAGCAGACATTCCTTGCAGCCAGTTTTTATCGTTAGGAAATTACACACTTGGGTGCAGGATCGTTTATTAATTGGATAAAATAGAGTAAAACCAACTCCAGCAAAGTTCAAATAAAAAAACCTCAGCAAGTACAACAATATATACACTAATTTATTAGCTCTTTGGATCACATTACAATGACAAATGTAGACTAACACGGCTGCTACTCTGTAACCTTTCTGTAACTGCTGTTCTTTGAGATGTGTTCCTCATGTCCATTCCATATTAGGTATGTGTGAGTGCCGCATGTGCCGCTGCTGGAGATTTTTCCCTCAGTGGTATCAGTCAGACTGGCTCTAGCGCCCTCTGGAGTAGTGCGCATATGCGCCGGTATAAGGGGCGCCGCCAGTCCCACATCCTCAGAGTTCTTTCTTGCTGGCCAACTCCGACAGAGGGATAGGAGGGTGGGTCGTGGAATGGACATGAGAGACACATCTCAAAGAACAGCTACGGAAAGGTTAGTAACCATTTTTCTTCTTCGAGTGCTTGCTCATGGCCATTCCATGTTAGCTGACTCACCAAGCAGTACCTGAGGAAGCGGGCTCGGAGTTCAGGGACATGCTGACTACAACACTGCTTTTCCAAACCTGGAGTCATCTCAAGCCTTTTGGGTGCTATCTGCTTTAGAAGCTCCTGATGGGCCCTAAAGTCATCCTGTGGAAGCAAGATATTCAGCCCTGAGACGGCCTTGTCTGAGGAGGAGGAGGAGGAAGAGGCTTGTGCCGGAGGGAGGAGTTCTTTTTTTCTTCCTCAGCCTCAACAACATCCATGGGGGCTACATCCTGAATATCGGTACTGGGGTTGGTACCGGGGTCGGGGTTCGATGCCAAGCGGGATGGAGCGGGAACCCACCTCCCAGAAGCAACTGAGTAAGATTGGTGGGAAGGCGGACCCAATACCGGGGGAAACCCCAAGGATTCCAGTGTGGCCATTGCATAGGCCACTGTTCACTTGGCCATGCGCCGGTGGGAGGACCCCTACCGAGGTCGGGTGGTACACAGGATGGGTGCTGGTGGTGGCCTTTAGGCTGTATGTATGGTTCTACCTCAGACTCAGATGAAGAACCCTCCTGAAGTGACCATGGCGGAACGGTACCCTCTCAGCCTCCATTCGATGCCAAGGGTCCAGAGACCGGTGGCAGACAGGAGATTTTTCCAAACGTTTCAGACAACTGGAATGTGGGTTGCTCTGGGCATAGGCTTGTGACAAGAGGCACCGGGTTTGAAAGGGCATGCCTGGCCCCAGGGGCGAAGAGAGCCCCTTGACAATAAGGAGACTGGGGTTCTAACTGTTTACACTAATGCTATTTGCAATATATATACACTACAACAATACTTAAGACAAACTACGAAACAGAGTAAGAAACCACTGAGAAGAACGCCTTGCCGAAGCAACAGTCTCAGGCAGTAAGAAGGAACTGAGGAGGGTGCGGTATTGGTGGCGCTCCTACACTGGTGCATAAACTGGCCCAACGGATACCACTGAGGGAAAAATCTCCGGCAATGGTGCACACGGCGCGCACACACCTAACGTGGAATGGACATGAGCAAGCACTCAAAGAAGAATTAATGGATTTTAAGTCATTGAAACACTTGACTCAAACACTGATTAAAACAATCCTGGCTAATATCTACTAATAGCTTCTCCAAGGCAGGGGAGAAATTAGGGGAAGGAAAAGGGCAGTGGTACTCTTCCAAGGTCTGCCCATGAGTTGCCATTCAGCCTGTTGTGCAGATGTTCAAAATATGGTTGCATTCTGACTTTAATTCCTTAGCTCCTTGGACTTATGTCCCCCGCAGTGGGGCTCAGATTGCCAACTGGGCTCTACCAGGCTCCTTCTTGTGTGAAGGAAAGTGCCACCCTCTCCTAAACAACACTCACTTGTGGCCCCAAAAGGAGAAGTCACTCACTGTAAATTGTGCAGATGTAGGTATGCTCCCTCTCTTTTCTTACATGAGGAATTAAATTATTAACAACGACATTTAAAATCACCACCAGGCATCTCAGAGCTATGGTTCAAGGCTTACTGCAAACTCATGTAGCTATCACAATCAGTTCACATTTGAGGTTTTCTTTGCCACCCTAAACAGACTGTTTTTTAAATGAAAACTGAGATTCTGCAGAACAAGATTGCAGCTTGAGCGAAGTACCAGCATATTATATCAGCCTGATCCAAGTCCTGCCCCCAGGCATATAATTATGTCACGCTGCGAACTTTAAAAACTAGTAACATACTGTGTTGAATACTAGAACAATATACTGCAAACAGTGAAATGGTATAATGCTGCAGATCCACAGTATGTATTCCTGGGGGAATTCTGCACCACGGTGCCCGCACAGAATACATATGTCCCATAGATTTTTCTTGGCAGAAAATACATTCTGCTGGAGAGGCTCTGCAGTTACACCTTTTGCCCATCAGGGGCTGCTGTGGCACCAGAACAGAGGCAGCCAGCTCACTGCTCACCTGCCTAGGGGTCAGTAGCTGACAGAGAGAGAGCAGAAGCTGGGTTCCTCACACAGCCCTGCCTGCCGGGGGGCCAGGTGAGGTGGTAAGGGATACAGAATGGGGAACATCGCGCTGCTGGGAGAGTCACATAGACTGGGATTTAGAGGGGCAGTAGGGGAAACAGACGAACAGGGGTTGAAAGGGAGCGGGGATGCAGGGACACATGGGTTCGGGGGGGTGGCTGAGTGGGGGTGCAGGGACACAGGGGCAGATGCGCCCGACTGGGAGAGGCTAGGGATCAGCCAGAGTCTGCATAGGGGAGGCTCCCTGACTCCTTAACAATGCTCCTGCCCTCCAAACCCCCCCCACAAAACTGTTCCATACTTCTCCCACCCACACCCAACAACCCTCCAGGTTCATTCCCAGGCTTCTTCCCTGCAATTACTTCCCTCTCCCTCAGCACCTCCGTTACCCTGGATTCCTTCAAGCCTCTGCACTGCTTCTGAGGGTGTGGGAAACATGGTTCTGTATTATAGTTCATATGAATGTAGTTCAAAATTCTGTATTTATCTGCCTAGTAAGGAATCTATTTGTCAAAAAACATTTCCTGAATCTTTTTTGTTGTCTATATTGTTAGAGACATACCTGTTAACAGGTATTTTGAAATAAATTACCAAAATAATTGAAACTGGCTTGATTATATTGTGTTATTTTGACAAATAAAATATGCAGAATTTTAAAATATTGTACATACAATTTTATTTTTTTTTGGTGTAGAATTCCCCCAGGAGTAAGGGTATGGCTAAATAGTGAGCAATTTAATCCTGGGGTAAGTATGTGAAAAACTGTTAACTAGTCAACAATTTTCATATTTAGAACAATTTGTTGGTAATTTGTACTCACCGTAAACAGCACGAAAAATCTCTGGTTTTTCTCTCCTACACAATTATTCACCCAGGGGCAGTGATGATCCATCTTTCGAATACATCGCTTGCAAATACTTGGGATGAGGAAGAGGGAGAGAGAAATGGGCACTTTTTATTTTATTTTTTTAAAAGGATCTTAAATTTCACTGTAGGAAAGAACACAGTGTGTGTCAGCCAAAAATTAATATGCCGAATTTAATGAAAGCCAAAGGGAAAAAAGCAAAACGTCTTGACTAGTTTTGCCTTTTGTGGTTTACCAATGTAGAGCAATATGTTTTCTTCAAAAATGTATGCCATGACTTCTGACAGTGTAGATGACTTTATAGAAAAGACTTGTTTCATACCCACTAAAATGAATATTGACATGCTCCAAAAAGGATAAATGTGTACACCCAATCGTGTGTATTTTTTATGTTTTAATAATCCTGTAGCTACAAGTATAACATGTAAATAGAGCTTCAATCCTTTACAGATTCAAGGTAAAAAAACAGCCAAAAGCAATATTTGGCAGAAAGTACCTAGTTCATCTTACAGATATCCAAGCTATACATCTGGTTCAGAAATAGAAAAGTTGACCGAATAACTGCAAGAAGGGAGATTTTCAATCTTCCCAGAAATTTTCACAGCTGTTTTACTACCCACACATCTCCATCAAATATACTGAATGTGTGCACAGTCAAAATGCTTCAGAGAACAGTCTAAACTTCATTTGTAAATTGTCAATTCCCTCTCAGTTCTCAGAAATAAAATCTAACTATATAATTAAATTACAAAAGATTCAATCAGGAGCAGCATATGATATAGAACATACATTCAGATGTATCATCATCTTTATCCACTGCTGGATCAGTACCAATAGGCTGTTCAATGCACGCCTTCAAATGATATCTGCTTTTTGTGTGTGTTGCTGTGTCTGTTGGACATTTCTGACAACAATTCCAAGAAATCTCTCACCACATCTCTTTGTTAGACCATATAGCACCTAAGGGCTATCAACCAACATTTCTCTTAAAGTTAGTTGCAAAAGAATCCAATCAAAATCTCTACATTCTACAGTGCAAAATAAAACAGTTGCTACATTTGTTGCTGTCTTTCCCCAAACTGACCATTTAAGTAATAAATCTCTTTCATTTTCCTAATTTAATATGAGGTGAGCTTGTAGAGTTACAGATTTTCTTGTGAAATATGCAAACAAATTAAATCCCTCCACCTTCAACAGCACTAAATTAATAGTTCTGGTGTATTATGAATAAACATATTCAGACAGATTAATAAAAACAATGGATGTTTATGATTGGTTGCTTCCTTGGGATGGTTTTAAAATAAACCTAAGTAACAACACTCAGTAAAGACTTGAATTTAGAAAATTATGCAACGTTAGAAGCTTTTCTCCATTATGTGATTACAATCTCAGTTATGATTCCCAAAAGTAAGATTGCTTGGCCTTTTTAACAAGAGCATTTTCCACTCCGAGATAGTGTTAACCTACACATGCATATCCATCCCAAGTTATGGATGCTGTGAAAGTTGTTTTCCTGATCTGTGCAATTAAATTTCTAATCTTAATGCTATCATAGCATTTCCATAGCATTTCTTGGATGTAAAAAAAGACTCAAATCTTGCTCCAGAGACACCAAAATAGTCATGAATACTGACTGAATCAGTACCTTTCAATCAAAGGTCTAAAAAGTGTTTTACCATTACCATCTATTTAATAGGTAGGCCAAGGCAGAAATTAAGTCAAATAAAGAGCCAGTTCCAGAGGAACTTGGGAGACAGATTTCCAGGAACCAGGCTAGGAGATGCACTTCTTGGCTCCTGTTCTCCAGTCTGATGACTAGACAATGCTTGTGTCTATCTGTAACATCTGACCTTGAGCTTGCCAAAGTGCAGGAAAATAAAATTGTAACCTTCTGAAAATAATACAATCATATTGCTTAGAAAAAACACTTAAAACTGAAATAATCAAAGGCTCTGATCCTCACAAGCATCATTCCTTACAGGCCAAGTCCTTGTTAGGTTTAAAACCAAAAGGCATTTGAGTACTGCCTATAAAGAACATGTATGAAGTCTCAACTGAAGAGACTCTCCCCCTCTCGCGGTTAGATAATTTAACAATGATTACATATTTACATAGAACTTTTCCTCCCCACTCCACACACAAAAGCAAAATTCACATCTACGATAAGAACAAGATTTCAGCTCCAAGACAGACAGTTTATAATGGAAGTGACTTCTCAACCATTACGACAACTAGAGTGACAAAACAGACAATTTATATCAACTGCAGATTTTTTTTACAGTCATTTCCATAATGATTTGAATTTTAGAGTTCCAACAAAAGTTCATTCTTATTCTTTAGGTAAGCAGAAACTGTCAATATATTACACAGCTGGATATGCGTTACTCTATACAGAGAGGTGCTATTAAAAACATCACACACATGTAGCTCTGTGTATATAAACATGCATACATAATATACAAATATTTACAAGTCTCTTAGTTACATAGAGACAGACATATTTAAGTTAATCTTTCCAGTGGTTGAACATTACAGGTGCATCTAAAATGCCTTCAAGCTAACAGGAATAGAGTGAATTTAAAATAGATAGATTTACTATACTTTATACAACATCCTAATCCAAGACTATGATAATCATGTCTTTCATTACTCAGAACAGTCTCCAATGAACTGAAGAATATTTAAATGATTTAACAAACTGTTTATGCATGCGGCTTAGGAAAAAACAACAACCGAATAGTCAATCCACATGCTCAGGAACCTGTCATTTTGAACAGACCTTTTCAGAAGTTTCAGGAAGAGCACACATTGAAGTGACCATTTCAAATGTACTTGTAATTAATTTCTTAATTTAAAATGACTCTTGTAACCAGAACAATAACTCCAGATCCAATATCAAAGTAAAACCAGTATATAAAAGATTTATGAGGGTTTTTTAAAAATTATTTTTAGCTAACGGAGTAAATGATAAGAAGAAAAACTTTCTGCTCTACAACAAAATTTACCAAATAGCAATGAGATCCTTTAAAACTTTTAGGCTTATTCCTTTCTTCCCTGCTCCACCTCAAGTTTTTAGATCTATTTGACAGACAAATATACACACAGTTCTGTAGTACAAAATCTGCAATACTTTCATTAAATCAAAGCAAGAAACCTGCAGACCATGTTCATTAGCTACTTTATACTTTTTTTAGAATTTCATTAACAAATACATTTATGAATGTTTACTTTAAAGAAAATAAAGGTATACCTGCAATGATGTGCACGTTCTGGTTTGATACTACAGCATTTTGGACATTTATAGATCACTTCCCCTGGTTTCAGCTGCAAACTCTCCATGTATTCTTTCGTGGCATTTCCTTTTGGTACAGCCCCCTAAATATTTAAAATGGAGGGAGAGAAGAAATCATCTTAAATTAAGAAAGATAACACTTTTTAAAGTCACTTTTTAACAGCAGATTTGAACAGGATTGACTATTCAACATTAACACGGAGTGTATTAAATATAAAATGTTTTTCAAACTAAGCCCATTTTAGTACAGACATTATTTTCCTCTTATAGGAACCTGAACTCAGCACAATTTCCAAAATCAGTTTGCTCAAAACAAGCCTAACATAAGGCTGAGCGTCTACCAGAGAAACCACAACCCATTAGTCCCAGTTCAGTTTCAACTGAACTACCACAAACTTGGACAGAATCCATGATCTTTACCTACAAATGTCAAAACTGCAGTCAGAATCTTTGCTTAAAGTTGAAAAGATTTGCTGTAAGTGAACAAATCAAGAAAGGGACATGCCTCTTTTTAGGTATATATAGTACGTTAACTATTCTGAGGCCCAAAAGCTAGGGCAATCAGCTATTGACGTTACTAAGGGTAGGTCTACACTACCCGCCCAATTCGGCGGGTAGAGATCGATCTTCTGGGATCGATTTATCACGTCTCATCTGGACGCGATAAATCGATCCCAGAAGCGCTTCCCGTCGACTGTGGAACTCCTGCTCGGCGAGAGGAGGAAGCGCTGTCGACGGAGGAGCCTGCCTGCGCCACATGGACCCGCAGTAAGTAAACTTAGTTCGATCTAGGAAACATCGACTTCAGCTACGCTATTCTCATAGCTGAAGTTGTGTTTCCTAGATCGATCCCCTGCCCCAGTGTAGACCAGCCCTAAGAGGCCCAGAGTGAACCAAGAACAGTTTGAAAGCTTTTGCTTTGGATTGTCTTGCCTTTAAGGGTTTAAGTCAAACTGCTAGAATGAAATCAAAAGGATTTATATGAAGGAAGTGAGGAGTGTCTGTGACAAGGGAAAAGGTGTTACATGGTAAAAATTAACTCAGGCTTCCCCTCCCCCCCCCGTTTTCTAAAAATGGGGAATGTGCTGCTTGTTTTTTCTACACTCAGAACACTCTAATGCAAGGCTGATTTTCTGGGTGATGGTGGAGAAGTATCAGGAAAAGAGTAGTTGTATTTGAAGCCTGTTATTGTCAGCCTTTGCAGTGTTTGAGATTCTCATTGACACAATCTAGCAAAAAGACCAGGTTACTTACATGATTTAAGGAAGCTCTTCTGGAGAGAAAACTGAGCTCTGCCAGATCTTAACACAGGAATGGGTATTTCCCTCCTGTTCACAAGGAGGGAATTTCTACTGAAGCAGAATGTTTTGTCAACCCATGTCCACACCCCAATGTTTCACATTCTATGGCTTCTCTTCGCTGCAGTATTAACTCAAGGTATAACTTAGCGCTTGCCTTCACTACTGGGGTAAGTCGACCTACGTGAATAACGTAGCTGGAGTCGACGTAGCTTAGGTCGACTTATCCCGATGTCTTCACTGTGCTGAATCGACGGGAGGCACTCTCCAGTCAACTTACCTTACTCTTCTGAGAGAGGTGGTGTACCGGGGCCGACTGGAGAGTGCTCTGCTGTCGATTTATCGGGTCTTCACTAGATCCACTAAATCCACCCCTGCTACATCATTTGCAGCAGCACTGACCGCCGGATCTCCCCGTAGTGAAGATCAGCCCTTAGTGTTGCTCCTAACCAGACTCCTGTTACATACAAAAAGCTCTCTCTCGAGTTAAGTGATTCTGTACACTCAAGCTAACTGGCCCATCAGGGGGCATGTTGATGCTGGAGCTAGTAATGCAGAGAGGACTCCACAACCCTCTGCTGCTCAAACATTGTTTATGAGCGTGACCATTCTCACTCAAGTTCGGCAAAACAGAACTAACACTACACTGAAGACAAAACCTAAGAGATGATTTAGTTAGTTCTAGAGGGATTAAAATTTGTAAGAAACCCCCCCCAAAAAACCCCTTCCACCTCTTTTCCACTAATTTCATTCATTCATAAGCGTAACTGTCAAAATGTACTTGATCTCATGTCTTTGCCATTTTGCCGAATTAACAAGTAATCACAAATAAAGACAATGATACTTGATTCCTGTTACAAACATTGGAGAGATTATGACTTTTATAATCTCAAACTGTAGCCAGTTTACTTTTGATGAAATTCTCATGGTTATAACATAATAAAATCTATTTGTCTTCAAATGTAATGTTATACTTCTTATGAATTTTGAGAGAGACTTGATTCTAATTTTCCTTTACTCTTATTTAACATCAACAGTTTCTACTACACAGCCTTTTTTCCCCTTCTTTCTTTTTTTTTTTTGGGGGGGGGGGAGGTAATATGGGAAGTACATTAAGTGAAACAGATTAAGATATACTTTGTCTATAAACAATATCTTGGGTCTCAAGGTCTTAAGTGTTTTTAATAATCAGTGCTTAACACACCCATAAACACACTAACTGGTTCTTCCAGGTGGCCTTGTTTAATGCATCTCATTGGCTTCAAAAAAGAATCTTTCATCACTGGGTGTGGGCACTAGCACCCTTTAATGAATTGCCAAAATCACTTCTTGGACCACCATAGGTGTGTCTCCCACCTCCAATAAATACTCTTTTTTGTATATAAACTCTAATAAATCCAATCCAATCCAATCCAGTTTATAGTTTACACCACCAATTCAAAATTTTAGTTTTATGTAGACTGGGCTTGCTTACTAACAGAACTTTGGAAATTAAGTGTGTTTTAAAACTGAGCAATGAATACTTGCTATAATGAATAATAAAAATCTGCAAAGATCTAAACTGGTTAGGAGCATTAAAATCTCAATTTAAACACTTCTGGATGAAGTCCACTCATCCACCACAATCCAGTATTTAAGCAGTGAGATTTTCCCATGACACTGCAAATGCCACAGGCTTCAATCTAGAAATCAGACACCACCAAACTCACCTTTAAGATGTCAGTGTCAAGGCTTTTATAGCAAGATGTTCACTACTATTTCTAAGGATGACATTTTATACCAAACGCTAACTTGCCAACAGTTCCACCATACAAGAGTTAACCCAGAAATTGAGACAACTAGTTATAAGCACAACTGCTATTGAACTGGAAATAGGTACATTGTTATAGCAATAGTTGAAAATACACCATTTAGGCTGCCATAAGCTATTACTATGCATGTTGACAGAAATGTATTCTGAAATGTATTCGCATATGTTAATTCAAATTTTGTGTGGCAGAAAAACTGTGGCAATTTGTAATTATCTTGCAGAACCATTTACTGTAGCAAGGAACAGACTTATTTACCAGTAAATACTCTTAACTACATCAAAAACCATTTTAAGACTGAAGACAGAACTGCTTAATTTAGTTTGCATAGCAAGATTTCAAAGTAATTTTAGATTTCTGTATGTACTCTGCATACAAACTCTATATTTTAAAGTTGTAAGAAGCTTGACTTTAAGTAGTCATACTGTGATTTTAAGTTTTAGTTTAACTGAAATATACTTCTTACAGATTGCCAGGAAATGTTTGCTTCCCATTAAAAACTAGGTAAAGCTACGCTGAGTCTTATTAGTGTTCTAATAATGTAATCTTTCTGCTGATCTCATTAACTTATTCAATAACATAAAAATATTCATAACATTTCAACCTTAGATTTATTGACAGAAAAATATCCATAATGCCAAGGGAGCCCTAGTCCTATCTCAGTCTCTCCTCTACACTGATCGACTTACTCCACTTTTTAACTGTCAGGTCAACAAACTCTGGTAAGTGTTATATCAACAAGTCTTAAGGATGAGTCAGATTTTCAAGAGTGTCACAGATACTTTTGAAAACCTTAACTTTTTCTATTCATTAAAAGCAGAAGATTTTCTTACCACATCACCTGGAATCAAACAACTTTTATAAAGTTATCTAGATTTGATAATATAACCAGGAAACAAACAAAGTTACAAAACAAAATAGGAATTTTAATGATCTTCTATAATGGACATGAATAGTAAGTATTTAACAAGCGACCCTACACTTCCCATTTGTCTTCTTTTCCCTTGCAGTTTTCAACTGTTTCTGCTTTGCTTTTCACTCAGTTCAAGACTTGTTTATCATACCATAAAAGAACAAAAGGCTGGAGATTGAGACCAACCTCTGCTTCAATCAATTTCAAGATTTGCAACCAAAAGAATTATCCCAGCAGCAGGAGAAAGACCCTACTTAGCTATAAAAGAGAACTCAGAGTTGCTCACTTTATTCTCTGCAACTGACTAAACATGAGAGAATGACCCAATTTCAAGTGATAATCATATACTTACAGGATCAGTTAGCATAGTTCTCAGATGAGACGACAGAGCTAGCACTGCCAAACAGTTAAAAAGAACACCATTGATCACAGAGTACCAAAAGTCTTTGGAAGGCAGCAACATGACAAAAGTCACTACGAAGTCTGCATAGACAACCAGAAACCACGTCATGACAGCACAGACCATGCCACAGCCATCACGGATGAACCAAACCCTGTCTGCCATATCGGCTTCTGATGAAGAAGAATCATAGCTGTCATTTTCAGCAAGGAGGGGATGGTGCTCAATGTCACGGAATCTGTGCCCCGATGACTGCATGATTTTCTGGACTTGCCCTGAAGAAAGATGGAGAGACTATGTTTATGCAAAAATAAGCCATGAAAAATAGATGTCAACTTTTATTTTTATGACACGATAAGCAAAACAAGTGATTAAGAATTCACCTTCTATGACTGTTTCAAGCTGGAATGTTTCTGTAAGTAATTGAGGACACTTATCTACAAGTCCTTAGCTGCAATTTTGTAAAACATATTTCTAAAAATATTTACTCTGATTGCAAGACTTCTGTAATTCTGCAAGTCTCATCTCTCCTCGTGCAGAGTCAGTATTGATGACTGAATATATACACTTCTGGTAGATGCAATCAGCTATTTACAAAGTTTACAAAAGAATAAGGAGATTTGTATAATCAGTATGAGCCACTTGTGTGTGTAATACACACATTTCTAAAGAGAAAAAATTCAGCGAGTCTCCTAATTTGTATGAATATCAAAAGAAGCTTTAATATTCCTTTTGGATAATCTTTCACTTGACTAAGGTTAGTTCTACCTGTGATTTAAGATTCTGAATGCTACAAGGACAGTAAGAGGACAAGCTGATTTTAGTACACTGGCCCAAGATTAAAACCATATAATCTATTCAAAAACAAAATACATAGTGAATGGAAAATTAATGAAAATACACAGACTGGAGATTTATGTATAAATTTGTCATACTTTCTGGTGGCAAAATCTATTTGTAAACCAGTTGTGTATGTAAAATCGTGAGGCTGGTTTTCTTTGTGGCATTTCCCGCTCCCTCCCTCCCATTTAAAAATAGCAGTAATTTAAATACCAATTCCCTTATTTGACCCATTACTTTAAAAGGAGGGGAAGTATTTTGACTTTCATTTAATTTTTCTGGAAACGCTGAAAGTTTGAGTTGAGGAGAAATCTTTAATCCATATTTTTCAGAAGGGTTTTAAATATGAAGAGATTTCTACCACCCATCATGGGAAAACAGTTAGAAAAGGGTTGGGGAGAGATGAATTTTCTTTTTTGCTGCCTTTACTACCACAACAGAGAAAAGCTTACAAGCTTAAAGAAGTATGAACTCACTCATGTTCATATACAGTGTATCCAGTGGCACATTACTATGGATTAAAACTACCAAAACTTGGAAGGGACATAAATCCTCATGCTTCAGGGTATAAACCTGATCAACCAAGGTGATTAGAAAGAAACTTCCTCTACAAGCAGATAATTCCAAAATCTCCCACTTTAGAGTTTGCTCAGATCTTCCTCTGAAACATGACCATTGTCTGAGATAGTGGATTAAACAGATCATTGTTCTGACCCAGAATGGTAATTCCTATGAATATTCTTTTTGCTCTGATACCAGAAACACTATGCTTGTCTGGTCAATTTCACATTTCTTTCCCAGCAGTGACAATTGTTAACTTGCAGAAACATAAGTTAAACTTCATGGCTTGAGCAGGTGTAATTAGATTCTCCTGCTTTGGAGCACAGGAAAGACAAAGTTTTCCTGCAATTTTGTGTCATACTTAAAGTCAAAACTGCAAACCACTTTAAGTACTTTTTTTAGTCATAAGGAAGTGACTGCAGACTCTGCAGAAAAGGCTAATCCATTAAGCAGAGGTTAACACCTTAGAACCAATAGGTTTTCATCTTTGTTGAGAGGATTAAATAAAATAAGGCGCATATCTACACAATTCCAAAAAGTTTAAATTGTGACACTCTACAACAAATCCTAATACTCATTTATTTCCTGATGTTTTATGAAATGTTAGCATTAAGATCATTTGCCATAAACAGACAAATAACAGGTGTGTTTATTGCTTCCTTCTTGACGCCTTGAAATACACCAAGTTTCTGAAACAGGAAAGGAGACTGCAGTATTGAAATTGCATGTATGCTTAATGTTATTCCAGGGGAAATAAAATAAATTGAAGTGACCTGTAAAGTCTCCTCAAACCATTTTCTGCCTTTTGCTAGTTCAGGTAAGCTATTTTGAGTCCTCTAGCTTGTGCCTTGGAGGGGCTCTTAGTTTGAAGAAGTTAATGATTAAGTCTGTACTGGTAAATCATTTACACAGGGCTACTCCAGAATGTGAAAGACTGCAATGTTTTCATCTGATCACAATACTTTAGGCACTGTCGACACAGGAACAGATTCAGACTTGGAGCTTGTCTACACGCACATGGCACTGGTATAACTAAAGGCGCGATGCTGCACTAATTTA
Organism: Chelydra serpentina; assembly: GCA_037349315.1. Classification (NCBI taxonomy): domain Eukaryota; kingdom Metazoa; phylum Chordata; order Testudines; family Chelydridae; genus Chelydra; species Chelydra serpentina. Next base: position 34,071,498 of record JBAIAC010000026.1, read on the forward strand.
GTTAAACCGGTATGACTCTATGCTGTAAAAAATTCTTAGTAAAAAGAAAAAAAAACAGGGGAGGCAAGGGGATGATTTAGTTTTACACAGTATAAATGGTGTTTCCAAGAAAAAACTGCTATAGGCCATGCAGCAGTAATTCCGATCAGTTCACACAGTAAGTTAGCGGGAAGGCCTAGGACTGCTCAAGTCACAGGGCTGGTCCACACTAACCCCGCAGTTCGAACTAAGATACACGACTTCAGCTACGTGAATAGCGTAGCTGAAGTCGAAGTATCTTAGTTCGAACTGAAACACACTTACCTTGGGTCCACGCGGCGCAGGCAGGCTCCCCCATTGACTCCACGTACTCCTCTCGGCGAGCAGGAGTTCCGGTGTCGACGGGGAGGGGCTCTGGGATCGATTTACCGCGTCTAGACAAGACGCGATAAATCGATCCCAGAAGATCGATTGCTTACTGCCGAACCCGGAGGTAAGTACAGACGTACCCACGCAAACAGTTATAGGCAAATAAAACCCCCGTAAGGAATTATGCTCAGCAATTTTCTAAGTAGCAATTTAATCTGGCAGACAGATGTTCTCCCTGCTATTCACATTTCCTATTTTTGTCTTTCAAAACAGTACTTAGTAGACTAGAATATTTTCACACCATGAAGCAAAAATGGATGTCAAACCAACTTTCATTTCCTTAGAGTTGTTGGTTGCATCACAGCCTTAATGGTAAATATGGAGGTTATTATACGGGCTATATTTCTGTCATGTTGACTTGACAAACATAATTTTCAGTCCTGACCAGTAGGGCAAAGCTATTAAACTACAGCTGTTGTCTCCGATGAACTAACAAGCTACAGCAGCACTGCTGAGTCATCATATTGCCAATGAAATTTGACAGGATGGTTTCTCAGGCCCAGTGTGGACTTTCTGGAGAGAAATATCAAAAGCCTCACCATTTCAATCTGAAAAGGGATGTTTTGATACAGCTCTGTTTTATGAAAACCTTCCAAAGGTTTTGTTTTCATTCCAATGTGGGGAAAAAACAGATTTTTTTTCCCCAGCACCTATAACTAGCAGTGTGGAATGGTAGATTCAAAGTTTTATCAACAAACAGGAGACAGATTACAGTCTGAACACAAAGTTCCAAGAATAGCATGCAATCCTAGAAGTACACTCAGTCTTAAAATTGCTATTGATTCTGTACTGGTAAAGGCCATATCTAAGAGAAACTTGAAAGCACTATATTGATTGGTGACAGCTAGGCAGATGTCTCCAGTATTTTCTCTGTGCTAATGGTAGCCTCCATATGACCGCTGGGATTTATGGTACTTTAGGTCATACCCCAAAACCTTGAGTATATTTTACTTCTTTGTTAATCCAAAATTATAATCTACAATGCCTACATTTACCAATTAATTTCTGAGGGACTCACACCTGGGGTAGCTGTCAGAGAAAGTTACACAAATATATGCATCTTTCATATGCTTTTCACCATTTTCCTAGTCTTTATTACTAATTCTTAGCTATCCTAATTAAAAATGTTGCATCTATTCCCTCCCTCTGACTCTAGTGTCAGATTGCTAAATCAAAGACCCACTCCTTCCCAGGACAGACGCTAGTAACATATTGCAACTATGATTTGGAGTAGCTAAATGAAATGTATTCCACCGAAGTAAATGTCCTTAAATCACAACAACAGTAAATCATGAAGCTATTGGTCAAGTAATTTCTCTTTTGCACAAAAGTCCTCTTTCATTTGAATGCAATACATTAAAAATGCTCCGAGTTACAAATGACAATGTAGTTGCATTCTAGAAAATGTCTTGGGAAAACAAACTTTACTTCTCCAATACAATTCACAGTTAAATGAGCCTGGTTAGGAAAGGTGTATTTCTTTCTAGTGTTTAATATTCAGTGACAATTCCAAATGACTTCACCTTTGAGCTACCAGATTCAAAACAAATATTTTAAAATTTTGTACAGTTAATACTGCAGCCCCATACACATATGCCCACTAGCATCACTAGGAGTTTATGACTCTAAATTGCTTCGCAGGAACAAGTTTTAGCTCTCTTTTGTAGCTGTAATGTGAAGTTTTAAATAGACTATGTGAATGACAACTGGAATTTAAGTTAATTAAGAAAACAAAAATGACTTCCCAGGAAAGCAAGAAAAAGGCTATACGAGGATTACTTAAGGAAATACACCTTTCATGTACCTTTACAAAGGAATATATTACAAGGAAGTAACATGTAATTTGCAGGGAGCAAAGCTTTCAGACTTGGGGCTGAACCTCAACATGGCACAAAACAAACTTTATAAGACACCAACAGGATAACAACGTCATGTATTATGTCAGGAAGTTTACCCATCAATAATGACTTAGATATGCAATAGCTTGCACACAAATTAAAGTAGCAAAAGGCAGTAAAACTCAAAGGGCTTGTAAACAGGCATGTTGACTCAGAAATGAGAAGTAATCCATACAGATCTTTCAGCTGGAACAAAGCTATAGCAGCATAATCAAACAAATCATCATAAACAAAAACATTTAAAAAAAATCTCCAACCAAGGGTTCACCCAGCCCATTGTACTCCAAGACAAATGAGAACTTTAGGAATTGATTATTTTAATATTTTAACTACTTTGGCTTTGGACCCTTTCATTTTCAAGTTACTGTATTTTGTTTATGTTTAATAACTATATAAAAGACAAATGTAGCATGGGTTAAAGTTTCAGCATAATACAAAAACCCACATACCTCACAAATGTTGTGTGTGTTAATCTGACATCATGCCCTTCCTTCAGGCTTCTAAAATGCACATGGTCATATCTGATGTAATCTGAAAAGACAATCAAAAACTGGTTCGTACTGCACTGTTGCTTCAGGGAAATAGTTTTAAGTATGCATAATCTATTACAATTGAAGGACTTTGGAAGTGTAAGAAGTATAGTATGCAAACCTATATCAAGTATGAAATAATTTTAGGACTGATCAGTCATGGAATCAATATATAGAACCCTAAAACGGGAACTGTGTTGACTATCTAACTGAAGTAAACAATTAACAAAGTCTGTTCTGCTATGCAATTCTTCATTTTTTCTAGACAGACCAGAACATGATCTATTCCTCCATCATTTATCTGTCAAGTTTTATTCTTGTTTGGTGAAAATATAAGAGTGTGTTAAAGGGCCTCAGCCCCCAGAGAGTAATAGTCAATCCACTCTTGTTAGAGCTCTCAATAAGGCATTTGGTAACAGCTGGGTAAGGCAAGTATGCTCTCTATTTTATGTTATCAAAGGGTAAATTACTATATAAGTTTAGAACTATTTCTTACTAATGATCAACCCTCCCCCCCCCATTATGGTTAATCTGAAAATAAAACTAATTATTCAAACCTATTTATTCAAAGCAGTCAGTTTAATAAATGCAAAAATCTATGCCAATGAACATTTAAATAACAAAAGAGATTCCCTTAACTATGGTAATTTTCCACATTGGTAAATATGCATCTTAATATTCAATATATGCTCGACAAAAAGAATCAACATTGTAATCAAAATCTCAATGGTTTCACTGCTTGATTCGAGTTTAAATGTACATGTTGGAACACAGCTAGAAGAAAATGGACTCTACTATGTGCTTTTTGAAGCTATGTGCTACTATTAACTAACAGTGCACTACAGATCACCAGTGGTCCAGGTTGAGACACACTGCCTTAGTGAGAGAGGACCATAAGAACCATGTTCCCTAACTTCTCAATCACAATTGCGTAACATCAGCTGTTGCTTATGTGGGAGAATGATTACAGTTGTGTATTTGTAACTGTAATGCATTTTGTCCTTTCTGGAGGAACCCCCTCCCCCTCCACACACACACACAAGGAATGTCACATTATCTCCCTGGCCTATCTGTTCTGCTGGCCCACTATATTTGGCCCCTTGCTCCCCTGGTATATTCCTCTTCTAGTGGGAGAATTAGTGTTTGGAAAACACACAGAAGATTTAAAGTGCTAAGGGTTCTTATAGGGTTGTCCACAGCTTTGCCCAGGACTACAGATTTGTTTACCCCAATGTGTTTGTCACAATGTGTGATTTTCAGTCAGCCAGCGCTCTTCATACATTCTAAGTACACAGTTCTATTCTGCCTTAAACTAAAACTAAGCTTTAGTCCAATCAACATTTTTTTCCTCAAAATCTTTATCTTGTGTCAGAAAATAACACAGATGCACAGTATGTTCCATGAATGATAACCATTTGCACAAATGATTAATCGAAACCTGATTCCAGTTTGGTTACTCGTTTTAGCACATCTGAGATTTTCCCTTGGAATATACCATCTATCATATAATTTGTATCCCATTGTTTAGTGAAATGCTGTAAACCCAAATTGCAGACATATTACCGGAATAACAATGACATTAAGTCAAATGACTACCAGGCTGCTTAGACAGGGATTACAAAATAAAGGCTACTTTCGACAACATTATTGCAGATTAAGCCACAATGTAATAAAATTTAAAATAATCACAAAGAATGTGTTGTTACACAAACTACTATTCCAACTACTTAAAAAGCTTAAGGTTTTCCAACAGCATTGAGCCAAGTCTCCAATTTCGTTACATACAAATAGTTGCTGGCAATCTCCTTTACTCCCTCACACACTGCATCCGCAAGACTGCAGCACTATTTAATATCAGATACTGCATCAAGGTAGTCCTCAAGAACTTTCTTCCAATAAGAGTAGAAAGGGGGTTTTGGAAAAGGAGGGGGGATAACCACTATGTCCCAACCTGTGTATGTGTTATTCACTAAAGTAAAAAACCCCATGATTTACGAACAATTATAGCAGGGAAGACTATCTTTTTTATAAGAAATAGCATCGTTCTGGAAAGTCCACTCACTGGTATCTTACAATAACAAGAAAAAAACTCCATATACAAATAAGATTAAAAATACTTCAGCAATCAAAGTTTATTTTCTGTTTTAGGTTTCCTTTTAAGTTACACAGTGAACAGTTTTTATTTTAAATAAAATTCATGCTATTGTTGTGGCGCTGCAAATGAAAAACCTCTATTTCAACATTTCTTCTTAATAGTTGGTGCTAACAACTCCACCAATAGACCTCTGCAGGGAAGCCAGGACATGCAGTATTAGAACACAACAGTAACACACTGACACAGGGATCGGTAACCTTTGACACGCGGCCTGCCAGGGTAAGTCCCCTGGCGGGATGGGCCAGTTTGTTTACTTGCTGTGTCCGCAGGTTCGGCTGATCGTGGCTCTCACTGGCCGCGGTTCGCCATCCCAGGCCAATGGGGGCTGCAGGAAGCGGCATGGGCCGAGGGATGTGCTGGTTGCCGCTTCCCTCGGCCCCCATTGGCCTGGAGCAGCAAACCGCGGCCAGTGTGAGCTGCGAAACTGTGGACAGGGCAAGTAAACAAACTGGCCCAGCCCACCAGGGGCCTTACCCTGGCAGGCCGCATGCCAAAGGTTGCCGGTCCCTGCTCTGACAGGTCAATTTGTAAAGCTTAAATGTGATTTACTTAAAGCCACCTGAGTCTTAAGACAAAGTTACCTACAAAGCACAGGATTGGTGCAACAGACTTCTAGCTAACTGAAAGCAACAGATTGCCTTTGAAAGGTCAACGTTTAAAATGCTCCAGGAATTCACACTTGAAGGAACATGACACTGCATACAATTCCATGGGAGGTATGGACAGCAGATAGCAACTGTCTGACATTGATAAAACTCACCTTCACAATGGTACACACATGATCCTGATGCTCGAGCTGTCAGACAAAGCTAAGGCATCATATAAAATCTCTCTGTGCAGAGAGGTTAAGTTACTAAGACTTCAAATCAGTGTCTACTTTAGTAGAAGAAGTCGTCACTTTTCATTATACCTCTGTAAGATTCAGAAAAGACCCTTTGTTAAAAAAAGTCAGCTCTGGCTCGCTCTGGCTACTGTTCAGCACTCGACTCACCTATTACTGAGTATTTACTCCACGTATCCAATATTCAAGGTCACACTGTAACAGCCTAAGCAGTAACAGTATCACTTGGTTTTCTGCAACTGAATTTCAAAAAGGATTCTCTCCCCCCTCCCCATGTGACCCTTATATAAATGCTCATTTCTGAGAAAAAGAGGTGAATTTTGTTGAGTGTATATTTACATGGTAAAATTTAGAGAACTATTCTAAAGTCACTTATGCTTGTCTCTGCTTATCATCACTTTGTATTATTTCATTCTACAGCAGGTACATGCATTTGAGTAAAGAAATATTGGAAGTTTCCCCTTTTATCTTTAGAAAGGAAATGCTTCCTCACCCCCCAACCTTCCAAAAAGCAACATAGTTAAACACCGCTGATTTAAAAAAAAAAAAGGCTACTTCAGCTGTACCAAGACCACTGAAAGCTTCATGACATGACTGCACATGCCTCTATGTTGGTAACCCCCTACAAATGCCACAAAGACAGGCCATCAAGAATTCTCAACAGACAGTTAAGCAAAATGAAGCTAGAATTATCAAATCATGTAGCATTTCTTAGGTATTTATAAATATCACCAATCAGCAATAAACCTGGTAACTTTACAATACAAAATTAGCTTTATGTAAATCTCTGCATGTCTTGTCCCGGAAATGGTTCAGTGAAGTCTGTTAAAACCTTGACAGCGGACTTGTCTACATGGTGCGTTAGTTTGCACAAGCAAAGGTGTAAATTCTAATGCACACTAGTGTGTCACGCACTAACTGCCCCATGTGGACTCTGCTTGCACACATTAAAAATTCCCTATTGCATGGTAACGTAGTCTCATTTAAAAACAGTACTACATCAATATACACCAGGAAACTTTTATTGCACTAACTGGGCTGTGTGGGCCCTACTGACATACATGACATGCTGGTGTGCATTAGAATTTACACACCTCCTGTTGTGCACTAAGGCGTCAGGTAGACAAGCCCTAAGATACATCTTCCACTGCACCCTTGAACTGTACTAAACTGGCTCTGGCAGGCAGGCATGTGGGATTTCTGAGTACACTGCCACCGATTCTACAAAATCCAGCCTCAAAACAAATACTAAAAGCAACCCAGAAGTTATGACAGGTGGAAGTTAGGGTAGCCCCCAGTCTGCTTTCACATATACCAAAGATTCAGGTAGGCACTGGCCTGGACAAAATAGAGGAAGTGCAAGGGTGGCATAGAGTATTCAGGGATAGCTTAAGAATCAGGAAGTCCTGACAGCCTCCCTGCCCCAGACAGTTAAAAAAGTCAATTTCTCTTCCTCTTACCCAACAAGAGGAAAATTCATTGTGTGCTTCTATTGCTACACATACAGGTGAAACATGGAGTCCCAAGTTGAGTTTTTACCAGGTCTGCAGATGTCATGGTAAGTTTAAGATGTGATTTTAAATCTATGAACATCTCATCTCCTACCTTTCCCTCCTCTCATTCCTATCCAAAGCCCTGCCCAAGTACCTGTCAACTTCCTTCTCCTGAATATCACCCAGCCTAACCATTCCTTGAAACACTGATTACTGTAACCTCTTCCTTTCTGGCCTCTCAACTTTTTCCAGTCTGTCCAAATGCCACTGATAGACATCTTTCATTTCTCTGTGCTCTGACCACATCATCCATTCCCTCACATGCCACCTCTTCATCCTCACCCCCCAGCACAGAGTCCTATAAAAATCTAACTTTCATTTCTCTGCTTCTGTCTCCCTATTCCATTTTTCCTCCCAATGCGCTCTCAGGCCCAGATCCACAGAAGTATTTAGGTTCCCAACTTCCACTGATTTCATTAGAAGTTAGGAGCCTAAATACCTTTGTGGATCTGGGCCTCGATCCCTTTGTCTTACCCAGTCTCCTTTCCCACCTCCCTGCTCCATACCTTCTTTCGTGCTGTCCCCTGTCTGATCTAGTATTCTTCTCCTCTTATTCCCACCTTAAACCACTTCAGGCAATCTCTCCTTCTTCCTTATAAATATTCTCTTCACCAAGCTGTTTTCCTGGCATACTGCATTTGCCTCGTCTTACTAGACTAACTTATTTGGAGCAGGGAATGTGTCTTCATGTACATAAAGTACTAAACAAATGATTGTTAAAGAACTGTGTTATCGGCTCAGCACAGAAGGGCACAAAACCCCTCAACTCTTACTGAAGTCAATGAAAGTTGAGGGAGCTCAGTACATTACAGGATTAGACCTTTAACGTTTTTTTTTTAAAAAACCTTGAATGTGTTTCCACCACCACACAAGAAAGAGTAAAATGTGGCTGTGTTGTAAAGTTATCAGTACAACAGAGAAAAGGACATAACGTATTACGAATGGAAATATTTTTTATTTAGAAATGACAAAAATCTGCTGACAGCAGTATTCTTCTAACCACTATGTTCTTTCTCCTGCTTCTGAATCTAAAACAGCCCATCCTTATAAAGAATACTAAACAATACAATTCACTGCCAAGGAAGTGTATTATTTACTAACACAGTGATCTTGAATTTTTTCTATTAAAACATTTTTTGTATTAGAACATTAGATGTTCACAAGGTTGTCACCCCCATTATATAAACTGCAGCTCTGAGCTACCCTGCATAAAAACAAGTATTGAGAATGCATCTCTATAAAGATAGCAATGGAACTTGAATGTATCACTAAGATACATTAATTTATTATCATGCTACAACTATTGTTGTTTCACTGAGTCCATCCACCCCCATGTCTTTTCAGAATTTAGATTTGCCATTGTCAAATCCTCAAATAGGCATTAACCAGAAGATCTGACCTACTCACTGCCTGTGCTCAAAGTCAACACAGGATTTGGGTTGGCTGAAACTCCTGAAGTTCCACACTTACAGCAGTTTACGTTTAAGATACAGAGCCCAATTCTCCAAGTTACAAAGAGCTCCAAGAGCCCAAGTTACAAAGGTAACTTGTACCTTTTATAGCAATTTTACACCTGTGCAAAGTAAATGCAAAGTGGGTGTAATATGCTACCTTTCTGATTTGGTAGCTCTTTACACAGGTAAAAGTACTAGCCAAAGTGTAAGGCAGTTGAGAAACAGGCCCAGAATTGATAACCAACTGAAACAAATAGGCAGTTCACATTTCTAGCAAAATTTCAGTCCCCTCTTCCACAGCTGAAGTTGGAAAACCCACGCAAAAAACATCCTCCATAGGACCTCAACCACAGCAGGGATTTGGCAGAAGGGGTAGCAGATTTGCCTCTGCATAGATCCACTAATCAATAAATGGTAGAAATTCAAGTGATTGGGTTACATTAGAAAGGACAGAGCAGCTGGATAGAGGAGTTTACCCCAGAAGAACACAGCACAGACTACATCTCCAGGCTGTGCACTGGTGGTAGAATTTGGGCCTTAGATGGTTCAGATCTCTATTTTTTCATATTCAGGAAGACTTGACTTCCTCTGTTCACATTCCAGAAAGCTAGAAAGCTACTACCTTATAAAGCGACAAAGGGTCCTGTGGCACCTTATAGACTAACAGAGGTATTGAAGCATAAGCTTTCGTGGGTCAATACCCACTTCTGCAGATCCAGACTAACACGGCTACCCCTCTGATACCTTATAAAAAAAGTTAAGTTCTGCAGCAATGGCCAGGAAAAATTTCCCACTTGCTACTGAGTTGATGTGTCAAGATCCTAAATTACATGGACTCTGAAGTGAAAACATTCTCTCGATCAGGCCTTTTGGCTATAGATCAAGCATTATATCTGCTCTATCATTTCCAAGTTTATTAATTTAAGCTAAATCCTTACCATGTGTGGTTTGCCATATTTACTGACTGTAGTTTGCAACACTAAGCTGGCAACACATTTTTCTGTCAATTAATATGCCCCAGAAGTGATCTTTCCTTTCAGGACTCAACAAGTCAATGAAGATCAAAGCTGAACTATTTTCACAAGCCTGTCGTTATTCCATTTTCAGTATTAATCTAAACCAGTGTGACAAGTATTATTATTATTATTAATTTTTTTTTAAAACATCAACCAGTTTGTCTTCTGAGTATGCCACATGCTGATTCTTTCCCATGCTTCACCAGCACGTTTCTAAATTGCTGTGTTAGACTATTAATTTATTCCCCTTGGGAGTAACCCACTTAATGCCGTCATAAAACACAGGTAAAAACTATTTGATTCAGATACACACAGCACAAAGTATTTGAAATCAAAGTCAAAGTGAGCAAGTTATAGAGACAGAACTGTAAGGTGATTTGACATGCGCTTCTTCAATACAAAGGGTTGTCAGCTTCTGAACTCTTGTCTAAAGGGATTTTACGTCAGTTTTATCTAGTCATGAGACATTAGGTCCCAGTGTTTTTCTACAAATCTGACAAATTAGATACAGCATCCCCTGACTGAGCCAAATTTCAGAAGATCTTCTAAGCCTGTTATGAATGCACACAGGCCCACTGACTTCAAAGGGATTATTTATGTGCCTGAAGCATGTGCATAAGCATTTGCAGGATCAGGGCATATGTTTATACATTCATATCTCCAGCAAACCACAGAAGAGTGATGAAGTAACGACTTGGGGTCTAGATACCATAGTACAGTGTATCCTACCCCAGTGTACAATAAGCAGGGCATCTCAGGCATTATCCAACACCATAGTGTAGCTCACATTATGATTTTATTGTGGATACCTCACTTCCACTTGGATTATGTCCCTTTATTTGCATGATCTTAATATAATATCCCCTTTTTATGTGTTCTGTTCCTCCCAGACAGAAACAAAGAGGCAGCTTCATTTAAGAAGCTAGATCTCTGTGGACCACCAGTAAGCATCGTCCAGACAAGTTTGAGAAACTGTGGAATAGAATGTGTGGAGCACCAAGAAATTGCAACAACTTCGCCTACTTCAGCACTAATGCATTGCTTAAGAGAAATTTCAGATCTCGATAATTTACAAGGTAAGTAAACTGAGGGGAAGTAAGTTGCCATTTTTATTAACTGTGATGCTAGCACTGTTTATTTCAAGTCCTTTTATTTTTCAATTTAGACTGCAGCACCAGCATGAGATTAAAAGTCTCAGAAACTAATTTCTTATTCAATGGCTGCAGAAACTGAGAATATAATTGATTTCATCCAGCAGACTCAACCAGCCAAAAAGAACAGCAAATCCCAGCTCTGACACGCACACACTGTTCATTGTAGTCACCAATAATGGGATTTGGGGAACGGATTTGGAGGTGGAGGGAAAAGTTGGTTATGTCTGATGTTTTATTGATTAAACTCAGCTCCCTCCCAGTCTGACCCTCTGAACGAATGAGATGCAGACACTGGCCTGGGCTGGGCCATGGGAAGGGAGAGGACCCAGTGCCAAGGCATGTCCCAGCCTCCCCCCACAACAAGGGAAGCAACAGCAGAGCCCTGGCCAGCGACCAGGGAAGAGGACTCCAGAGGAGAGATGGGGGGAGGAGAAAAAGAAGGCAAGATAAGGAGGAGACATAGCAAGATAAGGAGGGAGCACAGCAAGGCAGGGGAAGATGGGGGGGAGGTTGGGGCAGCAGAGCAAGGGGGACCAGAGGCACAGTTGAGGGAGCACAGCAAGGTGGTGGCAAATAGGTGGGGAGGAGTTTGGGGGAGCAGAGCAAAGGGGGGGCAGCGCACCGCAGGGAGGGAACAAGAGGAGGGGCTGGGAGAGCAGAGCAAGGCAGGCCAGCCAGAGGACCAAGAATGGGGGTTGGGGGCAGCAGAGCAAGGGGGGGACAAATGGGGGGGATGGGCCAGGGATGGGATGAGACCGGGGCAGATGGGCGAGGAGGGGGGAGGAGCAGAGCCAGGGGACGGGAGCAGGAGGATGAGTTGTGGGGGGGGGCAGAGCAAGGCGGGGGGGCGGCTCGGGGGGGCAGAGCAAGGCGGGGGGCGGCTTAGGGGCGGCAGAGCAAGGCGGGGGGGGGAGAGCTCTGGGGGGGCAGGGCGGAAGCCGGGAGGGTCCCTGGGGGAGGCCCCGGGGCGCGGTACCGCCCCGGCCCCGCACTTACCGCAGCCGGGCCCTCAGCGCCGGGCCCCCGGCGGCTCAGAGAGCAGCGCGGAGCCCGGCCCCCCGGTCCTGCTGGTGCGGGGCGGCGCGCGCCAGGGCCGAGCCCATCCCGGCGGGCGCCTCTGGCTCTGCGAGCAGCGACAGCGCGGAGCCGAGCCACAAGATCGGCCAATCCCGGAAACCAGCAGAGAGGGCGGCGCGGCCCCGCGCCGGAAGCGAGATTCCCCGCATTGCGCCTGCGCCTCGGCCGCGCGGAGCTCGCGGGAAGACGCATGCGTAAAGCGGCCGGTTTCCAGCAGCGTCTCGGCAGTGCGCGTGCGCCCCCTGGCTGGCTTGTGTAGCGGCGTGTGTACGCCTCCAGCGACTGCGCGAGGCAAGGATTAGGCACTGCGCATGCGCCCCAGCTGCCCAGCCTAAACAGCTGGATCTAGGTAAAAATGCCTGAGCAGCTATAGCTATGTATATATCAAGAGCTATGGGCAGCGCCCTACCCCTGTGCATCCCCACCGCTCCATCCACCCTTTCATGTGCTGTGTATTTATACCTGCTACTGTATATTCCACTCCATGCATCTGATGAAGTGGGTTCTAGCCCATGAACGCTTATGCCCAAATACATTTGCTAGTCTCTAAGGTGCCATAGAATCATAGAATCATAGAATCTCAGGGTTGGAAGGGACCTCAGGAGGACTCCTTGTTGTTTTAGTTTTAAAAAAAAACCACTTGGGGGTGTCAATTGTCAAGAACTGTCAAAGGAGACTTCCTGATACAGCCTGAGGCTCTGTAGAGGGAGTCTGAAAAAGCTGAGCTTTCCGAGGTCTAGGGAATGGTAAGGCTTAAGGAAAAGCAGGCATGAGTAGAGACTGGTTTATTTTTTAAGATCTGTTTTCTCTTAAATGCTTGTGTTCCAAAAATAAATAAAATATTGCTTTAAGAAGACTGCTTGGTTACTGAATACCAACATCATTGCTCTTAGAGACAAGAAGACTGCAGGTGCTGAACATAAATCAGACCTGATGCGGTCATCACGGTTGATCACAGGGGCCTGCTCTGCAGCCCAAGGCATGGTCATAGTGGGAGAATCATGTGATTCCATCCTAAAAGAGAGGTGACAGCTTGAAGCCCAAGACTGGAGAGGGGTGTACTTGAATTGCCCAGGACGGGTCAGCAGTGCAGTTAACAACTGTGACAACTGGCATCATCAAATGGGGGCTGATTAGGTCATCTTTATACAAAGGAAGAATCTTCCTACTCCAGTAAATTTGGGGTAAGAACGTCCATAGATCAAAAAATATACCCAGTCAGTAGGTCCATAGGCAGTTTGAGACATTTGAGGTCATGGGTCAGTCCCAAGGCATTATCTCAAACATCCTAAAGGTAGCAAAAAGTTGGAAATCCTATGAAGATGCTGATCATACATGCATTCAGCCATGCATAGACAGGGACAGTTCCTGTTTTAAGGACAGATGCTTTTAACTTCCCCCTTTATATTTCAATACTCAGCAGCAGACTTTGAACAGCATTTTTTTGACAAACACAAACTGGGTGGTCAGAGCAAAGTATTTTCCTCCTTTAAAAAAACACACTATTTTGGGGTTCAATTTTTATATGCAGGCCTATCTACCTCACATTTTCTTTACACCTGAATCAACAGGAGGTCCCAAAACATTATTATTTGTATTACCATAGTGCCTAAGAGCTCTAGTCTACAGACTTGTACCCCCCTGGGCTAGGTGCTGTACAAACACTGGGGGGGGGGGGGGGGAGAGGGAGAAGAGAGAGAGTCCCTGCGCCCAAAAGCTTATAATCTAAGACGAAAGACAAATGATTGCAGACAAAACGGGAGAACAAGGAAACAATGAGACAATATTGGTCTGAATGACAGTGGTCTCAACACACCAGCAGCCCAACCATTATCAAGATTTTTGTAGGCCTCATGGCAAAGGAGAGATTGGAGGAGGATTGTTGAGGAAAGATAACGAAGGCTAGTTTTGTGGATGTTTATGGAGAGCTCCTCCGAAGCATAAGGAGCAGCCGAGGAGAAAGCACGATGGTGCTTACTTGAAAATATAACAAGTTGGATGGAGGCTGGCACCATGGGACGATCAAAGTGGTAACATGGGAACGTGGTACTAAAAGAAACACTTTTAGGGTTTGGAGGGTGGTCGGACCATTCAGTTTATTAGCACATTACTATTATCAGGAGCAAGAACAAGCCACCAGATGGTGCTAGCTGGTAGCAATGCTTGCCTGTTAGAATCATGCCTTGGCCCAGTGGATCTCTGCAATAGAGGATGTACCAGCCTGAATTTTTTAAACCACATCACTTCATCAGCCAACACTATATAAAAAAAGTGTGTACGTGTGCACTTTCCATTTCCCCCAAATAATTCCAGTGCCAGTAGCCTAGTACTGGGGTGCAACCCTACAACAAACCAGTGTACGCCCACAATATCTAGCTAAAAGTTCAGTACAGACGATGATTTGATTTCAGTCCTTCTAAAGGGATTTTTATTGAAGTCCTGCACACCATTTTATTATGGGGTTTCATTATTTTCCATTTGTTATTATGGCAGATGCTTACAAACTATCCTTTATACATAAGATTCAGAAGGGGGAAACTGCCATTTTGCATATCAAATCATTTAAAACAAAAGTGTACACAGCTGAACTACGACAAACTTTGAAAAAAATCACAGGTACTTTTTTTGCAGTGTATGATTTTTGCTTGTTCCATGAATTCCATCTAGTGGGACATTGAAAGAAACAGCATAAAGCAATGTCTCTGCTTGTCTACACTAGAAAGTTTTGCTCTTTTTACTATACTGGTATAGTTGAAGTGGCAAAAAACCAACTACTGACTGTGGATACAGTTATCAGTATATAAGTTCTTATACTGCCATAGTTTATTCCAGTTCAGGAAGTAAAATAAGCTATACCGGTATAAGGCACCTCTTTCTTGTTACAACTGTGTCCACACTAGGGCTTATATCAGTATAACACCACACCCTAACAGATATAGTAATAGGGATATAATTTTTTCTAGTTTAGCCCAAAGCTTAATCATGGGACACACGCAACTTAAAAGCATGGGCCCAAGTCATCACTATGTGTTGATCCCTTTATGCCAGTGTAAAGGGGCCATTAAGCTGATAGATCTATCTCTTGGGGACTCTATTTCATGTAGGGAGTTAACCAGCCTGAGTAACAGCTCCATGTCCCATCTCTGCAGAAGGCCCCAACACAAATGTTTTGGGTTGTGTGACAAAGTGACTCACCAGTGCACTGCCTTGTGGCCAGGACGAGCATTGCAGTAACTTCAACTTCAAAACCTGCAGGGGCATCTCTCCTAATTTTAGAAGCCAGTCAGCTAGCCTCAAGCCAGCTGGAGTGCAGTGAAGAGAGGATGCTTATAACTGGAGTGTAATCTCCTGAGCAAGGATTGCTGGCCAGCACTGTAGAGGTTTAGTTCAACTCAGGGGGTCATAAACTTGGAATAACCAGAGACTAGTAAATCCAGGTTATGATGTATTATATACTGTTCTGCATTGTGTATTTTTAGTGCTACATGCTTAATATCAAGTTCTGATTTCCACCACGAATCTTAAAATAAAAAGGAAACCCTCTTCCCTCATACCTCGGTGAGGCTAGTGTCACAATTTGACAAACACTGATTCGTACGTTAATTGAATTTTCAGTATTCCAAGTACTTTGGTGACTAATACTGTGGAATAGGTTACGGTATTTAATATTTAAATAGCAACACACAAATTCAGAATGAAGCAAATGTAGTAATAAGTGCCTCTTGCGCAATCTTTTTTTTTGGCACAGGTGGCTGGTGAGCTGGGCTTTGTGTACATACCATTCTTCTGCCTCCTTATAAGCAGTAACCGTGGTGTCATGACCTTGATTATAGTCTTTGACAAGGAACTGATTTTTATGTGATATCATATTGGCAATTAAATCATTCAGAAACAATGTCTTCAGTTCCTGGAACAAGCAACCTAAGAAATCCAGAAACATATCCAACATCACTGCATAAAGCAGAACAGTTCAATTCTTTCTGTTGTCAGTTTCCAACAGGTCTAAATATACTAGCACGGGTTGGTGTCTATCTTTATGATGTATTGATATATGCATATGATAGTTAGTAGAAATCAACACTTTTTGGAATAAGGGATACAGAGAGCATTTCAGGGATCAATGCGACTTGTGAAGCATTCAGGCCTAGGGAAATGATGATGACAAAAGAGCAATTGTTACGAACTGGAAGTCAGTGACCAGTGTTGAATTTGTATAAAGGGCTCGGTGGTTTGGCAAATGGCAATAAGTTTGTATTAATATTTTAAGGGAACATGAATTTCTTAGACCTTGATATCTGTGGAAACTCAGTATAATTGAGAGTTTAATTATATATGTTTGTGAAGCCAGAATGTATGTAATGGCAGAATGTATGTTTTTCTGGTTACTATTGATTTGTGCATAATTACAAACAAAAATAATCAGAACTGTTATTCATAGTGCTCTCAGTTATAGTTTTTTTCTTCTGTAGTGAATCATGGCTGCTCTGATACAGAATATCAGAAAGGTACAATCAGGAACCATTTCTTCTTCTGACTTCCTGGAAGAGACTGTCTTTTTAGCCAAGTCTGAAGGTGAGAAAACAACCTTTGTGCTGCTGCCCTTTCTCCACATATAATCATTATATGTCAAGGTTTAAAGTCCAGTCAGTGTAGCATCACTGACTTTGATGGAGCTATGCCAGTTGTTCTCAAAATGGGGTCACCAGGACTAGCTTACACTTGCTGGGGACTGGGCCTGAAGCCTGAGTCCCACCACCCAGGGCCGAAGCAGAAGCTAGAGGGCTTCAGCCCTGGGCAGCAGGGCTCAGGTTACAGATCCCCTGCCTGGGGCTGAAACCCTAGGGCTTCAGCTTTGGGCCCTCTGCATGGAGTGGTGGGGCTCGGGCTTTGCCCCCCCGCCAGGGCAGTGGTGCTCATGTGGGCTCAGGCTTCAGCCCCCCCGCTCCCCCATGGGGCCGTTGTGTAGTAATTTTTGTTCTCAGAAGGGGGTTGTGGTGCAATGAAGTTTACACTAGCAAAGGATCTAAACCCACATTTACACTCAATTGTTCTCTCTACTCTTTAGTTCCTGTCCTTGCACCTTTGATTTGGTCTGTTCCATGCACATCTTCTAGAACAGACAGACTCCTGTTTGTATTGGCGCCAGAGGATTATTATGCAGTCAGTGCTTGCTCTTAGTGAAGAGAATGACAAGACAATCAGTAACCTGAGCAGACGCAGGCCCTAATAAAGACGACCTTGCAGGTGGCAATCACGTCTCATTAGTGGCAATATTCTGGGTACTGTGCTTTGCCGTATTTGCTACTATGTAGCAAAAGGTCAAACAAAACTCCCAGGCTCACTTATTTGAAAATAAGAGATCATTCATCCCTGCTCAGCTGCTTACAGGAGCTTGCACCTGCATGTTGACAGTGGGGAAATAGTGCTTCTCCTATTCAGGGCCGCGGGGAGCCTGATCATAGAAGAATAGGGTTGGAAGAGACCTCAGGAGGTCATCTAGTCCAACCCCCTGCTCAAAGCAGGACCAACCCCAACTAAATCGTTCCAGCCAGGGCGTTGTCACAGGCAAGATAAGTCTTGAAAATGGCTTTAACTTTTGCCCCCTGCTGTGAGGGGCCCTCTGGGGCTTTGAAGGGATGCATAATTGCAGCTTCATCTTGGCCCTGGCCCTTCCCGCGCTCCTCCAGATCATTCCAAAATGCCTCCAGGCCAAGGAGGCCACTCTGCGATGGGGATATTTCATGTGGGGGGCAGAGGGAGAAGAAACTAGCCCTGCCCTACAGCCCTTGGGCAACAGCCTAACTGATGTAAAGTGGCCCCATGACAACAATTAACAGACCCACACTGGTAACTGCAACCTAAGGGCTGGTCTAAGTTTTGCCAGAGGCCACTTTGGCACTCACAGCTCCAGGATTAAGGGAAGTGGAAAGGGGTCTCAGAGCTACTCTCTCCCCTCCTCCCTACCTCTGCTAGAAATGTGAGTTTGGCACCACTGATGATTTGCCTCAGAGAGCTTTTTGCTTCTAGGTTGCCAATTACAACCCCATCTCAATAGTGACTAAGAGTCTGATCTTTTTCTGGGCGAGTTGTGTTAAGTATTTTTCTAATCGCAATAAGAATCGGCAGTCCCTCTCTCACACCTTCTGCAGTGGGGTCTTAAAGTGCCATGGCAGTAGCAGATCAATGTTCATTGGGCTGTGATACCTTCATGGGCTGAGACCCTGCCCGAAGTTTCTATGGATAAGGGTGGCTGCATTCATTTTTTAGGAGGGAAAGTTTAGTGAAGAAAGATACGAAGGGCCTGATTCTGCTCTTACTTACACGGGTGTAGAAACAGGAGTAATTCTACTGAAGCTAATGGAGTCACACTGCTGTAAGATCAGTGTATGAAATAACAGAATTAGGCCTTCAAAGCTGTTACCATATCCCATGTGAACTGATCTAGTAGTCTCAGCCCAGCACCCATTGGACAGTTGTCCACATCACAGAGCCATCACCACTGGCACCTTTGTTACTCTCACCAGTGGCAGAAAGGTTGGTCCAGTGGTTACAGCATTAACCTATGACTTGGGAGATATGGGCTTAATTCTTTGTTCTTCCACAGACTTTTGCCTGAGAGGCTAAGTCATTTAGCCTCTCAGTTCCCCATAGGGATAATGGCACTACCTTACCTCATAAGCAGGTGGATAAGTATATTCAAGATTGTGAGGTGCAGATACATGGCTTCCATAACCACAGTAAGTATGACTTATCAATGTCATGAAGGACTGAATGAGCTATGGACACTGAACAAGTATCTCATAAGTATTAAAGGGCCTTTTCAGGTTAAGGTTTACGCATGTTGGTGGGGCAGCTCTCTGTTTATCTTCAGATTAGTACAACAGAAGACCTTAATCTGGCATCTACTGACTCCTGCATGGAGCAGTGGGTGCTGTGTGAGGGGTTTTTTGCTTGGTGTCCCCATCCGGTGCCGTGGTTTTGACCCTCACTCCCATCCCTGGTTTTTTTCCTTCCATTTGCTGTCCCAAGAAATTAGTTGCGTCTGGGTCTGTGGTACCTCCTTCAGGTGAGGGGGCAGGCCTTTAATTTTAGATGGGCTCTGCCCACCTTTCCAGTACATCAATAGGCAAGCACTCTTTACCAGCAGTAATTTCACCCCACCTCCCCCCAAAAATGATTATAGTTATTTAAGAAAAGTAAATAATCCAGAAAAAATAGAGGGGGGAGCTAGACCCTTCAGAAATGCTAAATGTTCCATGTTGCAGAGAAATTCTTCATGGATACTAGACGTTTAGTGTGTTTTAGGGAGTTGAGAGTCTTACCGGTTAGAAAAGAATAAAAACAGCAGCCTTAGCTTGAGCTATCATTCCTAAAAGAGTGGTCTTGAAGGACATTGCTGGGGTCCATCCTGGAAACGGAGCTAGAGAGCTAGGCCCAAACTGGAATCTGTCATTTGAACCCCATTGAACATCGGGGACTTCAATCAAATGGGAATCCACGTCCCAACCACCACTGACTTGGGTTTTCCAAAGTCAAAAATCCAGCTGATGAGACTTTATAAGACAAATAACAAAGCATGGCCTCTTCTGCCTATCTCTGCTCAAAGAACAGAGGTACAATAGATCAGGTAAACACCATACACGGAACTAGTAGGGGCTGAAAGCATTCCAAGGTTTATAAGAAGGTAACTGGGTTACACTGTGACCTGGTTTGGTCCTTCAGCAATCCTGCCTCAGGTCCTCCTCAGGTTCCTTGAAAACTCCACTAGAGGCTCTCTTATGACCAATAATACCACTGCCTAGGGCTGGTTTGTTATCATAACTAGTTCAAAGCAAGCCACAAAGTCCCAAAATGAACTCCAACAGAACGCAGGAGTTCATACTCAGCTCTGGCATCTTCCATACATCTTGGGGCTCCTCTTCAGTCCCAGTCTGCTCTTGTTGAGCAATATGTGCTGGCTAGCATAGAATATAGACCATTTTAATAACATGCATTATCTGCACCATAGATATACATTAGTATGCATCAAGCACCAATACCCTTGAGTACAAATCTTGTAAGTGATATAGCCTAAATTGGTCTATACAATAACCCTGTTTATTTATGCCAAGTATTCCATAACTCCTTGCATTTTCTGAAGTAAGGATTTGGCATAAGCAGATAGGAAACTTGCCAAAAAACCCCACAATAAAACAAAAAACCAAACCACCAACCAAGATTCATGGGCATAGTTTGGGGGGCACAGGAGGGACATTGCCCCCCCAAACTGTAAGCAGGTGCAGAATTCCCCCCTCCCATCCCAGCCCCATTGGCCTGACCAGCACTGCTCCCCCAAGAAAGTCAAACTATGCCTATGCATTCATTCTATGTCTTAATAGAAGACAAGGAAATACCTTTATGAACCAGCACCAGCAGCTGGAATGCTAGTATCCAAGACAAAGATAAGGAGGAACCGAACAAGTTAGGGAACTGGAACAGACTGATAGGTTAGATTTTAGTGACATATCAAGAAATGTGTAACTCGTAAAATCATCAGTAATACCAGCTGAAATGTGTAACTTGGGGAGCACACCTTCTGGATAAGGTGAATGTAACATCACGGCACAGGACTGCTCTTCAGAGACTGGGATCATGTAGAACTTTTTTTGCTTGTACCATATTCGTACACCTGACTGACA
This sequence comes from Chelydra serpentina, assembly GCA_037349315.1. Lineage (NCBI taxonomy): Eukaryota > Metazoa > Chordata > Testudines > Chelydridae > Chelydra > Chelydra serpentina. The sequence goes on from JBAIAC010000026.1 coordinate 34,092,262, forward strand.
TTGGTTATTTGGTCTCTTGAGTATATTACATACTCAAACAACAAACCAACATGTGGTCATGCAATTGACCATACAATTTATCAACACTCTCCATCAAGCAGCATCTCCCAACCCACGCTAGCTACTCTTCAATCAGTCCCTCTCAGGCCTTCCTACCAGTACTTGGAGTCCTGTCTTCCCCCAGGAGAGGATCCAAAACTCCCCTTGGGCCATTTCCTGTCTGTGTCAGAGAAGCCATCAGTTAACCCACTTTACTACTTTTTACCAAGCAGCAACTCCCACCCCTTCTATATCTGCAGGCTTCCCCAGGCCTGTCTTATCTACAACCAGAAGCCTGAATGGGTCACATGACCTTAATTTTGCCCACCAGAGGAGAAGGGATTGGCTGTGTCACAGGTGGGGCTGAAACTCATATCCCCTTAAAGAGCCAGCCACCTTGTGACAATAAAGAACGCTCTAGAGCAGGGGTAGGCAACCTATGGCACGCATGCCAAAGGCGGCACGCGAGCTGATTTTCAGTGGCACTCAGACTGCCTGGGTCCTGGCCACTAGTCCAGGTGGTTCTGCATTTTAATTTAATTTTAAATGAAGCTGCTTCAACATTTTAAAAACCTTATTTACTTTACATACAACAATAGTTTAGTTATATATTAAAGACTTATAGAAAGAGACCTTCTAAAAATGTTAAAATGTATTCCTGGCACGCGAAATCTTAAATTAGAGTGAATAAACGAAGACGTGGCACACCGCTTCTGAAAGGGGGCCAACCCCTGGTCTAGAGGAATTCTGCTCCACCTCCTCCAAATGAACAAGAACAAGATCGTACTATTGCACCAGCAAAGCTAACCAGGACAGCTTCAACTTAACTACCAGAAAAGTTCTTATGACATTGGGAAATCACGCCTGAGGTCCAACCAGCCAGAGAAGCCTGGAATTCCCCTTCTAAATTCCTGCATATGCATGCATATCCTTTCTGGGAAGTGCACTGAGATCTGCAAGAATTCCTTTCGGAAAAACAGTTCTGACACTGACATCAAGCATCTGGGAACAAATAAAACAGCTAACCAGCCCCATAAGGGAGATGAGTAAAATAAACAGTGAAATATCATGTATTTCAATACTGTATTTTTCACTCCATGCATCTGATGAAATGGGTTTTAGCCCATGAAAGCTTATGCCCAAATAAATGTGTTAGTCTCTAAGGTGCCACAAGGACTCCTCGTTGTTTTTGCTGATACAGACTAACACGGCTACCACTCTGAAACATGTGAAATTTGTGCCTCTGGTAGGTGCCCCCAACCACCCCAGACTCCAGCCTGGGGCTACCAACCAGCCCCAATCCTAACACTAGTCTATTCAAGGTCAGCAGCTTTTCCTGAACTCTAGCTCCAGCTTGGGGGCACCTACCAGAGGCACAAATTTCACATGTTTCAGAGGGGTAGCCGTGTTAGTCTGTATCAGCAAAAACAACGAGGAGTCCTTGTGGCACCTTAGAGACTAACACATTTATTTGGGCATAAGCTTTCATGGGCTAAAACCCATTTCATCAGATGCATGGAGTGAAAAATACAGTATTGAAATACATGGTATTTCACTGTTTATTTTACTCATCTCCCTTATGGGGCTGGTTAGCTGTTTTATTTGTTCCCAGATGCTTGATGTCAGTGTCAGAACTGTTTTTCCGAAAGGAATTCTTGCAGATCTCGGTGCACTTCCCAGAAAGGATATGCATGCATATGCAGGAATTTAGAAGGGGAATTCCAGGCTTCTCTGGCTGCTTGGACCTCAGGCATGATTTCCCAATGTCATAAGAACTTTTCTGGTAGTTAAGTTGAAGCTGTCCTGGTTAGCTTTGCTGGTGCAATAGTACGATCTTGTTCTTGTTCATTTGGAGGAGGTGGAGCAGAATTCCTCTAGATGGTGGCCCCGACCTAAGGTTAGGCTTAGGGCCAGTTGGTGACATCAGGCTAGGGATGGCCACGAGTGAGGTTTATGTGTGGGGTTGGTGGGTAGCCCTGGACTACAATTCAGGCTGGACGGTGGCCCCAGGTTAGGGCTAAGGTTGGGGCCAGCTGGTGGCCCCAGGCTATGGCTGAAGACCAATGGTTATCCTAGGCTAGGGTTAATGTTGAGAGTAGACCCCCTACCAACTCCTAAGAATTTGGAAGGGGAGAGAAGGGGGCACAAAGGAGAGAGTAGCTTTTCAAGCATTAAGGACAGTAAAAAAGAAAGAGAAACCAGCAGGGAATTCAATCCAAATTCAACAGCTGCCATGAGTGGGCAGGGCTGGCTTTCGGGACTCCTTGATAGTGGTGTGTAGCTACAGGGAGAGGGTCATTGTGAGCTAGGATTTGGCATCAAGGGGCTGGAGGACTTTGCACAGCACGTGCGCAAGGAAAAGGGACAAGAGACTATAGCTTGGGACCAAGTGTGAAGCAAGGGGCTGAAGTGTAGCCAGCAGCTATGGGCACTGCAAGTGTAGCCAGGAGCTTGTGGTGGTAGTAGTGAGTATCCAGGGGCTGGATCCTGCAGTGAAGTGTGTGTGTAGTCAGGGGCTGGATCGTGAAGTGTTGTGTGTGTGTAGCTGGATCGTGCAGCCGGGAGTGTGTGTGTAGCCAGGGGCTGGATCCTGCAGTGAAGTGGTGTGTCTGTGTAGCTGGATCGTGCAGCTGGGAGTGTGTGTGTAGCCAGGGGCTGGATCCTGCAGTGAAGTGGTGTGTCTGTGTAGCTGGATCGTGCAGCCGGGAGTGTGTGTGTAGCCAGGGGCTGGACCCTGCAGTGAAGTGGTGTGTGTGTGTGTAGCTGGATCGTGCAGCCAGGACGCTGGATCCTGCAGTGAAGTGGGGTGTGTGTAGCTGGATCATGCAGCGGGGAGTGTGTGTGTAGCTAGAGGCTGGACCCTGCAGTGAAGTGGGGTGTGTGTGTGTAGCTGGATCGTGCAGCCGGGAGTGTGTGTGTAGCTAGAGGCTGGACCCTGCAGTGAAGTGGGGTGTGTGTAGCTGGATCGTGCAGCGGGGAGTGTGTGTGTAGCTAGAGGCTGGACCCTGCAGTGAAGTGGGGTGTGTGTGTGTAGCTGGATCGTGCAGCCGGGAGTGTGTGTGTAGCTAGAGGCTGGACCCTGCAGTGATGTGGGGTGTGTGTGTGTAGCGGGATCGTGCAGCCGGGAGTGTGTGTGTAGCTAGAGGCTGGACCCTGCAGTGAAGTGGGGTGTGTGTGTGTAGCTGTATCGTGCAGCCGGGAGTGTGTGTGTAGCTAGAGGCTGGACCCTGCAGTGAAGTGGGGTGTGTGTGTGTAGCTGGATCGTGCAGCCGGGAGTGTGTGTGTAGCTAGAGGCTGGACCCTGCAGTGAAGTGGGGTGTGTGTGTGTAGCTGGATCGTGCAGCCGGGAGTGTGTGTGTAGCTAGAGGCTGGACCCTGCAGTGAAGTGGGGTGTGTGTGTGTAGCTGGATCGTGCAGCCGGGAGTGTGTGTGTAGCTAGAGGCTGGACCCTGCAGTGAAGTGGGGTGTGTGTGTGTAGCTGGATCGTGCAGCCGGGAGTGTGTGTGTAGCTAGAGGCTGGACCCTGCAGTGAAGTGGGGTGTGTGTGTGTAGCTGGATCGTGCAGCCGGGAGTGTGTGTGTAGCCAGGGGCTGGACCCTGCAGTGAAGTGGGTGTGTGTGTGTGTGTGTAGCTGGATCGTGCAGCGGGGAGTGTGTGTGTAGCTAGAGGCTGGACCCTGCAGTGAAGTGGGGTGTGTGTGTGTAGCTGGATCGTGCAGCCGGGAGTGTGTGTGTAGCTAGAGGCTGGACCCTGCAGTGAAGTGGGGGGGGGGTGTGTGTAGCTGGATCGTGCAGCGGGGAGTGTGTGACATACACACACAGAGGCTCAGAAGCTGCCCTGGGAGGAGGGACCCCGGGACAATGCCCGATCTCCTCAGCCTGCTGCTGGCCGTGCTCTGCCTTTCCCTGGCCGGGCTGCTGCTGCGGAGCCAGCGCTGTCCCGCGGCCGGGCCGGGCGGCAGCTGCCGCCGCTACTCGGTGCCGGGCAGCGGCTTCCAGCTGAAGAAATGGGCCATGCGGGGCGTTCTCTCCTTGGCGTTCCGCCGGCGCCGGAGGGAGCGCGGCGCCGCCGCCGCCCGGCGGGAGCCGCTGGGCTCGGGAGCCGGCGAGGAGGCGGCGTTCTCGGCTGCCCCGGGCGGGCAGCCCGGCTGTGGGGCGGAGGAGCTAGAGCGGCCGCAGGAACTGGTCTGCGATGCCCATGTGAGTGCGCCCCTTATATCCCCGCCTGCCAGGGGGTCCCCAGGGGGGTCCCCAGGGGGGTCCCTAGGGAGATGCGCAGGACTGGGACCAGCGCCTCCTCCCGGCAGATTTGTGGCAATCTTAGGGGCGGATTCTGAGCTCGTGTAAAGGCCCCATAGCTCCATTGATACACCCGGGATTCCCACTGGAATCTGGCCGGGTTAGGGCAGAGAAATTAACCATCTAGCTTCGGGTATAGACATTTTATGCAAAACCATGTTGGTCATTACCTGAGTCCTGCTCCCCTGCTTCCACCCTCTTGTCCTGCCTTGTCTTTGTAAGTTCCCCCTGGCAGGGAGGCGTCTCTGTGTCCGTGCAGTGGGCATCTGAGCTCCGTTGGGGCTCCCCGACGCTTCTGTGATCCAGATAATCAGTATTATGAAACCACTGTTGCAGGAACTCGAACCAGAATAACACTGCAGGGCTAAGAAGCTAGAGGTGAGAAAGTGCTGGCGAGCAGGCAAAGCGGAAGATGCAAAATAGCTAAAGATACAGGGCCACATCTTCATCAGGTGTAAATGGGCATCGCTTCAGTGGAATCAAGTTGATTTACACCAGCTGAGGATTTGGCCCACTGTCATTTTTTGAGAAACTTCTACCAATTTGCGACATTGTCTGAAGGTTTTGAGGAATCCAGAATTTCCTCTCTTTTTCAAGCTGATTATCATCACATTGGTGTTGTGTGTGGTTTTGATGGGCAGGGATGGTATCCCTAGCCTCTGTTTGCCAGAAACTGGGAATGGATGATGGGATGGATCACTTGATCCACCTGTTCTGTTCATTCCCTCTGGGGCACTTGGCATTGGCCACTGCTGGAAGACAGGATACGGGGCTAGATGGACCTTTAGTCTGACCCAGTATGGCCGTTCTTATGTTTTATTTTATTTTCTAAATAAAAGGCTATTTTTAAAGCAGGTGTTTGAGGCACCCGGACGCAAAGCAAGTCACGAAAATTGCAATAAGTGATATTGTATGTGCATCTTAAAGTAGGGCTGGAAGAACCCTTCATGTTTTTTCCCATTCCAGTTCTGTGAAAGCCCTTTCTTTGGCAGGCCAGAGATCGCCTTCCAAAACTGTAGTCACTCTGTTGTGACCAGACAACACTCCTACACCAGAGTGGTCTGAAAAGTGGTTCAAACTGTAACCTTCACCTGTCACTCAACATTACCCTTTTCCTCTTCAGACTGAGAACAATGGAGCACTTCTTCTAGAATGCTTCCAGAAAATCCCAACAATGGTCCTGAAACTCTCTCTCCAAATATCTATTTTGACAGTCTAATGCACTCTGCTTTGCTCAATATAGGACCCAATTATCTAACTTGGCTACCTCAAGCAGATACATGCATATTTAAGTGCTTAGATGGGCACTTAGTTATCTGAAGTAAGTATTTTTGAGCATTATTCTGAGTACATTTTTCAGAGGCAGGAATTTATCCACACCCAAAATGCACACAGAAGTCAGGTTATGCATGTGCAAACTTGATTTTTGAAACTGCATCCGGTGAGGGGTTGCACAATTTGTGCATTTATACAGCTGAATTTGAAAATTTGGGTCTAAGCACATAGCAGAAGCATTAACATTTATCATTTGGACCCTTAACTAGCTGATTAGAACTGTGATTGGATTTTACTGAAATAAAATTCTAGCTTCCCGGTAAATCTGAATATTTTGCATACAGTTTTGAGCTACTCTCTCAACTTGACTCTGGCGTAACAAGTGTAGCACCTGGGTTTGGAACCACTTCACACTGGATGCTGGGGTTAATAGCAGTGCTATTTACCAGCTGGGCAGATGTAAAGTCAGTCTGGGTTCTGACTCCAAATGCCTGGAGACATCAGGCATGCAAAAACACATGAAGCACATGAAGGTTCATGACAAGACCTCCTCGGTGCTACAATAATACATACAATAAATAACCATTTTGACTTGAAATATGTCAAAAATCATCAAAACAAAAAGTTTTGATGTTTCTAAAACAAAATTTCCCCAGCATTTTGGACTGGTTAAAATTTTTGAAAACTTGTCTTTTTTTGTCCCGGTTTGGGACAAAGCAAAATGCCAAAATTGTAAAGTTATTTTTGCGAGTCATAAATTCCATCTTCTAGCCAGCTCTAGGTGACGGCTCCCCACTCACCAGGCTACATCAAAGGAAACGCACAAATGCCAAGTTGCTAAGAGGGAGCTTGGTGCTCCCAGATTGTGATATGCAAGTGATCAATGTTAAAAGGAATGCAAATTTGGTTGCCGATGCTCTGTGCAGGAAATACGTCAATGGGTTCCCCCAGAGTACTGGTCAAGCACCCTAGTTATACCCATTTCTTTTAGGGGGAGATGTGACACTATTCATTGCAAAACTAGCAACCTGGTTGATTTAGGACAATATCAGGCTTGTTCCAACAGACCACAATGCCAGGGTTTTCAGTCATATTTTCCTTCTCCTACAATTTCCTCTCATTGTTTCTCAACTCCCAAGTCAGCAAAAAGGAAAAAAAAATTTATCATGGTCTAACGAGCAAATACATGGAACCATGGCACAATCAGTTGTTAAAGTAATTGCTGTGGAATGAAGAGATTATTTTCTGTCCGTTTCTTAAAGAGACATGTGGCCATCAATGTTCCCTCTAATTTTTGACAGGCCGTGTGCGCAAAAAATTTCTTCTGTGCAAATTTTTGACATGCCGTGTGCGCAAAAAATGTCTTCTATGCAAATTGTTGTGCTTCTGTGTAAATTAATGTGCGCATGGCGTTTCGCCGTGTGCGCGGAGTTTAGGATCTGTGTGCGCGCACACACGCGCACAGCTTAGAGGGAACAGTGGTGGCCATTCAAATATTAAAAGAGGAAGAAGTATTGACCAAGTATGACCTTTTAACCTCTTGGCAGCCCCGTATAAATAGAAATGAGAATACTTCCCTACTTGCCTGAAGTATTGTGAGGCTTAATATAATACATTGCTATTTGTAAAACACTTTGAGGTGCTTGGTTGGAAGGGACTTGGGGGTGGGGATTGCAGGTGTTGACTAAAAGCAGTCTCTGGATGACACCAGTGGACTTGATTCTACAAAGGACTCACATTAGGAAAAAAGAACATCCTTCATCCTTTGAGTAGAGGGGAAACTTAGCTGGCCTGATGATTTTTGACATGCATAATCACTCTTCCCCACACACCTCGCTTCCCATTTGTTCTTCGTTCTCTCTCTCAATGCTAAAGCATTTTTTCCCCCTTTACCTTTCTGTAGGCCCTGGATTCAGTTTACTTCACTGGGTTTTCAGAAACCGACAAGACTTTTTTGATCACTCGTCTCGGAAGACGTCTGAATGGGCTCTGTGAAATGTGGCTCTTCCTTCGCGTGGATGGAATTGGAGAGTTCGAAGTAAGTGGAGGGTGAGAGGGAAGTAGGTGGCTGGAGTTTTGGGATAACATTCAAGGGTGATGTTCGTTACCCATCTGGAATTTAATACCGAGGTATGACCCCAAGATTATTATTCTATTATCAAAGGTAATGCCTAATGACCAACCCAGAATGGGGCTCCATTGTATCATGTACTGGACAAATAGAGAGTAGACAGTCCTTGCCTCCAAAAGTTGACAATCTAAATAGACAAGACAGACACAGGGGGAAAGATGGGGTATAACATACAAGCAGAGTGAATAATGTGATGGTCGATTTAGTAGCTAATATGGATCCCTGAGAGACTGCTCAAAGAATGGATAAAAGGTAACTCAAGCAGAGGCTAAAGTTTTCTGCCTCTTCATAAACATCAACATCTGGAATTCTGTGCAAGACAGCAATGCTATGATCAAGGTCAATTACAGGTGATGTGTCTGTCCCTTTCTTTCCCCTCACCATGTTTCAGACTCTTTCCTCATCCTCTTGTTTCTCCATCATCTTTCAGCAGCAAAGGAGGTCTTACTAGCTCAATCATGCCTTCACTCCACAGTAGCTCTTTTTCCAGTGGCTCTGGCAGCAGCAGCATGAAGCAAAATACAATCGTGATCATAGTTTATCCATTACTGGGTCATAAATGATTCACTCAGCTGAAGGGCAATATGCAGGAGGACAAGGAAAATGCACTCTTCCCATGTTTCTGCACTGAATGTAGCTGTTACCATGCCCCTGAAGTAGTGTGTGATTTTGGATTAGTGAGAGCTGTTTGAACTAATGTCTTTGGTGGATTTGACCTTTTTACTGTTCACAAATTGCCCTCAAACTGATTGTGACTTAAAATGGTGCTTGTAAGATTCCTAGGAACATATTTGTGCTGTGAGTTGCATGCTCCTATTTAATCTGAGAGGTTGCTCACCTAAGTGACACGGTAAGGTTACCATTCTGTCATTGGACAACCTACATTTTATAAACAAGTGTTTGAAGAAATCCATAAGGTGTTGAATATTTCAGCAAAAGGACAAGGAGCATTTTAGGGAGACACATGTATGGCTACTTATTTCTTGCTAAAAACCATTACAGCTATTCCTAGGTGTGTTTTTGAATTGGTTTTTGGTTTTGAAAATGGCTGGATTCTTTCCTGACTGTGGAATAGAGAAAAATATAACAGATTTTTTGGCTGTCTGCTAGACTACATATTTTAGTTTCTCTTGAGTACTTGTGGCACTGCAGTCATTTGCACATAAAGAATTATATGCACACGAATACAAATTCTTCTCTAAACATTAACAGGACTAAAAGAAACAGTGCAAATGTTTGCAGAAAACCAAACAAGTCAGGAGCTAAATACACTTATTATTTTCATTATAATAACACCTAGAACCACCAAAAGCTAGAAGACCTTACAGTCTAAATAGATGAGATGGACACAGGGTGAGAGCCAGGAAATATTATTATCCCCATTTTGCAAATTTGGAACTGAGGCAGCGGGAGATTAAGTAGTTTAATTGAATTGAATCACAAGTGAGATTTAGCAAACATGCCAATATATTTTCCCACTGTTTGCCTAGCCTCAGTTAGGGAGATGTGTGTGTAACCGGGACTCACTGCTCTGAGTTTAGCAGTTGCTAGGCAATTCGGTTTCATTATCTGTTACCTGGCTCGTGTTACCAGCAGTAAATACCTGGTGATTTGAACAGGATGGTATTTCAGACTGTTATGGGAGATGAAACTGAAGTCTTAAAACAGTGATTGAAAACTGCTGAGTGTTAGAATGAGTAGGCACAATTGGCTTGTGACTGGGACCATGTGTATGCAATTGACAGAAACCCCATTCTTTCGTAAATCAAAGCTCTGCCAAAATATTGCATATAAAGCTATTTTTGCAAGCGAGAGAGACAAGGGGAGGGACTCACAACAGATGCAAATCCCATTGACACCAACAGGTGTTACTTATGTGCAATAACTGCAGAATCAGGCCCGTGGGTTGGTAAGGATTCTGCTTGATGTGTTCTGCAGGAGTAACTTCAAATAATAATAATGACTTCACCGGCTGCATGGTCCTCTACAGCTCCTGCCATCTGCAACATTCCCCTTCCTTTACCACTGTCGCAATATCATCTCTTTCCAAATTTCATGATAAAACATATTTTTCTCCCTTTCCCATGCTATTTCATTTTTCTGTACCCCTCTATTATCAACTCCCATGAGTGCATACCTTAGAGTGGATTCACCATCTATGGCTTTTTTACAGCACTACGTCCTCTAACTTATATGATATATGCTGTCATATATTTAACCCTGTAAAGCCTTTCATAATGCAGTTTAAAAAGTTGAGCAGAATAACTGCATAGGGTGAAATCATCTTTCCATTGACCTCAATAGGAGGTTTTTGTAACGTTCTTTGAGACCCAGTAGTGAAAAGCGCTATACAAAAGCTAGGTATTATTATTGTACCATTGACTTCAATGAGGCCAGGATTTCCCCCATTAAGTTTACAACTGTGAGCAGTCCCATTGAAGTCTACATAGGGAAATTGACTGGCAGAATGATAGGAATGATGATGGATGGATGGATGATGAAATAAAAGTGGTTTTATCCTGGCAGAATCAGACCGGTCAATTTTCCCATGTAGACAAACCCTAAGAACAGTGTGGTAGTAATGGTTACTCTTGACAGTGTTTGCATCATGAGGTCCTAGAATAGTAATTTACGATTTCATTCCATTTACCACTTGTGCTGTCTGCAGTAATTTCTTGATATTCATCAACTCAGGTGTTTTACATGCAGTTTTCTCCTCTGTGAAATATGTGGAATCAAAAAGCTATTGCTGTCAACGTTCCTCCCACAACAGATGAATAAATGATGACCTCCCACCTCTGCCTTATCTCCACACTTTAATTCAATGAATGTCTTATTGAATTGTCTCTTAGCACCCAGTACATCCGGACATGATGGTGAGTGATGAATCCGAAAAATGTTGGCATGGCGGAGGGCTGATGATTGAATGCTTAGAGCCACACAGATGCTGGAAAATACAATTCAATGGACAACTCAGGTATTATTATATCACCTCAGGGCGGGGAGGTGGGAGATGATTGTTAAGACACGGGACTCTGATTTGGGAAAACTGGGTTAGTTCTCAGATCTGCCAGAAACTTGCTGTGTCACCTTGGAAAAGTAATTTCATCTCTTTCTGCCTCAGTTCCCATCTGTAAAATGGGGATGATGATAATGCATCTTTTTCTTTTTACTTTTGTCTGTATTATCTATTTAGGTAAGTTACTTACGTGGTCAGAGAGTGCCCTGCACAATAAGACCTGGATCTGTTTAGTTAGAATGGTTGCGTGGGATAAATTGTGCGACTACAAAAGAGGTTTCAGGACAAGTTGTGTACAAACACTTACAATAGCCTTTTCCCCGAGCCTCAGCTAAACTCTGCTGAAGCACAGGCTAGAGCAGGGGTGGGTAAACTACGGCCTGCAGGCCGGATCCGGCGCTCCAGCCAGGCGCAGGGTCGGGGCCATACCACGCGGCTCCCAGAAGCCGCGGCATGGCCCCGCTCGAGCTCCTACGCACTCCAATGGCCCCCTCCGGCTCTCCAATGGGAGCTGCAGGGGCGGTGCCTGTGGATGGGGCAGCGTGCAGAGCCATCTGGTCACACCTCCGGAGAAGGGACATGCCACTGCTTCCGGGACCCGCTTGAGGTAAGCGCTGCTCGAAGCCTGCACCCCGGAGCCTCCCCCCAACCCCCTGCCCCAGCCCTGATCCCCTTTCCCCACTCCAAACCCCTCAATCCCAGCCCAGAGCACTCTCCTGCACCCCAAACCTCTCATTCCCAGCTCCACCCCAGAGCCTGCACCCCCAACCAGAGCCCTCACCCCAGGGCCTCAGCCCAGCACCCCAGCCCCAACCCCAATTTTGTGAGCATTCATGGCCCGCCATGCAATTTCTATTCCCCAATGTGTCCCTCAGGCCAAAACGTTTGCCCACCCCGGGCTAGAGTGCTGCCTGATCAGGATAATTTAGAAAGCATAACGCAGAGTTCGAAACAGTGAATTCCATTCTGATTATCAGCTTCAAGTCCTATTCAAAGACAGCACCATACCACCCAATAGCTTAGTGTACAAATGTTTATATTTAACAGCTCAAGCATTTTACCCAGTACTTGGACATATATTTAAATAATTTTCTATTAGGTCATAAGTCTAGCAGTGTATTCTTCTGATACCAACTTTAACAAACTCGGTTGTAACATGTGCATCACAATGAAGGGTTTCAGCATAACATTTACATTTTACTTTAGCACACATACACCCATTCTTTCCCCTCTGATCTTCTTCTGAGATAACTTCTGGTGGGATCTAAAATGTGCAGTGTCAATGATAAAAATTTCAGGCAACAGCAAGAACCGAAGTGTCATTTATCTTGTCCATATCCTTCTGCCTAACCAGGAAACAGAAAAAATGTGGTCTGGGGGAGATCCTTCTGCTAGCCGTACTCAGTCCTTTGTTGACAGATGACTTGCTCTCTTGAGATTGTGTTGCAGATGGGAAATCTATAGCTAAAATATTACAGGTTTTGAGGCTATGGCTGAAAAGTGTGTAAGTGACTTAGGAGCCTAACTCCCATTTTCAAAAGAGATGTAGGCTCTTGGAGCCAGATTTTCACAGGTGTTTAGGTTCCTCAAGATGTAGATAGGCCCCTATTAGAATTTACAAAAGCACATGAGCATGTTAGTTGCCTATTTGCATCTTTAGGCCCCCAAATAGCTGTGAGCATCTGGGTCTAGGAGTCTGGCTTTCATGGACTACATGCCTAAGTCACTTTTGAAAATGGAGCTAAGGCTCCTAAGTCACTTAGGAGCTCTTGAAAATTTTACTCCAAGCCACAACACCAGACACATATTTTGGCTTTGCATTATCATTTAGCTAAGTCCCCTGAGAACATCTTGTAGCAACTATATAGAATAATTCTCCATCCTCCACAAGATCAGATTGGCTCAGCTCTCACAATGAAGATATCACTTGCAGAAGTGCCAGTCTATAAAAGTTAGCTACCTATGTTGGCTTCACGAAAGCTATCAAACATGCTTAGTACCTACAAGACTTCCCTTTAGATTTTTCTGGTTTGCTTGCCCTGCCCAGGTACAGATACAGGTGATTTTAACAAAGCCCTTCCTCCCTCTCCATTTCTGCTTTCCTGTTCATTGGACTTAAACTAATTAAATGTTGTGATATAAAAGCATATGGGTTACACAACAGCTCAGTAAATGAAAAGGGAGAAGTGAAAAAAAAAGGTAAGGAATGTTGGTAAATGATACTGCTGATATAGAAACAAGGCAAGATAACAACATGTTTAATCTTCCAGAAAGGGACCGTATCGGCATCAGTGGAATGAAGAGGAGGGCGAACTCGTCCACGTTAAATTCTCTTTCCAGTAAGAGCATGGCAGTTTGATGGATCCATTTATTTTGTAAGAGTATAAATAATAAGTTGTGGGCCAGATCTTGACCCATTCTAATTCTGCTTAAGTTGTGCATGGACCTTGTTTTGTCCTTCAACTCAGGGAGAATTTCCTCCTGTATGTATAAAAAAATTCATGGTTAAATTACTAAAATCATTTATTGAGGATTGGCCTGATAAATACAAATCTAATTGCCTGAGTGTTCTGTTAAGTGATTTGTCATTTTATTAACTCACTACGGCAAAAACGTTACTTATATTTTGGAATTTTTAATGTAAAAGGAAAGCTGCTATATGCTTAATTGTCAAAGTTAGGCCTTCTTTAAAAAGTTTTATAGTCTCATAGGGCATCTAGGGTGCCACTATTCATATATTTTTTGTATTTGTGCGAAAGTGGTGGGTAAAAAAAAAGAAAGAGTAATGAACAACCATAGTTTATAGTAAGGCTGCTGTGGCTATAACCAGCTAGTTAGGAAAGAGAATACATGCTAACTAACACGGAGTCACAGTCTGCTTTTGCCTATCTATGGACTTGAAATTTTGCATGCATATCCAAGGGCGGGATTTGACGCATAGCGTCAATGACAGAAATATATACACAAGGCATTAAACTGAGCCGCTCCCTGATGGATTGTGTAAGAAACAAATCCAATGTCTGCATCATAGCAAGAGTCAAAACTGGTGGGGAAAGGAATGTTTTAGTCTAGAGTTAGAAACACATTTTTATAGTGACCCTTAAAAAAACCCACAACTTTCCATCAACTTAAGCAATCTGTAAACTGGGAAAAATCAAGCTTATTAAAAATGATCTTGAGTAATATTTATAATTTTTTTTAGTTTATAAAGATTATATTTTCAGAACAATTTTTTTCTAAGGGCTGTATTCTCCAGAGTACTTTGATTATTCATCCATGCAAATAGTGCACAGAGCCAACTCTTCATGTAACTGCCTGCCTGCTCTGATATGCTGCTGGAAGTGACAAAAGCATACAAACTATAGGCAGATATAACTGTGTCTTCACTATGGACTTTTCCCAGTACATACATGTCAATCAGGGATCGTCTGTCTTCATACCCCAGACCATCATGGCTTTTTGTAGTGTAGAGTTGGCCTGTGTTTGATTTGTGGTTCCCTATTCCTCCTGATCTATAGGGTGTGGCTACTCACTTTCCATCCAAATTAATAGTCTGCTGACAAAAGTACATGGCATTTGTGCTGCAACATGGAGCATGTGAATTACAGTAGATCACAATGAGAGAAAACGAGGCAGCAGTATTGCAGATTAGAATCTATTGCTAATCCCACTGCCAATCCAACTTCATGAGTAATTAGCTGACATGTCCGATGCTGCTCCTTTGCATCATGATTTCTCCATGGTTCCCTTGTTCATTTTCCTAGAGAACTGTAATATCTAGAAATATTGTAAAAATCAGAAGATTCCAAGCATGAGAAATATGAAGGCACAAATCCCGCAGACAAACTGAAGCTTTGTCTGAGTCGTGATTGCAGGGTTTGACTCAATACAAACTGAAAACTGATGAGATTTTTCTCTCTCTTCTTTTGTAGCTGGACTTCCTTTTCAGATATATTTGACTTTAACCTTGACAGTCACCCTAAAGTGTTTGCACATGCCATTGCTTTGGAAAAGTGGAGTCCAGAATTCTTCCAAAGAGTCAAAAAGTGAGAGACAGTTTTAACTCTTCTGGGGTTGATGGTAATTTTTGCTTTACGACCCCCGCTAGTATTACCAGCTAGTTTTGCCGCAGACCAATTCATAATAAAGCTGATCAGATACAGTCAACTTCTGAGTACGTTTCTGCCATTGTTCTGAAGGTTGTGTGTAGACCTAATTTAATTTAAATCCGTACAGTAAAGAACGTTGCTCCTCACAGCTACCTCCTGGCCTAGATGAATACATAAGGTCCATTTTTATTGTAAAATACGGTAGTCGCCAGTAAGGAGTCAGCATTTGCCAACTGTTGCTACGCACATAATTTAGACCCCGATCCCGGTATGCATTCTGTGCAGGCATCAACACTCACATGGGATCCTATTGACTTTAATGCGGTTTCTTGTGAGTGCAGGGATCTGCCCTTTGTAAGAACAGGGCCTTAGGCGGCAAGTTCATTGGGGGCAGGGACCATTTCATTCTTGGTGTTTTTTACAACATCTAGCACAGTGGGATTCTGATCCTGATTTGACCCTTTTTCTCGACGGCCTGGCACCTGGGGTGACCAGACAGCAAGTGTGAAAAATTGGGACAGGGGGTGGGGGGTAATAGGAGCCTACATAAGAAAAAGACCCAAAATAGGGACTGTCCCTATAAAATCAGGACATCTGGTCACTCTACTGGCACCTGGTGTAGGCAATTGTGTGTCTGCGAAATGAGTACAAAACGCTACTCTGTCTCTTCTGATATGGCAGCATTTTACACCCACTTTGTGCAGGCGTAAATTACTACACAGTTACACCGAGGCAATGGCTACACCGTGAGCTAGGGGGTGTGATTCGCCTGTTCGTGTGTACACACTCGCCCCAGCTCCCACGAGTATAAATAGCAACGTAGTCGTGGGAGCGGCACTGGAGGCATGGCTGAGCCCTGCCAAGTGCAAACTTGCCTGAAACTGGTGCTCAGCTCAGCTGTGCCGCTGCCGCCCATGGCTACACTGCTGTAAATGATGAGCTATAAATATAAATAGCCTCTTAGAATTGGTAGGCAGCTTTCAAGTTTTCTGTGTGTATATACATCTTACTTCTGTGTGTTCCATTCTATGCATCCAATGAAGTGGGCTGTAGCCTACGAAAGCTTATGCTGAAATAAATGTGTTAGTCTCTAAGGTGCCGCAAGTACTCCCGTTCTTCCTACGAAAATTGTCTCCCTTATTCTAAGTACAGGGGAAAACAGTGAGATCCTTGTTGACGTATGCTGACTTTTAAGTGGCAACTACTGGACTGTAGCTTTTGTAGGGAAAAAAAGAGGGCAATTATTTTAGGAGGGGAAGAACTTCTCATAGCTTCGGGGTGTCTTTTTGTATAACCTGTTTATAAGCTAAACAGTTCGTAGCAATATTCTTAAAACTCAAAAATATGTCCGACAACTTGCAGGCATGTAGCTCAGCTGGGATCCAGATGTTCTGAAATCTGTGTGTCTTTCATAACAGAATTAACCCTTTTCTGACTGGGGCTTAGGGAGTGTGTTTGAATAGGAAGCTTTGTTTCTTAGCTGCAGGATCTTCCCCACCCCCGTTTTTTTCCAGAGATGGGGAACAACATTCTCGTTATGAACAATGGGGCCAGTCTCTCGGAGAAATTGAAATTGAAGGTCATGAGAAGAAAGAGGTCTCTATGAGAGGTGTTCGGAGCCACTCTTATGGTAACAATATTGTGAACGATTCAATTACGTGGCAACCTAGAAGTTATCACTTTGGCTATTAAGTATTGCAGCATGAACCCCCTTAAGTGTGACTTGTAAAATGATCGGTGTCATGATTAGATCTAAAATTGTTGAACAAAAACCATCTTGCAACTGAATTTATGATATGCAATGATCAGAATCTTCCCATTCATGATTTCTCGCTTTAAATACCAAACAAAGCTCGGGCTGGAAGAACACGCTGTCTTGTGACCACCCAGCTGCATTCCTCTAGCAGAGGGTGTGCCTAAAATGTCATCCCTCTCCATGGCCCATATGGCCGAGAGACAATCTGAGAGATTGAAGACTCCGTCTTTGTCCAACCCCACAGTCGGAGCCAGCTGACAGCTCTGAAATGGTGCTAATGTCTGGCTAAGGGGCCCACAAGGGTCGAAGATTCCTTCCAGCCTTGCATGTAAGCAGTGTGCGCGGATGGGATGGAGGGGCCGTGAGTGGGGTACATAAGGCCCTACAACCTCCCCCCCATGTAGCTATTGTTTGTGGAGAGCTCACTCTGAGCCCCCCTGATTCACAGGCCTCCCTCCCTCCCTCCACTTCAGCGCGGGCGTCTGCTTCCTCTAGGCAACATTAGCCTCTGTGGTTCCTGCACAATGGGGAAAGGGGTTTAGGATCCATGGAAACCCTTCCCATAGCTGCAGGCCTGTCCCCAGAATCGGCTAGGTCAGTACAGAGTAAGGGGGCTATGCTGACCTGTTGATACTAACACAGTTAAGTATTTGACTTAGTTCTAAAGAGCTTTCCTAGTTACAGAAAAGAATTGTCTATCCTGTGGGGGTCATGCCACTATCCTGGGGGTCTATCCTCTGAGTTGCACTGGGCAGGCAGATACCTACAGCCATATAGCCCTGCTTGCTAGCTTGGGGCCTTGAACAAGTTAAAGGGGAATGTTTGGCCACTAGCTATTATAGCAGCTAATTAACATTAGTCAGGTCTAAAATTAAATCCTTAATAGGAACAGTTTCATTGGTATTTCTACCTACAGGCATTTTTATAACCTTAGTACGTGATTGCCTGGTAGAGCATTTCTCTGGGTAAAGATAAGGAAGCCAGATACCTTTATATAAATGCTTGTACTTAAAGTGCTCAATAAAGGTGAACTTTCAAGCACATATTCTTAATTTTTTTTCCCCAGGCATCCGAAACTGGGCTGAGATTTACCGATATGTCATGATATTGATGCATTGTGAGGTGGGTCTTATCGTGCCTTTCAGCACTCCAGAGATCAAATGCAAACTTCACTCGACTTGTAGGATATGTCTGACCATCCAGAAGCAATATCCTAGGAGGAAATCAAATATCATTTCAGCCACATCTTTAGACCTTGCCTTTTAGCAAGTTGTCTCGTTGCCAAGCCTTTCATTAACACTCACTGAACTAGTTCTCAGTAGCACATGCTTGCTGGACTCTGACCTCATTAAGCATCTCTGAGATGTTTGTTTATACAATGAACACACAAGAAGATTAATGGTAAATGATCAACTTGAGATAGTTACATTGTGCAATTTGCTAGGTGCATGGGTGGGCAGTTGCCATCCTCTGAGACATCAGATAATGGTTTAGATCCTCTGGGCTGAGTTGTGCTTGGCACAGAACGCCTTCCACCCCCCATCCATCCCTCCCACTTCAAGCCTTTTTTAAGTTCCTTCCATCTGGTCTGACCAGTCCCATGCCTTGGTACAAATTTGAGCACTGATCTACTTTATGCTTGGCTGTCCACAATCCCAAGGGGCTGCTCCGCTTCCGGCAGCTGGGGATTGCCAGGTCTAGGGATGCCCCAGCCACAAACCCTTTCCCCTGGGACTACCAACTCCTGCTCCTTTTCCCACTGCCTTCCCCATCCTCGATTTGAGGGTGTGGCACAAAGTTACTGTGCAGGCTCTCTTCCACCTGGGGATTCCCATTGCACCAGGGAAATCTACAGGGGACTGTTGCTGCACGCTTTACAATAACTTTGAAGCTTCAGAATGTGCTACTGAGAATGAGTTCTCAGAGTGTCATTGGTGGGTACCGCGGCATTAGTTGCCTTCTCTAGAAAATGTCATGCATGAGGACTCTAAGGATGTAGCTGTCAATCCTTTTTGAAGGTGATATTTTATTTCCTCTACGGGTGTGCATCTGGGTGATACAAATCCATTCTCCGCTCCTAGGGAAACTGCTTCTAAAACATCTGTTTGTTTCCTCTCATGTTTCACTCAAAACTTTATGTCTTTTGTTAGTCCCAATTCTGATTTGCAACTTCTCTGTTATCAGGAACTTCACCACAGTCCCATCCCCGAAATAGCAGTAGGGAGGTTTTATAAAATGTCCTTGTGTCTGGGATCCACCCCAGAGTGCACTTAAATTTATTTCGCTAGCTTCTCAATTTCTCATTCCTCCTTTGCCAGGCATCTTGTTTTGATCTGGCTGTGGGTCCCTGCAACACCTCTGCGGGTGACAGTTCATCCCTTCTGGGGACAGATCCTCAGCTTCTGTAAATTGGCACAGCTCCTTTGACGTCAATGGACTTGGAGCTACCCTGATTTAGACCAGCTGAGGGTTTGCAGTGTTCTAAGTTAGCTCCAAAATGAAAGTCTCGGTAAATATTTCTATGTTGTTTGCTCAGCTCTCTTTCCCATGCTACAGTTTTTGTGGCTACGCGGAAGGAAAGTGCGGAAACATCCTTGTTGTGTATTTGGTTGTTGTGGTAATAGAATCTTGTTGTCCCTAGGGCAATTGAGTTGGATTATTAGGGGATAGCCCAGCCAGTTTGGGCTGGTTTTTGGTTAGTTCAGTGTGTGGCAACAAATGGCTGCTTTTAAGGTTTACAGCTCTCTGTGTCTCAAGTGATTTCTTCCTAAAACTGTTGCCCCCAAGGATATAACAACCTCGGTATGAGCAGCTGGGCTGGTGGAATTATTACCGAGGGGAAACCAAGCTTGGGCATCTTGCCAGGCAAAGGCTTCTTAGAAGGCATTTCCTGTGTTGATGCAGGTGTAGGAAATTCCAAAATGTCAGCATTTCAAGAGATAAACTCCCAAGCAAATAAACAGAATGAGAGGGCTCAATCCTACTTGGCCAACGTCACTGCATGCCTTGTAAAATCTTGTATGCATGAAAGAGCAGCTGCCTTGATTAAACATGCAGCATTGTGCAGATGTGTCGTAGGGTAGGACTGAGCCACCGAAGTATACGATTCTTATCACCAGGTGATACCCCCGCAGCAATTTGTTTACAGTTACTGAGGGTATGCCTACACTGAACACCTCCCCATCCTCCCTGCACTGAGTCTCAGAGCCCGGATCAACTGACTCATGCTACGAGGCTTAGAACAGCAGTGTAGATATTCCTACTCTGGTTGGAGTTCACACTCGGAAACCAGGCGAGGGTCTCAGAGCCCAGGCTCCAACCCCATAGCGTGAGCCCAAGGCAGTTGACCTGGGGTCTGAGTCTGTTTTTTGCAGTGTATACATACCCTCAGAAGTTAAAATTATTTCCACCCCATCCTTTTGATTGGAAGCCACCCATGTGTTTGCTCTGATAGGAAGGAGTAAGCGTTTGACTGGTAGAGAGTTGGCATACCCTTCCTTTGTGTGTATATGCAACTCATAATGGGCTGAAATTTACACGACAATTGCAGGAAAGGAACATACTCTAGAGCCTTAGAATCAAGGTAGGGGCAAGTATGAAAAGAATAAAGGTGCATTTGCTTCTTTATTTAGCATTTTTCCTATGTTTTCTCCGACACTTCTAGCCCTTACCTCTGTGTCGGCTTTCATTTCTTACTGCTGCTACTGCGTGTGCTTATCGTATTGCTCCTGCTGGCTGCGTGGTCCTTCTATGCTCCCTTTGGGTATCCTTCTCCCATTCATCTCCATGGCTTCTTCCATGCAATGCCAAAACAGGCTCTCTCTGCAAACACATAAACCCATTAAACATCACAGCTGCATCAAGCTTAGTCCTTGATGTGTCTGGTTTGAATTGTCTGCCTCACATTTCCTGAATGCTCTTCATGGGAAATATAAAATGTCTAGTACTTAAGTTGATATATCAAGAAAGTTTGGCAACATGCAATAGTAAAATGCTACATAAGCATGGTCTTCTCTGGAATCTCTCATTTTATGAGATCTGGAAGAAAGTGGCAAATAGGAATTATTTTGATTGGTAGCATCATAAACTCAGGTGTCTCATCTGCTCCAAGCAATGAGAATACTTTCCCAGCTCCGCTCTTTTTCTTACAGGATGGGACGTCGGCACACTTCACTATTATTTGTGTACCAGCAACTACAACACAGTAAGTTCAAGCAGTCTATGGAACTTATACCTGCCTTGCTCTGCACTGGGATGGCCAGGTTTTCTTCCAGACCACAGCCGGACCTTGTTTTTTGCCCCCACAGTTTTGTGATTGCAAATAATCATGGGTCTAGCTTTCACATTCAGTTATTTTCAATCTCTGTTTAGATCATTCAACTGTCTAAGTATATGATTTATAGGCACCAATTGAGCACTTCCAGACATCCAAGTTATTTTATGTGCACTTGCAAGTGAAAGATTGAAGGCAAACATTTAAAATCTGGCCTTTTGTAGTCTGTGAGATACTAACGTAGCTATTAACAAGAAAGTACTTATATAGCATCTGAAATCTGAAATCTCAAAGCACTTTACTAACATTAATACAATTTCACATCAACTTCATGAATCAGGAGACATTATAATCAACAGTGTGCCCTTGTTGCCAAGAAGGCTAACGGCATTTTGGGCTGTATAAGTAGGGGCATTGCCAGCAGATCAAGGGATGTGATCGTTTCCCTCTATTTGACATTGGTGAGGCCTCATCTGGAGTACTGTGTCCAGTTTTGGGCCCCACACTACAAGAAGGATGTGGAAAAATTGGAAAGAGTCCAGCGGAGGGCAACAAAAATGATTAAGGGGTGGAGCACATGATTTATGAGGAGAGGCTGAGGGAACTGGGATTGTTTAGTCTACAGAAGAGAAGAATGAGGGGGGATTTGATAGCTGCTTTCAACTACCTGAAAGGGGGTTCCAAAGAGGATGGATCTAGACTGTTCTCATTGGTAACAGATGACAGAACAAGGAGTAATGGTCTCAAGTTGCAGAGGGGGAGGTTTAGGTTGGATATTAGGAAAAACTTTTTCACTAGTAGGGTGGTGAAGCACTGGAATGGGTTACCTAGGGAGGTGGTGGAATCTCCTTCTTTAGAGGTTTTTAAGGTCAGGCTTGACAAAGCTCTGGCTGGGATGATTTAGTTGGGGATTGATCCTGCTTTGAGCAGGGGGTTAGACTAGATAATCTCCTGAGGTCCCTTCCAACCCTGGTATTCTATGATTCTATAATAACCATTTTACTGATGGGCAAATTGAAATGGAGTGGTTAAGTGACTTGCCCAGAAGACACAAACAAATCAGGAGTCATTGTGGGGAAATAAATCCAGGAGTCCCAGTCTTTCTACATTGAGAAATCAATTTACAGCTTAAAGGCAGATGGTTTAAAGTTTCCAGTGAAATGGGCTAGAAAGTATGTTTTCAACAAGTATTCTCTTGCAATATTTAGACTCAAACTTTAGAAACTCCCCTTCCTGGATTTGGCGACTTCTGGATTTTTAGCCTAACATCATCTTTTCTCAGGTTCTTCACAAACCTTTCTAGCCAGCCCCCCAGCTCTGTAGTAAAGTCCATAAAAATTCCCCTTCCCTGAGGTTCATAATAACGGCCATACTGGGTCAGACCAGTGGTCCATCTAGCACAGTATCCTGTCTTTGACAATTGCCAGTACCAGAGTCTCAGACGGCATGTACAGAACAGGGCAATTTTGGAGAGATCCAGCTCTGTCTTCCCCTCTTGGCTTCTGGCAGTCAGAGCTTCAGGGTCTCCCTGAGCATGGGGTTGCATCCCTGACCATCTTGGCTAACAGCCTTTGATGGACCTAGTTTCCATGAACTTAGCTAGCTCTTTTTTGAACCCATTTATACTTTTGGCCTCACAAAATCCCCTGGCAATGAGTTCCACAGGTTATTTGTACATTTGTGTGAAAAGGTATTTTGTCTTGTTTGCATGAAACCTGCTGCCTATTAATTACACTGTGTGACCCCTGGTTTTTGTGCTGTATCTATTCACTTTTCCCACATCATTCATGATTTTATAGACCTCTATCATATCTCCTTAATCCTTTCTTTTCTAAACTGAATAGCCCTAATCTCTTTAATCTCTCCTTGTATGGAGCCATTCCATACCCTTGATCATCTTTGTTGCCTTTCTCCAAACCTTTTCCTGTTCTACTTTTTGAGATGGGGGGGGGGGGGGGTCAGATCTGGACACAGTATTCAACCATGGATTTATATAGTGGCATTATGGTATTTTCTGTCTTATTTTCTATATCTTCTAATAGCTCCTAACATTGTCAGCCTTTTTGACTGCTTACCCTTCTATCCAACTGGCTCTCTTACATCCCTTCACTGTCTTCCTCTCAAGAGCCTCTTTGTAAGTCGTGCCTCTTGCCTACTCTTTGTTACTAGAGAGCAAAGAGATCTTTAATTTCCTTTCTCCCTTTCCCAGCATGCATTGCGACCCATCTACAGTTCCCAGGGTTCTTCCGGGAACCACACATCCTCAGTTTTGTGCTCAATCAGAATTAGGGTGGTACCTGCCTGTAGCCTCCCTTAAAGGGCCAGCATTCTGTTCCATGAAAGAGGTTGTTCGTTTTCATTGAGCATCGGAAACAGTGACCTCCACCGGGCGTGTTCTGTTTTTTGTTTCTCTCAGTCTCACTGTAGGTTATGTTCTTTTCCCCAATGGGAAGAAGGCTGGCATTGACTGGTCCAATGCCTCACTGGCGGAAATAGCTGATGATGGTATTATCAGAGATTTATACCAAGTCAGTTTCACTGCAGGTAAGCTGAAGGAAGTCAGGTCATCTTCAGGTTTTTTCAGTACTAAACAAAATGCTTTAGAGTCTAGGAAATAATTTCACCGAATTACAAGACAGGTACAAGCAAGGGGAATTTTGCAAGGTGCGCTATTCGATTGCTGTATTTTCCAGAGGGCTCATGTACAGAATACAAGGAGGGGGAGGCCAAAATCAAACTAACAAGCATGTCCCCTCTCCAAACCAACCCAGCCAGCAGAGTTCCTAGTGCTTCTAAAATGTTCTAGGAGTCAGGGCCTTCAGTCAGAGCAAGTAAACGTTCGGTCAGAAAAACAACGTCTCTAGGGCCTAGGTAAGGCTTGTGATGTGGGGGGATGGGCTGCAGTCAGCATGACTCCTGGTCGCCTCTCTCACTAAGCTCCCTTTTCTTGTTTATATAGCCTAGCCCCAAGGGTGAGGCAGGGTGCTCCATGATTGCTCACAGGCTGTACTGGCTGTAAGTTCCAGACTGTCCCTTCAATAGGCAGAACAAGTCACTAGTATAATTTTATTTATCCTGGTTTGGTTTAATTGTGTGTGGTTACCTCTCAAAGGGTGCAGCGACCAGACTCTTTTTCACCTGCAAAGACGTACAGGGTATTGTCTACACAGCAACTAGACACCCGCTTGGGCGCGGGTTGCAGAGCTGTTTCATTGCTGTGTAGACTTCTGGGTTTGGACTGGAGCCCAGGCTCTAGGACCCTGCAAGGAGGGAGGGTCCTAGAGCTCGGGCTGCAGCCTGAGCCCCGCGAGCCTGAGTTGGCTGGCATGGGTCAGCCATGGGTGTCCAGTTGCTGCATAGACATACGCACACATGTGCTTAACTTTAAGCATTGGAGTAGTCTCATTGACTTCCGTGAGGCAATTGGAGTGCTTAAGTATAAGCACATGTGTAATTCTTTGGCCTCAGGTAGCTGTCAGACAGAGGATTTCAAATCCCCAATTGTGCTAAACATCCCTGTGTTGCTCAGGTTTAACTAGCCGGGAAATGAGTGCTGAAATTTCCAGTCTCCTTTGGTCAAAGCTCGCATTTTGGCTTGGGAACCAGTAGCATAGCCAGGGGGGGAGCAGGGGGAGCGGCCGCTCCCCCACTGAGCAGAAGCGGCACCTTTTTTGTGCTCTTTTGCTCCTACGCTGCAGCCAGAGCGGAGCGTTTTTTTTTGCTCCTGGCGCCTTTTTTGCTCCCGACGCTTTTTGCTCCCGGCACCTTTTTTTTTAGCTCCACTCCCCCTGTGCTCTAAACCTGGCTACGCCACTGTTGGGAACCAGTGGCTCGAAAACACCTAGAATGGCAGAGGGCCAAAGAAGCTTTAGAAAAAAATGTTCAAAATGTACACAAAATACTTAGAAATATTAAAAAAAAAGGTTTAGGGAGGGGGGAACTGTATGAAATCAACATAAAGCCCTTGCTTGTTTCATCTTGACTAAGTACTCTGTCATCTGTTCAAGGAAACCTGCCTACATTTTTCCTTCCTAAGGTGGCCAGTTCTTTGAGGTTTGTGCTAAACTCGACAAGCAGGCTCACCCTGTGGTATATAATGGTTTAACCGGAACAGGAGTATTCCATGAGTGCATTGCTGATTTCCAACTGAATCGGACAGTCCCAGGCTGGGGCTTGGTTGAATTTTATTACAGGTGAGATCCTGGTATACAGGAGTAGAGAAATTATTCTTATACTGAGAGCCGAGTGGAGACAGCAAACACAGATGCTTCTGAACAAAAAGCACATGTTAATTGCCAGCCTTGGCATTTTCTGTTGTTTGCTTTCTGTGAACGTTTACACAAGCACCATTTGTTCCAAAGAAGATTTTTGCAAAGCAAAACTGTCCTGAATACTTACGCATGTATTCTGGTGTCTGTGTGTGCATCACAGGGGCTTATGCAGCCATCTTTGAATCTCCTGCTGGCTTTGTGAGTTGGAAGGCCATCCACTCTGGGAAAATGAACGAGACCATGTCAAATTGGGTGGCCTGTCGCATTATGTAAATAATGAATCACAGGCATTATCTATTTACAAACAGCACTTTAACCATCTCATGGCTGAAATTTGCTCAGCCGAAAGATTTGTCAAACAACTGCAAGTAGCAGACAAAGTATGAATAAACTCATGGTTGGTTCATGGATAATTTTGGCCACAGCCCTGGTAAAGCTCCCCCTGCTGGCCATTCACCAGGCTGTTGTTTTGGGCCCACATGCTGTGTGTCCTGAGTCTGAACAGAGACCAGGCACTGCCTCTGGTTTGGGTCTTGAGGCACACTCTTGGGGTGCAGATCCTCCATTTAACAAAGCCTTCTGAGAGCTGAGACCCTAGGGTCCAAATGCCTAGACCCAGTGACTTATGGCCAGCTCCCCCAGAATCCCCAGTTGCTTAAGCACACCCTTTCTTACAGCTCCAGCCTTGGGGTCACTCTGGATTATAGTTTACTTCTCCGGGGACACGTCATAGATAAAGCACATAGTACCCAGACTCTGCAAAAGGGATTTTAAAACAATTACTCTTTACTTGTTGACCTGCCGTGTCCACAGGTTCAGCCGGTCATGGCTCCCACTGGCCGTGGTTCGCCGCTCCAGGCCAATGGGGGCGGCGGGACGCGGTGCGGGCCGAGGGATGTGCTGTCCGCCACGTCCCACAGCCCTCATTGGCCTGGAGCGGCAAACCACGGCAAGTGGGAGCCACGACCAGCCGAACCTGCGGATGCGGCAGGTCAACAAACCGGCCCGGCGCGCTAGGGGCTTTCCCTGAAGAAGTGGTGGACCACAATTGAGATCCACCAACATAGATTACTCAAATCGTTACAACTTGTGAACAGGAGAAAAGGCTACAGTGACCAAATACATCCTGCACTGCAAATTGTTCACTCTGCTGTGCTGAGAAGTATGATTATTTCTGATTCACTAGAGAATCCAGTAAATGATTAAGCCCAAGTTTTTCCAAAATTAGTAATGATTCTTGGGACTCAACTTCAAACATCTTAAAGGGTCATGATGTTCAGAGGATGGGTGCTTTCTGAAAATTGGACTCCTTTAAGGTATCTAAAACTGTACTCCAAAGGAACATTAGTTACTTTTGAAAATTGTGGTCTAAGACTGTTGCCAGGTAAGCTCATTAGACTCATAGACTTTAAGGCCAGAAGGGACCACCATGGTCGTCTAGACCAGTGGGTCTCAACCTGTGGCCCATTGGCTGCTTGCAGCCCAATCAGCACACAGCTGCGGCTCATGTGACATCCTCATGGCCGTATAGGTTGTATATAGAGTGCATGCAGCCCACAATGGTAAATAAGTTGAGAACCACTGATCTTTCTTGACCTGCACTGAGTGACATATTTTTGAGAATGTAGTATTCATGACAGAAAGGCAGTCTTACTACTTGTCTTCCCTACTACTGTGGCATAACATGCATCATTTCTGTACTTCTAGAGATGCAGTGGGTCAGCTCGTTCCTAATTCCGGCTCTAGGTGCAAGGAGCCGTCCATTCCTGCCAGCTCCCAATTCACTGAAGAGCACTCTCAATGCACCAGCGACGTAGGGGCAAAGGAGCCCAGCTAGATCAGCTCACATAGTTACAGAAGCAGCTTGGGAACAAGGTGAGTTTCCACAAGGAGCCAACATCTCTCAACCTTCAGCTCTCCAGTTTCCAGGCTGTGGAGTTTTGCAGTGACATCTGTGTGCTGTTATAAATACATGTGTTTGACAGGTCTGTCTTGGAAACTCAAGCTACATCATAGAATCATAGGACTGGAAGGGACCTCGAGAAGTTTGATAATTAGGTCCTATATTGAGCAAAGCAGAGTGCATTGGACTGTCAAAACAGATATTTGGGAGAGAGCATTTCATAGAATCATAGGACTGGAAGGGACCTCGAGAGGTCATCTAGTCCAGTCCCCTGCACTCATGGCAGGACTAGGTATTATCTAGACCAGAGGTTCTCAACTGATCCTTCAGGGAAAGGTCCACTGATTCTTCAGGGAAAGCCCCTGGCGCACCGGTTTGTTTACCTGCCGCCACAGCAGGTTCGGCCGGTTGCGGCTCCCACTGGCTGCGGTTTGCCACTCCAGGCCAATGGGGGCTGCGGGAAGCAGCAGACAGCACAGCCCCCGGCCTGCGCTGCATCTCGCAGCCCCCAGTGGCCGGGGACGGCGAACCACGGCCAGTGGGAGCCACGACCGGCTGAACCTGCCGCCGCGGCAGGTGAACAAACCGGTCCAGTGCACCAGGGGCTTTCCCTGAAGAATAGGTGGACCACAATTGAGAACCACCAATCTAGACCATTCCTGAAAGGTGTTTGTCTAACCTGCTCTTAAAAATCTCCAATGATGGAGAGTCCACAACTTCCCTAGGCAATTTATTCCAGTGCTTAACCACCCTGACAGTTAGGAAGTTTTTCCTAATGTCCAACCTAAACCTTCCTTGCTGCAATTTAAGCCCATTGCTTCTTGTCCTATCCTCAGAGGTTAAGAAGAACAATTCTTCTCCCTCCTCCTTGTAACAACCGTTTATGTACTTGAAAACTATTATCATGTACTGTCTCAGACTTCTCTTTTCCAGAGTAAACAAACCCAATTTTTTTCAATCTTCCCTCATAGGTCATGTTTTCTAGACCTTTAATTATTTTTGTTGCTCTTCTCTGGACTTCCTCCAATTTGTCCAGATCTTTCCTGAAATGTGGCACCCAGAATGATGTTTGCTTTTTTTGCAACAGTGTTACACTGTTGACTCATATTTAGCTTGTGGTGTACTATGACCCCCAGATCCCTTTTGGCAGTACTCTTTCCTAGGCAGTCATTTTCCATTTTGTATGTGTGCAACTGATTGTTTCTTCCTAAGCGGAGTAACTTTGCATTTGTCCTTATTGAATTTCATCCTATTTACTTGAGACCATTTCTCCAGTTTGTCCAGATCATTTTGAATTTTAATTTTAATCCTATCCTCCAAAGCACTTTCAACCCCTCCCATCTTGGCATCATCCACAACGTTTATACTTTAAACTTATCACCTTATTTTCTTCTAGATGTTTGCAAATTGATTGCTTCATTATTTGCTCCATTATCTTTCCAGGTACAGAAGTTAAGCTGACTGGGTCTGTAATTCCCTGGATTGTCTTTATTTCCCTTTTTATAGATTGGCACCATATTTGCCCTTTTCCAGTCTTCTGGAATCCCTCCCGTCTTCCGTGACTTTTCAAAGATAATCGCTAATGGCTCAGATATCTCCTCAGTCAGCTCCTTGAGTATTCTAGGATGCATTTCATCAGGCCTGGTGACTTGAAGACATCTCATTTGTCTAAGTAATTTTTAATTTGTTCTTTTCCTGTTTTAGCCTCTAGGATTATTTCACTGGCATTCACTACATTAGACGGCCAATTACCACCAACCTTCTTGGTGAAAACCGAAACAAAGAAGTCATTAAGCACCTCTGCCATTTCCACATTTTCTGTTATTGTTCCCCCTCCCGCAATCGATTAACAGGCCTATGCTGTCCTTGGTCTTCCTCTTGCTTCTAATATATTTGTAGAATGTTTTCTTGTTACCCTTTATGTCTCTAGCTAGTTTGATCTTGTTTTGTGCCTTGGCCTTCCTAATTTTGTCCCCACATACTTGCGCTATTCATTTATATTCATCCGTTGTAATTTGACCTAGTTTCCACTTTTTGTAGGGCTCTTTTTTGATTTTTAGATCATTGAAGATCTCCTGGTTAAGCCAGGGTGGTCTTTTGTCATACTTCCTATCTTTCCTATGCAGTGGGATAGTTTGCTCTTGTGCCCTTAATAATGTCTCTCTGAAAAACTGCCAACTGTCTTTAATTGTTTTTCCCCTTAGACTTGCTTCCCATGGGAGTTTACCTACCAACTCCCTGAGTTTGCTAAAGTCTGCCTTCTTGAAATCCATTGTCTTTATTTTGCTGTTCTCCCTCTTACCATTCCTTAGAATCATGAACTCTATCATTTCATGATCACTTTCACCCAAGCTGCCTTTAGGGTAACCAGACAGCAAGTGTGAAAAATTGGGACGGGTGGTGGGGGGTAATAGGAGCCTATATAAGAAAAAGACCCCAAAATCGGGACTGTCCCTATAAAATCGGGACATCTGGTCACCCTAGCTGCTTTCCACTTTCAAATTCTCAACCAGTTCCTCCCTATTTGTCGAAATCAAATCTAGAACAGCCTCTCCCCCAGTAGCTTTCTCCACCTTCTGAAATAAAAAATTGTCTCCCATTCATTCCAAGAACTTGTTGGATAATCTGTGCCCTGCTGTGTTATTTTCCCAACAGATGCCTGAGTAGTTGAAGTCCCCCATCACCACCAAGTCCTGTGCTTTGGATGATTTTGTTAATTGTTTAAAAAAAGCCTCATCCACCTCTTCTTCCCAATTTGATGGTCTGTAGTAGACCCACTACCATGACATCACCTCTGCTTTTTACCCCTTTTATCCTTACCCAGAGACTTTCAACAAGTCTGTCTCCTATTTCCATCTCACCCTCAGTCCACGTATATACATTTTTAATATATAAGGCAACACCTTCTCCCTTTTTCCCTTGCCTGTCCTTTCTGAGCAAGCTGTACCCTTCTATACCAATATTCCAGTCATGTGTATTATCCCACCAAGTCTCTGTGATGCCAACTATGTCATAGTTGTGTTTATTTACTAGCATTTCGAGTTCTTTCTGCTTTTTCCCCATACTACTCGCATTAGTATACAGGCATCTAAGATACTGATTTGATTCCCCCCCCAGTTCTGTCTTGTCTCTCCTTTATCCCTGCTATAACAACCCAGGCTCCCCCAAAATTCCAACCCTTCTCCCAGGTCTCCATGTTTTTGACTTACCTGTGAGCTTTGGTCACCTGCCCCCTTCGAACCTAGTTTAAAGCCCTCCTCATGAGGTTAGACACTGTGTATCCAAATATGCTCTTCCCCTTCCTCGATAGGTGGATCTCATCTCTGCTTAGCAGTCCTTCATCCTGGAACAGCATCCCGTGGTCAAGAAAGCCGAAGCCCCCCTGGTGACACCATCCTCGCAGCCAGGCATTCACCTCCAGGATGCATCTGTCTCTGCCTGGGCCCCTGCCCTCGACCGGAAGGATCGAAGAGATCACCACCTGCGCTCCCAACTCCTTCACCCTTACTCCCAGAGCCCTGTAGTCACTTCTGATCTATGGAGTGTCATATCTCTCAGTATCATTAGTGACCACATGGATGAGTTGCATGGGGTAGTAGTCGGAGGGCCACACGATCTTTGACAATCCTTCCGACAACCTCCTTGATTTCTTTGTCCCTAGAAGTCACTACAAAATGGGCACCGAACATTTTGTGGCAAAGTACCCAGATTTGTTAGTCTGTCTTCAATTGTACCACCAGCAGAACCAGAAAAAGAAGAGACTATGACAGCACTTCTTTAGAAGGGATGTCCATCAGTGAACTCAAACCTACAACGCTATCTGCAAATATTAAATAGTCCTATCAATACTTCTAATAGAAACTTTATGGGTTATATCTCAGAATACAAAAATCTCTTAGAAATAATCTACATTCTGTTCACAGCACTGAATGGTTACAATGTGCCATCAAACAGTGTTATTTATTAATATCATTCTTGTGAAAGATCCTGGACTGACAGCCCTATAAAGTGAAGTCCCATGTATCTGCAGAACAGGTACACAGTGCAGCTGCAGTTTAACTCTTTTCAATGTGCCTTAACACCAGTTTAGGTGGGACTGCCACCTGTAGGGTTAAGAGGGTAGTACAGTCTCCACACATATTCATTTTTAGTTTCTATGCTCAGACTGCCAGCTAGGAGACTATTAGTGCCAAATATGGTGGGGTTTTTTTCTGATATGGATACCTGTCCATTAGAAACTGAGTGGAGATCACAGCAGAGATAAGCAATTCTTTTGAAATAGGTCACCAACACTACATCAGGCGGTAACTAGTCTGGGCCACACACTTTATGTCAACTGCTAAAAAGCTTTGCAGCCCATCACCAAATTGTCAAATTATCTAGTTCCCACAGGAATAAAGTTCTCTTGTAATGTTTGTCTGTTTCATTAGAGGGGCTTGAGTGCCTGTGCAGAAATCCATTTATAGTAAATTTGGCAACTTTTATTTACGGGAAATTTATTTTTCATTATGCTTGGCTAGTTGTAACAGTCTCGTTTTTTAAAAGAAACATTATACGTCCATGTACTTTTAGGAATAGATTACTTAACAGTTAGTGTAAGTATTCAGCAGCCAAGGCAAAAGCATTGTATTTTAAAACCTGCACATAGTAGCAAATAGACAGTTGTTTAGTAAATGACTTTTTTTGGAGGAGTGGGAGGGGAGGAAATACAATACATTTGCTACTGTGAGCTGTAAAGACATTGTAAATTATCTAAGTGTATGTTATTGTGCACTAGCTGTCTATCACATACTTAGATATATGTTAGGTCTTTATAATTCATTGTCGGACAACTTTTAAAATCAGTTGCTTTTTAGAAGAACATAAACCACAGAAATTCTTTATTTATCAATCAAGACCTGGCTAAAAAAGACACAGACACGAATCAGGGTTTTGAGATTGGGTAACATTTAGAAATTGGAACCTTTCCGGTCTGATCTGGAATGAGTAAATCATTGTTTCAAATATCAGAGGGGTAGCCGTGTTAGTCTGGATCTGTAGAAGCGACATGTATCCGATGAAGTGGGTATTCACCCACGAAAGCTTATGCTCCAATACGTCTGTTAGTCTATAAGGTGCCGCAGGACTCTAAATAATTGTAGTAAATGCTAGGTAGAAAGGCTCTAGCCATTAAAAACAAAAAGATCACTAAGCATGAAAAACCATAATGCACAGTTTGCTCTTGTTTAAATATTTGCGTGGAACAAACATTCCTGGCGTCTGTCTGATATCTTAGTTAATCATGCAATACCTGTTTTGCAACAAAGTTAGATCACCCCTTTCTTCCAATCATTGGCTTAACAATATACACATAACACTGAGTGATTTTGATCCCTGAGTTTTCATGCCATTTGTATTCAAAATTCCTCACCCTCAGCCATTACAGGCTATTACGCCTGGGAGAATTGTGCACATCCGACGCACAGAATTCATCTGTCTCGCATAATTTTGTATTTTCCTGCATAAAAAACATTTTGCCTAAGAAGTGCTGCAGTTTCTCCAAGTGCCCACCAGAGGCCACTGTGGTGCCAGCTGTGTTCATGCCCACTGTTCTAGCGCCACAGCGGCCTCTGGTGGGCAAAAGGTGGACCCGCAGCACTTCTTAGACAAAATGTATTTTATTGGGGGAAAATGCAAAATTCTGTGCCCAGTGCTGCAGAATTCCCCCAAGAGTAGAGTTCATCACACCACCATGCCCTAGGGTGACCAGATGTCCTGATTTTATAGGGACAGTCCCGATATTTGGGGTTTTGTCTTATATATGCGCCTTTTACCCTCCACCCCCTGTCCTGATTTTTCACACTTGCTGTGTGGTCACCCTAGACAGACTGGAGCATTGGCTCAGGAACTAGTGGGGTGACAGCGTTGAGCCTGGGGATGGGGGGGGGGGCTGCAGAGACCTATGGGGAGGAGGGGTGCATGGACAGGGCAGACGTGCCTGACTGAATGGGAGAGGTTTGGGGTCAGCCAGGGTCTGCATGGGGGAGGCTTCCCAACACTTAACAATCCCCCTCCCCACCAAAGGAAAAACCTCCCACCCACACCCAACAACTTCCAGGTTCACTCCTAGGCTCCTTCCCTCTCCCTCAGCTCCTCCATTACCCCTGACTCCCCCAAGCCTTTGCACTGCTTCTGACAGGTGCAGGAAATACAGTTCTGTATTGTAATTGAAATGAATTATACCAAGTTCTGTATTGATAAGGAATCTATTTGTCTAGTAAGGAATCTATTCGTCAAATTTTTTTACAAGAATATTTCTTTTTGGTCTGTATTGTTACAGACATACTTGCTGACAGCTATTTTGAAATACATTACCAAAATAATTGTAACTGGCATGACTATATTGTGTAATTCTGACAAATAAAATATGCTGAATTTTGCAGAATTTTCAAATATTGTGTGCAGAATTTTTATTTTTTTGCCACAGAATAGTGTGCAGTAAATAAAGCATGGGGCTGCACCTTGAACAATGAGGATAAAACAAAATACTGAAGAGCTGCTCATTAAGTGTGCATTGTGCATAAATCCGGGTTCTTGTGGAAAAAATAGTATGTGATCATGTAATTAAAGAATGTATCATGATACATACAGAGAAGGAGAGCAAATCAAGGTTTCACAGGCAACTTTAATTCTGGTATTTCCTAACTTCTGAGTGCTAGACTTTGCAAACTTAATGTTCTTTTTACATAATTTTTTGTGGATGAAATATATATTGCAGCTGGGCAAAATTTTTCAACCCAAACTTTTTTTGGTGTGTGGCAAAAAATACAGATGCAGTGACACTGGTACGTTTCATGAATTCAAGTTAATTAAACCAAATTGTTTGTTTCAGGAAAAAAAGTATTGAAAAATCAAAATGTTTCATTTTGACAATTTTAAAATGAAACATTTTGATTTTTCTATTTGAGACAACTTTTCATTTTGAAATTACCTTTAAATTTATTTTTAAAAATGAATGTTTAAATTCACTTAAAAATCAAAACATTTCATTCAACCTGAAATACTTTTTTTACTCTTCAGTTAGCTGAAAATTTTGAAAAATTTTGTTTTCAGTTAGTTAGACCCCCAAAATCCATTATTTACCTCTCTCTCTCTCTCAAACACCATCAGAGAGGAGGTAAAGGATAATTTTCAGTGAAGCTGAATGAATAATTCAGAGGATATTTTTCTGATGATTTTAACCTATTTTCCTTCTCTCAGAACATCCACAAGCAAATTAGTTTCCTCATATTTATTCAGTAGTCAAAGTAATTCAACAGCTTTTTTTTGCTCTGTGGCTCAATAGATAAACAACTTATTGTGACTATTCAATACTTGAGATCTATGTTGTGTTGCTTAGTTGTGATTGGTTTTCAAGTCACATGATACTGTTTCTGACCCCTGATAACATTCGACTTTGAAATGTGCCAGCCAAGGAACATTTATCCCAGTAAAACTTTATCTTTCCAATGTGAGAGGAAAGTGAACATAAACCGATAGTCACAGAAAATGTTATTTTCAGTCAGTATTTGGCAATCACTTATTTCGTCCCACAAACAATGTCCTTTCCAGGAGTGCTGTTCACCTGTGACCCAGTTACTGGACATCCTGGGAAGATGGTTATCAGTGCCAGCTGTGGACTTGGGAAGGTTAGTGAGAATCTTTGATGTATTAAAAATCACGTTAGAATAAGTGTAAGGAGAAAGAGGAAATGAGATACTTAGGGTACTGATTCGGCGGGTAGCAATCGATCTTCTGGGACGCGATAAATCAATCCCAGAAGCGCTCCCCGTCGACACCGGAACTCCAGCTCCGCGCAAGGAGTAAGCGGTTGGTTTGGTAAGGGTCTGGCTTCATAGCCATTCAGCACTTTGAATATTAGCACCTGCCTGTGTTGACCTCCTTTCTAATTCATGTTGGTTACTCCTTGAGAACTGATAAATATGTTTGTTATGTACAACCACAGTAGGGACGCAGGACTGGTAGAGATCTCCTAGGTCATCGAGTCATCAGTGCTCTGCCGTTGCAGCCAACCCTGTTCTAGAATCATGTTCATAAACTTATCAAGCTCTATCTTAAAACTAGTTTCGGTTGTTTTCCCCCACGTCTCCAATTGCAAGGCTGTGCCAGAACCTCACTTCTCTGATGGTTAGAAGCCTTCTTCTAATTTCCAGTGAGGATTTATTCAGGGCCAGTGCATAGCCATTTGTTCTGCCAATGTTGTCCTTAAGTTTAAATAGCTCTTCTCCTTCTGTGGTGTTTATCCCCAAATGTATTGATAGAGATGAATCATATCCCCTCTGATTCTCTCTTTTGGTAGGCTAATGCAGCTTGTTCATTCCAAATATGGGTTCTTTCTTCTAACCCACTTGAGGGGAAGCTTTCTGAGCCAAACCCTCCCCTCCCAGGGAAACATACTCCATAGCCTTGGTGAGTTTGAATTCTCCAAGTTGCTGAGTTTTACTCCACTTGAGGAGGAGTTTGGGGTTTTGTGGAGAGGATAGGGGATTTGGCCAGGAACTCATGAGGAACCTGAAGATCTGGAGTTCAATCTGGTTCCTTCACCTAGTATCTGAAGATTTCCTAGCTTTGCCCCTCCCAGCAGCTCTACACTTTCCCCCAAACCCAGACAGCTTCTGCAGGGTGCTGTTCGTGGGGCTGGCGTACGTTTCTGCTGCTGAAGTGGAAGAGGGTAATATGCAATGTAGGTTCCACTCCCATCCATCAGCTTTTGGGACCAATATTCCTGCTCCCTTGCCATGCTGGGGAGGTGAGAACGGAACCCTCTTGAGTTAAATTTTTAAAATAGTAATAAGGGGTCAGAAAACTGTAGCAAAGTTCAAAACATAGGGTTTGGTTTGCCAGGTGCTGAAGCACATGAAGCAGTCTTTTGCTTGAGTTTAAGAGTTAAGAATTCACATCTCAAGGTTGCTCCATAATCTGCAAATTACTTTACAACGATCTGTGTGTCCAGAACACATAGCAGAACTGTGTTATGTTTAAAATAAATCACCTACCAAAACCTTCATTTAAACCATGCAAAGTTGTCCCTTTTCAGGGCTCCTTTCTCGGTGGAAAATTAATCTTGGGAAATGATACTGCTGCCCAATAAAACAGGAATTCCAAAAGCATTAAGGTCCTAGTGCTGAACATTCAGGATTTTGACAGGAAGCCATAAAACGGAGGAAACTCACAGCGAGAAGTGAAATGTACCATACAGCCTGCACTAGTCCCGCACAAAGGGATACAGCCAGAGTACAGTGCTTGTGGTGCCTTATGTCTGGACATTGAGGGTATGTCTACACTGCAGCAGAGAGCGAGCCTTCCAGCCCAGGTAGACAGACCCGTGCTAGCTCTGCTGGAGCTAGTGAGCTAAAAATAGCAAGGTGGACGTTGAGTCATGTGTGGCGGCTCAAGTTAGCCACCCACGTCCAAGCCCACCCAACCCCCGGGTCAGAACTTGGGTGGCTACCTTGAGCTGCTGTCTATGCCACAACGTCCACACTAATAGCTTTAATGCACTAGCTTTGAGCAGACCCAGCCCGCGTTGTCTACCCGCGCTAGGAGGCAGGCTCCTAGCGGCAGTGGAGACATACCCTGGGGGACCTGGAGAGATGCAGTCAATGGGCCGACTCTTGGCAGTGCCAGATATCGGCAACTCCCACTGGAGCAGTACATGGGCTGCCTAGATTTGCTAAATTTAAAGACACAGACACTTTTAAAGATGGACCAGGGTGGGACTGGCATTCTATGCATTTCCGGTCAGTCACTCCCTAGCTAGTTACCTGCTTTGGAAAATGGTTTCATTGTGTTGTACATCTAAACCTTTATTTCCCTTTAACTTTTGTGCTGGTGTCAAATGTTACTTATTATTTACCTGCAGTTAGGTGATTGTCTTTTGTATATCTACGGTAGATATAATCCCACTAGGAATGCCCTGTGAGTATTTCCATTGCAAGGTGGAAAGCTGTAGCAAACTCCTTTGCTGCATTTAGGTTTTAGCCTCTACAGTTCGTAAAACCAAATAACAGACGTAGCGAATCCCAGAGAGCTCCACTGGGAGGAATAAGTTATCACAAACTGTACTGCATGACTGAATTTTCTCCAGAAAAAAAGAGGAATTACTCAGGAAATAGATTATTCTCAATAAAGCTGTCTAAAAGTTGAGCTTTATGTCCAACAATGAAATTAATCAAAAACAGTCCCAATGAGTAAAAAATACCAATTTATCAGAATCCAGACATCTCTGGAGTCCCTCACATTTCCCATTAAAAATTCAGTTAATTCTTTCTTGATCTGAAGTTGCTCCTCACAGAACCATATATATCTATATTGAAGCTAAAGCATTAAAACACAAATATAATTCTAGAATTCAGAGTATGAATCACTCTCTCTGAAAGATCTGTTTTGGGGGCTTTATGAATTTAGCCCGTGCAGACGCCTTATCCTTTCACAGTTGGGATGTTGGTTTTTGCATTGTCTTTAGCACTTATGCAAGAGACACTAGAGAAATATTAAAGAGTACAAACCGTGCAAGTGAAGTTCATTCTAATCTGGCTATAAAATTTAATATAGATCGTAAAACAAAAGGGAGGAGGAGGCGCTAAACCTGTAGAGCGCCTAAGAAGCATTGGAGCTTTCTCACTAGAATTAAATCCCTTTTGGAGCGAGTTACCTAACAAGCTGTTTAATCCAGTTATAAATAACACCCCAGACTGAGACAAAGAACAGCAAAGGGGTCTGCTCAGTTTACAAGGGATTTGTGTTATAGACTTACAGAAAGCAGCAGTGAATGTGCTTTTTCTAATCCAAGGGGGAGGTGAAATTCTGAGAGTAGCTGGGCAAACTTATCTCAAGTATTTATCTTGTTTTCCAGTAATAATAGAGCTTTGTGCTCCTACTCTCCTCACCTCGGCCTTGTTCTCCTAAAGTGCTCAGTAGCTCTGCAAATCAGGACACGCTTGATTCAGGTGCCTAAATATGGAGCTAGATGCCTAACCTCAACCACCCAAGATAGAACATACAGACGGTGTCTTTATAGAAGCACACAGGAGGCAGTTCAGAAAAGATACTGTTCTGATGAGTGTGGAGATGGAGATATATGGGGACTAGAACTGCCTCCTGCAGGGTTTCTTGCACCTTCCTCTGAAGCAGCTGGACTGGTCTCCATCAGAGACAGGATACTGGGCTAGATGGACCACAGGGCTGATCCCGTCTGCCAATGTCCCATGGGAGTTACGCGTATAACCACTATAAAGTCAGAGTACAGAGAGTTCTGCTCAGAATGAATTTCAGTAACAAGATGTTTGTACTTTGTTAATCTTTACTGGATTGTGCTGGTTTGGGACTGGTGCAGTGATCAATGAAAGTTACTAGTACACACCTCTATAAATTGTCATCGGCAATCTCTTTATATGGAAGTTGGCAGTGATACCGCAAGGTGGGGCTGTTTAGAGTTTTTCTTTCGCAAAGGAATGAAGCGATTCCAATGACAGAATGACTCATCAGCTCTACTCTTTTCTTTGTTGTTCTCCCTCCTTTTCCTTTGCCCTTCTTTGTTTGCCTTACTCTTCCCCTGGCCTGCTTGGCTTTTCTCCCTTTCCTTTTGTCCCCCTGTCTTTTTTTGTAACAATACCTTGTAGATTCATAGACTTTAAGGCCAGAAGGAACCATTATAATAATCTAGGTTCTGTGACAAAGTTCCTCCTCTACCTCGGTGGGTCCTGCGCTTATTGGCGGATTCTGCTTGCCTCAGAGATCTTCCCCTCTAGTAGAATCCACAGTCCAGGTTAACTCCTCCTGTGTCTGATCAGGAGTTGGGAGTTTTGGGGGGAACCCGGGCCCGCCCTCTACTCCTGGTTTCAGCCCAGGGCCCTGTGGATTGCAGCTGTTTAGAGTGCCTCCTGGAACAACTGCACGACAGCTACAACTCCCTGGGCTACTTCCCCATGGACTCCTCCCAACACCTTCTTTATCCTCACCACAGGATCTTCTAGCAGTACGCCCTCTTACTCTCAGCTCCTAGTGCCTCTTGCTCCCAACTCCTCGCACACAACCTCCTTCCACAGCTCCTGACCTCCCCACTCACTGACTCACTGGGAGGCTTTTGACTAGTTTCAGCCAGCCCCTGATTGGCTGCAGGTGTCTCAATCAACCTCCCTGCCTTCTGGAAAGTTCTTAATTGGCCCCAGGTGTCTTGATTAACCTGGAGCAACTGCCATAAGGTATCAGGGATTTGTTTAGCCTGGGGCTAACATACTGGTTCCTTACCACTTTCCTATAGCCCTCTGGCCTTGCCCCGTCACAGTTCAAAGCATTTAGAAAGAAAAAAGGGGTGATTTATTTTAAGCCATTGTTTCCCTTCCTGCTTGCTTTTCCTGACAACCCCCCATTAAACTAAACCAACATGTTCATACAGTAAATATCCGAATAACCAGATCAGCATACAGTATTGATAAATTATGACAGAGCAGCTCCAGTTCTGTTTCTGGGCCCTCCAGAGCAATAAGCGTAAGCTGCGACAGTTTGAGTTAAAGAGCCAAGTTTCCCTCGCTAGGGCTGTGAAAGGCTCATATCCCAGGTGGATCGGGCACAATGACCTGTTACATATCCTCACCAGTGGGTCACCCACAGGACAAGGAGACCTATTTGAGGTCCTACTGAAAATCAGGTCCAGAATTGCTAACCGAGTAAACAGTCACTGCTAACTAGATTTAGCTACACTCCTTAACAACTTAGTGAACACGAATAAAGCCCTTTGAAATCTCCCCCTTAACTGAAAGCAGCATGAAGGATGGAACAACATTACAAGTTATTGTGGCCTGTGTACAAAAAGCAAAATCATAGGTTTTCTGACAGCTGAAATTCTCATAGCACCATTCACAAATACTCTCTCAACTCCTTCCTGTCTTGTGCCAGATTGGACCCCGGAGGTCATGGCTGTGATTGCTGTGCTCTGTAACACCTGCCCAGATGTTTGGTCTGTGGAGCTGCCCAGGTCAGTTGAGGTAAGCCACACTGGTCTTCCCGTTGTTTTCCAAGGCACTGCTGAGCTCATGAAGAGCTTACGAAAGAGAACATTTCTTTGGAGCTCATTGTAGTGTTGTTGAGCAAATGATTTCACACTGCAACCCCTCTTGATGGCAGTCATTTTCATTTTCCATGTAACGGGCAGAAATCATAGGGCATACTGTTCAACCAAATCAGTGAGATTTGCTGACTGAAGACCGATTCCTTAGCTGGTGTAAATTGTCGTAATGCCGTTGAAGTCAACAGAACTATGACAATTTACAGCACAGCCAGGAGAGACGGCATAGGGGAGCGGACTGAGCTTGGGCTGGGAGCCAGCAAATCCCAACATTTGAGATCATTTTGCCAGACATGTTTCTTGTCTTTGACATCTCCCGAATAGGTTAATGCTCCATGGGAAGAACACTCAGTACAGAACGCTCCAGTTTATCTGTCCTATGGGAGTGGATTACACCGACACTCAAGTCTCTTTTGGGTTCAAGTCAAAGAGCTGGCTTTTCCTGTAACAGTCCTGGATGGTTGGGAACTAACTAATAGAGAGACTGCTCGCCTCCCATTTTCTGCTAAGAGGGCTAAGATCGGCTGATTGCTTGAGCGTATAGTTCCTATATTGGAATATTTGGGGCTAATCGGAGGAATTTGTTTCCCCTGTTCAACCTGCTGCCTATTGGAGAACAGGCATATTTATAAAGTGGCAGTTTGTTGAAGTTAACATAGAAAATTCCTTTTTCCAGACAGCTGTGTCATGGTTTCTTTCACCTGACAGTGGAGAGCCTGGGAAGACATTTCCAGACCTTTCTGAAAAAACACGGTTTCCACAGCTTCGGAGAAGTAAGAGCAGTATTTACATTTAATGCATGAGGAATACACATGCTTTTCCTTTACTCATAGTGAAGTGCAGTGCATATTGGGAGAAAGTAACAGGCTAGGGGATGTGCTCAAGGAATTGACAATGGAGACATATGGGCATTATGTAACTTTTAACCATTATGATTACAGCAAGATTGACGCAACTGAAGTGGCGAAGACTGGGCTGCAGTCCTGCATCTTATATTACCTTCAAATGATTTTCTCAATATTTCTAGCCAATTACACTGACACTAAGGGCTTGTTTGCCCTACAGAGCCTTGGCTGGTATAGCTATGATGACAAAGCCCCCTGGTACAGACACAGTGTAAGGTGACAGAGGGAGTTTTTCTGCTGGCAAAGCTATGCCTCATCCCCGAAGGACATTAGCTATGCCCACAGAAGCATTCTTCTATTGGCAAAGTTGCATCTGCACTGGGGGGGTTTCGCCACAACAGCTGTGATGACAAAACTTTGTAGTACAGACCAGGTCTAAGTATGTTGATACCGCAGAAGAGGATGTGCTTCTCCTGTAATAAAGCAGCCTAGGAAAGAAGAACAAGAATGTCTTTGACTTTGGTTAAAAGTCACGTTCAGGAAATCTTACTGAAAATCATTAGGGTTCTCAAAGCCGGTTATACCAGGGCCAAAAAATCAAAATCATTCATCCGTGTTTATTGGGCTGATGATCCTGTCCAACTGATTCTGCTTATTCAAAAAGCCCTAGAGCACGACCATGTTTCCAAGAAGAAAGCCCAAATGACAGTGGAAGAAGCCATCGCTGTGATAAACCCCCCAGTCACTGGATTAAGAAAGTAAGTCAGCCCAGTTTGAGTGTGACTTGGGTGTCAAGTAATTTCATTACAAAGGGAATGATGCTTTTTTTTTTTATAAAACAAGGATGCTCTGTGCTCTGGTCTTCTATTCTGATTGCTTCCCCTTAAGAACTTTATGATGTGAGTACTTATGTGAGCCACAATATACTAACTAGAGTATAGCAAAGGTTCTTTAAATGCGATTATTTAATAAAGTCAAAATTAGATGTACATTGTTATAAGGTTTGTCATCTAAGAATCTAGGATCTAATGGAGAAAGTGTTCACGAAGAACAAAATTACTGGGCAGAACCAGCCCTAGGATTTGAGGAGCAAATGCAACTCTCGTTCAGCATTTTCTCCACTTAACATGCCTGGATCCCTCCATCTCCATGCACAGTGTCTGCAGCACCTTTTCCCATTGTTCTCTTGACAGCCTGCCACCTTGTAACCCACCCCCTCATGCGGTGGTGAGCCCTCCCCCTTAACATTCCATGAGGCTTCCTGGCCTGTGGTAACCCCCACCCACCCAGATGGATTAGTATCCTGGAAAAACAATGAGGAGTACTTGTGGCACCTTAGAGACTAACAAATTTATTTGGGCATAAATTTGTTAGTCTCCAAGGTGCCACAAGGACTCCTCATTATTTTTGCTGATACAGACTAACATGGCTACCACTCTGAAACCTAGTATCCAGGAAGTGGCTCCAAATTAAACAGGCGGTTTGTTAGGCCAGTTAGGCAATTCAGTCTCTGCCATGATCTACTAGTGCCAGAATCCGCTGGGACCATTGTTAGAAAATGAAGGTGTGGCTCTGGCTTGGATTGAGCACAGCCCAGTGCTATCACTAAAGCCTAATCTAGGAGATCATCTGCAGGTAAAACGCCCACCAATTCCGCGCTGCATTTTTGTACATACCTTTTGGACGTCATGCACTCAATGTGTGACTTCCATTCA
The DNA here is from genome assembly GCA_037349315.1 of Chelydra serpentina. Lineage (NCBI taxonomy): Eukaryota > Metazoa > Chordata > Testudines > Chelydridae > Chelydra > Chelydra serpentina. Next base: position 34,135,001 of record JBAIAC010000026.1, read on the forward strand.
CTATGCTAAGCACAGACAAAACAAGCCAGTTATATAATGAGTTAAAATCTTCTGTTTTCTGTTCTAATGTCTGCTTAATGTTGTTTTTGCTACTTTGGGCATCAGGCATAATAATTAGTTATGGAGTGGCTAAAGGAACAGCCTGGGTGTTGAAGACCATTCAAGAAGCTAGCAGTATTAAGCAAGGAGATATAGACTCATAGACTTTAAGGTCAGAAGGGACCATCATGATCATCTAGTCTGACCTCCTGCACAATGCAGGCCACAGAATCTCACCCACCCACTCCTGCAATAATCCTCTCACTTATGTCTCAGCTATTGAAGTCCTCAAATCATGGTTTAAAGACTTCAAGATGCAGAGAATCCTCCAGTAAGTGACCCGTGCCCCATGCTGCAGAGGAAGGGGAAAAACCTCCAGGGCCTCTGCCAATCTACCCTGGAGGAAAATTTCTTCCTGTGGCAACCATAGATGTTGGCTGGACTTCATGCTTTCCATTACTTGGAGGCTAAGTCACAGAAATTGGAGGAGTGCTGTCACGTGGTATGTATATGGGTGAATAATTCATAACCACTGACTTGAGCAATGAATTTCCCCTCCTTGTCTTCTGTTTGTGAATTTTTTGAAAACAAATCACAACATTCTCAAGATGTAGCCATCATTCACAATGATTTATGGATTCTTTCCGAAACTCATTTTTGTTCTACAGATAGTTCTCGAACTGGTAAGTGTGAATAAGCAAAACTTTGTGGTGTCAGTCGTGTGGTATTTTTTCTGGTTTAATCAGATAACCATGTAACTAAACAACACAAAGTTAAAATTTGCTTTCTGTGACTATTTGACTGTTCCGCTGTAAAATGTGTTTTCCGTGAGTGTTTATGTTAGTGAAACCGGAGTGCCTGAATGTTTCAAAAAGTAACGAAAATTCACAAATAGTTTTTCCACAACTTTGGGCTCCCTTAAAAATTTGGACTGTTTCGAAAGGTTCAATCGTTTCTAGTGGAATTGCACATGTTGCAGATAGGGAATATTGCCGAAATCAGTGAGATCATTCACAAAGTTACAGTGAGTACAGTCAAAGTTGTATTTGCTCAGCTATAGTCCAACAGTTGAATCTGAAAGTGGCCCTTGTAGTCCACGTCATTTTCTTCCTCTCCATCCTTTATATGTGAAGATTGTCTGCATTTTTGCCTTGGCATTTGTATTCCTAGGTGTTGCTCTTTATGCACTGACTCTGGATTTTGTTAGATTATTACCTTTCCTGAGACCCCCTAGTGTAGTGTGCACCGACAGAAGTTTTTCTACTGGTGACTTTAGCTACAAATAATGGAAGAATTCTTCTGTTGACATAGCTGCGTCTACACCGGGGGTTTTGCTGGCATAGCGATGTCGCCAGAGGGTGTTTTTTCACACCCCTGATCAACATAACTATTCTGGTATAAATTTTAAATATAAACCAGGCCTACCATGGCAACACCCCAACTACTTATAACGTCTGTGGTTTGAATCAAACTTTTAGCAGAGCTTTGGTGAGACCCTGTTTCTGTGTGGAATATCCGGCACAGCTTCATTAGTTGGGCAACTGAGCACATATATTACTGGGCTTCACTCAGTGTTGCTTTTGGCTTTGCCTTTAAAAATAAAATAAAAAAATCAATCAGAAAACTCTTTAATGCAGTGTTATGATTAAGACTTTAATTGCATCAAGTCTGGAAATTCAAGGTCGTGATTTTCATAACAACAACTTAGCTATGTTGTACATAAAGGAGCCTCAGTCCAAGCTTCTAATTTTTCACCTGCAATTTTGTGCCTGCAGTGAATCGTGGGTGCAAATAATAGCATTTAGATGTCTGGCTACCTGATCGGGAGGCATAATCAAGCAGTTAGATGTCTAAATGCTGTCAGCTGTTCCTGAAATGCATTGCGGACAAAGGAAGTGTGGGTACAACATTAGATGCCATTTTAAAAATATTTGGCTGATACTGTATTTTAAAGCATATATAGTCATAATAAATCCATGCAAAGAAGCTGAGTTAGGGGATGTTGTGGAAATTATCATTGTTGTGTTTCCTAACTTTAATGTTAGTAAAATCTCAGTCATAATGTTGCATGAATGTGGCTCTTTCATTTGTATATTGGTTTCTGCATTGGTATATAGGTAAGACTACAATGAGTAGGGCCTTAAGAGACTACGTTTAGCCTCATTTTTGGTAATAATGATGACAAAAGTTAAACGTTAAAAGTTAAATGTTTGTTTAGATAAGGAAATGCTCACGAGATTTTTTAATTCACACATCAAAAGAATGGATAGCTTTTAGTGGCATACTTCTTTCAGTTCTCCTTTTTGATATCTCTAGGGACTGCTGGTTGTTCTGCATCCGTTATGGCATCAAAACAAATGTTACTGCAAGGAAATCTGCCCCAAGCCTTGAAAAACAAAGTTTAACAACAAAATATGAAGAAGGCCTGAGGTTAAATTTGTCTAGGTGGGATGATGTGTTACCGTTGCTGAGATGCGGTAACCCAAAGGGACTTTTCATAGTCTTTATTAATGAATATCTGTAATATTTTCAGTGTACCTTGCTGCAAAAGGTATAAGGACAACTGGTTTACTAATAACCCAGGCCTAAATGTTGTATTGCATTACATGACAGGACAGCAGGTCACAATGTGGATATAAAAGACTCTAGAGACCTCTTGTGGACAACACAGATTTCTTTCTTCTTACACTATATGTCTGTGTATTAATGAAATGTTGCATTTCATTTATAAGATCCTATCTGATTTTTTTTTTACCTGTGTTCCATATGAATTTGTGGTTCTCTGCTTTCCCGTGTTTTATTTTTTCCTTTCATGGCATATTGTTCATCTTCTGAATTGTCATTGGCTGTGATAATTATTTTAATTCCTGGGCAAGTTATGACTATTTTATTTCCCTTTTAACAAAAGATGGCATTTAAAGCAGAACTCCTGGTTCTGTCTTTATATGGCACCTTGCACAATGGGGTCATGGTCCATGACTAGGCCTCCGAGACACTAGAATGTTACACGTCATTAACAATAATAATAATAATCTCTCTCTCTGTTGTTCCAGGCGTTGTAATTTCAAGGGAGTATGGGCTGCCCTGTATTATGAAATGTAAGGGTGCAACCTCCTATTTTAAATCAGGTTGGTTTCCATATTCCTTCATTTATAGTTTTTTCTTGTCAGACAATAGCAGCTTTACTGTCTCTGACGACGTGGTGTTTCCCATTGTCGCGGGGTAGGTCCATCCCATCAGGGGGTGTCGGTTTGTGGGGGAATAAAAATAGAGGTAGAGTGGCCAAAGTGGCCTAGTTTCCCCAGTTATAGACTCATAGACTTTGAGGTCAGAAGGGACCATTATGATCATCTAGTCTGACCTCCTGCACAATGCAGGCCACAGAATCTCACTCACCCACTCCTGGAATAATCCTCTCACCTGTGTCTCAGCTATTGAAGTCCTCGAATCATGGTTTAAAGACTTCAAGATGCAGAGAATCCTCCAGCAAGTGACCCGTGCCCCATGCTGCAGAGGAAGGCAAAAAACCTCCAGGGCCTGTCCCAATCTACCCTGGAGGAAAATTCCTTCCCGACCCCAAATATGGTGATCAGCTGAACCCTGAGCATGTGGGCAAGACTCACCAGCCAGACACCCAGGAAAAAGTTCTCTGGAGTAACATCCCAGGCAGCTTGGCAAAATGATCAGGGTCAGTGCAACAGCCCGTCAGGGACGGACAGCACAGACAGATGGCCTGAGTCACTAGGACTACCCTTCTAGGCAGGGCAGTGTGGTCTAGCAGCCAGAGTCAATAGAACTACCCTCTCTGGCAGGGCAGTGTGGCCCAGTGCCCAGAGTCAACAGAACCACCCTTTGCAGCAGGACAGTGTGACCTAGTGGCCAGAGAGTGGTGGGTTGCCATCCAGGGGTGGGCAGTGGTTGGGGTAGGGAGACCCGAGCCCTCCCTACTCCACCAGGTCTCAGCTCAGGGCCTTGTCTGTGGTGGGGTTATCCGCCACCAACTCAGTGGGGCATTGCTACAAGTACACTCAGTGCATGTATGCCCGTGACAATGAACCGGCTCAGTGAATGGTGGGACTTTCCATTCTCCCCTCGGCCAGTCAAAGACACTCCCTCTCTAAGGCTCCATTTTATACATCCATACAAACAAGTTACGTACTGCCCCTCTGCTGTAGTTAGTTGGCATCCTGTGACATAGCCGGTTACCGTCCATCACCTTGTACATCTCTAATCATCACACTGTCATCCTGACCTTATCTTTAGGATGGGTCAGCGTGTTCCTGTTCTATTTAGGGAATGTGCTGGTATCGAGGTGTTCTGGTACCACCCTTCTGGAATGTGTTTGCGTGAGTGCTCTGTGCCTAGCACCTCTTAGGAATGTGTGTTTCTGCAGTATCAGCCCTGTTCTTACCAGATTCTGTGAGTAGGGCCTGCCTCTAGCTCACAGCCTGATTTTGCTTTATATCAGTAAAGTTTTGACCGCCACTTTAGCCGAGGCCTCAGGCCTCTGATACAAGGGCTTATGTTTTAGGCCCTCTTCCTACCTGTCCTTCCATGGTTTAGTTACTGAGTATTTGTGATGACTTTTGATGAAAAACCCTAAAAATATCATTGAAAAGGAACTTTTGAAATTTGTGTTTTGACAAAAAAGTCATTTTTTGTAAAAAATATTTCATAGAATTTCAACCAACTCTACTGTTAAATAAAAGACACGGTCTCAAGAAGGTTAGCTTGAGTATGTGGAGTGAAGGCTTCCTAGATATCTGTATAGTCTATGGCTAGATTCATGGCCACTCTGTTTTTGGTGCAAAATTATTGTTAACTTTGATTATAAGCCTAGATTTGGGGGGAACAGGAAGTGGACATATAACTAACTTCCTCACACCAACCCAGCCCTGTGCACTGCTTGGCCAGACTGGAGAATCTGGACCTATATCAATAAATATTGTTTGCATATCATCTTCGTAGATGTATGCTGACAGACAGATGTGCATGTGCATATATACAGACACCATTTATACCAAGGTAGGTGTAGCTGATATGTGAATTGCAAGATTTACTATGCCAGTTCTATATAGGTTCAGCAAAAGAAAATAAATACATCTTTTAAAGTGCATTCTTTCCTTTGGGAAGGCAGGCTTGCCCATCTGATCCTACTTGCACTGGTTATTTTTGCAGGTTAAGTTATACCTTTATATGGGAGGAAAAGGAACAACTTGCTTCTCGGGACAGTTTCCTCCTGTTTTTCCATGTGTGTCTCCCCATTTGGTCACCCTCCCTTGGCCTGTCTTCCTTGGGTCATTGTTAACATTCACATTTCCATCTGGGAAAATGGTGTGATGGGAAATTAAGTGAAGGAGAAAAAGTCCTTTCCCCCTAGCTTTGCAGTAAAATCCTATTTTGTGTGCTACAGAGAAAGCCCATTGCTTTATTCCAAGCAGGTATAACTGAGGTTGATGTATTGTTCCCAGTCCTCACCCCAGGGCATTCTTCTGGAGACTGAAAGCAGAACATGGTCCTTTGTATTTAATCAAAGCTGGCTGTCTTTTTTTAAAATAGTGGATTAATTCTAGGTCTGGTCAAAACTTTTCTGTCAACCCAAAAACTTTGCAGTTTTGAACCATAAATGTTCTGGTTTTGGCAACCAAAAACCTACAGTCAGGGGTTGGTTTATCAATGAAAGTGATTTTGTTGTTTTAGTCAAAATTTTCTGGAGAGAATCCTGTCCCATCTCCCCACATTTTCAGACCAACTCTAATAAACTCAAGGCTTTGTTTTATAGAAGACAAAGTGATACTGGATGGATTCAAAGGAACAGTGCAGAAAATCGAGGCGTAAGACTGGTCACAGAAAGGAAAAGTCTAACCATGGAAACTACTAGTACCAATTTGCATTGGTGTCTGCTCTTTGGGGAAAATTGTATCATTTGCACAGTAAATTTATTGATCACTTATGAATGTTAGTGGAGAAGTTGCAATTCTTCCTGTTTAGCTAAAGATTAGGTTATCCAGCCAGGGAACATAAAAACATATAGTGACCGTTCACATAGCAGGAATACCAAATAAAAAACAATGGGTTCTCTTAGTGACCATTTTGTGAACAATGGATAATATTTATTCTCCCAAACTATTCATTGAAGATTTGTGAACGAAGAACACATTAGCAAAAACAATGCCCACTTCACAAATAATTTGAGTAAATTGTTAGATTAAAATAGTTCACCCATTGAGAGCTAAAGCAAAGAACAATGAGTGAAACGGAAATCCTTTCCCACACAGCCTCTGGAACTCAATGCCACAAAATGTCATTGTGGCCAAGACCTCAGCAGGATTCAGAAAAGGATTGGACAAGAATATCTAGAGTCACAATAGTAAGGATTTTAAAAATAACTAACAGCCTTGGAAGGTATAGAAACACTTCTGGCTTTAGGGTAGAGTTTAACCTCTAACTATTGGAGTTGGGGAGGGAACTTTCCCTGGAGAAAGCTATTCCATAACCACCTACTGCAGAGTTCTTTGTTCCTTCCTCTGAAGCAGCTGGTGGACTGGAGTAGGTGCACCCTGGTCTGATCTAGTCTGGACTTTCCTTTCTTTCTAGGTGTTTGTACGCAAGTTTTGTTAAGTCAGTGGAAACCTGTCACTCCCATTCAAGAGCAGAACTTGGGCTAGCATGAATGTAGTTATTCAATCCCCATATATCCTGCCGTATTTTTCCTAGTAAGGACTTGTGAGCACTTTAAATATTTGTCTTCGAAACTGGATGTCTTTCTGGGAGATATGCCTTTGTCTAACGAAACATGCACTCAATTTAGGAGTAATGGGATGACTTTCTCTGGCCATTATTATACCAGAGATCATAATAGATGATCTAACGGTCCCATCTGGCCTTAATCTATTAATCTATATGATTTGATCCAGTTTGTGAATTAAGAATAAAAATAAATTTGTATGTACCATGTAACACAACGTATCCCAGGGCATGATATGTCCTTGTGTGGGGACTTCTCCACCACCACTGAAACGGCATTAACAAGCCCGAACAAGCTATTGTATAATTACCAGATTTTACAGCCATCAAAGTTTTGTCCTTTGTATAGCAGCATCCAGGAGACTAAGATTAGGGGAAACCTGAGTCCATTGAAACAGTTATTTTTTGTTCTGTGCTGAATGTTAGCTTGAAGGTTAGAGAAATCTGCTTTCTCTCTCTCGCCCCTCAGATGTTTGCTCTGCCAACTTGTCCATCAGGGTACTTTTAACATTGTGCTGTTGGGTTTAAAAAAAATTCTCTGGCCCCGTGTGGTCTGTGGGGAGGGGCCCCCCACAATAAAGTCAGAGGATGCTGGGTATTTTTAAGACAGCTCAGACACAGTCCCTAGCAATATATTTTTTCCCCGAGAACAGTCTTGGATTCTGGCCATAGTCAAAGCCAAATATGGACCTGGAATCTGAAGTCTTGTCCTACTTTTGCTCTGTCTTTTTTTCCAAAGCTTTCTCATTTCACTTTGACAAATCACCAAGGAATATGACTCTGAATATTATTTTTAGTGGTACAGCTTATCGGCCAATTAGGATTTTAATTTAAAAATACAAGAGCCTATCTCTCCATTCACAGTTATTCTGTCAGATAAAAAACAATTGTTTGGTTACAGACTACATGAATCAATGTTATCAGGACCCGTGAACTATCTTATTTGCTTTGTGATATGAATGTTTAAACATATTTTTAATTTTTTGGGGGTCTTACTTTTATGTGCCATGAAAACCTTCATGATCTCAGCAGGCTATTTTCCTGTTGTTAAGCCCTGAACCCTAATCTGAAGGAAACAAGCCCAGCTCCTCTTATTTTCAAACAGATAAGATTTGTGAGGTTATTAATCACAGGTTCAAATGCTACAGTGGGAATAGAAAGTGATATACAGTTTTATATAAAACTTGTCAACATTTATTACAGAGCTGGACCATCAGTCCAGTGGGAGCTTTAGAAAGTCATTATGTGTCTGGTGTATGATAAAGAGCGATTTTACTGCATAAACAACCATGACATCATGCTGAACTTACATGTGCTTTCATCTGCCTCCTAACAATACAATTTCTTTTTAGTGCATTGCATTATGCTTTGATTCTTGGATGGGGGAGTTGTCTCTTCTCCTGTGTATCCTTTAATCTGCCCACCCTTTTGATAATAGAATAAAAATACTATTTTTCTCTAAAATCTTTTTGCCATTTTGTTCAGGTTTATGGGGATAGATCTGCAGCTGCTATAAATCAGCATAGTTCCAGTGAAGTCAGGTTAGACCAGTTGAGGACCTGGCCTACCAAGCGGTCTCTTGGCCAGTCCGTATGCTGAAAAACAGCCACCTCTCCCACTGCTCGTAAAACTGAAATCGTCCCAGCCACGATAACATATAACATCTATCTCCATGTAACAATAATTCTGGATTGGGTCCAACCTATTGAAAGAAAATATATTTGTATTTTCAATGCACATTGTTATTATTATTACTAGGCATCCTAGTCATGGGCCACGCCCCATTGTCCTAGGTGCTGGACAAACACAGAACTAAAAGACAATCCCCGCCCCAAAGAATTTACAATCTGAGTATTACCTAATTCAACCTTCTGCTCAGCCTGGCTCTCAGATTCACCTGTTTTATGGGTGAACTAAACTTAAAAGCTAATGAAGCCATTGGATCACTTGACAATTGCCGGTACAGTAAAGTTTATAACAGGACAGATTTCTTCTGTTGGGGTCACAGTAAGCACGATGACTTTTGAACAGCCTTTGGCTAACGGTGCAGTCATCAGTCAGTATAACACTGCCATTACGGTGATGATGTAGTTTAAAACATTCGTATATAACCCGTCAAAGTCTTTTCAGTGGCCATTTATTCTGAGGCCCAGTTCTCAGCCGAGTTAGTAACAGTGCTCTAAGACTTTCAGTATTACTTATTTAGGACTGGCTCACGGCATCTAAGAGTGTGCTAGGTGCTTCGCAGGAGCACAGAGTAGATGAGCTACCAGGTGTGCACTAATTTCCGCCACACAGCCTCCTTTTGAACCATTTCTGGGACCGCCCCCCACTCCTTTGAAGCACTGCGTGTTCAGTGTAAAGGGTTCTGGGCTTGTCATTGATGGACAGGTGTTCTGAGTAGCTGAGGACAAAAATCACAGTGTGAAATAAACCCTGAGAAGCCTTGTTCTAAGGGATAAAAGACGTGAAGTCATTTTGCAAGCCACAGGCAGGCCCTTGGCTGCACTTAGGTAGGATTAGCTCTGGCCTCTGGAAAAAAATAGCCTCTGAACCAGACGGAAATGTGCAGCGGGTGGAGAGATTACACAGTGTGGATGATAAATACAGCTTCTTTCCCTCATCAGCACCGCAGCCTCAATAAACAACATACTGATGCTGACACAATGCGAACCCCGAGGAGAAAAAAAGCATCTATCCCCTCCCATAACAAAACCTTGGCCAACGTCAGAAAACAGAGGAGAGATTCCAGAAGAGGTCCCCCCAAAAGATTAGCAATCGGCTTTCAAAGACTTTCCCTTTCTCCTATCCAACTTCCCCACACCACACGAGGGAACGTGCTGAACAACAGCGTCTCCAACGGAGACAGTTGTGCATTTACAGATACAAAAAGGTTCCTATTTCACAGAAGAGGAACGATGGTCAAGTGGTTAGGGTGCCTGCCTCCTGCCTGGGACTCAGGAGATGAGAGTTCTCGTTCTTGGTCTACCACAGACTTCCTGTGTGAATCTTGGCCTCTCTGTGCCTTGTTGTCCCACCTGTACAACGGGGATGATAGCACTGTGCTGTTGTGTAGCTAATCACACAGTGCGGTTGTGTAGCTAATCACATTAAAAAGATGATGAGGCTCTCAGATACTATAGTAATAAGAAAGCCAGATAAGTAGCATAGACAGGATCCCAGCCCTCATTTAGAGATGGACAGCTATCAATGGGAACAATAATATACTTTGGATCTTATTAACACATTGTTGTAGCTCATTTCCACTGACCACACCACCGTTCATGGTTTACCTTCATAACCACTGCACCCAAGGCAGAGCTGCCCGGAGCATTCTACAGGGCTCTGCAGCACTACAGGTTCTGGGAGTGACGTTTCTTTGCGCCTCCTGGGGGTTGATACTCTTTGCTGCACCAAGCCAAGCGCAGACGTGGGCCTGTGATGGCTGCTTTCAGGTTGGCCACGTCGACAGGACCAATGTGGGGACTCTTGGCCAGCACGTTGGGTTTTGCCTTGGCAGCTGCTCCTAGTGCTTAGTAGCGTGGTTGAGCGTTTATCATTTCCGTCTGCTGGATGGAGAATTGGGGTGGGGTGGGGTCGGAGTAGTGGGGGTCTCCACAGCAGGCTGAACATACTGTGTTTCTGAACTCAGTAGGGGAAAATGGCACAGGGCTGCGTACAAGCGAGAAGAACCCTACCTGATGTGATTCAGTGACTTCACTCTACTGCAGGAGTGGCCCATCCACCTGCCAAGATGGAAACAAATCCATCTGAGTTTTAAATTCCTGGAAGGGAGAAATGCCTTTGCTTATTAATTTACCAAGCGGCTCAAGAATGCTTATTTTCTTACTCTGTCTACACAAACGGAGCTCGGAAAGCGGAGCCAGGAGTGGAGTCAACTTAATTTTGAATGCTGACGACTGGAGCTATTCCCAAGTTCCTGGATGCTACAAAGCGGCCATGATGGAACCAATCATAATAGAAAATAAAATGGGGAAGTTTGGCAAGGGTTGGGATTACAAAAGGGAAGCCCATAAGAAAGTTATTAGCTGTTGTGAATTTAGGCTATGTTCAAAGGGGCCCAAATTAATTTACAGGACAATTAACAAGTCCCCGACATGTTGTGGGGGTTGCAGCATGCCATTGAATCAATGTACATTGGCACTGAATCATGATCTGATAACACAATGACTTTATGCATATATGTAACCATTTGACGAAGATGAGTTAGTTGTAGTTTTGGAGCCATTCCAAGATTGATTGCACCGAAGTCTCTCTCTCTTTCCTGACCCCTCCACCCCTTTGTGTTCCACTGTCAGGAACTTTTGCATTGACTGACTCAGAATGGATACAGAAGTGCTGAGATATGGTGAGGGGATTTTCCCAGTACTATTAGCTCTATAATATGCGATGGGCGGGCCACACAGCACGGCTCACGGATAACAGGTGGACCGCAATCATTGCTGAGTGGTACCCGCGAGAACAGAAAAGACCCCCCGGTCGGCCTCCAAGAAGATGGGAAGATGACATCGTTAAACGTTTCAGACGAACGTGGAGAAGAAAGGCAAGAGTGCGAGAAGAATGGCAGATGTGTTGTGATCGGCGCAGTCTTAACAACAGCTGAAGTCCGATCGATCTAGGTGATCCAGGTTAGCTCTATCGGAACCTAGATGCAACAGAAATCTCATGAACTACCTTTTCCCCACAATTTCCTCAGATCTATTCTGCAGACCCAAGAGGTGTAAGTAGGTGAGATGGCCTTTTGAGTTCCCCCCACCACTGGCATATTCTCAAGTAAGGCTGCTGTGGGAACATAGCTAGATATCTGTGCAAATATCACATATCGTACTAGGCTCCTGCCTCTCTGCCAGTTCTCCAGCTGGGTTGACTAAGGTGCAAAGAGGTCAGCATCCATTGATCCAGTGAGTAAATGATTTGAGCTGAATTAGAAGCACCGACGATGATTTGAATGTCCTGCAGTGAAATCCTGGCCCCACTGAAGTCAGTGGGAATGGGAGTCAAGGTTTCATCCCCAGGTTTTTGCTGTCATGATACAAACACTGGGGAGTGGGTCTAGGAAAGAAACAGATGTAGAGAGACTCCACAAAAAGTTGATTCCAATCTTTTTTAAGTTTCTCATGCTCTGAAACTGATTTATATAAGAGAAGCATGAGAGCTCTACAGCTAATTCCATAGCTGGTTATTAGGATGTATCTGTATTTTTAATGTTGCCTTAGGGATTTATTCTGCATATGGAATCAGAGAGGGCAGAATAGGTCCTTCATTTCTTGGGCTAAAAACATTCTGGTTTCCTAAGTCCCTAGAAATGAGCTGAGTTTCGTTCCCTTATTTATAGCACATTGCCAGACTGTGTCCAGCTATTCCAGGAGCACGCCGGGGAGCCAGGATCCGTCCCTCTTTGTGCTCCAGTGTAACCGCTGGGTGTAATTGCAGCCCTTGTAGTCTCTGGAGTGCAGGTATTTCTCCCTCTAGCCACCCCACCCTCCCAGGTGCAAGACACCCCAAAGTAGCTGAGGAGGCAGGGGATGGAGGTGGGGCTCTGGCTTGACTCCAGCCTTTGCACTGGCCAGAGGTGGCCTGGTATGCAAGTGAGCAGGGGAAATATGTGCCTCTCTGTGAGCGGCCGTAGTGGTCCCAAGAGTGTCAGAAATCCTCTCAGCAGCCCCTATGGGGAAGTGTAACCCCCAGCCCCAGTCAGGTGTGCTATGCAGCCCCCCTCTGTGCTCAATGGGAGTCTGTTACCACCATAGCCGCTTAGCTCCAGCTGTAGGTAATTATGCTTTTAGCTTTGGAGGTCACAGGTCCAATCCCCAGTGTGCAAGCTGGCACAGAAGTCCAGCACAAAGCTGGGGTTGTATGATAGAATCCACACCTCATACCTCCAGCCTTTACTTCATAATTAAAGATGCCATCAAAATACAGGCACCAATGGAAAGGAAACACACCATCTTACTGGAAATGCAATTGCCCCCAGGGATGAATTTGGCCCATTCTATTTCCACTCCAAGGATTTAGGGCCCAGTCCTGCAACCCACATGACAAAACCTGGTGAGTAAGGGTGACTTGCATGAGTAAGGGGTTTGCAGCTCTGGCCTCTTAAATATCCATCTATATTATTTAATTTGAAAAGCATGTGTGTGGGAGGGAAGTTTTTACTGAAGTATTTTGCTCTCAGTGTTTTGATCTTTACATAGATATTTTGCCTAAAATGTACATTTAGTTTTACATTTCAAGGTTTCTTTTTCATGTGAGAGAGGATTTGATTATGGCTAAAGACCGAAGCTGTAAAATGCTCCAGTCTTTAGTCAGAAAACGGCTCAGTGTTTATGCAATCCCAAATTCTTCCTTTTAAAATAAAATTTACAACCTTCCGAAATGGGTTGTACAGACCTCCCAAGCTTTGATTTCTTGCAGAGTTTTTGAAATGCATATTAGCCCTGAGACTGCTAACAGACTGAAATAATTACACTCAAAGGTAGGTGTTAATGCCTTCGACATTTGCCTGCCAGTTGTCTTCATGCTTGTGAGAAATTTATGTACCAACTGCCCAAGATTTTGCTGCCAAATTGTGTTCTTTCCATGTCTCTTAAGAGTTAACCTCCGTGCTATGGGTTTGCTCGTTCATTTATCACAGCAATCCTTTAAAAAAAGTCCGTTTGTTAAGAAGGACATATGTGTGTGACTATATAATGTTACTCATTTGTAGGATGTGGGCCAGATTTTCAGCTAAAATTAGACCTACAAATACACACACAATTTGCATGCAATTGCATCTCCAATTTGCCTGTCAGTTACTACAGTGGTGTAGGAAAATCAGGCAATTGCACATTTAGCTGGTATATTAGGTGGATTGGTTTATGCAATTACCTGAGTTGTGTGCGTTGTTGCACTCATTGCACGCTCAGCTGAAGTCTACATTCCTCCAAATTTGTCGGAAAAGCAGGTCTAAGTTACATTGGATCCATCCCAGCTGTGTTGTTAAATCAACTTTGCGGAGGAGGAGAACAGAGCTATTTTTGGCTAGAATGTTTTAATGACCCAAGGGATTTAGACACCCAACACCCACTGAATGAGAATTTTTGCCTAATGCTCCTTTGACCAATCTAATGTTACTGTTTCTAGTACACACAGATCTCGTGAGACACATTTCTCAATCAGTGTATGGGGTCTTACAATGAGATCTGCCAATGAATACATTTAGGAAGGAGTTAAAGAAAGGGATTTGACAGTCTTTTGTCTTTCTCTTTTTTCTCATTCCTATGGCGCATTACTATATTTGGGCAATTGAGCTCCCAGGAAGATGGGCAATATTGTGTAAGCGTCTCCCATTACAAAGCTATCAGTGCACCTGAATCCTGATCTGCAGCACCCTTTGCTGGTCCTTCACTCAGTAGTTGTTAACTCAGATACCATAGAATCATAGAATCATAGAATCTCAGGGTTGGAAGGTCAGGAGGTCATCTAGTCCAACCCCCTGCTCAAAGCAGGACCAACCCCAACTAGATCATCCCAGCCAGGGCTTTGTCAAGCCTGACCTTAAAAACCTCTAAGGAAGGAGATTCCACCACCTCCCTAAGTAACCCATTCCAGTGCTTCACCACCCTACTAGTGAAAAAGTTTTTCCTAATATCCAACCTAAACCTCCCCCTCTGCAACTTGAGACCATTACTCCTTGTTCTGTCATCTTCTACCACTGAGAACAGTCTAGATCCATCCTCTTTGGAACCCCCTTTTAGGTAGTTGAAAGCAGCTATCAAATCCCACCTCATTCTTCTCTTCTGCAGGCTAAACAATCCCAGTTCCCTCAGCCTCTCCTCATAAGTCATGTGCTCCAGCCCCCTAATCATTTTTGTTGCCCTCCATTAATGTGGTGATGGGCACATTAAAAATAGGTTAGACATTGACTTACTAGAGCTGAAGAAATAATTATTCGATTCATTTCAGCCTTTAGTTCCGTGAATGGCTGGAGCCATTTCAAATATATTTATTATTTGCATTCATTATTCAACACTGATTTGCTAATTTCAAGTCCCCTCAGGAGAATAATAATTGGTCCGTGGCTCTTTTGTTGATCTACTGCTGTGAATATTTGTACTATGAAATCCTTCCTGTGGTGGTTAGCTTATGTCAGATCCTTGTTACATAGTGCCAGAAACAAACTGAAGGCCAGGTCCTCAGGTAGTGGGCACAGCTTCACCTGGCTCAGAGTAGTTCATAAAAGTGGATTAAATGAGGACTCCTGAATAGCTTGGGCTGGAAGGGAACCGGGCAGAGGAGGTGGTGATGGAGCTTTCAGACTTTCCTGGAAGCGCGAGGCCTTGCAGTGAAAGCAGAGCGGGTGGATGCCGCCGCACACACTGTGGCGTGGTTTCGGGTCCTTGACTGGGATGACTCATTTCTAGCTAATCAACCCAGCGAGAATGGTGAAATTTACAACTGAAGATAGAATTCAAATGTCAATGTTGCCAACTATTCAAACACTGGAGCCTAAAACTTGTTTGTGTGAGGTCCTCTGAGGCCTTCAGACAGTGACAGAGAAAGGTCACAGTGTGTGTGTGGGGGGGAATTGAATTGAAACTTCTTTTGAACTAAACCACAGGCGCGCTTCCCAGCTCTGCTGCCAATTTAGTTGTAGCTTTGTGAGGATGACACATGAACTGGTGTTTACTAGAGTGTAGGCTGAGGCCATCAAACTCATTTCATTTGTGACTTAAGCCAGGCGTTAAACATAGATTCCCTAGAGGTGAAAGGCCGATCCATGATGCCACCATTGCCCCATATGTATATCTGAAAGCAAGCTGGGTTTTCAAAAGCAGTACCTTATAGCTTTAAAGCAGCATGGGGCCCCACTCCCACTCTGATGCCTGGGGACTGGCCAAAAAACATGAAATAAAAACTGTATAGAATGTCACCACCAATAAGTCAGAGGCAGCTTTTGTCTCCTGGTGTATGACTTACACCAAGTAACGCAGCAGGATACTTCCATATCTAGTACACTCAACATACAAATGCCATGTGACTGTAATTCTCGTTTCCTCAATAGTATCTCTGCGAGTTCTCTTCTGGAAAGCAGAGCGGCGGCTGCAATCTTGCTTGCATTGAGCAAATTGGATTCTCTTTCAGGTTGAAACACAACCAGATGACACAGCTCCAAATTTGTTAGCCTGAATCTTGATGGGCCTTTTCAGCTGTGTTAAGCTACCTCAACTGAGCTAAAACAATTGAAAAACATACCCCCTGTAGCCCATCAAAACAAGCACCTATGGATGGCATAAGAACATAAAAACAATAAGAACAACCATACTGGGTCAGAACAATGGTCCTTTTAGCCCAGTATCCTGTCTGCTGACAGTGGCCAGTGCCAGGTGCTTTGCAGGGAATCATCATCACCCTGTCGCCCATTCCCAGCTTCTGGAAATCAGAGGCGAGGGACACCCAGAACATGGGGTAGTATCCCTGACCATCTTGGCTAATAGCCATTGGTGGACCAAATCTCCATAAACTTATCTAATTCCCTTTTGACCCCTGTTATAGTTTTGGCCTTCACAACATCCCTGCCAACAATTTCCATAAGTTGACTGTGCGTTATATGAAGAAATACTTCCTTTTGTTTGTTTAAAACCTGCTGCCTATTAATTTCACTGGATGACCCCTGGTTCTTGTATTATGTGAAGGAATAAATAACACTTCCTTATTCACTTTCTCCACACCATTCATGATTTTATAGACCTTTATTATATCCCCTCTTGGTCATCTGTTTTCCACTCTGAAAAGTCCCAGTCTTTCTAATCTCTCGTCATACGGAAGCTGTTCCATATCATTATTTTGTTGCCCTTCTCTGTACCTTTTCCAATTCTAATGTATCTTTTTTGAAATGGGGTGACCAGAACTGCATGCAGTGTTCCAGGGATGGGTGTACCAGGGATTTATATAGTGGCATTATGATATTTGCTGTCTTATCTATCTGGGCAGAATCAGGCCCAGGCTAAAAGCCATCTACAACTTAATTTAATAGTTATGAGCCAAAGCCCCATATACAGTCTGGTCCATAGCTCTGGAGTGAATGTCGATTTGTGCTTGGCAAATTCTGTTGGGGCTTTATTTTTTCAGGTGGCTAGGTGTTGGAATTAATTCGCTTGGTTTGTATGCTGCTCTGACAATTGCTGCAATTTTCATATCAGGGTCTGACATGTTAAATTCTTGAGGTGGAGCAAATGTTAGAGGCTTTTAGCTTCTGAACAATTATAATTATCTGCAATCAGCATGCCCTTCTGCAGATACCAATGGTTAGAGAGAACATGCCGAGTGAGATCTGAGTTACTAATAGCATTCAGGGGAAAATACATGGCTGTAGAGAAGGAGCAGGGACATTTAAAAACAGTTTCTGTTTACAGGAAGGTGTTTTCTGGGTTTTTTTTATCCTGAATTCCAACATCTGTAACACACATGTACAGTTTTTAAAAAATATTTTGCATATGTGCTTAAATCATGAGGATGGGTGCTGCAGCAGACTTCTTGGCTTTCAGGTGAATGTATACAGTATACACAAGCTAGCTGGTAAATAAACATACCATGACATGACAGTCACTAATGCTTTAATAACTACCATCCTCCTTAAGGACATCTCATTCTGATCCTTAGTCTAAAGAGCCACTGGGGCCTCATGGGTCACATTGAGAAAACATTCACTTTGGATGTCTTTCTGCTCGCTGAATGTCTTTTCTATAGCCTTTTTTTCCCTTCAACTTGGGGCTTATGGACCAGCTGTGGAACAGAGAAGTTCATCTGCTCGTTTTCCCCTTGAAATCCAGATCCTCTTCAACATCATAATCATCTCTTCAGCCTTGCCAAGAAACACAAAGTGGTGATATCATAGAATATCAGGGTTGGAAGGGACCTTAGGAGGTCATCTAGTCCAACCCCCTGCTCAAAGCAAGACCAATCCCCAATTTTTGCCCCAGATCCCTAAATGGCCCCCTCAAGGATTGAACTCACAACCCTGGGTTTAGCAGGCCAATGCTCAAACCACTGAGCTATCCCTCCCCCCGTGTGGGCAATGAGCTTGAAGAATAGGTGACCTCCTAGGGGGCACTGGAGGAGGCATACTCAAGTACAGCGGTTCTCAAACTTTAGTAACCTGAAGACCCCCATTTTGATTTAATTTTTTTCCATGGACCCCCAAGTCCCAGGCCCAGGCCCTGCTCAGCCCCAGGCCCCATCCCCACTCCACCCCTTTCCTCAAGGCCCCACCCCACCTCTTCCCACCCCCTGCCCCTTCTCTTTCCTGCCTCTTTCCGCCCCCCCCAAGTGTCCCCAACACCCCCCCTCCTCCTCCTCCTCCCTCCCAGCACTTCCTGCATGCTAGGGAATAGTTCCTGGCATGCAGGAGGCGGTGGAAGGGAAGGGGAGGAGTTGAGGAAGGGAGGTGTAGGAGTTGATCAAAGAAGCCCACGGATACCCTGGAGTACCCTCATCCGCAGACCTCAGTTTGAGAAACGCTGCTCTAGTAGCCTGTCTCCAACTGTGGCCAGATAGGGACCTCCTAGGTCATCAAATCCAGTCCCCTATCATATAATCATATCATACAATCAAATCCAGGCATCCCCATCATATAATACCATTCTTGAACTTATCAAGCACCATCTCAAATCTAACTAGGTTGTGTGCCTATTGGAAGGCTGTTCCAAAACCACACTCCTCTGATGATTAGAAACTTTCTTTTAATTTCCAGCCTAAATTTATTCATGGCTAGTTTATGCTAGTTTCTTCCTGCTTCAGAGGAAGATCCAAGAAACCCCATAATGGACAATTAAAACATTAAGCTCCTGTTTTAATGAGGGATCACAGAATCAAAATGTAGATAAAACAAGAAGTTATGACGATAGCATTAAGTTTTGATCCAGAGCCAAACTTTTGCAAAGTTCATGGATGTTCTAATCTGGGGATTTGTTCAGGCCCATCTTTCATATACTCAAATGTGGACTATTAAGTTCAAAAAAGTTTCGTAAACTTTTTCATGGTTGTGAAAGGAAGAATTGCCTCATATTTCCAGCTAGATTTCAACAACTAAAGAGGTTTGGCTAATTAGGGAAACATCCTAACCTTTGAAGTCTTAAATAAAACTCCAGATCTTTGTGGCGCCTCCTCATTGGCTTGGGTGCAAAAGTCTCTTATAAAGAGACGAAAGCAAAGCAGAAGAAATATTTAATGTATGAGAATAATTACTCCCAAATAGATTGCTTTTCAGTTTCCTATGGCTATGTCTACACTACCCACCCTATTCGGCGGGTAGCTATCGATGTTCTGGGATCGATTTATCGCGTCTCGTCTAGACGCGATAAATCGATCCCAGAGCCGCTCCCCGTCGACACCGGAACTCCAGCTCGGCGAGCGGAGGAAGCGCTGTCGACGGGGGAGCCTGCCTGCTGCGGTGTGGACCGGGGTAAGTACCTTTTGAAATCGATCTAAGATATTCGACTTCAGCTACGTTATTCACGTAGCTGAAGTTGTGTATCTTAGATCGATCCCCACCCTCCTAGTGTGGACCAGCCCTATGAGTCCTCAGCTTCTTCTCTAAGAAGTTGGAAGTTAGCTGAATTATAGAGAGAGTCAAGGGTCACATCACAATCTTATTTTTTATTTCCATCTTCATTAACCACTTAAATTTGGGGATAAATTCTATGAGCCAGATGGTCCCTTTGCTTAGACAAGTGGAGAGGACCCAGCTCAGGTGAAAATTCCTCGAGGGTTGGAGAAAGTCCTGAAACCCATGGGACTTTGATGATGGAATGGCTTTGACCTGGGGACTTTCCTGGGGCCCCATGGAATCCCTTCCATGACTGTGCGGCTGGGACGTGGTCCCTTTGAGGTTTGGGTGAGGACTGGGCTGTAGGGACGTGGCCTAACAATAGCATCTTTTGTTCCAGCTTCTGGAATGTTGGGAGCAAGCAGAGCAGCATGGTGGAGCCAGTCCTGTCTGCATCTGGGTATTCCGTTTCCTAGGGATGGGAGGCGGCGCTCCTGGGGTCTAATCTGAAACATCAGCTATCGGCTATTGTGGGATGTAAGATAACAGACTCACTGGAGCAACGGTCTGAGCCAGTACGGCAGACCCTGCTTTCCTCTTCCAAACAGAAATCAAATTATGAGCTCAGCAAAGAAATAAATCATGCCCAAGGGATTGTTGCAAAGACGAATTGAGGGCCTTGCTTTCCTAGAGGGTGAACACATGGAATAGCAATCAGTCTGCTGTCCATGTGTAGGCCTCGCTCTCCCCCCAAAAGGCTAGTTATTAAGATATTTACGGTTAATATGAATTTCCCCTACCATAAATCATCCTCCTTTCTACCTGCAGGGAAGTCATAGCAATCAGTGACCCAGCTCAATCAGTTAACATGGCAACTATCATGTTCTTGTAAAATGAAGATTGTAACAATTTAACATCATCATAAAAACAACAAGAGGAGTTAAAAATCCCGGTGCTAGTATCTGATAACTTGCTGTAATCAAGTGCTTGCATATCCTTTTCTTAGAAGGCTGGTAAATGGAAAAGTTACATGGTTTCATTTGTCACTGAGCAACTTATGAACTGTTGGTCAAATTCTGATCCTGATTATATGGTCTGGGTGTTAATGGGAATAATACCACTGACTGCATGGACTGCTGTGGATTAACAGGCAAGCCAAGCCAAGCATGTATCTTTGGGAGAATTGCTTCCTAGTGCGATGGGGTGTACATGATCCAGGGAGTGTAACTGCAGAAAAAAGCAAGTTACCTGAATTTCTCGCTTAAAAAAGCACACACACATATTGATGTTCTGTGAATCATCCTTAGGAAAGTGTCACTTGTATGATCCTTTGGGACATGACGTCTCAGGCCCTGGTACAACACAATCAATATGGCATTCAAGGGGTTGGAAATAAATTAGTATAATTTAAAGAGACATTTTTCAGGACAAATTTAGCCACAAGTCTAGGTCTAGCAGAAATTTTGCTAGACATTTTAATTCCTATGAAAACAGCGGTGAGGCTGTTCTTTTTTTAAAACAAACAAACAAACATTCCTCTGAAGGGTTTGCTACTCAAACACTGCAGCATTTTGCTAATGCATGAGAATCTGAAAGAGAAATCGACCAGAAAAGATGCCTCAATATTGCCCCAATGGGCACCCTTATCCATACATAGATAGGGACCATAAACTAAAGATGAAACTGACTAGCGTATTTTCATTTGGTAACAGGTCAGAATCTGACCCAATGACTGTGATACTATCAGACACTAATTCAGACCCATACCTATTCAGTTCTCCAGTGTTCAGTTTGGTAATGGTACAGGTAGGCAGTAGTTGGCCATTATTAATTGGTGCCTGTGATTTGGAGAACTGGGAATTTGTTCCCTTCCTCTCCTTTTAAAAACCTGGGGAATTAATATATGTAAAAATGCAAATTATTTAAAAAAACATAAGTGCTGAAGTTATATAGACAAGCTCATAGGAAATGCAAAGGTGAAAGCTGAATGTATATAATCCCATAAGAGGTCTCATTTCCTCTCCGTAGCCTGCGGTCAAGCTGTCAATCACCAGTTTCTCCCCTGAGTGGCAAGCCAATCATCCTGTTGCCCTGAGATAGCCTCAGATAGCTCAGTCACTTCCAGTGCAGAGGAGATGTAGTAGC
Organism: Chelydra serpentina; assembly: GCA_037349315.1. Classification (NCBI taxonomy): domain Eukaryota; kingdom Metazoa; phylum Chordata; order Testudines; family Chelydridae; genus Chelydra; species Chelydra serpentina. The sequence continues at coordinate 34,156,479 of JBAIAC010000026.1, forward strand.
TTGGAACAACTCAGTTCTTTTTTCCCCCGCCTCTGTCACCTCTACAAATAGGAGGGAGCATCTTCTCTGAGCCTGGCACATTTCCACCAGCCACCCATGAAAAGGAAAAGCAGGAGCAGCCGTGTTACCAACTGTGGCAATTTCACTGTGACCCTCCTGATATTTAGTATGTTTTTAAAGACCCAGCTTCTGGAGTCCAGTTATTCTGGAGTAATCTTAGTTTTTTTTAAAGTAAGATTTTAGCCCTTCTGACTGCACAGAAAAAATTGATAATGTAGCCTGGGTGCACCCTCAGAGATCCAGAAGACAAATAAAGAGAATTCAAAACGTATCATTTAACATCTCAAGAATTTTAAGCCAGTCTCATAATTACTGGACTCATGAATTTTGAATATTTGCCACCAGTCATGATATCAGGTATCACAAGACTCATTATGCTTTTCTTAAAGCCTGAGCTCCTGGAGTCAGGTGATAAAATGAGAATTTCAGGTTTCATTTAAAAATATTAAAGAAGTACGTTTCTAGCCTTCATAGTTGCAGAGAAAAGTTTGAAAACATCATCCAAAATGCTCAAAACCCAGACACAAATAAAAGGATCCCAACATAATTTTTTTAAAACCTCATGGTTTTTAAGCCCTCTGTGTGATTATTAGGGGACAGACATGATTTTTTTGAGCCACGATTTTACTTGGGATTTGCAATACTGAAAGTGGTTTGCATTCTCCCCTGCCTCTTAAAATAAGGGTATTTAGCAGAAAAATGCAGATTTGGGCTCTAATTAGTGTTCTTATTACTTTATTGCTAATATTTACAATAGTTGCTTGAAGCCCAACAAGGTGGAATAGTGAGAACCAGTCCCTGTCCTTCAGAGGTTACAACTCCAGGAGAATGAGACCTCTCATTATTCAGAAATGAGGCACAGAGGGTACATTTACATTGCAAAACAACCCCTCCCCCATTCCTCCCCAAAAAACCTGTGACAGAGCCCAGGCCAGCTGACTCCAGTGTGTACAACAGGACTAAAAATAGCTGTATAGATGGTCTCCCTTGGGTGGGAGCCCAGTTTCTGAGATCCACCCCCTTTGCCAGATTTCAGAGCCTCAGCAGGAATGTCTACATTGCTATTTTCAGCCACTTAGTACCTGGGCCAGCTGACTGGGGCTGGGGATGAGACTTGGTGCTGTTGGGTTTATTTTTGCAATATAGATGCCCAGAGAGACTAAGTGACTTGCCCCAGGTCACACATGAAGTCTGTGGCAGAGGTGGGGGACTTAACCCAGATGGCCTGAGTCTCACAGGAGTACCTTTGCCACAAGTTCATTTTTCCTCTCTATCCTCATCTTCCTTCCTCTGTTCCCTCGTCGTGTTTGTTCCCTCTTGTCTTAAATTAGATTATTAGACTTTGGGGTAGGTCATCCATATAGCACACTAGAGCCCTGATTCTGAATGGAGCCTTTGGACACTTGTGCAAGACAAACACCTAAATCATCATCATCTGCATTTCCATTCCCATTTTTAATTTTTTTGCTTCTTCCCTCAACACTGTGCTGGGCAAATCCAGCCCTCAGTAATGGCTGTGCCAGCCCGTTAGGTTCCCTGGGTTTGCATCAGTGTAAGTGAAGGTAGAATGGGACCTTATATGTTCACTGTCTTGCAAAACCACAGCTCTTCATCTTACTGCTTCGGTGGTCTGTCATATTGCCTGAGAAATGCGCTTGAATGAAGGACTAGGCATAAGATGAACGGGGAAGGGGAGGAAACCTTACTCCTTTCAGCACCATCATCTTCTGTCTGTCCTTTCAATTATTTTCTCTCCTAATTAGGAAAGGCCAAACAGCTACACACATGCTCAGGAGCTCGTTCACCCTGTATGACAATGCCTGAATTGTGTCACTAGATGGAGCTGTTATATACTTTATGAGGCCACTGTACAGGTAAGGCGTGTGACCAGCACAAGAGATGTTCTAAAACACAAGATTCCTCTTTCTGGCTAAATGCAAAAATGCTTCATTGAGCTGAGTGTGAAAGTGGTGAGGTTTTGCTCTGTGTGGCTTCTTAGTCTCTGTTACACTGTACAAACCTTTCACTGTGGCTGAGGTTTAAGGACAGATCATTTTGAACTCTGGAGTTTAGTTTATCATTAGCATTTTAATTCAAAGAAGCAAAATATAAGAATTCATATTAAACACCTATAGCTGGCTTTGCTTGGTCAATATTTGGATTGCCACAGACTGCTGCTATGCCAGAGAGACTATTCTGAAAGACCGGTGCCAGGCAGGAGGGAAATACTGCCATACAAACTGGTGAGGAGAGATTCACTCCTAGATATTTTGCTTTAAAACTACACTGATGTGATGAATAAACAAACATATAAATAAACATCTATTTTAGGTTGGCTGATTTTTAAGATGTTCAGAGTAAGGGCCCGTGTTGGTTTTACAAATTGGCACAAATTCTGATGTGCTTTGCACTCCACGGAAATCTCCTTGAAGCCGAGTTACCATTGGGTAAAGGTCAGGGCAAAATTTCACCTAGTGTATTCATTTTAGAGCATTTGATAGACAAATTCTGCTCTTACACCCACTGGTGTAAATCCAGAGGCATTCTGTCAAAATCTGTGGGGTTGCTCCAGATTAGTGCCAATGCAACTGGGCAGAATTTGGCCCTCCAACATCTCTGTTCGGAAACTGTTGCTACTGAAGACACAATGAAGGCTGTTGTGGTGTAAGAATGGACTTACCCCAGGGACTGATTTTGCTGTTTGCTTCCATTTTATCTGAGTCAGCTGGGGTTTATTTTGGAGGCTTTGTAAAGGTCAGAGAGTTCAGAGTTCAGCAATGCTCCTCGGACTTAAATCGTATTTCGCCTTTAAGTTTTAAAAAAAGAAAGGAATTTGTCCTTCACTCGTAAGCCCCCTACATTTTGAATTCCTGCCGTCATCTACTCATGTTTGTCACTTTAAACATTTTGTTTCTTTTACAAACTGATCTTTCCCCAGGCACTCCCCTAGTTTGCTCTTTCCATGTGTTACCTTGCAGTTTATGCAGGTTCCCTGAGCTCCTTCACCGTTTCATTGGCATGTTTCTTCACTTCTCTATTTATTACGTTCTCCGGCTCTTGGCTAAACCAAGAACAAATAAAAGAAATGCCTAAACTCAGGTAAAAATTACTAGTGGGCCTTTCTAAATAGAAGCCTCTAGGAAGTCAAGTGCATGGTCAGTTAACAATCAGATATTTCCCCCCCACTACACTACTGATGCACTATTAGATTTGTAAAAGGCTTGACTTCAGTGCTGTTTTATCTTGAAGAACATCTAAATCACTTAGAAGTCTGTTGGCTGAACTCAGTAAATAAATAGGAGAAAGCTCACTAGTAGCAGTGAGTTATGGCTTTTCTGTCACTACTTTGTGGGACTGTATATATTAGCTGTACTAACAGTGTTCTCTGTATTATGTATATGGTTTTTTAATCCAGCTCTGAAGAACTAAACGTGTGTCCCCTCCGCTCTCTGGAGCATGGTGCTTTATAAACTAGTCACACTGTAAACTCAGCCTTGAATATCAGGATTATGTTTTACTATCAGTAATAGCTGCAAGTATTTATATGCAGCAAAGTCCTCTGATGTACAAAGGCAACGTCCCATAGAGAAACTTACACCCAAGCGTGATTTGCTCATGGATCAGAAATCCTCACCCATTGATCATGCTATGGCCCAGATTCTACTCCCAGCTCCCGTTGAACTCAATTGGGGTTTCACTGGTGTGGCTGAGAATAGAATTTGATCTCTTGGATTTAAACATGTACAAATCTGGGGGCGGAAATGCTTTGCACACAAAGTGCAATTTCTATACATCTGAATTGCACATGAAAGGATCTGAAAGGCCATGTATATATACCGATTTTATTCCCCCGCCAATCATCTTTATTAAAAATAAATAAATAAAATCACCTTAAAGGTTTCAATGCAAACTGGGGGGTGGAGGAGTGAGGAGAGGAAGAGAGAAAGTGAAGTCATGCCCATTGACCTTCATTCGCATACCTCTCTGTCTTCACACACCCCAACACCCCCACACACATACAAGGAGAGGGGAGCTGAAACATGCATAACTTGTATAATATTTGCCCCATATCTGGTTTCTAAATACTGATTGTAAAAAGCAGTGTCAGCTTTCAAATATGTATATTTTGCATGACCTGCATTTGCTACCTTATGCCTGAACAATATTGTTTTTAGTCCTCTTCATCTCTTTTTATTCAGCAATTCACTGATCTGAATTTTTATGCTCAGTTACAAAAGATGCATTCTTTATAAAGATAGTATTTGTTAAAAGTGTAAGAGAAGGCTCTGTTCCCTCCAGCAATTAAATACTCAAGCACAATCTGAATAACTCCTTGTCTGACCCCTTCTTCTTTAGATTGGAAATGATTTCTTGTTCAATTGGCCTTGTTCCCATCTTGATTGTTAGTAGAACTAGTTGAATGTTTTCATTCAAAATTTCCATGCGAACGTTTTGATTCTCTTGAAATCTTCCTTTTTTTTTGAAAACTGGACAATTGTGGGTGTTTTGCTTGATGACTGGGAATGGTAATTGTTTTTGTCAGTTTTCCTTTGCCATTTTTGGTTTTTATTTTTCATTCTCTCTCATTTTTGTTTTCAGCTTCTTCTTCCCATTGTCAATTTTGATTGTTCAGCTTTGTCACTGGGTATGATGCTTCTGAACCAAAAAATGGGTTCAAGTGAAAATATCCAGTTTCAAATTTTGGAAAATGACAATTTTGGAAAGAAAAAAAATATCCATGGAAATGTAAAATAAATAAAAAATAATAACAACATATGATTATTATTAATAATAATCAACAATCCATAATACATTTAACAATTCCACAGAACCAGCCTTCAGTAATGTTGAAATGTTCATGAAAATTGTTTTTGATTTTTCCACCAGCACTATTTGTAATCATTAATGAAGGAAATCCTTCACTCTTCAGATCCAGCAGCATACTGTGCATGGTATACAGCAGAAATATCATTTCAATATGCGTCAGATTCTGCACCATTGAAGTTGGTGGGATCTTTGTCATTGATTTCCATGCGCACAGGATCAGAACCTACGTACACACTTCACAATTGCCCCTGCTGCTATTTTTCTCTTGAGTCAGGCTCTGAGAGATGATTCCTTCCAGTAATTTCCTTCCCCTTCGGTTTGATTTGATACTGCTGCATTGCCTGACTGCTGGGAAGCTTGAAACAATCCCAGGTTCATAGAGAGTTCAGTGCATGTAGCATCATGTAGCACCCTCAAACACATCATTGGTATAATGTCCAAAATGTTTCAAAGTTCCCCAGTGAATTAATTCCTTTGGGCAATTTAATAATTGAGGATTAAAACAGTGTATCTGTGGCTTTGAGATTAATTTGTAGCTAGACCAGCTCTTAAATTCACTTTGATGCATTTGTCACATACTATGCACCAGGCAGCTCTAAACAGACAGCAGAATTCATTGTCAATTTGGAAAGACTTAAAATAAATGTATTTTAAGCTATTACAATTTAGGGACCTGAGAAAACTATAGCCACTGGGATGGAAGATTAAGGTTATGACTGAGATAACCACTCAGGCACATACATAACTCCATCCCTGCTCAACAAAATCGTAAACACATGTTTAGCTTAATCATGTGCTTAAGTCCCATTGACCATGTAAAACACTTTTTAAAATAGGGATCAAACTAAGAATGTTCTTATGTGCTTTGCTGGTCGGGGCCTGTGAAAATTGGCCTGAATTGAAGGATGTTTCAGATCTCAATGATTAGAAAGAGGCACACCTTTAATTTTTAATATAAAAGTTATTTTAGGGTGGCCATACCTTAGTGTCAAGTTAGGCTGGAGGCCTTCCAGGATATTGGGAACCAATCTTTGTTCACCAAACACACACCTTTGGTTCCTTTGCCTTCAATGGAGAGGGGTGGAGTGTGTGTCTGGAGCATTTTTAACTCTTCACAGGAGATATATTTGCTTAAGAGACACTAGGAATGGGCCCAATGGTCAGATCCAAACCTGGATCCAATCATTCCCCAAAGCTGGAGATTTTGGTTTCACATTTGTTAGAAAAGGGGTGGCTTGTAAACATCAGCTACATACTCAGACTTCCGCAAAGTTCAAAGGTGTCCAGATATGGGAGCATGATGTAAGAACCCTGCATAGAAGAAGGATCAGAAATCAGCAATGTCATAATGGAATATGCTCACCTGATTTAAATATGATCCCTGCTCATTGGTCAAGGATCAATTAAGATAGGATCCCTGAATCAGTAGATATAGGTCAAGTTGGGATACAGGATCCATAGAGTGGAGGGAACCACCCCAGAGATCCACCATGGGAGTTGGGGAGCTGGATGTAACACTAGCAAGGCAGGTATGCCAGGAGAGCCTATGGTATGGGGTGGGGGCGAGGGGTAGGGATTGATTTGTTGTTGGGTGCTCTTTGGTAGAATTAGATCAAGGCTCCATTTAGATTTAATCCCTGACTGTCAGTGCCTCAAGGATGAAATTTACCACTTACAAAGGGCCAATACACTCAAAACAGGGTCTTCAGAGATTCACTGGCTTTGTGTTGGCCCTCTGTATAGGATTAAACTTCACCTCTAGCAATTCTGAATGGATGCAGATCATTCTCTTTCAAGTCCACTTTCCTAGTTCGTGCTGTGTTTCTTTCACACTCAAACAGCAGTCTTGATTCTGTCGTGTCCAGGCATGCTTAAGTTCGGCAAACTATTAAACAGAGAGAGATCCAAATCCTTTTAGGTTTAACATATTCTTTCATATCACAAACAGAACCATTAGAACCAGCATTCCAGAACGTTCAAAAGTAGCTATTAAAAAGCATGTCATAGGCACCTTGCTAAAAGTTGTCCCCTTAAATATATAACATGATACGTTGTTATATACAGATGCTAAAAATTTCAAAAGCACCTAAGGCCTAGAATCATCAAAGGTATTTAGGCTCCTAAATAGAATTCAGTTGGAGGTAGGCACCTAAACCCATTTGGTAATCTGAGCCTAAGAGATTTAGGAACCCAAATGCCATTGAAAGGGTTCTAAGATCTTTTTGAAAATTGTATGCAGTATCTGTATTTACCTCTTTAGAAAGCTCTCGGTTGAGTTTAATGGACTTTGGATCGGGCCCTGTTTGTACAGCCCTTGCTTTGCTTGAATTTTCTGACAAATTATTTTGACAGTTTTTGATGGTCTTTTTAAAACATTATTATTAGTGTCCTATTCAGAGAGATGGCATAGAAGAGATTGCCCACCAAAAGGACAGAGCAATATTTAGAATTTATTGAATCACATATTCATTTTCTAATGTAATCAATAGCAAACTAAATCCAACCAACCTACTTTTTTGTGGTACAAATAAATCTGTCCATATGGGGTTTATATGCGGATTATATGGGAAAATTGCACATTAATGCATATGAGGACTAAGCAAGCATTAATGTGTCATCTACTAATATAAACAGGAAAACCAATGCCTTCCCTACTTATTGGTTTAGTGAATAAAGCTAAGTTAAGGCCCTTGGTCTTACGCTGAAAATATCTCCATGAGTTTTAATAACATATTGTAAACAAATGTGAATCATAACCTTTTCCCCCAATGGGAAAATAATACTGCATTTAGATATAAGAACATTTGATATCAGGAAAAATACTCTTTGAATTAGTTTGGCAAGAAAATATTTCTTGAAGTTTGATATTTTTTTTAAATTGAACATGCGACTGAAACCACAGGTTTTCCTTTCAAATGCATGCTGCTGGTTTTTAAATTAAATCATAGGTTTCAAAGACTGACAATGCTTTTAACATGTCAGATTAAGAATGGCCCTTTTGCTCTATAATTATTGGATACAACATGAAGGACTTCACTCCCCCCCCCCCTTTTTTTACATTTGTTCATTAAATCTATCTCAGACCACCTACACAAAATGAAACTTGGAGGTTTCTGCTTAGCTCTTTGGGGGCAGGCATCTATCTCCTCCACAGTTTCACTCCCAGTAGTTAGCGATATATATATTCCTATCTTTCCTGGATATATTTCTCTTGAGAGGTAGAAAAACTGAGTAGTTAAACAGAGACAACACTAATTCTTCTTTCCCAAGACCCATGGCTTAACTCCTACCTTCCGTTCTAACTGCAGGGAGTGTTAGCTCAAACCCTGCTGCCCAGTAATTTAAACCAAAATTACAAACACACAGTTTCCCATAATTTGCACAAATGGGATATCAGAAAGGTCCCAAGATGGAGCTGGTAGAGAAAGTGAACTGTCCTCAATCATATCCCTTGACAAGGTGACCTCTGCAGGGTCAGGCTGGAGGGCACGTGAAGAGTGGTTTGGGGAAATTTTCACCACAGCTGCATGCTCACACCTGGTCTGTGCAGACATGGAGGACGCTGCTTACAACTTGGACCAAACTATGAGCCTTTCATTTCTCCCAGCAAACATGCGCACGTAAGGCGTTGCAGGCAGTGTTTGCATCAAAATAGCTTTAAACCATTTTTACCTTCTAACCCTTCTTGTTTGCAGAAGGATACATGTGCCACTCTTTCACACTGGGATTAGTCAATGTGCCAGTGTAAAAGATTAAAGATATCTGTGTGTCATGACCGAGTACAATTGATTCCTATAACTCGAGAGAATTCACTTGCAAAATGTGATCTCTGTCCCTGCATGTGATTTATCATCACACAGATGTGATTCTTTAGGGAAATAAAGGCAGGCTGCCACATCAGCAGGTGTGCAGAGATGCCATGTTACGTGGTCGATCTATCTACCAGAGCTAGCAGAAATACTGCCTAGAGTTTATGCATTTTTATTCCAGTTCCAAAATGGCCGTTCCATTCAACCACGCTCATACCTCTCATTATTCTTTATCGTCAAATTAGTGCACAAACATGTTCTGTTTGCATGAATGTCTGGGAAATAACTGCTCTTTGTGGGTGAAATACACTCTGATGCAGAGCCTGGGGCATATGAACCACTTAAGCCCTCAAGACAGTACTCCAGCTTAATCTCAAGACAGGACTTACTTAGGTCTTGCTCTGTAGAGGATGAATTTGAATCATAAAGAATATAGTGTGAACCTCAGAGTCTCTGGAATCTGTTAATCTGTCTGGATCCCACACCAGCTCCTTTTTCAGTCAATATCCCATAATTAGGTTGCATATTACATTTTTTTCATGTACCTATACATATATATTATATGTATGTTAATGTACGATTTAATCATGGTTTTTATAAATTTCCATTCCTGTCTAACCACTTTTTACATGCAATTATATAATAGAATAACCTGAACATGCACACAAACAGGATCTAGTCCAATGAACGGACCAACAGCCTATAAAGCTCTCTCTATATCTTCTCCAAATAGATTTAAATGAATTCATTTTTATTAGCGTGCTTGGAAAAAAATGAACCCAAAACCAAGTCCAAACAAATTAGGGTTTATTGCTGTTCTCTAACACTAAAGAGAGGTTTGATGGATTGAAACCATGTTTATATTGAAAAATAAAGCAAACACATTATCCTGGCTTAAAATTTGTAAACCATTTTTTCCTCCCTTGTGCTATGCAATTTGAAACAAGTGAGATAATAAACCCAGACTTCAAATCTTCTCATGAAGAAGGCCAAGCAACATTTTTGACTTCATCACCAAAGCAGACTCTCAGTTGCAGAGTTTTCTGATGCTTTCACAGATAAGGATTAGGGTCACAAGGGAATTTGTGCCCTGATCCTGAACCACTGATGTTAACGGGATGACCTCTGGTGTCCTAACTTGTATTGAATAGCACCTTACTCCACAAGAAGTCCTGTTGACTTCAGTTTGTGAAGGAGGTTGCTACTGAACATGAGGAATGGTCTATAATATGGGCCCAATGGAAGCGTTGTCAGTGACTTCAATGGCTACAGGATCAAGAGCCTCAGGGGAACTGACTTACTGCTTCCTGGTTTCTTTTAATTGAGTGTCATTTGTTTTTACTTTGTTTTCTTTAGGCTTCCTTGGTTGTCTTTGTGCTGCCATCCCAGTTTATGTGACATCATGAATTTGGTTATCCAATGCCATACATGCCTTACTGTGTTCTGTCTTCCTTAAAGCCTATGGGCCCAGTTCCTCAGGGTGCTAAGCCAATGGGGGTTGAGGGTTTTGTGTCTCACATGATCTCCCAGAGTCTCAATGAGCCCCTGCACCTGTTAGTTAATTACAGCTCCTTTTGAGGAATATGTTATTAGTCCCATTTTATAAAATGTTAAACAAAAGCGCAGAGAGATTAATTAATTGATTTTATTTAATTACCTATTATTTGCATTTCAGTAGTGCCAGTTGAGCTCAGTGCCCCGTTGTGCTAGGTCTCATAGGAAGAGACAGTCCCTGTCCTGAGGAATTTATAATCTAAATAGACAAGACAAAAGGTGAGAGGGGAAACTGAGGTACAGAACAGTGATGTGACTTGCCTATGGTCACAGAGCTGGGAATATAACCCAGGTCTCCTACTTCATTCTTTACACCACCCCTAACTCTCACATGTGCTTAGTTTACTTATTTTAATTTATATAATGTTTTAGCATTTAATTACTTGCCTGAAGTCATTCAGTGACAGAGATCCCAGATGTCATCTATGAGGGGTTTTGTGGTCTCTTCCATCCAATTTTTCTTTTACCAAATGTATCTCTCAGGTCTCAGGTGCCAGCTCTTCCACTGTGTCAACAATCCCCTAATCTGCGGGACCTAATCTTAAAAATGCCAACAGAGTGGCTTGCAATGGTGGTAATATAGATAGCAAGGCTGGGACTTTGCGGGTACAGGACCAAATGGTAGACAAAGGAAGGGGAGACAAGAGAGAGGAAGTATTTTAAAAATACTGGTTCACAGCAGGGAAATATATACAGACAAATATTTTGCAGCAAACTGACAGTCACTCTGCTTGTCAATTGCACTTCATTGTATCATTTCAGATAATCTTTACTTAAAAAAAAACGTTAATTTTTTCCCTTTGATTATCCTTTCTGTCTTGTGCTGGTTATAAAGCTTTTTACAGCCTTAGCAGAACTGGAAACTATTCCCCCCCCCCCCTCAACTAGCAGTCACTCACCCAATGAACAGTCACTAAACATTTTCATGCCTCAGAGGCAGTTGCCAATTCCATGTATAGGGTAGAGTGAGTCCAGCTTCCTCCACATGCTGTATGCACTTTCTTCTCCTATAGTTCATTTGCAGATAGGCAAATAAAGTCATTCATCCCTGACTTGGGAACTGAGCTGTATAAAAAAAGCAAGCTCCATCTTAAGAACAAGACATGGCAGATACGTATACTGTGGGTTGAGGTCAAAGTTACGTCTAATTTTTCAACTTCGAGTGATGTATTCGATGCCACAAGTGCCGTGTATATTACTATGATCAACGCAGGCAAGACAAATGTCATATGTTCACGAATGGGTCTCTGTCAGAGGCGGGAAGTGATCACAAACACCACTAAGTGCCTTCCAGAACAAGACCTCAGAAGGGCTCTTAATCTTACTGCTCCACACAGACTTTTCTGATCCAAGAGGCGACTCCCGCTGTACTCACATGAATTCTTGATTCCAATAATTGCTTGGTTATTTTTCTTTATCTCCCTGCTTTCTCCATTAAGTTATTCCACTGGGAACAATCGTCATTCATTGGGTCAGCCCGAGTTGTCCCCCAATCAGAGCACTGGCAGCACTTCACTTATTAGTCGGCCAGCTCATGGGATCCTGGCAACCTCTTTCTCTCTGTGAGGACAGGGTCCAAGCTGTTCTTTGATGTTGTCAAGCCATGACTTCCACTGGTCTCCCCGCTGATTTCTTTGCTCTTTCTCCCTGGGAGTATAAAGCCACAGGGAAGTTCTTACTGTTGTATCAGGCCCAGTGCCAACCTGGCTTCAGTCTTTGTTACTGTGTTCTGCAGACAGTCTGTCCAGTCTAGGCTTATAATTGGGATGCTTTGCTGTGCTGTGAATGTCATGGATTTCAGTTGGACAGGTTTTTACATCTACGTACTGTGACAGACCCAGACAACTGGGATTCAGAAATCTCATAGAAGGCAAATATACTGGCCATTGGATTAATAGTTTTCTGTTCCCTGAGTGACCAGAGCAGGGGCTGCACTAGAACAAGCAGGAACTTTCTGGAACCAATTTAAGGCAGGCAGGCTAATTAGGACACCTGGAGCCAATTAAGAAGAACCTGCTAGAATCAATTAAGACAGGCAGGCTAATCAGGGCACCTGGGTTTAAAAAGGATCTCACTTTAGTTTGTGGTGTGGCATGCGAGGAGCTGGGAGCAAGAGGAACACAAGGAGTTGAGAGGGAGAAGAGTTGAAGGACTGAGGAGTACAAGCATCAGCAGACCATCAGGAGGAAGGTCCTGCAGTAAGCGTAAAGAAGGTGTTGGGCGGAGGCTGTGGGGAAGTAGCCCAGGGAGTTGTAGCTGTCACGCAGCTGTTACAGGAAACTCTATAGACAACTGCAATCCACAGGGCCCTGGGCTGGAACCCGGAGTAGAGGGCGGGCCTGGGTTCCCCCCAAACCTCCCAACTCCTGATCAGACACAGGAGGAATTTGACTGTGGGTTCTACCAGAGGGGAAGATCTCTGAGGCGATCAAAATCCGCCAATAAGCGCAGGACTCACCAAGGTAGAGGAGGAACTTTGTCACAGTACCTATCCATGTAACTTTTGTAACATTGAATCTCTCTGAAATCAGAAGGCATAATAATAATCCAAGTAAAATGTAGAGTTCAAAAGTTACCCTGAACTGATTCTATATTATCTGTATTTGCATCCTCTCTTCTATGTTTCCAATCTGAATTTCTGATGAGTTGCTGATTTATTTCCATCAATTCAGCCTCAAAGTTTGAAATACATGGCGTAAACAGATGCCATTTCCTAGATCTTAGACAATATGGATGAAATCCTGGCCTCATTGAAGTCAATGGCAAAACTCCCATTAACTTCAGTGGAGCTGATTCTACACTGTTACTTATTTTCTTGCTTTATTTTATTGAACTTTCACTCTAATACTAAAGAAATGCAAGTATTATTTTCCAGCACAAGCCTTTGCATTCCATAATCTTCATTGGATTCAAAATACTCCATATGTGTTTTAAAAAAACCAAGCTGGGGGAAAAAACAGTTAAACTATATAAAAATGATCTGTGAGATCTATAAAAACAGCCATGTTTGAAAAGAGAGCGCTATTTAAATAGTCAAGTTAAACAAAGCACACATTTGCACTACACAGAAGATTAATAAATCTGCATATTGGAGACCACACATCTTGGGAGATCAGATCGCATCATAGATCACTCAAGCATCATAGATCACTCAAGCATCACTCCGTGGTTACCATGATGCCCCTTGATGCCTTTATAGAAGGTACCTGGGTAGTATCACAACCTATAGAATCTGCAGAAGCAGCCAGTTTTGATGTGATAGAAGGGATATGGGATTATCCCATTCTCGCAGCATTATTCTGACTAACTGACTGAAAACTGTTCATAGTGGAAGGAATTTTTGTTTCCTTCAGGCTGACTTGGTGGCAACACGCAGTGTTCTTCCAGTCCAGGTCTTGTTTTTGCCAGAAATGTTTCCAGCAGCCTTACTCAGACTGTTTAGAAATAATGGTGTAACATGGCTTCAGAGGGAATACAAGTAAATTAACAATAAGTTACTTAGCACCTTACATTTTTAAAGCACTGCAAAATTGAATTAATCTTCAACTGCCCCTCTCCCCCAAGATTTGAACACCTGTAAAATCATCCGTGATGAGCAAACACAGCCACAGCATGTTTAAAAGACTTTCCCAAGGCCACACAGTGAGTCAGTTCCAGTTAGGATTTGAAGAACTCAGAACAAGTCATGACTTCCAAGGTCTTGCATTTAATACTAGACACAACACCATGGTACGTCTAGTACCAAGAACAGAAATAACACAAGCAGCTTGATACTGAGTCATTGGCTAACCCGAGACTAGAACCCAGGAGTTCTTTTAGCCAGTTTTATGCTTTGGCCACTAGACCATGCTACCTATTACAGCTTAGTTCTGGCTCCTTCTGCCAAAGCAGGACTGTTCACACTAGCCTATTCTCCAGTGCTTTGTCAGTTCCAGTTCTGAATGATTCAAGTGATGAGACTTCCATCACGTCATCTGGGAAACTCTTTAACTGTCTAACAGCTCTTTCAGGCCAGAATGGGGATTTGTGACACCTGCACAGTATACTTAGCCTGAGAAATTAATTTTTGAAATTAATCAAGGGTCAGAAGCACTGGGCCAAAATTCTGTCCTTGACATAACTGGTCTGTTGGTTGTTAGACCCCAGAATTGGGAGCTGGATGATTTGGGGGATCTGACCCTGGCTGATGCATCATTTAATTGGGTAACCATTGGCAAGTTCTTGACCTCTGTCATCCCAGCTGGAAAACGGAATAAACAGCAAGAATAAAATCCTGCTTGTGTATCTAAATTGAGCTTTCTCACTTATATGAATAAGAACCAGATCATATGGTCTGTGCTTTATTTCCTCTTCAATTGGCTGAAATGACAGTGAAGACTGATCACTCACATAAAGCAGATTTTATGTCGGCTCTGCTTTATAACATGTGTTCTCTTGCACTTGAGAACATGGGTTAATAATATTGTTCTTTCTGAAAAGATTATAGCTCTCTGAAACATTTCAGACAAACATCCTAAGAAGACTTAGCAGCCTCAATATGTTTGACTTGGAATCAAACTTTATTTCTAATTAGACAGTCTTCAGCAGTCTGTCAGAAAGCACAGTGACCTGCCAATTTTCACACCTTAGGCTAAAGAAAAAAAGATTTATTCCCAATAAAAGTCACAAAAAATAGCCACTCATTTCTACCACTAGAAAATTCCCAACATGTTTAAGTCGCTCCTTCTCCACTCAAACACATGCACATGAAGAACTAAGATCCTGATCCCAATAAGTAACTGTACAGAATCCAGTATGAGGAGAAAACTTTTTAAATGTTTCTGAGTTTCCATAGAAAATGAAACAAAGATTCAGTACCTTTAAACAAGTCTGGATCATTTAAAATAACCCAAGCCAGCGTAAACCAGTGTTTTATCTGCTTAAATCAAAATATTGTGATTTTAAAACCAAAATCTAAGGGGGAATGAGAAAAAATACTGAACAGTGTCTAGGCCAAATTCAATGCCAGCATAAGCTGTACAATTTAGTGCAGCTTGAATTGGGGGACCATAGTTTTTTAAAAGAATCCTATCGCATGCCACAATATGTTCCCTCCAAATGTTGTTGATTTAGATTTATTGTTCTACGCTAGACCCAAAATCATCTCAGATGTGCCAATCTGTGCATAGAGTGCTGTAGTATGAAGCTGCATACCAACTGCTTTTTAAATAAAAGATGGTGAGAAAATGAGAAAAAATCGTTCTGACAGTTTTCAGCAAACCGTTTCCCCCCCAGTGATCATCAAAATTTCATTTTGAAGGAAATTTTCCAACTAATTTTCTCTGTTTTCTATTTTCATTTTATTTATTACTTTTTTTCTTTTATTGTGTGAAAGGACTTGATTCTGAAGCCTCACACAAGTAAAATTCTTATAGACTTCCTAACAGTTTTGCCTGAGTAAGGACTGATGGGCTCGGTTGCGTCTTACGATGAGTTAAATTGGAACTCTGGTCGGGCTGTGAAGGAATTCTGGAGCTGCTCGCTGAAAAGATATAGAAGACACCATTTGCATTGAGGAAGCTGGAGAATGAGGTTTACAACACCAAGCTGTGTTTTAAGACTTGATTGATGACAACATTTCATTCGTGGCTGACATTTGTGCAGTAGAGTTGCATGCATGTCTTACTGTTCAAGACCAGAATTTTCCAGAGATCATCACTCACATTGTGCGCTTGTCATTTCTGAAAATCTGTTCCTTATTTAGGTGCCTCTGTCGGAGCAGAAATCTTTGGAAAATGTGGTCCCTGATGTACAAAGCATACAGTGGTATTGAAATGTCCCAGAGTGTCATCACTGCATAACGAACAGTGGCATAGCACTGGAATGCAATTTCCCCCCCTGCCACCTGCCAATGTGCTTCTACCCCCAGAAAGGATCACTTCTAAAGGTAGTTCTATTTCCCTAGTCTATACAATTCTTTGTCTTTCTCCAGAGACTGCCCACAATGTCTTGATTATGGTGATGATTTTGAGATGTGGGCGTCTGTTCAGTAGGGACTAGGATTGAGACCAACTAGCTCTTTTCAGAGGCTAATGAGCAACAGCTATCGAATGGTAACAATTTCTATGTCAACCTGGGCTGGATTCAAACTAGTGAGAGATGTGAAAAGTATCATTATATTCCCTGACCTTTCAGGTCATCAAAAGCTGATTTAAAAAATAAATAAATTAAGGGCCTCCATTTTAAATGCTGCATGGAGAGGACAATTTTTCATTACACAGATGGAAAATGTGAAGGGAGGCCTGTGAAAAATGGGATTTCGGTGGGTTTTTTCATTATTAACGTTCACGAAGGGCTAAATTTCACCTCATTCACCTCTAAGCAGAAATCTCTCTCTCTCTTCCTTCATTATTCCTTTGTGAAAAATAACAAATTTCCACTCTGGAATGCATGGCACATTTCACATATTTCCCCCATGTGAAATTTTGCCTTTTTGGGACCTTTTTTTTTAATGGGAAATGGTAGAAATTTGAGAGGAAACAGAAATATCTTTGCTTTTAATGACACTGACAGAACCAGATTTGTCTCCATTATTTTTGCTGCTGCGTCACATTTTTATGCACCATTCTGTCTCCTTTTTTGCTTTTAATAACCTTCAGATGCAGAGGAAAATGTTGTTCATTGTCAGCCACAGTGATTGTAGAGCTTGACATGCCAGTGTACTTTACATGCCTGTAAACAGGCCTGCCGGGACTTTTCAACACTTAATCAGAGCATCTGGTACAATAACGTACAATAGGTCCCAGTCCTGAAGACCTGTTTCAGCTGTTAGTCAAAATTCCTGTTGACTTCAACGGGAGTTTTGCCTGATTACGGTCTAGGTGAGAACTTCCAGAGTTGATCAATGCTAATAAAATTAGCGAACATGACCTTGCTTTCTCAGCTAATAATTTCCTTGCAGCTACTATGTCGTGACCATTCTTCTGTTGTAACTCATGGCCCAAATCCTGCTCTTCTAGCTCAACTCCATAGCTCCATGGAAGTCAATGGGTCACACTCTGGCCCATACTATGGCTCCTTTGAGCTGCTCCAGCAGTCTACATTCTGTTGTTTGTGCCAGCAGTTAATTGCATCTGCTACAAAGTGGGAGAATCACTGGAGGTCAAGAGGAAGCCTCTTGGAAGATCCCACTAAGAGCAACATTATTTTTTTTAAATAAAATAACCCAGTAAATTCATATTTGGGAACTTATAGTAGCATGTATACAATTTGTGTGGCAATTAGTGTCATTATCTGATAGGTAGCATTTGTTCTATATTTGGGCACCAGAACCACACAGCAATATTTTGGAGTTGTCTCCCCCAAAATTAACCCATAGACAACACTGATATCAGAAAGGAGCTCTCTGTACTTTAATATTACATGGACCTGGTCAAATGAGGGGACATCAGGCTTTATGTCAGTCTAGCTTATTACCCATACCAAATCCTTGATTTTATAGAGTCTAACTCTTTTGAGATAATAAGTGCTTCCTGGAAGATACCATACGTGTTAAATGTTCCATTCAGGATGGGGCCCATATGTTTAACAAAGGAGTCTTTTCTTTTAGGACCAAATTCTTAAATCCTTACTCAAGAAGATTCACATTGATATCATGATCTGTCCCCTAATTAAGTCATGTGCATAATCCCCATTCTATCAACATTCCACTCCCAAAAACTCAATAGCCAGGGAGAAATGAATGTTTGGATTCATTCTTGTTTTTCCTTACTGGACGTTTATTTAACACCGGAAAGATTATTAAAGATGTTATCATCTCAGAGAGAGTTCACAGGGGAATTTCTCTCTGACTGTATTATTATTCCAAACACAGTCGGCTGGCTGTTATCTTTAGCTAATAAATGTATATTAAACAGGCAACACAGCTCAACCGTAATTTCATTTGGATTTTGATGTAATGTAAATATCATATTATCAGCTTTGTTCAGTTTAAAAGGGTTCTACCTTTCCTTGCTTATCTGATAATCCTTTAGGTAATGGCTCATTGTCACCCTTTGGATTAATGGAGCTTTAACTGAAGTTCTCTTTTAATATTTTCAGCCCTATTTTATTTGTGCTTCTTGCTGCTGAATTATTAGGTCTGTTGGGGATTTGTATGGACTGTTACCATTTAAAGATCATACTCTGTCTGTAGTCCCCATCCCAACTTGCTTCCCTGGAGTAGAAGGTAGAGCTACACCTTAAGACCACCCAGAAACTACAGCTAGTGCAGTATACACAGAAAACTTGTTTGCTTATGCTGCTTGCCAATGAATTGGTTTCCAATTCATTTCCGTTTGCATTTCAACATATTGGTTTTAACCCACAATGCCCTCAATGGTTTAGATCATAGGTACCTCAGAGGCCATCCCCTGTGAAATCAGCTGCTGCAGTCGAGCCCCTTGTTTAATTGAGATGGTTTGCATGCAGGGGGCCAGGTTCTCAGCTGGTGAAAATCAGCCTAGCTCCATTGACTGTCAACAGAGCGACACCAGTTTACACGAAGTGGGAATCTGGCCCAGGATGCTTTCAATTTTAATTTGTATGCATATAACTAGACCTCCAGATGGATTTTTAAAAATAAATAAATACAGCTAATAAATAAAAGCCGCCCGCCCCCCACTGATCATCATCTGGCAGAGGGTCCTGCCTAACCAATTCCCACATACATCTCTTCTCTCTCGTCTTCTCCTCCTTGTCACAGAGGCAACAGCCAAACCGTCACAAGCATCCCGTTTCTTCTTACTCACTCATTCTTTCTTTCAGAAACTCTGAACCTGTTCTCAGAGAGGCAGTACCAGGGAGGAGCGATTTATATTAGGGGAGTGTGTGTGGCTTTTTTGTCATTTTCATGCTCAAGATGCTCACCACCTTCGTAGTCCTTTCACATCTCCAGCTCTGCCTCTGTGTTTTTAGGCCCACTTCCAAATCTGTGACTTCAGGAGAATTTGCCTTAGTTTGAGAAGCACCAGCCTTTGATCCCAGCAACCAAGGTCTTTATTTTTTTAAGATGGTAATTAAGTGAATTAGTAATGGAAAGTTTTTGCACTTAATGGTCCATTAGGTGTCTGAAAAGCGCTGTTTAAAAAACCAAACGAAACCAAAAAAACACCCTCCTGTAGCTGTTTTCTGTTATCTTTCCAATTAAATAGCTCTAAATTGAAGGTATGAACTTACAGTTCAGGAAGTGTTTAGTATTTAAACTCCATACAAATCAAAAGGCAAGACGTTCACTAGCACAGACTAGTATTGTTCGTTTATTATGAAAGCCCTGCGATATAGAGCACGTGGAGCCGTTTGCACTCAGCCTTGGGTTGGAGGTGTGATGTCTGTGAACCTCAATTTGTGTCCTCAGTGGCATTATTACTCTCCAACACACACCTTCCTCCACCTAAACGAGCCCAGGGTCCCCCAGCTTCCTGTTTGCCAGACCCAAACTCCACCAGAACCTGTGAACTGGACTTGGCTGTCCTAATCCACCACAATCCGAACTCTGCAAGGTTCATCCAGTTGCATTGCTTACATTATGTATCCGCAGCACGTCAGCTGTACACCTCGAGGAGAGAAGGTGGGCCTGTGATTAGAGCTCCTAGGTGCTATGGTATACAAATAATAAATAATAACAAAAATAATTCCCAGCACAGAATGTTGAAAATTAATTGTCTGTTTTCTCGATACACAGGAATTGTGCCACTACAACAAAATAATTTACACCTATAGAATAATGGCAAGCACAACATACTGCATCTCTGTTAAATCACATTGTACTGCCGATTTGTAACATACTAACAGACTTATATTCCATTACATTCTTTTCCTTTTCTTTAACCTATGCTGCAATGACAAGTAATAAAACTATCAGACTCCATAAGCAGAATGGGACACTTATTGTTACATTAAAAAAAAATGACACTTAAAAGATAAATAGCCTGAATTCTTCCCTGAATTAGGGGCGATTTGCTTGAAAGCCACCAGCACCAAAGTGGCTCTAGAGCTGATGTTTCCATCCACAGAAGATCACCCGGTGGTGTAACACTGACATGATGTCTCCTATACTACAGCTGCTCTCTACATCTGGCAGAGGTCATGTGGCTAGCAGAAAGGTGTCATGGCCAGGAGCGTTCCCTGTGCCAAGCCGCAGAGACAACCGGTGCCTGCCGATGTGCGGGGACAGAGTGAGGGCATCAGCAGTGTTACTGAGCATGCTCACATGAGCATGCTCAGTACCAGGGCCGGTTCCAGGCACCAGCCGATTAAGCACGTGCTTGGGGCAGCACCTTCTAAGGGGCGGCCAATCTTGGGGTGGTGCTCAGGGTTTTTGTGTTTTTTTACTACGGCGGGGCGGCGCTCGGGGGGAGGTTTGTTTGTTTGTTTTTGTTTCGGCGGGGCAGTACTCATGGGGGGGGGGTGTTTCAGCGAGGCGGCGCTCAGGTTTTTTTTTGCTGGGGGCAGCAAAAAAGTTAGATCCGGCCCTGCTCAGTACAAGCCAAGCAGCAAATCTGGGGAGGGCATGACCCTGCATATGCTGCCCTGCATGCGTCGCCTCTGCCGAGCGTGTCGCTTGCCTTGGGACCATTGGCAACAGGCACAAGTTAGAGCAGCTCTCACCCCCAAGATCAGTGGGAGTGCAAAAGTGGCTAATAGCCTCCATGGCAGCAGCTGAGGACCGAAGCCTTTGTGTTGTTAGGAAATCCAGGCACACTTCAGGGTGGTGGGAATGCAAAGTAACTATAAAACACCATAACAATGGTTCAGAGAAACAGGCGCCTTGTTTTCCAAGTATGATGATTTGTAGCTGCATTCTTATTTTTAGTGGCATTTCATTAACATTTTTAAAAACCTGGCCTTTCCAAGTGCTGAATGCTTCTACTTAATCGTTCAGGGCAGAGGGCCTGATAAATATTGTAAAACTCCGTTCTCTTGAGAGACTCATTATTACATAGGATAGAACTAATTGTGTCCCTGCCCCCGCCCCCCATAGGTAAAACAAAAGATCTTGTCGGGGAAGGCCAGATCCTGTTATTAACTGCACATAGACAGATCCCTGAGCCCACGCAGAACCCTACTGAAGTCACAGGGGCACCACACAAGCACAGAGGTCTGTTGAGTCAATTGCAGGCTTGCGGCCTAAGCCCATAGGTAATATTCAAGAAACTCTCATGATTAACAGTAGCAAGAATGTTTACACATGCAGCAGACTTACAAAACGCCAATCAGAGCTGAGTGAATGATTTTTTTAAAAATTATTTTTGCTTGTTTTCCTCTTCTCAGCAAATGTGTGAACAGAGTCTATTTTTTTTTCAAATGTGTTATTCAAAATGATTTGACAATATTTTTTTCTACCAAAATAAGAACATAAGAACGGCCATACTGGGTCAGACCAAAGGTCCATCTAGCCCAGTATCCTGTCTTCCGACAGTGGCCAATGCCAGGTGCCCCAGAGGGAATGAACGGAACAGGTAATCATCTAGTGATCCATCCCCTACCACCTATTCCCAGCTTCTGGCAAACAGAGGCTAGGGACACCATCTCTGCCCCTCCTGGCTAATAGCCGTTGATGGACCTATCCTCCATGAATTTATCTAGTTCTTTTTTTAACCCTGTTTATAGTTCACTATCTGAGTGATGTTCCTTAGCTGTGGTTGGTCACATAAGTCATGATTCCTGGATCTTGGTTGGCCAAAAGACTTACAAATAGGTTTCAGGTGCAAAAATCACAATGAATTATTTTTAAATTAACTTTCCATGAATATTCAAACATGTGAGTGCCACAGAACTGGCTGAGTGCCCTAGCAGATGGTCACTAGAATAAGTTTCTTGGACACAGCCTTTGGATCCCATGTGCATTCAAGGCAGCTGGATCTGAGTAGAGAACAAATACTGTCTCTAGCTCTGGGCCTGTAGAACACATTGCTGGGTGCACGCTCACTGCCTAAAATGTCGTCCTTGGGATGTGAGACTCCACAGACCAATTCCTCCAGGACTGGAAACCAGTGCTGAACCTCTCAAGCCCCCCAGTTTGCTCTGCATACTCCCCCAGCATCTACCTGTGGCTGTGGTTATTCTGGATTACCATTTAACTCTTTGGGGACACATGGCAGAGTAAGGCAATAACCACAGGCTTTGCATAGGACATTCTTATGGCCATTCTACTCTTATTCTAGACAACACAGGAGAGTTACAGATCTATGCAAATCAATAGATGCCTGAATGCAATTCTCCCCCCCACCGCCCACCTCCTGCAGAGTCCTTATCACTCCTGAGAGTCCTCAGGTTTGGTTAGTGTTCTTGGGGGAAGGCAAAGCCCCTTATCTTTCAGGTGGTGGACTCGTTCCCTTGCTTAGACATCATGTCTCTTTTAAAATCAAAATACGATACCTTCTCTGTTTCTCTTCCCACTGGGGGAGTTTCCCTGCTCCAGCCCCCTGGTAGGCTGTTGGGCAGAGGGTTATTGCACGTCAGTGACTTGGCCACTAGCAATGCCACAGTCCCAGAAGGGTAGAATAATTCAGTGTTGATGATTCATTGGTGGCTTCAGCTTCTCAGACATAGTCTGCTCCTGCTACAAACTGGGGGGTTCTAGTCCACACTGAAGATTACAATCATAAACAATATTTCACAAAACCAAAAGGAATCCGTAAGTTAATATGGACATATGTACTGGGACTCACAGTGACTGAAATATTTAGCAACATTCATCCATCTCTAACAGGAATCCCTGCATTCCTTAAAATTGACCTTCCCTTCGAAGTAAGCTAGTAGAGAAAGTAACTTATTGTCTACCCCCAAAACATAGGATTTCAGCTCCAGCAAGGACTTTACAAAGTTGCACACAGAGAAACTCAGCAAGAGGCACTAATTGTATTGTGCACTGTCATCAGATGTAAGCTGCACTCTGGCACTTGCTAGGGACTTTACAGGACTAGCGCAAAACCATGTTCATGGGCCCCTTGAGAGTTGGAAGTCATGCCAAAATCATGAGCTTTTATTATTGCTAACTTTCCATTCAGACCAGAGCGGTTGTTCCATTTGCTTCCCTTTCAGTACAGCACTGGCTCCACCTCAACATTTGCACCTTATAAAGTATTGTCGTGACCCGACTAGATCAGTTTATATAAGGCCCTTCAAGATCTCCAGTAATGAAGAGTAAATAACCGGGGACAGCTTTCTCTCACTTTGCAGCTTTCTTTCTGTCTCAAAAGAAATAAAACAACTTACTTAACAGCATTCTTTAATCTTCTGCACCAGTGGCCTCCTTTATAGGGTGTTATACAGAGCCAGTGTAAATCCAACCCCAGTAATGGGGTCAATCTTTCTCAACAGGTGTTGGGTGGATACAGTGTAAGATCTATTTTTTCAATAAATGTCAAGCCAGAAGGCTTGCTGTTCATACACAGGCAAATTTAACATGTGGTTCTCTCGTTTTCTGCCCCCCCTTCTCTGTCCTTTCCTCGGTTTTTTCTTTCCAACAGCCCAGCAAAGGCTCTGATTTAATAAATGCAAAGGAAGGATGCAAGTTGCATAGTTTTATGAGCAAGAGTATTGAAAAGGTTGAACATCTTCTGTGCTACGGCACAACAAACAGTAAAAGTGTTGGAATCAAACATTTGTATTTTTGAAATAATTCTTTTCTCCTAGCTCCTGTTGTTGCAATGTGTTTTCTTTCCACTAGGGGGGGGGATCTGCAAAACAAGCTTCTCCTGGAGAGGAAGCACATTCCACCTAGTAATTCAAAAAGACGGAAGTACTAGATTTATAATCAGCCTGGAGCCTGGATCCTGAATTACTCCTTAATCAGGCAACATGCCCTCCCAGGCCAATGGAAGGTTTGACTGAGGAAGGAGTCCACTATAGTGCCCATGTTTACCGAGCTGAAATCAGAAACCGAGGAAACGTCAGGAATAGCAGGACATAATTGCACAGTCACTGTGCAGTGACACGGTAATGGTCAGTCCACAGAGTTAACAATTCAGACAGATTGTCATTGAATAAATCTGAACAACATATAAATCCAAGGCCGCTGTAATCAGCTCACAGATACTCCATGAACAGACAGGCGAACCCAGTGAAATATTAATTGTTCATTGTTAATTATGATCGAACTCTAGATATGAAATGGTTTTGTTAATAGGCCTACAAAAATCTTAATTTATATTCGATTTGATTATAATGGAATTTATCTGCCAGTCTGATTTCTGGATGGCTCAGTATTATTCAGGTTTTTTTTAAAAATTGGTCAACCAGAAACCAACTTATTCATAAAAGAGTGCCCTGTGTTTCTTGAAATTCTTTATTGATAAACCGAGCAACAATCCTGGAAACACTCATGTGTATGAATAGTTCCAATCAATGGCGTGGGCAGGATTGATGACACAGTCGAGATGTCCTCTAAACCTGTTTGACTCTATCTGGTCAATACGCGAAGTTGGAATCTAGCCCTCTTTTGCCTCAGTGTCATTCTGATTACATCTACCTTTGATTACATCAGTAGACCAGCAATGGTGCCGTAGTGTAGAACACAGTCACAGGATCAGTGTCTCGTTTCCAGCTGCTCAACATTTTTTTTTCATTTTTTCATCCAGAAAGTATTTGTGAAACAGAAAAATGTTCATTTCTGTTGAAATTTTCCAGTTTGTCATAGAAAAAATGGCAACGTAAAGACAATTTTTTTTAACCTAAAACCAAGTTTTTTTTACTGAAAGTGTTTACCAAAAAGGGTTTTGAAACCCCAGAAATTTTCATTTTAGAGGGGTGTACAGTCGGGCCCTTCCGGGGGGCAGGGAGCTTAGACCCCAGCCTGGGGCTCCCTGCGTTTTACCCCACAGCTCCAAACGGGGGGCAGGGAGGCCAGACTCTGTCTGCGCCTCCCTCCATGTTCCCCAGCTAGCTCCAAACTGAAAAACTGTCCAGCCCCTCCTCTCTTCCTTGTTTTTTTCCCCGGGCCAGCAGGTCACCTGATCCCTTTGTTCCAACACCTTTAGCTCGCACCTTTGCAGAGAAGGGGCTCAGGCTATTAGTTGCTAGGAGACAGAGTGTCGGCCATTCTCTGTGTCCAGGCCCCTGCCCTAGGGCTCTGTAACAATCATGCACCCTTGTCCCACCGCCTAGAAACTCAAGCACTGCATAGGGAAACCGAGGCACCCACACAGTACTCAGGGAAAACATTAACAACAGTCCTATTCCGTCACAAGGGGTTTTTCTGTTGAAAAAACATTACTGTGGTAGGATTTGTTTGTTAAATGGCAGTTTTCTGATATTTACCATGAAAAATAATTACCTTTTTTCCCCCCAACCAGCGCGAGCTATCAACATAGATTTCAGGTACATCTCCCTGTGAGCCTGATGCAATAGCCATTGGACTCAATGATAAAACTACCATTGATTTCAATGGCGGGAATATTCTCACTCTTCCTTCAGCTCCTTCTCAAAATCCATTTCAGTGGCACTGCTTGGACGAGGTAGGTCTATCCTTAAAGATAATAGGATCAAGTAGCAATAAGTAAGGTAGTAGTAGCAGGTAATAAGTAAGGGGTTGCAGAATCAAGCTCTTTTTTAGTAGTTTCCAAGTTTATTTTGACTTTGTCAGCACCAGGAAGCAGCTCAGGTCTTGCAGCTAAATCCTGGTATGATTTAGTAATGGTGTAAGTGATTTATTTCTGCTGAGTATGAATTCATAGATTTTCAAGGCCAGAAGGGACCATTAGATCATTTAGTCTGGCCTCCTACATAACACAGGCTATGCAATTTCATCTAGTAATAACTGGCACTTTTCTACAGAATGTTTTCTGGGGAGGCCATCCTTTCTACACCTGAAGACTTCATGAGACATGGGATTGTTCAATGAGATATGGAAATCCAGTAGAACAGTATTGCTTTTTTCTCTCGTTCATTTTGAAATTATACATACAAGCTCTTGGGGGGAAAAAAGTCTAGGTACACCTTGTTTCAATAAATATTAGAACGCAGAGTTAAAGTAATATCATAGAAGGCCCCATTCCTGCAAGTGGAACTTTGAATCTTCACAGAGACTCCATTGACATAAGGTCTATCGGTTTGAAAGATTGGGGCTAAAAATAGAACAATTAAAAGTATATCAAACCTGCTGAAAAAGTCCACAAAAGCGATCACCAGAGAGGCAGCTAAGTGTAAAACAATACTGAAGTATACATAATAGACAAATGTGTTTGAGCTTATTTAATTTTACTGCCACTTTAAAATTTTGCTGTTGGACACTGAGAATTAGGAAGGCTGAAGCTGTCAGAATTTGACTCTCGATCAACTGCAACATTGGAGTATTTTTTGTTGTGTTTTATGAATTTGAGTGAATATCAATTCAGACGTTGCAAGCATAAAAATATAGTAACACAGGGCAAAATCCTGTTTTCTCTTGAGGAGCTTCAGCTCTCATTTATTTTGGTGGGTGTCACAGTTGCTCAGTAGTTCTTGCAGTTTGGCCTTTCGATATAACTACTTGGGACAGGGACTGTATAGTCGCTATACTTTGTATAATACCCCGTTCACTGACCACATGCAATAATACTATTATAGCATAGTGCAATCCAACGTAACAAACAAAACTGATCCAGTTTTTTTCCTCCTGGACATTTTCATCAAAAAGAAAAAATCTTTCATTGTTCCATTTGATTTTTTTTTTTTTAGTTTTCTGTGAAAACTCGAAAATCAAAATCTTTCAACTGAAAACCCAAATCTTTCAGCTTTCCCCTGAGAATTTTCAGCCAAAAACGTGCAATGAAAAAATGAAAATCTGAATAGAAAGCAGACACTTCTTGTGAAAAAAGTTCATTTAGTCAAAAACCCAATTTTCTGGCCAAAAAACTTCCAACGGAAAATTTTTGACCAGTCCCGGTAACAATCAAATTTTTGTCTTTCCTCCCTTACAGGATCCATCACATCATACTACAGCAGTTACCTAATGGTAAGGAACCTACTGTTTCTGTCAGCTAATGGCATTCCCTGTAGTCGGAGGGCTGTTTATTTGGAGCTGATGGTGAGTGGCACAGCTTGTACTCATCACGTGTGTGTGTGTGTGTGTGTGATTGATAGAGTAGTTGTGTTTGTATAGCCTCATGCAATGATTCCCAAACCCTTTCATACCACCAACCACTTTGGATTCACCTCTGTTAACATGTCTCCCAGGGGGAGTAGGGTTGCCAACTTTCTAATTTCTGAAAACTGAACCCCCCTAACTCCACCTCTCCCCAGAGGCCCTACCCCCTTCTCAGCCTCTTCCCAGAGGCCCCACCCCTGCTCCACCTCTTCCCTTGAGGCCCCGCCTCCCGCTCGCTCCTCTCCCCACTCCTCCTTACTTGATTCTTTCCACCTCCCACTCCCCACCGTAGCTGGGCTCCCCCTGCTCCGGGGCTGGGATGGGAGCTGCAGCCTGATGTGGAGCCTGCCTGCCCACGAGATGCATGTAGTAGGCATCCTCAGATGAACAGGGGATGTTGTGGGTTGATGACCCTGCATCTCCCCCACCCCAGACTGCGGTAACCAGACTTTTGATGTCCAGTCAGTACATCTGACTGGACACTGCCAGGTCCCCTTTCCGACCGGACTTTCCGGTTGAAAACCGGACACCCGGCAACCCTACGGGGGAGTGGGAGGGAATTCCAGAGCGAGCCCACTCCACACACCACCTCTTATGGGTCCTGTCCTGTGTGATTGGCTGGGCCCATATCCACTTGCAGCACTACTTAGGTCTGGTCTGCCCCCAACCCCAACAAGGGAGAGTGGGGGAGGTCGGGCCAGATTTGGGTGAGTGGTGTTGCAACCCGTCGCACCAGGAGTCAGGTCACAACAGCTGGAGCAGGGAGCCAGGCCTAGGCAGTCCTGCTGTACAGAAGCCACTTCAACCAGGACATATTTTGGCTTTTTTGCATAGTCTCTCCCACCCCCCCTTTTCAACATCTCATGACCCCCACTATCCTTATACACAGTTTGCAAAACTCTGGCTTAGTGGGCAGAGCACTGGAGTGAGACTAAAGAGACCTGGTTTCAGTTCTTGATTCTTCCACTAGTCTGCTTGGTGACCCTGTGCAAGTCACTTGCCTGCTTATGCCTTGGTTTCCCTATCGGTAAAATGGAAATAATGATACCGCCCTCCTTTGTAAAGCACTTTGAGACCTAAACATGAAAAGTGCTAGATAAGAGCTAGGTATTATTGTTATCGACAGCACATAGATTATTACAGAGGCTGTAATATTTAATAAAGCCCGAGGAACCAGCTTTATCCAGAGAGGCGGTCCTGTGCTTTTTATTAACTGCATTTAGCTCAGGATGAATGTGGCAGGTTTCTGAAAATGTCTGCATTCACATGAGGCGTCCTCATGAGCTTAACACAGGAATTAATATAGTTAGATTGTAAACTCTTTGGGGCAAAGACTGGGTGTTTTTCTGTGTTCTGTGTACAGTGCGTAGCACAATGGGATCTAGTCCATGACTGGAGCTCCTCGGGACTACCATAATAAATAAGAAAGTTACCCTCACAGGAGCATTATATCATCTCATTTGCATTGTTACTTCTATACTAGTAACTTGGGGACTGATCCAAAGTCCACAGAATTAAAGGTGGGTTTGCCCATTTACTTCAATATGCTTTAAGATCAGACCCTCAATACCCTTCTGTATGGCAGCTGTCTTACTGGAAAATGACTTACCCGAAACACTGGCAGTCTGGAAGCCCCATGTAAGAGACTGTAAAGATAAGGTCTCCATCTACTTCAAATAGTTCAAGTTATTTTCCTTAGTTTTAAAAGTGTATTATAAATTGCAAGTTAATCTGGCGTCTCACCCACTAGGTTGCTATGCTATTGCCACAACTGTATCCTGGCCAGCACGAGCTTGCATTTCATAAGTAATCTCCTTCAAATGCAGTGACAGTTACATTTTTAAAGAGTCATATAATCATATCCATAAAGCAAGTTTTTATCCCTTTGTAATTCACTATTAAGTGCTTATCTCATTGATTTGCTTTGGCCTATTCCCCTGCCTGATGTCATAACTAGAGGTGGATGAAAGTTTTCTGACAAATAGTTTATTAGCTGGAAAATGCAGTTTTGGGTGACACAAAACTATTATAAATTTGATATAAATAATTTTATAGCAGAGGAAGAGGGTGGTGGTGTCCCTTTATATTCTTTAGCTCACTGCTCAGAGCACTGTCCTGAGATCTGGGAGACCCAGGTTCAAATCACCTCTCTGGAGCATACTCAAAATGGATGTTTCAGCCAAAATTTTGAAAAATTTCAGATTTGTTTCAACCTGAATCTTTTTTTTCTTCAGTTTTTCAGACCAAATGGAAAAATTCTATTATTTATCCAGCTCTAATCATAACTCATTGTTTATGATGTCACAACTGACATAAATAAAAGTTTACTAGGGATCCAGATGCGGAATAAGAAGCATGAGTAAATCACTTCTTACCATAAAAAAGATTCTTTTTTCATGGAAATATTTTTGAATACTAATAACGAAGGAAGTAAAAGAGTTAAAAAGTTATCATATTTGTTTGTTTTTGTAGTTTCCCATGTATCCGCAGAACCTTTCCCTAAGTTTGAAAATTGATTAAGTTATCGTTTCTTTTAAATTCTGATAAAAATCCTGTAAAATGAAAAGTGCTGTGGGGAAAAACCAGGTTTAAATTGTCTCTGTTTGTAGACCCTGGCAAGCTAGGATTCCACATAGTTACTTTATACACTGAAATATATAGACTAAACTTGCACAATATATTTTATACTCAGTTGCAACCACATGGGATATCAACCACATGGGATTTCATAGTCGCTAAATGACCAATATTCCCAATCACATGACCAATGAAAGAAAAAAAACTAGCAAGGATTTTCCAACAGAAAGCATTTGAGTGACATTCCCAGAAGAGAGAAGAGGAGAGGGAAGGGATAGCTCAGTGGTTTGAGCATTGACCTGCTAAACCTAGGGTTGTGAGTTCAATCCTTGAGGGGGCCATTTAGGGATCTGGGGCAAAAATTGGGGATTGGTCCTGCTTTGAACAGGGGGTTGGATTAGATGATCTCCTAAGGTCCCTTCCAACCCTGATATTCTATGATTCAAATTACACAGATATAGAGGCTGCAAGGTGACTGCTCATGAATAAAAGTTGTAATTTGTTTGCTCAGGCTACTCTCTGGCTGACACAATATGCCAATGCTTCATCCCTGATGTAGTCTCATTTACTTCAGCGGAGTTAACCTCAGGGAGGGATTGGCCCTTTGACTCAACCATCCTACACTGGGGTTTTTTTTTTGGTGTGTGGAGGTGGGGAGGAGTGAAAAGGACAACACTTAACTTGCAGAAAGCACTCACTAATATTTAATGAATACAAAACAACAGTGGAACACCCAGGCAAGCACATGTGAGCTCCCTACAGTTGCCCAAGGAGTTCTCGATAGGGTTGCTGCTGTTGTTCGAAGGGGTTACAAATCAACTCATAATGGTGGGACCTTGAAAGTGTTCTGATCCTTATCTCTGCCTGGGAAGAAAAACACTTGAAGCACCACGTGAAAATGTGGTCTTCATGCTAGACTCCAAAGCCTGCTATTTGATGTAGGTAATTTGGGGAACATGCTTCAAATTATAAAAGGGCAGGAACATCATTAACTTTTTTTTTTTAATCTGTAATTAAGAATATCACTCAGTTTTCTCTTTTAAAACAGTGTGTTCTCATGAGAGCTCCACAGGTTGTTTGAAATCTGGGCCTCTTCCCAGTATTTTTCAGCCAGTTTCCTGAGCTTGCTGACAGAGCTGTCTGGACAGCCCCTGGCTCACATTCCAAGCAGTCTTTGCTCCAAGTCAGCTTCTCTGGGCCCAATTTCAAACAAACACAGACGGACCACCACAATCCAGAGCTCAACATGGGACTGGCACCACATGCCTTTGAGATATTAAACATAAATCAGTTGTGGCGAGCACAGACAGATGTGGGCGTTAAGAGAATGGCTGGCTCTATATGCTATATATGGAGTTCTAAATAGGGGACGCCAAAGATTGCAGGTCGTTAATGTCAGTGTGGCTGGAGGAGCAAGAATAGCCGCTTGTTAAACAAAAGGTACTTTCTCCTGAATCCCCAGCTTGGAGATCTGAGTTGAAGACAACATTGTGAAGGCAAGTTGCCTTTGTTTGCATCTCAGGAGCACAAAGTCTATTTCACATCAAGATACTCCACATTGAGAGGGGACTGTCATTAAAAATCCAAATGGTGTTCAGGGGATTTACATGCATAACTTCCATTAACTTTACCCAAGCAAGTCCCTCATATATTAAAAAATGACAAAGTCGGCTCCTCTCTCAGCCAATTCTCCTGAATGGGAAACTCAGAGGAGGAGAGAGAGACGTGACCTGTTTCAATAGCACAGGTTCCAAAAAGATGGCTTTTGTCATCTGTGCTATCAGGTCAACAGACTGAGATGTAGAACTGTGCACTGACTGACTCATTCTTGGAAATCCCAAAGGCGTTGTAATCAGCTGCAAGAATTATCTGCAATCCCAACAGAAGCCATTGAATTCTGAGATGTCTTCAACATGTAATGGGTATCATGTCCTTTGCCATTATCTTCCCAGATCAAAATTCATAATTTTGGGACATATCATATAAACTTTTCATTCCTATACATTTAATAAAGAAATGAAAAAGACAAGCGTAAATATGGTCTTGTGGTTAAAGTCACTGGACTGAGACTTGAAAGATCTGAGTTAAATTCCTGAGTCCGCCAACAATTTTCTGTGCAAATCACTTCGCTATTGAACTACTCCTGTTTGCTTTTCTGCTGCATCTTGGTCACATTTCAGACATTTGTTCAAGCATCCAGGAAGTGTTCATCTCTGTACACAGAGAAACAGAGATCTCATTGATAGAGCCAAGAGGTAATTATTGAGCTACTCCATCAAAGTATATTAGCTAGTATTCTGTTGTATTTCAGCCTTTATTAATTATGTAGTGTTATGTTGTATCATGTTGTGGTGTGACATTTGTCAAAAAAGCCCAATTGTCTTTTACCTGGATGAAACACTCATTACTGGTGAAAGTGAGGAAGTTCATTCAAGAAACCAAGAGTCTTCATCAAAATAATTATGATTGTAGATGGGAAAAGGAGAGAGATGCCTTTCAAGTGACTGATTTTAGGCACATGATTTATGTGGAAGGCATAAAGTCTCCCAGATAAAAGTGAAGCAAAGTAACTGTACCTAAAATAATACTGTCCAAAGTAATTGTGCCCCACAGAGCTGAGATCTTTCTTAGTCCTGCTGCTTAATTAGTAATTAATGCAATGACACAATGACAACGATACTGAAAAAAATGTAACATGGTGATTGAGTCCATTAAGAGCCTCATCTGAGTAACTCATGTGCCTCGTTCCATTGAAGTCAACAGGATGCTGGCCCTTGAGCGGCTTTACTCTTATGTACTGGAGTGTGGAGGACAGGGCCCCAAGATGTTACTGATTCAGTTTTGCAGGTAAGTCCATTTTGATTCCTCATCAGTTACTGGTTTATATTTGATACTCTACCTGGAAGTGCAGGTACATCTTACAAAATGTCAGGTGAGAATGAAAAATCAATTGCTTTCACTTCTAGAACCTTAACTATAGCAGAGTAAAACTACGCTCAAATAGAAAATGAAGTGCTAAAGTCTTATATTTGGGATCAAGACATTCTATGAGTTTCTGTATGGGAAGTTTATATTGATTAAAGACCAGAAACCATTTGTTAAAACTAGGGCCATCAATTAATCGCAGTTAATTAATCACGTGATTAAATACAAAAAATTAAATGTGACTAAAAAATTATTCGTGATTAATCGCACTGTTAAACAATAGAATACCAATTGAAATTTATTAACTATTTTTGGATGTTTTTCTACATTTTCAAATATATTGATTTCTATTACAACACAGAATACAAAGTGTACAGTGCTCACTTGATATTATTTTTATTACAAATATTTGCACTGTAAAAATGATAAGCAAAAGAAATTGTATTTTTCAATTCACCTCATACAAATATTGTAGTGCAATCTCTTATCATGAAAGTACAACTTACAAATGTAGATTTTTTTGTTACATAACTGCACTCAAAAACAAAACAATGTAAAACTTTAGAGCCTACAAGTCCACTCAGTCCTGCTTCTGGTTCAGCCAATCGCTAAGACAAACAAACTTGGTTGCAATTTGCAGGTGATAATGCTGCTCACTTCATAGGCGCCGACTCCATGGGTGCTCCAGGGCTGGAGCACCCACGGGGAAAAATTGGTGGGTGCAGAGCACCCACCGGCAGCTCCCCGCCATTCCTGGGGCCCGCACCCAGCTCCCCGCCAGTCCCGGGACCTGCGGCAAGCTCACCTCAGCACTGGGAGACGTTGCGGGGCCCTGCCCCCGACGCCGGGCGACGTTGCGTCGGCGTCGGGGCCCCGCAACGTCACCTGGCGTCGGGGGCGGGGCCCAGCATCGGGGGCGGGGCCCCGCCATGTCGCCCGGCATCAGGGGGGGCGGTGTCGGGGCGGGGCCCTGCCCCTGACGCCGGGCGTCATCCTCCACTGGCACCACCGGAAGTCGGCACCTATGGCTCACTTCATGTTTACAATATCACCTGAAAGTGAGAACAGATGTTTGCATGGCACTGTTGTAACTGGAGTTGCAAGATATTTACGTGCCAGATGCGCTAAAGATTCATATGTCCCTTCATCTTCAACCACCATTCCAGAGGACATGCGTCCATGCTGATGACAGGTTCTGCTCGATAACGAGCCAAAGCAGAGCGGACCGATGCATGTTCATTTTCATCATCTGAGTCAGATGCCACCAGCTTGATTTTCTTTTTTGGTGGTTTGGGTTCTGTAGTTTCCGCATCTGAGTGTTGTTCTTTTAAGACTTCTGAAAGCATGCTCCACACCTCGACCCTCTCAGATTCTGAAAGGCACTTCTGATTCTTAAATCTTGGGTTGAGTGAAGTAGCTATTTTTAGAAATATCACATTGGTATCTTCTTTGCAACAATGCAGTTATTTTTTTGTACATAATTCTACATTTGTAAGTTCAACTTTCATGATAAAGCGATTGCCCTACAGTACTTGCATGATGCGAATTGAAAAATACTATTTCTTTTGTTTTTTACAGTGCAAATATTTGTAATAAAAATAAATATAAAGTGAGCACTATACACTTTGTATTCTGTGTTGTAATTAAAATCAATATATTTGAAAATGTAGAAAACACCCAAAAATATTTAAATAAATGGTATTCTATTATTGTTTAACAATGCGATTAATAGTGCAATTAATCACGATTAACTTTTTAATTGCACAATTAATCACAATTAATTTTTTTAATCACTTGACAGCCCTAGTTAAAACTCTTGGACCAAAAAAATTGATATATCAGCCAGCACCTGCTAGCTGACAGAGGTGGGTGCTGACATTAGCATCTTATTACCATTACATCAGGTGTAAACTGTCTTATAAATGCAGAAATGCTGACACATTATCCTAGTTACCATTAGAGGTTGAAAATCCATTGCAACCAAATCTCATTTGCAGAATATGTCTTTAAAAGAAAGCCCTACTACAGCAAAAGAAAGTGCAACAGAGAGAGAAAATGACCCAGTCTTCAAAGACACAATAGTATATATATTAGATGGTGGCCTGACTTTTGAATGATGAAGAATTCAATTCTGGAATAGATAAACAAAAAATTGTCAACAGAAGGTAACTTTGGTAGCCAGACATGCGTGAGGATACAGAACTGGTGAGTATAGAGTGTGGTTCAAGCCAAAAAGTTCTTAATATGCTTGCTATTACATCCTGCCTCCCTTGGAAGTAGCCTGGAAACCCATGTCAGAAAAAATTATTTTGTCTTTGCTAAGACATTCAAATGGATGTGCCTCATACTAATTGAGGAATATTCAAGACATCCAGAAGTAAAAAGCTTTAAATAAGCAAACTTGCATCCGACGAACTGGGTATTCACCCACAAAAGCTTATGCTCCAATACCTCTGTTAGTCTATAAGGTGCCACGGGACCCTTTGTCGCTTCTACAGATCCAGACTAACACGGCTACCCCTCTGATACTTAAGCTTTAAATAGTACACCCCTTAGCCAAAAAAAAAAAAAAAGCCCACTGATGCTCTGCGAAACTAGTATGCTGCACAGATTTCCAGAAGAAGTCGTTGTAGACAATGTTCTCAGTTCAAACATACAAAGAACATCAGGCACTCTTAGAGAAGGATAAAACATGATAGCCTCTGGGATTTGCAACCCCAGTGGTAACGTTAGTAGCAGGGAATGGAATGTGACCTCTGCATGTTTGGGGTGGAGCTAGCTACTCCCATCCAAGCAGACCCTTTTTGGATTATGGGGGATAATGGACTGACCTGACAACCCCCTAAAGAGGCAGTGGGGGATGGGGAAGTAGCCAACTGGTGAATCCTGAGGAACTGGGAAGCCTGTGGTCCACAAGAGGTTGGGGAGATACACACTAAATTCTGCTTCTGAAACCTGGAGCAGGAAATTGAGCTTTTCCATGTTTTGGATCTGATTGGGACCAAAATTCCAGATGGTGGATCCAGATATAACACTTGGAAACTGAAACCCCACCCCAATAATCTGGGAATATTTAGATCTGGAGTCCTAGAATTACTGGGACATCTGAGTTCAGTTCATCTACCAAGTCAGCCTGTCCATGCTGCAGCATTTGAAAAGACCATTCTGCCTTATATGGTAAGTCAAGCTGCAGAATTTCTCAGGTATGCAGCAGTTCTCAAACTATGGGTCAGGACGCTGAAGCCCGAACCCACACTGCCCGGGCTGACACTGAAGCCAGATGGTGGTGGGGATTGGGCGGGCTCAGACTTTGGTCCGCTCCTGGGGTTGTACTAATTTTTCTTGTTAGAAAGGGGTCATGGTGCACTGACGTTTGAGAACCGCTACGAGGAGATGACCCAATCCCATCCAGATGAAATACATTTCCCTTGGAGATTCAAGTGTCAGAGTTTCAGAATGTTTTCTTGAGTAAAATATCCCCCATCTCTGCATCTCCTGACCCCCTTCCTGCCACCCTTCTCCAAAGTCACTTCTAGGAAATACTCCATATGAAGAATAGTGCTGCATCATTAAAATCCTGCACCATTAAAATCAACAACAGATTAGCAGGATTGGGCCCTTAGCCAAGGAGGAATAACCCATGGTTTATAAATGACTACTTGAATTGTCTCACATTTTCTAATGAATATGCAAAGGTACTATATTTTGAAAATGCAATTCAAACTCATTGGTAATTCAGTAGCTAATACCTGTGACTTTCACCTTCTGAGATTACAGAGCTGCCAGAGTTTTCAGTGAGCTAATGAAAACCTTACTAGGAAGTTTGATTTCTTTTATTTATTTAGGCAAAAGATTTATACATATATTCTTTTGAAAGCAAATGAAGCTAAAGGTGTCTGTCCCCAGGAGTTCAAGTAGACAACTTAAATAACTGATGTATAGGATGGAAATGGTTGGTGTAAGCAACTCTGTTGTAGAGACTGAGATCTCTACTGATGATGAGTGCACCTTCAAGCAGCACAGGAAAGGTTCTGAAGTCCTCCAGAATCTCCTGGATTTGCACTGGGTTTGAAATTCTTCTTTGTGCATCTGTGTTATAGGTGGTGAGGGTGATATTTTGCATTAATAAGAACAGCAAACAAAAAATGTGTTTTGTATCTATGTAAAATCCTTTCAGATCAATTTAATTTGAAAATGTGAGGGTATGTAGCCAAGGATAATAACCAGACAGCATGATGTCATTAGGCTACACTACTAAAGGTGTGAGCCTAACAACAACATTTCCATGAAAATAGACATTTGAGATGGGATTATGGCAGGATTATGCTCTCTCTCAAAGGCAATATTTCATGCTTTTGATGAGCTGGGGAAGAAAATGCTTGCTTCTTTAGTAGCCCTCTGCTTTTCCTAGAGTTTATTGGCTGAAACTAGGGCAATCAAACTTTCATCTCAACTGGGAGATAGAAACACATTGGCAATACCAGCCCTTTCTTTGCTATTTGCATACACAGTGCCCTGGTTTGAAGAGATCCATGCTGCAGCTTTGGGACTATTATATAATCTGTGCAAAAGTCTTCCAGCTCCATTTCTTTTCTAAACCCTGCAGCTGTCCTCCTTTGGCTTTTAGTACATTCCCTGCACTGAGAATTTCCTCTCCTGGGTGTGTGTGCGCGCACAAATGTGATAAGGATGGTATGTCAAACATATTTAGCTGTCCCTCTCTTTCCTTTTGGTTTTTCTAAAGAGGTGCAAGCTTGATGTCTTTCCAATCAGTCCCGACAGCAGGAAGGAAGCCGTTTTTTTTTACAAAATGTCCCCGTTTAAGGGATTATCTGAGTGGCACAGTGTTACTACAGCTTGGCTAAAGTTGGGAAGAGAGACAAGAGTCTCCCCATCAAAGGAAAACCTGAATATAAAATTTCAGTTGTTTCACATTTCCCTCCCGCCTCATAAAGATGGAGGCTGTTCACCCTGGAGTGGGGAAGGGAAAATAAAAGTTCTTCCCTTCTCCAGTTTGAACCACAGCAAGGACTGGATCTGTCAGCTACTGCCTGACAATTCACTGCTATTAGGGCCCAGCCAGGTCAACTGTGGTTAATTTAAGGAGTCTCAGGTAGAGCACTAATTAGTAAGGATTGAAGCAGCCTGGGCAATTCTGCTGTAGACAAACTCTACCACTACCACAGAAGGGTGGGGTTTGTGTTAGGCAAGAGCTGTAGGAAGAG
This sequence comes from Chelydra serpentina, assembly GCA_037349315.1. NCBI lineage: Eukaryota > Metazoa > Chordata > Testudines > Chelydridae > Chelydra > Chelydra serpentina. Next base: position 34,194,542 of record JBAIAC010000026.1, read on the forward strand.
AGGATGGCAAATATAAAGCCTTAGCAGATGGAAGTTAGAGAGCTCAGGAAGTTGGAAAACTAAAGCCTTGATTTCCTTCAGGTTCCCCTTCATCCCCACGAATAAAATGTGCCATATGCATTTTACCTCCACTGGCTCTGAGCCATCATTTTGCAAGCCTGTCCGAGCCGCTCAACCAGTGACGTGTGTTGGTACAGAGCTCTTCAGTTGTTGTGGTTAGTTTGGGTCTTTGCTTTCACAGGTGGCTCATGTTGGTGGGTAGCTAAATGTGGTGATCCCAGGCTCTGGGAGCTGCTTTGTTACTATTTGTTTGTGGCACGGTAGTGGTGGAAGGCCCATTAATTATTATTTATTTATATTACTGTCGTGCTTGGGAGCCCCAGGCATGGACCAAGACCCCATTGTGCTAGGCACTGGGTCGAGCACAGAACCTAAAGATGGTCCCTGCCCCAAACTGCTTACTCTCCAAGTTTAAAACAGACAGATGGGGGAGTATAAGGAAACAAGGGGACAGTACTGGTGAGCATGATAGGCGATGATCTCACCACCTCAGCAGGGCCTCAGTAGGATAGGCATCGTACATGCACCTAATCAAAACAAAGTCCCTGTACCTTGCAGTCCATTCATATGATGAGGCAATAACAAGTGGATAAGACAAATGATCAGGGAAGACAGGTAAACAGAGAAATAATCCTGAGCAGCTTATTAAATAGCTCAACCAGCCCACCCACTGCCTGGCTATTGGCTAATGATTTTTAGGCATCACTGCAGGGGTAAGGTTCAAGGAGATTTTGAAACAGGGCAATGTCGTGGTCTTGTGGATTTTTATGAGGAACTCGTCCCAAGCATATTCCTGTTAGTGGCAGGGATAACCTTACAATTGGAGCACAATAGGGAGAAGGGAAAGGAAGCCCTTGGAATATTTCCAAGGTAGTTCAGGGATCAAAGTGCAAACTCCTAGTTGAATATGATGAGGCAATAACCTTGAGCTGTGATCTCACAGGATGAGATACCTCTGGAGAAGACCCCCATTGCTGTAGGAAAAGGCCCGGGTGATCCAGTAAATGGCACCATTCCCTTTAAACTAATACTGAACCTATCCCTCAGCCTGGTGCTGCTTTGCTAGCAGGTGCTGTGGAGCTGCCAAGAGTGATGAGCTCTAAAACAGTCTGTTCCTGACAATCTGTTGGAAGCAAATGGCACTTTGCACAGGTGTTGCCGTGTTAGCTTTGTCCTGCCCATACTCCAGTAGAACTGCCTACCTAACTTGCCTGGTAGTTACATATGGTTATTCTGGTCTTCAGGTCCTCTGTGAAGGGATGATGTTCCCTCGTACTCTGCTGCTGTATGTCAATTTAGAGGTAGCTCTGTAACGAACCCAACTACACGTCTTCATCAGTGTGGCTACCCAGTCCCTTCAGCACTAAAAGAACAGACCTCTCCCATTTGGGTCAACAATGTATCTCCATTAGCTGGCAGAGGTATCCAGCTGTTTTCTTCTATGTAGCTCAGCCACTAGAAGGATATATGACATGCACTTTACAAGCACGTTACAGCTGCACTTCTGTGGTGGGCGAAGTCACGCAATGAAAAAAAATGGGGGAAGGGGAGGAAATCACAACTTTTTCATTTCTGAGAGTTGCAACAATGCTGTATAGTTTGCACAAACCATTAGTTCGGATTGTAAAGCACGGTGGATAAAAGGGGCTTAAAATGTGACTTATACAACCCCACTCACAAGCAGCACCATGCATCACAAGATTACAACATGTAGAAGAGTTGCAAACATTCAGCAAAACACAAAATCTATGGTGCTGATTTTGCAGGTTAAGTATGGAAATCAGATCTCTTTGGGGAAAGAATTCCAATAAAGGCAAATTCAAAGAGTACAAACTGTCTGTATAAATGTGCAAATGGAAGGTCTGAGGTGACAATGCCTCTACCGGCTAGAAGCAGAAGCCAGTTTATGAAAGTACTGGTAAGTGAGGTACTATGGTCAGGAAGATCTTTAAAGTCAGTATACAGGGACTGAGCATAATTCTTAGGTTAATGCGTAACATTAAATAAATAAAGGGCAGTGAGAAACTAAGCAATCATATTGGGTTTGGATAACCTGTGGTGTGGATCTTGGACCAGTGTCCATTCTTGGCCATTCCTTTAATCTCCAGTTTCATGTGTCATCTAGATACCGAACTCCTCATCCGCGCCTTTCTTTGGAATGGTCACAGCTTGATAACCCTACTTGTATCCCAAAGAAAATCGTTTCCATCAGCAATGTCTAATGTGTCTATATTTTTTATTACTCACTTAGCATATAAAGGAATATTCCTTGCTGCTGAGCATAAGAGAGACATCTCCTAGGTGTTACCATACTTGGTGGAGATTTTCTATCCTTAGATTATTTTTTATTTGAAAGAGCTTCATTACTTTCTTAAGTATAAGACTCCCTCTGCAGCTAGTGGTCTCAGCAGCTGCTAGGTTTACTACTGCAATGTAATGGATGCTAAATTTACCATGAGCAAGATATTTCCAGTTTGAACCACCTTTGATTACTGGCACAACAGTAATTTAAAATGTTCATGGCTGCCTTCCCACTCAGTGTTTCACCAGCATTCGTGGGCATGGAATTTTATGTTCTGCAAAGCCCTTGGCGATGAAAAGAGAAAATACAGTGCAATCAAATACACCCCTGAAAGGACAAGAGGTCAGTGTAAAAGACTTATAATATCAGCTGCACAGCGATTATAGCCCTCATCCAGGAAGATCTCAATTTTAGTTGTAACTAAGCCTTCTGTTTTGCTGTGTCTGTTACAGACCTCACGATTCACAGACTGCTCGGAAATTGGGTAAGTGTTTTTTTTACCCACACTTGAGAAACCACTTTTTAAATGTATGGTTGGAAAGTCTGGCTTGTACAGCAGACCACACAGTCATTCTCCCAGTGAAATTCAATGCCTTTGGTTTATTTTGTTTTACCTAAGACACCGCTGAAGCAAAAATGGTTTTGGAGGAGATAAATCTCTTTCCATCCATGTTTATGATTTTTAACAGTTTATTAACAATCCTTTTTGTGCCTCCTGATCTGACTCTGCTCCTCTGTTTCCTGCACTATTCTTCCCACAGAAAATAAGGCAAAGGCCTCTTTCAAAGAACAAGCGATTGGATATGCAATTTCATAGTCCTGTGACTCTGGGTGTCCTTACTAGCTGTATTCGATAAGTGATCCAGACAGCCAAGAATGATTTACTGCTAGTCTCAGTTTCCCTTTGCACTAGGATTACAGTCTGGGAGGCTTTTCAACAGCGTATTCCCAACCCCATTTTTAATCAGTCTTTCACCCAGATTGGCCAAGAAAAAAGTAGTAAAATCAGAAGGAACGCTGGCATCTGTTATGTGACTCGGAACAGAACAGAGTTTGTCTCCATTCCATTTTCTGCAGCTCTAATTTTTTGGTGACCACACACAAATGGTTCTAATCAGCTTCCAAAAGGTTGTCAGTTTAAAATGTTTGCTCTTTGCATTCTTCTAAGAATGACTTGTAACTTTCAATGTCCCTTTTCCCCTTCACCTCTGAAAGCAAAGAGGATGTTGAAAAAACGGACAATTTCTTTTCTTTTTCCCCCTTTTGTTTCCTGACCAATTTCAATTTTCCATTAGCTGAACGCTCCTATTGAGGGGGTGTTGTGCAATGTAAGTGCAGCGGATATGGAAACCTCTTTATTATGCTTGGAATGTCAATTTGGACGTTTGTTTTAGTTGGACCATGCGAAACATGTTCATGGCAAGCACAAGCCAGCAGTTTGCTTCTTTAATGACCCTCTGCTAATGGGGCTCATGCTGTCAGTCAGTGATACATGCTTCTTGATCGCAGGTGAATTCAGGTGCTCATCGGTTTGGGGCCAATTGGAAGCTGACAATGCCCTTGTCAATCAAGCCCCCAAGAGACAGGAATTGGATATATCTTTTGGTACTTAAGAGGCAACATCCTTCAATCATAGTGCCATGGCATAAGAAGCCATTATAGGCCTTTTATTTTAAGATGACATTTAAAGTCTAAAATGGTAAGAAAAACATAAAGCTCCAAAGAAAGAAAGAAACTCGGTAGCCATTGCGACTTATCAACGTGAGAGAGCAGAAGTATTACCGAAGAAAGAAAAGACCAAATGCCCAGCAATCAAATGCATGCCTCTTTTCCAAAAATATTTTCTTTTTGCTATAGTATCTACAGTGAAATATATTCCTTTATAAAAACAAAAACAAGCCCTTGGCACAGGCCGGTATAATCACACATTTTGCACAAGGCCAGGCCAAGATGGAAAAATATTAAGTGTATTTTTCCTGAAGTTTTCCATATTTTTTGCAGTGTAAAAACAAATGTGAGATGCTCAGATTTTTTTGGATGAATTTCAGCAACATGCCACAAGAATGCCATCTAGCCAAAGAAACCCTAAAGTGCCGTCTTTCTGTATTGTAAACCACAGTACATTCATATTTCTGACATAAGAAAGAACACTACATAAGCAACTTCAGCTCTTAGGATAGGAGCCTCCACAGAAAGGCTGCACACCCCCTCCCTGGCCTGTGGAGGAAGATTTGTTCTCCTTATCTCCCTGCATATCTAGGCTCTGATCTTGCAAACACTTTTACATGGAACTACTCCTAGGCATGACCTAAGCATTTCATTGACTTCAGTGAGCTTTGGATCAGGACCCATGGGTGAAATTCTGGCCTCGTTGAAGTTCCTATTGACATCAGCAGGGCCAGGATTTCACCCCATGTGCATTAAGTTATTCACTTTTGTATTTGCAGAATCAGAACCCTACACAAAGCACCCAACCTATATGGATAAGCTCAGCATGTGGTCAGGAGTTTGGCCTTAGAGTTAAACTGCAAACACGTCTTTCGAAGACCTTTCCCTTCCTTTTCATTATATACATGAGGCTAAAAGAAGCAAAACTTCTTTGTCCAACATGAAGAATAGTGTCAAACCAAGAGTCATAACCATGCTGTGTAGAAACAATATGATTGATACCTTTCCTGGCTATACCAAATCCTTCTGAGGAGTGAAGACCTGGTTGATTCTCATGATCAGGGTCCAGTGTGCGAATAAAAGCCATTAAAAAAAAATCAAGTCATGTTTGATGATTTTAGGGAAAAATCCCTTTGTGCCAACTTGTGAGCCTAGCATTCTGGATGGAAATTAATTTCAACCCTAGTGAAGGCCATTAGCACAGTTTCTGAGCTCCTCACAAGGTTTATTGTATTTATCTTCACAACACCCCTGGGAGGTAGGGAAGTGCTGTTTACCCCCATTTTACAGATGGGAAGGCAGGGTGCACAAATGTAGGGGCTGTCACAGAGCCTAACGTATAGGTGCCTAGAAAACCACAGGGAGACACTGTGAAACACAAAGCCTGAGTTAGATGCCTAGGCTCCCCATGAGAGATAGGCGCCTTCAACTGCACTTTACAAAAGCCAGCATGTTAGGTGGGGAGCATCCTAAGGTAGCCAATGGGAGATGCCAAAAAGAAGGGGGTGTGCTAAGGCCCACCCCTCTCATGGTGATTGGCACCTAAGCCCAGACTTCAGGGAGGTGTCTCTCTCTGTTTTCAAAGCCGGGAGATAGGCACCTATGCTGCTTTTGCAGGGAGTGGAACCCCATCTCCTGCTCATAACTTTTAGCTCCGTGGTTGTCCTGGTTCAAATCTCCCCTCTGTCACAGGGGGTGAAGAAATTTGAATAGGAATCTGCCACCTCTTAGGCGTGTGCTCTAACCACTCGGTGATGGGATATTCTGATGAGGGGCTTCCTCAGTCTCTTCTGTTGTGGATGTTCTACTGCAGCTAAATAAATAAAAAGTCATGAGGGGGCGGGGGGGGGGGGGGGGGACTGGATCCTGAGCAAATGCGCTAACCACCAGCCTGTAGAGTCATGATTTCTCTTTGGCCCAAATGAGTCTTGAAGCTATTCCACTGTGGAGTGAGAAAAGGATTTGAGCACCTAAGCACTTTTGTGCCTCCAGCCCAAAAAGATTAAGTGACTTGCCCAAGGTTACACAGGTAGGTCATAGCACAGCAGGGACTTGAACCCAGGTCTTCCAAGCTCTGATTCTGACCTCTGCTGCTGCTCACGTGCTGAGCAATTTCTCAAGAAGTGGGAATTTTTCAGGGGAAAATGCATACAGGGAGGAAATATTTTAAATGGAAAGTATGAGGCCTGAGTGGGTGCAAAAGATGTCTCTTACTTCAGATTTCCTTGGGAGATGGCACAATTTTTGTAAAAGAATGGGTTTGCATATCTCATTGATTAATGTGTACTCTGCACCTACAGAACGATGAGGCCTTGGTGATCCAAAAGGGTGATCCTTAATGCTGGATCCTGATACCCCACTGATTGAGCAAATAGATTAGATAGATCAAACTGCACGTGTTAATGTCCAAAGAGATAAAAAAAAAATCAGCTTTTAAAATTAAATTTTAAAAGCATCCAATAATGGACTAATTATGTCACATTGAGTAGCCCATGGTCATCTCCAGAGCATACAAAGAAACATAAAAGGACAGTACTGGGTGGAACGTAATTGAAGTACTGATTATAATGATGTTCAACATCTCCCCAAGACACTGCATGTTAATGCTCGATAAATATTTTTTCAGCTGTTTTTGTGCAGAGGTGACAATGAGTGACTGATAACACCACATAATACTGGTAACTCTATGGGGTTTTATTGAGGGTTATCCCAGGAATACATCCTAACACATGCGTCCTACAGAGAGGTGACAGCATGAGTTTCGAATCAAACACCTGAGTTTAGCCAAGTTCAGCAGAAATTATTCCTCCTCAACACACCAGCCAGTATAAATCAGTCTAGCGCCATTGAGACCAATCAAGCTGTGCTGATTTATGTCTACTGGAGATCTAGCCCTTAATGTGGGGATGAGCAAACAGTATATAGACTAATCCCATTGTGTCAGAGATGCCCATGTAGCATAGTTGTGTTTTCCGATGTCCTTACGAGAAGAACCATACTTAAGAGACAATAGTTCCCAGAATGTTATCGTGTATGAGATGAGCAATATAGCACATACTCCTTAAGTAGCAACAAGATTGATGAACTTTTCCATACTGGGACTGCCTATTCCCATCTAGCTGGGATCTAGCTTTAATTCCCCACACCCCCCTCATTTGGTACTAAGGCAAAGGAAGGCTGGTCATGACCCCCCGACACTGATTTGTGACCTGCTGTGATGTTTTGGGGATCATTCAGACCAGTAAGGGGTTCTGTCACCACTTGGGTGCTTTTATGATGTGCAGCTTTAGTGCAGAGCCCTGACACCAGTAGCCTGCCAACAAGCATAACGTCTCCGCCGGGCTTCCCCCAGCCTAGTTACTCCTGGCAGGGTGTCTCCAACAGTCCTTCCAGTTCTCAGAGTCCCCAGCTCCATCCACCCCAAGTTCTTAACTACCGGACACTCAGACTTTCCTCTCTGGTTCATCACCCCTCCCCCCCCACAAAGCATGAAACCAGCCCCCAGACACCATCTGATTTTGGCACTACAGAGACCTGCTTGGTGTAAAACCAAACAAGATTATTTCATAGAAAAACCACAGACTCAAAGATAAAATAGTGAGGGAAAGCAAATACATAGCAATCATGCAGTAAATAAATATATAGATGCAACCGCAGGCTTTACACTTCTATTGCCTTTGAAGAGTTTCCCTGCTTGGCCTCTGCCATAGCAGCATGTGCACCCGCCAAGCTATTATCCCTTAGGGCAGGTTTACACCACAAATGCTGCATCGGTGCAAACTGAAGCAGTTTCATGAAGGTGCTCTAAGCCAACGGGAGAGAGTTCTCCCGTCAGCTTACTTGCACTCCCCAAGAGGCGGTCGCTATGGTGACAGGAGAAGCTCTCCCATTGACATAGTGCTGTCTACATGGCGGGGTTAAGGTCGGTCTAACTACGTCGCTATATGAACAATGTGGTTATACCCAAGTAAGTGTGTAGGGTTCATCTGGCCTCAGTTTCTGGATCAAGACCTTAGTTTCAAGCCTCCTTTTTAAAAGAGCTTTTTCCTTTTTCTCTCCTGCCATGGTGACACATGGCTTTGTCAAGATAGAGAAATTCTAAGGGATGTTTCAGTGTCTTTCCATAAACTCTAATGGCCTAACTTTTGTCTGTTCCTGGGTTGTATAAGGGTAGGTGTTTGGAGCTAGTTTCGTCTGCTTGAGGGGGCAGCCCCCGCCACATGCCTGGCTGCCCTTCACTCTGCTAGGAGGTAGAGCTGAAGCTGCATCAAAGATTATCAGCACGGTTTTCTATATACAGAAATACTTAACTTCATAACCATAACCTATATACATATCTCATAATGATTATTAAGCTTATGATTACAAGCTTTCATAAAAGAGCTTACTCAACATATTTTGATACACGGTAACTTTGCACACCATCAGTTGGTTCCATGGCCCATTCTTGGGGGTTCAGACCCCCTGTTCTCCCCTTGCGGGGACTGGACTCTGAAAGATATCAAGGTGTTGTAAGGTCTAGGTAAGTACCAGACACCCTATATCAGAACACAGACCTGCTCATATGTATATGCACCATTTTAGATCACATTTCCCTATTTCCTTGGGGAATATATGAATAATGAATGATAAAATTAGGCTTATATTGTGAAATTTCACTATAGTTCCTAACTTTGATATATCGGTGACTGGAGCAGAATTGTTAATTGCTGATAGCAGAAGCTAGATAATCTAAAACAACTGCCTACATGTAATGGAAAAAGGGAACTTTGCCCAACAAAGCCAGTAAACATCTATGTGCCATGGGCATTGTCAAAAGCAATAGGGAAGCATTCAGTTTTTCTTTCTATCTTCCTTTTGGTAATATCTGGCATAAATGCTTGCTTTACAGAGGCATGTAGCCTGAAAATATTATGCTCTGTTTTCATTATTTTAAGCAAATTTTCTTTTGCTATTTTTAAATAATGTGAATACTAGAGCCTGGGGAATGGCTAAAATTATGTTGCCTTTTTTTAGCAGACCAGAAAGTAACTAAAAGAATTTGAGGATAAATTAGGACGTTACTTGTGCCAGCACATAAATTACATAGATTTAAAGAATCACAGAAATGTAGGGCTAGAAGGGACCTCAAGAGGTCATCTAGTTCAGCCCCGTGCACTGAGGTACAGCTTTCTATACCTAGATCATCCTTGACAGGTGTTTGTCTGCCTCATTCTTTAAAACCTCCAATGACAGAGATTCCATAGCTTCCTTTGCTAACCTATTTAAGTACTTAACTATTCTTATAGTTAGGTAGTTTTTCCTAATATCTAACCTAAACTTCTCTTGTTGCAGATTAAGCCCATTACTTCTCGTCCTACCTTCAGAAGACATGGAGAAAAAAATATCACTGTCCTTTGTATAACAGTCTTTAACATATTTGAAGACTATTATCAGGTACCCCTTCAATCTTCTTTTCTCCAGACTAAACAGGCCCAGTTTTTTAACCTTTCCTTATAGGTCAGGTTTTCTGAACCTCTTGTCACACTTGTTGCTCTCCTCTGGACTCTCTCCAATTTGTTCACATCTTTCTTAAAGTGTGGTGCCCAAAACTGGACAGTACTCCAGATGAGGTCTCACCAGTGCCAAATGGAGCGGAACAATTCCTATCCACACCTCTTCCATACGACACCCCTGCTAATACACCCCAGAACATTAGCCTTTTTTTGCAATTACATCATATTGTTGACTCATATTCAATCTGTGAGCCACTATAACCCCGCCGATCCTTTTCAGTAGCACTACCACCTGGCCAGTCATTCCCTGCTTTGTAGTTATGCATTTGTGTTTTTCTTCCTGAGTGTAGTACTTTGCACTTGTCTTTATTGTTTGCCCTCTGTTATTATGGGAACATAATACTGTAATAACAGGTAGCATTTACCTAGTGGTTTACATCTTAACAGTGGTGTGAAACTAATTTGTGTTGGGGTGAATATTATTCCCCATTTTACAGATTGGGAAACTGGCATAGACGGCTCATTATTTGTTGTTTCGGTACATAATATATTTAACAGTGAAAGCTAAGATAAGAGGAAGAAATAAGAGTGAAGGAAAGGATGTACAATAAAGAGTTGAACTTGAAAAAAATTCCAGTATGCTGAAGTTCCCTGTGAGTGAATGCAATTGCTAAAGATAAAAGACTCAATATACTGGGAACCTTTTAGTTTTGCCTAGAAAATAGGTATGCATAAATGCTGCAAAAAAACAGCATTAAGTGTTTGCACTCCCCTTGGACTCTGTACCGTTTACTCCTCTCGGGAAGATGAGTAATGTGTGCTGGATGAAGGTACATAAGTCTGTATCGGGGCACACACACACTGAGTGCTAAGCAGCGTCTTCATTCTGGAATACGTCTCCATTCCAGAGGAGCCGGGGAGCAGCTTCTCTATTGCGTTTAGGGGAACCCTTGTTCGGAGTGGGGAACTTTTTCCCTGCACTCTCTCTCTCTGTGTCTTTTACATTATATCCATTGGTGCAACTTGCAGCCAAAATTTGGGCAAAAATACTTAACAAAAATTACTATCTCCTCCATTCTTTTGCCTATGTTTAAAAATTCCCATGACACTCACAAAAGGAATCTGTTTCAAAAGTCTGACAAGGATGACAAAAGACTTATATGTATTTATTGTACTCATAGGGGCCCCGTCTTACCCTAGTGTCTGACCAGATCACAACATTTAATGTATTCATCGTCAGAACAGCCCTGTGAGGTAGGGCAGATCTTAATTCACACTGTATAGTTGGGAAACTGAGGCATAGAGTGGCTAAAGAGAAGACTGAGAGGGGACATAACAGTTTTCAAGTACATAAAAGGTTGTTTCAGGGAGGAGGGAGAAAAATTGTTCTTCTTAACCTCTGAGGATAGGACAAGAAGCAATGGGCTTAAATTGCAGCAAGGGCGGTTTAGGTTGGACATCAGGAAAAACTTCCTACCTGTCAGGGTGGTTAAGCACTGGAATAAATTGCCTAGGGAGGTTGTGGAATTTCCATCATTGGGGATTTTTAAGAGCAGGTTGGACAAACACATGTTAGGGATGGTCTAGATAATGTTCAGTCCTGCCATGAGTGCAGGGGACTGGACTAGATGACCTCTCAAGGTCCCTTCCAGTCCTATGATTCTAAATGACCAGCCCAAGATCACCCAAGTCTGTGACAGAGCAGGGAATTGAACTCAGGTTTCTGAGTCCTGGGCTGAGTTGCTGTTTGTGATCAAGTGGGCCCTAAGCACTGAACCAACCTTCCTTTAGGCCCACGGTACAAGCAGGAGTTAGCAGGACACATGTGCCATTGCAAAAATCCTGGGGACCCCACCATTGTTTCTGAGCTATACCTACCTCAAGGTGCATCACAACCACCCTCCCAGGTTTCTCAACTTCCTTTAGTGACCCTAACGCCATCGATGTTCACCTTATGTACACAACAGCATCACGGTAGCCTGCCTCTTGATATACATTGTAAGCATCGTTATAGACTTTACCCAGACCAAATTCCGTCTTCCCCATCTTTCACCTAGTTCTCCAGTGGGTGAATCTAGATGTTGGCCATAAATCAGTGTAACAGCAGCAGATCGGTATATCGTTTCTTGTGGGAGGGAACAAGCAGAACTTTGTTACAAATTCATTCATGGATGAAACAGCCTTTAAGTCTCTAAAACTACTTGTCATTTCCTCATTCCTTGATGCCGGGTCTTCTTTAGCTTCCATGAAGCCTGTGAGAGGCCATTTGTATTAATAGCTCTAAGGTTTTGCATTTCCTGGATCCGAAGCACTAATGAAAAATCCTTCCTGATGCTTCTCTAGGGGAAAGGCAGTTTCCTCCATCTCCCCATCCCTATCAGCACATCTGATCCAGCCAGTCAGCTGACCTTCGGGACATTTATGTCCTATGACAGATTTACATGAAACATCTGCCTCTTCTTGGTGGGGTGGGTATTTTATAGTTAAAGGCCACGGGCTATCTCAGGACATGAAATAGTTCTTGCTTCTCAGACAACTGTTCATGGTCTCAGGAGGGGAAATAGCAATTGGACCTTTTGCCCTGGCTGACTTATCATACTGCTGCTTCTGCCCGACTTGGGCTTCCTCTAGGGTCTGTTAAGTAAGATCCTTCATCCTGTATAATTATTTCCCCATCCTGATTCTCAATACTGACTTGACAGGGGAGAGCAGTTCAAAGAATATGAGCGGTGGATGCCTGTGTTTTTGATCTGTGCAGAAGCTGGTATGGGAACTCCTTCGAGCTGATACCTACATTATTTTTGGAGCACATTATTCTTCCTAAGGATCTAGATGAACGGCTCTGGAGATTTATGGGAATGATGTTTATGGTGGCATTCCTATAAGCAGAGACAGGTGAGTTTGACCCATGAGATGATGCCCTTACACATTGCAAATGGTCAGTGCTTAGGAATGTTGGGATAGCTTTGTTGTCCACACAGGAACCTTCGCTTACACTCAGTTCTACTCCATTGATGTCAGTGGGATTACGCCTTGAGGAGGTATTATTCACTGTGATAAGGATATGGCAACCTAGTCCTGATTAGTTGGGGGAGGCCGAGGGGTACTACCATGTTGGAAAATACTGGAATTACCTTGCTGATACCTCTTGCATTTATTTATTTATTATGATAGCAGCATGGATGTGCGGGGCACTTTACCGACCAATAAGGAGATGCTGCCAACAATGACAGAGGAAAGGGAGACAGGGAAATATTTGGGAGGAAAGATAAAAAGCTCACTTTTTTGCCGCATTATGTTTGAGCCCATAGCAAGAGCTCCATAAAGATGTCAGACAGACACACCGAGGCGCGAGATTGCACAGGGAGCCAGAGCAGGAGCAGAGAGGTACATTTGTGACTTATCAGTATAATGGAATTACACTGACTTGTGCCCTGGGTGAATTTGGCCTATTGATTAGTTTTTCCCCACACACAAGCACTGCAAAGGGGCTAATATTTATTAGCCCATTTTATTGTTGAGTAAACAAAGATGCCGCGAGGCTAAGCAATTTACCCAAGGTCACCCGGCGAGTCAGGATTAAAACGCAAAAGTCCTAACTCCCACGTAACACCAATCACAACACTGTGACACATGGAATGATTAGTGTAAATATCAGAGATAAAACTACTTTCAGGGTAGGGCTGATATTGGGCCATAGTTTCAAAAATACAAAACAAGAATTGGGTTTCATATTGTCACACAGCAATTTGCAGGGGGCATAGGTGTGTTACTTTGGCTATGGGAGCTTGATGCTGTCTATTCATCAGTGAGAGAGGTTTTCATCATATACAAAAACAAGTTCTTACAATGCTACTGCCCCACACTTATACTCTAGTGATACTTGCAGTCTGGGCTATGAGTGTAGTCTACTGTATTTTATTATGAGCAGTATTGTGCTACATGCCATATTATATATACGGAGTGAAATCCTGGCTTTATTGAAGTAAATAGGTTAAATCCTGTTTCCATATAAGTTAATGGAAGTTTTACTGTGACATCTTGAATCTAAAAAGAGAGGCATTTCTAAAAGTTACCTTAAAATATTCTCTAAAGATCATCACTGAAAGAGTTAACATGTAGAGCCTCCCCTCCCTCACCCCTTGATGTTCTAAACCTTTTCTAAGCTACCACCTTCCCTGAAGTGATTGTCCGCTCTCTGTGAACCAGACTATTTAAGCAGCATGAATCCTCTGAGTTTCAGTCCCTGGGCCTCCCTGCAGTTGTTAAATAGCTTAGTTCATGTAGTTTGCCAAGCAAAGGGCTGCCTGTGACTAAAAAACACTGTGCCGTTTTAATAGCTGTAATCTAGTGGGCCAGTAACTGTACCAATGGGGTACAGTCAGAAACTGGGAAGGGGCCATTTGCAAGTAATTTTGCGTTTCCGCTAGGAACAGGGAGCTTGGTGTGTGAGGAATGTGATGAAGTCTGACATTTTAGAGGTAAATGGACTAGTCAGTTTTTGTACATTTTCCACTTTGCTGGTAAATTCTTATTTTCCTGAGAAAACACAATGACCAAAACACCAGTGAAATTTGGTTTCCTTTCCTCCTTAAGGAATGTTAATCTCCAGACTGATCATTCTGATTTTGACTTCACACTGGAACTGACGAGAGATGCTGTTTATTCAATACTCTTTTATGCTCCCTAACATTACCATGCATGTCTGGGAAACATGCTCCTTCTTAGGGCTGGTCCACACTAAACCCCCGGGTCGAACTAAGATACGCAACTTCAGCTACGTGAATAGCGTAGCTGAAGTCGAAGTATCTTAGTTCGAACTAAAAAGCACTTACCGCGGATCCAGACGCAGCAGGCAGACTCCCCCGTCGACTCCACTTACTCCTCGCGCGGAGCAGGAGTACCGGTGTCGACGGCGAGCACTTCCGGGATCGATTTATCGTGTCTAGACGAGACGCGATAAATCGATCCCAGAAGATGGATTGCTACCCGCCGAATCAGGCGGGTAGTATAGACGTACCCTTAGTGTATTGTCATGCTCACAACACAAGGCACACAGTTACTTCAAGGGGAGCATTACCTAGTGATTCAAATCAGATACTGAACTCTTCTTGGTGGCAAGCGCAAATAGTCTTAGTTAATGGAGCTATGACAATTTATAGCAGCTGTCCCTTGGGCTCTAGTCTGGGCTGCTTCACTGACATGTAGTGTAACTCAAAAGGAGTCACTCAGTCTCTCTCCGCCTCAGTTTCCCCCCAATCTGAAAAACAGAGATTGCCTGGGTTACAAGGTTGATATGGCACTTTAAAATTAATGTTTGTAAAGAACTTTGAGATCTATCTATCTATCTATCTATCTATCTATAAATAAAAGTGTAAAGGATCACTCATATAAGTGCAAAGGACTATTTAAAATATAAATCAAAGTATTATTATAAGAAGTCTATTCCAGAGACCCATGCATGGCTTGGATTCAGTAAAGTATTTGCTGTTAGAATCCTTTCTAGTGAAAAAATGTTTCAACAGCAGCTAGTTAAATATTGTGATTTCATATGGCGCCGTTATTTACAGTGTGTCGTTATCTTTAACAACATCTATTTATAATGATCTTTATGAGATAATAAACAATGCTATCCTATTAACAGTGACCTCAAAGTTCAGCCAAGAGCACGAGGAAGGCTGCCAAAATAGCTAGGTGGCCTTTCTTGCAGTCTTGCGGAACACAGCTGACTTTTATTTTTATTTTCAGGTCTAGCAATATTAATACCCAAATAAATATAAATTAGAGGTGTTAAGTGAAATTTATGGATCATGAAGGTGTGAATCAGATGGCACCAGCAAAGTGTGGATTCAGGTATAGGCTAGGCATGCAAACTGCTCTCGTGTGGTTCTGCCAATACTCTAATCTTATCTGTAGCATCCCAGGCATTTTATACCTTTGGCGTTTGAAGGAAAATCTGTTGGCTTGTCTTCTGGAAAGCTTGTCCTAGGGGCAAAGACAGTTCCTGGTGTAGAGGGAGTTGTTTGTATAGGTGGCTTGGTGGCAGGATGTAGGTTGAGGAAAGTCTGGTGATGTAATTAATGCCAAGTTTAACGGACTCCTTGCAGAAGAGGAAAGTCATTGTACCACTATTAAGAATAGGACTACTAGTACAACCACATGCTGGGGTTCAGGGAACAGATACAGGCATTGCCAAAGAAAGAGATGGACATCTCTGATTCCGAAATGTCATGTGAGTAGCATGTTCTGTGTTGAGCCCTGTTTGCTCCTTAGGTTCTTAAAGAGTGTCCGCTGGAGCCCTGCAGTTCTCAGAACTCTTCCTAGTGGTCCACAAAATGAAAGAATTTTGCAAACCAAACGATGTGGGAGTCTGGAAAGAGAAAAGGATGCTTGAGAGGTTCTTTCAGTGACAAAGTAGACTGCGGAGTGAAAAGCTGGAGAATGGCTGATCCAGACAACCGTTCCTGTGTGAAAGCGCTGAAATACGAGCTGACCTTACTGTGCTCCTCATCACCATGTATCATTCCCGCAGCAGCCTTTTTATGCCATGGGCAATAAACAGTCACTTTTATACTAATGTCTGTATGAAAAGCTTGCTGCTCTCATTGACCAAGAAAAAACCCATCCTACTCCAACAGTGCTGGACGGTATAGAACCAACTGGATTGCACACCCCTGCTCTGAAGCTTTCTTCTGCTTTCACCAGATTATTTATTGCTGTGTTCCACACTGGGAGGAAGAGAAAGTTTTACGCAATGTCTTCATATTTAAAAACTAAGCAGCTTCTATAAAGGCCTCCTGTCACAGTCTGGGTATTAATGTGTTATGCTTTAAATGGCAACCCACAGCTAAATGCATTCTATGCTATGGATCTGGCTAGCGTATGTGCTATGTTGACACAAATTATGGCATTATATAGAATATGATATCTGATATTATTTTTATTATAATACCAAGATCAAGGCCTTAGAATGACTCATTCCTGAAGCACTTACATTTAGAGATGTGCGAATAACTGATTTTTCAGATCACTGGCAATTCTGGAAAAAAACATGTTTTGGGGTGACCCCAAAATGAACTTTTTTGGTGACTCAAAAATATTAAATAAAGTCATTTGGGGTTGAACGGACCATTTAAGTTTTTACCAAAAATTCAATGTTTTGTTTAGATTTTTTTAAAGTTAAAAACATAAATAAAACGTGAAGAACATTTCCAAAACAAAAAGTTGTTTTTAATCAAAAAGGATTGAAACAAAACATTTTTTTTCTTTTAACATCAACAATTTGGCAAAACCAACATGAATTCACAAAATGTTCAGTGTTGCTGAATATGCATTTTTCGCTAGACAAAAGTTTCCCTCAAAAATTTCACTTAGATCGACCTACATTGTAAATAGATCAGACAAGATGGTGTTATTATCCTAATTTTACAGATGAAGATCGAAATCAAAGAGACATTAAATGACTTATCCGTGGTCACACAGGAAGTCCACTGAAGGATCAGGAAGCTAATTCAGTTATACCTTTTGCTCTATTCAGATTAGCTAAACCTTCACATCTCCATTAATACAATACAGGGCCCGAAGAGAACCTTAAACTCTACATACCCTGTTCAGCCCATGCTTACTGAATGTGGATGTCTAGACCACACATGGAAGTTAGTGAACACCAAACTTGGCTTTTTAGGGGTACCTAGCATACCAGGTTACCCAATTGCCTACTGTACAAGAGAGAGAGCCTGGATCACTTGGCCTGGTGCAAGACCTGATGCTTGACCCAGACGCTATGAATCAAAGTTAGGCCCAGGGCCGGATTTCCATTTGGCACAGTAGGGACGTGCCTGGGGCATCTGTGTTCTAGGGGTGCCTTACCTCTTTAAAACCGTGTGCAACAGAAAGGTCAGCTGTCGGTAGGGGGGGCACTGAAGATGCTGTGCCTAGGGGCGCGTCAGGTGTACATCTGGCACTGGTTAGGCCATGTAGTAAAGTAGATGTTTACAAATTCACTGTCCAATATATGACCTTGGAAAAAATATTGCTAATGTTGCTAAAACACAGGCACTTTTAGGAAACAACAGCTTCTGGATATGTGTGAGCACACACGTGAAAAGGTTAGCCCAGAGACACCAGATAAGAGGAGGTTTTGCCCAAGACACCTTGAGCATGATACAAGGGGAGGTAACAAGCAGATGTCATGAAACACATAATGTGGTACGTAAGTTGCTTGTCTCAGTCTATAAATGCCAGGGTACCTCACCTTAACCCTTTGTGTGGGGGACAGCAGAAATTCCCACTGCTGACCGAGCCATTCTTTGCCACAGGGCACTTATCTGTTAGTGTCCCTGTATCCAAGGAAACAGGATGCTAGGACTTTGTATTGAGGGCAATAAGCCTGGCTGAGTGCTTTTGTCACTGAACAGAGTCTGTAGTCTTTCTGGGTACTACCATCGAGGTCTGCTGAGCCAGATATCTGCGCAGGGCTGGGACAATACGCGGAGAGAGCACACACACACCTAACTGACAACACATATAGGCACTGAAGGTGCTTCAGTATCAACTTGCTCTAACCAGTTTTTGACAGCTAGGAAAGTTTTCAACATGACTGAGTCAAGCACATCATCTCTCTCCTTGCAGTAGACTCAGACTCTATCAGAGTCCAGAGGCATCATGCATCAGGCTACTGATGGGGGAGGACACCCGAGAGAGGAAGAGGAGGGTATGGCAGAGGAGACAAATCTATGCCCTCACACTCTTAAAAAGGCACTCCTGCAGTTCCTGAATCACACTGACCTGGCCCATTTTCAGTTTGCGTGCAATCCCCCTAGCTACAATTCCAACCAGTAAGGGCTCTGTTTTCATTTTTTATTCCAAACTATTTGTGGAATAATGTGGTTAGCGCTGAACACCTGGTGCATTTCACCCCAGAGATGGCTGAATTTTGGTGGCTGGTGAAAGAAGACCTGCATAGTAAGGTTTGTACTGTGCTTTGGGATCCTTTGGAATAGAAGTTGCTAAGTGATTTGGTATTTTTTATCATGCAGCTTTGAGGTGTATTTTTCATTCTGGCCAATCACTTGGCCCTTCTATATGTTTCCTTGGCAAACAATGGGGTCCTAATTCATATCCCAGCATAAAAACTTGGACTTCCCTCAAGGAAAGTGAAGGAGGGGGAAAAAATCACACCCAAGTTTTTTTCTGTAGAGAAAGCAAAATTATGTTTGCTGTAATATCAGATATCCAATGGTGGCAGGGTCAGTACCTCAATCCATTCCTGCTATGAATAACAACCTGAAAAAATGAATGTGTCAACCTCTTCAGGCCTGAGCTATCTCAAAGTCCTTTGATCCCTCAACTCATGACTGCTGGCCATCAAAAGTGTTTTCTCTCCATATTTTCCCTTGACAGGTTCAAAGGAAAATCAATTACATTATTAAAACTTGAATTGCTTTCCTGTATGAAATTATCACCTATAAAAAGATACCTTTAACTGGGGACTGTAAAGAAATAAATTACCTCCCCTCACACACCTCTGAAATGCCCTTGCTAAATCTGACCTGAAGCATGAATCCATTTGGGGGTGACAGCAATTTTAATGTGGCTGAAATTATAGTTTCATTTTCTTCCCAGTGGTATCTATTTATTTATTTTATTTTTTACAACAGTCCAGCTGAAGGCTAACACTTGACTTTAATGACTGCTGAGGAAAACATATTAGTGGGGTGATATATTGTATCGCTTTACTTAACAGCTGTGCTTTCCCTAGTTCAAAAGAAAATGAGGTCTCAAGTAGAGAAGAGTGTTATTAAGAAAATACAGGTTGACTTCAGACCAATGGTATGTACCCTGAAGGCTGCTTTCCAGGTCACAGAGCAAGAGAGGGGCTGGGGAGATGCAAATGATCTACCCTGGAATAAAGGGGTTAACGGCTATATACAGTCCTTGATCCATATGCTGAATTCCCTCTGGTATCTATGAGAGTTAGTTCAGCATGAATGGCTAGTGTCACCGAGGATCTGCTTCTGAACCACTGAAGCTAATGGGACTTTTACCATTGATCTCAATGGGAGCTAGATGAGGGCATAAGCCTCTACAGTTTGAAATTATCCCTCAGTCTTGCCTAGTACCGCTATTTTGCACATAACTGTATATTCTGAGAGTCAAAGATTAATACATCTGAAGGCCAGAAGGGATCATTTTGATCCTCTAGCCTGAGCAACAGAAGCCAAAGAACCTCACCCAATTATCTCTGCATCAGGACAAGAACTTCTGATTGAGCTGTAACATATCTTTTAGAAAGACATGTAGGCCTCATTTACAATGATGGAGAATCCACCACAACCCTTAGTAAGTTGTGAATCTTGGTTGTAAGGAAGAGGGAAACTCAGCATGTATAATGCTGTAGGTCACACTTTATATAAATGTTCCATTTCTAAATAGTTTATAAAGGGTGAATAAATATATGTTTGTTTGTTTGTTTGTATTAAACTGATGTTTTAATAAATGGTATATTAATGGTTAGCGATTGTTACGGAGTCCAACAAGCCGCTTACGACCTTGGCTTATAACCATCTATAATACTGTCATGATCAGTGCAGACAATAGCTCCACCAATAGGTAGTGCATTATCTTTATCTTCAGGATAAGTTGTTGTCTTGATATAATGTTTTGTTGTGATTGGTTGGGGAGAAAGTACTAAAAGGAAGTTAAGTCCTACCTATGTGTGCTGGAGTTGTTACCTGCAGTGTTCCAAATACCTTGTACTGATGTGCTTATAACTCTTCTACAACACATGGTACTCACATGTATAATATTCGTATAAAATCTATCAAGAATTTATTTACCTTTTACAAGTCATTTCTAAATGTATATTTCACTGTAAAATGTGACTGTCTTGTGTATACTTGAACTTTCAGAATGATTTTTTTTTACTAGTACTCTATGCTCTTTCCCAGAAGAACACATCAAAAGTCAGTGCATTTTTCATTTTTCCTATTGCAGCTATTTGGAAGATAAATAGATGAACATTCAGGCAAGTCCTCCAGTCAGCATCTCCATAGGAATGTAATTGTGGGGACAAAGCACCTTAGCCTAGTCCAGGGGTTCTCAACCTTTTTCTTGCTGAGGCTCCTTTCAACATGCTATAAAAATGCCAGGGACTGGCGGGGGAGCATGGGACTCCGGGCCGTGGGGGGACCCTTGGGCATAGGCATAGTTTTACTTCTATTTTTTGGGGGGGGCAAGAGCTGGTGGGGCTCGAGCCAGCTCCACACAGCAGGGTCCAGGGAGGGAGCGACACCTCCACCCCGATTCACTCAGAAGGCCACCCAGTCTGTCTGGGCAGTGGGGGGACGCAACCAAAAAATATAACTCAAAGTGGGGACTCAGTTCAAAAGTTTTAAAATTGCTCAGGGTGCACGGAGGGGGTAGCTAGGGGGCTGTGCGCAGGCCTGGGGTAGCTCAGGGTGCAGGGAAGAGATAGCCAGGGGCTGTGTTTGGGCCGGGGGGTAGCTCAGGATGCAGGCAGGGGGTAACTAGGGGCTGTGTATGGGTGGGGGGCTCCCAGTGCAGCTTCCAACTTCGGGGAGGATGCTGGGGCTCCTGGCTTCAGTCCCCCGCTGCTCCTAGCTTGAGGGAGGAGGTTTACCAGCTTCAGACCCACGTTGCTCCTGGGTGGGAGAGGGGGGGTGCTGGCTTCAGCCCCACGCCACTCCTGGCTTCAGCACTGGGGTTTGGGGAACCAGGTTTCAGCCACGGGGCTCAGCAGCCCCCCTGAAAGGGCTCACAGACCCTCCCAGGGGGCCGTGGACCCCTGGTTGAGAACCGCTGGCCTAATCTACACGTACAGTAACTCCTCACTTAACGTTGTAGTTATGTTCCTGAAAAATGCGACTTTGAGTGAAACTATATTAAGCGACTCCAATTTCCCCATAAGAATTAATGTAAATAGGGGAGGTTAGGTTCCAGGGACATTTTTTTCACCATACAAAAGACTATTATATATATTTATATATATACACACACAGTCTAAGTTTTAAACAAACAATTTAATATTGGTACACAACGATGATGATTGTGAGGCTTAGTTGAGGTGATGGAGTCAGAGGGTGGGATATTTTCCAGGGAATGCCTTACTGCTAAATGATGAACTAGCAATTGGCTGGGCCCTCAAGGGTTAACTCATTGTTGTTAATGTAGCCTCACACTCTACAAGGCAGAACGAATGGAGGGAGGGGAGACAGCATGGCAGACAGAGACACACAACATGTGGGTGTGAGAGAGAGACGTGCATTTCCCCTTTAAGTATGCTGACCCCACTCTTAAGTACACTGCCTTGTTAAGTAGATCAGCAAGTTGAGGCTGCAGCTGCTGCCAGGAAGCTCCCTCCGTCCTGAGCCCTGTCGTGTGTCCCCCCTGCTCTATGGAAGATGGAGTAAGCGGCATGCAGGAGCAGTGGGAGGGGACATCCTGACATTAGCCCCACTCTTCGTCCCCTCCCCTCTCCCACCCACAAAGCAAGTAGGAGGCTCCAAGGTAGAGGGCAGGAACAGCACATGGCAGTGGGGGGAGGGACAGCTGAACTGCCAGCAATTGATAGCCTGCGGGGCAGCTGCCGCATAGGGAACTTAGGGGAACAGGGAGTTGATAGGGGGGCTGCCGATCCACCCTGGTTTCAAGCCCCCACCAGCTTGCTGCAATGGGCTTCTCTTCCTGCAAGCAGTGGACACAGCAGGCGGCTGCCAAACGATGTTATAAGGGAGCATTGCACAACTTTAAACGAGCATGTTCCCTAATTGATCAGCAACGTAACAACAAAATGTTAACCGGGACGACTTTAAGTGAGGAGTTAGTGTACTTATACCAGTACCAAAACTATGTCAGGTAGGGGTAGGATTTTTTACTGATGTAGTTATGCCTGTAAAATCCCTAGTGTGGACACAGTTATACCGGTATAAAGGTGTCTCATGCCAGTATAGCTTATTTCCCTTCCTGTGCAAGGGGAAGATAATTTTTAAATTATTATGTAGGAATAACTGTGTCCATACTAGTAGGAGTTGTACTTATTGAACTATATCAGTACCGTTAAAGCAGCATAACGTTTTGTGTAGACAAGGCCTTACAGTAACTGATAATTGCCATACATCATCTCTTTCCATGTTCTGGGATGGAAACAACCTAATGGACAATGTTATATCAGGAAGGATGGCTCTGTTGCAAGCAGCTGATATGAAGGCATCAGCTCAGTCATTTTGCTTCCTTCCTGCCACTAAGCATGGAGCAGGAAACATAGGCCACTAGCTCTGCCCCTCAAGAAAAAAAAAAGATAAAAAGGAAGGAAGAAGCAAGAAACAAGGATAAGAAGAAGGGAAGAAATGGCAGAGAAAAAGCATGATTGCCAACTCTATGGCTCAAACTCAGATGGAAAGCTCCATTCCAGGGCTGTGAATAGGAGGAAGGATATGAATTTCCACTAAAGTAACCCTTCTCCTTTCCAAAGATCCCAAGAGCTCCAGTGACTTTCTCAAAAAGTCCCACTGATGAAGCTTTGCTGAAAAATACCAATGAGAAACAAAACAAATCAATCTAGCATTTGTTTTCTCATACTTTTTACCTCTTGTGGTACTGTGAGAAATTCTCCTGTTCCTGCAATGCACTATTATGGTGAGTTTATCTTGCCCCAATAAGATAAATACTAACTTCATAGTTTGTATCTCTGTAAACATACACATTCCAGGTCCAAAGGATTGGCTCGGGTTAATTACTGACATTCTGTCTGTGATCCTCACAAATAACAGAGGTGAAGAAATTACATTTTCAGTCCAGTGGGCATATACAGAACAGACCCCCCAAAAGCAGGTAAATAGCCTGATTTAAATTCCTCCTATAACTTTCAGAGGGGTAGCCGTGTTAGTCTGTATCAGCAAAAACAAAGAGGAATCTTTGTGGCACTTTAGAGACTAACAAATGTATAAGCTTATGCCCAAATAAATTTGTTAGTCTCTAAAGTGCCACAAAGACTCCTCTTTTTTTCCTATAACTTGTAATTATTGTACTTTCTATATCTCAAATCTATCTATCTATACAGATGTGGACAGATGGCTGGGTGGGTGGGTTGGGCTGGCTGGACAGGTATCCAGATGGAAAGACCGTAAAACGTGTCTCATTTCTCTTACCATAAAGATGGGAAACCTTGTTTTCAAAGGGGAAAAACTACAAGGGATTGTCTTCTTTGTTATTTGTCTGTGAAACACCTACACAATGTTGCCCTAAGCTTTGAATGACTAGGTGCTATTGTAATACAAAGAAAAAATAATAATTATGAGTCATGCAGGGAAATAGAAAACCTTCAACATACTGGGAAAACAATTTCATGACACCAGCCCTACTTGCCATTTTACCAGTCACTGGAATCCCAAAGAAGTATTTACACAACGTATGTCCAGAACCATATCACAAAGCTAATCAAAGGGCATTTCCTCTTTTCTGCTAAGATTTGATGTAAAAGTTTTTCACAAGTTATAGTTGTTTCCTCAGGGATGCAGAGCGCTGGGTTACCATTCTTGGCTCTAGTTCTGTCTATGGGGCAAATTCTTGGTCTCATGCAAACTTTCAGGTCCTGTGCTCAGCAGAAGGCATGCAAAGGAGCATGTACGCAGCAGAATGTGATACTTCTTGCACATATTTTTTTTACACACAATAAGAAATCCTGGCTTCACTGAAGAAAAATTTTCATTGACTCCAATTGGGCCAGGATTCTACCTGTTGGAATAGAACTCCATTTATCTCACCTCTCTTTCTAAGGAACGTCTAATTGTTTATTGAGTCCCAATATCCAAGTAGTTTGGATACTTGGGATTCTAACTATCAATCACAGTAAAAAGTAGCAGATCATCTCTCTTTAATAACTTTCATGACAAATTTTAAAAATCTTACCCCAGTGACTTCTTCAATCTTGCTCTATTTCTGCAACATCATTGTGCAATAGAAATATCTTCCAAATGTTTAGGTTACAGGAGCAGAATTCAATCCACTCAGCACTTTAAAGGAGATAAGATATAAAATGTGCCTTCTCTTTAAAATAAACATGACACAATGCAAAGAAGAAAAGCAGTTTCAATAAGTGACTAAAACAGGTCGGTCTTTCATTTCCGATTCATCATCTGTTTGTCAAATCAAGTCCCTCTACCTAGGGAAATTACCCTATTAATCTAAAAATTGAGCACTGCAGAGACTTCCTTGGCCTGGAACCTTGTAATCTGAGGATCTAAGAAACAATCACATTAATTTAATAGCATATACAAACAATTATTTCTCTGTTATATTACATTTTCACTTGGCTGTATTCAGCCACCATGGGAGGAAATCTCCATGAGGTTTTCTTTACAGAGATTTGACCCCATCTGAACTCACCACTCCCCTTGGAACAGGTTGCGGGGCTTGTCTACAATAATCAGTTGAAGATCCTCCAGGCCAGGAGAGGGAACATGCTCCAAAGCTGAGAACACTTTCCTAAAGCAATGAACCTCCTCTACTCTCCAAGTGGGCACTATAATAGAAGTGTGACTGACACAAGACAACTGATAGAGACTGCTAGCATGTATTTCCTGGCCCCTGGCCAGTACACACTCCTTCCAGTACCTACTATTACATGTGCCTCTAGAGATGCCAACAAACTCACCCGATGGTTCACAGGGAGAGAGGTAATCTGAGGCCTGACTACATAGGACTTTATCATCTAGCAGCGGGACCTTGTATTGCTCCCAGAAGCAGATGGGAAGCCAAACCAGTTCAGGATGAATGTATGAAAAATAAGAGGAAATATAGAAAAAAAATGAATATCAGACTAGAAAGAGATGGGCGTGCTGGAAACGGCACACGAGGGCTCCATAAACAATATGGGCTGAATTCAAATCTGATGCGAGTGCTTTACAGAGCCAGGGCTACATCTGCTGAATTTGGAACTTTGGCGAAATAACGACAGGCTGTGTTGCCACTCATGAAAGAATGCCACTATTCTGGTGACTGTCATCATAGCAGCCAATCATAGTTTCCATTCTGCAGTGGTTGAATGGGCAGGGCTTTGTGCTAATTGCTATTTAAGAAAGGGGGGAAAGAGGGAGAGGAAACAGACAGTTTATGAAATACCAATGCTTACACACACACCGCTACAGAGAGGCAAGGAACAGCCGCAAACTTCCAAACTATTTTTAGCCCATTTACGAAAATCGTACATAAAACTGTATTATTACCAGTTGGCTTTTCTCTAATTTATGAAATACAGTTCAAGCTCTTTTCTTTCCAACTGGAAACAAAGAGTGATGGGTTTAAATTCAGAGGATGCGACGCCGGCAAAGGAAGGATGAGATGCATTTAGTTTGCTCGCTTGTATTTTCATCATAATAACTTAAAAGCAGCAAAAAGAGAAATTGGGCAGAATCATTGAAAAGAAAAAAAAATATTTGAGAAATTCATTTTAGTTGAGAATTGGGAAGTGACCAGTAGCAAACCAATTAAATCAACAGAATAGCGTACGCCTGTACGGGTGTGCACACATACCTATAACCATATGGAGTCCAGAAGATGATTTCCAATATCTAATGTCTCCTTCACTTTGAGCCAAAAAATTAAAGGGCTAAGAAAAACAATACTCTGTGGAGAATAATAGTGATGTAATATAACAGTTTAAGTTCTTATTAAGCTTTTGGGCCTGATTTTTCCCATCACTTGACCATTTTTATCCCAGTATGACTATCTGGGATCAGATCCTTGGAGCAGCTAAAGAAGGGAGGAAAAGTGGCTCTCAGGCATCTTTCTGCTCCTGTAATCCTGGGGCCACCAGAGGCCAAAATCCCACCTGAATAATGTAGAGCAACCTAAGGGTTGCTCTGAATTATATCCAATGGAGAGGTCTCTTAGAGCAGTGTTCTCCAGCCCCGCCCCTACAACAAAGCAGGGGCAGAGGAAGTGGGTGGCTTAATACCAGCTTTACACTGAGGATTTCTCTTATGTTGGTGAAAAGCATGCTGGGGAAATTCTTAGCAGCCTTTTCAGCTTTGATTAAAGAATGCTTTGTGCTGCTCTGGGAGTAGAAAGGGACTTTAGTAGCGGCTACAAATCTGGCCATTGACTTTAGTGGAGTTACTCCTGTTTTACATCAGTGTACTCAGGCCCATTAACTTTGCATACATGGCATGCTACTTATTTTGAAAGCCAGTTTAGAACTCTCTTTTGAATCCTACACTGTGTTTTTGACTTTCCTTCTCTCTGCATGCTATACACAGTAGTTGGACATGGTCTGTGGACCTCTATAACTGCTATTTTTCATTGGGAGGAAAGCTTTTAGCTGCAGGAGCAAACCTCACTGCATGCTGGGCAAATATTGGGTGGAAAAAGATTTCACAATAGGAAACGAGTTGGAATAAGTCAAAAAAAGAGGATGTCAACCAACCCTTGGTGCTGTTTGGTCTTGGTGTAATATTTCAAAGTTCCCTGTTTTGAAATTATTAGACCACCAAAAAAGCAAAAGGCTGCCAAAAATTACTGTAAAAGGTAATAATTGTTAATAACTTGGCATCTGCTTGCTCATTTGAGCAGCATGGTTTTGGCATACTTTAAAGACAACATTGTAAGCAAATAAAAGAGCAACTGCCTGGTGCATAAAATTGTTAACCACATCATAACTAAATATTAAATGGGAGTTTTTAATTCAATTTATAGTTTAAATAAGGATCATTACAGCAACTTAACCCCCCCCCCCGAAAAGTCAAGCCCTTAAAATGTTAGTTATAACAAGATCTTAAAGCAATAATTGCAGTGTCCTTGACCTTGAAATGATCCTTTTCTGAATTAACACAGGAATTTAATTAAGGCTTCAAACAAGCTTTCATTCTAGATTCAAGTTTCCAAATATTTTGAGATCAAATGTACCATTTCCCCCCACAATGGGCCTGATCCAATGCTCATAGAAGCCAATGGAAAGACTCCTACTAATTGTAATTGGCTTTGCATCAGGCTTGGTATTGTTTTGACTTTCTAATTTTGGAGTGGCGCCTCCAGACCGGTGAGGGACATGTAGAAACCCTCACCTGGTCGCACCTTGCCTGGGGTCATGAACCATGGGGACTCTCATTGCCTTTAAGACCACTGGAAAACACAGGCTGATTCACATGATGGAGAGGAGAGAAAGAGACTTATTCCTCTCAGACTGTCATTACCTACTGAACCTAGGATTAGGTGAGGCTCCTAGCTTTTTTAAAAAACTGATGCCATATGATGATGGCAGCAAGGACAGAAAGAGTCAGTACAACTCCTGGTTCACTGATTCCTTATTCCTGGCTTCTACCAAAGCATGACTTGTGCCTTTCCTATCAGCTGTTGCTCTCCTTCCTGTTTGTAATATATAAAATTACCGTGACACCAGAATGTTAGCCCCTGATCCAAAACCTGTTGAAGTCAATGGACATCTTATCCATTGACTTTAATAGGCTTTGGATTTGTCACCATTAAGAAGTCAACATTTACTGACAGTGGTATCTGGACACCCAGCCATTTCCCATTCTAAATATAGGTGAAAAGGGGGTATCTCAGATTGCACGGAGCAGTTGCTTTCTGCACACTCAAAAGGATCACTTTCTTCTTATTTTTGTTCCACAGAGAACTAGTTTCTTGCATGGCTTTTGTTTTTATTAGTGAAATACACTAAACTGTTTTCTCAAGACTTGCCAAAGAGCTTAAAACGTAATACCACTAAATTTGAGGTCCTACTGGGAAAAGTAATGCAATCTTAATTAAAATTAACCAGGCTTTTCTCTTTCTTCACATCCCTGTTTGCTGTGTTGGAGTTTGCATGTAAAGTTCTTGCTTACTAAACACAGTGTTTAGAATGGAAAGGTGGATCTAATTAATCAAGGACTCAAGCTGGGTAACGAGTAAGGAGCAGGCTAAAGTACAAAACGAATCAGTAACAAAAGTAGCTGGGACAGAAAATGAAATGATTGGGTTTTTTTAGAGGAAAAGTCCCAATTTTCACTTGTCTTCATGGCACTTCCACATTTTATTGAAATTTAATCCGGAGCAGAACTATGTGTCTCCCTAACAGGGGATAAGCGCCATGGACCCAACAAAATAGCTGCAATGTTGAGACATTAATCTTTCCTATATCCCATTCTTTGTTATTATGAATCTGTTTCTTTTTATCCAAGGGCTGTTCTTTTCCATTTCTTTTCAGTGTGTTTTTTTTTGTCAGTGACTTTTCTTCTTGCCAACACCAGTCTGGCTGGAAAGCATCACAGCAATAAGAATCCATAAGGAAGGATGACATGACAGAAAAACCATGCAACTACATCGTACAAGAAATAGTGTTGGTAATTCAGTAGGTGGCATGCGCCAATAATGAACCAATTCCACAGCATGCTGCTGGGATGTGGTGTGCTGCTAGTGGTGCTGGCTTTCAGATCAAACATTAAATGAGTATATTGACTATTCATTATCAATGGCATTTTGGGGTATCATAGAATCTCAGGGTTGGAAGGGACCTCAGGAGGTCATCTAGTCCAACCCCCTGCTCAAAGCAGGACCAACCCCAACTAGATCATCCCAGCCAGGGCTTTGTCAAGCCTGACCTTAAAAACCTCTAAGGAAGGAGATTCCACCACCTCCGTAGGTAACCCATTCCAGTGCTTCACCACCCTCCTAGTGAAAAAGTTTTTCCTAATATCCAACCTAAACCTCCCCCTCTGCAACTTGAGACCATTACTCCTTGTTCTGTCATCTTCTACCACTGAGAACAGTCTAGATCCATCCTCTTTGGAACCCCCTTTTAGGTAGTTGAAAGCAGCTATCAAATCCCCCCTCACTCTTCTCTTCTGCAGGCTAAACAATCCCAGTTCCCTCAGCCTCTCCTCATACGTCATGTGCTCCAGTCCCCTAATCATTTTTGTTGCCCTCCGTTGGACTCTTTCCAATTTATCCACATCCTTTTTGTAGTGTGGGGCCCAAAACTGGACACAGTACTCCAAATGAGGCCTCACCAGTGCCGAATAGAGGGGAATAATCACGTCCCTCGATCTGCTGGAAATGCCCCTACTTATACAGCCCAAAATGCCGTTTGCCTTCTTGGCAACAAGGGCACACTGTTGACTCATATTCAGCTTTTCGTCCACTGTAACCCCTAGGTCCTTTTCTGCAGAACTGCTGCCCAGCCATTCGGTCCCTAGTCTGTAGCAGTGCATGGGATTCTTCCGTCCTAAGTGCAGGACTCTGCACGTGTCCTTGTTGAACCTCATCAGATTTCTTTTGGCCCAATCCTCTAATTTGTCTAGGTCCCTCTGTATCCTATCCCTACCCTCCAGCGTATCAACCACTCCTCCCAGTTTAGTGTCATCTGCAAACTTGCTAAGGGTGCAGTCCACACCATCCTCCAGGTCGTTGATGAAGATATTGAACAAAACCGGCCCCAGCACCGACCCTTGGGGCACTCCACTTGATACCGGCTGCCAACTAGACATGGAGCCATTGATCACTACCCGTTGAGCACGACCATCCAGCCAGGGTAGGGTGAAAATATTAGCCCCGGTGTTTTGGTAAGGTAACAAACTGGGTAATTTTCCATTCTAGCTACCAAACATTCTTCCTACACCTTCAGTTGGGTATTATATTCTTAATTTTCTGTCCTAAATTGTTGTGCACTGTTTCTGCGAGCTGTTAAACTGCTGCTGTGTTCCACCCCAGAGGTGGAGGCATTTCAGTAATTCTTGTCTTCATAAAGAGACAAATCCTGGTTGTCCTTTCATGAACAGGGACATAAACACAACCCCCCCCCCCCCCCGAGCAAAATTGTAACAATTTTGTAAAATTGTAACAATTTTGCTGTGAGAGTGGGCCAGAAAAAGCCAGGGGTACTACAGTACCACTGATGCAGGGGTGTTAGTGACCCAGAAAGGATGGGACATTGACATTGGGGTGTTCATTCCCTCTGAAGCATCTGGCACGGGCCAGTGTGAGAAGTCAGGATACAGGGATAAATGGACCATTGGTCTGAACCAATATGGCTGCTCTTATGTGCTTTTGGATCTTTCTGAAATAAAAGAATGCTATCAGAATGAGGTTATTATGCTGGGCTATTATTAATGCTATGCAAATCCTGCAAACTTTCCCCATATTCTTTCTGTTTTTAAAATGAATTCACTTTGACTTTGTTTATACCAGTAGAATATCTGCTTGCCACCAATGATATAGTGAGTGAGTTTTTAGGCAGAGATTTTCTCTGAGGAAAAAAAAGAAGAATAGTTGGGAAGAATAGAATGGGAGTATGCTTTGATTTTTAATCATATTTGGACTAGAACCCTGATTCTAAGAGTTATGCTTATCCGGTCAGGGAAAATAAACACACCATGTGACCTATGTGCCCAGTCAAAGCAATGCACATTTTGACTACTGAATCTCACAACCAACTGCTTGTTAATAAGCTATAAACTATTATATGCATTATGTATTCACAGGAAATATGCAAACAGGCAAGAGCTGCAATTTGCCAAATAAATGATTCGTTATTAATTATAGACCAAGTGTAATGGTGCACTGTCACATCAAGGAGCCTTAATTTGTTCCTGAATGCTGCTTTGCACGGGTCCTCATCTCCAGTGCCCCCTGTAACTGTTTCCTTGGACCTGAGATGGCCTCTCTCTGTCCAAATCTTCCATGGTGTGGACCTTCAGCCCGGTCAGTTAAAAGTTCAATCCCCTTCTGGGATAACCAAAGATCCAACTGTAAATCCAAATGAATATCTGAACTAATAGTTCTTCCACCCCTCTTGGGCTACACTGAAGTCCTCTGCTTCCTGGACCCTGTTGTGCTTCTCCTATGTTGCTTCCTCCCAGCAAATTGTGCCCATCACCTTTCCTCCCTGCCAATCTGGCACCTTCACCCGGATTTTCCTGTTTCTTGCAGACCCTATCTCAGGCCCCTCAACCACAGCCTGATCTGTACACTGTGGGTTTTTCCAGCCTGACTACACTAGACTAGCTTACCTTTTGTGCTTATCATAATGTTCCTCCCTTATTATGATATAAAGCAAGTCCGTTGAAATTATGCAGCCGTGGGCAAGTCATTTAATTTCTCATCCCTCAGTTCCCCATCTGTATAATGGGGATAATAGCAGCTCCCTATCTCACAGGGATATTGTGAGGATAAATATACTGAAAAGTTTGAAGCACTTAGATACTATGGAAACAGGGGCCATATAAGTACTTAAGACAGATAGCCAGAAATAGCTCTGAAGAGATTTTTTCTCTGTTTTCCAGAAAGAAAGCAAAGCCAGCCTCCAAAAGTACACTCTCCTCTGGACAAGGAATGACTTTTGCCCCAGGTCTCTGCTCCTATATGATCAAAAAGTCGCAGCGATTCACAGGACCTTTGTTTTTTTCTTGCAGCCACCTCATGGAAATCCCCAGCAGTAAAAGTAGTGGGTTGTGGGTCCCCCCCCACCATTACTTATATATAGGTCCTACTGAGATGGCCACATGGTGTCTGTGTTTTGATAACAGGGACAAGAATAGCCTTGTAGTCCTTGGAGAATTCATTTATTTTCTAAAATTGAACAGGTTGCACGGCCATTACTTTCTCTTTTACTGCAAGCATGATTATTGCCGAGTGTTATTATTACTGAAATGCCATGAGTCCTGTCTGCAGGGGCATTTCCTGACCAGAAATGAGCAGTGTGACATCTCTTTCTTTCCACTACCCTTAGAGAACAACAATTGTTGGGAGCGAACTACGCCTACATGGAAAGTTCCCATTTCCTCCTCAAAACAACCAAAAAAAGAGAGACTCTTGTCTGTCTGTTCCACCACTCGGCAGGTTCCCGCCTATGCTACACCATGGCCCTGGCCTTGGCGCCATGCCTAAAACTCCCGTCTGTTTTTCAGACAGGAAATATGAATCAAAATAACATGACAAAAAACCAGTAATTAGCTTTTGTGTGTGAGGCTGCTAAGGCCTTAATGAGAAACAGGGCTTGCAATAAAACTCTTGGCTACTCTCTCAGAAACTTTCTTTCCTTCTGTCTCCGATTTTTTTTTTAATATTCATAATTTATTTTCTTGTAAGGAGAAGAGAGTGAAAAAAAGCTCAATCTGTGAATTGATTTGTCAGGGTTAATTGGCATGGAAATACATAAATATTTTGACTTATTTTTTTCCAGTTGCTTGGAGTGTTCTCTCTCCACCTCAGAATTCTCATCATCTTCCATGATCTGTTGGTCTCTTTAATGGCATTTTAGGTTTCTGGCCTTGAACGATGGCGCATTTTTAGTGCTGGCACATGTTCCGCATGGAAGAAGAGGGCATTGTCTGTTGTACTGGCATGTACTTAGTCACGCAGCATGTGCCGAACGGACCTTTTGGCAGGGGTGCTGTAATGTACTGGCTTTGTGCGTATGTGTGAGTGATGTTGTCTTAGCTGATCCACAATAAGGATAAAGGAACTACTACTTCTGTGAGCTAAGAGAGTTCTCTGTTGGGCCCCCATGGAAGAAGCTTACCTTCTGAAAGATGAAGTATCAGGTTTATAGTCCCAGCTCTGGAGGTTTGAGTGGATGTGCGCACAAGTGTTATTTCTCTAGTAACTGTGTCTTGTTACACAGCACATGGATTTGCTATATTAGCCGTACTGGGCAGTGCATTATGAAGCTAATATCCTAGACATGGCACGATCAGGATTCAGGCCAGGACATGAAACTAAAATTGCATTAGTGGCACTGATGGATGATATCCTGCTGCCAGTGGATAGAGGGTGGACCTCCATTCTCATCCTCCCGGACCTCTCTGCTGCATTTAATACTGCTGACTATAACATACTTCTGTCTCATCTGAGACAGGTAGCAGGGATCCAGTGTAATGGGTTAAACTGGCTCGAGTCCTTCCTGGTGGGATGCATTCAACAAGTAGTAATGGAAAACTGCACCTCCATCACTAGACCTCTTCCTTGGGGAGTTCCACAGTGATCAATTCCCTCTCCAAATCTATTCAACATCTACATGCAGCCACTAGGTGAAGTGCCCAGACTACACGGACTCAAGTGCAATCAATATACAGATAGCACACAGCTCTGCATGTCCTTCGCCACATATGATCATACCACTCCCATCAATATGGCCTAGTGCTTGGATGAAATGAGTTCATGGATGAAGAACAGCTGGCTGAAACTGAACCCAGGCAAGACAGAGGTTATGCTGGTGGGCAGAGGAAAGCACTTTGAGGAGTTTGCAGCCACGGAGCAGTCTCCTGTGGTTGAAAGTGCACAACCACAACTAGTTAATTCAAGCTGTAGCTTAGACGTGCTTCTTGACTCCCCACTGGTGCTAAGCTTTCACATAGCAGCATCCATAAGTAATACTAACTACCATCTCCAGCTGGCTAGGAGACTCCATCTCATCTTGAAGAATGATGACCTGACCTCAGTTATTCATGTCTTTGTCACCTCTTCGCTGGACTTAGCACAGCAATATAACTGGGCACAAAGCCTTGGATCTTAAAGTTCTCAGTGGTCTGGGCGCAGGGTGTTTAAAAGGTTAGTCAAAGCTCCAGGATGAAGACCATGATAGACAACTTCATTCCTCTAGTAAAATGGGACTTTCTGCCATAAGGATAAAGCTCATCTGTGCAGAAGACAGAACTTTCTTGAGGGCAGTCCAAGTCTGTGGAACAAACTCCCATAGGAACTAGGGACCATCACAAACCTCACCACCTTCCACTCTAAGTGCAATATGCATTTCTTTGACCTTGCCTTCTCTAACATAAACCTATAGCAACATGTGTATACATACATATTTTACTATATTATATAAATAAAAAACAAAACACTTACTTCACACACTACATCTGCTTCTGGGGAGAGGATGAGAGAACAAACACCATCTGACAGATACTTACTTAACTACTTAATGTGCAACTGGAGGTGCTCAGATACTTTGGTGATGAGCATGATATAAGAACCTATATAGAATAGAAAAGAATGGAATAGAATAGCACTGTGTTTGTGCACTATCTTTACCTTAGAAGACCAGAGTCTGCACCCATCCTTAGGTCAGAAATTAAAATGAGCTGTGAGGAGAAGGGGGTTTATTTTACTCTCCAGCTGTGCACATCAGCAAATTATCACAAAACTGGCAACCTCTCGCAAGAGTGATACAGGGCTCAAACAATATTAAGGTTTTATCATTCCTAGGTGTCTCTGGGGAGACACTGGTTGAAATCCTGTCCCCATTGAAATCAATAGGAGTTTGGGGAGATTTTCCATTGACTTCACCGGACTCATGATTTCACCAGTTAAATACAAGTCCTTAATAAGCAACCACATTATTTTCCTCAAATCGCTTCCTCGACACATCAGATTCAAGCTTCTCACTTTCAAGGTGGAGTGGATTCTTATCATGTGAAGTCTTTAAAACAAGATTGGATGTCTTTCTAAAAGATATGCTTTAGCTCAACGGCAAGCTATGGGCTTGATGCAGGAATTACTGGCACAAATTGTACGGCTTGTGCTATGCAGGAAGTCAAACTAGATCAGTGGTCCCCAACCTTTTTGTGGCCAATTGCACATTCATGTTTTCAGAAGAGTGTGGCGGGCACCAACAATTTTTCTGCGTTGAAATAATACATATGTTGTCTTTTATTTGAACCACTCATTTTGGGGCAAAATGTTTTTTTTTAAAAAAAATCTCAAAGCACAAGAAAACAGCAGTATCAGTGCAGCGGAAGAATACTCACATACAGGGCCGGCTCCAGGCACCAGCGGCCAATCACGTGACTGGGGGAGCACATGCTAAGGGTCGCCATTCCGGCCAATCTTGGGGCAGCAGAGTCTGAGCGGTTTGTTTTTTTTCTGTTTCTGCAGTTCCAGCGGCGGCAGTCCAAGCCGGGTTTTTTGGGGGGGGGGCACAGTTCTGGGCAGCGCAGAGGGAAGCCGCGGCCCCACGCCTGCCGAGGACAGAGAACACCGGCAGCCTGCAGCCCCGGAGTTCTCTGTCCCTGGTAGACGCGGGGCAGTGCTGAGAGAAGCCGCAGCCCCGTGCCTGCCAGGGACAGGGAACACTGGCGCCCGCAGCCTGCAGCCCCGGAGTTCTCTGTCCCCGGCAGGCGCGGAGCAGTGCTGAGAGAAGCCGCAGCCCCGTGCCTGCCAGGGACAGGGAACACTGGCGCCCGCAGCCTGCAGCCCCGGAGTTCTCTGTCCCCGGCAGGCGCGGAGCAGTGCTGAGAGAAGCCGCAGCCCCGTGCCTGCCAGGGACAGGGAACACTGGCGCCCGCAGCCTGCAGCCCCGGAGTTCTCTGTCCCTGGCAGGCGCGGGGCAGAGTGGAGAGAAGCCGCGGCCCCGTGCCTGCCAGGGACAGGGAACACTGGCGCCCGCAGCCTCGGAGTTCTCTGTCCCCGGCAGGCGTGGGGCCATGGGGCAGCGGGGCAGCGCGGAGGGAAGCCGCGGGGCTGCAGGCTGCCGGTGTTCTCTGTCCTCGGCAGGCGCGGGGCCGTGGCTTCCCTCCGTGCTGCCCAGAACTGCCCCCCCCGCAAAAAACCCGGCTTGGACTGCCGCCGCCGGAACTGCCGCGGCCCCGTGCCTGCCAGGGACAGAGAACACTGGCACCCGCAGCCTGCAGCCCCGGAGTTCTCTGTCCCCGGCAGACGCGAGGCCGCAGCTTCTCTCCCCTGCTGGGCACTACTTGGTGGGTGGGCGCCCAAAAGTGCCCCCGGCGGGCGCCATGGCACCCACGAGCACCGCGTTGGGGACCACTGAACTAGATGATCACAATGGTCCCTTATGGCCTTAAAGTTTATGAAACTGCAGTTTCTTCCC
This sequence comes from Chelydra serpentina, assembly GCA_037349315.1. Taxonomy (NCBI): domain Eukaryota; kingdom Metazoa; phylum Chordata; order Testudines; family Chelydridae; genus Chelydra; species Chelydra serpentina. Next base: position 34,230,906 of record JBAIAC010000026.1, read on the forward strand.
AGTTTTGCCGTATCTATATCTATGCTCTTATTGTTGGCTACCTTGCAGTCTTCCCGTATCTTTCTCTTAACTGTAATGAAACTGAGAGGAAATATTTAGATATATTCGGTGGAGGGGCACCTGTTACTAGCTAGGACCTATTATCAGTTCAGAACCAACATACAGTTGAATCCTGAACAGAAAGTCAACCAGTTTTAAAGCTAGCCCCTGCCACAGTCCCGGTGCTTCTGGCTGGGAGGGGAGGCTGCAGGCAGGGAAGCAGCGAGGAGAGGGGCTCTACAGGGAAATGAGGAGCTGGGGATATGCAGCGTTGCACGGTACCTCTCCCTGTGCTCTCTGGGCTATGCCCTGCCCTGGCACTGCGGGCCTGGGATCGGCACGTCCCAGCACTTACTTCCCTAGCTGCGGCCCACAGGCAGGTTGCAGGGCTGCAGCCAAGGAAAGAAGCTCCTGGACGAGCCTAGTATTGGCTGCAGGCAGGTTTGCAGTGATGCAGCCAGAGAAGGAAGCTCTGGGATGTGCCCAGTATTGGCTGCCGGCAGGTTTGCAGTGATGCAGCCAAGGAAAGAAGCACTGGGACGTGCCGAGTACTGGCTGCAGGCAAGTCTGCCTACTAGCAGGTCTGTCTTTCATTTATTAGCAACCGTTGGCTAGACCTTTTGCTGAGAACTGAGAGGTTGCTAATAAGCGGAAACCCCTGTAAAATGCAATAATAAAATAAAGTCAAAATCAGAATGAAAGATTTTAATTTCATCAACATGGAATGTTTTGAGCGAGACCCAAGCAATTTTTGTTCAAAAATTTCATTTGACAGGAAATACGATTTTTTTTGTCAGGTTGGTTGTGTGTTTGGGGTTTTTTTTGGTTCCGATTCTGAATGAAACTAAATTTCAAAATGTCAGGATTTGTTGTGGAATGTCAGTAGAAGAAAATTGCTTTATCATCTTTTCCTGGTGTAAGGAAAGAAAAGAAAAAGAAGAAGAAACCCCTCATAAATTCTCCTCTCACACTAGTTTGACACGGCTGTCACTCCACTGAGATCAGTGCAGTTTCTCCTGATTTTCGCAAAGTAATAATATTTAATGAATTGGGCAGAGATTCTATGGTACACAATTGTAGGGGATTTTTTAGATGATCTTGCCAAGGACATTTTCACTTAGTTACTTATATACAGGATTCATTTTTGAGCCCAGGCCTCTAAAGATAACAGGCAAATGCACTAGCATTGTCTTACACTTAGATTGTAAGGTCTTTGGGACAGAGACTGTCTTAATGTTTTGCATTTATACAACACCGAGCACAGCAGGATTCTGGTCCAAGACTGAGGCCAATAGGTGCTACAATAATACATATAATAATAAATAATAAGAAGAACTAGCTCACTGTACCACTAAAAAGTAGCAAAAAGTATGAACTACTCAGAGAGTTTCTCAAATGGAGTTGAAAGTTAAAGTAACAATAGCTTAGCCTTAAAGATATGATTATGCAACAATATGCTTTATAGCGAGAGAATACATTGTTATAGGGATAAATTCCTTTCTGATTTGCTTCTACATTTAAAATAGTTGCCGAGATGCACAGATAACCATGCAGTGCCCTATGTACTTTAAACTCCCTCCGCGCTGCCCAGAATGTTATTTTCCTATTGAACTCACCCAGCCCTCCCTTCATCATTTAGTAGGTGACTTCTCCAAACCTTGTCCTTATCTTTTCTCCACCTCTCTTCCCTCCCTCCCTCCCCACCTAGCTACCACTCCATCCCTCCCCTTTATCGCCTCCCACCTACTCCGAGGGTTACACTTTTGACCTAATCATTTCAAACATCTTTTGCTCTCCCTCCGCCATTTCTGACCCTTCCATTAGCAGTTATTAACTCCTCAAATATGACTTTGTTCTTCCTAAAACCATGGCTTAATGGTCTGTCATCCCCTAAAGCATGTTCCCTGTGAATTTCTCCCTTAGCCCCTCATTTGCTAACTGTATCCTCTCCACCTGTCCATCATCACCTTTAACTTTATCCTTTGACTGCTGAGCAACTCTTAGATTTCACATGTCTTAACCTAACGTCATTTTCATCTTGATACATAGATCACTTCTGGCATGTAAGGGTGAAAATTGCAGCACTGGGATGTTAAAAAACCTGACTCACTATCTAAAGATTAAAAAAACATAAGAACGGCCATACTGGGTGACACCAATGGTCCATCTAGCCCAGTATCCTGTCTTCCAACTGTGGGCAATGCCAGGAGCCCCAGAGGGAATGAATAGAACAGATAATCATCAAGTGATCCATCCCCTTCTCGCCCATTCCCAGCTTCTGGCAAACAGAGGCGAAGGACTCTTCAGAGCATGGTTTTGCTTCAGAATGTAAAGGCCCATGTTCTTTTGTCTTATCTCTGAGTACAATGGTGATGTATCCTCATGCTCTGGACAAGTGATAGAACCTTTTAAACCCCTCAGCTCTTCTCCCTCTTTCTTTGTTTTCCACTGAGCCTTGTGAAAGAACTTGCTACACACTTCCTTTTAGAGCTCTAGGACACCATGGTAGCCTGGACTTGTCCCCGCTTGGCAGCTACGGAATGTGGTTTAATATCAGTGTGTGTAGCTAGCTGCTTTAACACCACCTGTTCTCCACTTGGCCCACTTACATACCACAATTTATTTTTGCACTAAGGGGAAAATATATGGAATAATAAATTGTGCGCTTTAGCGTTCAGGCAGCTATTTCCTTGAGAAGAGGGCCTTGGAAGAGGATCCTTAGTGGGCCTTTACCTATGAATCAACGTCTGTGAATAGCTTATGCGCCCAACTGCAAATCCCAGGATGTGAAGGGGAGGCAATTTTTTAGCTCTTGCCTTTATAACACAGTAGGAACGTCAACTTCTGAGTCAGCCTTTGATTCAAGAAAAGGACAGACGGAAGCAATATCACTGTAAAAATACAGGAGACAGTTCCAAACCGTGTTATACTTTCTACCATAATGGTTTTGAAAGACCCTTTCATTCAGCCTTGTCAAATTAACCGTTATATTTGCATTGCTGTTATAGGCACTACTTAAGTCAGTGTGGAAAAAACCATATATTTAAGGCAATTTAAATGCTATTATTCTTTTCCTTTCATCCCCAATGCTTTCATTTTTGTTCATTTCCCATGTTACTGGCAGGGGATGGGTGAACAGGTGCAGCTAAAATAAAGGCCCTCTCCTTTGCCCTGAAATTTCACCCTATATTTGAATCAAATATTTTTGAAGTTTGAAAACTTTTTAGCTAACTTAGTTTTATTTTACCATTAGTAATGTAATATTCCAGTAACTCCCTGAGGCCCCAGTTAAGAATAGGGGGTTATTGCACGGTGCACTGTATAAATACATAGACTCCTGGTTGTACAAACACTCAGGCACATGTTTTTCTTTATGCACATGAGGTGTTCCATTGGGTCTGCTATGAGAGCCAGAGCTATGTGAATCAATTTAGATTGAAATAACCACCCCTCACCACCACACCCAAAGCGCCTCCCAGGAATGAAGTTGGAGGGTTTGTTTGTTTTTTTAAGCCTCTGTAATTCCTGATTCCTGCCAACCTCCACTCCTGAAGGGCAATGGGTATGTCTGAGTAGCACTTAGAATTACACTCCAGCTTGCCATGTTCTCAGTTGCACTCAGGGCTGTCCCTAGGGAGGTGCGGGGCCCAGGACATAGGCGCTGAGTTTATATCTGCTGAGGGGATATACTCCCCCCCACCTACGCCCAGGCCCCACCCCCATTCCACCCTTTCCCCCACCTCTGCTCCACCTCCGCTCCGGCTCTTCCCGCCCCACCTCTTCCCCGCCCAGTTCCGCCCCCTCCCCAGAGTGTGCTGCGCCCTCGCTCCCCTCCCCTCCTCCCACCCCGCCCAGTGCCTCCAGATGCCGTGAAACAGTTGATCAGTGGTAGGCACTGGGCAGGAGTGGGGAGGCACTGATCCGTGGGGCCCGCTGGTGGGCAGGAGGCATTGGGGGGAGACATTGGTGGGGGGGGGGTTCTTCCTCATCCCACCTGCCCGCTGACTCCTGTCTCACCTCCCCGCCCATCTCCTCACGAAACACGGGGCCCCCCAAAGCATGGGGCCCAGGGTGGTCACCCCAATTTGTTGTACCCTAGGGATGGCTCTGCTTGCCCTAACCTGCGTTAACAGCTGGCAGGGCTGGCGTGCCCACTAGACGACCCTAGGCGGTTGCCTAGGGCGCCGGGAGCCGGGGGACGCGTCTGGCTGCGGCTGCCTCCTGCCTTCCCGGCTCCACGGCTGAGCCGGGAGCTGAGGGGGCGTCGCGGGCGGAGGGCTGAGCTGCTGGCCCATGAGGGGGGTGGGGAGCCACCGTGGGGGAGCGGGGGATGACTGGCTGCCGCCGGGGGGGTGGGGTACAGGGCTGGTGCAAGGAAGTTTCGCCTAGGGCGCGAAATTTCCTTGCACCGGCCCTGACAGCTGGAGTACACCAAGTGTCCTCATGCACCAAGTATCCTCATGGACCCTGCTACCAGGCACTAAAAGTTCTCTCGGGCACTTTGATCTACCCCACTTTGAAATGGGCACAGATTAGAGTGCAGTAGGGAACTTTTAGGGAGCAGGATCAGGGTCCACCTGGCCGCAGTGTGCAGCAGGCTCATGCGTGGTAAATATAGAGCCCAGGTTGCCATGAACTAAGTGTTCATATAGACAAGCTGTATGAGAAAGGCTCTTCTAATGGTATTTGCAGCCTGTCTGGAAGCAGGAAACGCTGATGGTCAGCCACAAAAGCATGATCCCCTAAGATCTTTGACCTAAGTTTGCAGACTCTAGGTGTAGATAGCTGTGACGTTATTGACAATAACTGCGACCATATAGATCATTGTTACAACTAAGGTCCTGTAGTGGCACCAAATCTTATATAAAGGGGGTCAAATGAGGTGTCTAAGACCAGGTTATGCTTGGCTGGTTATGATTATGTCATTTATATGTATATGTATATGTATCAGTTTTGCAGTTGAAGTTATGAATATTGGCTTTATACTGTCTGTATTTCAAACTGGGGCTGGGCTTGTGGGACCCAGGACAAGCTATCAGCTTTGCCAGGCCTGTTGGATGGCCCATTAAGGGCCATTAGCGATACAATGAACCCATTGAGAGATGGCAGACACGCCTGTGACTTAACAAGATATGCAGAGACTTGCCCATGTGACTCCAGACTCCATTTTGCTGTGATTTTCCACAGTAAGGACAAAGACGTGTCTTTACACCTGGAAGAAACTATAAAAGGCAGCTGCCTCATCTCCATTTTGTCTTCATTCCTGCTTCTTACCTTTGGAGGAACCTTGCTACACATGGAAGCTTTGAACAAAGGACTGAAGGACCCATCCCAGCTGGGGATGTAATCCAGAGATTTGATTTGAACCTGCAGTATTTCATCTTTACTGCAAGCCTGGACCATGAACTTTGCCATTACTGTATGTAATTGATTCCTTTTAACCAATTCTAGCTCTCACCTATACCTTTTTCCTTTTATGAATAAACCTTTCGATTTTAGATTCTAAAGGATTGGCAACAGTGTGATTTGTGGGTAAGATCTGAGTTGTATACTGACCTGGCTCTGAGGTTTGGTCCGTTGGGATCGGGAGAACCTGTTTTCTGTTACTGGGGCATTGGTTTTCATGACCATTTGTCCCCATAACGAGTGGCACTGGTGTTGAGACTGGGAAACTGGAGTGTCTAAGGGGATTGCTTGTGTGACTTGTGGTTAGCCAGTGGGGTAAAACCAAAGTCTCTTCTGTCTGGCTGGTTTGGTTTGCCTTAGAGGTGGAAAAACCCCAGCCTTGGGCTGTAGTTGCCCTGCTTGAAGCAATTTGTCCTGAACTGGCACTCTCAGTTGGGTCTCGCCAGAACCAGCATCGTTACAATAGCTCAGATTCGTGAGTAAACTTTTGGGCTACTCATCCCCAAAATATTTGAAATTAGTCCCTCATTAACTATAGTGCAAAAAACCTGCCCTGACATAGTGCTCATGATCTCTGGAAAGCTGAACAGTATATATGCATTGAGTTTTCTGGGAGGATGTAGGATTGGATCCAACTCCCACTGAAGTCAATAGAAAGACTCCCGTTGACTTCTTTGGCAGTCGGATTGAGGGCAGTCGGTGAGTAGTACTTAGTGTAGAGCCTCGGCCTCATGCTCTATATATGTCTTGTCATGTAAGCCTTAGCTCATGAAGTCAATATCAGAAACCTATTTTAATTAGGTTCAGTTCCACTCTTGGGGAAACCTGAGTCTCAGGGCAAGGAACGGGCAGAAGAAACAGAATTTTTTCATCATGCTTTGGTAGCTGTAGTTCTTTTTCCCAATCTTGATATTTGTATATCCTTTTTCCCCCCTTGCATTCATTTCAACCATGACTTGAAAAGATTAAAGCCTGACGTTAGTACTTAGAGAAAAAGGCCAACAGTGCATCCTGTTCAATGAGAATGGAAAAGAACGTGGGATGACCGAAGTTATTTGAAATGACAGCATTAATTCTTGGCAATTATACTATGTAGAGCCTTTCATCTCAGGATCTCAGGGACCAGATTAAGAACATAAGAACTGCCATACTGGGTCAGACTAATGGACCATCTAGTCCAGTACCCTGTCTCTAACAGGGGCTAGTATAGGAGCTTCAGGGGGAGTGCACTAAACAGGACAATTTTGGAGAAATCCACCCCTGTGTTCCCCTCCTGGCTTCTGCCAGTCAGAGTTTAGGGTTGTCCTGAGCATGGGGTTACATCCCAGACCATCTTGGCTAATAGCCATTGATGAACCTATCCTACATGAACTTATCTAGTCTGTTTTTGAACCCAGTTATACTTTTGGCCATCACAACATTCCCATGGCAATGAGTTCCATACGTTAATTGTGTGTTGCGTGAAAAAGTATTTCATCTTGTTTGTATTAAAGCGCTTGCTTAGGTGGGGAGGGATAGCTCAGTGGTTTGAGCATTGGCCTGCTAAACCCAGGGTTGTGAGTTCAATCCTTAAGGGGGGCCATTTAGGGATCTTGGGCAAAAATCTGTCAGGGGACAGTACTTGGTCCTGCTAGTGAAGACAGGGAACTGGACTTGATGACCTTTCAAGGTCATTCCAGTTCTAGGAGATTAGCAGATCTCCATTTTTTAAAAAAAAAAATTTAAATTAATTTCATTGGGTAACCCCTGGTTCTTGCATTGTGGGAAAGGATAAATAACACTTCTCTATTCACTTTTTCCACACAATTCATGATTTTATAGACTTCTATCCCTCCTTAATTGTCTCTTTTCTAAGCTGAAGAGTCCTAATCTTTTTCGTTTCTCCTCGTACGGAAGCCGTTCCATACCCTTGATCATCTTTGTTGCCCTTCTCTGAACCTTTTGCAGTTGCAGGTTTTTTTCCACACCCCTAAGTGACAAAAGTTTTGCTGACATAAGTGCTATTGTAGACATGGCCTAAAACTAAATTGTCTCAAGAACTATTAGGACATGTTGCAACAGCATTCCTGCCATGTGCCCAGAGATTGACTTCCTAGTGCCTCCTCCAAATTTTTCACTCCTGTGACCTGTGCTCCTCCCTCCAAGTTCCATGCGGGTTGCTACAGTGAGCAAGCTTCATTGGGGCAATTTGCAGAGTAAGGAAACATTAATGAAGGTAGCACTATCTGGCCCAAAATGATTTACAAATGTTAATTAATTAAGCATAACAACATCCCTGTGGGGCAAGCACTATTGGGTCAGATTCAGTCTTGCTGGTGCACCTGCTAGGGTTTCTGTGCCTCTTGGAGTAGTCACTCAAAAATAGGCTAACAGCAATGCTGCTGCCTCCCCATCTATGGGATTTCTACTAGGGAGGGCAGAATTAATCTCTTGAACATAAACCCTTGTCATGCAGGGCATTTAAGCACTGGGCAGCAGCTGAATCCTAGCATTCATTCCCGGACTGCCCTGGCCATGTTGGGAAGATTGCCACATCACTGTGTTATGTAGGTGTTATGTTATTTCGCCATCTTAAGCGTAGGTAAGTTGTTGGAGTTCTTTATTTGTCAGAGCTTGGCACCTTTAGGCAAAAAGAGCGGGAAAGCAGCCATCACATGACAGATATAATCTGCCCAGTATTTAAGGCCACTCCGCCTGTCAGTGGGGGGCTGCCCGTCCCTGAGGCAGATGGTGAGCCACGGTTTGGTCACATCTGTGGGATACTTACCTGCATGCGAGATAGTTTCCATCTGCTATCTGATAGCCATACTCACACCACCATATGGGATACTGCAAGAGGGGGGGAAAGAGTGTAAGATCTAGGGTCTGCCAGTCAGAGCCCTACTACGTCTAAGGGAAAGACTGCTTACCTGTCTATGTGGATGCACCTCGCCTCTACGGAGTCACTCCTGTCTGGTCCATCATCGAGTGCAGCTGCAGGAAACACTAAAGGAGACATCATCAGTGTGGTGTGAATACATCAGACGGTGTATGCCTGTCACAGCGGCAGTGTTTGTTATCTGTTTAGTTATCTGGGAGTTCTCCCTTATCAAATAAAACTGTACCCTGGTTTACTTAATCTTGTTGTCTGTCGTGCTGGTGGAGTGGAGTGGAGGCAAAAACAATCAGTTGAATAGATGCGGGATAGGGAGATGAACGTGGGGACTGTGCCCCATGGCCTCAAACAGCCATCCCCTGGACCCAGCCAGCATTGCCCAGGTTTGGGCAGTGTTTCACCGCTGCCTTCAACGGGTGCAGAATTGGCCAACATTGGGCACTTATGAAACGCCTATCCTTGAGGTATTATAAACTGAGTTTCGGGCTGATGCTGTTTTTCTTCTTTCACTCACTGAGGTAATTCTGATAGCCTGAAAGTGAGGCTAATTAGTTTGAAAGGGGTAATTGTAGCCATGTTGGTCTCAGGGTATTAGAGATACAAGGTGGGTGAGGTAATATCTTTTACTGAACCAATCCATCTTGTCTCTCTAATTAGAAAGGGGACAGCTTAATAATGGCGGAAGCTGCCAGGTAACTTTTATTGCTTTTAACTCCTTCCCTGTGTAACTGTGGACCACCTGAGGGGACATTTTCCACTGTTCATTTTCATGCATTTAATATGTCGCTTATTTTTTTGTTTTTTCTCCTATCCTGTAAAAATGACAATAAATAATGCTTTGCCTCAATCTAACGTGAACTGGGTTTTGTCTATTTTATCGGGGGAAATCACTTGAAGGAAGTAGAACTCTCTTCTCTCAAGCGAGCGAGAGAGAGGTGGGGATGGCCAGTGATTGGCTCAAGAGAATGGACAATTCCTCTGGAGCAGTGTCTTTGAAAAGTCTGCTTTGGTATAAAAGGAAAAAATAAATAAAAAAGAATACAAGAGAGCCCAACGAATAAAGGGCACAAAGGACTTCGCAGATGATCATGAGGTTGACTAGGTTACTGGATTTACTAAACAGGCTAACACCCAACTCTGTTGTAGAAGAGAGATGCTGGACAAGCAGCTTGGCTGGGCTATTGTCAGAGATAAGTATGAGAGCTGCTTCCTCTGAAAATAGTATATTTTAACTTTAAAATAACCCAGTCATTGAGGGAAGCAATATCTCTGTCAGCGTTATGCCTATGTTCTCAGGTGGGGTGAGGCACCACTTATTGATTTCTTCTCTGGATTGTTGTGTGGAACCCCCATCTGGTCCTAATTGGCAGCCAATGCTTTGACAGGTCAGTGGGCTCCATGTGTGGGCGGTGACTGGGAACTTTTCCCCATTATATGAGTGAGTGCTCATGTCGTGTGTGTTGTCTTGCTTGGGAATGGATCTCAACTCCCCTGACTGCAACTATTTACCTTTAGCTCTGTGATGGCTTTTAAACACCCCATGGCTGCCCTGTAAAGGTCCTGGCAGCATAAGGGAAGCAATACACTGGGATTGAAGATGAAATGGTTACCTTCTTAAGGGTGACGAGATAACGGATGATCGTGTTATTGACGCTGACATACTCTTCTTGGAAACCTCATTCAAAACCACATTTCTCATGCTTAACAAACCACAGTTTTGATGCTGAAAAATGAGCTCATGTGTATGTAATTTGGAGACATATTTCTATTCTTGCTTTAGCACCAGAAAGACTCTGATCTCCCCGAGAAGCTGGTTTGACAAAAGGAACCTGACACGTCAGGGCAATGCAGAACAGACAGTGGATGCTGGTAATGTATGGAAAACTTAGCCTCTGGTGATGTCAGGTCTCATGATTCAATTGCCCTCAAATTATGTGTGGCTTATCAGGCCTCAGATATATTTGTGGTTAAGCTTCACTACTAGTTCCCTACTGAGTGTGTTCCATCTGTATTACCAATAAAAGGGAACAAATATCTTCAGTCGGACCTGAATACTATTCTTTCAACTGCAATACGTCTGCACTGGCGGCAGCCTACGTGGAGTCTAATGAGAATAACTCCAGCCGGCAGTTCCATGAAGTATTAAAGAACATAAAACACGTTCATGAATCACACTGGATTTCGGTGAACAAGGTTTGCTTTTTTTCCACTCTCATCAAGGGTCCTCTGCATCTCTGTCATAGCCCGACACTATATATCCTTCATGCCCCGTGATGGATACAGTCATTCTTCCAGCTGAGTGGACTGGATGGAATTCCCTTCAGAATCCGCCTCTCCTTAATCATCTGGATGATTTGTTTTCATGCTTTGCTGCACTTACTACTCCCCGACGACTACAGGAACAACCGACTTGGATAAGGATTCTAGCCCCTGGCCCTTTGCATATCAGCATCAACACTATTGCTATCAACAATTGAATTTTAATTCAAAAGCATCAATATAGAAATATCCAGGTGATTTTAATAGTAGTTTAAAGCCATATACTTTTTTTCTTTTAAATGAACATTAAGGTATGTATTTTTTTCTCCTTTAGAATTAAAGCTTAACCACGCTGCTCATTCCAGAGGTTAAAAAGATGAGTGCATGTTAACTAAATAGCTAACTTCCAAATCAATCCAGTTGCCTGCATCACCAATGAGGCTTCTTAATATAATGCAGCATAAAAGAGGAAGAGGCCCTGGAAATTTGATAATCAGTACTAATGTACAAATAGGCAGAAACTCATACAGGTCATAGTGAACTGTGCACCCATTAAAAATTCAGTATTATATACATGCATGTCCTCAGTTGTGTCTATTTTACACATAGTTTGAGGAATCACATCTGAAGCATTGGTTCAACAGTGTCCATTCCACACTCACATTTGCTTCATATAATAATTCTTTCCAGCAGCCTATTACCCGCCAGAACAGATGTCGTCAGCCTAATTCATATAGTCATGCTATTTAGATCTTGTACAATTTTTCTCGGCTATGGTTATGTACAAGCTCTAAATATTTTCCTTTTGAAGCGCAAATACCCTCTGCTCCCCCTCCACATACACACCCACTCAAGAAGATCACAAGAAAATGGTTAATCCGCACCATATTTTTAAGGCAATCTCCTTTTTTCAAAAAACCAAGGAGCCTCTCGACCATGCTTACGTTTTTATTTTCATGTTGCCGTTGATGCAGGGAACCCTGACAAGCTGGGCTGCATTAATTTCTTTGATTGGCACCAAAAGTAAATTTACAGCTCACATTTCAGCTCCAGTCTGCTGTTCTGAATTTCAGCCCCTTTCATGCAAAGGATACAACTTTATGCACTTGGCGGGCTGCGTTGGCTTAATGAAGACCGTGTTTTTTGACACATCTTATACTTACACTAAAACATCTTCCATTTGTTCTGAATTCTCCCGGGGGCACTGGGATTATGTATCACCGGGCCTGAAATATATCCTTTTTGTTGCTGAAGAAGAAGAAGAGTATTTTTCTTTATTACAAAGAAAATAGTCACTGCAGAAACTGTGGGTTTTCTTACACCCCTGGAGACTTCTCTGATACATAATGGAGCTACATTGTGGGCCACCAGACACTAAATGTGTTTACTTTGGTTAGCTCAACATGAGTTATGACCCCGCAATGCCTGAGGTCTATGTTCTTGAATGTATTTAGGTATAACGAAGGGTTATATCATAAAATTAGATCACCAGATTGCGATCTGGCGAAATGAGATCTAAGACATGATGTGCAGCATTGTAAAATTGTGTTGCGGTCACATCCGGGTAGCCTGGTTGCACATGGCTACAACATCTAGAGAACATTTTTTTTTAAATTCTCCCCCCGCCCGCACACACCCAGCATATTTTTAAATACAACACACACAACGTCTATAAAGTGTGCCCCTGAAATGCATCCTGATGAAATCACACACAGAATATTTTAGTTCTTGGATGCCAACATCTGCAGAATAATAATAATAAAAATAAGACTATGAATGTTTCAGCTTCCCTGGGGTTGAGTAGCTCCTCAGAACTCAGGCACTAGGATTTTGTCTCCAACTTGAAAACAGCTTGATCAATGGACAACTTTATTTCCATTTATTTATTTGCCATTCATTAATTATTGTTTGAAGTGCAGCAGTGCCTGGAGGACTCAAATGACCTTAGTCCCTGTTGTGCTAGCTACTGTATACACATGCACAGAGCAAGAGAGGGTCCCTGCCCTGAGGAGTTTGCAATATAAATAGGCAAGATGGACAAAGATAGGAGGAGAAACATAGGCACAAAGAGGTGAAGTGAATGGTTCATGGTCAGACAGCAGACCAAGCAAGGCATAGAACCCAGGAACCTGTGCCCCAGTCCTGTGTCCAAGCCACTAGACCATAACTGTAACATGATTATACTTACTAGCCTTATAAAATATTAATATTAATCCATGAGGGAGGGGGGAGGGATAGCTCAGTGGTTTGAGCATTGGCCTGCTTAACCCAGGGTTATGAGTTCAATCCTTGAAGGGGCCATTTAGGGATCTGGGGCAAAAAATCTGTCAGGGCACAGTACTTGGTCCTGCTAGTGAAGGCAGGGGACTGGACTTGATGACCTTTCAAGGTCCTTCCAGTTCTATGAGATAAGCATATCTCCATATATTTATTAATATATTAAGGGTCAAAGGAGGCTTGGTCCTTTAAAGAGTTCTAAGTTGAAACGAACCATGGAGTTCTATACAGCCCTCCATATGCCTAAAATTCCTCCCATCCTCGCTGCTAATTAGATGGCATCCAGCGAGCTGACAGTCAAGCTGAGCCAGAATGGGAAAGGAAACAAGGCTGCACGTGGAGACAGTTCTGGGAAAATCTGCAGGGAGCAGTTCCAGACACCATTTTGTTCTTCGTCTAGTTTAGGTTCACATTACTGTCTGCAATAGTGTTCCAGGTGCCATCTCTTCGGAGGAGTCAGGATTGGGTGACAAAATAAGTAGAAATATTAGGGTGGCAGAGGTTCTGGATCTTTGTTCCTACTTCATAGTTCATGACAAAAAAAATCTACATGGGGGCTCACCAAGAGGCCTGTCCAAAACGAGTAAAAGCCAGTCCAGGTGGTCAGTAAAAGGTGGTACTTGGCCAGGATAATTAATTGGCCATCAATAACTGTCTTTGTATCTTTAGTATCCAATCCTTATTGAGGTAGTTGGAGAAAATGGTTTGGGTTCAGGGGGAGCTAGATAACAGAGAGCTTTGGACACAACAAGGAGAATTGGCATCCAGACAGCAAGTGATGCTGACAGTCTGGCGAAAGAGTGGTCAGAGAGTGGATTGCGTTCAGGGGATGTAAGCTATTTGTTATTCTTGTTTTCCCCCTGTAATTCAACTGAGTGCCTGATCTAGCGTAGCTTATATGAAGTGTAAATCTAGATATGTGAAGCAAACCTTTTGTTTGTTTTAATTCCATTTGCTCTCTGTTTTTAATACATCTTATTTTGTTAAGATTCCTGTTGTGTGGGTAATTTCATGCAGGCATCCCTAAAGAAAAGAGAATCTGTAACCCCCTTCTTATCTTTGAGAGCAGAGTAGCAGCTGTGGTATTTTTTACAGCATTCCAAAGTAGATGCCTCCCCCAGAAGCATTTATGTGCTTATTATGCATCATTATATGTTTATTGGTGTTTATTTTATTTATTATTTTATATATGAAAAAAGTATGATCTGATGTTGGATTTATTGCTCTCTGGAGCTAAAAAAAAAAGAGTATCAGAAATTCTTTTTATTAACTTTGCAAACAAATGCTGGTGAATGTCGTTCTGTTTGCATAGCCTTTTATTTATGCAGAGAAGATATACAGATTGCACAATGGTAGAATAAATTTCGCCACGCTGCTCTATCAATGTATTTCTCCTTAGATTTGGTGAGACAATCTTAAAAGGTCAGATACTGTAATCCTGGGACAAGAAAGTATCCCATTATATTCAAATACCTTCTTAAAATGCACTTCTCCTGCAAAGACTATCGGTGCTAATGCACCAAAATGATTTATGCCTGCAAGAATGTTTGGAAAACAGATGTGGACAGTAGTTTTGCAATCAAACAAGGACATTTGTGCTCAAACAGTAGCATTTCCTGTTCATTGTTCACTGTTGGAGATTTGCATTCACCGTTCATTTATCCCTGTTCTCCTGTTTTAAAGATTGTGCTCATGCAATCAGGAAGCAGAACTAATGACATGTGACTTAGGTGACCAGTCACACACCACAAATAGTTAAGAGTAAATAGCCAAAGTATTCATTAACTGTCATCCCCTGACATTTGTACCCACTATTTGTCCACCAAATACTTGCAAATAGCTACTACAGTGTGAAAAATCAGGATTCATTCCCAGACATTTTAGCAATATGGAAAAAGGGGCTTAAATTGGTGAAATAATTTATCCAGAACCTATAATTTGACTGATTCTTGTTTGCAATTTGACTATAAACTATGCTGTATTTAAATAGTCAATAGGCTTTCTGTTTAAGAGTAGATCCCGTACTGCATAGATGGTAGAATATACCTATGAAGCGGTCATGTTATATTATAGCTATGGAAAGCACAGATAGGTCTGAACCAGGACTCTGAATCTGAGCTTTCTTGGTGATGATGTGGGTGATAATTTCCCAAATCAGATTCAAGAATGTTACCAACCTTTACTGCTCAGGTCCATCTGTATTAGGCAGAACATATTGCCCTTGGATTTGGGGAGTTGCTACAAGCATCTCTGAGCAGTCCTGACTGACCACACTATCTTCCCAAGGAGTTGCCTTTTCCAGTTTCTGTTCAATGCTTTCCCACACATGCACAGTCAAAAGAACCCTTTTGTGCACATCTAATTTGGGGTTTCACCTCAACGAGCCAGCTTATCATTAGTAGTTAATCTTTGTATTGTCATAGTGCCTAGCAGCCCTAGTCCTTGACCATATAGTGGTTGGCAGTCCCTTGTCGCCTATTTTGCTGGGCAGTCGTCATTACTGCAGGTCTGCTGCTCAACTCACAACATTGTCTTTTTGAGCCAGATAGTAAAACGTCTTAAGACTAAACCACAAATCAGAGCTATATCTGTGAAGCTCTGTCCTATTTTGAGAGAAGCTTTTATACTGTAAATGTAAATGCTCTGTGTGAAGAAAGTACAATGTATATTATCTATAAAGGAGCCTTTCTAAATCCATCTGTGTTTCGAGGGGAAAAATAGGTCCACCTCAGTTCAATCTTCCTTTTAAGGTGCACAAATAAGTCTTTGAATGCCACAGATTGTATTAACAATGCTCTGTCCCACCCCCTCCGTTTTCCAGAACAAAACCAGATTTTGGCTTGCAGGCAGAGAGAGCCGCAGGAACCGAAGGTATAGAGAATTCCATGTCACAGGGAGAGCTGTGCAGTTCTGTTTGTTCTGGCGTGCTGCCCTTTTATTTATATGAACTTGCAGCCGTTTTTCACTGTGCGGGGCCATCCCCAAGAGAGTATATTTCAGAAGGAAATCTATCTAAACTTTGATGAAAACTGTCACATTACCTCCGTCTTGTAATTTGCCTTGGGTATATTGACCATATGAAAAATGCAGCCACCCACAAAATGATGAAAAGAAATCCATCCACCTATAATAAAAAAATCCAGCTATTTATTTTCCTGCCATTTGGATCCCTCCAGTTCACCACCTACATAGCCGTTAGAAGGCTAAAATTATATGCAAGCAAACAAGAAAAAGGATAGAAAAATCCATCTAATCGGACATTTCTATGACCGTTTGGCCTACTGACTTGATCGGAAAATACGCTTAATGCAGCAAGCTAAATAAGCATAGTCACTGTGGTGCGGCAGTAAATAAATGGCTTACTTAATAGAACTTTGGTTACAGTTGTGGTTGACTGCTGCGGAAGACCACTGAGAAATAGCAGTTTTTAGGAGTGTCTGAAAATGTGCAGATCCTTATTGGTAATGACTCCTTTTAATCAAAGCCAAACCATTAGGAATATCAGATGCTGGTTGGATAGGTGGCCTTAATGATTTTACCATAACAGTCATTCCAAAAATGCACGTGGGGCACCCCAGCTAATTCTGTAGATAAATTTGTCACATAGGAACCAATATACTAATCATGCAGTTATTAGTGGCGCAGAAAATAATGTTAAAGTTAATAAAATGGCCTCTGCATGAATGCCAGCATGGTGGCCTCAGTCACTTGGGGAGGCCTGAGTTTTACACCATTTCTAGTATCTCCTTCCTCTCTTGCAAATAGGGCCAGACGTGCTAAAGAGACGATAAGCTTGGTGCTTAAATCTGACGGCTAGGCTTATAGGATATTATTCTTAGCCTTCTTTCCTCATGGCACAAGGTCATCACATTATGCTTTCTCATTGTGAGATGCTGATACAATGTCATGACATTGCAAGGCAAACACCACGATGTCATAAAGGTCAAACATGTAAAGCTGGGAAGCCTGAATTTGAAGAGAACTCCATGTAGTTCTTTGACTCTAGGGTTAATGGACCAGTTAAAGCACAAGAAATAAAGGAGTGATCATCAGGGCTCTGTAAGGGCTGCAACTGACCCACTCCTCCCTAGAAAAATGATATTTTTAAACAAATCAGCTTTACTCAAGCTATTGCGTGGGGTACTGCTCTCGAACGCCCTGCCTCTGAAATACCTTAAAGGGAAGTATTATAGGTATTTTAACTCTAGACAACCAGCAGAGACAGGAGACTCCCAGAAGCTTCTGAGATGCATTTTTGATATTTTATGTCCACATGAAGATGCTTCTCTGAACCTTTCCAGCTTCACAGAGTCACAGATTTTTAAGGCTGGAACGGACCATTCCGACCATCTAGTCTCACCTCTTTATTGACATAGACCATAGAACTTCACCAGTGATTCCAGCATGGAGCCCAATAGCCAGGGCTGAACATAGCTTTTAGAGAGACGTCTAGTCTTGATTTAAATGATTCTTCCATTCCTGCTTCCCACCCTTCTCTGGTTTCCCGCACTCTCCCAGACTTGTCTGTCTCTTTACAGTTTCCATTATCCGCTCTTTCTGCTCCTCCACTAAGACCCGAGCCCCTACAGGATTTCATGGATCTTCTCTGTCTTCGAGTTACACCTCTACACAGACATGCACACACACTTTCCAGCTCGCTGGCTCCTTTGCATTTCTGGAAAGGCACACGGGATATATCTACACAGAGGGCAGCGGCCCACGGCAGCAATCACAGAGCCCAGGTCAACAGACTTGGGCTCTCAGGGATCGGGCTCCTAGACATGTAGATGTTGCAGTTCAGGATCTGAAGCCTAGAGAGGGGGATGGGCTTCACAGCATGAGCCTCATCATCTACACAGGTTTCAGTGTAGTAGCCGTGTTAGTCTGTGTCAGCAAAAAGAAAATAAGAAAGGAATACTTGTGACACCTTAGAGACTAACAAATTTATTTCAGCATAAGCTTTCGTGGACTATAGTCCACTTCGTCGGATGCATAGAATGGAACATACAGTGGGACGATATCTCTGAATGTATAAATATCATCCTACTGTATGCTCCATTCTATGCATCCGACGAAGCGGACTATAGTCCACGAAAGCTTATGCTGAAATAAATGTGTTAGTCTCTAAGGTGCCACAAGTATTCCTTTCTTATTTTCTTTTATCATCTACACAGTTACTTTTAGCAAGGTAGCCTGTGCCCTGTGAGCCCAAGACTGTTGACCAGGGCTCTGAGATCACGGCTGTGGACTGCCTCTCGCTGTGCAGACATACCCAATGGGGCCAAAGCAGGTGCCAGGCTCAGTCTTGATATCTACAATTCACCTAGGCCTTCAAAATGAAGCAGAGGGAGGTAAAATACAGGTGCCTAAAACTGGGTGTTTGAGTTAATTATTGTTTCTCTCTATGGCCCTGATTCTGCAATGATAGTCACACAGGTGGACTGCCATTGATCCAGTGTTGTTCACTTAATTGATCAGGGAGGACTATCTGTGCAAGAGTTAACTCGGCAAAGCATTTTCAATAGAGCTGTCTATGTAAGGTACTTCCATAGACCCCAGCACCTGAGCATCTGAGTACTTCACAACATCCCTGTGAGTCAGGGGTGTACTCTTACTTCCATTGTACAGATGGGGAACTAAGGCACAGAGAGACTAGGTGATTTGCCCAGGTCACACAGAAAATCTGTGACAGAGCAAGGAAAGGAACCTTGGTCTTCTGAACCCCTGGCTAGTGCATTAACTACTATTAACCTTCCATTTCTAGCTCATATGAAAACAGCTCTCCAAATAAAAGTCTGTCTGTCTATCTATCTATCCCAGTTTTAATAGGACTAAATGGCAATGCAGCCCCACTTTTTTAGGACATTGCTGTAAAACAAAGGGGTGCAGTGATGTCAGTGCAGGAAAAAGTCTCAATAATCCAAGAAGCTGTTTAATGCTGAATTTCCAAACAAAAACCCAGATGCTCCAGTTATATCTGAATTTGACTCTGATCATTTGCAACCTCAATAGAAAAGAAAAGAAAAACTCTTTAAAACGCAAACAGACTTATCTCCACTGATATAGCACATGCCCAACCATGAGGCTGCTGTACTGTGCAAAGAAACATTAAAATGCGCTCACAAAAAAGTTTGGCTCTGACCCTACTTCAGAAATCCAGATTTCACTGTCTGTTAAAGCTCATCCCATATCGAGCTGTAGCAGTGACCTGGCATGTGAAGAGAATCCTGGAATGTGCTTCATTTTCAGCATTTTTATGCTAATACACGTGCCTGCAATGACTGAAATGGGGACAAAGTGAAGTAACACACTATAAAACAGAAATGTGAGGTAGAGATTGTTGGAATCAGTTTCACTTCTATCCTTATAGAGAGGGTGGTTGAACCTAAAATCCCCTTGTGTAATGATCTACCATATCAGTTATTAATAGGAAATTTTTTATCTGCAAAGATCATTTTATGAGACCATCCTATCTAAAAAGTTGCTTCTACCTTCCTCACCCTGTATTATAAAGTCACATCAGTTCATTTTATAACATACAGAATGGTGGGGCTTGCATTAACTGTAAGACTTCAAGAAAACAGGATTAAGTAAACTGGAGAGGATAAGAAATGTTCAGAATGTTTTGTCCTGTTCTACAGGGCAAGAAAAAATGATAATTTGGTGATTTTAAATATCCTCTAAATTTAGAACTAACACCAGGAAATAGCACGTTATATGGTGTATCATTAATTTGTGGAATTCACTGCTAAAGGAGGTCTTCAAAGCAAATATGGTGGCTGCATTTTTAAAAAGGAATGAGGAACTTTATGACCATTAATAATGGTTGCAGTTATGCAGGCTACAGTGTACATGGTAGATGCTCACATACATGAAGTGGTCA
The DNA here is from genome assembly GCA_037349315.1 of Chelydra serpentina. Taxonomy (NCBI): domain Eukaryota; kingdom Metazoa; phylum Chordata; order Testudines; family Chelydridae; genus Chelydra; species Chelydra serpentina. The sequence continues at coordinate 34,250,645 of JBAIAC010000026.1, forward strand.
CCTTAGAAATGTTTCTGATTTTGTCTTAGATGTATAGTTAAGGTTAGTCTCAGTAGTGCCATAGTCCTTGACTTCTTTACATTTACTATAGGAAAATCCTAGAGACTATTTTAAATACCAGCCTAATGTTATTGAGCTATCTAAGGCAACTGGCAAGTTTAAAGGGTTATATTTGTTTGTATGTTTGGTATATGAATATATTTCTATATGCATGGATGTGTGTGTAATTATACACAAGCACACACACGACACTTTTTTTAAGGTATATTTCAATGTAATTAGTATAACCTCTCTCTTCGGTTTGTTAATCAATTATACATTGGGCTTCATCACAGAGGATTCAAGTATAACAGCAGCCGTTATTGTTACAAGGCAAAAAACAGATTGATTGATGGTAGCTAATCAAAGTAATATAGAGACCTTGGCACAGGCAATATTTACTTTACATCTGTCACTTAAGACATTTTACTGCCAATCAGTGCCTTCAGAAGGCTGGCTGGAACAATAGAGGTCTTTCTACTTAATTCCCCCTATTGACTAGGGCTTACGCTGACAAAGTTCACTCAGTATGTAATCCTCAAGGCATGCACTAGCTGCCGCAGCCAAGTTTTTAGATATATATCCCCCTGTGTCAATGAATTGGAAAAAGGCTGCTCTTCTGAGCCAAAGCATTGAAGGTGGTCCCTGCAACAGAGCCCGCGACAGTGTACAATTGGCGTTGTCCACCGCTGAGGTGTCAAAGTGATAGAAGTGCTTACAGGAATCCTCCCTGCAGCTGCTGGATATGTGAAAGGCCTTTGATGGTTCATTGGTGACCAGTGTTTTCAGGTCAGATCTGGCCAGGAAGATCCTGTGCAATAACAAATGTGTTCGTTCTTTCTTTCTTCCTTTCTTTCTTCCCTCTTTCTGTTTGCTGAGGAGACCAATATTTACAGGATGACTCAGAAAAGCCACAAACCAGGATCAGCCTGCGAGCGAGAAGACTGGAAAAAAGGTCTTGTGTGCGTCTTTCCAATGTTTGGCTCCCCTTCCTTGTTCATATGGAACGTCACTGCTAGGAGTCAGAGGCCAAGATCTTAGGGATCCCGTCTACAACAATGTGATCTCAAACATCCCAAGTAGCTAAATCTGGGGATAAGATGAGGCAGCTCTTTGCCCTCATGGTCAACGTGAACGGTGGGGTGAAGAGAGGAGAGTGAGTTAAAAATCATCCAGATTTAATCAAAAGTTGCTGCTTTTAAACAGGAAGTCAAAAACACCTACTGTTGGGATCAATATCTGAGCTAACCTGGTGCACACGTAGTCAGTGCAGGAGCAACTATGGAAATAAGGCCTTGTCTATATAGCGGGGTTAATTCACACTGAGATTTTGCATCCTTGACTGGTGCATATTAGTCTGCAATAATTGCATACTCACAGTCAACTGTTTTCTGCATCAGTACAAATCAGGGCATCTACATGGCAGGGATTTTGTGCATACTAAACATGAGACATTCTGCATAGGCATTCCATGTGTTTTGCTTCACTCCATTTCTTCTGGGACTTTTCTCACTGTGGGATACATAATGGAAGTCACTGGAAGCAACTGGAATTCTGAGACTTTTATTCAACAATTCCCATTATTCCTCTCCCACCATCCCATGATTCATCTCCTGTGGGTGAGACAATGCCACCTTCAAATGGCCAGTATTTTCTGTCTGCCATCATGGACGGAACTGTACTCCAGGCTCTGGTGCTAAAAATCACTAATACACAGAAGCTGGTGAAGGTTTATCTGAGATCTGGCCACCATGGTGGCTTTGAGGGTATGTTGGGCTACCAGTGTCATTACCCCCCCATGCCCAAGTGTGGGGTTATGAAACTGAAAGGCTACGCAGCATTTGTATGATCATGAACTTGCTGGGAGGCTCGTGCGTGTGTTGCATTTTTAACGAATGATGGTGCATCTCTTGCTTTTCTTCTCTGATTATCATTGGATTTCGAGAACTATGATAAAAGCTGAGTTAATTTACACATAAATATTTATCTGTAACATTCTACCAACCCCCCAAGAAGGGGAGAGTGGATAATATTTAAGCTGATGCACAGGTCTGGGATCAAGAGATGTGACTTCTCTTTCCAAGTCTGTCACCGACTCATTGTGTGACCCTGGGCAGGTACTTTGCCTCTCTGTATAATTTGGATGACAATGCTGACATATATTACAGTGGGGTTGCTAGGCAAAATCCACTAATGTCTGTAATGCAACTGAGGCCTGATCCAGAGCCCAAGTGAAATCAGTGGAAAGACTCCCATTGACTTCAGATCAGGCCCTTAAAGATCTATCTAAGATCTACTCTTTGTTCTGTCCGCTGGATATCCACTTCCATGAGGGCACTAAGCATTTATGGGCTGTGGATCTCATACACATTATTCCAGTACTTGACACTGATTGGGCTTCAGAATGCCAACAGCACGTCAGCCATTCCTCCACTGAATCAGCTTCTCACCAGGTTAGAGCCATTAGGCGACAGGATTTACAGGTATTTCCCCCCACATCGCTCAAGTAGATCCCAACTTCTCTGAAACATGTGATACAGCTGTTATAGCTTGCTTCGATGAGGGCTTAGAATATTAATGAACTACATTAGGCTTATCAGTAAGATTGCAAGATTTTACTAACTGTTTAACTAATATCATCTAAAAAAAGCATATCCAGTTTCACATACTAAACACATAAGAGCCTCCCAGTGATTCTATAGGTTTTTCATACTGCCAAATTTCTATTACATAAATAACATTCTTTCCTTCACGCTTCTCATACACAACAAATACCCGCAACAGGGCTGCAACCAGAAATGCTAAATTTGCTCTGTTTTGGTCTTCAGGATCCTATGCTCCTAAGAATTTTTGTTTTTTGGTAGGTTTTTTTTTGTTTGGTTGGTTCAGTTTTTGGCTTTCAAAAGGGGTGATTGGGAAGAACAGGGGGGAAATGAACAAGAAAAAGAAAAAAATCCTGGGTCATTGCCAAAGTAACTAGCTAACTTCCAAGGCATGTCTGTCAATGAGTTTGCTCTGGAATTTCCTCTGCATGTACTGGAGGGTTCAGTTTTTCCATAAAACCCAGCATTCTGTTAGATTAAGGATCACATGATTATGTAAGGGGAAAGACTTGGGCCCTTGAATCGCAAGTACATTTGTCAGAGAGTCGACAAAAGATAAGAGCCAGATTCTGAAGTTAGTGGAGTCACTCCAGATTCACACGGATGTTTCTGCGAGCTGGACTGTCAGTGCTTTTACTTCAGTGGGAGTAAAATAGAATTAAAACCGAATAAAGAACTGAGATTTGACCCCTCCACTTTAAATTATAATAGAACTCATTAAAATGTGGAAGTGATTTAAATTTCATTAGTGTGCATTAACTGCGATGCTTTGACTCAGAAAATGTATTCTCATTCTATTCATCTTTCACAGATTTAGCCCAGCCCTTTACGTGATATAGTAACTTTGCAAAATAAATGATGATGATCTTAAAGTAGCCCCATATACTGGATATTTGTCTGTATCACAGAATTCAGTATCAGTTCATTTTTCAGTCTGCACAAGGGCCTGAAATGGCAGTGGGTGTTTGCGGTCAGGACAGGGAGACATTGGCAGAGATGTATGGGAAGCCTGACATTGCTCACCCACCATATGTCTGGCTGTAGTCACCGCAGTTAGACTCTGATTTTCACAGCAACAAAATTGAAATTGGAAAGGGGGAAAAATAAATTTAACTGGTACCTAAGATCTTAGCTAAGTAATTGACCAACATGTGACCATCCTTAAAAAACCTACATGTATGTACTTCAAGCATGTTTTCAGAAGGCAAGCAATAGTCCAAGATGGGGAATAGTGAGATAATTCCTGTGCTCTTCCTGTTACCTTTCATTTTAATTTATGAATCAATATAGTGTTGGTTTAAAGGGCCTAGAGATTGAAGCCACAGACCAAGACTGAGCTGTAGTGAATGAAGCCACAGGTCTCAGATGTATAATCCTAAAGATATTTATTGTTTATTACTTAAATTTTTATGACGGAAGTTCTCAAGTTAGCCACGAAATAGGTTCAACCTGGTGTCACATGCTGGGTCGCAACCCGTATCAGTGAGGGGTTGTGTCACTACCTGCCCTGTAGCCCTGACTGCTTTAAATCCTCTGCTGCTGTAGCTCACACCCTGGACACAGCCAGTCGGCAGACATGCACGCACTGAGAGTCTGTGTGCTAAGCTGCTCTGACTCGGCACTCTGATTCCATCAACCTGCTCGTTACACCCCGGCCATGCTCTGGAATCCACCAGTGTTGGTTGCGCCTAGCAAGACGACCCCAACACCCCCGCCCCAATTCCGAATTTTCCCCAAATGGTATGCTCTGCCATGTTCAGTCCTTTCCTGGACCATTCAGAGGAATAATAAGGTTTGTTTGCTCCTCTAAAGAAATAAACTGTCCAGCTTATCACTTTAACGGAAGATAACAATCACTTCAATTCAAACGCATTAGGATTTTAAGTGAGTCCCGGTATAAAGGATAGAGTTGGAAATGGTTACAAGCAAATAAAAGTGAAAACCCCTTTCACTGTGTTTTATTTCCACCTGTTGTGAACCACCAGCAGCGAGGTGGAGAATGGGCAATGTGTACTGCGCTGCTGCTGGGTCAAAGGTAAAAAGTTCACAAGTGCGCACGCACGCGGCGAAGATTTCAGCCCTCCAATTTGCTGGAATTTAAAGGGATATGGTTTCGAATCATGCCTTTGGAATGCAGGTCTGAGCCTAATCGCGCAGAGCAGGAGGGATGACTGAGTATTATTAGTGTGAGGTGACAGAATGGAAGCTTTGTGCAAGAACGCCGCACGCACAGGCAATCTGAAAAATGAGCGGGACGTGAATGTTGAAATTGGGGTAATGCTTGTAATCTGGCAGCTTCCATTGTGGCAGAGGGGAAACTAATGAAACATGCCAATCTAGGTTCTGCTTCAGCTCCCATCAGAGTCAATGGGAGTTTGATTGATGCCACTGGGAGCGGGTTTGAGCCCTTGCTGCCTGAATTTACCTGGCAGTGATACACAAATACCTGTTCCTTGTAGCTTACTTAGCCAGATGATTCTAGTTAAAGCTTCATTAACTACTTCTTCCCCCTGAATAAAAAATAGTAATTTATATAGTCATAAATGATTTTTCTGAGAAAGTGCCCCTTGATATCAAGCCACCAGTTGTCAGCTGGGGGCTTGTTTCCTTTCCTGTTAATAAGTATAGTCTCTTTTTTTTTTTATTCAGCCTTTTTGGAGCATTATGTCACATTGCACAAGGTTATGTCAAGCCTGCATAGAGATAATTCACATCCCGTCAGAGGAGCCATAAAAGAGTGGGCTACAGTCCAACATGGTAAAATGTGAAAGGGAAAGTAAAATTGGGTTGATTCTAGTGTAAATTTAGGCTAGCAAATACCAGGCACGTGTCTTTGGAAGGTAACTAACCGATTAGGAAGTGTGTTTTTTTATGTTTAGGTTCTCCTCAATTTTCTTCCCCTCTTCACTTCCGCTGATCATAACCTCACAAGCTCTGTATCATGACAATTTTCCCTCTGGACCGAAAAGGTTGGACATGACTCCCACTATAACTTATCAGTAGAGTTGTTCAGAAAATGGAGATTCCATCCCATGGGCAAGTCTGATGCTGTTTTGACATTTGTTTCCCTCCCAAAATAGCAGGAAAAGTGGAAATATCAAAATTTTTCACAGAACTAAATTTTGACTCAGAAATGTGAAAATGAAAAATGGATCAAAATATTTTCATTTCAAAATATTGACATTTTTCAACATTTCATTTCAAATTGTCAATTTGAAACAAATAATTTTGTTTCCAATTTTCCCTCAAGAAAATGTAACCAAAATCTACATTTTCTCACAAAAAATGATTTTGATAAAATCCCCTATTTTACTGGGAAAAAAAATTCAGTTGAAAACATTTTAACCAGCTATATATATCAGTGCTTCTTTCTACACTAGCGAAAGGGTTGGGAGGATTTATGGACCTTGTTGCCAATAGTTGTGGGCAGATGGGTAACAAGGCAGAAAAAATGTTTGTGAGAGGCATATTCACCACTGAGATGTTCAGTTGACTTCACTTTTAATTATCTCTCAGAAGCCTGGGATACACACAGCAAAAGAATCCCAGTCTTCTATCCATCCTAACATCTATCCATGTCAGTGGCTAATAACATGTCCACCACCTACAATTTGATTTGTGATGATTAGGCCATCTTGATTATCACTTCAAAAGTTTCTTTCTCCTACTGATAATAGTTCCTTTCAATGAATTAGCCTTTTACAGTTGGTATGGGTACTTCCACCTTTTCATGTTTCTCTGAATGTATAAATATCCTCCTACTGTATGTTCCATTCTATGCATCCGATGAAGTGGATTATAGTCCACGAAAGTTTATGCTGAAATAAATTTGTTAGTCTCTAAAGTGCCACAAGTATTCCTTTTCTTTTTGCTGACACAGACTAACACGGCTACTACTCTGAAACTTGACTTTTTATGTATTTCCAAAATCCAGTTTGAGAACATTGCTGGAACAGTTTTGCATTGCTGGCTCCAGCCGCGCATTCAGTACAGCGTAGACCAAAGAGAGACTGACAAGGTTGAGGTGTGGCTATATTTCATCTCTGTCTCTTGGACAGATCCCAGGGGATAGTTCTAGTCAACTGCTCATTGCTTTGAGGAGTCTTATATACGGTTCAGTCTTGTCTCTTCCTTGTGAAACAACATGTATGTGGAACCATTGGGAAGATTAATTAGGAGGTCGGCGCCTGAGGCCTGCCCCTAATTTGCATATGTTAACATCGTTTGGAAAGATAATCTAATGCACATGAGCATAAACATTTCTGGTACTGGTATCTTCCTTGACGGATGAAAGTAAACTGCTTCCTGTACAACTTCACTAATGATTAAAGACCTGGTTTTGTTCCCATGCAAGTCAATGGGAGTTTTGCTCTTGAATTCATTAGGTTCAGGATGGGGCCAGAAAATCTGAGCTTTGACCTGACTCCACATTTACCAGGAGATGGAAGCCACAAGCTGTAGTTTAAGATTCTGTTGGCCACATTTACCCCTTGGCCTGCAGTTTGGACGTCCTCTGCTCTGAGACTTAAAGAGAAAGAAGCAAAATCTCACACTTCATAAAAGCAGCTATAAATTAGCATCAGAATAGACAGTTTTAAATATAAACTGTGATTAGTTGTAATAAGACTTTTCTGGAGACATATTGTTGTTATATAATAATCAGGATCCAAATTCTGAAGTTCATAGTCTTTTCAGATCTTACTTCCATCACTGTAAATCTGGTATAATGCTAAGCAATTCATTGGGGTTACTCCAGATTTGCACTGGTGTAAATGAGAGTAGAACCCGATCCATGGACCTCAGTCTTTATTAAGCAAACTCCAAATAAAGGTAATGGGTTTCTTGCTTCAGAGAGTACTTCAAACGTTGACCCCAACTTACTACAACATGATTAATTTCAAGGGCATCTGAAGCTGGAACAGCTTCCAAACTGAAAACCATGTAAGATATTTCTATGCTTTGTACTACAAACTCTTTGGAGTCCATCACATCCTTTTGGTTTCATTATTGGTTTCTGCTCTTTAATGAAGCCATCATAAAGCCACAGCATATTCATTCCAAAGAATTCCAGTAAAACCGTTCAAAAGAAAAACTCTAACATGCCATCAATGAAATGACAAGTGTGTTATTACAATCAAATGCAGGCTGACTGTTTATTTGGGATTAGGGGAAAATGGGGTTTAATTAATGACAGCTGATTTTGTGTGTGTTTGTATCAGTATAAAGATTGTACGCCTGTTGGAATCAAATTATGTTTTTGATTCTGAACTGGGGGTGGAGGAAAGGCAAAGTGTAGTAGAAAATGGTTTCCCTCTCATTAAAGAAAAACAGTTAAACAGAGAGCCAAGTATTTAAAAATAAAAACAAGTAAAATTCATTATCATTTATGGGGAAATCATGAAAATCAGAGGAAGAAAACTGTCAATGTATTTTAGAGACATGCAGTGAATATTTTTCTGAAAAATCTGTGGTGAAACTTTTCGTTGCCTCATCTCAGGCAATTCGCTGCCCCTCAGATTTCACTTTCTGCATAATTTGAAAAAAATGGCTAATTAAAAACACCTCTTTGAAAATGTAAATGGCTAATTTCAAACCTCAGCTTTCAAAGGCGACTGTGGCAAAGATTGGATCCATATTTCTTCAGAAATGGTCTCTCTCTTTGGGAAAAAATGCATAAGAGTCGTTAAAAGTAATGCAATTGAGTGATTTTCTGGAGGAGGGGACAAAAAAGGGGATTCCATTTGTAACAAAAACCAACCAACCAAACAAAACCTTCCAAGTCTGAGTAGTTTTTCCATGAACCATTAATATTTCAGCCCTTTCTAGACACAATGCACAACTCATTTAACAGGATCCTCGTTATCACATCCAATTTCCTTTGAACCTCCATAGCACTTCTTGATATAGCACAAAATAGCCAGTCTTATGAATGCCAGAGGAAGTGTCTGTCTTCCTACTTCCTTCTACTCATCCACTCCATTCATCTCTTCTGCCTTCACCTTTTTAGCTACCCAGGGACAGCTCAGCCATTAGGCTTCTTAAATCGTTCCTCAAAATGCTACCTTGAGAAAATGCTGCTCCTGTCCCTGAGGCTGCAGCACTGGAAATACGAATTAGCTAGTGGTTGACAGTTTTTCCGAGGAGTACCCCCATCCAGAGTCATTAATTCTAGGGAAGATGTCAAACTGTGGTACAAAGACATTTGTATGTGTATTATGTGGGGACCAGCATGTAGATGTGGGCAATAGTTCAGATAATACCTCTCCATCGCTGAGATTAATATGCGGCTTTCCATCGGAATGTTTCTCTTGCCTGCACCATCAAATGCGCAATAGGCTGGCTGGTGAGGAAATGGCCATCTTTCTGTGGTTCTTGACCTCAGTTTACTCTGTTAAAAGGACCCTTTTATTAATCTAAATTTCCGTAAGACAGGAAAAAGAGTCAGAGGCTGGCAGGCTGTTTCTCAAGAGCCACGCCAGCATTACAGACACACTTTAATATATCAAAGATTTAACACAGGAGGCTTTGAGAAGGAGCACAAGCCTCTGGGTATCGCTGGTGGGTCAGACTGGTGGGTTCTTCCTCTTGCACTACACATGATGAAGATTTGCATCCCCGCGCTACAGCTCAGGAGGGGTATCACAGCTTCCCTAGCCACATGCCATTTTTTGATCTAGCAGCTGGCCAGAGCAGGCCTTGGTGAAAAGCCACAATACCCACAACTGAGGAGCTCAGGGAGGGATTGTGTTTGCTGTATAGCACAGCCTGGTCCACAGGCTCATACAGAGGAGGGCATTGGCCAGTACCAGAAGCATTCTCCCAGACTAGATGGGCTAGTGACTTGATCAAGTATGGCAAATTTTATATTCATATTAGGGAGCTTTAACTTGTCCTGGGTCTCTTTTCTCCCTGAGGGTGTTGCTCGTATAGCAGTAGGGACTATTCCTCTCCAACAGATAGTTACTGAATCTCATTTCCAATGTACACAGATCTGACTTATGTCAAAAGAGTGAGGATTTTACATTTTAATCATGTTCCATATGAATTAGCATGTACATCCAGGATTGAATGGACTCCTTCTCTTAAACTTTCCAACAGTGTGTTTCTGGATTATGGCATGAAAAAGAGAAAGGGGGAGATCTAAATATGAATTACTTAGGCTTCTTTACTTGTAGGAAAGCCCTCATTTTATTATTTACAATAGACTTCCACTGGCACTTTCCAGACTGCCAACCACTGAATGCTTAGAAAGACCAATATATATCTTAGCAATTTCCACCAGATAATACATATGGTTAAAATTCATCTTTGGTGTAAATCCATTTGTGGTGTATTGAAAACTGTGTTAAAATTGTGAGCATTCACTTTAAATTCTTTGGGGTCTTCATAATCTTGCTTGCAGCCAGGGGTCTCTGTAGGGAAGCATGCAATCAGAGCCAGTTTTCCACACAGACAGCCTAGAGAAAGGTGGGGTGAGTTGTGCCTTTTTGTTTTAGAGAGCAGACTGCTTCCTCTCCCTCTGTTTTTTATTCTAAGAAATAAAGTAGTGTCACAGTACAACCTTCCAGCAAGAGTGTTTTTGTCTAACTTCTCTGTTTGCATGCTGTGAAACATAACACCATTGACTTGGCTGGCCAATGGGGGATATTTTGGGACAGAATTGCTATGACCTGTCAGACCTTCTACTGGTAACAGCAACTAACCTTATTATTATTATTGTTATTTGTAATACCTTAGCACCTACTAATCTAACGGAACTGAGCTGCCTCTTTTCTGACATACATGGCACTTTGTTTTGCATTTCAATACCTCCTGTTGTAGGCTCAAGAGATGTGATATGCAGCAAATATAATCAGACATGAAGGAAAAACTCAGAACTGTTAGGAAGGATTTTGTTGTTGTTTGCAGCTGATGCTTCCATTATCAAAGGATCTGCCAACTAGTAAAATTAACAGCAGATTTACATACAATTAAATTATTCCACTGTGAATAATATAAAAGATCATCAAGTGTGTGTGTGGAATTTTGTTTTTGTTGGTAAGTAACTGAGAAAACGCAAAATTGAAAACTCCACTGTGCCAATATTAGCAGTGGAAATACTGCTCGAATTTTGCAGAGCAACATGACGCTGGACCCATGAGAACTTCTCTACCATGCCCTATGAATGAACTAATGCATCACAACCAATAATTTGGGATGCAGCGTATACAAAGGATGATTTTCATAAAAATAAAGGGTTGAAATTTTCACTGTAGGATGGGCAATTTAGACACATCTTCCATTCATTTTAATGGTAAATTTGTGTCCAAGCCCTTTAGACCTGGTATTCTCATCCTGGGAAGTTTTGTTAAATCCATATGGTTAAATGGGAAGGAGGTCCTGACTAGATAGGAGGAGGTTTGAGGACACGGTGGAGTTGGGCAGGTGCGCATCCCCCTGCCGCCGCCACCCCGGGGTGGCTGACTCCCCACTTTAGGCCAGGAAGCCTGTGCGCCTTGACCACCCCTGCCAGTGTAACGCTGACAGACCCTGGTTGTCGGCGGGCAGGATTGAACCTGGGACCTCAGTGCATGAGCCTCTACTGCATGAGCTAAAAGCCACCTGGCTGTTAGCTAAGGCTGTAGAGCCGTCTGTCTCTCTGTCTCTCCGTCTCTCCCCCTGCCCCCGATGGGACAGAACACTACACCCAGGAGGTGTGTGGGTTACACCAACACTCTAGACTTCCCATTGGGTGCTCAACCCCTAGGAGCCCCTAGACTGCTGTGGGTGCTCATCCCTATCTGAACCCTAAGACTGTGTATGTTTGCTGGCTGCCTTTGCTTACCAGCCAAGGCTTGGCCCCGCTCCAAGAGCTAGGGCTACTGACTGCATCTGTTTGCTGGCTGCCTGGGCCTGGAGACTACAGCCTGCTACCAGCTGGGCCCCACCCCTAGGGCTAGGGCCCCAGATGCTTAATTGGTGTCAGCCCCCGCTGAGAGGCTGTGGGCTAAAGACTACGTCAGGCCCTGCCCCACCCAAGGGTGGGGACAGGAGCCTCAGACTATTGTGTGTTTGCCTCTGTTAGGAAGGCTGAAAACCATAAACTGCATATGGCTCTGCCCTGCCGGTGCGGCCCGAACCCGAAAATTGCTGCTCCCCTACGAGGCAGAGAGGCCTCCCTCCAGACTGGACATCGAGGGACCACTACACTCAGCAAAATGGGACTAGAGTTTCACCAGAATAGCCATAGAATCATAGAATCTCAGGGTTGGAAGGGACCTCAGGAGGTCATCTAGTCCAACCCCCTGCTCAAAGCAGGACCAACCCCAACTAGATCATCCCAGCCAGGGCTTTGTCAAGCCTGACCTTAAAAACCTCTAAGGAAGGAGATTCCACCACCTCCCTAGGTAACCCATTCCAGTGCTTCACCACCCTACTAGTGAAAAAGTTTTTCCTAATATCCAACCTAAACCTCCCCCTCTGCAACTTGAGACCATTACTCCATTACTCCATCATTTCCTGCATGGAACCCAGAGAGTAAATGAGAGAAAAACTGGGAATGTATGGAAAAAAAAGAAAATGATGGGAAGAAATTATGGAAGAAAAAACAGCTAGTTTTTGAGAAGCAAAATAGAAGATTAATTTTAGGCTTGGTGTGAGTTTTTTGTGAACGTTCGTGGGTACTGAACTATTTCACTCATCCCTACTAAAACAGGTTACATCTGTTAAGTCAGTAAACATGGGGCTGCTGTAAATGTAAAAAACAGAAAGAAACATTCTGCAGAAAGGCTTGAAAAGATTTCTCATTATTTATCATTGACTTGAAATTGAAAGCTTGTTTTCATTCCATCTGACAAAAGAGCTCCTAAATCCTTGCCACTTCGCACCTACAGTTTCCATGATAGCTTAAGTTCTTTCTTGAAACCAAGCAGGAGGTGGTGGCCGTTTCGAAACACTGGCCAAACAGCCTAACTTCCGTGACTGGCAGCCCATCTGGAGTGGAAGAATTTCAGCCTTGAATAATGAAAGTGAGACGTATGGTGGAGGTGGAGTGAAATACATTCCCTGTCATATTTTGTCACCAGGCGCCATTAGAGTTCCAAGCAGTTGAATTTGTTTGGACCTGCAGTTGAGTGATTTGCCCTTTTCTCTGAGGTAAAGAGATATTTGTAGTGGCATGAAGTGAGCTGGGAACATTTCTTGTAAGATTGCCCAGAGGAAACAACACCACAGCACAACTGGCTTTTTGTGTAGAAAACTATGTTAAAAGAAAAAATGAGTCCATGTCTAAAAGTATTTTAAAAAAACCCATATATTTCAATCCTTGTTTAAGCTGCTGAAAAGTTTCTCTGTGGTGCTAACTGATCTAAGTTATGTCTCCAAAGAGTATCTCATCATTTCTCAGACAACAGAAGGAATTTGTGGCTGACCTCATGAGGGGAATGGTCAGATTTCTTCATCTTTCCACTGTATGCTGATGCTTGGGCTTAATTTATGCTGGTCAGTTGAAAACAGAAAGCTCAGTACCAAAGTTGGCCTGGGGAAAATAATACACCATGGGGAAAGGATTTACTCATGGAATCTTTTTTTAGATGCACTCAGGTTTTACACAGACTTGAGTCTCCATATTTGTTCCTGCCTTTTTATCACCTCATTGTGAAATAATTTTGAGTGCATTCCCCACACAGAAAAATGAAAGCCTTCAGTTGCTATTACTGTTAACTGTTTGCAAACGGGGGTTTACAAGCCACCTGGCCACCTACATCAGGTCAGAAGTTCCACCTCTATTTGAACCACTCTGGTGTGTTTGCTTTCAAAATATCATAGGGGATACATAATTTCTTGAAAAAAAGTCATAGGTGCCTTTCAGTCAAATTTGGGTGCCTAACTCCTTAAGACATTTAAATATCTCAGCCACTACTCAGTAATATATTTATTCACAGAACTGTTTAAAAAAAGAGAAAGAGAAACTCACATATTTGCAAATAAATGATTGCTTATTTGTATATTTTTGTTTACTTTAGCTCACCAAAGCAACATACCAAAAGGAACCATTTCATATGCATAAGGCCTAGTGAATATCAAACCAGCAAAGATGCCCAAATATCACCTTGTTCAGGAGACAAAGGGTACTGTGGAGTCAATTATATATACAGGGCTTGATCGCTCATGAGGTTGGTAATGCGGTGTGGGCTGCAAGTTCAAATCCTGCTCAGATCTGTAGCAGATAAAAGTTGTTACTGTCAGAAAATGCTTAATGCCCCATGGGAAGTGAGTTGTTGGGTTTTCTTAGGCTATTTTCCATGGGGCTGTGGGCCCGCATCGTGGAACAGGTGAATTTGACACTGCTCATTCTGGACCTGGTCTGTGGGACGGAAGGATGGTCCAGTTATTAGGTCACTAGCCTAGGATGGCTGGAGACACATGTTTAAGTTCTTGCTCTACCACAGACTGCCTGTGTGACTGGACAAGCAACTTAGCCTGACTTTCCTACCTGTAAAATGGGAATAATAGTATTTCTCTATCTCACAGGCCATGAGGCACTTAGATACTACAGAGATAGGGACATCTAAATACATAGAGTACTAGGCAGAGAACTCTTGAAATCAGTTTGACACCTTCCAACAGTACCAATCATCCTTTCCCCTAGATTAGGAAGAAAAGCCAATACAGTTTATTGCTCTAGTAAGCGGAACAAAACTTGAGAGCCCCTCTTCCATGTTGCAGTTTTATAAGGAAAAAAATGTGTATAGATGCATACTGAATATCAGGTTGCTACCCAGATTTTAATATCCATCTGGAAAAGGTCTGATGAGATTCCAAGAAGTGCTGGGGTATTAAACCTCTTGGATAATATTTAAACAACATATCCAGTCTCTAGAGGTTGCCATCTAGAGGTTGATGACCTGAATTTCAGAAGTGCTGAGCACCTCGGGCTTCAAGCATGTCTAAAATCAAGCCCTGAACTTCGATATCTTAAGAATTAGCCTCACAAATACCCCACACAGTAAGTGACTGATCAAATGCAAACACATTGAGCATGCAGCTAATACATAGGAATGAAGGCTAAGGTTTCTGTGTCAATGGATTGTATATTTCTCTGATACTAATGTTACTCATTTCATTAATGGTTGCAAGGATTTTGAGGTGGGTGGGGTTTTAAAAAAAGAAAGTTTAGCAGAGATTCTGTGGTTGTGCCTGGGCTCTTGCAATGTTTCTGATAAGTCTCCATCTCCTGCTTATTATTCACCTTTGCAGTACAGTTTTTACTCTTGTAATCAGGCTTAAACGAGGACCTTGGAGAGGTGTATTTCCTGAGAAAAGCAGTGGCTTGCAAACTGGGAGTGAAGAACATGCACACCCACTTTGCTTCCTGCACAAAATAAAACTTAGGCAGCCATGGCACATGTAAAGTCATTTTAAATTACATTTAAAATGGTAACTATCGCTGTAAAATCCCTTGGCATCGTATGACTTTCTCCACATAGGACTGCACAATGATGGAATGCTTGATTTCAGCAAATCACACCTCTCCCCATCTTTGAATCCTAACAAACAATTATAAGTTGCCTAAATTTAAATAGCTTTCTTTAGAGCCAGTGGGTCCAGACTGTTCCACAATCGTGTACAACCAGGACATTTGAATGAGGTTAGCTAATACTTCTGTATTATCTACCAGCAGCTTTTGACAGTGTGGATCATGAGCTGCTGCTGACTCACGTAGGAGACCTGGCAAGCTTTGGCAGCCTGCCTTTGCTCCCATCCTCTTGGACAGATCTGAGAACATTGTGATCTAATGGACAGCTGCTCCTCTTGCCTGAGAGCCCCCAGGGTTCCCACAAAGATCAAGCCTTTGGTCAGCCTGCAGATGAGAGTGCGAGGCGTGGTGTGGACTTTCATTGCCACCAATACGACACCTCGCTCTACCTCTCCTTCTCACTGAATGCAGGCTAAGCCAGCACCCAACTATTCCACTGTCTCAGAGGTATCGCTGGATGAAAAGCAGCTGGATGAAGTTCAGTGCAGGCAAGAGAGAGTTGGTGCCAGTGGAGAGAGAAAAACATTTCAAAGCACTGGTCAAAGACATCACCTAACCCTGCGTTGAATGTGCTGTCCTACCAGTTGTCAAGGCAGAGTGCTGTCTCCATGTGCTATGGAATTCATCACTGCTCCTGGGCACACAAGTAACAGCAATAGTTCCACCCATTGACTGCATGCCTTTCTTTTGCATATTCCTATGAGCCTAATGTTTCTTACCTTCAGTCTTCCTTACTGCTGTGAGCTCTGTCTGGACATAAGTATCAGAGGGGTAGCCGTGTTAGTCTGGATCTGCAGAAGCGACAAAGGGTCCTGTGGCACCTTATAGACTAACAGAGGTATTGAAGCATAAGCTTTCGTGGGTCAATACCCACTTCTTCGGATGCAAGCAGTGGAAAAACACTTGCATCCGAAGAAGTGGGTATTGACCCACGAAAGCTTATGCTTCAATACCTCTGTTAGTCTATAAGGTGCCACAGGACCCTTTGTCGCTTCTGTCTGGACATGGGGGTCAAGTCTATGAGGGAAACTCTAGATATCGTAACACAAGGCAACTCTAGGAGGCCCCACCTTCTAGGTAAGACAGACCAACAAGAGTACATCCCTTCACTGATCTGTGCCCAGCACTGACTCTTTGTCCAGCATTAGATCTGTTTCAAAATCCAGATCCCAATTTTCAAGCATCCGGGCCAGGCTTTGGTTATCTCAGGACCCATCTCTGTGACTCACTGCGGCACTTCCAATCTACAAGAACTTATGACTGATGGAAGCTGAATCAATCATATGCCTTTCACTATGGAATTACATCTGTATGCAGAGTATATGTATGTTATATACACAAACTGTTAAGAAAGGGAAAGCTGGGGACCAAGACCTTCAGGGAGAATTTTGTCTATGTAATTTTCCTGGCATTTCACTTAGAGGTGCACCAAGAATGCATAGAGGTTGCACGTGAGATACTGTGCCTATGTGCATTGTTTAACAAATACTACTAACAGCAGATTGGCATCTGTATCTTAAACATATACTATTTTCACACATCTAGTGTATTTAACAATAAAAAAGAACTGGTGCAGTTTATGACTGGGCCTCATGCTGAGTCCAATTAAACCTACTGTTTCCAATCAGGTTTAATGTGAGGATAAAGTGAATGCTCCCTGAGATTTGAGAGGAGGATAATTTGTCAGTAATAATAAGTGTAGACAAACAGGATGTTCTACAGTGCAGGGGCCTGATTAGAACCAAATGTGCTTCAAGGGATCATCTCTAAACTCTTGACTGCAAATGGATTTATCATTATTTGCAATTTGCCGAATTTCTTTTGCAGTCATTTGCAACCTTTGCAATTATTCCCGACTCATGTGGAAAAATAGTAGCCAGGCCACTAGGTCACCCTGAGCCATCTCTGTGCTTTTTTTCCAGCATGATTCAGCTTTATAACCTGTTAATGCAAGGACATCCTAACAGGAAAGGGAAAAAGTCTTGGATTTTCAGCCTGGCCCTATCCCACTTCCTGACAAGAGCCCGTCTAGCTGCACTTAACATTGGCATAAAGTACATTTCCTAATCAAAATGGAGTTTCCTCCAAAAGGTGAATTCTTTCTTGATGAACTTTACCATGGAAACAAAATTGTCAGTCATCATATCATGATCCAAAAAGTCCCTTCAGGTTTGGGAGAGCTGATCAAGAAGAAACCAGGAAGGTTTCAGACAATCCCAGCTGTCAGGCTTTAAATGAGACCAAAGATCAGTCTAATAACCTCCCATTCCTTTGGGGATGAAGAGGGTGGCTTTCTTGCTTCTTGGCCAGACTGGAAATTCAGTAACTCGGTGCTTGTTACGTAAGTTATAGTCCCTGAGAAATCAGTGGTTACCTGCTGCTAAAGGACTGCTTTTGTTCATTAGAGAAGAACCAGCCTGAGGTCTATGTGCAGAACAGTTAACATACTAGCAAACCACTAATTAACTTAACATAGAAGGAAAAGCCCATTTCAAGGCAAAATGTGTCTCTAATTCACCATCATTCGGTGTTCACAGCACTACAATGGATTGTGTGTAGGCCTGGCAGAATTTGATGTTTTTAAAACAATTTTTGACAGATATGATTGATGTTTATTTTTAAGCTTTTTTTTCAAAATTTTCTCAGGTTAAATTTTCACAGTTGTGGGAAATTATGGGGAGGAGGTTGACAATAATTATTTAATATCTGTAGACGTTAAGATTGAAAAAGTTAAAGCTTTTATAACCATTAAACACAAATTGTCACCATCACGTGTCAAAATATATAAGGTAAATATCCTTAAATCAAACTCTAAGAAGTTCTCAAGCAGCATTTTTTCTCACTTTGCCTATCCATACATTTAGATGATTATCAGTGGAAATATTTTGTTGTCTGTTTGTGTGTGTACAGTGAAATCAACATTTACTGATAAAAATCTAATCCTTTCAAACCTAATCATGTGTAATGCATTGACTGTAGTGAGAGTAGCTGAATGGGGCTCTAACTTTGGGGAGCATTTCTGTAAAACTGCATGAAATTTGGAATAAGCATAGTGCAGTTCACTAGCCCAAGTGCAAATCTGTATTATGTGTTGTCAACATCTCCCTATTCTGGGATTACGCCTCCTCAAGTGGTGTGCCTTCCAGGGCCGGCTCCAGGCACCAGACGGCAAAGCGTGTGCCTGGAGTGGCGCCCTGTAAGGGGCGGCAGTCCGGGGATTCTGGGGCAGCCATTTTGGTTTTTTTGCTTTGGCACTTTGGGCACTTCGGCTGGTTCTTTTTCGCTTTGGCATTTGGCGGCGGCCATTTTTTTTTTTTTTTTTTTTTTGCTTGGGGCAGTCGAAAAGCTGGAGCTGGCCCTGGTGCCTTCTGTCTGCTGCCTTTGAAGTTCTGCGACCTCACAGCAGAGCAGAAAGCATGCTGGGACTTCTCTTTCAAACATGTGTTCCCAATCTCATTCCGTTTTTTTCCAAAGAGGGCCCTGATCTAATGGGAATCTTGTATGCTTTTGGATAAGCACCTGAACCAGCCCCCCGAATGATCCAAGGTGTATTCTTTCCTCCACATGTCCTGGAGTCAATAGGTAAGACCTAAATTAACTAGAGTGGAAATCACAAAGGAGGCCACAACCTTCCTTGGAAGGTCACCATAAAAGTGTGCTGATCTTAGGGCATGCACGGTACCTTGAGCGATAATAATACCCTGTTCCCAAAGCTTGTTTTACATCCTTCCATACCATTCTTAAGTCACTATTTATATATCATCTTTTATTCATTTTAAAGGGCTCAGGCCTGGTTCTCAGCTCCTCTATTCCTAACCTAAATGCAGGTTAAAAGTGTGTATGTTTTGGCTGCCATGGCCCCCAAAGGGCTGTCTGCCAGCACAAAATAGCTTCTTCCAGTCTCTCCAGCCCTGGAGGCTGTTTTGGGCCATTACAGCAGCCAGGGGTGCTGGAATACTTTTAATATTAGGGGTCCCCTTAACCTGGTTGCGTGCCCCCCCCCCCCCACAGCTGGGGCTGGGAGCAGGGCCATGTCTTTTGGCGGGGGGAACCAGGACAGGGGTAAGGAGGCCGAGGCTGCGGCTGCGGCCACAGCTGGGGGCGGGCACGGGGCCAAGAGCGGAGCCCCAGGCATGAGGCCGGTAGCTAGGACCCTGGGCATGGGGCCGGCAGCGGAGCCCCATGTAAAACCTGGGGATGCTGCAGCATCTCCCGCATTCCTAGTTCCCATGCCTATGACAACAGCTCTGTGCTGCCCAAGCAACCAGCCTCAGCAATGGGCTCTGCATTTGCACCTGAAATATGTGCATGCAAGACTCAAAACAGAAAATGAAACTGGCCAGTCTGGTCTCACTGTCCATGTTGAGCTCCCGTTAGACAAACAGCAGAAATGGAAAATAGAAAGATGCTCAAGCACAGACGCTCAAAGATGCTCAAGAGCCTGCTTCAGACCCTGCAGAGGATGCTTTGTAGGTGTGAGTTGCATGCTGCGGGAGGAGAACAGATCAGCCATACTGGGAGCAGAATGTCAGGGCTGGGACACGGGTGATCGGGGCTAGTGGTTGGAGCAGAGTCAGAGTCAAGCTAAGGGTGGAGCCAGAACCAGAACCCAGGCCAAAGGTGAGAGATGGAGTCAGTCAGAGAGTCAAACCAAGGGTTGGAGCAAGAGACCAGGGGCAATGATCAGGAGCGAGGCAGGGACCAGGAACAGGTCAGGGAAGCAGGCACCAGGAATCAGGCAAGAAGGCAGTGTCCAGGGTAGTAGCTAGGTAGGGCCCACTTGTGCAGACAACTTCCTGGTCCACTGCCTCTCTTTAGGTTTAAATAGAAAGTCCTGACCATTCAGAGGTCTTGTTGTTCCTCCAGGCAGGACCCAGAGAAGGCCTCTCTGATGTCACACAGTGATTTCCCTACACCCCCCCTGAATTTCCGCAACACCCCCCCAGTTTTGTGAACTAGTTGCATGCCAATTTAGTGACACCCCCCCCCCCCCCACAAATGCAAAGTCTGGTGTGGGACTTCCATGCATTTCCCATTCCTTGATCAAGGACGAGGTCCAAAAATGCATGCTTGTGTTTGTGCAGCTTTCACATCACACTGGCTCCTCTGAAAAGCACATGCTTTATCTGAGTCAAGCTGTCAGAGGGAAATAAATGGTTTGACTTAATTTAGAGGCACATCTTTTTTTCTGGGAGGATAATTGAAGGATCTGCAGAAACAAAGCAGGAAGGTGAGACTAAGGGCTGGTCCACACTGCGGCGGGGGGGAGGCGGGGTGTCGATCTAAGATACGCAACTTCAGCTATGTAAATAATGTAGCTGAAGTCGAATATCTTAGATTGATTTCAAAAGTACTTACCGCTGGTCCACACCGCAGCAGGCAGGCTCCCCCGTCAACTCCGCTTACTCCTCGCATGGAGCTGGAGTTCCGGAGTCGACGGGGAGCGGCTTTGGGATCGATTTATCGTGTCTAGACAAGACGTGATAAATCGATCCCAGAACATCAATTGCTACCCGCCGAATCGGGTGGGTAGTGTGGATGTAGCCTAAGATAAAGTGATGAGGCAGATCTGTTGGGATGGTTAGTCTTTTCTTCTTCCTAAAATTTCTTATGTAACAAAACCCTGCTTTGTCCAATGATACATTTTCATTTATCTGATACATATTCATTTAATTTCCCGTCTTTTGCCTTTGACATTGGTTTTCTTCTGATAATGGGGCATATGTTGTTTTTATCTAAACAAAGCAAAGAAAAATGGCATGTAAATAAAAGTGTGTAACATAGTCTTAAACAGACAACCAAAATCCTCACGTAAATGGGATACCTTCACAAACTCATTGCTTGTGGTGGGGCGGCTGCCCCACACAGGGAGAAGAAGGAGTTAAAAGCAGCACCAAGGAGGCTGCACAGAACCCACTAATCAGGAAAGGGTTTACTGAGCCCACCAACAGGGGGAAGGCTTGCTGGGCAGCCAATCAGGGCTGTCAAGGGCCATATATAAAGGTGGTGAGTCCTGCTTTGTCATACTCCTGCCACCTCCATATTGCAACTTCCATCCTTGGGATAGCTAAGCATTTTGAGAGGGTCCCTTAGGTTTTAGCTGCTAGGTGACCTCAGCCAGGGCCCAGTAGGGAGGCTCGGGAAGGAGGGTGGGCTGCTTAAGTCTTGCCTCCTTTCTTCACCAGCCCAGCAGGTCAAAGTGAATGTGATGGAGGGGACTGGGCTATCGGGTGTTGGCTGCTGTTCCACATGGACTAGCCTGAGCTGGCTCTCAGCAGGACTCCAACAGCAGAGCTGCAATAAAACTGGAATTTGGTCCATCACATGGGCCCGGGGGTAAAATTAAGGCCATGTGCTTGTGGAGTAAACAAATGTTGGCAGTCCTGGGGAACATGTCCTCCACATACAAGGCAGGTACCATGGACAGAGTATTACAAATACCATGCGTGGCTGAGAGACAAATTACTTGTTTATCAGCAGGTCCTGAATCAACCAGCCCGATCTGAGCACCTCCAAACTCTGGACAAATTCATATCCAAGTCTTGATCTGAATCTTCTGGCGCAAATCCATCTCTAACTGACCTAGAGCTGCGGAGCAGCAAGATCCCCTTGGAAAGACATCCATTTGCTTTCCATCGTTGCATTGCCATGGAACTGAATTATCGCTACTATTCTGGGTATATACAGTAATTAGTGAAATTTGGTGCTCTGTGCACGTGTGGAAATCAATGACTAAGCTGTTGCTGCTTTTTAAGACTTTTATTTCCGTATAGGGTGACCAGATGTCCTGATTTTATAGGGACAGTCCCAATTTTTGGGTCTTTTTCTTATATTAGCTCCTATTAACTCCCACCCCCATCCCAATTTTTCACACTTCCTTTCTGGTCGCCCTATTTGAATATCAATACATTTTTTCAGGTAGACACTCTAAAGATGACAATTCTGAAGTGTTCTCCCCCTTCCACTTGACATAGATGTTAATAAAATAAAAAATAAAATCCAAACAATTCTGGATATTAAATAAATAAATGGTTGCTTGTAAATCTTAAATGATAATTTAATTTTACCAAGTAGTCGGCTACTATCATCACTTTAAGTCTGGGCATAGTTTTCATAATCCCGTATGCTCCTGATTTAATAGTGGCCAATTAAAAAGGATGACTAGCCAACTGGAAGCTGTTCCAGGTTTTGCTTTATTGTTTAAATTTCACACCATTGAAGTACAGAGCCACCAGAGTTTGAAAACGTGCGTAGTTTGAAGGGTTTTATTAGTCGGGGAACCAAAATGGGCAACAGGAAGTTCATGTGATTTAATGTCTTCATTTTATGTCCCATTCCCCTACTCCCCGCCCACCAAGGGTTATGAATATTCAGAAATTAGCAGGAAGGGATTGGTTTTAATAAGATCTGGGAAGAATTATGATAGTATTGAGCACATATTAACCTTCCCTCAGCACTTTGTTTTCTAGTTGCAATTGTTTGTGAATCTACATGGTTG
The DNA here is from genome assembly GCA_037349315.1 of Chelydra serpentina. NCBI lineage: Eukaryota > Metazoa > Chordata > Testudines > Chelydridae > Chelydra > Chelydra serpentina. The sequence continues at coordinate 34,273,302 of JBAIAC010000026.1, forward strand.
GAAAATGCCTCAGACTTATCAAAATCTTTCCTTGCAGACACACAAAAAGATGCTTGTGTCAGAAGGGAATCCATATTCATTATTTTTTTCTAGACCAATGCACTGGGTGATGAAGATACAAGGGTCTCTATTGTGTTTTGTACATGATGACTGTTTAAAAACCAAACAGGTTGTGTTAACTTGCTGTTTCATTCCCGATTGTTTCAATATTATGCTTTGAGGATTTAAATTGTGTGCAATATTTAGTAAATCTCCCTGCAGTTTCAAGTAAAGAAGAAATACCCACGATCTCCTCTAGAGGGTGATGCTTTTAGAGAAGTGCACTGCAGCTGGAAGCAGCCTGCATTATATTCTGAATACATCTACTAGCCATATATTCCTTAGCAGGTGGACAAAAGTATTTGCCACTATTAACTGGGTGGCAAACTGTGTCACTGCCTTTCCTTAAATGGCCATAGCCCAATCTTTTCCCTACAGCTCATTTAGGAGGAGGAGGTGTGGCAATTTATCCAGTAATGAGTCAACAAGTTTATTATACTCCCTACCTCCTGGGTGTTAATTAGTGTTTAATTCATCTTGTTGTGAGATCATTGGAAAGAAAGGTGTTATTTAAGGGCAAATAACATTCCTTCCCTTTGTCTCTCTCTGTTTTCATCTCTTCTTCTTGCTAGTTTCCCCCCCTTGCCATTTGCCCATTCTGCAAGCTCTCTAGTGTTTCAAAAACACAACTATGAAGACCTGTTTTTGGGGGGCGGGGGAGGGGTTTATTTGATTTTGAACTCCTTTCTTAGAAAGCGTAAGCAAAAGAAATTATAAAATCATCTGGGGCCTTTCGAATTATTGCTGGCTTCCAACACACTCCACAAGTCAGCAATTACAGTTTGAAATATTGAGTGGCACAAAAATTTATGGCTCGCTTAGGTGTTTTTCTTTTCCATTTTCTAACAAAGAAATATATGAAATAGATGGAGCTCTGAGGGCAGGCAGAGAGTTAATGCAGACCAATGTGGTTAAGAAGCAGGGGGTGTTCTGGGTCATTGTATGTTGCAAACTAGTGACTGCAATAAACTACTTAGTAGGCTATCCATTTGTTTTTTAACACCTTTGCCAGGACCAAATGCAGAAGGGGTGCAGAATGGGGATGTTGTTTACTGGAAGCTGTCAGAGGCCCTGGGGAATAACATTTTAGGCAGGAAAACCCATGACTTTTAAATCTTCACAGTTAATCATTCTGGCTTGCTGCAATGAGAGTGTTAGGTAAACACAGAGATAACAGACGGAACCCCATGGAATGCTGGGCTAAAACACACTTTCATGAGTTAGGCATTTAGGCCCAGATCCTCACAGGTATTTAAGTTCCCAACTTTCATCGATTTTATGTGATTTCCATTAAACCAACGGAATTTAGGAGCATACATTTGATGAGGATCTGGGCCATACAGCCTAGTCCTGCCATGTACTGAGCACCCTCAGTTTGCATTGTAGTCAAAAAATACTGTAGCCTTTATACCACCACTGGGTTGATATTCCTAATGGTATTTTAAACCAGAGTAACCCATGCCAAAGGTTCGCACTCCCTAAGGGCTTCAGAATTAGCAAGGCAAGAACCACGGTTGGAAATATCATTAGGTCTGGAAACTCTAGGAGCACATGAGGAATGATAGCAGTGACCACAACAACATTCATAAGTTAGCAATCTTCCCTTTATTAAAAACCTGACTATACAGTCAGTGCCACGCTAGTACATACATAAATGAAGATGGAACAATACCATAAGATGTCCATCATCAGTGTTTACATGCTCACACCCCCAAGGGTACCATAGAAATGGGTGGATTTTGAAAGAGGTGGTCATCTGTGGAGGATCTCCTGGTGGATTTTTCCTCCCTATTCATGCTGGGACACACCTTTTATTCTGTGTTACACTCACCACCATAACGCTTATGCATATGCATGAGGGTTCCAATCCCTTTTCCCCTTATCTGGAATTCCATACCTCATAAATTCTTTTCATAGACTATCCTCTTAGTTCCCCTTATCTTCATTAACATTTATGTAATAAATCCCCATGGTAACTTGCAGTCATTGCAGAATTTTCTGTGATGTTTCAGTGAGGCATCTTGCGGTACTGACAGGTACATGTGGCATACTTTCCTGAACATCACCCATCAACACATCTTTTACTATAATCTTGCATTTTACAGGTACAGGCTTACCCCTGGGTCAACTAGTGATGTCATCTTTTTTCAGGCCTAAGGCCTGAAAAAGCTAAGCTGGAATTTTTCAGGCCACCCGCCTGGAGGCCTTACTTTACAGCCTTACCTTACTTATATACCTAACACGGTCTCACCAATAACATAGGCTCATCAATCCTATACCCCTATAATATTATTTTACATATTCTCACTCTTCTACCTACAACTTCAATCTATTCATCACACACGGATTACATATGAATTAACCACAACAATGAATAACCCCAATAAATAATTAGATTAAGTGATTAACCACAATGCTACAGGATCTCAGCACTACATAGGATGGGGCCTTTATATCCTGATCCATCAAGCCTTACTCACACAAGTAGTCCCATTGAAGCGAGGAAGGTTTGCAAAGAACGGGCCCTCAATCAGCTAAGAGGCACTGGGATGAAATAAGGCTGTTTTTTGTTAGAGTCCTGAAATTGGGGGCTTGAGCCTATTCCACGGAAATTAATGGCAAAACTGACATTACCTTCCAGTGGTACTGGATTATCCGATTGGTAGGCTTGGGGTAGGAAGCTAAACTGTACTGCTTGTTCTCATGCTGCTAGTTGAAAAAAATATTGAGACATCCTTAGCATGAGGAATCGCTTCTTTTTATGTCCTACTGTGAATTCTTCATATTGGGATTGTTAATTTATTGTTATTATTTTATTTTGGGGCAGGGGAAATGAAAGATTTACAATAATTTCTCAACCCTGAATTTTGTGCAAATCATAGCACAGGAAGGGGTGAAGCTGAGAATGGATTCCTACATGTGTAATGCAGAGTTTGCAGTGCTCATGCCCTCTGCTACTGGTTTCATTATAATTTGTTATGTATCATCGCTGCTTTACAGACAGGACAATGAGGTCTGGACCCTCAAAAGCTTACCATGAACACTGAATCTGTAACAGTCAGGAGAAGAAAAATGTCCAGATCTCAGCTAACTCTGGTTAGAATAGGTCATTCTGGTGATTGATTTTCTTGCATTATTCTGGATTTTACTGGATTATTTCACACCAAGTTTAGAAGCACCCTTTTTCAGTAGCCAGGTGCGATGCCAGCACCCTGCACACTTTTCTTGTTTTGTAAAATTACTTTAAAGAAGGGGTATTTTGAGTAGACAACGATCAAGGGATCAATAATCAGGCACCCCATACTGTTCCCATTGACGACAATGGCAAAACTTTCACTGATTCCAGTACAAACATGAGTAGGCCCGATCTCTGTGCAGGCAGTGGTGCCTAGTGGCTAGAGCACTGCACTGGGCCCCTGCAGACCTGGGTTCTGTTTCTGACTCTGCCACTGGCCTGTTGGGTGACACCTTGAGCAAGTCACTTTCTTCACCTTGCGCCTCAGGTTCTCCAACTGTACAAATGGGATAATGACACGGGAATCCTTTATGAAGCACTTTGAGACCCACAGAGGAAAAGTGCTATCTAATAATATACCAAATTTTTAATTACACTTCAGAACGTCTGTTGTTGTTTTGCCACTCCAGTCTTTAATGGAAGCCCCAGTTTTTAGTCCCTCAGATATCCACGTGGTCTATATCATATACAATAGCTACACAGATGTACTGAATGCCCTTAATTCCTATTAAATCCAGCTCCCAGCTTTGCCTTCGCTGGGAGCAGAGTCAGTGCCAACATCTTTAACTTTTAGAAAAAGTAAGAATGCTCTGATGCCGTATGGCACTGTGTGAATACAAAGTTTTCACAGCAAAACAATATACATCTGCAAAAGTACTACAAGCCCTGCTTAGTGGTTAGCTATTACCAAGGTGAGGATATTTCTAATGTAACCTAATTGATTGAAATCTTTATCAGATGCTTAAAAGAAGAACCTCTGTGCTCAGAGAGTAATCCAGAATTATTTCCCTGGGGCTGTTTGTTTTCATCCTTTTGCTAGGCTTTCCCACTCCGTAACACTGAAATCAATGGGAAAGGTCCAAACTTGATGGCACTGAAATCACTGGCAGAGTTACTATCAACTTCAGTAGCATGGTCCGGCATGAGCAAGAAAGTGCAGGATCGGGCCCTTAAAGTTGATTTGATCAGCCCTCCTTTCTGACAAGCATTTTCCTGGAATAAAATATAAACCTTTACTTCTTCAACAGCCTGATGTTTTAAAATGTACAGTGTTGTTGTAGCCATGTTGATCCCAGGATATGAACTAGACTCTCGTATTTTATAATCGGTCACATTTTTCGGTCAAGTGTTCAGTTTCACTGTCGATCATAAACAGAAAAGGCACTTTAATTAAAACAATGCTTCATTTTTCCTACAAACAACCATCAAATCCAAGTTAACCTTCAGTCAGCATCATTCTAGTTTAGCGCTGTAAATGAGAAATTGACTTATCCTGGCAGCTTTAGAATGAGTGAATGAAGATCTCTAACATCTGAAAGGTACTAGGGAAATACTTTCCTATAGCAGCCCAATATCTTGGGTCTTGTTATATGCCAGTAAGGCAACTGTGGGTATAGATAAGCCCTTATCTAAAGGATATAACACTTAGCTTTACAGTCCACACACTTATTTAACAATTGCTACTGAGTTTATTGCACCCCATTATGCTCAGCACAATCATGATTATCTCTAACTAGGGAGCAAGCCATGCCTGAGAAGACACCAATATGTTGGTTTTAGTGTAAGACAGAGTCTCTTGTTATAAACAAGTACTCCAGCAGTTAGCAGCGAGCTGATAATAGAATAGGCTTTTCCACTTCAATTTAAACTAGTGGCAGACTGAAGCACTTTTTATGGTCTCAAAGTGTGTGTAATTAAATGCAAAATGCAGGTTGACAAGGAGCCATTGGGCTGTAACTCCGTTTTATCCACATTTAGGATGGAGAGCTGAACCTCACACTCTTTTAAAACCGACGATGTGACTGATCGCAAGAAGAAAACTGATATGGATAAAAACTATCCTCCTTAAATAACTGTCTTTGTGTTGCAGAAACAAAAGCATAAAATCACAGCAAGAAAAAATATCCTGAAGTAATTTGCCTCTGAGCTCCACGATACTAATGCAGGGCTAATGCCTCATTAAAGGAGTGGTGGAGGTGAGAGGACAAGAGGAAAGAATGTATTTCTCTTTTCTTCTCTCTAAATCCTCCTCCAGGAAAGCCTAGAAATGTAGCTAATCACTAAAATAATTCACTGAGTCACAATGTTATGTTCGACATTTTAGTTTATTTTTAAGTATGGAAAGCAGACAGAAAAGAAAACTAAATAGCCACTTCTGGAAGCACGTGGAAAGAACAGCACAACCGTGTAATGTACAAAATGAACACCATGAAAAGGGGCAAAATAAACATCAGCACCCTATACACAACAGATAGGAAATAGTATTAATACCATCAGAAGTAAAATACAACAACCTGTTACTCTGAGGAATTAGGGTACAATTGGGCTCAATTGTATATTCACAAATATTTACATTTTGTTCATGTCATGTCAATCTTACTATTGAATTACTGCAAATCACTTACTTACCTACAAACAATTACTGATGGGAAGAGGAATTATTTTAACTTCCAAATAAATTTAAACAAAATATTTCAGTTAGGCAAATTCTTCTAAGTGCTGTTGCCACTTTTCCTATTGAAATAAATGCAGAATTTGTTTTTGTTTTCCTTTTGCATCTCAGCAAGGTATTATATCATTGTTGTCTTTAATATGCACGATCTGATAGGCAGGACACTTTTTTTCTTTTACTTTCCCATTTAGACGGTAGCATCAAAAACGAGGGAAAGGAAATTTTTATTTGCAAGCCAGACATTTATTAATCACGTGCTATAAACAAACTAATTGAGTTTGCTCCCTTTCTACCGACTTCGTTGAATAAAGTCGTTTAATAAATGCCCTGTACAAGTGATACACATATTTATTAAATAAATGAAGCCAAACCTACTGGAATATAATTGCTACCCTTTAAACGTGTCCTTTCCTATCATATAAGTCATTAGGATCATTAACTTTTGACTGGGAACATCATGTTATATATAAACCACTCTGCTAAAGCACACAGAATATCCATTCCTGTTGTAATATGTCCCCTTTGTTCATAAAGATGACTGAGTTATTATACAGCCCAAGTGGCAAGAATAAAAGAGGGGAAGAATACAACGCAGATGGGACTGTATGGTGCTTGTCAGTTACAATAGTAATTGAACGATCTAATTTGCTTAACGCTATTTTACTATCAAATTGAAGAATGGAAAAAATCCTACGCGGACAAATATATAATGAGCCCCTTATATCCAGCATTTAAAACTCTCCAGGCGTTATTAACTCAGTGCAGTTTCTTGCTTTTGCTTGACTCTGCTTCTGGATTTTTTTTCTTATACGTTTGTGTGTGTGCTCATTTATTAGGATAATAAAAGGAGCGTTTCCAACTTTTGGGTGCCTCCGGGGTACCGTGAGCTCGGATGTCAAATGGCTAATGAAGGGACTTCAGAGGTCTCCAAAGTGTCCGTAACAGCAGTGTGTAGTGTCTCATAAAGGTACACCCTACTTTGGCTACAATTTGTTTTGTCTGTTGGTTTTCCGGGTCCTCCAACCCAGATCTGTTGTAATTTACAATTGCATTTACTGCGGATTTGACATGGCACTTAAAGCACCACCATCTCTTTCTGCCTCGTAGATGCTGTAATAAAATAAAATAAAAATGTGTCCACGCCAGCATTTTTGGGCATTCCTCTGAAAGGGTTGTGGGAACAGTTCAGGAATAAGCACATCATACATTAAAGGAGGAATGTACCGAATGGAGATCAAGGGGGTAAAATGACCTGGGAATAAAAATCCTTAACTGAGGAAATATTCTGCTATTTAAAGATCTTGTTTGGGGGGTGGGGGGAATCTGCCTTTTGGGGTTGTTTTTATTCCAGTGTATTTTTGGCTAAATAAATATTTCTTTGTGGGGTTTCAGGTTCGCTGTGGTGCAAGAAAGGTGACAGTGAAGAATGGCTGTAGTCTGTGGTAGGTCTGACTGGTATTTGAAGAGAATTTGCCCTGGATGTATATAGAATATACCCAGTCCCGGTGGGCATTCTCCTCTTCCAAATATATTTGATCTGATCAGCTCTTCACTGATCCCACAGGTTGGTCTTATTCTGGTTAATCGCGAAAAAACAACAACCAACCAGTCCACCCCCGACCGCATTTTGTAATATAAATAGTTTAAACCTCATTAAAAGGGACCAGACCCTGCTCCATTCCATGCCAATTGCAAAACGCCCTTTGACTTCAAGGGGAGCAACATTAAGTCCCAGGAAGAGGATGGCAGGCGAGAGTTTTAGTCTCAGGCAAATGAATCAGCCATTCTCAGAGGGTTTCCCCTCCCTTCCAGAAATGCATTGCTTGAGCAGAGCTCAATTAATATAATTTAACTGCAATCCCTTTGCCCTCGATTTCTACAGTAAATTACTTCGCGCTTCCATATGGCACCGCTTCTTTTTGTTTTGTTTTGTGTTTCTCCCAGAGACATAACACTTGCAACAAGAAGCTGTTGTTAACTATCCCAGTGTCTGCTATCAAACCTTACCGGCAGCTAGCTCTACCCAGCTGCCAGATGAAAGAGATCGTCCATACAAAGGTTTGGGAATGATTTCTTCTGACCGGTGGCACCCAAATCGGACTTGTGAACTCCCACATAGGGGGAAGCATATTCATGGTGAAGGCTCCCGTCCCGCCTCCCTTCATTGTAGAAAGGCTGGGGGGGGGGGGGGCTTTTGAGGTCAAGATGGATCTAACGTAGACTGGGAATGGCAGAAGGTTCCAGTCGGCTCTGTTGTCACCCTTAAAACAAAAGGCCTATTATGGAGCCCATAGATCATCGGCAGTAAAAGCTTTCCTAAGGCACAGATCTCTATATGAGGTTATAACAGCAGTGTTAATCTTCTAGTCACTGTTTATAGAGCCAACTCATCCGTGGGGTGAGTGGCACTCAGCCAACTTGCAAAAGAACATTCTTTATTAAATCTATAGATATTTCTATATAAAGCGGTGTTGGTTTTAGCAGTAAGCTCTCAGGGTCACATGGTCCTGGCTTATCTGCAGGCAAGCAGACCAGCGGACAGAGTGCGCTGCAAACTGTCCCGCTGCTGTTTCGCAGCGCGTTAGCAGGCAATGCCCAGCGAGAGAGCACAGAAGACCTAGGGTGGTATTGTCAGGCTGTACCGAGTAACTGCTTGAGTGTTAGGAAGGCAGAGAGCGAGGCAGTGAACCCTCTGGTTTCAAAGGTCTACGCTGACATACATCTTGGTTGCATTTGAGTGTCATTTATCAATCTCTCTCCAAACCGTTCGCTTTGAGGTTCCCTGAGGGGTTTTGAGGGCATATTGCGCGATCCATCGTATTCAAGCATCGATGCATTATCTACCAGTAAAGCATCCATCATCTTTAAAGCCTCCTGTTAGCTATTTCGTTAGTTTGCCCAATACGAATAAAACAAAAAGTCCCATAGAAAACTGAATCGATTCCACACTGAATGTGCGTCACCCTGTCCCAGTTGTGGACAGAAACTTCTTGGCGGTTGAATGATTAGTCCTGTCCACGTAGCTAATGCTTTTATTTTCAGTCCCCAAAACGCCTCAGCCCTTCGAAATCTGAGTCAGAAACAGGAAAAAAAATAAAGTTAGGAAAAAAGGGAGGGGGGGCATCTTTGTGAGGAACCTACAGAAAGATCAGGCGAGTCCGTCACTGCTTCAGTCAGGAGTTGTGTGCCTTGAAATGCATTTTTTTAACGGAACAATCTCAGAAACTCTGCTTCATTCTCCATCTTGTTTACTCCAGTTCATCGTGAATGAAAAATAGCCCCTTGAACGGAGTTTTACACATTGCACGTGTCAGAAGCTACGTTTTTACTTGGGGGGCTGGGGGGAAAATTCTTTTGATCTCGGTATTTTTTCTTTACTACGAAGTTGACAATCTGGGTTTATTTCGACCCGGGCCAGCTCCCATGTGCCACTGCACTTTTGCTTTCGTTGTGTGTGTTTGCAGATTGAAAATCAACAAACAACCGTTTGTCTTTGGTGACCCCAGCGCGTTCATTCTAGGCGTGTTTTCCCAGTTGGGAACGCACAGATTCTTCACAGCTTCTGCCTGGAGTTCAAGTGAAGTCAGCTGCTTTTATAACCTGAGGCCAAATTCTTCTAGCACTGGTGCAAATCCAGAGCAGCTCCTAAATACAATGGGGTTGCTCTGGATTTACTCCGGTCTCAGGGACCACATGAACATTAGACTTTAATTCTCTCTCTTCCTCTGCCCTCCCCGGGAGACAGACAGACACACAATGAAATTGACAACCGAGTATGGGACACCACACTTGGAAGGAAACTAGTCATAAACAAACGCAAATCAAGGACTTTAGCATTTTGTGTTGCCATTCCGGTGGAGATGAGTTCACCTCTTAAAATACCGATTGAGACAGGTTTGAATAGCAAACGAGGAATATTTTGCGTCCAAGTGACCAAGTAGTTTGCAGGTTTGGACCGAACAAAGCCGAATCGCGGTTGTGTTTAGCAAAGCGAGTTCAGTTTTAGGCTCCTGTAAGCTGTGTGAACAATTCTGCACGTTTGTAAACTATAGTTTTGTTTTATATTACGACCTTAGGCCAGCCGCCGGAGAAAGTCCTGAAGCCTCCGATGTCTCTTCCCTCCCCCCCCCCCCATATATATCTTGATTACTCCCCCACTGGAAAAATGCACGATCTTTGTGAAATTGTTGTATTTCCTCGATTGATTGTTTAGTTAGCGAGTTTGCCAACTTCCTGATGGTTCATTTCTGATTCTGCAAAAGAACTGCGTTTCCTCTTTGACTTGCCTTAGGGAGAGAGACCAGCGGAGACTGGGGGCTGTTGGACTCATCAATCTGTACGTACTGGACCTTTCTCTTGCCTCTGCACTTTCAGCCCTTTTCTAACCCTCCTCCCTCTTCCTTTCCAAGCCTGGCGTTTGCACATTCAGCCAGGGACATTCTAAAATCTTAAACCCCACATTCCCAGTTTCTGTATTGTAGAAATCCTAGCAAAACTGTCTGTCCCGAAGAAAAAAACCTTGGGCAAATGCATGACTGGAAACAAATTATTGTATGCAATGCATTGGCTTTCCCTAATCATGTTTTGTCACAACAATGGAGGCTTATTTTAGACAATATTAGAAATTATTTTTTAAACAATCCATTTGCTGTCTTTTACTCCACACCAACATCCTACCCCTTCAGATTTATTAAAGATAGAACAAAACCTCAGAATTTAGGTACAAAAATAAAATATATTCCTCCCCCCTCCTTTTGGGGGACAAGTTTCTGGAGAATATTAGAGATTTCCACAAATATATTTTACATTATTTGCTATGGGTCCAGATGCAAATATTTTATTCTTCCCTTTTATGTACATATGTATTTTACATTGTTTTTCTTTTTATAAACCTACACTTTGTATTTCATATCTTAATATTTTTTAATTCACACCGAAGTGGAGGGGTTAAAAAATCCTGGAATAATCATAGCAAAATGTAAAGAATGGTTATGGATTTTTCTTCAAACTCTAGTGTGCGGGATAATGTTCATAATTTCAATCAACAATGAGTTCTAACATGTCTGAAGCAGGTCAGAATTTGAAGAAGACAGGCCTGATCCAAAGTCCACTGAAATCAATGGAAGCTTTGCATCAGGTCCTAACGGAATAAATTGGAGGAAAATATTAGACGCTTGGAAAATATCTGTGACTCACAGAGCATAGTGCTTTGTTTAGTTGTATCTGGGACAGAGTAGAGCAAATTTAAGCTGGTTAGTATTTGTATATCTGAAATTATTTGAAGGTCATTAGGAATTTAAAGTCACTAAGAGTAAAATTCTGGCTCCATTTAAATTAATTGCAAAACAGGGCCAGGATTTCACCCTAACACTCACTGTAGGTCAAATTCTATTTGTTACAGTGAGGTAAATCCAGAATAATTTCATTGCAGTCAGTGGAGTTACTATACTGGTGTAACTGACAGCAGAATTTGGTTCGGTGTGAGTCAGTACATATGTGCGTCCATGCATGCTTATGAGTGTGGATGTGTGTGTGTGTGTGTGCATCCCTATAAATATGTACGTATGGGCACATGCATATCTGGGAAGATGAATGTGTTAATGTGCAGTTCTTCATGAAAGGGTTTGTCTCCATCTATGAATATGTATGTGTGTGTGCATGTCAGGGAGTGTGATTGGGTGTGTGCATGCTATGAGCATGTATGTGTTTGCACATGTGTGCCTAGGAGTATGATTGTGTATGTGTAAATGTATATCTGTGAATATGCATGTGTATGAGCTTGTATATTCATTAATTTGTGTGTCCTGTTATTGAAGTGACTTGTCTAATATGAAATATGGGAACTTTTACTAGGGAGATAAATATTAGTAGAAATGCATTTAGTATAAAACAACCTTAAACACATTCACATTTCTGGGTCAATATATGTGACAGGGATGGGGTGGAACAATAATACGCATTTAAAGTGTTGACATACAGCAAGGAAATCAAAATATTTGTGAAGCCTTCGCCACAGTATTTTGTTATTCTTCCCTTTAAACTCTTGCTTTGTAAATCTGGTTTAAAGCTTTTAAATCGGGGCAGAGATTCTTATCAAGAAAAAGTTCTGTTTTGCTGGCTCTGAGGTCCCTGCACTGTCCATTAGATGGCATTGCTACTTTTTGCAGTAATGGCTGGGGGAAAAGTTATAGTGCACTTTCTCAGTCAGTGATCAAGTTATATTGTAGGGGCTTTTATTTGCATTGCAATTGACAGCATATTTATCTTTTCAGCACCTATTATGTACTTAAAATACAATTTGCTTTATTAACAGATGGTTTAATATTTGTATCAACTGTCTCTGTATTGAAAAAAAAAGGTATAAATAGCCTCTCTCCTTAATTAGCTTATGACAGACAGCACATAAAATATGGACTTGCCATAGAATGAAAATAATGATGAAATAATGTCACTGCTGACTATATACTAACTAATAAAACATGATATCAGTAAAACATAATATAATACAATACATAAGATGCCCTTATACAATATAAGGACTTTCCTATTTTCCAACATTTGGGGCACATTTTACTATTTCTAAGATAATTCTGTTCTATTCTTGTGAGATATTCAGAATGTTTTGACATGTAAGTGCCATATAAATACAAACTGTGAATTATATTATATCATCCAGCATGGTTAAAGGATATAAGATCACTATGAAAAACATATACTTTAAAGTTTAAATATCAACATGTAGAAATATGCAAATAAGATTGCAACCTTTTCAAACCCAAATGTCATTTTAAATAGTTAAAAAAATAAATAAATGGGGAGGCTGGAATTAAGTATAGATCCATTAGGAAGGAGACATTTTCTGTTCATCAGTATTTTCTCTTTGGGAACGTTAATATATCTTGCAGGCTATCCAATTTTGTAGTTTTAAATTCCTTAACTTGAATAGAGTTCTAACTCTTTTGTTTCCAAGGCAGGAGTCCATATTAATCATAAAAATAGAGGACCTAATTCTGATTTCATTTACACTGGTGAAATTCCATTGACTGGAATGCAGTCAAAGAGCCGCAAACTTTTTTATGTTATTTTATTTTATTTGAAGGACATGCTTCATCTTTAAACTTGGGAAAACACTTCAGAAGAAACCCAAATGTATATTTTAATCTCACCAAAATCACTTTAAAGGGATTTTCTCTCGCACTGATTCAGAAAAATATGCATTCACACTGAAAAACTGAACTGTTCACTTTGAGAAACTAATAAACTGGAAACGAAATCAGAAATGTTACATTTTAGCAGATATGGTAAAATGCTTACTTTTGCTGAGGGCTGAAAATCCTGAAAAGCAACTTTTCAATGCTAAAAAACAAATTCCTTTCCAAAAAAGTGATTCTGACTTTAGGATATGAAACCAGCTTGTAATAGAGTTCATATATCATTTTTATTGTGTTTAATCCACCTTAGTTGTATCAACTGAATTTTTGGTAGAATTAGGAAGGCTGATTTATTACGAGCTCCTTTAATAAATAACATGTATTGATTTCTTGTGTTCCTTACTGATTAAATATTTAGGATATTTTGACAGTGGAAAATTAGCAAAAGCTATCTTTAAATTGTGTGGCGGACAACAGCACAATCATGTTGTAACACCGGAGTCAGTGAAAATGAATATAGTCTCCATTCCCTTACCTTTGATCTTTAAACTCTAAGAACTATTATTTTCAACATTCATCTCCACAGTTACATTTTAATATTAAGCCAAGGAGTCATTGCACTACAAACATTTGAAATATCTCTGGCAAATGAAAATGTATATAAAAATAAGTTTAGCGTTAGTTCTAGGGACCTAGTCCATGTCGGATATTCCTAATTCAGTTATACACTATTACCGTACATTGTGATCAGTTAAAGAAAAAGTAACTGTTATTCCTTTTGGGCTGCAGAGGAATTTATAATATCACCAGATTTATTTCAGAATATCGTGTTGTGATGTTTAAACTGTAGAGGTTGAAACCAAGAATTTTTTCATGTCAGTTTCAGAGTGAAAAACAAAAGACTGATGCCAAGAGAGAGAACCACAGTCAGACAAAACTATATAAGAAAAAACAAAACAAGCAAACATTGATCTCCAAAATGGAGCGTTTAAAGTGCCAGAAGAGCCACAGAAGTGCCTAATCCTGTCACATCAAACACATTAGTTGAGTTCCGCTCAAAGGGATGGGCAAATTAGATTGCAGATGATAGAAGTTTTGTGTAACCGTTTTCTTTTTTAAAGATAGATTTAATCATCTTGTCTTTTTTCAAAAAATACTTTATCATTCATCAGAAAACACATGTTTATCAGTCAGGATTATTATTGTTGTTATTTTACAGTCAGCACAATTAAAAACAACAACAAAACCAGGATTTCATTTTTTGTGTCGAGGAATATCATAAATGGGAAGAAACTGCAGACCAGATTCTCAACTAGGGTTAATAGTTATAGTTCCATGGGAGTCAACGAAGATGTGGCCACACATATATTTTTCCTGGCTGGAAATAACTGATATCAAAGTCAACAACATTGGATCTCACCATCAGAGAACATATACATAACCTGCACACTAAGCTGAATTTTGCCTGCATCAGGAATTCAGAATCAGATCCATAGCAGAAACATTCAAAGATTTAGAAAAGGGACCACCACGGTAGCCTATAAAAGCACTATCTTAACATACATCCTTCAGGTATCAATAAATTATATTCTATAGCATCTGATATATATAGTTCAAAGAAAATTAGCAACTGAAGAAATTTGCTCTTAGAAGATGCAGCCATAAATCATTTACATATTGATGTGAATTATAGCTTTTGTACAGTGCCTAACACGATGATTTTGATTTTGATTGCAGCCTATGATGATGATAATAATTAATATTTAATACTTTACCCTAATGAATATGTACACACGAGCTTTCTAAGTGGTCAGAGCATCTTCTTTATTTATGCATCATAATTTTTTTATCCAATATTGTGCTACTTAATGTATGTGACAGTCTGCAAATGGTTTAGTTTTACATCCCTTACAGAGAGAACCAATTGGGCCTCATTTCATTATAGGACTGCACTTACAACACTTCTGGGAGTAAAGATTTGTAGGGTGGGGCCTTTAAGATGCAATTCTTGGTCTTAGGTGGTAACGAGAGCCTAAATAAATGCTCACAAATACCAGAAAAAATTCTCCACAGCCAGACTAGATCAGAAAAAAATAATAAAGGGCCAAACTCTGCCTTAAGTCACACTTCTGTAAGTCTGGAGTAACTGCACAGAGGTCAGTTTTAATCACAACACTAGGAGGGTGGCAATATTCTTAGATTCTGGTCTTGTAAGGGCATATGTATGGGTAGAACTCCATGCCTGTGTGGAGTGCCACTGAAGTCAATGGGATTCTGCCCACATTCATGCTACTCCAGGATCAGGCCCTTAATATGGGTTACATTATGATCATTAACAGTTCATTTGGCTGTTTTGTTGTCACATCCCCCTTTAGAGGAAAACATTGTCTAATAGGGGTATCATCAAAACACCTGAAATGAACTGATGATAATGGCAACAACATACCTGAAAGTATTACCAACCTTAGTATCAGTCAAAATGCTACCAAGGTACAACAACTGTCAAATGCAAAAATAGCAGGGATCCTGTATGTAGCCATCATGAAGTTAGAAAGAAGATAGTAGCTGAGGAATGAAAGTGAAAAATATTTTAACTCACTGTTAAAAAAAAGAGTGCAAAAAGTAGATATTATGTTTATTCAGAGCTGAGTTTGACTGAGGTTTGTTATAAAAATATTGTAGTAATTTTTTGAGAAACATTTTTTGTTTGGATAGATTAGCTGTACATGAAAGCACTTGAGCTTTTGAATCCTGTATGTAATATGGTAATGTTCATTTCTGGCATCAAAAGCTGCTTTTAATGTAAGCAGTGGGAAATCTTCAGTGCCAGCCAGATACAATCTCACTGCAATTTAGCACAGTGATGACCACGTAGCGGAGTGTGTCATTTTCCCCCCACCGTGTTGATGAACATGTGCTGTATGCAAAATGTTTCTATATTCCAGTGATACTCAGACTGAGGCTCGCGAGGCTCAAGTGGCTCTTTAATGTGTCTCCTGGGGCTCTTTGCAGAATGATATTAAAACACGGTGTGATTTAATTATTAATCACCCTAAGTTATTAACCAATCAGGATGCTTTTATTATCCAATTGATCAACAGTAGTTGATAAAATAATAATAATATAAAAGAGTCATTTTACTGTGAGATATATAAATCGTAACAGGCCCCAATTCAGCAAAGCATTTAATCTTGCGTTTTCTGTTAAGCATGTGAGTTGTTACACTGAAGCGAGGCACTTGGGATTGTCCTTCTAAATCGACTCTGGTCTCCTTTTTGCAGGCTGAAACTGCCTTGGATGCAGATGTGCTGATTCAGCTATTCATTCTGTCCTCTAGATACTCAGTCTCAGGCAGGCAAATACAGTTTGAGGTTAGATAACATGCTCTTTGAAAACATGAACAAATTATACCCGATAGTTAGACTCTGTCATTCTGTATTGGTTAAAAAATTAGAGCCAGCTCCTCAACTGGTGTAAATGGTCATGGCCCATTCTAGTTACAATTTATGTCAGCTGAGGATCCGACCTTTAGTATCTTATTTTCCTGTTCAAGGTTAAATCATCTAACAGAAAACAGCAAAACAGTGAAAACAAACAAGGGTTCTCTTAATTGTATATTGCATCAGGCAAATTTAGAGCATCATCGTTGTGGCTCTAATCCTAAAAAAAGCACCACTGTTGACCCCTGAGACTGGACACTGTTGGGTGTGATTAGTGCTACCCACATGAACAAAACATTACAGAGCTCTTTTCAGCCCTAACGCCAGTGCTCTTGATTCTGAAGTATCCTTTGTAATAACCTCGCAGAGAAACAATTCTCTTTTGATCCATCCACACGCTAAAAGGATGGCTCTGTATAGCAACTTTTTTTTCTGAATTGTCAGTGAAATTTCCATTCTGTCTGTGATTGAGCTCAGTTTTTGCTTGGTAACTATTTATGCCTTGTAAAGGGTTTTATATAACCTGTAATGTTCCCGGTCTGTTTAAAATCCTTTGCACAAGTTATGTTCGTATGTTTGTCATTTCACAGTGTTTTGTTTAAGTGTGTGCACTGATGCTCTGCCAACACAACTGTGAATGTTTCTGAAAGATGAATGTCCGATTAAGTAGCTCGCTGCTCTTTTGAGGTCATACGCTAATTTAGCATTTTTAAAAAAAAGATTATTAAAGTTAACCTTGTCTCACAGCAAATTCCAGGAATTTGGGTCATTAAATTCTGCATACTTAAATTCCCCTGAAACTTCTATTGGATAAGATATTCTTCTTCAGTGCCTGTACTAAACTGGTGTGTAAGTTTTGTTATGTGCTGTAAAATAGATGGTACATGCCACACCAGAGATAGCTGCATTTCATATACGTGTGTGTGTGTGTGTGTGTGTGTGTGTGTGAGAATGAGTGTGAGAGAATATATACATACATGCACACACACACACACACATATGTATAGCTATGTCCCTTGGAGTTCTTTGTTCTGTGGCACCATAGGTATGTGTGGCACCTCTTTAAATACATTTATTTTTCTTTATGTATTTTATATTTTAAAAAACCTTCAGTCTTAAGATTTAACATTCAATATTGCAGAGCTCAATAATTTATAGGAATAATATAAAACAGTGAGATTACTGTTCCATCAGTTTTCCTCTCTATTCTACTGCCTATCCTCCTAATTTGTGTGGCACACAAGTAACCCTAGGTCTAAAAGGAATGTATGTTTCTGAAAGAGAACAGAAGGGGATGACTATGTCTTTGAATCTATAGCAGGTGGGAACAGAGGGAGATTTTAGCTAAAAGCTGTACAGTGAAGAAAGAGTAGCTTTAGGGATAACTTCCTTATTCTCAAAAAGTTCCTTGTACAGTGTTAGAAGAAAGAGTCTCTGATTCTCCATTGCTATTACATGATAGTAGTTAAAGAACAGGACTGAGTAATTGGTGGACACACAGCTCATATCAGTCTTGGGTGGCGGTTCTGACGAGATGGAGATTGTGTATATAAATCCCACCACCTGCATACAGATATAATTGTGATTAACATAACCAACATCAAAACTAAAGTCCTTATTTATTATTCCTTTAATCTGAGGCCCGCTGCAAGATCTATGCCTTTCCATAGTCCAACTGACATGGAACATTATTACTTTCTTAGAACTTTCTCCTTGTGATATCCTGACTGGAGCCTTCTCTTCCCATTTAGATTCAACTAGGGCCAGGACTTTTTCACAACCACCACCTCCTGCCTTCCACCTCAGTCATCTTCTGAGCCCCTCTGTTGAGTGGATTTTTAAGGCAGCCAATGCCACCTTCTTGTAATGCAGTGTGTCTACCCGTTAGATGGACAATGTCCTAGATAGACATTCCAATTTGCAGTCAGGACACCTGAGTTCTTAGACTTCCGTGGGCAAGTCACTTAAGCTCTGCCTCGGTTTTCCAATCTGTAAACTGAGGAAGGCTGGCTAATAATAGCTGCCCACTCAGGGGACTGTGAGATTAAAGAAATGAATCTTTTTCTCTGCTTTTAGGACCCTAATTGTTTCTGACAGGGTTTAGGGCTCTCATCCCTTCCTCCTGGTTTAGAGTGCACCATCTCAGAGTGGTCTGCTCTCCTACTTCTAAGGCACGTTCGTCATCCAGCATTTGAATTTCTGGGTTACTCATGCTGCATGGTTCTTTTTTTTCATAGGCAGACAGACAGCCTGATAGATAGGACCATTGGTCCAGTGTCTTTACCCCAGCTGAGGCCAATCTAGGAGGCATCAGAGGGGGGGCATAAACCCCCTAATGTAACATTTTCAATGCCGAACATGGGGGTAACATACCTTCCTGACCCCGGCTGTGCTCAGTTTTTGTCTTGAAGCATGACATTTAAGTTAAACTCACATTAGCTGGCATATTTACAGTTGTTACCAACGGTCAATAGATCAGCTTTTAAGAAACCCTCACCATATCGTTTGACTCTGAGAACCACCGTGGTGAATGGTAGCCTACTCCACTCAAAACTCTTGACATTCAAAGATGGGCTTTGGTGCACTTTGTGGGATACGACTGGATGTCGAATTTAACAGACCATATATACTGTGCAGGTGGATTGGGTATACGGAAAGGTCACACCTACAGGCTTCTTAGGTCTCTGGTGTGAAAGATAAAGCCATCTGGTCACCATTTGACAGCTTCAATTGTAATTACACCATTTGGCCTATGAATTGCTGTGAGCTGCTGTTTTGAACGAAAGGGTTGTGATTCAGCCATGCTAGCGCCCTGGTAGAAATCAAGTCATTACCCAGAAGCTGAGTTTCTGGGATGCAGCTAGTTTAATCTCTTTGGCCTTATTTTTACCTTTCGGATTTATCTCCGTGGATCTTCGTGAGGACTGTGAACTTGGCAGTACCTGTTTAACATAGATAACCACAAAATAACCGACGGCACCTGTTCCTCCCATCACATTGCATGGGAGAAGAGCAAGGGCATTTCCAGTGAAATCCCACCGATGCAATATGGAAGTGTTTAAAGGAAGACCTGCACCTTTCAGGGTAGCAGAGATCTGAACCTTTAAATTACAGCCATTCCCAGCCGGAGGATAAGTAAATAAACAATTCACAGCTGCATGGACTAAACACAGAAACACATCTATCTCTTCCAGCCATGATTGCTGAACAAGTAATTAAGTGCGAAACGTGAGCCCTCAATGTCAGTCTGAGCCGATAAAGGTCTCCAGTTGTAAATTAACTGAACTCCAGAGAGCCCTCCAGATTAACCCTTGAAGCACCCTTAGGTGAGACAAGAGAGCATTTATACACCGAGACGTTAGCCTTGCATAAATCCAACAGCATTTGCATGTAATTAAATTGCACCCTGGAGGTACGGCATTGTTATTTAACACATTAAAAAAAACAACCAACACAGGAAGTTCCTTTTTCTCCTGCCTCATTGGACTACCATGGTCCAGTGGCTGGGGCACTAGTGTAGGACTCAGAAGACCTGGGATCATTTCTTGGCTCTACCACAGAGCCAGTCATTTTATCTCAGTGTCTCAGTTCCTCATGTGTAAAAAGGGGACAATAGCACTGCCCTACATCACAGGGTTGTTGAGAGGGTAAGTATGCTAAAGATTGTGAGGCAGTCAAATATTACCATGGTGGGGGCCGTATACGAACCATGCACAGAGAGATATCAACCAAAAATTGAACGTGCTAAGTGGGAGCAGGGAGACAAGGTGGGTGAGGGAATATCTTTTATTGGACCCACTTCTGTTGGTGAGAGAGACAAGCTTTCGAGTTTACACAGAGCTCTTCTTCAGGTCTCGGAAATGTACTCAGCTAAATACAAGGTGGAACAGATTGCTTAACATAAGTATTTAACACATATTTGAGTGGAGCAGGGAGATTTTTAATGATCCGATTAACAACTTTAATTGAAATCCGTTCTCGGGGAGGAGCTCTCCTGCCAAGACAGCACTGTCCACACCAGCGCTTAAGTCCCTCAGTGGGGCGGCTAATTCACAAAGTGACCCAGGCTTCAACTAACGATGAGGGACAACCTATGAGAAACCAGGGCTGGGAGTGAAGGTCACAGGGCTAAAATTAGTAAACTCAGTGCAGCTGAGAACTGAGCCAACTGGCTTGGATTTGTGTGACAGATCTTAATCTCTGTGGAGAAGATGCTGTCTTTCACTATACGTCTGTACAGCACCCAGCTCAATGGGCCCTCAGTTTGCGTGGTGCCTCTAGGTTCAACTGTAATATAAATAATACTATGTATAATAATAATAATAATTAATAATAAACAAAATTAGAGATTTTATTCAGAAGGGGTGGTCCCATTTTAAATTTAATTGTTTAAAGGGAGCTTACTGGAAGCTGGCTATGTGCAGAAATATTTAGTTCTTGCATTTAGGGCTCCTTCATATTCATTCCTAACACAGTCTCTCATATCATGTGACTGGATGGAGTTACTGGAATAGCAGAGAATTGTGACACATCACAACACTGTAGGAAGGACCTATTGGGTCATACTGTCCATCTCTCTATCCTTTCCAGGTAGGATTGGTCCCTACAATGGTGCAATATGCTGAGTAGGCAGCTATCTGAGGAGGCAGCTACGTAAGAGGTGCCGTTAACTCAGTACTGGGACAGGCCATTCTCAATTCCCTGTTCTCCATTTAGGGAATTTCTACTTTCCTGATACCTACTCTAATAGCGTGACTGCTCAGTCATGTACAGTAAGTGCCTTTAGGCCACAGATATGACCAGGGATCATTTGCAGCATTTGTAATTAATTCATACAGGGGACTTGTACTGTTGTGTTCTCTGGGGAAGGGAAAGAGAACAGGGCATGAATGGTGGCAAAGGGGAAAGGTACTTAAAATCGCCTTTGCTTGGAGCATGTAATTTATCTAGGACTTGGTTCTCTACAGTATATTTCTTCAGATTTCAATTATAGTTTTTTTCTCCCCTTTCTCATGAGACAAGCTGGTTATCTTTTATGGACTTGATCTAAAGACTGTTGAAATCAATGGACAGGCCCTGAAATGTTTAGCAGGGGGATGCTGATGGGAACAGGTAAAGAAGGCCAGAAATGAAACCACTGGAATCCACAAAATAGCGATGTACCCATGCATATCCCAAAGCAGTCTCCTGTCCCAATTGTCAAGTTGCCTGAATGCCATTGCAAAGCCAACTCCTGTAAATAGATTGCCAGTGATGTGTCATAATTCTGCGAAAGGCAACCAACAATTATACTTTTGCAAGGATGGTGTAATACAAACATGGCGTTGCTGATTGTTAGCATCTTCTCTTCCCTATGTCTGAAAGCGTATACATTTTTCCTAATCTACCTGACCCATTTCCACAGAGGCAGAGCTGGTATGATACTGCCCAAGTGGCTCCAGCAGAATTTAAGCAGGAGCTTGGTCAGCTACCGCAGATGGTGACCACTACATCCATTTTAAGCTCTACTTCCATGTATGGACTCTGGGAATCAGTCACAGAGAGTGAAAGCAAAAATACCTTAAAAGGTAAGCTGTGAGAAAGAAAATTCCCTAAAGGTCCCATCTACACTGGAGCCTCCACTTTTGGTTTTAGAATGCTACTTTTGTTGCCTCGGTTACTGCTCTAACAAACAGCTTAGTGTTATTAGAGAAGAGCTAATTGTGGGTGGGAAGGCAAGAAAACAAAAGGAAATGGATGAACCGGAACTTAATTTTCTATTAGAAACGATTCTTTTTTAGAAGATGTTTTATTATGCTGCTTCCTGTGTTACCTTCTATGAGTTAGTTCAGTCTAAAAAAATTACTAATTAAGGACAGAAACAGAAATCCAAAGTTTTGCTTCTCATCAGCCAAGTGGCAAATCCTTTAATGCTCCAGGGTTTTGCATTATAGCTCTACATTTCTCATTGGTATTTAGTAATCTGCTGATTGTATTGACTTTTAATTCCTTGGTCCTCCGAGTCTTCGTGTACAGCACTAACTCACAGTAGCTCAACGTTTTGGCAAAACAACTAATAAAAGCTACGGGTTTTGTTTCATTCAAGCTTTTTTTCCTGCTGAGTCCAAATTACACTGCTATATCACTCACTTTAACAGGAGTTGTATCGTTGCAGGACAAATGGCAAGGTATTGCGTGGTCCCGTGGGACTCGTGCCATCATTTTGGATCTACATATCTGCAACAATTTACTCCTTCTTGTGAAGTAAATCCAAAATGGTGAGGTGCAAGCAATTGAGGTTGCCACTTAAGTTTGCACTCTGAGACAAACTCATCATTATAACAATATGGTTTATTTCTTTTAATGTCCTACAAGACTAGCACAAAGACGAGGTCAGCTCCAAGAAAGTCAATCGTAGGCAGTTCTGTGGTGATGTTTTTTGACTTCTATGATGCTGGTGGGAGAGTCACACTGGTCCCACAAAAATAGGGATCAATGAAGCAGTTTGGATCAATTTAGAAACCTCTGAGCATGTTTAGATCCGACAGGGGTTGAGAAAGAGTTGCATAATTTTTTTTGCACTCCGACATTTCATGGAGATTGGAACCAGATGGGTCAAATTACTGTGAGATGTGCCTGAATCAACAACCCAGATCTGAACACCCCACGATCAGGGGAAGGTTGGATTCACATCTGATCCAAACTTTGCTGTGAGAGATGTTGTGTTCATGGTATTTATGAACAGGACCAAAAACAGGAATGTCAGAATATCAAGAAGGCTGTAGGATCTCCAGTTTCATTTTGCATACACATGGTTTGAATAGTTCACATGTGGTAAACTCCAGATAAGCATCTACATTTTAGATACTTTTCAGAATGAAAGGCAAACTCTGATCCTTTTCAGAGATGCTTGCCCATCTCTAAAATGGAAACAATGGGCCAGATGCTGAGCTAATGTAAACTGACATAGCTCCATTGACTGCAATTTATGATTTTTGATTTACACCAACAGGGGATCCGATCCATTAAGTCCGTTGCCCTTTCTGAAATGAGCAACTTTGAAATATGATTCTCAACCAGTGGCCACACAACTAGAAGATCAACACCTGTGTTCATAGTTGACAGCCTCTGATATTTGGACGGATAGATGGTAAACCCAAGCCCAAAATCCATTTGTCCAATATTACATGTAAACCGATCACAGTTAGACAGACACCATGTGGAAGCTTTGGCCCTGAGTGTCTAGGTAACTTATTTCATCTCTATACAATCTAGATCAATTTTGTTTTAAAAGGGATATAGCTCTATATTTTCCAATCCACTTTACAAATCAAAAGACAGAGTTGGTCCCCAGCCTGTCTACACCGAAGCCAATGGCGTAAGCTACTGAGCAATCTACACAGCTGACTTGACAGCGCAAGTGAGCGTGAAGTAAGGCTAACACACTCTGGCAATGGGAATGACAATCACATGCGGGAAGACCTGTTTACATCACCGAGATAACCTGTTTCTTTAAAAATAGCTAGTTCAGGGAGGCAATAAAGCTGTCAGCATGGAAATCACCACTTTGCTTTTGTTCCATCAGCCAGGGGGAGGGATGCTCATCTTGCTAAGGGACAGTATGGTGGCAGTGTTCACAATGAGGATGACTGCCTGCTTGAATAAACAAACCCATTGCAATGTCATAGCCCTATTATCTCTTGGACAGGCTATACAGCTCTATTTGTGCCAATGATATTTCCAGGTTAGCTCCTCCTAGGCCAATAAAACACCATTTTTATTTATTTTTGCTGGCTTTAATATTATTATTATTATTTTAAATCTCATGACAGATGAAGTGCCCATAAAACATGACAGCACCGTGTGTGAAATCCCTGTGTCTCGGAGCCTGGTGCAGAGCAATCGGTCACCTTGCAGGCTTCCACATGGCTCACGTTTGGCCAGCGTACATCTGTTTGCTGAACACTGGGGTTGCTGGGTCTCTGGTTATTGGCTGCATAACGATCACCTTACTGTGGGAATTTTTAAAATTGAAACACAGGCCAAGAATGGGAAACTCAGACTCTGTTCAGCTTAGCGGCATCATGAGTTACTACATAGTCCAGATGGGAGAGCAGCCCCCAAAATCTTACTGTGTTAAGAGTGTGCATTCTTGGAAAAGGAAGAAGTTGTGTAGGGTTCACATCCTGCCTATACATTCAGTAAAGTTCAGCTACGGATGTAGTTCTTTGGAATACTTTCCCCTGGACTTGGTCCCTAGGGGTATGTCTACACAGCAAAGAAAAACCCGCAGCTGGCTCACGCCAGCCGACTCAGGCTTGTGATGCTTGGGCTGTGGGACTGTTTCATTGCTACATGTCCCGCATGCAGCCCAAGCTCTGGGATTATCCCACCTCCAGATCTGCACAGCAATGAAACAGCCCTGCAAGCCCAAGTCTGCTGGCACAGGCCAACCACGGGTTTTTCTTTACTGTGCAGACGTACCCACATTTATTTGTGCTCCTGAACTGAGTCACAGTAAGTGGACTACATTTTTGTGACAATTTTTAGACTCAAGTCTTTTGGCTCAAACGGAGTAATATCGACACCACCTTTGCACCTGCAAAGTATGTCTACGAGCAAAATACACATTGGTGCACTCAAACCGTGAAATGCCCACTCACTCACCCATAGAATGTACTGCATGGCTTTCAACTCGAAACTAGGTGAAACAAAGAGGTTTCACTGAGTTGTTCTTAGGCCAGATAGTCAAAGCTAATTTCCAGAGTCAGGGCTGGAGTGTCTGTGGAATCCAAACATAAGAAAATGTTTGTTTTAGCCTCTCGGAAACTAAACACTGATTTTCACACTACTTTATTCCCCAGAATGGCCACCGGCTTCCACAAAGTCCTGTCACCTCCGGGAAAGGAATGAAACCCTCAGATGAACAGCTCTAGTGGACTACCTACTAGCTGAAAAACAAAAATTTTCATTTTTGATACTACATTTTATACCAAATTCTAACCTGATAGCAAGTAGGTCTGGCTCCTTTTAAAGATACTAGAAGCTGCCCTCATTTACTTCTGTGCTAATTTTGGTTCTTTATGTGTAATAATGTATACTTATGTGCAATATGCACGAATGGAGCTGACATGCCCGGTTTTTCTGCATAACCTCCAGTGAGGTCTTTTGAAACTTCAGAGAACCAAACAAATCTCCACAATAATGTTTTCTCCTGTCCATATATTCTTTGTACAGGTGCCATAATTTACCCTCCCAGTGCTCTAGGGTATTGTTAGCGAACATACATAACAATTACATCTCACGTTCTCTCCTGCTGTGCAAAAGCATGTGGCTGAAAACAAATCAATTGGTGAAAAACAAAATAAAGTAAAAAATCCTTGATGCCTTTACAACGCCATAGAGTCAGCATATGCTTTAGGTCTGTGGGACGGGATAAAATAATGACCCATCAAAACCCTCTCAACTTAGAGCCTTTTTTGAGGTTCTAAAATGTTCAGTTCATTTTTAAACTATTTTGCACGTCATTGCACTTGCTGATTTTGGCTGGGATCATAAGCAGAAATGCCGTGAGAAAGGCTATTTCTGTGTGATATTACTGATCTATAGTTCAGGAAGAAAGCCTGTTCTTGTAAGATTTCCAGCCCAAAGAGAAGTTTGAATAAGCATTTAAATTTGTGGGTGCTTTCCTAAATGGAGTAGCGTGTCTGAATTATCTGAAGTTTGCCCATCTCCAAGTTTGTAATTACTCATTCAAATTACAATTAATTGGGCTGATGCACCACAAATGATGTGAACATCCAAAGCAATCAAAGACTTTAACATTTTGGAAATTAAAATGTCAGAGTTGTTCTTTAGGTCTAATTTGAATCTTTCAAGACAAGTTCCCAAAGTTTGGTAGTGTTCACAGCATGGTTTTCATCCTGGCCCATTTCTGATAAAAAACTTTCATTGCTGATGTATAAAGCATTAAACTCAGCATTGGCTTAACTCTGCTCCCATTCACTTCAATGGGAGAAGAGTTGGGTCAGCACTAAGCACTTTTAAAAATCCCACCCTTAAATGTACTGTGATCCAGGTAATTCAGTTAGCTGCTCTTGGTTTCATGTCCGTCCTGTGCTCCTCCTCAAACCACCTGTGATGGGATGGAGCACAGAAAACCCCTCGGGAACTCTCAACTAATGTGCTGAGACTACCCCTGAGCCTGTTTCCCCTGGCAGCTTGGGACTTCAGTGCTCTGCTTGATTTGAGCCAGACACGCTAGCCTGCTGCAAACCCAGACCTGGGTCTGAACCATGTCCCCTAAAAGCTGCAGGCCTAATTGAAAACAGCTTAAGAAGTGTTCCTGTCTCCAACACTCAGATGCCCAACTCCCAATGGGGTCCAAACCCCCAAATAAATCCGTTTTACCCTGTATAGAACTTATATAGGGTAAACTCATAAATTGTTCGCCCTCTATAGCACTGATAGAGAGAGATGCACAGCTGTTTGCCCCCCCCCCCCGGTATACTCTGGATTGATTAATTAATAAGTAAGAAGTGGTTTTATTAGTTACAAAAAGTAGGATTTAAGTGGTTCCAAGTAATAACAGACAGAACAAAGTAAATTACCAAACAAAATAAAATAAAACATGCAAGTCTAAACCTAATACAGAAAGACAATGATTACAGACAATATCTCACCCTCAGCGATGTTCCAGTAAGCTTCTTTTACAGACTAGCCTCCTCCTAGTTGGGGTCCAGCAATCACTCCCACCCCCGTGGTTACTGTCCTTTGTTCCAGTTTCTTTCAGTTATCCTTTGGGGGTGGAGAGGCTATTTCTTGAGCCAGCTGAAGATAAAATGGAGGGGTCTTCCAGGGGCTTAAATAGACTCTCTCTTGTGGGTGGTCCCCCTCCATCCCCCTGTGTAGAATCCCAGCTACAAGATGGAGTTTTTGAGTCACATGTCCATGCATGACTCAGAATTTTACAGGTGGCAGCCATTGTTCATGCTACCTTGAATGTCCTCAGGTAGTCTTCTTATGTGGATTGGAATCTTCCAAGATCCATTGTCCATTAAGTGTTTCTTGACTGGGCACTTAACTTGCAAATTCCTTTCTAAAGAAGCTGACCAAATGCCTTACTAAGGCTACTTAAAATCAAACAAGTACCAAGCCAATATTCATAACTTTGAATACAAAAATGATACATTCATACAAATAGGATGAATATATTCAGTAGATCATAACCTCTACAGAGATATGTCACATGGCATATCTAGCATAAAACATATTCCAGTTATGTCATATATACATTCATAAGCATATTTCCATAAAGCATTATGGGGTGCAACGTCACACCATCTCTTGGGGGTATTGCCAGCTCACCTTAAATCAATGGTCAAGTGTGCATTTGGTAGATACTGATAGATAGATAGATAGATAGATAGAACAAGCTGGCAGGATTTGTCTGAAACACTCCATCTGTTGGTCCTGCTCAGTAGAGGTTAAGTAAATTCTGCTGATTCACTAAGGCAACAAAGAAAATAGAACAGGACCTTTAGAGATAGATGATCTAAAGTGTGGGCTGAGCATTCTGAGGGGAGGAGTCTGAAGAGCAGCCACCCCTGGGGAGAAAGTCCGTGTTGAATTTTGTTATTTTAGTGTTAATTTCAGTGATAATAAAACCAAACCCTAGTAAAAGGGCGAGTTTTGTCAATACATATTTTATGTTTGAGAACAGGTTGGGAACAGCACCAATTCCCAATAGACACAATTTATAATATTGGCGGCAAGAGTGTGGAATGGGCTACATTTGTCTTTAAAAAGAAAATTTGCAGAAAGATTTTTTCCTGCATGGTGCTGGAGAGGAATTTGGCCCTATGTCTTATTTTAATTGACTTATATTTTGGGGTATTCTTACAGTATTTTTCAAATCATTAGATGAGGTCCCAAGGATTTATGCAAGGTGGGGCAAGATGCATAAATACAATTGTTGTCGTTATTCTCCCTAAAAGCAAGAAACCATGTCTATTTAAAATCCTTTTATTTCAGCTCAGACCATAGGAAGATGTTTTGGACAGATTTCAGAAGAGTTGAAACATTTTCACTACAAAACAGATATAAAACTTCTCCACCAAGGTGCTAAATTCGTGCTGAACTGGTACAAAATATGACAGCATCTGGTTATGTCTGGTGTCTGACTACTACAAAAATATCCCCAATTCCAGACAACCTCTTGGGTTTAGAAATAAAACTCATTAATCCTGCGTTTGATTTTAATATTTGAAATTTTATCCTAATCTTTTTTTTTCTTCAACATGAATTAACTTTGGGAAACTTGGAAAGAAACATGAGGGTTTTGGGTGTGGGTTTTTTTTTTTTTCTTTGAAAGAGAGAGAGAAGGGGAGAGAGAAAGAGAACATGCTTAACAAAAGGGTATAAAATTAAACTAAATCTGACCTCTGCCTTTAGCAGATTTTCCACCTGGTCTGTGCAGGAAATAGACTTCTATATAGAAGCTCTTTCATAAGAAATAACATACATGAGCCTGTAAGTGACAGTTTTTCTTGGGTGGACAACTATGTTAGTTATGTTTTATGATTAATTGATAAAATGTTTTGATACAGTGCCTGGGCTGTGAGTCAAAAATCCCTCAAGTTAGATGAACCATCATTTGGGGCAGTTCAAACCAATTACTGTTAAGGCACAGTGAGAACAATTCTAAAATATTTGAGCATAAAAAAATGCACATAGTTGTTAAAGAATCTGACAGGTGGGGGTGTTCGGTGGTATCTTGAATTACATCTACAGCATGGACAATTTCGTAAGGAATGAAGTGACGTAGATTCCAAACACATCCATATGCATTTCAAAAGACCTGGGAAAGGAGTAGGGTGCCCTGTAATATATAAGAGCTCAGACTAGATAATCTGGTGGTCCCTTCTGGCCTTAAACTCTATGATGAGGATCACATGGATTCCTTTGGCTGTAGAAAAGTCCAAAGTGGGACAAAGTGCATTTTCAGTGCCTTGGGCTGTACATATCCCTCAGGGTTTGATTCGTTGGTGAGGCTTTTGCTTTGGCTCTCCAGAGCCCCTGTGCTGGAGAGTTACATGTTCCCATGATCTCTTCTGAGCTTCTCTCTTTGTTTTCTCCAGGACTTTCTTTCGATTCCAAGCTCCTTTCTTCCTTCTCAGACCTGCATCTTTGCTCAAGACCTTACAATCTTCTTGCAAGAGCCCATTAAAAGTAGGATACCATCACCTGCCTGGCTATACATAGAGTTAACCCTAGCAACGGAGTCACTCACACTATGAGGCCTGTAGAGACTTAGGCCTGATCTACACTAGAAAACTAGGCCATCACAACTTGGTTGCTCAAGGATGTAAAAAATCCACACCCACACGCAATGTAGTTAAGCTGACTTAAGTCCCCATGTAAACAGTGCTTGGTTGATGGAAGAATTCTTCCATTGACCTAGCTAGCACCTCTCAGGGAGGTGGATTACCTATGCTGATGAGAGACCGCTCCTGTCAGTGTAGGTAATGTGTACACTGAAACACTACAGCAGCACCACTCTGGCATTTCAACTGTAGACAAGCCCTTAGAGTCCTCTAGACTTCTCTTTGAATGTGTGCATTTTCCACTGGCCTTTCTTTTATCAGGCAGCTGTTCTCTCTCTCATCTTTGATTGTTTCTTGTCAGGTTTGTTCCTAGGTACATATAAAACCTTTAGTCATTTCTTGGATTTGACAGAGGAATGATAAGGAAACTCAGGAAAGATCAATGGCCTTTTAACGATAGACACCTGTAAGTTTGTTATTCAAGTACATTAGGAGTCGGGTAAAAGCCTGGGTTTGTTAATGAGGAAATAGGGATACAACAGGAATCTTTCCATTGGCTTCAGTACGAGTTGGCTCAGAACAACTCCAACACCAGGAGACTTAGCTAGTTTTGGGCAGTGCTATCTGTACTAAAAGTCCTGCATAGGTTTTGTGAAATCCAGATGCCAAGACAAATCCTGGAGACATTGCTCAGATTTTACTCATCATTTATTCAGGCAAAACTCCAGTTGATATGAAAGGAAATGTTGCTCACAGGAGGACTAAAAAAGATTAGGATCATTTGGTCCATGATGCTGTGGACAATGGTTAGGCATCTGGTGATCTGAAACCACTGCCTATCATGCAGATCAATACTGTCTTTTTGTTTCCTCATACTCCCACCACCCCCTTGTCTGTCTCCATCTATTGCTTCTTGTTTTATACTCTAGATTGTAAGCTCTTAGACCAGGGTGTCAACCTGTCTAGAATGGCCCCTGACAATGAGTGCCAACCTCAGGGCAGACTGTTAAGAAGCAGGTTGTGTGTTCTATGATTAGAGTTCACCAACCAAGTATAAGGTGTGAATTCCTCAAGCACGGCAACAGCCTTAACATGGAGTCACAGACAGTCCCCTTGGGTACTCTTCTATCTTGCCACCTTGGCATGCCAACCTTTGTGATAGACGGTCCCTTACACCAAATATCACAACAATATTCAGGTTAATCCCAGTCCCAAAGTCACTTAACCCCAAGTCAAGTGTTCCTTAGGTCTCTCACCAAAGACAATGCTTGTAGCCAATCCTATATTGAACTAACTAAAGGTTTATTAACTAGAAAAAAAGAAATGAGTTATTCACAAGGTTAAAGCAGGTAAACATATGAGCTACAGCAGTGTTTCCCAAACTTGGGATGCCGCTTGTTCAGGGAAAGCCCCTGGCGGGCCGGGCCAATTTGTTTACCTGCCCCGTCCACAGGATTGGCCAATCGCGGCTCCCACTGGCTGCGGTTCGCTGTGCCAGGCCAATGGGGGCTGTGGGAAGCGGTGCGGGCCGAGGGATGTGCTGGCTGCCCATCCCGCAACCCCCATTGATCTGGCACGGTGAACCACGGCCAGTGAGAGCTGCAATTGGCCGAACCTGAAGGCGGGGCCGGTAAACAAACTGGCCCGGCCCGCCAGGGGCTTTCCCTGAACAAGCGGCGTCCCAAGTTTGGGAAACACTGAGCTACACAAATGAGCTACAGTGTTAATAGACGCTTCTGTGATGAGCAGCTTGGAGATTCTTTGCTTATGCTTAGAAATATTACCCTCTCCAAATTCCAAGCAACATAGCAATACAGAGCCTTCTGGTCAGGGATTTTTATTCCCTTCACCCAGAGGGCAAACCAATGGAACAAGTGTCAGCGCCTGTCTGCTCTTCATCCCTGTGTGTGTGTGTGGGAACTCAACAAAGTCTTTGTCCTTTGATGTTTCCCAATGGCTCATTTGTTTTCAATGGGCCTTCTTGTGTGCAGGCCTAGCACTTTACATTCATTAATGCTTCTTCCCTGTTTGGTGAGTTACACAATTACAGAGGTTTACAATGCAAACACTCCACATAACGCGGGCTGTAGGTGTTGTCAGTGAGATCAGTACATGCAGCATCCTACAAACATTTCATCAAGTCTAAACACCAGACACATTCTTGTCAACTCACCGTCTGTTCTAACAATGCTAACACAGAGATGAGCCAGGCTGACTTCCAGCTCTACATTTGTCAGTGTTCAGTGAGGCCCAGCGGCCTTGGCATGAGCTGGCACTTCATGTGCTGGCATCACACAGGGACTGTCATTTTATCCGATCTTTGTACAGCTCCTGGCAGAAGGGGTTCTGATCCATGACTGGGGCTCCTAGATGCTACTTTAATACAAATAAAAAAAT
Organism: Chelydra serpentina; assembly: GCA_037349315.1. Classification (NCBI taxonomy): domain Eukaryota; kingdom Metazoa; phylum Chordata; order Testudines; family Chelydridae; genus Chelydra; species Chelydra serpentina. Next base: position 34,305,380 of record JBAIAC010000026.1, read on the forward strand.
GCCAAATTAGGAATGTCACATACACATATTGGGCCAGAGACTCAGCTGCGTCAAAGGTTTACCGAGGCAGCTGAGTCAGAGATCTACCCATATCTCCGTGTCAACGATCATAGGAATGGGATGGGGCCAGGATCTGTCCCACTTCGTAAGAAATATGTGGAGATTAAATACTTGCAACGCATGGAACATTAATAGACTCAGACCCAAATATCTACACAGGCATCTGTAGCATCTTGTTTTTCTCCCTGGGTTGCCTGAGGCATAGCCCCCTGCTTGGACAGGATGGAAGGAACTGAAGTAAATAACTTTTTAACCTGTTTCTGGTGGATGGAAATCAAGGATGGCTAATACTCAAGCAGAAAGCTTGTGCTTTCTGGTGATGAGGTCTGAAGAGAGAGTATAGTTAATTGAAACCACTCTCTATAGTTTTTGCAGCAGCAGAGTATTTCTGAAATTTTACAGCTGTGCTGGAAATTCTCTGGCACTTACCAATCAATGTTCTGCCAATCATAAAGCTGAAGGCTGCAGGATGGGATCCAAAAGTGACATTTTTAGTGTCGCACATCTTAAATGTGAAGCGGCTGAGAAAGCACCTTGAAGGGTTTTGAACTCTGAAGTAATTATTTTCTGGGGCCAAGCAAACAGCAATGCTGTTTGCTGCACTCCACTCTTGCTCCCCATAGCACTGCCAAAAAATTAAAATGTAAAAAAATATGACCCACATGTGTGGATGCATTTCAAGCAGAAGCTCTGTGCAGTATTTAGCATATTTGATGGCCTTGCAGCCTTAAGAGAATGATGAATAAGAAGGATCAGCAGCTTGGAGATCTTCTGGAGACACATTTTTGGGAGGACAGGTGGGTGGGAAAGGGAGAATCTAAGAGACCAATAACTACAGTGAAACCAGTAAGGCAGGATATTTCATGGGCCTGTCTGTCATCTCATCTAATCGATACCAATTTTACAGGAGCATAACTTTGTTGACTTCCCGGAGTTACTCCTGATTTTACACTAGGGTGAATGAGAGGAAAGCCAGATCATACAAAGAAGTTTAGCTTATATGGGATGTATGTGGTACTCTAGTCTGGTGCTGTCCTTCTGCAGATGGGTAAATCTCACCCATGCAAAATATATCAGCATGTCAAGCCAATTTCCAGAGTATGCTCAAAATGAAGACACCGCAATAACCCATCACTTTGGCATTGTTTTCCCCAGAGTCATGAGAAACATGGGACTTAGTTTATTGTATATGTTTTACTTAGAAGTGGAACAATGGGGGGAAACAGTTAGGCTGGGCTTTAGATACATTTATTAGAATTATAAAAAGACAATGACATTAAAAAAAAATAACCCAACCAAACAAAAGAACAGTAGGCATTGTTGACTAGGTAGGTCAGGTTCTCAGCTGGCAGAGATGGGTACATCTCCTCTGACTTACTCAGAACTGTGATTATTTATACCAGCTGAGAATTTGGCCCTTAAAGTTGCAATGATTAGCTGGGGTGGTATTGAAATGAATAATGAATATAATGAATAATGAATTTTAAATTGCTGAGAGAGAAAAGAAAGAGAAAGAAAAAGAAAAAGAAAAAGAAAAGAAAAGAAGGCTCTGATTCTGCAACAGGTGGGATCATGTGTAGGCAGGCCCGCCAACAGCATTTCCAGGCCCCAGGGCCAGGGCCCGGACCGTCCCTAGGGGGGGGGTGGAAGTGATGAATCCGTCACTTCTTGGACCGACGGCGCTGGCCAATCACGCTGGCCCGCGGGGCCCCCCAAAGTGTAGGGCCCGGAGCGGTCGCCTCGATTCGCTGTACCCTAGGGACGGCTCTGCCCAAGGCAGAACAGTCAATGGGCCCCCTAGAAAGGTCCACCTGACGTTTGGGCGGTGCTGTGCCTATGTTGGCTGACACCCAGCAAGCTGCCAGCTGAGCTGCTGGGCGCGCTCTTCCAGCACGGTCAGGGCTTCCATATGCCCAGGCTCAGGTAATCTTCAGTGGGATTCTACCTGTTCCTAGAGAAGGGCAACAAAGGTGTGACAGGATTATGATGATCAACAGATGGCTCAGGGATTGGTGCTACAAGGAGGGCTTTGGGATGTATGGCCACTGGGAGGCATTCATGGACAGAGGACTGTTCTCTCGGGATGGACTTCACCTGAGTAGGGAAGGAAATAGACTTCTAGGATGGAGGCTGGCACAACTGATCAAGAGAGCTTTAAACTATGAATTTTGGGGAGACGGTTGGGAGATGTCCAGGTAATCTCCACGCTGGATTTTAACATTGAGAGGGAAGACAACCAAGTAGGAGAGGATATAGCTGGGGGTAGGAGAATGGAGATAAGGAGGAAGGACAGAGTGGATACTAGTCAAATAGGTCATACTGGCAGTACAATGTCCATACCAAATTGGGTAAGGAATGTGAGTGAGGCCAAACAGCAAAAATTAAGATGTTTGTACACCAATGCGAGGAGCCTAGGTAACAAAATGGAGGAATTAGAGCTACTGGTCCAGGAAGTGAAACCAGATATCATAGGAATAACCGAAACATGGTGGAATAGTAGTCATGACTGGAGTACAGGTATTGAAGGGTATGTGCTGTTTAGGAAAGATAGAAATAAAGGTAAAGGTGGGGGAGTAGCATTGTATATCAATGATGAGGTAGACTGTAAAGAAATAAAAAGTGATGGAATGGATAAGACAGAGTCTGTCTGGGCAAAAATCACATTGGGGAAGAAAACTACTAGAGCCTCCCCTGGGATAGTGCTTGGGGTGTGCTATAGACCACCGGGATCTAATTTGGATAGGGATAGAGACCTCTTTAATGTTTTTAAGGAAGTAAATACTAATGGGAACTGTGTGATCATGGGAGACTTCAACTTCCCAGATATAGATTGGAGAACAAGTGCTAGTAATAATAATAGGGCTCAGATTTTCCTAGATATGATAGCTGATGAATTCCTTCATCAGGTAGTTGCTGAACCAACAAGGGGGGATGCCATTTTAGATTTGGTTTTGGTGAGTAGTGAGGACCTCATTGAAGAAATGGTTGTAGGGGACAACCTTGGCTCGAGTGATCATGAGCTAATTCAGTTCAAACTAAATGGAAGGATAAACAAAAATAAATCTGAGACCAGGGTTTTTGATTTCAAAAGGGCTAACTTTAATAAATTAAGGAAATTAGTTAGGGAAGTGGATTGGACTAAAGAATTTATGGACCTAAAGGCGGAGGAGGCCTGGGATTATTTCAAGTTAAAGTTGCAGAAGCTATCAGAAGCCTGTATCCCAAGAAAGGGGAAACAATTCATAGGCAGGGGTTTTAGACCAAGCTGGATGAGCAAGCATCTGAGAGAGGTGATTAAGAAAAAACAGAAAGCATACAAGGAGTGGAAGATGGGAGGGATCAGCAAAGAAACCTACCTTATTGAGGTCAGAGCATGTAGGGATAAAGTGAGACAGGCTAAAAGGCATGTAGAATTGGACCTTGCAAAGGGAATTAAAACCAATAGTAAAAAGTTTTATAGCCATATAAATAGGAAGAAAACAAAGAAAGAAGAAGTGGGACCGCTAAACACTGAGGATGGAGTGGAGGTTAAGGATAATCTAGGCATGGCTCAATATCTAAACAAATACTTTGCCTCAGTCTTTAATGAGGCTAATGAGGAGATTAGGAATAGTGGCAGCATGACAAATGGGAATAAGGATGTGGGGGTAGATATTACCATATCCGAGGTAGAAGCCAAACTTGAACAGCTTAATGAGAGTAAATCAGGCGGCCCAGATAATCTTCATCCAAGAATATTAAAGGAACTGGCACACGAAATTGCAAGCCCATTAGCAAAATTTTTTAATGAATCTCTAAACTCAGGGGTTGTACCGTTTGACTGGAGAATAGCTAATATAGTTCCTATTTTTAAGAAAGGGAAAAAAAGTGACCCGGGTAACTACAGGCCTGTTAGTTTGACATCTGTAGTATGCAAGGTCTTGGAAAAAATTTTGAAGGAGAAAGTAGTTAAGGACCTTGAGGTCAATGGCAATTGGGACAAATTACAACATGGTTTTACAAAAGGTAGATCGTGCCAAACCAACTTGATCTCCTTCTTTGAGAAAGTAACAGATTTTTTAGATAAAGGAAACGCAGTGGATCTAATCTACCTCGATTTCAGTAAGGCATTTGATACAGTACCACATGAGGAATTATCGGTTAAATTGGAAAAGATGGGGATCAATATGAAAATTGAGAGGTGGATAAGGAACTGGTTAAAGGGGAGACTACAGCGGGTCATACTGAAAGGTGAACTGTCAGGTTGGAGGGAGGTTACTAGTGGAGTTCCTCAAGGTTCAGTTTTGGGACCGATTTTATTTAATCTGTTTATTACTGACCTCGGCACCAAGAGTGGGAGTGTGCTAATAAAGTTTGCAGATGACACAAAGTTGGGGGGTATTGCCAATTCAGAAAAGGATCGGGATATCCTACAGGAAGATCTGGATGACCTTGTAAACTGGAGTAATAGTAATAGGATGAAATTTAATAGTGAGAAGTGTAAGGTTATGCATTTAGGGATTAATAACAAGAATTTTAGTTATAAGCTGGGGACGCATCAGTTGGAAGTAACGGAAGAGGAGAAGGACCTCGGAGTCCTGGTTGATCACAGGATGACTATGAGTCGCCAATGTGATGTGGCCGTGAAAAACGCTAATGCGGTCTTGGGATGCATTAGGCGAGGTATTTCTAGTAGAGATAAGGAGGTGTTAGTACCGTTATACAAGGCACTGGTAAGACCTCATTTGGAATACTGTGTGCAGTTCTGGTCTCCCATGTTTAAGAAGGATGAATTCAAACTGGAACAGGTACAAAGAAGGGCCACTAGGATGATCCGAGGAATGGAAAACCTGTCGTATGAAAGGAGACTCAAGGAGCTTGGTTTGTTTACCTTAACCAAAAGAAGGCTGAGGGGAGATATGATTGCTCTCTTTAAATATATCAGAGGGATAAATACCAGGGAGGGAGAGGAATTATTTCAGCTCAGTACCAATGTGGACACAAGAACAAATGGATATAAACTGGCCATCAGGAAGTTTAGACTGGAAATTAGACGAAGGTTTCTAACCATCAGAGGAGTGAAGTTCTGGAACAGCCTTCCAAGGGAAGCAGTGGGGGCAAAAGACCTAACTGGCTTCAAGATTAAGCTAGATACGTTTATGGAGGGGATGGTTTGATGGGATAACATGATCTTAGTCAAAGGTCAATTAATTGCCATCAGTGGTAAATAGGACCAATGGTCAATGATGGGATGTTAGAAGTTACTACAGAGAACTTTTTCCTGGGTGTCTGGCTGGTGAGTCTTTCCCACATGCTCGGGGTTCAGCTGATCGCCATATTTGGGGTCGGGAAGGAATTTTCCTCCAGGGTAGATTGGCAGAGGCCCTGGAGGTTTTTTTGCCTTCCTCTGCAGCATGGGGCACGGGTCACTTACCGGAGGATTCTCTGCATCTTGAAGTCTTTAAACCATGATTTGAGGACTTCAATAGCTGAGACATAGGTGAGAGGATTATTCCAGGAGTGGGTGGGTGAGATTCTGTGGCCTGCATTGTGCAGGAGGTCAGACTAGATGATCATAATGGTCCCTTCTGACCTAAAAGTCTATGAGTCTATGAGTCTATGAGCCCGCCTGGGCTATTTAAAAGGGCCCAGGGCTCCCAGCCGCTGCCAGGGGCCTCTGGGCCCTTTTAGATCGCCTGGGCCCCTGGGCAATTGTCCCCTTTGTTCCCCGTCCCTCCCGTTGGTGGGCCTGTGTGTAGGTGACCTGCTCTGCATGCTACCAGTTGTATGACTGGAATCTACACTGGTAGTAATTTGTGTGTGTGCGTGTTTCAGTGTTTCTGTTGCAGGCTGTTTTCCGTTAACTGGACCCAGCTTTATGCATGCTGGAGTGAACTGCCTTCAGCCAATGAACTTGAGCCAATGCATTATATGTGTATGAATAAATAAAATGAATGAAAAAGATAGCAAGCCAAACTCTAGTCCAAATGAAGTCAATGGCAAAATTCCCCTTCCCTTCAGTAGGACCAAAATTTGACTGAATGCGTGAAGAGTGTAAGGGGAAAAAAAATCCACCCTCCAGTAAGTAACCTGTCACTTGTGGCAGAACTTGTATGCCTTGTTGAGATCCAGAAGCGGAAATCTGTCTCAGGAGCTTAGAAAGTCAAGAAATTTGTCTGTCTGTATTTTCATTGCAGTTAGTTAAATCCTTAGGGTCCTGTTAATGCTGGGCTCCGAGCAGATTTTTCTTAAAATGCTGAAACCTAATTTTTTGTTTAACAATTTTCAGTTTAAGGCCAGCCTCAAATTAGTGTGCCTTTCACTGGCAGAGCCTGGTAATTTGGTAGGTTGGAGGCTCTCACATACTCAAGATATTCAATACATTTTGTTATAGTCTGTACAAAAAAATCTAGTCAGAAAATCCTGATTTATGATATTGCTCAGGTTTCCTGTTACTTTAAACCACTAACGTACTCTGGCCTGCCCTTTATATGCAGCCAGCACATCTGGTCTGGAGTAGTTCCTTTTCATATCTCCAAAGCTCTACACTTATAATCTATTCATAATTGAAAAGAAATAAAAAAATTATGAAGAAAAAGAAAAGAAAGAAAGAAAGAAAACACTGTTCAGTGGCATCACTTGACATTTGAAAATCACGATTGGATGTTTTTCTAAAATATATGCTCTAGTTCAAACAGGAATTAATTCAGGGAAGTCCTATGGCCTGTGTTATGCAGGAGGTCAGACTAAATGACCACAATGGTCCCTTCCGGCCTTCTAATCTATGAATACTCTACCTTTCCCATTTCACCCTCTTTTATTTTGTTTTGAAAACCCCTAAACATTAATCCTGGAAGTTCCTAGGCACAGGCAGGGAGGTCAGTGGCATTCTGTACAGATACAGGGATTTGCCTATTTGTGCGAGCTTGCAGAAGCAGGGGTTTGTGCATATTTTTTAAATGTGTGTGGAAAATGGGCAACATATTTGGGGAGATGCATTTTGCAGTGGGTTAGTTGTACAGATAGATCAAAATTTTAAAAGGTAGATACAAATGCTTTGTATGGACTATAATGATGTTATGTTCATGACATACAGAGAAGTAAGATAAAAACAGAAAATACTTTTTTGAGACGTTTGCAGTGTAACACTACTTTATTTCTTAGAATCCAGAACCCTAGCACACAAGAACCCAAAACCAGAGATAGACAAAGCAGGCTGCTCCTGAAGGCACAGAGGAATGCCTCACCCCACCTTGTTCTAGGCTGGCTCTTTGCAGTCTGACTGCTGGCGAGACTCCGATCGCATTCTTCCCTGTAGCCTGCAAGCCGGACCAGGAAACACCTTACATTTAAAAGGATAGCTTGCAGGGTTGCTGGAAGCATATTTATAGTGGGGGTGCTGAGAGCCATTGAACCAAACTGTAAACCCCTGCTACTGAAATCCACAGAAGCTGTGGAGGCTCAGGATATTTGAAAATCAACGACACCCTCTAATTTCCCCTATCAAACAGGTGTGAAATTTTTCAACTCAAGAATTTACCAAAATCTGACATTTACAAACAACTGTGTTATTACATCAAGGGGAATTGTATGATGTAAAAACAGGTCCCCGATCCAACTTTTAAAATTACATTTTGGTAAAGACTAATATATCTATGTATAGTATTGTGAATATGTGAAGGGCTATGTACATTCTATGTACTATTGTTATTATGTTGAGGTAGGTCCTACGTTTAATAGTTCCTGTGGTAACGTGGCATAATCTGAAACAACTGTCTGTTCAGAATCTAGATACCCAATGGCATTGTCTTTTTGTTATTAATTAGGCTGTGTAGATGAACTAGTTGAAGCACCGAGCCAGCTTTTCCATCCTTGAATTCAAAGGAGCTATGCTGATTTATATCAGCTGAGAACTTTGACCACCGTTCGGGAAATAGTTGCCAATTCATTTCACACGGAATTCCTGTGAAAACACAGTGGACACGCAGCCGGCTTTCTCTTCAGCCCCAATTCAGCAAACCATCTTTAGTCAGCAAAACACTTAAACACATGCTTACCTTTAAGCAATGAGTAAGTCCCATTCACTTTAATGGGATTTAAGCCTGGGCTTAAAGTTAAGCATGTACTTAAGTGCCTTGCTGGAGAGAAATTGATTTGTGCATATGCTTAAGTGCACTGCTGAACTGGGGATTCCTCTGGGGTGCGTGCTGGCACAAGGTGAAATTTTAATTTCCTTTATCACCAGGGTACGCTGTACCCCATCAAGCATCAAATTAATGATAGCAATGGCGCTAATTGCTTCTGTTGGAGAAAGAGTTGCAAGTCTCGCTCAGAATTAGAATTAGATAACAGCTGAGCATTCAGCACAGCTACACAGCTCTGTATTTGCTAGCTGAATAAAGAGGACGAAATTGGACAGACGCTCAAATTTGCTGGCAAAGCCGCGTGATTTTATGGTCTTCAAAGTAGTTGCAAAGGTCTAGTGGCGTGGAGCCAATCTTTTAGTCCCCATTTTTGGCCTTTGCAAAAGGTATGGACTTGTGAATGGCCAGCAGTCTTTGGCGTTGACCTCAGCGTCATTAGCTATAATGCGCAAACCAGAAAGACAAATTAGTTAGATCTTAACGAGGATCTCAGCAATATCCACTGAACAAACAAAACAAGAATTCAAGTGCCCAGCTATTATTTTACTTCATGTATCAGAGGGGTAGCCGTGTTAGTCTGGATCTGTAGAAGCAACAAAGGGTCCTGTGGGACCTTAGTCTATAAGGTGCCACAGGACCCTTTGTCGATTTTACTTCATGTGAGAGTTATAAATTTCCACTTCTGAAATTTAAAGGCCATTTTAACAAACAATTTAACGTGGTATTTTTTCCCTTCAAAAAGTGCCTAGTCAGGTAGGCTTTGGCAGCTGTGAGAAATGTCTCTGATGTCACTAACAATTTTTTTTATTTAAGCCAGATCCATATTGTTACTTTGTCAGATGAAGGTGCTTGATGCTACTACCACCTTACTACTTTTTCATTTCAATGTTTTTTTTAAAGCCAGAAGGAAAGCAGAAGAGAGTGGTCTGGAAGGCTGGGTAATTTTTGCTTTATAAATCAGATTAGTTTAAAATATCACATTAGTCATACTGATTTTAGGAGGATCCCCCAAGATCTAGCCTCTGAATGGTCACTAATAGATCTTTAAAAAGGGTATTGGGCTAGATCCACAAAGGGATTACAGGCATGTAACTGCCACTTTGGGCACCTAAGTCTAAATTGTGCCTAAATTCTCTAGGTGCCTAATTCTCCACCAATAATACGCCCATGCATTGTTTGGGGACCCTGGGCACCTAACTCGGGGCTGTGGATTCCACTAGGCAGGAGGACGCCTGAATAGTGGGCATTGCCACACTAAGTCTAAATCCCCTTTGTGGATCTAGCCCAGAGGAAGGATGGACTTGTGGTTAAGGCACTGGTGTGGGATTCTGTAGATCTGTGTTCAACTTCTGAGTCTACCATGGGCTTTCTTCGTGCCTCAGTTCCCAATCTGTAAAATGAGAATAATGTTATCCCCCTTATAGGGGTATGGTGAAGATAATTCATTAGTGATTGTGAGGCACTCAGACACTATGGTAGTCTGAGGGGCATAGAAGTACCTAGATAGAGTCATTCATTGGTATGATGGGGCAAAAAAACCGGCAGAGAGAACTGGTCAATCTGGCCAACAATTGGCATGAGATTTCATTTTGATATTTGATCACATATGCAGCCATTAACTTTATTTTCAATTTCAGTTCCCGATTCTGTGAAAACACCCTCTGAAGTCAATGGGAGGGCTTTTGTTTGTTTGTGTATGTTAAGAAAAATGTAATAGACCCAATGCCAGCCATGAGCGCATCTTTACACTTGAGTTACAAACCCTTGTACGTGAGAGTTAGAGTAAAAACACTGCCACAGATTTAAGAGTGGCACTCCCAGGAAGAGCTGGTCAGGAAATTATACTTTCCTGAAAAATATTTGCCCCATTCCTCCCCCAATCAGTTCCACTCTTGGACACAAGAATTTATATATTATATATAAAACTTAATAAAAGGACAAAATGAAAGTCTGATATTGATTACAACTGATCCAATGATGAAAAAAGATCCAGTTAGGCAATATTACCAGTGATTGGGGTGGACTGAAATTCTATGCTTGCCATTGTTCTCAAACATTTGGATGATCAGTTGGTAACTTAGGAAAATGTTTATGAATCCTGACATTTCTTGAATTGGTATTGTTTTCTATGCTTCTAATATGAAGAATATACTGTGCTATTGTGTCCCTATAATGGTTTGCTTTGGCAGCAAAATGGATCTTAGGTGCTCAGCTAATTAGGTGACGAGGGCAATTTCAGAACTTATATAGACTAGACTAGATTCTCTGTTTACATGGCTTGTGATAGCATGTCTAGTATAAATGATTTGACAAGCTCAGCAATGCTGCCTATCATCTGGCATGCTAGAGGAGCAAAACTGAAATCATTGATGTGAATTCAGTTTGTTACACATTGATAGTCAAAGCAAATCTTCTTTGCAACCAGCAGGCAGTTTAAGAAACATTCCTAACGTGCAAGAAAATTTGTCAGCATGACAGACATTTCATTTAAAGCTCTTAGTCGCACAGTAATGTAATCAATAGATCAAAGTGCTTCTTAGTGTCTGAACGTGAAGGGATTGGCAATAGAATAAAGTCTCTATTTTCGGGAAAGGAGGTGTTGTAATTTAGGCGTCAATATGTAGCTTTCAAAATACTGTGGTTCATTGTCTTCCGCAAGCTCCTGAAAGAATGACACTAGGAACTTCTTCCAAATGTCCACAATAGAATTATTTATAGAGACCATGCATTACAATGGATATATCGTACTAATGTTAAACATCGCAAGTTTTAGACTGAAACCTTTCAATATGTCAGGAATAACAGTGGATGAGGTTTCAATAGTTCATGTCTCTACAGGTAAGGAAACCTTTTGACTGGGTTTCTTTTTCCTTGAATGCAGGGTATAAGTTCCTAAATTAGAGAAGTAATCAGAAGAAAATTAGTTTCTGAAGAACAATGGGATGGAGAAAGCATATATGTGAAAGTATATCCTCAGAAAGTCTGAGACCAAATCCTAGGGTGAGCATACAGCAAGTGTGAAAAATCAGGACAGGGGGTGGGGGGTAAGAGGAGCCTATATAAGAAAAAGACCCCAAAATCGGGACTGTCCCTATAAAATTGGGACATCTGGTCACCCTACCAAATCCTGACTTCCTAATGCAGTTTTCACTCAGGCACAGTTCCCCCTGGGACACTATTTGCTCTCACAGCAGTGTAGATCTAGTGTAACTGTAAGCTGTACTTAGCCAAGACTAAGGAAGGACTTCAGGATGAGAGTCCTGGTTGCTTTCTTTAAACCAAAATATCTGGAGCCATTTTGGTCCTCAGTTTCCAGAGTTGCAACTGTAATTTACTTCAGTAGGAGTTGCTTCTACTTAACTGGGCCCTCTAGTATAGTAGGATCATATTTTACCCACTCAAGAGTGCCATTGGGAGTTGTGTGTGTCGAATGGGGGTAGAATACGGTCCTTAGTTCATTAACATGTTAGGGCCCAATCCTGTTAATTGATATCCATGGGAGTTTTGTGATTGACTTCACTGAGTGCAAGAATGGGCCCTCAGGATAAACTGCATGTGTCCTAATATTCTGGTATTTACAGTAAAAACATGCTATAAAACGTGGGTTTTGTTGAACCTCCATTAGAGTTTAAGGAAACTCACTTTGGGACAATAGGCAAATTTTCTGACTCTATTCTCGTCTAACATAATGGACTCTCTACATGTTACTAGAGGACGCACTTCTTGTTACACCTTGAGTGAAGGACTGAAGGGTTCAGATTTTCCTATCTTGGCATCAGGACTGGTGCTGTTTATTAAAGTGAAAGAAAAAGTGGAATACAAAAAACCAACCCTTAGGCATATACACAGGGCAGGAGTGGATAAGTGACCACTTAAAGACAGCAGTGTAAACAGAACTTAAGGGTCTAATAAGTCTTATCAGCTGAGGAGGACTGATAGAGGAAAATTAGTAGCATTTTATGGGCTTCCTGGTAATGACCTTTTCTTCAACAACTATTTCTTTCACCGACAGTTTTTTTTTCAAGTGAGGAAGCTGTTACAAAATGTGCACAGCCGAGATTCTGCCCTGTCAAGAGCCGTTCAATGTTGTGTGATAGCCCTTCATATTCTGGAAGATAAGGTGATCTCTTGCAGCACATAAACAATGGGGTAATAGTTTACATTCTTTGATCTCAATTTCTTTCTTTTTAAAAGGATTTTTAAATTAAACCTGTGCTAGGGAAAGATCCTGGATCAAGAGCACAGGCCTGTATAGACCAGGTATAGTGATGCTGTGAAATTTCCTCCCATTGCCCCCTATCTCAGCCCTGATAGAAGGAAATATCTATATAGTTAAGAGAGTAATTCAGCCTTTGGAAGCTCTGCTGTAACTACCAGCAGGAATAGCAATGAGCACCAATGCCAGAATGTATTTTGTGAAGAGGACAACTGTGTGTGTGTGTGTGTGTGTGTGTGTGTGTGTGTAGAGAGAGAGAGAGAGAGAGAGAACAATTATTCATTTTCTATCAGACTTTTATACTGTTGCCCATGACCATAGTATCTGGACACTTTCCACAAAATAAATAGCAATAGCAAAGTCCCTAGTGGACTTCATGGAGTCTCTGTCACTCTTTCCTTTCTGGGGTCAAACTAACTAACTAACTCCCTGCAAGAAAATGGGCTGAGACCACCAGATCATTTTACATCAGCCACCAAAGGGTGGAAATTACTCTCAGTCTTTGCTGACCGGGGTCAGGCTCAAAACAATGAGCTGTTCTTAATTACTGATGGCCATGTATACAGTATTCTAAAGGTACATGGTGCCAGGTTCACATGGGGACAGTCATGCTCACTGGTTAGAAGCTGGCTGAGGGAACCCGAAACCAGAGCTAAGCATCAGAGCCAGACTCAGGAACAAGACAGAAACAGGGTTGGAGCAGTCACAGAGCAAGGCAGGAGGAGGACTGGAACAGGACAGGAGCTGATGAAGGAGGAAGACCAATCACAGCTGCAGGCCAAAGCACACAGCTTCTAGCAACCTTCTCTGGCTGCTGAGCTTAAAAGCAGCCTGCTGGTTCCCCTCAGCCAATCTGCCAGTCCTGCCACAACCCACCAAAGCTCATTAATCGTCCTGGAGGCGGCACTGACTAGTCATCAGCTGAAGGTGTTTAATCCTGACACAGGGTGCTTATTATGAAAATGACCAAGAAGTGTAAGGGTTACAGGTACCATCATCAATGCCCTCACTCATCCATCCTCGCTCTTTATTTTAATTGCATACATTTACAGTAATATAATGTGCTATGTGATACAGAGCCAAAGAGCCCAAGTTTGTCACAATGCTTCCTACTGTGGCCATTGAGAATTGCTCAGCCACAGTTGGGATAAAACATTCAAAAACGTAGGCCCTTACATCTACAGATAAAGGCTATTAGTAGTATAGGGCCAGTGATACTCAGCTGAGCACTTCAGCTTCTCGTCCAATAGAGAGCAGTAATACACACACTAGCCAATTAGTGCAATATGTGCCTCAGAAAAATATAAAATCCTATGGACTCCACATTCACCTGGATCACCTGGATCGATCGGACTTCAGCTGTCGTTAAGACTGTGCCGATCACAAAACGTCTGCCATTCTTCTCGCACTCTTGCCTTTCTTCTCCACGTTCGTCCGAAATGTTTAACGATGTCATCTTCCCATCTTCTTGGAGGCCGACAGGGGGGGTCTTTTCTGTTCTCACGGGTACCACTCAGCAATGATTGCGGTCCACCTGTTATCCGTGAGCCGTGCTGTGTGGCCCGCCCATCGCATCTTGTTATGTCTGCTTTCCACGACAATATCTTTCACACCGCTGCGTTCTCTGATGATTTCATTTGGTATACGATTCAGAAGGGAGATTCCCAACATAGCTCGTTCCATTACCCTTTCAGCTACCAACAGCCATTGCTCTTCTCTCTTCGTCAGTGCCCACATTTCACTGCCATACAGCATGGCTGGCAGCACTGCTGAATTGAAAATATTTTTACGTGTGGTCTTGTCAATTTTTCCTTTGAGGACGTCCTTGATGGAATTAAACGCACACCATCCTGCCCGAATCCTTCGCGAGAGTTCTCCGTTCAGGTCTTGGCGCATATTAACTGCGCATTAGAAGACTCCACATTAGAAGACATTTTTTGAAAATGTGTCCCGTTTTGCAACATACACCAGCTTAACAAATTAGGACCATCTTGGGTCTAGTCCTTGCATGGTTACACTGGAGAGGCAGGGTGAAAAGAACCCTCTCCATCCTCATTTTATAGATGTGGGCCCAAGGCACAGAAAGTTTTAGTCACTTGTCCAAAGCCCCATGCACAGTTTGTGACAAAGCCAAATGCGGCACCCATATCTCCGGAGCGCCAGTCCAGTGCTTTCACCTCAAGTTGAGCCCAGCCACGTCCTCCGCCTAACAGGAAAAATAAGTGCCGAAGTACTAAAAGGCTCTTTAACCTAGCGGAGGAAGGTATAACAAGAACCAATGGGTAGAAGCAGAGATGACCTGTGCCTGCCGATAGTGGTGGGACAGAGTGAGGGCAGCTGGCTTCAGCAGTGTTACTGAGCATGCTCAGTCTGTGTGAACATGCTCAGTACAAGGCAAGCCCCGAATCTGTGACCCCTCATGCCCTGGCCCATGGGACGCCTCTGGATGGAAGTGAAAGCCAGACAAATTCAAATTAGAAATAATGCACCAGTTTTAACAGGAAAGGTGATTAATCACTGGGACAATCTACCAAGGGAAGTGCTGGATTCTCTATCTCTTGAAGTCTTCAGATCAAGGCTGGGTGTCTTTCTGGAAGACATGTTTTAGTCAAACACCAGTTATTAGGCTCAGCAGAGGGGTAACTGAATGAAATTCTATGAGCTGTGTTTATACAGGAGGCCAGACTAACTGATCTAATAGTCCCATCTAACCTTTAATCTTTGTAAAGCCCTGTGAAAATGCAAAGATCTATGAATATGTAAGTGCTATTATTATATTTGCCTGTTGTGATTATTCCATTGGCCTTAGTGTTGAGATGGTGCACTGTACCTTTTAGACTATGCAAAAGGGTGTGCAATTAACCCCTAAATGCAAGGAATCACAGCCCATGCTATATGCCAGGGATCGGCAACCTTTGGAATGCGGCCCACCAAGGTAAGCTCCCGGCGGGTCGGGCCAGTTTGTTTACTTGCCGTGTCTGCAGGTTCGGCCGATTGTGGCTCCCACTGGCCGCAGTTCACTGTCCCAGGCCAGTGGGGGCTGCAGGAAGCAGTGGCCAGCACATCCCTTGGCCCGCACCGCTTCCTGCGGCCCCCATTGGCCTGGGACGGCGAACCGCAGCCAGTGGGAGCCGCAATCGGCCGAACCTGCGGATGCGGCAAGTAAAAAAAATGGCCTGGCCCACCAGGGGGCTTACCCTGGCGGGCCGCATGCCAAAGGTTGCCGATCCCTACTATACGCTCTGTAAGAAATTTGATTACATAGAGGTCTGTGCAATACCTAGGGATAGCATGGTAGAGCAAGGAGAATGTAGTTTCAGCCTTCAAAGTCTATTTTTTCCTTGCTTTTGTTTCTCTAACATATATTTTTGTGGTTTAATTTTATTCCTTTGATTTTTATATGTAAAATACAATTAAAAATGAGAAAAAAGTTCATTGGACATGTTTGAAATATTCTCTGCTGGAAAAATAATATCCTGTAATATAGGGATAGCCATGTAAAAACTCTGCTGCCTACCACCACAAAACCCTCCTGGGTGTGACTTTACATGGCAGGGGGGTGGTTTCATAGTTGGTTAATATACTATGTTTGCATCTCTGGGGACCGCAGTTCAAATCCTGGCTCTGGTAAGGAGGGAAAATAAGTTTGGTGGTCTCATTAGTCCTTAATAAAAAATAATCAGCCACATAATTTGGTATAGCTGGCAGCCTTTGCTCTGGATAAATCCAGGACTAGAATAACAGGGGTTATTGCAAGCCAGGATTGAGGTACATTGGCAGAGAGGGAAAATTTGCACAGAGACTGCCTGTACCAAAGCCAGTGTTAACAGTCCTTTTACTTTTATTTGCTCTGAATTCACTCATATATTTGCAAATCAAAATGGTTTTAAAAACATGGGGGGAAAAAGATGGCTTTAGAGTTATAAAACATTTAACAGACCCCTTTCCCTACATGTTTTGCTGCAGCTCAGCAAATCCCCAAACTCCATCTTTAAATTACTTGAATTAGTAAAGATGTAAAACTAATCAGAATACTGCTGCCTAGATATCCCTTTGTCTGCAATATAGGAACTTTATCTTTGGGTAAAATCATTACACAGGTTATCAGTTATAAATAATCCTTTATAAAAGACTAATAAATCAGCAAGTTTGCATTTCTTGAAAGGAAATATAATTGTACTATTTTTTCCCCCCTAGAAATAATTTCAAGATTTGCATTTCAGCAATTTGCATTAAGGCTGTGGTTTATTAAAAGTGGCCTTACATTGCAAAAAGCATGAGGTGGTGCTATTCGGACGTTCCGCTATGCACAACACAAAAGCAAATTAGTGTGGCATGTATTTGTTCTATTAATTTTTTCTTCCTAGATAGCTTCAAGATGGGCCAAATCCTCAGCTGGTGTAAATCAGTGTAGTTCTAAGAACTTTGACAACGTTTTAAACAAATACTTCTCTTTCTTTCTCTCTCTTCGTTCAGAACAGTGGCTCTCAAACTGTTTTACTGGTGACCCCTTTCACATAGCAAGCCCCTGAGTGCGACCCCCCTTATAAATATATAAAAAGTGTTTTTAATTTAACACCATTATAAATACTGGAGGCAAAGCGGGGTTTGCAGTGGAGGTTGACAGCTTGCGACCCCCCCATGTAATAACCTCATGACCCCCTGAGGGGTCCCAACCCCCAGTTTGAGAACCCCTGATTTAGAAGATGATATACTGCATCAAATCCAGGGCCTGGTTAAACTGTAATTAGAGGCTGCATTGCTCATGAGTCCATACCCAGAAGCCACTGAGGATTAATTAGTTCTGATATTTATTTCTTTTGATATGAAACCCAGATGTGTGCAGTTAACCAGAAAACCATAGGGAGAGCCATCCTGATTTTTTTCCGGTTTGGAAAGAGGAAAAGCAGCCTTGCCCACCCAGAATTAAAAACAAAACAACAATAACAAACTAGCACCAAACAGTGATCACGGAAAAGATTTTAGTATCTTCATTGATCATCTGCAAAGCCACTTTACCAGCACAATCATCAAATAAATCAGTCAACCCCAACTTTCCTTTGTTACAAACTGTACAGATTAGAACACATACCCTTTGTTAATTTATCTTTCTGATAAAGCCTGGAAGAAAAATACAGAGTGAGTTGTTTTCCTTTTCATTAGCAACAGAAGGTTGAGTGGCACACCAGTCAGTCTATCCTTTAAATAACGCTTCTAAAGACACTAAGAAGCGCTCTATGTAGCTTGAAAACTTGTCTCTTTCACCAACAGAAGTTGATCCAATAAAAGATATTACCTGACCCACCTTGTCTCTCTCATATCTTTTTAAATACCACATTCATCACCATATCCAAATACCTATCAATTCAGTAAAGAAGCTGCCTGCAAGTGAATTATAGAGAATAGCATTTGAAAAGAGCATACATTGGCAACAAGTATGGTACTGCTCCAGAATCCTATTCTGGAAGGTGGCCCCAGGGGTACCAGAGTAATTATTTTCTATGCTTTGGCTGTCAAAAAGAGCAAGTTTCTGTCAATTGTAATGGTGATTTTTGTGCTGTGGACACCTGTCTATTAGGAAATGGAATGAGGCTACTAACTCATTCACATAGCCAAACTGGTCAGATATTGAGTATTCATGTTATGAAGCAGGCCTATATGGTAACAGCTAGCACTGGTCAACATTCAGGCCATACTTTTTCAATGAAAGAAAAAGTGTCTTCTAAAAAAAAAAGGTTGTTTAAAAACATTTCCAATTTTTTGATAAAAAAAACAACAGATAAAAATCAGATTTTTTTCAGGTTTGGATTTTCCTCTTTCCTTTCTAGCTCTTCAGTTGCCCTCCCCTTCCATTGGCAAAATGTAAAAAGTAACAATAGAGGGCTTGTGGAAAAAAAGTGAATAATGTGAAAAAATATAAAACAAACAAAAAAAATCAGTTTTTTAAAATGTTTGTTCACTGACAAATATGAAAATTTTGAAATTTCCCCCTCCCCTAAAATATTGAAAAAACAAAACAGTTTCAAAATTGCTCGTGAAGCATCCAGGTTAATTTTCTCACCGGTCCTTTGTTACTATGCACTTGAGTACTGATTTAAAACCCACTGATGTCAATGGAAACATTCCTATTAACTTCATTGGGCTGTGGCTGGAACAGATTTGAACTAGTGGCAAAAGGCTCTAAAGCCCATTCCAATCCCCTGACTCACCCAGGTAGCAATATATACAAAAATTAACAAGCTCTCAATTTAAAAGAAAAAAACCCAAGAGGACAATAGTAGGTCAATTTTTTTTCTGAAGGAATTTGTAGTATTTATTTTTGAAGTACTCTGTCAAAAGCAGGCTTTTGCATAGTTTCCTGGAAAACTTCCTCACTGATTTGCAGTTCATAAACCTCACCTTTTTCAATCCATTTATGGTGCATCTCACAGGTCTGCCTAGCTCCAAAAAGTCAGCTGAAAAAACAAATGGTCCTTTTAGCTCCTACAGTACATGTAAGATATGTCAGGACTCAAACATAATGGGAAAAATTGAAACCACTAAATTTGAACTTAATATCCATTGCTGTGTGTCCTATTACTCCTAGAGATTCCAGGTTCTGGAGAATATCAACCAAATTAACCTCAGCAACTAAGGTGTGGTGTTGCTTTTGATACTGTCCCTTCTGTGGCCACGTTTGGTATAATTAGAAAACTATTCAGCAAAGAACACCTCTCTCCTTTTATCGCTTTTTTTTTCCTTTTTAATTTCAGGCGGATGGCAGAATTTTGCAGCTTTTATTTTTTCTAACTTGATGTCTATCAAATTTAGTTAAGTTTTAATCAAGGTTTAATCAAGAGTTATTGAGTTTTTAAAATAAAACAAAAAGATAAAAAGCAAAGCTCACTTGCCAGAACCCTATAGGTGGAAGTCAAAGCTATTAACTCAGATGTTCCAAACTGCTAGAGAATCAGGGTTACTGTCCAGCTGGTAGATGATGGGTACATTTAATACAAAGAAAAACTGAAATGTGTCGACTTTTTAAACTGATTAATCCTAGGGGGCTGATCCTGCCATCTCAGGAGATGAATAACCTTAACTGATTTCCCTGAGGGTCATTCAGAATCTGGGTCCAGGAATGTGTTTGGTTCTTTACTTTCACAGTTATTATTAAACTGAAAATCTTAGAGAGAGAGAGAGAGAGAGAGAGAGAGGAAAAAAAAAAAAAAAAAAAAAAAAAAAAGAATAAAGTCTTACTAAAAAGTCAGGGAGATTTCTCCCAGGTAACATCTCTGATAATGAAAGCCTATCATTGACAATTCCCGAGAGTCGGAACAGGGGCTCCCTCTCATTACAGCAGATATGATTTTGATTGCGTATTAACACACACAGATGTGTCATCTATCCCAGATTTGGAACCTCTATCCACAATGATGTCAATCTTGGCTTAAGACACTAACAGGCAGATAGCATGTTCCCAGCCTGGTCACATTCGTAAATGTAATCAACCATGCTTGTTCTATGAAAGGCACAAAATAAAAATCATAAACCAGACATGATGAAACACATGCAGGCTACGTTAGTAAATAAAAGCTGCTAAAATGGTCCTCTGGAGAATAATTCAAGCAAAGTCCCTTTGGGCATAACCATTTTATTTCTCCCTTGAAGACCATGTAAACATGAGGGAGGGGAGAAAAATCAACCCAAACCACAGTTTGTAATTTTTATGGTAGCTGTTGCAATGTAAATTTAGAGAAATAAATCTGAGTCAAGGATTGTGTTGAGGCAGTTTGTCTGGATTCAATCAAGTGAATGGTTTATAGTACTCTGATATAATCAAAGAATTAACCAGATTGTCTAATTGAGTCTGTCTATGTCTAATGCTTTTGCTCCACATTATGTTGCTCCTGCACTTTACTTAATGTATATATCTTAACTGACTTTTTACATAACCAGCTTGGACTGTGGAAAAACAAGATATAATTTTTGATGGTCAAAATTTTTCACGGTAAAAGTTTATTCTTAGGAAAATAACCTTTTTTTTCAGAAATGAAGCTTTCCACAAAAAAAGTTTAACATTATGAAAATGTTTCCTTTCATGAAATTTTAAGTGAAATTTGTATCAGTATAATTAATTTCAATGTGATTTTTTAATGAGAAAACATGATTTTTAATAAAACAAAAAATTCTATTATGATTTTGAAAATGAATGATCTAAAAATGTTTTTTTTTGGCAAAAAATATTGTGAAAAAATGAAACATGCGTCCCTTTCAAATCCTTCAAAATAGAAATAACTACAAAATTGACATTTTTAATGAAATCTCATTTTTCAACTAGATCTAGGTTAAACTTGGTATAGTTTTGTTCTTCCCCTTTTGTTGACACTATCGTGTAACACTGTCGCCTATCTTTAAACTGCTGCTGTATTCCACCCAGAGATGGCAGTACTTCTATGATGGGTGGAATGTTTTCCATCATCACTGGTATATGGAAATGTTGACCAAATTCTCAGCCAAAATAAGTCAATGGAGCTACACCAGATGACAATTGGGTCCATAGTCTGCAAAGCACTTCAGAATCATTTGAAATTAAATGTTCTACAGTGTTAGATTAGAGCTGGTCAGGAATTTTCCAGTGAAACTGAAACTGTGGGGAAGAGTCGGTTTTGGTGACTCTCCTAATGGGAAACAATTTTGAAAAAAAAAGAAGTTTCAAAATTATCAAAATGTCCCTTTTCAATACTTCTGAAATGGAAAGTTTCTCCTTTTTTTCTTCAAAATAATTTTGTTTAGAAATTTTAGTTAATTTATACTTTAAAAAAAAGGGTAAAAATTAAAAACATCAACACTGAAATAAAACCTTTTAAAATTATTGAAATTAAAAAGTTTTGATTGAGCTGATCCAAATTTTGTGGGGGTATATCAGTTTCTGATAATTTTCAAGATTTAAATATTTTTGTCCCAATTCCGGATGGGAAATTTTTTCAAAATCTTGAAAATTCTCATAGGATGTAAAAACCATTTTCCATCTACTTCTAGTATAGCTATCCAAATAGTTACATGGATTGTCCCAGCTTCAAAGCATTATTATTAAGACACAGTGTAATTGATTCAGGAAGTTGAGCAATGGGGATGATGTAGCAACTAGGATCAATCAAACATTTTCCACTAAAATCATTTTTCAATGGAAAACTGTATTTTTGACTAACCAAAAATTTTCATTAAAAATCCCTGCTTTCTGGGGAAATTTTTGACTTTTTGTTTAAAAACTGAACACCTAAACCCCAAAATGTATTCAGTTTCTTGCTAAAAAACCAAAATATCTTAAGCCAAAAATTGAAAATTGTTGTGTTTTTGGCAAAAAGTCCAGCGAGATCACATAAAGCTGGCATTAGAGGTAGGCCCGATCCATAAAGTCCAAATCTGGAAGCAAACTTTTCCAAAGTTTAGGGCTGTTTAGATCCAGGATTTTGGTCCAGGCCCATCTCCAGGGACAACATAAAGTTCAAGTCTATAACCATGGAAGCTCAATCCTTCTCCCCTTTCCTACACATACCATTATAGGCCCATGGTTCAGTCAGCAATGCATTATGTATGTACTGTTCTGCTCTGAAGACAGGGTACGTTGTTCTAGTAGTCCTCTTCTAAAATACAGGCACTGTTAAAATCAGTGGGAGTTTTGCCATTGGCTTTCATAGGGTGGGGATTATCTCTTCTCTAGGTATGTGTGACTTTTTGTTACAGCTCTCCAGAAAGGAAAAAATAAAAGCAGAACAACATAAAAAGTTACTGGCTAAAATCATGCCTTGTGTAAGTGAGTGCAACCCTCTTGACATCCAATATGGCTTCTCATTCCTAAACCAGGTCTGACTTTGCCTCTACATAAGCAGCATGAATTTCCTACAGTTGTGGTATATGCAGTGTCTGAAGGGGTAGTAAAGGGGGACACACAAGGTCATAACTGTCATAGGGTATCTTTTGCAATGTGGGGTCTCGAATGGCTTAAATAAAAGTGGTATACATCAGGCATGTAACAGAATGTGTAGCCCTATCTCTGGGACGTTGGATGTCTAGAAAAACATAATATCCTGAGGGCTGCAGATTAAGGCTTATTAATCAGTTAAAGACAAGGTCTTAGGTAGAATTGGCTGCTGTTAGGTCTGTGGTGAGTTTAAGCACCATCCTAGTCAAATAGGCTTTAAACAGTTATTGAGTCTCGATTGAGCATATAATCCCCGGGAAGGAGACTGAGTGATTTTTGCATGTCTGTGTTTTTCGACTTGTTCCATAGCCAGTGAGGGAAAGAGACAAGGAGTCACTACTTTTGTGTGCAAGAGAGAGAGAGAATGTTTCCTGAAGAAACGTTATAATTCACTTCACCCCCATATTTCCTTTGCTGCCCTTCCCACCTACCCTCAATTCTTTTCTTAGCACTGGCTCCCCAAAAAAGAAAGAAAGAAAGAAAGAAATATGCTGCCTGGATTGGAAAAGTCAGCTTTTCCCAGGAGCAGTGTAATAATGTTAATGGAAGGGAGAACGGGAAAGAGGAAATGTTTCGCTAACGTGGAGAATTTCTGGCCTGCGTTCTTTCTGAGGCCTGTTTGTCAGGGGAAAAAGGAAATTGGTGGCTGGTTGAAATATGAGCTGGTGCAGCTGCAGTGCCTTTAAATACAAGCTTTTTTAAGCACACTGGCGCTTCAGTTTGGGGGTCTAAGCAGATGCCGAAATGCCTTTCCCCACTTCACATGGGGCCTTTGCGTGCTGTGGTTTTAAGACCAATGTTCAGGTGATAAAAAAAAAAAAAAAAAGAAGGACGAAATGTCATTTTCAGAGAAGCAAAAAATACTTCAGGCTCTCTGGCGTGGAGCTCATAAAGGGCTTTTTGTGTGTGGGTAGTCGGTGCAGTGTCAAGACAAATCACTTGCACAAGGTGGAGTAACACTATCTGAAATTAAATTCGGGCGTCCATTTACAAGTCAAACTTTCTGGTCAAAAATGCCTTTTCTTTTGAAGAAGCTGGGGGGAAAAGCCCTGCACTGGTTTTGCTTGCTATTTATGACAAGCTCCCCATGCATTAGCTAATTAACTGAGCTCATCAGCTGGAGTTAATAAACAGCAAGCAATTTAAGAAGTTTGGTAGAATGCAGGTCAAGGTTTAGGACTGGCAGAATTTAAATACCATGAACTCGCTGCAGACTCCTGTGTTATTGCTTTTCAGACTCTTTGGGCTGATTTTGATTTGGGGCTGATTTGGATTTTATTTCTTTAGTATAAGAGGGCTTTAAAGTGGGCATGCAAAGAAGGGATATTTCGAGAAAAAGAGAACAACAGGTAAAACCGGCATTTTACTACCCACACTGCATCTTTTTGGAACAAGACCGTCCATGTTTTCTTATGCTGAAGTGCCAGATACAACAACACTCTAAGAATAAAGACTAAGGGTCTAATTCTCACTTACACATAGGCCTGTTTACATTCCTCTGGCAGCATAAAGGGGACTTAATGAGGATGTAAAGGTAATTTATGGGTACTTAACATTTTGCTGATCCAGTTTTGTTCTCCTTTAGTTAATGCCACTCAAATTCAGATTCTAAACTGTTTATCAATTGCTGTGAGAGAGGCAAACGTCTCCTAAAACCCAATAGGTATGTGGAGTCCTGCATTGCTATGGTCTACACTAAAAAAGTTAAATCAACCCAGATACACTGCCCTGGGGTATGAAAAATTCACACACACCCCGCCCCCCCGAGTGACTTAGTTAAGCTGATCTAACCCCCGGTGTAGACAGAGCTAAGTCAATGGAAGAATTCTTCTATTGACCTAGCTACTGCCTCTTGGGGAGGTGGATTACTTATATCAATGAGAGAATCCCTCTTATTGGCTTAGGTAGCATCTACACGGAAGAGCTGCAGTGGCGCAGCTGTAGCGTTTTAAGTGGAGACATAGCCTCGGTACGAATTAGAGTCTTAGGCCAGGTCTACACTACCCCCCCCGTCGAACTAAGGTACGCAACTTCAGCTACGTGAATAACGTAGCTGAAGTCGAAGTACCTTAGTTCGAATGAAAAAGCACTTACCTGGGGTCCACACGCGGCGCGCAGGCTCCCCCGTCGACTCCGCCTACTCCGTTCATCGAGCTGGATTACCAGCGTCGACGACGGAGCACTTCCTGGTTCGATTTATCGCGTCTTGACAAGACGCGATAAATCGAACCCAGAACATCGATCGCGCGCCTCTGACCGGACGCGTAAGTATAGACCTACCCTTAGAGTCTAGCGCTAAGCTTGAAATTTTAAGGTACGATTTTACAAGAAATTATATCCTGGATTGTGGAACATTTTTGTTCTTTTTTTGCTATTTATATTCCAGCACTCTCTCTGAATTAGGGCTTCTCTACACTTAAAACGCTTCAGCAGCACAGCTGAGCTGCTCCAGCAGTGCCACTGTAGTGCTTCAGTTTAGACGCTACCTATGCAGACAGGATGGAGTCTCTGAGGGTACGTCTATACTTACCCGTCGCGTCGGAGGTGTCGGATCGATGTTCTGGGTTCGATTTATCGCGTCTTGTCTAGACGCGATAAATCGAACCAGGAAGTGCTCCCCCGTCGACGCCGGTAATCCTGCTCTGCGAACGGAGCAGGCGGAGTCGACGGGGGAGCCTGCGCGCCGCGTCTGGACCACAGGTAAGTTCGAACTAAGGTACTTCGACTTCAGCTATGTTATTAACGTAGCTGAAGTTGCGTATCTTAGTTCGACGGGGGGGTTAGTGGCATAGGTACTCCCTCTCCTATCGACCTAGTGCTGTCTACACCAGGAGTTAGGTCGGCTGAACTACGTCTCTCAGGGTTGCAGATTTTTCAGACCCCTGAGAGACAAAGCTATGCCGATGTCAGTTTTCCGTTGAAAAATGGCCTTTTTTCAAAAATGTTGCCAACATTTTTTGTCTGTTGAAATATTTTGTGATTTTTTTTTAACTCTCATTTTTCACAATGCCTACAAAAACTTGACAATGGTTAGGTTGCTGGTGTGCTAACACCACTGCCTGTCATGTTGACCAATATTGGCTCATCGTTCCTTGTACTCCCCTATCTGTCCATATCCATCTGTTGTCTCTTTTCTCTCCTGTTTGTACAGCACCTAACATAATGATGTCCTGGTCCATGACCACCACCATCATCAAAAATATTATTCAAAATGCTCTCAAAGTCATTTGCTTACCAAAAAATGGTGTTTTGGTAAATGAAACATTTCAATATCCAAATCATTAGCTATTACAATAATGATTTTGATTAAAAAAATACAAAGTATTTCAAAACATTTAAACCCTGACTAATGGATTTCAATTTCAATTTCAGTTTGTTTTCATGCTTTAAACAAAAAAATGTTGACCATCTCTACTGGCCAAATGCCCATAACATTCTAGAGTCAGCACCTGTAATGATCTATGGGGGAATGACCTAATATAGTAACTACATTTGCTAAAGGTACTTTAGTGGAGCCTCAACATTTGTGGACAATATCATGCAGCCAGAGTCTTTCACATACCAATTTTTCCATGCAGAAAAGCCTCATATTTATGCATACAGGAAGCATCTGTATTCATATCTAAGTTTTGATGCACACACACAGAACGTGGCACATGAAAACAGAATGTGCAAAATTTTGGGTGCACAAAATTCGATTCTCAAATCAAGAGTGAAATCCTTGCCCCATTGAACTCAACAGCAAAATTCCCACTGATTTCGGTGGCATCAGGATTTCACTCTGAGAATCAGCTTTCAAAAATTTGGCTCAGTAAAGTCTCCCCCTCTGCAGTTTTTATGATTTGATGCCTCTGGACAATTTTGCCTCCTATCTAATGCTGAATCATTGTTGCCAAAGGAAACCGTAGGACATTATCCACTAATCTGATGCTTTAGTCTCCAGGCCTGTGGTAGCATATTGAAAATATGCTTTCCGAAATGATATACCAAATTACACATTATTTCGTTTGACAAACAAAACCCCTCTTGTGGTTAGCAGAATGAATCGTGTAGATCATAATTTTGACAGCGAGTACTGAGGTTGAACCGACTGTTTAGACAATTTCGCTGTGTATGCATCGCTGTTCCAGTTCAATGCGAGCATATGGCAAATTCAGAAACTATACTTACCAATACCAGGGCATGACCAAAATTTATAATACTGTTATTTACTTTCACCAGCACTGCAAGGAGGAATGGAGCCTCGTGAACTTAAATGGCCTTAGGTTGGTCATGTTGTTAATACTTCATTCAAAGCACACATTGCCTCACGGAAATGTCAGGACAAAAACAGGACTGCATCAAACTCTTATACATTGAATCTAGTTTTTTTCCCACTACAATGGTCAGTCTATTGGACTGAAACTAAAGAAGGACTCCCAGTGATGCAGCTTGATTTGGGGGGGATGTGGGAGGAAATGGTTGTCCATTGATTCCACTTACTTTTATCACCCCCCAAAAAAATCAATTTCAAGGTCTTCCACACAGGCTGCTCTACCAGCTTCCTCCTCTCACTAAATTAACATTTCCCCTTAATCAATGTCAGGAAAGACAGTCTTTCAGCATGCTAGTTCTGCATCGTCAGGCACGGGACTGTAGCAAAGTGGCAACAAAGATTTTTTTAATGGTTGAAATTTGAGGTCTCTTCTTTTTCTCTGCCCTGCTCTTCACCCAGCACATGCTTGTGCTTGCAATGCTACCACATGTAAAGCTCACCCTTTGCAGTGCCGCTCGGTCTAGATGGAACAAGGACACAGTCTAGACCTTCAAAATGCTATGAAGAGAATAAACACTCTAAGCGTCTCCCCTGCAAAAAAAAAAAAAAAAAAAAAAAGGTGCTGGAGAATAGCCATAAATATCATGCTGGCACAGAAATGTTGAAGTTCTCCAAAACCAAAATCAGAATTATAACAAGGTGCTTTTCTTCACTTCCCTTCCGTCTGAAATATGGCAAGACAAATGTAGGGGTAGATGTAGCATTAATGGAGTGTGGGATGTGCCTTGCTTAGGACAACATAAATATGTCTGATGAAGGAAAAATAGGGTGGAAACAGAAAACGTGCACAACACTTTGTTGATGGACAGCATACTTTTGTGTGACATGTTGGAGAAATTGCTCATGAACAGCTCATTCATGGGGGAAAATATGACCATTGCATTAGGGAGATGTAAGGTAAATGGGTCTGCTTGGTAAGTAAATCGTTACACAAGTCAGAGATGTCTGAAAAGAGCTTTGAAATATATTGCCAGCATTCCTAAGACTGACCCAGTCCTATGAGGGACTGAACACCCTTCATTCCTACTGAAACCAATGAGCATTAAAGGTGCTCAGGATCAGGCATTTAATAAGAATGGGTCTGAGTCTCTGATCACACTCTTATAAATAAGGATAAACTCTACTGGAGTCAATGTTTTTTTTCACTGGTGTATAACTGGCGAAGGAGGAATAGGTTAAATATCTATACAGAAAAAGAAAAAGAGAAGAACCTTGCCGATTTGAATTTCACTCCTCTCCACACCTCTTTATTCACATCCAGACACATACACACAGACAGTGACCTCTGCCATTTCTCAGCAGAGTCCTCATAAGGTCTCTTATTAAGAAGAATTTGTTATTTTTACAAGATCATCTACTCAATATATATTTGGTTACTGTGAAGTTTTGCAGAAATTGTTAAAAATCCACTACACTTGACAGATGAAAGAGGTACATATGCAGTGAAGCATCTTTGCTTTGTCTTATTGTGTTTCTCCACAGACTCTCAGATCTATAACCTACAGTAACTTCCAATGTGTATTTCAACCTTTAGTGAGAATTAGCTGAGTTCCATAGACCTATGTATAAACCAGCCATCCTAAATCATGCCAGGAAAACCCAAGATTTACCATCAAGTAGGCTCCATCTCCATCAAGGGCAGTCCAATGAAAGACATTCAGTTACCACATAGGTAGTTTAAACTGGAGAGATTTACACATTGTTGCATCCTAACCACTGTTGCTCTCTTCTGCTCACATCTATATGTATGTTAATGGCACGGTTTGGAGAAAAAGTCCTCACTTCATATTGATCTGTGTTAAGCGTCAAAGATATCATCAATGTCCTGAGCCAAAGACCACTGATGTCAATGGACAGTTTTCCACTTGGTTCAATGAGCGGTGCATCAAGACCCAATTGGAGTCTTTTTTGAAGAGTCTAGTCTACGTTGATACGTGCCTTTGGCAAATTCCAGGGAACAGATTTCATGGCTGCCACTGAAGTGTGGATGAAACAAGATCTCTCACATTTTTGCTCATCTTGGCGTGAACCCAAACATGGAGGTTCCAAACCCCAAACCCCCAATGTATTTCTCAACATTTAATTTTGATTTCTCCATGTGATACCCTCCTTGTTGGTACAGGGCCACTACTAATAATGAAAACGCTAGCATCAGCGTGGATCATGGCCCTTCTTTTTTCTTTCTTTCTTTTTTTTTTAAATTCACATAATTTGAAGCATAAGGCCCTATTATTGTCTGGAAGTGCACAATTTATTAGTGTCAGTTTCTCTGCTCTGTTAGTTCAGGATCTCGTATAAACTGTGTTTCCATATTCTGGAATAGATATAATTTAACTCTTAGTCTGCTTTCATTTTTCCTTTTTTAACTCAAAAGTGTTTTGGTAGAAGGGGTGTCTCTGGCAATGCAATAAGTTCACGTTTGAAAGTTGAACCCCATTTTACTCACTGGTGTTTAACACTAGTTCATCCGTGCTGACAACTTACTCTTTCAGCTGGAAACCTAAGATCACTCCTCCCCCACATGAGACATTGACACATAAAGCTGAATTAAGGTTTTAGCTCTGGTTGGAAAGTTCCAATCCAATCAGTAAAAGTACTGCAAAAGATCAGCGACTGACTAGGGATCTGATAGTCCTCTCCGTTAATAGTGTATAAGTGAAGAGTGACCTTACTGAAGTTAATGGACCTATACTAGAGGCTAAAAACATCAGGGAGATGTTTTTTAATATGGATGGGTGAAGTTGTTCAGATAAAATTATAACCCCTACAGAATTTTATCTCAGACCCAAACCGAGCTATTAATCCAGTTCCTGGAAGGTCAATTAAATTGTCCCCAACCCCCAGTTTCACATGACTTTCTGGGCTTCTTGATTCCAGCTTTAGAGGAGAAGCAGAGGTGCTGAAATACAAGAAGAAAGGAAATCCTCTGTGTGTCCCTGTTCTGACTGGAAAGAGGAAGTACTGGAAATCTTGTAAGAAATCCTGTTCTTATGAGACTTCCAGCCCCTTTATCCAGATCAGAGAAGTCTGAATAGTTCAGATAAGGTTATTTTGATTGCTTACCTGTGTCAAAGCAAACTGCTGAAAGTCTTGAGGTTTGTCCATCACTAACTAGGATTCTCCCATGTGAAGGATAAGAAAGAATTAAATCCAGTTTTGCTTCCGGAACAAGAGTGGCACATCCCTGCACTAAAAACATCCTAAAATAATAGGAATATATTAGGGCAATGTATCCAAAGTCTGTCTGTCTGTTTATTTGATCAACTAGAGCTCCTACAAAACCACCACAGCTTTCACAGAATAAACGGTACCATGGATTTTAGACAGTGAAACAAAATGTTCAGGACTTCAATTTATCCAGTAAAACAGCCAGAAACCAGGAACAAATGAAAGGCTGTCAGTGAAGAGATTACCTCCCTTCCACCTTTTCATGTTTCTCTGAATGTATAAATATCTGCTTACTGTGTGTTCCATTCCATGCATCTGATGAAGTGGGCTGTAGCCCACAAAAGTTTATGCTGAAATAAATTTGTTAGTCTCTAAGGTGCCACAAATAATCCTGTTCTTTTTGCTGACACAGACTAACACAGCTGCTACTCTGAAACCTATTCTTATTTAAATGGGCGCTAGCTTTATGCTATGCATGCTAAAGTACTATATCTTCATCCTATAAAATGGGCAGAATTGTATATAAACTATTCTCCTCAGTCCTAATTAATGTACTCGGATTCCACATGATTTGTCATAGCTCTGTCAGGAAGTTATCCTTCTTGCTGTGGAAGATCTTCTCTGGCCCGAGAGAATGCTCAGGTATCCTCTTGTTCCCTTCCAGACTTGCTGCACTGTCCCTTTAACACAACCATCCATCGGGTTTGCATTTCTCTTTGTGGGTCTCTTAACTATTGCATCTGGCAGAATAGGATGGGATGAGAATTCTGTTTGGCTTCCTGGCTGGCAGCAAACCTAGCTGAGGTCCATGGAAATACCAGCAAAAGATTTGTTGCATCCTTTGGTCATGTTCATTGCCATACCATACCTCTGTGCTTCAGAAACTCTTTGTTTATTGTATGCCCTTTTAATTCTGGCACTGTCAAGGCTGGGTCCATTAACATAGCATTGTTATGATTTATTAGCTGTGCATGGCAAACACAATGTTATGACAGTTGGGCTGAGATTAGTTTGCAGGTCAGCCTACTCGTTAGACTGGAACATTTTCAGGTCTGTTTAAAAGTTGGATCTGAGCTCAGGTTTTGAATTGTGGAAGCCCCAGAGGAGGAGGCAGGTCTGTGGTGCTTCTCCAACCCACCCATATGTCACCTCAGATGAATGGCAAGAAAAACCCACTTGTTAGAAAGCAGAGGTGGAAAAAAAAATGGCATTTGACGAGGTTAGAGGAACAGAGCTCCTTCTCTGGAAACCAGAAGCTCCCCAGACCGAGAGAAAACACTCTCACATTTTCCAGGCCATGCCTAATTTCAGACATAATTTACAAGATCAAAATACCTCAGTGATCAAAAGTAGGTACTTTCTAATTTTTTTTCCCCCACTCCACTGAAAACAGTCAGATCGAAATTCAACCAGACTCCTTTTACATGCAAGAAGTCCTAAGTATTCCTAACAGAGCTTTTTCTAAATTAAAACAAACATAATCCAGTGGTTTGCCAGCTTTTAAGTACTGTTTCTTTTTTTGTCAAGTAGTTGTCTCTTTGTTTGTCTGGGGAAGGTCTCGCGCCTCCCTTTCCACAGAGGTGTGTTGACCTCTGAACTACCCCAAAATAGCCCAACTGCAATAATTTCAACAATATGCTTAATATCTGATCTGGCATCTGGTTTTCCTCTTAAGTTCTGATGTGTTACATCACGTCACACCAGCCAATGGGACAAAACAGCATGTGACAGAACTTGAAGATGCTGATGTACACAAAAGGGTTGTGATTTTTAATGGTTTTCCTGTTGGAGAATCAAGTCTTTTCTTGGCGGGATTGGGAGCGAGGTTAGTTTTTTTTCTCCAACCGTCATTCAAATCCATCATCGTTCAATGCACACATCCAGTAAATTGTTTCAATAGAGCTGAGGTTAGGAGAAGTATGTGTCACATAATTCGCTGCAGCCTCCTGCCTGAGGACTGCACTGTTTATATTATGGCCTTAATTGCTTGTGTGTGTGTGCCTGCACTTGACCAAATTCATTTAGAAACACCATGATAAAATACTGCACTAAACCACTGATGTACCTAGGCATTGTCATACTGGGACAGGCCAATGGTTCATCTAGTCTGGAATCTTCAGTGGCCATACAATTCCCATAATGTATCTAAACAGTGCAACTGTATAGCCTGGAGAGAAATTGTTTCATGGGTGAAGCTTGTGGCCTAAACCCTTTCAGAGAGTCAGCGAGATCCACCAGCTCAGGTATGCAGGAGAAGTAGATTCTAGTCCCAGCATTGACGCTGATCTATGATGTGACCTTGAGCAAATCATTTCACTTCTCTGTTCCCTTTCCCATCCTTTCGCTGTCTTTTTCTGTTTAGACTGTATGCTCTTTGGAGCAGCAACTTTTCCTTATTGTGAGTGTTTGTACAACACGCAGCATAATTGGGCCTTGATCTCATTTGTGGCTTCTAGGCTTTATTCTAATACAAATAACTAACAATAACAATTCAATTATAGCTAGGGTAGCTGAAAATACTATTCTCATTCTTATAATTGTCAAATCCTTTTGTTTAATCTTCTAATCTATTTGCCTCAATGATATCCAGTGGCAGTGAGTTCCAAAGGTTAACTATAGACTAAGTGAAAAACTTTCTCCAAGTCTAATTTGTTGCCCTCAATGAATAAAAATTGGGCAGACAGTCTCATTAGTACTAGGTGATTCATTAAAAGCACAATTACACAGGGAATTCAGCTAATTGGTGGATAACCCAGGATTCATTTGTAAAAACAAACCCCTCAAACCTGAAGTGCTCAGACTTGCTAGTCATGTACTGAGAAGTTTACTTTAAAAGCAAACGTTTAGGTTAATGGGATCCATATGATATAAATTCCTAATAACTTTCCATGGGTGGGCTTATTGAACTGCTTATCATAACAGAAGTCGGGATGTTTCAAAGGATCTTTTTTTCAGAGGCTCACTGCAGACTTTTTTCACCCCAAATCTTTAGGAAATTCAGCAAACACTCCATCGAGAAGATATGTTAGCTGTCACTCTCATGTCACAATTTGAATGGATTCCTTTTCAAACTTCATTTCTTTTAACCCTTTGGCAGCCGGACAACGCCTTTGGT
The DNA here is from genome assembly GCA_037349315.1 of Chelydra serpentina. Classification (NCBI taxonomy): domain Eukaryota; kingdom Metazoa; phylum Chordata; order Testudines; family Chelydridae; genus Chelydra; species Chelydra serpentina. The sequence goes on from JBAIAC010000026.1 coordinate 34,338,338, forward strand.
AGAGAACCAGAGCCTGGATTTTAATACTCAGTCCTGAAGAAAAACATTCTGAGAAGAAGCACTTATTAAGATGTTGCTACTCAACCGTGGCGATTGTGAGCAGTGGGTAAAAGTGCTGGGTGGCGTGGCATCAGGGTTTGGAGTTTGTCTTTAAAAATTAAAAGAAAAACTCCAGCATCAATGGGAGTTTTTCCACTAACCTTTACAGATATCAAAATGGACCCATAAAAAGATGTCGATCACTATCTCTAATTACAGAGAAGAGTGAATCATTACAAACAATTGTTTAAAAAGGCTTTTGAATAACTAACGATCAGATAGGCCGGTATCCTCTGGATAATCTGATGACATAATTTAAGATTTAAGAAAAGATTAACTTCTGAATGCATGAGGGCAGTCACTATTAAACTAACCAAGAGGAAAGTTCTAAAAATTAATAGCATTTACTGTAAAATAGCTTTAGAAAGACAAGGTGGGTGAGGTGTTATCTTTCATTGGACCAACTTCGGTTGGTGAGAGAGACAAGCTCGAAAGTTGTCTCTCTAATATCATGGGACCAAGCCGACTACAACAACACTGCATATTACAACAGTTTTGAAGGTCTCTGGCCTTCTTCATGCATCTCAATTAGTGCTGGTTGTAACTTTTTCCATCAGAACTTGTTTTTTTAAATGGAAAATTGAGGCTTTGATTGAATTAAAATGTAACATGAAAAGTGGCTGCTTTAAAAAAAAGGAGAGAAGTGTCAGAAAACTGATTTTTTTCAGAAGATTCTAGCCAAACTTTTTTTAGATTTTTTGCCAATATTTGGGGTGGGGGTGGCGGAAAGGAGAGAGCTTTTGATTTTTCAATAAAAAGTCAGCATTTGACAAGGGAAAAAAGCTCTTATTCAAATACTGAGCTATATCTCCATGTCTACAATTACTTAATCAGTCTATACTTCTTGCTGGGAATTGCAATGTTGCCACCTTCAGGAGTTCAAAAATCTTGAGTGAGGAAACCCCAAAATCATGAGATTTATTTAAAAATAAATAAAGAAATGTTTTGTCTGTATATTTGCCTTCTTGTTTTTGAGATTTTAGGGCTCACATTTTAAAGTTTTTCTCTGCAACCTTAAGGGTGAGAAACGTACTTTTTTAAAAAAATGAATGGTGAGGTTCTCACATAATCATGTGACTCCAGGAGCTGGTGCTTTAACAAAAAAAATCAATATCAAAATCACCAGAGTTGGTAGGGAAGTAAGTAAGTAAAATGATAGGCCTCAGTGAGGATCTGTCTTTGGTATGTAATAGTAATATTGCAAGCTGCGGTTAAATAAGGGGTTTACCATTCAATTTGTTTAGTTTAAACCATACAGTTCTAATATTTATACAAAATAACCTAAGAAAATAAGAGTTTGTGATCATTTATATGAATTTTTCTTCTGACATGCAATAGAATAAGTATGTGAATGGATGGTTTTTAACGTTGTCTCAACAGAACAGAGGCTATTAGAAAGCTTTGTTTAATTACCTACCCCTTTAAACAGCAAAGTAGCCAAGTGCGGTGTTGCATGGAACAGCCTTATCGTGTGGGGGAGGAGGAGGTGTTTTTTAAAGAACAAGTTAGTTTTCCTAGTCATCTCTGGGAAAGAAAAATTGTCAACATTATGACAGGTGTGAAAATGGCCATTTACTTTCCTGGTTTCCTGTTGAACATGTAGTTAGAACATTTAAGACACCACAAACTCTTATCATGACTGTTTCAGTATTTATACACAAAATAAACACCAACCATTTAGCATAAGCCTGGGTGTCTTAAAAAAATAATAAGTAAAATATCTGGAAGAGCGCCCTCCCAGGTGTAACTCTGCTTACCGAAAGATATTGACTCAGGAGGAAAGATTACAACAGCTAAATATTTATGGTATGACTGGGCAATGACTAGTGGGGACATTATAGCAGTCTGCAAATATCTGAAGACTAATAGCAGCGAAGAATTATTTAGGGGGATAAAAATGGAGAGGGGTATAACTAGACTTGGCATAATTCACTGTTTATTTTAATGCTTTTTTCTGATTTTGTATCAATTTAAATGTTCACAGTTGCAGGAAATTATGGGTTTATGGGTGTCAGGCAATGGCAAATTGGATACTAATGATAGTAGATGCTGAGATTCAAAAAAACTAAAGCTTTATAACCATTAAAACACAAATTGTCAAAGTTGCGTGTCAAAATATATAAATCAAATAGCTTAAATCAAACTCTAATACGTTCTCAAGCAGCATTGTTCTCACTTTGCTTATTTATCCATGTTGATGGTTACTGATGGAAATAATCTTTCATCGATTTGTGGGTATAGTGAAATCCATGTTACCAGCACTTACTGAAAAAAATCGAATCCTCCCAAGCTGAGGTATAACTAAAAGTAATAGAATAAAATTAAGAAAGAGAAAATGTAAGCTAATTTTAGGCAGAACTTCCTCACAGAAAGGTCCAGTAGCCCATGCAATAGTATTCCAGGGGAAGTCCTAATAAGCCTCATTGTTGTGAAGGTTCATAAGTATACCAGACAAAACACCAGAAGGGGACAAGTTCATAGAGGGGTTATTTCTGTGGGTCCTTTCATCTCTAAATTCTATGATTCTGTAAAATATGAAGATAATGTTAGATATGTTGGGTAGTAAAATGTGAAAGCATGACTCCCCCCTGAATCACTGAACAACACTGCTTGATGTTACAATTCCCCTTCTGAGATATCTAATGGTACCCCAAAGCTTTCTCGTCACTAGCTGCCGTTCAGTTAAAATTCGCAAGCATGTGTTCCACACAGCTGAAGACCCAAGTTGCCAAACCCCACCATCAGAAATAGTATTGGTCCTCAAAATTGTTTCCACACGGTTTGTTGCAGATGTAACAGGGATCATTGTACCCTCTCTCTCACAGCATGAGGGATAATGCAGTCCTGATGTGTAGCAGGATATATAAAACAAGCAGCTGTGCCGAGGTAATGGAGTACATTGGTATGTTAGCTCTCAAGCATCAACTAAAGTATAAGCGAACCTGACTTTGGAAGTCTTGTTCTTGTCCTTAGTGGCAGGCTGAACACTTCAGAATGCCACCACTTCATATGTTACCGTTCCTCGTCTCAACACAAGAGAAGCCTGGATTAGGAATGGCAGGTAGGAGGGCATGTTACAGGAAAGGATCGAGGTACCCTGGCAGAGACACGAGGAGGACGCTAGTAGGCTACCTGTCAGCACTGTGGCTAGCTTGACCAGGGGTATTAAATCCTCCACTTCCTGGGAAGCAAATCCACACACAGTTTAAAAATAAATAGGAAAACGGGGGCATAAAATGCCAAACACTTTACAGTAGCACCTTTCAGATCATACTAAGGCTGTTTCACTCCCAGGACTTCTCTCTGTTTCTGGTCATTTGAGGGGTGAGGTTAAAACACTAATTTTACTTGTCTAGCAGCCCTAAGCGCTGGCCTACACATCTCACCTCTAGGAGGCCTCAGAGGTAACTGAGAATTTGCAAGCTGAGATTTCTTATTGCTACGCTGTAAGATTACTGTGTTAGTTAAAGGTTTAAAAGGCTTGAAAAAGCTGGGCTGGAGAGTTAGTGAAAGAGAGAGGAGTGTTTATTGAGCAATAAAAGAAACATTATATTTCACTGCTCAGCTAAACTGCTCTACAGAAGCAAATCCCCATGCCTTATAATATGGGGTGTAAAATACTAATACCATAAAGGGGTCTGTTGGAAACAATCAGCAAGGCCCTATCTCAGTGTAATCAAGCCTCCCATAAAATTAAGGTCTAGCTTGTGCTCCCTGCTTTATTGTCTGACAGGACTGAAAGCCTCAAGGCTCCTTCACTCAGGACGTGTTTGAGTGTCTATTATGACGTTCTAGTTGGGTTCACCTCTTGAACAGCTGCACTCTGGTTACCCTCTCTCAGGGACATCTTTCCAAGGCCAAGGGTTAGGTTTCCTTCTAAGGATTAAGCGTTAGGCTCATGTCAACAAGGTGGTCGTGGAGATATAGGCGAAGCAGGAAGGACTTCTGAGGCTGGTGGAGAAAAATCCAATGATTTTCAGACAGTAGATTAATCCTGATAATACCGTGTTGGGTCATTTTTTCTAATGAGTCAGTTGGGTCAAGTTCCCCTGGCAACCACAAAGTCTGCCATTAATAAAATTAAAAACTCAATCATAATTTCTAACCTCCCCTTGCCCCCTTTCAGAGGCTAAAAGATAAATAGCATGTAAAAACGAAAGCCCCCTTTTTTTGCCTTTGTAAATATATTCTTGCTTTTTCACATTCCTCCCCATAATTCTGAATTGTTCTGACCTTCTCCGTGTTGCCTGGGCACGGTGATATCCAGAACATATGGACTTAATTGTCTGCTAGAAGCAGGGCAGTAGTCAAGTTTTTCCACTGACCTTTCACAGTGCAGTCATGTGTATATTACTTATCTGTGTTACTAGCTGCATCCACACATCTGCACCTGAGTTGGGCTGGTTAAAAGCCTTTTTCCCTCTGCCAAGTAAAGTAAATAGTCTCATGTTGAGACTCAATCTGACATTACAGTTGTTAGAGATGGAATTTATTCCTTTTTTTTAAAGGGTTCTTTTCTAACTTAGTTTTGTGTGTGTGTGGGTGTGTAGGTGTGTAGGTGTGTGGGTGTGTGGGTGTGTGGGTGTGCAAAATTTATCTTTCATTTGAGATTTTGGGGTTATCCAATAGGAAAAAAAAGTTTTCCAAAATTGAAATAAAACAAAGCCTGAACATTTTTAGTTTTCGAACCAAAAAACAGGTTTTTAAAAACTGAAAAATTCCTGGATTTTGATTTTTCTTCAATAAAACAAAAAAATTATGTGAAAAAATTGTAATTGTGGCATTTTTACATTCTTTACAATTTTTTGCATGAAAAAATACTCCTTTCCAACCATCTTTAATCATTATTGAACTTTCAGGTTATTAATTAGCTTTCTCTAATTTTCTTCTGGTCATGTTATACAAGGTTTTTCATTTAATGGAAACAAATGAAGAGATTATGGGGCAAACCATGCCTACTCAAACAAGTAAACCCACTGAAGTGAATGAGATTCCTCACAGGAATTGGATTCCAATTATAAAACCGGTTCTATTTATGTCAGTATTACATTCTGGCTAAAAAATGGGAGATCATGAACCTACCAATGATGGGCATCCAGAATCAATATTTTTGTGGCCAAAATATCGGTATAGTTATGCCACTCACTTGATTTAGCATGGCTGTAAAGAATAGAATGATAGAAGACAGATGGTCTTGTGAATAAGGCAATACACTGAGGTTCAGAAGATCTAAGGTTTGTTCCTGATTATATCATAGGCTTCCTATGTGATCTGGGTAAATCATTTGATTGATCTGTGCCTTAGTTTGCCCATGTGTAAAATGGGGTTAATAATAGTCCCTGCTTCAAAGGGGTGTTGTGAGGATAAATTCATTAATGAACGAGAGGTGCTATATTAAGAAAGCCTACAAATACATTGAAACTTGATCTTCTTTTGCAATGATCTACTGATTATCTTTCTATCTCCTGTAGTGACAAGTGGTGTCTTATCAATGTAGCGGAATCATGTTACATCCAATCTAAAGTGCTTAAAGGAGAAAGGAGTGAGCTAAATCAGTTAAAATAGGTTTTTTTCCACATTAACAGGTTTATTTGTTTCTCTCCAGAGAACTACATTTGATCCATGATGCAACAGCAAATTAAAGTGCTGTTCATTTCATCTTTGAACCACATTTCTTTCAGAGGTTCAATAATGTTTCATGGAGAACAAACCCCAACAAGTTTGCAGGGTAAAAACTTGGTGTGTGGTGCGGGGAGGAAGGAGCTAGTTATTAGCTCAAGAAGCATTTTTAATCTGACTCACTGGACTGATTCTACTCTCATTTACATCAGTTTACTCTAGTCATTTCAGTAGATTCACAGCAATATCTATGAAAGAACACACCTCATTTCCCCCTGGCCTGTAACTTTAAGACAACCAAACTCATTTTACTGGATTTTTTTTTTTAATTCACCTTTAGGATCAGACTAAATATGATCAATTTTAGCCATTAAGTAAATTTTTGGAGAAAGTTGGATGTGAAGATATAAAAACAATGGGTTAAAATAGAATGACTTTTTTAACCTAGTTGCTTGCAGTAGTGTGGTAGCTATATTGGTTCCAGGATATGAGAAAAACAAAATGGAAGAGGATAAAACATGGATAAGATACTACCTCACCCACCTTGTCTCACTTTATCTTGTCTTTCAACCTAGGTTTATTATGTTTATGGTATTACTCAAGCTCTGAGATCACACATGATCAGCACAAATAGGGTTTAAATATCAAAAGAATCTTAGCAGTTCACACTTTAGGTAACCAGGACAATCCTAAAATATATATTTCCTAGTCTTGTATAATTGAAGTCTCCTTTTTAATGTTGCAGTAACAGTTCCTCGCTGTTCTCTGATATCACCATTTATCTAAGGTCGTGATACACATCTGTAATATATTATGGAAGTAATTTGCACTTAATTGCAAAGTGCATTGATTAGACCATTGCATAATAATTACACTTAATTAACTTTTTACAGTGCATTGGTATTTAAGTGACATACTTGAACTGGCTTATCAGTTCTAATTAAAATGCTTGTTTGAGGTGTTTATCTTAAAGTGCTATCATCATATCTTTCTAATTTCAGGTGAAGGCAAGGCTGGGGATTAACAAATGGGTGTCAGTCTTTGACACAGCATGAGTCACTGAGGATTCTCAATTGTTTCCATGTGTATGTCATCAAATGTTCATCTCAATTCTATAAATAGTGGCCAATCTGCTTCTTTTCTCCCCTTCCCCCCAAATTAAACAAGATGTGTAACATTAGTAGGGTATAGTGAGAGTGGGAGCCTCAGTTGTTAGTGAGAGTCCTGCAACAAATTCTAAGGGAATAATTATGTTTTCTAGGATGTAGATAGTAATTTCAGGTTCCAGTGTAATAGTAATTCCAGGCACTATCTTTGCAAAGCATCAAATGACTTGGGATTTCATGACAAAAGGTAAAATTCTGAGGGATTTCTCAGAATAGAAGTTAATAGGAGTTTTAGCTGGGTGAAAAAGCTTAAGGACTTGGAGTTTGGTTTAGGACATAGTGTTTAAAAAAAAAAAAGGCAAAACGTATGCGTTACATGTTCATGGTTAGAGTAGTGGTTTGATCCTACCTCCCTTAAGATTAGTGGCAAAATGCCTATTGACTTCAATAGAAGAGGGCTGAGTCCTATGTGTGTGATTTTTGATTGGCTATGAAAGAGTCCTATCTTCATGCTAAATAGGAGAGCCACTTATTTATACTTTTAAGTGGTAATTTCACCTAACTCTACACTGTTTTAAGAATATACAGTTCAAATTATTCAAACTTTGGAACCTCAAAGAATTTGAGATGGAAGATTAAAGTGAACTGACTTAAAATATAAACAGCACTTTATTTGCGATTGAATCCTAACTCAAATGCAGCTCTGAACAGAGAAGTTAAATTCTATTAATGAGGAGAAGCGTATATATTTGATCTAAAGTTGTAAGAGCAATAAAAGAACACTAGCCAAATGGAAAGAGTTGCAAATAAAACAATGTTATAGTCAGCAATTATGAACCACTTGGACAATGAATAAAGTATACTCTGCATAGGCCATATCTATTTTTTTAAAAAAAGTATATATGGTGGTTCGTCAGAGCTTTCTAAACAAGAAAGAGATCATTAAGAAAAGAACGGTTAAAGCTTTGCTGGCTACCAACTATTTCTCACCACTCACCTAAACATTTAAAAATATTGTTGTGTGTTCTAACCCACCTGTAATTTAGCCATCTCCTCTAAATTATCTATTTTAATATCTGTTCAACATTTTAAAAAAATAGGGGTAACTGAAAAGATGTGAGTGAGGCTGTATGATGCAGTGGAAAGGATTTAAAATTAGGAATTCAGAGGACCTGGGTTATATTCCCAGCTTTGCTTCAGACCTCCTGTTGAACTTTGAGCCTCGGATGCCCATCTGTAACAAATGGAGATAATGATGTCCATGAATGTTAAGACTAAGCTGAACTGTACCAAAATATAGAAAAGCCAAAAGAAAAAAAGATTCAGCTGTAACATATTAAGAGATGCACCTCCCCTGTTCAAATAAATTGAGTTTTGGATTTTCTATAGCATGTGATTGTATATACAAAATACATATCAGCTGCTTGCATAAACAGAGCAAAACTGATCCCTAGGCTTTACCTCATCCTGACAGTTCCTCAGCTTCCCAGATGAATATAGCCAGTTGAATAATATTAATGGGATTATTTGTCTGGCAGACTTTGCCTTTTTATTTTTTTTAACTATATTGTTTGACTAACCTTTTATTCAGCATTTCCCCAGTTTAAAGAGTTGCTCAGAGAATTTGCACAGTCATTTCACCAAATTCATTCTTTGATGAATCTTTCAGATAAAATATTGTTGCAGAAAAAAGTTTTCCTTTTATTCACCCAGTTTGGCGGCCATGGAAAATACAAGGAGAGGCCCCTTGAAAAGCTCAGGAACGATGCTCAAATTGACTGGGTTTTTTTGCCCCCCTCAAGATTTTTTTCCTAGCAGGCTGAAATAAAATGCTAGTAAGATGTTAATCAAAGTATCCAAACATACCCTGATTACTGCAGTGAAGGGCAAACAGAAAAGCTTCCTTATTTCACTACTGAGTTTTAAAATATCCTTAGCCTTTATATCAGTCTGACTCCACTTTAAAGTTTGATAGAGGGGGAGAAGGGGGAAAGAGAACATCTATTTTTAAGCAGCAGCAGAGTTTAAGACCTGTTTGGTGGTTAGCTTAGAGCTCGATTTCCAATGTTTTTAGTGATTTCTTTCTGGAAGCGTGAAATGTCATAAAGCAGCACAGTGATGCCTTTATGAATGGCCCATTTGTCTCCTTCTCCCCGGCAGTCCTTTTTCACCCCAGACTTGTCCAGAAGCCCAGAGCCGTTTAGCAGATATGGCAGCTAGCAACTCCTGCTCACATGAATTATGAAAACGCTAATAGAGCTCAGCTGACTTTTACTTTATAAGCTGATGCTTTTTCCTCCGCTAACTATTTTTCTTTTTTATGAGAAGGGCGAGCATGAGGTGCTGGTCTGCAATATTCCAAGACAGTGCATCGATCAACCATTAACAAGAAAAATGATGGTCCTAAATCAAACTCCAGGTGTAAACATCCCTGAATTATATGGGTAGTTGAAATTCAATTCTGAATTTTGCAAATGGCCTCTGTCTTTATAATGGGCAGAGAAAATGCCAGATGTGGACACTCTTGAGCTTCAGGGGTTCATGATCTATGTGTAGTTCCTGGTGTAAATTGTGCAGCTTGGGTTTATCTCTTCAGAAAACAAAACATTATTTAAAATATTCCACACCTGAGTCACAAAAATTGTAACACTGTTGAGGAGAGTGCCTCTTAACCCCCTTTTTCAACGAGGCCAAAAATAGTGTCTTTCCTATACTGTAGGAGGCATACATTAGAGGTTTCAGTAAAGTTTGTTTTAATTAGAAGGGTTAGCAAATCATTTCAGAAGCCTTACTAGCAAATCACCTAAGAACTTCTTCTGGATCTGATTGTTAAAATCTGTTTCCACAAAAAGATTGCCCTTCACTCTTTCCGGCTAGGGTGACCAGATAGCAAGTGTGAAAAATCGGGATGGGAGGTGGGGGGTAATAGGAGCCTATATAAGAAAAAGACCCAAAAATCGGGATTGTCCCTATAAAATCGGGACATCTGGTCACCCTATTTCCAGCAAGCCAGGGAAGCTTGAAACTGAAGGGATGGCTTTTTGCCCAGACAGAGAGGAACTGAAATAAATATGAGCAAGGTTAAGAATTTTCTTTATTGAGAGCACCTGCTCCTATTTTATATGTAGATGTAGTTAAAAATGCCTTCATTACAGCGTGCTCTGTTCCACAGGAGTGCAACACAAGCCTTTCGGTACTGAGAAAACTACTCTGTGACCTCTGCTGGGAAGGACTTTCCTTGCTCCCTCCAAAGGATTTAATTCATTTCCAAACCAATGTAACAAAAAGGCCTCTTGCGGATACACACACACTGATTCTTTTAAAGTCCGTTCATTTGTGGCATCTGCTGACAAACCGAAGAGATGCATTTATGACATTTCGGAGGAAGAATTACTGAGCATAAGGGTGAAGGATTAACAGGCATAGGCCAGCTTTGCTCACACAACTCTGCGGTAAAATTAAGTCCTAACCTGCAGCCCTCGGTCCTATTCTTGTGTTGGCCACATGCCTCTGAGATTGCTGCTCTATCCTGACCAGCAGCAAATTTTGCTATGGCAGTCATATGCCTCTCTTGTGCAGAGATTGACACATGAGCTGGCTGATGCCAAAACTGGCCTTTTGGTTAGTCAAATTGCATTGGATTTGTGACATGGCAAATGTTGACACGGGACTAGACTGAGATCGCAGCATTCATTTGGTTGATGTGCTTTTATAGGTAAAGAATTAGGACTAACCATGCAAACCTTACTGCTATATGGTAGTTCCTTTGACTCCAGTCAGACTACTTGCAAATCACAGTGTAAAAAAAGAAGTCTATTTCCACATTTTTATATGAAGATTAGCCTTCACCTTTTCCATCAGGCTAGGAATGCTTAAGATTGAAGGGATGGCTTTTTGCCCAGACAGAGGAACTGAAATAAATATGAACAGACCTAATAACTCCTCACATGAATATGGGCTGTAGAATCAGGTCCCTAGCCTGTAATGTCCTTTGGGACAAAAAGTGCCAAATAAATATGCGAGAGAGAGAGAGAGAGAGAAGATAAGTGAGGTAATATATTTTATTGGACAAACTTCTGATAAAGTAAAATTCCAATAAAATATATTCTTTTCTCGCTCTTTTTCATATCCCGGGACCAACTTTGCTACAACACTGGAAATAAATATGATTGAACTAATAATGATGTTATGCACAGGCACTTGGACACAGGAATTGTCAGAGTGGTTCAGACCAGTATCTTGTCACCAACATGAGTCAGTACCGGGTGCACCAGTGGAAGGTGCAAGAAACCCTGCATGTTCCCTGCTCCCAGGGAAAGTTTCCACCTAATGCCCAGTACTTAAAATTTGGCTTTATATCCTTCCCAAACTTGTTTGTGTTTAAATATTTACTACCCTCTTTGAATCTTGCTTAGCTCAGTAATATCTTGTGGCAGGGAGTTCCACAGGGTAATTGTGCCTTGTGTGAAAAAGCATTTCCCTTAGTACAGTTTTGAATGTACTAAGCTTCCAAATTTGCTTTTAAAATACAAGATTTTATCAATATTTATGTGAGGTGAATGCTTCTACCTATTAGGTAGACAATAACATTTTAAAATTGCTCTATTTATTAGGAATGGCTGTTCAGTGCCCTGCATGACAGAGTTCATGGGTCTGAGTGGAGCCCTTCACACTCCAGTCTCAAGCCAAGTGAACAGGATGTTGATTGCAGGGAGGAGTGGAGGTTAGTTGCTAGGATGCCTACCTGTTAATATTCTGGTACTGTGCTTTGTACAAAATAGCTTTCCTCAAACACACACAAATGACTTGTTACCCACTGTACCGTGTAGCATACACCTACAGCATTATACAAATAATCACAGGTCATTTAAACTGGCAGATAATTCTGACATGGCAGGTTCAGGGCAGTTAGGCTCTGTCAGGTAAGTTGACATTTGCTCCGAAGTAAGAGAGACCAACCAATTGGTTTGTGACTAAATTGTGGCTTTGGTTTTATTTTGACCAATGTGTTTGTAGATACCGACGGCCAGTATTTTCATATACAGCCACTGGGGACTACTTGAGTGGGATAACATCAAACAATGCTCCTCGGATAGGATGAAGTGTAATTGAATCTGAGTTTCTTACCCTATAAATATGTTTTCTGGGATTCCTTCCCTCTTCCTTTTTAGTTTTATAGGAAACGATTATTGTAAATGCTCTGTTGTGCGCAATAGCCCAAAGTGCTTTATCCCTCTTTCCTGCATACATTGTACCTCCAAGAGCTGCTATATATTCAGTCAAGACCAAATCTTCATACCTGAATAAATAAATAAAATTCTGTGAAGTTCATTGATTTCCTGGGTCTTTTGAATGGTATATTTTTGAGGGATGGAGAGAGACACTACAAACAATACTTAAATCTGACAATTTAGGGGAGGAATCAGTGATCCTTGTTCCATAATTAATTCCTTGAAGGATATAAGCATGGCAGCAAATGCAGAATCTCTTTGCAATCTGCTAAATGTTACAGGAATGAATGGCAGGCGTAAGGAAAGGAATGCTGACTTAATGCAACAAGTACAGACTTTCTGTTTTAGCTTTTCCTGTTGTGTTTAGTTTATTTAGTGTATAGCTCATGGGTACTTGCTGTTTCATATTTAGGAATAGAAGCAACACAGATAGGGTTACACTGAAAAATATACACGTTGCTATTAAATCTTTTGTTACCTGTAGGTAAATTCTGCACCTGCACAGGGCCTTAGAATGTAGAGGACTATGTTGGACTAGCTCCATATAGTGCCAATGTCCCAGAATTCTAGTTTGGCAGGGGAACTCTAACATTATTGACAATACTCCCTTCCAACCTTCACCCCAACAATACACCCATCTCGGGACCTAAAAACTACTTAGTTAGAAGGCTACATTCAGAAAGGAGTGTAAAACAGTGAGCCTAAATTGGTTAAACTTACATTTTCTCCCCCACTTCCCTTCTTCTAATAACTGAATTCTCCATTGGTCTCTTAGGGATACAGATACTTAGTGAAATTATATACCCTTCCACATTACCTCTGAATTGAACCCAGAATAATTAGGATAGTGGCCTGTAAAATCAGACCTTTTGCACAAGTGTGACTTGTATAAAAAATAAACCCACCGCGTCTAATCTGAGCACCCCATCGGCCTTGGTAGTTAAATCTGCAGCCAGCTATGTTAGTAAAGTCCCAGGGCCTGATGCTTCACTGACTGGCACTCTCAGCAGCCATTTGCCCCGGGGCAAACTCCACCAAATCAGAATGATGGTGTTTTACACCCACTCTCATTCACCATGCATTGGTGTAAATAACTATACGAGGTGCAAGGCAATGGTGAATCAGGCTCCCAGAGCACAAAGTATTATTTTAGGCTCTATCCTTAGCTTTTTTTTTTCCCATCAACCCTTCTCCCCCAAGCCCTACCAAAATAAAACACTCCTTTGCACACACAATTCTCCCCTGGGAAGATGAGAAAAAGATAAACCACATGTGACAGATGTGAATCATATCATTTAATGCACTACTAGAAGATGCTCAGATACTGTGTTAGTGAGGTTGATATAAGAACCTATGTAGAATGGAGTGGACTAGCTGGTGTGTATTGACCTAGTCCATTGATGTAGCTTTAATGGAACCAGCTGAGGATCTGCCCCAGTGACAATAATTTTTCCAAGCTGCAGACTCCAAAAGTTCTTTATCTTTTTTGTATAGAGAATGTTAGCTTTGTCCTCTGGGTGGCACTTTCCTCCCCTCCCTCATTGGGAGCTGTTAGCAATTTGTGTCTCTTTAATTCTCACGTTGCTCTTTATGGCTTCTAACTCTCAAACGGGTTGTTTCTACTGATCCGGAGCAAGCTCTAGCTAGACAGGGCCAGCCAACCGATGTGGTGTTTCTAATGGACTATGAACGTTCTGTCCCAAAGAAACAGAACTGAAGCAGAAGAGAGCCTTCTGTTACCAGACGTTACCGAGCTCCTGGTGTTGAAATGCAGGTGATCAGTTTCCAATCAGATAAGATGATGGCAGTTCCAGATGACCCTGCCATGAGTTTAAGGAATCTCCACGCATGGAATGTTGGGATTAGGTTTCACTTGGAGCCTGGACACATTTATAATGTTTCAGTAAATGAATAGGGAGTACTGTGACCCAGCAGGGAAATTTATGGTCCTGGTTGTGGCTCTGACAGGACTTTGGAGTGAGATATCATGGGCTTGGGGGTGGAGGCTCATCTTAAACTTAAATTGGGGTGGGGGGTGAGAAGCAGAGATAAAGCAGCTGTTGAAAAGCTTGAGCTATGTGTCTCTGGCTCAAAGCGGCTACACAGAATTTTCTCCCTGAAGTGTCAGCCATCCACCAATTATCCATTAATTGAAAAATATTCAAGCCATATTTTCAAGGATGGATCAAGTCCCGTGTTGGGAGGTCCCGACACTTGCCAATGAAATCTTCGGAGATTTAGTCCTCTTACGAGGAGGAGGAGGAGTATTTTCACAGGGGAAGGAATTGTTCCTAACACTGCACATTAATACTTGTGCCAGACCAGGGAGCTTTGCAACACAGTGACCTTTCACTCTCTAGTTTGCGGTCACATAACTCATCTTCCATCACACCAACCCGGCGATTTATTGCACCTTTTTGTTTTTTAATGTCTCAATGGCTGATTCAGATGGGTCTCCCACAAGAAGTGGAAGCTAATCTTTGTCTAACTTAATATAACTATGAATCATAACTCCTCCTCTGCTCCTCTTTGTGTGCTTGCTTGAGCTTTGGTAAACTTTGGTTACAAATAAAAGTAGATGGAAAATAGGGTTGAAAGATTCTCTGGACAATTTAGCAGAATTTGGTAGTATTTTTCATCCTGATTTTGTTTTATAACAGTCCTGTTTATGATTGCCAAATTTTCTACAGAAATATTTTTTTAAATAGATTTTTTTTTTTTTGGCTTTGAAATGGGAAAATCCAGCCCAAAATGTTTAGACTGTGAAGTAATACAGTTTGTAAAACACAGCAATCCACTTTCAAAAAAATTCACCCAGGTGACTAAGCCAACCAGTCAGAAGTTGCATAGTGGCAATACAAGAAACAAAAATCAAAGACCGCGTAAACAAAAAAGCATTTTGCACAACAACCAAAAGGGTCTCAATTATTTTTTGTTTTAATCTGAAAGAGAAAACTTTTGAAAGTTTTCCAAAAATAAATACCAAAAACCAACAAACAAAAAATTTCTACCACCTCTATCTATGAAACTAGAGAAAATGTAGAATTTGTCCTCATTTAAGTTTCTCTGGAAACTCAAAAGTCAACCAAGGTTCATCAAAGTTTGCAAAGATCCTAATTTTTTTCAATCCATTCTGGCCCAAGTTTGTTTAAAATTGGACCCACATATCAAAACCACATGGAAATATGAAACTCTGTGGACTCAACTGAGTTTGTTTTTGGACTGAACTCAAACCAAAGTTCAAGGGGTTTGAACCCAAGGCAAACTGAAACTCAAACAAAAGGCATTCACAACTAGTTCAAACCAAAAAGTAACTGAATACCAAGGATGAAATCCTGGCTTCATTGAAACCAATGGGAATTTTACCATTGATTTTAATGGGACCAGGATTTCATCTTGAATGTTTGCAGTGCTCACCAGAAGCTCAATCTGAATTCTATCACCCTGATTTAACACTGATAAATGTGCATGTACTAATTCCTAAAGGAACTATCCCATTATTGTTAACTCTAAAACTTCAAGTCCTCAGTCAGCCACTTTGGATTAACAGTTAATTTAAAATGAAACGAATATGAAACTCTGATTTACCTTACTTTTCTTGGGGTTAAGAACAACAACACATGTCAACATACCTTAGATCTTTGCCCCAGGCCAACAGAGCTCAAACCTCTCCAGTTAAGAAAGAAAGGACTAAGTACTTTTTGGCTACATCTCCATGCCTTCATTTCCTACCTTCACTTCCATACTTTTATCCTTAGATAGTTCTTTGATTTTCACAGTTTTCAGCCTCATATTAATCATATTTAAGTGTTTTTATATTAACTTTAATTTGAAAGGGCAAAAGGTGCCTGTTCA
This sequence comes from Chelydra serpentina, assembly GCA_037349315.1. Lineage (NCBI taxonomy): Eukaryota > Metazoa > Chordata > Testudines > Chelydridae > Chelydra > Chelydra serpentina. The sequence continues at coordinate 34,354,248 of JBAIAC010000026.1, forward strand.
GAACTCCTTTCTGGACAGTTCACATGTAATGTGGTGAGAGAGAGCAGCTGATATTGCAGTGTCATTGCAAGCTGATAACAGAGGTGCATCGGCTATTTTTCCAGAGAAATCTACACTCGGGCAGCAGTTTTCCTGGAATCTGAACCATCTCATGTGGGCAAAGAACTTTGAATTCTCGCCAGCAATGATAAACACATCCCATTTTTCTTTCCTTATCTGTTTGCATTTTGCTAATATCTCCTCTCATTCCCTTCCGTTCATTTCCAGTGGCTATTATCAGTGGACAGCAATGATGTCCACCCCATGCAACAAACCTACAACATTGGCGAGGCTATTCTCACGCAACTGTTCTCTTTTCACGTAAGACATGGTTTACAACAGACTATATCTGGGAAGCAGCGCTTTGATTCAGAGAGAGCCTTGTTTATAGGAATTAAGGTCCCGCATATAACAGGTGAATACTGGGACTAAGATGATACTGCTCTTAAGGGATTTTGAAACTTCAACATAGACTGATTCCAACAGATCCACCAGTAGACTCCCATTAATGATAAAACTCCCTTTGACTTCAACTAGTTTTGGACTTAATGAGTGGAACCATGCTAGCATTTGTTCTAACAAGTAAGTACATTTAGAATTAGACAACCAAGATGCTAAAAATTTGCTTGACTGTTTTCATTGGTCTGAAAAAATATTATAAAATAAAAACCCAATGAGAAAATTCTAGCCTATGGTTAATTCCAAATTCTATGTGTTCTATGGATTGCAGTCTCTAAACAAGATGGTGAAGGTGTAAATTGCAGTCTCTGAGACAAATTTACCCCAGGAATTCCATTTGAATTTATCACCTGTATTCTTTCTTTGTGTATTTGGAGGGGGAGTTTTCCAATGATTCCCTTATTCAGTGTGGTACATTAGTTTGATATATGCACTATGTTTATTTTTTCAAATTGCAGCTTGGAAAAGAGCCATTTTTGAGCACATTAAGGTTCCATGTAATACCTTAGGGCAAGCTCTCAAATGTACATAGCATTGATAGTGCCACAGAAAATCATTTACTAAATACTGTGCACTGGAGGTGGGAAATGAACATTTGGAATGGTAAAAACCCAGCACAATAATGTTTGCTACAAATGTGGGAGTTGCTGAGCAAGAAGCCAATATCACATTCCTTAAGTTTAGTGCAGGAGAAACTGGAGGAGTTAAGATGAAGTACAGATTTTCTTCTAATCAAATCCAGAAGACATGCCGTAAACCTTATTCTAAGAGATCCACTAAATTTGCAGCATGAATATGACAGGCAGGCAAAATTGTGGATTTGATCACTTAAAAACCTGTGGATTCCTGGGGTTTTGGCTTCATCAGAGGCTTTGAGAAAAAACATGCTGCAAATTGCTGAAGGGTGTTACCAAATCAAGTTGCCAAGGGTTTAGTCTGCCTCAGTAATACAGAGAGCAGCTGGTTGAGTTAACTCCCAGTTAATTACCTCTTCATTTACGCAATCACTCCATAGTTTGTTCAGGGCAAGGTTAACTGGAGGTTTTAGTGCCCAAATCATTGAATGTAATCATTTGCTGTAGAAGAAAAAGGCTGAAAAGGTATAAAAACCCCCATCGTCTGTTTTTCTTTGTTATAGGCATATTACAAAATGGCCTTGTAATTGTATAAGAACATTGGGTTTGCAACAATACAATAGATTCAAATCCTTTTCTATCTGAAACTGGCATGCAGGAACCTTGGGAGTGATTAAATACTATGCTGTCTTACTGGGCCAGATTCTGACATTGTTTCCCACACTGAGTAGCACAACACTTCACAAACCGCCCCTGTAATATAAATGACAATCCTTGGAGGGGAAGATCAAACTCAACATGAGAGAAAGTGTCAGAATCTAGCCCATTGTCAGCTATCTGAGATGGAAAATGACCATACAGGCCATCTTCTCCATCCCATCTAATTCAGCGTTGTCCACTACAGTTATATTCTCAAGTGCTTTGTTTGGTCTATTTTTGAATGACTCATGTTATGTGGCATTTATCACTTTCCTTGGAAGAATAGGGTAAAATTAAGATATTTTTCATTACTCGGTCAATATCACCCCTTTAGATCACCCTAATCAATTTCTCTTCTTCCTTGGTATTTATGACCAGCATGCATACCTGTGTATACAGAACAAAGCTATATGTTTCTATAAAGCTGTCTCTCCCCCAACATCAGTTCTTATTGCAAGGAGGGAGGATCCCAGAGCCCAAGTCCAAACGTCTACAGCCATTTTTAGCCCCACAGCCTGAGCCCCGTAAGCCCGAGTCAGCTGACGCGCTCCAACCATGGCCATGTTGCGGGTCTTTTATTCCAGGGTAGATGTACGTACAGAGTTTGAGGGTATTGAGGGACGGCATTTAGGTCTGGCTGATGGAGAAGCCATGAAATTCAGTCAAAGTTTGGATTCAGACTTACACCCGCCTCTGCAATTTCTACCAGGAAATGTATAACATTAATTACTTTTATAACAGCATAAACCAAACATTTCCAAACTTTATAAAAGTTTGGGGTTCTTTTTGATTGACATTTTTTGTCAGACTTTTGATGGCTTCTTATTTTATAGAATCCATTCATCCTTCCCTCACAAAGCAACTTTGAGGATTGTTTATTTTTTCTTTTTAATTTGGTGTACAGAGTTAGGGGCCCTCTGAATCTTCTATGCACCCAAGAGAATTCTCTTCATCTTCTTCCTCCGCACCCCCACTATTTTAACCATTCACTCATTCTCATAATATCCATATTGTAACCATCATCCTTTCAGCCGAGTAGGATCAAGTTTCTGTGAGATTCCCTTTGGAAGAAATCATTGGGGCTCTTTTTCATCAGATGATGAACAAAGCAAAGATTTTCCTATCCCGCAAGGGATATATATGTTCCCTTCACAGCCTTCCTAACCCTGGCTGGCATCTGGAGTGAAAGACCAGGTCTATGACACAAACCAAGATGTCCAATGGGCACGCATGTCACCAAGCCTGCCACTGGGTTAGCCTATTTCCTTTATTTTTTAAAAATGGATTTGGTTGTTATAAACAGCCTACTCCCTAAAAGTGTCAGTGGTACAGTCCTCATTAGCCGTTCCACTGCATGAACAAACATCTGTTTTCTAAAAATAGCTACTGGAATATTCAGCCAATTTAGTAATTCAACTGTTCTTAGGCGCTTGATACTAGAAATTATAACAAGTCTGGGTGAAATGACATATTCACAGATTTGACACCAACAATCAGCCAGAAAACTCCATTGGTGCGAAGAGTTACATTCCTAAACAAAATGACTTTGTATCAGCCCATTATAATAAAAATTGATATTTCCCTGCTTGTATTTTTTGTTTCCTCAGAACCTCCCTCTGATCTCTGCAGAAGGCAAAAATAAGACAGAAAGATGTATTTCATGTCACACCCAGAAATTATATTCTGTAGTGGTTCCAGGTCAGTCCTTTAGTAGGAATGGCTAAATTCTCTAGTTTTTGCACAGTAGAAATTACATATACATTTCCAAGCAACTTTTCTGCAGCCATTGCTGACTCTAGCTGAAACTCCTTCAGCTTCCACATTCTAGGTAAGATTGGGGTGGCCATTATTTGTTTGGAATACCTCACAGGTAAATTGAGGATGCCTCAGAAAATGTGGCTAATAATTCAATAGATATCCCTTTTATCTCTGTCAGTACTGAAGCAATGTCCCAGCTTGGCATAGGGGTTACTGTGCAGTTGGAAGTGCCTTCTTTGTCTTGAGATCTTAAAGCAAGGTCTTGACTATAACGTAGACCCCCTTGGCAAAGGGTCCCGAGGACGCAAGACGTGTTTGGTGCACTATTTATCCATAAAGGGTAACATCTAAGTTATCCACAGAAAGCTCGTAGCTTATCAAAACTCATAAGCATTGTGAGACGTATGTACGAGTAAAATGTAAGGGATAATGTAACTATACTGAAAGTATGTTTTAGGCTCTTGGAGTAAAAATTAGTCACCACAGGGGCTAATATGTCTCTGTGATGGCCCATTCAAGCTGGTGGTTAGTTGGTGATGTAATGCAAAGCTTGATTGGCTAGCCTTGCTCCAGCCCAAGATTATAAATGGAAGACCATCAGAAATACCTGCAAACAATCAAAACCACATGGAGGTAAAAAAAAGGAACATTACAACAGATGGGTCACCCTGTCTATGAACAGAAACAAAAGACCATTTCAATATAGCACAAGGTGGGGAAAGGCATTTTGTATCCTTTTACTGAGGAAACATCTTGTGGAGTTGGATGTTTTTATGAACATTTGGATCCTGGTTTCTGTGAAGCCAGCCAGCTCTGCAACAGACTGAATTTTGGCAGGAAAACCTACTTTATTGGATAGGAAAGGTAACCATTCATAAGTGCATACCCTAGTTCATGTTTTAGGATTGTTTTGGTATTGTAACCATTTGTTTCCATCACTCTTTCTTGTTTCTAGATGAATCTTTATTTACTCTTAAATAAACCTACTTATGTTTAATTATAAGTGCTCAAGTGCTGTGTGATCTTACAGGAGTCGTAATTTAAGGTAAAATTGGTAAACTGGGGGTACACTGCTCTTTTGGGGACAGAGGATATGGGATTTCTGTGAGTAGCCAGTGTCAGAGGCTGGATATCACAGGGAAACACTTCAAGGAGATTCGGGCACTGGGGTCCACCTCGTGTTAATGTGTTAGGCAAAGACAGGGCTGGCTAGCCAAGAGAAGAGCGCATGAGTGGCTAAAAGGCTGGTGGTGTTAGGGAGTTAAAACCCATTACCACAAGCAAGACTCCTTCATGCTGGAAGCTGGGAGTAACAAGGTAATTCACAGTCCTGGGTACCGCCATGTTGATTACTTATGGCCATAGCACTTTTCACAAGCATTGGGGGTATTAGCCCAAGTGTCGTGTCGTCCAGATTTTAGTCTGCCTAGTACTAATTTCAATCAGATACAGTATTCCTGAGTGTTTATTTCAACTCATGTGCTCTGTACTTGTTCACAAGCCAAAGACAACCAACTACAATGCATCAAACCCAACCCATATACCTCTTTCCCAGACATATCGGCCCTTATTGTGGCCTTTCAGTGTATCCTGAAGGTCAACACATTGAAGCTATTTCCATCCAACATGGTGAAAGTAGTTTCCAAAGTTGAGAGAACCCGGTTAGCTTCCATTACTTTTATATGGAAAGGGGTTTGAGTGACTTTATGAAGAGTTCTGTGGAGCTCGAAAGCATGTCTTTTTACCAACAGAAGTTGGGCCAATAGAAGATATCACCTCATCCACCTTCACTAATGGCAACTGTGACAATATAGCATGGAGAGAGGGCATCGCTCAACGTATCTAGGGCTTTATAGGCTGAACTCTTAAGCGCTCTCTGGAAGCCAGTGTAGATCTCAGAACTCTGGTGTCACACCCTCCGCAAAATCTGCTGCCTGCTATGTGAGCCGTTCCAGGTTTGATTTCTAAGGTGTTCTCTCTGTAGAGTACATTGCAGCCAGCTAATTTGGTGGTGACAAAGGCATGGATCATGGTACCAAGGTCTGCATCTAAAACAAAACACAAACACACATGAAACAAAACCTGCCAGCTCCTAGCCAGGCACAGAAGGCAAAAGCTATCCCCACAAACTGTGGCTTTACACTTAAACGCAGCTCCGGATCCAGCTATGGCTCCAGACTGTGGACACCACTAAGAAATGCTGGATATGAATCTTCAATGTGAGGATCAACTACAATCTCTGCCATGCCTTCTGGCTACCCTTGTAGCATCACACGATTAGTCTGCATTGAACACATCTGGATTGAACTTTAGCCAGCCAATTCTTACTCCAGCTTCCTTGTTTGCTGCTCCAGCAGACCCCAAAGGCAGTAGAACTGGTATATGAGTTGGGAAGATGTGGAGACAGAGTGCATGGGGGGAGGGGGAGCTGCGACCCCAAGCACCTCAGGGAATCTTATTCACCACTTGTTCATGGGCTGGGAGAATGGGCTCAATCCGCCCGACCCCCTGCAGACATTCCCATCCTCCTACATGTGCTTGGGAAAAGCATATGGCCCAAGATTTAGGTAGTTCTTTGGGGGGCTCTGTTGTGATAGAAGGCATGGTATCACGCATGATGATGATGATTAGCTTATCCTACACTGCATCACACTGTCTGTTCATTTATGGTACACCATATATCTCGTGGTCTGCAAGTGGTGGTATTGCAATGTGCACTTTGGAATGACAATCTAACAGGAGCTTTCTGATGTGTGGTTAAATGCACATTTCTTTTCAAACTGTGTATTTATGACGGTGAGTAGATCTGCATAAAGACTTAGGCTGCTGCAAATTTCATAGCACCATGTCCCAACACGGATCACTTTCCAATTTCATTCCCCTCAGGATGCTCTGTCAGCGTCTCCCAGTTCCATTAATCTTGTGTTTTACCATCTGAGGGCCTCCAGCTCTCTCCGCTCCCTCCAAGATGTGACAGTGTTTCTCCTCAAGCGCTGACAAGTGCTGTTTCTCATTCTGAGGCAGAGCTGCTCCCTCTTGTAAGAATCACATGCAGTTTTAAATAATACTTATTCATCAGTGATGGCTATAGTAAGCCAGCTCTGGTTTTCCATGCTGAGGTACTGATGTGTTTTACATCCCTTTCCTTTCTCAAAAGGGATTTTCTGTCTCCGAACACTAAATATGAGAAGCATTTTTCAAATTCTTTGACAGAATGCTTTTAACATATCAGTAGGGTGAATAAATCTCTTCCATTTGTCCCATTCACTTTTACGCTTAATGAAGAATTGATCAGGAACACGCTGGGCTTATGAGGAGGGCTCTGTTTCTAAGGCTGAAGTGGAAGTGATATATTATGCTCCAGGGCTTGGATACAAACAGGTTGGCTTGGAGCAGTGGACCACTCACTCCTGAGAGCCTTCCTTGGAAGGTAAGGAAACTCGAAAAAATTATGCCAGAGCACCAGCATGTCAGCATTCTCTATTCCCTGAAGCTTTCAGACAGACTTTTATTTTCTGTTGCTCGCTCCAAATGTGAATATTGGCTCATTCTAGAGCAGGAACAACTGGTTGGATCCAAGTGATGATCCATTTACAAATAGAGATGAGACCAAACCAAAGCCCCAATAGTTCTTAACAATGGGATGTTAAGATCCAGACTAGGTGATGAGGATTATTGCCAAAGAGGCTCTTCTTTTTCTAGCAGGTCAAACTGGATTCCCCCATCCAGACACAAGTGTTGTTTGATTTCTGTTTCTGAAGCTGCCTCTTGCATTCCGTACCATGTTCAAAGTTTTGTAGGGTGTTTTTGTCATTCACACCGGGTTACAGTAATCCGCTCCCATCTATATGCTTTGACACTCTCTCAAATTAGAGTGCCAACTCATTTACATTTAAGATCCCAGAACCTTACACCTCTGAAAACACCCTTATCTCGCAAGCGGGTTACAGGCACACATGGTCATTTAAAAACAGGACCGCTCAACAAAGTGTCTCCCTTCAAAGTCAGTCTTGAACTGAAGGGAGCAAGAGATAATGTCACTCATTAGAACTTTTGTATCAACTTTTAAATCAATGTTATTTTGAAGGACCCAATTTTTTTGTAGCATGAGAGAACCTGTGTGGAATGTTTTATCATGATCAATGCTCGAACCTCAAGCTGCCATGACAGGGCCTGGCACTACAGTATAATTCCAGTTATCCAAATTCCTTTTATCTAGTGTTTTAGTAGACTCAATGAAATTTTGTTGTCTTTCTTCTTAATGAAATAAAGTATTAAGAAAACATCAGCATTACTCTCTTCATTCCTTATATTTCTATATCAGTGAAAATGCAGCTCAAAATAGCACTTCCATTTATCTGAACATCTGGTTGCCCCAAAGTTTTTAGATGTTCCCTAAATTATTTGGATAAGTCGGAATGCACTGTATTTAGATGTTCTATTCTTACACTCTCTGTCATTTAAAGGAACAGATCATGGAGACGGCCATTTTTATGAACGGCTTTGTGAAACACAAGCCAATTTACATAGGGAATGAGCCAAAGCCATTTGAAGTCCAACATAAACATCTATTAACATTGCTACACTAACTAAAGTGGGGGGGAAATTAGGCCAAATCTTGAGGTTTTTTTACTCAATCCTTTGTCAAGCAAAACTCCCACTGATGTCCATCACTCAAGTGAGAATATATGGCAACATTTTCAAAAGCTCTTAGGTGATTTAAGAGCCTCAATCTCAGTGTCAAAAGTGACTTAGGCATTTAGGAACATAAGTCCCATAGACTTTCTGTGAGAAAACTGAAAATCTGGCCAGTAATGAAAATTAAGTAACAACTGAGGAAAGGCCTCTGTCTTTGGCCAATCCTTTGAGAGAGATTTTCCTTTTGAAAAGAAAAATACGTACACACACAAACACACAGAAGAATTTTCAAATATGCCTGAAGATCAAATTGTCTTTCCATTCAATTTCAATAACTTCATTGGTACGATGAGAGATACACGTAGTGCCATAGTTGAAACATCAGTAACCTGCATCTAGAATAGATTAAGGGCCTGGTAGCACTGTGGGGGTAATTTCAATCACAAGCTTGTTAGGTTAAGGATGCAATACTAGTTGCAAGCATCAGTGGCAGGACGGATAGGGAGACAATTTGCAGCCACTGGCTGAGTCAGTCAGTTCTCAAGACTCTTCCATCATGAGGCCCATTACAGTTGCTCTGATGGGGCTTTGTGGGGATGGAGAACTGTCCAAGGAATGCTGCTATAAGAGCCGGTGATTATGTGGTTGCCAAAAGCTTTGGTGGCGCAGTAAGATCACGTGATGGACATAAACTGAATATTCAACCAGACCCCCCTTAAAGACCTAGTTTGAGAACAATCTGGGTGGCGCTTGATCTGCAAGGAGGCTACATCCCTTTGGGATTTGCCATGCTGATGAGACCTGCCACAGCATAGGTTCATCCTGGCCATACCTGCTCCCCTCCATTATCAAGCCCTTCTCTTTTCCTCCTATCCCCTGCATTCATTGGTCCCGTGCTCTGGGGTGGGGCTGCTACAGAGGTAGTATAGAAGCTGTTGGAGCTGGCTCTGCGTGTAAGCTCAGGAGCTCTATTCAGGGGGTATTCCTGATGGCACAGGGGGAAGAAAGTGGCACAGACCAATCATGAATTCTGCCCCTTTTCTCTTATTTTTCTGTATAGCACCATGAACACTAGGGGCCTTGTATAAATAATGAGTAGTAATGACATCAGGTTAGACAGGTTTTCTATAAATAGTCCAGATCCTGTTGAAGTAAGTAGGAGTCCAGCAACTGGTGCAGTATTTCCAGAGTCAAGCCCAGTGGGTCCATTGCACATTGTTGCTTGGATGGTGAAATTCACATGGGGTGGTCTTGTTTGCATTGGGCTCAAATGTTTAAAACCTAACAAAAATGAATTTGAAATGCGTAGCTCTAGTTGGCCCCTCTGATCCCAAAGTCCTGATTTTTATAGCATGTGTTTTCATAAATGTAAACTTTCCCCTCTCCCTAAAATCTGTGATGAGGAGAATGGTGTTCAGATTAATTAATTAATTGGATTTTTTTTTAAAAGAACCCTTGGAAAATTTACAGCTTCATCCTCTGCATATGGCCAACATCTGGAGAATCCATCAGGCTTTTCATTCATTGTCCTCACCTTTTCCGCAGCTCTGTGTGTGTGCTACTCAGTGCTAAAGTGAGCATGTGCAACAATTAGAAGCTATATCTTCTCACAAGTGTCTTGCAAATAAGGAATTTTCCTTGGAGCCATTTCCATTAAACTCATTTGCTAGCTACCTTAGAGGGGAATAAAGAATTGATACTCCAATCCTACTTTTATTTGTTTGTTCTCCTATAGAAATATAGACCAGGTTCATGTACAATTTCAATCTTACAAAGACTCCTGCCCATATTTAGCTTTAAGCATATGAGTAGTTCCATGGAAATTGCATGTTGCATAGCATATTGAAATGAGACTAATGTGCATATAGTTAGGCATGGTTATATGTCTTTACAGGGTCATCAGGATTATTTAATGGCTACCTGGAAGGGAACAGACTAGTGGGGTATTGCAGGGATCAGTATTTGGACTAGTCTTATGTAATGTCTCCATTTTTGAAATGGAACAATGAGTAAACCTCATGCTAATGAAATTAATTGGTCTTACTACATTGGAAGGAGTTCTACCTAGCAGTGAGGATAAGGGGAAATAATATAAGGGGATCTATAACAGTAATTTATACTTGCAGCACTTTTTCATCTCCTTCTTCAGGTCCCATCCATCAGCTTAGCAGTGATGAAGGGGCCAAATAAAGTCTTTCCACCACTTTGTCTTGTACCAGCTTCATGTCTTCATTTACCTTTTTGTTCCATGTCATTCTTCAGTGGCTATCCAATGCCTCCTCTCTTTCTAGTTCCTGCTAGTTTTAATGTGTATCATGAGGTATCGTATCCTTTCCAGGTTCATTCTAGAGACATATCCAAACCATTGCAGTCATCTTTCTTAAATCTTTTGAAACAGTTATTTCTTGCCCTAGCTGTTTTCTTATCACTTCATTTTTTGCAGACTTGAAACTCTCAGTAGATCCCTGAGCCAGTTCATTTCTACAGTCAATGTAGTTCATTTGTCAGCTTTTCTCATACTCCAACACCCCTACCATATAGCAGAATCCACATGACAATTGTCTCATATATTCTAATTTTTGTTTTTATTGAAATGTCTTTAGTCTTCCAGATTTTGCAAAGATTCCCAAATGCAGTAGCAGTGAATCTGATTCTTCTTTTTATGTCATCTTCATAATTTCTATTCTTCTAGACTAGACCTCCAAGGTACACAGTTTTTTCCAGTTGATTATCTCTTCCTCTCATCTTCCAATTGCCATAATTTTGTCTTCTCCATGCTGCTCTTCAGTCCAAATTTTTCTGCTTTCCCAGTCTGTCAGTTATTCTCTGTAAATCCTCCTTGGTTAGTGCTATGAAATCCATATTGTCTGTGAATCTAAGAATATTCACTGTCCTCCTTCACAACATTGACTCTTCTCATTGCGTCTCTCAGTGTGTACAGCTGTTACTGCTTCGACTACTAAGTTGAACAAATCTGGCAATAGGTTGCATCCTTGTCTCGCTCCTACAGTCGTCCTGAACCATTCTGTCAGCTTCTTGTCTACTCTCACTGCACTCATCAACTTGCTGTAGATGTTTTCTATCAGCTTAATCAATTTCTCACAACTTGCCATAACCCTTTCTGACAAATTCTGTCAAAAGCCTATTTCAACTCTATAATGCTGTTGTAACAGGCTCAGTTGTGTTCTATGTACTTTTCTGATCCCTGCCTTACCACAAATAGCTGATCTATTGTACTGCATCCTGGTCTAAATCTGGCCTGTTCTGCAAGCCCCACTTCCATGTGTCTTTATTCTCCTCTGCAACTTCTTGGTGAATACCTATCCGGGCACATTTAATAAGCTGATTCTTCTGCAGTGCTGACACTCACTCTTACCTCCCTTTTTTATAGATCGGTATTATCACTTCCTCCACATTTTCTTGGCACCTGCTCTTGTTTGTGAATCTTCTTGAATAGTTTGTGCATTGCCTTTACCATGTGTTCCTCTTCTGCCTGCTGCAGCTCTGGGGTTATGTTCCGGCATCTGCGCTCCCACATTTGTATTGGGAAGTTTCTCCAAGATTGTTTCATCTATTGCGTTCTGCTCTTCAACATATTTTTTCTATTGTTTATTCCTTGCTTGTTCATCTTTATTTGCTCGTGCTTATCTTTCACCGCTGGTATCTTCAACTTATATGTTCCATTCAGTTCTCTTATCTTGCAATACACCCCTCTGTCACATTTCTCTTCGTGTCATCATCTTTTTTATTCTGTTCACTTATCCAGTTGTTTGTCTCTCTTCACTTTCGTTTTATACCTCTGGTCAACCTACTGAACTCAGCTCTTAAACTTGAACCTTTTTTTATTCTCTTTCAGCTTCTTATCACTCAACTGCGGCACGTAATCCATTACCTGTCATGTTGGTTTTTTTTTTTGCTTTGTCCTGGTAACCCAACAATTGTTCAGCTACTCTCAGAATCCCATTTTTTTACACTGTTCCGTTTCTCTTCATTGTTCATTTTTTCTTTCACCAGAGATGTGATGTTTTTTCCACATGGTTTCTTTGTATTTTGATTTCTGGCTCTTCCAATGTCATAGATCTTAGTTCTCAGCACTCTTTTGTTTGCTTTCAACCTCACTGATGCCAGCACTAATTTATGATCCGATCCAATATTGACCACAAATGATTTGCATGACAACACATTTGATTTCTGTCTGATTCACAAGTATGAAGTTGATCAAGTTCTTCATTTGCCCACCAGGTGATAGCCAAGTCCACTTCCTCTGCAACTTTCTTTGTGGAAATAGCATGTTTGAAATCAACATAGGCAGAAAATTAATAGCCTTTCTCTTCTTTTGTTTTCTTCGAGTCTGAATCAGCCGATTGCTCTAGCCCAGGAATTCCAGTCCAATCCAACTTTTCCATTAAAATCTCCCATCACCAATAACATATCTTGCCTTGAAAATTCTTGTATTGTTCTGTAGGTCTTTATAAAATTCATCAATTTCTTAAGTGCTGCTAAGGTTGGCGTATATACTTGTACTACTGTGACCACACCAGATTTACTTTTCAATCTAGTCTTCAACATACAAGGAGATATCAGGTTAAATGCCATAAGAACCCAGCTTGTATTCGGTTTTAGCACCAATGCAACTCATCTTGGTGTCCACCGTCTTCTCTTCCCAACATCAATATCCTGTGCTGACCTTTGTTTTCCCATCTTCTTTCACATAAACTGATTAATTTCTGCCTGGTATCTTTTCAACTTGTGTATCATTACTTCTAGTGTTCCTGCCTGCACAATGTTCTTATGTCCTATGTTCTGATAAATGTCTTATCCTTCAAGATGATCATGTAATTGCCTGTTGTACATGTTGTTGTGTTTGTTCTGATTGCATACTTTCACCCCTGCATTGGTTTTTGAGCAGTGAACACGGCCCTTGTTTGTCTGGGTGATGATCAAGCCAGCGTGCTTCTGTTTCTCTTTCCATTCATGTGGTTTCTATGGTCGAATATTTGCCAAGTGTCCACCCATGGCTCCTTGGCTTTGTGATTGACTAATATATTGCAATCCATCTGCAACACTGTTCTAAGCTATCCACCAGCTTGCTCCAGCACCTTTCAGTCAATGATATACTACTGAAGTTATTTTGCTGGCACTGTTGCAGGAGACATGGTGCACTTGGAGGGCCAGATGTGCCATTCCGCTGACGGTGGTGGTTGTTAGCTACCCTCACTAGATTTATCATGCCAACTGAGGCAGAGTCCTGGGGTGTGGTGCTGCAGTGCGCATACAGCTTCTTGGACCTACTAGTGAGAGTTGAGTGAGTCACCAGGATCAAGCATATAACCCCTTGTAGGTGCAGTTGTCTACACTGTCTTTTGAATTCATCCCATGCACCTCAGCACTTTTCATCTGCAGAGCTCAAATTACTTTACAAAGATGGGTCAGCATTATTTATCCTGCTATGACAGGGTAATTGCGGGTCAGACTGATTAAATGACTTGCCCAAGGTCTTAAGAGGCTAATTCAGAAACCTGACCCCAATTTTTACTTGATCCACAAGCTCTCCCTTTATCCACAGTTGGCTAAGAGAGTATAGAAAAATCAGCAGAAAATTAAAAAAAAAAATTCTTTTTTTAATAATGACAGTTAATACATCTGGTCAAACATAGTGCAAAATTGATAATCAGTGGATGGGAGAAACCTAGAAATTAGTGATGCTGAGGAAGACTTGGTGGTGATAGAAGGTAGCAAATTATCCATTAGTTTGTCTTCAAATATTTGGACTGTGAAACACTGAGATAGAGGAATCCTTGTTGGTGGTATCAGGGGCATAATTAGAAGGAATGGAATGAAATTCAGAAGAGGAAAAATGTAGTCTTGAATATCAGAAAAAAATGTCCTGACGTATTGATGCAAATATGTATTGGGTTATGGAATAGTCATGTGGATAAGTGGTAAAAGCTCTATTGTTTAGGACATTTAAAATTAGATTGTTCTATAGGGAATTAATCCTCAATTGGCGAGGAAATAGCTTCCATGATTCTGTAATTCTATAATACTTTTCTGTTGCTTTGCTTATGAAAAGAGCTTCCATGCATGGCATTTCTTCCTAAAGGTCTGGCAATTATAAATTACTATTTAAGATTTCAATATCAGATTGTTTATCGCTCTGTGTGTCTTATCATCTTTGCTAGGGAGGGAAGTACGTATGCTATGAGGAGAACAGAGATTTTAAACACAGTTGGAAATTAGTCATAGCCCAGCCCTAAAGGAATCAATTACTGAGCTTTGGTTTTTCATCTATTTTTAGTGGCCAAAGATTGTTCCAAGGTTAAAGGATCGTGTAATTCTGAGGGAAGGTGAAGAGAATATTTGTACTTCCTGGAGTGAATCCAGTAGGATTTCAGTAAAAGGTCAGTTGAACAAGGAGGATGGAGGGAAGAGATTTCTGTGACACAGCTGTTCTTGGAAACAGAAAGAAAATTGGGTGGCAAGCCAGAGTTCCTTAGACTCTATCCCACTGAAGCATTTCTCAGAGTGGTGGAATGGAACAAATGTACAGTCATATTTAAGGAATTGGACCACCTACATCTTAACAAATTACAGATCCGCAAATTGACATTAATGAAGCCATTTATAAAAATTTTAAATTCAGCTGGAAAAATAGAATAAACGCTAAAACACTGAGTTACTTGTTCGAAACAGCTTCTTAAAGCCACATTTGATATGTTTGCTGGAGAAAAGAACAGAAAGGAAAAAAGTTGCCTAAAAAAATATATCTAAACCAGTAACTTTCTTCAATGTGTTTCTGGCCAACAATGGTACAATTTGGTTTATATGAAGCTGTTCATTAGGGATGAAAAGATTTTGCATGCAAAAAGAAAATTCTAAATTTTGTCATTTGGTGGAAAAGTGAAAATTCGGGCTCAGGGAGGACATTTGTGTATCCATTTGCTTGAGATGAAAATTGCTGCTAGGGTTACTAAGTACAGAAAATCTATGACATAATAGTGATGGTTAAACTGGGGAAATGTTGATGAATCAATTTTGAGAAGCATTCAGACGGTATCTGAACCTCATGACCTTTTCCCTATTTTTACATAATAAAAATAAATAAATTTTTTTATCTGAGCAATTTTTGTGGGGAGACTAGGCTGGTAACCCACAATGGAGGGGGAGAAAAGGAATTTTGCCTAACATTACCTAGTTTTAGTAAATATTATACCACTTTTCCAAGATTTTCAAACTTTATTCAACAAAATGGACAGGTGGAGGTAAATGTACAAAAAAGAGAAAAAAAACCCAAAGTTCATGAAAGTGTGAACTAGCATTTTCATGTCTAAGTTTTAGCTTTTTGCACTGGCTAATACGCTTGTGGGCGAACATTTTTCACGAAGTGATCACTCTATCTGACCTCTCAGTCCTCATCCTCAAAGGAACCCTGCACAACACCTTCAAAAGATGAGCCTGGGAGCTTAAATTCATAACTTTGCTCGATACTAAAAAATTATGGAGTGACTAGAGACACTGGATTTAGGGCCTATTACAACAATATTTCATTCCATGCATCCGATTAAGTGGGTATTAACCCATGAAAGCTTATGCTCAAATAAATTTGTTAGTCTCTAAGGTGCCACAAGTACTCCTCATTCTTTATACATGAATAGTACTCTGTATTTTTCTTATTCTGCAAGGCATATATGATAGTGGATCTGTCAAGATTAAATGCATGAATATATGGGAATCTATTTTATATATGCAATTTTCCTGCATTGTCAGGAAAAGCAAAGATTACTTTTGCTGTATCAGAGGGGGAAAGGGAGCATTTATCCTGTCTGCCTTTATTTTCTTTTGAAACTGTTGGCTTGTTAATTTAGAGGCTCCCAAAAGACAGAAACTCTCTCCCAGTGTTGATACATTTTGGTATTTAAGCTGAAGGTGAGGCTCTTTTGTGTAGTAGATTTTATTATTCTAAGGAGGGTATTAACCCTCTTCCCGTGACTGGGACTCAACAAGGACTTTATACAATCTAACAGCCAAGTATCAAAGAATACCGCTTATTCTTTGTTCGTTGCACCTCTCGCTGTACAGCAGCCTTCACTTCACTTTGCTGATTTCACGTTAGTCTTTTTTTTGACAGGCTAAAGGAAATGCCTTCCAGCATTTCGTCTCACCTCCTAAAAGCCGGCTGTGTGAATTGACGGCACATGTGGGAGGCTCCAAGGAATCTGCGGATTCCAATTCTGTTCTCCCCACCTACAGTCATAGCAATGATTCCTCAGCAAATTCTTCCCTTTGCCCTTTATTCATCAATGCCATTCTATCCTCGGATCCTTCTCTCCCTATGGATCCCACATGTTGCTGTCATGGGCTGGCATTGCTCTCAGCCTGTGTAAAACCTCTGTGCTGCCTATGTCCCTGAGTCAATTTTTGCTATAAATGCTTTAACTGTTTTTTCCCAATTTCTGGAGAAACTAAGAGGCTTTCATTCCACAAAGCAGAGGAATGGGAAAAAGAGACCAGGGTGCATCAGCTGCTCTATCTCACTACTGTACGTCTACCTAACTTCTGCTTGGTATTCCAAAACATGCAGGTTTTGTGTTCAGAATCAGGACCGAAGAGTATGACAGAGAAAGGGATTTGTTTCCATCGCGGTGTAGAAGATAATTATTACCAAAGGTCTGAGCACCTGTGAAAGAAACACCACAGTTGGTGTAGAATAGCAGAATGCAAAGACCAAAGAACAGACAAGGGCTTAGAACTGACCATGTCAGTCAGAAGCTCACGTTGCTCAAGGAATAGCAACACCTGTCTCCTTGGGGAAAAATTGAGTGGAATTGTAGATTCCTCTGTTGCTGTGCCTCCTTATTAGGGTGAAGGACAAAGAGCTTTGGCCTTGAATGGCCAGTGTGCCTTTCCATTTGTCCACAGCAGGGGTTGGGGTATAGTAAATTGAGAAGATATATTCTAAGGACAGGTGGGGAAGGAAATCATTCATTAAGATTTTTAAAACAAACATGCTTATAGCATATGTGGTACTGTACAATATATGGCACTGGATAATATTTGGGATTGTGCGTGTATAGGTATGTAATATATGTATGCTGGATCTTTAAAAGGTTGTGTAACCGCATACCCAATGTATGCACTATATGCGCACAGTTACTGTGACTGTGTGCACAAATCAAGGAGTTGCACATCCAGTGGCTAACTGGATACATTTGCCCCCAGTTAACCACTTTGCACGTCCACTTGTCATAACTGTGCATGTAATGGAGGTGTGGAATTGCACCAGGGGTGAAAGTAATATTAAACTTTTACCGGTACGGGGGCCCAACTGTGGGCCCCCAGAAGGGGCAGGGCCTCGGACAGAAGGGGCGGGGCTGAGGGGGTCAGCCTCTTCCAGCCAGCCCATCCACACTGCCTGGCCCGCACTGCCCGGGGCTCTGGCAGTGCTTTAAGGAGGGTCCTTTGCCACGGCAGCGTTTTAATATCGGCTGCGTATGGGCCAGTACCGGCTTCTTACTGGTATGCCGTACCGGCCCATTTTCACCCCTGAATTGTGCGCGCACACATTTTGTGCATCTAAACTCTAATAAAATCAAACCTACTACGCTGTAAGCTATGGCCTTTGTTCGAACATCAAACCTACCACAATGTCAGTTTTGAAAGTCTGAGCTAAATTTGAATATGATTGGTTTTACGTGTCACTTGAGACTGTGAACGAAGAAGCCGGGATGGGGGGAGAGAAATATTCTAAGGAAAGCTTGAACTTGCTACCTTGTGGGCGGAGCACCTGGCTATAACCCCAGAACAAAGCTCCAAGCCAGAGGGGAGAATCTCCAGGCAGTGGCTCCAGCCCGTCTCTGCAGCTACTCAATATGACCTCCTGGTTCCCAGCAGGCAGAGTTTGTTTCTGCTCCTCCCACCACATTTCTGTACATGGCAGAGGGTGAGGCCTCACAGCGAATGAAAGGAAAGGCAGTGCCTTCTCCAGTGACCCAGTTCTTAACTGAGTGCAACCAGAGTCAGTGAAGAGGCCAGCTGCCCCCTTCTCCACTCAGTACTTGGCCTGGATGACAGCTACAAAGTGGAGATGTCAGCTGGCCCATCTCCAGGGGAGATGAAATGGAGATGAAGATAGCCGAGACCTGTGTTCTTCCCATAATCCTCCTCTGCACTGCCCAACAAACCATTGTTTTGAAGCCTCCTATTGCTTTACTCTTTCTTCTCTTGCTGGTGACTCCATGGGGTTTAGGGCAGGCCAGAAGAGACAAAGGGACCATGGTCCATACTGACCCATTGCAGGTCTGGGGAATTAACTTGGGTGGGGAGCGCTGTTCCTTGTAGAGCTTCGTAGGAGCCAACTGCAGCAGAGCTGAGCCTTATCTGAATACCCCTGCTAGGTTGGCCTGGCTACATTGAGGATCATTTCAATTCTCTTTCAAGGGAGCACAGGGGAGGGTGCATCTCACATGCGTAGAAAGGGCTTTCCTTCATTAGAAAACACATTGGAACAAAAAGTGAATCATCCTTGGGGGAATTAAATTCATGGTTTCTATTCCTTTTTATCGAGCAGTATGGTCCAGTGGTAGGGTAACCAGACAGCAAGTGTGAAAAATCGGGACGGAGTGGAGGTAATGGGAGCCTATGTAAGAAAAGACCCCAAAATTGGGACTGTCCCTATAAAATCAGGACATCTGGTCATTCTATCCAGTGGATAGGAGTACTGAACTAGGAGTCAGGAAACCTGAGTTCTACTCCCCTGTCCTTCTGTGAGATCCTGGGCAAGTCACTTTCTGACTGTTTCCCCTCTAACACTTTGTCTTCTGCTTAGATTGTACGGACTGGGGACTGTGGGCGAGATATTTAGGTGCCTAATATTGCAGATAGGTGCCTAGTGGGTTTTTGAAAAGTACCTGCTCAGGCTAGATCGCTAACTCCAGTTGATGTACATCATGGCATTTAGGTGCCTTTTTGGAAATCTCATGAGGTGTTTATCTGCATCTTTAGGACTCTAAATACCTTTGAAAATCTGGCCATGTGCCTACCTCAGCCGGGCCTTGATTTTAGTCGGAGTCTGTAGGGGCAAATACTAGGCTTTAGATCACAGGGGGAAAGTTCACAAAGTCATGCGGGATTTGTGAACCCCCAAAAGAGTTTGATAGGTTCTCAAAACCTGGCCACTGTGAGGTTCAGCCATTCCATTGTCTCTGGGGAACAATAAACTGCAGCTCTGTTTAACCTGCCACTGTCCATCAGCAAAGCTTAAAGCATCTGGAGTACAAAGTGTGAACCTTTTTTGTTGCTGGTAGATTGCCACAAGATAGAGACCATGTAGTCTGTTGCTGTATTGTGCTAGGGTAAAAATATAATTCGCTGTGCTACCAAAGGCATTAACACTTTGAGGAGTCAGCAAATCAGCAACAGTGGTTAAACTCATTAGCTTTAGGTTAACTCCCATTGTGAAGCTCCTGGCTTCACATCAGAGGGTAATAAAGCACTGAGCGCATCGTAATGACTGTTATGATCAGGAAATTTGGGACATGTGTCATTACAGAGAACAAACAGAGGCAGCAGAGGTGTCGGCCAATAATGCTGCTGAGGGTTCGGTGCCATTCCCTCCCCCCGCTTATGCACTTTATCAGCTTTTCCTCCCACTTTGGAGGCAAACAAAGTCTGGCCCCTACCTGAGGGTCAGGAGAGATGAGAAACAGTGTTACACAGGATATTCCCAGCATTTTCAATGCTTCCTTTTCAGTGCGTTACGAACGTCTGACTGACATGTCCTATCAAAAGCGCTCTGGGTTCCCGCGGGAGCAGTGTGGCCATAAAACTCACAAACATAATAATAACAAAGTCATAAATTCTGACCTGTGGTACAGTACGAGTCGAATAACAGCTCCCCAGCTGTGGAATATATGCCCTTGTTATGTGAAGATGGCAGACCTCGGGGGCGAAGTTCATGTCATATTTGTCCCATCATGTAGCGCCAGACCTGTTTGATAAGCTCACAGCAGCCAAAATCCCAAGCGGTAGGACAGACGCCCAGCAATGTTTTCAATCTGTTAAGATTTACTGCTTATTTTGGAAGGGCTTTTAAAATATATATATATATATATATATCCAGTGAGGGGCAGAAAATGGAGTCTGGCAACAAATGTGTGATACTGTAAGACATCCACAGCTTCCCAAGATGTATTGACTTAGAGGTTCGCCCTTTGCACTGCCAACCTCTTTGAGACATTTGGGGATAGATGCGCCCTCCTGCCCCCACAAAAAGCAGATGGAATCTCCCCAGTTAATTCCTGTTTATGGGTGTCATTCACCCTAACTCAGGAGGTCTGCTCCGGACCCTACACACCTCTCAGTACTTCCATAAGGGCTCAAGAGGAGCACAGAGCCTTAGGATGAGTTCCGTTCGGCGGTGATTTTCTCCCTACATGACTGTGGTGGGGTTTACAGAACCCTCACAAAGGTTAAAGGAGTGGTGGAGCGTTATGGGGCCAAGAAGCCCCCATCCCTCAAGAGCTGCCAGGTACGCTCCCTATGGAGGACTGGTTTAATAGGGAGCTGTGGCAGTCAGGTGTGGGGAGAGAAGGCGAGGCTGGCTGGAAGAAGGCAGACGGTGTTAGTTTCTGAGGCAGAGAAGGGGCAGGACTGAAACTGGGAGTAAGACTCAAACAGGAGCCTGACCCCCATCCTTGTTCTCCCCTTTTCCTTGATTAGGGGGGGAAACTGGACACTGAGAGGTATGTCTACACCAATGTTCCCTCTAATTTTTGACAGGCTGTGTGCGCCAAAAATGTCTTCTGTGCAAATTGTTGTGCACCTGTGCAAATTTTTGTGCGTGCGGTGTTTTGCCGTGTGCGCGCGCACACGCGCACAGCTTAGAGGGAACAGTGGTACACTGTAGTTAAATGATTGTGGCTGGCATGTGCTGGCTGACTCAGGCTCCCGGGGCTCAGGCTGGGTGGGGGGCTGTAAAATTACAATGATGATGTTTTGGCTTTGGCTGGAGCCTGAGCCCTGGGATCCTGTCCTGCCTGAGATATCCTGGGGGAGTGTGGTGGGTTTTTTTGGGGGGGGGGAAGATTGAGACTAACCAGGACTAACTGGGCCCCTGAGACTTCCAAGACTCAGAGAGGCTGTGTGTCCACGGTCTGACCACTAGGTCTGCTGGTCCCCAAGTGGAGCCTGCTACAATGACATAGCCATGCTTGGTAAGCTGCAACTCTGGTAAATCCTGCTGGTCTAAAAGAGTGAGTCCAGGGCATGGAAAATCCACTGATCTGTTTTGACAAGAGATCATGGAGTCTAGTGGCTAAAGTGTCAGCCTTATATATGTACTCAGAATCCCAACAATGAATACCTCCAGAGACAGGGAGGGAGAGGGGTAGCTCTCCATTGGCAGAGGGAAGGGTAAGATGGCCTGGTTTGTCTTTTTTCCCCTTCTCTAATAGTTGGGAGGAAACACGTCTACTTTCAGTGAGCATAATCCACTGGGCTGTGGGAGTACAGTGACTGATATATGGACATATCCAAACCCTGCCCAGACCTCATTCCCATGTACCCCTCTTCACTGCTCAGCAGTGACACAGTCCACTCTCATATTCCTCCTTTTCTTACCCTTCTGCTTTCACTCAGTGTCGTTATATAGACTGACAGACAAGGAAGGCGGTCCGGGAATGACTGAATTGCCAACAAAGCAGTCAATCTGTCTCATTTAAGGACATCTTAGGCATGGAATGTGAATTTCCAAAGGTTCCCTTCTCTTCAGAAATTGCCAAATTCTAGAAGGTCTTCAATTTCCATCACTGATTTCTCCTGTTGCTATGAATAATGCTGACATTTATACATGCTCCCTTTTCTCTAACACCTTGCTTGGGAGGAGGGTACTTTGAGTGTTTATAATAACAAAGCTTAGCTCCATATCACACTTTTCCACTTCAAAGAGCTGGGCAAACAGTCACAACTTAATCCTCAGCATGCCCCCCTGTGAAGTAGGTAGGTATTTGTACTGCAGCTGTTCGAAAGGCATCTGTTTTGATTTGAAGAAATGTGGGGCACCTCCTTGCGAAGCAGCCCTTGTACTGTGTATCATTCCAGGGGTTCAAAGTAGCTCTGATTCCACCTGGTGAAGGATCCTCCATGTCAGAGGGAATATGCAGCTGAGGTAGAGGCTCCTCCAAGCCTCTGGTAAAGGGGGAATATCCAGCAGAAAAAGGGAGCTTGGCTGGGGTATCTTTGTCCTAGCAAAACCTGTTGGTCAGAACGGCCTCTTTGGACCATAGGCACCTGGTCATCAATTAGAAAGGCCCTAAAGCTGCTGACATTTATCAGGGGACCAGACTGAACCATGAGCAATCCAGAACCGGGGGGAAAAGGTGATTATGGGCGGCTGCTAGAGTGTGCTGTTCTCCTGGAGCCTCTGGGATGAGAGAGAGCCAAGAACCTGATCTCTTATGCTCATTAAACACTCCATGGTATTTTCCCTGACGGTTGGGTATTAGCTCTGTTGTCAAGGCAAGTATCTAGTCTGAGAAAACGCATCATGCTTTTACAAATTGGCCATACATAATTCATCTTCACTTCCTGGCCTGAGCAATTCTATGCTGCTGTGACATTTAAACTCCAGTTATGTTCTACTCCAAAGGTGGGTGCATTTCAGTGGTTAATGGGGTGAGTTCAATGCATGTGTGAAGTGACTTTCTCTTATACTACACTAGAATTTGGTCCATATTATGGATTCTTTAGAGTGAAAAGTACCACCTATTTTAAATGATTACAGTTGTCACATCAGTGAGTGCTAAAATAAGGATATTGATATTTATTAGTTTCTCGTTTCGTTTTACTTTGCCTCCCTTTGCCAGTGTCTGTTGTTCAGAAGCTAGTTATCACAGGTTTGAATGGGCTATTTCACCGCAAAGCTGCTCCATAAGGGATCATCGCCCAATAACTGGGTGGTGTGCCAGGAATGGTCATTCCTGATATCTCCTGTGAGTTCTCTCTAGAGGCCACCCACTCCAAAGACTGTATGCCCTTTCAAAAGGTAGTCCTGTGAAGAGATGATCATTGACCCATGGACCCAGAGTGCAATCTGCTTTTTAGGTACTAATCAGGAATAGCAAGAGATACAGTAAAGCAAGAGAACACTTTTATATTTATATATATATATTCCTTGTTTTTGGTTTTGCTGTTATAAAACTTGTATAAATAAGCCAGGACTGTTTCAGTTAAAAAAAAAACCTGATCTAATTTTAAGAGACTTGGAAGATCATTAAAATTTCATAACAGGAAAAAAAGTTGTCCGCTTACAAGGTCTCTAGTGTTTAAAGAGCAAGAGACAAAGCTGCTGAGTCGTATATTCCAGTTTATCCTGTGGAATAGGAAGGAATGGCCCCAGATGTAATTATAAGTGAGTGGTGCACAGAAAGAGTGGAAAAGCCTCAGGAAATCTGAATGTCTAAGAACTTTTCGCCAGCAATTAATCAGTTCTCCTGGGTGTACAGTATGTGCTTTTTTGTCTGTTTGTTTATTTATTGCAAACTTCCTCAATTGTAACATATTTAGTTTTGTCAAATTTTGGATGTAAAGTTTTTTCTCTGTCTGCTTCTGAAATTCAGTGCCGTAAAAGCAATAAACATGTATGAAATGTGCAGCTTTTTTTGTGAGTTACTGAACTGAAATCTACAGTATGAAGTTTCATTGCTGGACTGAGGACTTGTTGACTTTTGAGTTTTATCAACCGAGCAAGCACCATGAGAGTGAGATTAAAGAAAAAATAGTGTCTGATTTCTGTTTTATATTTCTTTAACAAGCAAAAGAACACCAGGTCAGATATTTACAAAGATGTGTCAGGATAATGTTCAGATATTTTGGATTTGTAGAATTTTCAAGAAATATGTGCTGTTCCTGTTCTTTACCTCTACTTTTTAAAAAAACCATTAACATTAAAAAAGCCAATTTAGATGAAACCTGAAAAATACATAAAATAGCAAAGCCTGCAAAGTCTTTCTTTGACAAATGACTCTAGATTTGAAGAAAAAACAATCATACCATAATACATCTTAAATTTAATAACTGGTATGTTACTGCAATACAGAGTATAATTTATACTGTATTATAGCCTGGTTTATAAATACACCTGATCCCTCTTAGTCATTGTATAATGATTTTAAAAGATCATTAATATTAAATGGCTTGCTATATTTTATACCATATTTATTCATGATCACAAACCCTTATTATATTATATTTTGTAATGAACCTATATTTATATCGTTAACTGTTATTTGTACCATTTTACAGCACTAAACATGTAGGTTAAAATCTTTCAACTTTATTTTCTATTCCACATTTTCCCCATTATCTAGCTGTCTATTTTTTACAAGAGATACTGAAATTTTTTTTCTTACTTACCATTTCCTATTTTAAAAGTGATTTCTAGAAAACTTAAAACTAAATATCAAATGCAAGAAGAATGCATGTAATGAGAATTTTACATAGATAAATTATTGATTTTTGTTTAAAAAATAGCGGATTATAATTCAAATCCTATTTTATCTCTATATAAAATTGGATAATTATGGGTGGAATTTTCAAAAGTGTCTAATTTGAGAGCACAAGTCCTATTGACATTTAATAGGATTGGTGATCCTAAATCACTCAAGTACATATGAAAATCCCACCTGATTATTCTAAAACCTAAACCTATCCCCTATTTGTCCATCCCAGGAGGGGGGATTGGTTGTTTTTTATTATGTCCAGATTCTCGTCCCATTTTTTCCATTTTGTTTACTGGCAATAAGTGAGACACTGTTTTTTCAATCCTTATTTACAGGGTTATAAAAACGAAACATAAGCAGTTATTCCATAAAGAATATCAAGGGAGGTATATTGATTTATGACTCTACATCTGCAAAGAAGTGTATTCATTTGATAGGTTTAAATGAAGTAAAGATAAACATGAAATGACAGCTCTGAGTGCTTTATTGTTCTGATCATGTGTATGTAGCTATCCCATTGATTTTAATGGGACTTTTCCAGATAGTAACTGATCCAACTTGCATTGCGGTCTGACTATATGGGAGCAGATCAGTGGAGTGCTTACAGGATTGGATTCTATATTTTCATAAGGGCCTGCATCTTATTAATTTATGAGATAGGAAATTTATATCCTTTCAGTTGTTTAGACTATAGACGCAGAATTTGTTTTTATGCTGTAATGTTATCTTTTTCTGTATGATTTAATATTTATCAGTGGTTTTGTGTATACCACAAGTTTTTAACTCTTAAACAAATGAACCCCTAGGGATTGATGAGAGGATGTAAAAAAAAATGAACCTTTTAACCCAGGATCTGACTTGACTTTAAAAAAAGTTAATTTAGGGCTTGATACTGAACAAACTCCTGGGGTGAGCAGTCTCCTCAAATCCCACTCAATTCACTGGGAGTCGAGGAAGCCCAGTGCTGTATAGGGATACTCAATGAATTGAAGGGTCAAGACCCAATATTATACTTTTGAGCCTATTTCTCCTTTTCTTTGATTTGGCGTTACCGGTTATTTTTCTTCTTGTGATCGTTTTTCATACTGAACAACCCGGGAAAACTCTAATCTATTTACTCTGTTCTTGAAGGCATTTATTTTTTATATGCTGAGACAGAAAGCAGTTTGGGAAAGGAAGTATGTTTTCACAGCATCTTGCACAGTGGGGTCCAAATTCTGACTGAGGGGCTACTGTCATTCAATCAATAATTTTCCTTTTGAGACAACCTCATTCTTGAGTGTTAATCGCCCTCAAGCAAGTAGAAGGGGGGGAAGAATACAGTGAGTGCTGCTTCTGGTTTCAGAGATATTATCAGTGCTGTTAGCATTCTACATCTTATAATTATAGGGTTTGGGTTCTCAGCCTGGATGTTGTGATCACCCTCCCCACATTGTTAAATGTGAAGGAGTCCTGACTAGATCCTGGCTAGATGGGAAGGGTGTCCTGGTATGGAGAAATTAATGGGAGAAGGGAATCCATTATGGAAAAGATTTGAGAACTGCTGGTATAAGGAGCATCTCTCAGATCAGCAGAATCTTTCAAAATGGAAGAAACTTTTTAAGGGTGGCTAGAGTATACCTTGCTTAGAGCAACATTTTAATGCACTTACAAAGAATTTTTAGGAGCGCTTATTGGCAGATGCCATAAATGTTGTCAGCGAAGTTGGGCTTCTGAACTCTGCAACCCAGGATAATTGTGGGCGCAGAAAGTTTCTTGTCTGTGCAATCATCCAGTTCGCATCTGCAAATGCTAGCATTCATTGTAGCGCCTGTGTGTACGATTGCCTGATTTGCACACACACACGGGATTTTGCTCCCACAAATAGGTGCACCCCCTGCTAGAAGTCATTGAGAAATGTAGCAATTGGGGCCAAATTCATTAGGGGTGAAATAAAACTAAGAATCAGTGACTGTTGTGCTAGAATCAGTCCTGGGTTGTTCAGGTTTAGGCAGGCCTAGCCCAGGGGCTCCTAGTGGTAAAAAGTTCAAAAATGGGAGGAGCTACCTAGTGGAGAAGCATAGCTAAGTGAAACATCAGTATCCCCATCATGGTGCTGTGATCATTGACTGCCCATATGTGGGGATTAATCCTCTCTTTGAATCCCACCACTGCCTGCCCCACTGTCTATCACATCAAATATAAGCTACTTGTCTTAACTTTCAAGGCCCTTCGTGGGATACCCTGCCTATCATCTCTTCTTCATGTCAAAAGGTCGATTCCTGCCTTCGGTCGGTCTGTGATACCAGCCTCCATCATGTACATTTTACATTTGCAAATAAGCACCTTTATGCTTTCTCCCATGCTGCCTCTCATGCCTGGGAGGAGCTCAGGAGCAGCAGAAGGTCCCTAAAAGTGAGGGGCTCACCGGAGACTGAATCGTGGCCCCGCTCCCCTGCGCCACCCCTTTCCCCCCCGAGACCTTGCCCCTGCTCTGCCCTTCCCCCAAAACCCTGCCCTCGCACCTTCCCTTCCCCCAATGCCCCACTCCAGCACTGCCTCTCCCCCTCCAAGACACCACCTCCCTCACAGTCCTCTTCGCCCCTCCCCACCCTCGTCGCTCACCCTTATGGGCGATAAAAAGTGGGAGGGGCCATAGCCTCCTGGGCCCCCTCGGAAGAGCTCCCTATAAACCTCAGCAACAGTACTCATTATCCTCCTCCAAACCCTTACTTTAAATTCTCCTTTGCCATGATACCTATAAATAAAGACAGACAGACAATCTCTGGGGTGCTGCTGTGCAGACAGCACTGCCTATCATTCTGGCCAAGACTGTCTCATTGTTTCCCTGTACGCCCCTCTCCGTCAGGCTGTATCCATCTGTTGTCTCTTGTCTTATACTTGTAATGCCCCCTTTCCTCTCTGGGTTACTCGGGAGCCGGCAACACTCACCTGGGTGCCTGATGTTGTTCACCTTAAAGGAGATCCTGAGTTATCCCAGTGTTGATGTTGGATAGGTGGGGATCCTCTATCCACCCCTCTGCTGCAGTCCCTTTACTCCTAAAGGAATTTACAATTGGCAGTGCCTTCTCCTGGCTGAGCCCTGTACACACTCAATGGTGTGCCTTGGGAACCTCCAGGAATAAACCTATTATTATTTATTATTAGAATAATATAATCTGTGGCATGGGTGTAACTCAAAATACCAATTATGAATAATATACCTCCAATATGCCTAAATTAGAGTTAACACTCCTTTACTTAACAATTTAAAACACAGGGTATAAGAGACTGGGCTGGTCCACACTAGGGGGCAGGATCGATCTAAGATACTTCGACTTCAGCTACGCTATTCACGTAGCTGAAGTTGCATATCTTAGATCGAATTACAAAGTACTTACTTCGGGTCCACACGTCGCAGGCGGGCTCCCCCGTCGACTCCGCTTACTCCTCGTGCCGAGCTGGAGTTCCGGAGTCGACGGGGTGCGCTTCTGGGATCGATTTATCATGTCTATATGAGACGCGATAAATCGATCCCAGAACATCGATCGCTACCCGCTGAATCGGGCGGGTAGTGTGGATGTACCCTAAGATTATATGTCACTACTCATTTAAATCCACAGGGGCAGTTGAATAAAATCAATTAACAAATATAATATACAATAATAATTGAAACGTATTTAACTGGCATTTACCCACCCCGGAGTGTACACTCCTCTGGATTTCAGAGTCCTAGACGCTTGCGTGGGCACGCTGGAAGATCTGCAGCTGGGGACAGTGCTCTGGTTCTGTGTATCAGTCCAGCCAAGGCAAGAAGCCGCACAAACCCGCTGACGATTGGAGCTGGCCCCACCAAATGTCATCAGCTCTGGGTCCTGAGTCGGTGGGAAGATCACTCTGCCTCTCCTCAGGCTCAGACTCGGTCTCTCTGCTGTGCCCCTTCCCTTGCAAGTACTTTCCCAGGCCAGAGTGGGGGCTACTCGCAGTCTTTCTGTGCAGGCCCAGCTCAGTCAGCTCCAGGCCCAGCAACAGTCTCTGCCCTGGCTCCAGTGAAGCCGCCAACAGCCTCTGAGGCTCCCTGCTCCATCAAAGCCCCAGCAGGCTCCCAGGAGCAGCTTCTGGCTTCCTAGCAGCAGTTCCTGGTATGGACAGAGCTCCAGACCAGCAATCTCACTCCTCTTCCCAAAATGGAGCCCACCGCCTGCTCTTCCTGCACCAGGAAGTTTCTCCCTCTTTCCCCAAGGCATCGTGGGAGTTGTCATCTCTAAGGCTAGATTGCAGCACACAGGCTTTTCCCCGGACCACTCCCAATAAAGCTCATAGGACCCTCTAGTAAATGGTGCCTACATCGTTAAAGCCGAAGTGTTTTGGGACAAGGACTGTCTTTTTGTTCTGTTTGTACAGTGCCTAGTCCTGGTCTAATATTGGGGTTCTTAGGTGCTACCTAAGTGCTGGGGTTCCTAGGTAAATGATAAAAAGGGTGAAATCGGCAACCTCCCATTCCAGCACCAGTAAATAAATCCCATTTTGTCTTAGTTTTTATTCAGTGGAAAAGCATCTCCAGCTGTAAGAGGCGTGTTCTTCAACAACTACACTGCAGCCATACAAATTCAAGTTTTCAGCAGGGCACTAGACTGACACACATACACACATACACACACACACACACACAATTATAGTCACTCGCTCGTACCTCTCTTCCCTTTAATCCTTACAACCAACTCATTATTCTGGAAAATTCAGTTTGGCTTTGTTTAATGTATTGTCCCTGCACCAGGCTGTGGTAACTGGAAGAGCAAAAGAGCTGACCCTGTTTGTGGACGGGCAAAACATCCTATGGTCTGATAAGCCCTCCTTTTCATTGCACTACCTGTTAAAATCTCTAATTCTCAGGCATTTTCTTCCATATTAGCATTATTATTACAAGAGCACCCCTGGATCCCTGTCGAGGATCTGTGCCCCCGGTTGCTAGAGACTGTAAATATAACAAAGACAATCCGTGCCCCAGAGAAGTCACAGCCTACCCAACAGACAGGATGCAATGGGGGGGTGAAATAGACAAATAAGACAATAGTGGGTTTGGAGAGTAATGGAAATAGGGTAACCAGATGTCCCAATTTTATAGGGACAGTCCCGATTTTTTGGGTCTTTTTCTTATATAGGCTCCTATTACCCCCCACCCCCTGTACCAATTTTTCACACTTGCTGTCTGGTCACCCTAAATGTAAAAATAAAATGAACAGAGTTAGCAGAGAGACAGAAATCACAGCCTGCCACTTCATATTCAGTATATTGTTTCCTTTCATTTGCTGAAAGAACCTCACCTCCACTGAGATTTATTACTTAATGATGTGTGTGAATTTTACTGCTCTTTGTTTTGCTTTTCTGTAGCACCAGGTGGGAAATTTAGAAGGACAACTAGCCATGGATGCCTGATTCCACAATGACTCCAAATGGAGAAAGATACTGAAACCTGCAAGTCCAAGTCATTAAGGGCCTGATGTACTGCCTTCAGCCGCTAAGAAATGAACAAGGATGGGGGGAAAGCATTTGAATTAACAGCATGAAAAGAGCCAGCTTAAAATGTAACCTTGTAAAGCCTTTGGAAACTGAACATGGATGTTCCATTTTAGTTGGGTAGAATGCGTTTAGATACAAACAATGATTAGAAATCCCATATATATAAGCCCACTTGTATGTAGTTTATTATTCTATGGTTTTCCCTTAGAAGAATATGGTTATTCAGGCGTCATTGTGACTTGTCTCTTATTTGTATTTCATGTTGAGTCCACTGCACAGCCCTTCAATTCTCAGCGAAATAGGGACGCATAAGGATGCTTTCCCTTGACAGTTATCCCAACTAGACAACATGGCTGCTGTGGCTGAGGGTTGTGACAGTGGCATGGAGTAAAACTAAAAACATCTTTTCTCCTTCCCTCCAGCTCAATACTCCCTACTTAAGAGGGCTGGAGTCAAAAGACGGCAGATGGTTATGTTGTGTTAGAACAGGAAAATGGACAGCAGGCCCCTAACCTGAGTGTGTGTCTCTATCATGATGAAGCGACAAAGGGTGCTGTGGCACCTTATAGACTAACAGAGGTATTGAAGCATAAGCTTTCGTGGGTCAATACCCACTTCTTCGGATGCAAGCAGTGGAAAAACTATCATGATGTTTCCCTGCCCTTTGCCCAGTTAGCCCTGTATGGTGGGCCATAATTGCATAATGTGCACAAGAGAAATAACACAAGATAGCTCATGACGTACCCCAAACTGTGAGCAAAAGGGTATTAAATCCTCTCCAAACACAGTGGGCCCGTAACATTTCGAAAGGGGGCGTTATTTAAAAAGCAATAAACCTCAGTGCATTTTGTTGTTCTTCAAACCCCACTGTGCTTTTGAAAACATGTTTGCTCAGCCATACTTTTGATCTATCAAGAGAACCCACTATCCAGCATGACCGATGCAGAGAACTGGTGCTTAACACTTAAACAGGGAATCTTGCATGAACTGGCCCATCTCCAAAGCAGAGCTGAATGATATGGATACACCTCCTGATTCTGGATTGGCTGCCAATTGAAAACTGGGTCCCTTTTGAAAAAAACCCTAATTTTCCATGCCATGAGTGGACAACAGAACAATTATTCCAAGGACTAATTCTATTTATGCTCCCCACCACGCTATGTTCCCAAACACTTTCGTTTATGGAGGCAGGGGTCATGTAGTGATTGTAAAAGAACCCAATGGAAAAGGAATTTGTCACTGGCAGAAAGCAGAGCTCCACATTCCTGGGCTATTTTGATGTATCTTTAATATAGTAAGGTGCTCACATACTAAGGTAATGAGCTCCACAGAAATGCAAATAACTATAAATCAAGAGGCAGATTTACTGGTATGCTCCAGCCGTTTTACGCCACACCTTTGGTGCAAATCTGTTATCAATCTGGTTTAACCAGCCAGTTAAACCAGTTCAGGGTGATTTTACTTCTCCAGATCAGCACAAAGCAGCCAGACCATACTGGTGAATTTTGCCCTAAATACATTTGATAACATAGGACTAGTTGCACTACATCAGACCCAAGGTCCATCAAGTTCCATGTCTCCAGAACACTATGCAAAAAACCTGATCCGTACAACACCTGTGTGAGTAATTAAACACCCATTTGACAGATGGAGAAATAGAAGTCGAGAGGTCAAGTGATCTAGCTAGGGCCATGCAGTGAGAATCTGGCTGAGGTGACATGAGAACTCCTCCTTGCCAGCTTTATGTTGAGTTCAATGGGCAATGTTGCTTTCAGAGCCACCGAGCATGAAGAAACATGTTTCTTGCGTTATCAAATCATGACAAATATTAAATATTAAAATGGAAGATGTCTTCCTTTTTTTCTTTTTGTAAAGTTTGTGTCTGTCATTTCTTATGCTGTTATATATGAAACAGCATTGGGACCTTGTTATGAAAGCAGGCATTTGTTATTTGGTTAATTTAAATGCCACGATAAATGGAGGTTTTGTGGCCTGGGAAAAAATGAACAAACTGAAAAAGTCACTTATTCCTATTATTGTTTTGACCCAATGAGAATTAATGTCAGATATGTGAATGGTTTCATGGTGAAATTCCTTGAAGGACATGTGACTTTGGTTCACACTGCAGCATCTGCCTTGTTTCTAACTGTTGGCTCTCAAAGTCAGAACCTTAGATGATGTAATAGTCAGACATATGCCAACTTCAGAGCAGTTGCAATTTCCTTCCAGGAAATAAAGGAATCTTTCCCCATCCTCTTGTAAATGCCATTTCCAAATCATCTTGCTAAGGAGAGATGATTATTGACATGCCTTGAACAGCATTGATTCCTATATGTGTCCATGGGTTGTACTGCACACTAGATAGAACATAAATCTATCAGCTGCCCTGGAACCAAAAGAGAAAACAAATATATGAACATCTACAGGATGATAGAAACATGAGCCTGGGATTACAAAGAGCAAGTCATGCCAGATGAACTTTATTCTTTATTTTCTTTTAAATAAAATGATAAAAGTACAAATTATTGAATTAGCAGATGACAGGACACCAGTAGACATAATGGCCCAGCCCACTTGGCCTTTCCTCTCCTCTGATTCTCAGTTCCCTTTCTCCCAAACAGGTCTCTTAATATAACACAGAGCTGCCCACAACTGCCCTAAATTGCCCCAGCTGCCAACAGCCCCAAGGGGGTGCTTTGGTAGCTGGAGTTCAATAGAGTTGGCAGCAGGGAGGAGTAGTGCTGTAGAAATCTCAGGATTGGCGCTCTGCCACCAGAAGATCTCCCTGAAATGGATTGACCCTCCTATGGCAGGTATGCCGGCTTTAATTGGCCAGCAGTGACATGTACATCATCACCAGCAATCTGGGCAAATCTGTCTGGATTTTAGTGAAGCTTTGGTAGTCTCGTAAAATGTTGAAAGATTAATCTAAACTGGTCTGGATATAAGCACTCACCTGTGGTCTCCGAGCTCACTGAAGTATTATAAACAAGAGGTAATGATAAAAGGCAGCATGTCAGATTGGGGGAGATGTTCCAAAGGAATTGGAGTTAAGGCTAAATTTATTTAATGTATTCATTAATAAACTGGAAGAAGAGGCAAACATGTTAATTACATTCTCAAATGAATGAGAAATGTTACAAGCATCAGTGAAGACACAGGAACAAAACATGGAAGCTAGAAATCCTGGCAGGAAGTAAAATGTTATTTGTCCTAAAAGAAAACAACTAGTTAATACAAATCAAGAGCCCAAACACATTTATGCAGAAAGAACTGTAAAGGCAGATAGCGGACAGAGAATTTGATCTGAGCTTGTCATGTGATATGGCAGCAAAAATAAGCCAGATGTGATTTAGAGGCTCCAGAGGCGGAGATGGAATATCATTCCAGAGGGGGTGATAGCTTGTCTGAACAGGGTACATACAATAGTGTGTTCCATTATGACCACATCAATACTGGGAAGTTATCAACAAACTGAAGAGAATTCAGAGAAGAGTAATAAAAATGATGAACGGTCTAGAGGGATTGATTTATAAGAAAAGATTAAAAGAACTATGTATAAATTGGCCAAATTATGTCTAAGAGAGGATGTGTTGACTGTCTTGCATGTATATGAATGTTGTAAAACATAAAGGAAGGAAAGGAATTGTTTGGTCGGCATAAGGGGAAATTTAGGAGATGAAATTAAGCAAATGAAAATTCTGAATGAATAATAGGAACATTTCCTAATGGTAAACTCTATTCAATTTTGCATAACATTTTATATAAGCTGGTCGGAACAAAACATTTCAACATTTCTTGGATCTCCGTTATTAAGGAGATTTGGCTCGTAATGCTTCTCTGAGCGAAGCAAGTAGCAAAAACAATCAATAACAAACTTAATGGAAAGGAATTAGCTCTCTTTGTTTATTGTTGTAGGAGACCAACAATTTTTGAAAGGCCTGCCAATGGGCTAGTTATTAAAAATGTACTGAATGCACCCAAAAAGCTCTCAGTCCCAAATGTATATGCGTGTTTGTATGCTAATGGCTGCATTCCCGCGCTTTCAGTGTTCCAAAATATTTCAGAGCAAACTCTGCCAGCATGAATTGCTTGTGCACTGTAATAGCAAGAGTACTAGGAAACTGACAAAAGAGGAAAACATCTTGATTTATTATCTCAGTTCAAACTTCTGGTGACATATGATGGGCAGTTGGGGTCAGATTTTTAAAGTGGCTTCAACCAGACTTCCAAATTATGGGCCCAAGTTTGGGGACCTAATTTTTTTGCAAGTGTAACTTGCGCCTTAGCTACATGTTGGTATCTGTGTATTAGTCTTAGTGTTTAAAACTCAGTAGTGCCCACATGCCCCATTAGCCAAAGTGTACCGTTCTGCTAGGTTCTGGTCAAAGACCTAGGAAGAGACAAACCCAGTATTCTGAAGCGTTTACGTTCTAAGAAGACAACACACAATGGGTTGAGGAAGGGATACTTGCCAAAACTGGGACTGTTAAGATCTTAACGTGACAATCTACAATTTAACGTATAATTCTAGCACTAAAACAGTGACAAAAATATGATAATCATAAAAGATGGAAGTCTGAAGCATCCCTTGCAGACTAGTTGGGTGAGATGTCAAATACCGAGTTAGTGGAGAAATTAAGATTATTTAGGAGAAGTAACAGGAAATAAATACGTGCGGAAGTCACATTAAAAGTTATACAATCCAAGGCACTATTACACACCTATAAATACATTTTTTCCCAAAGCCCCTCTGTATAAATTAAAATCACCTATTGCATCAGTTGTCTCCACTGCACCTTCTTGACAGCTTAGGTCATTATCCTACACCCATTTTGGAGAGCTTATAATTATGAAATGACACTCAGAAAATGTCTGTGTATATTATAGCCCTGTTTGTTAGAATGTTGTATATTGTCTGATTTTTAAAAGTATTTTAAAATACTGTATTTTAAAATTATTTTAAATATAGAACTACGTGTTAATTTAATATTAAATTTTAAATATTTTAAAATATTCTGATTTTTTTAAAGAGGGGCTGAGAATCTAGAACCCCCACTGAAGTCAAAGTGGGGAAATGATAGGTGTCCAACACTTCTGCAGATCTATCTGTATTAATTTAGGTGTATAGCTTTGGTCACTCCACTTTGAACATTTGAGGCCTGTACTTTTAAGCAAGGAATTATTTGTTCAGGTTCCAGGTTTGCTGCAGTCCTGTGAACTGGTGGTAACTGGCTTCATTTCATCTACGCCGATTGTGTCAAGACTTGAAAATTTTCATATTTCAAAGAGTGTTATGATTTTAAAAAATCACAAACAGGAAAGTATTTATATACATGGAGCTCTTGCTGTGCACTACATTATCCACTTAGAATCATATTTCAGAAATAAGCTGTAAACACTTGGATGAAAGAATTGGACACTTCTATTGCCCCCTGACAGTGAGGTTTTGTTTAATTGGCCAACTTGGCTTTGGAATGTAACTTTCCCCTCTGTTCTTCCTATATTATATCATTTGAACTTGGGATGGAATGCATTTGTTTGTCTTTATGCCGGAAAAAAGAGGAAATCATATTAAAATGGATAAATAAATACATTTACCAAAAAATGCTCATTCAGTTCTAAACCAAATATATGCTCCGAATTAGATTCTTATTAAACTGGGATTATTTTATTTATTTTTTGGTTGGGATCTTAATCAATTTCCACCTGCACTGACTATAGCTTATTTAAAGTCAAAATGCAAAAAAGCTTTTACCTATCAAGACTTTAATTAAAGATTAATTAAATATTTTCACAGTGCTTTGAAGACATAAAAACACTTTGTAAGTGGTAAGCATATAAAGATTCGCGTTTGTTTCTCCTGCAACGATAGCATCAGGAATATTAAGTACAAGTCTGGGGTTCATAAAGTTTCCACTGAATCAAGTAGAGGGCTTATTGTCAGAATTCCTATCAGAGCTTATGACACCAACAACAGAGAAACCCAGAGCCCTGATCTCAGGACTTGGCAACTACATAAAGGTGATTTGTAATATATTCCATGAAGCTGAAATCCATCCTGGTTTGAAAGGATTAATACAAGACCCTCCCACAAATTAGACCTTAGTCTGGGGCCACATAGGAGGAGGGGGCTGGCAAAGATGTGGGGAGAGGGTTGCACACCATCTGTCAGTGGCTGTGTCAGCCCCAGAAATCGAAGGTGGGTGTCAACATTTCAATAGTGAATGAGAGATGATGGGCAGTGTGGGGATAGGCCGTGAGGGGTCTCGAAAGCAAAAACAAACAGCTTGTGTTTTGATGTACTAGAGAAGCGGGGGGAGCCTGTGGTGGGATTCAAAGAGAGGGGTTATGTGGTTAAAGCAACTGGCTAAGAGAATGATCTTTGTGGCAGCATTCTGCAGAAAGTACTGGAAACCTCATAAGTGCTTCCTTTCATTACATTTTGATCCTGCTTTCTATTGAGGTTTGAATAAGTTTTCCATAGATTTCTGATAAGCATCTGAATGTTTAGTAGTTTAGCAGAATCTGCACGCTACATTTGAGGTTTACCTGTCACTAATTGTAAATGGGCACTTCAATTTATGTTTCTTCCAGAGCACAAATATTCCGTGGAAAAAAATCACAGGATTTGAGAAGCGAGAAAGAGAGAGTGCAAGAGAGAAATAGTGAAATCTGTTCCTCATTTTCATTTTATATATTTCATATGGGATGCGAACCATTTATTCCATAGTAATTGCAGATGTTCGCCTGAGACTAATAATGTAGCTGGCAATAGCTTTATTGCTTTGCCACCAAAAGCTTCCCAGTAGCAATAAAAAGATAACAGAAACAATAGTTTCAACACATTCATATGTATTGTTACTCTGGAAGCACTCTAGCTTCTGATCTATCATGTAGACTTTTACCAAGTGTGTGTGAAGTCTAAACATTCTGTCATACCAGTGTTTAAAAGAATTATTCTGGTATTCCTTTTAATCACGCAAGCTCATAAATTTGCAGACAAATTCTGCCTTTCTTAAGATAGTATTGCTGCTTACTGTGTATTTTTAAAACGAAGCAGATTTTTTCAGACTTTCAATTTTTTGATCCACTCATTAATTAGATTAGATTTACTGGACTACAATTTAGGGATCCAATCCAAAATTTACTGAAGTCAGGGGAAGGCTCTCTGACTTCAATTCCTTTTGATCAAGCTCTAATTGAATAATATGAATGTAAATGGGATTTTAAGAAAATACATTTTACAATTCACCCATGCACTGTGGGATGTTATCAGAGATCATTTTATATTCCAGACAAGGTCACTTTCATATTGTGCCTTCAAAGTACCATATTTTTGTGACATTTTTCATAAGCAAATGGTATCATGCAGCCTGACTAAATCAATGCATCTGGAACATCTTGCAGTTCCTGACAGCTTTCCAATGGCTATATTTTGCTGCAACTGTACCTTTTGAAATTTTAGATGTAAATTAATAATAATGATTTTTAAAAAGAGTGCTTGTTTTTTGCCATGATAACTTGTACCCTTTATCTAATGATAAAAGAAACTGCTCTCACGATGGTAGAAGAAAATAATATATGGATAATATTTATGAAAACATTTCATACAAGGATACATTTTCAGCTAGATATACAGTATATGATGGTCTTGTAAACCACAAGAGCAGAGCTCATCTAAAATGTCATCGGATCCGTAAGATGGAATTTTCTTATGTTACAATTTAGGCTTTCCAATCATTCCTTTCTAACCCAACTGTCATACAAAAGAACCTTATTCTCTTTCCATGCATTGTTATATATTTATGTGTTTGGTACTGTAGCGTGAGATTAGGACATTTTTATTTGTAAAAGAACTCAGGGTTGGGGTTTTTTTATATATTCCATGTGGCAAAGAAGTCATTTTTTGGTACTGATATTCGCTGAAAGCAATAAGTTACTGTTTCGTGTTGTGTATCCCCTCTATCTCTGCATATCCTCAGAAGCCATATCCATCTAGCATATATACATATACATGTATTTTCTTAAAATGTCACTGAATTTAAACTGAAAATGAAAAGCACTGAATAACAATATGCAAATAAACAGATGAGTAATGCATGGTTTCTAGTTTCACAGATAACAATCTTGACTTTGCTTTTTGCCAAGGAACAATCTGAATCTCATGGAGACTTGTACCTCACATTTTTTCCATCCTCAGCACTGCTCCATGGTTGGTTTTACCTGGCTTTCTGTGGAGCTCATAATATGTTGAATCATTTGTCTGGCACTTAAGATGTTCAAAGGATTGTACAGACATTAGTTAATGAATCCCTTGTGAGGTAAGTGAGTTTGTACAGTTATCCCCATTTTACACCTAGAGAAACTCAGACTGTGAAGTTACTTGCCCTATGCCAGACAATGGATCAATGGCAAAGCCAGGCTTAGAACTCAGGTCTACTTGGCTCCTATCCCTGTGCTCATTCCAGCAGATCACACAGCTATTTCTGGTTTGGCTGGGACCCCCCACTCCCTTCCCTGGAGTTGAGAATGTTAATGGACCAAGATCCTGCATACCCAGTAATGAGGTTATCATTACTTCAATGTAAATTATATTCCGGGACAGCAGAACAGCTCCTAAAACTAGATCTGTTGCATTGCAAAGCACGAAAAGAAAAGCAATAAGAAGAATTATAACTCCATCTATCACCTGCTTTTAGTGGCAGGGCAGGCCAGCCATGAAAACACATCTACCAGCTCGTTATTAAAGGTTTGAAAAGCTTTCCTGGAATCATGATAAACGGGAAGTCAGGATAACTTACAATTCTCTTCAAACTGTCGATCTTAGGGTTTTTATATTGTCTCCCATTGCCATAGTATCTGAGCACCTTCCACTTAAAATCAATAGCCTGAGCACACTTTAATTAAATATGATGGACCTAGAGTATACCTCTCCCTCTCATAAACAGAAGTCTTAAGATCTGATATTTCATCAGTATATAGAATAATTTTGTGTTCTTTATCTGTTATCATGAGTCTTGGCTTACCTTCAATCCCAAAGTCTTTCGGAAAATGTATCTCTGTGCCCTATTGATCTTCTAAGTACATCAAGATGGCTATGAAATCTAGATAATTTCTGGTTCTGAGAGAACTGGCTCACTCATTGCTCCTATTCATTGTCAGGGAGGAAACGCCTTGGATATGGTTGGCCAGAAAAGCAGCAGCCAATGGAAGTAGCAGGTATCTTGCTATTGCTCAAACTCCCCCACCCCCCACCTCTTTTGCCTTCACCATGAATCTAAATTCCAAAGGAATCATCATTCTTCTGAGCAACTGAAGTGTGAGATTTCTGATTAATTGGGGGTAATCACTCCTTTCCTCTCCTGATCTTCAGTAGTGAGGCTGTTATTCCATATGATTTCCTTGGCCAATTTGCTTCATTCCCATTCCATTTGTGTAATACATTCTCTCTCCATTCAGGTCTCTGGAGTGTGGGAGGTTTAAAATAATAATTTTAAAAACACCTACAACTATGGGTTGCACTCTGATGTCAGTTACACTGGTGTAAATCAAGAGTATCACCATGGATTACAATGGAATTACAGCAGGGTGAGATGAGAATCATACCCTGTGACTCTAGAAATTATTTCTACCAAGAAGAAGAAAAAAAACCCCTACATAATTTAGGTTTTATTAGTCATCCCTTTCCAATCCAAATCTCCCCACAGAGGAGCCTTGTAAAAGTCTTGGCGCTCTTTTCCAGCTTTCCTTTTGTCAGACTACCCTACAAGAAAAATGAATTAGTGGTTCAATAGGCCATTGTTGAAGTCAAAAGGCTGTATCAGAATATCTGAAGTCTCTGAATACTAAAGAACATGTTTCAGACTAGAGCTCAGATTTTCTTCAGCAAATATTCCATCATCTTAAGCATCAACTATGGCAGATTCAATTTTACTGTGACTGGGATGTACATATTATATTTGAGATGGACCCAGACTGGGAAGTTCACCTCCATGGCTCGATCTGAACTCTCTCGGAGTTGGGCTGTGTTCAGAATTCTCAGGAGCTCAGAGATGGGTGTGGTTTGAAAATTTAAGATTTCTGTTTCAGAATTTTTGCAGAGGGAGGCCCAAGCCATGAATCTGGACTTGAAAATTTTAACCCACCAGTTTGTGCAGTCACATAATGTGTGTATATCTACATATAGATATAGGTAGAGAGATGTTCCTGAAGTAAGGCTTTACAGGGAGAAGGCTCCCACTGGTTCACATTTCCTGTATAGAGCACCTAGTTCCATTTTATTCAGCTCAGAAGCATTTTTTTAGGGTGTCTCTTCACACTAGGAGAACTATGAAGAGATACGTTACCTTCCCTCTAGCTTTTCTAGCCCTTGTTCAGTTCAGTACTATTAGGTAGTTGGTTGCTACAAGTACAATCTTGCTGCCAAGAATTAAGCAAGTTCCATTTCCCCCCTCAAATTTCCCTTAACAAATGGGCATGAAAAGTATTTCCAATTGCCATAGTGGGCTCATTAGTTACAGGTAGTACACTGATAAACGGTATGTCCTCAACACCAAAAGAACCCCTTGCGGATACATTGGACCCGTTCCTACTCTTAGAAAAGTCAATGGGAACAGGATTGGGCTCTGAAAAGGTATTATTCTTAATTTAAACATCAACGGTTTAACACGGTTGGTAATAATAACCTCTTGGACAATTCAAACTGAAATCTGTTTCCTTGCCGAATTTCTTTTCTCCCATCAGGCATGCAAACCGGTTTGTTATTCTTGGGTTGTTTTTGAGTGCTTTGGGCTGCACACACGGGTTTGTTATTGTTGGGTAGCTCAGGAGTGTTCGGCTGCACACCCTAACTAATTTGTTATTGAAGTGTTGCTCTGAGCGATCCCTTCCAGTATGTTACTGCAGGGTTGTTTGCTGAATTCTGGGCTGCTGTAGTTTTATTATTATTATTTATTATTACTGAAGTAATTCTTCTGTGAGCTTATTACCCACACAACTAAACATGAACAATGCAAGGTATTGGGGCTAATCAATCTTGATTAACCAAATTTTTTTTTAAAGACAGATTTTAAGAACTAGGAAACCTGTTTCTTACAATAATTCATTTAAAAATACCATTTCCTCCTCCTACCATATTCCCACACACTTATCATTTAAATATTACTTTTTATAGGTATCCTATCTGCCATCTTAACATTCCTGTCCCCTTGCCATCAGGAAAAAGTTCTTTATGGAATATTTCCTTTTAGGTTAATGCAAGAGCAAATAATTATGACCATTGATCTTTTCTTCTTCCCTTTTTTGCTGTTATATTCATTACAAAATTCCTCAATTAATATAATAAATGCATTTCTAAGCTTTCAGTTGCTAAGATTCACCTCATCCCTGCACTGGTGGAAGAGACAAATTGATATCTGATTAGATAAGAAATAACAGATAGCCAAGAAACAACTATTCAGTAGGATATAAAATAGGAGCAATAAAAAAGAAAACTGTAGAAAGATGTACACCATTGAATGAACATGTATTTTCCTTATCCCATGAACAGTACCACTGGTGATCAGTGGTATTTCAAGAATGGTGCATGCTGGGTCATGTCAGCAGTACAGGGAAGATGCCAATCATAGGATGGCCGCATTGTGGATCTACAAACTCTTTCAAAGCACAAAGTAAACCAACTGAAAACTTTGGTGAAATTCCTGCTAACAATCTCTTTTGCCACCATGCTTCTCCTACTAAAGCTAGGGTTGCCAACACTCCAGGATTGTCCTGGAGTCTCCAGGAATGAAAGATTAATCTTTAATGAAAGATTATGTCAGGCAATGAAACCTCCAGGAATACGTCAAAACCAAAATTGACAACCCTAACTAGAGCAGAGGCTGCTTTATGGATTGATTTATTTTTTTCTTAAGTCTGTCAGTTTTAGGAAAAACAGCTTTGCAGGTATAATAGGTGTAAGACCATTTGGAAGAGCTGAAATCAAATGGCTGCCAAACTAACAGCATTATTATTCATATCAGTCTTATGAATATTAATAAAGTAAAATAACTACAGTAGAACTCATAAACAATTCATATATTATATGTAGGATATAGATAGATATACATCCAGCAGTATGCATGCAAATGAACAGATATGGATTCAGTTGTCGATTTGCACACACAGGAATTTGTGTGTGCAATCATGGTAATCATGCTCCCCCCCCCCCCCCCAAAAAAAAATGGGTGTGCAGTTTCCCTTGTATTTTGCACATGAGCAGTTATGTACACAGTGTTCTCAATCAAGCCCTGATTAAAAAACTCTCACGATACTATTGTGATTAATTTCAAAGAGAAGTAAACTGAGGTAGAGCAGTTCAGCCACTTGCCTAAGGTCATACAGCAAGTCAGGGAGAGAACTGAGAAAAGAATGCAGGATTTCTCTGCTCTAATCCTTAGGGTCGTCTTTCTCTAAACGTTAAGCTTTGGTCCGCAGCTGACTACAGATTTAAGAAAAATACTCTCCCCATACCACAGTATAAACGTCATGGTAATGGCTAATCAGGGCGCTTATTTTGGAATATTCACATCAAATATGTATGAACTCTGTAAAAGGAAACAAATTTTACACAAAAATCCCACAGCGCAACCACACCCACCTCCTGCTCTTGCAAACAAAAATAGCCAAATCTTTTGATTTTTATAATCAAAACATCACTTACTCCATCTTCTAATTTTTCTTCCAATAGAATTAATTTTAAAAGAGACGGTTAAGTATTTCTCATATGAATGTCTTCAGCAGCAGGTCTAGTGCCGGAATACACTGAGTTACAACTCTGAATGCCAAATTCTGCCCTCAGATAAACACTTGCAACTCCCATTGACTTCTCCACAAGTTGCAGGCATGTATCTGAGGACAGAATTTGGCCTAAAGACTTGTTGTTTTGGTTATTTTGCAATCCAGC
Organism: Chelydra serpentina; assembly: GCA_037349315.1. Taxonomy (NCBI): domain Eukaryota; kingdom Metazoa; phylum Chordata; order Testudines; family Chelydridae; genus Chelydra; species Chelydra serpentina. The sequence goes on from JBAIAC010000026.1 coordinate 34,397,357, forward strand.
ACAGAAACTGGATTTTTTTTAAAAGGACGCTGTTCAGTGCATTCTGTATAGCATCCTTTCTAGTGCTAAATCCCAGTTTACTAGTAAATGAAGCCTAGAGAGTTTATCAACAACAATTTTTAACACTGGGCTGGATTCAGATTCTCATGTTTTACAGCCGGGATATAGGATCTCTGATATGAACACCCATGGATTTATTGGTCCCACAAGGACTCAGGATTCTGCTGGCACCACAGTTCAGAGAGTCAGAGGAAGTCAAAGGTTATCTTTTGTTGGGTAGTATGGGATTTGCCAGTTGACCCCTCCCTCCTCTCTTCTGATTCATCTGCTAAAATCATTAAGGAACTTTCCTTTACCCTCAAGAACTGTTAGTGTCTTTTTAGCACTGAGATCAAGTTACTGACCTCTGCGTTGCCAATATACCTTGAGAATTTCAAGAGCTATGGGGTATTTTCAGTGTTAAAAGGAACAGAGTAAAGAAAGATGAATAGGTGCATGGCCTGAAATGAAGTTTAATGTTTTTTTCTGGCTAGTTAAGGAGATTACTCACTTGTTCATACATGTTTGGTGTCTCAGGGAAGCTTTGTTCAAGTTAAATGTTGTTGCATGACAAAGTTTGGAAATATTGAACTAAAAACAACAACAAAGAAATGCTGTGTTAACTAGTGGGTTCCATGTTCTGAGTGAAATTGGGAGTGCATGGTGGCTAGACTGCCCTACAGCTGAGATCTGCTTAGCCCAGGAAAGAGGGGAACCATCTTGGGAAATCAGGAGATGATCTTGTCCCGCTGCAATTCAACCATTCAGGGACCTCTTTAATCTCTGCTGAATTTTCCATAGGAGTCTGGCGGAGTCGGCGGGAGGTTTGCGCTGAATCAGTGCATTTCCCGATCCATGCCCCCTCCGTGGCTAGTCTCAGCAAGCTGCAGGATTGCCTCCCCTTTGACAGGAAACGACAGGTGACTTTTGCTGCTGCAAGCCTGTTCACCCATCGGACCTTCTTCCCCAGGGGGCCCGGCATCAGGCTTGCCAGGCAGGCCCTGAGTGAGTTTTTCGGATTGAACTGATTGCTTTCCCAAATATGGAGTTGGAAAAAAACTGCCCAACAGATATACATCCTGCTAGCTAAATGCACTTTCCTCATATTATCAGAGCAGCTAAAGGAGGTCATTTAAGGCTTCTCCTGTAAAGTCCCTCTCCCCGTGCCCCCAATCCTGCCACATACATCAGTGATCTAATCACCTGTGAAACCCAATGCAGGGAGCTGCAGAGTTATTCCATTACAAAATCAAGATTTATTCTGAACATGACAAGCCTAGCAGGGTTTTATGATGTGCATGGCGCCACTCCTTTCTGTTAACCTATTTGTAACATTTATACTCAGGAGTTTTTTTTATCATTCCTGACACCCCTCCATCTGTTCCTGGACATTCAGTAGCTGGGAGTCTTGTTTCATTGGACAGTGAAGATGAAATCACTCCATCTCGGTAATGGATTACAGTAATTAGGTTATTGTTTGAACACTTGTATTTTAATCTTCTTTTGGGATAAAGTCTCTGTATTTTTTTTCATTCTGTTTATAAATGGAAAGCCAAATGCCTCCAAACCCACCAATTATTGGCTTTAAAATTTAATATATTTTCTTTTTATCATAACAGGTTCTGGATACCAGACTCTCTTCTTGCCAAAAAAAAAAAAGAGTCAATGGAGTACTGTGTCCAGTTTTGGGCCCCACACTACAGAAAGGATGTGGATACATTGGAAAGAGTCCAGCGGAGGGCAACAAAAATGATTAGGGGGCTGGAGCACATGACTTATGAGGAGAGGCTGAGGGAATTGGGATTGTTTAGCCTGCAGAAGAGAAGAATGAGGGGGGATTTGATAGCTGCTTTCAACTACCTGAAAGGGGGTTCCAAAGAGGATGGATCTAGACTGTTCTCAGTGGTAGAAGATGATAGAACAAGGAGTAATGGTCTCAAGTTGCAATGGGGGAGGTTTAGGTTGGATATTAGAAAAAAACTTTCATTTGTAGGGTGGTGAAGAATTGGAATGGGTTACCTAGGGAGGAGGTAGAATCTCCTTCCTTAGAGGTTTTTAAGGTCAGGCTTGACAAAGCCCTGGCTGGGATAATTTAGTTGGGGTTGGTCCTGCTTTGAGCAGGAGGTTGGACTAGATGACCTCCTGAGGTCCCTTCCAACCCTGAGATTCTATGATTCTATTAAATGTTCATGGGCACTAATTATAACCAGCTCATCTGATATAAGGAAGCAGCAAGTGAATTTTATTGCACAGTATAAACTGGGGTGTGTGTGTGGAAACAACTCAACCCATTGTGTTTAATTCAGCATCAGCCATTTGGAATTCTTCACTGAGTGCAAAAGTTCTAAAATGGCATTGACAAATAACCATCACAGTGATGCAGCAGGTAGCTCAGTGACATGAGTGGCACTTTTTTGCCAACACTTTTAATGACCTAGTTAAAAAGTTAAACCATGTTTCCATTAAATGGAACCCATCGGGAAATTGGAAAATATTGCACATGCTTCTAGATCAGCTGATTCCCAAGACAGCTCCATGGTACAAGCTGGTTTGCAGCAAAACTATACTGGCAAAGGGCAAGGAAGAAGTGCCTTTAGTTCCTTTCTTAAGTGACGGCATTTACATCTTATTTGCCTTATGACATTTTATTTCTCTTTCACCAGATCACTGCTAAGAAAACAACAAGAGATAGCGTTGGTCTTGTAAAAAGATGGAGAAAAGGGAAGGAAGCATTCTTAAGTGGATGGATGGATGCAGCTACCTCTTCTTTGTTTTACGAGGAGCACCAGATGAGAGCAAACTATGTCCCATAAAACATTTAAATTCAAGCGTCAAGCTCCAGGACAGTCCCCATTGGTCTTATAAGTTGAACTAAAAAAAAAAAAAAAAAGGCTAAAGCAAGATCAGCCCTTTCACCTGCTTTAAACTGGACAATTATTATGAACTTTCTACATGTATAAGGAAGTTGGTGGTGGCACCAAAGGTTGGTAGATAGGCTCAGATCTATGATCTTGTACAGAGCTGAAATCCAGTCCAGGTTAGTAGTGATGAAACTTGTTGCCGTATGTCTTCTCTGTGGTGGCCTATGTGAAATAGGGTTATCTCTGTTCAACTCCTAGTATTATGCGCCACCTCATTAAGCCACCATAACAATTGGCGATGAGAGCCCGATTAAAAAAAAAGTTATCTCAAAGTGAGTGGTCAAAATGTGAATTTAGATGCATAAGATGCCATTTGCACATGCAATTTCTTCTGTATAATTACAATAACTGTTCTCAGAAATTAGGCCTGTCACTGCACAAGCATGTATACGTGCAAATGTGCGTCTAACTTCTTAAATGACTGGGGCCTAATTTTCTCCCTACTAAGCAGTGTCAGCAGGGAAGCCAGAGACTGATTGGACCATGGGAATTAGCCTACCCTCTTACCCCAGGGTGGTCCTAGGAAACATGGTTGAGCCACATTGGTGCATCAGCTTGAAAGAGCTTCATAAAGTGTGGTTTGCAAAGCCGCATTACTCACCACACGTGGTGTAGCTCTGAATGAGCGAGGCATATAAAGGCTACGTATTTGTCCATTCTAATGCATATTTTGTATATTTTTCAGTCTCCCTTTGCTTTTTTCCCCTTTGTCAGTTTATATCATGTTTCGAAATTTAGATTATGGCATAAAGGAATTTGTATGCTGTATATTTTGGCCTGCGGGGGGTGTGTGTGTGTGCGCGCATGTACACACATGTACACATATATACCACACGTGTGGTCATAATAAACAGCATGTAAATTATATAATAAGCAGCATGTGTATATATACAGTAACTGGTGTGAATACACAAAAGATCTGTTAGGGCCAAATTTCAATAAATGTACTCCTCTTTATACAAAAAATCACACTGAGTTCAATGAAAATAAGAAAGGAAAACTTGTAGCACCTTAGAGACTAACAAATTTATTTCAGCATAAGCTTTCGTGGGTTAGTACCCACTTCATCGGATGCAATGTGACTATTCAATGTGACTATTTGGAAAGCAACATGCCTCTCAACATGAGTAAAGCATCAGAATATGGACTTTAATGTGATACGGTCACCGTTAGCTAACCGGTGTTTATGCCAGGCTCTAGATAATGGGAATAGTGATGAGTTAAAAAAAAATCCCTTCTCAAAAATTGCTGAATGTAAATAAACCCTAGATCTACCTATGTAGCTGATCTGAAACTGATTAATTTGATCTCTCAGTAAAACTTGTGGCTTGTGGCTCTCTGCAGCCTTTGTTGGCTTCTGCAGAGTTTTAAAATTCAATTTAAAAAGGGACCGTCAGCTGCCTTATTTGCCCCTGCTCTGACAAATGATAGAGCTGGGATGCAAGGCCGCTTGAAGAAGTTCAAATAACTAAACTGGCTATGACCTGAACTAAAACTCATAGTTTGTGCTTATAATGGCTGCAGGAGCAGCATCTGGGTTACATTTAAATAGAAGGTTATTCAATAAGATGCTGCATTTTGAAATCCCAGGGAAAAAATTGATGATAGTTTGGTTATTCATGCTATAAAAAAAAAAAAAAATAAGGGAAGGGGGAAAAATATCCCTTCCAGAAAGCTGAAACAGAGAAAAAACGGGGAGTGTTGTGTTGTCGCTGACATTTTGCCCAGGCATCCTAAACATAGCATTAAATATAATCTTTACTAGCAAACTTCTCTTGCTTATTATCCTCCCAAAGGGCAAAGCAGAGTTTCAAATGGGCTTTTAATAGCAACACTCCAAGGATCCAGCCCCAGTGTCTTTCAGCTTGTCAAAAAGATTGTGTTTCACATTGCATTCATTCCTCGGTATGTTGGCACGGCCTAACACTGGCTTCAAACATTTGGTATTCGAAACAGAAAATCTTGGTGTTTCATTCCTTGACTCACTTCCCCTTGTGTTTCTAGCATCATATAATACTGACAGCCCTTGCCTGTAAAGAAAGACCAGGTTCTCTCGTTTATTCAGCTGCAGGCTTTAAAAAATGTAGAATAGGGGTTTTGTTCATAGGAGAGGGCAACTGCCAGTGAACTTTTCCTTTCTCTACGTAAAAGTAGAATAGCACAATAAACAGTGGTAAGAGAAGTGTGACCAATGGTATGCACGCACACATGTAGATATAGTTGGCCAGATTTTCTGTGCCCACAATCTCTGTTCTATTCTACTCCTGTAATAAGCGTAAGAGTGTGTAATTTACATCCTTTAGCTGTCTACAGGCTTGATACTGTACCTACTGAAGTCAGTGGTATAGGATCCAGTCCTAAGTGCTTTACTGTGCCTGTACATAAGTGCATTCATTAACTCAGCAGTGTTCTTACATTTCATGAACAAGACCGCACCTACCATTTTTTAGGCACAGAAGCAAAGGCCAGGATGAAAATCTGAATGCGAATATTTAGAGGGTCCTAATTCTGCACCATGCTTGCGGGAGTGAAGGCTTCCAGTATTCACAGGAGTAATGCTGCAGGATTGGGCACCCCCATCACAGAGATTCTCAAACTCTTCCATAGGGTAGACCACTTCTAAATAGAAAGATAGACTCGGGGCCAGCTCCCACATGCAACACAGGGAGCACCTCCCCTTCGGTTGAGATTGCACAAAATTTCTGTGCAACTACAGCATTTACTTACACAGAAAAGTAATGTTTGGCAAATACTTGTGCATTTTAACTGTCTTTAAGTGCAAGATATGTACTCTCTCTCCCCCCGCTTATGTTAGCCACACTGGGTCAGAACCCACAGTAGGTTATAAATTGGCATAGATCCACTGAAGTGAATGAAATTAAATTGATTTTCGCCAGTGGAGGGTCTGGCCCAGCGTCTCCTTTTGCTCCTATTTTAATCTCCCCAGCCCAGATGTTGTCTTTCAATCACCTGGAAATAAGGGGGAGAAGGCAGAATCATGTAACATTCTAAATTACCATAGACCACCAGTGTTCCACAGGCCGTTGCTTGAGAACTTCTGTTGCACAGAGAGCCATTAACGGTGCTTGAATAAGTTGCAGTGGTGGCTCAGAGTTGCTCAGTTCATGCATTGTTTCTGCCAAATGTCTATTTGGTGAAGGTGGGGAGTATGCTTGTGCCATCCCCCGGGCATCATTCTGCATGATTAATGCCATTTCACTCTGCTTGTGGATTTCCTTTTGGGATTTTCATGTTCATTTTGGCCATAAACACAAAAGAAATGAGAGAGGGAAAGCGATTTTGGGAGTCATTACTGTCTCTCTTGTTAAATACTTATTGAGGCAATATTTTAATGTGTACTGTTCACCCCTTCGATTGTAATAGCTCTGAAGCTGTCATCAGGCATATTACTGTGTAAATATGTATTTAAGCACATCTCAGAGAAGTGGATTGTTGACCTAATGTGCTGCATGAGTGCATCATTTTTGGCATGCACTAGAGTAATCACAGTGGACTTGATCCTACCACAAAGCTCAGGGGTGAAGGTGTGTACCAGAAAGCAGGAGGTAAGAAGTGATGAACTGACCAGGGGAGGATGGGGAAACTGAGTCCTGAATTAATAAGGGTTCTGCTGTGTGGGCCTATACATTTATCCCTCCTATTTATAGGAGCAAGATCTGGGAGAGGAGTGCATAGCTAAGGATCACACAAGACTGAAGTGAAATCCTAGCCCATTGAAGCCAATGGGAGTTTTGTCCTTTACTTCAGCAGAGCGTAGGTTTCACCCCATATCTCTTTAGACATGGCTGTTGTGTGCCCTTTTCTAACCGGGCATTCACTACTAAAGGAGCAGACACACAGATAGTTAAAACTTTCTACCTCCGACTGCAGAGGGCTACGCATAGCATTCAACCTTACTGGAGCCCATGTGTGTGACCTTTTTGCTTCCGTTTGTGATGGAACACAACAACCCTGCACACCCAGCTGTGCACATTTCAAGGACCTGAAGGATCAAGGCCCCAAAAGATGGTAGGCCAAAACCTGGTTCAATTGAAGTCAATGGGGAGTTTTGCCAAGGAGTTGACACAGTATTTTACTGAGCATGCTCTGTTAATTGGATAATTGATCCTCATGATAATGTGAAGAGATGATTGTAGTGCAATCAGGAACAATATATAAATTTATTCTCTCTGGAGTTGTATATACACAGCTTAGCTAAGCCTCCAGGGAGGGATTTTAAAAAGCATTTAGCATTGGCCTAACCCTGTTCCCATTGAAGCCAGTGGTAAAACTCTGATTCACTTCAGTGGGAACAGAGCTAAGCCGAAGATAACCACTTTAAAAACATTACCCCTGATTGTGTTTATGTGTGTGTGTGTGAATCATTTTCTCCTCAGTTGGCACACACAGATGACTTGAATGCTTTCATTTTTGTATATGACAATTCTTGGAATAACTGCTGTGCCGTTCCAAAAGACTTTCTCATGGGCCCCAGAAGAGCCAATGGTACAGTAAATTATGCAAAGTCCTAGAACACAAAGTATCTAGGTAGTGATATAATGTTCACTGTTGGCAATGAAATGCTTTCGAGATATAGAAAAAATGCAATTTGTAGGCTATCAGCCTAACATTATTATTTGTAAATAGATGTATTTATTTATATTTTAGGTCTATGTATATACATATGAATTGGAATAGATGTGATTTTTGCAAGTAAAATCCCCAAACCAGTCATTTCATTTACTGCATATAATGAACAGCTGTTTGAAATTTGTCATTCTAAATGTTTTTTCCATGAAAAAATAGCTTTTTCATCAAAATGGAAATTTCTATGGGAAATGTCAATTTTGACTACATTTGTTGGGGTTTTGTCAAAAAAAATATTAAGGCTTGGCTGAAAAATGTTGAGGCTTGGGGATTTTTTTTTAAATGAAAACCTAAAAACTATAGAAGAAAATTTTTGATGAAAACAAATGCATTTTTGTTTTCATGGGAACCAAAACTATTTCCTGATCAGCTCTTTTACAATATCCTTCAAATAAAGAATTTTTTAAAATACAGAAAATGGCATTAATATAATTAGGTTAGAGTCTGTTTCCAGTTACAATGGCATAACATTGGAACAACTGTTAAGCTCGAGTTATTCCATTTTTACACCATTGCAACTGATATCAGAATCTGGGCCAGTATTTAAATCATATCTTGCAACTTTAAACATCTGCAATTTGTGATCATGCATTTGATTCTTTATATTCACTTTTAAAATGTACTTTAATATAGTCAAAGAACATATTAGTTGGTTTAAATTTCAGTCCCTACTCACTGTTTTCCTTTTCCCCCTTCCTATTCTACCTAAAAAATGTGCACGGATTTTTATCTACGATTCACCCCTCTTGATACCAGATCTGAGTGTTAAACAGTTCATAACTAATTCAAAGTGGCCACATAAAATTCCAAGTCAAAGGCAGATTTTTGAGCTCTCTGCTTAAATCCATCTCTTCATTTGTTGTAATTCTTAAATTGGATAAAATTGAAACTAAAATGATAAACATACCCCAAAGTGAGAAGAAAATAGTGTAGTTAGATGGATTGTTTTTTTGTAGTTTTCCTTGTCAGATATAGATCAGATATTCTCCTGTTTACATGTAAGAAGGTTGTGAAGTCTGCAATTTAAAGATACATCTGGTTCTCACATCCAAATTAAACTGCAACAAAAAGGAGCTGGGCCCAAGTGCTAGGGCAGATTTTAAAATGTAGGAATGAATGTGTGTTTATATAGTATTTGCATTAATGCTTCCTATGGTTTATTTTGAAAGTGAAGAAAGGACATTGCATAGTAGGCTATTTAACCCAAACAATATCGGTTTAAAGTTAGGGGCATGCTCTTTGGAATATTTTTCTAGTGTTTTGAAGTGTCCACTTAAAAAAAAAAAAAAAAAAAAAAAAAAAGGAATTGTTCTGTATTCTGCTCTGTGTTTGGCCTGGCTCGGTAGGCCACTGCAGTCTCATCTGGTATGGATTAGGCCTTCTCTCTCACACTCTGTCAACTTGGGTGTTCTGCGCACAGGCTGTTTCTGCAGGGGTCTTGGTTTTGCTTTTTTTAACGGCAGGAAGTGCCCCACTCAGACCACATGTGAAATTGTGTGGGAACAGTGGGGGGGGGGGTGGATGAAAGAGCCCCATCAAACATACCAAAAGTGTGGGTGGAGAGACAGAGATCATAAGGGGAGAGATATGGGCTGAGTAATTGAACCTTCTGGGCCTGGTCGGCAAGGCAGCCTGGGAGCGTAGAGGAGGCTTGCTGGATGAAATGCGTCTGCTCTTTGTGACATCTATTTCTAATATTTTATAATATTGCAGGCAGTTAAAAGTGTGAGGGATTACAGCTGCTGCTTAATTTGTTCTAAATTTCCTGCTAGCCTCACCAGACATGTACAGGAAATAGGCAGTAAATGTTTAATAGGTAATACCTAACTGGACAATTAACAGGTGCTGTCACACAGAAAATCCAAACCTGTGTTTGTGCATATCCAGAAGTGAATCAAACAGTGGTCAAAAGACAAGCGCTCGGTGTATAGCAGCCTAGTGTAACAGTATGAAGTAGGTCACATCTGAGGGCTTCGTACTCAGTGAAAGGCTTCTTGTAAGCAATATGCCCCATCCATAACTCATAGATTGTGCTCATTGTAAATTCTGTGGGTCGCATCCTTTATTCCCCTGCACGATTTATGCTAGTGCTAAAGTGTAAAATGCTACATTGTGTACCCACTTTGCACTGGTATAAATGGCAACACGAGGCACCAGAGAATCTAGCCCTATAACTTTGTTGAAATATGGAAGTGATCTGAAATACTTGTTTTGTTGTTTCAGCATTAAACTATTCACTGTTGACTTTGTCACCTGTATGATAAAATATCTTCAGCTCCGGTTCAATACCTCATTTGCCTCAGCACTCCTTGTGCAGAGTCTTTGTGTCAGCCTGGTAATAAATAAACTTCATGGAGTTACTGTGTTCGTTATACACGTCCTTGGAGAGAGGATTTCAACAGTAATTAGGGCTGGTCAAATCATTCATCCCAATGTTCAATGTGAATTTCTGGCATTCTTTCATCAAATTATTTGTGAAGAACTTTTTCACCACCTTTCCAGCTCCATAGATGGTGGTTTGGTATCCACCAAATACATTATTCTTGGCACCTAGTTCTCTGCTCCATTACTCCCGTTTTACACCAAATTAACTCCACTGACTTCAATAAAAATAGCATAGCAGAATGAAGAATCCTCTGATATTTTTCATTTATCAGCACAGTTGATTTGAGAATAACTTTATTCCGTTATTCAACCATCTCTAAGCTTGAATTTAATTCTGATCATTCTGAACAATTGTATTTCCAACAAAAGAAACTATTGGTGATATTTGGTTAATTTGAATTGCTATTATTACCTCCAGACCAATATAATTTTAACAGGGTTGGACAATATACAGCAAATCAGTCCCTTGGAATTTGCTTTTATTAAGTTCAAGTCCAACTGAGTTCAAAAGATCCTTCTGTAAAATTTAAATGTCCCCTAATAGTTCATGACTAATGTCTTACACTTGGCTTTCCTATAAATTGCTCTCTTTACTGAGCAATTTCTGTAGCAATTCTCAGACATCCTTATCAGCACTTGATGTTCATGTAAACCAACTCTTGTTAATGACTACATGGGCAAAAAGAAAAAAAGAAAAGTAACATTGCACAGACCTCAAGACTCCTGCTTCATCAGAACTTTGAAGTTCAGCTGTTAATAGCAGCGTTGACTACTTACATAAAAAATGTGTAGTAAACTGAACTGACATTGTCTAATTTCTAACAATTGGTTTAAACTATCACAAATGACATGGGCTTCCTTCCCCCTCTCCTCCTCCCCTGTCTTGACGCAGCCAGGATAATTAAAGTTGTTTCCAATATGTGGGCTATTGTCCTAAGCCGAAAATGCAAAACGTTTTTACAGTTGGAAGCAAGAACGCTTTCAAACAAGCTCCCATCTGTGTGAAAAGGGGATCCTCAGCTGCTGTTTATTATCTATCTATTTACATCACACATGTGCATGGTGAGGACAAAGTGGTTCCATAAATTACTCCTCTAGTATCATTTTGGCCATTATTGACTGCCAAAAACAAAAGCATTTAATGGGTTGTTGAATGCCTTTTAGTGATCCTACAGTCGTTTTTAACTTGCACTGGATAACTGACATGATCTCATCTGCTTTCCTACTTCATTTAGGCTACATAATATTTATCACACTGCATAGAGTAAATAGAAAGTGACATAAACCACATCCACGCTCTCCTGATTAAGTGGTTAACACATAAGCATGGCTGAGTATGTAAAGCACAGGGCTATAAGTCATGAGAGATGTAGATTCTATTCTTTACACTGACACTGACTTCCTGCGAGACCTTGGGTAAGTCAGTGAGGCCTCAGTTTTCAAACTGTGGTCATGAATTGGAGATATCTCCACTTGGGGGTTTGCCAAACTTGGACACCTCCCCGCCCTTCCACTGGAAAAAAAAATTGGGGGTGGGGAAGAAATCACGAAATGTTTTACCTCATAGTGAAAGCTAGTTATTCTGGGCCTGTATGATCATACACACATTTTTACCTCTTTTCAGCCTTGCAGACCCTTTCAGATTGTTTAAAAGCCTGTTTAGGGGCTGATGTTTTCATACCCTTGTCCTCCTCTGTCACACACTCTCTTTAGTGGAGCTACTTGCACTGCATAGCAGGGACCTCCAGGGCTAAAAGCATAAGCTGCTACAGCTTGAGGTAAAGATCTAAGATTTGATACCCAGGGGCTATGCCAACTCACATCCTCTGGTACAGAGGTGGGCCTGTAACACATGCTCACCAGTGGGTTACGTATGCATGTGCAGTATTGTGCAAATAGAAGTCAGATGGAGGTGCTACTCTAAATTATGCCATTAATATTCATCACATTGTTTCATCATGGGCATAGGAGTTGGTTTTAGATTGAGCCGAAGCTTTCAAGCTAAGTTTAGGCAGGTAAATTCTTCCTTAGTCACCAAAATAAAGTGTTCTGATTTGCAGAGGTGCTGAGCAACCACAGTTCCTCTTGACTTCGGTGGAGCTACTCCTGATTCATACTGGCCCGAGAGAAGAATAAGGCCCTTAGTGCGTTATGAACCCTAGTTCCTATCTCACACATGAGTTACAGCTCTTTCTTGCACAGTCTTCCTGTGAGAGAGTTGTCTTACCCATATATTACTGGGCATTAATGCACTTCTCCGGTGGATGAAGTTATTCCCCTTTGCATTTGAGGCATTCATTAAATGCCAGTTAATCATGTGCATCGTGTCATGTCTTATTGCTTAAGGCTAAGAAAAGACCAAGAAAAAAGAATGGTAATACCACTAAGTGCAGAACAAATGGAGATAATGTTTCTCCTAATTACTCACCTCACTGCTTTAGCAATCTATAATTGAAGCTGTTTTACGTAGTTCAAGTTGCAAATCAAAATATCTTTATTCAGTTTATAATTGAAAATACGCTGAATGAAACCTAGATTAAGTATATAATAGGAACTGATCTGAGACCATGTGAAAATTTAAATGGACAATTTTTACTTCACACCCACTCTTCTCTTATGCCAATTTCTTCTCACAAATAAATTGATTTTCTCTGGGGGAAAAAGACCCATTTTCCAGCAAAAAACACAAATTGTGAAATGTTGTTTGTGGCTGCGAGGCGGGAGGGAGAGATTCAGTGAAATGGGACCATTTTGAAGATCACAATGAAATGGGTGGGGGATCAAGTTTTGAGTGGCTTCAAATTTCATTGTGAATATTTTTGCAAGCCTCCAACTGTGATACGATGACAGTGGACCAGATCTTCAGCTGTTGTGAACAGGCATTGCTCCAGTGCATTTACATCAGCCGATGGCCTGTTATGAATTACACTACAACTTAGAAGTCGAAGGGACCAACATTTCGAAGCAACTTTTGTGTTAGTAGTAGTAGTTGTAGTATATTTATTATTTATATTATAGTATCTCAAGACAGATTGGGACCAGACACTGTATAGACACATGGTAAGAACCAGTCCCTGCCCCAAAGCATTTATAATAATGCTCAAGACAATCTGCTGCCCTAGGCAAAACTTCGGACTACTGCCCCCACTCCTCATAAGCCTATGTCAGATTTGGCCCAGCCACCCCTCCGTCATGACAGAGTTGCAACACCTCTCAAATTAGACAAAAAGCAGAAGAGGAAGCAAGGTGAAGAGACTTGGACATCCAGCCCCAAGCACTGGATGACATGTCTGAAGTAGGGATGGAGTGAACAGGTTGAAGAAAAGAATAACTCTTCTGGAAGTTGACTCAATCTTTAAGAGAAGCTGAAACGAACTTTGTTGTGGTTCTGAAATGTCTGGGTAACATTTTTTTTCATGCTTTTGTATGATTGGTTTCCACTAGAGCCAGAGCACACAAGGCAGGCAGTTTCCTGAAAGGTACTTGAGATGAAAGCAGCTAGTATTGGGACTCTTCCATGGGGAGCTTTTTCTTGTGAGATTTCTAGCCCAATTTTCTCGACTCAAGAATTTTGAAAAGTTAGGAGGCGCCCCAGGGAACCATGTGAACTCTGGAATGATCAGCTGAACTGAGCCCACACTCCAAAGTGATTGAGATGGCCTGTGACCTGCATGGAGTTTTACAGTAGTTGTAGTCAGTTGAATAAAGACACTGACTTTCATGATTCATTCTTGGCACAGAGCAACCCTTTGTCTATTCCTACCTTTCACCCTTTCTTCATTAAGTGGAAAATCCAAAGTTTCCTTTAATCAGGTTTGAGTTTGCACTGATGTGATGTTTACTGACTGAGATGGTGGTTTTCAAATGAAGTCAGGAACATCTGGTCTAGTGGCTTGGCAGTAAGCCCAGCAAATTGCCATTCCAAAGGCCCAGGTTCATGAGCAGCCTTGGGGCCCTTTCATCCTGGAGCTTGTAAATCCTGAGGGTAATAGAGGTGGCAGTTATTCTCTAGATGTAATCATCTTCACTACCTACTGGCACCACTAGCTTCCCCTGTAGGATTTCACCCCGGGCATAATGTCCAGCATCTTGCCTTTTATCACGTTCCCTCTTGTTTCCCACCAATGACGCTAACTTCACTACCTCGCTCATTTCCCTCTCCCACTCCCATCTTTGCCCCTTCTTTCATGCTCCTTTTTGTGGATAGAATGTGTCTACAATGAGGTTGCCATTCATCGCTGGTGTGCCTCCTTACAGCTAGGTCTGGGGATGGAGGTCTTGCTTCATCGGGTGCCCCCGTGCTGCTCTTTGCTTGCCCTGTGATAGTCTTACTTCCAATAACTTGGCCTTCAGGTCAGGTTACCATTTAATCCGTCCTTTCCCAGGTGACCAAGTGCAGCAGGACCACTGTCCAAATGCTGTCTCCAGATGGTGTCCAACCCCAGCTCGGGGCTCTGTGCCACTAAACCAATGACTGGTGGGGACCCAGGCCCAGCCACTGCCTGGGTTCCAGCCCAGGGATATTATAACCAGCAATCCAGCTGTCCTCAGTCCCCATCCCTGTTGCTGTTTCCCTGGGCTACTTCCTACCCAGCCTCTGTCTTCTCTTGCCTGGATCTGGGTTTACCATGGGAGCCTACTCTACTCCCTCCCTGTGGCTACTTTGTCCCTCCCAGCCTCATGTCAGATTCCTTATTGGAGGGCAGGACCCTAGTGTTTATTATCCTCCCTTTTCCTGACAGCCTCCCTCCTTCCAAGGGGTGATCACAGAATCCTTCCTCTGCATCCTCTTTCTGCCCTCAGCTTCATGGCTTTATAGTGCTGGCCCAGCCCTTCCCAAGCAGGGCTTCACTCTCAATTAACCCTTCCCCTCCTCTAAGGGGATGCCAGGTAACCTAAATGGCCTCTCAGGGCCTCTTTTAACCCTATCAGGGCTGGTGTGGGGTGTGCACTCCATCACCTCCTTGTACAACAGGCCTCAACTTTTCTTCCTCCAAATCCCATCTGTTCTGGCTTTGATGGGGAAAAAAAAATTGATTTGGTTTTTAAACCTGTAAAGTTTTCAGGGGCCTGCCCCTTTCCCCCGCCAAAAAAATACTTTTAAACGAAATGAAAATATTCCAGAAAAAAACACCATTATTTATTTAGTTTTTTAAAAAATGTGTAGATGGAAAAATTTTCTAACATCTCTAGTAATACATGAAAAATTACCCCTTTTTGAGGGGAAAACATAGAATTAAGGTGACTCTTTCTTTCTGCTCTCCCAGAGTTTCCCAAGCAAGATACCACTTCCTATATTCTTGTCACTCAAACAAGCTTAAATTGCTATCCTTTTTCTGCTTCTTTATCTCCACACCAGCAAATTAAAAATGCGGCCGTCAAATATGGCTGACAATTTTGCGGATGAGGTCTGAGTCGGAAGAGAATTACTCAAACGCAGCTATAACTGCACAAGCTGTGCAGAGCTAACAGTAATTTGTAGTAAACTAGCACCTACTGGCTCAAACTAAATCTTGGACCCCACTGGGCCAGATACTGTACAAACACAGAGTCACAGACGGCCCCTGCTCTAAAGAATTCACAATCTCAGTAGACAAGGCAGACAAAGAATAGAAGGATTATTATCCCCATTTTACAGATGGGGAAATGAGGCAGACAGGAAGTCTGGATCAAAGCCAGATCTCCACTGTATGAATGAGGGTGGGGGAGACACTTAACCACATGACCAATCTCTGTGTCTAGAAGGAGAGCCCATTTTTTTTGGCAGTAAAGAAAGCTGATATGACTGGAAAACACAGCTGAGGAAGACATACTACGTAGGAAGGAGTTGTTTTTCACATAGTCCCCTTTACAACTATAACTGCATTTTAAGGGCTCAATCCTTCAGAGCTTTACTCCAGTGAGTCATCTTTACTCCAGTGAGTAGTCCCATTGACTTCAGTGAATGAGTATGAGTTCGCAGGTTCGGCCATAAATTGGATCTCCTGTTAGGCAACATGAAATGTTAACACCTGGCTCCATCTGGTCCAGACTGCGTCCTTCACAATGGTTTGTTTATGTGTAATTGCTGGCTTTGGCATGAAGGTTGAGCTACTGCTACATTGTCCAAGTGGAAACCTGTGAAAGAACAGGATCAAGTTGAGCTGTCTGCTTTCACTGCATGGAAAATGTATGCTGAGAGGATCACCATGCGGCTAACTGTTTGTTTATTCGAACAGTCCTTTTGAATTACCATCGGCTGTACTGAAATGCTTAGTGAGGTGAGATTTAAAACAGCTAGGGAGGAAAAAAGTCAAAGTGCCCAAAGGGTTAGTGGACAGCCAATTCCAGTCAGTGCTGACCTCTTTCTGCTCTGAAGTTTGCTGGCTTCGTACGTGTTCCTTTGCTGAGAAATGCAAAGGCTCCTTGAGCGTACAGAGAAAGTAGTCTTTGTTCCATCAGATGTTTATATTAGAGCAGGGAGGATCTTTTGTATATTGTCACTGACCTTTAAAAAAAATTGTAATCTGATTTCAAGATCACAATTTTTTCAGCTGCACATAATAATTTGATTCAGGTATTTGATTCATGCACTGAAGCTGAAATCTCAGATTGAACTAACAATTGTCTGCTTTCCCACAGTCTGTTCTGTCCAGAGATACCCTGTGCCCTTTAGGCTGGCAAATTGTCTTCCTGGTAATAGGCTGCCCATCAAAACTTGTTATGCTGCATTGTGTCAATAAAATAAAATAAAATAAAATAAAATGAATGTGCCTTGTACTGTTTTGTGTGTGATGATTTGTTCTTTCAAAGGCTAGAAAATGAAAAGGAAGTGCTAATAGGCCTTTGGCTCACCTTTCCTCTTCCTGAGACAGAGTGGGGACTACAGAATTTCCTGCCCCAATGCAGCTATCTTAGAAGGGCTTTAAAAAACACAGTAGATTGTAAGGAAAATCAAAGGGACATCTTTGAAAATGAATACAGAATTTCTAGGTCTTGCAGTAGGAGCCGCATTGAGGGGGCAAATGACATAGAGGTGGAAAAAGGAAACAGGCAAAGTGTAAGGTTTCCCGTTAATACCTCTAAAATCTAATGGAGAGCAGGATGGGGATGCATGTCCTGGGCTGGGGAGAGAAATGGCTCCTTGATTCATCCTCTGAGCACAACATATCACTTATCACTTAGAAAACCTCTAGGGTAGTGGTGTGCATACACAATAATTACATGTACGTGTAACACCGTCGGTGGGCAGGATCGAACCTGGGGCTTCTGAAGCTTAGTGCATGAGCCTCTACCAGGTGAGCTAAAAGCCAACCAGCTGTTAGTTAAGGTTGTAGAGATGACTCATTTTATCTCTCTCTCTAAGTGGTCTCGGTGCCACTAGATGGGACAGAACACCACCCCCAGGAGATGTGTGGGTTACATAAGCACAGCCAGGGAGGTGGCTGGAAGATTGGTTTGTTTTTCATACGCTGCCATACGTGAAGCTGCAGGGAGACTGATATTCTGAGCTCACACCGATGTCAGATTTGAGTAACAAATGTGCCAGGGCAAATCAGAGAGGAGAATTTTGACTTTGACCGAGCGATGCCGTTTTTCACTAACTGAGGAGCTGGCCTCTGATGTATATATGCAATTAGTGCTTAGTGCTTTTGCGCACATGCATTTTCACACGTGAATTAGGTGCATGCAACTGTGTGTGTCTGATTTTCAAAATTAGCCTAAAATGACTTGCCTCGGGTCTCACAGTCTATGGCAGAGCTGGGACTGGGCAGCCAGTCTCGTGATTCTGGTTCTATGGCTTAACTACCAGATAATCCTGCAATCTTTTCCTAGCTCCATTTATATATATATATATCTAGAGAGAGAGATTGGTATTATGCTGACATTACATTTTTTAAATCTTATTTTCATCAGTAAGAAGAGCTGAGAGGAACAGGAGGCAGAAATAAAACATGCCACATAAGGCCTGAACCAAAGCCTATTGAAGTGAATGGAAAGAATCCCATTGACTTCATGGGGATTTCGTTCAGGCCCATGGTCCCTGTAACAAGAAACACAAAAAACGTGAAAGAAGGTGTTAGTTCACCAATAAGCAACGTTTAACCCTTTGATTTCTCACCTGCCCTCTGTCCCAGTGACATAACTTCATAAAGCCATGTCTTGTGCCACTCCCTCCAGTGCAAGTGCTAAAACATATTTTCCCATTGTCTTCTTAACAGAAGGGAAAAGAAAGCACTTTACAATGCAAAAAAGTATTGAGATTGGTGGAACTGCCAGTAGAATTGCATGTAGGCACAAGAACCCTAAACAAATAGTTTGTCACTTGTGCCATTGTCTTGCAGTGTTTTAAGCATCATGGATAATCTAGAATGCACTCTTCCGCTTTGGAGACAGATGATCCTGGGGAAGTAATATAGAAGAAAGGAATAAAAAATATTTCAAGGTAAGTAAACGTCTTGGTTTTAAGTGTGTTCGGCTTGTAGTTTTTTCTCAGAGTACACAAATGTCTTTGGGTTCATTGTGCTGAACAGTACTAGTAATCTTTTT
The DNA here is from genome assembly GCA_037349315.1 of Chelydra serpentina. NCBI lineage: Eukaryota > Metazoa > Chordata > Testudines > Chelydridae > Chelydra > Chelydra serpentina. The sequence continues at coordinate 34,415,878 of JBAIAC010000026.1, forward strand.
ATTGCAAGCTTCCTGTAATGGCTGGCTTCAGCAAGGATGGATGTGCATTAGGACCCTGGGGTTTCTAGAGCCCAGAACATTCCAAATTACTAGGGCATGATAGACTAGATTAATGGATTGTTGGTTTGCTGCTGTTAGCATAGAGTTAGAACAAAGTAACTGTGGAAGGTTTCTCTGTTACCAGGTTATTGTAGGGGAATATTATACTCCCTCCCATGGTATGGGCTGCTCAGAAATCAGCTGTCCTAATCTGTGTACCTATAATCTGTGTGGGAAAGGGCAATATTTCTGGTGGTGCTGCATAGCAATACATCCTACAGCTGTGTAGAGATTGGAAATGCAATATTTAGCATATATTTATTCCACATTACTGGTGATCTTGTCAACAATAATCATCTTGTACCTTTCATCTACATGATCTCAAGGATCTTCATTAACTTTAGTGATTTTACAAAGGTTAAAGGGGCCACGTTTTCTCCTGCACCCAAACTCCACTGGCACTATTGGGACAAAGGGGGGCAGCCAGAGAACTGCTTGCAGCTCCATGATTCCGAGTGTGGCTATATGTTAGCCCCTGCCATGTCATAGTTTAGGGTAGCCTTGGGGCTGCTCTAAAAATGACACCAACTACTAAAGGTCCCAGGGGCATCCTCTAGCTTAGAATAGCTGAAACATGGCAGACCTCTGGCCACATGCTTCCAGAATGCAACCTAATCTGGGGACAATATGGTAACTGTTTAATTGCACACAGCACTATATAACTCTTTAGGACATAAAGTGAAGAAAAATATCCTATCCAAAGAATACTGTATCCGGTTGACACAGGAGGAGGAATTTAGGTAGGCCTTTGTAATTTCTCAAATTGGAATTTGGCCAGGACATGGAATTTAACACCCCTTCTTCATAAGAACTTCAGAAGCAGACAAGGATCTCTTGGAGTTAGAAAGATATATAGGGAACTTCCCTGAAACCTTCTACTTCAGACATCGTATGCAATGCATGCAGTATCCCATCGTCTTCATTGACAGGAAGGAATAGCATAAACAGACAGAGAGACTTTGCTTCTCCTCAGCCCCAAGGGTGTTGGTATTCTGCACAGAGTTGTGATCCTTTATAAACCATGTATCTCTGCTTGGGATGCTCCACCTTTTCAGTGTGCCAGAATAAAGGTGCCATGCAAATACAAAAAGCATACAAAGTTGCTTGGCGAATAGTAGAGAGAGCATAAAATGTACTCTTGGCCGTCTAGTAGCCTAGTTTTTGCAGAAAGAAATAGCTTCATTTCTATAATTTTAGGGTCCAGCTTTTGGTCTTTGTTGTTCACAGTGTATTGGGAAGGCCCTGGCTACTGGGTATCTTTCCATCAAGGCAATCCTATTTTATGACAGCTTCTTACTCACTTAGACTCCAACTTTGACCTTAACCAGTCTCAAAGGCACTAATTTGAACATTGCTCTGCAGAAAGATCACATCGCAAGTTTTTCTTGGAACTGCTACAGAGTAAAAGCAACCCCTTTTCCTCAGGAATTGGTTAGGTGTTTTGAGTAAGATTTAACTATGCATGTCATTGCTTTAATTTAACCATGCAGAAGATTCTGAGGAGGAACAAGGCAGTGCTGAAAAATCAAACATGGCATATTGCACTTGACATGAAAACAATGGACATTTTTCTCCACCTTCAAGACCAAAGGACAAGACAAGAGACATTTAACATGTGCTAAAGATCTATAGATGATCACTGTACGAGTCAGAATAGGAAATACCACCTATTAAAACTTGAGGGATGTTGGAGTGACTGAAAGCTTTGTGAAACTTGGTAGTGCAGTCAGTGTTAAATACAATGGAAAAACCATCAATCCCAAAGTTGGTCTATGGAGATTTCTGGGAAAAACGGACATACCCAGTACTGTTTGCTCAAGTCTTGACATACCTGGTCCTAACCCTGGCAAGGATTCTAATCTGCTCATTTAATCTGACTGCAAAACAATGCCACGCTGAAAAGAATTGTGCTGCTATTAAGCAATCTGATTCACGTTAAAAAAAATTGATCCCAATTTTGATACAACTTGAGCCAATCCTCTTGGTCCACTTGAGTAGTTCTCTTCTTAAAGGGACCACTGAAGAGGCTTATTTCTTTCCACACATGGCATATTTTTTGACAGTTCCAAAGTATCTTGTCTCACAGAATTGCCCTCCACAAATCTGACTCATTGATGTACCTGAAGCAAAATGTATTTCTTCATCTTGGGCCCTAACACATATCTGGGCAAATTGTGGGTATGGTGGAAATGCCTTGAAATGATTAAAATTTATGAATAAGAACTTTGACATTTGAAATTCCAGATGTTTAAAGCTCCATCTTTTTTGGTGGTAATTGTGGAACTTTGGAAGGCTTCTCAAAAACTGGCGGCTGTTTCAAAAATTTGTTCAGAATGCCATCCGTTTGGGGTTTATTTAATTTATGCAAATAGTCTAATATGCTGGGACTTCAGAAATATTCCAAATGGGGAGTATGATTTCAAAGTGCTGCCCAAGAATCACACACACGCAAATTGTTCAGCCTGTTATTTATTAAAAGAACCTGTGAGCTGAAATGTTGCAGACCTCTAGAAAAATGCAGCCCATAGGTATATTCATTTAAATATTTTTCCTTGTCTTAAACAAAATAATATGAATAAAGATTTCAATCACCATTCATACCAGAGTTATGCATTTCTGGGTCAAACTTGCAAACACATTTAAATTTAGGCACATGCATAAACGCTTGTAAGGCAAGACCTTTACAGGTAGAAACATATGTTGCAACTCTGTGCAATTGCCATCGCCATCCTGAACCACATGGGGAAAAAATAAGAAGAGACTAAAATACACATTTGGGACATAGCAATATAGATTAATACAGGAAAAAATAGGTAGGTAGGCACAGAAACAATAAGGTTGAGTGATGCTATTATTCCTCTAACTTTAGTATCGTACAAAATGTTTTCTCTTCTAAGCATGTACAGTGCCTAACTAGCACGAGGCACCAATTCCTGGAGACCTACCAGAATAGAAGTAATAAGAGCTCTTGCACTAGGGGCTGTGTGGGCTGCCAAGATTTATATCTTGATTACCTTACGTTTGCCTTTTGTTGTATCAGCTGATGATTTAAGGCAAGTTTATTTTGCGGTGAGACCTGGGAATTTGTCCTGGCTTCCTGATTAAAAAAAAAAGGGGGTGGGGGTAGCCCCTATGTTGAGAAACTTAAAGGCACAATTATGTTTCTTTACGCTGGAGAAACTGGACTATCTACACTCTCCACTGCGCAGCTTTGTAGGGGGGATTTTTTAGGAGGAGATATGATGACAATAATGAATCGGGGTGAAAAGGAAGGGGCAACCAAAAACCCCGCAACTACCTAGCAACCTCATCCTATCTGGCAACGATAGAAATGAAAAATTAGAGGCAGAAGGATGCTTGGATTCTTGTCAGGGAGAGCTGAAAGATGGTTCCCAATTGGATCGTACAAGTAATCAGACTGGGGCCCCAAACCTCCAGTACCAGGCCGTGGCTCTGAGAGAGGCCTAACCTCCTAACTCCCCAGGGCCCTGTCAATCAGAGCTAAAACTGAAGCGATGGAAGGAAAGGGTCAGGCAGGCTTAGACGAAGGCATAGTATTGTTTTTCAAATTTAACCCCTTTGCAGATTATATTTCATCCAGATCTCTGTGTGGCCAAATGCCCCTGTTTGGTGCTGCGGGCAGTAAGTGTAACACTTTTACATCAGTAGCAGCGCCCTGTTATCACTTAGAACAGGGTGAATTTCCATTTCTCTTAAACATGTCTTACTCTAGGATTTTAATCTGCCCCAAAGAGGATACAGTTTCATGAGTACCAGTTAGTATTGCATTGACTTACGTGTTGGTTTTCTGTGTGTTCAGTTTTTATCACTGTAGTAGTCAAATTATATTTTGCATAACAGATATTGTCATTTTTAAGCACCCCAGTACTGTAAAAAAAAAAAAAAAAAGTCTTAGACTGTAAGTTTTGGGGGGCAAGAACTATCTTTTCATTATATGTGTGTACAGTGCCTAGAACAACTGGGCCTAATTCCTGATTGGGGCCTCCAAGAGCTAACTCGATTCAAATATTAAATAATAATAATAAATCTAAACAAACAGCTTCCAGGATGCAGTATGTACTGGATAGAACTGATAGAAAACTGGATTTTATTTTCCGTAATAAATTGGGGGGGGGAATGATTGATGTGTTTTGTTTTGTTTGTGTTCATCAACATTTTTCACTGAATTTTGGAGGGGAAAGGGTTACTAGATTTTGGCTGAAAGTTTTTGGGTTCAGCGGTGTCAGTGTTTCAATGTAAAGTCAGAATTTTCCACTGAAATATTAGACACATTTTTTTTTGTTTTTTTTGTTGCAATTTTTCCAGAAAGGGGGGACCCATTTTCCAGAGAGCCCTCATCAAAAAGCTGTTTTTCTTCAAACAGAAGTTTCAAGGGGGAAAGGGAACCATCTAACACCGGCCTTTCTAGCTTGTTGGCTAGGTCTGTGTTATCTCTGCTAATGCGCATGGTTTGTGAGGGATGGATATGAGATGCATGTGACTGTCAGCATGTTGTGTCCATTTCCACTGGACCCTAACCATGATAAACTGGGTCTGCTGCTCCAACATGAAGGGAGCCATCTACTCCCTTTGGTGGTTTTGCGACTCTCATACTCATTGCTATACTGCTATGCTCTAGAGAAGCAGACGTATATTCATTTATATTATAATAGCGCCCAAAGGCTCCATTCAGGATCGGCATGGTAGAAACACAGAGGAAGATATGGTTGCTGCCCCAAAGACCTTGCAGTCAAAGGCCCAATTGTGCAATTCACTTCATATGGCCATGACACTGCACCCTTGAAGTAGTGGTGCTCTGTAGTGGTGGGCAAACACCCAGTGAATTACAGGGTCCAGGCCTAAGGCGACAATGCATGACAAGTAGGCCTGTGGGAATAATGGATTTTTTGATTTGCTCGCAATTCTGAAAAAAAAATCCAGTAATTGTTTTGGGTTGAACTTTTGATTTTGAGCACTTAACGTTTGAAAGCATTCTTAAAATAAAATTAAATGACAATTTCCAAACAAAGTTGCTTTGAATAAAAAAAAATAATCTAAATATTTCTGTTCAAAATGAGAAGGAAAGATTCTGATTTTTTTTTCATTTGGTTCAACCAAAACAATTTGGCAAAATTAACACTAATTCACAAAATATTTTGGTGTTCTCTAATCTGCATTTTTTCACCGAAAAAGTTATGGTTGAAATATTTCACCCATCTTTAACAGCAAATAACTAGCAAACATATGGAAGTGGGAGAATATATGTTTACATAGGCTGGCTATCTGTACAACTTGATGGTTCTGAATCTCTTTTAAAAGGGTGCTTTTTTAACATCAAGAAATTATATACCACACCCAAGTTAAAATAATGTCATTTAGGCTGCAAAGTCAAGCACTCAAAAATTATAGAATTAAGTTTCCCACACTACAAATATAGGTCAGCTCATCAGATGGTATAAATCAGGACATCATTGGTCTGAGCGCTGCACAGATGCAAGTTTTTATAACCTAAGATGACAAAACATGACAAATAGCTGTAACAAACTTCCAGTATATTGTTTACAACATTTTACCATGAATCAACATCAGAAACAACAGAAGTACTTGTGGCACCTTAGAGACTAAGGGCTGGTCTACAATACGGGGGGGGGGGGGGGGAGGGTCGAAGTAAGGTACGCAACTTCAGCTACGTGAATAACGTAGCTGAAGTCGACGTACCTCGCTCGACTTACCTCGCGGTGTGGACCCTGCAAAATCGAAGGCTGGCACTCCCCCGTTGACTCTGCTTCCTCCTTGCGTCGGGCTGGATTACCGGAGTCGACGGGGAGCGCTTCTGGGATCGATTTATCGCGTCTAGATGAGACACGATAAATCGATCCCCAGAAGATCGATTGCTACCTGCCGAATCGGGCGGGTAGCGTAGACTAGCCCTAACAAATTTATTTCACCGTAAGCTTTTGTGAGCTACATTTCGTGGGCTTCAGCTTATGCTGAAATAAATTTGTTGGTCTCTAAGGTGCCACAAGTATTCCTGTTCTTTTTGCTGACACAGACTAACACGGCTGCTACTCTGAAACCTATCAACAACAGAGTTTTGGATGTGAAGTCAATCAAGCCTGATTCAATGACTGGGGGAAAAAAGAGAGAGAGAAAACATGGTTATTATTTTCTATCCAAAAAAACAATAATTGCTTCTTTTCTGCTGTTAATGGAAATAAGGTAAACTGGAACTTGTACACTTATTTGTTGTGAAAATGACACAATAACCTACTGTGAAATGCTCGGGCTAGAGGTAACTTGGTTACAGTTCATGCATGATTTAAAATAATAAAACAGGCTAAGCTCATGAGAAATAACTTTTTAAAAAGATTTGATGGAGAAAGGTCTGAGAAGAAATAAACACAAATATCTTGATTCCAAATTTCCTCTTCCATAAGCAGATTGCAAACTCCTACCTTCCCCCCCACCCCCGCCCTTAAAGGATAAGACAAGTCAATTTGTGGTTGGAGAATTTCCACTTAGCCCAAGCATTTTGCATCTGCCATAAAATGGTCCCTTTTTTTAATAGCTAGAGGCCTGGTTGTGCAAATGCTCACTACCAGAAGTAATGCACACCATTGTGAGTAACCTTGTTGATGATACTACTCACCACAGCAAGCACTATACCTGACAGTAAGTGTTTGCAGGGAGGCCAGTATTATCACTGGTCAAATCTTGACTTCAGTGGAACCTCTGCTTGAATAAGAACCTTAATGAAGGCCCTGTAGGATGTTCCTATACAATATCGCATCAATTCTGCTTTTCATTTTCTTCCTTTGTGTTTTATGTATTATGGATTTGCATGAAGACAAAACTTTGCTTCTTAATAATCTTGTCTATTCCTTCTGCTTATTTTCCCATTTGAGATGATCACAACTTTATTAGTGGTATTCTAATAATTTTCCCGGCAATCAATTCTGTGTGGTAGGGAAGTACAATCATCCCCATTCTACAGATGGGGAACTGAGGCAGACATTGGGAGTTAGGTGCTTAAATACCTTTAACAAATCTGGCCCTATAAGTGACTTATCCAAAGTGACACAGGTCTCCTAAGTCCTATGTCCTGGCTATGATGTGCTTGTTCTTATGCAAATATCCCTAGTCATTACCACTGCATAGCTCTCATCAGCTTTACAGAATCAGGTGTCAAAATGAACATTTTCTTTGATTTTGATTTATGTGCATTTGCACTCTTCAAGTTCCACACTGGACTTTGTGTTTGATTGAACCTGAATCTCAAATTTGAACTTAATTGGAAATGGGTTATTTTCACCTAGAGAGATGAGGTGGGTGAGGTACTATCTTTTATTGGACCAATTTCTGTTGATGAGAGAGACAAGCTTTTGAACTACACAGAGCTCTTCTTCAGCTCTGGGAAAGGTACTCGGAGTGTCACAGCTAAATACAAGATCAAACAAATAGTTTAACATAAGTAGTTAGCACACATTCTGAGGGACCATTTTGTAGTCATGGGACAAAAAGGAAGGTTAGTGCATTGCAGATTGTTGTAATAAGCCATAAATCCTGTGTCTTTATTAGAACATGATTTTTAGTGTCTAACAAAGGTATGAATTTAAGCTCTCAGGCTTGTCTTTTGAAAGCGTAGAACAGATTTCCTTTTGAGGAGGAAGACTGATATCAGATATGGAGTGATCGCTTTGTGAAAAGTCTGCATGCACAGGTGATACGGTGTTTTTGTCTTTTATCATTTTCCTGTGTTAGTTCATTCAAGAGTGTAGTGATTGTCTGGTATCACCCACATTGTTATTATTGGGGCATTTAGTGCACTGGATGAGGTACATGTTGTGATAGGCGTGTATAGGACCCATGGATCTTGAAAGTTGTGTTGTGGGAATGTTGATCATTGTAGCAGTAGAGATATGTCTTCAGATTTCAAATCTGTTGTTCTGGTGGGATCTGGTGCTTCTTTGAGGTTGTGTGTCCTGGACTGTGAGGAGCTTGCTTCTGGTGGTCAGCTTGGAGAGGTTGGGGAGTTGTTTGAAGGGAATTCAGGAAAGATTTATTTCAGGACGGGGTCCCATTGAGTATGGGTTGTAGTTGTTTGATTACACCCTTTATGGAGTGGTAGGTGACGACTAGGGGTGTGTGGTAGGGGAGAGGGGTTTATTTCTGTATTGAAGCAGACTCTCTCAGGGTATTTGGGTGGTCCATTCTATGATGTGATCTACTACTCTGGTGGAGTATCCTTGTTTGGCGAAGGTGGGTTTTGTAGTTTTAGATCTGTCAAAACCATTCAAAACTGATAGGTTGTTGGATGCAAAACTATAACCAGTTTGGCTTAAAATCTGGGCTCCCTGAAAGTGACGACAAATCTAGTCTGAGTTTTTAGTTTGTAATCAAATATGAAACCATGTACATTTCCCGTAGTTTCAAGATGAACTACAGTATTTTGCATGATTCTGCTGGAGATCCTGGCCAAGATTTTCAAAAAATAGGAGCTGAAAAATAGGCTCTTATCTCCATATTTAGACATCTGCCTGATTTTTCAAAAGTGCTGAGTCCCCAGCAGGCTTAAATCAAGTGGCTTGTGAATGCTCAGCACTTTTGATAATCAGACTACTAATTGAGGCCCTGATTCAGGAAAGATCCTTATTTTGGACAGCACTTAAGATTAGGTCCCTTTAAAGCCAGTAGGGTTTAAGTATGTACTTAAAGTTGAGCATTTGTTTAAGTGTAGTCCCTAGGATTGGATTTAAGCATGTGCTTAAGTGCTTTCCTGAATTGGGGCCCTCGATACCTAAACATGGATTTAGGAGCCTTTCTTTAGGCAATCAGTTTTGAAAAATCTTGATCTTGGTGCCCATGTGACCCACTGGTGAGTGTGTGTTACAGGTCCCCCTCTGTGTGCAATCTATAGAGAATGGAAGTCTGTTACAGCCCCACTTAGGCTAGGTCTACACTAACCCCCCTTGTCGAACTAAGATACGCAACTTCAGCTACGTTAATAACGTAGCTGAAGTCGAAGTACCTTAGTTTGAACTTACCTGTGGTCCAGACGCGGCGCGCAGGCTCCCCCGTCGACTCCGCCTACTCCGCTCGTCGAGCTGGATTACCAGCGTCGACGGCGGAGCACTTCCTGGTTCGATTTATCGCGTCTTGACAAGACGCGATAAATCGAACCCAGAACATCGATCCCGCGCCTCCGACGCGACGGGTAAGTATAGACATACCCTTAGTGAGATGGTCCCTTTACCTCATGCTATATTGGCTCAGGCTTTTACTGCTGGCAGATCAATTCCTAGTCAACCAAGATGGTGCCCGTTGAGTAAGTGAAAGTTCGCTTGGGATTTGAATTGCTGTGGGCCTCAGACACTTGGGTTGAGTATCGTTTGATCGGTTGAGGTATGTAAGCCAAGAGCGAGTATGTGTTACATGTAACCCACTGTCCCTGATCCATAAAGGATACAACGCTGTTACAGTTCCAGCTAAGGAACTTTAGCTCAGCCTATAGCAGTTCATGCTTTTGATTCTATTTCTGGTGTGCTGGCTAAAGATGGTGCCCATCACGTCGACACCTTATGGAAAGAGACCCATTGGAAATCCAATACATGATGGATATTTTTTCCTAAATGTGATACCTCTGAAGGGGCGTGTGTGGCTTATGTATTTGTGCAATGCCACTGTTGTGCGTGGATTACTGATCAATAAGGCTAACTGTCCCTTTTAGAAGTTCAGATTGCTATACTGTGAAGGAAGAAGGCAAGGGGTCACTGCCTGAAAAAGTCAGGGAGCAAAAAAAAAAAAAAGTTTACCAAAGAGTTTTAAAATGCTCCTTGCACTTTGGCCGGGGGGCTTTGAATGAAATCATTTATATTAGCTGCAATATCTGGCTGACTCAACTGAACTCCATAATCAAACGCAAGAGATTTTGGAAAAAAACCCCAACGTATAATTAAAACCTTGTTCTAATCCCACTTTGATGCCTCTGCCAGGACAGGTTGGACCAGTCAAAAGCCTCAAACATTTTATGTAATTTTTTTTTAATTCTGTCAGTGACTGTGAAGCGGTGAAGTGGTTATTAGCCATATAAGGTATCAAGGTAAATATTTCAGTCCCCCTGTGAATTTCAGTCTCTCCCAAGTTGGTTTATTTGTTCTTGTCAGTGGACAGTGAAGTTTTGTTTGTCAAAACCAGTTGGGGCTGAGAGTGACAGCGGCAATGTGATGTGATTTATTTTCTGCTGGTCTGCGACTTCCCCTGTGCTGCTTCCCCACCCCCATGTGCACACAACCAGCCCCCCCGCTCCCCCGGGTTCTGGCTGGTGTGACATGGCATAGTGTTTCGTATTTTCAGCTGTGGGGGTGACCCTGGATAAACTCCGCCGGCGCCAGTAGTTTTCCTTCCTTTTTTACAGCTGTCTCAGGGCCTTGCTGTTGATTGGTCCAAGGGGGCTGACAGAATTTTGATGGCGGAAGGGTCCTTGCTGTATCAGCGTTGTTCGGGGGGAGGGGGGTCTTCCTTCTGGTGTGCTGGCAACTTCAGGCTGAGCACAGAGGCTGGGGAGTCCTGGGGAGCTCTGTCACACAGCATCACCCTTAAGTAATGGCTGTGCATCACCCTACCCCAACATGAGAGTGAGCATGCAGGCAGACACGTCTGCAGCCATCAGCACTAACCCAGACAGAAAGCGCACGCAGAACAATTACAGACAATCGAAACTAGCTGGCAAATGGCTCCTGAAAGCTCTTGTAAAACAATATGATCTCATTTCACAAGACTCTCTTGCCAGATGGCATTTTCTCTCGCTTAAAAAGAAAGGATCTCTGTTAAATGGGGAAGAGCCGTGGAGGCAAAATCATAGTTGAAGATACCCATGTGGGTCGCTTTTGAGCTCTATTTGTGGGCAATATGAAGACTAAATCATGAGGACTAAAAAAATGAATCGCAAGGATTGTTGTTTACAAAAAAAGGTTTCCTTTAAAAAACATGCTGAATAGGTAGATGTCTTATGGGGAGAGACGTAAGGAGTTCAATCTGTCAAGGTTATCAAAAAGAAGTAGAAGAGGTGACTTGATTACAGTGTATAAGCACCTTCATAAGAGAAAATATCAGGTACAAAAAGGCTCTGTAAACTAGCAGGAAAAGGCATAAAAAGATCCAGTGGCTAAAAGCTGAATGCAGACAAATTTAAATTAGATAGAAAGCAAATTTTTAAAGGGTGAACTTGATTAGCCATTTTAACCGATTACGAAAGGAAGTGGTGAATTCGCCATTTCTTGGAGTCTTCATATCAAGACTCCCATATCTGGAAGAAAGGCTTTAGTCAAACACAAGTTATTGAGCTCAGTATAGGAGTAAATGAAAAATTCTATAGCCTGTGTTATACAGGAGGTCAGACTAGATCATCGAATGATCCCTTCCAGCCTTAAAGTCTATGCCAATTACTGCCTTTATTATACTTACATTTTCCAAAATGGAGCAGTTATTCTATGTTCTAGAGGGTGCTGCTATAATATTAATATTCAATCATAATTATTATATATAAGATTGTCTCAGTAAGGTCATGCATGATTGTTAGGTTCATCCAAAGCCATTTAAGCATTGTTGACCCAACATTTCATGATGGGAATAAATTATTTTATGCCAGCATTCCAAAACGGGCATAGAGGAGCAGGAACAGGAAAAGGGGATGGTTCAATCATCTGTTTGTTTCTGCCCTCAGCAGCAAACTGTATGCTGCAGATTGACTGCGAATTTTGCAAGAAGAGGAGGGAGAGATATTAAACAGAAATCACTAGGAACGTTGGCTGAGGCTGGTGTGATCGAGCAGCATTTTCGCCCCAGGGTTCGTGTGGTGAGTAGAAGTAGGGAAGAGGCAGGAAGCCATGAATGGAGCTTGAAGCCAGACCACAAAGGTAGAAAGAGAAGAATCTACAGTAGTGAGAGAAAGAGGCAACTTTAGGGCCTGATCCAAAGACCATCTAAATCAATGGAAGTCATGCCTTTATGGAGGAAAGGGAGACTGTAAAGTGGTGGACTAATTCCGGGTCTGTGCATCAAAGAACATTCTCTAGCCAGGGGGCATCAGTCTCTTTCTCTTCAGGGACTCAGCTTAATTTCTTCAAATTACACAAGTTCAACACATCAGTCATGTCCCTTCCCTTTGACCTGGGGTTAGGGTGACCATCCTGATTTTTCGTCTTTCGTCCCACATCCCGACCGATGAATGGTCGGGACGCCATTTGTATCCGGGCTTCTTCCTTCCGGTTTTTTTTTTTGCTCAACAAGTTTGGCGGCATCCCAATTTTCGGGTCCTCGCATCTGATCACCCTACTTGGGTTCTTCTTCAGGGATCTATCTACTCCCTACAGGATTATACTCCACCATCTGCTTGGGAGTCAAGGCAAGCCTCTCCACTCCCTTCTCCTTCCTAGTCTGCTCCATACAGGGATTACACAGGCAGATGGCCTGTAGGAGTCCCTTGGTCAGGGGAAAGAGTCTGGTTCATAAGAGATGAGGCACCTGGTCCTAACAAAAGCCATCAACAGCTCAGTTGCTGGAGAAACCTGAAGGGTGTAGGTAGGTGCCTGCAGGATAAACCTGGATAAACCAGACTCTTTCCCCTGACCCAGGGACTCCTGCAGGCACCTACCAGCACTTTTTCATTACAAATTAAGCACTGGTGTGGGTGTGGAAGAGAGCAGCTGCTCATCTGGAGCAGCGAGGAAGAATATTTTCCTCTCAACCGGCGCTGCGGAGTGGAGCAAGTGGAATGAAACCTCTAAGTTAAGTTGGAGGTCCCAGGGGTTGCTGAGGGAATGCGGTTATAAAAGACCATTTGAGGGTTGAGCTATTTCCCTGGATGTTGGACTTCTCCAGACTTAGGCTTCCAAGCACCATCTGCAGGCGTTGGTTTGTTGGAACCATCTCCTCACCAAAACTGCAGGGCTCAAGTTCTCAGATTCAGTCACAAGCCAAACCCCACCGGGTTCATACATCTCTGGGTAGAGGGCAGAGAGCTGTCATTGTTTCTCACAATTCCCACTGTGGGTACGTCTACACTACAGAACTAGGTCGAAATTATAGAAGTCGATATATTAAAACCCGAATTAATGGAATCGATTGTGTGTGTCCCCACTAAAGAGCGTTAAGACCATGAGGTCGATTGTCTGTGTCCACAGTAGCGAGAGTAGCATCGACCTTCGAAGCATTGCATTGCGGGTAGCTATCCCACAGTTCCCGCAGTCTCCGCCGCCCATTGGAATTCTGGGTTGCGATCCCAAAGCCTGATGGGGCAGAAAACAATGTCGCTGGTGGTTCTGGGTACATGTCATCAGGCCATCAAACGTCCCTCCCTCCCTCCTTGAAAGCAATTTTTTTCGCGCCTTGTCTGCGTGCTTTCCATGTTTGCTACGGAAGGCTGCTCAGCTCACAATTACCGTACATCTCCAGCGTACGCCTTCACATTAGGTCTAGTGGAGATTCAGTCACGGTATAATACGGGCAGAGGGATAGCTCAGCGTTCTGAGCGTTGGCCCGCTAAACCCGGGGTTGCGAGTTCAATCCTTGAGGGGGCCATTCCGCCTGAGGCTGGTAGTCGCGGGACTGCACAGCATAAGCTCCTTGCCTTCTAGCTGCAGATCGTGCACTATGCCATAAATGGTTGTGGTCGCGGGACCATATAGGAGAAGCTCCTTGCCTTCTAGCTGCAGATCGTACAATATGCTTGACATTACAGTGCTCCTGGCCGGCGGCCTTTGGTGTGGCTGGCCGGGGGCGCTTTTTTACGTTTTCTTTAAGGGAGATTCAGCACTGCCTGGAACACGGGCAGAGGGATAGCTCAGCGGTATGAGCGTTGACCCGCTAAACCCGGGGTTGCGAGTTCAATCCTTGAGGGGGTCAGTAGAGCTTATTGTACCATCTGCAGCTGGAAGGAAAGGCGCCTAACCCCTGCTCACGGCATATTGTACTATCTGCAGCTAGAAGGAAATGAGCCTAACCCTTGCTCCCCCCTCCCTCCGTGAAAGCACCTGAGGGGGGAGCGAAAAATCCTTTCGCGCCTTTTTTCGTGCGGGCGCCATATTGCTGCCACCATTGTTATCCACCAGCCGCTTCTGCTCCCACTCTGCTGTCCTGCAAACAGTGTACCGGGGGAAGCATGGAGCACGATCAGATCACCGCAACTGTTATGGCCGTTATGAACACCACGCGCATTGTCCAGGAGTATATGGAGACCGAGAACCGGGAGCTGCTAGAGCAACAGGAGGCGAGGACGAGACAGTATCAGCCTGAGGAGAGTGATGAGGACATGGAGACAGACCTCTCTCAGAAAAGGCCCCCCCGCAAGGTGGACATCATGGTGGTAATGGGGCTCGTTGATACAGTGGAACGCCGATTCTGGGCCCGGGAAACAAGCACAGAGTGGTGGGACCACATAGTGCTGCAGGTCTGGGATGAATCCCAGTGGCTGCGAAACTTTCGCATGCGTAAGGGCACTTTCATGGAACTTTGTGAGTTGCTTTCCCCTGCCCTGAAGCGCCAGAACACCAAGATGAGAGCAGCCCTCACAGTAGAGAAGCGACTGGCGATAGCCCTGTGGAAGCTTGCAACGCCAGACAGCTACCGGTCAGTCGCGAATCAATTCGGAGTGGGAAAATCTACAGTGGGGGCTGTTGTCATGCAAGTAGCCAGGGCGATCACCAAGCTGCTTGTACCAAGGGTTGTGAGTCTGGGAAATGTGCAGCTCATACTGGATGGCTTTGCAGCAATGGGCTTCCCGAACTGTGGAGGGGCGATAGACGGAACCCATATCCCTATCTTGGCACCGGACCACCAAGCCAGCGAGTACATAAACCGAAAGGGTTACTTTTCAATAGTGCTGCAAGCACTGGTGGATCACAAGGGGCGTTTCACCAACATCAACGTGGGATGGCCGGGAAAGGTACATGACGCTCGCATCTTCAGGAACTCTGGTCTGTTTCAGCTGCTGCACCAAGGGACTTTCTTCCCAGACCAGAAAATAACCGTTGGGGATGTTGAGATGCCCATAGTTATCCTTGGGGACCCAGCCTACCCCTTAATGCCATGGCTCATGAAGCCATACACAGGTAGCCTGGACAGTAGTCAGGACCTTTTCAACTATAGGCTGAGCAAGTGCAGAATGGTGGTGGAGTGTGCATTTGGCCGTTTAAAAGCAAGATGGCGAAGTTTATTAACTAGGTTAGATCTCAGCGAAACCAATGTTCCTATTGTTATCACTGCTTGCTGTGCGCTCCACAATATCTGTGAGAGTAAGGGGGAGACGTTTATGGCAGGGTGGGAGGTTGAGGCAAATCGCCTGGCCGCTGGTTATGCGCAGCCAGACACCAGGGCTATTACAAGAGTACAGCAGGGTGCGTTGCGCATCAGGGAAGCTTTGAAAACAAGTTTCATGAATGGCCAGGATGCTGTGTGAAAGTTCTGTTTTTCCCCAGTAATGAAAAGCCCCGCCCCTTCATTCGCTCTACTTCCCTTTACCCAAACCGCCCTGCCCTCCCCCCCTCGATCACCGCTTGCAGAGGAAATAAAGTAATTCTTGCTTAAAAATCATGCATTCTTTATTAATTCGTAAAACACAGAGGGGGGACTATGGTGGTAACTGACACTGTCTCCCGGGATAGGTGGTGGAGGAAGGGAAGCACCAGGATGGGTGGTGGAGGAGGGGATGAGGGAAGGACAAGGACACACAGCACTTTAAAACTTATTGAATGGCAGCCCTTTCTTGCTTGGACTGTTCTCTTGGCTTGAGTGGCTGGGAGCACGGAGGCCACCCAAACGCGTTCTTGGGCGTCTCGGGGATGAGGTTATGGGACTCGGGAAGGAGGGCTGTTGGTTACACAGGGGCTGTAGTGGCGGTCTTTGCTCAGGCGGCCTTTCCTGAACCCTACGCCTGTCCTCAGCCATAAGCCGGAGGATTTCCGTTTGATCCTCCAGTAGCCTCAGAATTGCATCCTGCCTTCTCTCTGCACGCTGATGCCGCTGTCTCTCTTCATCGCGCCACCTCTCCGCGCGATCAAATTCTGCCTTCCTGGACTCAGACAGTGTCTGCCTCCACGCATTCTGCTGGCCAGCCTCAGAGTGGGAGGATTCCATGAGTTCTGAGAACATATCGTCTCGACTCCTTTTCTTTTTACTTCTTATCTTCGCTAGCCTCTGGGATGGTGATGAAAGGGGTGGCGTTGAAACATTTGTAGCTGTGGGAGGAAGAAAACGGGAGACAAATGTAAAAGACACATTTTGTTTGAACAAAACATTACATATCACATGTGCATTTTGTCCAAGGTTGCACTGGGCCTCTTATATTGAGGGTCTGCCGGTTTGCTGTGAGAGATCACACAAGCAGGTCCGGCGGGCAACAGAATTCGGCTTGCAGACAGCCATGGTAAGACACTCTATAGGCTTCTTTAAGCATCACAACAGGCGGGAATGTTTTCAAACATCAACCCCCTCATTTCCCATAACAAACATCCCGTGGGCTGGCAATTTAAAACAAATAGCTTAGCAATTGAAAAGTTAGGTGGGGCGGCGGTTTTCGGGTTAACATGCAGGGAGAACCTAATCGCCCCCCCCACACACACACACCCAGGCAAGATGTTCGCTGTGCCCCCTCCCCCCACCGCGTGGGTCCCAGCGGGGAAGATTTCCGTTCAGCCACAGGCAAACAGCCCAGCAGGGACGGAGCCCCTCTGAATGCCCCCGTACTAAAATTCCCCTATTTCAACCAGGTTCCCATGAATGATATCACTCTTCTGAGGATAACACACACAGATAAAGAAAGGATGTTGCTTGAATGCCAGCAAAAACCGGGACCGTACGCCGCCATGCTTTGCAAAGCACTGATTCCAGACTACGTGCTGCTTGCCTGGCGTGGTAGAGTGTGTTACCACGGAGCACAGGATAAGGCTGCCCTCCCCAGAAACCTCATGCACAGGCTTTGGGAGCACATCCAGGAGATCTTTCAGGAGATGTCCCCGGAGGATTTCTGCTCCATCCCCGAACATGTTAACAGACTTTTCGAGTAGCTGTGGCTGTACTGGCCACGAATTAATCATTAAACACGCTTGCTTATAAAACATGTATTAATTAAACAGAGGTACACTCACCAGAGGTCCCTTCTCCTGCATCGAGCACGCCTTGGGAGGGTTCGAACTGTACTGGCTCCAGGGTGAGAAAGAGTTCCTGGCTGTCGGGGAAAAGGGCTTCTCCGCTTCCTTGCTGGGTCTGTGTGCTATTTTCAGCATCATTATCATCATCAGGCTCCTCTGTGGGTTCTGATGATCCACATACGGAGTCAAACCACATGGGAGGGTCTGTGCTGGCTGCACCTCCTAGAATGGCATGCAGCTCATCATAGAAGCGGCATGTCTGGGGCTCTGACCCAGAGCGGTTGTTTGCATCTCTGGTTTTTTGGTAGGCTTGCCTGAGCTCCTTAATTTTCACGCGGCACTGTTGCGCGTCCCTGTTGTAGCCTCTGTCCTGCATGCCCTTGGAGACTTTGGCGTATGTCTTGGCGTTTCTTCTTTTGGACCCTAGCTCTGCTAGCACGGTTTCGTCTCCCCAAACAGCGATCAGATCGAGTACCTCACGCTCGGTCCATGCTGGAGCTCGTCTTCGATTCTGGGACTCCATCATGGTTACCTCTGCTGATGAGATCTGCACTCACCTGCAGCTCACCACGCTGGCCAAACAGGAAATGAAATTCAAAAGTTCGCGGGGCTTTTCCTGTCTACCTGGGAGGAGCATTCGAGCTCAGACCGCTGTCTAGAGCGGTCAGCTGATGCACCGTGGGATAGATTTAGGAGGCCGATACAGTCGAATTGCGTCCTCACTAGCCTACTTCGATTCGGCAATATCGCTTTAAGCGCTAATTCTCTCGTTGGGGGTGGAGTGGCGAGATCGATTTTAAGAGCCCTAGAAGTCGATGGTAAGGGCTTCGTCGTGAGGACGGGTGCACGGATCAATCGAAATAACGCTAATAAATTCGACCTAAACTCGTAGTGTAGACCAGGGCTGTGTGAGGCTGTGCACCTCCCTAAAGACAGGCACTAACAAGCAGGGGGCATTAGTGCATCTTTAATATTCATTTATTTTTCTATGGAAAAATTGGCTAGCCAATATTTTTCATTCCCCATTGCTTGTATCTGAAAATAAATTTGCCTTTTGACATCTAGATTCCTTTCCCCAATCTACACACTCACAGAGCAGGGTAGGATTTTCAAAAGCACTTCAGTTTAACACGGCTTTGACTTGCTCCCAACCTCTGCTCTCTCCAATGGGAAATTCCCACCTAGAGTGTTTTTGAGCAGAGTTGTTGCCTATCACATCAGTTCAAATCATCTTTTGACACCAGTGTAATCAGTACACGAAGAACTGTATCTGTTAATCAATTGCACGTGCAAAACCAGCAGTGGGAGCACAAAATATTGTAGTTTTGCAGATTCAGCAGTGATACTGGCCATTTAAACAACTATTTAATTTCTTGCCAATGGAGTTGTGGCTCCAAAATTGGAATTTGAAGGACTTTCCCTCATATTTAGAATTGAGTAGGCAAGATCTTTTTTTGTTTTGCTTTATTTCAGGTTCAGCGGATAACACAGATGTTTAGAATTGCTGCATTTTTATTTTTATCATCATTAATATTCTTAAACCGCTGTACAAGAAATACTTTTTGATTGCTATTATATGAAAAAAGCTAGGCAAAAACAGCTGCCCACGTCATTCATTTACTTTTAAAACCGCTCAGTAAACTAACACAATTTAAGTCTTCAGATATCTATCTTTTTTTTTTTTTTTGAGCGGGTGAGAGGGGTTGTAAGCTCTCCGGGGGAGGGGCCGTTTTTTGTCCTGCATTTCTACAGCACCTAGTGCGACAGGACCCTGATCCCTTATTGGGGCTCTTCTGTATCACTCTAATTTTAATGGGGATGGAATTATATTATTATTTGTATTGATTTTCTATTATTTTTGGTCCCTATTCTTCCCCATGCAGCTCAGGGCAGTAAGGTACTTAAGTATGTACACAAGTTTAAGTAGAAGCAACAAAGGGTCCTGTGGCACCTTATAGACTAACAGAGGTATTGAAGCATAAGCTTTCGTGGGTCAATACCCACTTATGCGGATGCAAACAGTTTAAGTAGGTGAGTTGCCTCATTGACTTCAATGGGGTTGCTTATAAGAACATAAGAACGGCCATACTGGGTCAGACCAAAGGTCCATGTAGCCCCGTATCCTGTCTTCCGACAGTGGCCAGTGCCAGGTGCCCCAGAGGGAATGAACAGAACAGGGAATCATCGAGTGATCCATCCCCTGTCATCCGTTCCCAGCTTCTGGCAAATAGAGGCTAGGGACACCATCCCTGCCCATCTTGGCTAATAGCCATTGATGCTTTAAACCTAAGGATGCGCTTGAGCTTTTTGCCGGATTGTTGCTTAGCTGGGAGCTCCATGGGTTCTTTGGGTTGTGGGACAGTGTTGGTTGCCACTCTGCAGCCAGGTCACTCTCCTTTTTACTTGCTGACTCATCAGAAAAGGTGTCAGTCATTATGTGCTTTTCATCTGCTTTGCCTGTTATTAATTTAATATTTTTGTACTTCCTTGCCTGTAAAAACCCCCCACAAGTAATACAATAAGAAGCTTAAGATTCAATGTTTTCTCAACTAAAAAACCCACCAATGAATGATTCCTCACAGCATGGTCTGAAAGGTTTACATCTATAATTTACACTGACATTCTAAGCGTACATCATTTTGAACTACAGCCAGCTTTCTAGAGTGATTAGGTGACTCTAAAAAGGCTTTTTTTTACTTCCACTGAATTGGAGGTTACACTGCTGAAAAGACTTCAATAATCCAGGCTGTATTGATTTCCTAAAGCCTCACTTATCATTGTCAAAATGTTATCAGTCAACACACACACACATCCAGAATCTTACTTCAATTATATATTAAAAAATCCCTCCTGGAAATGATTCTTCTACAGTTCTCTTTATTTTTCACTTAAGGCTTAATTATTTTTTAAGTAAAATTTGTTTGCTCTAATGAAGATCACTTGAATGGAATGGATACCATTGCTTTCTGAAGGTGGGGAGCCCATTGTAGCAGAGTTGTATTATAGTTGGTGAAATAAAAGTTTTTAATGCACTTCTTGTATATAGCCATAAAGTTACATTCTTAAGTCTTTCCAGAATTTGGGACCTAATCATTATTTTAATACAATTAACTACAATTCACGGTTGTATCTACTACTAAATTAGATGATCCAATTTTTTGGCCTATAACTGCAAAGTCTCAGAGTGAAAATCACATCCTCATAGTAAATAGTG
This sequence comes from Chelydra serpentina, assembly GCA_037349315.1. Taxonomy (NCBI): domain Eukaryota; kingdom Metazoa; phylum Chordata; order Testudines; family Chelydridae; genus Chelydra; species Chelydra serpentina. The sequence goes on from JBAIAC010000026.1 coordinate 34,436,335, forward strand.
CGGGACTGATGTGAGAATTAGCACCCTAATTTGGGTGACACTTTATAGAAGGTTGCCAGACATTGCTAATTATTTTGCTATTCATTGTGATAACTTGAATCATGAGGAACTGATAGAGTAAAATGTTGCCTAATGAAATTCCAAGGAAAGTCTTTAATTTGCTGATAGCTGAAAGACATCAATGCCAGTTACCATATTTTACATGGTGAACTTTCTATGACTTTGTGGAGTCAGTGTTCCTATGTACTGAACTTTCTCTGCATGGAATGGGAAAGTGGCAGCTAAGAAATCAGAGGTACTAAAAAATTGAGTTAGCACATTTATACCTTAGGGGGTTTAATGAGCTCGTGCCTGTTTTTACAGGGAGCTTTTCAGCCTACTTTGAACTACCTTAAAACAATAAAGTGCCCCCTTTTCAACAGCTTGTTTTAATGGAAAGATTTACTGTATTTTCATTCTCCTGCTGAAAAGTGATAATGAAGCCAAGTTCCGAGCTCTGTGTCGAAGAGGGAAGTTCCATAACCATTTCAGAGAAATAAGGGGTTTAATATCACAGTTCGTGCCACCGACGTTGCCTTCTGGGAAGGGAAGCTGGGTATTCCTCATAAACTATCGATGTGGAAAATTAAAAGGAGGGAACACATTTATTTTTTAAAAAATCCTTAGTCAAAGCCAGTAATAACTTGCTTACTTTAAAAATGGTCTGTAGTAATAAAAGCAAAACTTATTGCATTTTAATGAACAGCTCTGTTTAATCAGAGCACCAACTTCATCGGACTCTTGTTGGTCCCAAGCTGGTAGATGTTTGTCATGTATGGACCTAATATCCCTTATTTTACTGGGGTGGGGGGTTGGTCCAAGATTTCAGACCAAGTCAAATTATGAAGAGTCCAGGCTTCCTCCCCTGTAGCCATAGGTGGTGGATCTAGGCGACGTGTGGCATGTTGCCGCACTCCCTGGCTTGAAGTGGTTTCCATTATATACAGACTTTACAGTTTGGGTCAATGGCTCTCAGCACCTCCACTATAAACACTGTTCCAGCACCCCTGCCTGTAGATGACCTGGCCTTACCCCAGTCAGCGTGTTGTGAAATCTGTATACCCAACACCTATATCCCTCTACCAATCACCTTCCAGCCTTCCTACTGTTGTCAGCATATTGTGTCTTGCCTATGAGAGTACATACATGAGCCTGCAGCCATTACTCATGCGAGTAGTGCCCGTGATTGTTGAAGGATCAGTGCCTTAGTCAGTTAGCTCATGATCCTTTGCCCGCTTAAGTCAATGGTAAAGCTCCCATTGATGCCAGTGATACTGGATCAGGTCCTTAACTACTAATATTAAACAATAAGGATTTAGGCCCCAGGCCTGCAAGCTCTTATGCATGTGCTTTACTTTAAGCACATGAGCATTTGCTTCAATAGGACTATGTAAGTGCTTAAAATTAAGCAAGTGTAGGTGTTGACAAGACAGGGGATGTAGTTATAAAGAATAAACTCATAGGTATGTCCTCAGCTTTCTCAACTGCAGGGATCCATTAGCTTTCCCTTTTCCCCACTAAAGCATATATTAGGAAATTTTACATGATGCAGCTTTCAGGTGTCAACCCTCCAATGCTGTACCTGAACGCTTGATGCTGGATAAGCATTATAAGCTGCAAAAACCCCAGCACCAATGGGATTTGCTGAACATTTTACAATGTTTCTTTTAATTTTTGCTGTTGAAGGAAGCAAGCAAAACAAACCAAAAATTGGGGATGTTCATTTTTGACGTGTTTTAACAAAGCACAATGACAGGGAATTTCTGTGAAAGAAATTTTAGAAGCCCGCTAACCAAGGAATAATAAGCTGTCAGAGAAAAGATCAAGCAGTATTGTCTAATTCATCTAACCAACATCAGTGTTCCAGCTAACAGTAGACAGCACAAGCCAGATTCTTGCCCTTTTTATCTATGAAAAGCTACATTTATCAAAATAAGCACACACACACACACACACACAAAAGTGAGGTATGGAATGCAGTTCATTGGAGGGAAGGGCTTTACTGGTTGATTGGTAAATTGAAACACATGGAAAAGTGCTACATGTAGGAACACGCTGCTGACTGTATTACTCATTTTTTATTGGTTAATCTCTAATAAGAACCAGCTGGTAATAAAGAACGGAGTTCATGGGAACCCACCCTTTGTTGAAAGCAGAGTTGGTGTCAATACTAGAAACACATGAGCACAAAGAAAACAGATGTAATTGGCTTCTGGAGGTCAGGTTACGTAAAGACCCCAGCGAGCAGAGGTGAGCCTTTGGCTGCACAGAATGACAGAATAAAATGCCCATTACTTCTGTGTCTGCAAGCGTGTGTGTGTGTGTGTGTGTGTGTTTGCAGAGGAGATGACAATCACAGAGATTTCCATCTTGGGTAGAAAGTCATTGATTTATGTCATCCAGAAAATGTGTCAGCGGAGCTGTTCCAGAACTGATGCTTATGAAGTAAATATCTTTGTCGGGAACCAATAACTGAGTCGGCAAAGAATCTGAGAATTGTGACTGTCCTGCGCCAATGGCCAAATTCTGCTCTGAGTTTTACTGGTGTAAATCTGGAGTAACTGCATTCATGTCAATGGAATCACACAGTTATGGAAACTTGGCCTTAGATATTTATTTATACCTGCATATTAACTCAACATTGCTTGAAGTTTAAGGCCTGGAGTCAGAAAAGTATGCATAACTACGCATTGAGCCTGCATCACTACAATGGGCATTAAACACATACTGAAATGCTGTCCTTCACAGGTATATTTTCCTGAACTGAGGATAAAAGTCTATTGAAAGACCTCTAAAATAATATATCAAGTGGGGAGAGGAAATGTCCTTCTTCCTTTCTTTAAGGAGGGCCTTTCGCACCAAAAGTAACCTTTAAATATATTAGGTTGGAAACTTTAAGATACTTATAATATAAATATCTTAACTTTTTTACCAATATATATTTTGATTATGTGTTTTAAAGCAGCTCTTGTTCCCTCGTCCTATATGAGTCCCCTAATGAGCAATGCTACCATGAAGATATGATGCTCAATTTATGATATCACAAATGTTCCCATAGCAAGACTGGTTGCTAGATCGGACTGAATAATTCATTTGATAAATTTAATCTATCTGTTCACAGTGTCCAAATTAATTTTAAAACGTATCCCTTATTCAAAATTATTTGCCAAAAAATAGATTTATCTGCAGATTGTTTGGGAACAGTTTAGTATATGCTATTTGAAATTCAAACTTAATTGGATACATTTGATCAGTCACATAGTATTGTTTCTATTCCTAGATTGGATGAATGTAATTCTAAGAATTAGGATTCTATTGTGAATAGTCACGGTCATGAGTTCAAAATTCATATTCTCAAAATATTCTCTAATATTTTATTTAAATCCACTGTTTCCTTCCTGAAAGTTTGTTTGAAGGCAAATACAAAAAGAGGCATAAATACTGCTCAAGCTAATTCAGAATTTGATTCTGATCTTACTTGCACTTCTCAATGGTATTATTCTGCATTCTGCATTTACACCAGAATAAATGAGATCAGAATCTTATCCTAGTTTTCAGTATTTGTATTACAGTAGTGACTAAAAGCCCCAACAGAAACCAGGCCTGCGCTGAGCTTGGGACTATATTAATACAAGGTGAAAGGCACCTTGTTGCACAGTTTATAACCTTAGAGATAAGGCAGAATTATTATCCCCATTTTACAGTTTAAGGAACTGAGGCACACTGAGATCAAGTGACACAGGAAATCTGCATCAAAGCTGAGACTTGAAATCGGGTGGTCAAAGACTCAGTCCAGTGTTTCAGCCATAAGTCCATCCAGTGCTTAATTTGTAATTAAAGAGATGCTGGGACTCAACCAATTAGGTGCTCGGGTTCAAGCAATTGTTTTTGCTTTCATACCTGACACAAGCCCAGAGGTGCCAGGGCTATGAACTGCCAACCCTAGGGGTGCTGGGCTCAGCCCTGGCACAAATTAAGCACTGGGTCTATGTTTCATCTCTTAGGCCTGGTCCACACTATGGGGGGGGGATCGATCTAAGGGTAGGTCTACACTTACCCGTCGCGTCGGAGGCGTCGGATCGATGTTCTGGGTTCGATTTATCGCGTCTTGTCTAGACGCGATAAATCGAACCAGGAAGTGCTCCCCCGTCGACGCTGGTAATCCTGCTCTGCGAACGGAGCAGGCAGAGTCGACGGGGGAGCCTGCACGCCGCGGTGTGGACCAGGGGTAAGTACTTTTAAGTTCGAAATAAGATACTTCGACTTCAGCTACGTTATTCACGTAGCTGAAGTCGCGTATCTTATTTCGAATTTCGGGGCTAGTGTAGACCAGCCCTAAGATACGCAACTTCAGCTACGTGAATAGCGCAGCTGAAGTCGAAGTATCTTAGATCGAATTACAAAGTACTTACCTTGGGTCCACGCGGCACAGGCAGGCTCCCCCGTCGACTCCTCTTACTCCTCGCGCCGAGCTGGAGTTCCGGAGTCGACCGGGAGCACTTCTGGGATCGATTTATCGCATCTACATGAGACGCAATAAATCAATCCCAGAACATCGATCGCTACCCGCTGAATCGGGCGGGTAGTGTGGATGTACCCTTACTTACACTGCTAACAGCAGAAATCTTTAATAAGCTATTCATCCACATCCGCTGACATCATAGGAATACCGTATGCGGAACACAGTGCGCAGATTAGCAAATCCTATCCTTTTACCCTGTCAAATCCATCCCACCCCAGTCTGACAGACACTCCTTCTGACAGTCTCTCCATTTCTGTCTTAGCAAAGCTGGTTTTATACATATAAAATGTTATGATGGCTTCTGCTCCTGCTGTGTTCGATAATCCCAGGGAGGTCTGAGACAAGAAGGCATCAGAAAACCAAGTGGGGCTTCTCAGCATTTAGGGACAACTCTTATTCTGACTGTGATCAATGGCAAAGCTCCCCGCTCCTTACAGAAGAAATTTCATACTGCGGCAAACATGGGAAAAAGACATGGAGAAAAAAACAGGCCAGTATTATCCTCCATTTCCTTCACTATTGCACATTTTTGTGACTATGTAAGGGGGAGTGGTCTCCAGCATTTTCAACTCTTGCAATTTTTTTTGCAAGTCTCATGATAGTTGGTATTTTTCTTAACTCCCCAGTTCCTGGAGTCAGGTTATTACCTGGAAATTTCAGCTTTCCATCTAAAAAAAACCCACAAAAAACATAAACAAAAACCCACCAAAGTAAATTTCTAATTGTTGTGCTTGCAGAGAAAAGCATGAAAATGTGATTTGAGTGTAACTTAAAGATTCAGAAAATAGAAGACAAAAGAACACAAAATGTATTGTTTTAAAATATCTTATGATTGGTTTAAAAATCTCATGATTTCTTTAAGAACATAAGAACAGCCAAACTGGATCAGACCAAAGGTCCATCTAGCCCAGTATCCTGTTTTCTGACCGTGACCAATGCCAGATGCTTCAGAGGAAATTAACAGAATAGGTAAGCATCAAGTAATCCATCCCCTGTCATGCATTCCTAGCTTCTGGCAAATGGAGGCTAGGGACACCATCCCTGCCCATCCTGGCTAATAGCCATTGATGGACGTATCCTCCATGAACTTATCTAGTTCTTTTTTTAACCCTGTTATAGTCTTGGCCTTCACAACATCCTCTGGCAAGGAGTTCCACAGGTTAACTGTGCATTGTGTGAAGAAATACTTCTTTTTGTTCATTTTAAATCTGCTGTGTATTAATTTCATTTGGTGACGCCTAGTTCGTGTGTTCTTACAAGGAGTAAATAACACTTCCTTATTTACTTTCTTCACACCCGTTATGATTTTATAGACCTCTATCATATCCCCCCTTTGCCGTCTCTTTTCCAAGCTGAAAAGTCCCAGTCTTATTAATCTCTCTTCGTATGGAAACTCTTTCATACCCCTAAGCTTGACTCATGAATTCTAAACACTTGTGTTTGGCAACACTTTGTTGATCCTCCAGGGCAGTTGAAGGCATTTAGTGCCTTGTAGCACTGAATCCTACATTTGTCTTCTCTCTCCTATAAGATATTGGATGTGATCACTGAGATTCTTCTCCAAACAGGACACGAGTTGTGGACATGGAGGCAAAGGTGTCTATATGCCTTTGTGAGGATCCATAAATTTGAACCCAGGGCTCCAGGCAAACATTACATCCCAGCCACTGGCTTCTTAGTAACTAGGAGGCCTAGTGGCTAATAGAACCTTAGACCCACCAGAGGCACCGCCCATGGGAGTCCTGATTGGAGGAGTGCCCAACACCACCGATTGATCCATTTACGTCAGAAGGAGTCACTGGAAGTTGTTGGTGCAACAGTAAGAATTCCTGGCTGGCTGCTACATCGGACTCTGCCTTCTCACTTGACTCCTGAACCCTGCTTTCCTGACTTGTCCCTGGTTCCTGCTTTCCTGACCTTTGCCTGGTTTCTACCTTCTTGCCTTATTCCTGATCCCTGCCCCTGGTCTCTGACTCTGACCCTTGGCTCAAGATTACTGACTCTGAACTGCAGCTCTGGCTACAAGATCTGATGGCCCACGCCCTGGTCATGACATCCTGGATCTGGGTACTTCTGGAGGACAAGTGCACCTTGGTAGGACTAGAGAGAGCTGGCATAGAGCCCTGCTGTACTAGGGACTGGTTGGGTGTCTGGCTTTGTGTCAGCAGATTGGTGCAAAGAGTGTATGGCAGGGTCTCAGATCTGGCCCTATATAAACTGCTAATATGCATGAAATGAGGAATGGAATCAATATATTGTACAATGCTTTTAAAATCTAGTCTGGCTAGTGTTCCCTATTCCCCAGTCTGTGAAATATTTTCTTTCCTGGTGGATATACACACAAGAAGGTTTTTAGAAAAGCATTTGCTTCTGTTATTTTAAAGTAAGCTTAATGCCTTTCGAGAAACTGTGGTTACAAAAAAAAATGTTGGAAGAAATTATTAACACAAAACTCAATAACATCCCCTTTGCTTTCTCTGAGGTATTGCCTGAGTGACTGCAGCATTTACAAAAGGGATTCTAATCTGAAATGAATTTGCAGCTAATTCAACCTGTAGGCTAGTGACTCTGGGATTTCCTAGATAATACAATCCAGACAGTAATGTTGATGGATGTTAGGGACTTGCCTGTGTAACAGTTGTAAAGCTCTGTCATAAGAACAAATGAGGCATTATTGCTTTTACAAAAGTAATCCCACTGCACCAGTAAATTCTGCACTCTTTCAATATCACAGGATTATTTAGTTACAGTGATTTAGTGATGTATCGTCCTTCAAAAAGGAAACAAATATGGAGTGGTGCACCCCTTGATTTGCCATTTATAGGGCTCCTTGAGAACTACTTTTTTTTTTACATATATAGAGAGTTAAATGTAGCAGAGTCGGTTTTTGTACCCAGATGGACAAATTAGAAGAAATGTAGCCAGATTATAGAAGCGGCTCCTAATTCAGTCCTACTCTAAAACTTGCCTTAAGTAGGCAAAGAATCATTTTCTGATTTGGGGATATTAAAGCAAAAATGGCTTAATGTCTGCACATCTCCCTAACCATTGGAGCATTAGCTGCCTGGCTATTCCTGACTGCTATAATTTCTACACTCTCAACTCATGCCCAATTTATTTATGGACTTTGATTCCTACACCAATATCCCCATACATTATTCAGATGTCCGTAATGCCCACCATCCAGGACATTTGCCTTTGATACAGATGCAGCGGTTGGTTAAGGTGGCCTTGCTCATGTTTTTCTCTACAAGTCCATATGCTTCAGTAGCACTGAAAATTCAGAATCCCACACACACACACATACACACCCTCTCCAATCAACCACCTTTATTCCTTCTAAATGTTCTCAGGACATTCATTTCTTTAGGTATCTTCCCACCATAAACCTCAGTGTTTCCTCTTCATTCTCCAATATAAAGGATTATTTTCCTCCACTTTTTACCCTCATGTAGAACTTTCTGAGCAGCTCAAACTAAATTGTTAAAAGATGATTGAAGGTTCTCTGGGCTTTCCCTTGAGTTGCAAAGTTTAGAAGAGATTCAGATATATAGTTAGGCCAAGTTCTACTTTCACACTGTCTTACTCCAGAGTAACTCCATTTACTTCCGTGTTGGTGAGAGCAAAATTTGGCCCGGGGTGGGAAGAAATATGTTAAATTTACATCTATTCTAACTGCCTCAATCAGAACCTAAAGGCCTGCTGACTTGTTACTATTAATGCCCCTTCCAAATTTTTGGTGCTCTCTTGTGCTACTCACGAGACCTCAGAATTCTGCTCACAGTTTGTGTTAACAATATCACTTTTCATGTTTGGTGGTCCCTCTGTTCCTAATTTTCAAGTTTTTCCAGTCTTCCCTCTTCCCTTTCCAGTAAAGATTTGAGGAACTCAGGTGGTGCCCACTAGAGTTTGTGATCAAAACACCTATTCATTGAATCCCTTTAGATATTTTTCTGTCCCTTAATTAGCCAACTGACAATTCCCTTGGTGCAGGGGAGTTCTCAAGTGGTATAAAATGGCATAGGTGGTTCCTACACCAACCGATGCAGAGGGCATGTCTGGAATGGCCCCCTCTGCCATGCTAGTTCCCTACTAGAGTTATGGTCCCACAGGAGATCATAGCTCAGCCCCTAAATAGCTTCGCATACACTAAGGCTGCAGCTGGGACTAAGGCAACTGGTGAATCAAGATGGCGTAACTGAGTCCCTTTGCCCCCTAGCGTATCATCACAGAGCAGTGTACATGGCTCTGGGTCTGTGTAACATTGAAGGTTTTTTAGGACTTTCTAGGAAAGATCACACTTATCAGCCTGTCTCAAACCTTCCCATTTGCCAAAGGTTAATGAGAAGATGGTCGTAACACAACTTCAGGGGCACTTCCCCTTCAATAATTAACTTGACAAGTGTCTTTTTGGCTTTTGTGAGAGACAAGGTAGGTGAGGGGTAATATCTTTCAGTGGACCAATTTCTTAACTTAAAAGATATTAGCTCACCTACCTTGTCTCTCTCATATCCTGGGACCAACATGGCTTCAACAACATTGCAAAAAATGTCTGACTTTTGTCCAGTTCATTGAGGAGACACTGCCCTTGGATGCATTCAGAGTGACCTACTTATAACTGCTAGCCAGGATTTTGCTGCTTTGTTGTTACTGTCGGACTTTTCTGCAGTGTTTCATACTGTTAGCCAAGAGCTTGTCTCATGGGCTGTTTTCGTGTGGCACTCTCTCCATTGCATACATAGCAATAATGATGACACATTGCACTTAGAGGACTCTGACATTTGATCATTTCAAAAGGCTTCACAAAACAATAATGAATTACATATCCCCAATACCTTATAAGTGAACTAAGGTGTACACCGAGATGTCTTCATCCACTCCTAAATGCAGCCAGCTGTGGTGTAGAACGCAATAGAGACCTAACATTGATCAGCAGGGTTACAGAACAGTTTAGGAAAGGGAAATGACAAAAGACCATTGTCAATTGAAACAGCAGGAATTGGCCCTGGACACATGGATTTTTAATTACGATACATTATCAGTGTGCTATGCAGGAGTCTTTATTTCCTGGCCCCCACCCCAGACAAAAGTAATACAGTCAATGTTACAAATGATTAATACCCTTGTCACGTGCCATGGGTCAGAGTTTACTAACTCTACTGGCTACTGTTAAAGGCAAGACCTCTGTATCATGACTCATCCAATGAAACAGTGCCTCCTGGCTCTGTGCTGTTCATTGCAGGCTTAGAGGGAGGAGCATTATCAACTGAATTATCCCCGTCATCACTTCCTGCAGCACCTGTGTATTCTCTGGAGCCTTTCCATCCCGTGTGCTGGCTTGGCCTGATGGTCCTAGATGATCTACATGGGACCACAAGGTGCTTTTTTTCCCCACCTGACCTTTCATGGTTTATTGCTTTGGGCCCTTACATTTCCTGTGTTGCTGGAGTGGTAGAGCAAATTACTCTGGCAGGCATTAATTCAGGCTAGCCTGTGACCAACTCAGTTTGAAAGGTTTAGGTTTGGTTCAGCTTCGACGATCCAGCCAACTCTGAATTGCTGTCCTTATTCCTAAGTGTAAATGAGCATTTAGGCAGAGTAAAAATGGAGTTGCTTGTCCAGAGCTTCCTGCAGTTTCCCACTGGAGCTACCGACTACTCTGCTGTCTGTGATGTGTAATCCTGTTCCAAAAGGCTACAGCATCTGCTGTGGGTGGCTTTCACAAAGCTGGGATAGGGGATCCAGGTGGATGTCCACTTTCCCCTCCAGCAACGCACGTGCACAATTGTTGAACCTATGCACACTGGGCCCTATTTTGATCCTGTTGAAGTTCATGGGAATTTTGCCATTGGATTACAATGGCATCAGGACTTCACCAGACATGCTTCTATCATGCTGAATGCCAAAATGAACTGTGGCAACATGCGGCAGTGCCCTAGCAAGACATATAAGTCACATACTCATTTAACACATGGTAGTTGTAGATGTTTAGATAGTCTTGTTGACCCAGATGAAATGTAAGGCAAAGGGAAGGTTTTGAAGGGTAATATATAAAAAAGGGACACATGCACAGAGATCCAGCAGTAATCCAAAAGTGTTATTTTTAAATGCTGATTTTCTATCAGTCATGACATTTCAAACTTACCATGGGAACTGTTAGTTATTTATCAGCTTTTAAATGTGAATGTACAGGGAGGTCAAATCTCCACAGACTTCTCTTCATTACCCCTGTGATGACGAGGGCTATTTAACCGTGTTTGAAACTAAAATAATATTTTCTCCAAATGCTGGCTTTGCCAAATGCAAAAGCAAGATGACATTTGCTTGGCTTCAGCTGGGGTCACATACAAAGCAGCCTATAAACTGAATAAATATTTCAAATGAAAAAAGAAAATCATTAACCTTTTGTCATTAGTGTTAGCAGTTCTTTGAGCTGCTCAGCAGTTTGAAGTCCAGCACCTGCCAAAATAAGCATCAAGTGTTGTTACCCTCTTAGGGACAACCCCGTTCCATAAATCACAGCATTTCAATGACAGCTAAATGTGTTTTATATCATATAGAGAGCCTGTGTTTATGAATGTGAGATAAAAGGGGTTTAGCCAGTGCAAACACTGGAACTACTGTACGGAGTCTGGCTCTCTTTCATGATCCCCCCACCCTCCCACCGTTCTTAAATGAGTTTCTATTGCTCGTGTTCATGTTTGTGAGCGCGGCTCTCGGTTTTATTCTCTGTCCATTTCGTCTGCAGTAACTTTCTTTTAAATTCCTTCTATTTAAAAGTGGAATACTGACTAAGTAATCCCTATAAATGGCAAGCTGAATAAAAAGGAGGGGATGGAAATGTGGATTCCTTTGGGGCAGTCTTTGTTACAGTAGTTTGAGGTCTTGAGACCTAGATACCAATACACAACCATATCAAATTTGTAAGTAACGTGTGTTGGTTTCAGATTGACCGCTTCCATATTTAACACTACTCTTTAAAAGAATTCAGTGTAGTCACCATTATTCATAAGCACATTAAAGCACTAGCTCCTCATGCCTGGATTCCATGATGGCAATGGGACAACTTGCATGAGTAGTGTGAGCAGCACGTCACCCTAAAGACTGATATTGTCAGTACAATTATCCCTGACACAGAGAGAAATGAAGGAGAAAGGCAAATACTCCCTTCTCCCTTGAAAGAGCTGGCTTCACAAAAAACAAATTAGTACATGGTCCCTCTTTATTTCTTTAGCTTCAAAGGGAGAGAGGAAAATCCCAATGATTAAACCACAGGACTGGAGTTGGGAGATTTGAGTTCTGTTTCTTACTCTGTTACTTGACGTCCTGTATGACATTAGGTATACTGTATTGGGCATGGTTTTCAGAAAGCCACCTTGTGCATGCACTTGGATGTCCACTTTCCACTCACACCTCCAGCAATGCGTGTGTTTAAGTAATATATTTTGCATATGCACATAGTTAGACAGATGTCTAACTTGGGCTCTGATTCTGCAATCTTTGTTCATATTGAGTATTCAGTGGGACTACTCGCATGAGTAAGTACTACTCAACATATGATTCATGATTTGTACGTGTGTGTCGGATAAAGCATGTGCAAAATAGAGGTGACATTTTAGGAACACAAATGCACTATATTCTGGAAATTGTACCTTAAACTCTCTGCATATCAGGTTCCCCAACTGTGGAGGGGGTGGGGGGAGGAAGTACCTACCTCAAAAAAAAATGTTGAAGCTTACTTCACAGATGTTCAGAAAGCATTTAGATCCTGGGATGGAAGGTGAAAGAGGGGAGTGCCTATGCACTGTTCGTGACCACCACCGTTCTAGGGCTGGTATGAATGTATAAATAAAACAAAGTACATTCAGAATATACCCAGACTCTGCATTGCTGATTTCTCCTCCAATGGGAAGTTCATCTGCAAGGTCTCAACATCTGTTACCGCTTGACAGTGGGACAACATTATTATAAAATGCAGAGATTAACAGAAGTTTAAATTTGTGTTTCAAATTACACATTTTTCTAACCAACTAAGATTCAGTTTATATTCAGAAGCTTAGCTTTATAACATTATGGTTTGAACCACCCTTAGCCACTCACAATTAAGGTAATGATAACAAATCCATCAAATAAAATAAAGGGTTTGTGGGTATCAGATGCAGTTCATGTGACCATGGCCAGTTCATAACAGCTGAGATTCTAGACCCACTGAAGTTAATGAATGTTTTGCCATTGACTTCAATGGGGCCAGGATTTTACCCTTTGTTTCGGTTCCTCCTGTGTAAAATGAGGATAATAGTTCACAGGACTGTTGTGAGGATAAATACATTGAAGGCTGTAAGGTGCTCAGATACTGTGGTGATGGGGTGTATAAACAGCCCGTGAGCACAATTAGCCCACCTTGTTGTACCTGGAGGGCGTCAGTCTTAATTCAGTGTGAGACCAATCTGGGAAGGAGCTGGGTGGTGGCCAAAAAGTAAGGAGTTCAGAGCAGTAGTTAGGATGGGAGACCCAAGGTAAAAGCTCTTGTGTCATATGTTAAGGAAGAAGGCCCAGAGGAGAGACTGGGTAGAATTCATCTCCTGGATAGAGGGGTTGAAGAAGGACCCAGACAGAGGGGGGAGAGAGGAATAAGCTGTAGGAGCCAGAATTAGCTTCTGGAGGGGCCGTTAGCAAAGGGGCAGGGCTTGAGGGAAATGACCCTGTGGGTTGGGTGTCCTGACATGAGACGAAAGGGAAACTGGAAGAGAGACAAAAATCTGAAGCCTACAGGGATGGCAGTGAGTTGGTGCCATTGTTTTGTTTGACATCATTTGGTGAAGAGACTGGAATTGAAGACCCCAGCTGTGGCAGAAGACATTCTGCTTTGCTACATCCCACTCGTGAAGGATATTATTCAGGACGTTAAGAATATTGATGCCCCGGGAGGGGCAGGACTCCAGTGGGACCTGGCTGGAGGGACAAGTCACCCACTACATAAGATGGATGACAATGCCAGAAGGGGGTGCTCTGGGACAGTGAGTGAGAACAATGCCATGAGGGGGCATGAGAAGATCCATAACAGGGTCATATAAATACAAAACTAATATAAATAGAACCTTCCTATATAATCCCAAAGACCCTGGAATAAATTGTAACAGCCAACATGTTTCAGTCAGCTATATCTTACTTTGCTTATTTCAGATGCAATAAGTATTTCTGTAGACCAGTATGAAGCTTCACTGAGGGTACTGCAGGAATTTCTGGTTCCCTCTCCAATAAGATCATTACTGAACTGGGATAGATGAGCAGTATTCATATGGCATCCTTTTACTGAAAAATATGTTTACGTATCAGGAGCATGTCCCCCAGGAGAGCATGGTTACAGGTGCAAATCCCGGAAAGATGTTTCCCACCCAGCTATTAACATAATGGTAGTTACTTTCCAGATGTAGCTGATTCAGAATGTAATGCACTGCTTGTCAATTATACCTTCTTGTGAGTTTGGTCATTTTACTATGGTTAGAGAAAACACTAATATGTTTATAAAATGCAGCTCTACATTCCACCAAATTGGGTCATATACTGTTTTCAATTTTAAACTCTACATGAAAGCAAGGAAATGCTTGAGTGTTGTCCTGTCCTCCTCCTCTGCACATTCTTTGCCACCTCAGTGGTTAATTCCTAGAAACTATTGTCAAACATTGAATTCTTGAGATCTCTGTGGACTAGTGGATCATGGAGAGTGTTGGAGACATTTTCTGCTGAAATCCTTTGGCACTAGTCTCTGTTGCTGCAATCTCCATTATAACACAATAACAGGAAATGTTTCAGTGGCCTCTACAGTACTTGGCATATTATTTCACTATAATGCTTGTACTATTTGAGCATTAATAAAACTGGAAAGTGTGATATAATTAAATCCATTCTTCCTAAAGAGAAGACAACTGACCAAGATAACAGCAAGAGCAACAAACTTGCATATTACTCAGTAAAAGGAGCATGCTCCTACTTCCCAGACACAGTGTATATGTTCTTTGTTTCATATCTTTGTGTGTAACAGCACTCTTAGTTAGAACTAAAGACATGAATCTGTATGGCTTGAGCTAAAGGAGTAGGTCCATTGGTTTGCAGACAGTACCAAACTCAAATCTCTTTTACATGGTCTTGTATCTTCCACCTTTTCATGTTTCTCTGAATGTATAAATATCTTCTTACTGTATGTTCCATTCTATGCATCCGAAGAAGTGGACTGTAGTCCACGAATGCTTATGCTGAAATAAATTTGTTAGTCTCTAAGGTGCCACAAGTACTCCTTTTCTTTTTGCTGAAACAGACTAATACGGCTGCTACTCTGAAACAAGTAGAGGTCTGTACCTTTAAATCCAGAGATCATAGGTTCAACCCCTACAGATGATCAGTAGTGTCGTTGCACGTGGATGTTGTGTACTGTGCTCAGCTGGTTGGAAAACTCTTGTCAAATTTAATTTTGATGAAAAATGGGGTGGAGGAGTACTCCCAAAAATATTCGTGAAAACATTTCCCCCTTTTGAAACCAACTGTAACACTGAGAAAAGGAAGTCTTGGGGTATGTCTACATTGCAATAAAACATCCATGGCTGGCCCATGTCAGCTGACTTGGGATCACAGGGCTCGGGCTGCAGGACTATAAAATTGCAGTATAGACGCTTGGGCTGGGCTCTTGGACCCCAGGAGTGGGGATGATCCCAGAGCCTGGGCTCCACCCTGAGTGTCTACTTTGTAGTTGTATAGCTGCATAGCCTGAGCCCCTGCTGACACAGGGCAGCCACGGGTGTTTTATTGCAGTGTTTTAGTGCAATTCCACTCTTCGGGATTTGGGTGGAGAATCATGCCCTGACACATGCCATGTAAAATTGTCTGCGCTGGTTGTGCACATAAACACAAAAGACAAATGTGATATGTTTGCCAATGCCTGCTGAGATCTCCTTTGCATCAGTCCTAGCATAATTAAATCACAATTACAAAACGAAGTGGTAAAACTCAAGTATGCCCCGGTGGATCTGCAGGATTGAAGCAGTATAAAGTAAAAGCTAGTAGTTTCCTCCTGGGTTGTATTCCATAAGCCACAAGCAGAAATTTCCTGCTGTGAGAAGTTCCATACGTCATTAACCCCTAAATGTAAATTAGTATATTACAAGTGATTATGAAATTAAAACTCTAAATCCATTCTTCCAATATGGCATAATGAACACAATACATTCTTTAAAGTTCCTAGATGAACTTTTTGTTTTCGTTTCAGAGTAGCAGTGATCTGGCTATGCCCAGTCAATGGAATTAGGGCCAAGCTATTAAACAGCATAAAGTAATATTAAGGAGTACACATTATAACAGGGAGTTGCTAATTTAACTCAGTACAATGAGTGTTTTTGTTTGACCTAGCTTTATAGCTTTATGGGCTAAAACAATATTTCAATAACAGTTTAGTCACATGAATGTTTCAACCTGTTACAGGAGAGTAAATTCTCCTAATTGCACCCTATTGTTTTGGAGATTGGAGCTGCACAGTTTAGTTTCCAGTCTAGTTTGCTCTCAAGGGCTGGGAGGGAGGGGGGGAAGGTGGGGGAGGAAAAGATTGTGGTTTATATTGTACCAACTATTAAAATTCATCACTCCTGAAATTTACCACTTTGGAGTTAGGGTGAAGATGGATGTGTACGTATTCAGCGGCAGATCCAAAAAGTATTTTCAGGTTGCTCACTTTGTTTACCCTATGTGTTAGTCTTCTGGATGCTTCGTTAGTTGGGGGGGTTGTGTGGAGGGGTAGGATGGCATTAAAACACAAGCTTTTCAAAAATGACTAATGATTTTTGGGAAGTCTTTACGGGGTCTGATTTTCATGGCGGAGAGGGGTGTGTGCTCAACACTTTCTAAAAATCAGACCTTTAGAAGACATCTCAAGTTGAACACCCAAAAATCCAAAGATGAGTAAATTGAAAACATTTCCCTGTATTTCTTCCCCTGTACTTTCATGTGATGCATGCAGATTCTTGGCTTTAAAGCTAACTTAGTGATTCAACCTTTCTCTTGCTCTGCTCTTACCTATTATTTTTGTTTTCTTTTGAATACTCCCAGGGGCCAAGAGGAATTATGTAGGAAGTTGACCCAAGCACCCAATGTAAATGTAAGTAGAGATGGATGAGCTGTACATTTTTTATCAGTAGCTGAGTTTCAAGCATCATCTCCCCTCCCCATCCATGAGTGTTTAAAGCCAAAGATTTCATCTGATCCATTGTAAAAAACAGGGCATGTGAAATCCTAGTCTAGATCCAAGTTCAGATTCACAAATGCCCACAGAGCTTGGTGCTGTTCTCATCTGGGATTCTGGTTCTGTCTCCCATTGACTTCAAGGAACCCAGCATTTCACCCCCATTTTTTTAAGAACCTGGTCATCCCTCCCTAGTTTTAAAATCACTTCCTGCCCTTCTCATTCTGCACCCTCTCTCTCCCCCCCCCCCCCCATCTCAGATGCATTTACCAATCACACCTGGTGTTTGTCGCACATGTGATTTCTCCCTTGGTTTTCAAAAGATAGCCATGCAGTGATCTCAAGCCGAACCATAACTTTGAGCTTCAGCAGCTGTCCCAGTTGTCTACTGATCCTGGAGGAGGTTAAAAAAAATCACTATGAATGCTAAGACAGCAGTTAGCAGGGATTTTAAGTCTGTCATTAATATATCTTCTGGGTATGATGGGACCCACACACTTTTGAGGAGTTTGTTCTGGAAGCTAGTTCAAAATCTACTTAAAGAAGCAGAATTTGTTTCCTACCCATCTGAGGTGGGAAAAAAAGGTTTGTTGCTTTCTCAATGGGAAAACCAAGGCAAATCCAAATGTTCCCCCTGACTTCACTCTGAACTACATATAGCAAAAGGTTACAAAGTCTGAAGTGGGGGAAACATCAAAGGTAACGGAGCTCATATTTCTACATAACATGACCTTATCTCAGTGGCAACTCAATTCTCATGATCTGCTGCTGTGTTCTCACAAAGATACATCTTCTAAAGATACAGGAGAGTGTTTTAGAAAGAAAAATAGGGGAAAGCACTTATGGCTATTTATTTTAAAAGTTTGTCTGCTTGTGAGTTACAAAATACTGTACTTAAAATGTCAAATCAAGCAATCTGTCCTGAAAGGAAAATTACCAAAGCAATCAGAGACCCCCTGACTCATGAAATTATGAAAATCACTTGGCCACCCAGAACTTTAGTGCTGAAGTGGCAGGTCAAGGAAATCTCAAGCAATTAGCCTGCTGTGCTAATGACACGCCTGTTTGATAGAGTAGCCAAATAGCAGCATGATTGCCAATGATATGATTGTGCATATTTTTGGTTGCTTTTGTTAAATGCGATGCTTTGAGAAAAAAGTATATTACCCCAGTATTTCTGAAAGAGCAGTGATTCATTAAAAGCCAAAGGCATATTTCACCTCTCTGTGGGCAAGTCTACACTACAAAATTAAGTCGACCTAAGTTACAATTTTTGATCAGTACATTTTACGATGTACAGCCACCGCAGTAATTGAATCGGTTTTACGTGTCCACATTATGCTCCTTGTGTCAACGGTGCGCATCGTCACCAGCGGCGCGTGCATTGATTTAACTGCCAGCGTGGGGCATTGTGGGATGGCTTCTGAAAGGCAGCAACAGTCGATGAAAGCAATGCAATGTCTACACTGACACTGTATCGACCTAACTACATCGACTTCAGCACTACACCTCTCACAGAGGTGGAATTATTAAGTTGGTGTAGTGGGCGAGTTACATAAGTGGGAGCTACATGTTAGTTAGGTCAATGTAAGCTGTATCCATAAACCTGTTAGTAGATACCTAACCTCTTACCCAGTAGGAAGTGCCAGTGCTTTGAATGACATCCTGCATTCCTAGAAGCACCACTTCAAAATGCAGTATTTCCAAGAGCAACTTGAAAGCCTCACCAGATACCCTATGGCCCAATTTCCTGTGCTTCATGGAGCAAAGCAAAACCATGGCAACCTCTCTCTTTATCTATGTTTATCTCAGGCTGCAAATGTTGAGGGTTCGAAAGAGGATTGTTGTCAAACTGAATAAGAAACATTGGATAGTTCAATAACCAAGATATTTATTGAAGTAACTGTAGTGAGTACAGGGAAAACATATCCTTTTGTCTTTGCTTCTTCCCATAACTGAACCCAAGCTCTGCCTGCTTTGGCAGTTGTGAAAAGTTTGGGTTAATTTTGTTTTCATTATTTTTCATTGTTCGTGTTTGACATGGTTCATCATTCTGCCTGGAACTAGAACTGGAAGTGTTGAGATATGAGGAGCAGAGTTGGTCATAACCTTTTTGAATAATCAACATTTCCGATAAAAATTACCAGTACTTTCTATATCATTTTTTGTGAAAAGAGCTTTCTGTCTGTCAAGCAGTTCTAATGACACAAAAGTCCATGCGTGGATTTACATCCTGGGGAGAAATCGGACGTGTAAGAAATCTCATGAGAGCGTCTACTCTCACCGAGTTACCAGCCAAACTCTGCTGACCCAAGACAGGCAGATAAGCATCTGTACTTTTGAGTATTTGTCCAGATTACACCTGAATACTCATCACTCAACTGCTTGAGGCTTGCTCATCACCGTTAGTGAATTAAGATCACAGGTAAAATAAGGATGGAGACTGAAGTGGGAGTAACAGCTGGGCACTCAACATTTAAGCAGGACACTGTGACAAAGAAGCCACTGACACAGCTGAGACCAGAGCAGCCCAAATGTGAGATGAAAAAGGATTGGAGAAAAACCTAATTCAATATTTGGTTTGGGAGGTGATCTGGCTTCTTTTAATCCAATGATGTTTGCATATGCAGACCACAGGGACCATCACTCTCTTCAGCTATGCCATAAAGCAGGGCTTGTAATGTTTCAATCAAAACCACAGTGGTTACTTGCACTGCCTGAGCTCGGTCTCTGGAAACAGGTCTGGGTCCTACAGCCTCGTGCATTTTCAGCTTTTTCCTGGCATTATGTCCCTGACAGTCTAATCTTGGACAGGACTATTTATTGACTTTTTAAATTTTTTCCCCTCTTTAGAAAGAGGAAAGGGAAATCTACAAATGATTAATGCCCATGGCCTCATGTACAATGACTGTGTCTGCTTCTTATAAGTTCACCAATGAGACTTGATGCTGATGCGATAGATTTCTCATAAAGTGGGATGGGAATGTGGGATGGAAGCCATGAAAACTCCTGATCATCTTAGTACTTGTTCATTTGTTTTTCCTGATGAAGAGATAGGATACATTCTTAGATCTCTGCATAGTCCCTTTAAACCAACCCAAGAGATTTTTTAAAATTAGGGTCACCTGGAATAGTCTGAATTTGGATCAGGTACCAACAGATCAGCCCCTGGTGTAAATGGGATTTTAGTCTGATAGAAAAAGAGCATCTTACATAAGTTCACAGTTGTGATTTGGGTTTTTTCTTCCAAAAATCTTTCATTTCTCCCCTCATGTCCAGTTCTACTTGGTGATTATTAGCAAGCTGGTTGGCAAAGAGAAAAAGAACAAAAAACACAAACTTTCAAAACATTTCAAGCCATATTATCAGTTGGTATATTTCTGCAAAGGTCCTGAGGAGGGCCTTTTGCTTCAGTTTAATGGTGGTATTTCTTTTTCACTCAGACTTTTCCACGAGCCCTAATTCTGAGAAAGAATCAAACCTGTTTAGATACAATAAAAAACAGCCAAACCTCAGAATGAATCCTTTTTGAAGTGTGAAAAATGTGACAGCTTGTTTTTTAAATATAAAATTCATTAACTTCGGGGTTTCCCAATATCAGTGGGGGAATGGATATAGAAATTCATCAAAACCTGTCTCAGATACTTTTATAGGAACTTGCATTCTGAAATGTGCCAACACATAATCAGAAGAGACAAACCCTAATTTTGCACCTACAACAGTTTTGCCACATTGAATACTGAGATGGTGAGGGAAATGCTGCATAAGGAATATGAAGAGGAAATGGTATTTAATATGAAACGGGCTTGATCTTACAAACACTTGCATAGTTCTTCCTGCTGGGTACAGCCCCAACAGCTTCAATGGGATTATGCCTGGTAACAAATGTTTGCAGAACCTGGCCTTCATTTTATAAAACCGGCCGCCTCTGACTCTTTCACATAGAATCTGCAGAATTTTCCCAGATGACATTTCCTTATCTTGTCTCCGCTGTTAATTGTGAACCCCATTCTCAGTGACAATAGGATTTGTCTACACCGCTGTCAAAGCTCTCAAATTGCCTTGTGTAGACCCTGCTAGTATGATAAAGGTACATAGTTCTCATTAACGTAATTCTGTTTTTAGCTATCACCATCTGAGTTTAGGTTAATGATGATCTATTAAGAAGGACCTGAACTCATACTGTAATGTGTATGATATTTGAATTATTCATTTGTCATGTCCAGTCCTCTTTTTCTTTCCAATTTCTGTCCCTTTCTTTTCCACTCCTGGACCATGGGGATATACAATGTTATCTATGTAGATTGGTGTTATTTCTTTGAAGTGTGTTTTTTACTTTGTCCTGGAACATTCTCATTGTTATGTTGTTATGGGAGTTCTAATAAAAATGTATCTTTAAATCTCTATGTCACTGTATGTATTTTTTTCTGACTAGCATGTAGGATTTCAGCTTGTATTCAGGTTGGAGTCCACTTCGCTAGTGTTTCTGACTCTCACCACAGTTACACAAGAAAATAAATCGGCCTGTGGTGTGGTTCAGAAAGGAGCAGGATTTGTAGAAGAATATTTTTTGGCGCATTAGATAAACTTCCTTTCCTGCTTTCTTTTTTTACTTCATTGTGGCAAAATATCTCTACTTCCAATCTGCTTGTGTCCCTGACATTATTTCTGTATCTTCGCAGTTCCTGGTGTTCAATGACTCGTGTTAATGGAGGGAGAGGAGTTCTGTTCTATATAGGTTCTTATATCATGCTCCTTACCATAGTACATGTGCTGGAACTAGGAGTGCGGGGGCAGGGGGGGAGCTGCCGCATCCCCTGGCTTGAAGTGGTTTCCATTCCATACAGGGTTTACAGTTTGGTTCAATAGCTTTCAGCATCCCCACTATAAACATTTTTCCAGCACCCCGCTATAGTATCTAAGTCTGTCCCTACACAGCAAACCCACAACGGACCCTCTATAATCAAGGCCTTCCATGGCTGTGGAGCATGGTTTGCCCTTATAACTCCTTAACTTCACAGAAAAGGTTTGGCAAGGGAGGTTAGTTGTGTGATTATGGCACTGACCTAGGACTCAGGAGATCTGGGTTGAATCACTGGCTCTGCCGCAGACTTCCTGAGTGGCCTGGGGCAACTCACTTAATCTCCCAGTGTCTCAGTTCCCCATCTGTAAAATGGAGATAAAAATGAGACTTCCATTGTCTGACTTGACTCTTTTGATTGTAAGCTTTTGGGAGCAGGAATTCTGTGCTACTCTGTGTTAGCAAAGTGCCTAGAATAATCGGGCCATTAGGTGTTACTTTGATAAAATATAAAACTAATGATGATATAATAGGCTTAGAAGTTTGGAATGACCAAAATACTGGATAAGTTACTACCCATACTTTGTTTATATTTATGAAGAGCCTTTCGATTAAGTATCATATGTAAAAAATCTAAGCAGGAAACCTTCCACAGAAATTTCAGACCAATGTCAGAGAAATCTGAGTGGGATGAGAGAGAGCCTGTCAGGGACTATTATGGTCTGTTGTAGTTTCCTGATGGGGACTGCCAGCCCTTTTATCTAGATTGTAAAGTCTCAAGGACTGCCCTCTGGGGGGAAATAGGTTTGGAACTTCCCAGAATGATCTCCAGACTCCTCCGCAGGATGAGCTCTGTGGATTGCCCTGCTGATGTTATATATTATGCAGTCATAAATCCCCGCTGGTCCCCGCTTACCAGGGCCTTCCAATATTTCAGAACATCCCATATGTTTCATCTATCCCATATGGTGTTAGATGCTATGGTCATCATAAAATATGCACAATAGATAAGAGAGGCTGAATTATGAAACTGAGATTTTGCATCATGTTGAAGAAACACTGTCCCACATCACTTGCCTTACTGTGAATCTCTAGGGCCCATGATGGCTCTTTGTTCCACATTATACTCGGCATCCAGTCCTAGGCAGGCTCTGCCCTCTTCATGTAGGCATACTAACCTATGTACACAGCCAGGGACAGCTCATGAGGCCAATCTAAATTTAAAATTATTCCCCTATTTTCTTTTGCAAATAGGTTTCTGAAATATTTTAGAGATGGAATAAGCTGCCAATTACAATATTACTATTCATGTGTGTGATCACTGTTAAACTCTAGTTCATTCCATGTTCATCCCTTTGCCCGCTCTGGGGGTAAATTAGATGCTGTTGAAAATGAGGGACGTATAGCATTTAAACCTAAGGTAGTGTAAACAGGTGCCCAGCAATTATCAAGGTTTGATCCTATCTTGTGGCATCCCCTGCTAATCCACCTTGAGACCAACCTGCCACAGCCCAGGCAATTCCAGCCGAGGGCCTGCTTTAAACAGAGCCTACCAAACGTACCAAATTTTGTGAAGTGGACAACTGTCCACTAGGACTAGGTTGAGACCAACACATTCGATTTTGCTATTGATCTAAATTGGGTTTAATGCCAGATCTTCTAAGGAGAGAATATCCTGTGCTTTAATTCATTGTGCTACCAAACTGAACTCTGAAAGCAGGAGTTATATTCCTCATAATGCAGTAGTTTGTATTTACCCTTTGGAGCTGTAGTAAATTCCAGTGTCACTGTGGCTCTCATTTATCTGGATTTAACAGCCCTTACAGATTTTTGTTGGATCAGAGTTACAGTTTATGTAAAGCAGTCATTTTTTGCCAGTGTTTTAACTGGGACTTCAGACAAAAATCTTCCCTTTACCCTGTGCTAAATCCAGTGTACCAGGGGTTTATGTGTTACCATTTAAACAGAAACACTTTCTCCTAACCAAGGCAAGAGGAAGCAAACTTGTATCAAATTGCACTTTGCCTTTAATACTCATGCATTGATCCTGAGTAATATACTGAGTATAATGATAATACAGGGTAGTCTTGGAAACATCTGGAGTGGGAAATTCGGAAGACTTTTAAAAAGAAATAAATGATATCTTCTCCAAAGTCACCATTTACTGCAGTCTGGTTCACTGAAAGGCAAACTATTTGCTCTTCAGAAGTATTTTTAGAAGCCAGGCCTGGCAAGGAAGATTTAGTGGGATTCAGAGAGGGGATAACTCCATGGAGCTGTAGTGTCCCTTTCAACACATCAACGACACAAAGCGGCATCTCTTCTAAATTCAATCCTATTCTTTCCTCAGTGATGGCCTAGAAAATCACCTCCCTGGGTTACAGGATCACAAACAAAGAGCTTAAAACTCCCTCTGGATTCTTGCAAAAAAGGACCCAGATTCTTCCAGATGCGATTTTTTAAATATGGCCGAAGATAACTTTTAAAATGTCATTTAAAAAAAAATGGGTCTTGGGTTTGAGCCCCACCCACTGACTCTTAACCAGGAGCAAACTTTTCCAAGAGAGCTATGGAAACTCTCTGAGCCTATGGATTCCGAACGAGGAATGCTGCCACTGCATTAAACTTCAAAGACAAGAAGGGTGACACTATAATGAAATGTACATGTTTTAAGTGGGGCTTCTTCATTTTTAAGTGTTTGCCAAAGCTATATAAATGGGACTCCTTCATTTCTGACCCTTTGCCCTACTTCAAATGAGTTTTTAAACCTGTTAGAAAACACACGGTTTCACTTGCAACTGCATTAGATCTTATAATGTGTTATTTTGGCTCTCCTAATGCATTCAGGTTGAAGGCATAGATTTCATAGATTGAGACTTGTAATGTTGACAAGCAAACCTTATACGAAGAGTACCAAGTACCAGAGTCAGCTTCTTTTAAAGCTCTGTTAGCTCAGCTGTATTTTTCTTTGTACAATCAAATACTTGTGAAGGTTACAAGAGTCTCCACACTCAACATGATCCAAACAGTTCATATATAATGTAACAAATGTTCTCCAAGTGTATTGATGGTGTCAAAAAACCATCCCTAGCATACACTCCACTAAAGAAAATACCAGTGGTGTCCAGCCTTGCTGGAGCAGATCCAGAAAACTGAACAAATTACCGTGCCAGGAGCAGGAAAGGACAAATCTGACATGGATTGAAGTGAAAAGGGCTCATCCATCTTTGTCATCTGTATTGATTTAGCTTCGTTCAGTGTGGTGCCAATTGGCATTTAAAGATCTTGATTCTGCAACCAGAATATTTTGAGTTTTGGTTACACATCTGAGAGGAGAGAGAACAGGGATGAGTGAGATGTCCTGAGCAGTAGAGGGCATTTTGCCACCAATCTTTCACTAATCCCTAGATGGTTTTGAAAATCTCAACTGTGTTTTTTTTCTCTACACATAGTGGATTGCTCTTCAAATGAATGTTGGCTGTCTGTACAAGATGATTAAAACCCAAGGAGAGTTTCTAGGTGGTTTTGGCTATCACTTAAACTATATAGAATCTTAGGGTCAAATTCTCTTTTGGTAGAAGTGGGTGAAATTCCAGCAAGTCAAGGGTTCTGTGCCCATTTACACTAGTAGAGATTTTGGCCCCTGGTTTGGAAGGAAATATTCTGGAATGCCAAATGGTTCTTCCGCACCCTCTGCTGGAATTTGTCCTTGGAAAGTCCTCCCAAGCATTCTAACCACCCTTTTCTGGGAAACGCTCCCCAATACTTTGCACATCAGAGATAATTTTTGACACTATCGATACAATCCTCCAACCATTACTCCTACCCAAATCCATCAGTTCTTCCTGGTATATCCCCCCGTCTCCTCCACAATTCCATCTATGCATACTGTCACCGACACCAACATCAGGTGTGGTGGCATTTTTTATGCTATGGATACCTGTTTATTAAGCTCATTTACAATAAACCACTGACCAGCCATCAGATGGCAATTATATCTGAAGCAATGACTTAGAGGTGACTTAGCATCTGCCTGCTATTATCAAGTCTCTGGAGCTATCTGGTCCCTTTATCTTATGCAGTCACTTCTTGCAATATAACATGTGATAGCTCTTTTCATAACTCCATCTTCAATTGGACTATTATGTTATTTTACTGGAGATCTACACAGGCCCTTTCTTGCAATATATGGGATTTGGGCTTGTGACAGGTTCAGTCACAGAGACCGGCTTGGGACTGCCACCTGATGTGCTGAGACTACCTCTGAGCCCATTTTCCCTGCCAGCTTGGGACTTCAGTGCCCTGTCTTGTTGAGCCAGACACGCCAGCCTGCTGCAAACACAGACCCAGGTCTGTACCACGTCCCCTAAAGCTGCAGGCTTTAGCTGAAAACCACTTCGCAGGTGCTCCTGTCTCCAGCATCCAGATACCCAGATCTCAATGGGATCCAAACCCCAAATAAATTAGCTTAACTCTGTATAAAGTTTATACAGGGTAAACTCATAAATTGTTCGCCCTCTATAACACGGATAGAGATATGCACAGCTGTTTGCTGCTCCAGGTATTGATTACTTACTCTGGGTTAATTAATAAGCAAAAAGTGATTTTATTAAGTATAAAAAGTAGGATTTAAGTGGTTCCAAGTAATAACAGACAGAACAAAATAAGTTACCAAGCAAAATGAAACAAAACACACAAGTCTAAGCCTAATACATTAAGAAACTGCATACAAGTAAATCTCACCCTTTGAGATGTTCCAATAAGCTTTTTTTCACAGACTGGGCTCCTTCCTAGTCTGGGTCCAGCAATCACTCACACCCCCGTAGTTACTGTCCTTTGTTCCAGTTTCTTTCAGACATCTCTTGGGGATGGAGAGGTCATCTCTTAAGCCAGCTGAAGACAATATGGAGGGGTTTCCAGGGCCTTTTTCTCTTTTTCTTTTGTGGGTGGAAACCCCTTTGTTCTTCTGTGCAAAATCACAGCAACAAGATGGAGTTTGTAGCCACCTGGGCAAGTCACATGTCCATGAATGATTCAGCTTTTTGCAGGCCAACGCTGTTGTTTACATGTTAGTTTGAACATTCCCAGGAAAGCTCAGATGTGGATTGGCATCTCCCAAAGTCCATTGTCAGTTAAGTGTTTCTTGACTGGGCACTTACTGAGAATAGTCCTTTCTCAAAAAGCTGACCAAATGCTTCACAGAGGCTATTTAGAATCAAACACATTGAGATACAAGTACATAGCCAATATTCATAACTTCAAATACAAAAATGATACACAAATACAGACAGCACAATGGTAACCAGCAAATTACAACCTTTCCATAGACACCCCACTTGGCCTCCTCTGTACAAGACCTGGTGCAGCAATGATCTATACGGTCACAGTTCATGTTAATAATGTCACAGGGCTGATTTGGTTCCATGAAACAATTCTCTAGCATGCTTTCAGTTGAAATATTCTTCTTTTTAAAAGCTAGTAATGTCAAAATGTGACCAAAATTATGAAAAATGCCACCAAACTACAGCACTAAATTAGGAAACTTTTTGTAGGCACTTTGCCTGCAACTTTCAATTTGTCTAAGTGAGCTGAAAGATCTGTTTAAATCATGTCAGATAGAACCTTAAAATAAAAACATGTTAGCCATCAAGGGCTTTGATGTAACCAAAAAAAAAAAAAAGTCTTCCAGGAAATGCTTTATGACAGCCTCAGGTAACATCAGAAACACTTTCAAGAACCAGAGATAGAAGGTACTTTTGGTTGATTCTGTGAGTAAACATTTTAAAGGCTGTTCATGTTGGACTTTGTTTCAGGAAGTCTTTTTTTAAAGTAGTTATTATTTTTGTTTGGATTCACATAGTAACTAAAATTACTCCTCTCCAAGGCTCGGGGCATCATAGCACGTCATTAACAATACAAATAATTCTTAGCAGCATTAAAATGATCATTTGAACAGGAACTCAGCCAGCCAGCTGCATAAATTCCTTACCGTCCCTTCATCATTTAGGAACTGTACCCTCAACTTTCTCCAAAGACCCCATCAGACAGATGTCTTTTATACCCATAAACATTTTTAGTTTAATGTTCCTCTTGGTGTGAGAGAGACTCAGACAAACTGAACTCCCATGCCTACTTCTATGAAATTCCAAACATCTAGAAATACTGTTCAGACGTTTCTTGGCAAGCTATACTTAGAAATGTGTATGGTTTGAAAAAAAACACAAATGCAATGAATTTCACTTGCGAGACTTGCTGATAAAAAACATAAAGAATAAGAAGAGCCAGAGCTGTGAGGTTTATATCCAGATCCCAGAGCTTAGGAGGTCTTGGATACAGTGTTTTGGTTCAGGCCCATCTCTGAATAGAATAGAAACTTTCAGCAAACTTGAGCTGATCTGGCCAAGTTTTTAAGAGAACCTCAACTGATTTATGAGTATGTGGATGGAAGTTGGTGGTTAAGCCACACTTTGAGACCAAACAAGGCAAACCTTTGGTGGTTTCGGCAAAATTTTGGGGGTTCACCCTCAAAATAAAATTTAGTGGATACTAAATGAAATCCCTGGAAACCAGGACAATCAGTGGGGTTTGATTTATCCTATTGTTACCAAAACAATGAGCCTGCACCTCTCAAAACTCGTATTTGTTACGTATGAAATCAGCATCGTCCCATGGGGAAAGTCTCATAAAAATTCAGCAATTACCGTATATACTCGTTCATAAGCCAAATTGTTTTAGTAAAAAAGGGAAAGCAAAAGAAAAGGGGGTCAGCTTATGAACGGGTATAGAGAGGGGGAGAGGTTGGACACAGCCCCTCCCCCCAAGAGAGGGGTCAAGGAGAGGCAGCACAGCCAGCAGAGCCAGAAGGGAAGAGGCGGGGCCAGAGTCTCTCCACTTCTGGCCATTCTGCTCTCCCCCCAGCCTCCGAAGCAGCTGCAGCTCCAGGGCTAGCAGGCTGTGGCCATGCCGCCTGCCCCACCTGCCGGAGCAGGATGCAGCCACGCCGCCCAGCCCACCGGAGAAGCTCCGGCCAAGCCAGACACATCCTCCCCTGGCCCACCCCAGCTAAGGTGGAAAGGGATGGGATTGGGAGACTGGGGGTATCCTGGGCTAGGGGTGGGTTTATGTGGGGGGTGGTCACAGGGGTTACTCCCCTGACCCCCGATTCTTCCCCCCCTCCAAAAAAAAATTTCCCCACCAGTTGCTGTCCCGGCCCATCAAGGTAAGCCGCTGACGGGCCGAATCACTTTGTTTACTTAGGTTTACCTCCTTGCCTGCGGACACTCAAGGTAAACAAACCATCTCGGCCCGCCAGCAACTTATTCTGATGGCCCAGAAGCCAAAGTTTGCCGACCCCCGAATTATAGGGTCGGCTTATGAAAGGGTCATAAAAATTTTCCATTTTTACTTATCCATCTTGGGGGAGTCGGCTTATAAACGAAGCGGCTTATGATCGAGTATATACGGTATATCATTTCCATGCCATTTTTAAGGGGAAAGCAAATCAGTCTTTTGGAAAGATTCTACTGAGCTTCAACAATTTCTTTAATGTTTTTGTTATTGTGCCATGGGCCAAACTGCTTCATTAAACCTTGTTTTATTTTTGGACATGTACGTCTGTCATGACTGCGGCCCAACTTGGAGCAGAAATTGACGAGGTTTAAACACAAACGGCATCTCTTTTGGCCAACATTATTTTCATTTTCCTGGATCTCATCGACTGATCTGTACAACCAGTTAGGTCCATTGTTAGCATTGGCCCCATCTCAGCAAAGTACATGTGGATCAGACAAATACAGTACTTCAAACATGAAGGAATATTTTTTTGGCTTATACTTTTAGATAAGCCAATGTTATCTGCACCTTTTCATTTAGCTGGCACTAACTCTATTGAAATCATTCTATTTTACAAGCCATACGTAAACACTACCTGTTTGTGCAGGGTGACACAGGCTACCTCCTGCTGTTGGTGTTATCAATGAGGAAGCACTAAGTGGGTGTGTGGGTATTTTTAAAGCGCACTGTACAAATAAAATAACAGTGGGGCTTGATTTATCCTATTGTTAACAAAACAATGAGCCTACAAACTACAAATGTATTGTTCTCTACAGTACTCCCAGCTCTCCTGTATTCATTTTGTAAGGAACCTTTGTTTCTACTTGTCAAGAAAAAATGGACTATAATTTTAAAGTAAATATTGACTGCAATTTAAAAATCAGAATATACATATAAAAATTATGCACAGTGATCAACTTTAAAAAATGAACATTTGCCTACTATTACCACAAGTGGTACCTGTCTTATTTGTATTTCAAAAGTGCCAAAATCTAGAGGATGTGATTTCAAAAATGGCCCATGTCAACAGTAAAACTCCCATCAACTCTGATGGGAGCAGAATTAGGCCAAATGCCAAGTGCGTTTTAAAATCCCACCCATGATGTCCAAGAATGGTATATAGACACCAATTATTTCCTATATAAGTATCTAATATCAATATCTTGTATATGACTGTGAGGTAACTTGTAAATTCTGACTTTGTAATGGGTTTACCATGTTTCCTGGTTTATACCAAGTTTCAGCTCAAAGCAAATTTTTATGGTTCTATTATTACAACCCTCCAAAAACAGAGGTGGATGGTAACAGCCATTACATGACCTTACCTATAATGGCATGTACTCACCAGCACCATGACAGCACTAAAGATAGTGGGTCAGATTCTAGCACACTGAGAGAGTGTTATAAAGAGGACCATCTTTTTATATGCATTCATAGCTATAACAACAACAAATAATTTATCCTAAAAGGGTGCATTGCACTGGGAAAATAGGGACCCATATTTCTCCACCTCGGGGTGTGTGTGTGTGTGTGTGTGTGTGTGTGTGTGTGTGTGTGCATATGGTTATAGTTATATATTACAAAGATTTTTTACTTTTAGAAGGTCTATTAATATTTGACCACAATCATATAAATCCAATTCATTTCAATGCACCTTACACAAACACACTTTCAGTAAGACTATAGGACTCACGTGCCATATTCAGGCAGGTTAGTTATTAATAGGTCAAATTCTGACCTCAGATATAGGGGCAAAACTGCCAGCAAAAACAATGGGAACAACTCCCAGACCAGCAAGGGCTCTGTAATCAGTAAAATAATGTTCCCAGGCATTGCACGTTAAAGACAATTATTTTATGCCACATTCCACAAGAAAAAGAAAATGTTTGCTCATTTTTGCACTAATATAATATATATTGGAAAAATGAGAACAGTTATGAATGAACCTTTGTTATATGCAAGAGTAACATGCTGTGGGTCAAATTCTGAATTATTTCTTCAGCCATTACTTGTGGAGAATTGACGTTGCATTCAGTTGTTCAAGTTCAAGTTCTTGTAGTATGACTGTATTTTTGTTAGAGAATGAAAAGCCCCCAAAATTGTTTAATTTTGCATTAAAAATTAATAAAAGGGGACATTTATAACGGCTAAATATGTACCAAGGAAATAGCAGCTCGGAAGAAGCATCTGTTTTTTCAGTGTGGTGCAGTTTTGCAGCTGGGATTGACAAAGAGGTCGTATGACCTGCCAAGGTCCCACAATGTCTTCTTGGCTCCCATTTCTCTTCTCTAACCATGTCACAGTGTCAATAAGGCTATGTGGATGTGACTGTTTCTGTGCGTACGTGTGTATGCAAACTATGTGCGTAAATAGACAAAGTTAAATGTCACTTAATTGCACGCACAAATCTTACCGCATGTATTACTACCTCATTTGCAGCCACAATCGCTAATTAGACATGTACATTCTAAGAATGCTGCCTGCAATTTTATCGCGCCTGCAAAAATGCAGGCATAATATTTGCATCCTCAGTAATTGTGGAAGCACAAAAGGCAGGTCACCCTGGGGAATCTTGACAACATCGGGTGTATGTTCAGTGTGCAAATCTGAAGCCAGAAAGCAAATCTGGTCATGGGGATTTTTCTCTTTCCATCAAGAGGAGGACCAATGTTGCATTTTTACAACAGGAATAATACAAGTGTAGGTTTTTCTATGCTCAAATAGCAGTAGCCACTTTCTGTTATGTTCTTAATGATCCAGTAAAGAAATGTCCTAAAGAGAATTGATACTGGACACACTCCAGCTGTCCCTGAAGCCAGAACTCCCCTCAATAATTACCTTTCAGTGCAAAAATATTAAGGCCTGATCCAAATCCCACCAAAGTCAATGTGAGTCTTTCTGTTGACCTTAATAGGTGTTGAAACAGATCCATAGTAGCTCAAATGAAGAAATGACAGCAGAAAGGGGGAAAGGAAGGAAAAACAATTCAGCGGAATACACAGGGCCAAATTCAATGGCTGAACTAGGAAAAAAAATGACCGAGCGTTCCTTTTTTTAGGGAAATGTGCATTCAGTGTAGAGAAACTGAATTCATTTCAAAATGATCCAAATTCAGCTTTAAGAGGGGAAGAAAATATCTGAGGCTTGAATATGTTTCTCTTGTTGATCGTGGAACAAGCTCCATTTCCTTTGGTCATACTGAAGAGCACCCTTTTTAATACTGATTCATGCTTTTTATATGTTAGTATAGTAGCCTGCACTGGCTCTATTCTTCAATCAAATAAAAAATATTTTCTTGCCAAGACTAATTCTAGAGAAAACCCACATGATATAAATGGGCTGAGCCTTCTCCAGGCTTAATTTGCTAGTGAAAGGTCAATGATATTTCAGAGGGATCTTTTATGTTGGGCTCCTTCCTTTCAGGTGAGATTGGCTGGAGGCATGTCACAGAAAGATTTGTCTGGCAGATGACAGCGGGGAGGGGATTCATTATGATGATGGCGCTTTTTAAAGTGTGGACAATGTGGAGCAAAGAAGTGATGTATTTTTCTCAAGAGGTAGAACACCTGGATAGTCATTTCCTTTAGTCCCTTTGCCTAAATTTGTAGCTAGTTGTATCTTGATAAAACTGTCCTTTGTTAGAGCCCAGAACCTCTTCCTCCAGGACCTGTCATCTTGACACTTAAGTAATGCATGCAATGTCACTAATTGCCCCCTACGTTGATTATTCATGTGTAAAGCACTGGAAACTCCCTGAGCTTGCACTTCTAGTTCCTTTTCCATCTTTCCTTCCACCCCATTTGGAACTAGCAAGGGTTCTGGTTAAATAAACCACTTATCCCCCAAGTTGTCCAATGCAAATCAGGATCATCTGCATGGAGGCCCTGTACCACTTCACTGCCTCCCACCACCATGCTAGTAGAGTATCCCCCCACTTCTCCTGTCCGAAGAAAAAGCCCACCCCATTGGGTAGAACGTTGGGGTGGGTAGAACCTGAGTAAGGCCAGTCTACACTATGCACCTTTTAGCAACACAGCTGTGCCTCTACCGCCATGCCACTAAAAGGTGCGCAGGATAGCCAGAGTTTCTCGGCAGGAGAGAGCTCTCCTACTGACAAAAAACATTCCACTTCCAACAAGCGGCGGTAGCTTTGTCAGCAGGAGAGCTCTCCTGCCGACAAAGCACTGTTCACACCAGCGCTTTTCATCGGCAAAACTTTTGTCGTTCGAGGGGGTGGTTTTTTCACACCCTTGAATGACAAAAGTTTTACCAACAAAATCCAGTGTAGAGAAAGCCTAGGAATGTGCTGAAGGAGACAGCATGAACTTTCTCAGAAAATCCAAGCTGGCTGTTGTTGATCTGGGGGAGGGGAGGAAGTGCTGAGAAGAGACTTATCAGTCCAAGCCCTCCCTATTCAGAGGCCCAGGGATTTGAATGACGATTCCACTGAGGCTGAATCCTTCTCCTATGCCCCCTTTTCAGATCCGTTTCTCTGGCCCCAGAGAGTGAAGGAGAATTATTTGCCCCTATGACTTCCCTGGCAAAGGGTCAACGGAGCATAAAAGATGGGTCTGGGGAGGAATGAATGTATGTTGAAGGCCAAACTTTACTGATCATGTTGGGGAAGGGGGAATTCTCAGCTGTTAAGTGTTAAAAATGTTGTAAGCAAGTCTGAGTTTCAAAGTTGTCCCCTAAGTGAAAAGCCACCTTTAAGGTGTAGCGTCATCAGAGACAGGAAGCTGCCCTTGTGTGTGTGTGTGGTGCTATGGAGTGACTTGGCAGACGCACGTCTGTTAGTTTTCCATGCTATGCAGTTTGATTTCCTGTGCTTTTCTGCATTATATTTCCCTGAGTATTGATTTGGGGACCCGCCTTTTCATATACTTATGCTCACCACTTAGCAGTCAAGCATAACAGCACAGAACAGATATTAGTGGCAGCTAAGTCAGCGTGGAATTTCTGACAGGCTAGCGGGGCGGGGAGGTTACTACTTCTTCAACAGCTGGCTCTTAACAAGCAGACTAGTGCTTAGTCCGTCTGATATGATGTGAGAAAGCAAAATAATCACCTGCCAAGGATTTCATCTTCATAAAAGGCAAGGTGTAAGATCGGGTTTCAAAATGTGTAGGAGTTCGGAGTGTGCTGTGACACCAGTCTGAACCCTGAGGAACCCACTTCTGTTAACTTTAAAAACAGAACATTCATCTCCTCTCCCTGACTGACTGTGATGGCCTGTTTTTGGCAGCAGGTCCTTTTTCTGGGGCTTGCTCTAGGAAGATAACTTCACGGAGAACAAAAAAAAAAAAAAAGACTGGGAGGGGACGGAGGGAGTTGGAAAGGCTATTGAATCCCCTAGCCAGCTCCAGCAAGCTGTGTACTAGTTCTCTTATGTTAACATATGAGAGCACTTCCCATTTGTGACTTAATCCAATGTGCTTCCTTGGCAGTTGGTTACCCTGGGAGAATATACCCACGTACACAGACGATGTGACATGGAAAATAAGAGCTCTACTTTCAATAGAAACGTGACCGGCCTGTGGAGGAAGTATTTCTACTCAGTTTGATCTGTAATGAAAAGTTGTCAGGGAACTTATCTTGATAAAAATCCTACATTAAGCTGTGTTACTGATTCAGCTTGGCTGTGGAAATGGAAAGAGTTTGAAAGTCTAGTTACTTTTCACTGTGTTTATGCTTTGTTTAGCTTTTCATAATTCACTCAGCCTGGATAGCTACCCAGTGTGGGTTCCAGTCTAGATTATCATCAAACAATTACAACCTAGACTTGATGGGGACCCCATTCTCAAAGAACACTTTCCCAACCCTCCCCCCGTTCTGGCCTTACCAAGCTCATTAGAAGCAAGCTTCCCACAAACCAGGACACACCAACTCAAAGTGACCCCAGACCCTACCAGCACAGCAGATGCAAAATCTGCAGACATATCTCCACTGCTACGAAGATCAATAACTCCACAACACACCTTTCAAGATCCATGGGTCCTACACATGCTTATCCCAGCCTCTGGTGTACCTCATCCAGTGCATCAAATGCCCCAACACCAACTATGTGGGTGAAACCCGGCATTCACTACGTTCTCGAATGAACTCACACAAAACAATGATAAAAGACTAAAACACCCCATCACCCGTGGGCAAACACTTTTCACAAAGTGATCATTCCATATCTAACCAATCAGTCCTTGTCCTCAAAAGAAGCCTGCACAGCACCTTCAAAAGACAAGCCTAGGAACTTAAATTCATCACTTTGCTAGACACTAAGGGCATGTCTACACATACCACGCTGCAGCCACTCTGGTGAAGAGGCTCTAGGCAGACAGGAGAGCGTTCTCCTGTCAGCATAATAAAACCACCTCCACAAGCAGCAGAAGCTATGTCAGTGGAAGAAGGTCTCCTGCCAACTGTCCACACCAGCGCTTATGTCGGTGTAACTTGTGTCGCTCAGGGGGTGGTTTATTCACACCCTTGAGAGACATACGTTCTGCTGACATAAGCTGTAGTATAGACATAGCCTAAAAATGATGGTCTCAACAGTGTTATGGCTCATCGATTTGTACCTTACTAAGCCTCCTTTCTTCTATGACTGCAGAGGTGTTAATTGCCCTCTCCATCTTAAGCAGTTTCTTGAAACCTTCTGCATAACAACCTGTACCACCTTGTATTTAACTGTGGCACTCTGTTTACCTTTTCCAGACCTGAAGAAAAGCTCTGTGAAGCTGGAAAATGTGTCTCTTCCACTAACGGAAGCTGACCCCATAAAAGATATTACCTCATCCAACTTTGTCTCTTTCTTTGATTACAGTCTGTTTCATGTTCTCACATTGGCACAATTCTGTTTTGTCTGGCATTTAAAGAAATGTTTACATTTAAAAAGTTTATGCACGAATGACAACAATTTCTGTTCTTAAAATATTTGAGGGCTGATTCACCACTCCTTCGCACGCTAGCCTCATTTACACCTACGCAAAGAGAGTGTGAAATGGGTGTCAAATGATACAGCACTGGTTTACTCATTTTGAATACTAAATAGCTCTTATCTAGTGCATCTCATCAATAGATCTCCAAGCACTTTACAAAGGAGCTCAGTATCATCATCATTTTATAGATGGGGAAACTGACACCCAGGGAGGTGAAGTGACTTTCCCAAGGAAGGTCTCTCAGCCAGCCAGTGGCAAAGCTGGAAATAGGTCCCAAATCTCCTGAGTGCCAATCCATGGCTCTACCAGTAAGCCACACTACCACCCTAGGGTTCTAAATGACCACATAAGGTGAAAAGCTGTGGAAGATCAGACTTTGTCTGTAGTGCCTATTCTGCCCCTGACCTAAACACACAGTTGCATGGGTTTAACGAAAAGTATGATTTTTAAATTGATTTAAAACAAGTGCCATTTTGTGTGTAGACACTCCTAAATTGGTTCAAACACGGTTTCTATCCATTTAGTAGCACAATACATGCTGAAAGCCAAGATAACTGAGATCTACAGCATTTGGCTGTGTATTTCCTTCAGATCTTCAGCCTCCATACTGTTGGCAATATCAAGTCAAAAATAGCAGTGCTTCCCCCCTCAGCTAGGGAGGAGCTGTCATCAGAGGGAGTAATAGGGTACAATTTCCTTGGGCCATTTCTTGCATCGTTTTTATGATTCCCAAGCCCTTTGCATGCTTATTTATGTGGAAGAAAACTATCTGGTCCATAGACTTTATTTTTGGTGTGCTCTGTACTGGATATCCATGCACATCAGCATACTACGCAACTCCCTAAGGGCAAGTCTCCACTACAGAATTAAGTCAACCTACGGGCACGTCTTCACTGGCAACGTTAGAGCGCTGCTGCGGCTTTTGTGTAACGTGGCTTGTGTAGTCGTAGCTCTAAAAAAGCCACCTCCAGCATGGCTCCCAGCACTGGTGCACTATCTACACTGGCACGTTACAGCGCTGAAACTTGCAGCTCTGTAAAGTGCCAGTGTAGACAAACCCTTAATAAGTTACGTCGACATACAGCCACAGCAATAACTACATCAATTTTGCATGTCCACACTACTCCCCTGGTGTCGGCAGTGCACATCTTCACCAGGAGCTCTTGCACCAATTTAATTGTCAGGGTGGGGAATTGTGGGATGGCTCGTGAAAGGCAGCAACAATCTATGTAACAATGTCAACCTAAGCACGACACCTCTTATGGAGGTGGAGTTACGTTGATGGGGGTCTGAATTACACCATTTGATGTACCTCTCTGAGGTTATTTCATGCAACTGTTCTTGGTTTTGCATATGAGATTAGAATCCCTGGTCTCTCCAGAACTGCATCATATTAAAATATACAGGATATATTAAAATCCTGGTCTCAACAAATGCAAGTCCATATTTAAACTCCTAAAAAAGGGGTCTGACTTTCAAAAATGCTCAGCACCCAGCAGTGCCTACTCAAGTCAATGGGTTCCCAGCACTATTGAAAATTCTGCCACTCATTTAGGAGCCTAATTTGGGGTTTAGGAACCTAACGTTTTGCTCCTATCTTTGAAAAGCCTTGTCTTTATTTTCTTTTTCCTCCGGAATTCAATACAGTCCCAACTTCTGGAGATGGAACTTTCCAAACCTTGGAGAAAGTTCTCTCAAAGCAATGAAACCAAGCCTGCTTTTGACTACTTCACTTTGATAACATCTTGTTCCTGTGTTTTCCAAGTCACTTCCAAATGACTTGCCAAAGCACGCAAGGTCTGTTTGCCCTAGTGGAAGCATGGATTAAAACTGATTGATAGAGGCTCCCATTAAGAACTGAATCATAATTCATCAGGCCAAAATTCCCTTGGTAATAAAATATTTTGATTCTAGAAAAAGTGATAACAATCGCTTTTAAAATTAAACCAAAAAATCTTCGGCTCTCGAATGGTGATTCAGTACAAATACGTTTAAAAAAAATAGCGCACAGCAGTGGTTGGATACAATTTCTTAAAACAACAAAAACATGAGGTCTTTAGACTAAAATCTCTTTGTATGTTTCCTTTTGTGGCTAACTAATTTGCATATTGATACATACCAGATGTTTCAGAAACAAATGCCATTACCTCTAGCTTCTCCTGCTTGAGAGAGGCCACTACAAAGAATTTAATGGGGGGGGGAGGATTTTGTAAAGGAAAATGAGAGACGTTGACATTATGTTATGTGTCTTATGGTGACACAACAGCACCTGATTTTTTTTTTACCTTCAATAAATTGCAAATATAAGTAAGCTTTGGAAAAAAATTAGAAAAGTGGATTGTAAAGGGGTATTCCAAGGAATATGGGGGAGCAGGTTGGTGCTAGAAAGATGGAATCTTTCAACTTACTTGTACATTCTTTTGTTTTCGCTGTCTATCAAAATACTAAAAAAATGATTTAGATGGCCATCCTCTCCTTTAAGGGATTCAGCAGAAAGGGAGGGCAGAAAATTGGGTGAACTTTCAAGGAGGACTGAGTGTCCTTTTAAGAGCAGGGCATGATGGGAATTCTTTCTGAGGTAAAAAATAGTGTTTCCAGAAGGAGCTGCCCGTTGAGGATTTGGGTGAGGAGGATTTGAGATTTAGAGAAGGGGAACAAGCTGAGGTATGGTTTGTGCATAATTATTTTTGCGCTCTCTGGTTTGTCTTTCTATGGTTTGGTTATGTTCTTAGTAATGAAAAGGGGCATTTTTTCTGCACCCCGTGACTCATTGCAGTTTTATTCGCCACTGAGCTCCTGAGGTGAAATCCTGACTCCTACTGAAATCAAGGGAATTTTGCCACTGACTTCAGTGGAACCAGGATTTATTGCCCCCCTCCTCCGCCCCACAAATGCCCATGCATCACACTGAGCCACTCACAATCACTGCTCAACTGCTACTACAAACCATACTCCAACTTCCTTAATCCTGACTGGGCTGCCAAGATGCAGCTTACATCAGTTTACATCAGCATGACCCTCTATAGTTATACTTCCAA
This sequence comes from Chelydra serpentina, assembly GCA_037349315.1. NCBI lineage: Eukaryota > Metazoa > Chordata > Testudines > Chelydridae > Chelydra > Chelydra serpentina. The sequence goes on from JBAIAC010000026.1 coordinate 34,475,225, forward strand.
GTGATGCTCAGTTTGCCACAAAAGGTAATGAGCAACCAGAGATCAGGAACATTGCGTCTTCTAGGAGCTTGGTCTCCAGCTCAAATCCACCTAGAGTCACCTATCTCACTGCTGGACACAGTGACTATGCCATGGCCTGACTCCAAATCATTCTTATTTTCAGACACCTGTGAAAAGCATGTTGTCTCAGTGCCCACGACCAAGGTCAAAAAGGGTGTTGAAGGTAATTTACGTGTATACGTCTCTTCTGTTGGGCTCAGGGATGAGCCAACACATTTAGATATGATTTACTGTACAAGAAAAATAGTATGGCTGAAATCCTGGTGCAATTGACAGTCCCAAGCGTGAAGAGCGAATTGCTTTCCTTTTAAAGCAAGGAAAGCAAGAAGAAAGAACAAAAGTGAAGTATCTGGGAGGAAGTACAGTGTGTCTGTGTGTCTCTTCTGCTCATGCTGCATCAAAACTGGGAAAATATGGCTGTTGTCTTTGCACAGAGATGTTAGAAATAGAAGGGTGTAGTATACAAGGGGGGAAAAAAGGCTTAAAGTTTCCAAGCTACATGCTCCGGAAGAAAGGATTTAGCTCACAGGAACAGCACTGTGCATGTTCTGTAAAAACAATGCATAGAATCCTGCATTAGAGAAAACCAAATAATCTGTACCTAAGGAAACAGCAAGGACTTAGGAAGCTTAAATACAGGCCTTGCCATGATACAATAGCCTTATTAAGCCTGATGCTTTATGTATGATTTTGATAGTTTGAAGGTTTTTCACAGTGTTTGGGTAAGGATAAGTGGGATTTTAGAAGCTATGACCTCATCCAGCATTTGATGCTATCAGAGTTCAGCTGTCTTTATCCGGCACAAGGCTGACTGATTTGGCTAACTTGGAGGCCATAGCTGAGTGCAGTATTTGGAAAGCTTAGTGTTTATGCATCAGTGAGTATATAATTGCCTTTTGTGGGGGGAATTCAAGCCCACCCAAACAGAGTTTCATAGAGCTCACCAAACCAATGCATACAATCATTATGATTGGGAAACGCCACATAATGCATCTATTGGCCATCTCTTGCCAACTCTTGGGCAGCGGGCTAGCTACTCCCTATGATATTAAAGCAAATTGAACAGCTAAAATCTCATGCAACTCTGAGAAGGGCTAAAGGTCTGACTTACCCACTAAAGCCAAGATATTTGGAATGGAGGCCAAAGCTCCATTGTAACTATGTATTATGGGTTTCTTCAAAGAGATGTGCTCTTAGATAGCACAGCACAACTCTTGGACTATCCCGCCCCTTACGGCCCTAAATGCCCTGTAGGTTTTTTGTGTGTGGGAATCAACATCTTGAGCAGCATGAAGCTGGGATGGAGGTGGATGTGCATTGGGGAAAGAGGTGATGCAGTGCCTATAATAGTGAATTATCTGGTGGGATGGATTCCCTATTTGTTCATTTTCTGTGTAAGAGACTTCCTGTAGGTGTCCAAGATTTGGCAGCAAAAAAGCAGCATAGCAGGGTGAGTTTGCTCATTTGGGTAGGTTTAACTCAGATGCCCAATGTTGCTTACGTATAGATTTGGGACTTATCATTGAAGAGATATTGTGCACGAAAAAGTGTGTTTTGGTTTATTTTAAATCATAAAATGGACAAAACAGGAAGCCATTGGTTTTTAGACATTCTTAAAATTTATCATCATCAAAACACATTTTCCAAGATGAAATCAGATCTACCCAGAGGCATTTTTCTTGTCCTGCATTCTGAACATGATATAAACATGGCCATGAGTATTTATTTCACTAATATTTAAACATGGTCACTTACTCTGACATCATCTTCAACTCTCGCTGTATAAACACACCTGGAGCTTTCCTTAATGCGCAGCACATTGCTGAGTTTGCATATCATTGTATCTCCCCTTCTTATTTCATTGATTATTTAATCCAGAATAGCTCCCAAAATTCCCAACCATGAGACTGGGGTGGAGTTTAGAAAGAACATAGTTCAGTAGAAGAATAGTGGGTTTCTAATGCCTCTGAGTTAAGAATGGATTCATCCAACAATAAATCCTCTTGACATATGTCTTGCCAACTACTGTAGGATTTGTGCAGCCAAGAGAGAGGAAGGATGGTCTTGCAGTTAAGCCACTGAAGTGGTACTCATGCACTTTGTTCATGCAAGAGTTCAATTCTTGGCTCTGTCATTGACTCCTCTGTGACCATAGGCAAGTCACTTATGGCTTGTCTTCATTATCGGGGTAAGTCGGCCTAAATTACGTTACTCTAGCTTTGTGAATAACGTAACTGGAGTCGACATAGCTTTTGTCGACTTCCTGCAGTGTCTTCACCATACTGCGTCGATGGGAGATGCTCTCTCGTCAACTTACCTTACTCTTCTCGGAGAGTAAGGTAAGTTTAGTGGGTCTTCACTAGACCTGCTACAGCGACATCCGCTGAATCGATTGCAGTAGCGTAGATCTCCCCAGTAATGAAGATAAGCTCTCAGTCTCTTTGTACCTCAGTTCCCGCTCTATAAAATGGGGATGATACTACTTCCGTTCGCTCTTTGGTCTGTTTAGATTGCAAAATCTTTAGGGCAAGGGACTCTCTTACTATTTGTACAGTTCCTAGCACCCTGCTCATGTGTGAAGCCTGTAGAGACTACTGTAACATAATGTTTTTACTACATATGACTGGCTGCTGGATTATTATGTTATCTGAATGAGGCTAGATACTTTAATTATTGCATATGAATAGTTTTCTATAAATTGTTTAGCGCTTAAGGATAAGTATATGATCATAACTCTAAATAATGAAATACTAATGAGACAGAGTGGGTGAGGTAATATCTTTTATTGGACCAACTTCTATTGGTAAAAGAGACAAGCTTTCGAGCTACACTGAGTTCTTCTTCAAGAGCTCTGTGTGGCTCAAAAACGTGTCTCTTTCACCAACAGAAGTTGGTCCCATAAAAGATATTAACTCACCCATCTTGGCTTTCTAATATCCTGAGACCAAGACAGCTACAACAAAACTGCAAACATAAATAATAATGGAACAGATAAGCGATTCCTTGTCTTGTTTCCATCCTTGATCTAGGGATCCTTTGTACTCTACATTATTAAATTTGTCACCACTGATATTTCTCTTTTCTTATAGGCTTAGCAAGGCTTTTGAGCTTAAGAAAAACTGAGAGAAACCTTTTACACGTGCTATATATGTACGTTCTTTATACGAATATAAGAACTGCCATACTGGGTCAGACCAACGACCCATCTAGCTCAGTATCCTGTCTACCGAAAGTAGCCAGTGCCAGAGGCTTCAGAGGGAATGAACAGAACAGGGCAATTTAGCAAGTGATCCATCTCCTGTCGTCCAGTCCCATCTTCTAGCAGTCTCTCAGACTCATATACCTTAAGGTCAGAAGAGACCATTGTGATCATCTAGTCTGACCTCTGGCACATTGCAGGCCACCGAACGTCACCCACCCACTCCTATCACAGACCCCTGACCACTGGCTGAGTTACTGAAGTCCTCAAATCATGGTTTCAAAACATCCGGTTACAGAGAATTCACCATTTACACTAGTTTAAACCTGAAAGTGACCCGTGCCGCATGCTGCAGAGGAAGGCCAAAAAACCCCCACGGTCTCTGCCAATCTGACCTGGGGGAAAATTCCTTCCTGACCCCAAATATGACGATCAGTTAAAACCTGAGCATGTGGGAAAGCCACCAGCCAGACACCTGTGGTATATTCAGAGCCAAAGAATTCTCTGTAGTAACTCAGAGCCCTCCCCATCTAGTGTCCCGTCTCCGGACTTTGGGGATTTTTGCTACTGACAGTCACCGATGGGCCACATGCCATTGTAGCCAATCCCATCATATCATCCCCTCCATCAATTTATCAAGCCCACTATTTACCTCTCTCCGCTGTGAAAACTGACTATTTATTCTTACCCTTTGTTTCCAATCTCTTTACCAGTTACTGAGCCATGAGAGGGACTTCCCCCTTATCCCATGGCTTTCTGAAAGTCCAAGGACACTATGTCCATCAGATCACAACTGTGCACATATTTGTTGATTCTCTCTCAAATAATTCCAATAGACTGGTGAAGCATCACTTCCCTTTACAAAAGCTGTGCTGACTCCTCCCCAACACGTCATGTTCATCCATGGATCTGATAATTCTGTTCTTTACTATCGTTTCAACCAATTTGCCTGGTACTGAAGATATGCTTACCAGCCTGTAATTGCCAGGATTGCCTCTAGAGCCTGTTTAAAAAGTCATCATCACGTTAGCTATCTGCCAGTCCTCTGTTACAGAGGCTGATTTAAGTGCTAGGTTACATATCACCGTTACTAGCTCTGCAATTTCATATTTCAGAACTCTTGGGTGAATGCCATCTGCTCCTGGTGTCCATTAGGCCAGCGTCTGATATATCATCTGTACAGACCTAGGTCTAGAGCCTGGAAACACTTAAGCACATGAATTACTTTACTCAGATGAGTAATCCAATGGGACTGTTCATGTCAATAAAGTTACCAGATGCTTAAATGTTTACAGGATCAGGGGGCCACAATTTCGAGGGGGGGGGGGAGCTTAAAGTTAGGCTCCTAAATCCAAATGGCAGCTAAGGGCCTGATCCAAAGCCCATTAATGTCAGAGAGGATCTGTCTACATTGCAATTAAAAACCTGCTGTTGGCCCATGTCAGCTGACTTGGGCTCACGGCGCTTAGGCAAAGGGGTTGTTTGATTGAGGTGTAGACATTTGGGCGTGGGCTGGAGCCTAAACGTCTACACGGCAATTAAACTGACCCTTAGATTGAGACCTCCAGTGTGGGTATCTAATTGCAGTGTAGACAAACCCTGAAAGTCTTTTCATTAACTTTAATGGGCTTTGGATCAGGTCTTAAGTGACTTAAACACAAGTCCCATTGACTTCAGTGAATTGTTTCTCTTGCCTGAACATTAAAATGAGTGCAGTCTGATAAGTTTCACAACCCTTGATGAAGCAGAATAGCCTGAACGAGGTTAGGAGGCACAAGCCATAACTTCTAAACTTTTGCTAATCTCACAGCTGTCGTGAGAAGCCAATGCGCTGCAATCTCCAAGTGTCTTTCCGGGAACTGACTGTGTTAGAGGTGCAGGCCGACCGCAAAAGTCTTCTGCGGGTTTCATTTTGTTACCGACTTAAAGTTCAGGTTCTTCAATGTAAACTGAAAATGACAATTGGAAAATAAACATGATCCACTTGGTGTGTGTCCTCTATTGGGCAGAAATGTGACCCATGTGCTGAGAGGTTAAGGGTTAAATTGTGCTTCAATTATTATAGCTCCACTAAAAATCTTGAACAAATTCAGTCCCGCTGTTGGAACAGTGGGACTGGGTAGTTCTGAAACATATTGTGCTGCTCGATGTTGCAGTCTAATGATCTGTGGTGTCTAATTTCCAGAGCGTCATGGTTATGAACTGCTCAGGCTTATGAGGATTAAAGTCAAAAAGCCTTGAGCTTCTGCTCTCTTACTGACTTGAGGTAGCGCTGTTTGCTCAGATGAAAAGCATCATGTGTATTTACACATGAAGAACTTAGTAATACCCTCACTGAAGGGGGTTATCTGATGGAATCTCACCTGCAAGGTGGCTTGTGTGATTCTTTCCCTTTTCTTTTAGTTGGAATATGACACCAGCCATAGTCCCTAGATCATAAAAATTAGAATGGCTCTCAGAGCATATTTCTGCTCCCTTTGATTTAAACAAGCTCCTGTTCTTCTGAAAATCGGGCCACTGATTAACTGCAGCAAAGCACTTAAGCATGTGCTTAACTTGAACCACTGAGTAGTCTTCTTGAGTCACTGGACCTATTCATAGGCTTAAAGTTCAGCACATGCTTAAATATTTTGCTGGATTGGGGCCTAGGTCACTAAAGCCCAGATGCAACAACATACTTAAGCATATGCCTAATTTTAAACACCCATTAAGCCACAATGACTCCTGTAATGATTCAAGAAGCTATTGTCATACTATCAAATTAGTTTTCGTGGAATTTTAGAGCATGCTTAAAGTTAAACATAGAGCAGAAGCTCAGAGTTACGGATCCTTTGGGAATGGGGGTTGTCCGTAACTCTGAAATGGTCCATAACTCTGAACAATATGTTATGGAGTTCAGCCACGGGGCAGCTGGGGCTGCAGCCGCAGGGTTGGGGAGGGGGCCAGCGCTCAGGATGGGGGGTCGGGGCTTCTGACCCTAGGGGCCATCAGGGCTCCCGGCAGGGGGAGCTCAGGGCTTCTGCCCCCTGGGAGCACCAGGGCTCAGGACTTTAGACCTGGGGGAGCGCTGGAGTTTGGGGCTTCAGCCCTGTGGCTCCGCTTCAGGTTTCAGTGGGGGTGGGAGTGCCAGGGCTCTGGACTTTAGCTATGGGGGGGAGTGCTGGGGCTGAACCGGCACCTCCCCCTCATTGCTAAAACTCTGATCCCCGGTGTGCCTCCCCTCTTTCCCCCCCTCCCCCGCAGAAACCAGGAACAGAGCCGCGGGGATGAAGCCCCGAGTCCCAGCACACCCCCTGGTCTAAAACCCTGAGCCCCAGTGCTCCTGAGGGTCAGAAGCCCCAAGCACCCCCACCACCCAGAGCCCTGACACACACACCCCAGCCTGAAGCTGCAGCCCCAACCCCCAGGGGCTGAAGCCCTGAGGCAGTACAGCATTTGCTTTTTGTGTGTGTGTGTGTCTGCGCTGCCGCCTGATTGAGGACTTCCGGTTTCACAGGGTGTCCAGTAGACCGGTAAGTCCATAACTCTGGTGTTTGTATCTCTGAGGTTCTACTGCATGCTTAAATACTTTGGTGAATTAGGACATAAATCAGAATGTATGGTAGGAGCCTAACATGAGGCTAGTTTTGAAAAGCTTGGCAAGGAGCTAAAAAAGAATTAGATGAGTTCCTGGAGGATAGGTCCATCAATGGCTATTAGCCACAAATCGGCAGGGACAACGCCAAGCTCCAGGTACCTCTAAAGAGCCAGAAGCTGCGACTGGATGGCAAAATTGCCCTGTTCTGTTCATTCCCTCTGAAGACAGGATACTGGTGTAGATGGACCATTGGCCAGATCCAGTATGGCTCTACCTATGTTCTTAGAAATTGTAAATCTTTTGTAGCAATGCGTGTGCTTGTGTTTTTATTTGATGGCAAAATGTTCGTTTGGAGGCTTATAAATCATAATATGTTGACAATTATTTTTTAAAAATAACATTCAAGAGGTGTACAGAGTAGAGTTGGTGGGAGCCAATCC